>OX438688.1:15000000-17500000 GCA_949316375.1 Mythimna vitellina
GCACATTCGCAAACAACCGGAACGTGATTCAGCATTAACTTGGCACGCTAACAATAGCTACTACAGCAATACCTAACTCTATTCAACTACTTTTACAGTCTAAAAAACATGAGCGAAACATGAAGTCACTCTGTTCAGTAGCGATATTTCATGCTGACATTGGTGTAGAACAGCGCTGGAAGTAATGTTACGTTCGCGTGTACAACTCTTTGCTATTCATTATGTAGCAGGCGTTGCGAGAATCTGTGTAGGTACTTTGATCATAATAGGAAGGAATTGAAAGCGTGTATGAAAACGATTTAATAAGATAATAAAGCGCTAACGTTCCATAGTTAACCGTGCCCGTAATACCGTCATTAACCTGTGGATATGTTCAAACTAATAAAACGTAACAGCTAGTTTGGAACACTGGGTAATTGCCCACTAAACGCTGTCGATCGACGACCGATATCTTTCTAAACTAGATGGAAGATCGGATTCGTTAGCCGAGTTTACCGCAGACAAAAATTACTTCGTCTTTCAAAGTTCGTGACATGAAATAAAAATGTCACGTCCAAATTCTCTTCTAACATAATAAAGTATTGCATAAAAACTACTTTTTCTTTGCTCCCTGCAGGACACGTAAAATAACTTTCCCGCACACTATCGTTAATCCTCCAGGGTATTCGCTAGTCCATCGGTTATAACTATGTTATATGCATACTAATATATATATGTGGCTGAATCCCCTTTTTGCATATTACGTGGAGCAAATGAAACTGTTATCTGCCCCAAAATAACGTTTTGGTTAGCCTCTGTTTCTAATGTCCCCATTTTATTTTTCTGAATAAAAGTCGGTCCAGCAATAAAGATATATTGTGTTCTTAAAACTTACTACAAAAACTGATAGGAATACTTACAAAAAAACATAATATCCTACCTCCTTTATTTATTTTTCGTTCGCAACTTTCCGAAAATTGAAATTCTCATTCACATTTTTTCCGTGTCTTAGCAGTATTTTCTATGGGCGAGACAATTTTCTTTTGAATATTCATTCATTGTGAAAAACCTTCTTGGTTTTATAAATATTCGCCCTCAATTTTAACGTATCTATTGCTAACGTATAATTAGCCTAATTGTTATTTACATAATGACTATAAAATCAATGTTATTATAGATACCTATAATTTGTCTTGTTTAATTAGTTTTTCCAATTAGGTGGGTATACAATTAACAGAGAACATTGACTGCCCATTAGCCCCATGTTTTTTGACCGATTAGACATTGATATATAATTAGGTAAATATGTACTTAAACATATAAGACAATTTAAAAATAAACTCATTTTCCAGGAGAATTTTCATTTTAGCATTAATTAGTTCAATGTTTCCGACACTTAACCTCATTCTTGATGGTGGAATCATTTTCGGTTATTATAAAATATATTGTTAATTGCAGTTTTAATTCGTTTAGGCAACAGTTCCGCCCTTCGAGGTCACAACTCGTCCTATAGACCGACTGTAAGTTAACTGTGTCGTAATACTTTCAATCTAGTCGCCACATATCCGGAGATTAATGACTGAATTTATGTGTCTAGATCCGTTTTTAATTCATTTATTTTTATATTTTAATAGATATAAATGGTTTTGAATGATTACTTACAGATTATAGGGATAAGTCCGATGATGCGTGGAATCCGCTTATAGAGCACTGGTTGCGCGTGTAACTGTATGAAATGTGGGCAGTAGGGGTGCCTCCTGAAACACTGATGGAAATCGGCGGGACGGCGCACGCCACACGATGTATTGATTTTGGGCGGCAACGGGCCCTCCGCCACACTAGCGCCATCTTTACCTGACACAAACTTTAATCATGAACCTTCTAAAACTGCCTTAATTTGCCGATAGATGGCGCAACAGCCTTGACCGTAATGTGTGACCCTCTGTTATTATTGTTTATATCCTGTCCGCTATTATGGTTGATTTAAATAACAATAGTTTTACCATTTCACTGATAGAGTGTTGCAATTACCTTAAATCACTTATTGTAAGGCTTCAAGTAATGTTGGTACTTAAGAATTCTGCTGATAAAATTAGCAGTTTTATTTCAAAATATATCTAGGTATGCTTCTATGATTGTAGAATTACATAGCTATTTGCTTTATGGCAGCATAAGAACTCAGAGTTTTTTCAGATTTCAAAATTACAAGATTAATAAACCCTTCACAAATCATACTTTTCGGGAACATTGCAAAGTTCTATGTGTACTTGTTGTGTAGGTTCTACTAAACCAATACAACTGAAAACACTTAGGTACTTAATAGTTTTATGTTGATGCGATTTCCCTCCCTCGTCGTTCCCTTCAAATCGGCCCTTAAACTTTTAAATAAAGGACTTCCAAACCCTCCTTAATGGTCATAAGGGAATATTTCAAAGAGCAATATCATTTCAGCGCTTATCTTTTAGTAGAGCATATTCGTACACATACACAAGTTATTTCAGGCGAAAAAATTAAATGAAGAAATACATCCCCAAAACAGGCATGAATTTATTTATGTTATATACATCTTAACTAATAAATATTATGACTTAATAAATATTTAAACAAATTGAAAATAATATTATGTACAAACTGGTAGAAAAAGAACTCATAGGGCATCAAAAAATTCGTCCACATCGATGTCAATGGGAAAAGTGCCCAGAACGCTGGCAGCATTGCCACGCTGGATGGCAATGCTAATTCGTTGACCAAAGAAAAGCCCAGCCCTCTGGTCACGCGAAGAGTCGACCAGCTGTTTGCTGATATCCCGAACAACTCGATGAGCGCTCGGACCTCATGGCCCCAGTGTTTCAACCCCGAACGGCTCAAATATATAACCACCGATGAGGTTATTATATTTACGCCGTTTGAGGTTTTCTGCACCTGCAGCAGCCGCCCCAGCACAACCTGCCGTACTCAGAAGATGGGATGGCGCAAGGGTGTCGACACATGTTGCATCCCACACCAAAGGCCTACCCAATTTCCAAGGCATTATAGTCATCCCGTCTGGCCTCTTCCCATCGTCACGTGCCAAGCCATTGGGTTCTAAAACAGCTGGCACCCCAGCGGTGACAAGAGCTCGGCGGATGATGTCATTAATACTGGCATGCATCCCCAAAACATCATTATGATCCTTATTTTTCCACATAAACTACTAAAATGGACGGATCATAAATAGATCAGATACGAAAATAAAACAGAAAAAAATAAATAAATCAACGAAAGTATCGGCGAGCGCGTTGAATTCTAATAAGTGTGCTACGCGGCCTAGCTACGTAGGTTCGTAGCAATAATATCGGTATAACAATAATTTTCGAAAACAATGCTACATTTCTTTCTTTAGAGCTCTGAATCGTGCCAGTTTAAGTTTTTACGAGATACATAAAACGTGGTTGGTGGACCAGCCAAGGTTTTTCTGCTGTGCCCGAGTTCATATGCGAAAAGGAGAAATAAAAAGACAGGCTGGACGGTATCGGCGGGATCTGTGTGGTATACCGGTGTGGTGTGTGTGAGGTGCAGGTGTGGGCGTGTGTCGTAACGCCTGCCGCCGCCGACGCGCGACGCAACGTTGCGTAGCAGGTGTGCGTTCACAATGGAGCGACTGTCCTACTAGTTGTGGAATGTTTTTATAAATTAATCTTTTTTGTTTTAATGCTTCTCCATCGGTATTGTCATTTAACTTTATTATGTCAACTGCTAAGCCATCTAGTGTTAATCGCTGACGCTACGCATCTTTTTAGCAACCCAATGAAAAAATAACCTTATAATGTACTTTGTAAACTTGAGGATGATGATAACAAATAGCATATCATCCAGATGTAGGACATTTATTCATTTCTCATACAGCCGTGTCTTTGCTGATCTTCATATTTGGAATACAAGTGAAGTACAGTCTGCAAAAAGCAATCAAAAACCAATTATAAGTTAATTTCCGATACTCTCTCCTACCAATTGACATCTTTGAGGATACGGTATGTATTTACAAAATGATTAAGGCACAATGGTGGGCATCCGGTGTGAACGCGGCCCCTCACGGAAAGTAAAGTTGGTGGAGCAGTGGCGGCGCAGTGTTGCTCCGAGCGGCGCGCAGACCGGTCCGCCATGTCGCGCTGACAGCCCGCGCACCTCCTGTCAAACTGACAACTACTCACTGACAACAACGACTGACAAGTGAACAATGTGGCCAGTGCTCAGCCTCCTCGCCGGCGCCCTCCTGGCGGCCGCAAGCGCACAGGTAACTAAGTGCACATTAACCACGCATTATCATGCACCATGCACACTATTGTCAACAGTGTCTGCACCTCCACCTATAACTTTACTATATTCTATACTCCAACATAACATCCACAGGTGTTTGTTGCGTTAATAACTAATGTCGTCATCGACGTCGCAACACAATAGAATAAGCATAAAAAAACATTTAACGGACCTTTAAAATAGCCTCAAAGTCACTTAAATTTATGCCTTAAAAGTTGAAGCAGGTAGTCAATTGAAACGATCAAAAATTTCCGTACGCCTACAGACCCGCAAAGTCCTTGCTTAGGCTATGTTATCTTAAGTTATATCATTGGCACAAAACCAGAACTGTACACAAAAGTTACCTAATTGGTGTTGACCGACTAACGAAAGTACTTTAAATGCCGAACCATTAGCATAGCCTTGACAGAATTGATTACCAGAGTTTTATTAATAATAAATTGTATTGTTTACGTTTAGTTTGTAACATTACCAAACTTGTTCTCGCGATAATCTATAGATATAAAATGTAAATAAGATTACATAAAATAACTGCGCGTTACCTAGTTTACTATAACATAATTCCGAGAACTAGTTATTCGATCATTCTTTGAAAGAAATAGAAATCAAAGAGATTAATTTGTGTGGTACAAATGAGTTCTTATTGCATTACGTTGATAACTGTTGCAATACGATGTTATGCACGTGAACGTAACTCATTGTATCCCACATCTCGCGTCGAACAGTTCACACCATGGTGGTACGTGTTTAATCAAATGCCATAAGCAAATATGGGGCACGATGTATGTATAGTTTAGTTATGTAGGTATGTGATGAGGTTCTATGTAAATGAGTTAGAGGAAGGCTGATCAGCTGCCGGCTGTATAAATAGCGCTCAATTTAATACGCCTCTGCTTTAATATTGTTTTTGTAGAAAACTTGTCGTACTGGTAATATATTTTATGTTGTCCTTCTATACAATTCTTAGGACAGAATATTTATCTGCGATTATATCAAATGTATAATTTATTATCTTATTATTATAATTCCTCAAGCTGTGTCATTAATTAGCAAGTACATACTAATGCTTTAGAATTGGATTGTGGGCTCTATTAGACCGATATACCACATTAATTTAGTGAAAATTGAAGCACATGTAAAACAATCATTTATCTAGGTCTCTAGTCTACTTATCTATAACTTGCTTTAGTCCTTGTGGCGACCGAGCATGCCTATTGAACCGTTGAATATATTAAAGAGACAAGAGCATAAAGAACCTTTTATATTTTTGATGGGAAGTCATCAAATGACACCTACCGCTTAGGGTTGACCGCAATTGAGTTATAGACTTTCACTGACTAAAATCGATCTGTGTTCCTTCAAAGTTGCCCTTTGCATTTTCTCGGGACCACGGTGACTCTTCAAGCAATCCTGCAGGGTATAGAGACCCTTGAGTGGCTAAATAATAACAACTGCATGAGTCGATATCCAAGGTTAAGCAATACTTACCGAGGTCGGTTCGTGGATGAGTGACCATCTTTACAAACCGAGATGCGTCAGTGTCTCGGAAAGCACGTTAAGCCATTGATCTCGGGTGTCATTTATAGACCTTTGGCAATCGATGCATATAGTCTGAAGTCAAAAAATATAACACCGGTCTTACCAAAGCGTGCCGTGATACCCAGTTACTGGGTTTTAGCAGGTCAGATAGATAGCTGCTCCATGTGAAATACTAGTAGTCAGCTGCATCCAGTTTGACTGTAAGCCAACCCTAACTTAGTTGGAAATAGACTGGGCAGAAAAAAATGTATAGAGACCCTAAACTGATGATTGGTCGCTAATGAGTATAAGCTGTATGATGCACTGGCCAAAATGGGCCTCATCAGAAGACTTAAACTTACCCAAAAGGCAATGGAAAGCTAGGCTTTACTCGGAATTTCACGCAAAACAACATAAACGCAGGAGAATGAAGATTGCCGACATAGTCTGAAGAATCGCCAAACTTAAGCGGCAATGAGCAGGCATATTGCTCGCAGAACAGATGGTCGATGAGGCTGAAAAGTTCTGGAGTGGAGACTGTGCACCAGAAGATGCAGCGTTAGAAGTCCTTCCACAAAGTAGACCGATGACCTGGTAAGAGTCGCTAGTATTCGATGGATGCAAGACGCACATGTTCGTTTGTTGTGGCGAAACTTGGAAGAGGCCTACGTCCAGCAGTGTACGTCTTTCGGCTGTAATAATGATGATGTAGCATGCCAGAAAACATTAAGTATAACATAAAAAGTGATTTAATTAGTACATTTATTAGTGCTGCTGGTCGCCTAATTGCTTTATGATAAGCTCCAAATGTAATACTTGATACTTTAATTCATAGATCAGTGAATAACAATACGTTTTGCATATTGTTAATTATTAATTAGCATCCTGTACCCAAAATGTCAAACGGTAAATGAAATTAGCGGAAATGAAGTCCTACATTATCGCAAAATATTCATGTACCTGGTAGGTAAGCAATATCTAAATACATTTACTGACTGGCTAGTTCCATATGACCATATTGCCTAGCATAACGTCCACTTTTTCTTACGTGATAAGTTTTGAACAATAAAGTTTTTCATATAATTAGCATTAGAATACAGATGTAACACTTTCTAATGTTTTCGTAGCATTTGGCAACAAATGTATCCAGTTAGTATTTTTGGAAAACATCGCTGATGTACTCGTCAACAGTACAATAAAATTCACGCGAGATCATGCGTTTCAATAGTTCTACATATTGCCCAGTCGTGCAGACATTTGAGATACAAAACTACACTAATTTGACATCACAATATCGTATAAGAATCAATTAACGAATATTATTAAAAGATCCACTGAACTTTACTTGAAAAAAAAACCACCAATAATTGCTTAAACCACTGAATTATGTGCCATAGATATAGAAGTGAACTAAGAAGAGCTTTATGAATCTCCAACCTCGAGCAGTTTTAACTAGAGATTGAAGAATGGATTGACTGAACGTGAATTGCAGTGATTTATATGGCACGTGATGCAATGGGGTTTTATAGACTCGTTAGATACCCAATGTGATTGCAGTACCCCTGTTCAGAATATGAGCCACAAATCCCACACACTTGCCCTTTGGGAGGACTGAATGTAAAATGCCACCGATACTGCAATTAACGTAACCACTAAACCCAAAGAATTTAAGGAGTTTACCATTGATACGCAAATAAGAAGAACTAGAGATTGAAGCATGTTCGTCAAATCATCAATAAAGCCACGGATAACTGCTAGCCAATTATTTTTCGATATTAGTAACATTGTATGCTGTCTTAAATTACCCATTCTCCAAAGTCCTTAAATACAGAGCTCTACTCAATTTTCAACCTCAAACAATCGGTTTTCTTAATAATAGATCATAGTACTAAATAAACTGGACACCAAGTTACGCAACAGTAAGTACATAAATTTTGCATTGGTAACTGGTCATAACCCAGTTAAACTAATAGTTAGCTCAGAACAATGCCCTCGGTAACTTTAACTTTATGTAGTACACACAACATTGCACTAGGTGTTATGTTATGGTAGTACTGTTATGGCATTTATATAATATTTTTCACGACGTGTCAGTTGTATGATTTGTAATGAGAACAAATTAGTGATAACAATGGAAAACATGGTCTTTAAGCCTGCTCTAGGTTTATAGTTCATGTCAATTTATTTGTTATACTTTATTTACAGTAGCGGTAACTACCTATGCGGATTTAATGTAACAAGGCATTCTCTACCAGTCAACATATAAATAAATAAAAAACTGGGCAAGTGCGAGTCGGACTCGCGCACTGAGGGTTCTATACAAACGTACCCATGTAAAACTAGTTCTATTCCCGAATGAAGTCTGGAACATTTTTCCGAATCGTAAAAAAAATTTTTTTACACCAACTGCTTGATAATGCCCTTTTATATTTCATACAACCATCACTTAAAGCAAGTCCTTCTATCCCTAAGGAGACAATGCTGTATGGGCGATCCCTAGGGAATAATGAGATTTGAAAATAATTAAAATGTATGTGTAAATGTAACAAAAAAAAGCAGAATAAAACGTGGTTACTGACGAGTTTCCGAAAAAAAATGTAATGAAAGAGTGGGAGCGTTATAGAATATTAAAAGTATAGAATCTTAGCGTAGTGAATTTTCAAATATCAAAACATGTTGAATGATAGTTAAGATTAACTTGTAAATAATACTTATATTTCTCTAATATATTTGTTTGACTAAATTGTCTTTTAATTCTCTCACAGAAGATGTAAAAAGCAGAGTATCCAACACGGGGATAAAGCTGTCTTTGTCTTGGGCGATTTCAATTCCTTACTTCACTCAGGTTTCTTTATTAACTCCCTCGCAATGCTTGGTAGTTAATTACATAAATCCCTCACTAACGTTCGGGATTAAAATTAGAACTCTTCGTTTCGTTCGGAATTCAACATGCCGCCCGCGACTTGAACCGTGCTATAAGATCTTGCTTTGTTTCAAATTTCACATTTGATTTTTTCACGACTTCAAAAGCCGCAGACTTAAGTATATGGTTTTAATTTCAACTCGATACCTCTACGCGTTTCCGAGATAAGGGGCCTTGACAGACAGATAGACAGACAGATGGACCGCAAAGCGATCCTATAAAGGTTCCATTTTTTTCTTTGTAGGTACGGAACCCTAAAAAGACTATACGAACATTATATTAGGTGTGAAACAGTAAATAAAAAATATTGAAAATTGAAATAAGTATCATTAAAATTAGGTTTTTACTTACCTAAACCATTTGTACCAAAAATACATAACCTCAACTCATTAACACAGGTACAGGTAGCCTTTAAAAACTTCTACGTGTGGGATCCTGTTATGTAAAAAAAATATGACGAGGTCAAAGATTTGCATTAACCTGTAGTCCTAAAACTTGCTTTATTACAGGAGCCAGCATCATATGTATTGATTAACATAAATTGAATTAAATTACCCCTAAAAATATCTTAGGTCACACATAACCGCATAAAGCAGACACATGTTATAACTACACATGTAAATAAAACGAACCCTGCTGCCAATTTAGGCCATATTAGGTTCTGCTTGGCACGCCAATGCCAGGCGTCTGTCGCTGTCGGCGCGGGCGCAAGGTCACCGCAGCCTACGCATCCCACGCCTCAGCCAATACTCGACTTCGAATTCATAACGATTAAAGGTTTTTTACTTTTAAATGCTAAGAAATACTGCCCTTTTATGTGGCCATTAACTGGGCATTGGACTGTGCAAATAGTGCACCTGTTTTGGATTATTGGTAATACATATGTTCTAAATATTTTAATCGTAGTGATGTTTTTTACTCTTGGTGTTAACTATATCCATGTTAGCTTAGTTAACTATATCAATTCAATCATCATGAAACTAGAGTTCATCATCAGAATTATTCCATTTTTTTTTATTACAAATTTTGTTTTTGTAATTTTTATAAAATATGCTGTAACTAATGTAGCATTAACCTTTGATTTAAATTACGAGTACATTTAATTTTGACACTTTTCTTTTAATTTAACAATAAATATTAAAAAAATAATTCAATAAAAACACTTAACTAATTAAAATTATATATACATTAAAAGCAAAAACTACTAGCAAAAATATATAAAAGGTTAATACATAAAATATTAACCTTTTATATATAAGTGCTATTATTTTAAGTTTATAGTTTTAGTTTTTTTCTTTGGCTGATTTTGGTCTTGAAATATTCGTGATAGTCCAGGGAATGTTTAAACGGTGAGAAAAAAAGGAAAAAAATCACGAAAATAAAATCCGAATACAACGCCATCTCTGATTAAAATATCATTATAAAAGTTATAAAATTAATTATGCTGTTCTGGTAATGCCAGTAGTAGGCGTTATCCTTACTATTAGGGAGTATGAAGTTTGCCGGATCAGCTAGTAAATAAATAAAACTCAGTTGAAAGCCTGAAGGTGCAAACAGCCTGTCGTAAGCGCCGCATACCAAAACTACGATTGTTCATTCATTCAAGGAAACCAACGGTGACTCAAATCGCAATATTGACTCATACGGCGTACATAACACATACTTACATAAATTAATTTTAATACTGAATCACTATATAAACAAAGTTTACTTTAAAAATATATAAAGAGACAGAATAAATTTCATAGTCTGTGGAGTATAAAATAAATATATATTTTATTAGGGTTCCTTTAGGAACATCAAATAGTTTAAAATATTAGTTTAGTGGGCGTGAAAGAGGGACAAACATACACACATAAACAAATTTTCATATTTGTAAAGAGGAGACAGTTAGAAAATAAGTTGTAATTACTTCAGCTGAATGTTTTAGTGAATCAGTTCGTAATTCATGAATTTTTGATACATTATGTACTCCTATACTTTCCTCCGTTCAAACGATGTAGAATGTATGTCAATCACAACAAAACAATAGGTCAAATCAAAGTAATGGCTATACTTACTATAGCTTAAATTCGAACTTGCGGTTTTCTCAGACAAACAAAAGTTGAAAATCTTCAAATGTAGTTCATGAGATTTCTTATAGCTTGTAGACAAAGAACGAATGATTATTTTGTTATTAGCAGCCTCTTAGTTCAAAACAATCAATAATGTAGTGACCAATCTGATGTGAGAAGTTCTTTTCTGCTTCGTCGTAGTCTGGTAATAAAATACTTTACGATTTAACGGAGAATGATAATAATTTATTATAAAGACCATTGTTTCGAGTTCGCGATGAATAGTAGTTAATCACTTCATTATCATTGAAGCAATAATATTTTCATAGCTCTGACTATGTATAATGTATGACTAAGTAGATGTTGAGCTGTAGTAGTCCAGTTGTAACTGTCCTGATCTACGAGTTGCAGGTCGTGGGTTCAAACCCAGGAAGGCACTTTACTACATGTAGTTCACTTTATCATCACCGTTCTTAAGGCCCAAGCGCAGGCCCTGATTAACCCTTAGGCTAATTAGGCTGCAGCCTAGGGCGCGAGGTTCGGGGGGGGCGCGCTAAAATCGTGTCTTCGCAAGCACTAATCTAGCATCATTGCATCTATCCTACATATTTCAACTGGACCGAGACAAAACACTAAAACTAAATGCGCTTGAGGTTCTTTGATTTTAACAATAAATTTTGAAATTTTAAAAAGCGCGCCTTTAACATACACTGACTTGTTACTCGAATCGGTCGGTGGTCGAACGAGTGGGTGAGCTGGCAACAGAGTGCCTAGTGCGAGTTTTGTTTATTCCGCCTAGAAATTACGGGCAAACACGATGTCTCCAGTTTCCCCTACCACCACCGACACTACTACACATGCAGCAATAGTTACGCAGTCGCGCACACATCCGCAATTCATAACTCAGATCATACTACACAGTCAATTATAAACCTAAAAACAGCGTGTATTTTCCATGCACCGTACAACTTACGCAGTTTATCTAACGTTGTTACTCTTTATGAGACATTACATGCTTATCTTGATCCGTTGCGTGGCGAAAAAGAGTTTTTTGAATCCGAGGCAATCAAGAGATGCAAACTGACCACATACAAAAAAGATGTAAGAAGAAGAAAGAATCCAATATTTCATTTTGATAAAGTTAAAACGGGACACATTGAGTTAGAAGGGAGACGATCTTTCATCGTTGATGATTATTATGCAGCTATTGACTGTCTTAAAGTGCACTTAAAAAACCGGCAAATTATTTATAATACTTGCGGAAGATCTTTTTCAGCACTTAAAAGAGTAAAAAATTATTTGCGCTCCACACTCCGCCAGCAAAAACTTGCAGCGCTCTCACTAATATATATATAGAAAATGATTTTTTACAAACTCTTAAATTTGAAATAATTGTGGAAAGATTTGCAAACGCTAAAGCACAAAAAAGGACTTTTGCATAATCTAATAATAATACCAAACAAAAAAATAATAACACCTAGCGGGGGCGCGTCCTCATAATTAGCCTAGGGCGGTTAGAACTCTTGATCAGTCGCTGCCCAAGCGCCCAGAGCAGAGTCATAAAACAGTGACTTTCTGAAACCTACTCCTCGGCAACGGCTGGGTTAATAGATTTGAAAAAAAAATATGTTTGATAATGTTCTACATGAATCTATAGTGATTCATGTAGAACATTATCAACATGTTATTTTTTTGTATGACTAATACTATTGCCAAAAAATATAATTAACAACATGAAATTTCTTCTCATGTTTCCCGTACTCCTTTTAAACGGCTTTGGTATTTTGGAAAAAAAATTGCTGGTTTAGTGTTCTCCAGAATGTGCGTAGCATATGTAAATCAATTAATATTTCGCAAAGAAAATGGTTTTAAAGTTTAGCGGTCAGCTCTAAGCGGGTGCAGAAGGCAGTACGTATGCATTTAACTCCAGCCAGATGTTCGAAGGGACTATAAACCTTAAAACTGTGAAGGAAATCATCATGAACGCGCGTTCACCCGTTCCCGAGATAAAGGATCTTGATAGACAGACAGACGGACAGCAAAGTGATCCTATATGGGTTCCGTTTTTTCTTTTTGAGGTACGGAACCATAAAAATACTAAACCTACAGCGCTTGCTTTAAACATTGCTTATACCATACATCACACTAAAAAAGTTAAAAATAGTCGGCCATTTTTAACTTTTTTTCTCTTATGCTCAAAATATACAGGTTGTTTATCTTTGTTTTTAAAGAAGTATATTTCATTCTTAATAATCTTATGTTGCTAAGCTACTTATTGCACAATTTCGCTAGGTCACCAAAAAAGAAGTTTAAACAGAGTACGTCCTTAGCTACTTGTAACTATTTCAAACTAATTTTTAGATTATCTACAAAGTCATCTTGCAAAATACAGATAATAAATCAGTTTTAATTTGTAATTAACAAGGTTTTATTCCACGTACAGCTTCTAAGTATAAGTATGCACCTCAGTTATTATGATTCAGCCAGTCATAGTCCGATTCGTTGTTGAATCATTGGCTTCTACCAGCTTCTAGGATTTATGATAGAAGATTGATAATTAAACTCTTTTTAAATACAAAAGGTATGAGAATTTTCTAATTAATGAGTTATAAAGGACGAACCGACTATGGATACGGATTGAAAGGTATCGGAAGCATGATTGCATGTTTTTGCAACAAAAGTTCTTATAAAATATTGTGTTTGTTATTAAAGAATCGTTATTTTGTGGTTACTATGTTCATGAAATGATAAACTAACCTCAAAATATTTTGTTTATTTATTGTGATTATAGTATATCGAAGCGGTCCGTCTCTCCTCCCGATTTAGGAGAGATGGACCACATTATGTAAGAGTAAGATGGACCTATAGTAAACCGTTTTGTTTGCTAATTTTAATTGTTTAAGTCTGTTAAAGAGAGTGAAGAAAGATTATAACTCTGCGTGATAGTCCTGAAATCACAGAATGGGATGACAATGAATGTGCAGGCTGTGGTGAACGCTGGTCTCATGAAAGTTGCACCACATATTCCAACCAATTTAAAAAAATCTTTAATTTTATTGTTGTTCTATGTTGACATTTAAAATATTATTTTTTGTTAGGTCTATCTCTCCTTGCTAACTGGTTCAACTCACTCATATTGTATGGGAGAAACGGACCGAGGGTAGTCTTTTTAAATATTTTAATTGTTTATCTAAAGAAGCTTTGATTGTGCCATATAACAATATTAAATGTTCAGTATTAATAGCTTAGTTAGTATAACACCAGAATGAATATTAGTAATTAAGACATAAAAAAATTATCAAATTTAGAAAAAATGTGGTCGATCTCTCTTGATTTTACCCTATAATTTCTACTATACTCCAGCAAGGCCACGGGCTAGAAGCTTGTGTATTATATATTGAATAAAAGCTACATATCAAATTCTTCGTTCAGTATTTGGAATATAATGCACATAATAATGATTGTTAAAGAATTTTAGAGCAACGAACAGACGAATGTTTACATCGGATATGTTCAATAATACATGACATCACGTTAGTGTGAACAAATGGGACATGAGCGCGCGCGCAGAGCTAGTGCAACGCGCATCGCATATCTATGGGACACTCAAGGCGATTTGACAATTAACTGCGCGATTTTACACATACATATGTCACTGTGTTTATATGTAGCAGCGTTTTATAGTTTTTTTTATCATTGTTGTAACAGTTGTCGTTATAACTGTAGACCTTTATAGATACGAATCCATACATAGACAGAATATTCTATAGGATATACCAGAATTTACCAAACATCGCATCAGACTAATATACAAATAGTAAGGCGAAAATATGTATGTATGTACGTTTATTACTTCTTCACGCTCAAACGGCTTAACGGATTTGAATGAATTTTGGCACACACAATAGGATATAGTACATACTTTAAATACCAGGAGTAAGTTTCTTTAGGAATGTAAGTGGCGATTTTTTAAAATAAGTTAATCTTGTGATCAGAGCAAAGAAGCTCCAAATCAGAAAACAACCTATATATGTATAGGTAGGTAGGTATGCCGCTTGCTTTGGTGAGCAATCAACCTATACGGAAATACCAAAGCATGTTGACAAAACCTCACCAAAAACGTCTATTTCATATGACATCCTACTGAGAGGTAACTAGAGCATACACGATCACTATTACGAATACTATTACAAGTATTACTCAATACATTGCTTATGTTTTGCAACTGTAACGCGTTGCATGACTGCATTCATTTTGTAATCGCATGTGGTGTCCCGAAATCTTGGCACCCATTCATAGAAGGGAAAGCAGAATATCAACGGCCTAATTTGTTAACCTGGGGGCCTTTAAGAAGACTGCAGGAGCTAATTGAGAGTTTTATAAATGCACAAAAGTACTACTATCTACTGCAGTAAACGGAATCAGAAAAATGTATGTTATTCTTCATATCTTCAGGATAAATGCTAGATAGAGAGTCTGTTCAAAACATAATACAGATAATTAAGTGCATTAGAAAAAAAACCCGATTTAAAAAAATTGTGGCACGCCACTATAAAAAAAATTAAAAATCGGTCCACAATTGATCGGTGAACATACATAAAAAAACAGCTGAATATAGAACCTCCTCCTTTTTGAAGTAGGTTAATTACTTTTATCGATTCGACTACTTATGCATATTTGTCAATGTGTTTTGTTTTTGTTCATTATTATTATTGTATCGTATAATGGTTTATTATTATGTCATTTCTTTTGTTTTAATATCGGATTAATATACATGCAATCCTTCTGATAATTTTATAATCAAATCTGTAAATTTTAGTAAATCACTAAATTGCTTCATATTTGAAAGCATTATTATGTCTTTGCGCATCTTTTTTTTTGTATGCAGTCCAAGGGTGACCACACTTTAAAGTCAAAGTCAAAGTGTTTTATTTCATATAGGCCTACATGGGCACTTATAAAACGTCAGAAGCTATTGCACTTTAAGTTCTGTAGTCCCCTTAAATATAGAGTGAATAGGTTACTTCTAGGCAAGCGTACCACATCATCGCTTACCATCAGGTGAGATAATGATCAAGCGGGAGCCTGCCTTCTTTACTTGATATGTAAGAATAAAACGAATTCACTTTCCTAGTGGACCTATGGGTTTTGATGCGGTTTTCACTTATAGATAGGGCAATAAATGAGGAAGGTTTATGTATACATAAAAATTTGCACAAAACCGGAGCGAATCACTAGTTAATAATTAAAAAAAAAACTTTAAGCCTAAGTCCATAATTGCATTGTTCATTTGTTGTTCTATTTTAGGAACCAAAATTCTTAAAATCCAAATGGTTCCTATAGAATTTCGCAGTTTGTATTTGCTATTGGTCAGAATCCAAGTTTTTAGGCATTTCTAAACCTTTTTACCCATACATCGTCTTAATTCCTTTACTACAAGGTAAAAAACTGGACTTATTGGATCAAAGAATTAGGCCGTCGCGTAATAAGTTGGTGGTTTGTACTTTAAAATAAACACAGTTTGCGTGATTGAGCTAAGTGATGCCGAGAGGCAACACGCGGCCTCCACGACACGAGCCGAGGTCGTATCTTCCTCTTTTCATTACCTTGTTTAATTTATGCTCGGCTTCATTATTAATGCTCTGTTCAACTAGGTAATGAAACGATATGATATAATGTTCGAAATTATCAGAGCATTTAACTGTTACATAAACATATTTATTTTCATATCTATCATTTTAGTGCTGACATAATAACAAGGCTGGTTCCCACGAACTAACTTATTCTCGGTTAATTATTATCAGATAGATCTCGTAGACTATTTTCGGTGAATACGCTATAGTGGGCGCTAAGACATTCGCCACGCATGCGCGCTGCAGGCTTCGCTCTGATTGCCCCGTGGGCTGATCGTAGCTCGATAAAGACGCTCGCGGAAGTATCCATTGCCCCAGCCGCACCACGTTCGGTATATTAAAGCGTAACATCATCCTTTCTATCTATCAAATTCATAATGTTTCGCAATTTCCAGGAAAGCCATTATGACCATTTTGTTATTCATTCTGCTTCAAAACTTACGAGGATGAACGAGTTTATTTTTAAACAAAACCTTGGTCTCTCAAAGATGTATTGTTGTTAATATTTGTCAGGAAATATGACAACACTGTGCTAACGTGTAAATAACATACGATATCCACGGGATTGGTCACGATTTGTATCTTACGTCACGGCTTGTCCAACTTGTTTTGTCGGACAAGCGAACATGTCTGATTTGCAGGCGTGTCTGTGACACATTGTCGTCGTCCGAAATCTTTGAAAAGCGTGGTGTTACAAAAGCCTTGTCTAATTTTAGGACAACGCACTGAGGTAGGCATACGTGTTTTGATAAAGACAAGAGAGCATTATTTGATAATTTCATATTTGCGTGAAGCGATCTTTAGCACGAAGGTAAAGAAAATAAATAAATTAAGGTCTTTTAAAAATTATGTTCTACAATTTTTTTTCAAGAATTCCATTTTGTTCCTACATGACTGTTTGTGTATAACGATCATATAAAAATATTTTCACATTATTTTGCATCAATGATCTCTTTGTATGGTCGCCGAACCCATAAATAATAATGTTATTAATAATACTAATATCAATACAATTACATTACTAACTAAACCTTCATTACTCGGCACATAGCACATATTTTATACGCTGACCTATATAATGACAACATCATTAATCGTAACTAGTCATTATCATCAATCATATCCGTGAGCTGTGTTGAAAGATCCTGAAACAATCACTTACGACAGTTTGGCAATAGTATATTGACAATGTGAAATACGTAGAGTTTTTATGCAATTTGTCGTATAAAAGTTGTTATGGGCGAGGGGAGATGGCCATCGCAAGTCGAAGGATGCCGACGACACCGTCATTTGTGAAATGAATCGTCATTATTTACGCCGATCAGCAGCTACCTGTCACACCGGCAATCATCATTGGACATTTCCTTGTCACCAATTCATATAGACACCAACAATAAAACCTGTCCGTGGGAAGTCGCCAATTGGAAGTTGTTCTGCCTACTTTTAGTTTTAAAAGACCCCATTCTGTTAATGATTATTTTATGACACGGCCGTAGGTTAACTTACCTTTTCTAAGAAATCTCATCATCATTAACAGTTTTCTCATAGAATCGGGTTGTTTTTCAATTGAACCTGATGCGATATTTAGGTAAGTTAAGTAGCTTGTAAAGCTACATTATTTATTATTTCCACCACTTTTAAGTTTTCTTAGTAGATAGAGTTAGGTACTTGATCCGCCAAATATCTGTTGCTAAATAAATTATGCATTCACATTTGGAAATCATTTTGTAACTATGACTAATCAGACGAATCGAAGCCTCGCTGAATATAGGACAAATAATAAGGCTTAACTTGAATAAGATCACTTTAGGCTAGAATTTAGGACTTAATCCGTCAACACATATCTGGGTCACGTACGAATGGAATTACATACGAGGTCGACCCTCGTATATAAAAATTGGACACTCAAGCAATAGTTGGGCAATGAACCGATTCTAAGACTCTTAATCCCATTTGTCCCTTCTTATATCCTCTATTTTCACTGGAAAATGAAGGAAAACGAAGGCTAGCTTAGAGATTTGAAACACTGACAATTATAAGGATGCTGGGTATCTAAGGACGACGGAAACAGCACTTTAGAAAAAGTGAATTAAGACTATAAGAGGATTACGATTTCAATTTATACAGTCCTGATTTACGATGGTTGTCATTACATAAAAAACTTGAAACTTTAATAATTATGCGTTCAATAGCGATAATGCGTTTTGCTATTGATATACGTCCAACAGTGAGTGTCAATGAAAAACTAGAATTAAGTAATGCCTTCGAACTAATGTTAACGTAAACACAAAATCAGAAATACTCATTAGCACTTTGATCGAATCATACTTTACTGCACTCCAAACAAACATTACTTAGGCAAAACTTGAAAAAAAAAACCACAAACGCAATATGTAAAATTAGTGTGTGAGTTACTTAAGCAGTAAAGCACACCCACTGGGCACTGAGGCTGCGATGACGTAGCTCGGCAGATATATCGGGGCCGTCTCGGAACCAGTCGGCCCACTGCGGTGTTGCATCAAATACCTACTACACATATGGGAATGAGAACTTCGCAGCCGATAGCTCTTATATAACTTTGCGTACCAATTATGTGCGCTACTTTTTTCTTTTTGACCTTTAGGTAAAGAGCTTTTTGTTAACACAAGTATAATGCTACGTCTGCGGGAACTTTTGAAAGAGTTACCGTGCCCCGAGAACGCAAAGGGTAAATGAAGTAACATAAGTCGGTTTTAGTCAGTAAAAGTCTGAGATGACCTCTCGGTCCAGCCTAGAACAAATTTTTCATTTATGATTTTTCTCGTCAAAGAAAATAAGTTTGATGCTAGGTTTCTGGAAATAAATAAAAATGTTATCAAAAACATTACTTGTAGAAAAACTTCTACCGTAAATAGTTGTGAGATCCATGTAATACCAAGTCGGTTAATTTATTCAGTCCACACACACGAACGAGCAACGAAGTTGTAGAGGGTCAGAAATGGCCTGAAGTGTTTCGAGAAAAGGAGGATGGTACAGCCGCGCCGCTTTTTTGTTCACCTAGGCACTGCTGTGCCCCCTAATGTCAATATTTGCTTCGAATACACCTAGATCGAAGATTGTTTCATAGAAAACATAGAATCAATTGTTTTTTTTTCTGATTACACTCCAAAGTTATTAGACTTATGACATTACCCAATGCACTGTTCATTTGATAAATAATAATCTAAGTATGTATAGGAAAATGAAAATTCTTTGAAAATGTCTATTATAACGTGTCGAGAATTCGAGATATTAGTAGTGAGGCTGTAAGCTAAGGCTACCTTATTTTACTCGCAAGTGATTCCTCGAATCCCAAGTATAGCCTCTGCGCGTATATAATGACGCTCCAAGAACAGTTTTAACTTTCCAATTACGATACTTGTGAAAATGTATGTAATTTTGTTCATAACGACCTTAATGGAGAGAACACTTCTTTACTTATAACTCAATAACTACTTCATTTCCATTACCGACATGTTCAATTATTGTAACGGGGGATACGACAAGTCGCAAACGCAAATTTAGTGGAGCTGTTCATGGTCTCGACATTGGTTTCATCCGATAACTTAACGCTCATCAGCGAAACCCATCAATTTGAAACAAACGGTTCTGTATCGCAGATTTACAACTAATCTGTGATGTACCCATACCTACTCCGGATGTGCGTGACTCTTTGTACTTACTTCCACGCCATTAGAAATAGAAGGTAACACCGAATTCCGAATTCAAGTTATTGTAATTATAATTTTGAATACCGTCTGTAACCGTTAAGCAAATAGCGGTGAATCTCCATAAACGGCTTCTACTGCAACACACGCCATTATTATTAACATCCATTCTTGTATCATTAGATTCGAAATACAATACTCAATTGCCACTAATTACCTCACATTATTTCCGGCCCATATATTTGAAGCTCGTTCATTTGTGTATAACAAATTACTTCCACGTTGATGTGCCAATGAGAGATATTAGAACTGCACATTTTAATTTAATAAATCAGGGTTAGCAAGTAAGTATATTGTAATTTTACCAAAAGTAATCAGGGTTAACAAAACTGAAATTAAATTACGCTGAAAAATTATTAACTAGGTAAATTTCACTGACGCTAAAGCATATTTGATGAGCTTTATCTGCCCTGCGTGTGAGTGAGTTTCGCCTGGATTCTGTTGGGGATTACTCCACCGAAATTCACATCAAAATGCAATTTGGAAACAGCCGGGCATGCAGCTCCAGTAATCTAATTCTCGCTACGCATGCCGCCTACGTGCATCAAATTGTTTGTAACTACGCTCCCTCGGATCTTACGGCTGTCGCCTGCTGCTAATGTATTTACTATAGCTATATGTACTACTAGACACACAGATATACCTTGAGCACGTCACGAGCTTAATATGGTTAGGAGGTAAATTTTAGAGTAGGAATCTATGATAGGAATCACAAAACTAAGTCGCATTCACATTAAAAAGTTTTTATTAAACCTACGTTAGTAAAAACGAGCTCCATGTCCTATTGAATACAACAGATGCATGAAAAAATTGTCTTCAAACTTGTTGCTCAGTTTTAAATTATAACAAACTATCTTTTTGAAAGCAGCTTCGTCTACATGTAATTATGGGAATAATGTTTTTTTTTTTAATTTTTGTGAAAAGTAAAGTTTCATCAAAATCAGTTAGACAGTGATAGAGAAACAAACATACACATATGTGATGATTGATAACGATAGAATGAGCAATTAAATTTTACTATCAACACTTAGACCTCAGATTAATACTATCTACAAGAATGAGACTGGGGTCAAATATACATGTGAATGTCTAGAACATAAAACACTGACCCGATGACCGAATGACGAAAGGCTAATATTAGTATGATGATGAATGACTCTCTAGTAGATACGATAGTGCCTATACAATCATACCGAGTAATGCAAGTTGCGATTGTTAGACGTTGATTGAAAGTGTAAGATAGTGGCCTTGGGCTTTCGGCTTTTGTATAGCGTAACGGGTCCTATATAAAGGCAGCTTTGATATCGATAATTATGTAATTTTTGTATGTCAGTCTATATAATATAATATATTTTTATTTATTTCAAGTACCATTGACTCATATCTATATATATATATATAAATGAATAGCTGTTCGTTAGTCTCGCTAAAACTCGAGAACGGCTGGTTGAACGACTGATTTGGCTAATTTTGGTCTTGAAATATTCGTGATAGTCCAGGGAAGGTTTAAAACGGTGAGAAAAAATCACGAAAAACTATCCGAATACAACGCCATCTCTAATTAAAATGTCATTATAAAATGAATTATACTGTTCTGGTAATGCCAGTAGATAGCTTTATCCTTACTATTAGGCGGTACGAAGTTCAAAGGGTCATCTAGTACCTACTCGTAATAATAATCAAAACAATCACAATTAAAATCATCTTTGTAAAATTAAAATTAATTGTAGTTAAATCATATAAAGTACAATTCATTAAATTAATTTAAATTATTAAAATTTAATTTAATTAAAAACATCAAACATAAAGCTTTAAAGATTAGCTCACAAATCCAAAACATATAGGACACGAAGAGAACACGCTGTACAACCGCAACGCTTATCAATACTTTTGTAAATACTACCTAATTTATAAAGACGAAAGATTTATATTTTTGTTTGTAATAAATACACTCAAAAACTACTGGACAGGTATTAAAAATTCTGTCACCGACAGAGTGTTAGTTTATCTCTAAGAGATAATGAGCTATATATTTTCTACTATCACGCGGGTGAAGCAGCTGGCAGAAGCTAGTATATACTAATATTATAAAGCTGAAGAGTTTATTTAAAGGCGATAATCTCAGGAACTATTGGTTTTTCTACGGGATTAAAATAATATTTTAGTGTTGGATAGCCCATTTATTGAAGAAGGCTTTATGTTATATAACATCACGCTACGACCCACGGGAGCTGACCAGTAACCAAAGGCGCAAGTGAAACCACGGGGGACAGCTAGTCCAAATCGTATACGAAACGTGGAGAACCCGTTGCGCAACCGCCTTGTTTATTTAATATTATAACCATCTTCGGTATTAGAGCCATAAGCTGGTAGCCTGTCCAATAAATACACTCTATGGCAAAGTTTAAATCCTATAAATTCTATAATACATTCTTAAAAGGAAACTCGCCGTGTTTGCAATGGGAAGATAACATGGGATTCCTGAAATACCAATAACAAAGGTTTGTTTTACTTGGCTAATGCGTCCCTATCTAAAATATTAAATTCCTAACGGAACATCTTCATGCGTTTATAAAGGGTCTGATGCTGGAATGCGGAGTCTGCCTACTGTTCCACTCGTAAGGTAATTGAATCTGCTTGTGGTTAACCCATTTATCACGAACAAATTGCATAGTAAATGCGTAATATTAATTACAAAGCGTAGGACGCTGTTTTTTTTTTTTGTAAAAAACGAATATAGGTAAATTCGAGCTTGTGTATTGTATTAAAGATATAGAATCAAAAGGAGGAAACTTTATTTATGAATAAATAAAGTTTTTCTTTGAACGGTCTGTTTGCCACCTAGACCTCCTCAAGAACACCTCAAGAATTAACAAAAAAAAAAAAAAAATTATAGTGTTCGACCGAAACTGGATTTTTAGTCGAAAAAGAAACCAAAAACGACTTCGTCTTCAGTCTCATTTTCGACCGAAAGCGAAAATGATTGAGACGTTAAAAATTGAAGATATTAAATGAATTCTCAATGGAATATATTTCCGGCGTATACTGGAATATTGCTTTTTTTCTGAATAAGCAAAAAAATATTTCAGAAATATTTTCATTGCTTCATTTACTTTTTTGCTTCAATTGCTTTTTTTTTTCTTTAATTCAATCATCACGATAATAGCACAAAGTCGGCTATTATAGTGCAGCATTTAACGTATTTTAGGTTGTAGATGAGTATTTTTGAGTAAATTACTGATTTGTACATTATTAGAATATAGTTTATATGTGTGCAACCGTATTTTAACCCGAGGGTAAGTATATTTCTATTTCTGTGTGGTTTTCAGTGCACTTGTAACAGTTGAACCCACTAGAAGTTTGTCAGAATACTATTGTTATATAATAAATTGTGAGACCAGTTCTGTGTACGGTACGAAAGGTAGGTTTTTAGTCTGTAATAGTCTGACACTATCATTATCATTAGATGATTTACCAAACTAAAAAAAAGTTCAGTTCTGAGTAAAAAGTAATAACCATCGCATTTAATGTTTACTCGATAATAGTTTTCAGTCAAAAAATATACAAAAGGTACGAAATTTAACTTAAGATTAGTTATTTATTTCAAGGGGGTCCGCGAACAAAAAATCAAACAAAATGGCCGCCTACCTAATTCTTCTGATTTATAATATTTTCTTATTTGTTTTTCGATGGCTATGTGTATAACGTCATTGGAAAGGGCATTTCTTGTTGAAAATAGTTACATAAGATGTTCTTTTTTATTCAAATTTTTGATGTTTGGCTGGGCCGAAACTTCGGCTGGTTTATGGCCGAAAACGAAAATATAGCCGAATATTCTTTTTTGGCTGAAAATTGCCGAAAACAAAAACGAATATTCGGTCGGTCACTATATTTTTTTTTATACGAACTTTAATGCAAAATCTAAAAAAAGAACAATATCTTGAATGCCTATGGTATATATAAATGTAAGTATCTACGATGCTCCATTTAAGAAAAGAATATACAAAAAATTACGTAAACTTATTCGTGGCAAACTCCGTATATGGTGCACTCGTTTGACCGGCTCCCATGTAGAAAAGCTGACGGAATTTATAATGCGAACACAAAATATTGCATCTGGGAGAATTTCTAGGTAATATTAGGCGGTGCTTATTATTCCACGGTGTTTTTTTAAGAAACCAATGTTGCGAGGTGACCCAAGTCCCGGCGGTCACCCGTCCGTTGACCTCGCCAGCCCGACAGCATCCACATTGACAATTGCCGACGTTATTTTACGAGCATCATCGGCATCTTGAAGTAGGTACGCCTAGCCTATCCTACTCATATTATAAATGCAGTTAAAATCGGGATGCTCGGATGTTTGTTAATTAATCACAACTCATTGACTGCACTTAATTGGATGAGATCTGAAACACGGATAGACGATATACTTAGCTAGGACCATAATATCATTTATATCTATGCAGTCCGCACCTTCGTGGCGTAATAATTTTTAACTAATGAATGTGAAGCCTCTAGTAAAAGGTAGTTTCCAATAAAATCTACATATATATTCTTTTGCTGCGCACGAAGACATAATAGCAGATATAAATGGTAAATAAACACAGGCACGTTCTCAAGACAAGAATAGGAAATCAAAGGAGATACAGCTGCAGTTATGTAGCCAATTAATATAATGAACCTCTAATAAACATAAAATATTTGCTGCAATTAGGATCCTATCTTACACAATCAAATCAACATAGATTATCTAAGAAATTAATTAAGGATAATGTTTCCTCTAAATATTTTAGCCTTCGGTGGATACGACTTCTTGGAATACTTCTCGCCTAAGGATAAACCTTTTTGAGTTAATAAAAAACTCAGCTTAGAAGTTCCAACTAAAATAGCCGGTAAAATCTCCAGTGGTTATTGACAGTTTTAAAAGAATTTCCTCGGGGAATAAATATGAGTTTGAATCTAGAGAAAAACAAGGCAAATCACATTCGTGTCCGTGTGTAGCCAGATAGGGTAACAAAAATAAATACTATAAAATATCTTGACGTTAATGGTAGGTACTTCGGTACTTCAATCCCATTATCACATAATAGGTATATCGAGTATGTCACGAAGTGCTTCATTAAAATAATAGCTCTAAAAGTCGGCTCAGCTCATTTCATTTATCTTTTTGTCTTTATGCAGAATTCTAACTAAACAAAAAAAAGTCAAATAAGCAACGCAATTTCATGGCAATTCGTTATTACGTTCAATGTATTGGAACGTCAAACTTGTCAAGCAACAATATCTACCAGTTTTTGACCTTGGTCGCGATGACTGTGTAGCAGTCATGTTTGTTTTTTACTAATCTTCTAACTATCCATCTCTAAACTATAAATATCTGAGGAAAGGAATCTTGAGGCGGATCGTGAGCTCTGCAAACAACAGCAATCAATGCAATCATCCTCTTAAATCTCCAGCAAAAGCCCTTGGGTCCTCGAAGTTCCTTGTGTTTCCTACGAATGATAAATGGCTAAGCATCTCTCGAAATACATAGAGGAAAATGAGCATGTATTCGAGATAATTTTGTAAACAGTTATTTTGCAAACTAAACAATAGCTGTTGGAGTTCTTGTTAGAGACATTAAAAACAATTTTGAAATAGCACTCATAGACGTA
Organism: Mythimna vitellina; assembly: GCA_949316375.1. NCBI lineage: Eukaryota > Metazoa > Arthropoda > Insecta > Lepidoptera > Noctuidae > Mythimna > Mythimna vitellina. The sequence continues at coordinate 15,025,804 of OX438688.1, forward strand.
AAGACAGATGAGTAGTGCTGTGATGGAAACGGCAGTATAGACAAGGAAAATTACACCGTTCGTTCAAGCTACGACACACGCAATAATGAATGACACAATAATCTAATAACATGACAAGCGCAAAACTGTGACCATCTTCAAGGTCTACATAAATACAAACAATAGTTAAATAATGTATGATTTATTTCGATTCTAAATCTAGTAATCTGCACTAGCACAGATAATTCTAGGAAGCTATCAAGTCGGGTCGTGTGGATGCGATCGTGCGCGCGCGTCGCCGTCGCCCCGAGGGCGCGACCCTTTATGGCCTGTCGGTTTATATGGTCGAGCCGTCATGCGACTTTGCCTGTAACTTCCTTCATTCTCTAAGTTCATTAGATGATTATCTCCCGTATGCAAATAAGCTTTTGTAATACATCACCCCATAGGCAGATCTCCGGCACGACTCGCTTTGCGGGCTAACGTATGTAACATAAATATACTCCCTTACATCTACTGAATTATCCATAGCACTACCAACATACAGCCTATAAGAACTCTACTACTGATGTGTGAGTTATGGCTAAAGTTTTATAAGGTATTCAAACAAGAACGAACGTCAGAGGATAATATCTTTATACTTTTCACGCTCGTGCTATTTTCATATCTCTCCATACGTGTGCAGAAATATGGGAATGATAATAAAACTGCACGTACGATCTGTGCCATAACTCTTTTCTGCTAGAATAAAAAGTCAGGTTTATAGCATAAAATATGAATAATATTTTATTTTATCATATTGGAGTTGAATCAGATAACCCGTAATCGATATTTTGCGAAAAACTCACCTGGGTTTACATTATTTATGACTTCCATATTGGCATTTGTAATATTCCCGCAGGCCCAATTTGCTGTTTTCAATTTTCATTTATAATGCTTAATGTTTATCATTTCATTTCACGAACGGAGAATCAAACAGAAAAATTAAATTACAATTAAACCTAAGGAAATTATTATTAGTAAATTATCTTCATTTAACAAAAGACTACATCAAAACGGCATTCTCATATCGTAGTATCACGTAGGTGCTCTGCCTGGCCCGGCAGCCCTACCGCACCACAGCTGGTACGGCCGAACCGTCCACAATACAAAGAGCAGTGATTTGTTGTCGGAGATTTTACATTGTAGAGCCCGTGTCGTAACGGTTTGTGGGTTTATTTGTCGACTATAACGTACCCACGTAGCTATATTTGAGGTCACAATTTGAGATTAACTTCTGCTCTAACATCAAATCTTACTGCATCTTTGTATTACATATTAAAATAAGTGATATATAGTGATATATAGATTAAGTGAAGTAAAATCGGGTTTTCCATTAAGTCTACTACACGAGAATCGTTTCCTGGAGTAATTTCTACTGACTGAGATGTATAAGGCTTAACGGTGAAGATATAGAACATAATGTTTCCCTTTTTTCTGACAATAAGTCAAACTAATGATGCCAACTATCTTTAGGAGCATGTAGCCATTGTGAACATATAAATCACAGAAACAATGCGAGACCTACATGCCGATCGGTCGCGTGCAGCGCCATACAAGGAGAGTCTGACGGTAACGATGACTACAGGAAGTCCTTGTATATCGTTCCTTATGAGTAAACCGAACAAGTTATCAGTAATAAATTAAATGCACTCAAAGCCTTAATCGTTGTTTTAGTCACGTAGAAGAAGTTGTGTAATATTTTCATTCATGTTTCCATAATTCACGATGGAATCAGCATGAATTGAGCTGCATTCTAATTCTCATTACAGGGTTTCCTCGTTTTGTTTTGCGTTAATTAAAATGCCATGCATTATACAACGTTGTTGCTGTAGTCTGTTTTAGTAATATATTTGTATTTCTTTGCACACAGAATGCAGAAAGCACGGGAGAGTTCTCGCCGGTGGTCACGGCGACATGCAAGACTGGCGTCATGGCGATCAACATACAATTCAACCAGCCATTCAATGGTGTTACACACGCCAGAGAATTCCGGTGAGTCGGTGTTGATAAAGGTCTCTTTTTGTGTTCCAATGATAAAAAAGTTTGCGGCCCGCCTAGTGTTAAGTTTAACTGTGTTATTGCAATACTAGAAGCATCGCAGATAGATTTTTAGGTTATTTTGGTTCTTTTGGCTGTTTGCTAGAAATGTTTAGGTACTTCAATATTTCACTGATGAGGAAAAATAAAAAAGTTTTTTGCTGTTAGATGTAGGTACGTGTTTTGGAGAGCCCAGACTCTAAAGCAAACCAATTTCAAACGATTAAGGATTAGCGTTCATGTCTTCTATTATAGGTCCAGTAATATTTCAGACTTTGCTCCAAACTACTTCCGTTATTGAAAATGGAATTGCATTCCATTATTGAAATCGATACTTTGTTGCAGACACTAATCTTTATTATTATTTATTGCTTTAACTTTAGCGATTTATCGTTGCTGAATTTCTTACAGTATTATACAAACTGTATTGCTGTGCTTGATCTTAAAGTGAAATATCGGCAATAAAACATAGAAGTAATTTATTAAACTATGTTATTAACTCCAATTAAATAGAAAATGTATATATCTACCAAAACTTACTGCTGACGCGACGCATGCCAACATCATTATCGTCTTTTAGAATTGAGTTTCTGGTTTTTTATATTAAACTTGCATAACTAACTATAATTATTCCTAAATGTTATTATTTGTACATTCCAGGACACCGGCGTGCATGGCACTGGGTAACGGTAGCGAGACGCTGAACTTCGACATCAACCTGATGGCAGCTCAGGGGGCACCCGACTACTGTGGCGTGTTCTGGAATAATGTTAGTACAGTCATGATAACTGCCAGTTACCATATCCTCTTTAATAAAGCTGTTTAAAGGTCAGGGTAAAATAACTTATTACCTTTTACCAAAATTTAATTTTTTCAACTCCAAACATCATTATCGTTTGCATCTCATCCCTTTCAGAAATCTTCGATACTATCACATCTGAATCAAACCTTTACCTATCCTAAGTCTAATCTCGAACATAAAATAAATTATGTTACTGATATGATCAGCTATTGCTTCAACCATCGCAATGTTGATATTAAAATGGTTCTCATTCAATCAATGATGCTTTATACGTAACTAGCAGATGAATGTAACACTCACTTGTTAGTCTATCTTCTAAATACTTCTATTGATATAAAAAGCAAGCGTTATTGACTGACTGATCCATGAACACATAACTCAAAGCACTGAATGGTTTGCGCTGGAATTTGCGCTGTTTGGCTTATAGATAGTTATTATCCGTACGTAGGCATTTGCTAAGAAATGATTTTTCAAAATCGACCTAAGCACATGAAACGGCGGCCCAAAGTTGCTTTACTTTTATACCGAGAGCATGTTCCCGGGGCATAATGTTCTACTTTCACGCGGGCGAAGCCACTTTCAGAAGCTACCTAATCTATAAAGCATTTATCCTCACTTAAAACAGCGAACGAAGCTTGATTCTTATCGCAACATGACTAATCCATACAGTTCGAAAGCTCTGCGCCCTGTGCCTAGTACTCACTTACGACTGACCTAACATTACACATGCACATTTCAGCGCACAGACGAGCGGTCGTTGCCGCTGGCGGTTCGTGTGCACCGGACCTTGGAGCTGGCCGATGACAAGTTCTACGTCATCACTTGCGGCAAGGCGGGCTTCAGAAATGCTAGGTACTTAAACTTTTTGTGCATTTTATTACTTCGAGTACAAGGAAAATTCTTTAAGTTATTATTCTTACGTCGAGTTTCGAAGCAGATGGCAGTCGCTTTATGTTTTTAATGTTCAGACTTTAAAAAACATACTCTGACTGCCAATATTGAAATGCTCTTAGGAATTTATTCAACCTTTGAAGACTATTGAAGACTAAAGATGATAATGATATTTATGTACTTTCGTACTACGTCTAACGAATTGTCAAAATTAAAAATACAACGCCAGTCAACGTTATGAATATACATCATTCAGTCGGAGTTTATTTATAACAATAACAATAACGAGTGTCTATTAATGTTATATTTTACAGAAACGAAACTTCGCTTGTATCACTGCGAATGTTAGACTCGCAAGGTCGAAAAGTATTGAATGCAGCGTTTGGACTACCTTACACGCTCCGAGCCGAAATCAGCAAGCCTGATGGTTAGATTTTTATCATTGTTTCGTAAATTGGTATTAACATTAAGAATGTATTACAACAGTAACATAATGTAAAATGTTTACGGTTACAGGAACACACGGAATACGTTTGAAAAATTGTTTTGCTTTCAACATGCGGAACAATACAGCTGATCTTCTGGACAATAGAGGGTGAATATAAAACTATAAGTACTTTTAGGTGAAGTTATTGTAAAATACAGGTTCATAAAAAAGCGATGAATGTTGATAGACGGACAGGGAGTGGAAGGCCAAGGAGAAGATGGATGGATTGTGAGAGGAATAACATGAACGACAAATGATTAAATGACGTCGGAGGGAAGAATTGAAAAAGAAAACGGGTCGTACAGAGTTACAGACCCCAAGTAACATCAGATATGAGCAGAAAGATAATAAATAATGTTATGACTTATGATATACACCTGCCAGCGGCGACGCCCGCGTGATAGTAGATATGTATATGAAACGGGGATCAAAAATTTATATGGAGTAAACAAATTTTTGATCCCCGTTTCATACCCTTAGAGAAAGAATTTTGGAAAAACCTCTCCTACGTCATAAAAAAAAACCTTATGCAAAATTTCACGTTCCAAGTCCCAGTAGTTTCGGCTGTGCGTTGATATGCCAGTCAGTCAGTTTCTCCTTTTATATACATAGAATAAACACGTGTATTGTTTACAGGTGTCCTGTGAAACAACAGTCGATTGTAGTGAGGTCGGAGACGGGCGCGGCCGAGCTGGCGATAGCATCCATGTTCCGGTTTCCGGACTCCTCGCAAGTCAACTATCAGTGCGATATCGCTATTTGTAAAGGTAAACATATACTTAGAACACATAGGCTTTGGAAAATTTACATAGATATTATGTACTGGAATGACCTAGAATTGACAAGCCTGTTGGTCTAGTGGTTAGTGGTGGTTCCCACCCAGGACAAATGTTAGTGTGATGAGCACAATCATTTGTTCTGTGTCTGGGTCTAATTTATCTATAATATGTATGTATTTAGAAATATGTTTTAAGTATGTTTATCAGTTGTCTAGTACTCATAACACAAGCTCTGCTTAGCTTGGAACTAGATGGCGTTGTGTGATAGTTGTGTGAATATTATTATCATTAATTTAATTCTTCTTTTATGCCGAGTGATGGCAGTTTTGGCGAGGATACGATATATGTTTTCAGCATAATATGATAGAAAGGTATATTGATTAAATTTCTCTTTAGTTTTTTATTAAATCAACCATCCAGTCATTCAGTAATCTTCTTACGGCCTTGCTAACGATTTATTCACGACAACTTTTGAAATCTGTATTCTGAGTTTTAGTATTTAGAGAAGTTGTTTACAATTAACCGACTGAGTGAGTGTTTCATTGACATAGGTAGGTTAAAAATTTATTTAACTTTATAATTTCAGGTCCATGTTCAGTAATAGACTGCAGTACAGAGGCTCGCTTTGAAAAGGGCGATGAAGAGAGCACTGTGACTGCATCCACGGGAATCTTCGTACTCGACCCCAATGACAATGGAGGTATGTACTCATAGTAAAATAATCGTTCAGGGTCTGCTTTTCTAGCATTTTTAAAGAAATTTTAATTTGTGACCTTTACTAGCGGTTCCGACAGTCGTTGTCCTGTCCGACCGACGAAAAAAAACCTGATTGCAGCGCCACCTACCATTCAGTTATATTCTTAATCCATCCAGAGACCCATTTAAATATACACACTAAATTTTATCCAAATCGGTCAAGCAGTTTAGGAGGAGTTCGGCGACAAAAACACACACAGAAGAAATATATATATATAAAGACAAAGATAAGAAAAAATCAAAATATAATTTCAAAATTTCAAATAAACCATATACAAAAACTTTTAACTTGACAGAAAGATGAAGTAAATTGCACATTCCAAAGCGTAGATCTCTACGTAGAAGAACGTACAAGAAATTCCATGGAAACTCTTTTAAATCATATTCCATATTACAAGTCTTTGTTAAATATTTCTAAATGAGAACATTAATATTACGAAATATAACGTGAGAGAAATGACTATTATATTGATTAAAATAAGCCACTGGCAATTAAGAAATACTTTGTCTCAACTGACGGTGCCCGTTCACGACCATGATGCGTGTATCAGCACTACTCAGCTTAACCATTTTAAATGAAAATAAATGATCTAATACAATAAAGTTAGGGCATTTTTAAATGGGTTAAGTTGAAGATCGGAAATTAACCATATGTTGCGTGCGAGAATCGAACCCGTAACACGCAGCGCTGCAGCTAATTACTCGACCTCTGCAACAAACGTGCTGCTAAATTATTCATGGGACATGCCTAGCAAAGGCCTATCCAATGTCCTCTTTACCTACTAGGGCCACGGGTAGTGTGAAAGCAAAGTAGGAACAGGAGTGGGTTTTTAGTCAATAAAAGTCTGACACTATCTTTCACTCCACCCAAGAGTGCGATTTGTCATTGGATGATTTTCCCACCTAAAAAAAAAAATATCCTCTTTATTATTTTGCGCCCCGTCCGATCTGATATTCAAATAGCCTTTCGTGCATGCTATGATTGCTAACGATACTAACAAAAGGCAATTTGGTACCACCAGAAGCTACGCAATTTTGGTAGTAAATCAATGCCACGTAATCTTACACAACTCAGCAGGAAAATAAAGGTCAGATAGGAATCAGGCGAACAAAATTTTGATGACCTTGTACAGTCTAACAACCTACCTATCCTAACTATATTACGTATTAGCTTACGTTCGTTTCGTTGTTAAATCATAAATAACTTTCCATTTTCAAATATAATCATTTGTTATGTATTTATTTATGTATTTAATAATTTATGTACACACAGTAATAAAAGAAAAGCAGAAGGAAACCGAAGAATAGTACAAAGGTGATGCTTATTTCTAAAGAAATCTCTTTCAGCATATCTTGCTTATCTTGCTAGGTTGTCTGGTAGATATCGCTGTCAGCGATAAGACCGCCTTTGTACCCATAGATTTAAGTTTGTGTAAAAGTTTTGTTACTATTTTGGTGAACAATAAAGTTTATTCTATTCTATTCTTATATGTTGATCTGAATTGATTATCTCTTTGTGTTTTATGTACGCGTACGCACGAAGCAAAGAGATCTTTTTTTAATGACATAAACTAGTGCTTGACTACGACCCCGCTTGAAGGTAAGCAGTAATGCAATCGTTGATGGTGAATCGCACTAGTTTATTAAGACCCTATTTATCTAGCCTTGAAGACATCTAAATTATAATCGGATGGGAAGATCACTGCAGGCAAATTGTTCCAATCCTTCAATGTATGCGGTGTAAACGACGAGGCGAAACGCTTAGTCCGGACCGTAGAGGCGTTAATAACGTCTTTCCTATACAGTGTAACCTTCATCAAGGGTATGCTCAAATTCTATATCGCCTACTAAGCTTATTTAACTCACTGGGATCACCAACCTTCCAAGCGTGCTGAGTACTAAAAGGACTGAAATGCTGGAGCATCCATGCAGAAATGTTCAGATCTTCAAATGTATTATTTTCCAGTGGCAGCACTGACGTGTTCGGACGGCAGCGTGCGTCCGCTGTGGCTGCTGTACCTGGCCATCGCGCTGGGCGTCATGTTCGTCGTCATGCTGCTCGTCAACTGTTTCCTCTGCACCGCCATGACCTGCTCGTGTGCAAGGACTGATGTAAGTACAGTGTTAAGTTAAAATAAGAATTTCTCAAAACGAGTGACCTCAGTTTATTGTAATTGAACTAATATTGGCATCTATAGTGTTTTTTGTTTGCAACATATTTTGGATTGAGTGTTTATAGAGTGAATAGGAGTAATAATCGAATATAACACTCCGACGCTTTGCGTAGAAGGCTCATAGCAGACGCGTAACACGCTGCGTTCAGCGTTATAGTTATAGCCTTCGCTTGAAACATCCGCGCGAAGCACCCGCGCGTAGCATCCGCGCGTAGCAACCGCGCGTAGCATCCGCGCATAGCATCCGCGCGTAGCACCCACGCGTAGCGCCCGTGTGGCATATACATAATTCTTGGAATATAGTTTTGTTATAAACATTAACAAAACACTGTTTAAAGAGTAAACAGTCTTTGTTGCTTAATACTTCATTATTACACACACGGAAGGGGACAAATAAATCGAACAGAAAAACCAAAATTTTCGATCAACCAAATGGGTAGCAAAAGTTAAAGATCTCTATGACTTTGCATTTTATTAATGTTATCTTACTATCAACAGGTGATTGAAAAGGACCCATCCGTGGTGGAGGACTACGACCCGTACCGCAGCTGGCACGGCAGTCAATACGGAAGCAGGTACCCGTCCTCGACTATTCACTCGGCGAGGTATGTACACTCGACCTGCTATGCGCAAACATAATATGGTATTGGTACCCATCGTGGTATCCAAATTATACGGAGGAGGCTTTGCAAGTCAATCGCACTCGGTATCGGCAGCTTGTTTAACTTCCTCACCAACACTGTAAATATAAACTACAAGTAACTTTAATGTAGCAGTTTATTTTTAGCATAGCAATAGTGGTCGTTGACCTAGTACTTTTATTTATTGCAACTCGTACAGTACTTAATGGTTAACAAGCGGACTTAATGCAATAAGGACAATCTTATTTCAAAAACAGAAATAAAGACATAAAGTGTTCCTAAATCGACATTTGTCGTGATCATCAATATTTTTAATAATGAAAACCAATATCTATAGATATTAGGAAAATGCCACCATTTGCAATGTTAAAACGAAACAGAATATGCACCTAACCGTCATTTAATTTCAACACTACTTAACAATAATATGCACTAATATTGATAATTAACCATTTCAACTGTGTATTGAGTATTTCTGTTTTATTTATAGGTCAGTTTCGGACAATAGTGACCACTACGCGATAGTGCAGTCAAGGCCGGGCAGTCGACATTCCGGCGTTCACCGAAATAGACATTAATCAGGTACACCTCACATTCACCTATACAAATTCCACAGATGACGGAAGGTTAAGAATATACTCTAAAACTGCGTATTTACCTGATGTGCATAAAGCGAAAAGTTACACATGTTTGTAAAATAGAATATCACATAATTCCAAGCAAGTTCATTCATGAGACAGCGCTAGTGAGTTGGAGGAGGATAAATATACTCAGTAACACATCATGCATATCTTGAGGAACCGTATGGTCAATATCATGTTCACAAAATTACTTATATATCAGCAATATACCTCCTTTTTTTATATAGATACATGCATTTCATATTGACCTTACGCGCTTTGTGAATATGACAATAATGTTCAAAGATAAAAAATAATAATGAATGTCTTCTCAGCCTATTGATGATAGGTATCATAAAATACACCTTTTTTGAGATAAGCAATCATAAAATAACTCCTCCCGCTCAGGGTGCAGCAAGAGAGAGTGACGCACTTTTACTGACTAAAAACCAACCGGTGTTCTTTCAATTGCCCTTTGTGTTCCAGGGTCACTGTGAGTCCTCCGAATAATTCCACAGATTGTAAGACACCTTAGGGTCGAATTAATGATGACTAATGCATTCCTTATTTGTTTCAACATTTGACTCTATAGTCAGCAGTGGACTTCTGAATATGATCCAGTAACGTTATGTAACAACTATTTCGTGCAGTAGAGTTGTGTTAAATCACCCCCCACTACTACCACTTTTTTCTTTTTCAAGTTTTTACAGTCCACCAACCTAAGGTTGTCTGGTAGATATCGCTGTCAACATTAAGACCGCCTTTGTACCCATAGATATAAGTTACCTAGTGTAAATTTTTTTTTACTATTTTGGTGTACAATAAAGTTAATTCTATTCTATTCTATTATTTTCTAAATGTGTGTGTAAACAATTGTATATAAACTTTTGTGTTATTCCAGATAATGAAGTAAAGTGAAGTCCTGTGATGCAAGTGGAGACAATAAAGATTCCTACAAACGTTGGTACATAAATCATGATAGTCGATTTACCAAAAGAGACGTTTTGTACGGATACGACCAATACGTATCGATAGATAACTACACATCTAACTATAAATAAAATACATTACTATATCAATATTCCTAATGATATTATTTGAATTATAATAAACAATGGTGCTTTGAATCTCAAGTAGAAGACAACACTAGGCAAGCGATGTTACCTTTACGAAAGATATGCGTTCAACTCTTCATGATGAATTTAACTTGTGCCATTTTTATATGCATGTACCTTATGTGGTTTGTAAGATTGTAGGCAATATTTTATGATTATTTTTATTAATTATATCAATTTTGTACACCTGAATCGATACAACGAATCCGTCCAAATTCATATGTCAATTATTTAAATTCACTAATTAGAGCAGTAGAGTAATAGAAGAAATATTTAAGGTCCTAACTGTAAGTAAAACTAATGTACGTTGAGGTTGTGTTTGTACATTTATTTGTGAAAGTATTGTTAGGTTAATGACAACTTTCTGACTTTGAATTATTATGAGATCAACGAAAGAACAAGGATAAATTCAATGCACAAGAAGTAACCAATTAAGCTTTTTATATGGTAAAAAAAACACTACATTTAATACGATATTCTTACTAGTTTTTGCTACGTACATTTACTACTAGAAATCTTATAGAATGAATATAGATATATCCACATATACAATAAATAATTACCTAATGATAAAATTATATAGAGCTTAAAATAAAGCGCTGTTTTTAATCAAATCGGTTGCAATTTCCATTGAACCTTAGTTATAGATAATAATTTAAAGTTTAAACAAAATACCACATCATCACTGTGAAATAATATTTAACATAGTAGTTTGTATATTACCTAAACGTAATTAAGATTTTAAAGAATTGAATTTTTATTTTTAAGTAAACGTGTGCGTCCTTTATACGTGTTTAGAGCACGGAACTGGATATTATTTGTTGAGAGCGAGTTATTAATTTTATGAAATAAAATGTATTAAAAAGCAATGGAAAAATGTCTGTGTGAATATACTATAAGTTCCAAACTTAAGTTATAAGTGTGTATTTGGGTGTGAAACCAATAAATTCTTTAACACTATCGGCGTTCTATTCCTTTCATTTGTTGTCCTAATTTAACTCCGACCAGTTTTTTTTCCAAAGAGCTATCCTGAAGCAGAGTAGTATCTATTTCTGTATATGTACAAGGTGAATATAATTGACTGCAATATCAAGGTACAACCGAAACTGCTGGGAATATGAACGTGTTTTTTTGCACGAGGCGTCCTTTTGTGACGCAAGTGAGCACTAAGAGATTTTTGGAAATTCAACCTCTAGGGCCAACACTGCGTTAAGCGGGAGCAACCGCGGGCGCCCGCCCGGGCACCCACCACGTAACGTCGCGCGTGTGTCGTGTGCGACGGTCCCCATAGCGGAAACCGGATTATTAGTTGCGCAGTGTCGCTATTTCAACTTTAACGGTGTGCATGTAGTCGTGTTGATGGATAATTTTAATTTAATACATTATTATGTAGCAAAACGGGTGCAAAACGCACGGCTCCCCGCGACGGGTGCCCGCGAGGGTCGCCGCGACGGAGCACGTTTGTATAGGACCGCGCGGACGCCCGCTTAGGGAGGGTCTTTTTTCACTGCCCTATCGTCAACATTGAGCATGGTTTAAAGCTTGTTACTTTATCAAACGCAAACCAACGCGATGTTTGATGAAAAGGCAACGCGAAAAAAGAGAGATGACGCCTAAAAACTCTATTAGCATTCGGTAATTCCGAGATTTACTCGAATATTTTACAAAACCAGAAAATTCGTGTTTTTTTTTTAAACCATTAAAAGTTTTTGAAAAAAATTGGCGTCATTTAGAATTTTGATTCAATTTACAAGGCTTCTGTTATTATACTTTATTGACTTTTTTCATTTTTGATTAAATTATGAAGTGTCAAAGTTCATGCAAAATAGCAGATTTTCAAAGGTCTTTACTGGATGAGTTTTACACAAATTTATTAATTGATTTCAATAGAAGCCTAGATAATATCCATAAGACACTGCATTTCCAAAATATTTAATGAAAAATGTGTAATAAAGTCATAATCACGTTAGAGCGATTGTATAAAAACAGTGAAAATGTATGTCGAGTTGCATTCCCTTATCGCTACGTCGGCCCTTGAGAGGAAATTTTGTTCATATGCAAAATCTTATTCTTTGGTCCCTTGATCGCGGTATAAATATATTTTATAGAACAGAGTGAATGAAATGTTCTGTTTGTTCAAAAATCGATTCCTAACGGGGCCCCCTATTGAATGAGCTGTTCTTTTTCTGCAGTACCAATGATGATGCTAGTTAAATTTAATCCTATTTTAATTTCTTACTCGAATCAAATATTGAAAATGAATTAGTTTTGGTTCATTTAGAAGGCGTATTTTTAATCGCTATCATTATTTAAAATATATGCTATCTGTATGATAGTCGGTAGGTAAATGAAAACACCAGATAAATTTTGCACACAGATCATATTTTATTGATGTGTCTAATCATAATTCCGTGAATCCATTTAGATAGGGATTACATCAATACATATATATTATAATATTACAATATTTACTATAGAACATCAAAGGTAGATAAATAATTTAAATCGGTTGCCAAACATTTTTCTCAATAACTATAAATCATATTGGCCGTGAATTTTCATTGATATATTTTACTTAGGTGCCAACGTCACAATAAATGTCTACTTACAATATTAGAATATATATTAATCAAAAACTGTTCCTAAGTTACGCACACTTGAAAAGGACTACAAAATTGGACTAGAAAGTTCCTGGTCATGTGCAACATTAACTATAAAACATTAAAATTACAAAGATCAAAAAATATTTCATTTATTGGTAACTAACACATATGCGTCAAGTTGCTATCATATTATGAATGACGCTCAGTAAAAAAACAAAACATAGATTTACATAAATTATTTGATTTTATAAATAATATTATACATATTAAACACTCTAAATACTAGAAATCTGTTGATAATACTATATTCCTAAGTTCTAATACAGATCAAATTGATTTTTTTTACTTTTATGAAAAACAGATCCAGATTTATATGGCACGTGATTATATTTTTATTGAACAAGTGGTCTAAAAATGTACATAGATAAAATATTCACAAATAAAAATGTTTAGCATCATTTTATCTTATATTGCCCCTTGGGCATAAAAGTTGTATTATGAAGTCAGTATCCCAAAAATTACTTAATTATACATTGATATATTCTAAATTACCCCTTTCAATCTAATTAGAAGCTATATACATACATAAATCAAGTAAATATAACAATTAACTGCCTGTCGTCATTTTGATAAATAGTTTGTGTAAGTGCGGTGGAATGATAAATTTATTGTTTCTCCTTCTCTGGTTCTCTTTTCTCTAGCATGGTTTTGGCCACTTGTTCGTAGAGAGAGCGTTTATATATCCTCGGCTGACCATCGCGCAGTCCGTGTGGGTACAGACCGATGGAAGAATCTTCATCGAACCAGCTTGTTGTTGGCTGAAATATAAAGCAATATCTTTGATTATATGTTTCTTTGTGATTTCCTTAGTGGTCTAGTGGTCCCAATCGCAACAGCGGAAAGAGAGGAAGACAAGATAATGTTATGCAGATTTATATATATTAAAGAATTATGGATTACCAACTGCTGCCAGCGGTTTCATCCGCGAGATAGTAGAAGATTATCCCTAGGGAAAAAAGTATCCTATGTCCCATGTACTGGAATAGCTTCCAGGATATAGTCTACTCGTGTACCAAGTTTCATTCAAATCCTTTCAGTAGTTTTTACGTGAAAGAGTAACAAACACGCAGAAGATATGTTATGTTAAAGTAGATATCCACAATAGGCGAACCAAGTTTGCCGACATAGCCCGAAAAATCGCCAAACCTAAGTGGCACTGGGCAGGGCGCATATTGCTCGCAAAACAGATGATCAATGGAGCTGAAAGCTTCTGAAGTAGTGACCGCGCACCGGAAGACGCAGTGGTTAGAAACCCTTCCACAACGCGGACCTGGTGAGAGTCGAGGGAATCCGATGCATGTGAGACGGTCAGGACCGTTTATTGTGGCGACACTTGGTGGAAGCCTATGTCCAGCAATGGACGTCTTTCGGCTGAAATTATGATGATGATGAAAGAATTCTCAGTAATTACAAGGCAACAGCAAAAAAGTAATTACAACTCTTGATTTGTGCTCTTTCTGTACGTACATAATAATGCTTATGCCTCTTCATACCGATTAACGTGTCGTGATAAGTTAGTCTACAATTTTGTTGGTATACTAATCTATAATTAGCTATGGGTTATATACAACTTTAAATAAAATATAACTTACATATATATGCATAACGAGTATATGTATTATTATTAAGTTCTCTTAATGATTTGATATTTTCCTTAGTATTTATTAGTTTATAATTTTAGCATAGATAGTATTTTATTATTATAAATAACTTTTTTTTTTCTGTTTGATGTGTCTGTTATTTGTTTATTGTGTAAGCCTACCACAGCGGTGTTGTCTTTTTTAACTCAAAGGTTGACTGGTAAAGAATGCCTTGTTGCATTAAATACACCTATGTACTACTACTGTACATGAAGTTTAAATAAATAAATAAATAACGACCGAACCCCATTGTAACATCACTAAATGTCCCACAAATGTAATTAATATAAAGAAGATTATCGAATTACGGGCCTTTAGCCCTAATAGGATTTACAGCACTATCTAAAGATTAAGAATTTGATACCGCGCCCTTCGAATAGCTTAGTTTAATGAGCTAAAAAATAGGAGGAACCTACGTACGTTCAATCTACATATAACCGTTTGTGGAATTTACCTTGCGTACATACATAGTATGAAACTAAGTCGCTTCCCGCTGTCTGTCCCTCTGTACATATGCTTAGATCTTTAAAACTACGCAACGGTATTCAATGCGGTTTTATAGGTGATTCAAGAGGAAGGTTTATATGTATAATACAAAATATAGTAGAGAAACACTGATAATCTTAGGGGTTTCTAATGTGATGTCGTAAATAAACACTTTTGAGCTTACATTTCAAACGCTGGCTGAACTCTACGAGATAGATCAAAATAATGTAGGTACTATAGTAATGTACACCTTAAATAGGTCTAAAATAAATTCGCGATGGTATATTTCTATCGCTTAGGGAAAACCCACAATAATCATTTTTTATCCTTTGCTTTTTACGAGAAATAATGGCTTATTTACGAAGCGATTTTAAGCAACACAGCTTTAATCCTTATCCGATTAAGTACCTTAAATACAGTGTACATTTAATATAGATAAATATGAACCTTTACAGCATTAAGTGATTTTATCAAAGATATTACAGATTTAAAATGCAGGGACATAGTGGTTGCGGCGGTATCAGCATTGCACCCGTGCGAAGTCGAGACGGGTCGCTAGTCTATATGATATATATAAAAGGAGAAACTAACTGACATTTCAACGCACAGTCGAAACTACTAACAATAAAAGCGCGAAATTTTGCACAAGATTTTCTTTTATGTCATAAGGGAACACTCAGAAAGAAACGGGGGTCCAACGTTTGTATGGAGAAACCTACTTTCAAGAGGGTGAAGTCGCTAACAGAAGCTAGTTATATATATCTATACAAATATACATGTTATAAACTAATTCCCCCATCGCATCTGTCCGTCTGTTGGTTCGGGATAAACTCAAAAACTACTGAAAGGATTTATTAGGGGTTTCACCAACAGCAAGAGTGACTCATGAGGATGATTTAGATAAAAATTCTTACATGTTTGCATATTATAGCAGAGAAAGCTTAGAATTTTAAAGCATTGTAACACTCGTGGAAAACTAAGGCGGGCGCTATATAGTTTTTTAGGTTGAAAATCATCCAATGACTTCTCCCTAGGACGGAGCGGGAGGACGTGTCAGATTTTTACTGACTAAAACCCACTCCTATGTTCCTTCTTTGCCTTGTGTCTCAGTACTCCGGGGTTCCGGACGACCCATGGCTTCGGCCAGTAGGCTTCGGTCCTGCTGCTCGGATTTCGTTGAAGCGCGCGTGCAACACTAGGCGCCGTCGACGAATCGGACTCGGTCCGGACGGTTATCGGACGGCCGGATGGCAAGATAATAATTCCACATAGTGTTATAAAAATAGTGAACCCATACATAGGATAGCGATGAACATCTGTCGCAAGCTAATCGATCATATCGATTACCTATAGGAGCAAGTTTTTAAGGTCAACAGGATGGCACAATGATAGTGCTATCAACGCTCAATGACCGTTAAATATATATTCATATCTAACACACATCAATATGCGCCAATACTGCAGGAAACTGATTGATAACAAACTTGAAAGAGTGTTTCAATATTACGAGTACTATCTACCTTCCTCAAATCTTGATATGGGATAATGGTATTAAAGTCCTTCTTTTTAGTGCCGTTTTCCTGTCCTCCAAATTCTGTGGTGAATGTTCTCACGTGCAACCTTTATGTCGCCATCTTCTTACCGTATATGTACTTGTTACATGTACGTAGGTCACATTTATTTGACATTCGTTTATTTTTGTTCGTGTGGGACGAAAGGTTTGCATCAAGTTTCAGTGGGAAGCTTTCATTTGACGCAGGTGTGGCGTCATAGGACACAAAGGTCAAAGCAGTCAGGTTCATTCACCGAACAAGGGCTGACAGGGTTTCCTTTACAATTGATAACAATGTAGACGTGAATATAAATGAATGTGAAATTTACAATGTGGGTGTTTGGTAAATCGTTTGGTATTTAATATTAAATTTTCAAACAATGATAACGGTTCGCAGAAGTTTTCTATATTTCCTATTATTGTAATTTTTCTTATAAAACATAATATTTATTAAAATGTAATCTCTATCTATATCTATATATAAATGAAAACCTATTTCTCCTGGTCACATAAAGGGAAAGTTGTTTAACCAAAAAAAAAAATACATAATTAGGGTAGGGTAGAGTAGAGTAGAGTAGAGTAGGGAAGAGTAGGGAAGAGTAGGGAAGAGTAGGGTAGATTAGGGTAGAGTAGGGTAGAGTAGGGTAGAGTAGGGTGGAGTAGGGTAGAGTAGGGTAGAGTAAGATAGAGTAGGGTAAAGTAGGGTAGAGTACGGTAGAGTACGGTAGGGTAGAGTAGATTAGTATAAATAAAAAAGAAGAAACTGACTGACTGACATATCAACACACAGCTATAACTACTGGGACTAGAAACTTGAAATTCTAAGGGGTTGAAATGGGGGTCCAAAGTTTGTATAGAGAAACCTATATTTACGTAGGTGAAGCCGATAACAGAAGCTAGTACGTCTATATTTTAGTCAGCAGTAAAACTATCACCAATGCCATTTGCAGAAACCTAAAATAGTCAATAATAACAGCAATCCAAAGAAAACTATAAAAGCAAATTCTGTTCTGCTTCCATTTCCAGTCACTGAAAGAATTTCTCCTAAAATCAATTGCTAAATGAACTCACCTCAAGTTTAAAGTTAAGGATATGTGCAGCGGTCTGGTATCGGGGCACGGTGGCCACGCGAGACACCGGGAAGTAGCCGGGGTGGCTCGCGGTCACCTCGTAGTGGCCCGGGGTCAGCAAGCGGTAGTAGTCTCCGTACGCTCCTAGAATTTGATGACGACACGTTATTCTGGCAAATGTTTTCCCCTGTAATACCTACATGGGGATTGTAAAACAGTAATAAAACATGGAATGTTATCGTTAACATCATATTTATGTCTGCCATCTCTTTTGAGTAAGACAAGCTTGATGGTAAGTTATTGTTCATTGTTCAGCTGTATTCTGATGATTTATTGTTAAATACTAAAACGTCTAAATAAATAGAATTCCACTTTTTACACAATATGACAGTTCGATATATTACGTTTATTTATTTATATATTTGCTGACATGTAAAACACTGGATATAAAGCATGCATTTAAATTTCATGTCACAGTATTAAAACATGCACCCTGTAGCACTGCAAATTTTGACATATAAAATTATTAAATTACATAACATATATCGATTCTAATTAATATTATCATTACAATTTATTAAATTATGCTAAACATTAGTCAATAATTAATCACATCTTGTTTTAAATTAAATTAAATAATTATCAATTCATTTATTAATTTTAATTATATAGGAAACGTTTTAGTCTTTTATTTGTTTCATATTTACGTTGAGGTATATTAATAAAAGGTTGATTAATTTATAATTTATCAGTTTTAAATTCCTCAATGCCTTTTTTTATTAATACAGATTTCAACTATTTCGAGAACGTCAAGTCATTTGGTATGATGGATTTAGTTAGCCAGTCTTGAGTATGGACTATTCCTGACAACTTTTAAGTTTGTGAAGTCTGTTTTTGTTCCGTCGGTTATAGTTTGCAATGAGTTCAATATTAGATTTAAAGAGGTGCCTATTTTTCCTAACGAATAGACAACTTTGCAGTATATAAATTAACGGTAGTGTAAGAATTTGTTGCATAAGTGTGGCCTACAACTTTCTTGTTTACCTATGTTCATAAGTATTCTGATACATTTTTTTTTGCTGAATGAAGAGGTCCATAAAGTCGGTACTTTCTCCCCACAGAATGATACCATAATTTAACCAGGAGTAGGCGTACGCATAATAGTCAGATAAAGCGGTATTGTAGTCTGTGTTGCGTTTCAATAAGCTTAGTGCATAGATAAACTGGGACAATTTTGCTTTTATATTTTCAATATGTTTCTTCCAATTTAGGTTTGAATCTAATGTTAGGTCTAACAGTGTAAATTCGTTGACTTCTTCTAATTTTATTTGTTGCGCTAATATATTTAGATTTATTGGGGTTCTTCGGTAAGTTCTAAACTGGCATACTTTAGTTTTAGATAGGTTTATTTCTAAATTATGTTCATTTAACCATTGTTCGGTTTCTGAGAATGTTTTTAAAATAGTCAAATGGTCAACATTCGCTGGCATTTTAAATAATAAGGAAACATCATCAGCGAACAAAATGCATGACGAACTTATCTTTTTTGGCAAATCATTTATGTAAATTATAAATAGGGGACATCCTAAGACACTTCCTTGGGGTATTGAATTATTGATGATAGCCATGTCTGATGGTATGCTGTGCATTTCCTGGGTAATACTATCGAAATATTCCATTTCTACGAATTGTACTCTTTTATGTAAATAGGATTCAATCCAATTAAAAGCATTACCCCTAATACCTGATCCGTAAAGTTTCTGTAATAGATATTTATGTGACACCCTGTCATATACTTTCGTCATATTATCTAGGAATAGTCCAACAACGTACTTTCGTTCTTTAATACAACTGTATATTTCCTGTACGTAATTGTATACCGCTAAAGTAGTTAACCGTTTTTTCCTAAAACCGAATTGATTACTATCTACCAAATTATTCTAAAAATTTATTAATAATTATCTTATATTTGTTACATATTCATCTCAAAGGATGACAAGCCTCACGTAGGTAATTAATTACCTGTAAAATGGGAAGAACCACCAATTAGATCAGAATATGACTATGGATTATATAGGGTGTTTATGTGTAGTGTAACAAACTAAATGCAGAAAAATAAAATGTGATAAGTACACGAACGTGTTCCAAGCTGTTCCGTGGTACACAAGTAACAAACCATTTTTATTGAATATCAGTTCTGCATATTTAGCAATCAATACCTGATATAGACAATATATTATATCAATGTTTGTAATATAGATAATATAACAGTTATCTATGTTCACATCTCTTTAAGCGTTCCGTGCTAACACTTCACTTATAATAACAGTGCATTAGAAAAGCATGTATGTAAACAAACCTTAACAATGTGACAACCAATCAATGAGAGAGAAACAAATTGAAAGAGCATGATTTAGTGTTTGGCAATTTTGATATAGTTTGTTTAATTTTCTTGATACTTATACTTATACAGGATGTTTGGTGCATCGTGTGCCAAATTGAAATGGTCGACTGGAGAGGTCATCTGCTATCCTTTCAGACCCCTAAACACTTCTCATGCCCTGTGAATTTTTTTTTCATCGACTTTTAATTGTTTTATGATAATAATATTTCAATTTGGCATACGATGTACCGAACACCCTGTATAATCTTATAAACACGTGCACTGCAATGTGCGCGTATTCATAAGATCACTTTTTAAGTAGGTATTTTATTAGATGTAACAAACGCTATTCAACTGTGTTGTATCACGAGACTAGATAAAGTCCCCAATAAGCTGATCCGAGGTAGCTTTAAAGTAGCCGAAATATAACATAAGATGCAGGAAAGTGATTCGCTTGCGATTTTATGGGCATGTAGTGCGCAGAAACGAAGAGCAGATGGCCCGACGCGTTTTAGCCAGAGAAGAGTAGCGTAACGCGAGAATTGACGCAAAATCGCCTAGGATGGTGTAAAAGTATCAGGAGGGCTACCCCATATAAGGAACAAGCCAGGGGATTGATTGAACAAACACTATCCAACCTCTATCTCACAGGAAACCTATAAACCGATTCAAAAAATTATTTCCGACCTTCAAATGACCATTCATGTATGTGTATAATTGTTTGCTAACGTCACATTCATTTCTATTCAAGAAGAGTATCGCTCTTTTGTATTCAATCGAATCGTCAACCTATTTTCACGAAGTTACGAAATAAAGTTAATGCGTTGTCGTATGTAATCCGCACACTTTGTTGATATGTACTTCGGAGATGTATACTGGCGTAATAAAATATAAGTGTACCTACCTATATTACTAGTCTTAATTCTATAATACAAGAGGCAAAGCCCTGTATGGTGCATCATATATCTAATTAAAGATAAAATATATTTAGGTAGAAATAGCAACCGCGTTAGTACGTGTTGTTTGATAACCTAAATGAATATCAAATACTAGTAGCAATACAAATATGTTACGTCTACGCTCATTAATCATATATTCTCGTAGATGGATGCATAATTTCGATGACTGTATCACAGCATTCACATTCGAAGTTTGGATCGTATCCATGACTGTAATCTTGTAGACTCGTAAATCGAATCTTCAATCAATAAACTCCTACTGGAACGCGTGATAATTCTCTATAAATAATTCGTTCTAATTTCACTATAAATGTGTCTATATGAAGCAAAAGCAATTTGCGCAAACAAATAAAGTCATATGAACGCCACCCAGAGATATATTAATAAAGTGCAGAGAGCCGTAAAACAAATGATGTCAAATGAGTCCAGTAGTCAAGATGTCGTAGCAAGGAAACGCTTAGTTACACCAATCAGTATCAATTACCAAACTGAATGCAAACAACTATAAATTTCCTTGCCCAGGACTAAGAGTTCGTCTATATTGTAGTTGTAATTGTGAGCATTGTTTTAAGCTTGATAGTAACAACTGTTATAATTGAAGCAATAACAAAACTTATGTTGTTATAACACCCTTATCAACGGTCCACCTGCGTTTGTTTGTTTACCGGTTATATCAACTGTTGCTTAAAGTAATCTCTTGAAGAATTTAAAATACAACGTACAGTTTATTAAGTTTTTATACGGTTTAACACCATTACACCAAGCAATCATCCGAATTAGACACAGTAAAGCTATATGGTAAAACAAATATTACAACTAAAGTCATTAGTGCATTAATGACCTAACGGAATTTCTGAAACCAAATCTTACCTGTAGTGATGTCATGACGAATTGGTCTTGGCACAGGTCCAGTGATATTGACGACGGATATTATAGCGTTCGCGACGTACCCAGCATCGTCGGAAACTATTCCTTTGATGCCAGTATGTGCCTTCCATATGTATGCCAATAAAGCTTCCCGGTTCCTCTCCCATTCATTTGCCAAGGCATTTGCAGGAGGATATTTATCACATCCCAGTTCGAGAGTGATTTCGAATGCGTTTGTGGCAAGATAGTTGAAATCTTGCATACCTGAAATATTTTCAATTTGATAACAAGGACTAAATTAACGTTGTCATTGCAATGCTAGATTCTTTCATTGGTAGGCTTACTTAGGAAAATTACTGTACTAAACATACTAAAAGCCGTCAAGCAGCACTGGAAGACAATATGTAATTTAGAATAGAAAAAATAAGTGCTTACGTCAGCACTAACTTCTGCTCTGCTCTCAGTCTATTGTTAGAAAAATTTACATGCATCGCTAATCACTCAACGACACTCGCGTGCGAGTTACAATTGTTATGATTAAAAAATATTAAACGATGCAGAGCAGCAACAGCTAAAATTAGCATTGCTAAGCCATCCGTGTTTCATGGTCAACTCCAGTTGAATGTCAAATGGCAGTACATAAAGTATGTATGAAATAAAGTGAGCCATTGCTTACGCTTCCTGGTTCTCTCACTTCCTACGTTATTAAAGGTGTAATTTTTAAAGGGCAAAAAGTTGACAATCACTGTTTTCTGTTGTTTCATCGATTATATCATCGATTATACACACGGTAGGTAGAGTAAGTGTAAATGCAACTGATTTTTGTTCATCTTAAGTTTTTATTTATAAAGTATTTGTTATATATATACATCTTAACTAATAAATATTATAACTTAATAAATATTTAAACAAACTGAAAATAATATTAAGTACAAACTGGTGGAAAAAGAACTCATAGGGCATCAAAAAATTCGTCCACATCAAATTGTTCATCTTTGACTATATAGAGTATAACCTGTCATTCATATCTACATTTGGTATATGATAAGAACCCATTAGAATTGGTGATAAGAACCCATTAGAATTGGTAAAAGGTTGCTGGAACTAGTATCCTTTTTATATTTGTATCTTTACGGTCCAGTTATACGAAGGCCACAGCTATACTAAAGTCAATGCTTGACTTTTTGGCGATGGATTCAAATATGCTCGAATTAAAACTCCATGTCTGTATGTTCGTTAAAGAGGTAATATATTTTTTTAAACTCTTCAAACTAACTACACCTTTTTATTAGAAACTATTTAACACTTTAACCTGGTCACTATCCTATGAAACAGTAACTGAAATGCCACATGACGTACAAAAGAAAAAAAAACATATTTATTTTTAATAAGTCATCAATAACATTTTTCTCATGTCAGCTGCCAGGACTTGTCATTTGATTTCATTTGGAGATTTTTTAAAGCTTCTTTAAAAGCATGACAGAACTTAAAACTGGTCAACCACTAACATACGAAAAAATCCATTGCCATATAAAATACAAAAGAAATAAAAAACATATTTATTTTTATTGAATATGGCATCTTTAATTTTTAACCGACTTTTAAAAAAGGATGAGGTTCTCAATTCGGATGTTTGAATTTTTTTATGTTTTTTTGCGCATATTTTCGACGCTGCTAAGTGATTTGAAAATTTTTTTTTTTGTTGGAAAGGGTATACTTTCCAAATGTTTCCATAGTCACCAAGTCGGGATCTGATGATGACATCTTGGCGATATCGAGGGAAATCCTCAAATATTATAGGCCAATATTCAGTGATTTCGGTATTTTCATCGAGAACTTAAGCATTTACAGTCAAAAAGTAACATTTGATGAAGTAGAACTGATGAAGAAGACCAGAAATGGTCAACGGAACTTTATACTCGCATAGATATCACAATGAAGATAGTTAAGCGACTATGACGATACAAATAAATGAATGGTTCTGAATAGTTACGTTGAAAATGGTATCATCGAAGTGATGTGATGATGATGATGAAAGGGCCGGAAGGTAGGCACAGGAACTCCGTGATAAATCAATGTATCCTAGACGTATTTGGGCTTATTAGAATTGTCATGAGATGCACTTTGGCTATAAGATACTATCGAACTGATCTGATGATGGAGCCGGAAGGTGGAAGGTAGACACAGGAATTTCATAATAAAACAATGTAACCTAGCAGTTTTTGCGTTAATTGGAATTATCATGAGAAATAGGCACTCTGGTTATAAGTGTATCGCAACTAAAAATTATGAAACGAAACACCAACTTATTGATTTGTTTTCAATAATCATTTATTATTTGTTTCGATCGCTATATTTATGTCTACGTCTATCGTTTTTGTCTATGTTACATTTTAAATCAAAACTAATCTCAACGTCCTGGCGTGTTTTTTGTTTGTATATTAAATTATTGATATACAATAGATATGTAGATTATGTATTTAGTGACATATAATTTAAGAACATGAAAAGGCATTTTGTAAAGCCCTAGTATTATTTACTCACCTCCTTTTAGACTGTACCAAGCAGCTCCATTAGTGACTCCTCCTTGCTTGCCGAAGTTATATGTGGCAGAGTCATCAGAACTGGTCGTATGACAACCGCGACGAGTTGCCGAAGCCATGTCTGCGTGGGCCGACGCGTACGTCATAGCTAACTCCCTACAAATACGTAACAAAGCTTTCAATATACTTTCATGTTTGTAATCTCGTCAGATGAAAAAGGTGTTTACTTTCTCTTTAGATGCAACATGTCCATGGTATAAGTCTGCCAATAAATGTAACCTAATTATGTTGCCACAAATATGATGCGCGATCTTTGGCCAAGTTTGCTCCACAGCAAACTTGGTCAAAGATACCACAAGACTAAGGCTTGGCTACAGATAGCGCAACACAAAGGCTTGGTGGTCTGTAAAAAATCACTTTCAGAGATAAATCCACCCATTTTTAACCGACTTCAAAACGGTGGGCGTTATGTGTTTGGCTGTATGTACTTTTACACCTTTTTAAGCTCCTATTGTATTTTTGTGGTGTAAAATAAAGAGTATATATTGTATCTTAGAAGGAGGAAAAAATCTAGATTTGAAAAAAAATCTAGCTTCTTCCTCAGAAACTAGATCTAATTCAGAAAAGAATCTATTACTTATTTTTTTACAAATTAACTTGTTACTGAGACCATTGGTTTTTACCAGCTTTTACCTGAATGTATCGTCATCAGGGCTAGCAGAATATTCAGACACTGGAGCCCCACTCCTGCTCTCATCGTAAGGATAGTTGGCGACAAGGTCACCTCCATGCATGGCAGCACTCAACACAAATGGTACTGACATGATCCAGCGCATAACAGCCCTTGTTTCGGGCTCCAACTAAAATAAATAAATAACTTTTTTATACTGACACTGGCAGCAAAATATGACTTGTTTTATAATATTATGCAAAAGCGCAGGAACCGTTCTTTTTAAAAAAAAAGTTACCCCTTTACTTGGAATTAATTAGGTACTCCTGTAGCGAGGGTGTGCAAACATGTAAACTCACATACACAAGACACCCAGATCCCCACCACCCACTACCTATCTGTGTACAGACACATACGCTATACAAATATTTGCTCTGAGCGGGGATCAAACCCGCAGCGCAGCGCACCAGCGAATCGCTCAACCACGGCGCCAACAGTGCCGTCGAAAATTAACAATTTGCTAAGCCATTGAAAATCAACAAAAAGAAATTGAATAAAACATGTAAATAATATATTTAAAACAGTAATCTCACCGGTGCAGCGAGACGCGTCAAATCTTTTAACAAATGATTGTTATGGTTTATACCCTGGCGTTCGTATTCAAACGTAATGGCATCCAAATCGGGAAAGTTCCTATTTAAATCCACTGAATGGTTGTTCGTGCGGCCAAGGAGATAATCTAGGGAACCCTGTAAATATATTTTTTTAATTTCTAAGAACTCCAATAGTGTCATAGCCTAATATCTCAAGAATGTTCTGGTCACTTACGGTATCCGTGGATAGTTGCCATCCATCTGGATTCATGGATGGCAGTAAGTGAATCCGTGTTGAATGAATCAGGGCCCGTATTCTACGGTCATGACTGTTGTACTGATCACAAAGATAATGGGCCAAGCCCAGAAGTAATTCACGGCCCAAAACTTCATTTCCATGGATGTTACCAACATATTTTACTTCTGGTTTATCTGTTTATAAATAAATATATGGAGGTATTAATAAAATTATTTGATGTAAAAAAGAAAGGAGTCGTTAAATTATTATTTTTACTCACAGGGTTGATGGAATCCAGGTGTGTCTGAGAACTCAATAACATACAATGGAACTCCACAAACTGATGGTTCAGACAAAGCGTATACTCTCGTAATGTTAGGACATCTTGCGTGGACTTCTTCTAGTATCACGGGTAATTGCTCATTATTATGATGTCTCCAAACAAACTCAGCTGACGTCGTAAATAAGAAAGCGAGGCACAAAACCAGATAAGAAGCCATATTTCCTCTTTTATTTAGGAATTATTTACTAAGGATTATCTGAACATTATTTTCGTCAACGAAATTGAACGATACACACGACTACACGTCCGACCGCTCAAACAACTAAACTAGTATCGATCGATTTTCCCGCCAGCACGCACACATAAAAAGAAATTGATGACGCAAATCCACCACACTCTAAAGAGATGTCCCATAATAATCGACTAAATAGTTTAGTATACAACTAAAGGAAATTACAATAAACAAGAAAGTAGTCACCATATAATGAAACTATCATTAAATCCACTTTAATAAAATAAATTAAAATGCCTTAATAAACGAACAAACGAAGCCCACAGCCGCGCCCCTTCACCGTACGAGTTCGAGTATCGTGTCGCCGCATCTGAGGGGTCGCGCTTGTCGCGCGCGCCTAACATACATTATTCTGAGCACACTGTAAATGCTCTGTCGCCCAAAGAGCATTTGCTGTTTATGGTATTTCGAAATTTGAAATCAAGACTTTTTTATTCTGGCTCTAATCGGAATCGGAGCTTATTGTTCTTTCCTATGAAATGGAATTTGACATAAACTTTTTTTTGTGGTTTTTAGCGGAATTTTTTCGAGTGTGAAGTTTAGTGGCTGTTTTCATTATGTAAATATTTCCTAGTGGAAATTGTGATCCAAAATTGGTGCAGTTTATTGTATGTCAAATGTCTGCACGACATAACAATATGTATGATTTCATCATTGGAACAGTCGTGATCTCGGTAAAATGGAGACAAGAATTTGATTGTCAATGATTCCATATTATATATTGCCTAGTTGGGTGAATACTTAAAACTCCAAACTATACCAATTTTAAATCACAATCAGATTGCAAATAAATAACTAAAACAGTCACTGACTCTCACTCGAAAAAATACCGGCAAGATCATGTTTAATCATTTACGTCAACGGCGCGTAGGTGGTGTTCCAAGCAAGCTTCAAAGAGATCTCAGTAATACCGTAGGGTCCCAGTATGGCTGATGCCCGCTTGGGCCGCAGGATTTTTTTTTAAAGATTTAACAGAACGACTTTATCACTACTTACTACACCTATATAATAATAATAATACCTATGTTTATGATGATGATAGAAAGGCCTAATTTATAAAATATCTCATTATCATCAACATTTCAAAGCGTCCTGGTTTTTTTTTCATAGTTGTTACGAATTCCTAAATGCCTAATCAAATAAATCAGGTGCACTACTTAAACTTGGTATCAACATAAATTTATTCAAAATGCTAGTTTGTTCGTTCCACGGTGATGCACATACAATTCACCCACAAAAGTTGCTATACACACTACTAGTCCGATTGCGTATACAATGAAGACACCCTGAAACACATTTAAAACGTCAGACATCTTATTACAGCTAGTCACGCAAAGCTACAAATAAGTGGAAAGTCCATTTAACATCTAGCTCTCTGCTGTCCGTCACCGTCTAAAGTTATGATACCAATTCAATAATAAGTGTCTTGGTGCAGGTGATGATGCTACTTACCACAACATTGTTAAAATTCAAAGGCTTCGTGGAGCCGACATCATTCTTGCTTCTTGATAGTCTCACTTCTACTTGAACTTTGTAGTTCAAATGCTTTAGTGCTATCTGCAATTAAAATCTTCAATAATTATGTCATTGCAACCCACAGTTCGATCATTTGATGATGTGAAAAATGAATTTGACTGTAGATACCTAAGTTGGTAAAACTATATCAATGTAGTAGATTGAACTAGAGTGTCTTTGCAAAATAAACCCTTTTGCAAAAAAACGGGCACCCTCTACTTCAATAAATATTACAAGATAGTGGTTTTATTATTTTGACACTGTATTGCCCAGTTATTGAAGAATCCTTGATTTCTTACGTTAATTTACATTAATCAAAAGGAAAATATTGATTATAGTAAAATTTATTTACAAATGGCACGGATTTCTGAAACTATTTTCACTGTTTCCAAACATTTTAATTTTTTTGGATATTTTCTGTTAATTTATTTAATACCGCTTTCTCAAACGACTGATAAAGCGATAAGGGCCGGCAAAATTATAGCCCAACTAGAATAAGGTGTCTTCACAAACTTACGTGTCCAAAGGACGGGGCAATGGTATCAAAAGGCCGGTTCGGTCAAAAGAAAACAGGTTCGGGAACAAAGATGCACAGAACGACGAGATGGCTGCTTTTTGGTAAGACAGACGTTGCGGAATCGTAAACTATCAAGTGTGAATCTAAAAAAGAGCTTTGATGAAGTAAGAGGAATAAAAGTTAGCTTGTGGACAGTCAGAAGGAAGATTTTTACTGCTAATATCAGCAGTTACCGCCCGGCCCGGAGCCTTATATTACTCTGTGAGCATCGTGTTGCTCGACTTCACTTTGCTCGACACTGTTCTTCATGGACTCCAGAGGACTGGAAAAAAGTATTGTTTTCTGATGAAGCTAGAACCTTTTATGTGGAGAGGACTGTCGCCGGCGAGTACTGCGAGGACCAGGGGAACGCTGTGCAAAAATGTGTTTCGAAGAACTCAATCCTTATTTTGGACAGCAATTAATTCGATGGAGCGTACCGAGTTAGTTTTCAAATAAAATGAAACTTTTAATACATTACACCACTGGTAATAACGAAAGTTTTAAGTCCACATAAATAACCTGCATTTCCATTCCCTTTTTATGGATGACAATGCTCGCGCTCACCGTTCTAGCGATGTGGAATACAAACAAGAAGTTGAGATCCGTTGTTAAGATTGGCCAGCGCGAAGTCTTAATCTAGATCCAATAGAATAAGTCTGGAATGTCCTTAAGTACTTATGGTTTGGACGTGTACATCGGTTTTATGGAATTCATCGAAAATTAATTACCAGAATTATCTACACGCATATAACTTACACGACTATAAGTATACAGACTATGTTAAACAATTAAATTTAATTTAATTCATTGAAATCGATATCAAAAAGTAAATTTTCTTAGTTGCCCGTTTTTCTTGCAAGGCAGTGCAGATATAAGAATTTAGAAAAATATACAAAATATAAAAAGGAAAAAAAGATCTACTGATCAAAGAAACGAAATCTTATTACTGCAAATGTTACGAACCTGTGTTTCCCAAGCTAGCAACAGTCCAGACTGGTGAAGGCGTCCGACCAGTTGACTAACTTTTTCCGTGTATGGAGAACTCTTCCTCATCATAATTACACACTGCTCGTAGTAGAAGTCTTCCAGCATCAGCATCATGTCCAGCATGGCTTCTTGTGTTATGTACTCGCCTATGGCGAAGTTACCTACACACATTCAAAAAAGTTTGCGTACACATGGATAATTTTAGATAATTTATGGTTATGATAAAAAATTTACACACATGAATTAAAAAATTAAAAAACAATGTCTATTTACAAATATTTACCAATATAGGATAACCAACTTCTGTGAGATAATAAGATAATCAATTTCTATGTAAGTATTAGTTTCTCCATCAAACGTTTCTGTTATTATTAATCTGATCGGATATGATTTAAATAAAGTAGGTACAGTTATCTATTAAAATCCAATAAAAAACCAATTAGGTATAAAAAATATACCTGTTTTAATACTCTGCTTACTTGGAAAAAACATTCAATGTTTCTGGAATAACGTTATTTTTTTCCAGCATAAACTGAAATATTTACCTGCAGGCAACTTCTCTATACTGTATGCCATACTTCTTGTAAAACTTTTTTCCTTTAATTTATCAAACGAATAAATGCGAAATTGACCCACAAGTTGTTTTACTAAAGGCTGGAAAAATATTTTTTAAATTAATAATAATAATAATCTTTATTTGGTATGTTTAACACACACAGTTACAGTATATAATGACATGAACAGATATAATAGTTGTACAGACACTGATCTGTGGAAATAAAATGAACATTTGACTCCTAAACTAAAATATATATATATAGATGATCAAAAATATGATGTTAGGTACAATTAAGATAGCTTTTATATAGACGTGTAACAGTATAGGGGAATAGTTATGCGATGATTGTTAGTAATGATTCGGTATAATCATAAGACAGTTTTTGCAACCAATTAGATAACTTAGCTTTAAGTGAATATTTGTTTAATGTATAAATACTGATCAGATTGTCTATCTTATTATAAACGCGAGCGCTTAAGATAACGAATTGCCGACCTGCAAAAGCGGTCCGACTATCTAAGGAGTCGCTGACCGGACAACGTCTAAGAAGGATGCTTGAGTAGACTCTAGCATCCTTCTTAGGCGTTTCTTAGGCGTTTTTGTGTTGACGGCGTAAGACTACACGCAAAACAAACACGGTGAGGACTTGGAATTCTGAGTAAAGCTGGGTAGTTGGGTAAGCTCTCCGCTTAAAATGCATAACCTTAAGAATTGCCCTTTGTGCACGCTCTACTTGAAGCAGAAGGCTTTTATAGGTGCCTCCCCATATAGGAATGCAATACATGAGGATCGAAGCACATAAGCTTTGGTAAACTAAGGACAAGGTTGCCGGATCAGCAGAATGTCTCAATTTCTTGAACAGATAAATAAGCTTCCTTGTCCTCGAGCATAAAGCCTCAATGTGTGAACGCCAGGAAAGATTTAGGTCGGTGTACACCCCCAGATATTTGATACTTGAGACTAAAGAGAATGTCAGACAGTCACAAGAAGCGTCATGACGTGAGCAAGAGTGGACTTTTACTGCACTGGATTCAGCTGGTTTGGGTAGCTTTGTTTTGTACATTACAAAACTTTATTAAATACTCTATTACTTCTATGGTATAATTATTTTGACAGGCCTGTTGGTCTAACGTGGTTAGTGGCCCTGACTATTATGTCAGAGATTGTCGTAGTTATGGGTTCGATTCCCACCCAGGACAAATGTTTGTATGAAGAGCACGATCATTTATTCTGTGTTTGGGTACACCCATATCTATCAACAATGTGTATATATTTAGAAATATATAAGTATGTTTATCAGTTGTCTAGTACTCATAGCACAAGCTCTGCTAAGTATAAGACTAGATGATGTTGTATGAAAGTTGTAGAATATTGAATATTATTTTGCTGAATATTAAAACTGTAAGAGAATAGTAGGTTAGGTAGGTCCTTACTTCAGTAGACAAAGTTAGCGAAAATATCCATGCATCATGTGTGGCGCCCCATTCCATTTCTCTATCTACTATGTCTTGTACCGTGTCAATGGACGGCTCATATTTAGGCACGGTGAACGTGGACGCAAGACCAGCCCCATAAGCACTACTCAGGATAAGCCCTGATATCAACAACCAACCGGTAACACTTCTTATTTTCCATGAATTACTTGCAACGTTTTGGTACTGAGACTGAAATATTACCATTATAGAATTAATTTTACGTACGTACGTTACAAAGACCAAAACAGCGATTAAAATTTTATATCACTAAAATGTAAAAAATCGATTCGATTGCAATCTACAATATTCATCAAACTTTGTAGTTTTGTTTGTAATTTTGATAGATGAAAGCAAAGCTAAACATTTGCATGACAAACAAATGCGTGGTCATCAAGTTTCAGTTGTACCTACTGAAACTTGATGACCTAAAAATACCTACTTGTCCGATCATCATCCCAAAAGTCTTAAGAAAAGGGTACGAAGTGCTTGCATATCCTTGAGCCGTTAAAATTCCAATAGACGCATAGATATACGTAAACCCTACAGCAGCCCACATGTACCAGCTGAACGGCATTAAAGGCATCTCCCAACTAGATAATAATCTGGAATAGAAACGAAAAAAAATTAGAACAAGTTCACTTCGAAAGTGTTGATTAATAAAAAACACTTGCTGTCCATCTCACCTAGGTGCTGGAGCTATGCAAGTAATAGCTGTTCTTACAATAGGTATTGAAAAATCCATCACACGCCACTCTTGATACCAGGAGTAGAGGGCAGCTGAAATTAGATTTTTTATATTATGCGTATCGATATACCGAATACATAGTCATTCTTAATAAATGTTACTAACTTATTGCTACATCTGCACGATCTTCTACGACACTTCCTAGGACTCCAATGCCACCAGTTTCATTTGGATAGATATCTCCCCACTGTTCAACATCTTCTCTTACGATTTCTACTGTACAGTTAATCCATCTGTTTTTAAAAGAAATTAATGTTTATTTAACGTTAAAACTGATCCACTTTCATTGACTGAATATCTAACCTGCAAAGTTCTTCGACTATCCTGATCTCCACACCATCTCTGCCTTTAGGTTCAATAGCAGTATCTACGTCCAACAACACGTAAGGTTTGTAAGTAAAGCATGACACTTTTAATGTTTTTCCGTATAAATTGGTCATATCATTGGGAAATAGATTTGCTCGATTTTCAAACTCTTGTGAACAAGAATCCCAACGATCCAAGTATTGAGGTATATGGGTTTCTTCATCCAGACCAACGAATTGATGAGTAATCAAATCGAATATTTTGCAGTCTGAGTCATTGCTTGCATAGTTTTCAATCATCAAAATATTTGGAACAAAAGCGCTGCTTTTCATCGAAAATACCAGTGAAGGTAAGTCTACACCATAACCTTCATTGTATTCCTCATCATATGGCAGGAATATAATCTTTCTATCACTTCTTCTTACGTTACCTTTATGAACGACTGTTTCAAATGCTTCCATAAAACTTTGCGGTTCTTGCATACGAACTATGTAATCGGAGCACCCCATTTCAGAGACATTAAATATCTGCATCACCAGACTTGCATTATCGGGAATCAAGGAAATGAAGCTTGTTGGTAAGGAAAATGTTATTGGTACATCTGAAATAATAGTAACGCAGTATGCTGATGCTAAATACTGTTTGATTATAATATTTAAAAGTAATTCTAAAGGCCGTAAATTTGAAGTCGGGAACAACATCTTTGACCCAGAACAACAAAGAAGTGACGCTAAAACTTATCGCTAAACGGGCGCAAGCCTATTAAATACTAGGTACAAGCCTAGCTCACTTAAATATTTTAGGATTCCATGAATAGTAGAGCGAAACACAAAATCGATTCTGTATAATAATGCGGTAATTGACTGTAGTGTGGAATAATTATTCGGTGTCGCAAAAATAACGGGTTAAATGAAAAACTGATGTTATATTAAAAGTTTAATTTGTAAAAGTCAGCTTAAAAAAGATTTTCTGAATTATGAAAAACTAGCTTTTGCTCGCGACTTCGCGCGCGTACATAAAATTCCTATAGCCTATGTCACTCAGGAATAAAGCAGCTTTGATATTTTTTATATTGCTATGAAAACATTTTAGCTATCGGACCAGAAGTTTCAGAGATTAAAAACGGAAAAAATCTTTACCTTTTTATATTTTTGTGTAGATAATAAACTTAATAAAAAATATATTTGTTCGGCTTTTATTTCAAACTACACACCGACACGTATCCAGTGTGTTATCAAAGTATTCAGTGCAACAACATGTTGCTAACACTTAAAGAAAGTACACGAATTATAACCATGGTACAAGACATAAGCATCAGAAGTTCAGGAAATGAATGCTAAGGGGCGTAACTAACACGAGAAGACCGATCCATCAATACTATGCCAAGAAAACGACATCTCACGGCTGTTCAGGTCCGTAACAGCATTCAAGCAATTCACCATAACAATGTAAGCGCTGAAATGATTCTGCGACGACTTTGTGAAGATGATATAAAACTTTGTAGGCCAACTAATGACCCCAAACTGGTTAAAGAACATAGAATGATGGTCTGCTTGAACACGCGCCTGATGGACAGATGAAGAGTTTCTTCATTTATACAAGATTGGAAACGAAAAATATTTAGCTGACCAAAAGAGCGGTATTAATTTTATTCTTCAAGCGTATTTTAAAGAAAATGTGCCATTCGGTATAGTATCAATAATGGTATGGAATGAGATACCTTCAAAAAATCATACCAAATTAATAGAGATAAAAAACGGTTGCCTGACTACTTTCAGATACGTAGAGTTTCTGTAAAATTGTTATCTACTATTTTGGTGTACAATAAAGTTTATTCTATATTATTCTAAAGGACAATTTTAATGAGCATGCTGGTCCGTTCTTAGTAAATATGAATGCAAATTCCATATGTAGGTATGCACGAGAATGCGCGATTACCCAAAGCTCATTTGGTCATTATTTATATCAAAAGACGTCGGTATTACCTGCATTGCATGGAGTCGTCAGCTCGCAGCACAAACTTAAATCCCATAGAACATGCATGCAATATCATGCTACTTGGGAAATGCGTTAGACAACGCTCTCCGTTACCTTACATAAGTTAAAGAGTACGCTAGTAGAAGAATAAATTAAACATAGAAAAAAATCGTATTAAAAATTTGATTTGCAGTATGCTACATAGTCTTGAAATGAAATAGGCTGATGGAGAAAACAAGACTAAACGACATGTTGTCATAATTCGAAGAGTTGTTTTGGTATTTCTTTAAAATTAAACAGCGTCCAAAACGTGTTATGTATTATCAGTTATCTGCAACATATTTCAGTTTCGCGAATATATCTTCTTTTTTTTTTAATTGATATAAACCAGTGCTGGACTGTGATCCCACCTGATGGTAAGCGGAGATGCAATCATTGATGGTCAGGCGCACTAGTTTATTAAGAGCCTATTCACTCTAGTCTTGAAGACACCTAAATTATAGTTGGACGGGAAGACCGCAGCAGGCAAATTACTGTCACACTTTTTATTACCCACAACCCAGAATATTCTCTGCCAGTGTAAATGCCCAAATCAAAAATTTGTTTATACCCGTTGCTGCACTCTCATTGTTTTCTCTCTACTACATTGTTTTAGCCTAGCCCCACTTTTGCTCTTCCTTAGTAACCAGAAAACTGAAACATACAAATCATAATGATCTAATTGAGCTAATGATCTAATTTAATAAACAGGTTAATAATTACATAGGTATGCTGTAATTATTAACTTGAATATTAAATTCTGCTGAGGCTTTGGTTGCACTGGATTGATGCTTAAATTATAGGTAGGTACTTTTTAATGTGGCTGAGTTAAACTTCTAATAAAGTAGTAAAATTATAAACGGAACCCACAGTTATCGTCACAAAAACGCAAACATTAAGTAAACACTTGGAAACAGTTTAAATTTGAAACTGGTCAGTTAAATATTCTGAAAGAGCATTTCGTTATACGACATCAGGTTATTTACCGTCATCAATTTTATTTACTATCATATAACATCACAAAAAGTTTCAAGGAATATTAATGGTAATTGGAGTCGTAACAAACAGACGTTTCATTATGATGCCTATACTCAAAGCTCCTTGTCAACATGGATAGAACAAAAACGGTGGTAGATAAATGGCCTGAAAATTAAACAAAATAAAATATGTAGATGACTGTGTGTTATGTCGACTGCATTGAACAGAAACCACTAAAGCTAATGGATATTTTGTTATTGTTGTGCGACAAGACACACGCGGTTAGCGCCACCTTTGGTTTTAGAACATTTGAGGTGTCTTGATACTTGCAGTTTGTTAAGAAATGTTAAACTTGGAAGAAATTTTTGAAGAACGACATTCTAATCATCTAATAGTTTTGGATAAAACTTTCAAGCTGCAACAGAATATAAATTTATTTATGAAGGCCAAGAATTAAATTAATAATAAGTCTAAGCAAAGTAAGACCAACTTGCAGCCATTACCGCTTTATCTAGACAAAAAACCGGGTAAGTACGATTCGTACTTGCGCACTCAGGGTTCCGTACAAACTTACCTATAAAACAGTTCAATTCCCTAATTCAGTTACGAAATTTTTTTCCGAATCTCAACTATTTTTGTGACAACTAAAAATGTAGAGTTTTCAAATTGTTTCCTATACTTATACGTAGACCTTCTTGTTAAATTTCAGGATTCCAGGTCAACGGGAAGTACCCTATAAATTTTGATTCCATTGACAGTTTCGAAATACACGTTTTTTTGCAAAATAAACGGCCGTATCTTTTTTAACACACTTCAAAAAGAAGGAGGATCTTTGTTCGACCGTATGTATTTTTTTAATGTATGTTCACCGATTTCTCGGTCAATTGTGGACCGATGTTGAAAATTGGTCTCAAAGAAATATTGTTATGATCTGATCATGAACATAGAGGATATGGAACGGAACTCTTCATAGGATCATAGCAGAACTATCATAACAAATAAAATTGCTTTGTTTATACGTATACGCGATGACTTTAAGTTTGACTGAGGGATACTTTTTAGTTGTAGTACCGCAACTAAAAAGTGTAAAATTAAAAACACACACACTAAAAATTGCAAACTAATATTAATTTTGGAAGTCGGTGTTAAACAACAAACAGACAAAACTGTTATAAAAACACTGACTTCCGAAATCAAAATTATTTTGCACTTGCGTTTTAGTGTGTTTTTACATTGAAGTCGGTTGAATTTTTTTTGTTAAAAGTTTTTTTTTCTTTAACTCAGAAGTTTGATTTTTTCACAGCTTCAAGGGACCACAGACCTAAGTGTATGGTTTAAACTTCAATTCGATACCTTCACGCGTTACCGAGATAAATGGTCTTGACAGACAGACAGACGTACAATAAAGTGATCCTATAAGGGTTCCCTTTTTTCCTTTAGTGGTACAGAACCCTAAAAAAAAACCGGTCAAGTTCGCGTCCAGCCATGTGATATAGGGTTTTATAACCGTTACAATATACTGAATTAAACTTTATTACCTAATATGAGCATATTAAATGAGTTCACGGTTTAACGGCAAACTGACGGTTTCCTAAGATATAAAAAAAATGAGTTAGCCCATCTATTCTTGTGGATATCGTACGAGCAGACTAATGAGCATAAAATCAAACTTGCACGCTTCAATGGCGATGGGCTCAAACTTAAACCAAATAATGTCATTTGGCACAATTTCATAAAGTTTTTTTTTCGAAGCACTAATTCTAAAATAAAACCTTATTACATCAGCTGTCTACCAGTAAAACTACCGTCAACCTCGGTCCAGCTGTTTCAGAGATTAGCGGGAACAAACAGACAGACAGATAAAAAAAAATTGCATTTTTATAGGTATTGAAGTTATACTCATATACATTAAATAAAAAAATGTTATTTTGATATTACAAACAGACGCTTCAATTTTATTTACATGTATTGAAGAATATAGATTATTTTCGTACGACGGTTACCCACCCTTACGTTGTTGAAAGTTCAACGGTCCGGACTAAGCGTTTCGCTTCGTCGTTTATACCGCGTACATCGAAGGACTGGATCAATCTGCCTGCTGCTCGGTCTTCCCATCCAAGTGTAATTTAAGTGTCTTCAAGGCTAGAGTGAATAGGCTCTTAATAAACCAGTGCACCTCACCATCAATGATTGCGTCACTGCTTACCATCAGGTGGTATCGCAGTCAAGCACTGGTTTGTATAATATTTTTATTTTTATTAATTACATGTTTACAGTAGTATAAACACCGAACGGTCCGATGGATAGACAGACATGGTGCAACTATAAGAGTGCCATGTCAGGACTACGGAACCCTAAAAACAATAGAAATTATAGTAAACATTCAGCAAATAACAGGACTGCAGTTTTGTTTACTGTTAGACAACGCTGTGTGTTATTTAATATTTATATAGATATGTCAGCAAACATCACATAAACGTATGACAATATTTACTGATATTTCAAGGTAGATAATTTTTCCCCCTTTTCCTCTATTAATGCGTCATAAAAGATAGTTTCAAGGCTTATTAATTTTGTAGGGGCCCAGCAGGGTCGAAGCCTACTGGGACCACGGGTAGTGGGGTAGTGTGAAAGCGAAGCCCGGGGCCCCGGGATGAAGGCAAAGAAGGAACAGGAGTGGGTTTTTAGTCAGTAAAAGTCTGACACTATCTCCCGCTTCGCCCAAAGGCGGGATTTGTCATTAGATGATTTTCCCACAAACAAAAAAAAAAAAAAAAAAAAATGACTTTTGCTGTAATTTATTTTTACCAATTATAGTAAAAGAAAGTAAATTGTAAAGAAACTTGAACAAAATTATGTCTTTATGGTCGTTACCTATGAAATTGCCGTTTTTTAAAATGGGTCGCTTTGAAGTGTTATATATCTTTGGATTGACTTGGAATTATAAGTTCAAATAAACTTTATATTAAAGGTTCGTTATTCTTTTTTTCGAAATTAGGTATAAAACACAAAGAAAACAATAAATACCTAATTTCAAAAAAAAATATATATATAAAGTTTATTTGAACTTATATTTTCAACGAGCTTTATCCCTTCACTCATGAGGCCTATTGCAGAGGAACCGAGGATTATTCCAGTATACAAAGTATAACTCATCGATTATGAAACTGATAATGTTTATATTCGGAAATGTATAAGATATAACTTTTTAAAACACATAATCTCCTCATATTCTCCTTTCGCAAGTATGCTGTAAGAGATTTCTGTAGAAATAAGCATCACCTTTATACCTATTTTTCTGTTTCCTTCTTTTTGTCTTTTATTACATGTGTGTACATAAATTGTTCAATAAATAAATAACTAACAAACAAAACAATAGTTATATCAAGTTAAGAGTTAGATTTATTAAATAAAAGCATTACAAAATAAAACAGAATGAAGACCGTTCGATCGCCGTACAAAGTGTGTGTGGTCGGGAGCTTCCTTGCCGCCGTCGGCTAATTAAGGAACTCCCGAAAAAACTGACTACTTCACACGCACCGACCCCGGCTACAATATGAATCACACATTCACACCCAAATTCATTTCATAGCTGCATAGGTATTTTGAGTTCGAATTCGAATTAAAGTGAACACATTTGTGATGTACAACATGTAAGTACGAAACTATGTACATGCGAAACTATGTACATTTTAATTTGGCAATAAAACAAAATACATAATTACAAGGTTACAGTCCCCTATACGAATCCTAATTGTAATGTATAATATAATATAATCAGGTTTATTTATTTCACACGACGGTGCTACGACGTAGCAACTCTTCTGTGACGAATAATCGTATGTATTTATGACCAAATTTATGAGAATTTACGTATATTTTTAATTTTGTAAGAATTTACATAGAATTTGCGAATATACATTTTTCTCTCTTTATCCTATTTTAGAAGTGAAGACCTAATTTTCATCAAGTACCTTAGTGGCCGCAAATTCAGTAGGTAAACAACGGTAAATAATGCAAAATTGTGCACTTGAACCTAAAGATCATCGTATAATGTATAAACACCATTTGAGCAATATTAGATTCCCCTTTTATGACGACGCGACGCTTTGTTTTCGTAGCATCGAGAAAATCTAGTTAAATTAAAGGCAAACCATCTTTTCTAATAAAAACGTGTACAGTTCAAAGATAAGATATTATCTAGCTAGCATTATAGCATAGATACATAAATAATTAATTGATTATAAAAAGCAAATGCTTTTAAAACAAAAAAAACGATCTTATATTGTCACAGTAATGCTTAAATTGGCTTGAACATACTACAATGTTTGTACCTTTTTCTACAAAATAACAAATTCAATATGAGCCGTCGACCGGGGTGAAAGTGTCGACGCTGGCTGAAATATTTTAGAGTTTAATAGTTGTAAAATAAAGTCGAAAATACAGTGTTGTAAAATAAGATGTATTATCATAAATCCCTTAAATTCGTGTTCATGGTGTACAGGTTGTATAAACAGTAACATTAGCCGGTGCGGTGACAAGCAGAGTGCTGCACTGATGCGTAATACGATACATCTGTGTGTTATTTTGCTTGACTTTTTCAACATCTGTTTTATCAAAAAGTTTTTTAGTGAAAATAAAAAGTGAGTCAGCTAACCGCAACCTTTTTATTTTCATAATTTGCATAAACATACATAAACACATTAATAAAAAACAATAAATAAATGCTGATGGGAAAAAATATTAGAGTAATATTTGTTTATGATTGAACTAGTCCTTCTTCCTTAGTTTAGCGCTAGAGATTTCAATGGCTTGTAGCCAATGTTTGATTTCTTCAGGACACTCGGGCTTCTGGTCAGCGCCAGGGATACCCTGGAACAGTCTCTGGGCGTCTACATTGATAAGGTTCTGTCGTGACATGACTACTGCACGCACGAAGCCATCGTTTAGTGTGATGAACTTTTGCTCAATGAACAGTGTTTTGTCTTCCCAGTAGGCCAGCTGAAACAAGATAAACACTCGGTTTAGGATTTTATCCCTACAATCCTACCTACCTTCCTAATCCTACCTTTATACCTTGAATCTGAACAGACAACCCAATGTAACATACATATAGTCCAGATATAAATATAAGTATGCGTGTCGAATATGTTTTATTTTGACGTTGTGCTTAAGAATGCTCAACATTTCCGTAAGTATAATAAAAATAACGGTTAATCATGATACGATTCTAAAGCGACTTCGTCAGCGTCAGATTCCTAAAACAGCACAATGCCATTTGACCACAATATCAACCTTTTTTCTTTGCACGATACCCTAGTTCTTTTTTAAAGTTAAAATATCCTAAGTTACTCCTTATAACATCAACTATCTGCCAGTGAAACTCCCGTCAGAATCAGTCCAGCCGTTTTGGGTATTAGAGGGAACAAACAGCCAGACAAAATTAAAAAAAACAGACAAAAATTTTAAAAATTGCATTTCTTTTATGGGAAAAAATCATTTCAGAGATACTTCCATTTTTTTTATATGAGTGGGTGGAGTATAGTGTAATTACCGAATTAGATTCAGCATACGAAATTTTAGTTAGCGCAGATTTTCCTGCAGTACAAAAACCAACTCACCTTAGTTTCGACCTTATAAGCTGTAAATATGGGAATGGTTCTTCTGTATCGAATGCTGGAAGCGCCCTGCAGAGCATGGCCATCGACTGCTTTGATATTCCCGTAGATACCAGTGCGGTCATAGAAATGGAATCTAGCAAAATCTAACTCTCGAACATAACGAGCATTGTTCATATGCCTTAGGAAAATGTCCACATCTTGCGTCGTGCAGAAACCTGAAATGCAAAATAGTAATATGTGTAAAACTGTAATGTTCTTAGGATAAGACAACTTTTCATCCTGTCTGTTTTATTACGTTTTCATCAACCACAACCCCTCGCCCAAATCGTATCTACCAGCTCAAGTAGACAATCAAAGACTCCTTTACAGTCTCCCCGAGGTGGTCTGGAATGGTAGACCCCAGTGGTCTTAGTGAGATTAAAAACCCATACTCCCTGGTCATTTCCACAAAAGCCCAAACACCTTTTAAAAGATTCCCCGATAACAAAAAAAAAAGTCTCAGTACTCCACTATTCGTACTAAAAAAATATCCCCAAAGATCTTCATCAAAATATTGACAAAATTCTAGACATAATAGATTGCTTATAACAAACATTTGCAAAATTAAATTTATAAAGGAAAATATAAATTACACGGACTGTAGTTCTCCTGACTTCCTTAATATAAATGTCTTCCAATAGCTCCCCCATTATTTTTCTTCTGATATTTTTTTTAATTATAATCATGCATGATTCTCATAATTAAATTTAAATATTGTTTTGTAATCAAACTATTTATGAACTACCCACTTGTGTTCCCACTGTTGGGACTCAGGTCTGCTCTCTAGGAGAAGGAATGAGCCATAATCCACCACGCGGACCCAGTGCGGGTTGTTGGATGTCACATGTCTTCGAGTTTTTGGTTCTAGGACATTAGGCCGGTTTCCTCATGATGTTTTCCTTCACCGTTTTGAGAGCAGTGGTGATGAAATAAATTACACAAAGTAATGTGCCTAGTTGGGTTTGAACCCGCGACCTACAACTCGTAAGTCGGAGCCGTTTCCACTCGGCCACCACTGCTCTCACTATAAAATTATATTGGTATCGAATATTAGATCCCCTGACACAGGGTACCCTAGTTTAGGGTCTATTAGGTATAGTTCTTTATTTTTAAATACCATTTTATTATGTATATTAATTTTATGGGTTAGGCCAAAAGGTCATAAGAAATATGTTGTATATAGGGTATACACGTATATACTTTAGTAGACGACCAAATTTTACATAGCATTGAAATAAAAGGTGGTTCATAATGACTTGATAAAAGTAATATGATTATTATTCAACAATAAAACTAATGCATAACAGCAATATACCTATATAACAGTCCCGTGTTTTCTAGTTATATAGGTATGTTTTACTCGTATGGAAAACCCCCATAAAGCAAGGTAAGAATAAAGGCTAAATAAAATTGTCTTTTTTATGTATTGATAAAAACGAGATGTTTTGAGCGAAAACTTTTCTGTATGTTGACTCAAGATGTATACAAAAACATAAAAACGAAATTATTTTTTTTAATGTTCATTAAGTTTTAATTTTCTAATTCTTTTTTCTCGCTGTGTTTAATTCAATTTGATTTTGTACGCTCATTAAAAGTACTACTAATTAAATAGCGATCAAAATTTTAGTCACGTACACCGTGATTTCACTCATTAATATACGCATATTAGAATCACGAACTTACCGTAAATAGTGGTCGTATCATTAATACCGCATTTCTTTTGGAACAATCTGCCGATTCCTATGGTGAACGCTATCCTTAGGAAGTAATTAACATCCCAGAACACGTAAGCAAGAGCTATTAATGACACAATAATACAATACATGGTCTTAACTGGAATTTAATAATAATCTAATCACCTAACCGAAATGACCGTAGGGTCACTTTAAACGCTCAATCTAAACTAACTTCAATTTGTAAGTTTAAAGTATTATGTATTTCTATAGATACATTCTCAGTTGAATATAACATTTGTATGACAAAGACAGCGATATATACCTGTTTAATAAAAATAACGCTGTCTTTGTTCTTCTTATTGCTTATTGTTAAAGTTAGAAAAGGACGGTGCAACTCTTCAATTGTTGTTGAGTTGACCGAGTCACTGACCATTGCAACACCGGAGTGAAGCTAGCTGCCTTTGGTAAACCTACGTAACTTCCATAACCACTGTAACAACAATTAATACCGGTTTATGGAAAATTTAACAACAAGAACATTACCGTACCTAAAGATCAATAAGACAGAAGCAAAGATTTTGAATATGTAGTATTTCTGAACATACTACACATTCTATCTACTAACTAACTACATATCTATGTAAGTATATCATGGTTTTAGTGGGTAATATAGACCATCTACATCCTTCAGAAATTGAAGATTTTAAACTAAAATGGTTGACAAACATGAATTAAGCACAAAATGCAATACACACCTACGTTGCACTTATTGTATCTCTGCACTAATTATACCAGTGTAACTAGTTGAATATGTCATGTTATGTTAATATGGTGTAGCAAACATATTAAGTACTCAGTAATAACTAACTTTAATCACATATGCGTCATGTTAAAACAGGTGTTCCAAAGGGCTCTACACTAGGTCTAGTCTAAATCAAAAGCAAACAGCAAAGTTGACGATTTTATTTACTAGATTTTGCATCCTTCTTTAACTTAGAGCTGCTAATTTCCATGCTTCTTAACCAGTGTTCAATGTATTCTGGACAAGCAGGCTGAGCTTGCGGTCCAGGTAGGCCTGACAGCAGGGCTTCTGTGGAGTCTCCATTTCGGCCTATGGCGTGTTGGCGAGATAATAATAAGGATCTCGTTTTACCGTCCCGTAAAGTAATTACTTCATGTTCTAAAAATAATGAACGGTCATCCCAGTAAACAAGCTGAAAATAAAATTAATTGTCATTTGTTTAAATATTAATGGTCATTATACATTAATTGTTAACCTTATCTGCGGAGTATTTTTGCTTCAACTTCCTTTGCTTTACATTCAACACAATAACATGTTTCTGCCTTCAAATAATTAGTTACCAACATACTATAAAAATAGCCATTTAAACGATTTATTCTACGAAATACTCTGTGTTAATGAGTACATTATAGGTACATATAGCTACGTAAAATTTTACCTTTGTATTAATTTTATAGAGTCCAAACAAAGGCACTGGATCGTCTGTT
The DNA here is from genome assembly GCA_949316375.1 of Mythimna vitellina. Taxonomy (NCBI): domain Eukaryota; kingdom Metazoa; phylum Arthropoda; class Insecta; order Lepidoptera; family Noctuidae; genus Mythimna; species Mythimna vitellina. The sequence goes on from OX438688.1 coordinate 15,070,351, forward strand.
ACTGTGAGAGTGCATCCTTGTAAAGATTTGATGCCAAGCTCTCCACTCTTGCGGTAGATACCGGTTCTCTCATAAAAGTGATATCTCGCAAAATCGAGATCCCGAAGTAGCCTGGCTATTCTGATATGTCTGAAGCTTATATCGCAGTCTTGAAGTGTGCAAATACCTGTTGAAAATAATTATTAAAACGATAAAATTTAACTTGGCCATAAAAATAAGTCCCATGAGACCTCTCTCTCTGTCACCTGTAAGTAAACGATAATATGGTCGACGATATAGAATTTTAAGAGGTATCACATCAAATAACTACCTCATCATCACCATAACACTCTAAAAGCAACTATTAGGTAACCCCAGTTTAAAATTGTCATCAACCATCATCTATTTAATTTTACATGATTAAATGGAGCATGCTTCAACTTACCGTATATCGTAGTAGTTTCGTCCAAAGAATATTTCCTTTGATATATCCGACCAGTGAGAACAGAAATGAGTGTCCTCGTTAAGTAGTTGATATCACAGGCTATGTTTAAAATTATGAAAACTATAACAACGAACATAAACATTTTGGTTAGAAAAGATTTCCTAAACTTTTATTTGTAACTGGTTGAACACAGTTTTTTTAGCTGTGGAGTAATATAGAGTCATTGTATGTTAATTGCTGACGCTACTCACTTGACCTTTGAAATTAAGTCTTTGTTTGTTGTTTGTTACATCAATAAGATCACTTTGAACACAATTTCTTCTCTTTAAAATCATGAAGGAAGTGGAATTCATAGGGATCTTTTTAAAAGTTCTTCAAGAAATCAACCAAATTAGTATACGCACGCAGTCCAATGATGTACTTAAAATATAAGTTTCACAACTATGCCCAACTATTCACCTTTATTTGTGATAACTGATAACCATACGCAATTATGTTCATGTTCGACATTCAAGATCGTCAATTTTTTTTTTTTTTTGATTTGCGAAATCATCTAATGACATCTTCTGCCCTTGGATGGAAAGAAGGCGTGTCAAACTTTTACTGACTAAAACCCACTCCTAGTACCTTCGTTGCCTTGCATTCCATGGCCGGGTTTTCCTTTCAGAAGCGAACCCATGGCCCCAGTAAGCTTCAACCCTGCTGGGCCCCTACGGTTTGCTGACATCTCCTTGAGGCGAGCTACCCATTGCTCGCCGTCCGCAAGCCCACGCTTACGGTGACCAGAAATCAGGATCGGAATCCCGGCGGCTGAGGCGTGAGAGCCGCCTCCTTTTATTAGCCGCATTACTGCATCGCAGAAGGAGGCGACCGACTGCCACTCCTACTCGCTTCGGCCCATGGCCTGTACCAAGGCCAGTCGCGAGAGATCGTTACCGCTGATCGTCCCAACTAGGACACGGCGGTACTTTGCTCAAGCGGGCACACCTCTAACTTATGCTCCACCGTGTCCACCGTGTCCACACAGTGGTGACACCCGGGCGATTCTTCCACACGAATCCGGTGCAGGAACCTCCCGAACTGACCATGTCCGGTGAGAACCTGCGTCATGTGGAAGGTGAGGACGCCGTGAGGTCTTTCCAGCCACTCCTCAAAGAAGTGACTTACTACCAAAATTATGGCGTGCCCAGCACTGGGTTGTGACAGTCGCATTCACCATTTCACCATGAGATCCCGCCTCTATCCGCCAAGCCGTGACTTGTCACGGCAGCGGAGTTTCGACCCGGCGTTGTATCTCCACGCGTAAATCTTGCATGCGTGCAAGGACTGTTCCCTCCAGATCCTATGATAGCAGGCCAGCAAAGAGGCTCGCCGCTTCACGGGAAACCGTGTGGTATCCCAGCACCATCTGGATGGCCATGACCCTCTGGCATACGTTCAGCTTGGCCACCGGTCGCTTTCGCAACGACGGCGCCCATCCTGGTGCTACATAAAGGGCCATGGACCGAACGATACCTGCGTAGAGCCTCCGGTAGGAGGCGTCTGGATGCGATCCAGTTTTGGAGCTAGGCGTAGTAAGTGCTCCTCGAAATTCCACTGGCTGTCAAGGACGAGTTCCAGGTTTTTCATCGTTGACTCGACGCCGATGTGAACTCCCCCTACCGTTTTTTGGAAACCTGGTGATGGCGCGTTCCGAGAGCCGTGAAAACACATGGCCTCAGACTTGTGCAGTGCCACCTCGACTCCCATCTGCTGGATCCTCTCCACGACTGTCCCAACACCGCGTGACGCTAGTTCGACCGCCGCCTAGTACGACTCTCCCGGCACCAAGACTAACGTGTCGTCTGCGTAACAGATCACGCCAACCCCGTCAGGGAGGACGCCGCGCAGCAGATAGTCGTAACCAATTTTCCACAAAGGCGATTCTAGTATCGATCCCTGCGGAACACCGCACGACATCTCTCGCCGTTTCCACTCTCCTTGATAACCGGGGTAGATGATGTACTTGTCCGACAGGTAGGCCTCGATCACACAACAGAGGTAGTCGGACACATGGTGATACCGGAGTGCCCTCGTAATGCTACTCCAGGGCAGGGAATTAAAGGCATTGGCGAAGTCTAAAGACACCGCTAAGATACACCTGCCCTGGGACACCGCATCCTTCGTCGTGAGTACTCGCACGCGCATAATGGCGTCCACTGTGGAGCGCCCGCTCCGAAACCAGAACTGGCCGTCCACAAGGTCTGACCCCACTCGTGCTAGGTGCGCGACTCGAGAGACCGCCTCGGTCTGCAATTACTCTTTCAAAAAGCTTGCCCACCTCGTCGAGCAGCACAATGGGCCAATACGTGGAGGGAGAGTCCGCAGGGCGCCCTGGCTTCGCGATGAGGACCAGTTTCCTCGTCTTCCAGCGAAGTGGGAACTGGCCTCTCTCCATGCATGCGCTGAAGAGTCGAGATCTGAAAGCCTCCGTAGCCAGGATCCAGGCTTTCTCAGACAAGCCCTCCGTGGTCCGCGTCTGACACTCCTGGTGTCGAAGCCATGGGCGGGGGAGAGTGTTCACTCGTGCAGGGAACAAAGTGTTCTCCACACCCTCCGAAATCTGGGGCCGGAAACTCTGCGTCAGCGGTAGAGGCTAGGGGCGGAGTTTTTCCCGCACCATCTTGTAGGGACGTCCCCACGGCCACAAGCCACACGTTGTGGACCTCCAGTTTGGCCCGCTTTATTTCTGCTCAGAGGGTACGCTTCGACACCTTGTATCCCTCGTACAACTCCGCCTCTCTGGCCTCCACATCCGGCGGTCGGATGCGGCGCCTGCAGTGTCTGGAGTACCGGCGCCGCGCGGAATTGCATGCATTGCGCAGTGCCGCAATCTCCGGCGACCACTAGTACACCTGGCGCCGAGCACGTCCTAGACGGACTCGGTGCATTGCCACGTCATAAATTTGCGGCATGGCGTCCTGGAACCACTCCGCCGCGACGTTGATGTCAACAGGCCTGTCCGGTGCTTACACCCTGTACCCTCGCGGCTTCCAGGAGGAGATCGTCACTTGGGGACAGCTTTACCAAAGTCATTGATCCTTCTTCACAGATCCATTCCTGTTGAAGAAGGCTTGCTACTTTAGCTTGCTTACTCTGCAATATGTGTATGTTGCAGGGTCTCAAGTTTATCTTGTAATAAGTATATCATCATACATAGGCACACATGGATTTCATTTATGTTCATCCATGTGTGAATGAGTTCAGCCCACAACTTTGATCACGGTGATATTAAACAATTTACTATTACGTATTGCTTGTTCATTACGCTGTTTACTATACCTACTCTTTTCTTTTGCATCGTGACAAAAGGTTTTGTTTATTCCTAATTCTAACTTTCAAGTATTTCTCATAGAACTCATGCTCGTGTCTATTCAACATTTCATTGGTTTTTATACACGAAATAAATCTTATTTCCCATCCCACTCATTTATAAAGAGTGTTGCATTATAATATAGAACAATTACATTACGGCCTTCTCAATCTTCATTAGCAGGATTGTCACGCATTTGTAACTGACAACGAATACTGCCGCCGGCTGGAGGGAGGACAGCCGCATTTTGGTTTTCTTGATTTTCTTATTTACCAAGTTACTTGTATTTGTATAATGTCGCACTCTGAATATTGATTTATTTATTTACTATAACTTTTTGGCCCTGTTTTATAAACATTACGTAACTACATAATTAGTTCAAATACTGACAAGTAGATTCTAAATGCCATTTCGCTACAGACAATTTCGTTAAAAAGTTTTTTTAAATAAAGCTGTTATCTCACTCATTATTCAGTTCAGCAAATTCAGTGACTTGACGATATATAATAAAACAAAAAGTTTTAAACATTGCATGTTTAATAATAACAACAGCCCTTTAAACAAAAGTATAAAGCTTACTACAAATTCTTTGGCGTTATATATTGTTTTGGTAGCACAGTCGACATAAAATAATAAATATTAGGCTACACTACGAATATAAACATTAATGATGTGAAATTCTAAATTCTAATGATGATTACACTGCCTGCAATCAGGCGAACAAGGGTTGCACGACATGGGTGGTGCGTGTGGATGCTGCAACGGTAGCAGTAGTGGACCTGACAGAGCGGGTAGAGCTGGCATTGGAATCAGCCAATCAGAGCCACACACTCTACCCATGACCAGCGCCGGCAGTATTGGAGCCCTTGGCCCCACCGGACGGAATGCCGACCACCTCGACTCAACTTCTTCAGAACTGGAGACAGAAGCCTCGTAACCGCTGCTCGAACTGAGTCCTGGTATTTTGTCTCGTTGATCCTGTAAAACAATCCTCGATTGCAAAAAAAAGTCTACGAACAAAAACTATGAATCAACGCATTTGTTTGAACTTTTGAAGATGATAGAATATTTAATTTTATAATTCTGAACATGAGGTAAAGGAAATTCTCATTCAAAGTATTAGCATTTATAGAAAAAGGTTATTAACTACTTAAGATAATACTACAATGATGACACTATACACAATATAAATCTATGTTTATGTCGTACGCGATTGGCATTGAAGTGTTCGACAGCTCGCAGCAGGTCGTGGTTGCAGCGTCGCAGCACCAGCTCGAGCACGGAGCGCTTCTTGCCAGGGAACAGCTTGCGTAACATCTCCAGACCAGCTGTACTCACCGCATTCTCACTTTCTGAACCTTCTTCGCCCACCCTAAAATATCAATCGAAAGTTACTATTTGAAGAATGTAACAGGTGTATTTGGTGAAGATTTTGTAAACCAAATATGAATTTGGATTTATGTAGAGTTTTTTTTTTCATGATTTAAGTGTATGTATCATGATTGTTTTATTTGAATAGGAAGGTAACGGGAATCCGATGGATGCGAGACGCATAAGACCAGTCGTTGTGGCGAAACTTGGGAGATGCCTATGTCCAGTAGTATGGCTCCTAAATTAAAATGAAGAGGAAGCTACAACTTCTAACAAATAGACTACGATTCAACACTTACCTTAAGGAAGCGGATGCTGAAGAGTTTCCAGCAGAATCAGGTGAAACAGTGCAACAGTCTGGAAGAGAATCACTTGTCTCGCTGTCAATGTGGATTGGCTGTTGGACAAACAACATGCTTATGTAATAGGGACACAGTTGACTAATGATACTGATTAAATAACTAGAAATAGAAAATCACGGAAAAAGCTGAGAACTGCTTCTTAAAATATGTATAACAAAACTGTCAAGAGAATTGCGGCGTTACTATGACGTTCAAATTAAGATTGTTTCATACTTATTTCAGTGTGGGTAAGAGACAGAGCTATACAGGTTGTCTAGCGCCATCTCTTACCCACACTGGAAATAAGAATGAAAAAATCTTACTTTAAACGTCATGGTACAGGTCATAGTCTGAGAAGTATAATAAAGTACATTTACATAAATATTTTTGAATTAATGTATCTAAACTTAATATTTATTAGTAGTCTATTTCTTACGGTATGGTCATCGGCAACAGAGTCTGGCTCCGGCCCAGGACTGGGGCAAGGGCCAGTGACTCGCATCCCATATATCCTGCCTGGAGGAAGACTGTCTAACGCCGTTCCACTTTCCACGGAAGCTAAGTGTAAAGCTATCTTGTCTTCTGCGGCTTGCTGGCGTTTTAATGCCACCTAATAACAAAGTAAAGGACATATATAAAAAAAAACAGTTCCGAGGGTACCGTTCAAACTTACCTATGTAAATAGTTTAAATCCCGAAGCAAGTCTCAAAGATTTATCAGAATTGCAAAAAAAATTCATGTTTTTGTAACGTAACACAAATTCATAGACACCGAAATTTAAAAAAAAAAAATCACGATTCTAAGTCAACGAGAAGTACCTTATAATAAGGTTTTGACTTCCTAGCGAGTGGCAAAATATACCTATCCCTAAACAGAACATAAGCAGTTTTATCTTTAGGTTGTGTTGATTTATAAATTTTATTTTTTCACTGCTGCTTGGGGTAGCAGACTTGACTTGACGCATACCTGAGAAAAAGGGTCTTTATAAACGGACAACAAAGTGATCCTATAATGGTTCCGATTTGGCTGACTAAAATACGGAATCCTAAAAATGGTTTCGGACAGTTCGTCATCACATTGGCAGGTTCCTATCTAGTGTTTTCCTTTCAACTTCATCAATGTATAAGTGACCAGTGTTCACTAAATAAAATATGAAGACACAAAAGTAGATCGTACCGGTTAAAACTATTGAAATGAAAGGAGAAATGATAAATAGATGTATTTATTTATAATTATATCACAGTAAACTCGCCAGGAAATGTAATACTGTCAAATTAATTTAGCGGAAAATCAATGACAAACACTTGGTGTTTACATTTGTTGTGTGCGACCACCCTAGGGACCGCACCGGACGATCTATGAGCAGGGCGCCAGCAGCCCCGGGGCGATCTCGGCTTCATTGCTAACGTAAACACAACTCAATCTCTGGCAAATCAAATAAAAGTCTGACTGGAATTTATATGAGCTCTGACGCTTTTGGAAAAAACCTAAGAAATAAAGAAAAAAACATGCAAATGCAGTCAACAATAAGATTAAGAAAAAAAAAGTAAATGGATTTCATAACAATATCAAGCAGGTACAGTAAATTCAGAATATGGTACCGTAATTTACAACCTATTAAACCACCTCCAAATAAGTACCTACCCATCTAATTGTTAGTTAATTCCACTTTTTCAATTTAGTTGATGGATTGAGTACAATGACTATTAGAGCACTAATACAAGTCCTACATAAACTTCATTAATGCGAAGCTACAACATGCAGCTGCAGCATTCCGGGTATGATTAATCGAACCACGATTATTCCAGATTTGAAATGCAAGTGGAGGGACATCGACAGCGATGCATTACTGTGTAAACCGATCGATGGGACGATGGCTCATCCGGCGGCCACAGTAAACACGTGCCACTTGTTTAAATAAACCGAGACGCTGCATTAGCTGGTCTCGATTTCACTACATTAAAACACATTAACTCCTCTAAATTGCGTGTTATTTCTGTACTAAATAAGGTATTAGTGGGGTTTCCTTGTTGCTTTGGATCGATTCATATTTTGTTTGTGTAGTAACAGAAGAATCTTTAGTAGGTACAGATTTATTTTTACTGTAATCCTGAGGAAGTTTAGGTTAGTTCTATAAAACTAGAGGATAAATAAGTAAGTAGGTCTACGATACAAGCATTTTATGTAGAGGAAATCAAGCAGGATCCCTTAATGCTTTATGCTGATAAAAACATAAACTAAATAGTCGTTAATTTCTTTAGCTTCTGCGGAACATAGGATATTTAGTTTTATTGTAGTCATAATTTTAGTTTACAGCGCTGGTTCTAATAATTCATTCCGTCGAGGGTAAAAAAGGATCTTATGGAATGGTTAGATGCCTACTTACTTAAAAGCGTCACTTAAGTGACTCTACTATTGCAAATTACAATCTATTGTTTCGTCTCTTTATATCAATAGACTATGCAGCTTTTAAACTTTCAAGAATACTACTTTTTCAACCCACAGAAATACTTAAAAACTGACAGCAGTATTGCCACGGGTACTCAATTACTGGGTTCTAGAGGTTAGATAGGCAGTCGTTCCAGTTAAAACTACCAATGTTCTTGGAATTCGATGACACGAGTCACAAAATATTGTGTTTATGAAATCTATATTTATAAAAGCGTCACGAAATCTCATAAACTATAACACCTAAAAACTTAAAATTAGGCAGGTAGGTTCCTTGTAGGGTAGACATCCGTTAAGAACGGATTTTACGAAATTCCATCCCTAAGAGGTTAAAACGGAGGTCCAAAGTTTGTATGGAGAAACCTAATTTGACGCAAGCGATGCGGCTGGCAGAAGCTAGTTGTATATAAGATTGCACGTAAAAGACGTTGGTCATGAGCCTGATCTCTTTCTTATCGTGTCGGATTACCGTCCCATCGGAATGTGGGAGTAAAAGAACAGAGAGTCCACCTGTATTTGCGCATGCACTTATCTTTTTTTTTTTAATAAAAGGAGCAACTGACTGACTGACATGTAAACGCACAGTCAAAACTACTGGGACTAGGATCATGAAATTTTACACAAGGTTTCCTTTTATATCGTAGGCGATTAAGAGAGGATTTTCCTGAATTCACTCCCAAAGAGGATGGGATGGGGGTCAAAGTTTTTATTCAGAAACCTACTTTTACGCGGGCGAAGCCGATGGCAGAAGCTAGTGCACTATAATATCTACTACATACTTGGCTAACCTCTGTTGAGAGTTGCCTCTGTGATCAAAATCCGCTCGGGAGGATTATTTTTTATTTTTTGCGAGTAAATGAGTAAAAATGAGAGAAAACAATAACACGTTAAATAGGCAAATAGAACAGTCAGCATTGTTTGGTTTTGTTAAGAAATCACTAATTCGTCTATGGGTGCTTGAAGAAAACTTCACAGAATTTACGACAGTGCAACTAGGTCAAGCGGAATATTTTTTAAGTAGGTACCAGAGTTTTCCATGGCTAATAGTTCCGTGTGCAGTGACCTGAAACATAACTTTTATTTCCAGTAAGGATACATACATATGATAATAAGCTAGCCTTTTCCTGTGACTTCGCTCCCGTGGCCTAATTCGCAGGAACCGCATATTAACCTTGATAAAAATCAGTGAATGAAAGGATTATTATTTTCAGAAAAACACTTTTTTATAATTATAAGAATGACCAAGCTAACCATGCAGCCAACCAGCGTCTTCGTAATATAAAAATAATCAGCCTTTTAATGTTTCCACTGCTGGTACTCGGGTCTCCTCTCTCGAGGAGAGGAAATGGACCGTAATCCACCACGCGAGCCCAGTGCGGATTGGTGAATGTCACATGTCTTCGAATTTTTGGTTCTAGGACATGCCGGTTTCCTCACGATGTTTTTCTTCACCGTTTTGAGAGCAGTGGTGATGAAATAAATTACATAGTCTTCGTAATGGTAAGGTTTAAATCAGCTTCACACTACCAATAGTATGAAGGGTTTACTGATTTTTGTTGGGATATAGTCAACTATATCCCGGCTATCACGACAACTTAAAGACCTTGTTGATTTTCCGGGTCTATTGTAAGTTATTTTACATGGTTGTGAACGCATACATGATACAGGAGTAATCATCATTTCATTCAAATTTTTATAAAAATCTGTCGCAGCTTTACCTTTTCTAATCCGTGTCTTGAACACCCAAATTCCTAATTTATGAAGGAAAACTCAAGTTAGTTACGGCATTGCTTAAACCAGAAAAACTTCCTGACAAACCTAAAAACTATCTTATCTTTATTCTGTGCCACTAATTAATTGAACAACTTCTGCTAAATCGACTCCAGCCCATTATTAGATCGCCGAGCTCGGTAGCTTGAGACCCGGTTAGTCATTCTCTAGGCATGTCTTCCGACTGCCACATATATTGAGGATGGATATGAAGCTCGAAAGATCATTCTTCTGAGCTTCATATCCATCCTGTCAACGTCAAGAGACTATTGGCTAATTTGTCTTTCATTCGCACACTGGGCTAGATGCTACGTAATAGACGATAACCAAGTCATTTTAAAATAAAATCAAAATTAATTATAATTTTGACTAGCCTGTTGGTCTAATGGTCAGTGGCCTTGACTGCTATGCCAGAGGTCGTGGGTTCGATTTCCACCCAGGACAAATGTTTGTGTGATGAGCACGATCATTTGTTCTGTGCCTGGGTGTAATTTATCTATAATATGTATGTATTTAGAAATATATAATTATGTTTAACAGTTGTCTAGTACTTACTCATAACACAAGCTCTGCTTAGTTTGAGTCTAGACGGCAGGCAGCGGCGCTGTGTGATTTTTGTGGAATATTATTATTACTATTAATCTCAAATCATCATAAAAAATTACTTGCCTCACGGTAGTGCTTTGACGCCCACCTTCTTCAACATAACGAGCGACCTACTGTTGCAACCTACCTTCTGTTGTTGTTTGTTAAACATTGCAAAACGTGTACGCCAATGATCTCACCTTTGTTGTGGTGGGACATCATCAAACGACTGCTCCAGCTCTGGGTGGAGTGAGAAGGAGTGTGAAGTCTGATACTAGACTAGATGCTCAGGGCATCTCCTATAGGGACATGAGGGTTTTCTCCCCCTCGTGCTTTTCTTCGCTTTCATTACTGAAGGAGGTAACTGCTTCCTATTCCCTTTCACTACGAACTATAGCCTCAATCTGGGTCGGATCCAAGAGGTCCGCCCCCGCCGGTCGCTTCCGCGAGAACACGGCTATGCTCAACCCAAATACAGACCAAAGCGTATACCGACTTACATCATGTCGAAAATGAGGACCCCGTGGCACCTCTCACTGTTGAACTCCGCAATATCCCTACCTATTTAGGTGTCACCCTTGACAGAGTACTAACATTTAAGAGCCACAGTCAAACAAAAAAGATCGGACTTCGACTACCCGGGAGCTTCACCTCAGGTGCTCCATCCCATTGGTCTACGGGCGACTATGCAGCCCCAGCTTTGCACCATTCCACCCACGCCAAGGAAGAAGGTATTGCCCTTAATGAAACCGACCCCAGTCGGTTTACCATCCCACGAGCGATTTCGAAGATTAGATGCAAGCGCAGTCGAGAACAAAAATAAAAGTCTGATATTAGACACCCACTATTTAGTACACATCTACCAACCCAAAGACTGAGAAATACTTGTATACACATTTTTTAGGTTTCCGTACCTTAGTCGGCAAAAACTGTCTATCTACACATTTTTTCTTTACCCCAGGCAGCAGTGAAAAAATCAAACGTGCAGGTCAACGTAAACTCAGGTTCTGGTCGTTTATGCTCCGTTTAAGATATTTATATTATTTGACAGTCGCTAGGAAATCAAAACCTATTATCTTCCTGTTGACTCCTGAAATTTGGCATGAAGCGAGGGCTGAAACAAGGATAGTAGAAAAAAGTCTTTTTTTACGATTTGGACGAATCTTCGAGACTCGATTTGGGAATTAAACTGTTTACATAGGTAAGTTTGCCGGGTTTTTTTTACTGTAGGTACCCTAGCTGATGCCTGCTGTAAACTATGACAAGACACTTTCCTCCATCCACTTACCTTCGATGGTCTACTTGAAAGTCACTTTACCGCCTTAGAATCCAAGTAGGAACGTGTAACTCAAACCTCGCAAAGTGGTTCTTTTTTGGGGCACCAACAGCCCTTTGTGCCCATAGAGCACAAGTGTCCTCTGCACTACCACCAATAATACCGAGGAATCCGAAAAGTATTGGGCCAATAAAATGAACATCAATGTCATGCCATCGACACGAAAAAAAAAGATCACGCCGAGCATAAGCAAAGGTGGTTCTTATTTACCTACACCTACATTTCACCAGTTAGAACAAGCAATTTGTTGAAATATGTAATTATGGATGACTATTGTACCGTAAAATTATATCTGCGTGGAGTCTGGATGCCTCAACATAGCGATCTATTTTGCAAACAAATATAAGTACCTAATACTTTTTCCCCTTTCATCTTATTAAAAATATAGGTTTCCATTACCTAAGTCCTTTAGTTAAAAAAATCACACACACTTCTTTTGGACACACATTAAAATGATAGAATATATCTGAATATGCTTTGGGATAGAATACTTATATAAAAATCTGCATAGTGAGGTTAGAATCTATCCTATTCCTACACAGATTTTTACAACTTTTCATTAAGTTGGGCATACCTTCACCCAGCTAAACTGCTTGTGCAAATTCTTCAGGTTATCAGTGCTGGGACTCAAGCCTCTTCTCATGTACTTTTTTTTTAATTAATATAAACCAGTGCTTGACTGCCATCCCACCTGATGGTAAGCAGTGATGCAATCATTGATGGTGAGGCGCATCATTGATGGAGAAGTTCAACATTAAATTTAAAACGCTGACTATTCTTATCCTTAACCGTATATGAATGGACATTCAAATCGACATACTATAACAGCTCTATGGAGCAGAGTGGAGTTTCAATTAACCTACTTAGCATTTAATCCAGTAGGGATTATCTAAATAAGGCAGATTAATTTATACAGCTTTAACATTATGAAAAAGCAGGCAAGTTTAAGTCGGACTCACGCACTGAGAGTTCAGTACAAACTTACTATAAAAACAGTTCAATTCCCGAATTAAGTTGCGAAAATTTTTTGGAATCCCAAAAAAAAGATATTTTTCGTGACGTAACTACAAAATTACAGTTTTCAGATTTTTCCTATACTTGTTCTATGACACCTTGCTTCATGCCAAATTTAAACAAAAACAGATTCTAGGTCAACGGGAAGTACCCTATAAATTTTAATTCCCTTGAGAGTGTCAAAATAAACATTTTTTTGCTTTATGTCGTCCGTATCTTTTTTTAGATTACTCAGAAGTTTGGGTTTTTTTTCACAGATCCAAGGAGCCGCTGACTTGAGTATATAGTTTTAATTTTTACTTGATACCTCCACGCATTCCCGAGATAAAGGATCTTGAACAGACAAACAAACATAGACGGACAACAAAGTGATCCTATAAGGATTCCGTTTTTTTCTTTTGAGGTATGGAACTCTAAAAATAGGACTTTTATTCCACAACGTATAAGTTAAAAATCATAAAGCAATAAATGGGTGTATCTATCTATAGATTTAACAAGTATGAAATAATCTGTGTATACCTTTATACATACCTGAGCGGCCATAATCCGTTGCCTCTCCTTGATCAAGCCACACTTAGGGCACTGACAGAGTCGGTAGGCACAAGCTTTCTTGTGGCCTCTCAGACTTGATATCAGACCATGGTTTCGACACCGTGCACACTTTGGAACCCGGGCACGCCCGCTATTCATCGTCAAAATCACTCAATGTTTGCGTTTATCGAAATTAACTTTCGTTTGCTCGTTGTAACTGTAATGAGGAGGTTACCATTTTTTATACATACTCATACATAGATACAGCAGTTTGTAGAACACAATTAAATCAATTGATACTACTTACTTCACAAAGGAAAAAAAATGTATCAAATTAAAATAATATCGTGTTAAGGCAATCTTTATGTATCCAAGCGTAAAAAATCCAAAAAACAAGGTAACATGAAGCACTGTTTCACTAAATTGACTGAACACAATCCGTAAAGTAAAGCCGCCCGCCCATATTACACTCCGCCCTGAAACTAATATCGATATGAAAACTAGACGAGATGATAAATGAATGTGAAATTGGGAGGAGTAGCAACTGAGTGTATCTGAGATGAGGAACACGGGAACATAGACTCCATGGTCTTAAGAACAGATGTCAACTTTCTGATTCTCTTTGCATTGGCGTCGCAACATCCCGCTCTTCCCAAACCGCCCTTCGCCACAGATCGACCAATGGGAACGTGCTCCCGTTAGGATTGGTTACAAACTTAGAAAAACATCGGAAGCTGATCCTTTATGATTGTGTTTCATTTAAACAAGCAACAGTATAAATGTTATAGTGTGCGAACTTTCAGTTTTTATTCAGTGATGGGGATAGGTACCTACCTATCTACACTAACATCGTAACAAGAAATATAAATAAACGTGCTACTAGTGATCTTTGAAGAAACTAAGTTTGACTACATATACCTACATACATATATTGGTAGATACAATTATGTATCAGTAACTATGTGATGTGAATTACCTACATTGTTTGGTTTGTATCCAGGTATTGTAAAATCAATATAGCACATTCCAAAGTAGAGATCTCCTCATAGAGATCCATGGTTAGGTACATGGAGCTTATATAGTTACTCCTTAGATATAATATTGATAACTGCTTGATGCTTCTAGCTACCTATTAATATACCTACATTTTATCATGGCTCCAGGGTAACTCTTCTATATACCCGACTGCCGTAGCTCTAAGATTCCTTATCTTAGAGCTACGGCAGTCGGGTATATCTGTCGCTCATTATTTTTAATTTTTATAATTTTTCTTTGACATAAGAAAATGAATTGAATTGAATTTTAATGTAATTTTTTTAAGCATAATTGTGTAATGTGTATATTTTAATTTGTAGTGTCTTAATGTGGGAATAATTTCCTGATAAATAAGTGATTATTGTTATTACACCCGTTTCTTGACAAAGGTAAGGTAAGTACCTATTTGTTGGAAGTCGCCTTGGTTTTTTTTATGCAACCTTTAACGGCCCATTGTGCGCGTTCCACCCTTATCAAATAAATCTTTGGAAACTAGTTCCAAAGATTACATACGACTATAGATACAATACCTAGGTAACTAAAATGACGGGCAGGATATAAATAAGGTTTACGCGGAAACGCCCATCACATAATTATGTTTAAATATCGTTCGACTGTAATTAATTTGCTTTCAGTATTACACTAATTCCAAGCATTTTGTAGCCGAAAAATTTGTAAAGCTTTGCGTACCTAATAATAGAAAAGTTAAGCTAACAAATTTTTCAGCAAACTCTCAAATACATATTTGCAATCATTTGATGCAAAAATCCGTTTTAACTAAGTATGATTTCTATGGATATCAAAACGTGTCTAATGAATTTTTAGTATTTCGCTGAACAAAAAGGTCAATTTCCTTGGAAATGCTAGCTCTTCTTCATAGCGTGTCGATGGCAAAATTATTTAAATTCGTTGCCTGGCCCAGTATTCGGCCACGGCAATGACGTCCACTGATGCTGTCATTAAGTCTCTACGTGTACAGGTAAAATAGCATGTGATGCAGAAAGGAAGGTGAGACATGGTCTGCAGAGTAACGCCGCACAAACTCTAAAGATCAAACACTAAAGTCCGAGAACCCCCATCTGTGGACATCGGGCACAGCCAGCCTGCGGCTGCCAACAGCTAACCAAGTTGCCCACCAACTCCTCTTAAACGACAAACCACTACAACGGCTCGGCAGAGTTCCCGAAATAATAACCCGTCATCCTCCAGTGAATAGTACGAGTAGGTCTCATTATAATAGATTTTTTTCAATTTTCTTTTAACTGAGTTTTTAGAGATACCTTATTGCGTGCATTTATTTATAATCTTAAAACTTAGGGCCTTGCGCACACTTGAAACAAGACTGTCTTAGACAGACTTGTCTACGACATTGCAGACTTGTCTACGTCACCGCAGACTTGTTTGCGACAAGACTGTTTTGTCTACGACAAAACTATTTTTTCTACTACGATGTCGTGACGCACAACGTTTATCTCAATTACTTTTTAATATCAAAATGGATTTCATCGATACTGTTGTATTAAGCATCCTAGTTTGACGTAAATATTGGGTGCAACCCATACATAGTGAAAGATTGGTAAAAGGAAAATTTTATATAATTACTGTATAGTAAATTAGAACCCCCCGGAACTTTTTCATGTATTTCCGAATGAACGTGTCAACATTTGATAATTTACTGAAATTGCTGGACATTACATACATTAGACTGAAATTACATGTAAAAACATCGCAAAGCTATACCTGCTCCTGAGCGACTAGCAGTTAGGTATAATCTTTTCAACGAAAATATAAATTAGTAATAATTAACACAATATTAAATTAACCAGTACCTACATGGTTTTTTAAAAACACTCTTACACGTCAATTTCTTTGTCAGTTTAAACTAGATGAGGCCGGTGCTTCCTAGCTGACTACCCTGAGAAGAAACTCTGAAACAAACTCAGGGGTCATAACGTACGTTTAATCAGTCTCACATTTGTCATAATTATTATTTTTAAGTCTTAATTAGTACGAGTAACACAGATATCAATAACTAGCTTCTGCCAGCGGCTTCAACCGTGCAAAAGTTCAACTCTATACAAACTTTAGACCCATTCATTCCGTAACGGGATGAAACGAGAGGAAATTTAATTTAATTGTCCGAATTTTTCTACGACAAGACTGTTTTGCTTTGACAAGACTACTATTGAGGAAGTACGTCCAGTGTTGCTAACAGACACACTAACGTACCACTAGAGTCAACTTTTGAAACCACCAGAAAACCACTAACAAAAAATTTCCCCCAAAAAAAAAGAACGTATGAAATAAAATAAGTATGCATAGAGGTTATTAGTTTCCTTTAATAATAAGTGATAAAAATTAACAATCAGTTAATTAATCTTTATGTATCCAAGGGAGGGGTAATAGATGCGGTCGACTCCGTAACTCTCGACTACCAACCACCGTAGGCACGGGCTTTCGGACGACGTGCAATGTGTAGCTCGTAGTCCGTGCGTCCGATTATTGCCCGGACTGAGCACATTTCGTCCACAGCGCGTCGTGTAGTACACGTTCTTCAAAGAGATGTCATAATAGCCCAGCAGAGCAGATGGCTACTAGGGTCATGGGAGGACTTCTGAAAAGGTAACTCATGGTCCTAGAACGGAAAAGGAGTTGTTAGATGATTACCAACATGAAAAAACCTTTCCGTCAGTGAAAGTCCCGCCACCGGACCGATTGGTCTAGCCGTTTCATAGATCTCTCCAGGCATTAGGATGTCCCCCCACCGCCGGAATTAAGTCCCGTTTCTGCGAGAACATGAGAAGTAGCATAAGGTACCTACTCATTATAATATTAGCCCGATAATGAAAGTCCCGTCAACATTTGTTGTAACCGTTTCGCAGACGTACCCGCATTTTGAAGTCCCATTCCCGCGGTAAAATTAAAAGAAGCCTAAGTTAATCCTTGTAAAATCAGCTATCAGTCAGTGAAAGTCCCTCAAAGTCAGTCCAACCGTTTCAGAGATGTCTCTTAACTATCCCCGGATATTAAGATAAACTTCCTCCCCCGAGAATTAAAATACCCCGCCCTCGGTTCCGCAGAAATATAAAAAGTAGATTTAGTTACTCATTAAAACATTAGCTATATATCCCAATGAAAGTCCCGTCAAAGTTTCTTTTTTATTCTTGATAGGATCGCGCTTGACCGCTATCTCACCTGATGCATAAAAAAACTTTTTCAGTTTTTATTTAAAGTTATTTTTATGCAGTCGGGTTTTTTATTTTTTAGATTTATTTTTTTTACTTTGATACCCCTGAGTTTCTATTAGGATTGCTTAAAACACCATTATAAATGAAATCTAAATAGTCCTCATCGATCACAAACCTGGAAAAAAAAATTACTGGGAGTCAAAAGTCACAAAAATAAGTTTTTCGCAATTTTCAGCAAAACAGTAAGTTTTATCATAAAATTAGCTCAGATAAAAATTGTAGATCAGATAGTTATCTACAAAAATGTCTCAGTACTTTTTTTAAATATCAGAATATCCAGAAAATTAAACACCGCCTCTCAGGCGGTATGTTTTGGCATAACCCTAGCGGCCCACGCCATAGAAACTAGGAATGTCACGCACATTCGGATACTCTCCGATAGTGCCTCAGTCTTACAATCTCTAGGCAAAAACTCTACTACTGGAAACAGTAACAGCGCCGAAACGCAACACTGTGACTCTACAGTGGATTAAAGGTCATAGCGGCTCACTGGGCAACGACGCGGCGGACGAACTGGCCAATAGAGGATGTGGGGCGGTGGTGTTTGGGCCCGAACCCATTGTGCCAGTCCCCTTTGGTCAGCTGCGTAGTTGGCTACGTGAACACACACACACACACAAGCAGAGCGCTGGTGATCCCCGACACCAAGATGCAGCAGGCCAAGGAGGCCAAGGAGGCCATGCCACACCTCAACAAAGCCCTCATCAAAAACTTATGCGACTGGATAGAGGCAGCCTGCGCCTGGTGACGGGGACCATCACCAGACACTGCACACTGAATAAGCACCTCCACACAATAGGCATCACAGACAGTCCCCTGTGCAGAGCATGCTTGGAGGGAGAGGAGACAATTGCGCATGTGCTCCTAGAATGCACAGGTGTCACTGAAACACACACACGAACCTTAGGATTCCCGAACTCTCGTCTCATTGACGCCCTGAAAAACCTGAGAGGCCTAATCTGTTTTCGGAGATGTGGGCTGGTTGGAATAAGCCCACCAAAGGTTATGGCCACCGTGGCCAACGTATAATGGTCCGCATAGGACTAAGTGCGGAAACCGTACTCAGACATAACATAACATCTCTTTGAGGCAGACGTTCATCACTATACGCCGTCGACTCGGCCGGAAACCCGGACAGCGAACTGCTTCTTTCATTTCGATCTGAAACAGTAACTACGCAAACTGATGGAATGTGCGGTAATGAAAGGGCGTCAGGCGGAAAGCGAAGACGCCGTGTCGCCTCCCTAGTCACTCCTCAAAGAGGGAACTTACCGCCGCAACAGTGGCGTAACCGACAGAAGTCTTCCCTAACAATACTTTTCTTTCATCTATGTCCAAGATACTCTTCGACTCTTGACACGTTCACTGCCACCACGCTTTTCTTTAAGTTCATTGCGACGCCGCCCTATAAAGCCACGCGGACACGCCAGGCGTGTCGGCGGCACTGCATATTTTTAAACATGGACATGCTAGGAGTGTCCAGTGGCACCTCAATGGAGTTAAATTCTAAATCTGTCTTTTTTTCAGTTTAGCGATGAGTATTAGTTAGTTTGCCATTCGCTGAGCAAGAATAAAGGTGTTTCAAATACGGTAGTGAGATTTAACCTGGAATTATGGCTGAAAATAAATTTTTAGGTAAGTGATTATCGTAATTTTGTAAGAGATCATAAACATTTTGTGGTTATTTTGAAATATTTCATAACATTAACTTAGATAAGTCAATTATTGCAGGTTTACGGAACAATACCTATTTTAGTTGAAGATAGTGTATTTATTTACTACAAAAACCAAATGTTTCATAAAAGTACTTATGTTTGCCATAATTTTCTCACCTAGGATATATTTTTATCACCTCGGTTATACTTTTATTTCACTAAATATGAATTGTCAAAAACTACAAAACAAATGGGGGTAAGGGAGGCATAAATACGCAACTATGCAGCCGGCTGCATGGCTGCAAGTAACAGAATAATTTCATATTTTATTGATTTTTGTATATATGTACATTATTGTAGCTATATTTGACGTCTTAATACTAGTAGAAATAAAGCAAGAGAACTAAAGTTGTCGATATAGCTCCAAGAATAACCAATAGCTAAACTTAAGTGGCAATGGGCAGGGCACATTGCTCGCAGAACAGATGGCTGTTCGGGTCGAAAGCTTCTGGAGTGGCGACCGTGTAATGGAAGACGCACCGTTGGAAGGCCTCCTACAAGGTGGACCGATGACCTGGTGAAGGTTGCGGGAATCCGATGGCTGCGAGACGCACGGGATCGGCCATTGTGGCGACACTTGGGGGAGGCGTATGACCAGCAGTGGCCGGCTATCGGCTAAAATGATGATGATGATGATATTTGACGTCTTAGTACAAAGGTTAACAATCTGTGATTAACTTGTTTAGGTGGACACGCCTGGAGGGTTCTCGGCATTACATAATCACTTTAAAAAAAAATACAAAATAAGAGGTTTTTGGGGGTCCACCTCAAAAATCCTTAGGTTATTGCTAGAGGATTATGTACTGAGAATTCCAAAAGGCAATATTGGCTAATTTTCGAAATATCACTGAAACGTTTAGGACACGCCTGGCGTGTTCAATGCGTAGTTATAGAAATTCGCAAGAACACACTAGGCGTGTCGGCGGCATTGAACGTGTTAACTCCTTGGGCAACATGTTTCTGTAATGGGATGGATCTAATACCAGCATTCCCATAATAAGTGCACTGCTAGATGTAATGCCTCCCAAATTGTTTGTAAATAATCAACCTATGTAGATCAGAGATATCTGAATAATGAAATGAATTAGAAGCTAATCAAGTCTTTATCATGTTACTTGCTTTATTTCCAGTACGATATTTAATTAATAAAACCATTGAGTATATTACTTCTTATCTATATTTAATTTTCTTCTCTAAGAAATTTATAAATATACAATGAACTGAAACACATAATTTATTTGCTATGAATGTAGGTTCAACATTGATATATTAAAAATATGGTGCATGGGCATACAATTTTTTTTTTATTTTAAACAATTATTCAGTTTTTTTTTTCATAACTTTTTTTTTCACATGCCTTTATTTAGCTTTTGTTTCATATTGGTAATGAAACAACAAGTTGCTATCATTTAGAACCTTTCTTTTTTTCATGCTGTTTAGCTGCTTTCTTCTTCATTATTTGCAATCTCTTATCAGCAGAAATAATGTTTATGTTTGGTGTCACCACCTTTGAAGGTGATGATGATGATGAACTGCTTGAGGATATCTTCACTGGTGTTGTGGAACCAGATATATTAGATGGTGACTTAGGAGCAGCTGAAGTCTTGATATAGTTACCAGTGATGCCTTGTGATACCAAACAAGAGGCACATTGCCATCCAGGTGTTATATCATTGTCACTAATAACAGGTTTGTGGCAATCCTGAAAATTATTTTATGGAAGTTAATGATTGAATTATTGAAAATAACGCAGAATAGAATAGATTTTTTTTACACAAAAAATTTATCACTGCTACTATAATGCATCCTAAATTCTATGGGTAATATGGTGATCAGTATTCTGTAATAAATAGTGATGTATGTCCCATTCTAACAAACTGCTTACCATCAGGTGGGATTGCGGTTAAACAATAGTTTATATCAATTTAAAAAATCCCATCAACATTTCAATATAAGTACCACAGAAAAAAAATAAGCACTGAGCAACTGATATTAAGTAATTATAGTATAGAACCAGAATTTTCATAAAAGATAGTGTTTGCATAATTTATTATAACCATGAAAAGAGGTACCTAAGTAATTATTACAAGAATAGGCTACTTTACCTGATGATAGAGTGCACGGCAGGCATCACATTCCACTAAGCGGTTGCCAGCTTGAACTGAAATCTGTCTGCACACAGCACAAGTCAAATCTTCTTCCAACAAGTCAAGAGACAAGTCTCCGTCCATAACAGAGACATCATCATTTTCACGCTCTGGTATTTGTAGTTGCTGCGGGCTTTGTTGAGGTATTGGTACAGTGGTAGTTTTACTCGACGACTTGTCTGTTTTGTGCTTAGATCTAGGAGATTCCAACTTTTCCTCAGCTAAGTACTTCTTCGGCAAAACGTTGCCAAGAGTTTTAGCATTTCCATATCCACTTTGACGAATGTGATCATCTAAAGTAAGTCTCAATTGTTCAGTGGAATCGGATGCGCTTGAATGTAAAAATTTCAAGCAGAGCTTTATAGAAGGGTCAAAATCTATAGACGACATTGCTTGAATGGAAAACTAAATGCTAGAAAAAAAAATTTTTGTTGTAACCTCGTCGATAAACATAAACTATTGTAATCACAGAGTACCTTTTGATTGTAATTCACAAAAGATTCTCATTACGCTTATCAAAACAAAGTAAACGAATTATTATCAGAGTACTATAGATAATTTGTATAAGTATTGTTTCTTTAATTCAATGAGAAGAATATTATGAAATTCTGACAAAAACAATTCATCCCAAGCATAATAGTATATTCTGCAACAACTTTACCACAGACCACAGAATACTAAACTTTACATGTATTTTTTTTCTGTTTACCCCTTACGGAAGGCTATAGTTGTTTAACTATATCACCTAGTTTTTCGTCCACATTCTAATGTTTTTTGAAGTATTCGGCAGTAAATGTATCGATTCAGCCTTCTCAGCAAACTTCGCTGAGGTATCTAAAACTACAATAAAATTCTCAGCTCTATTTTACCGAGATCGCGCCTATTTCAATGATTCCACATATCGACACCTGCAAGGAATAAAATTGTAACAAAAATTTAGGAACTTTAGATGATGAGGATGTGTAACTAAATATACCCTTTTATGAACTTCAGTTGCCTCTCACTTACAATGTTTTTACACTATTCAAATCCTTACGTAAAGGAATTTAGCCACAGGACTGAGTGCAAAAAAAATCTGCATTTTTTGTACAGCAAGAATATAATTGTAACTCAAAACTGCCTAAAACTGAGTTACGATGTTATTCCTTGCAGGTGTCGATATTATTCCAGTTGCGCAGACACTTGAGATACCAAACTACACCAATTTTACATCACAATATCAACTAAGAAACAATTTGCGAATAATTAAAACAGCCACTAAACTTCACTCGAAGAAATCCCGATGAGATACATAGAAATATATAGACTAAAAGTTTAAGTTTTTTTTTTTCTGTATAATCTATGATATAGACTATGATTGCTTAGTCTATCTGAGTAGTCTGTGACTTGACTGTGTGATGTCAACAGTAATTTTAATATTTTCAAGTCGTGTTTTGTGTTTGAATTGAAGACGAAAATCACCTTTGTTTATATTTAAAAAAAAACTGTTGGTTTACAGAAATGAATTTTCAGTTTATAGTCCTTGTTTTGCTAGGGTTTTGCAGCATTTGTAAAAGTAATATTCAAGCTGGACCCGACCCCTGGAACTACGAAAATGTACATACAGATAATTCCAATGAAATAGATTTACCACCAGATCTTAGAACACCTGTAAAGCAACAAAGACAATCAGAAAGTAAACTCGGCTTTGGAGAATGGTGGTTCAAAAGATTACTTGCAATAATTCTAAAAAGCGGGCAATTTAAGGTTATTTATGAACATTAAAATATTATTTTTAAGGACAATTCTGAAATATTTACTTTTCATATGTACAAGATACCGATATGATTACTATTTCTCTTATAATATTAGTAACATGATTTGCTATGTTTCCCAAATGGTTATTAGGTATTTCAAGATATAGAAAATTCATCATATTTATTTATAATTACAGAAAAGTGAAGATGGTAGCATTGATATATCTCTACAAATGAGGTTTGATGCTGACAGGTGGGATGTGATAGACAAGTGCTTAAAATCAGAGTCTACATTGTCTGATGATAAGTTCAGACGTACTGTGGCATATATTGAAGATGCCATTTACAAACCTACTATTACTGAACAGATTGTATTAGCTTGGAGCGATTACATTCAAGTATATCTCATTGAATATAAGGTATGAATAACTTGTTTTATTAATAAAATAATTAAATATTTACATTCATCAAACTAAATGATTTCAATGTTATAATCATTGATAAATATATAACAGTTTGTTGCTTTTAATTAAAATTGAATTAACCTTTTGAATACTGTAATTAGAGACACAATAGAAAGATAATGAGAGAGTGAAGGTGTTCGCTTGGGGTTCAGTTCATTAAACCCCGAGCGAACGCCGGTGTTCACTCGGTCATTGTCTTTCTATTGTGTCTCTAATTACGCTACTCAAAAGGTTAATTAATTAAATTGATATTACTGTACTCAATATATTATTCCTATAATGAGTTTAGGCTGCCTGTGTTTATTTAGCTAAGCTAGAATTGGTATAAAAATATTAATTTTCTTTTCAGACATACATCACTTTACTACTAGGCATATTTGCAGGAGTTGGAGTAGTAATTTGGCTATGGAAGCACATGTCTCACAAGCATGTAATAATAATAATATTTATCTTCTTATATATTTATGAAGGATTTATATCTTACAAGGTGAGTATTGTATATATGAAAAAGCTTGAAAAATAGCATTTTTTTTCAATATTTGTATGTAAAATTCTGATCTGAGGTGATGATGATTCTGAGATGTTAATAATTTGCTAAAGAAGTTATTTATTCAAAAACAAAACAATTTTAATATTTATTATAAAAGAAATTCCCTGCCTGCCTCAACCAGATTTGTGAAAAAGAAAATATCCCACAGAAACAAATTACTATGATATGTGTACCATATTCTAATAGGGTATTTTACTCTATATGAGAATAAAATTAACAATATATTATTAAGATAGCTTAGGTAAAATGTGTTGTAAGTGTTGGTTTATAAAATAATAATATAAATTTTAAAATTCAATTAAAAGTTGTCTGTTTTTATTATCTGTTCTTTATCACCTTGAAATAGTAGCCATCATGTTATTACGTCATTCAGCTGTGTAAAATAAAGTGACAACTGTCAACTGATCAGCTATACTGAGCGATTCGTTTACACAGCCAACTGACATCACGACCTTAGAGTAAATATGGCGTCCACTGCTTTCTACATTGTCGTCAAATATGCATGAAATGTGAAAATGTAGATTGTAAATGTATATTAGGGTACTTAGCAACTGAATAAAAATTTTGTGTTTTTTTTAGTGATTTATTAACACTATAGAATCTAATTGAGACACTTTTCAAAAAATAAGTGTAATACCGTATTCTGGTTGTGAGTTACCCATGTGCTATAAAATATAGCATCCAGATTCATTGATGTTCACATAGAATATAAGTGAATGAGAAGGCGCAGGCAGTAGGATTTATCATAATTTATTTACATTACAATTTGAAGTACCAATATGAAATATGTACATGCATACTGTGTTTTTAAATTAAACCTTATAGCTGTATTTATAAAGATATATTATACATATAATATGAATGCACTTACTTTTTCAGGAAGCTGAACAAAAGGAGTATGATAAATTTGTTTCATCCATTAATACTTGCAAATGGTATTTCTGGACTTCAGACTGCACAGTGCCACCACCAGACCCACTTTTATTTATGAAGCATATGAATCCATTGAAAATTGCTGTCAGAATGTTTACATCTCTAATATCTGAACCAGTTATTGCTATTAATTCCACTATAAAGATAATTCTTCATGGTGTCACTGGTAAGAGAAATAATTTTTTATCCTGCTATTAATAATCCTTATTAAGCTCCAAGGTAGCCGGTGAAATTGAAATTTTCATAAGTTTATTGCATTTTGTAGGTCATGCCATGAAAAATTTACATTTATGATGGGCATGGCATTATTTTGTTATTATTTTTAATCACAGGGTGATTGATTACCAGTGATCGGAGTAGGTAGATTGATTTTTGATACTTGTATCATAAATGCACACAGAAAGAATAACATGGATAAGCCATTTTTCCGGAAAGTAATTCTGGTATTTCTGGATTCAATTAAATATTGTTAATGTTTGTCTATTATTACTACTCAATTCAAAATTTAAAGGGAGGTATCAAAACTAAATTAATTTATTATTTATCTGTTGAATAATAAAAACCATCAAATTCCGATCGAAACAACGTTTTATAAATTATTGCACTTAATTTTTTTACGCATACGCATTGTTTTGATAACCGGTTAGAGCACCACCCATAATCCTTTGTTCTGATTAGTTGTTGGGTTGTGTCAAATCGTGACTGTGTGCCGTTAAAAAAATTATGAAGAATATAATAATGCTCATTTTAACACAATTCCTACCTAAGTTTCGGTTTTTTTCAATAATTCACCAATTCCGGAGGAATGTCCCTAATAATATATATATTTCGGATCAATGACCCCAATTCAATCTACCTACTCCGATCACTTAATTACAAATAAATTTTCTAGCTTATTTATATTTATAAGATAAGTTTTGAGATGTCCCCCCAACCTTCTGTATATTGCTTATTCAATTTTTTCTTTTACAGATGGATTATGGTTCCCGTTCGATAAGATTGTCTATGGGTTTTCAATCCTAGTTGTAAATATCTCATTGATATATCTTCTGGTTATGGTTGTATTCAATTTTATATTTAACATTCCATTCAACTTAAATTTCCTTGGCGTCGTGAGTATTGGAGTTAAACAAAATAGAAGATCAATGTTTTCTACAAATACAAGTGAGCAACCAGCACAAGTAGGCGCTGATACAGATAGAATAAGTGGTGATAGATTGGACAGACTTCTGAATGTATGTTCTTTAGCTTTATCAAATGTTACTGCTAGTGTTCAAAATAGAACTAATTTACGCTTGACAAATAATGACAGTCATCCAAAGTTAAAAAGATCAGCAAGCACCGGGCGGTTGCCGAATAATTCGTCAAACTTTAATTGTGATCAGCTGGCTATAAATGGCAACATTAGAAGAAGGCAAAATCTTGCGAGTGGCGATCATTGACAATTAATAAATCACTGAAAATTGTTGATAAACTAAGTTGAAGCGTCTTAGGGTAAGCTCACACCGAAATGCGACACGACGTGACATTGTGAGAAAGTGAAAACAAAAGAAAACTCACCAGCTACCTTTTTTTGGTGGAAAATCATCCAATATGAGATGGGCTCTGGGTGGAGCGAGATGGCGTGTCAGACTTTTACTGACCACACCTGTGTCCTTCAGTTGCCCTTTGCGTTCTAAGACTACGGGTTTCCTTTTCAGAAAATCTCCGCGGTCCTAGCGGGTATAGGCCCTGCAAACCGTAGGTTTAACCCCTATGTTTTGCTGACATCTCTTGGAGGAACGCGTGAATCACTGCGTGCTGTTGACGACTGGGCTTGGTCCGGTCGATTACCGGACGGCCGGACGGCGAGCTACCCATTGCTCGAAGCCCGCAAGCCCGCATCTACCGTGGCCGATAGTCGGGGTCGGAATCTCAGCGGCAGGGGCGTGAGGACGTTCTTTCCCTGGAGCGTGCGGCTGCCTTCTTCGCTAGCATTACTACTTCGCAGAAGGAGGCGATAGCCTGTCATTCCTCCTCGTTCTGGACCCTAGCCCGAACCAGGGCCCAGCGCGAGAAGTCGCTGCCGCTGATTGTATCCACGAGGACACGGCGGTCCTCCGCCCAAGCGCGGCACACCTCCACCGTGTCCTGCGGGCGGTCCACACAATGGTGACAACCGGGCATTTCTTCCACCTGAATCCGATGCAAGAACATCCCGGACTTGCCATGTCTGGTGTGGACATTCGTCAGGCTGAAGGTAAGGACGCCATGTTGCCGCTCCAGCCACTCCTTAAAGAGGGGATTTACCGCCGTGATTATGGCGTGCCCAACTGTTAGCTACCTGGTCCTCAACCTCGCGGGAGTCTTCTCGCGACATAGCGCCGGTGGGCGGGCGTGTTTTCTTTTTGTTTTAATCTTTTCACTGGAGCTTTTTGCATAGGAAATAAAATATTGTATCGCCATCCTAAAAAGTGCGGGCAGTTTCTGTCACGTCGCGTATGTTTCGGGGTGAACTAACTCTAAAGCAGGGAACAAACTGGGGACTTACCTTTCGGGCAGTTTCGGGCCATGCCCGATGGACCTTTCGTATGGGTCTTTCCTATATATGTTACCGGCAATCTGTATAATTCAGGTATTCTATACAATACCTCGGCAATGTATAGAATACCTGACGCGTCCTGGGTAAGTATGAAATATTTTAAATGTTAGTCCATTGCATACTTTACATAAGTAAAGTATACAATTCCTAGCGATTGTACAGAGTACCTACTGATCCACTGGCAATATATAAAATAAATAGTTTTTGTCTATATTTATCAATGTTAACCTGTCTACCTATAAAATGACCTACAAATGAAACATAGTCTATTACTTATGTGTGTAAAAGATGAGAGAGGAGAAGGAATTGACGTAATTTTAGGGCACCAGACACGGACAGGTTAGGTTCGTAGTTTTTTTTTTTATTTCCACCCGGAAATAGAAGCCTTACTTTAAACCCCGCGGACACAAATAGAACCTAAGTTATTATACATAATAAAATTAACGTGAAATTAAAAATTCACACACATTCAGAAAGGCTAAAGCGGAAGTGGAGCTCCCGCCTTAGCCTAACCTGTACGTGTCGGCGTGTCCTAAAATTACATCACCTCCTTCCCTGCTCTCGTCTTTTACACACATTACCGGCTGCGCATTCGGTATTGTATAGAATACCTAGGTGAAGTATAAAATAAATAATATTTCATACATTACCTACACGTTTTAGGTATTCTTTGCATTGCCTAGGTAATGTATAGAATACCGGATTATACAAATTCCCGGTAACATACATATATATCTGTTTAATCTGTGACCATTGCAGACTGACAATCTTTTAGGAGCCTCGTCGGGTAGACAATACATGACCCGCGTCCTACTCCGGGTAGTTAATTTCCCGCTTTAAAGCTGGGGCGGGGCAGACCTGGCGAGGTGCGGCTTTCTCTAGAAAAAAAAAAATACTAATCTTGTGTAACTTGGGTATATATAAAAGGGCATCGTGTCATTTACAAACAGAGATGTTAATCAGGGTTTTAGCTAGTCTTATTATTCTCTATTATTTTAGCGACTTACATGTTGTCTGTTTGTGAATGCTCAGTTCTCTAAGTCAGAGGCGGAGCGTGGACTAATTTAGGCGTGGGCAAAGGCACATTAGCGAAGCCCTTTTCTTTCATAAATTCTAAAACGAGACAGCTACTGTCGCAACCCAGTGTTCGACCACATCGTCGCTGAGGTCGTCGAGGTCAAACGTGAGCCTATCAATTAAAAAAAAAAAAACCTCGTCCTTATGGAGTCTTCGCATGTGCAGGGCCACATCGCCACGCTTTGCGAAGAGATATATAAAGAGGGAGTACTGTTATGCCATTGTTATGTGACAGTTGTGTTTTTTAATGTAATTAATACTCTACTGTGATAATTATGTGTAATGTAAACTTTGTATTAGGTTATTGTTATTAATCAATCTACTTTAAGCCCAGCTAATATGTTTATTTTGAAATCATGAAATAACTGAATGTATTTGTACAATAAACTAAAATGAAGTTAGTGGTTTTTTTTTATTGGGTGGGAAAATCATCTTATGACAAAACCCGTTCTTGGGAGGAGCAGGAGATAGTATCAGTCTTTTACTGACTAAAAACCCACTCCTGTTCCTTCGTTGCCTTCGTCCCAGGGCCCCGGGTTTCGCTTTCACACTACCCGTGGCCCCAGTAGGCTTCGACCCTGCTGGACCCCTACGATTTGCTGACATCTCCTTGAGGCGCGCGTGGAACAGTACGCGCCGTCGACGACTTGGGCTCGGTCCGGACGGTTACCGGACGGTCGGACGGCGAGCCCCCCATTGCTCGCCGTCTGTAAGCCCGCGCCTACGGTAGCCGGAAATCGGGATCGGAATCCCGGCAGCGGTTGGAGCGTAAGGACCGTTGCCTCACGCGATCGGCCGCCTCCTTTGCTAGCATTACTGCTTCGCAGAAGGAGGCGACCGCCTGCCACTCCTCGCTCCGGACCATGGCCTGAACCAAGGCCCGGCGCGAGAGATCGCCGCCGCCGATTGCCCCCACGAGGACACGGCGTTGCTCTGCCCAAGCGGGGCACACCTCCACCGTGTGCTCTACCGTGTCCTACGGGCGGTCCACACAGTGGCGACACCCGGGCGTCGTTTCCGCACGAATCCGGTGCAGGAACCTCCCGAACTTACCGTGTCCGGTGAGAACCTGCGTCATGCGGAATGTGAGGACGCCGTGAGGTCTTTCCAACCACGCCTCAAAGAGGGGACTTACCGCCATAATTGTGGCGTGCCCAAGTTACAGTGGTGTAATAAACTACCTATAAATAAACCGTTTTATTGCAAATTGACAAGGCAAAACGAGTTTAGATTAGAACTCGTTGTGACCTACCTTTATTGTATTTTGAATTGAATTCTAACTGTAGTTAATTTCTAAATACAAAATCTATAATAACGAAAGCAGAGATTTTAAAAACGAACTCGTGCTTTGAATAATACCTACTTTTTCCCGACCGTCACTATT
The DNA here is from genome assembly GCA_949316375.1 of Mythimna vitellina. Classification (NCBI taxonomy): domain Eukaryota; kingdom Metazoa; phylum Arthropoda; class Insecta; order Lepidoptera; family Noctuidae; genus Mythimna; species Mythimna vitellina. The sequence continues at coordinate 15,100,393 of OX438688.1, forward strand.
AGGGCTTTCAATCCGGAGTTCCGGAGCGATTTTAAGCATTTTTCAAATCTGGAGTTGAAATAGAACACCGGAGTTGAAACCGGTTTTTAAAAACCATGTAAACATTATTTACAAATCGACGCAAAACGCATCTTAATTCTTGAGCTTTCGATATGGGTTCCAGTTTTACAAAAACGTGAGTGATAAAAATGGAAGCTTTAAACAGCGGTGCATTAATAGACGAATATGTACTGCATCAGTCACCATAGATGAATCAGGAAAAAACGTAGGTATTGAAAGAATCTGCGCACACTTGCAAACAAAATCTTGTCCAATTGCATATTAATAAAGTAAAATCATATTTGAAGAAGGAAGTATGTACAGATTTAGGACCGATTCAGAAAATTTGTGATGAACCTTTCAAAAACGGACGGTCGGCAGGTGAGCCACCCTTTGCTCGCCGTCCGCAAGCCCGCGCCTACTGCTGAATTGCCGCTGAACTTACGCCGCAGTTCAGCTGTATGCTATTCGTATAACGCAACGTAATTTCTGCATAAGTCGTTTATAGGGCAAGAGTACCGTGATTACGCAGATTTAATACCGACATATCATACCATTAAAAAAACTTAATACAGATCCCGAAAAAAGTATTTGAATACAAATTTATTAATATACAGTGATACTAGTTCAATTAAAATACCTGGAAATTGGCAAAATCATTTCTAATTTGTGAAGATGGTGACACAGATAAAATTATAATATTTATCTCATAGTTACTACGCAGATGGAACATTTAAAGCAGCACCAAAGCCATTCTATCAGTTTTTTGTTATTATTTATATATCATTTAGATATTAGTTCTGACGAAAAAACAACAAACATACTAGTGATCTAAGGCCTTTTGCAAAAAAAAAGGAACACACAGGTGCGTTTATTTTCGCTGTTAAAAGTTAAGTTAGGTGTCCAGATCCGAAAGGTATTTTCCTCTGCATCCGCCATTGTCATAAATTGCTGTCAAAATTATCAGATGCGGTGCTTTATTTTTTTATTTGCTTTACTCTTGCTCCAGTTGCTCTGCAACATTCAGGTGCAACTCTGGTTCCATTGGTTATTCTGTTAATGATGTAGATGGCAAGTTTACGCGGTATTTTAGTCTTTTCAAAATATCAACAATTGTCTCAGATATCTGTTCATTATTTGGTTTTCTAAAAGTATCATCTTCTTCTGATGAAAAAAAAATCATGGCAGTCGTGAAAAGTGTAGAGTTCCGATTAATTTTTGCAAATCTTCTTTCTTTTATTCGTTTTCTTAGATTGTTCGCTAAATTCTTGCTCAGAGAGTTGGTATTTTTTTCAACATGCAACGCAGCGCAGTGTCAGCTGTAAGAAATGTGGCTTCACGTCGGCAAATTGCATTCACGGTAATTTTTACAACTCGGCAGTGGGCTTTTTCTGCACGAAGCTTAGAAGTTCTCTTTATGACTCATCTTTAAATTATCCTTATCGTTTCTCAAAACATATTACCTACCAAGAACTACGATTTCAAAAACAGTTGTTTTTTAGGTACCTACCTATAAATTCATGATTATTATTTTATTGTAACTTGCCGAACAAATGTTTATTTTTTATGATTGTTTTAATATTTTATAATACGTATTAGTTGTCTTCTGTCTGACAGACAGTAAATTTTCAAACAAAAAGACTGATTCCTTAACAAATAAAACTTCTATTGATTAAAATAAAGGGCCTTTTTATTAATTTCTAAAAAAAACTGTGAACTCCGGAGTTCCGGATTTGATTACTCAACATCGTAACTGGCTCCGGAGTTGATAACTATCAGAGTTTGAATGCCCTAGTCACTATCATGCACATGGCTAAGTTAGCGTTTCACACCTTATCCTTTAGCGATCATAGTTCATAATCGCAAGATATACCTACTTACTTACATTTATTTTATACAAAAATATGAACATTATTAGTATAAGTATAATAAAAGGTTCATATTCGTATAACACGCTAACTTAGCCTTAACCTTACACGGTTCTAATCTGGCAACCATGGCATTAAGTCCCCTCTTGAAGAATAACTAGAGGTGCCACATGTCTCACCTTTCGAGTGACACGTCGTCACCGGATATGATAAGTTCGGGAGGATCCTGTTCAGGATTCAGGCGGCAGAAACACCAGAGTGTCACCATTTTGCTGATCGCCCGAAGGACACGGTAAGGGTCCGCCCCGCTTAGCCAGAGCACCCGCCGTGTCCAGGCCATGTTCAGGCCAAGCTACGGAGCGAGAGAGAATGGGATGCGTCCGCCTCCTTCTACGTAGCAGTACCTAATGAGTGAGCCGAATGAATGAGACAGCCGCCACGCGTTAGAGAACGGTCATTGGACGGTTCACTAGTGTTTCACCAAAACTCCATTCACATAGTTAACAATCAACGTCTCGTAAACTACGATATTTATTTCACAAACGATTCGTTCTGCAAATGTTTCATTTTACAAACTCTTGCTTTACAATTTTTTTGGCAAATGTTTCTCTTGATAAATGGTTCGGATGATATATTAGATCATTTATACATTTTTCATTTAATATTTTGATTCTTTTTAAAAAAATACGTTTAGACTAAATCATTTTATAATAAATTTTCTAAACGATCGTGACGGTATTGTGCAACAAATATGAACATTTATGGATTTCCTTGCTAATTTATCCTACAAATAAAAGAAGGCTAAATTTGTATGAAAAATTCTGCCACTGTATCAGTTGACCTATTATCAATTCGATTTTTTCGTGAGTCCGACGTTTCATTTGGTCGAAAAAATTTTCACCGATTTTGCACGAAATAACATTTGTATGAAGTATTATGTTTCCTAACATTCTTTATACTACTGTTAAATATATTTTATTATAAACAAAAGTTGTCTCAATTGGTCCCAATAAGAAGCATGCAAACACGGATGCTTGCTTTAAGCATGCATAGCAGGTATGTAGCATACAAGCAGATATGCAGCATGCAAGTAGGCATGCAGTATGCAAGCAGGCATGCAGCATGGAAGCAGGCATGCAACATCGAGCAGGCATGCTACATGCAGCTGCAACAGGCATTGTTTCAGTCACGGCTACGAGGTTTGGGCGGCTTCACGCGAGCTTATCGTCGCAGATAAACAGACACCTGCTCCTCAGATCACGGGCCGCCCTCCCCCACCACGCCTACGCAGGCTTGAATTACACTCTAGGGTTACCCCAAGAGTGAAATTCACGCCCGCGTAGCAACCTCTGCCATACTGCAGACAAGACTGCGAGATCGGTTTTACAGCGATTTGTTTGTCACTAAATTTTCTAGCACAACATATTGAATTTTTATGACTATTTAAATATAATATTGAAAGTGCTACCTAGTAACCGTCTATATATTTGTGACCAAACTTCTGTAAAATGTTGTTTCAGTGTCGTAATCGAAATCCAAAAGAGGCTTCACCAATAACATAATGTTTTTTTTTATTATTTGTTATAAACCAGTGCTTGACTGCAATCCCACCTGATGGCCTGAAAACGGCGAAATATAGTTCGTTAAAATAATACCTATGCCACATGATACTTCGATTATCTAAAAATTTGTCAAATAATGCATATTGCAAAAAAGACATTGGTCAATAGCTTTCGGTAAAAAGAATTCGAACAAAAAAAAATCGGAAAAGTGATCGGTTCCCAACTGTTTCCCAATTCCATTTAATTTTTTCACATTTGATTCCTGTTTTTTTTTTTTTTGCAGAATAGCAGAATATGCCTTTGTTCCACCAAAAATTCTAATTGTGCCCTAAAACATGCTCTTCCGGGTGGAGTTACGGGTAGAAGGAAGATTTCTCCCTCCCCAATGTTGCCAAAAGACAGATCGCCAGACTTCTGGGTGGTTTAAAAAAAAAAGTGACACGAGCTCGCTTCGCACGCTCTTTACTAAGTGGATGAGTGTCAGTTATAATAGCGGCAACGTTGACAAATATTGAAAAACAAGAAAAACACTCGGTTTCGGGTAGCCTAATAAAAATATACAAAACGTTATATATTCCAAACGTTGTTTTATAGATAAAATGAATCGTTTGTCAAATGACACGTTATTAATGTCAGTCATGCGAGCGAGAAAGAGGGATGGAGCTATATAGTATACCTTATATAGCTCCATCCCTTAAACAATTCAGTTTAGGTCGTTAAGTGTATCGCGGGGCCTCTGTAGGACTAGAACTCGCTTTGCAATGAGACGGATTAAGTTTATAATAAGATTATAATGCAGTTTTGCATTGTTATAAAAAAGGTCTAGCTTTATGAAATAAAACCAGTAAATAAGTTTTTTACAAGTATTTTATTTTCGTGATGCCTTAGTGAGAAGTGTCACAAACAAGATCAATTTAAAATATTTTAATACATAATTGGAAAAATATAAGCATAAATAAATCTTTACAGTAATAAGAAGATATTAAGCAAATTCTAGTCTTGATTTTAAATAGACGCTTACACCTAAACTGCTATTGGTCAACAAATATTCGCAACCTCAGTATAAATAACATTAAAAAGAAACAATGTAATTATGTACAATATAACTAATACATACGTCTCCCATCAAAGTAATCGGAGAGTGCACCGACTCCATATCATCAATACACTCTGACCTACCCTGAACAAACTTTAATCGTGATCCAACGAGGCGCTTCTACCCCCACTACACTAATACTTATATAACTCAAGCAATACGGTAACTTCGATAGATGGACGAATAGAAAAAGCACATCTTTGATTGGAAATCGTCAAATGTTTGTTGTTTGAGATTGAAAAAAAGTATCAGAAAACGTAAGCAATAGGTACTTCAACTAGGTACAGAGTCGTTAATATTTCTAGTAAAATTTTGGATGTCTATGCTTTCTAGATATAATCGGTTAGATTGTAAAAGGGATGCTGATAATTATCCTATTACCTACTTCCTATATTATTATTGCCGAGTCATACATTGGGCACCATTTTCGAAGATAATAAGGTGAATAGTAGACAAAGATAGCTGTTAAAAAAATCGGAATGTTTATGTTTAAATGCAGTAAATGTTATTTAAAAAGTATACAAAAATCTATAATAGATTTAGGTCATCCTATTTAAAAGCATGACAGTGCTACAATTATGTGTAATTACAATGTACCTGAGTTTTAAATTAATATAACACTGAGTCTCCAAAACACTACTGGTTCAATCGAATCCTTATCATGTTTGACCATAGTTTCAATATTCCTACAAAATATAAAACACTTCTTTTGCTAATAATAATGCTATGTTGATCCTTCGTTGATTACAGAATTTCACTAAAATCTAACTACCAGAACTACGAATTCTAAATCCATACTATTTAAAAATAATGTTTATTGGGTAAGATTTATTAGAAACGAGAGGACTGAAATAAATAAAATATCGATTAGACAGCTAGTAGAAGTCCAGGTTTCTTTACAATATTTTCTCCAATACAGTATGCGTTTCAAACCCGCGACCATGATGGTATTTAACAAAATAAAACTAAGCTATCATTTTGTAAAAAATTGTAAAAGTCGATACCCAAAACCATAAATTTGTCAAAGTTATGGTTTAAAAGTTATAAAGGTTTGAAAGTAGCCGCGCCATTGAAATGCGGAAAACCGCGCGGCCACGGAGATTTTTAAAACTAAGCGTTACAGAGACCTGCCCCCTAGCAAAGTTAAAATCGTTTATTTCGATTTTCTTTTGTCAACCGCCTCGAGTTGGCCTCGCCTCCTATCCCTTTGTTCTGACCACGTGTCTGAGCATTAAGATGACGTCAGAACAAAGGAATCGGAGGCGCGGCCAACTCGAGTCCATCGACGAAAGAGAATCGAAACGAAACGCTTGTAACTTGGCTAGGGGGGGGGGGGGGGCTGAAATTTAGGTACATAACAGATCGAATTTGTAAAAAAAATATAAAAATGTAGCAATAAATACTACGTTTATATTTTAGGAGCTGAAGTACGAAGTTTTTTGGAAAACCTAGATTCGAATTTATGTTTCAACTTGTAAAAATACAACAATAAATAAAATACTCAATTACTAAATTACGAAAAAAAAAATTGCCTCTTATTGGTAGCCCTTCATATTAATAGGTGATGTTTAAAAAAAAAAGATCTTTAAAAGGATACCTATTTTTTTTCGATAATCACGATTCTTCGCGATACCGTACTACGGATCCTGAAATATAAAACCTAGGACTTTTTGTGTATTTTTATAAGTTTTGACAAATTCAAATCTACGTTTTACAAAAAATATCAGACCTCTGCGACACTTTTTCGGCGAGATATCGGCGATGATGTTTAAAAGTAAAAGTGTAAAGTGTGTAAAAGTTGATTCACAAAACCATAAAGTTGTCAAAGATATGGTTATAACTTTGACAAAATAGTTTTGTGAATCAACTTTTATTATAAATTTTTACAAAATCTTGACAGTTTTTCTTTATAAAAATCGTCATGGCCGCGCAGTTGAATCGCATACCCAATACAAAATAATGTTGTCTAAGACTTTAAGAAATACTCAGCAATTAAAAGTAACATTGATACTTGTCCAAATTAGAACTCATCGTATCACGTAGTGTATGAGTTAAGGGCACTCGAACAAGCAGGGGTGATGGGCAAAGGTCCCGTGGGAAAGTCTTACAAACAGGCTAATGATACAAGTAATAATTATAGTTGTGGACAACCCCACTAACTACTCACTCTAATCTAGTAAAGTCTGATATTGCAATCAGCAATTCGTCAAAATAAAATATTACATGTGAAGAGTCATATTTTAAACAATGTCTAGAGATCTAGCGCGATAGGAATGTATTGTAATTTTATAACAAAAGGATTATTATAAGAATCAATGACGCAGTTGGAAAAGAAAAATCAGTAGTAGCACTGTACCTTTTTAAACTACCAATATTTCGTGAGACGTATTTACGATTTTAGTCATGTATCGTTTCTGATTAGTATATGAGTTTCTTTCGAGATCAATCGAGCTGGAAACTGGTCGGATATTAATCCTCTATCACCACTGCCACTTACTACTGATAGGGTGACAGAGTTTGAAACAAAAAAATATCCAGCTTTTCAAGTAACACTTCACCAGTCATAATAGAATCTTACTTCTGTTACTAGTCAAGTTTAACACTTCATGAATATTTATTAGCAAATCAATATCAGCGACAATCACAACGAGCGAAAGTGTGGAATATTTTATTTTAAAGGAAACAAGAGTCAACTGGTTGCAAACGGCAAAAAACGAAGTAAAGAACAAAGCTCATTATTAAGAAATCAAGTGGAAATTAGGAAAGAAGAAAATACAAAGAGTACAAAAAATAGATACACCTACTACACTGTTAACTTACGTCAATCAACACGAAACAACTTTGGTCCAGCTATAACAATTCAGTGTTTAACAATTTTTTATCTCTATAAATACAATATTTTATAGATTCTGCCAATAAGCAAATATTCGTAATTAAAACGTGCAAATACATTATCAACTTATGTGCATAATATTGAAATGTCTTTAGAAATACATTCAAACGGAATAAAATATTAGTAATAATCCTAAACAGTAGGTACTCCGTACTGATATCGAAATAATCACATCCGCTGAATTTTTTATCTTTCTTCAGTTATTTTATGAACTTACAGTAAATTTATTATATTGTTCAATTAAATTAATGAATGCCCTGCTGACCAATTTAATGTGACTAGAGATTTTTTTAGTATTTTCTTACTAAAATATTTAATGAAAAAAAGTAGCATCACAGGATATAAATGAACCTAATACCCTTGCAAACAATACGGCTAAAAGCCGAAGCGTTGCTACAATTTCTTTTAATCGAGTGTAATTACACTAATTACCAAGCAGTAGAATATGAACGGTATGGTGGTACGCCTCTGGTGGTCCACCTTGATGGCACGATATGAGTAATAAACGATTATTGGACCCAAGTGAAGCTTCGCTTAAGGCTTAAGCCGTATTGCACTAGCACTTCTGCCACTTTACATTTGCATTGCATACAGATATTTCAAAATATATTATTTGTACAGTAATAATCAACTAGATACTAATATATCATGGACAAATCTATATAACTGGATATGTGAGTGATATTAAATAAAGTGCATTATATAACTAGCGACAGCTACATTTAAATATTATGTCTAGATAAATATGTAACCATGAACATTGTTAATTTATAATAAATAATATTTAACTTAATATCCTAAAAAAAGTGGATCAAATCGATAATGTCATCGCGAAATTATTACTTGTGGATACTACAGTACCTATCTAAGTATATTATATTGTCGAATATTTTTAATACAGTGCTTATTCTATTTATTTTTTAATAATTATGTACTTAATATGTTGAACTTCATTTTATTATTTTAGCTGTGCCTCACACATCATTAATCTTGTAATCTAGCAGACCTTACTAATAAACAAAAATCATCTTGATATTTGATTACATAATTGTTTATTTTCTTTAGTAGATACAAGATACTGTTAGAAATTTTTAAATTCCCATAACTTATTGGAATTGTATAACCATCCATAATTTTATGGAGGATAAACTTGCTATGATGGGCTACACATCAATATTTGAATAAATACAATCAGATCTTGCTCCTAATATTATGTACCTTAAAAACTGTTTAGTGGAATTTAACTAAACCATGATTCTTATGTAGCTCTGCTAACAATTTGGCACTGGAACAACTTCCCAAAATGACATTACCCATCTTTTATAATACCAAATATGTATACAAATATACAATTCTAGGTTTATACCATCACATACAATCATGATACAACTATTCCCAACAAAATGGTTGGAATGGATGCTAATAAAGTAATGATAGTTATATAAATTGATAAAAATGAACATTACTCTGAAACATATTTTTTACCTTGCCATGTCACTTAAATTTATTAATGTCATGTAAAAATAAAGAGCAAGACATTATTTACTTAAATGTTACGGAATGTAATGCTTAAAAATTAAAAGTGCGTTTAATAGGCAATATTGTTTCATATAACAGCTCAGTATGTATAATTCATTAACAGTAAGTCCTATAAGACTTAATTTCGTTGTATTTTCACACTAACAATATTATGGAATATTTCTCATATCTTTGTCATGTCAGTCATTATTAAATTAATTAGTAACTAACAATTAGCAAAATATGTAGGTTTTCAATGACTTTCTAAGCTCCATCACAATGGGAATCAATATTATTTAAAAGGCATTGTAATTACTATACTACATTTTGCTTTTAAATGCGATATGGGTAATAGATACTTATATTCTAAATCTGTTAAATAATTAGGCTGGGACATGGATTTAATGACTAGGATCAAAATGACTAGGAATTATTGTTATACAATTGGTGGGATTAGATATTATTGGAGTTTTTGATATATTTACATAATCCGACATTTCTCTCTTCCACTGGCAGATGCTTCTCCACCATCTTTTGCTACTTTATCTTTCTTTTTTTTACCTTTTCCATCTACTTGAAGTGACACATTTCTGTTCTTCTCCATATTTAATAATTCCTGTAATTACAGTTTAGAATTTAATAACATAAAACTCATAAAAACCACAGTTGGTTATTAGCAATAATAGTACTTTTAATGAAAAATTTTGATGACCTTGTAATGTAAGGAAACTATAATATATTATACCTGAAAAAGTTGGGTAACATTATGGTTTGTTTTAGCTGATGTCTCCATGAATGAGATGCCCCACTCTTGAGCTTGCGCTTGTCCTTCTGATGCTGACACTTCCCGTATCTCTGGGCTCTCATCACATTTGTTACCTGCTAGCATCACAGGTATATTTGGAAGCTCTGTGCCTTTTATTTCTTTTATTGTTTGCCATATTGGCTTCAGTTCTTCTAGTGATTGTCGACTGCTCACAGAGTACACCAATATAAATGCATGACCCTGTAAAACAATAATCCCCCAGTTATATCAAGTCAAGAATTTTATTATAACATTAATATTATAAAGACGAACATTCATAAGTATATGTATTTGTTACTTGTTCATGTGTGAACAGATTTGAATTAAATATGGATGGACCATGGATAAACCATGTTTTGGAATAGTACATAGGATACTTTTTATTCCGGGAGCATGCTCTCTCGGGACAATTTTCTACATACATGCAAGTGAATCTGCTGGAAGCAGCTAGTGACACATACATTCAACATAAATATATGTATTTTTTTTTTAAGATTTTAGATAATAAAGAGTAAGTTTCTTGTAGGTAGTGTATTTTCATAATCATCAATAGTTTTACCTTGCTTATTGACAGCCTTTGCATAGCAGGGAATTGATGTGATCCAGTTGTGTCAGTTATTTGTAATGTACATATTGTCTTGTTGCTGCTTATTACCTGGAAATAATCATTTTATTAGCATTGCTGTATTTATACTGTTTTAGGTATTTACTTTCTATTTACTTTTTTAATATAATTTGTATATTTTATAGGACAATGCGGTCATCAGGTCAATTACCAAACTCGTAATGTTGTTTTCAAAACTCTACTCTGTGCACATAATATTATTTAAACTACATTTTCCAATAAATACATGTACAGGATTATCAAATGTGTCCAGCGTTTACCCAGCTAAGTTGGGGCTGGATTTGATTTAACTAAATTCAGCTAAGTAGCAGTTTTTTACGTGGAGTGACTACAAAGTAATCTAGTATTAGATTTCTTTGCTTCTGACTATCAATAATGACTGACAAAACTCTTCAAATGACAGCCAGGACCAATTTCTTAACACGACACAGAGATAACTTGGTATATTATGATGGTCACCCATATATGGAACAACCTAGGAAAGCGTAAACCCTGAAGTTTGTCCCGTGTCGCTATTTATTACTTACTTAGCCACTAGCTCTTTGGTCTATACAAAGCAAATATTTGCTGCACATATATGCAAAATACTTGCTTAATTTATACAAGGTTGCAAAGTAACATAATAATGGTGCTAAGATTGGCATAGTACCAAATAATTTATCAGGATATTATTGGCAGAATACCAAAATTAAGAAAATAATTACTTTAATAGTATAAAATTGGGAGAAAAATAAGGTCAGCACTAAGTTTAGAACTAACAGAAACCAGAACTGTCTGTTTCAGATAATAAACTGGCAGAGTCATATTTTTATCAAGGCAAAGATACCTAATAAAAATATATGCTGCAAATAAGATTCCACTTTCATGATAGCATGGCATTAAGCAATATAGGAGTTTTCAACAATCTTCCAGGGATACGAGGGAATTGATAATTACATTGCCAATAGTCGTGGAAGCCGTGTATAGAACATAAATAACGTTACCTGTCTATAGGTATCCTCGATGGTAGGTATGTAAGACTCTCTGAATGTTCCCTTAACAAATCGAAGCACTAAGGAACTTTTGCCAACACCACCCGCACCAAAAACTACAACACGATAATCATTACTTTGCTCCGGCATTACTTAGTTTTAGCAATAGAAATATCCTTTGAAATCAATTCAAAATGCCAAATACTGAAGATGGTGTTGTAACAACTCTAAAACATCTTGGATACAGCAATTGTCTTCAGGTTAAATTTAATTCGCTTCAGCGTGTAGCAATAATATCCCATGCTAATTTCTCATCTTTTCATAGAAATTTAGAACCTATTCTCCTGTTTTTGATTATTTTACAACGCCCCAGTGCAAAAAGCAAACCACCAATACAAATTATTCCATAGACACGACGCACACATACAGACAACGAATTTTTGACAAGTTGACAGATACAATCTAAGCTAAAACTTTTATGGAATAGTCGATTAGGAAAATAGTACAGAGCAATTTAGTTTATTAAAAAATTATTTAGACTATATTTATAAAAAATAGTTGTGTGCGGGTGTCGTGTCGTGTCAGGAGCAGAGTCCAATTTACCGGTGTGGTTAGGTCCCCAGAGACTAGAACTTCGACACCATCATCATCTTCCTGCCCTTGTCCGTGTTATTTAGGGTCGGCGCAACACGTTTTTTTCTTCCACTCTGCCCTGTCACTCGTCATGCTATCACTAACTTCCTTTTCTTTCATATCACTCTTCACACAATCCATCCATCTTTTCTTTGGTCTCCCTCTCCCTCTCCATCCATTCACATGTAAACTCATAACTCTTTTAGTAACATACGTTTCATCCCTCTTCTTCACATGACCAAGACAAACGATTGCCTTTCAACTTTTCAGCCACTGGCGCCACTTTCAAACTTCCCCTAATATATTCATTTCTCACTTTATCCGTTCTCGTCACACCACACATCCATCTTAACATTCTCATCTCCGCTACATGCAATCTTTTTTCATCCGTCTTTTTCACAGCCCAACATTCTGATCCATACAGTACGACAAGTCTTATCACGGACTTGTAGATTTTACCATTCAACTTGAGGGGTATCCGTGGGTCACAAGTTGTTCCCGTGACCTGTCGCCATTTCATCCATCCTGCGTTGATTCTATGTGTTGCGTCCCGGTCTACCTCACCATCCCCTTGGATGAGTGACCCGAGGTACTGAAAGTCAGGGCAGATCGGTATGGGCGTTCCAGCGAGAGCTAAAGGCATTGGATTGGAGAGACCACCGCGAAACCACTGCGAAATCGCAGAACAAGTATTCCGTTTTGGTTCTACTCAATTTCAGGCCAACACTCTCCAGTCTGTGCCACCACACCTCCAGTCTGTTCTGGACCTCCAAACCAGAACTTCGACACCAAATAATCGATTCAACGTCAAATCGATTAAAAATAATCTCATTTATTTTTCGGTTTGCTGGCTCGCTCGAATTGTAGTGACATTCGTTCGTATCGTAAAAAAAATTTACAAATGGCTTCCGTTTTTAACTTACGCCTATCGTAATCCTCTGTTGGTATGGTTTTATAATAAGGTTGGACAGTTTTTTTTACTATTGCTATTGTTTCTCTAGTTTCCATTTGTGTAAAACGTTTTTCATGTATCATTAAAATTGATCTTAACGAATTTGACCTTCGCCAACTACGTGCCGGTAACATTCGTATCTCAGTCTAAGTCTGTAATATACTTCATTTTAGACTTATTTAGAAGTAAATTTTTCGGTTTGTGGATAGCAAATGATCATTTAGTCGTATTTTATAATGACTATATGTTATATATGTGAAGCTACCTGATTTGTGAAAACTATCGACCTGCTTACCGTCATAAATATTTTTTCTCTTGCAGGCTACTAATTTATCGTGACGAACGTGTTCGATCGAATAATTACATCGTTTATTTCAAGCAATGGGTATACAAGATCTTCAGACGTTTTTAGAAAACGAAGGTGTTGGAGTTGATCTATTTAGAATAGCTAGAAACCATGCCGGCGGGTTCCGCTTGGTTCTCGACGCGGAAGGATGTTTAGATCGCTTATATGGAGGATATTTCTCAGGTAAATACAAAATACAGTAAAAAAAATATTTTTCGTTGTTAAATTTTTCCACCTACTGTTTCTTTTAATGTTTCTTCAAAATAAACATTTAATACTGAAAGAGCACTCAGTTAAGGTAGCCATACACGCTAGAGTATACCTGACAGGCTTGACTGTTGAGTTATACAGGTAAACCAGTGCATGTAAGTTGCACAACTGTGCAGGTTTCCAAACAAGCTTACCTGACAGGTATAATTGCAGGTAAACCTGTCAGGTGTACTCTAGTGTGTGTACCTTTAGTTCTAAATTGGCTACAATATTACTGATATTTCAATGCAATTGTTTTTTAATGCTAGATTGTCATTACAGATTGGGCATGTGGAGGCCAGTGGGCACGCTGTGTTCAGTTTCTGACCACCCTTGCTCAAGCTCTTGCTGAACATCAAGTTGCATTATGTGTGTGTTTCAATGGGGCTCATCCTACACCACCTGCTTTGCCACACCATTGGATACAAACTCAAGCTACATATCGCCAGAGGGTCAATTCTGTAAGTGTCTATAAGCCTATCTAACAGCTTAAATCTATTATAATTTTGTTAATTTGGAACAAGATTTCTGCCAGGGGCTTTGCCTAACTAATGTCAAAATCATCTACTCTTGTCCTGTGTTATTCGGAGTTGCGTAACACTTATTTTTCTTCCATTCTGTCCTATCACCTGTCATGCTATCATTAGCTCCCTTTCTTTTGTATTACTCCTCACACTATCCACTGATCTTTTCATTGGCCTGCTTCTCTATCCATCCACACACCCCAAAGGGTGTGCTACTTACAAACTGCCTCTAATGTACTCCTTTCTCTTTTTATCCATTTTTGTCATAGGTACCACAGATTCATTTCAACATTTACATCTCTGGTACATGCAATCTCTTTTTCGTCGTGTCTTTTTCACAGCCCAACAGTCTGATCCATACAGTAATACCGCCTTATCACAGAATTTAGCATTCAACTAAAGGAGCATCCAAGGGTCTCAATGTCCTTCCAGTGACCTGTTGCTATTTTATCCCTCCTGAGTATCAACTAACACATTAATGTTACTGATGTAACACTCATGCCCCAAGGGGATGTCGTGGTAGACAGGCCTCTGTCTGCTTCGCCATCCCATTGGGCAAGCGACCCGAGATACTGGAACTTGGAGCAGATATGGATGTTCTAGCGAGAGCTTAGGGCACAGGACTACAAAGACTGCCCAAATCGCAAAAGTGTTCTGTTTTTGTTCTGCTGAATTTTAGGCCAACACTCACACAGACAGGAGAGTCACACCTCCAGTCTGCTCTGGACCTGTAGGCCACTCTCAATAACCAGCAACTTGGAACTTTAATGGTCTTGCACCAAACTCTCTTGAACTGGAAACTTACCTCAATTCTAACAAGCTTGATGTATGCCTCATATGTGAGGGACATACAACCACAATAATTCGAATATCCATTCCGGGATACAGTGTGTACTTCATGTCACATCCTGATGGAGGTGCCCATGCAGGCTCAGTAATCGCTATTAAAAACGGCTTGAAGCACTGTGTATTACCATCTTATGGAACCAATTACTTACAAGCTACTACAGTGCAAGTAGAAGACAGCTCTGGCTACTTAAACCTCTCGGCGGTATACTGTCCACCACGATACGCCATAAATAAAGCCATGTTCAAAAAGTACTTCTAGTCACTGGGTAATCAATTTATAGCTGGCGGTGACTGGAATGCCAAGCACACTTACTGGGGGGCAAGACTAAGTGTAACGAGTGAACGCGAGTTAAAAAGAAACGTCGATTCCAATCGGCTATTGCCACTACTGGTGAACTGACATACTGGCCCACAGACAATTGTAAGACCTCAGATTTGCTGGTTTTATTTTATTACCAAAAATATATGCCATCTGAATGTCCACATTAAATCAAGTCTTGACGGTTCTTCTGATCACACTCCAGTTTTGCTAATGATAAGCAGAACAATCATCGCGAGACTGTCAATGGCAATTGCACAATGCAAAAACTAACTGGGATGACTTCCGCTATTATCTGGAATCCAATATAAATCTTAACTGTTCACTAAAATTCCTGCAGATATTGATCAAGCATGCTCGTGTATCACAAATCTTATTCAGGTGGCAGCCTGGAATAATACTCCTGTATTCGATATACCATCCCGTAGATTACCAATACCAGTCGAGATTCGAAATAAAACATGGGAAAAACGTAGACTGCGTAGTGTATGGCAGCTCTCTCGCAACAGAGAAGATAAAAACCTCCTCAACCATGCAATTGCTAACCTAAAGAAAACTCTTGCAGAAGTTGCTAACAAGTCCCTTAAGAGGAAGCTTGAAATGCTCTCTCCAAATTTCTTTTGGCCACCATTCTCTTTGGAAAGCCACAAAGGCAATGACTCAACCCCAACAATGTTTCCCTCCAATAAGATCAGGCAACTTGGGCATGGACTGATTCAGAAAAAGCAGAAGTATTTACAGCCCATCTTGCCAATATATTCAAGCCTAATGAAAGTGATGGCCATGATGACCCTGGAATTGATGCATTCCTGAATCAAATAACCCAACCAAATATTCCTTTACAACCAACATCTCCAAGAGAGTTAGCCAAGGAAATCTCTAATCTGACATCAATTAAAGCCTCCGATTTAGACTTAATCACATCAAAGATACTGAAGGAAGGCAACTCCTTCAGTATCAGGAGGTGCATTGTTTTTCTAACAAATCTTTTTAATGCAACTTTACGAGTTTTCTACTTCCCGTCCCTCTGGAAAATATCGCATATAGTGATGATCCAGAAGCATGGCAAACCTATCAATGAAGTGTCTTCATACTGACCTCACACCATTGTTGTCGAAGCTATGGGAAAGAGTCTTCTTGACCAGGTTAAAACCGCATCTTGATGAAAACGATGTCATACCTAATCACCAATTCGGGTTTCGCAAAGTGGAACCACCGTGGAACAAGTGCATAGAGTGTACCATACGATCAGACAATGTCTTGAGAAGAAGGAGTATTGCTCAGCAGCTTTCATTGACGTCCAATAGGCTTTCGAACGAGTATGGCATAAAGGCCCGCTGTATAAAATTAAAAAAATCCTTCCACAATCGTTCTACCTTCTGTTTATCAGAAGGTCGAACGATTGTGGAAGGGTCTTACCAAAATGAGAGAAAGTTTCAAGATAAACAACGTAGCGCGAGATCTCTGCATACCTGCCGCGCGGGGGGGCTCGGTCCTTGGTCCAATGTTGTACAACATCTTCACTCATGATCTACCTCAAACTGCAAACGTAACTGTTACAACCTTCGCGGATGATGCCGCATTTCTTGCATCCAGTAGTGATCCAGACGAAGCCAGTAGATGCCTACAAAACCAGCTCACCCAAACCAACGAGTGGTTGCGAAGATGGCGTTCAAAAGCGAGTGCCCCTAAATCGCACCACATTACATTCACGTTAAGAAAGAAGCTGTGCTTAAAGTCAAACTTGGCCAGGATCCTTTACCACCTTGCAAATGTGTTGCTTGTCCATGTCAAATACTTGGGATTTTACTTGGACCAACATATGACATGGAAAGCACATTAAGCACAAACGGAACGAAGTAAATAATCGATTCAAAAATCTCTTGTGGATGCTTACATACTTTGCCTCCCAAGAGCCCAAAACAACATCTTAAGGACCATAAGTGGTGCAGTCTGGTTCACACGTAACTCTGAAATACATGAGTACCCAAATATGAAGACTGTCATTGAAGAAGCCAAATAATGCTCAGATAACTACGCTGAACGATTAAAGATCCATCCCAACCCATTGACAAGCATGCTTCGAGAGAAAATGTGAATGTGAGAGAAAAGAGTAAATGTGCTATGACTAAGGAGAGTTAAAGCAGTGGCTTTAACCCACCAAAATTTCTAACTACTGCAACATATCTGATTATAGTCAACTAGACAGCATCTGCTATGTCTGGTTGACTATAATATACAAAAAAGAACAAAATACCCAGCACAATGTCAATGGCAAACAGCATATACCAGGGAGCCTCTTCCTGGATGTCAGACATCACCGCGTCCATTATCGTCGGGAAGAGGTAAGGGCTGGGAGCCAACCCTTGATGCAAGCTGAAATCCACATTGAAGCTGTACAAACAAACAAATGCATTTTTTGGAATTTATTATAAATTAATAATCGCAATTATAACTCTTTCTTGACAACTGATTTTCTTGGCAAGGACTTGCAACTTCTCTTATTATGTAAGTTACTGTAATTATACAGTACATGGTGGTAATAGTTGTTATTAGAGCAACAAGAATTGAAACTGATGCAAAAATGAAAATGAACATGTTTAAATTATTACATCTCATGTAATGTCACGCTAATCTGTACTGTGTGTTAGGCTGCCCTTCAACTGACACAGAGTTGGGCGGAGTGGAGAGGGGCAGACCGTGCTTTGACCAAACACAGTGCTCGAAATCTCCCGCATCAGTGGAAACAATGTGGAGTGGAGCTTAGTGGACCTTTAAATTGAATGTATGAATACGAGACCTCGAGCCGGACAGAACGGAGTAGAGCAGGCTGTGTATGGTACCGAGCGGAAGGTAGCGGGAAGTTGCAGCGCAGCGTGTAGGATAGACTTGTCAGTACAGGACAGGTCACTCTGCCCCGCCCCGCTCAACTCCTCCCAGCTCAGCTTCAGTGGATACTCAACCATAGCTTATACATAATCCTAGCTGGTAATCATCTTACATTGTTATTAAATTTTTATACAGGTGCTTCGCCATATTGTAACAAAAGGCACTCCTCCTCCTAAAGTATGGTGGGTACCACCAATGGGACTACATTCCTGCCTCAGAACAGCACTGAGATATCTTAACATCCCTATAGTAAGTAGGAACTTGTTATATACATTTTATTTGAAATATTAAATTCATATCAATAATTTTTAAATCTTTATTAAATAGATGGTATCTTCCGATGATCATTGTCAAGAAGTAGTTGGTCTATGCCGGGAGAAAACATATGCTGGACTTGTTGGCTGCTCAGGAGAATACTTAGTATTTCAACCTCCAAGATACTTTAGCTCTTCACAGCTGAAGCTTACATATAGGGTAAGATACAGAAGTTTTTTATGTGATACACTAAAATAATTAGCCAGGTAATTAAATTGTAGTATTTTGGTATTAGTTTAACTGATTTTTAGGGTTCTGTTCCTCAGAAGGAAAAAACGGAACCCTTATAGGATTACTTTGTTGTCCGTCTGTCTGTCTGTCAAGACCCTTTATCTCAGGAACGCGTGGAGGTATCGAGTTCATATACTCAGGTCTGCAGTTCCTTGAAGCTGTGAAAAAATTAAACTTACTTATGAGTTAACGAAAAAAAATGTTACGGCCGTTTATGTCTCAAAAAACGTGTAAGTCGACACTCTCAAGGTAATCAAAATTCATAGAGTACTTCCCGTTGACCTAGAATCCTGAAATAAGGCATGAAGTTGCTTCATGCCTTATTTCATAGCACAAGTATAGGAAAAAATCTGAAAACTGTAAATTTTAAGTTACGTCTAAAAAAAATTCGTTTCGGAAAAATCTTCTTAACTCAATTCAGGAATTAAACTGTATTCATAGGTAAGTTTGTACGACAGTGCGCGAGTCCGACTCGCACTTTCCCGGTTTTTTCATAGAATATTTGCTTTACATTTAAGTGAAAAAATCTATACATATAATAAATCTGTAGAAGTTTTTAGTTGTGCCCGTATCACGTAAAATGTACAAAATTGATTTAAATAATTTTTATACATTAAAATTGTGTGTTCATTGACTGTTAGGCGGTATGAAGTTCGCCGTATCAGCAGTAATAAGTTTCCGGATTTAAGGAAAAATAAAGTCACCTTATACCTATAAGATGGTTGGTTAACCATCATATACGATTGCCGAATGTCCTAGGATATGCACTAAGCAGAAATAAAAAAATAACTGGCAATAATACTATGTGAAGTCACTAATTTAAAGAATTAAAATTTAAAACTAGTTGAACAACCATTTATTAGTAAAAATCTTTAAAAAAAAGTGTTTATTTTTATGCCTGTGTTATTTTCAGTCGTCATTGGAAACAAAAGAGTACATGGTGCATGAGCTACCGCAAGTATTAGATGTGCCGCAAGATCGGCTGTGCCTTATGGCAGCACTCCTTGGTGGGACCATCCTCTCGGAACAAAGCCTAGTTGATTTCTATAAACGTTTGGGAATCACTCAAAAAAAGGTGCGTCAGCATTCTGAATTTAAGTCTACAATAACTACATGATATGTTTCTTTTTTTATCTTTTTTATTATGTTCAAATTGCTTTGAATGTAATGTCTTTACATTATGATCATCTGCCTAGAGTCAGCCAAGTCAGTCAGAGTCGGGTCCCAGTTTAACATTTTATATGCAGCGACTGCCTATCTGACATGTTAAATGAAATGATAACTTTTAGTCAGACTTTTGGGATCCAATCACGACGAAGCAGTCAAAGTATAGAATTTATAAATATATCACCTATCCACCTTGGAAAGTTTAAGCGTGCTTAACCTTAGGTAATTGACCCGTGTGGCTTAGCTATAATGTGGATTAGCTTTTCTTCTCTTTTTTAAATTAGTATTTAATAATAATTTCTGTTTCTTTACATCTAATTATAACTTATGTTACGGATTTTAATACAGTTTTCACGAACATATAAATATAAAATCCGGAAATTTTATGTATAATGTATTTAATAAGCAACTGAGCGAAACCCGGGCCGGTCGTGTGATCACTTTGCATAGACAGAATGTTGTTTATATCAAAAATAAAATGTATAAGCATAAAATGTTTTCAGCAGCAGGTTCCTCCAGAAGCTTTAGTAAAAGCCATATGTCAGTATGTGCGAGAATTGCCTTCATCTGATATTGAGGCTGCATGCATTGATGTATTTGGTGACCTTAATGATCTCCGAGCTGCCAAACTGAAACAAGCTGTACAATATTATTTGAATGGTACTAAAGATGGATTTTTGAAATACAGAACTGCATCTGGTAAGTTTATCTTCGTGAAAATATGAATTTCACGTTTTTTTTTTTCAATTATGTATAAAATAAATCAAATGCATCAATTTAATTTCAGGCCGTCGTCCAAAGAATAACAAAAAAAATCAAAAACCTGATATTAGCTCGCAGGCAACTTCTTCGGACCTAGACACTTCCAAACTGGCTGCTGAATCGTCTGAACACGAGGTTTATATTTTATTTTAATGGATATAAAATTGCTATAGTCATCCACGCCTTTTACATCGTCATCTTTACCATTGGCATCCTTTGGCAAATTGTCAGATATTTTTGCATGATCACTAGTTCTAAATTTAAATAACTATTGTCTAAGTGCAAGAGTGACCTGTTTTTTTATCCATTTATTTTATGCTCCCTACACCTTTTTTTGCATTTTATTACATCCCTTTTGTTATTTACACTAAGCACTTCAGATAGTTAAAAAAACTGCAAACTCAATAAATTGCAGCAAAAAGGCTTGGACGACTACAAATTGGCAACAGCAAATGCATCAATTAACGCCGACTTTAGCATGGAAGAAAGGCCCAATGAAATACAGCAAGGACTTGCGGCGATATCACTGGACTCCGGCGACGCGGGCGCAGCCAAGCAGCAAACTGTCAATGCAGCTGATAAAAACGAAAAGCTACAAACTGCTCCTAAAGAGGTCTGAATTATGTTTATGTGTTCTTGACGAACTCTTAGGTTTGATAAATGTAACACAACTTATGTGCCACAGTGTAAAGGAAAAATTTTAATTAGCGAGAGTTACCAGGCAAGTTAGAATTTAGTAGAATTTAAACCCTTTTTTTAAAACAGTTTTGATTAATTTTATAAAAGGATTTTTAATAGTGTAATACTGAATTAGTCTGTAGTAACTACCAGTGTAGTTTTATTATTTGTAGGAACAACAACAAAACTAAATACCCAGTCAACAAAATTAACTTAAAAAGAATATGAATTATCTTAACTAATCTACTTTAAAATGGCATATATTAATCAAAAGCTCAACAATCAAAAACTCAAAACATTCTTTAACTTAAAAAGAATATGAATTATCTTAACTGATCTACTTTAAAATGGCATATATTAATCAAAAGCTCAACAATCAAAAACTCAAAACATTCTTTAACTTATACGAAATCGTTTTCTCTTTCGGTATTTGACATAATACATACCAACATAATTACAACTCTCGGCTAAAATGTCAGGATTTTTTTTTAGAAATTTTAGAATTTTGGTCAGGAATTCAATGTTATATCTGGTAACCCTAGGTAAGTATTTTATCAATTGATTTTCTAAGTTTTTCTGGTCTGGTCTTGTGCACATTTAGAACAGGTACAACAACTGTTCGCTCTTCAAAGATACCGAGTTTGTTTGATCCGTACAAATGATGGACGCTGCTCGACACTATGTGTTAAAATTAAAAAACACTAGTGGCATTGCCTTGTTTGTTTAATGTAGGTACCTCACGAATTTACTGACAAGATCCAATGTACCTCAACTATTTTGATAGAAATTATAATTAATCCCCTCATCCATCCAGCGGGGTCCTCGGTTCTATTACGATCGGTATACATAAAAATAATACTGATCGCAACTTATGCCAATGTACCTCTTGATTCATTTATTAACTGCAAAGGATCTTTAACAGAACAGGAGAAATTCAGCAAGAAAATTTTTGTTAGCCCAGCAGGGCCCTTGTAATTTGAGTTCATAATATGTGCATAAAAATCATAGCAAGGTATATTATAGTCCAGTCAAATTAGACCAACAAATAGAGGTTGTTTTCCAGGTGTCGGATGGATGGGGACTTTTTTTTTTTCTTTTTTATTTGTATCAAAGTAGTTGAGGTACATTGGATCAAAAGCAATAATACCACTAGTGTTTTCGGTCTGTCTCGAGTGGCCCCGCTAGATCGAAACAAATCTCGACACTTAATTAAATATATATATATTGGTTCAAAATAATTGTATGTTTATAGGTGCGGCCGAATTTGAAGCAGGTACCAAATGAAGATAATTGCCCCCCGGCTCCAGCTGAAGTATTACGTACGTGTGCCGAGCGACACGCGCGTGGTCTCATGCATCCTCAAATGTTATCGATCTTGACGCATCGTCATGTTACTCTGCCTGTACTAATGGAGGATGACAATCACCGCGAAATACCTTCTATACATCATTTCTTTAGACCTGTCAGACAAAATGTGTATGCAATTTTGTATAACATGCATCATCACCGCTTTATGGCTCAAAAAGCCAAAGGTACCTATCGATTTTAATATTGTAAATGTTTAATATGGTTAACAAATTGATGGTTGACGGTACTTGTTTTGTTTTTGTTTTAGAGGAGGGCTCAACAAGTTCAGTGAATATCGATCGTCCTTGTACTGTTCAAATATCAGAATGGATATATTCCCGCGTGAACCCTGGGAAGAGTCCTGAAACTGTGCCAGGAATCGTTCTAGATTGGCCAGTACCGACAGTGCAAAGGCTTTGGTTCGGGTGAGCTTATATCTTTAGGTATTTTGCTCATCATTAGTCTACCTTCGTTATGGACGAATATGCAAAGATAATGTAATGAATTTCATGTAATTTACGATATTTTTGTTTGTTTTTTGCATATTATAATTATAACAATTCATTGCTATTGAAAAAAAAATATTGGACTTGTTACAGAACTGCCCAAGATGATAAATGTCGCCGTATGAGAGCATTCCTATCTTGCATGCGGTCAGATACTCCATTGATGTTAAATACGTCTTACGTGCCGCAACATTTGCTTATTTTAGCTACCGTGTTAAGGTATGATAATTGCAGTATTACTCTTTAATTATTATTTTTTTAACTTATATAAAACAATGCTTGACTGCGATCCCACCTGATGGTAAGCAGTGATGCAATCATTGATGGTGAGGCGCACTAATTTATTAAGAACCTATTCACTCAAGCCTTGAATACACCTACATTATAGTTGGACAGGAAGACCGTAGCAGGCAAATTGTTCCAATGTAACTAAAAATGTCCATCATGGCTGTCCATGTCAAATTTTGATTTTATGTATTATCAAAATTTCAAATGCATTCGTTGTTTAAAATAAACAAATGAAAGAGGGTACTCGCATGTTACGTGTCTGCTAATAATGCGCAATTTTACAGTTTTAACATGGACGTTTTACAAACATCTTAATACTAATCTACTTTGTAAAGTTAAATAGGAGATATTCAATCTGATATTAACACCAAAGCACCCAGCTGTGATGTTAAGATATCGCTGGTCCTACTACTATATCGTGTAGACACAAGTTACCGAGCGCGAAACCGTGAGTGGGAAACCGTTTTCCGTAACTTCTTTCGAAACTTTCACTTACCAAAATATTTTGTATAGCTTCAATTTATTTTTAGTTCTAATAAAACAGTCATTGGCGGCCGTGGTTGAGGGCAGTGGTGGCCGAGTGGTACCGGCCCCGACTTACGAGTTGTAGGTTCCGGGTTCAAACCCAGCCAGACGCATTGCTTTGTGTAATTTATTTCATCACCACTGCTCTCAAGGTGAAGGAAAACATCGTGAGGAAACCGACATGTCCTAGAACCAAAAAATCGAAGACATGTGACATCCACCAATACGCACTAGGCCCGCGTGATGGATTACGGCCCATTCTCTCTCCTAGAGAGGCCTGAGTCAAAACAGTGGGAACATTATAAGGCTATTACAATAAAACAGTCATTATTTTATAGGAACAGTCTAAATTTTAAGTTATTCAAAAATTTACAGATTTATAATGACATCTCAAATTCAAATTTTGAGGCGTCAGGAGTTGGATGCATTTTTGGCTACTGCTTTTTCAAATGATCTCATGAATGCACTTCATTTGCAAGAAATGACCGTAAGTGTGAAAAGTGTCAGTAACGTTCTATAATTTTATAAATTTAGTGCCGACAAACGTGGATGTGTTGCGATGTCGTATCGCAAATACCGGGAACTTAACCCGTTAGGTCAGTTATTACTTAGGTATGCCCGAACAATTTACGATGCGACATCACACCCCTTCTATGTTTGACGGCACTTATTGATCACCGCTGTAATGTGAAGCGAATAATGTATTTAATATTTTAGGTGAACGGTATTAACTCTCGTGGCGTACAATTGGGTGCATTAGTGATGGCGGGCGCCGAGGCGGCCCTGCTCGCTAACGACGCGTGCGGTGCGCCCGTGCCGTGGCTTGTGGCGGCGCCGTGGCTGTACTTCGACGGCAAGCTGCTGCAGCGCAACCTGCACCGCGCCAACCACTGCAAGCACCTCGCTCAGCTCTGCGATAACCACCTGGATACGGTGGTGAAGGTCAGTCGCCACACAATTCGATTAAAACCAGCAAATCAGCTTGTTTAGCATGGTATATACGTTTCGAGATTGCTGGCTGTCGTACAGTTTTTACAATGAACGCGCAATGATAAATGGCGCTGAGATAGCTGAGAAACCATGGCCTTAAAAAGTGCTTAAAGTAACCCGCAAAATGAAAGTTGTACGATAATTAAAATATGTTTGGTCAATGTAATACGTATTTATTTACATAATTAAAAAACATCAACAACATCCCTCGCAGCTCGTCCCTATTGAATGACTTTTGCACGAAAAGCCGTATTATTTAATAAATACTTATTTCCTACGCCTGCCCTGAAAAGCAAAAAAAAAAAAATTTGAATTTCGCGTGCTGCATTAGCGCTTTTGCCGTAAGGGGGTCTTTTTTCACTCGCCTATCGTTAACATCGTCGAGCATGGTTTAAAAGCTTGTTACTTCATCTAACGCAATCCAACGCGATGTTTGAAGAAAAGGGAACACGAAAAAAAAGAGATAACGCCTGAAAACTCCGTTAGCATTCATTCGGTAATTCCGTGATTTACTCGAATATTTTACAAATAATTATTGTTAAAAAATAAATCTGTTACAAAATACTGACAATTTAAATGTCAGACTAACGTGCCTTTGAAGGCTGAATAATGTTGCCAATGAAATTTAAAAAAAATAATCCTCGTCGTGTTTTCATTAGACAGACTCTAGTCAATACTATACTCGAATCGTTGGTGTGTGTACAGGTGGAGCGTATGCGCAAAGCGATCCTAGAGGGGCTGGAGGTTGAGTTCGCGATGCCGCCGCTGCCGTTGGTGGCGGGCGTGGTCGGCGGCTCGCTGGGCGGCTGGGCGCGCGGCCGCGGGCGTGGCGCGCGGCTCGAGATCGCCGGCGTCGTGGTGGGGCAGTGGGGCGGTGGCAGCTACCCTACGCGCACCGCCAGGTACCCGCAGGTGAGCCAACACTCAATTCACGATCTATGCTGCCCTGACGCTGATGGCGGGCGTGGCTTGCGGCTCGCTGGCGCAACACGCGGATAGAATTTGTCAGTGTGGGACGACGCCGACCGGCGGTGCCGTACACTCAGTTTGCGGTGGCGGCCATAGTGGGTGGTTGCTGAGCAGCACTGCGGCAAGTGGGTGCGTTGCACGGCTGGAGATCGCCTGCACCGTGGTTAGGGCGGTATGCTACCGTGCCTGGCGCGCTGTTTTTTCTTCAGTTAAAATTAAAGAGATTATCCTATCCATCAAATCTAAACCGTAGATTGTGATAACATCAGTCTTGTATGATCGTGTCGGCTTTAGATAACTTCCTCCAGCTATATCCCACATCTCTTTCCTTTATTCTAGTGGGTCTTCTCCCTTGTGGTGGAAAGCGGTAAAGCCTATGTTCGGCCTCAACGTACAATTCGCAATACCACTTTCCAGCCTCTTTCGACCAATTTCCATGCTTTCGTTTGTGTCCAAAATGCTCGAGGTCTGTGTTCGTAAACAATTCTTAAACTACATTTACCTCTACTGTCAACCCATTTCAATCTGGTTTCATTAAAGTGACGATATAATGCAGGGAATTGAAGACACTAAAGTTAAAACATTAGCGTTTATTAATTCTAACGAAGTCCTCTTGTTTATCGCTTTTTATCCTATGGTCCTATGGTCTAACAGTTTTGGCCGTTTATGTATGCAGGGCCTTTGGTTTTTGGTTTCATTTCTGACTGCTTAAGGCGATTAACATACTGCCACGCAGCGTAGCGCGTGTTTTAACGTTGCTTGTAAGTATCGCGCACACGCTCGTGGGTGCGGGGCGAGACGCAAGATATAGCACACCGAGTCTCGCAGTGCCGTGCGTGATTATGTATGGACTTGACGTGTGTTTGATAATGGAACTTGATATTGATCGTTTTATATTCGAAATAATTTAGTAATTTTGAACAAATGACCCACTCAACGATCTTTGTTTGTAAATAAGGGTTTACCCAATGTCTTGAAATATAATGAAATAAGTCAGCCGCCGTGAATCCACAAAAAACAACAACGTGCATGAGTGCCCAAAAACCCGCACGATGATGCAGATCTTCACTCCCGCAAATACGCGTAGGTGCATTGACACACAAACATGCAGCGTGATGCTTGGCAGTGTGATAATCGCCTAACCCATTGGACAAAGCGCAGTGTTAGTGAGAAGCAACAGTTTTGCAGAGAAATTTGTGGATCGTTCATTATATACCGCGACCCGCCTGTACAGTACAATCAAAATATGTTGGCCGCTCAGAAGTTGGCGTTCCGAATTATAGTATTTTTTCGAGTATAATTATAGTAATTATACTCGAAAAAATACATAATGCGCATTCTCCATGTGATTTTAAAAGAATTACTGCTCAAGAACTGTTCGAAGTTCACAGCGGTCAAGATATTTCGGCCTTATTGTACCTCGGAAAGAACGCACACTAAGCCATTGGTCCCGGCTGCCAGTTGTGGATCATCTTCAGCCGACCTGAACCTGAACATTTGAAAGGATGGTAAGGTTAAACTCGTGGCATCTATAATTCGTTGCAGGTGAGCTACGTGGGCTACACGCCGCCGCCCCGCAATGCGTACGGGGGCCGCGGGTGGCGCGGTGCGCGCGGGGGCCGCGGGCGCGGGCGCGGGCGTGGCGCGGTGGGCGCGCCGCCCGCCGGCCGCGCCGCTCGTCGCTCCCGCCGCGATCATGACGAGCCCGCCAAGCCGACTACACTCACTGTTAACGGGTAACGTATTCAACTCAAAATCGTGATATCGTACTTCTTGACACAATGCTTACTACTCAATTAAAACTTGCGCACAATAATATATTTTTGAAGAAGTTCGTCCAGAGATTATCTTATAGGTCCTATGAAATTAACCATTTTTAAAACAGGCTGCTTTAAAGTGTTATATCTTCGGATTGACTTGGAATTATAAATTTAAATAAACTTTATATTAGACTAGATTTTTTTTGTTGGTATCGAAGGTATACCAAAAAATACCTAATTTCGAAAAAAGAATAACATTCGATATATTATTGTGCGCAAGTTTTAATTGAGTACATTAAATATTATTTTATCTATTGCATATTTTATGTGTGTGAAACATGTTTCCAGCAACCCACTGCATTAAAGGCTTTACAAGCATCTGCAGATTTTTTGAGTCACGCTCGCCGCTAAATTTTGTTAGCAAGTGTTAACGATGATGATAGTTTCGGTTTTAACCCAGTGTACGGTTTTGATAGTCAAAACTTGCGTGTAACAAAATCATACAATATCCCAAAATTTTAAGACATAATATTTTCGCATGATATTATTTACGCATATTTTTTTAAGCATAATTTCTCTAATCATAATAATGATTAAGCATAACATTCTAAAGCTTAAAAATTCTTTATTAAACATAACATTCTAACACCAGGCATGCAAGCAAACATGCAGCATGAAGCAGGCATGGTTTCTGTCACATCTCAGGCGCTGCGGGCCGCCTGCGGCCCTACGCGTGCTAATTGCCACAGACTGCTTTCGCTCACCACCGCAGCGGCTCGCTCGTAGCCGCCTCCTCCTCCGTCCGCGGGCATTCTCGCCCTTACGCGCCTCAACGATTTTAAAATACACTCAGGGCAGACAAGACTACGTGGAGTCGGTTTTGCAGCGATTCGGTTCTGTTGCTAAATTTTGTAGCAAACATATTATTATTATACTAATAGTCATTAGGCCTAGTAACTTTATGCGAATTAAATTTATGCCAAAAATAATTAGCCTTCAAGATAATTATGCTAACATATACTGAATGCCAAAAAAAATATGGCAAAGTACAATTATTTAAAAAAAAATAATACCAAAATCGTTATACAAAAGTATCCCATACAATAATGTATTGTCATTATTTTTACAGAAAAACTGTGAGACCTGATGATATGAACCAGCAAGAAGAGGGTAGTCCACATGAGGAGACCTCAGCCCCTGACACAGATGCTGATGGTGAGATTCACTATTATTTTCTTGATTATGTTTTGCAGGACTCAGATACATGCCTTATTGTGTTAATTTTCATTTTAGTTGCAACAATACACAAATGATAATGTCAAATTATTTTTAAGATGACCCTTATAATGGAAAGACCTCCTTTCCATTATAAGGGTCCCAGCAGTGAAAATAGTTGATTATTTTGCATTTTAGGTAGTTGATCACTTAACTTGGTATTAGAAAAAATTATTCACTTTATTTCTGAGTCACTTGCACATAATTCAAACAAATTTCCGTCAACAGGTGCACAACCTCAAAAAATTAAGACTGTCAAAAATGCCAAGAAGAATATGGGGAAAGGAAAGAAAAAGAGCTCCAGCCAGAAGTCTGAACCCGCTCAAACGTTGGAAGCTAACGGCCCACTTGATAAGACTAAGGTGACTGCTGAATAAATAACAGCAACCGCACAATGACGACAGCTAAATTACGGGATTTACAACCGAGCTTTCCTATCTTATTTCTGTTTTATACTCATGACAATTTAAGATGCCTCTAAGACATATTTAATCTGATGATATATTCTAGGTGGCGGAGCTATGCCACAATTCCGAAAAGGAACACATTGGTCAAGGTGATGCACCAGTTTCAAACTAAAGTATTCATTTCTAAAGGTAATTTCGTTAGTTTTATTTTATTTAGTATTGATTGATTTGAAATCAATTTAGTTTAGTTTTTTCGTGGCTTGTGTTTTTTTATAGTTCAGTAAAATTTAATTTAATATTTTGAGGAAAGCTTGCTATAACTACAGGAAAAAAATGCTAATAACATTTTTTAATACATTACGGTTTAAAATCGTATCGGTAATTAATATAATACACAATCAAAATACATAATGTGTTTAAACACTTCTTGGGAAAAACTACGTCGGAATGCGATTGTTTTAGCACGTATTTGTGAGGTTGCATAATATTATATTCCTAAGCGGAATGATAACTGAATCTAGTTTCGAGGTTTTGTTATAGCTTGGATGGTGAGTATTCACCAGTTAAAAAGTATACGTGCCTGAAGATCTAAAAGACTTCCCTATTTTGAGACTGATTTTGTATTACTTTAATTGGCACAATAAGTGTTCAATTAATAATATTATTAAAGACAAGTGACATAATAGTCTCAATAAACCCTAATAAGACAAATATGGCTCGATTATTTTGTATTGTACTATAATGAGACCAATAAATACTGATGTAAACTGAAGAGTAAGATCTATATTTCTAGAGAAATAATGTGACCAAAGGGAATTAGGTTCTATTAATTGCAGTAGCAAATGTCTCTTGGAGTAAATAATAAGGACCGAGAAGCACCCATTATTTGACAAGTGATATTTAAAATATAATTATATATGACTAAATTGACCTGTTGATTGTTAAGTCGTGTTTTATTGAAAAGTGAGATGACTTGGTACTCAGTGTTTCATTTTTAGGCATATGAAGTACTAAGTCAATATTATTTATTTACACATAGTATATTTACAATTTACCAAATCATAATTTTTTACTTTTAAGATGGTTTGGTCTATGAAATCTCCCACAAAACAATTGTCTCAAGGAAAATGAAATATCTAAACAAGCTGTAACTTTTCACTTGCATTGTGTTATGAGAAACCAGTTTCAAAAACTTGTAGTCGATTACATAGACTAAACCAAAATGTTTTCAGACTTGTTTTTGGGATTTCTTGAGTCATTGTTTAGGCGTTATTGATGTGTGTGCGAGTGTTGTTGCGTTAAAAATAAAACATGTCTGAATAACCTTTGTGTACGAAGAACTAAGCAGTAAACAAAGGTACAACAGGCAATATTAATGTGGGAACTGTGATTACAAAATGTTAATTGTTAAATGTTCCAGTCAAGGGCGAAACTCTGGTAAACGGAACGCTAATTTTAGTATAAAAAGTGCATTTATTGAATGATTCTTGGTGCTTTGAAATCTGTGGGACTGCCTAAAACGAGTCTGAAACTCATAGATTTAAGTCTAACGATAAACGTTTATTAAAACTGAACGAGCATTCGCATTTTGATACTTCCACATAATATAGGGTATTATTTCGATAGGAAATCGTAGATTTGTTATTAGTGATATATTTATATGCATTTTTGGGAATTTCAACACTGCGAATGTTCTTCAATTTATATGTATTTTTGTAAATTTGTTATATTGTTATACTTAAATTTAGCTGGAATGAGAAACATGGATATAAGGACAGTCTTACTAAATAACTCGAAGGGTGGAATAACTGTCGCAATTGGTTACGTAAACTTACATTCCAATCAGATCCTTCCAACGGTAATTGCACAGTTCACGCCAGTCGGGAATGGAACTAAATGAAGACTTTACAATTTTGAACGCTTTAAACCCTGGCCAGAACATAACACAAAATATGTTGCCACAATAACATATAAATAATTAGTAATTGATTGAATTGAACAATCAACTCATGATCAGAACTTGAGTGCAGTGCTGTATGCAGTGCAGCAGCCACTACGCTGTTCCAAGACAATTATTGCAAATCAAAGTATATGCCTCTGACTTCGTAACGTCGCCACAACGTGGCCGGGGCGGAGGGCCGTCGTCCTCCGCTCTGCAGCTCGAGCGTTCAACTTGCATATGGACGCTCACAGTGCAAAGTATTCGCAAGCTGTCGCCCAGAGCGATATGCACTTTATAATATACATTTAAACATTTATATAATTATTGCTTGCTTATTAAATAGACACCATGTTAGCGTTTAGAATTTTAACTTCAATGTATTTTGATTTGTTTAAGAATTATGTATAACAATGGTAAAAGCATGTGAAAAATAATAATCTTATAATATGGGAGATAATGTTTTCAGATTTTAATGTTAAATGTCACCACGTAAAGGTTATTTTTGTTTTAAATTTAACCGAAACCTTATCGATTGGATTGTTAAGATATCTTCGTTATTCTCCATTTTAAAGCTATACATTATCACATACTTTTAAAAACTAGTTGATTCAAGGAGGAAGTAGATTTTATTTATCTCTTTTAAAACCATTATTCACTATAGTTTTAGATTATTCTCAACAATATGATAACTTTTACTCTACATTTATAAATTTTGTTTGCTGACAATGGTCATGATTATCAACATATAATAATCAAAATATATTAGAATACTTGTCATGTTAAACATACATTTTTCGTAATTGAAGTAGCAAACGTGGAACCGTGGCTTTTTGAAAACACTTATAACTTAAGAACCTACGTACGTAAACCCGAAATGTGAAATTAAAAATTGTTCATTACTTTAGTTTATGAACACAAAAAAAAAATTGGAAGAAATTTAAATTGTAAAGAGTTGTATTTGTCTTCAAATAAAACGTTCCATTACTATATGAAGATATTTTATTTCATTCCTCTAATTGTAACCTTTTGTGTACCTCAGTGACGGTGGTTTCTTCTAAATTAGCTATATGGTTAATAACAACTTGAGCGGCATCTTTAATATCGTTGTATTGATGAAGCAGCTTCACCTGGACAAATTTTTTGTCACTGAGCATTTGATCAAGCTGTGTTTCCATCTCAACTAGTTTGTTGTAGTTTTCTTGCATGCTTCTGGACATTGTTTAAAAATTGTTCCTGTTGAAAAATAATATTTTACAAGCTTTTATTTAGTTTCACCTGTCCCAATGTCTGTCTATAATGAAATTTTACAAATTAAATTTGATCCACTTCCCGGTTAACGATTGATTCAGCTCAATCGATAACCGGGAAGTGGATCAAATTTTGCAAGTATGTCTAAATCAGATTACAATGCAAAATTATTATGACATGGATCTGATCTGATGATGGAACTGGGAGGTGGCCAAAAGAAGTTGGTAGTTGAACGACACAACCCCATCGAGTTTGGTCTCGTTTAATACGTCTTGACGAGTACTTTTGTGCTAGATGGTAATCAGGATATGATGATGGAGCTAAAAAATGGTCATAGAAACTAAATAAACGACACAACCCTGTCGAGTTTGGGCTTGTACGATTCGTCTTCACCAGTACTTTGGTGCTATATGGTAACCTGGGTCTGACGATGGAGCTGGAAGATGGCCATAGGAACCAGCCATTCCAGCCATTGTCAGAATGGCTGGCCACTTTCCTCGTAATAGTTTTCCCTCTATAGCGAGGTACAAATTAGTTGATGTACCAAATAGGTACTGAAACTAATACCAAGTTTTAGTACCTATTTGGTTCAAACTTCAAAAATGTCTACTAGGAACTCGATAATAAGGGCAATAAGTTAACCCTATCGTGTTTGAACTTTTTGGAATGTTCTTGACGAGTAATAATTAGATAAATAGGTACAGACCGCGCTATATAAATAGCTTGCTATAAAAAAAATGGCTTTCATTGAAAACTTGTTTTTTCTGTATTTATAAACTTTCAATCAGTCGTTAGGTTATGAGTAATTCAACATTCCAGCAAAGTGAACTATGTAAGTATTAAAAAAAGGAGATGCTCTACGGTAACCTATGAAATTCACATTATTTTAATGTAAAAAATATGCAAGTCGGTATTGATTAAAATATGATTTGCGACAAAACACGTTTATTAAATACGTGTACGGAATTATAATCATCAAAACTATTAATACAACTAAGGTAGCCAACAGTTTTAGAAGAAAAATAACGAATCATATTTTTTTAGTAGCGGAAAAGAGATCCTTACCTTTTTTGGGAAGCATCGATAATAGAAATAACTATTGACTTTTAAACAGGATGTTTGGTGCATCGTGTGCCAAATTTAAATGGTCGACGGGAGGGGTCATCTGCTATCCCTTCAGACACCTAAACACTTCTCATGCAATGTGGGTTTTGTTTTTCATCGACTTTGTTTTATGAAAATAAGACCCAAATTTTCCAGTCAAATACAAATTTAAAAATGTAATTTTCCAGGAATCCCGACAAATATTCTTAGATCTCATCAACAATCGATCATTGTTAAGTTTCTGTGCTAAATTTATATTTCTTTAAATATTTTGTTATAAGTGCGATACCTAGTTTTATAAAACTGACGAAGATTTACAATGGTACAAATACCTAAGCATCCTTTTAGTTTTGAAAGCTAATTTGAGGCCTTTGGTTATTCAAGGCTGATTCTTTGTTTTTTAATAACTTTAATTTTATTGGATGGAAAACATAGATTGAAAAACAGTGTGAGGGTATCATGAAATATTTGAAAGGCATTGTTTAGGTCAGGTTGATCATATACATCTGACCAAGAGAGATTATTGATACATTCAATAAATTTTTGTAGGTGATCCGGCCAATAGTCACGTTTTAGAACATACCATTGTTGTATAGGCCATATTTTTTTATTTACGGTGAGGGACAATGTGACATGTGTCGTGGTCTGATAAACCTGTGGGTATGACTTTGCCAACAGCAATGGGGTCATTACTTATAATTTGGTCCAAGCATGATTCTCCTCTTGTAGGTTCGTCCGCCTCGTCATCATCATCATCATCATGCGAAAAAAAAAGAATCACAATACAAAACATAGGTACTATTTTCCAGGGTTACCATAATGATTGCTTACTCGCGTAATCAGAGATAAAAATCTCTACTCTCAAGCGTAGTTTCGTTTGATTTGAGTTTGAGGATAGTTCTAAAATAAACTGAACGCGTAAGTCGAAATTCTTCGCTCAAGCAGTAATCGGTTGAACGCAGTTTACGTAATACAGTTTAAGTAATACTTGAGTAAGGTTCAGTAATACGGGCCTAAATTTGTCTTTCGGATCTGATGATATCACTTTCTCTATACTTCCACAGTAAATTAAGTTTTCTTTTTGAACACAACCTTATTCCTTTACTTAACCATTTAGGTTTTTTTGTATTCGATATTTTAACTCGTATTATAGGAAAACATATATCATAAAAGAGTTTAAACAGATACGTAAGCTAATTCAGAGTCAGATACCTCAATCAAAAATTTGTCCTGACAACCTTCCCTTGTTTTTAAAATACCTATCTAATGATAAATCACACTATGAGGTAGTACGTACGTACACGTTTACGTGGGGGGGGGGGGGGGGTAGTACGGCCCTCGGAACGCGCTACCCCCGGGTTCTCAAATAACGGTAGAGGAGGAGTTACCATCAGCGTCGAGTCGACGATGAAGTACCTGGGACTGGTTCTCTACAGCCGATGGAATTTCAAGGAGCACTTCTGAGTACGTCTGGCTTCCAAACTGGATCGGGCTTGGGCTGCCCTCAAGCAGCTCCTGCCCAACCTATGGGGTCCAGACGCCTCCTGCCGAGGCTCTACGCAGGAATCGTTCGATCTATGGCCCTTTATAGGACGCCGCCCGTTATAGGCGCCGTCATTGCGAAAACGACCCGCGGCCAAGCTGAACGAATACCAGAGGGTCATGGCCATGCGGATGGTGCAGGGATGCCGCACGGTTTCCCGCGAAGCGGCGAGTCTCCTTGCTGGCCTGCCACCATGGGATCTGGAGTCAACAGTCCTCCGGCAGGCATGCTCGATTTGCGCGTGGAGATGCAACACTGGGGCGAAGACTCCGCTGCCGCGCTAAGTCGCGGCATGGCGGACAAGTTCCGGCAGAATCTTATGGTGGAATGGCAACCCAGTGCTGGGTACGCCACAA
Organism: Mythimna vitellina; assembly: GCA_949316375.1. Lineage (NCBI taxonomy): Eukaryota > Metazoa > Arthropoda > Insecta > Lepidoptera > Noctuidae > Mythimna > Mythimna vitellina. The sequence goes on from OX438688.1 coordinate 15,135,944, forward strand.
TTATGGCGGTAAGTCCTCTCTTTGAGGAGTAGCTGGAAAGACAACACGGCGTCCTTACATTCCGCATGCCGCGGGTCCTCGCCAGACACGGTAAGTTCGGGAGGTTCCTGCACCGGATTCGTGCAGAAGAAACGCCCAGGTGTCACCATTGTGTTGACCGCCTGGAGAATACGGTGGAGCATACGATAGAGGTTGCCACGCCTGGGCAGAGCAACGCCGTGTCTTCGTAGTGGCGATCAGCAATCTCTCGCGCCGAGCCTTGGTACAGGCCATGGTCCGGAGCGAGGAGGAGTGGCAGGCGGTCGCCTCCTTCTGCGAAGCAGTAATGCTAACAAATGAGGCGGCCGCACGCGCAAGCGGACGGCCCTCACGTCCCAGCCGCCGGGATTCCGATCCTGATTTCCAGCTACCGCAGGCGTGGGCTTGCGGGCGGCGAGCAATGGGTAGCTCGCCGTCGTGGAAATATACGTATACGCATCACAAGTAACGAATTGGATAGGTTCCATTACGTCGTCAAAACTGTTCGTCTACTTGATCGACAAACTCTTCTAAAACATTAACGGCTCCTTTAATTATTCACATTATAGAAATGATCATAAGAATTTATAAAAATTAGACTTATTTTTAATATTACTTAAGTAACTATTTACAGAAAGAAAAGTAAAAACCCTTTTTTTGGTTATTTATGGGTGTTTTTGGATGTTTATTAGGTTTTTATCAAAAAACCGGTTTAAAAAAAAAAAACACTAGGTTGTTTAGATCATCTCTAGACCCACTCTATTTTAGTGATAAAGTTTGACAGGTGTTCATAGGGATTGCAAAATCCGGATTTTTCAGAAATCCGAATTTTTGTACTCTCGTCCGATAAAAATCCGGATTTTTCGCAATGAATAGCATAAATAATTTAAAATATGTATTTATTCGCTCAATTCACAGCACGATAGAATAAAATCAACTAAAATAATCCACAAAACTTTTAGGTATCAGTCATTTTTCCCGTTATAAATTCACGTAATTATTTTTAATATGACATTAACATAAACTTTTAGATAATTAAGATAACAACATAAAATAATTTTAAAAAAATCATTAGGGTTGTGTAAATATTGTAAAGCACCGACAACAGTATAGAGCAGCCTCTCTTTAATTCTCCTTTTCAATGGATTTGCCAGTTGCTTTGCAGATATCGTGTCTTGGCTGCCTAATGATTTTATCAAAAATTGAAAAGCTATATCGGCCATTAAATCTCTGTGGCGAGCCAAATTCGCGCAAATACACTACACTACACCTAATTCTACCAATTCAAATATCTCTTGGACTAGTTTTAATGGAAATTTGTGGATAACTGCAAATATTATTCGTTAGACTCGGTTTTGACTAAAATCCGAAAAAACCGAATCTAAATCCAAAAACCTGAATTTCAAAATGTCAATAAAACCGGATTTTTCAATTTCGAAGAATCCGGACTGCAATCCCTAGGTGTTCAGGATAAAGTTGACCAATACTCAACTTCTTTTAGACATTGCGGGTAAAGAATATTTACGGGGCCTTATTCAACATTGATGTGGTAACATGATCCTTTTTTATTTATTTACTATATATATTAACCCGCCTCGGCTTCGCACGGGTGCAATAATGTAATAAATGAAGAACCGCTCGACCGATTTTGTGCAAACTTCACATAAACCATCTACTAAATAGTCCGAACAAAGCCTAAACATTTGGTTTGGATAGGTGAGCCTGTTCTTGAGTTATAAAATTACAACGAAAAGTGGCATTGATTTTTATATAAATATATATGTATTTACTAATGCTGTATAATAAAAAAAAAAATATTTTTTATCTAAAATTGAAAAAAAAAATTTAGGGGTGGATTACCCTTAACATTTAGGGGGATAAAAAATAGATGTTGTCCGATTCTCAGACCTACCCAATATGCACACAAAATTTCATGAGAATCGGGAAAGCCGTTTCGGAGGAGTTTAACCACAAACATCGCGACACGAGAATTTTATATATTAGATTAAACACAAAAAAATAATTAAAAAAAAAAAGTCATCATCTTAAGGCTAACATTTACCTAAAAATCTAAAACACTAAACTCTATCACAATAATCGTATGTTGATAGAGACACTGTTCACACAACCAAACAAAAACTGTTGTGACCAATCTTATGCATAGGTAGGTACCATAATTATGCTTGTTATTTTGAGTTTGAGAGAAAAAAGGTTAATAAAAGGGATGTTTGTAAAAAAAAAAATGTCGTAAATAAATAAGGAAACACATTTTATTCAAGATCATCAATGTCAACTGGTTCACTGACACCCATAGCACATGCTAACATACTATTTATATGTCTGCCTTCTTCAGCTTTAAACACATATCCACTTGATTTATCAACTAATTTCCTGATATTTAGTAAACTCTCTGGTTTACATAAATTCACCAATTGAAAAGTAACTAAACTATAATCTTCAATTATGGAGACGAATGCACTGTTTAATTTTTTATATTTACTGGTGAATGAATCATTGTCTAGACTCTCGAGCAAATAATTCAAATCCAGCACTTCTGTGTAAAAATCTATTCCAAACTGCAGTTTATCCATATGTTTTTTCAATAAATCAGCCTTTGTCAGTAAATTGATATGGGGTAATCCAATTTTCAACATAGCATTTAGTGACAACATTAAAGCTGCAATAAATTTTCCTGCATCAGAACAATGGTGTGAATCCACTAAATGCACAACACATAGTTGTATGTTTCCACTATTGGCAAGTACAGAAAATATGTTGCTCAAACTTTTATGATGACAATACAGTTCTACCTGTCCTGGCAAATCAAAAATAAAATTGGTGTAATTTTCACCTTTGATTTGATTCAGCAGCCAATCAATATTTTTTTCTAAAAACTCCATACAGTACAGTAAGGCTCCATTAGGACCAAGATTGTGTTGATCCATCACTTCTTCAAGACAAATTAATTGTCTGATGTCAATATCTGGTTTGTATGATGTTAGATCATTGGCTGGATCTAAATTGATTACTACAACATTTCTTCCCAATTTCCGCAAAAGTTCTGACATTTTGCAACAGTAAGTCGTTTTTCCTGCACCTGGAGGTCCCAAAACCAGTTGTCCATAATATTTTTGTACAGACTTAAATCTTTTTGCACTTATGCCATCCATATTAAGATTCTGTTGCTTTGCTTTTTAAATCTAATATTATATCTTTACAGGCTTTGACTGTTTCAATGTCATATGATTTGAGATTTATGAAAATACAAAGAGGCTTTGTAATTTTAATTGCTTCTGCCAAGTATCTCGCTGTCACTTGCTGTTCTTCTCCTGTAGCACCAAAAATAACTTTTGTTGTATAAATGTCATTAGTACCTAAAGGACTATGTACTTGATCTTTATGTATCATTAACATGCTTCCAATCTTCTGATATTGAGACACAATAAGCATTATTTTATCAGAATACTCTGCATAGACTATTTCTGTAGGAACATCATCTATATCGGCAGCTACAGATTTGAACAACTGCTGTTCACTTTCATTTGGTATATGTTTAATAGTTAAGTTTTTCATTATATCTAGAAGTTCCATATTGAGATATCTAAAATAGAAGAGTAAAATTGTATTTCTGATATTTTTACGTAATATAATTATCATAACTTTATTTAAAGTGAGTGATTTAGAAAATAGAGTTGACTTGCTGCAATATTTATAGTTATTAAAATGAGTACATTTTATTTTCCAAAGACAGCTTTGCTTAACCTTTTGAGTAGCGTAATTAGAGACACAATAGAAAGACAATGACCAAGTGAAGACCGGCGTTCGCTTGGTCATTGGGGTTTAATGAATTAAAATCAAGTTTACTGGTAATATATTTTAATTAACCTTTTGAATGCCGTAATTAGAGACATAATAGAAAGACAATGAGAGAGTGAATACCAGGTTTAATGAATTAAAGAATCCTTACATGTTATAAAACAAAAACCTCACTATGTATGTCAATCTGTTCACAATTAACTCAAAAAGTACTGAACAGATTTTCCTGCAGTTTTCACCAAATAATAGAATAGGGTATAAAGGGTGTTTAAGTTTTTATGAAAACATTCTTACTAAGTAGCGTGATATATGACAATATTTGAATAATATGACAGAGAATAGCTGAGAATTGCAAAGATTTGTAACACCATAACCAGCGTCAAACTGCGGCAGGTTGTTATTGTTTGAATAATTGTAGTCAAATATTTTTCTAAACCAGACAAATAATACAAAAAAATAGTTTGCAAGTTGTTATGATCTAAAATAACAATAAAGAGGTAAAATTTTGTTTGTTTATTATTTTTGTAAAAGGCAATCTTTGGAAGTAGATGTCTCATTGTAGAGGTGAGATATACTAGGTAGAATGCGTACTGAGTCTTAGAAATATGCATCCACTGAAATACTAATTCCAAAAACTAGGTCCACGAGTATTTAGGCGTCTAGAGTTTTTTAATGTTTCCTTATCTAACAAGTCTTCATATGCATAAGTAATATCGAGAAAATGGAGGTATTTTCGGTTTAACAGGCTTAGGACTGATAGCTTTTTTTATGATAAAATATACAAATTTATATAAAAAAAAAAGCTGGCGTATTTAGAAAGTTTCAATTTGTTTACAAAATCAATTTCTAATCATCTAGGTTCATATTTACAAGAATAACATATTTTTGATTTTTTTTTATATAAAATTATTTTTTCTATTTTTTGTTGTTTCTTTTTTAGATAGTATTTCCTGCACTTTTCTATACACCTAAACATGTTCATCGACTAGGTAGTCCATCAAGCGAATAAGTCTTTGCGCGTCCAGCCACAGACCTGTTCTAAAAACTTGTTCCAATATATATGTTTCATCTCTATCTCATTGCAAAACTTCATTCATTACAAGAATTTTAAAGCGAAAACTTTCAATGTTTTCTATGGTTTAAGGCGTTGGGAAAGAAACTGCTGAAAAACCTAGTCATTAACAGGCCTGGCATTATAAATTGAATACCCAAAAACAAGAAATTATGCACCTGCAGTGTAAGGAAATGAGTCTTTTTTGCTTTACTAAACCAGAACAGTGCAGTGCCTATTAGCAGTCTTTTGGAAAGATTTAAACATGCTTAGACTCGCTGAATAAAATTGGTAACATATTTTTAACCTAGACAACAGAATTAAGAAAACATGAAAGTCATCTTTTACGCTTTGAAGCAAAATAACTAGTGTTAGTTGCACATCAACGTACCTTTCAAAGGCTTTTCTTTTTGATCGAATTATTCACTGGTAATAAATCAATTATATTTGTTTAGCACGCCTTAAGTTTCGATAAACTATTTTTTTTTTAATGCAGCAGTCAATTGTTGACAATTATTTGAAGCCTTTGACGGAGTCGAGATAGCGAGATTAGCGATGGGCGAGTCGAATATTTTATTCAACCGAGTTACTCGAGTCAAACATCAAACCAGTTAACTTGAATGCATTTTCCTTCAACTCGAGTTGACTTGGTCGCGTCGGTAGTCGAGTGGTCAGCAGACAGCTGAATGAAAGCGAGACGACGGCGACGTGAGTCGCGACGCTGAACAACGATGTAAAATTTGCGTGAACGAAGTAGCAGGTAAAGTACTAGTTTAATATAAAATGATTGAAAACAGAAATTGGTTGTCTTACGAATCAAAAAGGTTATACTGAGTTCCGTCCAAGTTCAGTTGATTTGATTCAAGTGTTTGATCGAAGCTCATTAAGCCGTCCAGTACACGGTCATGCAGGTGCCAATCAATTCCATCAATCATGAATGATTGATTGACGTTGACTGACGGAATTTTATCGATATTAAGACAGTCAATCTGACTGATGGTCAGTCAAACCCAAGGCTTATAGAGAATAGGATTTCGTTTATGATGGATATAAGACAAAAGTATGTTTATCAGTTATCTAGTACTCATACCACAAACTTTGCTTAGTTTGAGATTAGATAGCGTTGTGTGAAACTGGTAGAATATTATATTATTACATGTTCATAAAAGAAAAGTACCTATACGTATATGAGTAAAACCAGTATACCACACAGTGTACTATTTTTTGCTTTAGCTGAAAAAAAACAATAACTGTCAAATATAAACATTAGGTATTTATCTATAGGTAAGCCACTCATTGCAGGTACTTATTAGGTACATAGGCATACCATTATGTATGGTATTACCATACATACGAGGTGCATTCAATAAGTACCTAGCTTCATCGCCAGAGGGCGCTGTAGTTTCAAAAGAGTTTTACCACAGTGTCGCACATTCGTTTTTAATTCTTTTTTCAAATTTTCATTCCAATCCCTTCATTTGTTTTAATTTGACAACTTATGGAAGCGAACGTGTTGATCGGTTTTACAAAAATGGAAAAAGAGCAATATCGTTCGGTGATTCGATTCCTATTTTTGGAAGGGAGAACGCGCATCGAAATCAAAGAGCACTTGGATGCTGTGTACGGTGAATCTTCTCCATCGATGGCCACCGTCAAGAATTGGTTCAACGAGTTTGCACGTGGCCGTACGTCGGTTTTTGATGAACCACGTCCAGGTGCACCGAAAACAGCTGCTACGGAGGAAAACATTAAAAAAATCCATGATTTCGTATTGGCAGATCGCCGATTGAAGGTTCGGGAGCTAGCTGAGACTGTAGGCATTTCAGAAGGAACAGTGCATCATATTCTTCACGAGAAACTCGGCATGAGAAAGCTGTCGGCGCGATGAATGCCGCGTTCACTCACACCAGAAAACAAGCGCAACCGTGAGACCACGGCTTGCGTCGTTTTGTGACCGTCGATAAAACCTGGATCCACTGGTACACACCAGAGACCAAGGAGCAATCAAAACAATGGATCCAGACCGGGGAACGTGCTCCAAAGAAGGCGAAAACTGTAAAATCGGCCGGAAAAGTTATGGCCACCGTTTTCTGGGATTCACAAGGTGTGATCTACATCGATTACCTCGAGAAGGGTAAAACAATTACAGGGCTTTACTATGCCGATTTATTGGGCCGATTCGACGCCAAATTAAAGAAAAAACGACCCCATCTGGCGAAGAAAAAAGTGCTGTTTCACCACGACAACGCACCGGTTCACACGTCTGCCGCTGCTATGGCCAAATTGGTCGAATTACGCTACGAATTGCTGCCCCATCCACCGTATTCTCCAGATTTGGCCCCTTGTGACTTCTTTCTGTTTCCTAATCTGAAAAAATCTCTCGCCGGGAATAGATATGGATCGAATGAGGAGGTCATCGCCGCCACGGAGGCCTATTTTGCAGAGTTTGACAAAAATTATTTTTCCGACGGGTTAAAAAAGTTGGAGCATCGCTGGGCTAAGTGTATCGAACTAAAAGGAGACTATGTTGAAAAATAAATTGCCACTTTTCCAAAATTTTCGTTTACTTTTTGTAGGCTAAGTATTTATTGAATGACCCTCGTACTTACTATCACCCAGCTTTAGGTAACTATATGATACCTGTTACACTACGTGATACAGCATACGATATTCAGACTGTCATAGTCTTATTTTGTGTTCCGTGGAAGACCGGTTTAACCCTTATGACACTACACGACATCGAATAAAACTGTCTGAATATCGAGTAGTTTATTAGATAATTATACTACCCTATAATACCAGACTAGCAACCCTGAATTTTACATTGGCAATTTTATTTTTATTGGTAACACTATCAAGGCTGTCTGACAGTTTTGTTTTCTCTTGGCTTGTCAAATTGTGACAAGATGGTAGGTTCTAGTTTTTGTAATTTCTATCTAAATTAATCTTGTAAATAACACATTATTTCAGTCTATTTTTTACGCAATTATTGGTGTATTAACTGTGTGGAAATAAAACTACTCATATTAGTGAGTTTCTCATGGATTCTCAATCATAACCTGTAAATGTTGATTTCAGACGAAGGGTACTTCGAGCTTTGGTAAGCGTCGTAACAAGACCCACACCTTGTGCAGACGGTGTGGCAGGTCTTCATATCACATCCAAAAATCCAAATGTGCACAGTGCGGATACCCCGCAGCTAAGCTGCGCTCCTGTAAGTACATACATACCGGCCTTACTTATTTGTACTGTTACGCTTTAGATTATAGGTAATTATACAGGATCTGTAACTTAAACTCGTGGTGAAAAGCTCAGATTCTTTCATTGTTTTGGTACTTTACACGTTTTTTCCTGTTGCCTCTTAAGTCAATCTGACGGTAATTATTGACTTTCATATCTATAGAATACCTATGAATAATTTAATTTGCCGTACGTAAATGGTTTAAGTTGGAAATCATCTAGAGAGCAAGAGTCTCATATTATTGTAACTGCCTATCTAGAACTATTGTTGTCTCTTAAAACTTGATAAAACATTGCTGCACTTTTTGAGTTCTTTTAAAGAGTTATAGTACAAATTATGGTAATAATGTGGTGTATAATGGAGTGTGCTTGCTTAGAAGTAACCTATTCAATGCTGAAGTTAAGACCCATAGTGTCTGTTTCCATCAGGAAACAGTCACTGGCAGGAAATTCCACTCCTTAGCAGTATGCACAATAATTGTATTTTCAAAAAGTTGTTCTTATGACACCTATATTATTGTGCCTAAATTATGTATTTTTTGTTTATTTATACACTTCATATTTTTTGTTTACAGTATCTTAATCTTTCAAATACCGTAATTAGAGACAATAGAAAGATGATGAGGGTTTGCTTGGGGTTTAATGAATTACATACAAATCAGTCTTAAAAGTTAACTTGTTATCTGGACTGCAAGTCCTACTCTGATTGAAGAGATATTTCCTATGTGAAATGTTTCTTTGTATAATGTAGGTACACTAAGTTGAAATTTGATTTGATAAATGTTTCTATAACATTTGTTAGATCCTGTGAATTCATACAGTTTGTTCTAGTCTTCTTGGGTAACATGTCCATCAAGCAACTCACATTCAAGTTAAATTGCACTCGAGGACCATGATCAAGTGATTGTTCACATGATACTGGCCTGCAATGCAGCTTGTAGGGCAGGCCTTATGCTGTAGTCAACTTGTGATAGTACTGAATAATGTCAAAAACCTAAATCATGATAATTCCACTTGAAGCACCTGTAGGCAAAATCAAAGAAGGCATTTAGTGCTTAAAATATTAAAACCATTCTCCGGTTTCTGTAAATTATTTGAATATGAGAAAGACTGAATTGTAAATTAAATTTTTTCCTTCCAATCAATATTTATTAATCTAAAATTAGGTTTGGGGACATTCCATGTAACGAGTGTAACACTTTTAATCAGTAATAAAAAATGTTTTATAAGGGAAGTTTCTAAGTTGACATTGATAGTTTTTTAAAAGCTATAGATATCAAGAAAATCAGCTGCAAGTACCGTAATGGGTATAACTTAAATTTACATTATGCCTGTTATGGTACTTGTGGCTGATTAAATAATATTAAATTAATGATTAAAAGTGTACAACCTGTTACACCCGTTACATGAAATTACCTTTTTGCAGTTTTATCAGGGCTAGACTTGCCCTAAAAAAAAGTAAAAAATGATAATAGTAATATGTTTTTTTATAGACCACTGGTCAGTGAAGGCTAAGCGCAGGAAGACCACAGGAACTGGCCGCATGCGTCACCTTAAGATTGTGAGGAGGCGTTTCCGCAATGGATTCAAGGAAGGCAAACCCACACCCAAGAAAGCTGTAGCTTCGTCGTAAACGTAGTGCTAAACTAATAAAAAAAAACAACATCCATTAACATCTTTTATTTACATGAAGTCGGTTTAAACACCTAATATCTGTGTTTAAAGCAACCCTTTATCCTATCACAGGCACATTGTGCTTTTTCACCAAAGATGTTCTATGCAAGGTGTAGTGAGGTGGTGACAATGCATAGTGAAGCTGTGAAGTCTACCTGACTGTGAGAAGGGTGTATTATTTTATTCCATAATTATCACAAAGCCATCTAGTCCCAAACTAAGCAGAGCTTGTGATATGAGTACTAGACAACTGATAAACATACTTGCATATATTTCTAAATACAGACATTTTATAGATAAATTACACCCAGACACAGAACAAATGATCGTGTTCATCACACAAACATTCTGGGAGGGAATCGAACCCACAACCTCGGGCATAGCAGTCGGGGCCACTGACCAATACTGGACTGCACTGGTCAATAACGAAAGATTACAATCTATCCAAATGATATTCAGCAATAGTCTGGTATTTGTTTAACGAAATTTTAGACAGAAAGGTTATCTCAGTCTTAGTCTACAATAATAAGCCGTTTTAACCTTTGTGGCATGCTTGTATCGTTCATTTGGAGTTTTGAAAGTACATTGGGGTGGTGTGATCTTTAATTTTAGTGATGCAACGGAAGTGTCTTATCGGAAAAAGATATCAAAAGTAAATCAAAGCTGAAGTATTAACACTTCCGCTTTGATTTACTTTTGATATCATACTATGAAAAAAAACTACAATTTTATTTTTTAAGATTATAGTTAAATTTGTATTTTGTACTTTACTTACTACAGTACGTACTCGAAATTAAACAAAGGTAAATTAAATTAAATAAAGCAATTTGGCCGCTTTTACACCTTTCAGTCAGTTTCGGCTCCGCTAAATAATTGCTCACTGGCTACACTTCTTTGGCTGATAAGTATTGGCAACAGAAGAAAAAATCAGAAGATTTACGGGTTTACGCTAAACGTCACAATGCGCAGAATGAAAAAGAAAACATTCTCCCCTTCCAACCTTTTTCGTCTTGTCCAGTCGTCTACGGGTCCCCCACCCCCACGTTCCTCGTATTCTTCTGTTCTGTGAGTATTGTTATATAAAGTTTGCGGAACCAGAAATAGAAACGGAAGTGAAAAAGCCTACGGAACTTCTGCGGAAGCGGAAGCAGAGTTCTGTTGCAACACTACTTAATTTATAAGGGCCAACGCTGCGTTAAGCGGGCGCCCGCGCGTGCACCCGTCGCGTATGTCGTGTGCGGCGGTCCCGTAGCAGAAACCGGATTATTACCTGCACAGTGTCGCTAAAGCGTTAGCTTTACATGCTCTTTCAGTGTCGCTAGTTTAACTAACGGTGTGCTTGTAGTCGTGTCGGTGGAGAACTTTAATGTATTATTACGTAGCAAAAGTATCTCGGGGCGCGGCGAGCCGCGGCGGAGCACTTTTGTGAGGGACCGCGCGGGCGACCGTTTGATGCAGTGTTTGCCATTAGCTTCCATTCTGGTTTTGAACCGACTTCAAAAAGAAGGAGGTTCATTTTCGGCTGAATGTATTTTTTTTTTCATCTATTTTCACCGATTTTTCGGTCAATTGTGGACAGATTTTGAAAAATTATATTTTTGTTTGAATGGTTATGCTTCCAAGTTGGTCCTATAGAAATATTTTTATGATCTGATGTTGAACTTTGAAGATATGGAACGGAACTCTTCAAAGGATCACAGCAGAACTGTCGTAACAAGTAAAATTGCTTTATTTATACGTGTAGTCGATGACTGACTGAAAGAAGAGGGGGAATATATCGAACTAATCTCATAATTAAGCCGGAAGGTAGGCCTGGGCTTGTCTTATTGGAATTTTGGCTGAGGGGTAAAAAAACTTTTAACAAAAAAAAAAAACCGTCTTCTATCTCTCTTAACAGCTATTTTGCACTTTTTAGTGGTTTTTTTTTACATTAATGTCGGTTGTATTTATTTTTGCAAAAAGACTTTTTATTTCATGCTGTTTCCATAATTAAGTCTAATCTAAAGGTGTAATCTTTCATTGGTTTATATTTTTAATATATTGGTTTAGGTATCCATTCGAAAACGTCTTTTTTCGACTGAAATCTTTGTAGGATTTCAATATTTGAGTTTGTTGATGTGCCCCATAACTGTAATCTGTAACACCATACGGGTTTCAGTATGGATTTATAAATAGTTTGTCTGCCATGCTGCTGCATGCTGATAGCTGTGACTTTCTGTTCAGCATTTAATACATTGTTCGGACCTGTCATCCCATTGCAAAATGTTTGGTAAAGATATCCTTAATCTATGTGAGCCTCTTGTCCAGGTTGTACATTTGTAACTACCTAAGTATTTTGGCTATTCAGCTGGTGGGACTTTCTCCTCTCGCTAACTCCATTTATTATTTTGACTGAAGGGCAAGTTTGGTGTCGAAGTGTTGTGTAGGTTAGGTTACGTGTAGGTACAGATTTCGATTCATTAGCCTTTTCATATGAATCATTTGTCAACCTCAGACATCTTGCGATGTCATTAAGACTATTTAAGAGCTTCTGAGTGGCATTTTCGCTCATTTTCGTCAGCAAAGGTACCAGTTATGTTTACATCTGAAATAGGTAGGTCTGCAGTGTAAAGGAGGTACAGAATGGGACCCATAACGCTACCCTGCGGTACCCCCGTACCCCTAAGTGGATTTCGTGTAGCATAGTTGCTTCTTTGCCTTGCTTTATAAAGTAGTGTGTTTTCCAGATACGATCTGATGATATGGTAAAATTGTATTGAGTTTTTTTTTTTAAATTCTGTACATAGCCCATTCTGCCACACGCGGTTAAAGGCTTGGGAGTGGGATGTCTAAAAATGCTGCTGTACAATAATGCTTGCTACGGATATCGATGCTTGCGCTCAAAGGCGGTCTAAATAGTATTAACGAGCCTTTGTACTTGTTCGATAGTACCATAGAAATATAAAAATATATCTATGGATAGTACCGTGGTTTTGCCTGAAGCCAAAAAAGTCGGTGATGAGGGATTAAGTTTCTTTCCTTAATTATTGGCATTAATCTAGGTATTTAAAAAAATAATCTCTATTACATTTGGTTGGAAGCAAACTGGTGGGTCCATTATCTGGGCGTTTACCAGGTTTTGGAACCGCTACTTTTCACTTGCCGCGGCACCGACGATCTTCTGAAGACAGATAATATTATAGATATACGTTAAAAATAGCACACCTTATTGGAAGATCTAACCACTACCTACAACAGCTTCAACACATTGTTTACCTATTACTGGATAGGTACCTAAAACAGACTTAAAAGACCTAATTACCTAGTAAGTAACTTCATAACTAGGTACCTAGCCACTAATAATGTAGGAGCAGAAAATGTCGAATGTTATATAGATCCCTAAAAGATAGGTTCTTATAGGTAGGTAATACTAGACTATAGCACAGAATAAGTAATAGTACAAGTATATATTATAGTACCTAAGTACCCTAGATGACGATAGAGTAGGTCTTATTTTATGTTCCTAATTACTAATATTTAACCTACTCTATTATATTTAAACTACTACCTTCCATCGTAGAAATGTAACGGACTTGTGCTGCTTGAATTCCCAGTCAGGCTTAAACTAATAAAGACTATTCTTTTTCTGCTTTTGTAATGGAATCATCTGATGACGTAGAGGCGCCAACGGTAAGGGGGAGGTGCGGGCGCGAGCCGTGTTTGCGTAGCCGTCATAGCAGTGAGCAGGCAAGGCAACCCATCGCCAGGCAGTCAGTCGTTCGATTGTCGGCAGTGCGCACTCCGTGTCGCAGCGAGTTCCAAATATACTCTCGATTAAACATCGCATAATCTAACTCAATATCGCTATTGGGTGATAACATTATCATGTGCTATGACGCGACGATATATTTTAAAGTTCTCTCAAGATAAGCGACTGTGTAGTGATTAAAATTATATTGTGCACGGTTAGAGAATGTGTGCGCACTGACGTTCTCGCTAAAGGAAAACTTATTACCGTTACGTAGTGCTCTTTTACTATGTCGATATTTAAGAAGAAGGCTCCTAAATATACACCCCCACCATTGCCACAGTCTCCTGTCGAGGATCCTCCCCAGCAAGCCAACGGAGTGGACAACAACAATGGATCACAGAAGTCACAGTTGGTGTTCCACTGTCAACAGGCACACGGCAGCCCCCTTGGACTCATCTCGGGATTTTCAAACGTCAAGGAGCTTTATCAAAAGATAGCAGAATGTTACGACTTTCCACCAGACGAGGTAAGACTAATTATTTTTTAATAACTAAGTAAATTTAAAAACTTCAAATGGTAGGGTAACATTCCTTGTGAACAAGTTTCTGAGTCATTGTTGGTTTGATGAATGGAATACTTGGAACCACGTTTGTGCTGACTCGTTCGGTCTTGATGGAGCGCATAGAGAGATGGAGATCCCTATGAATTAATCATTATCACAACCGCAAGGGTGGCTCAGCGCCAGACAGCACAACATAGATTACAAGTACTTACCTAGTATGTAATAAATAAAGCATTATTTAGAAATAATATTAATAATAGAAATAATAATATTAAAAATAAATTTTAAACGTACACAACAGAACATTACATGTAGGTAGGTACATAATTTTGCCTTCATACATTTCATGGACACAACCGCGGAGTACACTGATAAGAGCACATAATAATGCCATAAGGAGTGCGTCATTGGTATTCAAATAAGTAGCTCCTTTGAAAGGTTTCACAATCTGTAGGTAGGCATTACAAAAGTATTTAAAAAGAATCAATGGACCAAACCTTATAGGGCAGTGGTAGAAAGATAGGAAAGGGTCGTGAGTTCGCGACTCGCGGGGAGCGATTTCAGCTTCTGAGAAAATAAAAGGATTATTCTGAATAAGTATCAGTGTCACACACAATCATGGTGGCATTGACCGTTGTCATTGATTGTGATGAGTCCACCACATTGAGTGAATGCCTAATGATGAGTGTGACGACCATTAAAATTGTTATGCGCTTATTCTTTATAGTTTTACTGCATATATATAACTGTATTGAATTTTTAGCCTCTCAATGGAAGGAATTATGAACAGATTAGTCAAATGTTTATCTTATGAAAATTACCTATGTATCAGCAGTAACCAGAAAACTTCAGCTACCGCTAGAGTGATACGATACGATAAAAATAATTCACCCTTATTATTGCAATATTGTAAGGTTCCAGAATGTGGGAGCGACCAACAAATTTTTAAACCGACTTTAAAAAAGGAGGAGGTTCTTTAGCATACTGTCCTACATGTGAACCTGCTTTTTTGTTGCTATTTTTATGTGAGGGCTTTGATTATGATAAATGTCTAGCGGTAATTGTATATGGCTCTGCGGTGGGAGAATGCTAAATTGCACTCGTCAAAGGAGCTGTTAGCGGTTTGAATGAAAGTCATAGATATGTAGCCTGTACTGTAGCAGTTTGAAGTCAGTGGCGTAGCTAGGTGAACAAAGGCCTAAAGGCCTAAAAAAAATTGCGGCCCTTTTTTACATAGGAAATCATCAAATAACCTCTCCTGCTCTGGGTGGGAGGGGGAGAGAGTGTCAGACTTTTGCAGACTAAAACGAGTTGCCGTGATCAAAGTAGTTTTGCAACCTATTTTATTTTGATTGCGAAGGTGGGAGGATTTTTCGGTAGTTCAATAAAATGTATGCTAATCAAGTTTTGGGCGCCTTCTGAGCTTAAGGGCCCCAGGACACTGCCCCGCCTAACCCTTTGATAGTTATGCCAGTGGTTGAAGTGACACAATATCCATCTACCTATTTATGATATTAATCATATTGGGCTTAATGCTATGCTGGTTTTGTTATGAATCAGGTACAGTCGTTAAGTTTATTCAATTACACCGAGGATCCCGGATAAAGTAAGGGGACCTACTCACGCTATCACGGACTCCTTTAATTCATAAAACCAAGTAGGTACCTATCTCATGGCGGTACTTCCCCTCTTTGAGGAGTGGCTGGAAAGGCAACACGGCGTCCTTACCTTCCGCATGACGCAGGTCCTCACCGGACATGGTAAGTTCGGGAGGTTCCTGCACCGGATTCGTGCGGAAGAAACCCCTGGGTGCCGTCACTGTGTGGACCGTCCGGAGGATACAGTGGAGCATACGGTGGAGGTGTGCCCCGCCTGGGCAGAGCACCGCCGTGTCCTCGTGGGGGCGATCGGCGGCAGTGATCTCTCGCGCCGGGCATTGGTACAGGCCATGGTCCAGAGTGAGGAGGAGTGGCAGGCGGTCGCCTGCTTCTGCGAAGCAGTAATGCTAGCAAAGGAGGCGGCCGATCGCCCTCACGCCCTAACCGCCGCCGGGATTCTGATCCCGATTTCCGGCCACCGTAGGCGCGGGCTTGGGGACGGCGAGTAATGGGTGGCTCGCCGTCCGACCGTCCGGTAACCGTCCGGATCGAGCCCAAGTCGTCGACGGCGCCATAATTGTGGCGTGCCCACCATAATTGTGGCGTGCCCAAATTAGGGGGCCTGTAAACGCACACATGACATGCCTATCCAGCTTAACACAAGACAGTTCAATGCTCTGTTCAACGGACAGTGCAACTATATCTTTACGAGTTTTAAATTTAATACTATTCATAATTAGAATTAGTGTACCCCGAGGTAACATTGTTTTTCGGTTAAAACAACTGCCCACATTATAATTCTCATAATTAATTAGCATTTCAAATCCTTTAACCAATGATCAGTAAAACAAATGACGTCAAACATAGTTTTATCTAGGAATAATACTATTTCCAATTGTCTCGAAGAAAAACCCTGATTGTTTTGAAGAAACAAATTAAGCGATTTTTGCTTAGCCCCTTTAGCTTGAATGCTAGAAGATACGTGACCTAAATTGCCAATAGTACCAACTATTGTCACATTAGCTCATTTAAGATAATAGTAAACATTTATAAAGATAATAATTAACAATTATGAAGATGATAATAATAATAATAATAATTTTTGCTCCCAACAATCTGCAACTGATGGAGCTACTGAAGGTAACTGAAACCTTCAATAGTGCGATCAGGATGGAGTTTGGTGTGGATAAATGTGCAGTTATGCATGTAAAGAGAGGGGAGATTGTGGAATCCGTGGGTACCAAACTCTTGGATTCCATAAACTTGAGATCTCTCTCTCCAACCGAAACCTATAATTATTTGGGTATGTCGGAAGCGTTAGGCATCAATGCTACTGACATGAAGCAATCGTTGAAGGAGCGTTTCTTTGGACGCCTGAAGAAGGTATTCAATTGCCTTCTTTCAGGCGGAAACAAGGTGCGCGCCTTCAACGGTTGGGTCATGCTGGTATTGATGTACTCTTTCGGCGTACTCAAATGGACTCAAACGGAACTTAATGCCCTGGATAGGCGAGTCCGCACGCTGCTGACTGCATACCGAATGCATCACCCACGATCGTCGGTGATGAGACTGTATATCCCGCGGAAGTGTGGGGGTCGAGGCTTTTTAAATGTTAAGACCCTGTACAATCGCGAGGTATGCAGTCTCAGGGAATATTTCCTAGCCACCGACGTGGATATGCATCGTGATGTAGTGGCAGTAGACAAGGGACTCACCCCGCTCGCCTTGGCTAACGAGAGCTGGCGCAAACCTGTAGTGCTTGACACTAACGATCGCAGGGAAGTATGGCAGAGTAAGGAACTCCACGGCCGCTTTTTCCGGGCCCTTTATGGGCCCGATGTAGATAAACTAGCGTCCTGTAAGTGAGGTTTTCTAGGATTTATTTTTGGAGGTCAGCGGAACAGAGAGTAAAGTCCCGCCAACCTCCGTTGTAAAGGGAGGATCCTCCGACCAGACGGGATGTTATGTCTGGTGGGCAGCTGCTGCCCGATAGATGATTTCGGGTTGTTCTATATGTTCTAATCGCGCGGAGAACTTTGATTGCGCGATTCAGGATTTTCTTATGTGACGCGATAGATGTCGCTACATATTATTAACCTGTAACTCAAAACTGCAAAAAAGTTTTTAGAATTTTTATGATAGTCTTATAATTGAATATAACGTATTTAAAATGAGTTTTACAAATAAACCCTGCAGTTTTTAAACAATCTATAGATATAAGAATAATATAGTAATAACACACAGATGCAAAGATAATAAAGAACATTTTAAAAAGATTCAACAATCATATATTATAACTAAATAGTAAAGTTTTCTAAGATTTATCATTAACTTGCACAGGTCTGCAAAAAACAAAAAGGTTTTTGGTGCTGGTAATCTCATAATGTAACTGACTTAATATTAAGTCCTATATAAATTTTAGAACTACGTGTAATTTAGAAATTACGTGTAATTTTAAAATTATCCGTATCTGAAAAAAAAAATACCAATTTTTGGTATGTTGACTGTGTTCGCATTCCACCAATTAATGATTAACCGATAATCAGAGCACTGGTGGCCGTGTGATAACAGCCCCGACTTACGAGTTGTAGGTCGCGGGTTCAAACCCAGCCAGGCGCATTACTTTGTGTAATTTATTACATCACCACTGCTCTCAAAACCGTGAAGTAAAACATTGTGAGGAAACCGGCATGTCCTAAAACCAAAAAATTCGAAGACATGTGTAATTCACCAACCCGCACTGGGCCCGCGTTGTATATTACGGCTCCCCCTCCTAGAGAGGAGGCCTGAGTACCAGCAGTAGCAAAGGCTGATTATGCTTATTATTCTAACCGATAATATCATTATCTTGTCGTCTAGGTGGAGTTGGTTAAATGATTCAAATATATTTTTATACATTTAGGTGTATATTTTATTAAAAACTGGGCAAATGCGAGTCGGGCTCGCGCTCCGAGGGCTCCGTACAAACTTACATAAATAAACAGTTCAATTCCCGAATGGAGCCTTGAAGATTTTTCTGAATCGCTAAAAAATCTTTTGTTGTGACTTAACAACAAATTTACAGTTGTCAAATTTATTCCCATACCTAACTGTGCTATAAGATCTTGCTTTATGCCAAATTTCAGGATTCTGGGTCAACGGGAAGTACCCTATGAATTTTGATTCACTCGAGAGTGTCGAAATAGTGTCGCGGGGGGGGGGGGGGGGGGTATTTATATATATAGGGGTTTTTATATTATTATTACTTAATTGCGCGTTTTTACGTAAATCACCAAAAATAAATAAACAAAAAACCTTTTTCTGGATTTTTCTAGGAAAAACAAAGATATAGAAACGAAAATTTTCGGCTAAAAAAATTCGTGCAAACGTGTGTATAAAACGACAATTTAGCATTTTTCAAGGTCATTCAAGTTGTACAGACGTAGGTAAGTATGTACAATCGGCGCTCAAGGGGATATACGTTTTATGCGACATAAACGGTCATATTTTTTTTTAAGTTTACTTAGAAATCTGATTTTCTTACAGCATCACGAAACCACAGACTTGAGTATGTGGTTTTAATTTTAACTCGATACCTCCTGACGGACAGCAAAGTGATACTATAAGGGTTCCGTTTTTTCCTTTTGAGATACGGAACCCTAAACATCGATAACGGTTTTCGTAAAAAGACGTATTTTGACTGTTTTAAGATCTATATTAAGGACCGACCATGGGCGACCGATAGTGGACGAGTGATAAACTGGCACGATTGACGTTCGGTGTACCTATGATTTGATAAAAAAAAAAACTTGTTATTTTAGTTATTCAAATTAGCTAACGACTGGTATTTTCGACTAGCCTCAAATAAGAACTTTGATGATAATCAACGATTTTACAATTTTAATGAATAATTTGGAATCAGTGGTTTGGAAACCTTTCATCAAATTGTCAAAAATTTCTTAGGAAATGAAAAGGCAGAAATTACGTGGAACTGGCTCAGGACCTTCTAGATAACGTTAAAAATGTATAATGATATATATAATATATAATTACAAAGGTATTGGCTATGTTATTATATAGGTAATATGTATATTAGCACTACTAGATATAAAAAAACTTCTACACGACGATTGATAAAGATAATATTAATAAAAGATCGTCCTCGTGGAATGTACTTCCATTTCACTGATGTAAAAAGTTGCGAACCTGTTTTCTCTTGGTTAGGGTAGATAGGGACATCAATCTTGCATGATTCATGATGATGTATTAAGGTTATCTATCCTCATTATTAATACCTAGTTATTTTTGGTGTGTGCGGAAAAAACTACCAGTTATTTTGGGTATTCTTACTAGGGATATGCGGCGTTACCATGACGTTCAAAGTAAGATTGTTTCATTCTTATTTCAGTGGGGGTAAGAGACAGAGCTATACAGGTTGTCTAGCGCCATCTCTTACCCACACTGTAAATAAATAAACGTCATTGGTAACGCCAGGTCAGGGGGCTCTGTAACCGTAATCGAATTATATGTCTATGAATCGAAACTATTGAATATGCGAATTAAAAAAATATCTGCAGCTGTAAGTAATCGAAACTGATACAAAGTTCCAGATAGTTTCGGATAAAGACGGAGGGTAAATGACAGGTTACGATTGCGACAGGTTTTTGTTTGTTTTGCTGGTCATCTAGACAAGACACAACAGTCAATCCTGCTATTTTGTATTTTATTACCTACTTTTATTATTTTGAAATTCTTATATCCGTGGGTAATCGAAACTATCTGAAACTAGAGGATATTCGAAAACTAGCGGATAATCCGAAATAATTTTATATCCTTAACCGCTTCTGAAACCGGTATACCTAATATTATATTCAGTTTCCGTTTCAATATTGTATTCCGAAACTCCGTAACATCCCTGATTCTTCACAACAATGTTACCTTATTGACTGTCAATGACAATTCAACATTCATTATTATGATATTAGGTACTTCCCTACCGTGGCCTACAGTGGCGTAACTATAGAGTGGCATGGCAATGCTGGCAAAATGCCACTGGCCCCTGACGACCCCCTGGTGGGGCCTCCGGTCCAAGAATTTTTGATCTCTAAAGAAGTAAATAAGTATACAAATTCAAGTAAATTATTTAGATTTATTAAACGCATTCATAAGAAAAGGATCAATTTCCCGTGGAATTTTGCCAGACTTACCACCCCAAAGATACGTCACTGGGAAGCCACCTTCAGAGACGAAAATATCCAATCAAGTCCTTGTGTATTAGTGAACTTGCCGATTTATTAATAATAAAGAAAATTTTATGCCAGTACTATTAAGTAATTTAGTAAATAATAAAAAAATAATTAATTTAATTTTTTGATTTTGACTCGGGCCTAAGGGCCTGCGCATAATCGAGACAAAAATACGATGTCAGAAGCTCAAGATCATTGCTAATTAATAAACACATGAGTACAGAATCTCAGTTACCAAGATCAGCTCTTCAATGCGCTGTACCTACTCAAGCTCTACTTACGTGTACAATTACGTCACATTGACCGAAGATTTTTTTTTAAATTTTTTGTTATTTCTTATATTTTTGTGATTTATGTTTTTAAAATCGTTTCCTCGAGCTAATGAGAATAAATCTGAAATGGTCATTCAAACGTAAAATAATAAGAGGAACTTTTTCGAAGATCTCTTTTAGGGGTCAGGACGTGAGGACAGTCTCCTCTTCACGCTTATTGCCACCTCTTTCGCTTGCATTACTGCTTCGCAGAAGGAAGTGATTTCTATTTCCTTTCGCCTCGGACCATAGCGACGTCGCTCCCGCTTTTCTATTCGCTAAATCGTCACGATGATAATAATATAATTGTCAATCCACGTTACCTATATCATTAATGCGTATGATAATGAAATGTTAAAATAAAGTAGAAACTTATGCTCTTGTAAGAACAAACATGATTTTAAAAATAAAAGTTAAAGCTCTATTCAGATGGTCTTAATTTAAATAAACAGCCAGTTGCAATTAAAATCGTATGGATGTCGTTGGCACAACTGTACCATAGCTTGCATTCAAATTACTGATTGACTGCAGGACTACATTAGTTAATATCAAATGCCATCAAAAACATAACTTGTAAAAAAACCAAGGCTCGCAACTCAGTTCTTCTACCGTAAAAAGTTGTGAGATCGATATAATACCAAGTCGGTTAATTCATCTTCTATTGACCATAAGAATATTACAAATCTTTTGTATTTTTAATAAATAGATTGACTTAGCAATCATATGAAAAACAAAATGTATCTCACAAGTAATACGTGGCACTACTACTACTATGACACTGAAACATGGTTGCTTACAATAGGCCTCATCAGAAGGCTTACAGTCACCCAAAGGGCAATGGAAAGAGCTATGCTCGGAGTTTCCATGCGCGATTACATAAAGAATGAAGATATCCGCAGGAGAACCAAGGTCGCCGACATATAATCGCCAAACTAAAGTGGCTGTGGGCAGGGCACATTGGTCGTAGAACGGATGGTCGATGGGGCCAAAAGGTTTTAGAGTGGCGACCGTGACCCAGAAAACGCAGCGTTGGAAGGCCTCCCACAAGGTGGACCACCAGGTCGTCGGTGAGAGTCGCGGGAATGCGGTGGATGCGAGACTCACAGGCTCGGCCGTTGTGGAGAAGCTTGGAGGAGGCATGGGGGAGGCCTATGCCCAACAGTGGACGTCTTTCGGCTGAAATGATGAAGTAACACGTATTATATTAAATGAAATTGTTTAGGCACTAAAAACACAAATATCTTTGTTATAGAAAATTCACCGAATTGAAAGACACATTCTTTCCGCTTTTCTGTCTTACATTTTTTTTTTTTTTTTTAATTGATATAAACCAGTGCTTGACTACGATCCCATGAATTCAAACATTCGTCAATCTAACTCACGATACGATTACAAACTCTTAAAAATATTTTTTCGAGAAAATCATAATTTACCGCTATGAATTTAAAAGAGTTTTTCCGCATGTTTTAATAAAATCTCCGATAATTTTTTTGTTATAGCTGTAATAAAATAAAATGTGGAAATACCTCCTAACTAAACCAACGTGTCCATTTCACTATTACCTCTTAAACATAGAATACTAAATAATACTAATAACTTTTGGATAGAGAAACACTATAAATTATAGTGTTTCTCTAACCAGAAAATGTTAGTCAATTTTGTTATTATAGTCTATGATAAAATATATTAAAGCAGTATAATAACTAAAGCAAAAGTTATTATTACCATAAATTAATTTAATACAAATTTTAGACTTCTCAATCAATTAAATTATTTTTTCAGGTTTCACACACAGTTAGGTTAGGTAATTGGTATTTTGCCGTCGATATATAAAAATCTACGGCATCAATTATTACAAACAGAGCAAAAACTAGTTAAATAGAGGCTAGAGAGTCACTAAGCGTAGGCCTATTACACTACGCGTTATGTCACCGTTTCGTTGGCGCGGCCATAGGTTTTTAGTCATACAGCTCCTGAAATATAAACGTAGGTTTTTTTTTGTATTTTTACAAATTTCGAGAAATTCAAATCTATGTTTTACAAAAAATTTCAAACCTCTGCGATGATTTTTTCAGCGAGATATCAACAATAATATGTTTGTCACCGTTTCGATGGCGCGGCCATGGGATTTTTGCTTTATAGCTCCTAAAATGTAAACCTAGGAATTTTTTCTATACTTTTACAATTTTTTTACAAATTCAATCTATTAATTACCTAAGATTCTACCTTTTTTTTAGAAGAATGGCGCTCTATTTCTCTTGAAAAATGACAAAAATTGATAGAGTTAATGCCTGGCACTCATCAAAAGCCGTGGACACGCTACAAACTGTTAATTTAGAATAAAATGTATTAAATTGCAATTTTTAAAATTATCACCGTCTTATTTAAGGAGATTTTTAAAATCTAAGATCTATTGAAACAACCCTCGAGCAGTTTAGGAATCGTTCTTAATTATTTGTCCAGCTTTATTATTATTTGAAATTGTAACTTGATAATAAAGTAAATTTGTAAGATAAATAGTAAGTGATTTTAATATTTACTCTTAATCCTGTTAACTCTATCCATTTAGCTATTTCATAACATAATTAATTACTTTGAGAAGAAACACAAAAGTACATAATAATATGACGTTTTATTAAAAAATGTCTAGTACTAAGTACAAATCGTACTTAAGGGCCCCTTCTTCCGAAAGTTTAGGCATTTTACGCACCGAGACGGCTTGCGCCCGCGTTGCACAGGAGCCGTCGCGATATGAACTCCGGTGACCTATGGCGGCGGGCGAGCACGCCACAGTATAGATAAATAAATCAGTATTTCAAATATTATTGGCGTGCTGGTAATAATAGCTTGTTTGCAACAAAAACGTATAGCTTGATGTGCTGTCCACTGCACTATTGACTGTAAACACTAATACACTTAGGTATATCGTTATAAATGTATGACTTTTTTTTATTGCTTGGTAAAATCATCAAATGAGTCCTGCCGCTCTGGGTGGAGCAGAAGGGACTGTCAGACTTGTACTGACTAAAATCCACCCTGTTCCTTCGGTTGCCCTTTGCGTTCCAGGGCCACGGTATTCTGATAAGACAATCTCGTGAATGAAAAGGCAGGCGATGATCATTCTGTTGAACTTAAAGAATGGTTGTAAAAGATTTGGTGAGTAATATAATGAAAGACAAATAAGATTAATTACACTGGTCTACAAAAATTTACTTTTTTTTTGCCACAAGAATTTTTTTGCTATATATGGTTTTATTTTGACTCCCTTTTGTAGGAAATAGATATAGAATAAAATTGTTAGCCATCGTTTTTTTGTGACAGTCATTTGTATTTGTCATGAAAAATATTGATACTTTACTTACAATTAAATTAAAAAATACGTCTTTTTAAACCATATATTATGATTTTCTGGAATATTTAGCTTGAGGTTGGTCTACCACAAGTATCCAACCAAAAATTGCTAATATTCAAGGACTCCATTTGCACTGGTACGGGTTTTTCATGATGAAAATGACCTGCTGCAACCTTTCTCCTTTGCGTTGGGCATTGGATCCCAGATTTTTGGTACGGAAGCCAAAATGTGATTGTAAGTGTATTTAGAGAGACCAATTATAACTCTATGCTTGATATGTTTTGATTAGGTCCTGTATGAGATTTGTGTAGTCATTTGTTTCGTAATATATAAAAAATAGATGATTTTTTTAAGTTTGTTATAAATCACCAAAAAGATGATTGAGGAACACTAATAACTGACTCAAACTAGATTAGTTTGTGTCAGTTATTAGTGTTCCTCTTGGGTATAAAAGCTAAATCATGAATTTTATTTGCAGTTACAATACACGTAGTTAGTAAATCTTGGTATCAGTTCCTGCGCAATGTTTTATTTGGCATTGCAGGTATTGGTATAGCAACACTATCAGAAAGCGTTTGTATTGCAGAACGCACACTTACATATTTTATAGTGTATGCGTCATATTTATCACTTTTGCCATATAAGTCTGGCAAAACGACCACAGACACGTAGTGTGTCTGTGGTCTTTAGGATCCTGTTCAAAACATAGGGTTTCCGAAGCCATTAAGCGCACTCCTTATGTCGAATTTGTAAAAATCTTTACTCTTGTTGTAGATCTCATATGAACACTCACTTTACTTTGAGGAGCCACGGAAAAACCAAAATTATCACGATAACACCATTTTACCCAAGTCAGCAAAATTTCTTCACTCACTTTTAGAATTTGGTTCACCACATACCTACTCGGCAGAAACTGTTAGGGTAAATGAAACCCACATCTTGTTTATGTGTTGAGAAACCAACAACGAGTAGCTTATGCATGACAAACTCACAATTGAGCACTATATTTGTTGCAATTCGAGCGCATTTAGTGGAAAGTTCGGTAAAATTTTAAGTGGCTGTCACAAAAAATCTAAGGCTAATAAAAACAAAGTATGTAGTGTTTTATGATGACGGTAGATACTTTAGTAAAAATATTTAAACACAATCTCTGTGGGAAAAACCTTGTCGACTAGTGTTATAATATAATAAAATAAAATATATAGTATCAGCAAAAAAAAATAATATTCATAAAAATTAAAATTCATAAAAATTTAGAGGTCGTGTGCTAGGTCCAGGTTCATTTTCATCGACCGATATATTCCTCAATGCTGGGCGCGAGTCTCCTCTAAGAGGGTCAAAGCCACAGTCCTCATGGCACTCCCCTCCGCGTTGGGAACTAGGACCTGATAGCAAATCAGGATTGTTTTGCGTTAGAGATTCCTCATTTTCCTTATTTTCGGATGATTTGTTCTCTTCAAGTGCCAGATTTCTTATGCCTATACCACGCGTATGTCTGGGGTTAACGATTTCAGGAAGTAGGCATTATATAGCATTATATATAGGTTCAACGTTATAATAATCATCTTCCTCTTTTTGATTTTCAGCTTCAACAATAATGGAATCATCTTCGTCTTTTCCAGTTGTCCTTTGAAATTTGTCTTCTTGATTTTCAGCTTCAAAAATAATGGAATTATCTTCGTCATCCCTAGTTTTTCTGCAACAATGGAATGTCATTAACGTAATGAAACGGATTTGGTTTCAAAGTCACCGAAATAAACTTTAACAAAAAATCATTTACTGCCATGTTACATCCCATAATAAGATACATAAGACATGTGATAAGTAAGAAAACTAAAGCGCGACGGCATATAACGTCAAACTTGTAGCGGATGAATAAAACTGCTCCGCCATAGTATATTGTGTAATATGTACATAATGTACTTACGCATACTGTCCTTCTTTAGAGTGCCCATCGGTACTTTTTTTGGTCATCAAAGTACCTTTTCCGGTACGTGGTCTCAGAGCACTGGAATGGAATAAATTTCATTACATATTTTCAAAAAAATCAAATTAACAAACACAAATTACAAGAGTTATAAATAAAACCTGATACATATATAAAAATCTCGTGTCTTGACCAGTTTTTTGTATATATTTGGTAGGTTTGAGAATAGGTCATAGGCTATTTCTATAGCGGCCGGCCGATTTCTACCTACTAAACGCAGCGCGACCATAAACCGTGCTCTAGGTACTTACCTAGTGAGTACAAGTAGTGACCGATAGCCATTGTTCAATTTCTTTCAAATCTTCATAAACATAATAAAAGAATGTAATAATAAAAATAAAACACAGCATACCTAGGTACTTACATCTCCTTGAATTTGACCAGTATGCAAAACTGCACTTTGTAAAGGTATAAGAATGTTTCCATTATAGATTTAAAATTCTAGTCATACTGACTTCGCTGGTCTGTGTAGAGGAGTAATTATATTATGACGTATTTATAGAATAAGTACTTACGCAATACATTTTCGGATTTTCTTCACTTCAGATACCCTTTTTTTCTTAATTTTGTTTTTTCTATTCGCCATTGCAATTACTTATAATACAATACGTTTATTTACGCGCGCGGCAAAAATAATTTGTGGTCGCGAACAAAAGTTGCATAGGTCCTGCCTCGATGACGTCCGGCAGGACACTGGCGCGGTGCGCGCGTGCCATTTTCACGTATTTATTTTATATAAAAAAAATTAAGTGCCATATTATAAATTTATCCAAAAATATCCCTGTCAAACCCGTTTAGTAAATGAAATGTTAAATTTTCATAAAAGTTGCGTTCCCCCAAGTCTCATAAAACTTAAAATACTTTCAAAATCGACTTTACTTCAGATTTTTTTTTTATCGAGTGAAATGTGAAATAATCTGTTTTTAACCAAAAAAGTCACTAGATCAAAGATGTATCTATACTATATATTTTTTTACGGATTTAAATATGATGATTTCTCTGAAAACAACTCGATCTAGAAACGTAAATTTCGAAAAAGGGGCCCTTAATTATAAAAAAAACCACCTCTGTATAAATATGTAAAAAATTAAAGCAAATTTCACAACTTGTTTTAAGCTGCCTACCTAGAAATACATTAGATTAAAGTAATAATAAGTATTTCTACGTATAACTGTGGTAGAACGTCGTCGCGTGGCGTGGATCAAGTGTAGCTCTACAAGCCTAGTTGTCATATAAAATGTATGGAGGCCAACGACGCGCCCAGATCAGCGTGTGTGGCACACGTTTACTCGTATGGCCGCGATGTGCGCGGTTGTTTGCGGCTCCCGCAGCATTGGCGGGCAACTAGTAGATTCACGCCGGCCGCGGTCCCGTCGATTACCAGACTGCGAGCTACCCATTGCTCAACGTCCGCAAGTCCGTGTCTACCGTGACTGGTAGTCGCGGTTGGGGTCTCGACGGCCGGGACGTGAGGATGTTCGTTCCCCACGCATGCAGCCTTCTCCTTCACTAGCATTACTGCATTGCAGAAGTAGGCGACAGACTGCCATTCCTCCTTGTTCCGGACCATAGCTGGCGCGAGAGGTCGGTGCCACCGATTACCTTTACGGGGATATGGCGGTGTTCCGCCAAAGCGGGGCACACCTCTATCGTACCTATGCTCCACACTGTCTTTTGAGCGGTCAACACAGTGGTGACACCCGGGCGTTTCTTCCATCTTAATCCAATGCAGGAACCTTTCGAACTTACCATGTCCGGTAAGGACTCTGTCATGCGGAAGATGAGGACGCCTGATGCCTCTCCTTAGAGGGGACTTACCGCCATTATCATGGCGTGTTCATTGGTCATCAAGCTGTGAATTCACATTTCTGTATTGCAAGAAACCGACACTAGATTTTTTTTTTTTTATTGGGTGGGAAAATCATCTTATGACATCCCCGCTCTTGGGCGGAACGGGAGATAGTGTCAGACTTTTACTGACTAAAAACCCACTCCTGTTCCTTCGTTGCCTTCGTCCCAGGGCCCCGGGTTTCGCTTTCACACTACCCGTGGCCCCAGTAGTCTTCGACCCTACTGGGCCCCTACGATTTGCTGACATCTCCTTGAGGCAGGCGTGGAACAGTACGCGCCGTTGACAACTTGGGCTCGGTCCGGACGGTTACCGGACGGTCGGACTGCGAGCCACCCATTGCTCGCCGTCTGCAAACCCGCGCCTACGGTGGCCGGAAATCGGGATCGGAATCCCGGCGGCGGTTGGAGCGTAAGGACCGTTGCCTCACGCGATCGGCCGCCTCCTTTGCTAGCATTACTGCTTCGCAGAAGGAGGCGACCGCCTGCCACTCCTCCTCGCTCCGGATCATGGCCTGAACCAAGGCCCGGCGCGAGAGATCGCCGCCGCCGATTGCCCCCACGAGGACACGGCGATGCTCTGCCCAAGCGGGGCACACCTCCATCGTGTGCTCTACCGTGTCCTCCGGGCGGTCCACACAGTGGCGATACCCGGGCGTCGTTTCCGCACGAATCCGGTGCAGGAACCTCCCGAACTTACACGTCATGCGGAAGGTGAGGACGATTGACGATTATACAATTTCTCCATGAGAACTCGCCGGAGCTCTGTCCGCCATGCTGCGACTTGACGCGGCAGCGGAGTTTCGCCCCGGCGTTGCATCTCCATGCGCAGATCGTGCATGAGTGCAAGGACTGTTGCCTCCAGCTCCCATGGTGGCTGGCCAGCAAGGAGGCTCGCCGCTTCGCGGGAAATCGTCCGGTATCCTCGCACCATCCGTATGGCCATGACCCTCTGGCACGCGTTCAGCCGGGCCGCCGGCTGCTTCCGCAGCGCCGGCGCCCACACCGGCGCACCATAAAGGGCCATGGACCGAACGATTCCTGCGTAGAGCCTCCGGCAGGAGGCGTCTGGACCCCCAAGGTTGGGCAGGAGCCGCCCGAGGGCAGAACCGACACTAGATTCGTTTTTATCGCTACAATTTATAAGAGATCCAAGCGAAAATTGTAGAAGAAGTGGACTTATGATTTTATAATTATGTATTATTAGTTTTCAAACCGAAGTCATTACCTAATACCTATTAGTAAAGTTGTAATAATGTTAGCAAAAATATTAGTTTGAGTAATTCTATTATTTCGTCTGGGTTATCGAAATTAGAGTTAATTTGCACGTTTTGGTGGTTTTTTTTTGTAGTGCAGTCGGTTTTTTTTTTTGTAAAAAGTTATTAATTACACACTTTTTAGTTGTGATACACATAGCCAGAAAACCTATTTCACATGACAATTCCAACTAACCCAAACACTGCTAGGATACATGATACCTTTCACCTTCCGGCTCCATCATCGGATCAGTTCGATAGTACCTTATAGCCAAATTGCATCTCATGACCATTCTAATAAGCCCAAACACGGCTAGAATCATAGAAGTATAAAAAACGCTAGGATACATTGATTACGGATTTTCGGTGCATACTTTCCGGCTCCATCGTCATCAGATAACTTCGATGATATCATTTTTAACCGACTTCAAAAAAAGAAGGAGGTTATCAGTTCGGTTGTATGTTTTTTTACGTGTGTACCTCAGAACTCCGTCGTTTATGGACCGATTTGCAATTTTTTTTTCCTCTAAAGGATATGCTTCCAGATTGCTCCCATTCAAAATCCAGTTTTGATGATGGGGTCAAAGATTCAAAGCATTTTATTTCAAATTAACCATTTACAGGCACTTTTGAAATATCAAGAAGTCAGTCAGACGGAAAAAAAAAATGATGCTAATTGCATATTCCAAAGCGTAGATCTCTATGGAGAAGAATGTGCAAGAAACTCCATGGACCAGCATTGAGCCAAGCATTTTTATCTTGAATATAATCCTCCAACTTATAATATGCTTGCCTGCATAGTGTGAATTTAATACAAGATTTAAATTTCGTTTCATTGAGTTCTAATATTTGTGGAGGTATTTTATTTATTAAAACATTTAAAACAGTATCCCATGAAAGAAGAGGCTACTTTGGCCAGTCTGAAACCTGGTTAAACTAGTTGTTTCCTATGTCTTGTAACATAATTAAGTCTATCGCCTCTTTTGTTAAAAAGATGAAGATTTTTTCTAACGTACATGATGTTTTCATAGATATATTGACAAGGCACCGTCATGATGTTAATATCCTTAAACAGTTCCCTTAGAGAATCGCACCGGCGGAGATTGGAAATAGCTCGGACAGCTCTTTTCTGTAGAATAAAAATTGAGTCAATGTCTGCAGCCCGTCCCCATAGTAAGATACCGTATGACATGTTACTATGAAAATAGCTAAAATAGACTAGTCTAGCGGTATTAACATCCGTAAATTGGCGGATTTTTCTGACAGCATATGCAGCTGATCCATGAGGAATCGAGGGAACTTCTCAAATATAGGCAACCATATAGTGATTTTGGTATTATTTTTGGAGCTTAAACATATAGTCAAAAAGTAACACTTGATGAAGTGGAACTGATGAAGAAGACCAGACATGGCCAACGTAACTTCATACTCTCTCTCTGGACTTTTATAGTCGAGTGAGTAGTTCATTTCTTGTTTTGAATGATAGAATAACAATAAATAATGATTTATTAAACAGCAAAATAATTATTAATTTAGGTATATTTTTGAACAATGAATATTTGATTGTTTAAAATTGAATAAAAAAGGTAGGTCAATTTGGAGTAATTTGGCCTCCTTAACCCTATTTATAACGATGACATATTGAAAGGACAGATATTGACCGCTTTGTTCTGATTCAGTCTTCTTTATGAAGTTTTTAGAGGTTTCTTTGCCTTGAAAAGGAATAAGGAACAATATAATAAATTAGGTACAGACACTATAGATTTCTGAAAATTAATTTGAGTCAAGTTTGAGTCATTCTTTTTATACTGATCCGCTCAATAATTGAATCCACATTATGACTCAATAATTTTGTAAACTCGTTCTTTAATGATTTGCTAATTTACGTCTGGCATTACAATTTAAAAATTTAAAGTCTTATAACGTCATTTTTTTTTAAAAAGAATGTAGGTAGATAATGAATGTTATGGTATTACTGATTACGTTATCTATTCAAATATCTTGCCGACTTGGTCCAACGACCGTTTAGTTCACGCCTTAAAGGTCAACAGCGAAAATGGCATGGCCGCTAAATTTCCTGATATTTCACGGCTTGTGAAAACGCTCAAGGCTTATTCGTTGTCACGGGCTAGTCGTGAGAATGAAGATAATAGATTTACATCATTTCAGTCTGTCTGTAACCGATAGTAGGTAGGTAAGTACTAGGTAGGTATGAATATTGTCAGATTTGTCAGAACTGGTTACGTAATGCAAAGCGTAAATCTAAATTGTTTTTGTGTCTAAAGAAAGTATGTTAGATTATAAAAGATACCTATAATTTCTGTTAATTAGAGTATATAGCTGGGTTAATAATCTACAAAATTATCGTTACATAAGCAAGCGAAAATTATTTCCTTGGCGATGCTAAAACAACAGGAGATTCGCTGTCGTTATTATGTATGTATGTTCTAGGTAAAACAACGTGACAGGAAAACTATGTTAAGTATTCTTCTATCTAATCTAAGACAGTGCAACCAATTCATCATAATATCAGTCGGCCGCGAGGCGCCTATTATGAGTTTGAACATAGGACTAAAGTTAGCTAGATGTTATATTCGTACGAGTAGGTTCATGGCCCAACTAAAACAATAGTTGAATACTAGCGCGTGATTCTGGTTCTGAATAATTATGCATAAATTAAAAAGCTGATTTACCTGCTAGTCGTATTTTAACAACTCTGAAAGAAAGTGGAAACAGACAGGCAACACGTACTCTATTATCATCATCATCAATAGTTTCATAGTTACGTCCTACATAAATGAATTAGCTTATGGACCTTGTTGCGGGTGGTAGAGATCATATACTAACATGTTAGTAAAAAAAAAAACAAAAAAAGAATCTGCTTTAACTGACCACTACTACAATACGTGAAATGTTTAGTAAAGATAAATCTGTGTAACTATGTAGGTAAGTATAAAAATGTCACAGTGTGCGGATGTACGCACGGCTGAGCAGCCAGGAAGTGGATCAGCCCAGGGGCGCAGTCTCTCGTTGATATAAACGCGGCAAGTGACTGCAGATACGCTTCGCCGCCGTATGTGTGCCTGTGCGATGGCCTACTACACGTGGGTCAAGGACCGGAGCGCGGTCATACCTGCAACGCATGCCTTGTCATGCAAGCATTTCGCACTTACACTGTCGCAATTCAATCAATAGGTAGTGTGTTTTTTCTAATATGTTTAACAAATATTATTGAAGGTTAAAGCCAGAACACAGTTTACCACTCAATGTGCTGTAGAACCGCTGTACGTATTATCTATCTGATAAGTAATTCCTGATTATCAGCATACACATTCGATAGTTAATTATTAAATAAAATTCTGTCATGAAATATAAACACTAACTAAGTTGAATTGAAAGTACTTACCTAGTTTGCCTTACAATATTACAAAAACGAATATTTTATGACTTGTTTATTTCGAATGAAATATAATCAGTGACATGTTGTGCAAGGCCCTATAAAGAATGTTGAATGCCACAAATCAAAGGTATTACTTAGAGATTCATACACCCAAAAGAAAAAATAGCTTTTCGTCACGCACCTTTTAAGTAAGGCGTGGTTAATTAGGTTAGTGGTATTATAATACTTATTGCCTATGTAGCTACCAATAAAGCTAACTGTGTATTTCTTTGCTTTCAGATTCTCTTTTGCACGCTGAATACTCACAAAGTGGATATGAAGAAACTTCTAGGCGGACAAATAGGATTAGAAGATTTCATATTTGCACACAGAAAAGGACGACCAAAAGAAATAGAAATTGTTAAAACTGAAGATGCTTTGGGATTAACAATCACAGATAACGGTGCTGGATACGCTTTTATAAAGAGGATAAAGGAAGGCTCTATTGTAGCCAGAATACCACACATTGAGGTACGCATATGTTTTATTTAAGCATAAAATCCTATAATAGGTTCAGCGTTAAACAAGATGAAACCATACATACCGTTATAAAATTTGACTGAACGTACAATATGTTTTAAATTTATTTAGCGTAAAATTGTATTAAGTGATTTGTGGCGCAAACGGGCCAGCAAGAAGCAAGAACTTTTCATTTGCACCTAACCATAATAACTATAGACCGAAAATCAAGCGTCTGTAAGATTACTTTATTTGTTGGGCTTTATAAATAAAGGTTACCTACGTTCACTAACAATGATTCGTACAATCAGGAATGCGGATAGAATGCGATTAGTACAACAATTACAACAAATCTATGATTTTTAATCTCCTACGTAGATAATGATAATTATTACAATTATAATATTTTGGCTGATTAATATGACTAAGTATCTAACTATGACACTCCAATAATAACTCAACTAATAAGTCTTCGGTCAATTGGAACCGCTCCCTACTGGACCCGCGGGTACTTAAAGTTGTAATTTTTTTTTCTGTAATTTTTTGTTTAACTTGACTCACATTCTTTACAAGACAAATATTTTTATAAAAAATTTGTTTAATTAACTAAAATATATAACACAGAAAAACTGATCAAATGCAAGTCGGACTCTTGCACCGAGGGTTTCGTCCAGTTACGTAGGTAAATAGTCGGATTTCTGAATTGTACCGAATAATCATCTTACGAAAAGATAAACTGTATTGAGGGATAAACTTTTCTGTCGTTGGAAAACTGTTGTTCCCATATCGCGGTTAGTTTATCATTTGCAAAGAAGTTTATAATCACAAAAAGTAATTATTTGTGATATACCTACCTAAGTACAAATTTACTCCGTGGCTGTATTAATAATAAAATTGGGTAGTGGGTTCAATTGACCAAAGAATTTCATTAAATATTAGGTACCTAGGTACTTAAGTGCAAAAATAACTTCATCTATTCAACTATTAAAATACAGCATAATAATTATATTTCCAAAATCTTCTGCAGCATCATCGTTACATTTAAATGGCTATCTACTTATTTTGGATAGATAGAAATTTTCGGCCAAGTGTCAATGTGAACTTTTTTTCGCCCCTCTTTACAGCCCATAACTACACCCAAATTGAAAGCAGATTTATTTTGTATATACTTACACAGCCTAAACTAACATAATGAATAAAATGTCGTAAAAATCTGTATAGTTACTCGTATATAAACGATTTCCAATTCATTCTAATATCCTTATGAAACATCTTATTTATTCTTGAAAAAGTAAAACCCATTGATTTCTATTATTTAAAACTTGATGCACAAAGGTATAATCATCTTGAAATATCTTTTTTAAACAAACGAAACAAAAATCCAATTGTAACGAAAAATCATAGACTTATAAAAAAACAGTAACTAAGACAGTAAAAACAACTCCTTTCTTATATCTATGGATAACATTGTCAACGGGATAGGCTTATAATTCTGGTAGCCTGCTAAACAGCCCGTCTATTAAAAACTTCAAAAACCAGTATAAATTTATGGAATATGGGTTATCCTTATAATGCTCAGTTTGAAGGCGCAACCGGTTCTTTTAATATAGTATCTAACACATATCGTAGATAACCGCAAGTGTTTCTGTACGCACGTACAAAGAGGTACAGTACAAATGACAGTTAAATTACAATTTCATTGTTGTTATTCAAACTGGTTTTCGTCGTGGAATAAAACGACTAGAATCTAGAAATCCCATAATCCATATGGCCAAACAAAGCTGCACAACTACTTATTATACAGAAAACGTACGTGTAACACATACATCCAAACTGTCGCATTTTTAGTATTCGAGCCTA
Organism: Mythimna vitellina; assembly: GCA_949316375.1. Classification (NCBI taxonomy): domain Eukaryota; kingdom Metazoa; phylum Arthropoda; class Insecta; order Lepidoptera; family Noctuidae; genus Mythimna; species Mythimna vitellina. The sequence continues at coordinate 15,171,370 of OX438688.1, forward strand.
TTTGTTAAGTCGTAGTTTTTACTAAACTTTCTTATATCCTACCAAATCAATTAAATTGCAGAGGAGTACCATTAGGATCCATTCTTAAACGACTGGTTTTTGGAGGCGTTTATAAAAAGTACAAAAAACCAGCGCTGTCTACTGGCCCAAATCGATTCCACACTATTTTTTATACCCACCCGTTGATTCTATCTACATCATTTTTAATAATGATAATTCTCAATCTGGATTCTGTATCAATTCACAATTGTCTTTTTTTTGTTAGTTGGGAAATCATCCAATGACATCCTCCGTTCATGGGCGGGGCGAGAGGGCGTGTCAGACTTTTACTGACTAAAAACCCACTCCTGTTCCTTCGTTGCCTTTTGTACCAGGGCCGAGTCTTCCTTTTAGAATCAGACCCTTGGCCCCAGTAGGCTTCGATCCTGCTGGGCCCCTAAAGTTGCTGACATCTCCTTGAGGCGCGCGTGGAACAATGCGCGCCGTCGACAACTTGGGCTCGGTCCAGACGGTCGGAGGGCCAACAAAGGCAAAGAGGGAACAGGAATGGTCCTGTTCCCTCTTTGCCTTTGTTCCAGGGCCCTGGGGTTCACTTTCGCACAACCCATGGCCCTAGTAGGCTTCGACCGTGGAAGGGCGCGCGTGGAAAACTACGCGCCGTCGACGACTTGTGCTTGGTCCGAACGGTTACCGGACGGTCAGACGAGCTACCCATTGCTCGCCATCTGCAAGCCCGCGCCTACGGTGACTGGAAATCGGGAACGGAATCCCGGCGGCTGGGGCGTGAGGGGCGTGCCCTCGCGCGTGCGGCCGCCTTTTGCTAGCATTACTGCTTCGCAGAAGGAGGCGACCGCCTGCCACTCCTCCTCGCTCCGGACCAGAGGCCGGAGAAGACCCGGCACGAGAGATCGTTGCCGCCGATCGCCCCCACGGGGGCACGGCGGTGCTCTGCCCAGGCGGTGCACACCTCTACCGCATGCTCCACCGTGTCCTCCGGATGGTCCACACAATGGTGACACCCGGGCATTTCTTCCGCACGAATCCGGCGGTGCAGGAACCTCCTGTGCTTGCCATGTCCGGTGAGGACCTGCGTCATGCGGAAGGCAAGGACGCCGTGGGATCTTTCCAGCCCCTCCTCAAAGAGGGGACTTACCGCCATAATTGTGGCGTGCCCAACAATTTACCAGAATGAATTACGATTTTACGTTTGTAGGTAAACTAAGCATCTCATATGATTGTGAACCTTAATGAATGCTTTTAATGTGGATATTCGTATAACCGAATCAATGCGAGCTAATGGTTCATTCAAACGACTTTTTTTTTTTAATGAACCGTGATTCTAATTTAGCAAATTGCAGTCGAACTGGAGCCTGTGAATCTTGCCCTTACCATTGTCCAGTAGAAAATATAATATAAATCAATATTATAATAAATGCATTTGTTGGTAGAAATGACATTACCCATTGATTATAGATAACAAAGACTTTGGCTCGGACTAATTGATAATAATTATGAAACATGAATAGATTACTTCATAAAGTGTTAGTATCCCGTCCCCAATTGCTAGCGTGTTATGCAGCTGGTACACTTTGCAGTTTACAAATATAACTAACTTCCGCTAGTGAATATCAACATTCGAGTAGAGCTTAAAATAGTTATCTATCTGCCAGTTATGATTTAAATAACTTGTAGCCAAATTTTATCATATAATAATTATATTCAAATAATAAAAGCAGCTGCTGCTGTCTTTATAAAATATTAGATATACTAGACTAGCTTCTGCCAGCGGCTTCACCCACGTTTTAGTAGGTTTCTCCATATAAACTTTAGACCCTCGTTTCATTACCTTAGGGAGTGAATTTTGAAAAATCCTCTCGTCTACGTCATAAAAGGAAGCGATGTGAAAAATTTTATACTTCTAATCCAAGTATTTTAGCTGTGCGTTGATATGTCAACCAGTCAGTTTCTACTTTTATATATATATAGATTGATTAACTTCAAACATGTGAACTAAGAAGACCTAAAAAAATAGTGTAAATTATATTGATAGGCACATAATATGCAAACTGTATATTTTATTATGTTACTGAACACCCAAAAGTTATCATTAGTATAGGCTGTTATTATTTGATGGTATAAATTGTGGGCGTCAATTCCTGTTGCGACATCGGACTTCGGTGTATATAGAAAAATTTGCATTAGAACCGAACGCACGTTCAGTTAATATTGCTACTAGCTATATTAACTAAAAATGCGTTCGGTTCTTTCCGTAATATATCTTAGCGAGATTTCATAAAGATGCTAGCAGAAGTGTATCCGAGTGTGGTCGTTGGCCTTGTTAAGAGATTCACCGGAAATGACAGATTATAGTATTAAAGTTGTTCACTTTTAATTCAGGTTGGAGATCACATTGAGAAGCTAAATGGAGAAAATATGGTCGGCAAAAGACATTATGAAGTTGCTAAGATACTAAAAGATATTCCAAAAGGAACTACTTTTACGATTCGATTGGTAGAACCTCTGAAAAGTGGATTCGCAAGTATTGGGCCCAAGACAAGCGGTGCAAAATCTGGAAGAAAACAAAACTATGGTTCCGGGAAAGAAACATTACGGTTTAAGGCCAATGGTCAGGCTACAATAGAAAATGATGTAAGTTATCATTTTGACCTACCTAATACGAAAACACCTGAATACACGCGTTCAGTTCGAATACATTGATAATAATTATAATCATACAAATCCCATTATTTGATGTCTTTATGGTTCCAATAACAGCTAGATACTTAGTTGGAAATCTGATTTACTTAATTGATAGTTGCCCTGTTTTTATAATAATTACTTTTTTTGGACGATTCGTTTCGATCTAGGTATAAATCACAAAGAAGAACCACCTTGACATCTACAGAAAGGACAATTTTATTAGTTTCTAGCTTTTATATAAAACACTCGAGGCTACCAAGTGACTAACGAACCATGTCCAAATAAAATATGAGAGTGACTAATGTAGGCGAAGTTGTTTAGAAGAAATCGATCAGTATCTGTTTAAAGAATTTTTAGAATTATGAACAGCAAGAAAGGATTTCGTCATCATCTTGATATCACGTTAGCAAGTTATAATGCGGAATCAAAGATGACGCAACTAGTTAACAATAGAATTGGAATCTAATTGAAAGATGGGTAAACAATGGACGTACTCATCTTTGAAGTACTATTTCAAGTTTCAAAGCAAAATATGGATTACTTTATCTCTTATTTTATAGTCATACATATAGTCGCTATTGTCTAGCACATTTAAGACCTAACTTCCACCCTATCACGCATTCATAATATTTGTTTTATCATGGCGACATAAAAATGACAGACCATTAATTAAATCTTATAAATTTTTCAGCATGACGAAAAATCAAAAGCTGGTATCGAGAAAATCAACAGCTTATTGGAATCGTTCATGGGCATCAACGACTCCGAACTAGCATCGCAGATGTGGGATCTTGCTGAGGGGAAAGCCAACTCTATGCAACTAGCAGACGCCATCGATAATAGTGACTTACAAGAATTTGGATTCACAGACGAGTTCATAATTGAATTGTGGGGTGTTATTACAGACGCTAGATCTGGTAGACTCAGTTAGAAACTTGTTAAATTTATTATAGATAAGGTAACACGAATGTTTATGTAGATACAACTGTCGTAACTTGCTATTACTTGAAATGCGTTATCTTGAAATAACGGTAAGCGACCTACTTTCGGGCCGCTGCATTCATTCAACTTATTTTAAACTTTACTATAGTCGTTTCTGTTTCAGTCCATGTGTGAGAATATTTAATATTTTGGTAGACTGTTCTGATATTATTAGATTTACTTAACCCTTGAGTTCATAATCTTTGGTTCATTCTTGGATCGAAGTAACATGAATGTAACCGGTCCGTTAAATGAAATAGTTCGAAGTTGCAGCCGAGTAAAACAAAAAAAAAAAACACGGCTTTTATTAGTCCCGACTCCTGTTGCGCTACCCACATCATATCGACCGGTAACTACACCTGCCCGCACCTGTACCACATGAGTAGATAAACGGAATATCTACTCATGTGCCTGTACTAAGTATTTCCATTTAATGTAATCACGTTGATTATAAATGACTAATGCAAGGCAAATAAAATGTTGGTACTATCGTTTTATCGCATTTATCTCCAAATGCATAATTATTATTAATGTTTAAATGAAAGTGAATAGATAAATCGCGTTAAAACTAGGTCTACAATGACAAAGAAAGTTGACGTCGTTACGTGTTTTAATGATGCCCTCTATGTTTGTAGGTATGGTATGTCTATCAGTCAAACTGAATTATTGTTAGATAAAATCTTAAAATTCAAAACTAATAACTGCCTACCTGTTTTTTATCATTATGTTTATGATAGAAATCAGTCTGTGCTGCATATTCGAAAGGTGAACTTCATTATTGTTGATTATAAAGTTATCCTTAAGTAGGTATTCAAGTAGAAACAAAGCAATTGTGGGTACAAATATAAAATATAGTTTATAACTAATTTAAAAAAAGGTTGGCGAGGCCATATGATTTTTGAGCATTTATAAATGTTTTCAGTACCAAGTAAATATGTATATTAATTAGTAAATCATTACTTGCTTATTACACTCACATTGGCAATAGCTTTTAAGATGAAATTGATGTTATAAGAAACCTATTAGGTAATGGTTTTTCGCGTTGAGTAAGACAAAATACGATAATCTCGAACTGTATGAATGTGTGTGGTTGTCCTCTGACTTTATCTTACATAATAAAGTTTCACAACATTTTCTTAAGCTAATATGAACATTCCAATTTTGAATGAGTGCTCACTGCATCCATTCAAAATTCCTTTTGCATTTTCACATTCTAATATATTTATATACAAGCATTTCTTACGAATATGGACGCCTAAACTGTTCAAACTTACTTTTAGAAACGCGTAAAGATAGCGTTTCAAGTCAAAGTATTATACTTAGTTCATAACTCTTGTCCTTAGTTCAATGCGCAAAACCATTGTAATATTTTGACGTTATACAGGGTGTAATGGATGAGAGTGATCTTATTTTAAATACTGCTTCTGCCCATAGAAATGAACATTATCAATTCCGGAAAAGAAATTTTACCAGTCATAATAATTTTAATCAGCTAATGATAACTTTGTACGGAAAGTCCAGTTTTAAGTTTGATAATGGACTATGAAAATAAAGTTTTGTTACTATTTTGGTGTACAATAAAATTTATTCTAATCTATGACTTCCTTGAAGAAAGTTATTCATGTCCATAATAATGTAGAATCAGTATCTAAAATATCCACGTTACATCTTGTGCATAGAAAACTGACTTTTAGGATTTTATTACACATCAGATACAGTGGTGCAAGGAAAATGGTTGTACTGTAAAAATAAAAGCTATTGCGAGGCAAAGGGTGCTGCAGATTCATAACAATTTATCTGCCAACAAAATCGGTTCATAGAGGAGCTGAACTATTTTCCTGTTTTATTTGTAAACAGGCACTTTAGTTACAAACACAGTCGTATCTATTGTAACATCTAGGTGCTGTCATTAAAATAACTTATTTTATAGAAATCGTTATCTGCGGGTAGCAAAGATATTAATGAACGAGTCATTCATTAAGTAGATAGTTAGAGAGTAAATTAATAGTATAGCATTAGCATTAATTACATTGTCGGTTCTAATGGAACACGACGTAAAAGAAACAAAGTTTGTTAACTACATAGGTATTAATTTAATTATTATCATCGAGGGATGCTTATCCCAAGGTACCTTAAGTAACATTCGGGAGCTCGCAGAAAGCCACTGCCTAATTGACATGCAAATCTCGGTGGTCTCATTAAATCAAAACTATTTAAAGAAAATTAAAACAATCTGGTTTTGTTTTTGGTTAATTTTATAAGATGGGTAGGTATCTTATTTATCCTTGATAAGATACGGTACCTACCTACTTAGGTACCAAAAATGTATCCTTGTCAACTTGGTATTACAATGCTAACTATGTTGTATTATTTTTTGTATTTAACTGTAGATGTCGATAGCAAGATTAAAGTACCTAAGAGACGAATATAATTATGTTTTTTCATGTAGTAATAATAATACACGTATCTTGTCATATACTTTATTGTTAATGTGATTAGATATTATAAAATAGAATTTTTAAAAAACAAATGTTTTTTTTGGTACTACACAATATTATGTACAGTCATTAGATAGAATGTATTTTTGTAATAGAGACCCATAACGATGAAATAACTTCTATTAAGTTTAAATTTATAAAAATGTTAAGGTACACATTATTTATAGAAAATAAAAATATTTTTCTGTATTAAGATATCGTGCATAATGTTTTAATTTTTTTATTTAAATACCTATTACCAAGATGAAGTAAAATTATAAAACATAACAAGTAACAGAAAGCAGGTACAAAAATATTTAACAAAAATAAACACGGGCAAGAGTCTGTGTTTGTTTTTGTATAATTTGTTGTACCTACTTAACAACAAATAACACTAAAAATAAATCTTTTTCTGAGAAAATTGGCTATAAAATAATAATAATATAATAATAATAATAATAATTTATTTATTCAGACATCATTGATCCAATGGTTAGTAGAAAACTTATCATCTAGGTGTTAGTAAATTAAAAAGATTAAAAATGTCACAATATAATTAGTTTAACCCTATTCCATCAGCACCTTAATTTGATGCTTCAGTATAGGGCAACAAAATTTGTCAACAACAACCGCCAGAATGCCATTGCCGCTCGCACGAACCCTGCTTAATAAGGAGGCCACATTCTTGCGTAAAACGGCTGCAAATCCATCTGTACGCGCCTCCATGAACATTCCAGAAGCGCTGCAAAACCGTGGTAGCCGTAATAACATCCTAAAGGCGTTGTTGTATTGGACGCGCAAGGCGCCGATAGTTCTTCGCGAATACGTTGCCCACAAACTACTGCAGTAGAAGTTTTGGCAGTATGCCTTAAACAGCGTGATCTTAACCTGCTTCGAGCAAGTTGCAAATCTTCTGACCAACATATTCGCTCTCACCGTCAACGCCCTGCGTTCCCTATCAATATCAGCATCATCCTTTAGATCAGCCGTTACGACATGACCTAAATATTTAAATCTATCAACTCTGTTAAGAGTAACATCATTCAACATCACGGGTGGCACAGTGTCGGGTCCTAAACCACCCTTTGAAAACAACATGAATTCGCTTTTCTTAACATTGTAGCGTAAACCATGGGTCAAAGCAAAAGTCTCACAAAACTTTAATAATTTTCGAAGTGCGCTGACAGATGGCGCCAGCAGCACCATATCGTCAGCGTAACTCAAGTTATTGACAAAGATACCGTCTATGGAACAGCCGATCTGCATGCTGCTGAGGCCATCTATCAGGTTATTAACATATAAGTTAAAAAGTTTAGGAGAGGTTACTCCTCCCTGCCTCACACCACACTTCAAACCATATGCATCCGATAATTCACCTGCCCACTTAACATAATTGATCTGATTGTCATACCAATACTCAAAAACATGACATAGCTCTTTAGGCAAGCTAGTATTACGAAGTTTCTTCCACAGCACACCATAATTTACCATATCGAAAGCCCTGGAAAGGTCCAGAAAGCACGCGTATACTGGTGTCTTTCTGTCGACATAGTATCTCACAGTGTGCTTTAGTGTCAAAATGGCGCATTTCGAAAACCAAATTGTCCGTCATGCAGATTTATGTGCCTTTCAAGGTAATTGTCCATTAAACGATCCAGAACCTTTGCAATAATAGTAGCCAACGATATCGGCCTGTAATTATTTTTATCCGCAATATCTCCTGTCCTGTTTTTAATTATTGGCACGACAATAGTCTTCATCAGATCCATTGGCAAATAAGAATGTGAAACACACAAGGAGAAGAACATAGCAAGAACCCGCGGCAGGTGTGATCCTGCATACTGCAAGTGCTCAATGCTAAGACCGTCGTGGCCTGGCGATTTACCCCTACTCATGTTCTGAAGTGTAACTCTTACCTCCCTTGCCGTGAACCTAACACTACATGGCATGCCATTCTGCGACGACTCAGCACTGAGCACCCGCTCAGTACAGGTATTTAGCGGTGATTCAACCTGAAAGTTATTTCCAAAAAGATTTGCTATGTCTTTAGCTTCTGTCTGTCCTGCAATGCTCACAGGGAGACCAGGCTTCAAATTAAGCTTATTTGTACTTTTCCAAAATTGAGAAAAATTCTTGGCAGATCTGTGAGTGGCGATTATGTCCATTTTAATCTGGTCTTGGTTTTTCATACACCATTTTAATTTAGCCTTAAATTTTCTTCTACTTTCGCACATTTCATCGTAATAAATACCACTAATTTGCCTACCGTACCAATTCCACACCTGTAACTTGCACCTGGCCTCCCTATGTGCAGCACTCACATGTTTGTTCCACCCCGTAACTAAATAAATAAAAAATAAATAATAAAATGAAGCAGCAATTAGCATTTCAAATATTTGTATATGGAATAGTAAGCATGTGGTGGGAATATCTCGTTATCTCTTTTCTACACGCGTTATCTAATGATGGTGACGTCACATTGTAGTTTGAGAACCTTTTTCTGTTACTTGACGGTGTCCCCTTCTATCAGATTTTAAAGGTTTCTAGCTTACTTATAAATGAACAGATTTGAAAAGTTCTTTCTGTTTACGATTTTGGAATAAGTTACTTTATAATACACATACAATAACAATAGATAATAATAAAAAAAACATGGTTATTGTGCTCCATGAAAAAAAAGTAATCGAGTAGTTACAATACGTTCCAAATATGAATACGATCGACTTTTTCGCCATGTTGTGACGTCATAGCTGTCAAATCGAAGAATTGGTAGGGTGATAAAAATAATATTTATTTACGAATCTTGAATGAAAAAAGTTTAATCAGAATCCAGTTCTTCAATTTTGCTAATGTCTGAAGTGTGAAGTGTCTGAGTCAATGTTGTAAATGAAAATAGTTTTTTTTTTAATTAAGTAATTATGACTTAAATAACATATTTAGCTAATTTAGATGAAACAATAACGTTAATTCACCTAGATTTAACTAAGACTCAGTAATAAAAAGCAAAAAGAAACCGCTTTTAATACGCAAATAAGTTTTCTTTGCAAACCGTACTTTTCAATCAACATTTGACAGAGCGAGGTTATTGACTTTCTTATTCTTATTTGGAACGCATAGTACCTACTGTCCCTTCTACTAAACTCTTTTCCGAAAAGGTTCGTAACTAACATTTTAAACTTAGCTAGGTATCTTCTACGTAGGAAGTTTTATTTTAATCGAGTCATTCATTTAAAAAACAAGGACTTGCGTAAGCACTCATAAGTCATTTAACCAGGTACTCGTGAGGATCTCTGTGCATTTAACCGCCCATTCGGTTACCCGAAAATCCGACGATAACATTTGCAATGGATTGCTAGACCAAATATATACTATACAGTGGCCTAGTGGGTAAGTAGGTACTATTGATACTCTTACACAAGGAGTAAAAGGTTTTTTAATGTGTTTACGTCCTAGGACGTGGGCGTTCATGGGATAAAATAAAGAAAGCCTCTTAATTGCTGTTGTAACCAGCAGCAATTAAGAGAGTGTTAAAAACTTTTTTTTAATATTGTGGTAAATCATCCAATGACTTGCGTGTTAGAATTTTTCTGACTAAAACCACACCTGTGTTCTTCATTTGCTCTTTGCGTTCTAGGATCGCGGGTTTCCTTTTCAGAAATTCCCCGCGACTCTAGCGAGCATCGGCCTTGTTGGCATCTCTTTGAGGAGCGCGTGGAACACTACGTGCTACCCTTTGCTCGTTGTCCGCAAGCCCGCGCCTACTGTAGTCGGTAGTTGGGGCCGCAGCGGCTGGGGCGTGAGGATGTCCGTTCCCTCACGCGTGCGGCTGTCTACTTCACTAGCATTATTGCTTCGCAGAAGGAGGCGACCGCTTCCCATTCGCTCTCGCTCCGGATGGACAATAACCTGCAGTGCCATTCTCTAAGAAAACAGCTACGAAATCCAAATAGGTGCATTGGATTGTTCCCAAACCTATGCTCGGCGAGATAGGTCGCCGCCGCCGATCGCCCCACGAGAACACGGCAATGGTCCACGCAAGCGGGGCGCGCCTCCACCATACGTTCCACTGTGTCCTCCAGGCGGTCTGCACAATAATGACACCCGAGCGTTTCTTCCGCCTGAATCCGGTGCAGAAACCTCCCGAAGTTACCATGTCCAGTGTCTATAAAATTGAAAGATTCAATTCAATGTAGCTCTGAAATGAGTGATGACTGTTATAATTTTACTGATTTCAAAGCTACATTGAATTGAATTGGTACCTTTGTCAAACAATATGCTGGTAACGTACATGCACTACCCGACGCTAAACAATAGAGTCTTTTACCAGAAAGTTTCGATTTCTCTGACGCATGATCACTCAGGTCTACGGTCCCTAGAAGTTGTGAAAAAGACCAAACTTCTGAGTTATAGAAAAAAAAGATACGACCGTTTATGTTGCAAACGTGTATTCTATACTCTCAAGGAGAGTGTCCCAAGTGTCCCAACAATTGGAATTTTAATCTATGTAGCCTCAGTCAAGCTTACTAAGCATTAGCTTGAACAAGATTTAGGTACTAATCGAACTACATATTTCGTGTCTATGTGAAAATTACAATGGACACCAATAACCCCGTGGATTTCAAAATAGGTTGCGTGAAAAATACGATATATCTTCTATTTTGTAGACATTTACTTGGAGGAAAGTCTAAAGTAAATTGACTATAACATCCAAAGAAATCAAATTTATTTAGATATCATATAGTATAGATACTTAGACTAGTTTTTTTTTACATTTAAGAGCGGGATCCCTGAACGCGCGAGGCCCCCAAATGCGCGGGGCCTGTAGCATTTGCTATTCTTGCTACATGGCTAATCCGCCACTGTCTGTACCTATACTCCATCTGTTTAGGTAATTAACTAAATGTAAAAAAATCTTACATGTGTTTTAACTAAAAGTTGTCTAAAAAATTGATCTAAAAATGTTTACAATTTGTTACTTACATATAGTTTGAATACCCTCAGCATTGGCCTGACCGGTGACCGCCGACCGATCTATGTCGCAGAATATCTTCCTGCCAGCTCACGGAAACTCTTCTATTTAGCCAGAGAATTTGCAAAACGAATGGAGTACAAATATTGTTGGACATCAAATGGAAATATATTTCTGCGTAAAGAGGAAGGTGCCAAACAACTCCTTACAGTCTGAACAGTCTCTTGCTGAACTGCAAGCTCAAACGAGCCAATGACGACTATATTACACACACACGTTGTTATTTTTGGACTATCATATATATACAGAAGACTTCATCTACACAAACAAGCTTTTAACTGCGTCTACCTTACATACTCTATTAAACTATTTATACAATATTACTACACAAATTACACATAACACAAACATAACTAAAACCACTGCCTTAATAATATATAAAAATTTACTTAAAACACCTATCATTTACCAGTTTTCCTCGTCAGTATTTATTCGATATAAAAACATAACTCACTCAATATACTTACATATCCACTATTCTTACATATTCCTAACATACATTACCGCTCTAATTAAAACCCGCTATGCCCCTTTCTCGAACGAACCCCCATACATACATCGCTGCACTATGTCACATAAATGGCCACTTTAAATAACATAGTTAACGACTTAGATGATATGCAAGTGTCAACAACATATTTGTGTCAACCAAACCGTTGCACGGATTATATACAAGCCACAAACGCACTAAATGTCTTACACCTTGACATTAGAAGCATTAATAAAAACTTTGACGAACTTAGATGTCTTTTAATCACAATGAACATAACATGCGATGTATTAGTGTTATCTGAATGCTGGCTCAAAACATCAGGAAACGTTCCCACCTTAGACGGATACTCATCATATCAAACCCAGAACTTAATTAACCAAAATGACGGTCTGGTCATATACATCAGAAATAACCAACGTCACACGGTAACAGAACCTACTTTTAATGAAGCCAGCTGTCTAATCTGCACCCTTGACAACCTAACTATTATAGCCATATATAGATCACCGTCACAAAGAAACATTGACCCTTTTTTAGAAAACTTAAACAAAATCATACTCGACCTTAAAAGTCATAACCACATCACAATTATTGGAGATACGAACATTAATATCAGTCCAGATTGTGATGACCCACGTTCACAACAGTACCTAAACCTGACTGCATCTCACGGATTTCTCCCAGCTTATCTTCTTCCTACTCGCTTACACAGCTGTATAGATCATATATTGCTTAAAACCAACAACAAAGCGACCACCTTAACACTGGAAACGTCGATCACAGACCATGCAGCTGTCCTTTTAAACCTCGAGATCAGGAAACCCAAACTTAAAAACACCAAATTTCAAACATCTAACCTTAATATCTCAGCAGCTATCTCTGATATTAAAAAATGTGATTTTTCTTCTGTACACACCATGACTGATGCTAACCAGGCCACCAACGAATTACTAAATATAATCACCCCCATTTTGTCTAAAAATACTATCCACAAACCAATCCCAAGCAAACTAAGAATAATAAAACCATGGATTACCATCGGTCTTCTAAGATGCATACATAATAGGGACAAAATGCACATCAAAACAAATAAAGAGCCAACCAATCAGATCCTAAAATTAACCTATTTAAGATATCGCAACTTCTGCAACAACATACTAAAAAAATTAAAAAAAGAATATGAGGAAAAGGAATTCGAAAAAGCTAAAAACAACCCCAAAAAAATGTGGGAAGTTATCCGCAACGTAACTGATACCAAATGCATACGCTCGACATCAACAGAGCTTTTGACAATTGAAAACTGCCCTACTAAATCCGTCAATACAGTGAACACGTTCTTTGCAAATGTGGGTATAAACCTAACCAACAATATCCCTCCCCAAAATTTCCCCCAAACCGCCAACAACGATCAACAAGGTACGGCTACCTCAATGGTTGTTCTGGAAACAGATGAAGAAGAGGTTAAATCAATAATAAGCAATCTCCGAATCAATAGTGCTACCGGATGGGACGGTATTCCATCAAAATTGCTAATACACGCTAGTCATACCCTAGTTCCACCAATTACACACATATGTAACCTGGCGATATCTACAGGTATATTCCCACATGCCTTGAAAAAGGCAATTGTACACGCAATCTACAAGTCTGGGGACAGAGACAAAATCACTAACTACCGCCCAATATCAGTCCTCCCAGCGATCTCCAAAGTTCTGGAAAGAATAATGTACAAGCGCCTGAATAATTTCCTTAACAAACACAAAATTATTTCCGAAAACCAATTCGGCTTCAGACGCGGATTGTCAACTGAAGATGCAGTGGCATCCCTACTCGACTTTGTGGTTGATAGGGTTGACAATAAATTCAAATGTTTAGGAATTTTTCTAGACCTTTCAAAGGCGTTCGACACTGTCTATGTCCCTCTACTGATTTCTAAACTAGAAATTATCGGAGTTCGAGGCATTGCTCTGACTCTGTTCAGCAATTTTCTCAACGATAGGTTGCAGTGCGTTAGGATTGGAGAATACATTAGTGACGCAAGTAATGTGGTTGTCGGCTTGCCACAGGGAAGTCTTCTCAGTCCCCTTCTTTTCCAAATCTATGTCAACGAACTCTGTCAGCTATCCCTCCCCTCCACGAAAATAATAGCCTACGCAGATGACACAGTAATTCTGTCGTATGACCGTGATTGGATCTCAGCAAAAGAGATTGGCGAAAGGGGACTGAGCGAAGTGATGCTATGGTTGGGGAAAAACAACCTCGCCCTAAACGTAAAAAAAACCAACTTCATTACCTTTGGCTTGAGACCTTCCACCCTTCCCTCAGACGGTTCTTTATCAATTAAAGCACACAAATGCACCAACCTCTCCGTCCTCTGCTCATGCCCCACTGTTACCAGAGCATCAGTAATACGATATCTCGGTATTCAATTAGACTCTTGTTTATCCTGGAAACCACACTCACAGGCAATGACCGCGCGAGTACGAAAACTCATTTACCTATTTAAAAAACTAAGCGTATCTGCCAATAGCAATATCCTTAAAATCGTTTACTTGGCACTATGCGAATCGATACTAAACTATTGCATCACGGCGTGGGGAGGGGTGCCAAGACCGATATTATTCAAGTAGAGTGAGCACAAAGAGCAGTTATAAAAGTTACCTTAAAAAGACCTTTTAGATTCCCAACACGGCAATTATACGCAGAATTTGAAACATTAACGGTCCGACAACTCTATATCCTCCGCACAGTCATGAGAAAGCATGCAACCCTTCCGTATAACAAAAATAGCAGCCCAACAGCCAGAAGAAGATCTAAACCCCCATGCCCCACAACACACACAAACACCACATTTGCTCGGCGACATTTCACTTACCTAAGTGCACGCATCTACAACAAAATACACCAAAAGCTAGACATCCACTCCCAAAATACATACAAACGTAAAAATACAATTAAAACTTTTCTACTAACCCTAGATTATGACGAGACAGAATCACTGGTAAAACCCTCATCCATATAAATCTTTAATATAATCACCATACACACACGCAAACACCATCACACTCACACTGTCACTTACACACACACACACATACACACACACACACACACACACACAACATCATTCTCCCTCTCACACACATACTACTCCAGCATGCGTACTCACACGTACATAAATTATTGTTATTGTTACACGTTTGGTTCATCAAATTCTAGTTATTGTAAAAAATGGACGAATAGTTGTCTCCTATAACACAGGACTTTCCTAGCATAGGGGACATTATTCACAAAACATGTAAAAAATGAGCTTAAACTTATATGTAACATGTCATGTATTTTCTTTTCTTTGAGTAATAAATAATTTATTATTATTATTATATACCGATGTTTGGTAATTTACAAAATTTTAATAATCTTTGTGTCTTTTATACGATTTTTTAAAAAATAAAAAGATATATCAAGATTGTTTACGTTTAGTTAACTTCCTAAACGAATGGAGTATATGTGTTCGGATGCAAACGACGCGTAAGAGGAATGCGCACAAATCTGAGATCGTGTGAGCAATTGAGGGGAATTCTACGTGTTCTTTGTGTGAAAACTTTTAATACGCTGTCTCTCACACCAGAACTCACAATGCATTCAAATTGATTGGTACTATACTACTTCCCCGTTACTGCTTTGGTGAAAACAGTCAAATTCTTTCACGGTTTCGCAGTGCCTCCTTTTTTTTATTGGGTGGAAAAATTATCTTATGACAAATCTTGGGCGGAGTGTGAGATAGTGTCAGACTTTTACTGACTAAAAACCCACTCCTGTTCCTTCGTTGCCTTCGTTCCGGGGCCCTGGGGCCTGGGTTTCGTTTTCACACTACCCATGGTGCAGTGTTTTCTTGCCTATCTGTGGTGGAAATGCATCCTAGTAGCCTCAATGGTTTTAATTTCAAACATACCGTCACAATTTTATAATTCATGACATGGTCATTTTCTTTTATGCATAGTTTGTAATTGTAGAAATGCTTAATTATTTTCCTAAAAAGTGTTGACTAAAAAAGCAAAGCCTGGGGAAGCGCCAGGGTAGCCCGTGAAATATTCTTTACAACTTTACACAAATAAAAGCAATCAATTTTATCTTGTGTTTGTTTTCCTATACTTAGGCATAATCATATATAAATATATATATACTCACGAAGAGTTTTGAAATGCACGAGATAAACGAGTAGATACTTAGTTAGTCAGTCAGTAGTACTTATGAAACAGTAGCCGAAGCCTGCTAAAACCTCGCGGCACTTTTTGTTTAATAATTTAATTATTAACACTGTAACTAAACGTATTGCTTTGGTAGCAGCAGTAAAATTGATAAAGACGTAGGTATTTAAATTTTAATCGCTTTAGGATAAGTTTTAATTAACATTTGCATTAATTAAATATTTCTCGTTAAACAAGAATATCAGGATAGGTGTGTTTGTGTAATCAAAATAAGATATAGTTACCTATCTACATTAACATTTCTCGTCTTGAATGCCTACGAGCCCCCTGTTGACCTCGAGATAGTGAGACAAACAACTGCTAAACTAAAATCTCATCAGTCAGTGTCTTTATCTCCTTTATCGTGGTTGGTAACACAGCGCTTGCGCAACTTAAAAAAACAACTTGTCACTTGGTTTTGAGCAGCTGAAGTTTATTTTTTTAAATTCTGTTTATTTATGAAAACTAATATTTACTTAGAAAGTTCTTGCTTACATCAAAGTGAAATTAAATAGATTAAACTGAACGGAACGTGTTTTTGAACGTGACATCAGCTGTTTTTATAATTAGTTTTTTTAATTGTGATAATAACACTGTTTATGTGGTTGTTATCATAAGTTGATCAAGTCTGATTAATTATTATTTTAGTGCTAGTACCATGGCGGCGACTGTACTAAGAAGGTTTTTTGTGATAAAATCGAATGGATATTCAAACAAGAAATTGTACACTATCGCAAAGGTATACAAACAATATTAAAAAGATCTATTTTTTTTCAATTTTGTTCGTTATATTAAATTAGTAGTTAAACATTTATACACATTTTTTATCTTCCCATTTTGCAGATATTTACATGTGCCAACTATAGCACAGTAGTTCGCACTAACAAAATCTATGAGAGTCCCATTGAAGCTGTCAGTGACATACAGAATGGTTCTAAACTCTTGGTCGGTGGCTTTGGTCTTTGCGGGATACCAGAAAACCTCATTGTAGCTGTAAATAAAAAACAAGTTACTGGACTCACTGTGGTCTCCAACAATGCAGGTAGAATTAATTTAAATACATTAATTTTATTATTATTGCATTTATCAACTTATCTTCATTCTGCATTGCTAATTTAGTTGTTTACTTGAGTTAATCAGTATTGTTATTCTGTTTCAGGAGTGGAGGACTTTGGTCTTGGAATTTTATTGAAGAGTAAACAAGTGAAAAGAATGATCTCCTCTTATGTAGGTGAGAATGCAGAATTTGAAAGACAATTCTTGAGTGGAGAACTAGAGGTGTGTACCTACATTCATTAAAAATGTTGTACTATTAAAGTGCTTGGTTAAAGAACTATAAAGTACTTCAATGATTTCAGGTTGAGCTCACTCCACAAGGAACACTGGCAGAGCGCATCCGTGCAGGTGGCGCTGGTATTCCAGCATTCTTTACACCAACTGGTTTTGGTACTCTTATACATGAAGGCGGATCACCAATCAAATATACTAAAGATGGAAAGGTATGGTACAGATATACCAAATAAAAAACAGTATTAAAAAAAAAGCTATGTACATATAGAGAAAAAAGTAGTGGATGAACATTTTTAATTTTTAGATTGACATCCCAAGTGCAGCAAGACATGTACAGCAATTCAATGGAAATAACTACATCATGGAAGAAGCCATTACTGGGGACTTTGCACTTGTCAAAGCATGGAAAGCCGATAGACATGGCAACTTGATATTTAGGAAGAGTGCTAGGAACTTCAACCCAGCAATGTGCAGAGCTGCCAGAATAACAATTGCCGAAGTGGAAGAAATCGTAGATGAAATAGACCCAGACTTTGTACATGTTCCATCAATATTTGTACACAGAGTAATCAGAGGAGAAAAGTATGAAAAGCGAATTGAAAGAAGGACAATTAGCAAGCCAGTACAACAAGGAAAGGCATCAGATTCAATGAGGGAGAGGATCATTAGAAGAGCTGCTTTGGAATTCAAGGATGGAATGTATGCAAACCTAGGAATTGGTAAAGCTATTCATATCATTCATTCAAAGCATGGCAGTTTAAAGGTGCATCTATGCCAGAGGAGCTGAGCATGAGTGAAGCATAAGTCAAGCTCAAATTCGTATAGTGTTGCTTATACTTGCTTTAGTGTCAGTCGACACTATACGAATTTGAGCTCAGCTCATGTTTTGCTTTGGGCACGCCACAATTATGGCGGTAAGTCCCCTCTTTGAGGCGTGGTTGGAAAGACCTCACGGCGTCCTCACCTTCCGCATGACGCAGGTTCTCACCGGACACGGTAAGTTCGGGAGGTTCCTGCACCGGATTCGTGCGGAAACGACGCCCGGGTGTCGCCACTGTGTGGACCGCCCGGAGGACACGGTAGAGCACACGGTGGAGGTGTGCCCCGCTTGGGCAGAGCAACGCCGTGTCCTCGTGAGGGCAATCGGCGGCGGCGATCTCTCGCGCCGAGCCTTGGTTCAGGCCATGGTCCGGAGCGAGGAGGAGTGGCAGGCGGTCGCCTCCTTCTGCGAAGCAGTAATGCTAGCAAAGGAGGCGGCCGATCGCGTGAGGCAACGGTCCTTGCGCCCTGTCCGCCGCCGGGATTCCGATCCCGATTTCCGGCCACCGTAGGCGCGGGCTTGCGGAGGGCGAGCAATGGGTAGCCCGCCGTCCGACCGTCCGGTAACCGTCCGGACCTAGCCCAAGTCGTCGACGGCGCGTATTGTTCCACGCGCGCCTCAGGGAGATGTCAGCAAATCGTAGGGGCCCAGCAGGGTCGAAGCCTACTGGGGCCATGGGTAGTGTGAAAACGAAACCCGGGGCTCTGGGACGAAGGCAACGAAGGAACAGGAGTGGGTTTTTAGTCAGTAAAAGTCTGACACTATCTCCCGCTCCGCCCAAGAGCGGGTTTTGTCATAAGATGATTTTCCCACCCAATAAAAAAAAAAAAAAAAAGCTCGTGTTTTGCTTGTGCATGGCTCCTCTAGTGTAGACCCACCTTAACATCTACAGAAAAATCCTCACTTTAAATATTGGTCATTTATCTACAATTTTTTTCAGGTATGCCCATGTTGGCAAGTAACTACATTCCACAGAATGTAAAGGTGCTTCTGCAATCAGAAAATGGTATTCTTGGTCTTGGTCCTTTCCCAACAGAAGAAAATGTGGATGCTGACCTTATCAATGCAGGCAAAGAAACTGTCACTGTACTACCTGGTGAGTGATTTTTGTTTTTAAAATTTCTTTTTTTGTTGAGGCTTTCTGATTAATTGGATTTGTTAATGGCTTTTTCAGGGTCATCATTCTTTTCATCAGATGACAGTTTTGGCATGATTCGTGGAGGTCATATTGATTTGACTATTCTTGGTGCTATGCAGGTTTCGCGTTATGGAGATTTAGCTAACTGGATGATTCCTGTAAGTGTAATGAATGAATTTTGTTGTTTACATATTTGACACTTACTTTTATCAACTTCAGTGTTGTGTATTTTAAGTTATTTTTATGTGACTATTTCTTAATAGTGATCTTAAAAAGTATGGGAAACAATGGAATTTGAACTTTGTTATGAATGATTAAAGGTTTTTGTTGTAATTTTTGAAAACCATCTTGTGTTTTAAATTGAAGTATGACTTAGAGCTTCCCATTTATTGATTAATTATTTAATTAATTAATTGAAATATGACTCTGACTATATTTATGAATGTAGTATGAATCAGTATGAATCTGAATGTATATCCCATTAATTAATTAATTAATTGAAGTATGAATCTGACTTAGAGTTTCCCATTATTAATTATTCTATTTTTGTTATTTTAGGGTAAAATGGTAAAAGGTATGGGTGGAGCAATGGACTTAGTATCAGCACCCAGGACTAAGGTTGTGGTAACTATGGAGCACACTGCTAAAAATGGAAGTCACAAAATTCTGCCAGAATGTACACTCCCACTGACTGGAAAGAATTGCGTTGACATGATTATTACGGAAAAGGTAACTTAGAAATAATTGAACATAATGAATACAAAAAAAAATGTTAATCAATATAATTATTAACATGATCTTTATGATTTAACATTCATCTAATATTTCAGTGTGTATTTGAAGTTGATAAAGAAAAAGGTTTAACATTGACTGAACTGGCGGATGGAGTTACAGTAGAAGATGTATTGGTAAGCACAGGCTGTGAAATCAATGTGGCTGAAAAAATTAAGAAAATGGGCGACGTCACTCAACCTGGAAAAGATTCTGAATAAGTTTTTCAAGTACTTTACTGAAAATTAAATACTGAATGGATTTCTTAAGTACCTTATTGCAAGTTATTATATTATTTACTGCTATTTTAAGTTATATTGTCAACTTTAGGAAATCCAATCCTGCAAACGCGGGATCCCGCACCTTTTTCTAAGGATCAGAAATGCGGGATTACTCATGCGGGATCCCGCACGTCTGCGGGATTGAAATGTTTTTTATAAGAAAATTGGATTTAGAGGACCCGACGCGCCGTTGACCTTTAAAAATATTAAAATTGTGAGAGATAAACATTTAGTTTGCAATAAAATGCAGAGGCTAAAGTGAGCCAATGGTGCTCCTTCGACAGTCGAATGGTAGACCCAGCACAGCCTAATTAATATGTGATGTAAGAACTTTTCATGGAATTCGAGACTTGTCCATAGAATTTATATGGAAAATAATTTTGTTGGTTATTTTGACCTTACAGTTAACGATCACTTTGTAGTTCATATGTCAATTTTTTTTTCACAATTTAGAAAAATCTTCTAGACTTCATTCGGAAATAGAACTATACGAAACCCTCGGTGCGCGAGTCCATCTCTCAATCGCCCGATTTTTTGTGTATTACTACGTAAAACAAAATAAAATATTTAAAAATCCCAATCCCGCGGGATCCGCGAGATGGCTGACTTCAATATCGCAGGTTTGCGGGATTGCAGTTTCGATGTGGGATTGGATTCCCTAGTCAACATAGTGTTTATACTCGTATGTTTATTCAAGTTGGAATGGATAAAATAAGTGTTAACGCTCTGTATAGATTATGTACCTTCACAGCTGCGCAAGCGTAATACTAGCCCCTGAAGTATTGTAAGTGCCCATGTAGCCATTTGAATTGAATGTAACATGTGTAAATATTTTAAATCAAAAGTACCTACCTAAATAAAAGGCACCTGTTCAAAATTGTGCAAGAAGTGTATGGTGGTTGGCAGATTTATTTTTTACATTTACTTTTATTATTTCGATTGCAAAATTATATTTTTTTACGAATTTTTGACTTAATTATTGTGTTCTAGTCTCAAATGAAGTCTTAAATTTCCGATATTTACCTATCGATATATTTTTATAATAATTGTTTGTAGTGATAAAGGAAACATGAAATTTATCAAAATAATTTTGTGTAATGTATTTTATGTCATGTACTTAGACAATACTTTTATTTTATTATGCATCTACTTTAAATATTGTTACGTACTATTATTAAAATTGTTATAATTTCTACAAATTTAAATATAAACGACCATGTAACGTTACAAATGTTTAATTATTTCTCAGGTAAAAATAAAGGTTGATAAAAATAGATTTAAATTTTCGGGAGGTAGGTAGTTAGCTCATCACCTAATAGCTTCCGAGTAATTTTTTAGGGCCGACGCGGCGATGAAGGCTGCGTGCGCCCGCGACTGGAACCCGTCACGTGACGTCGCGCGTGTGTCGTGTGCGACGGAAACTGGATTGTAACCTGCGCAGCATCGCTAGTTCAACTGTATCAGTGTGTATCTAGTCGTGTCGATGGTAGCAAAACAGGCGCGGAGCGTGGCTCCCCGCGTCGGGTAGCCGCACGGCTAGCCGCGATGGATCACTTTTGTAAAATACCTTGCGGGCGACCGCCTAACGTAGTTTCGGCCCTTACAATGTTCGAACTCAAACTTGGTACGACGTATTTGGTCCGTCTGTACGAAGGTCGTTCGTGACTCAGCGTAAGTTTGGTCCGTCGTACTAAGTTCGGGCATGTGTTAACAATTTACCCCAGATTATTACGTAATTGCGCATTTTTTAGTAAAATCTAGGATATGCTTCCAGATTGGTCCCATTGTTTTTTAAATTCAGTTCTCATGATGGGATCCATCAGGAATCGAAGGAACTCCTCAAATATTATAGTCACCATACAGTGATTTTGGTATTTTCATTGAGAATTTAAGCATTTACAGTCAAAAAGTAATATTTGATGAAGTGGGACTGATGAAGAAGACCAGAAATGGCCAACGGAACTTCATACATCACATAGATATCATAATGAAGAAAAATAGTTTAGCGACTATGACAATACAAATAACTAGATGATTCTGAATGAGTAGAATACGGAATGTCGACACACAAAATATCGATAAATGCTAATACGATGCTACATTATTGCGATGCACGTTACGGCGAAAGACTGTATCTGCGAAGCCACTACACTTCGATGCACGTTACCGCGAAAGATCTTCACTGCGATACTACTTGACTTCGATGCACGTTACCGCGAAAGATCTTCACTGCGATACTACTTGACTTCGATGCACATTACCGTAGAAGTGTAGTGGCTTCGCAGAGACAGTCTTTCGCCGTAACGTGCATCGCAATTTTGTAGCATCGTATTAGCATTTATCGATATTTTGTGCGTCGACATTCCGTATTCTACTCATTCTGAATAGTTATGTTGAAATGGTATCATCGACGTGACCTGATGATGACGATGGAGTCGGAAGATAGGAACCGCATCCTAGCCGTGTTGGACTTATTAGAATTGTCATGAGATGCACTTTGGCTATAAGGTACTATCGAACTGGTCTGATGATAGAGCCGGAAGGTGGAAGAGAGACACGGGGACTTCATAATAAAACAATGTATCCTAGCAGTGTTTGGGTGCTTATAAGTGTATAGCAAGAAAAGAATGTGCAAATAAAAACTTCTAAAAAAAACTTCAAATAAAAACACTAAAAGGATCAAAATAACTTTAGTTTCGGAAGTCGGTATTAAATAAGAAGCAAATAATACCGAGAAACACCGACTTCCGAAATTAAAGTTATTTTGATCCATTTACTGTTTTTTTTTAGTGGAGTCGGTAATTGATTTTTTTGTTAATATCCATCTATGCGTGTGTCAAAAATCTTAATCAACCTCATATCTGTTCTGTTTATCGCAAACTTGGTCTATGATGATGTAACCAAAAAATTCTGCAAAAACATGACATCTGCAATGACAACATTATCAAGTTTGAATGAATGGTTCTTTACGATATAAAATGTTTACGCAGAGATTGTTTAGTATAGGTTTACTTGGTTTATAGACTTGTATGTTTGTTATAAGATAGAGCTTAACCTATTCTAGTTTTGCAATATGGCTCAAGCACAAGTTGCACAGACGGTGGCGAGTTCAACGAGCCCTAATCATCCTTTTGTGGTGTGGGGATCGTGTATATTGTGGCTCATTTCTATGTTTTCTATATTATGGTCATTAATTTTATTTTTTTGTGAGTATTTATTAGCCATATATCATAAACGTTACGCTTTTTGACGTAGACCATTGGTACTAGAAATTTCAAGTCTAAAGTCTAGTTTATTCAGCGCGCTAAGTTGATATCTTGGGTTTGGAATCCGGGTCTAGTAAAGCGTTAGAGCGTTTTTCCATTATGTAGTAGCAGCCTGGCGTTTAGTTACTGTACAGTGGGCTATGAAATGCAATAAAATGCAACTCTTTATTACTTATTACATAAGGCCGCTATCCCACTGGTGTTTTACGAGCGTTGGTGCTTCTCCAACGTCTGCGCAGCGCCAACGTCGTCGTTAGCGCTGTGTACGCAAGAAACTTGCAACGTTAATGTCGCGTCTATTCAACTTTGGCGCTTCATCACTAGAAAAACGCGACGTTAACGTCACGTCTGCTCAACGTTGGCGCTGCGCAGACGTTGGAGAAGCACGCGCTCAACTGCCGAAACATTGGCGTAGGCACTATTGACCTCCCTTTGCCTAGTTCTTTGAGGATTACCTACAGGTGTTTTGTTCTAGCGACACACACAGGAAATAACTTCAAAATCCTGCCTCGCGGTATTAGAATTCTCCGCGTGATTAGAACACAAACAACAGTCCGAAAACAACTATCGGGCAGTTGGCCGGATCAGACATACTGTCTGGTCGGAGGATCCTCCCTATTCAAGGGAGGTATGTGGGAGTTCACACCCTGTCCCACATACCTCTAAAATGTTTTACCTATTCAAATTTTTTCTTATTCAAAGTCAACAATGATGATGGTTTTACGGCAAGTGTTGGGGGAGGACAATAATGGATAAAACCTTTGAATTCCTATATCCTTAATGTGCTACTTCTTTCCAGGTGTCGGAAATATTTTAGTGCTTACGGGGACAGATATAATTAATGCAGTCGTTTTGCTCTCTGGAATTATCATGCTGCCTACTAATGTATACATATTGTGCGCAGTAGCACATGGCAGAAAGATTAGGTATGATAATTTTATCGACTACTGGACTGGTTTTTTGTGGAATATCACTTTACTTACTATAATTTAGTACAGAACTCCTTACCTACTTACGGTTACTTACATTAAAATAGTACCTACCTACTTTTGGATTCAAGTGGTTGGTTTACTTGCTACGGGATCGGTTGAAAGAGTTACCTAGACTCGAACGCAAAAGTAAATGAAAGGACACTGGTGGGTATTAGTCAGTAAAAGTCTGACCCCCCGTCTCGTTCAAATGAGAGGGGTGGAAATCATAAAATTACTTTTTCCGCACTTTGGCGGATCCCAGAGCGCGAGAAGTCATCAGTCTTCCTACCTCAACAAAAAAGTATACGTTGACATTCATGAAACCTGTAATGATAAAATATGTCCACTTATTTTAAATTGTATACGAGTTTTGTTGGATTTGGCCGCCGACCGGCCTGATATTATAAAGTTGAATAAACGGAATAGGAGCCGAGGGTGACCTTACAAATCAGCATTTAAAGCGGAAATAAAAACAAAGTTTGTAGTTTCTAATCCGATCTGTAAATAAACCAAGTACCTAAATAGGTACCTATCCAATTATTACGATTTTTATTTTATTTACAGTCACAACACTAAAGTAGTCTGCTGTCCAATGTGGTTATGCATCATGTGGATAATAATAGTAAATTGTTTGGGAGTAGGGTGCTGTATCCATAAGATATACACATGCAAAAGTGCAACGGTCGAGAAAATGAACAAGACAATGAAACATTACCGGAGCGTCCCAAAATACAAACATTTTGTGGATAATGTACAATGGTCTTTGAAGTGTTGTGGGGTATGCTCATAAAACTATTTATGGTAGAATTTATAAATAACCGAGTTTATTCAGTGGGTATATCCATGTAGGGATTGATGGTACCTATATCCTCATGGATGTAACAATAAATATTTGTATAGAAAAGGTGCATGTCTACTATGCTATCTAGCGTTGCAAAGAATCATTTAAATACAATGACGCTTTTCTACTGCCAGGCCTCCTATAGTTCCAGCACACACCCTAGGAATGTGTAGGTACGGGCGAAAATCTGTTTTTCTAGGTCTTTGTCGAGAGTTTTCTACGAGATTTTTCAATTTTAAGTCAATTACGTTTTTTTTTTGAGATTTTGTCTTTGAAATTTTGCATAAGAGAGATACTTACCATGCCCTCATAAACGCTCTTGATGCCTTTTACAGATTAATTCTTATCAAGATTGGTTTGATCGCGATTGGTATGATAAGATACGTGATTACGAGTGGGATCCTAATGCAAGTCGACGAGGTGGACATAAAAGGAGCGAGATAGAAGTAACAGACAGCGTTCCATTAAGGTTTGGTATAATACTGTATGGATAAGGACAGAGGCGGATCCTGAAATTGTTGGTCTCTGGGCTAACACTACTTGGGGGCCCACCCACCATTATAAGTTTATATTTTTCCTAGAGTGTACCTTTTCGACAACGACCGAACACTGTAGAAATGTCGTCCTAATGGAACAAGAGATCATGAGTTACTATAGCTAACTTGAAAGTCTAAATATACTTCGTCTTATGGTTTTCTATAAGAGATTGCCCTGTGCGAGAAGACCGCCGATTGAATACTTAGTTTTTGTAAATACTTATCCAGTCCACATTATGAGGTGTACAATAAAGTGAATAATAAATAAATACTTTGATCACAGGTCGAACGTGAACACCCACGTTGAGCGGTTGTAAACCATTGACCCGCCCATATTAGTAGCGATATCAATGACTGCTACCATAATTAAACAGTAGTACTCTATTTGTTTTGAAACAAGTTTTGTCAAATAGATTAAGCCGTATTGTAGATTGTTTTTTAATGAGAACTGGGGGCCCCTTATATCCCTGGGGCCCTGGGCTGCAGCCCATTTAGCCATTAAGTAGATCCGGCCATGGATAAAGAACACTGTCTTGAACAAACACATACATACAGATAAAAAGACGACTTCGGCAACGGGTAAAAAATAATTTAATTTTTTTAACCATACATTTGACATACAGTGATCAAAATAAGTAGGTTGCGCACTTCAGATGTGTCTAATATCACAAGTCCTTGAATTTGATTGGTATACCTATCTGCTGGCCTACCGTTCGTTCCTAACCAGGGTGTAAGCATTGTGGATATTTTGGAAAAATCAGGGAAAGTCAATGCAACTTGAAAAGTCAGGGAAATATCGTATGTGGAGAACACACGATGTTTCCCTGACTTTTCAAGTGTGCAAAACAATACCCTTTTAAGGGGTCTAACGAGTTGAGAAAAGAATATATTGGTGAAAACGACTCTTCAGCGATCTCAGCGTGTACTATCCGAAGGCGTTTGGTAGAAGCGAAGTTGAATGGAAGGATAGCAAGAAAGGTATCCATGTTGAAACGGTGTCATAGGCAAGCCCGGCTTGTATTTGCTAGGGGGTATGAAAGCTGGACAGTAAGACAGTGGAAAAATGTTCTTTTCTCTGACGAGACAAAAATTATCAGATGAGGTATGTTCTGATGGGAAACGATAGGTTCGATGCCCTTCCAATACAGCATTTGACCCCAAGTATACAAAAGTGACACTAAAGCATGGTGGTGAAAATGTGAAAATTTGAAATGTGTGCTTCTCTGGTCATGGTGTTGGACCTGTTAGATTGATAGAAGAAACCATGGATCAATAGGGTATTTTACTCTATGTGAGAAAAATCTAAAAATATATTATTAAGATAGCTTAGGTAAAATACAGTTGGTAAGAGTTGGTTCACCTTGAAATAGTAGCCACCATGTTATTACGTCATTCAGCTGTGTAAAATAAAGTGACAGCTGTCAACTGTTAACTGATTGGCGATACTGAGCGCATTTCTCTCTTCATCTGTACTCTATCCATGTAGCTATTTCATATCACAATTAATTACTTTTAAGAAGGAACATAAAAGTCCCAAGACATTGTTTTTTTAAAAAATGTGTGGTACTACAAAGTGTTCTTAATTATGTGACCACCACTGTATAAGTTTTAAGAACAATAGAAATGTAATGATAGCAGCTTAATGATAGATAGCAGCTTTATAACAGTGCTGTGATTACACGACATATTTTGATCCCATTACATATTTAGTGAAGTCGGTATGCCCAGAATTCCGGAAGATCGTTGAAATGCAACCAACAAACCACCAACACAACCCATAAACACCTTCTGTTAATATATTTTCCTTTTAGTTGCTGCAAAAGTGGTTCGTGTATATCTAACTATCTCCTAGAGCTGGGAACTCATTCTATCAACACTAAAGGATGTGGGAATTTGCTAACTCACATAATAATGGCATCTATGGCAGCCCACCTTGTTATATTCCTTTCTGTTATTATAGTGGAGGTGAGCTGTTTGTTTAAATTCGTAGGACTTAGTGTCTTAATCTATTTTTTACACTACCTGCTCGATAATGCCCTTTTATACATCATAAAACCATCACTTAAAGCAAGTCATTCTGTCCCTAGGGAGATAATGTAGTATGGGCGATCCCTAGGGGATAATGAGATTTGAATTTGGAACGTCAAAAAGCATTACCTTGAAAAAAAAACACATTGAATTATTAAAATGTACGTGCAACAAACAAGTTTATTCAAAAATCAAACCGGCCACTAACAAAAAAATAATAAAATGTGGTTCGAATCTCTAAAAAATACAATGAAAGAGCGATAAAGAAAATTAAAATAATAGAATCTTAGGGTATTGAATTTTATTTGATACAAATCTCAAAACATGTTGATTGATAGTTAGATTAACTTGTAAATAATACTTATATTTTTATATTGTATAAATTTTTAGTAAATTGCCTTTTAACTATCTCACAGATGGTGTAAAAAGTAGAATATCCAACACGGGGATAAAACTGCCTTTGTCTTGGTCGGCTTGAATTCCTCATTTCACTCACTAGGTTTCTATATTAACTCCTTCGCAATACTCGGGAGTTAATTATGTAGATCCCTCACTGACGTTAGGGATTAAAACTTAGCAACCTTCGTTTCGTTCGGAATTCAACATGCCACCCGCGACTTAAAGACTGCTTTATCCCCAATTCACATAATCTACTATTATTTTATAATAAAATGGTAGTGTTCCTCTTCCATTATAACATAAACAACAATTAGTGTTTTTAAAACTCTAGAGAAATTATGTAGCTTGTAGAGACCTGTAGACGTATTTACTCTATAAAGAAAAAGAAGGCAAGAAAAGGGAGGATCCTTCGATCAGACAGGTGTTTTATTTGGTCTGGGCAAATTCCTGAATTCGGGCTGTTATAATTATGTTTTGATCCCGCGGAGAACATTAATACTGCGATGAAGGATTTAAATTTTACTTTCTCTGTGGCGTCATAGATGTTGCACAATTTTAACACATGTTATTTATCCAACAGATAATTATTCTTAAACTCATAACTCAAACAAATAAAAATCAGAATACCAAAAAACTGCAGAACATGAATGTCAGACATATAATGTCTGTAAACGATCATTTTGCCTCGTCCAGCAACTCGTTGGAATTGAACCCTGAAGATACCGATTATGAAAATGAAGTTCATCTTAGAGATGTACAATTAACGGATGGTGTTGTAAAATCCAGGTAACAGCCGGTTAAATACACTTAAACATAGGTCGGCACTGCGGCACAGCATATTTGGAATAACAAAACCTAAAATGAATTTGAATTTTTCGAATTTTATTGTGAGTTGTGACAAACCACGTTGCGAGCTAACCGTAAAATAGATTTAAGTAGTGTAGGGGCAGGTACACATATTTACTTCGTGTACATAAGTGGGTACTACTGTACGCGTTTGTATAAATGTGGACCGGCTATAGATTTAAGTGCACAAGTGTAACAACTGCACAAATGCGTCGACACAACACGACGTATGCCTTTGAATGACAAGTTTTTCTTCATTTTTATTGTATTAGTTATTTTACCCCTTCTTTTTGATTAGTTTGTATGTGAACCGACTTACAAATTCGGCCCATATGTTAAAACATCGGGATCGCTGTCATTAGTGACCTATCTAGTCAAATCTTTACCATGAAGCTATGTAGTCGTCTGTTAGCAATACATTAAAGTAGTGTTATCATAAAAAAATTGATATGGCCAATAAAGTGAAGATTGGTTTTGCACTTGTATCTATTGTATTTCTTTTTCTCAGAAACAATCGGATTCCAATCGATGACGAATATTCAGAAAGTCCTTAGAATATAAAGAAAAAGAGGATGAATTACTTTTACTTGGTACAGTTGTTATTCCTAAATTATTAATATATACTAATTAGTTATCTACACGGAAAGATAAATAAAGATATGAAATAATATCATGCATCTTTTACTTTTACATAGATACGCTTTAGAAGCTTATACCCTGCAGGGGCTGGCATCTTAATCGTTGAATGAAAAGGTTCTCTATTGATTGAGTAATTGCTCAAAAAGCCTGAAAAAAAGCTTTTTCAAAAATTTACAGTCCGCAAGAAAATGGATAATTTGTACAAAAACTTTATAGGGTTCTGCATCATAAGGATACCCAATAGAACCTATTACTAAGCTTCCCCTATCCCATCTGTCTGTCTGTAGGGTATGGAACATTCGTATGCCAAGTTTGTTAAAACGTAGAAAGTTAAAAACAATGGATTCTCTGTGGTCTAAAATCCGAATATGCCACAATGAGTTTTTGGCGGGATTTTTTTTAGTAAAGTTCAGTGGTTCTTATAATTATTTGCAAGTTAATTCCTAGTGGATATAAAAAAAAAAAAATATTTTCCACAGTGCTGAGAATTTTGAAGTTTTCGAGAAGGATGACTCGAGACATTTCTGCCAAATACTGTTAAAAGCATTACAATATGTTTCATCCGCATACTAATGTAAAAAAGAGACTAATATTATACGAAGACATGAATTAAAGAACTTAGCGTAGGGTATACAAGATCCTTGGTATCCAAGCCAAAAATATTTTTAAATAACGGGTCGCATTCTGGCAACACTGAATAAATGTCAATTAAAGAAGAGTTGACATTGACAGGGGTTTCTGAATCCTGATAAAATTACGTTTTTGTTTCTGATAGAATTGTTTGAACCCGAAGGTATATCTTGATAACTGTATTTAGCATTGTGACCACTTGAGGTACACAAACATGTAAACTGTATTTCAGATATATTTGTAATACAAACTATTCACAAAATAACCTCAAAATTTTCAGTGAACCATGGTATTCCTGACAGTTGCTAATTGGGTGCGTTCCAGAGGCCCTGATGAATTTTGGCGAAAAAGAAGGATTTTCAGACTTGCTGCGCATTATATTGGTCGTCGGAGAAACTGTTACTCAGTAGCAGTACGTAATGTCCACAGAGCGTTAGTTTACGCAACTAAAGCTAGAAAGCTGAAGAAACAAGATATGATTGATCTCTGGTCGACACGAATTACTGCTGCTTGTGAACAACACAATATTACAGCATACACATTAAAAGAGGGTTTGGACAGAGCTAACATAATGCTGGACCGTAAATCATTATCAGATCTAGCCTGCTGGGAACCGCGCACATTTGAATGTTTGGCTGCAGTTGCTAAAGAGAAGATGAATCTTGATGGTGTCACAGACAATGCTGATAAACAGTATCCTACAGGGGTGAATCTAAAACTTAAAGACGTTATGCTAGAGGCTTGGTTGAAAGAAAAGAAACAATAACTCAGTTCAGCATTTTAATATTATCTATTATCTAGTTATTTTAGTTCCACATTAGTTCTGTAAATAAAAGTGTTGTAAATCAGAATAATGTATTTGGTTGACTAGTTTCCTAATTCTTTTTTCAATTTTTTAGTTAATTCATTTTGTTTCTCTAATATGTACAAGTTTTCTATTTTGCGCCTTTGTTGCCGTTCAACATCTTTTATCACACCTTCATGCATTTTTTCTCTGAAAAAAGAGTGCAAACAGTTTATTCAATTGCATTAAGAACACATTGTAAGGGCTTGACATTTAATATGATTCCTGACTTCTATGCTGAATTCTACTAAAAATTCTTATGGTTTCACATTGCCACTGTCTTAGCAGAAATTTTCCAGTGAATTTATTGTTTAAACTAATTTTTTTGACTTGATTTATTGTTAATGCTGATTTTATGATTGACTTAAATAATACAATTTATTGGATGTTTCAACTCACACCCAGAGTTTCGATAATCCTTAGATAAGGAAATAATGCCCAATGATAACATAATACCATTTAAATAATTCTCAATAAATAAATAATAATTTGTTCCACATTGTAAAATAAATAATAATTTAAAGTCATACCTAGGTCACTCAACCCAACCTTTAAGAAAATAATTTAATAAATATTAAGTGTCGGTATATTATCTTTAGATTACCTATCTGCTTGTTGCTTTATGTGAACATAGGCTACAATACCAATAGTCACAGAACACGAAAGCGTCAAAGCTAACTTGGATGTAGGTGACGACATTTTCACTTAATATACTTTGGCTAATAAATCTCAATTCACATAGTTAAACTATAGGTATTTAGTTATTTAATTAAATACTGAATTCCAAGATTTCGGTTTCATGGAAATGTGAAATAATAAAATCTCAACACTTGACAGTTTAAAATCTTGTTGACACTTGACATAAACTAATGTCAATGTCAAAGTTTGACGTTTAGTTTACCTACCACAGACAAACCATTCGTTCAGTAAGTTATGATTTCGAATAGTTCGCATAATTATGTTCGTATTTAAATTGTATGTGTTCAATTTCATACATACTAATGGGATAACGAGGTACATGGATATATGCGAACAGTCTTCAAACACATATCCCGCGTGTGGTACTGAATTCAATTCGGTATGAATTCAATTTTAACACTGTAGGTTGTATAAGGTAGGCACTTAACAGTACATTGTATTTAAAAGGGCCCTTCACCTTTCATCCATCGTTAACATGAGAATGGTTTAAAAGCTTGTTGTTTCTCCCAACGCAATCTAACGTAAAGTTTAATAAAAAGGCAACGAAAAAAATAGGAACGCTTTGTTGGCATTTGAAAATTCCGTCATTTATCCGAATATTTTACAAAATTTGTACTTTGAAATACGTGTTTTTTTTTAAATTTTCCAAGATTTTGAAAAAAATGTTCGTCAATCAGAATCTCGTTTAAATGTGCAAGGTGTTCATGTATTTTTTTTTTTTAATATTTTTAAAGTACGAGTTACAAATTATGAAGGGCCAAGGTTCAAGCAAAATAGCAGATCTTCAGAGGTCTTTATCGTCGGTCGTTCTTTTTTTATTTCTTTCTACTAGATTAGTTTTATACAAAGAAGACCATTTTGGTCCAAATACCAAAAGTGCCAAGAAAAAAAAAATGATAATCTGTTAGAACGTGAAGTTCTAACATATTATCATTTTTTTTATAGCACCCTTAAGCATTTTTTATTATCGCACCTAAACTGTAGGACCATTGCCCTTGGTGTTATTTAAGTTTTAAAAAAAACCCATTTTGCATACATTTTCGGTAACATGAATTGTAAAAACAAAGAATTAGAGCTTGAATAGAAACTTCCGAGTAGCTGCTGTTTACCGCCACACAATGTGGTGAACTCTACTCAAGCGGTTGAAAGCCCACCCAACCTCGAAAATCTTACCATTTACTTTAGTACCGAAAGCAACGAGTGTGATGGTGTATCACTCCCGTCCCGATTGATCAGCGACTGGAAGAGAGTGAGCAAAAGACCAAAATGTACCATGTCAAATATAACAATATCATACCATGTCGATATCAGACAGATTCCACCCCCGATTTCTTGAGCCTTAGTCGCTGACACCACGACAGTGATCGACTCGTTTACGGACCACGTACAATCCGTCCTACATGATTGTTCAAGGGAGATTTTCTGGACGATGTATGGGGTTTAAAAACCGCAAAGAACGCAGCCATCTGTCCCTGCGATGCAAACAAAGGTCACATGCGCAAACAGCGTAGTGAGCAACAGAACAGCGTTACGCGCGCTGGGACAAAATGCTTAGCGAGCTAGAGCCTACTCACCTCTCCCTCTAGCAACTTCAGAGGAAGTTACGATCCACTGAAGAGGCCTCTATGTCTGCTCTTATTCGCTCTAAAATAGTTCTGAGTATAAAGCCCAAAGAAAAGATTGATTGAGAATTGTGTGGGGAGTGATATGAAAGAAAAGGGAGTTAGTGAAAGTGTGACGGGGACAGAACGGGGACGGAGACGGGGAGGGCAGAATGGAAGAAAGATAAGTGTTGCGCCGACCCCAAGTAATAGAGATGAGGGCAGGAAGAAGAAGATCTATTGTAAGTCGTGGCCAGATCTTAGAATTGATCACTTTATGATATGGCCAACTAAAACTGGCCTGATCGTTGGTGGTATGTCAATCATCGTTTGGCCATATCATTGATATAGGATTTCTATGATAATTAAAGGTCTAGAGAAAGTAGGCCAAACGAAGATTGTAATATCATTAAACTTTAACGTTTAAAACGATCTGGACAGTTTTACGAGTACCGAGTTTTACCGTACGAGGCCACGACACATAGGTACACATATCTAATTTCTTGAGCCTCATGGTAGTGATAGGAACCATAGGGGTTGGTAGAAGCCTGATCTGGAAATATTGACCTCACTGAGTCGGAACGCAGTTCCTACTCCTGTAGGTTCTCCACAGAAAAAAAAACACTAGCGATCGCGTTCCTGAATTTGCGCATAATGATAATATAATTGTATTTATTACAAACGCTGTTGTAATCTTCCTGTTCTTAGTACCTAAGTATCTACTTGGAATGGTAGGTAAACCATAGTGGGCGCTAAATTCCTACCTAGGTTTCAGAATAGACTAGAGATATACTGGTTGCATAATTACTGACTGCCCGGCAGTAGTATTGTCTACGCGCAGGTTTTTTTGGCTTGGAAAGTCATCCAATGACATCCTCCGCTCTTCTCGTGTCAGGTTTTTGCTGACTAAAAACTCACTCCTGTTCCTTCCTTGCCTTCGTCCCAGGGTCCCGAGTTTCAATTTCACCATCCGTGGCCGCAGTGGGCTTTGACCCTGTTGGGCCCCTACGGTTATCTGGTCTCCTTGATAGCGCGTGGAATAATACACGCCGTCGACGACTTGGGCTCGGTTCGGACGGTTACCGGACGGTCGGACTGCGAGCTACCCATTGCTAGCCGTCTGCAAGCCCGCATCTACGGTGGCTGGAAAACGGCATCGAGATCCCGGCGGCTGAGACGTGAGGGCCGCTCCCTCGCGCGTGCACGTGGGGCCTCCTCCTTTGCTGGCATTACTGCTTCGTAAAAGGAGGCGACCGCCTGCCAGTCCTCCTCGCTTCGGACCATGGCCTGTACCAAGGCCGGGTGCGAGAGATACGCATAGGTAGTGTAGATTGCATGGCAAAATCAGTTATGGAACAAGAAAAAATACAAATTAAGTTAAAAATGGTTTTATTTCAGAATTAGTGCCGCTTTATTTGATGATATAGATAACGTAGCAAATATAATAGTACCTAAGTATCTTCTGAATCTTATAGCTGGAAATATATTTTTTTTGAAAAACATCCGTAATTACATAACACAGACATATAGGTTTTTTATTACCTATGTACTTATTAAAATACTAAAACATTTGTACAATTAGGTACTGTAAGTACCTAGTTACAAATTTTAAACACAGAACCAATTTCATTAATACCTAGATACTTAGGTGTCATTAAAGAACCTAGGTATGCTGTTACAATAAGTTGTACTAATATTTTTGTTTACAGCTAACTCTACTAAGGTTTTCATTAGATTTTGAGATTATACATTAGGTTTCAAAGAAAACTATTTATCATGATAAATTGGCGATATTGATTAGGTTGGGCTGCGAAATGGTTCAAAACGGAATTCTGGAACGCAAAAGGGCAAAAGGACAAAAGCCTGGCTCTCCTTCTCGCTCCACAGAGAGTGGGAGGACATAGTTGATGATTTTCAACCACTATAAAAGGTCGATTAGGTTTTAGTTTTTTTGTTTATGAACTTGGTCCCTGTTATTACGAAATGTTTTCTAAACAATGACCTATGTCTGATTTGTGGTGTCTATTAAGTCCGCAGTCGACAACTAAAAAACAATATACGTATATCATCGCAGCACTGTTACCTACATGTTTAGGTACCTACAAGTACCGAAACACCGTACTTTGTGCCGGTAAATCGGCTGTCAAACTTACTAGAACATAAATACAAAACTTAAATATTTACAATACTTTTTACTGATTTCTAACTATATTACCTAAATAAAGTATGAGTATTCCACTAAACGTTGTAATATTACAATATTATACAAAGTTAGGTTCAGTCAGTTACTGAGATTGTTGTAACAATATTATAAATATTTGAAATAAACGTAATGTTAAAATTCAAGATTTTATTTCATAATCTAATCTCGAAATATTCTTTGTTCAAATGCGTAGACTATTTACAACATTTTATCTTAATTGAGTATTTAATAAACAGTTAAACTGTTATCCAAGACCAGACCTGTACCATGACGTTCAAAGTAAGATTGTTTCATTCTTTTTTTATTTCAGTTTGGGTAAGAGATACAGGTTGTCTAGCGCCATCTCTTACCCACACTGGAAATAAGAATGAAACAATTTTACTTTGAACGTCATGGTAACCCCGCAAGATACAAAATTTAGATCGTTTAAATCTATACCTAACAAAACACAAGTGTTTATAATTTAAATAAACGCAGCTTAATGTTCACCCTGTAACAACTCCACGTTTGAAAAGTTTCACTAATAATTTCATTTCGACGAATGTTTCCATTTCGTAACTTCGTCCACTTTTCATTTAAAGCTTTCTCTCAGAGTCTATGTGAATAGACTGTAATAAAGTCTATAGTGGAATGCCTAGAACTTGTTTATGGCACAGCTACCTGCCGCAGTTGTCGTAGAAACTGGCAGAGCCCCGGTTGGGAATTTCAGCAAACTCGCGCTTCGGCGTGCATAACTTCGTGCTGAAGTCTACGTTACGCTTTCTGAAATAAAGAGAAGTATGAAGAAATATTAGGATAATGGTTTTTCAAACTGCAGGAATGTTCGAAATAGTTACCATGGCCTGGGAATGCAAAAGGCAACTGAAGGAACTTAGTTGGGTTTTAATCAGTAAAAGTTTGACACGCCCTCTTCAGATGGAAAGAACTCTTTCTCCGACTGATTGTTTTTGTGAAAAAGGGATAGTAATATTCGTTCTGTGTCATAATAGGCATTGCCCTAGGTCTGGTTTCAAGCCAGGGATGTTATGGATATGAAATTATTTCGGATTATCGGCTAGTTTCGGTTACAGATATTAGAATTATAAGGCTAAAATACAAATAGTAAGATGTGACTTTTATTTCTAGTCTAGATTATTATTATGTATCATTTGTTCCACCAAGCAGAATAAACAAAACCAGTCGCAACCTGTCATTTAGATTCCGTATTTATCCGAAACTTTTATTTCGGTTATGGTTGCGGATAATTTTTTATTTCGGATATCTGATAGTTTCGGTTGCGGTTTTGGAGCTGCATAACATCCCTGCTTTAAGCTATTAAATATTCAAATGATTAACAACACATTTCTATTTTATGTGAATGAGAGAGATCATCTTACCCTCTGCTTGGCAGTTCCATTTGGTCGACGAGAACTGATTTGACATAGAGGCGGTCATTACACCACAGTATACACAGAGATCGCGGCTCTAGTACATTCATGTCGTACTCCCACGATAACTCCACCTGAAGATAAAAGAATTGAGTTTTTTAGTTCCGTACCTCAAAAGGAAAAAAACGGAATCCTTATAGGGTTGTCCGTCTAGCTGTTTGTTTGTCTGTCAAGACCCTTTATCTCGGGAATACGTGGACGTATCGAGTTTAAATTAAAACCATATACTTAGGTCTGCAGTCCTTTGAAGTTATAAAAAAATCAAACTTCTATGATAACGAAAAAAAAAGATATGGCCGTTTATGTCGCAAAAAAACGTATATTTCGACACTCAAGGAAACCAAAATTCTAGAGCACCTCACTTTGATCCAGAATCCTGAAAATTTTCATAAAGCAAGGTCTTATAACACGAGTATAGGAATAAGTCTAAAAACAGAAAATTTGTTGTTACGACACAAAACATTTTTTTTATGCCATTTGGAAATAACTTTGAGACAACAACAGGAATTGTACTCTTTACTTAAGTAAGTTTGTACGGAATCCTCAGGGCGCGAGTCCAACTCGCACTTGCTCAGTTTTTATTCCTAAGAGTGACAAACTAGTGGCACGGTTGGCGCAGGGGAAGGACGATTAGCTGATGCGCTGCGTGTCACGGGTTTGATTTTCGCACAAGAAGAATATAAAAGAAAACAAGCAGGTGGACTATCTGATGTTAGGTGGTCACAGACGCGTATGAACATCTGTAATACCAGATTTAGTACAGGTGCATTTCCTACCTTTTAAGAAAATTGTTTTCACTATTATGTAGGTACATGAGGTCCCATCACTAGTTAATGAATGACAATGAAAGGAAAGTGACTATATAATAAATAAAAATAAAATAAATTATAAATAAAATAAAATATACCTTTCTAACTTTTCCACCTAAGTCCATGGGGTGGGTGACGACTATGGTGTATGTAGTGCCATGCTCTAATCTGAAAATAAAATAATTTTAGAGTAGTTTAGTGAAAACGAGATTTGAGATCTTTATTTCCCATAAGAATTTCGGTAAATATTTTTATAGTTAAAACGTAAAAATAACTGAATGTGAAAATAATTAAGTTACGTTAAAGGGCTTTAACGTAACTTAATTTTTTTTTATTGTATTCAAATGGCAGGTTGACTTACTTTACGTAATTATTTGGTGTCAGGTCCATTCCTCGAATTACGCCCCTGTCTGACAGTAAAGTTACCTTCAGGAAACCCTGTTGATTGAAAAAATTAACAATATTATTTATTATATTTTTAATGTTTTGTCTTCTAATGCTTCAAGAACTGCTAACAGCTTCCAAAAAAAATAGCTATTTATAAGGAATTTTAATTTAATGTGTAAATATACCTGCACCCACGATTCTGCACCCTTGGGATTTGCCAATTGGATAGCTACTCTGTAGTGTCGTTCTGGAATAGAAAATAACAATTAATAATTCAAATGAATAAATGTAGGTAAATTCAGCTGTGACCCACCATATAACTCGAGAAGCAAAGTTTATATGGAGCTGGATTCAAATGATCGGTAGATAGAAAAGTCAATAATACAATGAAACGAGGTAAATAGGAACTTAGTGGTTAATAGGAATAAAAATTGTAAGGGATTTTCACGTTATTCAACATTTTTTTCCCAGCATGTTTATTAATGAATAAACAGGAGTAATCTGTTTATTCATTAATTGTAATAAAAATCGATGCTTTGTTAGAAATTACTAATTTATGTACATACCATAAAAAAACATCCTAATCAAAGTTTTATTCTTACGAGTATGTTATCCACTCCATCCCGGAGACAAAAATTGACATCTTCGCCTAGTAAAGTCTTCAAGTCGATTAATCAACATAACAACATTTTATATAGCTTAACTTGTTTATTTCGCCATAAAATATAATTATCAACCTAGCCTAATAAAGTGATAACATAATGGTGCTGTTCAACTAGCGGCCTGAACGATGATCAGCTAATGTGTCTAATACAACGTTTAAGAGGGCCCCCTTCTTCACTCGACTATTGTCAACGCGAACATGGTTTATAAGCGTATTGTTTCATCCAATGCATGAAGGGGCAACGCGAAAAAACAGATATAATGCCTAAAAACTCTGCTGGCATTCGGTAATTACTCGATTATTTCACAAAAGTTGTTCCAGGAAATACGTGTTTTTTTAAACACCTTAAATATTTTTGGACAATAATTTCATCATACAGAATCTTGATTAAATGTGTAAGGTTTCTATAGCAATATTTTCTTTATTTTTTTTTTGATTTATGGTTACATTATGAAGGGCCAAAATTTACGCAAAAAAAGTAGTAGATTTTCAGAGGTCTTTACTGTGTTAGTCTTTCACAAATTTATGATTAGAATTCAATAGAAACCTAGATAATATCCACAAGATATCTATGTTTCCAAAATATCTAGAGAAAGATGTCGACGAGACGACATAATCGCTCTCAAATGATAGGCGATGGCTGGCTAATCATACGATAGGATTACCATGTGTCGACAAAATAGTTAGGGCACCCCGAGACGGACAGGTTAGGTTCTAAGGAGATGTCGTCATCTCCTTTATGTTCTATTCTTTAAAACCCTGCAGACAAAGTAAAGAGCTTCGCGCAGTAAGTATATTTTAGTTACGAACGTAGTTAATTTTATGACCTTTCTTAAATGTATGGGCTAGGCAAGTAATTAAACGATCCAATTCATTTACCTAGCCGTTTGATTGAATGACTGAAATATCATTCGGGCAGTAAGTTGAATGGCGCCGTTTAGTAAAAAAGTTAGGCTGTTAACTGAATGGCGAATTAAGCTTATTGGCTGCGATATAGACATGAGTTCAATGATGCTGCCTTTACAAAGGAACTGTTTTGCATAATATTCCAACGATTTTAGTCCTAGACTCTTAGGAAATCCATAAGCAAATGTCATATGACTAAACCGCATTCTAAATTGGTAAGTATTGTGTTGTAACATGAGGTTGAAAGCAATCAGCTGCACGCTGTGATTAGGGAGAAAGGAACCTCATTTTAGACGCATTTTGTAATGAGTAGTTTTGTCAGGGGTCAACCCCATCTAGTCGTGTTGAACGCTTGCTAATGAACAGCCAGTGCGCAGTGACGTAAATGTCGAAAGCCTGGCCAAGTAGCCATACATGGACTGTAGAAGTCCACGGAACAGCATATCATAACCATTTTGTTGTAGAGTGTAGATTTTTTATTTTTAATATTAAAAGCCTTGCGTCTTGCGTTGCTTGACCTCTATCTGACCTGCTCACCTAAGCGATGATAAGTTGAAGTAACCTATTCAGTCTTGACTTAAAGACCCATAGGTTGTAGGTATTAGGAAACAAAGACTCGGGCAGGAAATTCAACACTAAATGTGTTCCCAAAACGTTTAGTAAACGGGTGGGAAGTCTATATATAGACTAAAATTGAAATTTTACTGTTTATAAAATACTTACGACAATACGGGAGGTCCTTCCCAGTGCTGAGGTAGTACTTAGCTCCAATCGTATCGTGCTCTTCAGATGGATAGACTTCATTCTCCGACTGATTGTTTTTATTCGTGATCAAGCCGGGAGAGCTGTCTGCATGGAATCTATGAAATCATAAAACTTAAGATGATAAACAGTCCTTTTCAAAAACGTACAGCCGTGTATTCTGTAAAGATCTCGCTGTGATAACTTCCATTCACTTTAGTTTACTAGGTGAGATTTTTATAGAATGGTGATGCAGACATGGAAATAGGAACGTACCCCATAATTGCACAGCCGTGACCGCAGTGGAAACATTTCCCTGTTTGAAAATGCTGGTAAGACGGGCATTGGTGTCCTAAAAAAATTGATAACTTTAACTCTGATATTTAAACGGTTCTTTAAAATGTATAAAACAAAATAGAGTATACATACCGCAACATAAATAGAGCACGCAGAGCTAAAACAGCCCTTTGTACAATTCATGTAATCATAGGTATCATACATAAATAAAATAGGTAAATAATCAACTCAAGGTAAAGAACTTTTCTTACCTATATATGAACACTTTCCATTGATAGATTCTGTGAAAAGTTTGATGGCTCTGACATGGTTGCAGGCCACTAGGACCCTCGATGCCTCTTCGAGTCCTTGCTTGACTAGAGTCAGCGGTACGAGTGGTCCCTCAGTGAGGTCACAACCTGGCTGCTCCTTCCCATTGTTCGGATAGAAATCCAAATGACCCACAGGTTGTGACATTCCATATCCTGCCATAAACACAAAATCTGTCGCACGTGTGAAATAAACCGTCGATTAATTAGTTACCATATCACGCGATATATATATACTCAAATAAACTATACAAATGGATGATGAAATCTAAAAGCACACAAGCATATGGTACATATTTACATAATATAATACGTATAATATATATGTATAAGGGTTAGTAGTATGATTAGATGGTAAAGCGACGAAGCTTAATCTTGTTAACAACAAACGTCATATTATTACGTGTTGAACAAATGTACATGAATACGATAGTGCGTGTGGATTATAAGAAGCATACGTGCAGTATCACTAATATACACAGAGTTACGTCCAAGGCATTACCTAAAAGGAAAATGCTCTTTCCGTCAGTGTGTATGACGTCGACGAGTTGCGCGTCGGTGGGGTCTAGTCGCACATGCGTTGGCATTCCTTGAAAGTACGGTTCAGCTGGATCAAGTCCTGTAATTCTTCCTAAGCCCTATGGAACGAGAGGCTGAATCAAAGAAAATATGAAAACGATATACGCAACATCATGTAACGTACGATGCAGTAGAGAATGTTACAGTGGTTTGCACATACCTGTATTCTTTCGCCTGCGTAACCTGCTGTGTGGGCTCCTAAGGAGTGGCCTATGATGTGGACATCCAATGGATCTACTCCGTGTTCTTTCTAAAATGTTATTTAGATTTTATAAAACCTAATGTTGTTTAGGATTAATAATTTTGTTGCATATAAAATTTACCTGTAAAGTATTGATAAAGTGTGCTACTTCAAGACCTACTAGCCTAGTGTTGGCTGTAGCTTGAGTGTATAGTGGTAGACTCCCACCGGCCCAGTCTACTATAACAACATTGAAATCACCTGCTTTCACGAGCTCATCTTTCATTTCACTGACCTAAATGACAAAACATTAGAGTTAATAAATTGCATGTTCAATATTAACGATAATAATATATTAGGTATAATTAGCGGTTATATTATAGCTAGTTACCCAATTCGAGAGCGGTGTATCGATGAATCCGTGAATAATCATCTTCGTGAGTCTCTTTGGATTGAAATTGGACTTCACTATAGTTTTGTTCACGTTGACGTTTAACAATTGTCCATCAGTTGGGTTCTTTTTTGTGTATAAAATGAACCTGAAATCGAAATTTCTCTGTAGGTAAATAACAGAACATTGATTCAGGTGAAATCGCTTTGCAATGACGAACTGTGTACCGTTTCTTTGCCTACCAGTCCCGATGATTCAATAGAAGCAGGTACCAGTTGACAGCTATAGGCACATTACATTTATTATGATGAGCGGTTATTAGATACGTGTTTGGATGAATGAGACATTATATTTTACCTAGTATTGATGACAACTCTCGGCAACGGGAAAACATTGAAGGGTCTGTGAATGAGATGGTACCAGCTCCTTGTGATGTTCAGGCATCCTAACTCATCATAGCATCTTGTTTCATTTTCAACTGAAATGACAAAAACGATCAGTTAGATCATTAGAAAGCACAATGGCATAGAGAAAAAAACTGAATTGATTGTTGTGGGTACTTTTTCATTGTGTGTTTATTATAACAAAAAGAAATAAGTATTAACATACATGGTAACCAGGGAATGTTGACCTCAATGCGGTCTGAACGCGCCCAGTTGAAGGGGTCCAGGATACCAGCGAAGGCTGGCTGCAGGCCGAGAAGAATGCACCACAGCATGACGCGAAGATGTCTGTCTGTCAGGTAAAGCCGTCGCATGCTCTGGGGATCTGGGAACAAACATTTATTATTAGCATCTAATATAAAATAAATATAAGAATAGTATGGAAGAAGAAGGCATTATGTGCTGACTTCAAAGACATTGGAATTGCAGCGTCAGAGAATGATGATGGTAATGGTATATATACCATGGTAATAAAAAAACTGGACTGCACGTACATCGGCAATATGATCGGTACTATATTCCTAGCTTGAATGCTAAGTAAAACGTTTTCACCGTTAAGGTCTTGCCTTCGGCAGTTTAAAATCCAGATCATATCTACCTTTTTTATCGTAAGCAATGTTTCGCGGTCTTTTCCAGGAAGGGTTTTTTTTTCTTTCATCTTTCAATTGAAAAGTATTTTGTAATATCTTTCTAAAAAATATATTAATTGTTATTCATACAACTACAGGGTAGCCAG
The DNA here is from genome assembly GCA_949316375.1 of Mythimna vitellina. Classification (NCBI taxonomy): domain Eukaryota; kingdom Metazoa; phylum Arthropoda; class Insecta; order Lepidoptera; family Noctuidae; genus Mythimna; species Mythimna vitellina. The sequence goes on from OX438688.1 coordinate 15,214,969, forward strand.
CTTATCGGTATTGTATAGGTTACAATTTGGAGAGTGTGCGCGGGAATTGCATGACTTGATTCCACCATCTCCTTTCTAACATCGGACAACCCGACGTACGGCGAGTATCCACCCTTACGTTGTTGAAACTTCAACGATCCGGACTAAGCGTTTCGCTTCGTCGTTTATACTGCGTACATCGAAGGACTGGAACAGTTTGCCTGCTGCGGTCTTCCTGCCCAACAATAATTTAGGTGTCTTCAAGGCTAGAGTGAAGAGGCTCTTAATAAACTAGTGCGCCTCACAGCCAATGATTGCATCTCTGCTTACCATCAGGTGAGATCGCAGTCAAGCACTGGTTTATATCAATTAAAAAAAAAACTACTGATCCTATTAACATATTGTAATAATTTTTTTTAAATAGGAATGCAGCTACAAACTGTCGCTTATGTTGTTTTTACTGAAAAGGCTCGATATTTGCTCCTAAACCTGTATCAAAATCAAGGTTACCTAAACTTGGCAACAGTGGAATTGTGTATTTTTAACGAAACATAAATTTTAAGCCGTATAGCCGAAAAGCCGTAAGTAACCCCTTACATGAAGTTGCAGTTACGGACGGACCTAATAAGCCTAGTGACTAACACAGATGTAATCACCATGTTGTGGGTTTATATTACACTATTAGATGTTATTAGTGTGTTACCTACGAAGCTAAGTAAACGTGATGATCCCATCGATGACTAATTAAGGTACACGATCACGGATGTTATTTGCTATTCAATTATTCTATTTGTCACTATTTGCTTTGATTTAAGATGCGGGAATTCAAACTATGAACAAGCGATTGCAAATTCGAAGTGACGGTTGAAGGGCTGGCATGGCTGGCCATGTCTACCATATGATTGGATGATTTAGTTTTGTTAGCAGCATAGAGGCATGTGGTCATGGGCTTAGGTGTATTTATCTAAAGTAATATGTCGGATTGCTGTCCTAATTGGCCTAGAGTAAATAAAGGAACAGAGAGTGCACCACTGTTTTCACATACTTGTGCACTACAATGTCATCTGCGCAATTGGCTAATCTCTGTTGAGATTGGCCACCGCGATCCAAATTTAATCGGGCGGATTATTATATTATTATGAAATTAAAATTCATTCAATTAAAATCTAATTTGTGGCATTACGGAACCGATTATGAAAACTCTAAAAACTGTTGTGTGTTTATCAAAGTCTTATCTCAACGAAATGATTCTTAAAACTGCTTGTAGATATAATTGAAACAAAGTTTTGGAAATTTGTTTGAAAAAAATTACATACAAGCTCCTGCATTGACTCCGACGATATAGACTACTTCTATTACCAGAATAATTGCACGGTTCTCGCGAGCTGCCTTCGGGAGCGAAGCCGCAGGGAAAGCTAGTCGTGCGTATATCCCTTCACAGAATACAGATAACAAACAAATGGAAAGTAAAGTACATTCAAAGTAGTTCGTGTCATGATCCCTGTGCCAGTAATTTACAGTCATGTTCAGATCGCGGGATCTGATTGGCTTCCCTCGCTTAGCTCGCGCCGGCTTTCTTGCTTCGGCCGGGCACGCGGAAGACTCCCCCCTTTACTTCTTATGCAATGGGTGGTTTGAACGTAGGTGTTACGATGTTATGTGTTAACGTGAGGGTAGGAGTTATGTTATTTACGTTTGTTAATATGTTCTGTATTGGTTTATTGAACGTATTTGATAGATTAACTTGCTATAGTTGTTATAAGTCTGTGTTTCTTAATCAGTGGCGGGGTAAGATCTAAATCTGATGTGGGCAAGGTACATTTTGCGAAGCCTTCTGGTGGCGTAAGAACACTCCCCCAAATATCGCCGGTCCTATGTGTCTCGCATCCATCGGATTCCTGCAAACCTCACCAAGTCATTGGTCCACTTTGTAGAAGACCTTCCAACGTTGCTTAAGTGGCAATGGGCAGTGCACATTGCTCGCAGAACAGATGGCCGTTGGGGCCGAAAGGACCTGGAGTGACGACCGCGTACCGGAAGACGCAGCGTGGATAGGTTGTTTTAGTTACCAGCTTTACACTAGGTAATAACAGTATATTTGTTGTCTCACGCTAAAATGATTAAGAATCAAGAATACTCAGGCTGTAATAGAAAATGACTAGAGACAAGGCTTTTAAGTAATATAGTTTCAAGTTATTTGCGAGGCCCCCCAGACCGCGAGGCCGTAGGCGGTGGCCCGCCTCTGTCCTTGATAGCTCAGCATGGGGATCTTTAAATTTTTAAGTCAGGAGTGAATAGGTTACTTCGAGGCAAGCGTGCTTCATCGTCGTCCACATCATCGCTTGCCATCAGTGAGATGTTGGTCAACGGCAAGCCTATCAATACATTAAAATGTTTCTTATTTTTTTGCATTAATCACCAAGCTTGCTTAAGGCGGGTGACGATTTCAAACTCATTGATTAGGGTCAGGTTTCCTCACTGTGTTATGTTCGCGATTTCAGGTTTTTTTCAAAAATAAATCTTCGTCCAAACTTCAGTTTCAGTCTTTCAGATAACTCTGGCTTCAGATGAAACAGCAAATCGTGATTCGTTCCGTAACCAAAGGGTAAAAACGGCACCCTATTGCTATCACTCCACTGTCCGTCTGTCTGTCACCTGGCTGTATCTCATAAATCGTGATAGCTAGACCGTTGAATTTTTCACAGATGATGTATTTCTGTTGCCGCTATAACAACGCCGTTGCTGTTTTTTGCTATGGACGGTACGGAATCCATCGTGCGCGAGTTCGACTCGGACTTGGTTGGTTTTTTTTTTTGAGATGGGGTATTCATGCAATGAGTTCTCCCGCGCTACTAAAACCCACTTGTTTCCTTCATTTGCCCTTTGTATTCTAGGGCCACGGTCTATCTTTCAAAAGTTTCCGCAGCGCTAGCAGGCATCGACCTTACTGGACCCCATCAGTTTTATTATCTTAACCTAATTTGGATAAGTATGTACCTAATTTATCCTAATACATCTCACATACATTTTCAGAAGAAATTTGTTTTAGAAATATGCAGTACCTTTTTTTATATAATATTGTATCTCCTTCCTGTTTATATATATGTGTATGTAAAAAATATTATAAAATAAAATAAATAAATAAATGTTTGTTTTGTGATATTATATAATATTTAGTTTTAATACAGGAATAAAGTCAATTAGTTTCTATGAGAATGCGGATGTAACATATTCTAATGTTTTTGCTGTTTTTCGCAGCAAATATATCGAGTCACCCTTCTTGGCAAGCTACGCAGGGAAAATCAATACTATTTACAATAAAATTCTGAGCTCCGTTTAACTGAGATTCCACATATTGTCTAGTAAGATAAAAACGCACCAATGTTACATCACAATATTTCTAAGAATTAAATTCCGAAGAATTAAAATAGCCACTGAACTTTACTCGTCTTGACTTCAAAGTCAATTGAAAACGAATATGGTGCGTTAAATTAATTCGAAATTTGAAATTGTTTCTGTTTTTGATGCATTACCAAATACTATTGAAGATTTTATGAATGCAACAGTTGCATTTTGAAGCAATCTATATTTTTATCGTCCAAGGCGACATACGATATTAATGTAAAGGTCCATTACGAAAGTATTCGTATTTACGAATTCACTACACGCGCCACTGCCCATACTCGTATCGCTAATATATGCGAGTAGAATCTGACTGCTAATGACTGCCAATAACAATCATATCATTCAAATGGTTGCGGAGTTTTTTTTATCGGGGATTTCCAGAGGTACGAGAGGGATAGCCATCTCACAGCTAATCCACGATAGAGCTATGGAGGATAAATCTGTAAGTAAGGGTACTTACAGATTTATCTTAATTTGATAAACTTTTTAATAACATGCCTGTTTGACAGTACTGTGATATATAGTCATCATCTTCCTGCCCTTGTCCCGTGTTATTTGACGTCGGCGCAACACGTTTTTTTCTTCCATTCTGCCCTGTCACTCGTCATGCTATCACTAACTTCCTTTTCTTTCATATCACTCTTCACACAATCCATTCATCTTTTCTTTGGTCTCCCTCTCCCTCTCCATCCATCCACATGTAAACTCATAACTATTCTAGTAACACTCTTTTAGTACTGTGATATATAATAATAATAATATTCCACAACTATCACACAACGCCGTCTAGTCCCAAGCTAAGCAGAGCTTGTGTTATGAGTACTAGACAACTGATAAACATACTTATATATTTCTAAATACATACATATATAGATAAATAACGCCCAGACACAGAACAAATGATCGTGCTCATCACACAAACATTTGTCTTAGGTGGGAATCGAACCCACGGCCTCCGGCTTAGCAGTCAGGGCCACTAACCACTAGACCAATAGGCCAGACAAATATGAATATAGTATTGTGATTTTAAGACGAAGAAAATCGCGTGACCTATTTATTGCTCTTATTAACTTACCAATTGGTTAAATAGTTTTACTTTTAAAGATTCTTACGATAGGTAAAATAAAGAATTTGCTGCTTGCCGACTGTAAAGCCGCTTGGCGGATTGATTGTTGCTTCTATAAAGTCTATAATTAGTTACACAATAGTCTTTGATTATTCTACACTCATAACAGTATCTAGTATCTCCAGCATGCTTTCCGAGTATACCTAGTTTTAGTTTAAATCTGCTCGGATTTCATGTAGCAGCTTTTAGCTACTACATAGCATTTGCACTCTAGAATGTAGGTTTAGTTCATTAAGCCCCGAGCGAACGCCGGCTTTGCTCGGTCATTGTCTTTATATTGTGTCTCTAATTACGCTACTCAAAAGTTTAAATACCAAGTAGAGGGAACTATTATATCAGATTTCTGAAACAAGAATATCTTCATATGGCATGAAAATTAAATTGTTTCAATTCCGCAGTTGATTATATTTAGGAGCAAGATTTTCAAGAACTTTATAGATTATAAAGATAACTACTTTTTGTTGTACACTTCATTTAAGAAAAGGCCGACATTGGTATTTTAGAAGGTACCGGGTCTGACAGACACATCAGGGTCTTTTTTATTAGAGATAACTAGACTAGGGTTAGCTTGAAATATATTTAAAAAACTCCAAGGACTGCATGTTTGACAAAGAGACTGCTACCGATAAACTGGTTAGAACAAAATGTAGAGATGAAAAACAGATCACCAAAATACGTGTTTATTATGATTTTTGTTGGATTCAGTGCGAATGTGTGCAGTTTCAGTACATTCCAACGAATTACTATGAAGTAAATATGAAAATATATATGAATATATTTCGGTAGGTTACGCTTTATTATGAGGAGTTATTTCAATGTTAAACGTATTACATCAATAAGAAGTTACCTAAACTTGTCTTATTTAATATGTTTATATACAACAAGATTGAATTGCTAACAGCCTATTACATCTATTGAATAAGGTAAGTAGAATGTATTGTGAGTAATTGTATAATCCAAATAAATTCATGATATAATTAGATGGGACATTTCACTTTCACTCATCATTAGAACAAGAATTGGAGCTGATTGCGTTTCAAGATAAACAACCGGAAGACCGCGAGTAACTCATCAAATAATTCGATGAAAAAACCGAACCGCCATCGAGTAACAAATAAAATAAGGCACTTCCCGAGCGGCTGCGCGGGCGCCGACTCGCGCGGAAGTGGCGCCGTACTGATGATGCAATGCAGCGCGAACGCATTGTACCTTAACCTGCTAACTCTGATATAACTGCTAATGTCAGTGTGCTCGACTTATGGCAACTTTATGTAAGCTGATGGCACTATGAAAGGCCTCTTCCCAACATATGACAACGTACTATTTATTGCTGAACTCCTTAATCATGTTTGTTGCAACCCATGAATTGCAAGAATTACTTATTGTTAAAATTACAGTAATTTTTATTAAACATAGATAGAACAAGAAAAATAAAAACACTTAAGCAATTAAAACTTATACACAATAACTCCTACCTAAAATATGGCGTCAAAAAATTCTTCCGCATCGCTGTCGACTAGAAGTGTGCCCAAAAGACTGGCAAAATTGCGACGTTGTATGGCAATGCTTTATCTCTGACCGAGGTAAAATCCAGCCCTTGAGTCACGTGAACTAGGACTGAACCCCACGGCCCAAGAGTTTCAAACCCAAATGGATCAAAACTATAGGCTATAACTGTTGATGAGGTTGTTATATTTCCGCCGCTTGAGGTTCTTCGCAGCCGTAGCAGCAGCACCAGCACAGCACCACGAGCTAGGGAGATTATTATTAGGATTGATAGGATTGCAAATTTAAAGTCAATTCATACCCATACACTTCGTAAACAATATTTAGTTCGCAACGTGTAATGTTGTGATTGTATAATATTTTTGCAATTGTCAATGCTTGCTTGTATTACATGGTACACAAATATCGGACGGCGACCTTCTTCTGCAGTCGGTATCTTGTTGACCTACTAAATGTTGCTGTGGTCAATGTGAATTTAACGAAGCGAATACAACACCCATAAACGCCAGTTTAAAGTTTGAGCATTATAACAGTTTTATTACTTTTTTAGAGATAAATAATCCTATTGTTGGAAATAGGAACTCGTGCGGAAAACTTGCGTTAACTTACGCACTTAAAAGTTTTTGTTAGGTCAAAAATGTATGTCGAAAGGCTCGTTAATGTTGCTTTATTACTTTATTACCTAAGTAAACAATATTTATTTATGTTGTAAAGATAATCTTTGTATGCAAACATGGCATAATCTAGGAAATACGTACGTAACACTTGATTGATCTCAAATCTGTTGATTATACGGACAGTTGCCACAGACGTTACACTTCTGTGAGGCTTGCAACGCTTTTGCTCGTCGTTGCGAATTTCTTTCGAGGAGACTATTGGGACAGAGTCTAGACGTGAGAGAACTATTGCGGTTCTCGTATCGCTTACTCATGTTACGCCAGTGGCTGCTTATTCGGGACGCGAAACAGCGGTGCATGCTACATTCGGTTTGCATATCGAATTCCGCAGTTACATTGTTACTGATTTCTGGTAAATTATTACAGCCGTTCCACTGGACTGACAAAGACTTGTTCGTACTTACATTGTTGCATGAAATTTTTAATTGCATGAACATCATAAAATGAGCAGTCATTCATTTTATGCAATAATTCGTACATCCAAGGGAAATGAATAATCATGTCGCTACAAGCCGTGTTCCATACACCGATAATTTATTAATTGTACAGTTAAGCAACCGATCAATTAGATATGACATCGTTTTGTGTATGTGACTTCAAGTTACATAGTCTTGTACTAAGTAACGCAAGTTGGCGGTTACTGGCACACCTTAGGTTAAAGGTTTACACATTCTAGTATACGGTAAATTTATTTATTTTATTATTTATGTACACACATATAACAGAGAAGACCGATCATTATAATTTTTACAAAGGTACTGCTTATTTCAAAAGTTTCCAGCTGACCTGCGAAAGAATAAATTAAAACAAATATAGACAATAGTGTGAAGAAACAAGAAGAGTTTGTGAAATCTTAACTTAAAGTAACAAATAACACATATAATTTAAATATTATTAAACACTTATATATTCAGTTTTAGTAGCCTTTTCAGTTTGTCGTCGAAGGTTGTTAGCAGCAATCATTCTAGAATTAAACATTTGTAGAGAAATCTTTAACTTTTAAATGTGAACCACTTTTACTCATATTGTAAATAACATTTACTTGCTATGCGAGAAAACGTTAAATTGCGAAAAAAAAACAGCTGTTCAGTTGACCTACATCTACATTATGACGAGATAGGTGAAAAAAAAAATGTAAGGATCAACTGACATTTTTACGGTTTCCTAGTAAATGTTGTTCATAATGATGAGACACAAGCATCAATCAATTAAACAAGTAGAGTAAATAAATTCGTATTTGAGAACCTCTTAAGGGCCCGCCCTCACCTTGTATTTGAGAGAACCCTTAAGTAGCTTACATTATTTTCCACTGGCAATCAAATTGTGTAATGTTGAACAAAGTAAACATAACCTTGACATGAGGCTGTTTCAACAGTTACGTAAAAGTTCGGAATGGATAACTGGAATATGTCAATAGTTACTCATCGTAAACTTTAAAGTTAATAGTTTGACGCAACAGCTTCACGTAAAATGTGTAATAGTTGTGCTATAGAGGTTGAAAGGTCAAATGCAACTTATAATAATAATACATTCGAAAGACCTTCCGAATTAATTATAAATATCAGGAAATAAATGATATAATCAGGTTTTTATGTAGGTCAACATTGAATTTTTAAATTAGAGATAGTGTGCACAAAAACTTGAACTCAAACTCGTAGGTATATCAAAGCTTCCACAGAATGAAATGGTAACCCAAAACATCTAATTTTACAGGAAGAATTAAAACCGTCAGTTTTCTACAGTAGTAGTTACATCTAGGCAAGCATTCTCTATCATAGACCATATTTTCGCTTACCGTCTGAGGTGAGGTAATGGTCAAACGCGATCCTATCAATATAAAAAAAGTTGTCAGTCAAAGAAACATTTTTGACAATTGGGACTGATAATTTTATTTCTTACATTTTGGTGAGCCATACTTTTGAAATTGTCTTATCGAGCTCTTTATTTTGATACCGTACATGATTGTCACGAAAAAAAAAGTTTGGAAACATATTTTTCATTTGGTTCCAAAAATCCAGTATTGTTTAGGGTTCTGTACCTCAAATGGAAAAAAGGAATCCTTACAGGATCACTTTGTTGTCCGTCCGTCCGTCTTTCTGTCTGTCTGTCTATCGGTCTGTCAAGATCCTTTATCTCAAGAACGCGTGGAGGTATCGAGTTGAAATTAAAACCATATACTCAGGTCTGCGGTCCCTTGAAGCTGTGGAAAAATCCAACTTCTGAGTTAACAAAAAAAAAGATACGGCCCTTTATGTCGTAAAATACGTCTATTTCGACACTCTCAAGGGAATCAAAATTCATAGGGTACTTCCTGTTGACCTAAAATTCTGAAATTTGGCATGAAGCAAGGTCTGATAGCACAAGTATAGAAAAAAAATCTGAAAACTGTAAATTTGTAGTTACGTCACAAAAAAAACTTTTTTTGCGATTCGGAAAAATTTTTGCAACTCAATTCGGGAATTCATAGGTAAGTTTGTACGGAACCCTCAGTTCCTGAGTCTGAACCCTCAGTTCCTGAGTCCGACTCGCTCTTGCCTAGTTTTTTTCATAGGTAATTTTGATGTACCCAGTGTCACTCTCACAATCAAGACGAATCTAACGACAGCTCTAAAATGAGACAATCCGTTTAGGCTCTAAGGAGAGCGAAGGGAATATATATACATACATATACTCGAAAAACATAACCCGCCTTCTGGCGCAGCAGTTAATAAACTAACTTGTACTTTAACTTGTTATCTTTATTTAGTGAACAATGATAAAATAGTAAAAAATATTACCTAGCGTAACAAACTCTGAAATTTACGAAAATGCTCATATTAATTTAATGATTATTATCGAATAATAAAAAAAAAACGAAGCTCCACTGTCAATTATTGAATTAAAAATTGATTTAAATGTTCCGAATTCAAAATTGCTTTTAAAGCTAATGTAAGCTAAATTATTTTCACGGGCATTAGTATTCTATCAATAATACATTTGAGTTGTTAGTTTGAAACCGTTTGATTTTTTACCGAGATTCGTGACTGGACATCGCTCTAAAGATACAGACCTAAACCTCAACCTCACGAACACTAGCTTATTACCGACAAATCTAAATCGTGACTACATGGGAAATTATAACTTAGTGTAATAAACTGCACATTGTACAATAGGTACATAAAGGTTTTATATCTTTTGGATCTCCTACAGTTCGGTAAACATTATGGTACTTAATACCCAAGCACTCGGTATGTGCAAACGAAGTTAAGCAATACTGAGTTCAAGAAATAAGACATTTATTTTTGGCGCCAGTAACACATAAAAACGTTGTGTACACACGAACACGAGTGTAAATTTGTGGCTACTTAACGTTTAGTTCTGAAACCTTTCACTGATAATAAGAATTACATGATATTATGTTGGTTTTTCTACAAACTATTTTTTTAAATTGAGCACAGAATACACAATACGCTGCCTTCATATAAGGCAAATAAAAATTTTCAAGTGTGTGATAAGACCTGTCATACTGGTCAATGTTGGACCGTGAAAAAGATGGATGAAAAAGATTGCATATAGCGGAGTTGAGAATGTTGAGATGGATGTGTCGTGTGACGAGAATGGATAAAGTATACATTATAAGAAGTAGCGTGAAAATGGCTTCATTGACTGAACTGTTGAAGGGGAATTGTTTGTCTTGGTATGGTCATGTGAAGAGGAGGGATGAAACGCATGTTACTAAAAAATTTAGCAGTATACCTGTGGATGGATGGATGGAGATGGAAAGGAAGGTCAAAGAAAAGACGGATAGATTGTGTGAGGAGTAATATGAAAGAATAGGGATTTAGTGATAGCATCACGGATGACAAAACAGAATGAAAGAAAAAAACGTGTTGTCCCGATCCCAAATAACATGAGACAAGGGCAGGAAGATGATGATGAGCCCTTAATAATGACCTTATGGCACCTGTAGGGCAAGGAGCCTTTGCATGGCAGGAGTCTAGTTTTAGCCGATAAAAGACAGGCACTGCCCAGACTGCTCCATTTGTGGGGCAGTTTGGGCGTCCATGAGTATTTCCCACTTTTGATACAACAGAGAACTTATTAAGTGAGGTTAGTTTAGTTATTATGCTCATATATAATATATATATAAGTAATTAGGATCACATCACGTAGCGTTTTGTAGTTTCTTATTACCCAGTGGGAAAAAGCGTGAATTTATGTATGTGTAATGTGTCTCTATGTGTGTGAAGCTAGAATCAGGCGATATTCCTTCGCGACTGTTTACCGCACCGTGAAGACAAAGGCAAGTACTTCCATTACATTACAATCGTGCAAATGCCGCAATAATGTATTGACTACATCGTATACATTCATAGTCTATGTGTGATTGCTAATAGACTTGTAATGTCTCGTAAGATTGCTGCATTGGCCCGATTTTTTCGATAAGACTTGAGCTTAATAATCATCTCATTCGTATTGCAAATCTGTTTTCATATCTTTTATTTTCGTTTACATATACTTGGATGTGGAATGGTGTAATTGAAAGGCTTGGCCGTCGTGACAAGTATGTTTCTGTCAATAATTGATCATCGGGGCCTTCATTTCAAGTAACCTTTTCAACTTTAGTGGGGTACATCCCCGTTGTGTCATTTGACCTAGCTACGTTCATAAATACATCATTATTATGAACGGTCAAATCACTTAATGATTTTAGTAGGTCTATATATTGTGTTGACAGACGTCGTTCTATCAAAATCCATTGGATTGGCAGCTAACTACTACTAGTTTAATTCAATAAAGAAAAATGTTTTTTCACGGTTTGAGTTGGTAGTATATATTTATGTCTTTGTTTTTGAGACTTCAGCAAATAGTATTAAAAATAGATCAACTGAATTGATTCAGTCAATCTCTAGATTTGCACTTAGCAATATTAAGTCATTCATTTTTATTTATATAGAAGATATTCGGGTTCTCTGTACGATGAAGGTACTTAAATACATTCGCAAGAATGTGCAATAAATAATTGAGCATTGAGAAGTTAGTACAATTGGTACAAAAAAGCAGTGATTGGTTGAATTTGTTTTTTCACAATAACATTGCATATTTATGTACGAGTATGTATGTATCTAAGTTTGTATTTACTACTTTTCTGTTTGTCTTTCTATTAAGTTGAATCTGCCGTGTTATGTTACTGCACCACCCTAAAGCCGACTGGTAGAAAATGCCTAAAGTATTAAGTCCGTCTTTTTACAATTTCTTTTTCTAGTGCATTTTTCAACATATAAATAATGAAATAATAACCTAGACGTAACTAAAGGTAAACCCTTTACTATTACTAACTACCAGCTCTGGCGATTGTTAATCTTCTTGCACATAGTCAATATGTTGTTTAATCATCTTTAATAAACTATAATATCTAATCATCTGACTTTTCAAACTTATTTTCTCGTATCAGTACATAATGACTAGAAAGCGAACTGACGTATTATTTTACTAATTAATATGTATCCGTCTGATATTTGATGCAGTAATGACGTAGCTGTGTTCGTGATACTCGATAAATGAAAGACTAGTCTTTGTGGCTTGGCAGCTTTAAGATACTTTACAATTTTTAATTTATTATCCTTATAAGTATTAAGAAATGACCCAAGTATAGACATTACTAAGTAGTCGAATAGTAGACGCTCAAATGAATGAGTGATCGACCGACCAGTCCTAGGTATTCTTAATAAGTCGACTATCTTTATTTATATTTTTTTAGTTTTATAACGCCATTTTCGTGAAGTTAAATTTCTTGTATTTCCCGTTTTTCCTATGAACTGCTACATTTTTTAATTTTATTTTTACTGGCTCTCGCTTGGCTATTATCTCATCACTACATAATATAAAACAAAGTCGCTTGCCGCTGTCTGTCGCTATGTATGCTTAGACTTTGATGCGGTTTTTTTTTAATGGATAGTGATTCAAGAGGAAGGTTTGTAAGTATAATACATGTATAATATATTAGAAAAACACTGAGAATTTTAGAGGTTTCTAATGTGATGTAAATAAACTCATTTTTAACGCTTACATTGCAAACGCTGGCTGAACCCTACGAGATAGATCAAAATAATGTACTGCACACCTTAAAAATGTCTAAATATGGACATTTATAACTGGTAAAATTAAATGAAGATATTAAATATTTAAAATTCAACGACATAGGGGTTGTATATAAAGATATTCTGTCTGATTCTGTAGTATATTTAGTATCAGCATTGCAAGCCGGGGCGGATCGCTAGTTTAATAATAAGCGATAGTGTGGTCGACGACAGAACACGCTTGCCTAGAAGTAACCTATTAATTTTTTACTTAAATGCCCCAGGATACAGCGATGACTCCAGCAAGGAATTCCTCTCCTCAGATGTTCGCACAATGAATGTGTTCCCAATACGTTAAAATCTAGTCGGAATCTTATTGTAAATTACTCACTGAAGCCCTTATTTACATGAACATAATTGGTTGTAAAAGGTGAAACATGTAGATGACGAGTCTCCCGATAAGTCGATCCCTCTCTAAATAGTGGGTCTACCTTTTATATCAATTTTTTTTTTGTCATTATATTATTTTGCATAACAGTGGATAGCATAAACTTCATTTAGCAGAAAGAAAGTTCACAGTCAGAATTGTCTTTTGGTATACATTTTATATCGATAGTCATTAGCTGCGGTGGTGATAGTAATATCAAAATGGTAACCTAAATATTAATTAAAAAACACTGTCAGCTTGGATAAGTCGAAAAACCGATTCAAAAAAGCTACAGTTGGGTCGAGAGAGACTTCTATGTAAACGTGCTCCATCACCGGCCACATCACCAGGTGAGGTAGTGGTCAAACGAGAGCCTATTTATAATAATAAAAAAAAGTGCCGATGGTCAAAGTCAAAGTCAAGTCAAAGGTTTTTTATTTCACATAGGCCTACATGGGCACTTATAAAACGTCAGAAGCTAATGCACGCTAGTGCTTTCCCTGAACATGAACAAGGATATTCTCGATACATGCGTTAAGACGAGTCGTTGACATCACACGCTACTTTGTTTACACGCATCGAGGAAATACCGTGTTCTGAATAACCAATGTATCGATTTAAATACCACTTTTCTTCGCAATCGATGCAAAATCAATTGTTTAATTTACTTTTTAAAAGCTTACGTACTTATTAAGAATCTCTTAATGCGATCGTATACTTAAAATACCGGATTTTGTACAAAAATAGAATGTCTTGACCATGCTCGCTTTTATTGAACAGCGAACTTCGTATGTACAACCTCCATTACAGTTTACAAATGATCACATTCTCTTGATTTCACAATTATTTGTTACAGGTACGAAGGAGAAATGAACGGCCTTGTCGAACAAAAAACATTCATAACACATTATTCTTATCGATAAGAAATAAATGAGGTAAAGTTCCTATTGTGAATGTAATGTGTTTGTTAATTTTCGTAGCAGTTCGGACTTGGCGTAGCGGTTATGTTTGCGGTAATAGAAGACATCAACGCACGCTGAAATCGTTTATTTTATAAAGTTTACATATTAAATAAATGCATGTAATGATAATGTTCTAGATAAGAACTTTAATTTTACGTGTATTTGTACTTTCAGAACTTTTCCATTTAACTTTCAAATTAATATATCATTGTTGTACAATGTACAGCGTTGTCTCAGTGACTGCTAAAATAATTTTATTATTGTCAAAAAATGAGAAAGCACTTTATCAGCAACAATTGAAACTATACAACTCATTAGGACAAAACAAACAACATCATTTGCTAAATGCAAAAACATAAACCATTTTACACAATCACACTTCAATCAATTCAAAAATGAAATTCAAATATTGCATAGTACTGATATTACTATCACTATACGAACATAATAAATAGGTGAATAGCGATGACATTAAACCAATACATGATTAGTACATAAAACGTTTGGCAAACGAGTGTGAAGGAGATGGAGCAACTGCGCGTGCGCAAGACGGAGTGCACCGATACTTTCTCCTCTTGCACTTGTCAATGCGGTCACTGTCACTTTTGTATATAGCACGAAAGCTCAACCAGTACCTATGTATATGTTCATATGTGCGGTTTCAGCAAGTAACAATTTATTTATTTATTTATTTTACAAGCACTTGTACAACGTTACAGAGGATGTCCAAGGCGTTGTACAGTAGAAACTTACAAACTAAAAAAATACATTTAATAAAAACAATAATACCCTAATAACAAACCCATACACATTGAAGAAGAAAAAAAAACAACTAACTAACTAACATATAATTTAGAAATTCAAAGAAAATACATATACTTTATCCCTCAAAACAATGTGTTCAAATATTTTTCGTTTTAGGTCCTGTCTTTAATTTATTCTTTCTTTTTTGAATTTCGACTGGGTTTTGTTTTTGTTAGATTGTACGAGGTGTTGCCCAGTACTGCGGCGTTTCACGACAGATCCTGATGTATAATATTGCGCCAATCTCATAATCGTCATCTGCCAGCGCTCGTCTAACCGGTCGCGCCTGAATACCCGTATTTTGCATGGAACGACTGCTTATCTGACCTCCATAATCCAGTGGCTGGGTAACACACCCACTATAAGATAAACCTTGGTAAGTGTTTGTCAGACATTTTGATTTCTAACTACCTTCAAAGACCTCCAAATGACAGCTTGAGGTAATTTATACAATCGAAGCGAATTATCAAGTGATTTTTTTTACATTGAAAATCTTTTGGAAAAGCTGCCAAGCTAATACGGGCTATATGTTTATATCAATAATTTTGGTTTAACTTAATCTTCTTTGTCAAGAGGCCCATGTCCAGCAATGAAATACCTTGGACTGTCAATACCAATCGGTCTCCTTTGTTTCAGTGACGTTTATCTCTACTGCCGCCCATGCCACATAAGACCTGCATAAACGCAGCTGAAATAGTGATACTCAGTCAAGCACGCTTTGAATTTAAATTAGGAGGAAAAACCTGTATAAAGCATCAATCTTTTTGGTGCACTACCGTTCTATTGAAATATTTTGTAATCAGCTTAAAGGACGTGTTTATAAATGTGTGCAATTATGTAAATAGTTTTACACTGTCATGACTGTATTTTTATTTGAATGAAGTTTTGAGGTGGGGCGAGCGATAACCAGGCGTAAGTGCAAATTGTATGTTTTTTAACATTTTTATCGTCCGACTCATTTGGCGTCGACTACGATACATACATCAATGAGGTGTTCCTTCTTATTTTTAGATAAAATATTAGGAATTGATGCCGTGCATCGTTATGGGGGCCTCTTTTTTTCAAAGCTGTTTATTTCACATACGCCTATATTATGAGCCTGCGGCGTCTACAGTGTTTATTTATTCAAACTTAGTGCAATTTATGAAATAAAACGTTCTCTATCAGTCTACCTTTGAGTTCAAATAGACTACACTGTGGCAGGTATATAAAATAAATAAACAATAAGAAATATTTGGAACAGAATGTGTATTCTTACATTAATAACAATAAAAAATAAACATACTAATAAATGACATGATTGGATAATAATAATAGACACTAATGAAGACCGCTAATGACCTAAATAATATAAACACATTGCAAAAAAAAAATGTCAAAATAAAAAAAAAATAACACAATAAAAACTTTTGATTGTATATCTGATTGCATCGTAATTTCTGCAACTCATTTTAAGCTGCACTAATTAAGCTCGTTTGCCCCACCCATTAAATCGGTGCATAGTCATAGTGACGAGACGATTTCGTAAAGGTTCAAACTACTAACAGCTTGTATGATCATATAAGAGCATGTGGGGTAACGGTCAAAGTCACGCGAAAAGTTACATAATTTATTTTGATGATCCACCTGTTATGTTCTACTGATATCATTACAATTTCTATATTTTTGTTATTATTTATTTATTTATGGCAGTCATATATTGTTATGTATATAGGTACACAATAATATAGTAACCTAAGCGATTTTTTCAAGGTACTCATTATGTCCTAACGATTTCAAACCTACTTCATAGAAATGTAAGTTCTCTACTTTTTTGACTTTAAATACAGTGTGTATGTTTACGTTTTTTATGCAAATACTTGTTTGTTTTATGTAAAGTATAATTTAATTGAAAAAAAAAGAGCTATTAGACGCATTGTTTGCATTAATTATTACTTGTGTGAAGATTTTTTTTTACTTTTAAAATTATAAATAAAATGGTTCGTGTAACTTTTCCCACGATGGTTAACCGCTAAATATATGGCGGTTATAACTCGCGAAATTATAATTAAGGATGTACGTTACCACTAGAAGGATTGTATCGCAACACTAAATATACTAGTGTGACGTAATTTAAAACCTGATATCGGAAATAAGCTATATATCATCACATTAATATGTGCGTTTATGCGAGAAAATTGCTAAATTCTTGATGAGTTAAAGACTTTCGAAAAGGTGATAGGACCTCATATGTAATTCAAATTGATTATGATAAGATGTTGTGTTTATATCTAGTTATTGAAAAATTATATAATGTTGCAGCTACAATAAATTAGCTGGCATAATGCTGTCTGTGCTTAGCGACAAGTTACTTTCTCCGCACGATTCGGCAGTTTCATACTATAATTATTCCACGTTATGTTAGCTTGTAAGATAATAATATACCTACGTTGACAAAGATTACATAAAAAGCAACCTTAAAATTATAACATTGGTAAATGAAGATGAAATAAATATTTTGATAATTCTTATAATTTGAGATAAATTTAACATAATGACTCAGGCACGTTAAGTAGTCTACCTTCGCAAATACAGCAATAAGAAAATATTGGCCGCTACGGTAGATCGTAGATTCCAGCAGAGTACACAGCTGCACCTAGGTGTGTTCTGTGTTAAAATAATGTGCATATTTGCTCACATTAGTTGGCACGAATTTGCCTCAGTACGTCTTTATATAGTGGACAATTTTGAAGGCTAACTCACCATAGCCTAATTTGTATACTGAAATTATATTACTACATAGCATATTTATAAACCTTATATTGTTCCCACTGCTGGGGATCATAGCTCCTCTTTAAGAGTGGAAATGGGCCGTAATCCACTATGCGGGTCCCGTGTGGATTGGTGGGTGTCACATGCCTTCGAATTTTTGATTCTAGGACATGCCGGCTTCCTCAAGAACCTTTAGCGTTTTGAGAGCAGTGGTGATGAAATAAATTACACATAGAAATGCGCCTGGCTTTGTTTGAAACCACGACCGCGCATTTAACTACAATTAGGTCGAATTTTGCTTGATATATTTTTTCTGAATTATATTATCCTTCCTCTTTAATAAAAAGAAACAATTATTTACATTAAAAAAAATGATTTATTTATTAACACAAACAATTGTTTTAATATGTATACCCAAGGTAACAAATTAGAAAAAGTGTGTGTGCAAATTAGATTGTAATTTTTTGTTTATTGACGCCATCGTCATCATCGGCTAGGTACGTAGACTAGGCGTGGTATGCTAGCTGCATCATAGCTGCCTCTTTTTCTTAATAGCCAAAATTAAAGAACAAAAAAAATAGTTTCCTTGGTCGGTACATTGTCCTGGTTTAGGTGTGGCTAACAGCAACACCTGTTAGCCACACCTAAATCAGGACAACATACCGTAGAAAACGTGAGATTGTGTGCTAAATATTTAAATGATGATCTCACAATAAAAATTAAATGCTGATAAATAACTTGCCATTAGGCCATGAAATATCTACCCAGGAAAATAAACCACCTAGAAACCATCTGAAATTAATTACCTAGTAATATTTTTTGGATCAGTATTCTGTAAAACTCCTAATTTACTTTTCAGATATTTTGTATCGTTTAACGGGTGTATTCTGATGATAAACATTTTAGCCCCATCAGTTTCAGTGTGAAGGAGTAACAAATTCGTCGTTGCGACTTCAAGACCTCTTATGTGTCACTATTGACAAAATCGCTTTTTTACACCAGCCTTTTTAACATTTTGAAGCTCTATCGAATGTAAAAACTCTCATGTGTATACGACGATTTAATCGTATTTGTTTACCAATTTCAAGATCAACAATGTGCTTCCTAATAAAATACTACTTTTAAGTTTTTTTTACATTTAAAATACTTTCACATGTAAACTGTTTTTTTTACTATCATACTACTTTTAAATTCAACTAACAATAGCAAAATTAAAAGCAGGAAATCATATAAGTCATACATATATTTTTTGTTGTAGTTAGTTTCATTATATTTTTTTCAGTAGACGGTTTTTTTTAGATTTTCTCATAAAGTTGAATTTTACACATAAGAGGTCTTAAAGTTGCAACAACATCACACACAATACAAGACAAGTCGTATATTTAATATTGACTTTGACTAACTTCTGCCTTTATAATATAAGTGTGGTATAGTGTAACATAATTGTTACATCATTGTTGCTATTTAAAGGCCATCAAACAGGATGACGTTACTGAAATAATAATAATAATATATATCACTAGCTCTCACACTAGTGTTAGCGGTTTACCATCGATAAATCCAACACTAAAATATTTTTTTCAATTTGGTTCTTGAGATTAGTGAGTTCAAAAGAAGAAAATAAATCTTCAGGTTTATAATATTACTTTGGTAATAGTATCTTAGGAAATTGTTCATAATATCGCCGACGACGATGCAATAAATATAAGCACAAAATACAAGCACAAACACAAATACAAATAAAAATGCAACAAATACAAAATGTTTATTAATTGTATATCTATTGTTTGTGTTAATTTAATAAACCTTCTTTTAACATGATTGCGGAAGAAACAAAAAGATTTCATAAGGGTATTATTGTGTCTTAATCGTCCGTGATACATTAAGTATTTAAATATGTATCTTCACCTTGTACGTCGGGCTTAAAAAAGCATAAAATGTATTTATATATGACAGATTAGTGCGTTTCAGTTATATGAAATAGGTAGGAGAAATAGGATAGTCTATGTCTTGGCACCGTGCAAAGACATTCCGTTTAACTATTCCAATTTTGTTTTTGCACAAGTTGCAATATATCAGTAAGTAGTAAATATTGAACTTATTTATTTATTAAATTCTTTATGCAAACAAAAGTACAGAGGCGGACTTAGGTATTTTCTACCATGTGAAAAATAGAAATGGTGCAATAAAATGCGAATATAAGTATAGATATACTAATAAATTAGATATATAATACAATTATACAATATATACTCAAATTAATAAACAATTAGTCGAAATCGACAAATGGAAAACATTAATGCTATGATGATACTACACATTTAAAGTTAGTAGGTAGGCAAACAACAAGTACCTCGGGGTTAAAAAGTATGTATACCCCGAGATATCAATCAATCGTCGAGACTCGAGTGATGTTGGAATTAGGGTCACGATTTAATAGGGACAGGCTCCGTTCTCGTTGAGACATGTTTAGTAAAGGGGTCACCGACGCAGAGAAAGCTTCCACACCTGCAGTATGCAGTAATTACTATCAAAGTGTGTGTTTTTTTCCTTTACGGGGTGAGCAACCTCTCACAAGGCTTTATGACTAGTACAACTACTTAGTAAAAATCATGTATTTACTAATAGATAAAGCGCATAGTAAATAAAGGTGTGCATATGAAGGCTTTTTTAAAGCATGAAGAAACTTTTAATAATTAATGTAGCTATAGTGTTGACGATTATTTAAATGAAGTAATTTATTCATATTTATTGTTATTGTTTATTTAACGCAATTTTATGTTTTTTGTACTTTGGATTGACAAATAAAATTTATCTTGTCTCTTAACCTAGTTCTACAAAGAGGATTCAGAGGGCATTAAAGTTCGTATGGATATTCATATTATTCATGATTGTTTCACGTCATAGAGCACAGGGATCGTTGGATCAAAAACTATTAGACCTTTTGTTCAATGTTATAAAATCGTGTCATCTTCAATGACATTGACCTGACCGAAATGTTCAGTTGACCGTCGCCTCAGACAGGGTCCTCAGCGTATAGCTGTAGTAAATATTGTATAAGGATATATTCTAAAGTCTCGAAATTGGCAAATGAATGAATTATCCCCGCTGAACGTAATCGTTCGCCTTTTGGAAATGCAAATTACTGCAACATTCACTAATAATTAGCATAATTATTGAATTTGTCGTCAAATTATAGATCAATTATTTAAATTAGATCTGTTTAAGTATTCGTTTGTTGTAAGATTATGTAATTACCATTTATCAAATTGAATTAATTTCAATTCTATTTTTACCCGACTTCAAGAAGGGATATATTTATAAATGCAAAATCACATATTTGCATAGATATAATAAAATAAATTACGTGTTAGAATTCGGCGGATATGAACTTCCTCTTTTTTGCAAAGGTTAAATAATGTTTGATGATCTAGTAACCAACTTTATAGAATTTATATGCATCTTTTACTATATTGCATTAACAATTAATTACGTGAGTTTATCTAAAGGTAGATCGTTTGAGTGTGTAGATATATACCAATGTGGTGTTCACTAAAATCACTATTTAGGGATTTGGGTTTATAAATGAAACAACCAAATTATCAGTAAGCTAGCGCAACTTTAGAATGATATCTACTCGTCCTCGGAAACGGATCGAGTGTGCCCACGACGCCACACTTCAGCTGGTCTACATTTAATGTGTATACCACAGAGGAAATAAATTTTCTAAACAGGACAAAGGTGTCATAAATTCAAAACAAATTGGCAATTGACTAAATGAGGATACTAAATGACTAAATAAGAACGGTTTCAAAGATTGTCTTAAGACGTATAGTCAATATAGGGTAATGTATGTAGCTGCCGGTTCCTACCAAAGCAGTCGTCACCTCGTCAAGTAGACATTCCCTTCTTCCAGTGTACAATATAAATATATCTGACTTGAGTAAATGGTTTTATAGTAGATTTATTAGCTGATTATATCCCTATCCTGTTACGTAGACGAAGTCTATGCTACGTCTACTTTCGAAACACGTAATAAATTGGTGTTCTGAATAATGAAAATGTTTAAATCGAGAAAATTCAATAGCTTTATTTTTGAAATGTTTGATTTAAGCATTATATATAATGTGATTATTTATTAATAGGATGAAAATTACAAATAATTAAAATTAATTGATCGAAGTAATGAAGTGATAGTATATAAGTAACGATCTAGTTAGTAGTCTGTGTGAGTAAACTGAAATATAATAAATCGCTATGATCTATCCTATTGTTTTACACTGTCATCGGCACTAACTAAGACTAGAAACTACTACAAGCTATTAATCATATTTCTTACTGATAAGATTTAGTTGATGGCATTAAAAACCTGCTCCAGTAATCTTGAATGGAGAAAGTATGAGATTGTTCTCACACAGCCTACATCATTGCCTCTTATTAATTACATAAACACCCATATATGAGAAGATTATTTTCATTAGAGATTGTGTTTTTAATTAAAAAATTAACTAAAGACATACCTACGAGTTATGATTTTGACGTGTGTGGGAAGTGTTAGATAACAACATATTTTCACATGACACAGTATTTTTTATTACAACATTGTAATTTTTTATTATTCAATTATTTGGCTCTTCTATCTCATTTAATGTTAGAGTTTACGCCAGTGTAACATAGATGGCGTTGTTCCACTCCTTTGAATGGCGCTACGGTTTTCGTACATACGTTTATATTGACTTACAATTTAAAAATTAAACTTTATTTTTTCCAAACTAAAATTTTTGCCCTGTTTATTTTTAAAGTAACACAAAGTAATGAAAATGCTCGTTATCTATTAATTTAGATAACTGTACACACCGAAGAGGTCTACTAGAGGCGATGACTGCTAGGACTGCGTCCCGGGAACGTTTGAAAGAGTTACCTTGACCCCTAAAAAGCATAAGCATAATCAACCTTTTTTAATGTTCCCACTTTTGGGACTCAGGACTCCTCTCTAGGAGAGGGAATGGGCCGTATACCACCACGCGGGCCCAGTGCGGGTTAGTGAATGTCACATGTCTTTGAATTTTTGGTTCTAGGACATGCCGGTTTCCTCACGATGTTTTCCTTCACCATTTTGAGAGCAGTGGTGATGAAATAAATTACACAAAGTAATGCGCCTGGCTGGGTTTGAATCCGCGACCTACAACTCGTAAGTTGGGACTGTTACCAGTCGGCCACCACTGCTTTTAAAAAGCGGTGGATTTTAATCTGTAAGAGTCTGAAGCTGAACCCTCAGAGAGAGTCACCCTAGAGAAATCATTGACTGATTTCCCATCTCAAGAAAAAAGGTATCTTTACGCACACTCTATTACGTGTGTAACATTTAATGTGTACTCTTGGGCAATGGTTTCTTTTCCTCCCAGCTCTAATTGAATACTGTTCAAAATAAAAAGACGTGGAAGTGCGTCGGCCATGTTGTATTACTTCCTCTTCGTGGGTGGTGCGTAATAATATGTATTGTTGATTTCTATAAAAGCAATCTTAAGTGTAATCATTGAAAGAATCGTCATTCGGAGACAAGCTGTGACTCCGACTATAGCAGTTGTGTTTCAACCATGGCAATAGCGGTCACTAACCTATCAACATTTATTGATATTCGTCAACGTTTTTACTAATGAAAACTTTACAGAGTTCTGGTTCCTGCAATGACGAAGATATTTTTGGAAATAGTACATTTTGATATAAATGGAGAAACTTTGTCACTGCGACTGAGGGGGAATTTACTTGAGCCGTAGGAGAGGGTGTTATGGAACCGAGTGCTGAGGTGAATTTCCGTGTGTATCAAACGACATTTTTTAATACAGTTACGAAGAAATAAATAAATGGGGGTTGACTGACGACTCATAAGGGCAGCTTAGCGACGTACCTGATACGATCAATGTACCTAATAAACTGTGGCGGGGGCGACCTGGTGCACTTTTCCACTCTAGTGCGAAAAATAGTCAATTAAAAGAGGTTAAAGCAGTTACAATAACTGTTTGTACCATGCTAAAACGACTAATTTGAGCAGTCGAATCCGACTCGGCTGGGCAGCATTTGGGAAGTTGCGCGGTATTTTCTCGTCCAACATACCACAGTGTCTCAAGTCAAAAGTCGATGACCAGTGTATGTTGCCAGTGATGACATATGGTTCCGAAACGTGGTCGTTAACAATGGGCATCAGAAGGCTTAAAATCATCCAAAGGGCAATGGAAAGGGCTCGGAGTTTCCGTGCATGATCGAATCAGAAATGAAGATATCCGCAGGAGAACCAAGGTTGCCGTGCCATGGCCGTTGGGGCCAAAAAGTTCTAGAGTGGTGGCCGCGTACCGGAAGACGCAGCGTTGGAAGGCCTCCTACAAGGTGGACCGATGACCTGATAAAGGTTGCGGGAATCCGATGGATGCGAGACGCTTTATGTGCCGGATCGTTTTATGTGGCGACACTTGGGGGAATCCTATGTCCAACAGTGGACATCTATCGACTGAAATAATGATGATGATGAATTTGAGCAGTAGTGTGTAATAATTACAACTAACGAACGATTTATAGAGACACCTAGTGTTCTTCCTGCGAATGTAGGCGTAGGAGAAGAATAATAATTTGAAAGCTTATAGCTGTAAGACAAATAAACTGCCTGCTTAAATAAATAATTAAAGCTTGGATTCTTTGTGGTCTGAAATAAATGTTATTATTATTATTTATTAATGATAGTAGTGATCAACAAATATGACGTAATAGTCAATTGTACTGAAAAAGCTCCGGTTAGGCCAGTCTTAGTTTCTAGTTATGCTCGTTCACCTAGATTGGTATTACTTAGTTTTTTCAATTAAAGAATTTAGCACGATTTAGTAGGTGGATAGTGATTGCTGGACTTTTCGCTGTTGTTTTAAATTGCATTTTATTATCAAGTGCTTGTATAATTTTTATTGTTTTTGTTATGGTCAATCCCAATATTATAACATATGAGGTAAGTAAGTATCTTTTGTGGCCGTTGTGTCAAACAGAATTAGTTTTGGGGTAGTGCAACCAAAAATAAAAATACTTTTTTTTACATAAAAATACAACTAGTTTACAAATAAAGACATATTGTCAAAACATTAAGAGACCAAATAATAAATTTCAACATCTGAAATTATACTTATTTTGCAATGTTAAAAATATTTCTATTTCAGAAAAAAAAAAGATACCTCAAATTGTTATGCTTCTATAATTGTACTTTAATCAAGAGTCTACAAGTCTACAGTCTATGTAATGGCCAGATAATTTTATTAAAAAGAACTGTAAAGAATCCTTACTTACTATTCAATATATAAATGTCCTCAGTTGATGTTACATATTATAATTTCTTCGTCATTAAGCGCGTTGTATTTGCATTGGCAACGGGATATCCTCATGATGGAAAACAAACTACCGCATAAAAATGAAAGTGGAAATACGGAAGATACAATTAAATGAAAATTTCATTAATATTGAAATCAAAGAGAATATTACATTAAATCGTTTGCACAGCAATATAAATGTTTTACCGTTAATTGCGATTCTGTTCACTCTAGTGTAAATAGAGAATGTTTACAGTTTGAACCTGACCATCTATTTGCAATCCTAGTTTAGAAACCCGTTAATTGGAAAACAAATTAAAAGCTTATTTATTGACATTTTTAGTGGAACCAGAGACAACCGTAAATAATAATATATTAACATTAAAGGAACAGCCCGCCAGGTGGAGTGAGATTTAACTTGGAGAACAACAGAAAGCCTTAAATGCGGCGTCTTTATTGGCACCGTCCGGCCGCGCCTGCGTATGCGCATCTGTCGCTGGAATAGTAAGCCACGAGGTCACACGTACCGAACTTCATGGAAAACAGGTAAACCAGTGAGATGAGAGGTAAACCTAGTGACTTTCTTTGATCACGTCCAGATAATAGAATTAATGAAAACAAACAGAAGAATCTAGTTCAAAGGCTTTGCTAATTCGATTCGGATAATATTGTACAGTAGAACTTATACCTACTATATCCAAATGGTGAAAGAGCCCATTTTGGATGCATATGTATATTCTTCGAAAATCCTGCCCTGATTTTTTCGAAATATTTTATCATAGATTGGAGTTTTAAGTTCATATATAGGTAGAAGATTTACGTAATGTGATTAACACGAAAGTTTATAGATTATAAAATGCTAAGCTTAATTTCCGTCTTCTACACAATGACAGTAGTAGTAATTACGAATCATATTTGTTTGAAGTTGCTGACATAGAGTAGACAATATTAATTGTACAATTAGCCAACGAAACAATACAACGTAATATACATGCAAGTTTGATTAATTGCCATGCACTTGTTAAGTCCGAAAACCATATAATTAGAAATAAAGAAAGTTATATAACCATAGATACGAAAAATTAATATTCAACTACAAGTTAAATACACCAGCTGTGTGAAACATTGCATTTTAATGAAGAATTTTATGATTTTGGTGTTTAAAAAAATCTTAACATGAATTACACAATTGTCTTTACTGTTGTAATGAGAAAAACCTTTCCGAAACTAAATACTAATTGGCTCATTTGTTAAGTTCGTTAAAAACAGACGTCTATTCACAACAATACACGCCATTAGCATGTTTACACCATTCTTCTGGGAAATTTCTTTTTCAAGATGTATTATTAAACAGAAGGCTTCTCATGGAGAGAAGGAATTAGTCGCGGTGAAAGAACTGAGGAATAGACTTGTTACGTAATTAGCACATGTCAAAGAATGGCTGTTAGTTAAAACATTGTGGTAGTAATAGTTATGTCTGCGTAGGAGGCAATGAATGCAGCTTAGATGCTGTTGTACAGGACTGGGTCAGTTGCCAGTCAGCGAAAGTGTTTGTTTTCTCTTGAGAGTCGGTCTGGTTTAGCTTCTCCAGCGGCGACCGTATAGAATTTCTTTTTCCAGTAGCACGATGAAAGTTATTAGAAAATTGATTACCTATAGCATTCAGGTTGGAGGTGAAGATTTGATACGTTAAGAAATTATAGAAAACTTGTCATTTCAATCACGATGCAAATAAGGAAAATAAGTAAATGATTACAAATTACATCCTGCATGCCGTGGAACGTACTATGACAATAATAAATGTTGAGTATAAACTCTTTAAATAGGTAGACGTGCTACGAACGCAAAATAAAGTGCTTATGTCATGGTGTTGAGATAAATGCATTTTTATTCTGCAGAGAAAAACACTTGTTTACTTATTCATGGTATGGCGTCACTAAATTCTAGTGCAACTTTCATAAAGGTAACACCGCTACAGAAAGCTGCAAGATATCATACTACAGTACCTGCTCTCAAGTAATGTAAGGAGTTTGATACAAAAGCAGTAAGCTTATGTTTCTGCTACGCTGATTTCAATAGAATTAAGCGTGATTCGTATCGAATTTACAGATAACGGATTTGATGGAGCATTAGAAAAGCATCATGTCACAAGGAACGTTGATGATTGTGTAAACAGTGTGTGTGATTGTGGCAGTATGAAAGATTGTCATGCAATAGGCGTTCAAGCTGAATCTCCGATCATTGCTATGCGCGACACGGTCTGATAAGCCAAATAATTTATCAACGCATCTAGAAACGTGTCTATTTATGTGTAGACATTGTCACATTGTATGGGAATTTAATTTACGACTTTGGCTTAAATGTTGAGGTACTGCCAAGGCGCGTGTGAGTGAGATTTCGCGCGGCCAACGAGTTACTCTACTATTAATAGCCTTACATCTAGTATAGCAGCTTTTGCTTCATTGGAGGGGTTGCCAACAACATCAGTTATGTTAACCGCACCTTGCTCATATTCTTTGATTTGTTGGTTTGTTTATCTACTTCAGCTTTTATGTTGAGGAAGGCAGTCAAGAGGAAGCTCGCGGGTTAGTGGCAGTTAAGCCAAGGTACTCGTAGATATTATTACTGTTTACCTTATTATTTTCAATTAAGAGCAAGGTATTTACATCTTAAGGAAGCTCTTGTTAGTATATATTTATGTAGATGACTAGTATAAGATACTAGTCATAATCTTCATTTGTTCTACTTTGATAACGGAATGTATGGTGGTGTTGAAATTAGAGTGAGCCTAAAAAGAGTCCATGTATTTTAATACATAGCCATGCAAATTCATGACTGATCATTAATAATTTATAAGTCCTTGACGTTCCTAAGAACCTTGTAACTTATGTTGGCTCATTTTAGCCACATTTATATATTTACACAGACAGACACGGACAGAAAAGCTGACAATTTCAAAGATTAACACGCAATTAGGAGCGACTAGAGAATCTTTGAATTCTCGACTTTTATCTACTATAATATGTAATAATGTAGAGAAAAAAAAAGGTGTATTTGTGTGAAAATTCAACTGTGGCAACGAAGGAACAGGAGTGGGTTTTTAGTCAGTAAGAGTCTGACACTATCTTCCGCTCCGCCCAAGAGCGGGGATGTCATAAGGATGATTTTCCCACCCAATAAAAAAAAAAAACTGTGCAATCGTTATGTGTCAGTTTTCTACACTATTTATCTTAAAAATCTTTACGGATTCGTAAGGCCATCAAGACATACTATTTACTATTCAAATATGTCAAATATTATGTTAAAAATGCTGAAGTTGCGTGTATTTATTCGAGAAAAACTTACAACATGAAGCTAAGTCAGTAGTTCAAGGGAACGCTTCGGCTATGTCCAACGATGCCAAAAACGTCACAAATATATGAGTCAAGAATGAAAACAATGTTCCGGACACGACTAATTATCTGCATGTAGGTAAATTGTTATTAGAAAATTGTCTTTTGATGCAACAACAAGGAAACAGCTTCAATACGTCGGTTGTATAGAGTAAGTATTATGAGACACAATAGTTTGGGAGCATCGGACTAGAACTCGTTCGTAACACTTATGTTTGTTATGTCACAGCCGTATTAAGGTCGGTGGTAATGCGCTGGCCATTAGGCCGCGATTTTCGAGGTCCCACGAGAAGAGGAATGTGTTGGATTACTGCTCTACTTTGATAATGTATTTTTAAATTATTGGTATTTAAAGAGCAATTTTGCGAACTATTGTTTGGTATTGTGATGTAATATTAACACATGGTTAGTGGAATGTAGTTTGTTGATATTAGAGTTTCTGTTAGTTTTAAAAATTTTGTTTTTGTTTTTTTTTTGAGGTGAGCTGTCAAAAATAACTTCTCTTATTCTGAATGCAGCGAGTGTCAAATTTTTACTGATTAAAATCCACCCGTGGTCCTTCATTTGCCCTTGGCGTTTTAGGGCCGCAGTGACTCTTTCGAACAATCTCGCAGCCTTAGTAGCGTAGCAGGCCTCCTCAATTTTGAATTGATGCTTTGGACTTTTGATTTCATGTTTATAATTATATTACCTGTTTTATAATTATAATTATTTTGACTTATATCAAAACTCATATCCAAACTGCTTGTTGTACAGAAAAGTTTATCCTTTTTAGTACACACACAGACACACACACAGACAGATACAGATCAGGTCTTGCGATCTTTATACATTCATTACAATATACGCCAGATATCCATTAGTTAAACTGTGTTCTTAGGAAATATACATAGGTAAAAATAGATACTATAGAACACTCGCGTAGGTATCTATTTAGCATAAATCTGTACACAATCGTGCCTGCGCGATGCAAGCCACAAGAAACGTGTCAGTTTCGTTATGGTGTCCGCTAATGTAAATAACGTGACACAGGGAAGGTTACAATCAAACAAAAATTAGAATAGAAGAATACCATTCTTCATTCTACTTTAATAATATCTGAGATATAAAAATCTTGAGTCACAGTATTTGTTATCGAACTCTTTCGAAAGGGCTTGACCGATTTTTATGAAATTTACTCCTACAGTCCCTTTTTTTGTAATAATTTATATGGCAGAACAACTTTTGCACGGATAGCTAGTTTTTTTTTATAAGTTTGAAATGACTTGAGATCAATAGATATTGAACAAAATTTATAAAATTGATTACCAATTACTCACATCATTTTAGAAATGATCCGTGTAAATATTCAAATTATGCGAATCATTTGTCACAAAAGGCGTTGTTGGTAGTCGTAAAATTAACGGTAAAGTTCTAATTAACATGGTTATATAAATGGCAGACAGTGGTCGATTGTCGAGCGGATAGTTAAACTATAATGTGATATTGTTTCCATCACGCTACGACTGGTATGTCGCGATTATTGCAATGGTACAGGTACCTGTATCTGCGGATGTTAAAACGTAGCAGATTAATGATCAGAGACCTTACCATTAGATCGTAACGCAATCCATTTTACGGCCTAAATTGAACTAATAATAATAAAGCCTTGAATCCTCTAAGCAAACTACTGGAGAATTCAGGTCTAGGCTATCGGTTGAAGAGAGGTGGTCAGGTAATATCTCACCTATTTTACATGGATGACGTAAAACCTATTTGCCCCCAACAATCTGCAACTCATGGAGTTACTGAAGGTAACTGAAACCTTCAGTAGTGCAATCAGGATGGAGTTTGGTGTGGACAAATATGCGGTCATGCATGTAAAGCGAAGGGAGGTTGTCGAATCGATGGGCATTTAACTCACGGATTCCATAAACCTGAGATCCCTCTCTCCAACCGAAACCTATAAGTATTTGGGTATGTCGGAAGCTCTAGGCATCAATATCACTGATATGAAGCAATTGTTGAGGGAACGTTTCTTTGGACGCCTGAAGAAGGTATTCAATAGCCTTCTTTCAGGCGGAAACAAGGTGCGCACTTTCAACGGTTAGGTATTGATGTACTCTTGCGGCGTTCTCAAATGGACTCGAGCGGAACTTGACGCCCTGAATAGGAGGGTTCCGCACACTGCTGACTGCATAGTGGCTGGAAAGCCCTCACGGCGTCCTTACCTTCCGCATGACGCAGGTCCTCACCGGACATGGTAAGTTCGGGAGGTTCCTGCAC
Source organism: Mythimna vitellina (assembly GCA_949316375.1). Lineage (NCBI taxonomy): Eukaryota > Metazoa > Arthropoda > Insecta > Lepidoptera > Noctuidae > Mythimna > Mythimna vitellina. Next base: position 15,245,665 of record OX438688.1, read on the forward strand.
CGGATTCGTGCGGAAGAAACGCCCGGGTGCCACCATTGTGTGGACCGCCCGGAGGACTCGGTGGAGCATACGGTAGAGGTGTGCCCCGCCTGGGCAGAGCACCGCCGTGTCCTCGCGGGGGCGATCGGCGGCAGCGATCTCTCGCGCCGGGCCTTGGTCCGGAGCGAAGAGGAGTGGCAGGCGGTCGCCTCCTTTTGCGAAGCAATAATACTAGCAAAGGTGGCGACCGAGTGAGGCAAAGGTCCTCACGCCCAATCGCCCCCGGGATTCTGATCCCGATTTCCGGCCACCGTAGGCGCGGGCTTGCGGACGGCGAGCAATGGGTGGCTCGCCGTCCGATCGTCCGGTAACCGTCCGGACCGGGCCCAAGTCGTCAACGGCGCGAACTGTTCCACGCGTGCCTCAAAGAGATGTTAGCAACCGTAGGGGCCCAGCAGGGTCGAAGCCTACTGAGGCCATGGGTGATGCGAAAGAGATGCCCGGGGCCCTAGAAAAAAAATGGCAAAGAAGGAACAGAAGTGGGTTTTTAGTCAGTAAAAGCCTGACACTATCCCCCGCTCCCGCCCAAGAGCGGGGATGTCATATTTATATATAAATATTTTAAAAACATCTCTGCTAATAATAATTAATAATAATAATAATAAACTGCTTACTGCAAACCGAATGCATCACCCACGGTCGTCGGTGATGAGACTGTATATCCCGCGGAAGTATGGGGGTCGAGGCTTTTTAATTGCTAAGACCCTGCACAATCGCGAGGTATGCAGTCTCAGGGAATATTTCCTAGCTGCCGACGTGGGTATGCATCGAGATGTAGTGGCAGTGGACTAGGGACTCACCCCGGCTAACGAGAATTGGCGCAAACTGGTAGTGCTTGACACTAACGATCGCAGGGAAGTATGGCAGAGCAAGGAAATTGACCCGATGTAAACCAATTGGCGTCCGTAGCCTGGCTGCATTTCGGTGACCTGTTTGGGGAAACCGAAGGTTTTGTCTGTGCAATTGTGGACGAAGTTATCATGACAACTAACTACCGGAGATTTATTGTGAAGGACGGCACGGTTGACATCTGTCGGGCATGTCACCGTCTGGGAGAATCAATTTGTCACATTATTTCTGATTGTTCTCGTCTAGTTAACGGAGAGTATTTGCATAGGCACAACCTAGTAGCCAGGATTATCCATCAGCAACTTGCTCTGAAATACTCTCTTGTACAATCGGAAGTGCCGTACTACAGGTATGAGCCCGATCCAGTTCTTGATAATGGACATATCACTTTGTACTGGGATCGGCCCATCATCACTGACAGGACTATTGTAGCCAATAAGCCTGATATAGTGATTGTGGACCGAAGCGAGAGGCGTGCAATGATTGTTGATATATCTGTTCCACATGACGAGAACCTCGTGAAAGCCGAATAAGACAAATCACACAAATCAAGTATATTGACTTGGCTCGCGAGGTTGTCGGCATGTGGGATGTGGACTCAGCGATCATTGTACCAATAGTCGTGTCAGCCAATGGCTTAATAGCTAAGAGCCTCGACCAACACCTTAGGAGGCTCGCGTTAGGCGGCTGGATCAAGGACTTGATTCAGAAAGTGGTACTCCCGAACTCGGCACGTATAATAAGGAGGTTCCTTTCTTTGGAGCCCTGACCACCGGTAGCTTGGACCCTGTTCCCGATACCGGTGGGATGCTGTTTTTTATATTTTGAAATGTTTTTTCTTTTAGTTTTTTTAGTAATATTTAAAAATGTAATTAATATGTTTATAAGTGAATTAAAGAAAATAATAATAACATCTCTTTGTACTGGGATCGGTCCATCATCACTGACAGGACTATTGTAGCCAATAAGCCTGATATAGTGGTAGTGGACCGAAGCGAGAGACGTGCAATGATTGTTGACATTTCCGTTCCACATGACGAGAACCTCGTGAAAGCCGAGAAAGATAAACAAATTAAGTATATTGACTTGACTCGCGAGGTGGTCGACATGTTCCCACATGTGGACTCAGCGATCATTGTACCGAAAGTCGTGTCGGGCAATGGCTCAATAGCCAAGAGCTTCGACCAACACTTTTACTGAATATTCTAAGATATTACAGATTTCAAATGCAGGGACATAGAGGTTGCGGAGGTATAAGCAATGCAAGGGGCGGGTCGCTAGTTATGGATAAATTACACCCAGACACAGGCAAATTATCGTGCTCATTACACAAAAATTGGTACTGGGTGGGAATCGGACCCACAACCTCCGGCATAGCAGGGCCACTAACCACTAGACCAGAAGGCTTAACTGTTAAAGGGATGGAGCTATACAGGGTGTATAACTCCATTTCTCCAACACACCATGTTAAGGCTTCTGGCCAATCTGAGCCAAGGCAATGCAATCACATGTAGGTGAGTGACATTCTTTTAAAAGTCGATCCTTGCAAACAGTTTTAATCTATTCGTAAATTTTAACGAAAATGGCTTGATTGCCTTGGCATGGTTCAATCTACCATTTGTGATCAGATATAATGGAAATAAAAATCAGATTTGTTTCATTTTGTAATATAGGTATATTTTTTAATATCACCACTGTCGTTATTGTATTTTGTCAATTTGAATCAAACGATCCATGAATCAAAGTCGCGTCATACTGAAGAAAATGTAATTTGACTTAAAATGAATTCAAATGAGATTGATCACAATTTAAATGCTTCAGAAACAAACAAATGGGAAATTTTACATTAAATTATTCATTTTAATTTTTTTATTTTCAAATATCTTTATTAAACATAAAAAGTTAACAAAAGAATGTACTTACCCTAAGATACATTGACACATACATTCAAACACTTTCTAAGGCTAAAGATTCGCCTTTCAGTTTATTTTTTTAAATATTGTTTCTAAACACTGATGACAACATAAAATTAGGTTGAAATAACAATATACAATGATATTTATGCAAATTATTTGGTTCACTTATAATTTAAATTTTGCTTATTACTTGTGGGTGTGACAATAAAAATAAAAAAAAAACAATTATAATTATAAACGGAGTTAACTGATCGCACGGTAATCTGTACAAACTAGTAGCCATGCGCTCTCTATCTCTATATCATTCAATCAAAAGAACTCAACTTTGAGTTATGGTCGCCTATTTACATGAAGTCTGTTATCAATATGTTTTATAATTTGTTTTGGTGTACAATAAAGAATCAAAGGAAATGCGCCAAAATTATCTCGAAATTTCAAGCTACACATTCGGCACTTACAATAGGTTTATCTGATTATAAGATGGAATTGATAACAACCTTACTAGTTGCTGTATATTGTTCAATCTTCCAGTTTATATTATGTGGAAATCAATAAACACGTCATAAAGGAAGGGAACATATTCAAGTCTCATCACGTCTGGTTTTGCATTACAAACGATACGATGCTTGTTGATTGATTCAGTTTATAAACTTGAAGTCGTATATCATTTTATATTGACACAAACGGAAGTTTCTCTTTGTATTATATAAACAGGTGTTTGAAAATATTTGCAAGAAATATCTGGTTCGATATTATGGAAGTTATGTGATGTATTTATGTGTTGGAAAACTGCATCGGAACAGTTCTGAGCTGGTTATCATTCGGCAGTTATTATGTTGTTGTAAGCAAATATTTAAGTTTGTAATGGCTATGTAACGTGCCATAATGAGGCGTTAAGATCATAGATATATGAACCGTGTAACTTGCTGTAATCGATACTTGACATAAATATGTATTTTGTTTTTGTTAATGATTGAGTTAGTTACAAATAACTTATATTTTTCCTGTAGTTATTTTATGACTGTACAATTTCGTAAATTCAATGAGTAGAATTGAATGTAACACACATGTGTGTTTTGCCTAGTTTGTCGCATTGTGTCGCCGTGTCCTTTTTCCATGCCAATTGTTGTGAAAGATGGTTTGTAATCGAACCGAGTAACCCGGTTTTATCTTACACGGCTGTGTTCGTCTAATGCCGTAATGTAGAAGCAGAGCATTAAAACGCCGGGACGTAATGTTCTGCAACCGTTGTGCAACTCATTTTACATATTCACCTACTGCACTGCACTGCACAGCTGCCGTATCAAACGATACCTACCGTTGTGCAACTTACTATGAACTTTCACACTTCACCAACTCTTCTTAGGAATCTATCGATAGGATCACACATTAAAATGTTATTAAAACTACATTAGATACTTATAACCCATAGATCGCAAGAACTAGACAAAAAATAATTTCGCCTGGTACATAACTAGCAGCAAGTTATGTTGTATTACAACTATCCATCCATCATTTTAATACTATGTTATTATCATCATGCAAAGTTCATCCTGAAACTCGCCGACCTGCTTCCTTCTTCTGTGGTATACTACTATGTAGTTTGAAGTAATTTGAATCAGCAGACACATCGATTTCATAATATGCGGAAAACAGAAATTTACCTACATAATTTCTAGATTGAACCAAGTATAATCGTAGAGCTTATTATATTATTTATCTAGTATAATTAAAGGTCACTGTCCGAATATATGAACTCTGACTATTTTAAAATCGATGAAACTCAGGAAATGAAGTGTTAATAAGCATTAAGTGTAATCAATTATGTTCACGGCTTTCTAATAACAGTTCATTGGTTTTATCTTCCAATTATTGACTGAGAAAATTAATAACAGACTGTTGTAGTTTCCTGTGATTCAGTTGTGAATGAATGGCCGATGAGAAAATTTGTGGAAAATGCGATGAAGGCGTTTATGCAGCGGCTCACGTAACGATGCAGCGCTCGCGTGTGAAGTGACGCATTGATTAAATCACATAATGCTTAGCGCCTACCGTGTGTAGTACGATGTATTTTAATTATAGCACTTTTCTGTATTTTCGAAGGTTCTAGTGATTAGAAAGCGATACGTTTTGCAAGCGGCTGGTCGCTCCGGGCCCACCGGTGTGCGGCTACTGACTACTTGCTTAATGCAACGCACGTGCTTGGCGTACGCCTCCGCCGCCAAGGATTCACAACAACAAATATTGAGTAACTGCCGACCGTGATAACTATCTATTGATTTATTCAATTAACTGCAATCATGAACATCTAAAACTGAATCCTCAACTACCTGTTGCGATGTGAGTTTATCGCCGCATTCATCGTTATCTTTTCGTAAGTGATATTTATTTTAATAAGGAAATAGTGATCAGGTATATTATTAAACCGATTGAAGTTTAAGTTACTATTTTCATTTCAGATCTTAATTGGATATTAAGCGTAATAAGTATAGAAAGTTTTAAAACTTTATTGTACACACAATTTTAAACAGACAATAAATATAGGACAGTTGAAGTTGTTTCTATGTTTTTTAACCGATTTAAAAAAAAGGACGTCATCAATTCGGTTGTATGTTTTTTTTTGTGTGTTACCTCAGAACTCCGTCGTTTATGAACCGATATGCAAATTTTTTTTTCCTCTCAGTTGATATACTTTCCGATTAGTGCCATTTTTTTCAGAATCCAGTTCTGATAATTGGATCCATGAGGAATCTAGGGAACTCCTCAAACATTATTGGCAACCATATAGTGATTTTGGTATATTCATCGAGAACTTAAGCACTTACAGTCAAAAAGTTGATGAAGTGAAACTGATGAAGAAGACCAGAAATTGCCAACGGAACTTCATACTCGCATAGATATCACAATGAAGATAGTTAATCGAATATGACAATACAAATAAAAAAATGGATCTGAATAGTTATGTTGAAAATGGTATAGTCGAAGTGACCTGATGATGATGATGGAGCCGGAATATAGGCACCGGAACTCTGTAATTAATCAATGTATCCTAGACGTGTTTGGGCTTATTAGAATTGTCATGAAATGCAGTTTGATTATAAGGTACTATCGTAATGATCTGATCATGGAGTCGGAAGGTCGAAGGTAGACACAGGAACTTCATAATAAAACAATGTAACCTAGCAGTGTTTGGGTTAATTGGAATTATCATCAGAAATATGCACTCTGGTTTAATATATATATATGTATCGCAACTAAAAACTGTGAAATAAAAACGTTTTACCAAAAAAAAAACTGACTACTTACACTAATAAAAATCATTAAAAGAATCAAAATAACTTTAATTTCGGAAGTCAGTGTTAAATAAGAAACAAACAATACTGAGAAACACCGACTTCCGAAACTAAAGTTATTTTGTTCCTTATAGTGTTTTTTTTTTATTGAAGTCGATTTTTTGTTTGTGAAAATATTTTCATTTCTTCCATTCTGTCTTGTCACCCGTCAGGCTATCATTAACTCCCTTTTTCATATCACTCTGGTTTATAACCACTAAGATTTAAGTATGTAATGGGAACATAAGATTATTACTTCTAATTCTTGAAGTGGATGTCGTAAGGCTAACTCAGAGATTATAAAAGGGAGACGGACAACATCCACTTGTGCAATGATTCCATTCTATTATGTTCGTATGGTCCCATCCCAAGCGTAGCTAATGTAAAAATTCTGCAAGCCTTTTGAGATGTTTTATTCTGATTTATGGGGTTTATATACCTACCAAAAAAAGAACATCACATAATATTTCTCTCTAATACCTATGTGATGTTCTGTTTTTAGTTTTAAATAGTATCCTTTTATTTTAATAGGCTATCATTTAACGAGTTAGCTAAAAAAAAATTTCAACCAACTCCAAAATGTATTTTATGAGTAAAGAAAGAGACTTGAGGCTGCCACTCGTGGTTGACCAAACATAACTAAATGTTAAGTACTGTACTGTGTGTATATGTGACATTGGGCGCCCTTTAATATAATTTCACAAGAAATTAAATATATTATCTGCAGCAATAATAGTAATTGAGCAGCAAATCTTGATACGAATTTTTGAATTTGAATTTGATTTTTTATTTGCAATTTAGAATTCAAAGACATAATATATGTGTCACCGATTCGCACTCGAGCCGTGTGGTGGATTGCTCCAGCAGTGGGAACTATAATGCTGATTACGTTATGGTAATAAAGTATTTTTTATGTATGATATGCTATGTATATCTAGCATTTTATACCATATATTATGATTGTTCAGCCGGAAACGTGTTGACGATAGTCGTAAGTAAAATAAGCCGTAATATGTATTATCTGCAGGGTATAAAGGCATCTAACACGAAGGGGATGATGGGAGCACATAATTAGAGATGATACACATTTTTTAGGGAAACTGAAAAAAAAATTGCTTCTAAATAAAGTTATCATCAGCCGCTCCAAATTAGTAAGGATGTCTAATTTTTGTTTTACTTTGTCATGAAATCAATTAGTTTTCCGCCAACTAAATAATTATCTACTTTCAAAATAATATTTGAAAATTATGAAATTATCATGAACTTTTTAGTTTGTTTGTTCTAACAGTTTCAACGATTTTGTCATCCGTATTTTTAGCTAATTAGTTATTTTATGATATGTATACAGTACCGCAGAGAGTGGCATTTTTAAGAGAATTAGTAATAAGATAAAACAATAATGTAAACAGATAATAAGTAAGTTATTTTTACAAAAAATAATGATGATAATATTCTGAAATTTACATAAAGGAAAAAAAAAAAACAATAAATAGATGCAGTTTAAACTCACACTACATAGTTTCGTGGAAACGTGTTGTGAAACAATAACAAGCTTCCTTTACAATTAGCGATGGCTGTGTGCGAGTATTGGTTTATTTTATCACGATTAAGACGAGCGAAGCGAGCTCATTGCTAACTAAAACTGGGATCTAGCTAGTACAGCGAGCGAAGTGAGACCATTCTCAACCCGAGCGATCGCAGTGGGTTTACTTCGAATTAAGCGAGCGAAGCGAGCTCAAAACGGAAAAAAAAATTCACTAAGGTGTCCTCACGAGCCGAGCAGCTCTACTAAAAAAACTGAGCTTTCATTCACACATCGACCGTATCCAATCATACAAAGTATGCGAAGCAAGCCGCTCCATTAAATCTGAATGCACTATTTTTGTTATTTTTTTTCTACCCAGAACACAGAATGTTTTGTTTTGTTTTTTTCTGGCAGCAACAGTTTTTCTTACGGTTTCAATACTGCTGTAGATATTGTATTTGCTCAACACAAGGCTTTTTAGATTCATTGCACTTTATATGATGCAAGCGTTTTTATTGTGAATTTGTTTTAGATCTGAGCATAATTATGGCCAATGTCCTAGTTTCTATTACTATTTGTAAGAGTTTTATTATGATTCCGGATAGTGCTTTTGTATTTGCTTGATACTGGACTTTTTGGGTCACTTTTAGAATGTAAGATTTCTCTTCAGTTTTAAGTAAATTGGCTTTCATTTTAAGATGAAATTTGTTTTTTTTTTGGATTTGCTTTCGGCTTTCAATTCTGCCGCAGATTTTTTTTCTATATAATTAGCACTGAAGTTTTGTTGTCTCATTACATTATTTATGGTGCAAGCTTATGTCGAGCTCATTTACATAATGGCGATATGAAGTAATATTTTGCTATTTTTAAATTCGTTTACATTTTTAACCCTAATTCAGTAAATATTGTTGTTTTTTCGTCGAGACGTCATAGGCCATTTAAATCTAGCCTCAAAATATTTTTTTACCTATCTTTTGCACGCTCAATCTTTTCTCTAGCATTAAAAGTTTAATCAGTTATTAGCGATAAACATCTTACTATATTTTGACGGTCAGAAATATTGAATCTACTTATAGTACAACGAGCAGGTAGACGTTTACAAAAATGTATTATTTTTCAGTTTTGATGACGGTGAGGTCGAAAGTGGCATTAGTGACTGAAAAGTTGAAAGGGAATCGTTTGTCTTGGTATGGTTATGTAAGAGGAGGAATAAAACGCATGTTACTAAAAGGGTTATGAGTAAGTATATAATTTAAGGGGATGGAGAAGGAGGCAAAAAAAAAGATGGATGGATTTTGTGTGGAGAGATATGAAAGAAAATTGAGTTAGTGACAGCGTGATGAGCGTGACAGGACAGAATGTAAGAAAAAATCGTGTTAAGCCGACTTCAAATAAGGGCAGGACGGTGGCTCAAGGGCAGGAAGATGACGAGGACTCTCCCTAATACGCTCGTATCAGGAGTGTATGTCGTATTAGGGCCGTCATCTAGTTCGCGTATGAGAACGAGACGGTCCTGCATGTATAATAGAAAAAGGTATTAGTGTGGTTCCTAACTGGGGCAAAGGACAGGAGAAAACGGGTTGCACCGACACTAAGTAACTTAGGACAAGGGCAGATAGGTGATAACGGTGCTTATATGCTATGCTCTAAAAGTTAGTAGCAACAACAGGTACCTCTATCAGTAGGGTTTTTTTAGATGGAAAATCATCAAATAACCACTCCCTTCACCCACTCTGGGTGAAGGGAGAGGCAGTGTCAGACTTTTACTGATTGTGTTCTTTCAGTTGCTTTTTGCGTTTTAGGGCTACGGTAACTATTTCGAACATTCCCGCATCGCGGTAAATCGAATATCAGTGGTACGGTCATTAACCTTGTTTTGTTTATCGCTACATACAAATTCCTGGCGTTTTACATTGTTCAGTAATTTGAATATTTCCTACATAATATATTGCTATTTATTTACTTCAGGTGTAACGTTGTCTTTTAATTTATTAGCAATAGTTAGTTATTATTAATATTATAAGGTTACAAAATAAATTTATCAAAACTACGCAATGTTTTTGCTCTTTGATCCGTATTCTGCTTTTAGGTATAAAGTTTGTTTTTAAATTTGTTTTCCTTTAAGTGAAATAACTAAAAATATATATAAAAACAAATGATAAGCGGTCAGACCACTTTTGTTTTGATAAAACAAATTCTAAAGAAGTAATGACAAGAAGTTCGCATTTCAAACAGCTTACAGATAATGATGAATAGCAAGTTAACGTAATGATTGTTTTGTTTTGAGTGATTACGTAGGAACTTGGAAATTGATTGCGGTTCGCATTCAGGCGTAGATGGTTTTTTCATGATTCGCTGTATTGGTTACGAACTCGGAAATAGTTCCTCGGAATTATAGGCTTGCTCGGAATTATCTTTTGACATAACGGTGTAGTTCGCTGCCTTTAGTATTGTTTTTTTTTTTTACATTAGACCTTGTACTCGAAATATGGTTTCGTTTTTGTATTTCAACCCAAAATGCAACTACGATTTTATAAATGAAAACTGTGGCAAAGATTCACAAGGATTAAGTACCTATCTCAGTAATCCTTTGTAGGTTACTCAGGTGCATCGTAACAGCCAGATGATCAAGCTGATGGAGATCCTTTGCGAATAAGTAAATAAATATATTAAAAAAAAGGGTTCATTATAAATTGTGTGAAATAATGACGTCAGTGCAGAAAAGTGTAATTTTCATGAAAGTGTTAAATGGTTGCTATGCTGCTCTAATTAATTAATAGTTATCCGTTATGTGTTATTTATTTGTGTTGTAAGAAAGTTAATTATTTTTTATTTATTTCTTTGTATACACAAAAAGTACTTTGGTTTTAAAAGTTAATTTTGCAACGAACAATTTATAGCTGTAACATCGAGAACTCGTTACATATTTCATGTTTAGGTACGCGGTACATATTCGCGGAATAATGAATATATGTGTAATTACTGAACAGTGAAGCTATTATTTACTTCATAAAACCATTCATATTTCATAATAACAACTACGATAAATGATGATAATTATTTTTTTTCCACTCACCCAAGATCCTGCGAGTAGTCTGTTTGCCGCTCGCTCCCAGATTTTCCGCTTTTCTTTGCTGTTTGTAACACCGCTGAAAACTGTCGTGTGCGACACACGAGACTCACATGAACAACTACGGGTTGACTGACGAAGACCCGTTACGTAATAGTTTTATATAATAATCAGTCGAATTTACTTGTAGTTACACTTTGAATGGGAATTGCTTTAAATGGAATCACGTAATTTCGGAGCGTTTCCGAGTGTTGTAACACAGGCGAACGTACGCGCGTGCGCGGTTCGGGAAAGTGCTTCGTGGACTGGCTTGCGACTGCGAGCTGGCGGCCAGACCGGCTGCAGACGCCGCACCACTTTCATTGTACCGAGTGTGTGCAACCTGACGAACTGAGAAGTCATTTCAGGCACAGACAATCGAACGTCGTAGGCACTGCGACTCTATCTCGAAGTAATACGAGCCGTTTTCGTAGATCCAGTGCTACGGTTGACTGTACCTACATATCGAAATTAATTTTCTTGATTGATGTCTAGATAATATTTCAAGATCGTGAAATTGTTGGATAGCGATCTCTAGTGTTGCTTTGTAATTGTTAACGCTTAAGTGCATCGATGGTCAGGGAGACAGGTGAAATGGTTACGAATAAGAAAGCTGCAAATGTTTAAATTTCTTGCAGCTAGGTTTAAGATATAGGCGTTTATATATCATTTTTATAGTGTAGAGGTTTTCTAAATGAAAACTACATGATTGTTTATGCTTCTTTGTAGATTTACTGTCTATTTGTTTTGTCACTGTCGTGTAAAGGAATAAAGAGCTTTAACGACTTTGCGACATTTATTATCCTTAGGTAATTTAAAGCCATATCTATCTGTTCAAATCTTGTGAAAAAAAAGAGTCAGTAACTTTTCTGGGCATTGTTTACCACAATTAGAGTATGAGCAATATTTTTGTTTTTTTTCTCATTGAAAGGGGTAACGTATCAGAGCATGAAAACAAACGATGAACGATAAGGTCTTACCTTGACATAGTAGCTTAAGACAGTCAAGAGAAATGAGATCGTTGTAACGTTTTGGGCTGTTAATTACAATAATTACGAGTACATCATTATCTTAAAATTTAAAGGTGATGAGATGAAGTTTTAATTAAATTGTCAGTATTATATTAACTGCAGGCATCTCTCTAAACTTATAGTTATTCATGTTTCTTCATTCCTAAGTTTTGTCATAATAATAAAAAACATAGAATATGAAAAAGAGTTTTGAGTTGGAGTGGAAGTTCCTGCCAGAGTCTATGACCTGATAACTACAACCTAGGGGTAATTAAGCCAAGAGTGAATAGGTTACTAGAAGTAACAATGTAAATATGTAATATACAAGTTCACGATCGCGGTGCAGGCGACGATACAACAGAGTTTATTTTTCGGTATAGGTAGCATAGACACGCTCAGTGTACCAAAATAAATTAGTACTCACGTAAAAGTTTATTAAGACTAGTAGGTATCATTGAGACTCAAAGTGTACTTACTTGCATCGAAATGTTGATATTAATATGGATCTTCTCTGGATTACTAATGAAAAATCCCGTGTGGCCACCAATATTACAAATAAATAATAATAAAAACATCAGAGATGGATAAGACAAATAAAACAAAGATAATTAACATTCAATTTTTATTACTATTTTAATTTGAAAAAGATCCCTCTACGTCAACTGAGGTGAGGTTAATAAATTTATACCCTTCCTCCTCCTTGAAGAGGCATATCCACTTTATTTTTTCACTGTATGAAATCAGTATAAGCACCTATTTCAATAACTCTACCTAATTTCGACCTCTGTAGCTAATAGTAAAAGTTTAAGTTACAACAACCATATTCTAAGTGATTTATTCCACTCGATACAACCTCGATTTGGCCACTATTATCAAATTAACATTTATTATCAAATTAATATTTAGTTATAGGTACTAAGCTTGTTTTTATATCTCTCATCGAGAGGAAGCCTGAGTCCAAGCTATGCTAGCTTGTTATTTATTGACATTAAAGTCCTCTACTTAAGAGTATTTTTCCAGACTCATAGACTCGAGCGAAGTGTAGGAGAATTCCTTCAAAAGGATTTAGAAAAAAACTGGGGGCAAAACTCGCCACCAGGGCTACGAGATTGTGTGAAAGATTTACCGCGGCTCTTAAACAGAAAAGGCAACTGAAGAAACATGAGTAGTTTTTAGTCAGTACAAATTTGACACTCCCTCTCGCTCCACCCAGTACAGGAAAAGCTATTGGATAATTTCACACCCAAAAAAAAACTTGTCACTAGTAATTAAATTCACGTCTGCGCTTCTGTGTAAGTAATGTTTGTAGTATTTCCTGCTATCCTACTGTTATTTCCCTTTCTTTTATATATTAAAGGGAATTACATGCATTCCGAGTATTTTGAAGCATCTCCTGTTTGGAAGTTAGCTTGACGTCATTCTTTTATGACGTACCTACCTGTCAGCCTGCCTGCAACGTAAGCCGATATAATTTGTCATTGCAATGTACGGGACAATCTTAAGGAAAATGCAGGTTAAAGTGTCGGTTCAGACGTAACTTAAAATCCTTTATAATTCAGGTGTTGGGGCAGCCCCAATCTATCAACCATTTTTGCGTTCAGCAGATGATGTCTGTCATCTGTGTTAGTGTTAGTTAGTAGATGATAATTTGTTATGGCTGACTCATAACAAATTATCATCTCGAATAAAAATTAAATGCTTTTTGTTGGTTGAGCGCATCACTTGTGAACGGCTGGACCGATTTGGCAATTTTTGTAAACGTTTATAAAGGAGTGTTTAGAATTGTAGCAATGGTGGTGGTGGAGTAGGTCGCGGGTTCGAACGCAGTCAGGTGTATTACTTTGTGTAATTTTATTTCATTACCACTGCTCTCAAAACGGTAAAGGAAAACATCGTGAGGAAACTGGCATGTCATAGTTCATAATTCGAAGACATGTAACGTACAGCAATCCGCACTGGGCCCGTCTGGTGGATTACGAACCATTCACTCTTCTAGAGAGGAGGCCTGAGTTCCAGCAGTGGGAACATTATAGGTACCTATATTACCTAGTCGTAAGGCTGATTATGCTTATTAATTATGTTTGGAATTCTTAAAAAATATTGGGAAATTGCTTTTATCGTTGTAAGGTTGAAAATGCTTTTTTCTATGGGCTTTTTGTTTACATTTTTAGGGCCGGACAACGTTTGCCGCGTCAGCTAGTTTACGAGAGGTATTATAAAATTGATCATTAAACACCACTCTTTGCAACTTAAATATTGGTAGTTTTGTGTTTCTAAACAACAAGGTCCATAATTTAGCTTCGTTTGAATATATACTTATTTATACCAGTAAATATTGTAGCTGTTTGTAGGATATGAATAGTCCAATGAATTATGTCGGACAGCATGAGTTACTGTAGCACTTATGTTTTGACCATATTTTTAATGAGGTTGGAAATCATAAATTATCTTCTCCCGCTGTGGGTGGAGCGAGAGGCGGTGTCAGATTTTTTAGGGTTCCGTGCTCAAAGGGTAAAAACGGGACCCTATTGCTAAGACTCCGCTGTCCGTCTGTCTGTCTGTTACCAGGCTGTAGGTATCTCATGAACTTTAATAGCTAGACAGTTGAAATTTTCTCAGACGATGTATTTCTGTTGCCTCTATAACAAATACTAAAAAAAGAATAAAATAAATATTTAAGTCGGGTTGCCATACAAGAAACGTGTTTGTTTTTGCCGTTTTTTGCTTCGTATATCATGCACGAGTCCGACTCGCTCTTGACCGGTTTTTTTAGAATAGAATAGAATCGTTTATTTCTGAGTATAATGCACATGTAGATCTTAATATTAGACTTAAATTAATAATAATAATTATTAGAATAAAACCTACCTGTGTTAATTTGTCATGCAGCTCTAGCAGGCAAGTTTCGACACCCTCGAAGCACTTTCAGTAACTTTAAGAAGATTATCAATCTCCCAGATAGATTATATCTATTCATTGTTAGTATTCATGCTCTGCAATAACGGCTGCTTTTTGTAAGTGAGTGGCTGTGTGTTTCAAATAGATTTCGTAAAGCTAGACTAGGATAGTTTAGTTTTGTTTAGTTCTGCAATACCTACATGGGCAGACGTAATTATTATTATGCAAAGAAGACGAGAAATTTATTCGCTAAACTATGCGGTCGCACGCGACGCAGTAGATTTTAACACTTCCAGTATTTTAACTATAAATGCCAGTATATTTGTTATATAATGTAAGACGTACCTTCTACATATTGCTACAGCTATTATCTGTCTAGCTCAACCTGTTTGCACGCAATGTCCAATAATTTGTTGCAACAACAATCTGATAAATGGCGCCAGTCTGCAGTAAAAATTGCAAAATTTCTGTTAGGTCACTCTTTTCAGATCACGCTCTTTTAATATTGCCTGTTACTGTCTCATTGCGATTTACCATGTTAAAAAAAAGTGCAAGTATAAGTTGGTAATGTTATGGTCCTTTCAGCCCTGGATCTACGATTTTTCCAACCGGGGCAAAACCTTGATAGTAGCGCCCCCCCGTGTTCATAAATCACTTACCTAGTATGTGTTTAAAAAGTAACTGGGCGTATGGAAATAGAAAAGTTAGTTTTCAACCATATTATATTAAGATTCGATTACTTAATAAAAACCTATGAGATTGTAGGAAAAGAAGCTTCATTTGTTCGATATTTCGAATTCTTGCCTCAAGGATTTGGCGCCCCCATGAAACTGCCGTCCGAGGCAAGTGCCCCGTTTTGCCCCCCCTTAGATCCGGGGCTGGGTCCTTTGCAATCTCCCCAGGGATGTATCCTGGCACAGGCGTTGTATTAAGGAGGTTTTAGGGTTCTATTTTAAAATTTTACGGGACTGCATACCGGTTTCCTTCCATGTGCTGATGGTGATCACCGGCGTGGTCCCGATGACTTTTCAAAGTTTCCACCTATTAACAAAATGGCAGGAAAATGGCAAAATATTATTGATGAATTATTACGAATACGGAGAGGAAAATAGGTATCAATAATTTTATTTCATTAGCTGATTCACCTGCTTTTGATAACAAGCGGATAGGTACTATTAGTGAAACTTTTGCTGATTAGCAAACTACTTATAAGTGCAACTTAACAGTTACTCTGAAATGTGTGGTCTACTTACTATCAGTGGTAATCATAGGTATGTCCAAATTGCTCTTTAAAATCATAATGCTTATTGTAACACGAGATAAAACTTATAATAATGCTAATTACATACATTATTTTAAACAATTACGTAGGTGCGAACAGCCAAATATAGTTTTTAGGCGCTAATGTTGTTGCGTGATCAAAGATCAAACAGATATTTAATACTTTATTTAAGCGGTATCGTGGTAAAAAATAATGGACCAACGCACCATTCCTTTTTAGCTTAGGTAGGTTATATGTCAAAGTCAAAATCACATATTTGCTCCACATAGTTACTTCATTTTTGAAGTAAATATTTCGGTTAGCAGAGTGCTTAAGTTTAACCCCTTTATCCATACACGTTTATTGCCTAAAATGGTGTTGTAGGTCACACGTCTATTGACTAAAATGGTGCTATACTTACGCCACTCCTTAGGCCAGATAGAAGACTAGCGGGGCAGTGATAATAGCTTTTTTATAATTAGGATTCAATAATCATAAAAAAAACCTTTTTTGTTTTTGTTTTCATTTGCTTGACTGCTATCCCTCCTGATGGTAAGTACTGATGCAATCATTGATGGTGAAGCGCACTAGTTTATTTAGAGCCTATTTATTCACTCTAGCCTTGAAGAGACCTAAATTATAATTGGACGGGAAACCCCCAGCAGGCAAATTGTCCCAGTCCTTCGATGTACGCAGTATAAACGGCGAAGTAAAACGCTTAGTTCGGACCATAGAGGTGTGAACAATGTCATTGCACAAGACATGTGATTCCCGCGTACAATCGGTGGAGCATACGGTAGAGGTGTGCCCTGCCTGGGCAGAGCACCGCCGTGTCCTCGTGGGGGCGATCGGCGGCAGCGATTCTCGCACCGGGCCTTGGTAAGGCCATGGTCCGGAGCGAGAAGGAGTGGCAGGCGGTCGGCTCCTTCTGCGAAGCAGTAATCCTAGCACAGGAAGGCCGAACGTGCACGCGCGAGGCGCGTGCCCGCCTTGCGCCCGTTTGCGGACGGCGAACAATGGGTAGCCCACCGTTCGACTGTCCGGTAACCGTCCAGACCGAGCCCAAGTCGTCGACGGCGCATAGTGATCCACGCGCGCTTTATGGAGATGTCGGCAACCGTAGGGGCCCAGCAGGGTCGAAGCTTACTGGTGACATGGGTAATGCGAAAGAGATCCCGGGGCCCTGGAAAAATGGCAAAGAAGGAACAGGAGTGGGTTTTTCGACAATAAAAGTCTGACATGTCATTAGATGATTTTTCTACCCAAAAAAAACCTATACTGAACTTACTCGTATGTATTTTCTTAGTTCACTAGTCTCTAGAGTTGGATGCGCAGCAACAGTTACGTAAGTTAACATTAATGATATCGTTATGATTACAGCACCTGCCTACAATTTAGCGTTCTATTTGACTTTGATTTATCTAGACTCTAATATGCATGTAATTGATACCTGTTGCCAATTAAGACTGAATCCACCGCATGGAAGAGCGGTTTATTATCTGCGCGGGAGTGACGAATTCCAACGAATTTTGCTTGAAGCTTTAATTCAAGAGAAGTCAGCACTTGGCTTATGCAATCGCAATTTATTTTACAGCTGGGATAAAAAAATTGTCTTTAAAGAACGGAGTAGGTATTTGTATTGTGATATCAAGATCCAGATAAGTAGCCCAACGTTCTTTTTAGGTGTTTGTGGGATTGATTGAAAAAGAATGTAAAGGGTATCTGAAGGAACTCAGGATGAATTTACTTAGCAAAAGTCTGACACACCTCGCACTTCCCTAAGTGTAAAAAAAACTGGGCAACCGCGCCCTGAGGGTTCCGTACAAACTTATCTATGTGAAGAGTTCAATTCCTGATTGGAGTCTTGAAGATTTTTCTAAAATGCAAAAAAATAAATTTTGTTACATAACTACAAGTTTTCTGTTTTCAGATCTTTTCCTATACTTGTGCTATGAGACCTTGCTTCCTGCTAAATTTCAGGATTCTGTGTCCACGGGAAGTACTCTCTAAAATTTTGGTTCCCGTGAGTGTTGAAATATACGTTTTTTGCGACATAAAAAGATATGGCCTTTGCCATATCTTTTTTTTCCGTTAACTTAGAAGTTTGGTTTTTTCACAGCTTTAAGGGACCTCAGAACTAACTAACTATATGGTTTTAATTTCAACTTGATACGTCCACGCGTTTCCGAGATAAAGGGTCATGACAGACAGACAGACAGACAGACGGACGGACGATAAAGTGATCCTATAAGGGTTCTGTTTTTTCCTTTTGAGGTACGGAACCTTAAAAATAAAAATTCTGGGTGTCGCTGTTGAAAAGCCGCACCTGCTAGTAGTGTTGCTCTAGCTGTTACTAATTTGTTTCAATTTCCGCCCATCAAGCTCTTACTTGAGAGCCAAGCCGATCGCTAGTTAGGTTAGGTAAGGTACCTCACGCACTACCCAGGGTGTGAAGAATTATTTGATGATATTCCCGGCCTCATATAGTTTAAACTGACGAAAAAAAATTTACGTGTAAAAGTGTTTTTTTTTTTAAACCTATTTGCCAAATACACATCATTTATCATTAAAAAAAAATCATTTTTGGATATCGCTGATGAAAAGTAGCGCCTGCTACTGTCTTGCTCTAGCTGTTACTAATTTGGTTTCATTTCCGCACATCAAGCTCTTACTCGAAAGCTAAGCCAATCACTAATCAAATTAAGTACCTAGTGTTGCTATGACCACTTTTGAAAAAAGTCAATGCAATTTCTATTACATGGTTTCCATCGTATTCTCCATACGATTGCCAAGAGGGTAAGGAACTGAGTACGAGTGTTGGGATGTAACTCGACATACAATTTCAATGTTTTTCATACAACGGGGGAGCGGGGGATGTCATTAAATGACTTCCTCACCGAAAAAAAAACCCTCTTATGGTACATAATTGGGCAAAGCTATTGCTACGTTATTAGCACACCAGTAAATATAAATTTCTGTAAGAAAACAATAATTTAACTGTGTATATTGTTTGTTTTTTTATTTATTATATTATTAGGGTGAACTTAATTAGGTAGGTACATGTCTACTTTTATACTGCCTTTATTTTTTGCTTTTAGGAAAGTATCTTAAATGTAAAAAAAAATTAAGTTGATATTTAAATAATTTGTAAATCTAGTCTTCAAACATGGTTTAAAAACACTAGAAAACTGTTCAAGGAAGAAAGTGTCCATGATTGCTGGCTATTATGAGAGGTCAGGTCAACGCAAAACCCTATTATTATTTTAATAACCGGTCTCTTTAGTAACGGAATCCTTGCCAGACACTTAACGACCCATGTACCTGTAGGTGGATGCTTAGGCAAATGCTGAGATTTGAAAGCACTATACAGGGTTCAATTTAAAAAAAAAACGAGGTAAGTGCGAGTCGGACTCGCGCCCTGAAGGTTAAGTACAATCTTACCTATGTAAACAATACAATTCCCGAATGGTGTCTCGAAGATTTTTCCGAATCGCATTTTTTTTTGTTGTAACCTAACAACAAAATTTATAGTTTTCAGATTTTATTCCTATACTTCAGCTATAAGACCTTGCTTTATGCAAAATTTTTGGATTCTGAGTCAACGGGAAGTACCCTATGAATTTTCATTTCCTCGATGGTGTCGAATGTACGTTTTTTGCTACATAAATCAAAGTATATTTTTTTCTCGTTAACTTACAAGTTTGATTTTTTTACAGCTTTAAGAGTCCGCAGACCTGACTATATGGTTTTAATTTCAACTCGATAACTCCACGCGTTCCCGAGATAAAGGGTCTTGACAGACAGAAAGACAGACGGACGGACAACAAAGTGATCCTATAAGAGTTCCGTTTTTTCCTTTTGAGGTACGGAACCCTAAAAATGAACAAGCGTTTTAAGATTTAAGAATACCTAGTCAAGAATAGGCCTCCCACAACCTTGTCGGTGGTCTATTCGTGACTAGGGCTAGGGCTTGGCTTGTGTCGCGGGTATCCAACGCATGCAAGACTTACAGAAGCGGTCCTTGTGGCTTAGGTGTGGTCACTTGGGGGAGGCCTATGTCCAACAGTGGACGTCTTTCAGTTAAAATGATGATGATGATAATTGTCCACCCAAGATGACGAGATCAGCTCCACTCTTTAGGAAGGACTGGGCTGAATAAACAATGAAAATTTTAAAAGTTTTAGGGAATGTTTCGAGTGAAGTTAATCTTGGTGTAGTTCTGTAGATATGTCAAGTGTCTACAACTGGACAATAAGTTGGGTTTTAATTACACAGGCGCGATCTTGGTAAAATGGAGCTGAGAATTTTATTGTAGTATTGAAACTATCTCAGCGTAACTTACCGAGAAGGCAGTCAGCCTTTTCAGTAAATTATATTACACTGAGGTAAGTTGAAGTTACGATACATTTGCTGTCAAATTCTGCAAAAACAAGAATTTGTTACCTACACATTAACAAAGAAAAAAGTGACAGTATTCTGTACCAAAAACTATAACTCTATTCGCGATAGCATTAGACAGAAGTTAAAAAGGTTTTTTTAGGGTACACTTTGTAATTAAAGTGCAATGTTGTATATTGTACTTTGTTACAGTTAAGATTGATGCTGAATTTATTATAATCAACTTATATAACAGCTTTTATACTTAAATGAATTAATTTGAACTATCCATCTTCTGAATTTATGAGGTTTTTAATTAAATAAATTATTTAATTCTTACTTATACTACTAGTGTCCTTGTTAATAACCTAAAATAAGCAGGGGTTGTCAGTATTTGGAACGTTTTTCATTATCTATAGGTATAAAAATGAATCCCTATTTCCCTTGTTCACGCCATCACGCGTGAACGGCTGGACCGATTTCACAATTTTTTTTGTTGTGTTTGTTATTGTCAGGAGAAGGTTCCTATGAAAGAAAAAAATAAAAAATTGGTAGAAGGGTAGTGTAGGGTGGAGCAGAATAGAGTAGTCGGTTGACGGGAGCGAATCCGCGGGCAAAAGCTAGTACTATATAATATTAGTTATTCTATTTGTATGAATGTTAAATAATTATCTTGTTGCCTTGTACATATTGTGTACAATTCATATGTTTTGTAAGGAAACTTGTTCATCCGCCGTTTAAAAAAATGTAAAATTGTTTGAAATAAAGTTATGTTTATTTAAAAAAAATCTATTTCATTTACCTATCTAAGTGTTTAGTACTTACCTTACAATAATAAAATTTATCTAAGTAGGTAATGTTAGAATTTTATTTTGAAACCATTATTTATTAAAATTGTTTAAATTTATCTCGAAAAATAAATGTAATGCACACCTGCTTCTATGAACCTCTTTTGTCTAATGTAGAAGTGAATGGAGTATAAATACTTTCTAAACTTGACACTAGCTAAATGCACAAACCGTGCGAAGTCAAAAGAAAAAAAAAAAAGATTGGACCGAACGCTTCTGCGATGGGGCAATTCTAGCTGGGTAAATATAAAAGCCCGAATCAAAGTGAAGGGATAGTCCCCGGAAAACTTCATGATAGGTAAGAAGGATATGATAGATAGAGCATCAATGTAGCTGCAGGATTTTTCGAAATAGTCTCTGTGGTCCTGGAAAAACAAAGGGCTGACTGCGGACTGAAGGAACACGGGTAAATTTTAGTCAGTAAACATTCTGAAACTTCCTATCGCTCCATTCAGAAGAAGAAAGAAGAGAAAGGGAAAAATGCAGTTCTTAGTAGACTTTTTCATACATAGATTTAGTGCCTAGCAGGAGCATAGATTTAGGCTTCAAATAGTATCACCAGCCTCCCTAGCCAAGTTACAACCGTTTCGTTTCGATTCTCTTTTCGTTGATCGCCTCGAGTCGGCCACGCCTCCTACTCATTTGTTCTGTCGCATCTCAAGGCTCAGTTAAGTGGTCAGAACAAAGCAATAGGAGGCGTGACCAACTCGAGGCGATCAACGAAAAGAGAATCGAAACGAAACGGTTGTAACTTGGCTAGGGGGGCTGTTCTTTACCGTTCTCGTTAAACATCGATCGGGTTAGTCAGCGCTTACTGACGTGAAAATTTTAATTAATTAGTTAGGTAACACGGCTATGTAGATTAATGCATTTCTTGTCACACTTAGGCATTTTCCAGACGTCGAACATTGTAAGAAGTGACTTGTAAAGTAGGTTTTATGTAATTAAGTAAAAACAGAGTTCTTACCTAAGTAAATAATTAATTGCTAGGCCTGTGGGAACTTTTGAAAGAGTGACTGTGGTCATATAACGAAAATAGCAACTAAATGACCAAGGTAGGTTTTAGTTAGCAAAAGTCTGACACGCCCTTTCGTTCCACTCCAGAAGCAAGCAAGTAATATCATTTGATGATTACCAAACCCAACAAAACCTGCTTCATTAGGTACAGTACCCTTACGCAGTCGCATGATTAGCTCCTTATTCAAAAACAGTCCGAACCCACAAGCTAAACAAGCCTTTTTAATTTTCAAATTTTTAAATGTGACGATGTTCTCTAGTTTATTATTTATGTTCTGTAGTTTATTTTGTTTTCAGTGTGAGCATTATAAAGTCAAAGAAATGGAATTTGCTAAAATTAGACATTCCACTTTACTGAACTTGTCAAATCATCATTATCATCATCATTTCAGCCGATAGACGTCCACTGCTGGACATAGGCCTTCCCCAAATGTCGCCGCAATAAACGGTCCTGTAAACGTGTCCTGGTCTCGCATCCATCGGAGTTAACCTTCGCCAGGTTATCGGTCCACCTTGTAGGGAACACCTACAAGGTGTCCACCGCGTCTTCCTGTACGAGGTCACTCCAGCCCCCCTAGCCAAGTTACAACCATTTTGTTTCGTTTCTCTTTTCGTCGATCGCCTCGAGTCGGCCATGCCTCCTATTCCTTTGTTCTGACAACGGTACTGAGCGTTGAGATGTCGTGATTTAAATTTTAAGCCTTCTAATGAAGCCCATTGTGAGCGACTACGTTTATGAACCATATGTTATCACTGGCAACATGCACTGGTCATAGACTTTCATCTTAAGACACTGTGGTATATTGGATGAGAAGATACCGCACAGCTTCACGAACGGTACCCAGCCGAGTCGGATTCGACGGTTGACCTCTTTCTCGAAATTAGATCTACCTAACTGGACTGTCTGTCCAAGGTAGAGATATTCGTACACAACTTCGAGTATAGGGTCTTCAATCTTGATAGAAGTGAATGCTACATGGTTGTTTATCATGACTTTAGTTTGGTCCACGTTCATTTTAAGATCCACTCCTTCGAAACTTGTCAAATTATTGCTACAAAATCCAACTAATTCTGACGATTCATGACTCTTACTTATTAAAGCTTAAGTATACTACACATAGATATGTACTATAATAATGGTTAATGTCTATAACCATTATCTATTACTTTATGTCGTAAAATGCTTGAATCTACTAGCACGTCATTGGTGGTCATGCCAAAGCCTACGGGGAAGAACACTGTTACAACGATTTTTTTCGGTCTAGCTTTGTAGTACAGGAGTTCCATTGGCAACGGTCGCGCGGTCAACTGTGAACGGTCGCCGTTTTGACTTTTGGCGGTCGACAGCCTAAACCCTGATTTCTAGAAATAAATTTACTATCGACACCACTGGCGTCACTAATTAAATGCAAGTCATGCGATGTGATTTACTGTTAAATACTATTACCCAATCATAGCTGCAACGCGCCTTTGACAGTTTGTTACATTCGTTTTGCAATGATTTTCGTTGCCTTAGGTTCAGCCTAAATAAAAAGTGGGTAAGTATTAGTGGATTCATTGCACAGTGGGAACACTAGGACGACGAAAATGTTTTGTTGTGACATAGAGAAAAATTGTGCTCTTTTGTGGGTCGCTAGATCGCAGCGGGTTTAGTAGTTGATGTACCTATACAACTAAATGTCTAGAAAATGCCTCGATCTCTCCCAGAAGCTCCATTTTGACTTACACTTGGAGGAAAGTCTGACGTAAATTATTTTCATAGTATTTAATTTCATAAATTATAATTATATACTTTGACTAGTTTTTTTTCGTATGCGCGGGGCCCGTAGCATTTGCTACTCTTGTTATATAGCAAATCTGCCACTGCATGGTTGTATCTAGGTGCTGGCTACACGAGCGTCTGCCAGGGCCAATTTACTGACTAAAAAAGGCGCAGTTTACTGACTACAAGGTTGCCCCTCCACAGATTACCAACTCCTAACCTAAGGCCTATACTTCACTAGGACACCAGTGGCGGCGCATCGCGACTCTATGGAGGTAGGTATTCTCGTCCTGTGTTTGCTTGTTTGCGCAAAACTGTATAAGTAAATATAATATATAGGTACCTACTCGTATCTACAAAAGCGCACATGGCTGCATCACCCTGTAGAACCTTAGAACAATAAAACTATTAGGCATAGATTTTGCACATTTCTGCTCTAACGATTTTGGACTTTATGGAATCCGTTATCCGGCACACGTTGACCAAAAGCGGTTAGGCGTGGGAGTGTCATTAATTATTTTACAAGACTGTCCAAAAAAAGGAGTGTTGTTTTTTTCATGATTTTCAGGGTCGCTAACGAAAATGGTGTCGGAATTTTTCGGATTTGGATGGCGGTTGCGAAAATTTACAAATTAGTTAAATCTTTCATTAGAACTGTCTTAAAATTCAAATCTTGCCAGAGGCAGTCAAACTTATCCACTTACTATCGTGGCTGTACGCTAGGCGTGAGTTCCAAGATAGTGTTGGTAATATTCACTGTAAGACCTTATGTCATCGTTAGAGAATGTATTCCTCGTTAATATGTAATTAAGTTTGTCTGACTTATTCATAAGGTGCCTGCACGATGACTTATGGATGTTAGTTTCAAAATATATCTGCCTATCTAACCTACTACTGCTTATAGCTGAGAGAACACAGAAATTGGGTAAACATTATACGCGTTTAAAGAAGGCGACAATGCGCTATGTTCAAGATGACTCTGGAAAATTGCGTGTAGACGTGGTTCAGAAGTGAGATGGACCTGCAATTCTTACCTTAAGAATAGCAAAATATGAGTATGTTTAACGACTTCCAACATCCCAAATAGGCCGGACTCTGAAAAGGCTTCAGCTCCGTTGACCACTTATCTACATACGTAGCAGCAGGTTGTACAGAAGACAGTAAAAGCTGTCTTTTTTCTTAGCGTTTGTTGACTACGTACGAGATAGCCTTTGACTCAACTGGGACTTGGGCTGTACTGCAGTCTCACCAACGGTGATTTTTGCCGTTTGACGAAAACGCCACCATACCAGGAAGCAGGATGACATCATTTCCCCTAAACTGTACACAGCCGTCATGTTAAACTGTACACAGACGTCACCAGTCCAGAACCTTGAAGCCAGGATGGCTACGTATTACAGTCCATGGCGAGTACTTCATTCACCTTCGATTTGCCGATGATTTAGTTATTGCTGACACTATGGAGAACCTCTGTACCGTGCTTGATGACCTCAATAGTTTCCGAAAGAGTGGATCTTAAAATGAACATGGACAAAACAAAGGTCAAGGTAATCACTCTTATCATATTTCTTATTAACACTGTAGCGACATCAATGGCGTCACACAGAACTATGTTCTATCGTCCTGCATCGCACAATCAAAGTTCTCCGGGCGATTTCAACATATAGAACAGCCCGAAATTATCTATCGGGCAGTTGCCCACCAGACATAACAACCGTCTGGTCGGAGGACAACGGAGGTTTGCGAGACTTTACTCTCTGTTCCGCATACCTCCAAAACACAGACATCATAATCATTTCAGCTGAGACTGCTAGAAATGGGCCTCCCCCAAGCGTTGCCACAACAAACGGTCCAGGTGCGTCTCGCATCCATCGGATTTCCGTGACCCACACTAATAATTTTTGCTGGCGCGCGTCAAGCGGCAAGTCGAACACGCGTGTGACACTCAACAATCATCAGACAATGTATTACCTTAGCTACTTAGCTTTTCCGTTTTTTATTTTGGTGGTTAGACAAATAAAGTAGCGAATTTTATACATAAAAATCATTTATTTTGTACAATTAGTAAATAATTTTACCCAAGGGTAATCATATTGTCTGTGGTCTCGGCGTGCAGCTGGTGGTTGCTTGAGGTGGATGAGGCGACTTCGTGATGTGGTCCCACGAGGCAGTACTGAAGGTTGCAGCCCGTGTCCACCGTCGCTCCAGTGTATACTACGCAGTCTTGAAGGACACAACTGGAGACAATTTAAAAAAAAAAAAAATTATAGTTCTTGCATGAAGTACATAATTAAGGGCCTATTACACTACTCGATATTCGGACAGGCTTAGTCGATGTCGCGTAGTGTAATAAGGGTTAGACCGGTCTTACTCGGAACAATAAATAAGACAGCCTCAATATCGTGTGCTGAATATCGCGTAGTGTAATAGGCCCTTTAGCATGATCCATGATTTGCTTCCGCCTATAGATACCTTTATTCATACATTACTTTTCTTTTATTCTAAGTTACTATGATCTATAGCAGAAATAGTGATGGTGGTAATTCCACAGATGAAGTGTTTCAAACTGATCTATTGCCTTTAGCAATTAATATACATATAGTGGATACAATTTTTGAATAGTTTCACACTTTCTTGATATCATCCTACCAGCGCCATCTAGTTTAAAACTAATGCACTACATAGTAAATAGTGAAAGGTAATCTTTTTATTTATTTTAACTAGTTATCATGGGATAGAACCTTTTTTACTTTCAATGGCCTTTTGGTTTGTTTCCAAGGGTTGGCTTTTAACTTGGACTAAGAATAAACATCCATGCGCCAGTGAATGCCGCCAGTTTATTGGGCACATTACCAGCCCAGTGATGCTGAAGTTTCGACGCCATATTTTAGATTGTATTTTATTTAATGTATCTTCTTTTGTATTTATGTGTGTACATGAATTATAAAATAAATAAATAAATAATTATAGTAATTTTTTGTCAAGGTAATTTTAATATAATTATGTAAAAAAAAATGCAATCACTACATAGTATAAAGCAAAAGCTTCCCTCTGTCTATCTCTATGTATACTTATCTATTATCTTTAAAATTACGCAACGGATTTTGATGCGGTTTTTTTTTAATAGATAGTAATTCAAGAGGAAGGTTGTTTGTATGCATAATATAGTAGAGAAACACTGATAATTTTATAGGTTTCTAATGTGATGTCGTAAATAAACACATTTTTTGCGCTTACATTGCAAACACTGGCTGAACATTACGAGATAAATCAAAATAATCTACTACAATATTGTACGCCTTAAAAAGTTCTACAAAAAAGTCCGCAATGGTAAATTATCTCTTAGAGATAACCCGCAATAACCATTTTTTTTTAATGAGAAATAATGGCTTATTTACGAAGCGATTTTAAGCAATACAGCATTAATTCTTATCCAATCAAGTACCTTAAATACATTGTGTATTTAATATAGCGCAATATAGTTCCTTAAACCATGCCATTTAAATGAATATTTTCGAAGATATAATAGATTTAAAAGGCAGGGCCAAAAGCGGTTCAAAATAAAAAATATTTTTATTTCACATAGGCCTACATGGGCACTTATAAAACGTCAGAAGCTAGTGCACACCCCAGTGGTTGTGGTGGTACCATCAATAGTATTGCACCCGTCCAATACTTTTAATGTTATTATCATAAAAAAGATAGCTTACCCTTCTTTTATGGTGACATTGTTCATCAATATACAGTTATTCAATCTAACTTTGTTCTCAATGGTACAATTGGCACCAATGAATGTATTTTTGATAGAAGTCTTCTCACTGACAAGACTTTTCTCTCCAACTGTACTCGACTCATCTATTTGTTTTGTTTTAACTTCACTGTCTGGGTGGAATCTATCAGTTATTGGTGTTCCAGTAAGTTCCTCCCATTTTGACAGAATCTGAAATATTTAGAAAACAATATAATTATGGAATAAACAAAATATACAAAGTAATATTTAAAAAAAAATATAGATATAGTTGAACATAGGTCAAACAGTGGCCATCTCTCGGAAAATGTCTACTGTTCATCAGGTCATCATCTGATGATGATGATCTAGCCTATACTGTCCCACTGCTGGGCTAAGGCCTCCTTCCATTTCTTCCATTGTTCCTGGCTCTGAGCCACTTCTTGCCAATTCCTAAGACATCTAAGGACTTCTTGGTCCGCTACGAACCCATCGTGAGATTTCAGGACACCAACTTTTTGTTAACTGGTCCAGCTCTCAATTGGCATGTAACAGACATGTCCAGCCAAGTCCCACTTAAACTGGGCAGTCTACTGAGCCACAATCTGCGTTTTGTAGCACAGTATAGTAATGTATGAATAATGTTATATATGAATAATGTTATATATGAATAATTTTTATGGACTAATAGTGTTTGCACGCATGGATTTGAATTTTAAGATTTGGTTCTAAATTATGAATTTTTATTTCATCTTAACATTTATACTCAGTTGGACAAAGCAGAAATTTGTCTAAGCATTATTCACTGTCAGATAACAGTCAAAGCACAATTTGTAAAATTAAATTCAATAACATGTCCAAGAAATGAAATAATTGTTAATCAATTTTAGTCAGGGTGTGTAACTATGAGAGGATAAAATAATAATGAATATCTTACCTTATTGTTTGAAAGGTAAAAAGATGAAAGTGTATTCACTCTTATACCAAATGTGTTCTTACTAGGAATATGGGCATAGCACCTCAACAAATCATTGTAGAAGATTCCTTTGCTTCCAAGTTTATGATCATTGTATGCCGTCATCTCTCTTATTTTACTTTCATACCCATTTTCTACAGCATAATCAAATATATCTTTTGTGACTTCTATATTTTTCTCAGATGTGCCCTTTTTCTCTGCAGGGTTTTTAGGCTTTGACAGTTGTTTTTTCACTATGTGCGGTATAAGTTCTCCTTTGATGGATGTGAATCTATCAGATTCTACAAGATAGTTCATGACCCAGTGCTTCATCACATACACATGGGCATCTAACAGTCTGCTATACATACTTATTGTATCAAATTTCTTCACTAACATTCTGGGTATTGTCACATTCTCCTCAAAGTCACTGGCACTGGCCAAAAAGACAAGTCTTTGGGTTTCTTTATCAATGCAAACAAGGTCTCTGTCTGGTTTAGCCTTAGTTTTAGGACCTGGCAGTTCAATCCATTCTTCTGGGCCATTGTTAAAGAATAATGTAGTGAGTGCTGCATCATATTTTCTATGAACATTCAAGACTTCATTGAGGTTGATGTTAGTAATGAGATCGCCAGAAATCACCAGTAGGTCAGTAGTTACTCTGTTACTGATATGTTTCAGAGAGTTTGCTGTGCCCCAGTCCTCATCTGAAGGGATTACTATTAAATCATATTTAATTTTCAAAGGACATTTTTCTAGAGCATTCAAAATGTTAGATTTATCTTCATCAAGTACGACCACAAGAGTTTCTGAAATTAGAAATTTTAAATAACAAGGATTAGAAAATACAAAATTGGTCTTTCTAAGTGATAGTATTACGACATCTGCATAACAGATCACTAAAGACTCATTAAAAGTAAATAAATAAGCACAGAAACGTACCTTGAAACCCAATTTTCTCAAGTAAGTTCAGGGAGTACCACAGCACAGGATACGGCCCGACAGGTAGGAGACATTTAGAGACAGAACCTCCAACATCAGGCAATCGAGAACCTCTCCCTGCAGCTAAGACAACAGCTTGAAACTCAAGTATTTTATGCATTCTTACTAACGGTCAATTATTGCTGAAAAATAAGTTTATGATAACATAGAGATTATAGGAATGAATTAATTCAAATAATGATAAATTAGCTTACCTTTAAAATAAGGAAGTAGTTATAATCAAAACAATTTTCCTAAAGTTTTCATTATAAAATTATAACCTTACAAAGTTCCACAATTCTAATGCAATTTACGTCAGACTGGTTGTTTTTTTGTTTACCCCTTAGGAAAGGCTATAGTCTTTCGACCATATCACCTAGTCTTTCGTCCCATGTTTTCTTCTTCCGTTGTCTTTTCTTTTGTCTTTAGTATTTTTGCTTTACATTAGAATGCGGGTGTAGCACATTCTAATGTTTTTGAAGTATTTCGCAGCAAATGTATCGATTCAGCCTTCTCAGCAAACTTCGCTAAGGTAGCTAAAACTACAATAAAATTCTCAGCACCATTTTACCGAGATCGCGCCCATTTCTATGATTCCACATATTATTGCAGTTGCGCAGACACTTGAAATACAAAACTACACCAATTTTACGATAACGATACTGATTAATAAGTACTTTTGGAAAAACCTAGATGATGATGTATGCATGGGGGTTGTATGTTTTAAAGGTGCAATTCTAAAAATCTGAAATGATCTCGAAAATTAAGAATTTTAAGTTTTATTTTGATAAATAATACATAAATAGAGAGTGTCTTCTTTTTCGATGATGATGGTCTTTGTGAATTTTAACAGAAAAGTGGAAGAGTTAAGATTCACTAGGTAGGCTCGGTAATAATCTTTCCGAAAGATATGATCTCAACACAGGTACTGGTTATGGAGATATTGAAGTTTGACCATGTTTGATAGCCCTGATTTAAAGCTGTATTTATATTTGACTTGGACTCACGATCAGTGGTCAATAATACCGGGGCGAATCCACTCGACTAAAGTTCACGGGAACAAATTTTAATGAATTTTAGTGTAAAGATAGACAAGGATCTTTTTCTGACTTTTAGGATACTAATCGAGGTACATAATATAATAATAGTCCACAACTTTCACACAACGCTATTGTATTGTACTGTTTATTGGAGTATTTTACGGTTCACCAAACGCCACTGCACGCATATATTCACACTAACAACCGCTCGGGCCAACGATCTCGACTAACAGGTGTCAAATACATATGCCACTGACGGTTGAAACAATCAAAACAGCCAATACACCACAGCTACCCCTTTAAGCGCGATTGGTCCAGTTCGCAGTTAGTCTAATATAAAGTATTTCCAAAATTAAATAAAATAATCCATTTTATTTTATTATATTTTATTTACAACTATATTAGTCATTATCTTGTGTTATAAGCTCCTATCTATCAATAATGATCAACATTTAATATAGCAAAAAAACAAAAACATTATTTATAATAAATATATTATTATTTTATTTTATTGTTAAATTAAATGTCAAACGTCAATAAATAACCCGCCCCTGATCGTTCGCGGTGCAAAAGAGCCCATATCACTGGCCGCATTACCTCGCTGAATAGCGATGGCCATCTTTTGCACCAAGAACGACCTGGACCGGGAGTCACCGGTTGCCGTTGCGTTGTTTTATTGTTAATTATTTATATTTTTTTTATAAATGTTTTTTTTTTAAATTATACTATACAAAATAATTTAAAAAATATATAGATTTATTTTATTAAATAATTTTTTTTTTTATGCGGGACGCACAGGACCTTTCGTTGTAGCAACACTGGGCCTAAGTCCAACAGCGGACGTCTTTCGGCTGAAATGATGATGATGATATATTTTTTTTAAATAATATTTTTAAATTTATTAATTTATTTTTTTATTTTTTAAATTTTTGTTATGTTTTTTGATAATGTTAATATAGCCTATGTTACTCAGTGTAGATGTAGCTTTCGCTGGTGAAAGAATTTTATAATCGCTCCAGTAGTTTTTGAGTTACATTGTATCGTAACAAACAAACAAAAATTGAAATCTTTCCTCTTTATAATACCTATTTATTAGTTTCGATAATTTCGGAAACATTATCCATTTTGGACCAATTGCGAACTGGACAATTTTTTGAACATTGGACTAATCGCGCTTAAAGGCAGCTATCTAGTCCCTTATTAAGCAGAGCTTATGCTATAAGTACTGGACAGCTGATAAATATATTTATAAATTAACATTCTTACATATTTTGTGACACCAACAACCCCGTAAATTTTAAAAATTATAAAAATTTGATGATAGGGGAATTCTAAGAGATCTTCTATTCTGTAGATATTTAATTGGAAGAAAGTCTGAAGTAAATTGACTACTACATTAGAAATCAGCTGTATTTAGATTTCATGGTTTTTTACGTTCAAGTGCGGGATCCCTGAACGCGCTTGGCCCCCAAATGCGCGGGCCCTATAGCATTTGCATCATGGACCATACTATTGCAGACATATTGCAACACATGGCCTAGCCATAGACTGTTCGGCCATTAGTTGCAATAAACTGTTTTTGTGATGGTCGGGAGTTAGCAATGCTACACACACAGCCAAATATTGAAGAAAAATATTTCTTCATTTTAAATCCCCTTAATATTCACACGTTGAGTAAGATGTGAAAAGATCAAGTCTGTTTACTAAAACAGTTACATACACGGTTGGTTGTAACCGAATAAGTTAAGACAAATAAATAAAAGCTTGTTTGTGATCATCACTTTTTAATAATTTAGACAGCATAATTATTATATTTGGCCAAAGAAATTAGTTGTAAGACTTGTAGGAAATATCACGTGCTGGTGGAGTCAAAGACAAATATCTAATTTCTTCAGTGCTTTGAGTTTGAACTGTTGAGAAGACAAAAATTAGTTATAATTAAGAGCTAGAAACTTCATTACTTAATTAATTACTTTAGTATATACACTAACATTCATAAAAATAAGTGTAAAATAGGCGGTCTTATCGTATAGGGCAATCTCCTATGCGATAAGACCGCGACAACCTTTGGATGTACCTACTGAACGAAAGGATATAATTTTTTATCTCCTTTCATTCAGCTGCCAGTGTACAACTATTACTAATAAATATCAAACATAAACTGTGAAAAAAGAAAAAAACTAAGCGAAAGGTAATGCACCTTCACCCTGTTTTTGAACTTTGCTAGCATTAGAGCACGCCTAACTTCTATGGGTACTTACTTCTTACTTCTGCACTCCACAAACTGCTTGAAATATGTAAGATTTGTCAAAGAATGAAGAAGAATGCAAACGAATACCTAGTTTTAGATTATTCGTTAACTTTTTGGACCTAAACCTTGTCTTGTTGAGCATAATCCAGGATTGGGAGAAAAAGATATTGTGCTATCGCAATTTTAGTAGTGATAGGAAGAAAATTGCGAAGGCGCTTAGATAAATCAATCTTAAATACAGTCCGGGAACTACATACCAACAAAAATAACTGGCGTCTTGGTTTGATTGATCATCAGCCCAAACTCAGTGTCCAAACACCTTTTTGAGCCAAGTCTATATTAATAGTATCAATGGCATCGATAACTTTCCATGAAGGGTATATTTGATAATTAGTATACAGGTAATAGAAAGCAGATAATCCAACTGCGATAGCATTGATAAAAAGTGCGAGAAAAGTTGAAGAGATAAAACGGCACCCTGCGGCACACCAGTAGGTAAAGGTGTTACTCCATGAAGAAAGAGATTTCTCAATACAGATATGCTACAAGTGATCAAACTAACTATGAAACCCGTCAATTATTGAATAAAATATACTTAAAGAGTATAGGACGCCAAGCAAAATCTCGAAGTCAACCGTATATAAAACGGCAGGCAACGTTACCTCTGACCCTACCCTGACCTGTCATCATTCGTGATAAGCACGAGTACTGTACTGGGGTCGTGCTCTATTCAGGTTAAAATTCAGGTTGGGAAAGGATTTAGCAGATTGTGCTTGGAAAGGAACGCTGTTGTTGTTAAAAGTAATGTTGTTGGAAAAAAAGCTTTTCGAGGACTGTGATTTAAAATGAAACAATAAAAATGGGATGATAAAAAAAAAAAACTAAAAAATTTGAAGTATTGCAAGTAGGCTAACCGAAGTATTATAAATCATTGAGATGAGTAAAAAGCTAATACTAAGTATAACAGCTAAGCTAGTATAAGCTAGTACTCTAAGTAGCAGGGGAGGCCGGGATGCTAAATTTGCAGTTACTAAAGCGTCATGGAGACTTATTGGATTGTAAAGATTAGGTTCTAAAACGAATAAAATCTATGACAAGTTTCAGTGATAGACATTTTAGTGGGAGGGGGGGGGGGGGGAGAGCGTGTAAAAAAAAACAGTCACATGGAAATATTCGAGCGCGTCAGACGTTCATAGTGTATACGCGCTTCGTCTTCCTGATAACCGATAGGTATCTGACGATTAACTTGTGGGGGGTGGCCGTAAAAGGGGGTAGAAAATACAAAAAAAACCGGTCAAGTGTGAGCCTGACTAGCGCACTGAGGGTTCCGTACAAACTTACTTCTTATGAAAACAGTTCTATTCACGAAGCGAGATACAAAGATTTCAAAAAAAAAATTGTGACGTAACTACAAATTTACAGTTTTCACATTTTTTCCTATACTTGTGCTCTAGGATCTTGCTTCGTGCCAAATTTCAGGATTATAAGTCAACGGGAAGTACCATAAGAATTTAGATTCCCGTAAGTGCCGAAATACACGTTTTTTGCGACATAAATCGCCGTATCTTTTTTTTCCGTTAACTCAAAAGATTTTTTACAGCAGCAAGGGGCCGTAGACTTGAGTATATGGTTTTAATTTCAACTCGATACCTCAACGTGTTCCCGAGATAAAGGGTCTTGACAGACAGACAAATAGTGTCCTATTTAAATGACTGACGATGTGGACGTGACCAAAAGTTATGATTGATATTTGTAAATAAAATAAAAAAAGTGACTTTGAGCGTGTCAGATTTTTATTCAGAGGGTTCAACTTTGTCGTCCTATATGATAATCTGGCAATTATAAGGCGGGGTATTGATAATCTGATAATTTGAATAAAAAAATTAATAATAAAATAACCAAGCGACATTTCGAAAATGTAAAAAAAGTACATTGTAGTTTGGTCATAAAAGACTAGCTTCTGCCAGCGGCTTCGCCTGCGTTAAAGTAGGTTTCTCCATAGACCCCCGTCTCATCCCGTTGGGGGCCGATTTTTGGAAAATCTTTTCTTAGTGCTCGGCCTACATCATAAAAGGAAGCCTTGTGCAAAATTTCACGTTCCTAGGGTCCAGTAGTTTCGGCTGTGCGTTGATATGTCAGTCAGTCAGTTTCTCGTTTTATTTGGTCATAAAAGATCAATATAAATTAGTTTATGAAAAATTTAACTGTTTACTATCAAAATTCAACTAAATTCAATTATTTTGGTTGGCAGAGTCTTAAACGACCCATATTTTCCGAGAGTGAGAGATAAATAAAGAGTGAGAAGGAAAGACCTTCTCGCTCTTTCTTTATCTCTCACTCTAGGCGCGGAGTGAGAAGAAAACTGTGTTTTCAGCATCTGTACGCTTCATCCTTTATCGACGGTTTTAGCTACATCGCCCCATTAAAACCGTCAGATTATATGTTTTTCGTAATCTTGATAGGATTTCCTTCAAAATAAAAAAAAAAAAAACAATCGCGCTCGTTTATCTTGAGATTACGTTTATTTTATAACTTTGCGACTCGTTCATTTCCTTATGCCACGCTCAAATTGTCAGATTATTGAAATATACACTTTTCTGCACGTTGTCAACTTACCATGTCTTAATCTGATGCGCTCGAGTTTTCCCGAGGATCGATTTTCTTTTACTAATCTGACAGGCTGCCCTCAACGCACCCCGCTATATAAAGGGTTCATATGTGGTAGGGGTACATTATAGGGTGCAAGCTTATAGGGGGACCTATATGATTTTCGGACGCGCTCGAGTATCGCGCAAAATCCCCACTCGGGAGCCCTTAGTATAGGTACCTGGTAGAGGCTCTGGATCCGGAGCTACTGGTGCAGGTTTTGATATTTTTATATTGCATGGCAGGCATGGTTTCTTTGTTGATTCTTCGTCCACCATATACAACTAGAATTAATATTCATTTTGTAAAATAAATTACAGTATTATGTCAATTATTATATCTAATAAAAGCTGAAGAAAAAAGTAGTGTCCAAAAACTTAATTACAAATTGAAATACTTAGAAACACATTGAAGAAGACTGCGCCAACTTCAAATAAATAGTACCTAGGTATAGGTTAAGGGTACGAGGACGCTTAATTTTATAAGGGAATGTCTTCAAAACATTCCGTCATTCCCAGGTTATAGTATTAGAAAAAAACATGAGGAACTGTCCATAAACATAATTACAAATTGAAATACTTAGAAACACATTGAAGAAGACTGCGCCAACTTCAAATAAATAGGTTAAGGATGAGGACGCTTAATTGTATAAGGGAAAGTTTTCAAACCTTTCCATCAGTCCCAGGAGCAGTATTAGACGGTCTTTGAGCTTGTTGTACAACCAAGCTTTGTGGAGTCCGGTTTAATCCATCCGTTATTACAGTATGTGAACCACCGCAGTATCGTTTACAAATATGAGCTCTGTAAAATATACCGATATAAATAAATTAATATTACTTTCATCTTTAAAAACCCTTTTGTTTGTATTTGAGTAGTTGGGGGTAATGAAAAAACGTTCAAGATTAGATGAATGCTTGATATAGGTATCATCATCATAATCATTTCAGCCGAAAGACGTCCACTGTTGGACATAGGCCTCCCCCAAATGCCGCCACAATGACCGGTCCTGTGCGTCTCGCATCCATCGAATTCCCGCGACCCTCACTAGGTCATCGGTCCACCTTGTGGGAGGCCTTCCAACGCTGCGTTTTCCGGTACGTGGTCGCCATTCCAGAACCTTTCGTCCCCATCGGCCATCTGTTCTGCGAGCAATGTGCCCTGCCCACTGCCACTTAAGTTTGGCGATTCTTCGGGCTATGTCAGTAACCTTGGTTCTCCTGCGGATATCCTCATTTCTGACGCGATCACGCAAGATAATATAGGATAATATAGGATATATAGATATATAATGATATAGGTATACGATCATCTATTAAGCACTTGATGCATCAGTAACCCAACCTCCTCGACTTGTTAATATTTTTACCGCAGCATGATCTTGGAGTATAGTAAAGTCGTATTAAGGAAAGAAAGTAGATTGATGATTCTATAGGTTTAAATGTACCTCGGGTCCACTGGGTGCGGTATTGGTAGATCAGGATAACAGGGTCTACTATCTCCGCCCCCTTTAGTTTGTGATTCTGCTTCAGACGCTTCAGATGGATGATTGGCCGAAGGAAACTTCGGTAGGGCTGGTATTTTGACCGGTTCTTCCATGTCCATGAATGCAGGACTGCCGCATGCAAGACAAGAACTGTCTCGGAATACTTTCTTGGAGAGAATCGCACTCCTCGGTTCCCCAACAATGTCTGCTATTATTTTCATACGGTCATTCAATCTGTTAAGATTTTTCTGAATTTCGTCTCTCAAACATTGTACTTGAACTAAATCTGCTTTTTCGTAAAGTATTTTCAGCATGTCATCTATTGCTTTCTGAAAAAGTATGAAGGCGGAGTGAATACCTACTTGGTGATACTGACATGGGAACCGATCACATTTACGACAATTTTTTGTTTGAATTTCATTTTACCGAAAACTATTGACCGACGTCCTTTTTGCTAGGTGTGTGCATTATTTGACATATTTTTAGATCATCGAAGTATCATGTGTCATAAGTATTATTTTACTAAACTAAATTTCGCTGATTTACAAAATAAGTTTTCTCTATTGACCGAAGCCTCGTTTAAACTTTTTTTCATTTGCCAAATGATTTATTTGCCATATTTCCAACACACCGAAACAACATTTTGGAATTTTGGTAACAAATATATAGACGGTTACTTGGTAGCATTTTCAATATTAAATTCAAATAATATCATAAAAAGTCAATATGTTGTGCTACAAAATTTAGTGACAGAAACGAATCTCTGCAAAACCAACTTCACACAGTCTTGTCTGCCTACTCCTAAAATCCGTTTTTTAATTAGACATAATGATTTGACAATTCGAATGTTGTATGTTTTGTCCATTTCATAAATAGTGAGGTACCGCAACCGATATTGAACAAAAAACCGAAAAAAATCGTAAAAATAATTTCGTTTTAAAATGCAACTAATTATGGTCAGTTTTTGTATTTTCTGAAGGCAATTTGATAGATGCAAATGTCTAACTCATGAAATAAAATATAATTTAACCCTAAGAATTGAAAGACTAGCAAAAGCTGAATCATTTTTTTTTTTAGTTTCGATTTGTTTTCACCAAACCCAGACAAAAATATAAAATTACTCAAAGAGATATTTTTGCTGACATTTTATTACAATTTTACTAATAGGTAGTGATAATAAGGACTTCGGTTTGAAAACTAATAATAAATTAATCAATCATATGTCCTCTTTTTGTATTATTTTCGCATGGGTCACTTATAAAATTGTAGCTATAAACGAATCGAGTGTTGCTTTCATGCAATCCAGTCATGTGAATTCACAGCTTGACGACCAATGGGCACGCCATAATCATAACGGTGAGTCCCCTCTTTGAGTAGTGGCTGAAGAGGCGTCACGGCGTCTTCACCTTCCGCATGAAGCAAGCCCTCACCGAACATGGTCAGTTCGGTAATTTCCTTCAACGGATTCAGGAGGTCACCGCTGTGTGATCCGCCTGGAGGACACGGTGGAGCATACGGTGGAGGTGTGTCCCACTTGGGCCCAGCACCGCCGTGTACTCGTGAAGGCAATAGGTGGCAGCGACCTCTCGCGCTGGGTCCTGGTAAAGGACATGATCCGGAGCGAAGAAGAATGGCAGGGGGTCGCCTCCTTATGCGAAACAGTAATGCTAGTGAAGGAGGAGGCTGCACGAGTGAGTGAACGAACATCTTTACGACCCAGTCACCGAGACCCCAACCCCGACTACCACAATGTCAATACCAACGTCGAGCAATGGGTAGCTTGCCGTCTGGCAGTCCGGTAATCACCGGGACTGAGCCCCAGTCGTCCACAGCGCTTAGTGATCCACGCGATCCTCAAAGAGATTTCAGCAAACCGTACGGGCTCAGTAGGGCCGATCTGAGTTTAGGCAGTAAAAGTCTGACACGCCCTCATGCTCCGCCCAGACCGGGAGAAGTCATTGGATGAATTCCCATCTTGAAAAAATCTTGACGACCAATGCTAATAACTTTTTTTAATTCTAAAGCATAAACTGCGACTGTCTCGTCCCGCTCTTGTAAACAAGATATAAAATTGTGTTGGAGCGCCCATATACTGGCGCTAAAGAGAATATTTAAATAGAATTGGTTACGATTATTACGTTGTTTTATAAAAATTGAATAACTGACCTGCCAGACATACTCCTGATTGTTAAATGTGTCATATGCTGCGGCAATACTCTTTTCAAAATCACCTCGCACGGCTTCAAACTGTAGTAACGAAACCAGTCCGTTGAGTTCACCAATACCAGCCTTATCGCGAAGAGCATCTGCTACTTCCTCTCGATCCGATTTCGAATCTCTTAACATTTCTATTTCTTTCCATAAATTCTGATAAAGTATTAAAAAAAATCATAAAGTAAATTTAATCACATTCATTATAAACACACACACACACACACACGCCTACATTATACACTACACATATTTAAATAAAAATATCACTTTTTCTTTACACTTAACATGTCATTTTATAAATCTCTCTTGCTCATAATCTTACAAACATAAGATTCATGTTTGTGCCGCAAAATGCGATTATGATTAAAAGGGTGTGAGCCTGGAGATCTGTCATACAGGTCTCGAACCTAGTTCAGACACCAACTCTCACAAAGGTTTTTAGCCTTTAGGCAAAATTTGTAAAATAAACTTGTTACAATGTACCTTTATGAGAGAAATAAATGATATTTATTATTATTATTTATTACAGTATTTTGCTGTTTAATTAGCTAAGGACAAAGTAGGGAAGTTGTATGTAGGTAAAAGGTGCTAACCTCGAGATCAAAAGATGTTGAATCTTGGACGTCTTTCAATTGCTTTTGACGGAACGCCATATTTTCCAAGTCTACTTGAAGACCCGAGAAATGCGAATGCAGCTCAGATATAGCTGAAAGGTAGAAAACAGAAGAAATGAGCTTTTTTTGAGGGAGTGGGAAAGTCTGCTGTGGGACAATACATAGGCTAGGTGGATTAGATTTTATTTAAACTTTAGGCTTATTTAACTCTGCAGTAAAGTCTACATACCTTCGACGTCTCCACCAGAGTTACCAAATACTTCAGCCATATTATCCAATCCGATTTCTAGATCATGTTGCATTTGCGTCAATTGTTCTTGATAGTTGGTCATCTGAAATAGTAAGTAGGTACAGAACGCAAAGTAGCCATTAATTGCTATTTGTCGTATCTTAATAGATAAAACTGTATTTACCTGAGAGGAGAGCCCAGTGTCAAGTAAATTTATTTGTTCTGCGTACTGTTTAACAGCATTTTCCAAATTAGCCATTTGTGTAGAAACGTTAACCGAAGAGTTGAGTTTTGCTTCTGTTAAATAAATAATTACACTGTACTGCCCCCGTACTATGCCAAGTCATTCCCATCAAGATAAATTACGTTATGATAAAGAGATGGTGCTATTCGTTCTGTATAAAACCATCTCTCTCTCTCTCACGAGGGAATCATAATGGGTTTGGAACGTCATAGTTTAGTTGCTATGACATAATATAATGTATACTGGAATGGGTTCTTTGTTACAATATGTTTGAAAGCAACTGCCAATTTACCTAACTTTACAGCCAACTTGTACGCATTTTCGGCAGTGGTACTAGTGCGTGACGTCAGTGTTTTCGCTTTTTTTATTAATTCTTGATATATTTCTGCAGCTGCAGTCCTGAAAAGTTAAATCATTATCTTGGTTTTGTTTTAAATTTTGATATAATTTCAGTGTCACGTCAATGGTAAAATTTAACTAAGAACAAAATCCAGTTTATTCTTACTTTATAAAAGAGCTACATTTGTCAACTTGTTACAATGAGCGTGCATTTGTCTATACCTGTATGGTTTGGCAGCGTTTGCCAAAACAACTACTTATACACGAAATTACAAGTATAAACTTATTTATTTATTTATTTAAACTTCATGTACAGTGGTGGTACATAGGCGGACTTAATGCCACAAAGCATTCTCTACCAGTCAACCATTGGGTTATAAACTTAACTAGATTATATCTAGACAATTCCGATAGACTGATTAAATATTTGTAATTAGCTTATTTGTCCATCTCTAAAGTCTTGCGGAAATCGTGGACTGGCACTACTTGCCTATCAAGGGCAGATTCAGCGCTGAAAAAAAGTTGTATTCACAGCTGACAGCCACCCGAAAATCGGTGCAAGTGCAAGTGCGAGCCGGAGTATAAACTCGCTTATTATCGATATAGCGCATTCCTACAAAGCCGCCTGGAGAAGATTTTGTTCAGTGCACATGGGCAAAGCCGTGACGCAGTTTTGCTATATATATACGTCCTGGCAGGCGCTCGCCCAGAATAGCTAAACCTACATTAGGCAACCAAACAACGCGTTCGTTTTATAGACCACGATATGACACACCCGCAAGCAGGGGGTGACAGTGAAAGCCCGTGACCACTCTACCGAGTGCCGACTTCTACCGAGCACACGCTAGTCTGCGTTAAAATATTACTCGAGGAAATATTTATTGAATCATTTTTTTTTTGCTGCAGATTGGCCATATTTATAAAATGATACCCGAGTCACGTCAAAGGTTTTTGCTAAATTAATGTTCTTGCTCGCCGCCGGGGGCTAATTTTTCAACATGCATTGATCAGCTCTGCAACACGTAGTATTGGCAGTTTTGAACAAATGTATATTTACTATGAATAATTGGTTTTGTACAGTTGTGGCAGACTTGTCGCACATCGTAGAGTATATGTGTTTAGTACTACATAGCGAAATTACTAAGTAGTCTTTAAGCAAAAGAAGGAAAATTTAAATATTATTATTATTATTATTTATTTACTTACTGCAAATCTTGATAAGTTACGTATTGAGCAACTCTGCTCTGATCTGCTCCTGCCGACTGTGACGCAACAGCCGTTGCTTTGCCAGGTGAGTGTGTCTCAGTTTCAGTTCCTTCAACTGTTTCCGATGTGGCGATTGCTGGTGGCCGGAAGTTGACGGGTGCACCCATACTTTTACCTCCCTTTCCCTTTCTAACTTTTCTTCTTTTACCAGAGACAAATTCAGCGATATCGAATCCTTTCTGTTCAGTCTCGTCTTCTAGACCTAAATAAGTTCGGGTGTCCTGCTGTAATTTGGATTAACAATCACAATTTAAATATTTTTACCAACTAAGTCAGGAAGTCCTGGAATAAAAATTAGATTAGAATAGAATTATCCGTGAACAACAACCTACATTGTATACCAAAACAGTAATAATTTTGCAGAAACTTATGTCTATGGGTACAATGACGGTCTTATCGTTGACAGCGATGTCTACTAGATAACTTTAAGATGAACTATAAGAACTTAAATAAAAAAGGGGGTAGTCTACGATGTACTGCTAGCAAATATAAATGAAACAAAATTTTACATTTAAAATATACGATACATAGATTAAAAACCCTTCTACGACTTATTCTGGGACATGGTCTATCCGGTTCATGATGGCGTGCCGCAGTTTTGACGAAGAGGTAAAAAACAAACAAGCAGATAAATAGAGAGACATTCGAATTTTTCAAAATATTTTATAAAAAGTATCTAAACTTGGTTTTCTTTAACTAATTTCCTACAAGGTGGACCGATGACCTGGTAAGGGTTGCGGGAATCCGATCATATAGTTCTAAATGGGAAAAAAAACGAAATGCATAAGATTTTTCTTACTGAATGTTAAAAGTAGTGATTGTGTCACTTTCATTTTTAATGACCATACTATAATGTACCATTTTTACTTTTTCAAAATGTGGCTTGGTTATTTTTTTAATAATTTTTTGCTTTAATTTATTTTTCAAATTGTCAGGTTATCATTTAGGACGACAAAGACATCAAGTTGAACCCTTTGTATAAAAATCTGACGCGCTCGAGTATCTCAAGGTCACTTTTTTTTTTCTAGTTTTCAAAAGTCAGTCATGACGTTTGGTCACGTTTAAATCGCCAGTTATTTAAATAGGACACTTTTTTGAGTTCACTTAACATTCACTCTGAATATGTGACACGCTCCAATAACTTTTTTTTACCCCTTTTTACGGCCACTCCCCACTAGTTAATCGTCAGATTAATACCTATCGGTTATTAGAAAGACAGCGCGTATACACTATGAATATCTGACGCACTCTAATATTTCCATGTGACTGTTCTTTTTTACATTTTCCAATTTTCCCACAATTTTCCCACTAAAATGGAAACTTGACATTGTTTTTTTTTTTATTTAGAACCTAATCTTCGCAATCTATTAGGTCCCCATGACGCTTTAGTAACTGCAAATTTAGCATCCCGGCCTCCCTTTCTACAAAAAAATCACAACGCACTGTGCTGCTTTTTGCGTTCAATACTAGTCGTCATTTGTTTTTTTGTAAGTATGGCTAAATACACCTTATATTAAATAATTTTTTACTTACGTCTAGTTCTAAACCTGGAGTTGCTAAAGCTAACTCTGTGACCATTGACATCATTTGAGCAAGAGCTTTTTCCGTGGCCTCCAGGCGAGCAGAGAGTTGTAATGCTGACATAGCATCAGTAAGAGAAGCACCTCTCCGAAGCGCTTCCATAAGTTCGGCATGTTCTGGAAATCCAGGAGTGCCAACAGGCAGAAGTTTTTTTTGTAGCTGTCGGACCACATCTGCCACTTCTTCAAATTGTTCTTGTGTTACAACGGATATCCGAGGTGTGCGCTTATGTCCATGCATACTTTCTGGTTTTGAAAAATGCTGAATTTGAATTACAATTTCTAGTAGGTTAAATACGTTAGTTTTTGTATAGTGTTATCAAACAATTTACCTCCTGCTCTTGCTTCTTTACTAGGAACTTTTTTAACTGGAATCAAATGCACAATTAAGAATTTAGTCCTATAGTAAGGCAACTCATGTGCAATAGAAAACGAAAGCCTTACCAACAAGTAGTTTTTCATACTGTGCTTCTGCTGCAAAGGACAGATAAGTTACTATTTGCAATAAGTTTAATTTATGCTAAAAACATCTAAATAAATGGTCTTATACTCACGCATAGAAGTAACTGAGGCCATTGGCGTAGGTGTCTTTTTCCCTTCTTCTAATGAATCGGCTCTCTAAAATTTTATGATATATTTATAACATAATAAATAACGACAAAATGAGGGTATATATATCCTCTCTCTTGTCGGGAAACACCTACGATTCCCAAAAGAAGTCTATTAACCTATGTGGGCATATATTTTCTTTTTTGCATTAGTTGCAGTTTGGGAACTGGGCTGGGGCTCAGTAAGCTTTAGGCAGTGCCTCTAATGCAGTCCTATGTGGGTGGTAATAATTATTTAGCGGACGTAAAATACCATTTAAAACCATCCAACTTATAATTTGTTCATTACTTACCACAATTTACACGATAAAAAAACAGCTTCATTGCTAGAAAAAAAATTAAGAAAAACAACAAAGACAAAATCTCTTTTTGATAAACGTTAGGTTTTATTGCACCTGATGAATGACACGAAGCTCCCTCTCCCTCAGTTCCTCCCAAGTGCTCAGTTTATCGTGGTAATTACCTGGCTGCAGAACACATACACTCATTTAGCTGTAACTTTTTAAGAATAATAGATGAACTATATAGATAATGCATAAAACCTTAAGCGTTTAGTTTTAAAGCAAATCAAATGAAGTTACCT
Source organism: Mythimna vitellina (assembly GCA_949316375.1). NCBI lineage: Eukaryota > Metazoa > Arthropoda > Insecta > Lepidoptera > Noctuidae > Mythimna > Mythimna vitellina. The sequence goes on from OX438688.1 coordinate 15,290,368, forward strand.
TTTGTCCCTGGTCTACTTCTTTACTAAGTGATGTCCTTCTAGAAGGTGACGTTTTGTCCGTTGGTGTTTTTTCCGAGGATGTGGTTTTCCAACTCGAACTTTTATCAGTTGAAGTTGTTTTGTCAGCAGAAGACTTTTCACCTGACGTAGTCGTTTTTCCACTGGATGTGATAAAAGTTGAAGTGGTCATGTCAGTGGAAGTCTTTTCACCCGACGAAGGAGTTTTTCCACTGGATGTAATAACAGTTGAAGTTGTCATGTCAGTGGAAGTCTTTTCACCTGACGAAGGCGTTTTTGCACTGGTTGTAATAACAGTTGAAGTTGTCATGTCAGTGGAAGTCTTTTCACCTGACGAAGGCGTTTTTCCACTGGATGTGATGAAAGTTGAAGTTGTCATATCAGTGGAAGTCTTTTCACCTGATGAAGGCATTTTTCCACTGGATGAGATGAAAGTTGAAGTTATTATATCAGTGGAAGTCTTATCACCTGACGTTGAAGTTACTTTGCCACTGGAAGTCATATAAGTAGAAGTTGTTTTGTCAATGGAAGAGGTTTTATCAGTAGAAGTTTTGTCGGCAGAAGTTTTATCAGTAGATGTTTTATCGGTGGAACTTTTATCCGTAGAAGTTTTGTCAGTAGAAAATTTATCTGAGGAAGATAAGTCTCCACCTGTTTTCTTTTCTTTAGCTTTGCCCACACCGGGTTTAGCTCCACCTGTTTTTGCGCCAGCCACACCCCCTCCTTTTGTTTTCTTTTTACCAGTAGGCTTTTTCTTTTGAATTGCATGTATTTTGACTTCAGTTACACTCAGGGTAGACTCGGAGGGTAACATTTGAGGGTGTAAAGGGCCAAATTGAATTTCAACACGCCTCTCTAGTAATCTCAATTGTCTAGCGATGAGAAAAAGCACAGTTTGCACTAGTTTAAAATTCACGGTGTTTCTCTGAAACAAGGTTAACATAACAAGTATTAATCTTTAAAAAATAGTTGATTATTATTTATCTATATGTTATCGGCAATCTGTATAATACGGTATTCTATACAATACCACAAGAGTCAATGTATAGAAAACCTAAAACGTGTAAGGAATGTATGAAATATTATTTATTTTATACTTTGCCTAGGTTTTCTATACAATACTGAATTTGCAGCCGGTAGTGTGTATAAAAGATAAGAGTAGGGAAGGAGGTGACGTAATTTTATTAGAAGGCTATTAGTTATTAATTCCACGTAAACTTTGTTATGTATAAGTAATAAGATCCTATTTCTGACCGCGGAGTTTAAAGTAAGGTTCCTATTTCGAGGTGATTATAAAAAACAAAAAATACTTTTAACTTAACTTGTCCGGGTACCCTACAATTATGTCAATTCTTTTTCTACTTTCATCTTTTACGCACATTGAATTTAAGTAATACTGTAGCGACATCTATGGCGTCACATAAGAACTAATCCTGCATCGCGCAAGCAAAGTTCTACGCGCGATTAGAACATATAGAACAGCCCGAAATCATCTATCGGGCAGTTGCAGCCCACCAGACATAACACCCGTCTGGCCGGAGGATCCTCCCTTTTCAACGGAGGTTTGCGGGACTTTACTCTCTGTTCCGTCTACCCCCAAACTGGTGACCCTCGACAAAGAACGTCAGCGCAGCCTTCGTGCAGCTACTACCTCGTGACGTCATCATCACTTCCTCAAGCTTTCGAGCAGCGAGCCATACAGCCAGCACCCACGGCTATAAAGGGTATCCTGACCACCAGCATGCCTACATGGTCATACCTGGTCATCACCCTCAGCCTCATCAGCGACCTTGGCGAAGCACACTGCACCTTCGGCCAGTCACATGAAGAGCAATGAAGAACCTCTCCTGGTCGACGCAAGCAGTCAAGCCACTACGTCGCACAGCACCGCTCCGACTCACTGGAGCCAGCAGCATTACTCCGACTCACTGGAGCCTGCAGCATCATCCCGACTCACTGGGACAGCACCACCCCGACTCACTGGGGCATCACCGCAGACAGTTCCGACTCACCGAGAACTATGCGGCATTCGGTTCCGACTCACTGGAACCAACCTACCACTGGCCTGGCACGCATCAAGAAGCATCAAGAACTGTCGATCTCCGATCTCCGGAGGGGAGTGATGTAGCGACATCTATGGCGTCACATAAGAACTAATCCTGCATCGCGCAAGCAAAGTTCTCCGCGCGATTAGAACATATAGAACAGCCCGAAATCATCTATCGGGCAGTTGCAGCCCACCCAGATATAACACCCCGTCTGGTCGGAGGATCCTCCCTTTTCAACGGAGGTTTGCGGGACTTTACTCTCTGTTCTACATACCTCCAAAATACTAAATGTTTCATTTGCCCGTCATTTTACAGGTAGGTCGGTTAACATTGATAAACATAGACCAAAATCTATTTATTTTGCATATTTCCGGTGGACTAGCAGGTAGTCAATACAATCCCTAGGAATTGTATACAGTATCTAGGTAAAGTATGTAATGGACAATAATATTCATAATATTTTATACGTTGCCTGGGCGCCCCAGGTATTCTATACATTGTCTAGGTATTGTATAGAATACCTGAATCATACAGATTGCTGATATGTTATCGCTAATGTGCGTAAATTAGTTAGAGTGCAGATTAACAGATTGAGTCCGTTAAAGTGGAAAAATATATTTAATTTTTTTATATTGACTAGATAATCTGCAGATTAACGGCCAAGCATACGGTTAAGTTATAAACTGGTTCTTTGTTTGACTAAAACATGCGAATTCATTGTAATTAAACTAATAATAATCTAAAGTTTGATATCATATTAATTTTAGGGCGCCCAATACCGACAGGTTAGGTTAGAAGTCTTAGCTTGCGTGGTTATTTTTTTTATAACCACCCGTTAAGTAAGAAGTAAAGTGGAGATAATCTGCAACTTTAAATGAAAATTCATACTTAAACGAATTGTACTCGGTAATTTGCAGATTACGTAGTTAATGTGCATATTAACTTATCCCGCATTCTAACGGTAACTTAAATAAAAGGAGAAACTGACTGACTGAAATACCAACGCACAGCTGAAACTACCGAGACAAGAACCGTGAATTATTGCATAAGGTTTCCCTTTATGAGGTAGGCGAACACTAAGAAGGATTTTTCAAAATTCACCGCCAAAGGGGAAGAAACGGTGTCCAAAGTTTGTATGGAGAAACATATTTCCACGCGGGCGAAGCCGCTGCCAGAAGCTAGTTAAAGAATATATTCCTTACCTCGAAATCGCCAAAAGCATATTCAATTATTTCTCTAACATTCATTATATCTGGAGATGGAGCATTTTTAGTAGACATCGACATGATTAATTCAATAATAAAGTAAATATAAAAATTTCAAAATTATATCAATTGCTTTCAATATTTCAATCTAGATTTGATCCAGTTGGCTTGTTATGAAAGCCAATGTCATAGTAAAGAATAAGTTTACTAAAACCTCATTTTTCAATAGATGGCCAGTTTTATTATAGGTATTTATTTACTCAAAAACTGAGCATAACGTTAAATGTAGCTGGCCACCGTAGGCGTGGGCTTGTGGACGGCGAGCAATGGGTGGCTCGCCGTCTGACCGTCCGGTAACCGTCCGAACCGAGCTCTAGTCGTCGAGGGTGCGTACTGTTCCACGCGCGCCTCAGGGAGATCCAGGCCCAGCAGGGTCGAAGCCTACTGGGGCCACCGGTAGTGTGAAAGTGAAACCCGGGGCCCTTGGACGAAGGCAAAGAAGGAACAGGAGTGGGTTTTTAGTCAGTAAAAGTCTGACACTATCTCCCGCTTCGCCCAAGAGCGGGATTTGTCAAAAGATGATTTACCCACACAGTAAAAAAAAAGTAGCCTAGGCTCTCTACACGAGTTTATAGAGAAACTAAAACCTGTGGATTTTCTATATGAAAAAAATACAACTGAAAACTATCAAACAATTACAAAACAAAAAAACTAATTACACTGTAAGTTATATACATATACTGTAAAAAAGCTTTTTTTTTATATCTTACAACTAAAGCAGTGAGCCAGTTCTCTTGTAAGTTAGCAATAAAATGATAATATAACTTAAGGAACCGTACGCTTAAAATTCATCAAGATTGGTCCGTAATCAAAAAAATTATGCTCGGATTAATCCCAATAATATGGTTTTCAGGGTTCCGTAACCAGAGGGTAAAAACGGGACCCTATTACTAAGACTCCACTGTCCATCTGTCTATCACCAGGGTGTATCTCAGGTACCGTGATAGCTAGACAGTTGTTCACAGATGATGTATTTCTCTTGACGCTATAACAATAAATACTAAAAACAGAATAAAGTACATGTTTAAGTGGGGTACCTATGAAACGTATGTGATTTTTCAACAAACAAACACCAGTATTGTATTCGTTTGTTGTATGGGATTTGAGGATTCATTCTGTTTTTAGTAAGGAGTCTTAGCAATAGTGTACTGTTTTTACTCTTAGGGTATATGACCCTTAAAAGGGCTATACATTGTATCTAATGTTGTATAGATAATGGTACGAAACCCTTCGTGCGTGAGTCCGACTCGCACTTGGCTGGTATTTTTTTTTATTATCGATAGGCTTGCGCTTGACCATTATATCATCTAATGGTAAGTGATGATGTGGGCGATATTGAAGTACCTACGCTTGCCTGGAAGTAAGCTATTCACTCTTTAAACATAATACGAGAAATGAGGTTATATCACTGGGATCGAGGGGCATTTCCGAGTGTACCGGTATGCTATTATGTTCTGAAATTGCGTTGACAATGAACAGACACCATTTATTAAAGAGTTCCGAGATCTATAGTTCCAGATCTAGGGAAGACGATCCTCCAAAAAAATAAAGAATCACCAAAAGCAATAATATTTGGCTATGATATCGCTGACAATAATTGCAACTAAGACATTGATAAAGGCTGCTTCTCATACAAAGAAAGGTGTAAACATTAAACACCACACTTGTTCTAGGCTTTGGTTCCGTTTGATATTGCATGAGGGAAATTAAATAAAAAACTATAGAAACATCAAGTATATTTTACGATATTTACAAGGTTTCCTTTATAAATATCCATAGGTACTTACAAAAAGATATGAAAAATTTAAAAATATAATGATATTAATAAATCAAAACTCGTACATATTTACAATGTTTATAATAATTAGAAAACATAACATAAATACTAAAGCTCCCTCTGAACCGGTCTCACAAACGAGATAAAAATTTTTTTTTTTTTTTTGTAATTTAAAACCTGTGGTCGGATTAAAATTAAATTATGTGGAAATGGGTCCTAGGATCCAAATGGTGGTCTTATGATATTAATTTGTTAGCACCTATTCGGAGGGAGCTTAAAAACCATTTTCTTATAGGGACACAAAACTTTCAAGAACATGAGTTCTCAATTTCGATTTATTTTGCAAGGCAATCCTTTTACTTAGTGACATTAACAGTGCGCCTGAAAAATTGTTAAAAATTTTCTACCTATCTAAATATGAAACTAGGCATTTATCTATTTATCGTATAAAGTGAGCTAATTTAATTAGGCACGAATCCGACAGTGAGTAGAGCGCGAGGTCGCGCAGACGGGCGCGGGCGCGTCTCGGAGCGGCGGGGGCGGCGAGGCGGCGGGCGCCCGCTCCACATGACTAGAGGTTGTCTGCAGCGCAGACGCCGACGTCGGCGCAGTTTCATCGGTATTATCAACATTCGTTTTATTTTTTCTGTGAGTCTTATCCTCAGTTAAATCGTTCTTTGACAGTCTATCATGTTTGTTATACTTGTTGAGCTCGTGAGGCACTAGCACCGCGAGCGGCGGTGCTGGCGGCACGTACGAATGCGGCTCGTAGTTGTCGTCAACGTAGTCGTTGGGGTTCCAGACGGCGGTGGTAGTCGCAAGCGAAGCCTCACTGGCCATGATCCTTGTGGTCGTCGCTCGAGACGTCACTGGCGACGTTGTGACTGGCGTTTTTCCTGGCAATAATTCTGATGCCACAGTAGCTGTGGACGGAACTGTAAATACATTTTTATTTTTATTAGATCTAGTTTTTCGTCTTTTTTGTAGTTTTGGCACATCGAGAAAGAATGGATCAAATATAAGATCCGATTCTTTATAATCGTCATAGTTAATCGGCACTATTGGTTTCACCGCACTGACAACGTTGCCAACCGTATAGTTTAGTCTTTTACCATTGCTATCACTGACTGACGCACTAGCTGTAACAATGACTCGCGGGGGACTTTTTAGTTTGATCTGCGGTTTCTCGGTAACATTTGGTGGAGCAACAGATCGTGCTGATAGCGAAGATTCTGTTTCTGGTACGGCGTCATCACTTCGTTTGCGATCATAGTAGAAGGGATTGAAAGACAAAGGTCGTTGAGGCAATGATTGTGGATAATTCTGAGGTCTACTTTGCTTGACAGACGTTTCATGCCGCTCGGAGGGTTGAGAAGTAGGTCCGGGACGTAGCAATTGATCTCGTGGATCAAGTGTTGTCGGTCGGAAAGGTGCTGGTTGCGGTCGTTGTACAAAAGGAGCAGGTCGTTGTGGTGGCCTCGGAGCGGTCCTAGACGATTCATACTGGAAGTGGTCGAATTGCTGTGGCGGGGCGTGCGTTATGTAAACTCCATCAGCGGGCCGAAAGCTTTGGCGCTGAAAGGAGATAGCTTCAGATCCTGGTCCTCGGTGTCGGTATATAAATTCTTGTGGGGAGAGCAGGGAAGGGTCCAGTGTTGGTAACGATGGCGCAGAGGGTGCAGACGGGGCAGAAGGTGCGGATGGGGCGGATAGGCCGGATGGAGCTGAGGGAGCGGATGGAACAGAGGAAGGATATGAAGGCGATGGAGGAGACAGCGAGGATAGAAGGGGGGAGGGTGAAGAAATGAGATGTAGTGTTGGAGACGGACGACGAGGAGATGTAGACGGCAATATGGTGGTTGTGGGCGGTCGGGGTGTGGTGGTCGTAGTCGTAGTAGTGGTTGTTGTAGTCGACGTGGTGGTTGGCTGCGTCGTCGTCGTTGTCGGATGATGAGCGTAATCTTCGTAGTCAGTGTCTTCGTCTTCTTCTTGGTACTCTGAAATCATAATTATCGAAATTAAGTAGGTAATTATTTTATAAGAACTAGTTTAGTTCTTATTTATAATAATTTCTTAATATCATAACATATTTGCATACTTTATAAACGTGCAAATACTACACCCAGTGTGGCGGGTCACATCAGATTAGGAATTTATTTAAGGATTTGTTATATTTTAAAAACTCTAGAGTAATGGTGCTTACCTTCAGTAAGTTCCTCGTTATCTGAAAATGGTAAAGGCGGGTGTGTAGGTTTATTTTGTGGGATTTTTGGCTCATCTCTTTTGATATCCTGAATTGGATCTTCAGTTGAGTCTGTGGCGTCTGTCGAATGTCCCTGATTTTTATCTTGTGTTGTTGTCAGACTATCATCTATTGACGGGTCTGCTTCTTGGTTTGGTTTAGTTTGTTGTTGTGACTGTTCAGTGGGTTGTGCTTGAGGTTTCTGTTGGTCTGGCTGTATGATGGGTGGCAAAGTGCTGCCATATAACTCTAAATTTAAACCATAGAACTTTTCAGACTTTGTACAATCTACTTCGTCGACTCTCTCACACACTCTTGTCTCCTGAAATGAGAAATAATAATTAACAGTTTAACATAATTTTTAGACATATGAATATCTGATCTGCGTGTTTATGAATATTTAGATTTTAAATGAACTATATGGTTGCCAACTGGAGGATGTTTTCGTGCAGTATCGTGTGTAAGAGTTGCAAAATAGAATGTAACATCAGAAATGGACAACATGCCACATTTTTTGAACTCCGCAAACATACATTATAATTAACTGAACAATTTACGTACTTATCAACTCACCTGATCAAAGACGGTGCCATTAAGGCAAAGGAACTTGATGTCCATGGGCTCTTCATTCTGGCCCACTGTGCACACGTGAAACATCTGGCACGAGGTCTCCAGGTCCGCGTAGTATCCGCCGATAACCTTGCCCGTGCACGTGAAGTTCGTTTCGGGTAAGTTGTCGAAGTCCAAGTACTGAAAAGTATAAAGAAAAGATATGAGACAAAAAATTGTGGGGCATGTTTAGTAGATTGGTAAATAAATAACAAAAGGGCTCAAGTAAGATTGAATAAGTTTTTTGTGCATTGCACTCAAATCTGTCATGTCAGTGTTAACTTATAAAATATTTGTGTTGTTCACAATATTTTTTTTTTTAAATTGACGTTTAGAACTTTTCTTGTTATTTTGTCATTATACTCGTATTTATTAAACTTATAATAGCTAGGTTCTTGATTCAAGGACATTTTTTATTGAATAAGATACTCACACCTGGTTGAATTGACCTGGATATTCGAAACTCGTTCTGGAATATGAATATCAGCAACCACAGCCAAACTGGAACAGAAACATTATAGAATATTATTATATATTCCCGTAAATATTACATTTTTGACGTACTTAGTTCCGTCAAGGACCACTTCACCATAGGGAAAGTTTTGAATTTATTTATTGGTCGTTTTGCTGACCCGAAAGCAGTGATTGACAGCACATAAAAATATATTAGTTTCTGTCCGACCTCTTGATAGAATCTTTTTTTAATAGCGTCAAATTAATCTTAAAACTACAAAGTAAAGAATGAAAATGTCAAAGAAGCGTAGCATTTCAGTTAACAATTAACCTTTAGTTTAATATAAGACCTTTAGTTAGTAGTAGGAGTCGTGATAAATGAACGAGAATTATGATAAGTAAAAGTCGAATTAACATATCTTGAAGGTATCTTCACTAGAAACTAAGTGCAGTCTTAGAATATTGAGTAGTCAGTTTGATTTCTACATCATTACTGCCGAACGTAAGAAATGAGTTGGTCACTATTTTAATGCTTCATGCACTTCACTATTATGTGAGAATGAGAGGCATAAAAAAAAGTAGACATAGTTGTTTGAGAAGAAAATTTATCTTTTTAGAATATTTTCAAAATTTTATGACAGTATCACAGGCAGGAAATGTTTGTGACGCGCTTGTCATGACGTGATGTGAGGCCGATGTTCTACGAGTGCCTACGACTTCTACGAGACTGCTGTGCTATTGGGTACTAAACAGCTTATCATAAAACTAAGGTGATGTGTGATTGAAAGATATTTCATATCACGGTCACTTATGTAATCACGGTGACATACTCGTACTAACAGAAAAATATTTAAATTTGACTTTTTTTCGACTGATCGGCGACGTAACGTTCACATATGTGTGTGACCTTTACACTGGTTTGACATAATTAAATGATAAAACAGATACTGTATGACGCGATACAGCTGATGTTAAACGCCCAATTCTGCTGCGCAATTTTTAATCAAGAATTGACGATTTGTATTTGTAAACGTCACAATGACTTCGTTTTTTTCAGTAAACTGATAGTGCATGTAATATATTTTGTCATTGTTCTCTTAAATTTTATTATTATGTATCTTCATTGATATTAAAAAGTAACGAACCTTGTAAGGCAGAGGCGGTGCGCACGACAAGCGCGCCGCCGCCTGAGATCCGAGCCTGCCGCCGCATCTGAAATCAACAGGAAATTACTCTATTAATAAAAAGAAAAACAATAAAGTTAAATATGCATTTACAAGAAATGATAAACATGTTTTTTGGGTGGGAAAATCATCTTATGACATCCACGCTCTTGGGCGGAACGGGAGATAGTGTCAGACTCTTACTGACTAAAAACCCACTCCTGTTCCTTCGTTGCCTTCGGCGCCTTTGCCTTCGGCGCCGTTGCCTTCCCAGGGCCCGGGTTCCGTTTTCACAGTACCCGTGGCCCCAGTAGGCTTCGACCCTGCTGGGCCCCTACGATTTGCTGACATCTCCTTGAGGCGCAACTGTTGATGGGGTCAGGAATTGACAGGTAAAATAAAGGGTCATTCTAACAGCGATAACTGACATATTAAGGTGCCAACGCAAAATGTTTCGGTGCCACTGAAATGTCACATGGTCTATCTCATACAGTTTTGGATTTTCGACAATTCAGGTAGCTTGTCCTAGAGCTTCAGGGTAAGAGATTACTTTGCAGGAGCTATTGCAATGCCCTTTCATTGCAATCGCAGTAAAGTTAATATGTCTGACTACTTTGTTTGGATCACATAAGCTACGACTGATTCAGATAATATAGGCGTCAGTATTTACTTTAATACTGATCGAACTGAAACGATCTAGTTTCTTATGAATGATAAAGTCAAGTTAGTGTTTCCAAATAAATTGATTTGAACATTGAGACGCTTCCGAATAATTGGCGACGTCAGTCAAAACTGGACTGTTTCAACTCTACTGTCTCTCCAGCTCCAACTAACCAATCCAATAAATGGCCTGTTAAGTCTAAAGGAGGAAGGATTGTCGAAAGATTGTAGTAATTGCAGATGTCTGTTAACGGAAATCAATCTTTTCTCCTTGTAAATACATAAGCAGAGGTGTAAACAAAACAAAGCCAGACAATAGGTAGGTCGCGGGGTTCGCACGCGCTTCTACGGAACAATCACCTTGCGACACCTACAATTAGCCATCCACAGTGAACTGTTCCGATATGCTTCATCTAAAATTACATAATTTTATAATTACTTCGATGCATAACAATGATCCAGTTTTCTAATTTGTTCTTGTATCATTAGGTATTGGGGATCTTTCATTACAAATTGGTTAATTATCCGTTAAATAATCATTTCATCGTCTAGTAAGAATGGGTAACCACTTCAATCATGATTTTAAGAAGATGAGTCGTCTACTAAGTGACGTATTCCTGTATCTGTCTTTGACGGTAATATAATTTATCAAAGACATCCTGTTAATGTAGACCCTGACCTACAAGACCCTGTGTTTGGAAAAGTCTAGAGTTTTTCTAATATTCAAATAGACAACAGAAATTATTGCTGTAGTCATTCTGTACTATATTTAAATCAAGTTTAACATATTATCAAAACATATATTTATTTCCGGGTCTTGACAAGCTTGACTAAGTACTTTACTCATTGAATAACATTTATATCGACGATGAGAAAAAGTGACATGATCATAAAAAATGTGATCAAATGTCAAGGTCTTCCAATTGTCAATGTTAAAGAAAACTTGTTTAGGAATGTGACACAATTTATGGAGAATATTATATAGTAGGATGTGGAAGATTAAAAAAAAATGTAGATAAGTAGGTAATGGTATTTTGAAAATCAATGAAATGTTAATTAAGTTTTTATAGGTTTAAAGAGGTTTTATCTTAACAAAATGATTTATAGCCCAGAATGTGAGATCTGACTGCTCATTTGTTTAGTATTACATGAGCACCTTTCTACTCCAAATAATTATATACGTACCTCTGCTCTTAATACACGAAACGTGCGCGTTGATCGAATATAATAGAAAGTATGTCCGACATTTATTAATCCCTTTTTACTAATAAAACCATTAACAAGGCGATTATTGTGATGTAACGCTCATTTAATTCGTAGCAAACCGATACATTTATTTATAACAAGGTATGGGTATCAAGACTGCGTGCTTTGGAGCTAACGATATAGTATAATCGTTATGAAACATTTATTATGAAATAAGTCAACTCGAATCGGATGATATTTCTTCGGAATCTAGATCCAATAACTTTTTTATTGCTCGTCACAGTTACTTGGAAATTCGGTTGGGAATTTGTGTTGATATTAGATTCTGTCACGAATTCTATGATTCAACGTAAAAAACCACTTTATTTACCTGTATCGAAATCATTATTGTGAATTTTGTTTAGGTACTTGAGGTTAATGGTCCTTGTGTTTTTTTTTTGTATTGCGTTAATCATGTTAAATAGAGCAAAGTTAATTAGTCAGCCTCTAGAATAGCGTTGAATTCAAGTTGTAACAGAAGCCCTGTTCTGTTTAGATTACCTTCGACACGCTAAGAAAGAACTTGTTACAAATATTGTTTGGATGAATCTGCTTTTTTAGGGCTCCGTACTTCAAACGAAAAAAACGGAACCCTTATAGGATCATTTTGTTGTCCGCCCGTCTGTCTGTTTGTCGGTCTGTCGGTCTGTCTGTCTGTCAGGACTCTTAATCTCGGGTACGCGTGGTTGTTGAAATTAAAACCATATAATCAGGTCTGCGGTCCCTTGAAGCTGTGAAAATTAAACTTCTAACTTAACGAAAAAAAAAGATACGGCCATTTATGTCGCAAAGAACGTATATTAAAGTAACGTGAGGACTTGTAATTGGCTTTCCAATGATTATGGTTTTCTATTTTGGTCTGGTTTTATTAGCTGTAAGTCCTCCATGTACTAAATAAATAAATATCGACACTTCCAAGAGAATCAAAATTCATAGGGACCGTTGACTCAGAATCCTGAAATTTGTCATAAAGCAAGGTCTTATAGCGCAGTTATAGGAATAAATCTTAAAACAGTAAATTTATTGTTAGGTCACAAAAAATATTTTATTGCGATTCGGAAAAATCTTCGAGACTATTCGGGAATTGAACTATTCACATGGGTCTGTTTGTAAGGAACCCTCAGTGTGCGAGTCCGACTCGCACTTGTCCAGTTTTTTGAAGATGGGAAGCATCACATAATTCCTCTCGTTCTGGGTAGAGCGAGAGAAAGTGTCAGAATTGTACGGAATAAAACCCACATATGTTCCTTCAGTTGCCCTTTGCGTTTCAGGGCCGCGATTACGCTTTCGAACAATCCCGTAGAATAATTCTGTTCTCTAAAGCAATAATAGGAATATGAAGCGGACTACAATATTGCTATGAAACATTATTCTGTCAGTATCATAATATCAGTATTTACGTTGATTCTCTGCGCACTCTCTATTCCTATAATAAAAAAAAAATATTGATCAAAACTAGTGATTTGGTCACTGGTGTCTGCGACATATAATAGCGTTGAACGTTATTCGATACCGTGAAAGCTGTTGCAATGGGCAGTTGTGTCAGATTGTCGTAGGGCGTGGTTTCCTTGATGTAAGCAGTAAGACCGACGGCCGGTGGACCGGCACGAAACTGGAGCACTGCGAGCGACACAAACGCTAGGCGCTGGGGCTTGTACAGATGACTAAAAAAGCTGAGAGTAAATTCTCCTTCAAGCGTAAAATTCGGAACTAATACTTAAAGCCTTCTCTACTTTAGTTTGATCTTCGATGTATTCTAATGATTTCATATTCTTCATAGTATTTATTAGTTTATTATTTTAGTACATTCATTTTATTACTACAAGTAGGTACCTATTGTGACACCCTATTAATTTTAAGTTCCTATTGTAATTTTATTATTGGTGTACAATAAAGAATATATCTATCTCTTCATGTTACTTCATTTTATTTCAAATATCCTTGTTATTTATTTATCGTGCATACCGACCATAGTGTAGTCTTTCCAAAGATTGACGTGTAGAGAATGCTCTGTCGCATTAAAGTCGCCTATGTACCACCACTACCTACTAAAGTTTAAATAAATAAATGATTAGGTCTATTTAGAACTTTAAGACACGTCTGTGGTTAAAATGTTTGTAAACTCAACACGTATCGGCCGCGACTATATAAGGAAAAGTATGCTGAAAATATGTGAATGTCGTTTCCACTATTTATTCTGTTGCCTAAACGATTTCATATCATTTTGTATGACCTTTTTCTACTAAACAGGCATATCGTTATACCGATCTTTAGGACTCTGTTTGTGAAATGAAACCTAGTTCGGTATTTAGTTGTTTTTTTTAAAACTTAACGCTAACGCAACTCCGGCCCCCAAAATAGAGGCCTAGTTTGGGGACCATTGTAATAATACTGGCCAAACACAACTCCTGTTACCAATATGCAATCAATGTTACACCTATATTTAAGAAAAACTTGTGAATTGTTTTTAATATCGTGCGGATTTCATCAAGCATGCGGGTTTGCCCCGCTAGCAGAAAATTACACAATGCAAAAAAAAAACGCATCCTGGGTTTTTTTTTTTTATTGGGTGGGAAAATCATCCTAATGACATCTCTGCTCTTGGGCGGAGCGGGAGATAGTGTCAGACTCTTACTGACTAAAAACCCACTCCTGTTCCTTCGTTGCCTTCGTCCCAGGGCCCCGGGTTCCGCTTTCACACTACCCGTGGCCCCAGTAGGCTTCGACCCTGCTGGGCCCCTACGATTTGCTGACATCTCCTTGAGGCGCGCGTGGAACAAAACGCGCCGTCGACGACTTGGGCTCGGTCCGGACGGTTACCGGACGATCAGACGGCGAGCCACCCATTGCTCGCCGTCTGCAAGCCCGCGCCTACGGTGGCCGGAAATCGGGATCGGTATCCCGGCGGCGGTTGGAGCGTAAGGACCGTTGCCTCACGCGATCGGCCGCCTCCTTAGCTAGCATTACTGCTTCGCAGAAAGAGGCGACCGCCTGCCACTCCTCCTCGCTCCGGAGCATGGCCTGAACCAAGGCCCGGCGCGAGAGATCACCGCCGCCGATTGCCCTCACGAGGTCACGGCGTTGCTCTGCCCAAGCGGGGCACACCTCCACCGTGTGCTCCACCGTGTCCTCCGGGTGGGCCACACAGTGGCGATACCCGGGCGTCGTTTCCGCACGAATCCGGTGCAGGAACCTCCCGAACTTACCGTGTCCGGTGAGGACCTGCGTCATGCGGAATGTGAGGACGCCGTGAGGTCTTTCCAACCACGCCTCAAAGAGGGGACTTACCGCCATAATTGTGGCGTGCCCAGCACGGGGTCGCGACAGTCGCTGTCGCCATTTCACCATGAGAACTCGCCGGAACTCTGTCCGCCATGCCGCGACTTGTTGCGGCAGCGGAGTTTCGCCCCGGCAACGCATCCTGGGTGCGTATTTTACGCATGGAATACTTGTATGAAATGGACATTTGGGGAGGTTACGCGTGCGGAGCAAATCCGCATGCGTGATGAAATTCGCATGATTTTAAAAACACCCTAACAAAGTTTTACATAAATTGTTCTTATTTCGGGATTCTAAATTGCTAGCCGTCTGTGTCTCACTTCAAACAAGTCGCGACAATATTTTCACAAAACCATATCTCACAGACAGTCTAGAAATCTGTCTTCAAAACCTGTTTAGTAAACTCGTAAAGCATAGTTGACAGATGTTATGTGCCACTAATGGCGATGTAATGGCTAAACCGGAAGTAAAATTAGGCTTTAAACCATTATGATCCAACAAGAGGTGTTTGGTAATGATAGCAATTTGACATGTCGTAATCTGATACCATTAATTCAATTGCGAGGGAATGTATGTAGGGACGTATATACTTACCTCTATGAAAGTACAGTCACAGTAAAAAATTTCTCGTCACATAAATTCAGTTCATTCAGTTTTGTCATAGAGATAGTCAATGTTAAAAAAAATAATAAACAGATCTGTTTCTATCTTATAAAAATGGCCTGCTCAATAAAAAAATCACCACAATTTTTTAACACATTTAGACTGTTGTTTCTTGAACATTTTGTCATTTTTACCTTTGTTTTGACCATTTTGGCCTGCTCAGTACCGTAGCTTCAAAAAGAGTTTGGTATTATGTCTTAGTTACTAATTTCTTTTTTTTTAACTGACGAAGTTATTGACGATTCGCACAATTCAAAATCTTTCACGCAAAATTCATAGTACAGTACTATGAATTTTACGTAATGCCATGAAAAGCGACTATTTAGTTCGCTTGTAGCAGTTGTTGTTATTTCCTTTTAAGACAATATACGGCCTAAATGTGAAAACCCCCGAGCCATACGCAGACTACGGTGCTGTTGTCGATAAAGTACAGAACAGTGGCACAATATTGTATTTTAGTGTATGAAGAAATTGCAGAAATATTAGGGAAAGAGTGAACATGATATAGGTATGTCCAAACTACTCATGATTTACAATTGGGTGACGACAAAAGAATACAAAATTTATGATTTTTTTTAAGTTTTTTTTGACGCTTTTTTTATGTGTTCAGTTTAGTAGTATCTGAAGTATAAACATAAAATATACTTGCCATAAGTATATTATATTTTTGTACTTCAGAACTAACATAGAAATAATGTACCATTAACAAATATTGTAGATCAAAAGTTTATTTATTAAAACTTTATGCACTAGTAAGAAACACTGTACAAAGGCGGACTTAATGCCTTAGGCATTTTCTACCAGTTGTCTTTTAATAAATTATTATTTCTTCACAAGATCAAGAAAAATATGGCGGAACGACTTAGATGTCTTCTTTAGTTATTGGCAAGAAGTGGCTCAGAGCCGGGGACAATGGAAGGAATGGAGGGAGTCCTTAATCCAGCAGTGGGACAGTATAGGCTAGATATAATAATAACATATTATACAAACTAGTGTAAGTGCAATTCTTTTTCAAATATAGAGGTAAGTAGAATGCAATCGTTGATAAAGAAGCCACTATCAACGATTGCATCACTGCTTGCCATTAGGTGGGGTTGCAGTCAAGCATTAGTTTATATAATAAAAAAAATTGTCATATCAGGGTAGACCTTCAAGTTAATGAACGAGGCATATATGGATAGGAAAGGCGGAGTCTAGCACTAAACTGCTGGGTATTGTAAAATGTTGTTTTCCTAACCAGAGATTTTAAATGCAAGAAAACAAATGGAACGAAAAGATGATTTGCTTCGTGGCGCCACCTCGACTCTACCGAGACTATTCCATGTCTGTAACGGAAATCAGGAAGCTTCTTCCATAACATAACATTACGTAAGACAAGAATGATATATGACGAGAACTTTTATTAAAACAATTGAAGCAAATTGCTGATAGTTTATCTGTACTGTATATCGTGAGTATAATTAAAGAAACAATCTGTTGAAAAGATATAATGGCTTTTATTATTGTTAAACGTAGTTGAGATCGTATTGTAATTAATATGAACTTGTAATTGTTGTGTCCGTGACTGTACTGATCATAATATGCGCAGTCTTTTAACTTTGCAAGTACCAAGTGGCACGAAGTACCTACTATTGACAAAGCTGGTACTTAAAAATTATTTTCGCTAAACATTGCTAAAAGTATTAAAATTACGATACCTAGTAGAAAATCTATAGAAAATGGTGTATGCTTTGTCAAAGCAAGTACAATGGTGTGGTCTATTAATTTTTCATATACAAAGTACTTAAAACGCCAATCCATACGACTACTTTCCTGGATAAGTCTTTTACTGTCCAGGCCGCTCGTCTATGGAATGCATTGCCTGTGGCAATAAAACGTGCGCAAACACTGCCTGTATTGAAAAGGCTTGTGAAGGATCATTACTTGTCACTGTGATCTTGTCTTCGTTTCATCACTTATTTCTCTTGCTTATATATTTATATTTTGTGTGTATGTATATGTGTATCTATTTTAGTATTAAGTTTTTGTTTACTTTTATATTTGCACCAAGTGCAACCCCATTTTGTGTCCAGGCAATCTCTATCCATTCTGGGTTGCCTGGAAGAAATCGCCGAGTGCGATAAGGCCGCCAATTGTATGTTTTATATTGTATTACAATTCAATTTGTAAATCTGTAACTTGGTATGCAATAAAGTATATATAAATAAATAAATAAATAAAGTACGTCACAAGGCTTTCTATCGATGATTTCTTTTATAAAGTTTTGAATGCCAGAGTGCTGAATCTCCCCCACCCCCACCTCATGTCATAGTATATATATTCGAGGAATGTAGCTTTCTGTTATATTTCATTTATGCATTGTCATCGATAGGTATATTTCAGACATTCATCCTAGCAAAGGCGAGACAATACTTCATGCCGGAACAGTTGCTCAAACTTTCTCAAGCGCAAGTTCGATCGTGTATGGAGTACTGCTGTCATCTTTGGACGGATCTGTCATATACCAGCTTAATACGCTTGAGTTAATTGATAAGCGAGCCAAGAGGATCATTGGCAATGATGCACTAATCGAGTCGAAGTTTTAAATTCTTCAGCATACACGCAGCAACCTAGTAACTAGTTTCTCGGTTTTCTATCGGTTGCATTTCGGAGAGTGTGAATCAGAATTGTATAATTTAATTTCACCAAGCCCGTTTCATCATCCGACCACCAGAAGTACTGACATGCGTCACCAGTACAATGAAGAAATCCCACCCATAGGTATGTAACGTTTTTAAGATCGTCCTTAGCACTACGTAGCTGTACGCACAAAGATTGTGCGTACAGCTACGTAGTGGAATTCCCTGCCGGAGTCTGTGTTTCCTCATAGCTACAACCTTGGGGCCATTAAATCAATTATGTTACTTCTAGGCAAGCATGCTCCGTCATCGACCACATCGGCGCTTTCCATCAGGTGAGATAGTGATCAAGCACGACAACGATTGGTTATCAATAATAGTAAAATAAAACATTCAAAACGCCTTGACCCTGCAATGTTTGTTTTTCAGGGTTTGATGTTGGTACGTTTGCCTTATTTACAATTAAAGTAGATAATTTAAACGGGTTGAGATGTGTTTATAGCGGCAAATGATGCTGTGGTCAACATATAACGATTTCAACCACTTTGTGGTCAGTTTCTCACTTGAGGTCGGAAGCTTTGAGCGGTATATAACATTAGATATGCTTATATACCACCGGGTAGACTGCCCAGCATGCATCATCTCGTGTAATGTTTGTATTGGCATGCAAATAAATAAACAATTTTAATTTTAAAATGTACCTAGTTTTTAAATTTTATATAGATAGTTGTTGATATTGTTTTAGGTGGGAAGTTACCAAATAACCCTTCCCTCTTGGAATACAGTGAGAGGGAGTGTCAGACTTCGACTGACTAAAGCCCACCTATGTGCCTTAAGTGGCTCTTTGTGTTCTAGGGCCACAAAAACTTTTTCGCACAATCCTGCAGCACTGGTATATAGGTAAATGACAACGGTAGCTCAGTCTAGTAATGATTGTTTAGCATAACATAGTCGGCCTTATAATGTACCCACTGGGGACTCAGGCCTCCTCTTTAGGAGAGGGAATGGGCCGTAATCCACCACGCGGGCCCAGTGCAGGTTGGTGGATGTCACATGTCTTCGAATTTTCGGTTCTAGGACATGCCGGTTTCCTCAAGATATTTTCCTTCACGATTTTAAGAGCAGTGATGATGAAATAAATTACACAGAGTAATGCACCTGGCTGGGTTTGAACCCGCGACCTGCAACTCATAAGTCGGGGCCGTTACCATTCGGCCACCACTTTTACCATTGTTAGGGTATCACAAATGATTGCTTACTAGATCATTAATGTACACTTGCTTTTACTTCAAGTATTGCGTGCACAATGGTATCAAACAAATAATTTAAATTAATATAGATCGGCAGATTATAAGCGAGGTCTTAATTAAAACACTTTCTTCAGTCAGTATTAATCATTCACATGATAAAAGTATCGAACACTTCGAACGAGGAAGCAGTGGTTCATTATTACGACCAATAAGGAGTAATTAGGCAATTAAGGCCATTGTTCTGTTAATTAATTTGATTCAAGCTGACACCTAAGTGTAACTTCTCAACATTTTGATTTTGTTACTCTACTAACGTATATCGGGATCGAATGATCGCAATACTATTACGTTTATGTAACGATATTGCCGACGGAAACAAATCGATTATCGTTTCTTAATCCACGTACAATTAAATTTAAGTCGAGACGTGACTACGTACTTAATCTATCCGAGTCTATTAGCATTCACGCCAAAGTATGGACTATCACCGCTATGTCAACTGGTGTGGATAATTTGACTTGCAAGAGGTTAAACTACCGTGAGTTAGAGCGGGAACAGATTAGAATTTTAACGGTAACTGGCACTTAGCGTAAACTTTTTTGATACCATTATCAAAAACGAAAACAAACAATCTTATAGAACAGTAGCTGATTTAATTTGGTTGGTGACACTCAAAGATAAGAACGAAAATAACCTTACGGATATTTTGAAAGAGAATTCCATTTCGAAGGTCATAATCCCCCTTCGAGTTTATCGCCGATCATTTGATTAGCAATTTAGCTTTATTTAAATGGATGTGACCGAGATTGATTAACGGGCGTCTATTGGTCGTGCCTTAATCTTGTATGTTTGCACAATGCCCTATGTCTATTAGGAATGGTATTATGTGTTACGTCGAGACACAACAAAAAGCTACGCATGAACGGTGCACCGATGTAACGGGCCCGAGTCGGCCGCGCTCCGTTATGTCATCAAGTATGTTGAGAGCAGCGTCCGAAGCACCTGGCTGCCGACAGAATGGCGGTCACTTACTACTTCAGACTAGACGCATCACGCTTCATCACCTCTTCGGTTACGGTACTCGATAAATTCGATTAATATTCAATCCTGCCATTTATGTGAAATATATGATCTATAATATTAACTTGTTCGTTTTCAATTGCCTTGCCTACATAATCAGCTCAACCGCAATATAGTTATATAATGTTGTACACGAATAAACCCACAAACGGGTACAGTATCCTCGCGGATTGAGATGTCACTTCTTGCCTTTCTCGTAACAAATGACACCGCCTACCGAGAACTGACAATCGATGACGGACACTCACGAAACCACTTTGGTTCTGACCCACAAGATCCTTAAAATATGATAATGTTATTTCAATATATCGTATCGTATTTGGGGCCGATAAACACAATGATATTCAGGAAGACAATCGTGACGGGAAAAATATGATAAAAGAGTCATTGCATAAGTATAAAAGTGGCCTTTGATCGACGATATGTTTTGACCACATTGGCATGTCAAAACGGAGTCAGTGGTCCAGTTTTTAGGGTATCACAATTGAGGTCTCGTAATGTTACGACATGATAAGTTGTTTAAGGAATAAGCATGAATAAGTCAGGGCTTAGATAGAGCATGCGATAGTAACAAAAGCACAAACAATGGGTCGCCTACTCGCTAAGACAATTAAGTTAATAATTGTGACCTATGTCGACACGCGTGGCGAATATTACCTGTGCCGTATTAGGACCGTTTAACTACCGGTTGTGTACTTAATCCCGGGCCTGATTCACGATGCGATTATCCTTATCAATTACAGAGACGCGTTCTCGCCTACACCACTCGTATGCTCAATTGTTGTACGTTTATGGAAGTAAGATATTTTCATTGTTAACTCATCTTAAGTCACATCTGTTGAAGTTTTGTAACCTGTCTTTGATGTCGGAGTGTAAGCAATTGTATCAGTTCACGAGTAAAAGCTCTCTACGTACCTGACTGGTCTAGTGTAGTTGTAATGTGTCGGAGCTCCGAGAGACACTGCTTGAACAATAATATAGAACGAGAACGTCTGTCCTATTATGGTTGGTGACAATACTAAACACGTGTCAGGATTGTTTATATACTTATATCAGTACTAGACGGTTGGGTCTCCAAAGCTGATTGACTGTGACTCACTTGTTACGCACTAAACTCATATTCACAGGATATGGAGCAGTTTATGTACCGCAGCTGAGTAAGTACCCAGTAATGTTTTTATGATAAGTACCATGTTTATTGTTACGCAAGGTCCTCTATGTATATCTCTTAAAAATTAACTATTCATAACAAGCAAACGTGGAAATGAAAGTAGAACACATGGCTCACATATTCCTGCATTTGCGATTTCCCGAAGATTGTGATCTACAAATGTAGGTACTGGTAATAAGTAGGTAGTGTATGATACTATCTGTAATTAAATTGTTGACTAAACGCGGATTGAATGACGATGTCGAAACGGATATATGAAAAACTGTATTCACAGGACTGAATTGTACGTAGAAAAAAGGTGATTGTTTAACAGTCAACTAGCAGAGGTCGTTGTCCGCCAACGACTAAGCAAATAGTGCGTATCCTGGATGACTACATGGAAGAATGCGGGATGAAGGTCGGAGAAACACGCGAACGCGACGGGAAGAGCAGACGGTGTGTGGGTACCGAGAGTTAAGGCGACGACCTCGTTGACGAGCGGTAGCGAGATTTAATATGTTAAAAGGTACCTACTCTTTTAAGCACTTTGTCTATTTTTTATGAGTACTAGCGCTTTGCCCGCACCTTCGTTCGCGAGAAGGCCTGAATTTCATAAAAACTGTAACACTAAGGGGTGCAACAACTAACCAACTGTGAACCGTATTTTGAGGATAAAGAATTAATAACAGTCTTAAGTTATTATTAATTTTGATTAGAATTTGTGCCAAGTTTCAAGATAAACCAAGAAATAAGAATCCTCCATTCAATCAATTAATCTTTAAATACTTCTAAATAGTTCTATTGGGATTGGCTTTGAAAATCAATAATCACAAGCTTTCTTATTTACTTAGGTTATTATTTGTGCTAATTTTCTAGTAAATTGATACGGAATGGGATTTTGCATACAAACGAATTTCCTCACTCCCTTAAAACTTGAATTTCCAAAAACCCCTTCTTTGTGCTCGTTTACGTCATAAAAGGAGACTTTGGGCAAAATTCCAAGTTCTTGGTCCCAGTAGTTTCGGCTGTGCGTTGATATGTCAGTCAGTCAGCTTCTCCTTTTCTTATATACTAGTTTCTGCCAGTGGCTTCGTCCGCTTAATAGTAGCTTTCTTCATACAAACTTTAGGCTCCCGTTTCATCCCCATAGGGTATGAATTTTCGAAAATCCTTTCTTAGGCCTAGTAATTTTGACTGTGCGTCGACATGTCATTCAGTCAGTTTCTCCTTTTATGTATATAGATAATGAGGAAAATGTACACAATAAACTTGAACTACTCTTCATAAGAATTCTGAGGAATTCTGAGATAGGTATATTGCTACTTTTACCTTCTATTTTACCACAACATATAAATTGTCATAATTAAGGAAAATTCTATTGCTACAAATGTATAAACTTTATAGATAGATGCTCCAGGGATATAAGTGCCCGAATTGTAATTAATTTAGTTTCGCGGATGAATCGCTTGCTATTTTATTTACCTATCAAGAAACTCCGTAACTACCACTAAGTTAATCGTGTCTGTATTGATTCGTATTGCATATGAAGGCAAAGTACGGTAAAAATTGGTGGGATAGATGTCCTGTTTCTTGACTGGTCGTCAATTCTAAACCTAATAATAGGCCATCAATATGCATATATGTCCCAAAAAGTGAAGTTCCGTGAAATTGACTAATACAAAAACGTTTTTTACCTATAGTCAAATTCTAGACAAAAATCAGTGTAACTGCCAGCAGTTTTTATAATAATACTTTAGCTTTTTCTACTAAAATATATAAAGTGATTTCAAACAGTGTGTACCCTACTGTCTTTTCATATGATTGGTAATTTAAAAGAATAAAAAAAAAATCGCTAGCCGTATGCACTAAGATCATCTCCATTGTACCGCCTCCGTCGCATTCCTCGACGTTTCCTCTGTCATTCACAAGTTTTTTGTTTGTTTATTCTTTATTCCTCAATTTACAATGATAGATAAAATCTTCATTGAATAATTGCAGTCACGTAGTCATTATATTGTCTTATTTTTCCGATGACAAACAGTGAAACTGGAAACGGATGACAGTGCAAGCGAATGTTGGTACTCTAATAATTAAATGTCAACTATTGCAGTCAATTTTACTCCATTACTAGCCGGATCATCTTCACGCATAATTTACACTTATTATACTTAGTTATTTCGTACATGTTCCACTGCTGGCATTTAGAATCTAGTAGCAGTTTCGACAGAAAAGTTCCCATGCGTCCGCTTACGTTATATAATATTTTGAAGAAGACCGCGTCAGACATCTGACCTCACTGAGCAATACTGAGACGTGTTGCACTCGCACAGAGTACACACCTAGATATGCCCCTGCATTCCCATCTTACTTTATGGAATGGTACACTGTCTGTGGCTTATTTGTTTATCTGTTCCAAATCTTTGCAAAAAAATATTGAATTATGTAAGGTTAAAGACGTCGTAAATATATAGTTTGAGATTTGAATTGGGTGACAGGTCTTCATTATGTCACACCTTTTATGGATAACGACATTTTTATCTGTCCCAGATTTATGGCACGTAGATGGCATGGCCAATTCTAAGCCTTATCTCATTTATTTTAACGACAAATGAAACGTTTATTAACATTATCTCTAAATGTTAATTAAGTGTTATGGTCAAATGTTTTTTTGATGTAATCACCCAAATGTATTATAGCAATCAGCACAATAAATTTCGCGAAGAATTCTCATAATATTCAAAATATCTAGTAACCTACTGACTACTGTATAGCTGTCATCGTATATTTCATTAATTCTTGAAATCACTATAATGAAGTGGAATCATAGAAATTGTTTTAAATTTCGTCATAACATGTGGAGAGACGTCCGCGGTTCTTACGTAACTCGCAGTTTTCTTCGTCAGTTTTGTTCAAGCTTCGTACCAAGGAATGTTGTTTTTTTGCTCTATTTCTTCAAAACATTTTTGCGTCGTTGTAAGTTTTGGTGTCCCGTGTTCTGGTGTAAGAGGAACACAAAAGTATTTGTTGGTAGAAGTTTTTAGAGCTGGCTCTACATTACGCTTATTGTACTATTTCTCTATACTTGTCATATTCTTGAAATGGTTAGCAGTTTCTATATTTCTTTTGTGGAATTTTATAGTAACACTTAGTCATGAATCTAAATAGCTACGACAGATTTCTAAAAACTATGTATAAGTCCGTATGACAGTTATGTGTGAAGGAAAATTATATGAATGTAACATAGAAAGTCGCACGTTTTTATAACGACAGATATTTGAAAAATATACTTTTTTTTCAAACTGTGTATAGGATTTCATATTTTTTTCGGCTCGTTCGTTATCAATGAATTATTAATGAAAATTGCCAACATCAGTGAAATAAGGCCCTGGCTGGTATTTGTGAATTATTTACAAACTATGTCTGCATAGCGAGGCAGATTTATAACTACGAGGTAGTAATTAAAAGTTTTGTCATTCATTCCTCCGCGTGATGTTCGCTCCTCAGCGGAAATCGTTCCCATGACCTTTTGTTTCGTGGCCACACGCTAATCTTTTTTATTTACGTGTCAGCCTCTTGCCTTCGGTTTGCGTACATATGTACTTATTAAATATCATTTACTGCGTTTTTGTAAATAGGTCAAACACTTGTCAATTTGTGTTTCAAATGAGATAAATGTATATGATTTAATATCCTGTTTTGTAACAATTTTGTACGCAAATTAATAAAAGATTATTTAATTAAAATGATATGTTAAATTTGATACGAATCTATAGAAATCTAATAGGTTTAATGCCCTTCAAGTAACCTGAGAACATTGGCCTGGTCAGATCTTAAGTTATAATTTAGACAGTTTATTAGATCATAACCACAGACAACAAATATCTGTAGAACAACATTTTAGCGTTAATGTATCTAGCGCTATAATTTACATGTTTGATATTCAGCTGACAGGTTAAGTCGTCAGTATCTAATAAGTAATAACTTCGTACATTAAATTAATTTATTGATTGTGGAAGGGAGGTCACCTATGTCACGGAAAATTTCTTAATAAATCTATAAACTTATCATTTCATACCGATCTGTAATATAAGAAATTCGTGCACCTAAATATTAAAATACATAGTTGACTTGTCGTTTTGCGCAATTCTAACAGATTCACGCAAGTTTCAACATGAATTAATAGGGTTCGGAGAAGATTTTAGGTCATTGTAATTACAACCACCATTGCTCTGTGTGCTCCAAAGCTAGCAAACACGGTGTATATGAAAAGCTTGCAGCGTTTCTTGCTTCATAGAAAAAAAAAGAAAAAAAAAACATATCACCAACAGAATGCTAAAAAACTGTCGCTCACGTACAAAAAGTAAGAATGCAATAAAAAGACGTAATATGATATAATTAATGTTGTACAATTTGTGTTGTAGGAAACTTCACGGGCGAGCACACCGCGCGCGCACGCTACGTGATGGTGGGCCCACCACTACTTCCGCGCTCGAGCGCTCGACGCCGCGCGGTGAGAGCGAGCACACGATCTCATCGACAAGGGATGACGCGCAAATTACACCAACATGCCTCACATTGTTATCATCGCATGCAACCGAAACGTGAATGAGTGCACACATGAAAGGGAAACTAAACATTACTGTATCTGACTCACGATAGATCTTCTTAATTTCGTTGCAACGCAAATGGCAGTTCAAGATGGGTCACATTTCAAAGAAACTTTCATTGCTTATGGCATCTCGGTAGGGGACGGGCTGGCAATTATGTACAGGATAACTGGGACTTCATGGAACCTGCAAATTTGTCACACTTAAGGAGGTATTCCACTAACCCAGTGTCTCAGACATCCAGGATTAATAGAGGTGAGAATAGAAGTTATTTCAGTTATAGAGGTGCGATTATTAAATGAAATATCGTATTTAAATAAAAGTACAATTACTATCGTAATCTTCATTAGTAATTAAAAAAGGTAATATTTAAACAAAAATAATGAAGCACGTTTTTTATAAACATTACAAAAACAGATACAGAATGCATCAATTATAAAAATATTTGGTCTTTTGGCACATTAAATTTGACACAAATTTATTGCGTGTCTTCCTACTTTCATGAACGGATATTAAGTTAAGTTTTTGACGTACTGATAAAGATTTGATTTCATTTCGGCATTTTTCAAATTAACATTCAGATGATAGCAAAACATTGATGTACAAAATTAGCCAAGTGCGAAATTTGCCAGACTAAGAATTATGTATAAATATAGTGCGAGTTAGAGTGGTGATAAATGAATGTTATCTTAGTTACAGAGGTCAAGGACCTATCAAATTCAAAGAAAACAATTTAGAAAAAGTATTCTTTAAAATAAAGTCTCAGTAAAAGAGGTAAAATATATTGGCTGTCTCAAATATAGAGGTAACTATGACGATAAACCTCTCTGGTGTGATAATTATATATGTATATCTATATATATATATATAATGTGTTTATTTATAGTATAAAGTAAATATGAGTATTTATTAGTTTAAGATTTCACAAACTCTTCTTTTCTTATTTCTACACACTATTGTCATTCATTTCATTTTATCTCCCCTTTCGCAGGTCTGCTGGAAGATATTTCTTTTAGAAATAAGCAGTACCTTTGTAATTTTTTTTTTATAATACTGTATCTTCCAATATAATGTGTGTACAAAAATTATAAATTAAAATAAATAAATAAAATCGAAGAACGAATCCCAGATATAGAGGTCTGCTTTGTCTCACTAACGGAGGTAATTCAGTGCGAAAGTGTCGGGACTTCATCATGAGTTCCAGTTATGGAGGTTTCCCACGTATCCAGGTCCCACTTAACCGAGTTTCACAGTATTTAAATTACCTGACTTCAAAAAGAAGAATATGCTGTATGTATTTTTTTTACATAAATGTTTTCCATAATTTCTCGTTCAATTATGGATCGATTTTGAAAAAAAAGTTTCTAAAAAGATTACTACGTACTTTCGAATTGGTATCATAGAAATATTGTTATGATTTGATGATGAACTTCAAAAATATGGAACGGAACTCTTCATAGGATCATAGCAGAACTGTCATAACAAGTAAAATAACTTTGTTTATACGTGTACTCAAACTTAAATAGTGTAAACTAGTAATAGTGTAAAAACTACAACACAAAAAGTACAAAATAACCTAATACTTGAAGTAGGTTATATTTTTTTGTAGAAAGTTTTTTATTAGTCGGTACATTTGGCACACAGGAAATATGTAGGTAATGGGAAGTAATAATGACATAAATGTGAGTAAGAAGAGCGGAAAAATTACGATCCTATTACTTTGAAAAAGTATGAAAATGAACAGAAATTGTCGGAGTCCAGACGTTATTCTTATGTTTATTGTATTTTTATGTAGCTTATTTATAATATGGGAGGTACTGTTTAGTTTGTCAAATCTCAAGAGACAATGTGTGATGATATGTGGGGCGTGGCTTGGCTGACGGTGGCGGCGTCACACAAACAATGGAGAAAGCAGAGCATCAATCGAAATCATCTAGTTGGGAACATAGATACAACAAACAGACATAGGAGTCAGACAGTGTAAATGTAATCACTCTCGTTGTCGTTTTGAATTCGGTTTCTAATTGTAATCACGAACAAATAAAGTCTTATAATTATTGTATCGGTAAGTTCCTGGTCGTAATCATTCATTTGCTTGTTATTACAAGTAATTAGATGAAAGTATTGTTAGTTCGGTATGTAAAGGCCATTTATGACTAGAAAAACTCGATTACTTTTTCCATTTGTTTAGCGAAATGTGAAAATTATAACTAGGTGACATTGAACTTGGGTCAAATTAAAACAAACTTAGAATTAGTTTTGTTAAACTTATACAGTAACTAACTTGTTCGTAATAAATAAACCTTAAATTCATAAACAACTTGTCAGTAAAATATTTTAGAAGAAACTGGAACTATGGATTTAAGGAGGTTTTGAATATTTTTATCAATCTTATTTCATGTAAAAACATAAAACAGGCTGATTACACTAGATTCCCGTTTTCTCACAAGGATAAAATTGTTAAAGAACCTTGATCTACCAATTCACATCCTGGGTCTTTGCTTCATATTCATCAATACACAACCAATTCCACTAAGTAATTATTCAAGCGGCCACAACCACATGAAGTGTACTGAAGCGGTGAAAGGCTCACATCGCATAAACCTTCAGCGGTACTACCCATAAAATGACAATAAAACTTGAATCGTGAAATAAAGCGTTTTCATGTGAACATCAATGGAATTCCTATGATTCATTCATAGGATGCGGGGTTCGAAGTAGTGGGTGGGTGCTGTGCGTACGCGCGCATCGACTGCAAATCATTGTGGCTCTCCAAGGGCACAGTATTCTATGTCTTATTGTAACCTTCAAGGCCGTTTTACATCATGTGTGTGCGTAGATTGACAGATAAATTGTCTATGTGTAGATGGATGGGCCCGTCAAGTGTGAAGATGAAGATTACTCATGTACACGCTAATCTATGTACAATGGTAAGTGTTAATTTAAAAATCTGATGTTTGTTAATTTACTTTGTAATTTTATGGTTAAAAACGGCTTAAAACCACGAAATATTTACCTTGAAATAAGTTATCAATTTAAGCAACTAATATTTTAAGTTACAAAGCTTAGCTTACAAAATCAAGCCTTCCAAAATTTCGCATTCCTCGTTATTGCGTTTCCTAGGCCTATACTAATTTAGAATAGTCGAGTTTGCAAGACGCCCGGTACTTCTCTGTTGTCACTAATATATTTGTACCATTCGTATCCGCTTTTGACCCACCGAAGTATTCACTTTTGACCACAGACCTACACTTCTTGAGGAGCCCTATACATGTGGTCTCTACCTCACTTGCCATACCGGCAATCTCTACAGGCATTATCTGCATTTTTGGAAAAGCTCTATGTTCAGCACTGAGCTGATCTGCCGTCACGTCCGGCATGACAGGGCGTCGCGTCGCTAGGTGCGTGACGGCGGCGGCGCGGGCGCAACGTTGCGCAACAAACAACGCTCTCAACCCGCTTTACTCGCCGCTCGTTTACATGGAACGCGTCAATTACGTAAATTTGTATCAAAAATTGTGTTCACGTACCAACTACCACTGGTATGCGCTCGCAACGAATTGTTGCCACATCTCGCTATAGAAATTCTGATAATATGATTGTTATTTAATTAGCAGTTCACAATATCAGATACAAGTGCAGATATTGGTTGTGAAATTGTACATCACATTGTAGATGTGCGTAGACGTCTAATAATTATAGAGCAACACAGCCAGTCATTAAAACAATAATAACATGTTGTGTTCGGTAATAATACAGTAACAATTGAGCAACATTCCTTTTAGGATTGCGTAACGATAAGGAACTATCACACGAGTATCGTGTATCGATAATAGTTTCAGCCCTAAATTCCTGAAGCGCTTGTGAGATTCCTGCCAGGCCTCTACATATCTTACGTTGACCCTCTCTACCCGTATGTCTCTCTCAAGGCCCCAGGTAATACTACGGAGTAAATTAACTGTTCCACAGTTTTCCAGTAAAAGAAAATCAAAGTTTAAAATATTTGCACTAGTAGATCTGCTCGGATAGCGCGAGTCTACTTATGCAAGACAACACTACTTTTACTTTCATCGCGACGGGGAATAACAAATAAAAACAAACGTTTTTTTTTCACAACAACACAGTTTTAACAAAGCAACACAGTTAACACTGTCAAGTAAAGCCTAGGCTTGACTCTGCAGAGATTGACATTGGCCCTGACATTTGCACCGTAGTTTAGTGATCGATTATGTCTCGTGTCGCGACTAGTATGCAGCCATAATGGTAATTAGGTAGTCGTTAGGCACTTATGGTGATCATTTTAACATAAGTGTGTGTGACGTCACTTAGTAGCCGGTTATCACAACACAACCCACTTCATTGCCTCATAAGGGTGTGTGGTACAAGGCTCTTTAAAATTCACGCCGGGATCATTTTAATGGATGTGGAATGTACGGCTGCGGAACGAAATGTGTTAATAATTTAAGTGGAAGGTGAAATAAATTAAAATTACTCTATTTGAAACTGAGAATGTTATTTTCAGGGGTTGTTTCAGAAATCCTAACGGATTTCCAACGACTGCAATCATCGAAAAAATATCTAAGAGAAGACGATATGACAACTTTGGCAAAATAAGATTGTCTTACGTATAACTATAGAGTGATTATGCTCCTAATAAACTAGTGCGCCACACCGTCAATAATTGCATCACTGCTTACCATCAAGTGATGAAAAACTATATATTAGCAACAAATTTATTTTTAGCGAGGCCATCAACTGAAAACTATTCAACTTAATTTCGACTTTAAAAACCGATACATCATCTTACAAAGCTTAGATTAATTGAAGTTTCTATCCACAACCATAAATTATACGTATTAGGAAAACGAACATTTCTTCAGCAAAATAAACACTGTTCGGTCTTCGGTCGTCGCCGCTTCGCCCTTGACATTTCGTTACACTTCTCCGGTCGTGGCATAGACAACAGACCTTTAACTAAATGCCTTCATTTTCTAAATGAATACATTTCAACTTAAATTGTTGTTACTAATTATTCACTCTTATAAATATGTTTCTTTTTTTTATTCATATACTTTTGACAGGTAGATATTATCTGCAGGGTCTCCGATTGACCTAGGTTGTGTCTAGATTTTTTTTTCGTTTAAGCTCTGAACGGCTAATCTGAGTGAACGGGTTTGGTGCAGTTTTATGATGCAGTCAGGATTCTAGATAAAGACTAGATAGCAATTCTTAGCTTTTAGTTTTTGATCTAAATAAGGTTATCTTATAATTGCCTTGTTTTATGGGCAGAGCATGAAATTAACATTTTTAACGTCAAGGTTATTGGAAAGTACGAGAATGCAACAATTCTTCCAAAAGATTCGGATCACGAAACAAAGTTGAATATTTAGCAATATTTCAATTTACCTTTACACTCGCATTTTCAAAACTGTTTTTAAACGTGTCTTTCATAAGCACCTTTTTTGTTAAGTAAGATCATATAGATTTTATTATCTCATTAAACCCAGCAACCTCTACTTAAAATGGACCTACCAGCTTTGCAACATTGGACAGTGTAGCTTACGAATCCTCTATAATCTACATTCGTCTACACAGCTTCGGCAGCACGCTTAACCGAAACCCAAGCGGGTTCTACGCGAAAGCCACGCATACACTTCGCCAAATCAACGAAAGATGAAGCGAACGCTTTATCTATATAATGTCAACGCAGAATCTAAAGGACGGTTAATAATTGTCTACGCAGTTTCTACGCTAACAAGAGTAAATCATTTTTATAACATTCAAATTTTTTAACCGACTTCTAAAAAAGGAGGAGGTTCTCAATTCGGATGTTTGTATTTTTTTTTTACAAATTTTAATCGTGATATACTATTTTTACAATACAACTTTCCTCGTCGCTATTCTTGTCATCTAAATAAATAATAATCTACAGAATTAGGTGGACGAAGAAGTTTTGAGGTCCTACCATTTCTTAGAAACTAAAATAAGTTATCAGTTGCTAAGTGATAAATACACGTGCTTTATTCAGTTAGATAAACGATAGTATAATATTAAGGACAGCGGTGCTGTACCGGTATGTGAGTTCCGGTAGCTCGGTACAATCGAGCACACAAGGTCGGCGCCACTCTGTTTTGTTGTCTGTCAATCACTACTCACACCTCTGCGTTTGAACAACTTTGCGTTGCGTTTAAAGTCGACTGTTTGTTCCCGTTGGAATCGTATTGGGTATTAGTTTTTAGCGTAGTGAAATTTCGTGAGTTAGAACCATTTTGTTCATTGAAATGCAGTATTTTGTTCACAAACTTGTTTCGATACATTAAGTAACTTTTGTGATACTCCTAAGATTCACTGGGCTGCGAGAACGTTTGAAAGAAAAATCTGACAGACTCTCTCGCTCCACACTAGAGCGGGAGAAGTCTTTTGACCTTAAACAAAAAAAACTCACAACATACCTTACCATACTTGATATAATGAACTTTGATGCTTCCTAATGGCGTAAAACCAGCTTTTACTACATACATCGAAATTAATCTCTGAAGTTTCGTAGTTTCCGACAACCCTTTAGACCCGGCTTTTGAAAGTCAGATCAATTTATGTTGGCAAAGCTCATGTCAAATTGTGTGATTGGCTTTTGTTATCTCGGTCAACCAATCACAGCTAACAAGATTTGACATGAATTGACTGATTAGAGACTTGCCTAGGCTTTTATGAATCCCTGGTGTGGGGTCAGGATAGTGTCCAGACTATTTTATGTGTTTGTATTGTAATAATAAGTCTATACTTATGAAATTGCTGTTTTTTAAAACGCATTTTTTGAACTGTGATATTTTCGGTTTGACTTGGAATTATGATTTCAAATAAATTTTATATTAAAAGTACGTTATTACATTGTCGTAATAACTTATCTATTTATTGATTTATTTTTGTTATTATATTGCTATAACTATTTTCTATAGTATCGGTGTATTTATAATCATTTCAGTATGAAATCTAAAAAAAATATTATTATTTTGGAATGGGAGTTAGAAATTAAAACCAAAGGTATTAAACCAAAAATACAGAGTTTTTCAGTTAGAAGAAAGTCAGAAAGCATAGTCAATGATTCTTATTACATTTAAAAATGCATATTTTCCACGTTGGAATTCTTATATTAAAAAAAGAAAATAGAATTCCTGGCTATAAATATTGCTATATTAGAGAAAATACAAAAAACAAAGAAACAATAAAAAATTGCGAAAAAAAAATAACGTACCTTTTATATAAAGTTTATTTTAACTTAGAATTCCAAGTCAATCAGAAAATATCACAGTTCAATATAACCCGTTTTAAAAAACACAAATTTCAAAGGTCCCTAACACCTAATATGTATAATATAGGTTGTATTTAGTGATCTAGGATTCTAGATGCAGTTGATCAATAGCTGTATATAATTACTAGCTTTTGCCCACAACTCCGTCCGTGTTGAAGACGAAAATGTTTTTATTTGATTTTTTTATTGAGTTTGTTTTATTGTAATTAATAAATAGCACTTGTCTGCAACTTCGTTCGCTTTGAAGTTGGAAATATTTGTGAAGTCTAATGAACACTTAGACTTCACAAATATTTAGGAGGCTGTTTTAGGTGATTCATGCATATAATTAGGAGTGGACCTATAGAACGTTTGGTGAAAGTAGTGGTTCTTAAAATATTATTATGTTGGTATTTAACTACAATAATTAAAAGGCACCATTTTAAAGTACCTGTAGTAGTAACCAGTTTTCAATGTAAGTGAATGTGGGGGAAGGCCAATCGGAGTTAGTGATTTCAGAAATAGAAATGTAGATGATGCTATCTCTTGGAAGTTTACCCAGTACTGATTTCGTAAACGCTAATATTTCTAGCCACCAATAATTTCCTTTGACACATCCACTGTTAGTCTTTTTTTATTTTTTATTTGGACTATACCTGGATAAACTTTGAAAATTAGGTCTTCAAAGCTGGTAACTTTCTCACCTAAATCACGATCAATTTGGTTTTTTTTTTTCAATGAAGTACTACTTTCTCGTATACTATTAAAAGTAATTTTGAAGGAAAATTTGTATGTACGTACCTACTACCTCCACTGATATATACTCTCATATTAATAGATAGTTTAAAGAGATAGACGAACTTCCATGACGGGGAAGTTTATAAGCAATACTTTACAATGTCAGCTCTAGTTCCCCCAACTCTGTAATGTTTGAAAAAAATCACCAGCAAACTTGAAAGTGATTCCACCCATGATTTTATTACAGCTTCTTACGTACCCAAGGGTCCTGCCTCTACAGAGCTCTATGAATCACAGTGCATTCATCCCCTAAGATTAAACTGACATCTTGTAAAATATTTCCATAACGGCCATTTTTACGGATCGTGCACACGCTATCTTTCTGCAAAGAAATAGACAAAACGATACCCACCGACGGGACTCAACGGCCATGACCACGCGGCGGTATTTTAAGACTATGATATCTCATACGATATTTATGAAAATCAAATGATGTAAAAGGGCTATTGTGTTTAAAATGAAACATTTAGATTGAATATTGTATTTATTTGGATGAGGATCAATATTATGTTTATAAAAACACTATTGCAAATGATGCATTATTTCAGGATAAATTTGATGACCATAAAAAAGGTCATAATGAGCCAACCTTAAAAGAAAGACATATGCGGTCGTGGACTTTTTTTTAGAACCTTTAAAGGGAAACAATTTTGTAGTACATAATTTTAACTGTTTACGTTTACGTAGCGCACGCAACGGAAGCTCTTTTGCTGAAGCTAAATTTTGCACCGGTACTTCGCTCCTATTGATTATAGCGTGATGTTATATAGCCTATAACCTTCTTCAGTAAATGAGCTATCTAAAATTGAAAGAATTTTCCAAATCGGACCAGTAGTTCCTGAGATTAGCGCGTTCAAACAAACTCTTCAGGTTTATCATATTAGTATGGATTTTCCTTACTGATAGATCAGTATGCATTGAGGCTAAAGCAATGTACCATAAGCGTCAATGCGTGTATTAATAAATATATTGTAGAAAAATGTTTTATTTTATGTGTTCCATGTAACAGGTTGGTAAACATGTATGCGAGAACGTGGCATGGTGATGACTTAGTAACTGGAGAAATAAATTAAAAATGTCTCATGTGGAAGTAATGATATTAATAAATTCATAATATATTATCATATCATAATCAGAATTAAACTGTTCCCAGTCTTTCTCTGTAAGAGAAAGATGTATGGACCATACAGGCCAGTGCGAGTTTACGGATGTCCTTGGTTTTTGTTTTTTTGACTTGCGGCCTTTACTCACGATGTTTTAAACCTTTATTGTTTTGAACGCGGTGATGGAATAAATTAACATAAAAGCGCCTATTTGGATTACGCGGTGATGGAATAAATTAACATAAAAGCGCCTATTTGGATTTGAATCCATGATGTGCAATTCGTAAGTCAAAGTCGTTACTTCTGGGCCACCACTACTCTTATTCTTATATCAACTTTAGTACTTTTGAGGTGGGGAAATCATTCAGTGACGTCTCCTTCCCTTGGGCAGAGCGAGAGGGTGCGTCAGACTTTTACTGACTAAAAACCCACTCCCATTCCTTCGTTGCCTTTCATCCCAGGGCCGAGTTTTCCTTTCAGAAACAAACCCTTAGCCCCAGTAGGCCGCTGGGCACCTACGGCTTGCTGACATCTTCTTGAAGCGCACATGGAACATTACGCGCCGTCGACGACTTGGGCTCGGTCCGGACAGTTACCGGACGGTCTGACGGCGAGCTACCCAATGCCCGCCGTCCGCAAGCCCGCCCCTACGTTGACCGGAAATCGGGACCGGGACCCCAGCAGCTGGGGCGTGAGGGCCGTTGCAGAAGGAAGCGACCGCTTGCCGCTCCTCCTCACTTCGGACCATGGCCTGTACCAAAGTCAGGCGCGACAGATCGTTTTCGCCGATCGCCTCCTCGGGGACACGGCGGTGCTCTGATCAAGCGGGGCAAACGTCTACCGTATGCTCCACCGTGTCCTCCAGGTGGTCCACACAGTGAGAGGTAATACCCATGCGT
The DNA here is from genome assembly GCA_949316375.1 of Mythimna vitellina. Lineage (NCBI taxonomy): Eukaryota > Metazoa > Arthropoda > Insecta > Lepidoptera > Noctuidae > Mythimna > Mythimna vitellina. The sequence continues at coordinate 15,326,583 of OX438688.1, forward strand.
TACTTCCGCACGAATCCGGTGCAGGAACTTCCCGAACTGACCATGCTCGGTGAGAACATGCGTCATGCGGAAAGCGAGGACGCCGTGAGGTCTTATCAGCCACTTCTCAAAGAGGGGACTTACCGAACCTATTTCAGTACTAATGTAGGCGGTAGTGTTTCTTCTTTTGAAGAACATTTTCCCATTAGCAAGTCTAGCAACAAGTTACCTACTAATTCTCTTCGATACAACAAGCTACTAATTCTGTATCTTTGTGTTATTCAAAACGTACCTACTTATAAAGCATTTAATACCTTACAATGAGGTCAACTTGGGAAGAAAAAACAGCGTGACTAATAACAAACGTTGTTAGATAAAAAGAAAATTGATAGCGATTGCTTGCTTCATATGCCTAAGTTTTTTTGTCCTTACAAAAAATGATTGTTTATAATTTGTTTCGCTGTTGCTACACATAATATACGTAAAGTTATATTTATGTTCCAATTACGGTTTATTTACTGCTGAGCTTGTACAAAAAAGAACTAACGATGTGTTTTTTACAAGCACAGTCATCAGTCCTTCTACTTTCGTAAGAGAGACGACATTATGATGTTGGCGGTCACTGTCAGCGGCCACTGCAAATGAAATGCTGTCGACGGGAAAGTGGATCAACTCTATGCCATTTCGATTGATAGGTACATTAAAGTTGCGAAAAATTTCTTTATAACTATAGGTGTGCTATAATAGATATAAATTGACAGTACGGTTGTCTGTTAAGCGATTGGGTGCTATGCTGCGTATTGCGAATTTGATTCCCGCATGGAACTAGGGATAGTTGTGTCGGGTCGGGGTGTCCTGTGTTTGTAAATTACCATGTCTATGCACGTACCCTCGGCCTCGGTAGAGTATTAATTCCTAGAGTGAGTCAAAGTTGCTTTAAAAAAAATTGCATTGCCGTAAGAGATCCAGATTGCGGTTAAATGGTCGTAAATGTCGCTTGGTTATCCGCACTTTCAGTGTACGGTGAAAGCATTACGGTAAGTGTGTAAGTAAGCCGAAAGCCTTGTGCTAATTAACTATAGTAAAATCTGGTCATACGACAGGTGCTAAGTTGAACAACTTAGCCGGACATAAAGTAAGATATTTTTTAAGATAAACAATTAAGTACAGACAGAACAATTTATTACATTCTGCAGTTTCGTTACATTTAATTTTAGTGTCCACTTTCATACAAAACATTTTAATAAACGTTCAAAACATCCATAAAATTACGCAAGTTGCTCTTTTGATGGTAATTAATAGAGTAGGAAATAACTATTTCGGATAGTTTCGTGAAAGTTTGGTACCTGGTGCTGTTACCTGAATGTTAGTTAGTTTGCCGCTGTTGGTTGGACTAAGAAGTAAAAACATAGTTTCTATTTGAAGCAGAGTTGGTCATAACGACTTTTGAAACGATCACGGTGTGGTTTTAGACGAGCGCGTTGGTTTTGGAAGCGGAACAAATTGACAATCGAATTACGAATTCCTGCGACGGCGCCACTATTTTACAAACATTACATTCTGACTGTAAAGTAGGTCGTGACAATATGGTTTTGAACGTCTGATGTTACCATTCGCGGGGAGTCATTAGCGATCATTCGTACAGCGCCGGCCATGATTGATGACTTTGATGAGTATCGATCGTAATGTTATCGCAATCACTCGCAATAGAATCAAATTATTGTTTTGTAAAATTGTATGAACATTTAATAAGTTCAAGCGAAGCGTAACTGTGAGCCGGTTACAAAATGTTAAATCTAAAGTTAGTAATAGTGTTGCGATAAATGAAAATAATTTAACATCGATGCAGGCAGCGGTTCGTTCTGCAGTCAGTGCATTATGTGGCGATGCAGCTTACTCAGATACCGAAGCACTGATAGAACCGTTACAGTCATTACTAGCAGTCGTGTCTTACATCATATATTTATATATTGTTATGTACTAAAAAGCTAAGCAATTAAGCTTATAACAAGCTGTAGTTTGTTAGCAGTATGAAAATTATTAAGTGGATATTCTAGCTACAATGTGTGCTTAAAACGAGACACGTAAAGGGGTCAATGAGTAGCTCATACAATAATAATATGATATTGTATTGAAAACGGTTTTATAATCTCACAAAAAGTTACGTGCTTTGTTGTGGCATTTGTTCGTAATGATTCAATTCGCTCTGAGTGGAAGTGAGGCCGCTTGCTAGTGGAGCAGCTTTGCGGGGTATCATGGCGTCTGCACGCGTGCAATGACTCCGTTTTAATTAATTGCACACATGACGGACGCTCGCGCTGCAGACCATTTACAACGGAATGGCTCTTATCACAAGACATTAGTAAATGGAGCTAATTTTAGCTCGGCGACGGCATGGCCAGCGCGTTGACCTATCAACTTGCAACTGAACTATTCACTCGTAATATTCGATTTCAATGTAATTAGATGTCAGACACTAGACCAAGTGTTGCAGTTTCAGTATTATTATTATTTCCTGCTTTGCCTGAAATATATTTTGAAATGCTGTTATAATGAATCGGTTAAAGGCGTCCACTCGTAATAAATACTTAATATCGGTGCGCTGCAGTCGCATAAAAAATCGTGACAAACTGCGAATTTGTAAGCGCAGTTCGGTGCGGCAAACTCTCTCTAGATGTAATATCAATTTGTTGGGTGGCCTTGGCATACTAACGTATTAGAGTTTCTCTTGACAAAATGGGGGGCAGAACGTTTTGTTTGTAACCTAAGATGACAGCATGAATCGTCCGGGAAATCCTAGTTGCAGCAGCGTCGCGACGCGTCGACGTAATGTTTCATCGAGCCACTCATTAAACCGTCCGTGCGAAGTTTGTCGCAATGTCTGTTCACCTAGTACAGTTTGTTTACAATGCTCCTTTGAACGACTGTGGTTTGTCAATATAACTCGCTAAAACAAATGGGCGGGTGTGTGCTTATTTGGTGGCTGACGATATAAGTATGGCGTAATTAGTTAGCAAGTTCCTTGGCAGAATCAAAGCACTATATCTAAAATGCTTGCTTGTAAACTTAGACGTATACTGACACGTTAATTGCCCGTTGCTATTATAACAATGCTTTGGCTCTCACCGAACAAAACCAATAACATGTGACTTTCATAATCCTAGCCTCATTTCTATTTGATAGGTAGATAGATGTGGTTGACTTAGCTCTGTGGGACAAAAAGCGCAATGAGGCCGTGTGGCTAGTCGGCGAGAACTCGAAAGCAAGCTATTATGTGGATAGACTGTTATTACTTCTACAACGAACAAACCGTGAAGTGGTGGAAATACGGAGATGTGGGTAATGAGCCTCTTGAGTGTACGATCGGTCCACTACAGTCAAGAACCGCTAACATTGAAGAGCTGTGCCATGAAAATATTGGTTTTGGTTTTAGATCGATATTTAAACGTGTTCGATCGCGTTAACGTAAGTGTCAACTTATACTGAAACTTGATAAACGCCACCTGGTAACAATGACGGAAAACTACTTTTTTCATGTGGTTTAACATTAGCTATCATTTACGTTAACGCAATTACGTACGTATAAAAACATGCACTAGAGACTTTGACAGGCACGAAAAGTATTCTATACAGTGACCGTTTTACTTTTGTTATTCGTAGTTACAGTCATTTATCTATGCCTAGCACGAAATCTTACAAAGTGTGGAGGGTTTATAAGAAAATATTAGCGACAAAAAATAAGACTAAGACCTACAGTCTTATTATTTATTTGGTTGCCATAGATTGGCAGATAGACTACATCGAGAACGACTGGCTGTGAAAGAAACGGATGAAAAAAGATTGCAAGTAGCGGAGATGAGAACGTTGAGATCGGTGTGTGAAGTGACGAGAATGGATAAATTGAGTAATTAGTATTATGAAGTTTAAAACCAGCATCAGTGAGTGCAAAGTTAAAATGAATTGTTTTTTTTGGCACGGGCATCAAAAGAGGAAAGACGAAAAGCATGTTACTAAAGGAGTTAGACGGATACATGTGGATGGACGAAGAGAGAGGAAGGAAAAAACAGATGTATGGATTGGGTGTGGCGTTATTTAATAGAAAAGTGACGGTTAATACTGTTAACAGTGACAGAATGTAGGAAAAATGTGTCACATATACCAAAGTAAAATACGACAGGAGCAGGAAGATTGGCAAACAGGCAGGCAGTCCGCCTGATAGTAAGTGGTCATCACCGTTTATAAAATATGCCTTGAGACATGATGTGTGTGGGTCTTTACACTTACCTCAGTATAACACAAAGCGCAATGAGGCCGTGTGGCTAGTCGGATGCCACTTGAGAGCCCGCCCGCATGGTGGAGGTTCACGTCATAGCACGACCGCGCGACACCGATACTCCCGGCGAATCATGTCCTGGAACATACGTCATACAAGTTCAATAACATTATAACACAGGCACAGTCATTTCGGTAATCGAAATGAAGAAAATATGACGGGAAAAGCCATTGATTTTACTATAATTTTATTTCTTTTTTCTCAAATATATGTTTGATATTTAATAATACGTATATTATTATTGTTTGTGGTTGAGACTCCTTAGACATTTTTCATGGAACGTGTTACCAATCGACGATTGTCCCTGAATGCGCTATCCTAGTGCACCCTAGAGCAACCCTCGGTTGGTGGGAAACTATTGTAAAATATGGAAAATAAAGATGGCTATGGTTATGGGAAGCTTAAGAGGACTGGTTACCCAAGATCTATGTATACATGTATATATGTTTTTCGACCATAGGCTTACCCCCTCATAACCCCTGCCTGAATAATGTTATTAATATTTAGTACCCGTATTATTATTATCATAATGTATGATGTATTGTAGGGTAATTATAATGTTTTTAACTGAGAACCCTTATCTCCTTTCGTTCAGTCTATTTTAAGGTTTTCTGTAAGAGTTAGCCTGTGCAAAGAAATATCCTTTACACACTTGTTTTTATGAATACTACTGCACTAGCTCCTGAAGTTTTATTATATGAGTGCCAAAGTCAAAATCTAAACTTTTATTATTTTTTCAACTCGATAGATATTATTTATAAGTAACCATTTAGCCCGATGGAAAATAAAATAGTTTGAATAGAAATAGTTGTGATATGTTGTATGAGTAACGTATAATAAATAAATGAATTTGATTAAACCTGAAGAATTGAATACTTTGTTTTTATCCATAATTATCCAAAAAGACTAAGTGCGTCACGATTCCGCACACAACGTCTGCTGCTCAAAAAGCAAGTAAGTATTATCGAAAATAGAACGGAACTAAAAATTTTACACGATTTTGATCGAGTAAAAAATGCTGCTTACTTATCAAAATACTATTGCAACTGAGCCAAAACATATAATATATCAATGTCGAAAAAAATCCTCTGCGAAGGATTTCAGTGGAATCCTAAAGTAGTGTTGTTATCGTGGAGAATTTCAAACAAGAAGTTAACTACTTAGACCATAAAGGAAGCTGCGACCGAAAATGGTTGCAGAAGATTCTAATTCTTAGTAAATTTTATCGACTCTCCAGTATTAGAAAACGATAAAATTGGCTTTTATAATAGAACCTGGTTCAGTTATTTGTTTTATAAAACAAAGGTATAGTGACTAGAAGTTGAATTGAAAGGAAACTAGTTTTACGTAGGGGGCAGTCACCCCTCGACCGTGAGCCGCAGAGAACGAACCGTCGGAAAATGGATAAAAGTTGCACTACGAAATAATATTTAAAACAAGTTAAACTTGAAAATTAATTTTGACGTCAACGCTGATATTTCCTTTTATTTTTAACAACAGCAGTAAAATAACAAGGAAATGTTAGGATAATAAGAATAAGCGTTTAGGACTATGCGGTATTTCTCGATACGGATGTTTTGTTTGTATTGTTACTTGCCAGACAAAAGTTGTCTTAATACCTAGTTAATAAGTAGCTCGACTATAAAGATCATGTTAACCGTCAAAGTATAATTCAGAACATGTTTCATCATCGGATGATGATGAGGTTTTTGATATGATACGATGGTCAAGAGGGTTTTTCATCATCTGAATTCACTTGGGGTCAGAGCAAAATGTGTTACTTTTCCATACCCTTTGCGAAAAAACCTCTATTTTCTTTTAAATAAACTAATCTTGGCTGATGGGTTTCCTATAGAACCTGTAGATAAGTCGTTGGAATTAATATGTCCGAACTTAACACTACGGTTGGATGTTCATACAGAAATTCCGTAAGATATTGCACTTTATTACGTCCGGTGAACACTGTGCAGTCCGTCCTTCTAATAGCCTTATTGGCTGGCTAATCTGCTCGCCACAGGAACTATTCTCTGAGTATAACTTGAACGAACACGAGGATAGATAGATAGATAGATAAATAATACTTTTATTTGATGCAACAAACTGAAGAATACGATACACAAGAACTTAATTAAATTGTTAAACTAAAGTCCTAAACAAAATACCATAAAATAATTGGAAACGATCGAATATCAATATTACCAGTATAAATCGAAATAAAAAAAATAACTCGTTGGAAACAAAATGTGACTATATGACTCGAGTAGGTACTTAGTAAAGTTTAAAAAGTTTAGATAATGAAATATAAATTGTGTAATTATTTTTATATAATTATTTGTATACCAATCACTAGTGCAGCATATGGAACTCATTATTGTATTTAATATCCTCATTTACATGTTTCTGAGAAATTATTTTTACATTGACTTTAAAGAAAATTGGAAACAGATGAAAAATACTACAGTGCGGTATACGCCTCAAGATTGCACCAAATGGGGAATCAAGTCAGCAAGTGTCAGGCAGACATAGAGGGACGATTGCTGCTATGACAATACTACTCGACGAGAAAAAAGAAAGATCTGTTCATAGTCGTTACCTACAGAGCTCGAGCACAAAGCATTGTCAGATATACAGGCTGCATCACAGTATACAGGGGTTGTTTTACTCGTATCGATATCGTCGTCACTCATTCAAAAGAGAAAAACAAAGGCATTCAATGATGCCTGCTTAGCTTGTTTTAAGTTACTTGCTCCATTTTGCCTTTACCAATGTTTACGTTTGGTGAATTGATATCTTGTGCTGCCAAAGTGTTCGGAATCTTTTAATTACAGATTAATCCAGCCAATCATGATTAATTACTTTTGGTCTAACGAATCATCAACTGGAATGTCAATCATAAAATAAATTTATGTAATTAGTCCAATAATTTATAGGTGTGTTAAATGTCATTTCTGTTAAGTGATTACCAATTTTATAGTAGTTCTAGATCACTAAGGTGGGTTGCACTTGAAAGTGAGTGTAGGTTTAAGTACACCTTTTTTTGTTTGTTTATTTGAGTAAGCAATTAGCCTACTTACATAGAAATGAAATGCATGTGAATCTACTAATACGTACAAGATCAATTCGCCTTCGTGAAATAGAATATCTATGCCTGAGTAATCTGAATCTATATGTCGCAGGGCTATGATAAAATAGAGATTTGGTCAATTCTCTAAGTGATTTGATAACGGCACTATTTTATCATTTCCCTGAACAAATCTAGGGATTTGACCAAATACCAGAACTAGTTCCGTGAAATAAGAAAAAAATCTTTTGTATAATATTTTAAACGTTTATTTGTGATTACATACATAATTATTATAATAATTAGTAGGTGTAATACCTACGATATAACATAGATCTCAAAAATCACCACTTGGACATAGACTTGAAGCAAATGAACAAAATTATAGTTATGGATGGTACAAATAACAATATTTAATTATTATAAAATGAAGCTGAATTATGGCATCATGAATTACAAAGCACATTATTTTTCTTATAGGCACATCTATTGGTTTTGCATCGTACTTTGGCCTATTGGCAGGAACACTGTTTGAACCCCTGCCTTCCAAATAAAGATAATTTTCCTGTACTAATTAAAAAATAGGGGTGTACATATAAATAAAATTGAAGTGTTGGTTTGTAATATCAAAAGAACCCTTTTTTTTACTAAATGCCAACGAAAGTATATTCGATACCTATAACAAGAATTGAGTTTTTTAATTTTTTGTCTTTCTGTCTGTATGGAAGTTTTGGCTAATCTTCGAAACGGCTGAACCGATTTTGACGTGACTTTTAATGGCATATAGCTAATGTTATGAGGAATAACTTGAAACTTACTTTCTTATGAGAAAAACAATTAAGGTTACACACAAAAAAATCTTTTTAAAATTATGTCCAAATGACATTGTGCTGTTTTACGTGCTGTCTGCCACAGGTGAAGTCACAGGCACCAGTCAGTCTTTTAATAAGAGATAAATCCAACCAATCATGATTAATTACTGCTGGTCTAACGAATCATCAACTGGAATGTCAAACATAATAATTTATGTAATTAGTTCAACAAAGTCCAATTAATGTAATTTTATCAGAAGCACCTAGCTAATGATTCCGATTTAAATGTCATTTCTGTCAATCGATTACCTATTAGATCGGAATGCAACGAGTAATCGATAGGATTAGACATGAATCGATAATCAGGGTTCGAGTCGTGACGATGAGGCTACAGTGCTACGGTGCTACGAGCTGCTACGCCGATCTTCTGTTTAATTAGCATAGACTTACATAATAAAGTAGGCAAATTATTGATCGTAATATTACTTATTTATTACTTACCTAGTTTACGTGCTTTTTTTTACAATTATTTGAATTTAAGTAAAATTATCGAAGATTTGATAACTTTACTGGGTTTTTTTTAATGTGGCACATCATCCCATGACTTCTCCGGCTCTAGTTCAGAGCGAGAGGGCATTTCAAATTTTTACTGACTAAAACCAATCTGTGTTTCTTTTTTGCCTTGCGTTTATGGACCCTTGGTTTCCCTTTCGGATGTCAACCCTAACCGAAGTCCCTAGTATACTTCGGCTCTGCAGGGACCCTACGGTCTTGCTGACAACTCTTTGAGGCACATGTGGAACACTACGTGCCGTCGATGACTCGGGCTTAGTGTGGTTGATTACTGGACGGCCGGACGGTGAGCTACCCATTGCTCGTTTTTTGCAAGACCACAACTTTACTGGGCAAGACTTAGGTTAGAAATATTTTTATTTTTGTCTCCATGTATCCATTTCTAGCGGCAATGAATAAAGAACATTTTGGAATTGATAGGAAAAACGTTTGGAAGTCATATTGTGCACCTGCCTCCAATTAAAAGCCTCCATTTTTTATTATTAGTGTGAGCACAATAATTGACTACTGATAGCTATTTATAGCACAATCATGACGACTTTGTAGGTCACAGAGTCGTTACCTATGACCTCAATGGGGGTCACTTGTCGAGACTACAATGCGTAACCTGTCAAATGTATTCACTGATCGTTGCCTATTATCTGATGACTTTTACATAACTCGAAATCATTATAAACTATACCTCTAATGCTGGCAGTGACAGCGGACAATGGCAATCAGATATGCCTGCCGTTCATAAGTACCAAATGGTAATATTCAAAATGTACAGACGTCGTACTATTCTATCTTAAATAAACGACGTTTGAGACGATGAAATCCTTTCAAAGGTCACACGACTTACGTAATAGGTCTGCTTACCCGACTTTTTGGTAGGCGCACGGGAAATGTCAAATAGTCAGAATATCTATGGGGACAAATTATTTGCAAAAATCAGGTTTTTCTTAATGGGCGATGGTGAAAGAGGTTGGGTCATCTCATTAAGGTGATTGAGAATGTTAAAGTTGATAACTCGTCGAATGCCACCCGACCGGTTGGGTTAACGTCGGTTGCGCCCGCGCACACGCACGAAACTTGATATAAGTTGCTAATATATTATTATTTTTATCCTTTATATTGGTTTCTAGGCGGCTGAGTGGTCGTTGGTGAGTGGGCGACTAGATATATCGTGAAAGTCGTCAATGTGTCAATAGGTAACAGGCACAGACAAGGCAACGAGGTCATAATTAAAAGAACTATATCAAACATGTTGGATCATTGATCTCGTAGATAATGAAAGCTAGATCATTTTTTGGGTGACCAGGCTATTGTCCGTTGGTACAAAAAGCCCGTGTTTCAAGGCATGTATCGGGGTCGCGCGCCTCACGCTGCACGCTCCGACCTCGCTTGCCAAATAATAACCAATCATAGACAATAATTGTTCACCCACCGTGAGCAGCTCACACACAATGAGTAAACATCACTAGGAAAGTTATCTAGGTTCGTTTACTACGCAGGGTGCCATAGAAACGCTATAGACGGGCTGCAGATAACATGTCTCAATCACAATAGCAAGAAGTGTTAACGTTACCTAATGAAGTATTGTTTAATTTCATTCAATACGCACTCCACGTAACTAGGGCACATTGTTTTAATTAATATTATTAGTTTTATTGAAGATATTTTATGGATACCTCGTGTTTAATTTCTAAAAAACACGCTTGATAGTTTTAAAGTACTGACATATTTTGTTAACTAAGACGATTTAGCTTATGTTAATCAGATTGTTTGTAGTTACCTTGCACTGGGTTTAAGACTTGGTCGGCAGTTCAAGTGGATTATGTGCAAGCTTACGATTGCTTACTCTGGGTATGTGTGCATTCCATTAGCAAAACGAATCGTAATTCATGTTATTTGCACGTTTCATCCTCATTGTTGGGCCTTCAAACCTTGACGAAACAAGATTAAGGCTATTCTTTGCACAATTCGGTAGGTGCGTTACAATCATCGAGTTTCCGCATTTCAAAATCAAACAATAGCATTTTCGAATGGTAGGTAGCACTGCACGGCACGGCTAAAATAAAAAATTGTTTGTTCATTTTTTATTCAAACAGGTTTTAAGGATAACGTGTTTGTCGTTAGCTTATTCGATTCGTATTTGCGGTAACTTATTTTTGCAGTTTTCCTGGTGCGGTAATTTTTTTCGGAGGAATTCCTACATTGGTGCGTTTTCACTTAAGTGCTTCGTTAGGCGATGCACGCGTTGCTCAATCGTCATCGTCTTATTAACAATACATTACGCTGAGCGCTGAGTGCACACTGAACAACGTGATGTCACGAATCGTAATGTGCACCAATGTAATACACATTTTTGTTGAAACAAACAACAAAAATGTGAATGCCACATAACTTATGTGGCAATGAAAACGGTTTTTCGTGCAGGAATGAAAATTGACGGTGGAAAGGAAAAGTCGCTTACTGATTTTTATTATCTCTTAAGCATCGAGACCTAAAGGTGTGTCCAGACCTGGCGAATGTGTCGCTTGCTAACTGCGCGCGTGCATTTCATGTTTGCGCGTGCATGCGAAGCCCTTGCGTGGCGACGGACGGCTGCAGCTCGCGACGGGTGCGCGCGTGCTGCCCGCAGTACACATGCATAGTTCAAATGCGAAAGAAGCTACGTGCACACGAGCAGGGCGCGCGCGCTTCACGCGGGCGTAACTCGAGCCTTGCCAGAGCGGCGCTTCAAACTTAGGCTGTAACCGCACGCGAGCAACACGCGCGCTGTTCGCAAGCGGCTCGCGAGCGGCTCATTCGCCAGGTCTGGACAGACCTTTAAAACCATAGTTTTGGTTTAGGTTATAAAAAATTGAACAGTATTCATTTGAAAATCCAAACTGGGATAATTCGATTCAAGCAAGCACCAAAATGTATCAACTATTTTACTGCAGCAAAAAATATCTAGGTAGATATTGATAACATGAAAATACAAGATGACATTCCATTTTTAACAAAGTATGCATACAAATCTGCTGTAAATACCGGACTTAATTATTGAACTAGACATACAATGGGCGCAGAATGCTGACCGTGGGAAATAAGCTGGCATTTAGCTGCGAGCGCGACCGAACATCTTCGCCTCTACGGTTACCTAACGACTTGGCGGCGGCGGAGACACCTCGTAAGGGCACACCAATCATTCATATATATTTAATCGTTTCACATTTACTAAGTTCTGTGACATAAATCTGCTAAGTCATTGCACAAGTACCTAATACCAAATGTAACAAACGATACTGCATTCACCGTCATTTGTTATTTTCATGTTTCATAAATGTAACAGCTAGTTTCAGAACTAATGTATTTCTTTACAAGTGTCCAACTATTTGTTCTCCTGAATACTCCTTGGAAACTTCGTCGATTTATTTGACTTTTCGTAACGAATGAACAATGCAGAGTAGGTAAATAATATTTAAGATCGTAAAGGACATGTATTTACAAGCTACTGATTCTAAATGTGTCTTGTAAAATAACAATCACCGTATCTACAATACTTCAGTAGCTTGTACGACAACGTCGTACACGATGGGTTGAATGGCGAGTTTACAAAGTAGGTCTCAGTAAAACAGTGGCTCTTCTTCTCGTCTCTATTGTCACGGTCACGTCAAGATAATGTCAAACATAATTTGTAATAGTTGAAAATATTTTTACTAGTAAAGTTACAAAATGTGTAAAGTTAACAACTTATGCGGCAGTTTGTAATGCTTCGCTCTGACTTGCGAAACGACGGCGGTCCGTTGATGGAATGTGCTTGATATGTGCTAAGTAATATCCTACTTTATGTAAATGGAAAGGTTCGCTATTAAAAAGTATTTGATGTTCATTCATTGAAATATTGGCCAGTACGTCATTTCTGACGTCATTTTGGAACTATTTAAACCAAATAAAAATATGTATGTGTTTACTCTTATGATAGAACAATGAAAAGTTGGCTTCTTCCAACAAGATTGTTTTGATAGTCAGTTGTCATCAGGTATTATCAAAGATTTAATGCGCTTCTAACTTTTTTGTAAATCCAGCATCAATAATCAGGGATGTGCGATTGATCGAAAGAGTTACTGTGGCCCTCGAAAAGTGTAATTGAAAGAACATAGGTGGATTATGTTCCGGGTGTCACCATTGTGCGGTTCGCCTGGAGGACCTAGTGGAGCATGCGGTGTGCCCCACTTGAGCGGAGCACCGCCGTGTCCTCCTGGGGCCGACCCTCGGCAGCGACATTTCGCGTCGGACCCAGATAGAGGCCTTGGTCCGGAGCGAGGAGGAATGGCAAGCCGTCGCTTCTTTCTGCGAAAACGTGATTCTAGTGAAGGAGGTGGCCGCACGCGTGAGGGAACAGATGTCTTCACGCCCCAGCCGCCGGGACCCTGACCCCGATTATCAGCCACCGTAGGCGCTAATGCTAGCGTACCCTAAGCTCACCTTAAGGACGGTGAGCAATGGGTAGCTCACCGTCCGGCCGTCCGGTAACCATCCGGACCGAGCCCTAGTCGTCGACGGCGCATATTGTTTCACGCGCGCCTCAAAGAGATGTCAACAAAACTGTAGGTATTTCGACCCTCTTAAGGGAATCAAAATTCATAGGATACTTCCCGTTAACCTAGAATCCTGAAATTTGGTATGAAGCAAGGTCTCATAGCACAACTATAGAAAAACATTTTACGTAGTTAAATCACAAAAAAAAAACATTTTTACGATTCGGATAAATCTTCGTAACTCAATTCGGGAATTGAACTGTTTTCATAGGTAAGTTTGTACAGAACCCTCAGTGCTTGAGTCCGATTCGCATTTACTCGGTTTATTTTAAAGTGGGAAATCATCTAATGACTTCTCTCGCCCTCGCGCTCGCTGTTTTTTTGTCAATATGACTATTAATTTTGCTTCTCATTATGGATGTAAGAACTAGACCGTCGGCAAACACCTGATCGATCTATAATTTTTAGGCTCCGCAGTACTACCTGACTTATGGAGCAGATGGGTTATTCCTGTTGTTAGGAACTGGGGCAGCGACCCTGACTCTAAGGCAAACTGAAACTCATATGCCAAGCGAGCGTGCGATCTTGTAAACCACTTAATCCATAAATTGTGCAGCCCAACCGGCCCTGGCTTTTCAAGTTTGCCAACAGACGGACTGCACGAGCTACATCTTGGAGGCTGATGTCAATTGCCCCCATTTGAGGTATTGGATCAGCCTGCCAGTCACACCCTCGGTGAGACTGACAGGCACCGACAAGATGCTGCGCCAGAATGAACTCATGGCGTCATCATCCGGGAGGCGCGCGTCAGTCACACCTTGGTCCGGTCTAGCCCAAGCCCAAGCCCTGTAAACCCACCTTTCATTACTCCGAAATGTGCAATTCTGGGTGTATCGCTCCACCCTTCGCTTATACCTGCGGATACGTTTCGCCCATGCAGTTCTTATTAGCATAGCATAGTCGGCCTTGTAATGTTCCCACTGTTGGAACTCAGGCCTCCTCTCTAGGAGAGGGAATGGGCCATAATCCACCACGCCGGCCCAGTGCGGGTTGGTGGATGTCACATGTCACCGAATTTTCGGTTCTAGGACATGCCGGTTTCCTCACGATGTTTTCCTTCACCGTTTTAAGAGCAGTTGTGATGAAATAAATTACACAAAGTAATGAATGTGCCTGGCTGGGTTTGAACCCGCGACCTACAGAGCATAAGTCGTAAGTCGGGGCCGTTACCACTCGGCCACCACTGCTCTTAATTATTATTAATATTATTATAAACTTTATTGCACACCTTAACTTAATACAGGACAAACATTCATAAAAATAAGTGTACAATAGTAAATAATATATCTTATTGCAGGGCTTTTGAGGTACGGAACCCTGAAAAGGTAGGTTATAGTCAGTAAAAGTATGATACTCCCTCTTGCTTCACCCAGAGCGTGAGGAGTTATTTCATGATACCCCACGTAAAACAAGCATCAGTGATCAATAAGTCCTGAATAATATAAAAGGAAGAAGTTTTACAGTGTAAATGATCTGCATTAAATACTACATTCCTTTAATTATGTAACGTTTTCCTTATTTTATTGTAAATACAAGTTCTTAGAAGACTTTGTAATGAAATACTTATATTGGCTGTCTGGTAGTTCCTCTAAAGGAAAAAATATGTATTTAACGGGCATTATGCAGTCCGAGGAATTTTATTAATTAAGTTTCAAGTATCTTGGGCGTGTGCTTGAACATGAACTATACATGCATAAGGAACTAGATAACTAATGGAATGATTAACTACACACTGATGGAACAGAAAATATCTACTTACTGCTATTTTAATCTTTGTTTCGATGATCTGTCGTTGATCAAATTCACGTTAATAACAGCTCTAGGGTCATTAAAAATGACCAATGATGCCGAAGCAAAGGAAATTGTACAAAGTTACTAAGAACCGATTCGATTTCTTAACGTAAGTCGCAATTAAAATTCTTCGAAGTTCTTGCGTACAAAACTGCAGTCGTGATTAACTTGGCTCTACAATTTAGTTGATGCTACGTCTGGTAACCATCAATAAAATACAATGAAGATCTAGCTTGGAGGCTTAATCGATTAATTTTTATTAACGTTGACCGGAACTGTGTACGTTTCAGATATGGTGTTGTGTAAAATCCGTTGCAAAATGTAAACATGATCAGTAAATTACTAGCTTCGGCGTAATTACGCCGGCACGCAACAGTTTTCTGTACATTTGCTTCACCCCCCGCCTTGATCGTTGTTATTTCATTATGTTTTTTTTTTTTATGAAACTTCTTGTGGTTCACTAAAATGGTTATGTACTAATTGCAGTTTTGTTCAAGTTACAGTTTTCCGATAAACAGTTACATTGTTGTTCAATTATTTCGCAGCAAAAGCGTGAAGCCATTAAAAACCTCGCGATACGATGGTACACTTTTAATGTTTGCCATATTAATATGATTTCATCATTCGTTATCGAAACAAGGCGATCAGTTGGTTCATCTGGTTTTGGGTTAATTCTCTCATTTTGCGAAACAACTATCCACCTGTGTATGCGACAGCCGAATTTTACCCATAGCTATTTATTTAGCCTTCATCAATTTTAAAGGTTGACGTGAATCGTCTCTAAAAAGGTCAAGTATTTAAAAAGTTATTCATTCAGTCACATAAAATTACTTATTCATCGCATTAATGCGCACCATCAATAAATTTTGCGGACAAGTCCCCGGGGCTTGTTTAATGTTCTTAAAAAAAACATTGTAGACTAAATGACAAAGACAATGCAGTAAGTTTTAAAAATAGTCATCAGATTAGTGTCGCCGCTTGCTGCGAATTTCACTAGAAACTAGTCACGACTTCTTTCAACTTCTGTTTGCCACTGAATTTTTACTTTTTGTGACACCTGGCGGAAGCCTACCGTCACGATACAGCTATTAAATCCGGCAGTCTATTATTGCGTCAAGTTGAATAACATTTTAGCTACGCCTACCTGTACTGAGCCAGTACGGACACGGACGTTTAGTTTACATTAGCACTGGCTTGTTCAAGTTTCGAGCGCCACTTGGCTTGGTTTTGGACCCCGCAGAGAACCAAGGCACGTCACTCAGCTGCCAGTTCTAATTTACTTTGGTCTATCAGAATTTTCAAACTGCGTAATCTTTAATGTTCATTTTTTAACTTCGATGAGATCGCCTTTAAGTTGAATTGTGCGGTTTGGTTTCCTAGATGCAGAGAATATCAGGATATCGGCTTCGAGGTGCAGCGGATGGCAAATGAGTAAATATGTCAAGAATTCCGATGTGTAAAGTTTAAATGGAGGAACAATAGAGCTGCGGCGGGTCGCGTGAATACCGCGGCGTTACACTGTGGAATGCGGTGCTATTTTGAAAGGGGCACGTGCAAGGTCAAAGGTGCAACCAGCAACCGACAGACAGTTGTGTCAAGCAAGATATCCGTTCTAATACGTCTGCGTTAATCATTCTCAAGCAACAACAATTGCTAACACTTGCTCACAATATCACCGATAATTTATTTGTTTCATTGCAGTAAATCAACCGGGAACGATCGACTTTATCGACACTCGTAATTATGTTGTTATTTATAACTTAGCTCGTAATGCTGGTGCGCTCCGGGCTATTATTATATTTTTGTCAAGAAGGCCATCTGCAGACGAATGGCAATTGATTAGGCGGTTTATAAATGTTATTGTTGATGATAGAAAGTTAAGGATGGGAATAATGGGCGCAATCGTGACTGACGACGATGGCGATAACTTGTCACGTGGACACTTGAACAATTAGCCGCCTGCGTCTGCGCAACACTTGCTACAGTGTGTGCGGATCATAGAGCATGACGTAGACTGCAATACTTGGGGCACATCCTATTCACTTTATTACCAAATATATTTGTAATATCCCAAATAAAGATTTCGCACTCAAAGTTAAATTACAAAGTGTCAGGAAACTCGGTATCAATTTAAAGTACTGAACTAATTTAAATCTGGGCATATGAAGAGAAAAAGCGAAGATAAACCTTTTTATAAGTAAACAAGTGACCTTAGAGGTCAGGCCCCTACGATATCTTTGCTCGTGGGTGGGCACGACTAATAACTGTAGTTATTTAGAATAAAAATGTGACGCAAAAACTATGTAGGCATAAAAATCACAAAGCGCTCACTTTCACTATTCATTTATAAAACGTTTGCTTAAAAAATGAGAAACGATTCTATAGTGAGAACTGACGAGACAGTACAGTACCCTCATGTGAGTTCTATGGAGCTAAAGTTGGACTGTAATAAAGAGTAAAAGTTATGTATGCGACGCAGGAGGCGACAAGTTTGCAAATAAAGCGAAACTCAGTGTTGACAGCGATTAAGTAAAATGGACTTATTTGTAACGACATTGGTTTTCAATTACAATGGCGTGCATGGAGGTAACTCGCGATGCGGCGGCGTCACCGCTGGAGTATTTACACACGGAGTGGGTCGACGACCCGCGCATCTCCGTCGCGTGAGCAACCGCCCCGTGATTACTTATCGCACGTTATTAATAACTAATTATAATAATTTCCATAAAAATAAAATACTGCTGCTATATATATCACAATAATATCATTCAGTCGAATACCTACTCATTTGTTTTACAGGGTCAATTTAGATTAGTTAGCAAAACTCAGACGCGATGAGCACAGCTGACTCTGGGGTCATTGGTTCTTGGTAGTGTAGTAACTAATTGACATCATGAGTTTGGAATCTTGTTTTATTGCCTATAGATTTCGACAGCAATCGCGACGTGATTGGTTCATGGAGATTCACCAGGTAATTTAATTTGACTCTGTAAAGGAAAGTGCTTCTAGAGAAAACAGATGACACACC
The DNA here is from genome assembly GCA_949316375.1 of Mythimna vitellina. NCBI lineage: Eukaryota > Metazoa > Arthropoda > Insecta > Lepidoptera > Noctuidae > Mythimna > Mythimna vitellina. The sequence goes on from OX438688.1 coordinate 15,344,728, forward strand.
TCTTTTTTTTACGTGGGGAATATAATACTAAATTTATTTGTTGGAACATATTTTTTTTTTACAATATCGTAGCCATTAGCGCCCACCTCCTAGAGGATAGACTTCGGCGTTCCAGGTTAATTAATGGAACTTATATTAAAAAAAAAAACAAACAATGATAATATCTTAAAAGTTTAACAACCATTTTGACATCGTCGCTTTCCATCCGGTGAGATAGTGGTCAAGCGCGAACCTATCAAGAATAAAAAAAAGGACTACAAAACGCCATAAGAATTAGTAAAATTCCAGTTCTTCTATCATGGTATGTGGTATGGATAAGGGTGTTTTTGTAAATGTGTGTGGTGCGTGAATGTGTGGGAGGTTTTAATCATCGGATCCAGGTGGAATAAACGCCCGGGTGTCATCATTGTGTGGACCACCCGGAGGACACGGTGTAGCATACGGTGGAGGTGTGCCCCGCTTGGGCCGAGCACCGTCATGTCCTCGTGGACGCAACCGGCGGCAGCGACCTCTTCCGTCGGACCTTGGCCGCACGGACCATAGCTTCGGGCTATGGTCCGAGGAGAAATGGTAGGCGGCGACGTACATGTGAGGGAACGAATTTCCTCACGCCCCAGCCGCCGAAATTCTGACCCCGACTACCACTCACGGTAGACGTGGGCTTGCGGACGTCGAGCAATGGGTATCTTGTCGTCCAGCCATCCGGTAATTGACCGGACTAAGCCCAGTCGTCAACAGTCTGACACGCCCTCCCACTCTGCGCAGAGTGCGAGAAGTCATTAGATGATTACCACACTTAAAAAAAAAGAGAGTTCTGTCTAACAGACTCTATTCGCCCTGTGACTTCGCAAACTACTATTGGGGACGAATTCAAGTTCTGAGTATTTGCGCAGTACAGTGTTGAGGATAAAGGCATGTCTTACTGTAGGAACTTTGCAAAAAGCATAGAGTTCATTTTTAAGGAACCGAATTGGTTTGTGCGCCATGTCTTTGAGTACAGCTAGCTCTCTGTGCTCTTTCTAGCCTAAACAGTAGTATTTCCAGAGTTTTCCCATACAGTTATGCAACAGCTTATTCCTCTCTGGGTGGAGCGGGAAGGAGTCTCACACTTTTATTAACTAAAACCCACAGTGTTCCTTCAGTCGTCCTGTATTGCGAGGCCTGCGGTGACTAGTCCTTCGAATCCAAATCATCACACACTTCTAGATAATAATAAATGTTTTCCTGAAAGCCAGTCCACTGATTTCATGGTAGAGGTACATGAAAGTATGCCGAAGCGTTGGTGCATGAGGGAATGTTAAAACAATAACAATTAGTTTTTACTGCTAGAAATAATAGTGGAGACAAGGTGGGTAGCAATTCCTCGTGGTTTCATTTCTTACAGTGTAATTACAGCAAGCTACGCGGGCTGAGTGTTGTGCCATCCAAAATAGGACAGCAATTCTCGAGAAGCAACTCTTTAATAGAAGATCTTTGTAATCTCTGCACTAAGTGCACAATCTCGGTCTATGATCTATTTTGATAACACGTTACAGTAACCAAACCGCATTGTTAGAAAATGAGTTTTTTACATAAGATTACGTGTTGTTTTTCAGACGAATTATGTAAAATAATTTTATGATACCAGAACACGTTAAGTTTGACTAGTAATACCGACAAATTTTGTTCAGTTTTTATTATTCAGCTTCGCTAGAGTTTTACAACTTCCTCGATATTGACGAAACCAAATAGGTACGAGTATTTTTTTTCTTAGAAGTTAATAAATGGAAATGAACACAATAATTATCCATATGTTTATATGTCAGGGTGTTTATTCATTTAGGCTGGAACTACATGCTGCCTGCTTGTCTTTGCTTTGTCGCTTGACATAGTCATAGTATAGTCGGCCCTATAATGTTACCACTGTTGGGACTCAGGCCTTCTCTCTAGGAGAGGGAACGGACCGTAATCCAACACGCGGGCCCAGTGCGGGTTGGTGGAAGTCGTCTAGGAGATGTCGGTTTCCTCACGATGTTTTCCGTCACCATTTTGAGAGCAGTGGTGATGAAATAAATTACACAAAGTAATGTGCCTGGGAACGGGCCGTAATTCACCACGCGGGCCCAGTGCGGGTTGGTGAATGTCACATGTCTTCGAATTTTTGGTTCTAGGACATGCCGGTTTCCTCACGATGTTTTCCTTCACCGTTTTGAGAGCAGTGGTGATGAAATAAATTACACAAAGTAATGCGCCTGGCTGGGTTTGAAACCGCGACCTACAACTCGTAAGTCGGGACCGTTACCACTCGGCCACCACTGCTCTATCTAACATGTTGCTTAACGCCCTGTTTCTTTTCGTTTATCACTGCTGGTATTGTTTCGAGGTAATTTTTTGCCTTCTCAATAAACCAGCACCATACTAAAAAGGCCAAGGCTCACATTTACATCACGACACTTCAGAAACGGGTTGTGGTGTTAAATAGGTCGTCTTTGAGTGCGGTGGCACTGCTCGTACTGGCACGTAACGTTGCAGTTGCTTCACTGCGCTTGCGTCAGCGGGCACGCGGCGCGCGCGCAGTCGGGGTGGCTTCCGCGACCCGCCGACCTTCACGATCCACCAAACTAAGCACGAACTATCAAATCTTCATCTTTCGGCTATGAGCGAAAGTTCTTGTTCATGTTCAGCACGAAGAAATTAGATGATAGAGAGTCTGTGGAGTCTAATAAGTGGACTGTCAAAATTGAGTGCTGAGTTTTTTGTTTCATCATTTAAGTTTTTATGGTCATGATGACAGTAATTTTATCAATAAGAAAAAAAAACTTGTTTACATTTTGATTGGCTATAACTATTGGCATTAATTAATTGAATCGTCAACTTAAATTAATTTATCATTCTAGTGAGTATTTTTAATTAAAATAATTTTAATCGAAAAATTTGGCACGCAAAATTTAAAATAAAAAAGTGCGGAACGCAATTTATGATTACAAAAAAGTGAAGGCCGGGATGAGTCAAAGTCATCACTGAGCAGACATTAGAGAGCCGTGCCGAGGTCGCTGATCGGCAGTGGTCGGCAGCGGTCGGCAATGGTCGGCGTGTCGGACGCATGCTAAACACCTGTCGAAACACCTCGTTATCCAATGTTGCTGACAGAAACACATATTGCACTACTACTGGACGACAGACGTATTGTCGTGTTACGTACAAGAATTTATTGTGTTGTACCATATTGTATTGTGTTTAGATGTTAAATGCAATAAAATCTGTTGTTTATAACTTAGTAACTTAATAAAAAGTAGTTACTGATTTATTACTGTATTTATCATTTGCTAAGGTTGTAGCCTTCAGTTATTACAGACACTGTTATCAAGGTTGTTTTTTGAAATTTTCAGTAAAATGTTTCCAAGCTTTCTGTACGCGTTGGGGTCGTGGAAAGTGTTCAGTGAAGCGGGACGCGGGTGCGCGCATTTATTAGTTACGCCACCACGTAGAGGTCACCGCGAGCCGCTAGGCGCTACCCAATAAGATTGATTGCTTTCATTTCAATTAGTTTATTACTGTTTTTTCAACTTCTTGATGGCGATTATCAGAATCAATGATATCCATTTAAGTACCAAACCGATCAGTCCAATTTGCGAATGGCCGTTAACAACCAATTTCCTCACATCGAAGCTAATGCAATTTCATAATATATTTAGAGCTCCAATGTTTTGAAACACTCCAGTTGCTAACTTGAGATCAATCACAGTCTGTTTGCTTTTATCGAAAACTTAATGTTTAATATAAAACGACTCATACACACTTAAGATTTTAGAACGTGAATGCAAGACTTTAAATGCGAGCAATATTGTTTTATGACTTCGACGGATCTTTTGAATGCAAATGGTGAGGAATGTGGGTATTGCGTATAAAATCTAAATGTTTTGTTCTGCTACGTGACTAGACTACCAAACAGCGGAGTAGCAGCCATTCCCATCTTCGGGCACCAATTATAAGTAACATTGATCGGTGGTAATAACTGTGTTTATAAGATCTATGCGGATGCACTCTACAAGGAAACTTTAGAGGTAAACAGTGTTGAAAATTCTTATTAATTAAATAATCTATTTATCTATAAGGAGAAACTGACTGACATATCAAAGTATAGCCGAAATTACTGGGCCTAGGAACGTATAATTTCGCATAAGGTTTCCAAAATTCCCCCCTAAAGGAATGAAACGGAGCAAAGTTTGTATGGAGAACCTTTTTTCACGCGGGCGAAGCTGCTGGCAGAAGTTAGTCAAGAATAAGCTTTTATATACCTCACTATATAGCGATTGTATATATATTTATGAAAGGAAACCATTCAAAAAACGAACTCGCAGTTAAATGTAGCGTTATTGTATCCTATTGCATTGCAAATCAGAAGCAGGGGAAAGCAAAATAATCGAGCGTGTACTATAGATATTCGTGACCAAAATATGCATTAGACGATTAGGGTCTGCCTGTCCATGTTTTGTAGTCTAGAAGGATATTTAGACTAGTGAGTAGTTATCTACTGATTACAATAACTCATCCTGACAAAATGGTTACAAATGCTTTTCAAGTTCAAGTCATATTAGCAAAGTATTTATTTTATTTTATTCGCTAGTGCTTGACTGCGATTCCATCTGATGATAAGCAGAGATGCAATCATTGATGGTAAGGCACACTAGTTTATTAAGAGCCTATTCACTCTAGCCTTGAAGAAACTTAAATTATAGTTGGACGGGAAGACTGCAGCAGGCAAGTTGTTCCAGTCCTTCGATGTACGCGGTATAAACGACGAAGCGAAATGCTTAGTCCGGATCGTTGAAGTTTCAACAAAATAAGTGTGGATACTAGCCGTACGATACTTGTCTTCAGTAAGTTCAAAGCCGTCGAATTCAATCTTATATAGTATCAATGTGTGTTAACAAAACAATAATAATAACAGCAGATAGATATAACTATTATTTCGTTCTAGTGAAGAGCTGAGAATTGAAACCAGATCAGATTGAAAAGCCACCAGAAATTTGGAGACCTAAGGACCTAACCCACCACATAAATGCGATACACACAGAACCAGTCGTTGTAGTGATATTTGAAGGATGCCTGTCCAGCAGTGGACGTCTTTCGGTTAAAATGATGATGATGAAGAATCTAACTCAGACATATCTAACTAGAAAGGTCGTACAGAAGAAGAAAATGCTAATGTTAACCCTGTAGGCTGGTGAATATGATAATAGAAAAGATATGAGTCCTGAGACGCGTCCGGTATATGGTGGACATCCCACCCACATGTACCTATGTACAAAGCGTTTTGGTAACACTTTCATTAAACGTAGGAGTGGAATTCCCTGTCGGAATGTGTGTTTTCAGATAGCTACAACCTAAGTCAAGACTCAATGGGTTACTTCTAGGTAAGGTTAAGCATGCTCTACCGCTTATCATCAGGTGAGGTAGTGGTCAAACGCGAGTCTAACCATGATACAAAAAAGTATTTTAAGTTAAGCATTTCAAGAAGATCAAGTTTTGATTGATAGATATTAAATTAACCAATGTAAGTTAAGCAAATGTAATATGTAAACAAATAATAATAAGTAAACAAAACAACAATAATAAGTAAACAAATGAGCATAAGCTTAAAATTGCATAAGTATTATATGCATAATTTCACGGTAAAAATATGGATATATTCGTTGACACAAATTCATTTTGATTGATACGTAACCCTTGCATGCCTCACAGTGATAAATTCGCAAGTTATGTTAACCTGATGAATGCGAAAACTGCTTTTATGAATATCTAAGTTGGTAGCTGTTGTCACTAGAGCAAACATTATTAGGTAACAAATATCAATAGAGAACGTAATGGTTATTTATATAGAACCTGTTACCGCAGTTTCCAAGAAATATTCGAAACTTGATTTATCAACGAGGCAAATTTTTTAGTTAATTTAAATATATCTATATTCAAATTAACTAATAAATTAAATAAGCTCACACACGTTATTCAAGCCTATTTTGGTCTACATTTTTTTATTTACAAACTGTTCTATATACGGTGAGTGTCTCAGAACTAAGTACGGGACACGTGTCTACAAGAAGTTTGAAACCAGTTCTATGATCCGATTGCAAGTTGATTTAATCACTCGCTCACCGACTGGCCGGGTGACCACATAGCAGTCACTGGCGGGAAACGCACGACCACTTTCATCACCTCATTAATAATATATAAGAATATCGTACAACAACTCGCTACATAAATAACGACGACTATACAAATACATGAATAGTCATGTGAAGGAAAAATACTCATAAGAAGTAAACGGAACTATAGATAAAACTTAGTTAGAAGGTTACAATTAAATACCAAAACAAATAAAAAAATACTTACGTTCAAGTGAGCGTAACATCCAATATTGCCGGCAAGTACAACAACTACAAAATATTCAAATTCTCATTAACGTTATTGAACTTTTGCAACGTCATAAAATAATCACGAAAGTTTTAGCAAATCACAACAAATTATCCAATTAGAAGCACCGAAAATTTTGAACGCGACACGTAGCGGAAATCTTTTTTCGTAGTCTACAAACTGCCACTGGCGTTGGGTTCGATTTCCGAAAAAGTAAAAGAGCGATGTGTGGTGGCGCGCGGTTGGAGTTGGCAAAACTGACGTACGCAGCGCGCAAGCGCCGCCAAGGTATTGTTAAAAGTTACTTTTACTTGCGAGACTTGCGGCGTGCTTGCGCCTGCGCCTCCAGCGCCGCGCGCTCGGGGACCTTGCGACCGTCGCGCCACCCGTTTCACTCTTTACATGACTACGAAAGAGAAAAACAGAGGTCTCTCTCCTCCTCTCTGATGCACTATTCGGAAAATTTATATTTACCGTGCGCCTAGGAATACATAAGAATATTTGTGCAAAATTAAATTATTACTATGCAAAGTAATGGTCACGGTTCATTGAAATTTTAGGTGAGTGTTGCCTTATTTCCTTGCGTGGCCAGCCAATAGAATGAACGGAAAAGTGATGATTACCAGGGCGTCAAACCCCGTAATTTTTGCTTGGAATTTGTTAATTACTGTGAGGTAGACCTAATAATCAATATAATTTTCATTTAACATGTATCACGGTTAATGTTTGACTTCATAATAATAGTGATGCAGACATTTTCATTAGCTTAGAGACTAGATTGATCTCATTTGCATGCGAGAGCAATGTCACATGAATTAAAATATCATAATCGAATGTTTAATAAACCTTGATCTGAAAGGTGTCTGTTACTAACCTGATTCGAGTGTATCATTATGTTACGTGAAGTCATAAAAATGCAACATTTCGTAAACAAAGCTTTTATAAAATAAAAACACCAGTTTAGGTTAGGATATCGTGTGTGCCCTATAAATACAAGGATTTGTGTAGCGTGAAACGTTTTTTCAACGTAATCCTTACGTACACAGCCTATTTTAAAAATGAAATATCTGGGCCTGATTCCACTGTGCCAAAAATATTGTAGTTATGTGAAAATACACGTGAAAATGTTTGGAAAGGCCTTAAAAAAAGCGAGTCCAAATACGAGGAACGAAGTACAAGATTGCTTTTAGTATTCTTTGTCATGATACCGAACAGGCGTGAGTGTGTAATGAATAAGTCAAAGTGCATTATCGTTGACACATTTACCTCCTGGCGAGGTTAATCAAATTGCTGAGTTAGCTAATAAGCTGTGTTTAGCGCCAAAATGCTAAAGAATTGGTGTTGCAAGCTGTGCTCAAGGGTTTGCATCAATCGTATTGTCTATGAGGTGATGGAGTGGAGAGCCTGGCGCAGTCGTGCCCGCCGCGGCCTCGCACGCAACCAAATAATCTGATACACTTGATACGCCTGCATTGATTAACAAACCCACTAGATATATGGGCCTGATTTGAAATTTCACTAAATACCTTTCGTGTTATACGTGACTAGAACTTTTGATCTACTTACGTAATTGTTCGTCCTAAATAAAATATTTCAAAGCAAGTGCAATCTGATAAAAGGTATGTCATAAGTTAAGATTGGCGCCGAGAGTTTAAAGTGAACAGGATATCAAGGTAGGTAACTATTAATAAATCTATGCGGTAGGTACCTTGTTGTAAAATTGTTAACATTTATCAGGTAGCTGTTCCACAATTAGTATGAATGGCAAAAAAGGCGATAAAAAATATTAAGTTTCATAAAATGCAGTCGTATCACGATGTAAAAGAAAAATGCAAGGTTTTTTTTTGGCTACATTATAACCAAAGGGCAATGGACACCTTTCCTCCATACTTAGGTTTGTATCAAGTTGTGACAAATGCCATTTGAAAAGTCATAATAAAATCTTCATTTAATTGTACTGCAATACAAGTATGTAGATGATACTTTCATTTCATATCACACACTACATATCTAACTTCAGTTTTTATCGTGATAGGCAAAAAATCGAAGCCATTCAGTGGTGAATGGAGCTTTCGCTTCTTTACTGAGCTCTATCTGGAGTGACACATGAACCTTCTAATCTGAAGTGCCACCACGACTTGATACAGCAATGACTCCAAAACGCTCATTCTCTTTTATTGAAAAATTAGGTACAATTAATCAAATGTAAAATAATATAAAATTGTATAAATTAAACTGTATTGTATTGAATTAAAATAAATAATGTTGAATTAAATTGAATTATAATAAATTGTACTGAATTGAATGAAATAAAAATATTGATGTAAATTAAATGGAATTAATTGAATTAAATTACATACTTAATTAATTATGATTATAGAAATTAATTAGTTTGTTATACATTAAGCTATCGCAGAAGGCACTGTATTCTGTAAACTCTTGCCACAGTCCTTCATTTCTTTTATTCAAATGTTAAGATGTAGACACTGAAGTGAGTTACACGTTTGTGCACCTAGTTATAAGCTTTTTTTTTGTATTTTTCTCTAGCATGTAACTGTTTTTTGTCCTCAATAAAAAAAAAAAAATTTGGCCGACTAATATTTGTAAAGTAAGAGATTTTCGAAAAATCGACCGATAAAGCGATTATAAATCCAGAATATTGACTTCCTAAAACATTATGTAAGGCAGTTTCAGTCCAAGTATTAGTATACCACTGCTACCCTACTTATCCACTTGATCATAAGCCTAAAATGATGTATGAATATAGACGAGAATGATATTACGGCATGATAATGTATAAGAACCACTCGAGCTAAGAGCTTGTCAAGAAAACTGGTCCAATGTATACTAAGAGCATTTCTATAGTGACAACGCTGACAGCTCACAAGGGTCGCGTCTTGAAAATATGATCTCGCTTTTCGAACGTTCGGATATTGAATCCGGCGGCGATGTGATTGGCCAGTGATTTATATTTCTTTCGGAGCTGTCAATGGCCAGCGGGGGACTGGCAAATTGGTTAAAAGCGGCTAGACTGAAATAATGGTTACATTGCGGTTAACTAAAGGCGTCTGTGAGTTTTTTAAAGATCTTCAAGAGCTTTCTTTTGCTTTAACCTCTTTTTTATTATTCATCGATTTCATATTATTATTAAATCTAGCCTATAATGTTCCACTGTTGGGCAAAGATCTCCCTTCATTTCTTCTATTGTTACTGGCTCTGAGCCACTTGTAAATTCCTAAGGAAGGCATTTAAGTCATCCCGTCTCGTCATTTCTTTCTTGGTCTAACGCGACCCTGTAGTGCTATTTCAGAACACTGACTTTATGTTTTAATGGCTCACACCTCGATCGGCCTAACCTTCTGAGCACGTCAAAGTGTTATGGAGCGCAAAATAGTGTTCCGAATGCGGGCTTCATTCAACTATTGTAACATTTTTTAAAATAAATCTTTAAAACGTAATTACTCCTAAACCATCTACAACTGAGATAGCAACAGTGACATACAAAATTAAGTTTTCATTCCCCGTCCACTCCGCTGTTACGAATAGCAGCGTTCAATGGGCTTCCTGCCTGCGTACTGCCAGTTTTTATGTGACTTACGCCTTCCTGATTGTTATATAGGTATCACTTATTATTCGTCTAATTATGGTTTCGTAAGTGGATATGGCTATCGATTTAACTAATAACTGGAAACTATTAAGAATACCTGTTGTTGCGGATTCTTGTATGGCAAAGTTTTCAAGATATTGGCGCATTTCAATCCGTACTTAATATACCTTTGTATTTAACTTCGGCTTTTACCGAAGTTCTTCGAAGAACTTCGGTAAAACCAGGGTATAAATGTAATTGTATAGGAGAGCCATTTTAATAAATTTTTTTTGCATTCAATGTTGTTCTGTGTAGTGGTTCTCCTTTTCATTAAATAATCTACGACTGTCCATGATAGGTAGTTTAGGCATGCAATTTTAGTATTGGTCATTTAACAATTTTACAATTTTTGACAAATGTGTTCTCGCAACCGCGAAACCGCTAAACCAATTTCGATGAATTTTGCTACAGAGGCAGATTGAACTTCTGAGAAGGACATAGGCTGGAAGTAGTTATTCCACGCTGACAAAGTGGTGGACACTAGGTAGTTTGCATATATATCACTGTGTTCTTAGTTCGTGAGGAAGCCCACACGTTAATAATTAATTCCGTAGGTGTGTGGCGCCATGATACGGTAGGTTGCGCCACCTGCCAGGCCCGTCACGAACTACCGCAGAGCGCGTGCACCGTGCAACCAAGTGCCAAGCATTTACCGCGGGAACTGACATTCTATTGAATACGTGTATGAGAAATAAGTGTAATGATACTTTGCTTTTTCCTAATAATATGGGCTAATAAATATTTGTAGGTTGAAATGGCAGCAAGCAGTCGTAGGCTGGTGAGGTCATAGGATTTTTTTAAAAATGTAGATGGATAGCAATATGTGTTTTGTATTCAGTTTTTGTTACAGAGTACAGTCTACTTTAATTTTTATTTGAATGCGCATGAACAAATAATATTTGTTTTTTAGTTTTTGCAGTATTTGGTAGTTAGTATCGAGTCCGCCTTCTCGGCAAGAATTGCTAAGGTAGTCAATAATACGATAAAATTCTTAACACCAATTTATCGAGATCAAGAGACCTGTCTAGTTGTATGTATACTTGACATACAAAACTACACTAATTTTATATCACACTATGGACAAGGAATCAATTTGCGAATATATAATGAAAACAGTCTTCACACGAAAAAATCTCGCCAGAATATAGTATTGAGAGTTAAGAATATATTAAATCATTATGTTATTATATTAGTGGCAGTAGAGCTGCTGTTGACTATTCTGCCAACGTTTAAACCGTATCAAACCATACTTTAATGCCAGAGTTTGCCGACATCTAAACCGTGTCAAACTACATTTAAACGCAATAGTTTGACAGGTTCACAGGTTTAAATCAAGGAACTTATATACCTACGGTTTAGGTAGAGTTTGACAAACGTTCAAATACATTATTAAAAAATTCTAAGACATATAATTTTGACATGCGGAAGTCAAACAAATTCGATTAAAGTCCTTCATGATTACATACGCCTGTAATGCACTTACAATGGCTTTCATAATTACAATGAATTACAAGCTCACGTTTTAAATAGCAACCAGATAATTAATAAGTTTGCTATATTACTATTATGTTTAACGATAGCATTATAAGACAAATTAATTTGTTCATTGCCGTGCAGAGATCACGGTCGTTAGGAAAGTCGAAACATATTTATGACATGTTCTTAGTCAACGTCATCGACATGTCACTACGCAATATGCCAGAATACCACATTAGTCAGAGTTCCTGACATTTTAGTAAGATCAGACGAAGTTTGGTCATAAAAGCTTTAGTCATAGACAAATTCATGACACGATAAAGGTCATTGTTATATCGTTCTATCAGCACATATATGTTACTAGCTTATTCCAGTGGCTTTGCCCGCGAGAAAGGTTTCTTCATAAAAACTTTGGACCCCCATTTTATTTTCTTAGGGGAGGGGAGGGGGGAATTTTGGAAAATCCTCTCTTAGTGCTTGCCTACGTTATAAAAGAAAACCTTGTGCAAAATTTCACGCTGTTAGGCCTTGTAGTTTCGGCTGTACGTTGATATTATGTCAGTTAGTCAGTTTCTAGATTTTGTTAAACTACGAGTAGCAAGCAGCCCTTGCTTTGCGTGTTGCGTGATTGTTCGGAAGGTTAACGCGTTCTTAAAAGTCTGATGCTCCTTCTCGATCCAACCAGAGCGGCAGGAGTATGATTTCCCGCTTCAAAAATGCACCATATTTTGCACAATTTTAACGAAACAGTATAAGATTTCTTTACTCATTTAAATATGATACTAGTTTAATATATAAATTACTTAACATGTAGTATACACTAAAACTGGATTGACATTTGACTTGGACGACTAATCTGCGCACAAATGTCTGACTTATCACCGATTTTATGGAAAGCTAGTCGAACCATCTCTAATATAAACATAATCATCCCAGATTAGTGAAAAACGCATCTAAATTTATACTACCCGGTTACGAACACCGCCTTGGAACGAGGGCAGGGAAGGAACAGAGGAGTGGGTTTTATTTAGTAATAAACTGACATGCCCTCTCGCCCCACCCTAGAGCGGGAAGGTGATTTGATGATTTCCCTCCTAAAAAAAAGTTGTCACACAGAAAGACACGAGAAATGTTTTTATCTATTGTTATACGTACCTTTACATTTATTAATATGTAATAGGAAACGTAGACAATATCCAGAAACATGGTAGTTAACGTTTTTTGCCGCAAGGAACAATGGCTATTCATCATTAGCTATGCATATTGAAAATATTTTACTAAATTGAATTTGAATCTCAGCATATTTATTATCGAGGTAAACCGATTTATAAAAAGAGGCTATTTCGCTTGACCTGAAGGATATCAAATCAATTATATTTGGCTAAGACGGAAAATATTATACAGTGTCCATACCTACATATGTCAATGTTACTACCACACTTCACACTGATATTATAAAGGCTAAAATTGTATGTACCCGTGTGTGTAGGTTTGTTACTCCTTTAACATTTGAACGGAGTTCTGTCTGTTCGGTCTGAAATCTGGCACACAGGTAGACCATCCCCCCTAGCTAAGTTACAACCGTTTCGTGTCAAATTCCGTTCTCCAATCAGTAACGCCTCGGTGTCAGCAATTGTAGAAAACTATAAGTTGGTAGCCATGTTGGCGCCTGAGTCGGCCGCTCGTTCTACAATGTTGTTCTACAATAATAAAGGATGTTAGCGTTGAACATTGTAGAAACGATAACAATTCAATCTATCATTTTGAACGATATGAACTTGTCTATGAATTTGCTATTCGTTTGTCCTGATTACGTGATTTAACTTTAAGATGATGTCTTTCCTATACATTTTATTAGTTTTCGATTAGCGTTATCGATTGCAGATTATCAACTTGGCTAGGGGTGCAGGTCCTGAAATAGCACGTAGAACATTTTTTATCTCGGGAGTACGTTTTCTTATGATATGTAATTGTCTTATTTTCTATTTTCGCACGGGCAAAACCGCTAACAGAACTAGGTTGTAAAAATATCATTAATATTGCTTACAGTAAATCAAATAGTTTCTTATTAATTGCATCCTCTTAATTGATATCATATTTCAAAGTTTTTTTTTGGTATGATTTTTAATATCATAATTTATTTGGATGTTAATTAATGACTCGGCTAAATAAGAAAAAAATTGCTTCTGCGAATTAATCATTCTCATACTTTCGTGTCTGTTTGACTCTAATTTTATTCGATCAATATGTAGCCAGCAATTGTAGATTATCAATTTGGCTACGCCTGCAGGTCGTAGCCAAATTGATAATCTACAATTGCTAGTAAACGTATGGGAAAGACGTCATCTCAAACTCACGTGGTCAGAACAAACAAATAGGAAGCATTACCCATTGTAGAAAGAGATTTGAAACAAAACGGTCATAACTTGGCTAATCTTGCTAGACAGCTTTATCTTTGGCCTCGGCAAATCAATTGTAATTTTAACAGTGATCAAACAAATTGGTTTAAAATCAATAGCAATACGAAATGTTTATAAAAAGCTTATAGAAATCAAACGGTGAATGCCTAAACTTACTGTTATTTCTTCACTGGAAAGTAGGTGCGTGACAAATATGGTAATGCATGAATATATTTGGGTAATTGAATTAAATTGATACTTACGTACAATAGATAGTTGTAATAAATATCTGTCAACTAATAAATCAATAGACCTTGCACCTATTAAGGCACACTTAAGTAGATTTGCTTTAGGTGGGTGGCTTTTAAGTAAGAATTAAATCGGTCAAGTGCGAGTTGACCTCACGATGTAGTTCGTAAGTATAAAATAGATAGTACTAGTGGCTTAATGAGTCATAAAACACGTATCTATATTAAGAAAAGGTGAAACATCAATCAACGCCTTTCAGATTTTTAGACATCATTATATTTGGTACTATGAAACTGGAGACTTTTTTGGTAACTATTATATTTAATTGAATTAATATAATGTTAAAGTGATTTGTGATATAGTATATTTACTTGATTAAATTTTTTGGGCACATTGCTCGCAGAACAGATGGTCGATGGGGACGAAATGTTCTGGAATGGCGACCACGTACCGGAAGACGCAGCGTTGGAAGGCCTCCCACAAGGTGGTCCGATGACCTGGCGAGGGTCGCGGGAATCCGATGGATACGAGACGCACAGGACCGGTTTTTGTGGCGACATTTGGGGGAGGCCTATGTCCAACAGTGGACGTCTTTCCGTCCAAATGATGATGATGATGATGACTTGATTATTGCATTTTTTTTTAAATAACGGTTTTATAATCGTAATAATCGTAAATAAATTAAACAAAAAAAAAATTGTAATTAAATGCTCCTTGTATTGACTTCTAATCAACTTCTAGTTTAATAATTTGGCCAAACGCACCACACCAGGTTATGAACGTATAGAGGAAAATAGAACGTACATATATACAATCCTTCCGATCGAATATTGGCCACGGTGGTCAATCTAAAGGCAGATCAATCAAGTACGCAGGAGATGTTTTAGTGAGCAAGTGTAAGCAATAAACTCACAGGTGCACTCTCGGTTTATTTACTATTATAACTTATAACCCAGTAGGAGAGCAACCTGTCAGGACCCGGGAGAGAACAGACGAAGGACCCACGGCTTTAAGTGTTTACCGAGGCACGGGGTGTCATACCACCGATTCCCGAACTCCGGGCTGCTACTGAGAAATTTCTAATAGAAAAAGCCAGTAAGTAGCAGTTTTGTCCGGGAAACGAATCCAGAACCTCAAGCTCAGCAGTCGCGCTTTGCGACCACTAAAACAACGAGGCCGCCCCATCCACAGTTAGAGATAGGAGAATCGTAAGTTCTTTTACGACGTAGGCAACCATTAACTCAAGATTTTTATAATTCCTCTGGGAATATAAAACAGGATAGGCAATGTTTTACAAGAACAAAGATACGGGGTTTTCTTACTCTATTTACATAAAATATGCTGTATTTGAATGGAACTAACCGTATCCATAACTTAACAAGAAATATTTGAGCCATGTCAAAATATTCTAAGAGAAAAATGGACCAGTAAGATTATCGGTAAGGGTACATTAGTCGAGTTAAAACTCAAAAGTTATGATATACTAAAATCCCAGAGCTGTCAGACGTAACTTATTGTTGACATTAACTTGTGTTTAGGAGATGTTTGGTCACTACAATTAGTCTGACTACTAAAATATAACTTTGTAATAGTTAACTCAATAACATATTAAAAAATTAGACATGTAAAAATAAGTAAAGTTCATTTATGTTTTTTGAGCTTTAAAGTGTATGACAAAAGTATTGGTCCATGGAAAGTGTCTGACTCTTATTATACTACTTTAGAATAATATTCTACAAAACATCTATAAAAATCAGCCTTAAAAATTAAGTTACTCTTATTTTTAGTTCCCTTTCTCACCTGGTACCTGCCCAGGGGCTCCAAGGGGGAGCTCCACAAGCACAGGTATTCAAAGCACATAAGACGCTACTGAGAACCTAAGGTTTCATCTATGTGAAAATAAGTTATGTCAGACAGCTCTGGGATCATGGTAAATGACTATCGACGCTGAGTTGCTAGCTTATCGGTTTGCTATCGTTTATGTGATACGGGGAGTGTGCATCGGAAGTGCACAATTTAATCCGCTCAGCCCGTTTCATCAGCAGATCACCAGACGTATGGCGCTTGCGCCACTGGTACATGGTAGCACCCACACCCACGCGTACAAAACGTTTTGGAAACACATTTTTGTGCGTACAGCTAAAGAGTGAAATTCCCTGCCGGAGTCTGTGTTTCTAGATAGCTACAATCTAGCGGGCTTTAAGTCAAAAAGTAAATAGGTTACTTCTAGGTATTCGCGCGCCATCTTCGTTCAATCCGCGCTTATCATCATGTGAGATAGTGTACACCCGCGAGCCTATCAATAATGAAAACAGTAAAAGGTCAAATAGGTCAAAGGTCAACAGGCTGTCGCTCTATGAAAATAATAGTATTCAACTGCATTCAGTTGGGTTAAAGCTAACCCCAACATAGTTGCGACCAGGCTAGACAGATTGATTGATTAGTACAAGTAGAGGCAAATATTTTACGAAAGTCATATTGTATTGTGCTCTGATTTTGACAAGCAAAAATATAAAGTATTAGAAACACGAATAAACATGTATATATTTAAATGCGGATTATAATACAAACTACACAAGGATTCTCAGATAAAATCTTTTTTATATTACGAATTCATTCAAATTCCATTCAAGAATATTTTAGCAAGTAATTTCGCTTTTTGTATACGAAAACCCACATGATTATACGATATGGAAGAATCGAACTCAATTCGTGTCAAGACAAGTCATTGTCAGAAAACAGATTTTGGCGTCAGTCCAGAATGAAAGATGAGAATGTGTAAACATATGAAAGGGGAAGAAAGGAAAGAAATAAAAAATGTAAGATGAAATATTACACATGACAAGAAAATATTTTCCCAATCTCAATCTTGCTGCTATACTAGTGATCCATCCCTGCTTTGCTCGATTAAGCGGTAAACTCCGAAATTTAAGTATTATGTGCAAATTAAATGCTAATTAATTAATACATTAAATTAAATATGATATAAACTAGTGCTTGACTGCGACCCACCTGATGGTAAGCAGTGATGCAATCGTTGATAGTGAGGTGCACTAGTTTATTAAGAGTTTATTCACTCTAGCCTTGAAGACACCCAAATTATAATCGGATGGGAAGACCTCAGCAGGCAAATTGTTCCAGTCCCTAGATGTACGCGGTATACTGCTGCTAATGTAGGTACTGCTGTTAATGTGGATACATATTTATGATATAGATTCATACTTTGTCATATTTTCTATCTATCTTAGCTTCTGCCATTCAAGAAGTATGTGTATTCAAGAAGTATGTGTACGTAATTGGTTCTAAATTACCTATTTGATGGTTAGGTAAATTATCCATTTGTCGTACACTTATTTCTTAATTAGCAAAAGTTACGATAGATTGAAAATGTGACAATGTATATATTTTATTCTTGACCGACGTCTTTTTTGCTATTTTTTTTTGGCATATTTTTAGTAAGTTTATAAGTATGTAATATTTTAAGTATCATATGTCATATGTATTATTTTACTGAACTATGTTTCGCCGATTTACAAAATAACTTTTTACTATTGGCCGAAGCCTTTTGAACTTTTTCATTTGTTAAATGATTTATTTTCCATATTTTCACCACACCGAGACAACATTTTACGGAATTTTGGTCACTAATATGTAGACGGTTACTTGGTAACATTTTCAATATTAATTCATTAAACCCCGAGCGAACTCCGGCATTCGCTCTCTCATTTCTTTCTATTGTGTCTCTAATTCGAAAGGTTAAATTAAAACAGTGTCATAAAAAGTCGATATGTTGTGCTACAAAATTTAGTGACAGAAACGAGTCGCTGCAAACCGGCTTCACGTAGTCTTGTCTGCCCTACCCCTCGAGTGTAATTCAAATACGCGTAGGTGAGGAGGGGTAGGGCGGTCAGCGAGCTAAGGAGTAGGTGGTTTGAAGGCCCGCCGCCGCGGCTGGCGAAGCCGGACAGCAAGCCGAAGCTGTGGTGGTGAGCTTGCTACATGCTGCATGCCTGCTTGCATGCAGCTTTACACCAGCAGCTTATACTTGCTGCATTTTACACGTCTGCTAGCATGTTGCGTGCCTGCTGCATGTTGTGTTCCTGCTTGCATGCTGCATGCCTGCTGTATATTGCATGTCTGCTGCTTGTTGCATGCCTGCTTGCATGCTGCATGCCGGCTGCATGTTGCATGCCTACTTGCATGCTACATGCCTGCTTGCTTGCTACATGCTTAAAACAACAAAAAAAAAATCTTAATTAAAACAGTGGTATAATGAATGTTCGGAAACAGAATACTTCGAACAAATGTTATTTCGGCTAAGTGTAACATCGGTGAAAAGTTTTTCAACCATATGAAACGTCGGAGAAACAAAAAAAATCGAATTGATAATAAATCGGTCAACTGATACAGTGGCAGAAGTGACTTCGATGAAACTAAAGAAAAAAAAAACGTTACGATAATAGTTGAAAAGTTTTAGGTGAAATGAAATTCGATCAAATATTTTTCGAACTTATGTATGATATATCCTGCTTATCATGCTGAAAACATGCGTGCTCAAATCAAAATACTTTATAATTATACACATAAGTCTTAATCAAAATACTTTTTAATTATACACATAAGTCTTTATAATATTTATAGATAACAAGAAACAGTTTTCTGTTCCTTATGAAATAAATATTAATGAGTCTAATCATATAAGTGGTATTAATATTAACGACAAGGCTCATCTCTGTCGTTGCAGCATATTGCCCCGGGGAAGGCAAAGTAAGCATTCGAAGCAATAAATCGAGCTATTTAAAAAACTTAAATTGCGTCAGTCCGGTGATTATTGTAATTGGCTGAGCATATTATTGTCGGTCAGTGTTAATTGAATGACTGTGCAGTCTACGCCTGTTATCTATTTGGTTTTATCCAGAATAACCTCCGAATTTTGCTTTTTTTGGTTTGAAAAGGTATGACTAAAATTAAGGATCAAACTGGTATTGATTTTATGATTGCATGGTAGGTTTTTTTACTTATAAATTTACCACGAGGACGGGTCCTTAGACAGCGCTGGAAAAGAATATCGGGTAGGACTTTGTCCAGTAATGGGTGAAACTGCCAGGATAGCTCGCGAAGTGGCCGGAAAGACCTCACGGCATCCTCAACTTCCGCAAAACACGGTGGAGCGTACCGTAAAGGTGTGGCCCGCTTGTGCAGAACACCGCCGTGTCCTCGTAGGGGCGATCGGCGAAAACATAGTCAAGATTTATTTTTTGGCAAACTTAAACAAGATAGATTTGTCAATCAAATCGCCTATTAGAAAACCAGCATTTATTGCATTTAAGTAAATTCCAGCGTCTTATCTGTCCCAATATAATAATATAATATTCACACAACTATCGCACAACGCTGCCTAGTCCCAAGCTAACCAGAGCTTGTGTACTGATTACTAGACAACTAATAAACAAACTTAAATATTTCTAAATATATATAAAAGAAACCCAGATATAAATTAAACCCAGACACAGAACAAATGATAGCGCTCATCATACAAACATTTGTCCTGCGAAAGCGAAAGACCCAAACATTGCTTACAATGCCTTTTCAGAAATGGTTTCTTTTTTGTATACTCAATGCTTTCCTGAAACTCTTGTCTCTGTAAACGTGAGAAGAAGGCCTAGTTGGGTCTCCAATGGTATTAAAATATGTAACAAAAGGAAACGCCAATTACTATGGCAATATAGACAGAAACCTACCGATATGAATAAAAACAAATTTAAAAGTTATTCAAAATTACTTAATAAAATCATTTATATAACTCAACGAGCACAAAATATACATAAAATTAAAACGTCAAATAATAAATCTAAGACTACATGGGAAATAATAAATCAAACAAAACTAAACATACCAAAAAACACTATAGATAAAATTCAGTACAATAATAAAACTGTAACTGACCCCCAAATCATTGCAAATATATTTAACGATTACTTTATAGATAAAATTGAACCTATGACTATCTCAGGAATCCCAGTCACTAAACATATTTTATCTAGAAAAGATTCAATGTTCATCACCCCATGCCACTCATATGATGTATTAAAAATTATTGCGGCCTTAAAATATACAAACAGTGTAGGATATGACGGAATATGTACAAAAATTATTAAGTCGGTAGCACATGAAATCAGTAGTCCCATAAGTTATATTATTAATTTAAGCATCAGTGAAGGAATATTTCCCAATGCGCTAAAAAAATCCATTGATAAACCACTGTTTAAGAAACAAGATAGGGAGCTAATAGAATTTTACAGGCCAATATCTTTAATACCAATAATTTCAAAAATTATTGAAAAATATATCTACAAGGAACTTAACAACTACTTTGAAAAAAATCATATACTCTGTGATGAACAAAAAGGATTTAGAGAGAAAAAAACTATTAACTTGGCCATATACGACTTCTTACATACTGTTATGACAAACATGGATAAAAACACACCAGTCAGTGGTATTTTCTGCGACATGACACAAGCTTTCGACTACGTACAACATAATATATTACTAGATAAACTTGAAGCATATGGTATAAGGGGAAATATATTGAATCTGAGACAATCATACCTACATGACAGGAAACAAGTAACTCAAATTAGTCGAATAAATATAATAATATATAATAATAAAAAAACATTAACTGAAGCGGTTAAGTGGCTCAATAACAATAATTTGAAAATTAATATAAATAAAACTTACTCTAGTCTTGACATTACACATAATAATAATAAAATACTGACAGTTAATATTATCAAATTTTTAGGTCTAACAATCGACAGAAACTTAAATTGGAAAGCACATATTGAGATTCTAGTCAAAAGATTAAGCAGTAGTGCATATGCGATATATAAATTATCTTGTACAGCCTACTATGGTTTGGTCGAGTCTGTCATTAGATATGGTGTTATCTTCTGGGGTAACTCAACCGATAGGGATATCATTTTTAAAAGACAAAAGTACTGCTTAAGGTCCATGTTTAATCTCAAAACTACTGATAGTTGTAAAAATTATTTTATTAAATATCGTATATTAACTTTCCCTTCACTTTATATATTAGAAATAACAATGTTTGTAAAAACCAATCCACATTTGTTTTCTCGTATGGCAGACAGATTCCCAAGAAATAGACGTGATGATAGCAAACTATGTGTACCTACGTCAAGAACTGCATTTATGCGCAAGAGTGTTTTTTGCATGGCACCAATTATTTATAATAAATTGCCCAAAAGTTGGAAAGAACAAACTTCATCTAAACTTAAACAAACAATGAAATCGTTTTTGGTACAGAAAGCATATTACAGTATTACTGAATTTTTAAGCCACTCTGTGAATATTGTAAATAAATAAATAGCAATGGAGGATTTAAATATGTCTATATTAATAATTTTACTACAATTGTATACTTATTAAAATGATGCAAATCTTCATAGTGAAAATTATAATCTGTAATGCTTGACAAGGTAAATAATATAATTTGATAATGTAAATAATTGAATATCAGAAATTTGTTTGATTAACCAATGTTTAATATAAATGTGACATTTTAAAAAGAATTAATTCATGGATACTATATATAATTTATTGAACCTAAGATATTTGCACGTCATGAAAAATGGCAGGCATGTCGTGACCCATTCTTATTTAAGATCTTGCATGCATGTATTGTTTTAATTCTGTATGCATACACATGTTTGAGCAAATAAAATTTCTTATTCTTATTCTTATTCCTGGGTGGGAATAGCACCCACGACCTCTGGCATTGCTATGCTGACTGCTGTCAGGGCCACTAATCACTAGACCAGCAGGCCAGTCAAATCAGTACAATGTTAATCAAGCTATCGGATAACTAGCACTTTGCGACTTCGTTCGCGAGAAATGTTTTCATAAAAACTAGAAAACTACTTAAACCGTATTTGTGGGTAGTTTTAAAAAAACTAATAAAAACAGTCAATATTATTCATTTTCATTAGAATTTGTGCCAAGTTTCAAGTTTATTAACCTAAGAATTAAGAATCCTCCATACAATCTTTAATAATTCTTCTATACTGTTATAGTACTTTATTATTGAGTTAGGTGATTACTATTAAAATTTGTGCCAACTTTCAAGTATATTGACACACGGAATGAGACACTGCATACAATCGAAATTCCCCATTTTTACCCCCTGGCCCTTATAGGTTGAATTTCCAAAAACTCTTTAGTGCTCGCCTATGTCATAAAAGGAAGCCTTGTGTAAAATTTTACGTTCCTAGTCCCAGTAGTTTAAGCTGTGCGTTGACATGTCAGTCAGTCATTTTCTCCTTTTATACATACAGAAGAAGATAACAGGAGTACTATGTAGAATAATATGGAAGTAAATCAAAAGTAAAGCACTAAGTCAGTTAACCAAAATAACATCCAAAATAAAGGTGCGAATATAATACTTTCAAGTATTGACCAGTAAATTCAAATTGCATCAGTACGAGCTATAGCACCTTTGAAAATATATTAAAGTTGGAAGACCATAAATCGAATTTTCGCCCGAAGGACTTTATAACAAGAGTAAGTCCGTATTTCTAAAGCCCCGATAACGTGAATTTTCGGTACTCTATAGATGGCCGGCGTATAAACACTGCCTTTGCTGGGTAAATATTACTTTTCGTACCGAACGAAATTCAAATTCAATCCAAAAGCTGTTTTGAGACCTTTGTGGAGTGGGAGAGCAAACTAAGGACTATTTAAAAAAAAGTAAATGAAAATATAAAAGTGGTTAAAGAACACAGGATTATTTAATCGAACATGATATAAATAGTTTAATTAAGTAACAAAACCAGTATAAATAAAACATACATACACAAAACCATAGCAATATAAATCTAAAGACAGAACTTGAAAACCTTCGCTTTTTAGTAAAGACGGTCAAAACTACGACAGTTAATACCAAAAACTTCAATATAATTGTCAAATTTTCAAATCTCGCAAAAATTCTAGAGTACCAGTGTAGTGTACCAGTAATACGATATAACATATCCATTCCGAAGTGTAATAAAAAACTTTTTACAAAAAAAGAATAACCGACTTCTTCGATCTTCTTCTTTTTGTAAAAAGTTTTTATTTCACACATTTTAGTTGCGATACACTTATAAACAGAGTGCCTATTTCTCATGATGATTCCAATTAACCCAAGCACTGCTAGGTAACATTGATTAATTACGGAGTTCCAGTGCCTATCTTCCGACTCCATCATCATCATCGGTTCACTTCGATGATACAATTTTCAACGATTTATTTATTTGTTATATTTATTTATTTTTTTATTTGTTGCAATTTTTTAACTATTCAGAACCATTTATTTATTTGTATTGTCATACTTAACTATCTTCATTGTGATATCTATGCGAGTAAGAAGTTCCGTTGATCATTTCTGGTCTTCTTCATCAGTCCACTTCATCAAATGTTACTTTTTGACTGTAAATGCTTAAGTTCTCGATGCAAATAACAAAATCACTATATGGTTGCCTATAATATTTGAGGAGTTCCCTCGATTCCGCCAAGATACCATCATCAGATCCCGACTTGGTGACTATGGGACCATTTGGGAAGTATACCCTTTTCAACAAACAAAGAATTTTTCAAATCGGTTGGCAAGCGACGAAGTTATGCGCGAACAATCATAAAAAAAAAATACAAATATCCGAATTGAGAACCTCCTCCTTTTTTAGAAGTCGGTTAACAAATAATATTGTAGGGTTTTTTAGTACATTAAGTTTTGGTTTGTTATTTCTCTATAACAACTATGCTATCTAACGAATTTAAATCATTTTAAACAAAGAACAATTTAGGATTCCTCTTCTAATCACACAACCTTCTTCAGAACTGCCTGTGGCGCTGATGATCTTCATTCGTCACAATAATATAAAATTATGAGTAAGCATATTATGAGCTCCAGATATTCTCTGACACTATTGTATATATGTTTAGTGTTTGAATAATTATAATATTTATGTAATTTTATTTTTTGTTTGTTTCAGTCGATTACTAATCTGTTAAGTACAAATTTATTAATTGAAGGTTTATATATATATATAAAACATTCAATTAATAATATTGAACGTTATTAAAAACAATGCGCCTCAAAGATATATTAGCAAAACCGTAGAGGCTCAGCAGGACCTATTTCCATTAGGGCCGCAGGAAATATCTGAAAAAGAAAAGTTTCTAAAAAGCAAAGGGCAACTAAAGGACATAGGTGTGGTTATAGTCAGTAAAAGTTTTGAGCACGCCATCATTCTGGCGGTAAGTCTCCACTTTTAGGAGTGGCTGGAAAGACGTCACGGCGTCCTTAACTTCCGCATAACGCAGGTCCTCACCGGACATGGTAAATTCGGGAGGTTTTGTGTGTTACCATTGTGTGGACCGCCTGGAGGACACGGTCGAGCATACGGTGGAAGTTTGCCCCATCTGGGTATGGCACCTCCATGTCCTCGTGGGGGCGATCAGCGGCGGCGCGAGGTAATGGCCCTCTCACCTCAGCCGCCGAGATTCCGTTCCCGATTTCCGGCCACTGTAGGCGCGGGCTCGCGGACGGTGAGCAATGGGTAGCTCGCCGTCCGACCGTCCGGTAACCGTCCAAACCGAGTCTAAATCTTCGACCGCGCGTAGTGTTAAACGCGCGCATCAAGATAATGTCAGAAACCGTAGGGGCCCAGCAGGGTCGAAGCCTACTGATGCCAAGGGTCTGATTCTCAAAGGAAGAGTCGGCCCTGGTATGAAAGGCAATGCCATGCCAAACCCACTCTTGTTCCTTAAGAGTGGGTTTTTAATCAGTAAAAGTCTGATACACCCTCCCGCACCACCCAGAGCGGGGGATATCATTTAATAATTTTCCTACCGAAAAAACAAAGTCTGATACGCCCTCTCGAACTACCCTAAAGCGGGAGTAGTCAATGGACAATTTCCCAACTCAAAAATAAAATAAGAACAATTAACAGCGTACGTCTTCTTAAGTAAGCTTCACCAGGTGAGAGACCAGCTCATAGCATGTATCAGGAAAATGTATGTGACGCTGGTATTCTGCTGGATCCCGGCAGTGACTATACGGATAACAAGTACATTCAAAACAGTAAACACTTGAAAAATTATGAGGCAAGTTAATTTAAGCCACTAGCAATCTTTCAGGAGATGAAAATACATAAATAAACAAAAAAAACATACAATCCAACCAACAAACATATGAGAAAAAAATCTGCCTCTACTCGACAAAATGTAGGGTACAGCTGAAGTACTGCTAATAAATTAAAAGTCATTCTGTATAAAAATTTTCGTGACTCCACAGAGTAATGGGTCCCTCCATATTCATATTTTTCTTTTTCTTTCAGATTAAAAAAAAAAATCTTTGTAATATCTCAAATCCTTTTCATACGTAATACCTTGTAATCATAGTGACGTTTCGTCTAAGAGAATGTTGACCTATGAGATATTTCCAAAAATATTTAGCATCATTTTAATATCAAGGCGAGCATATAAAACGTCTATTTTACATAAAAGCATTTGTGTATTCTTGTTTCGATGCAAAATCACACAAAACTGATTCTTTTGAAACAATTTCTAATTTATCTTTTTTGAACAAACAATTATTCTGTATAAATCTTTCTAAAATGCTTGATGCAATTCAATTAAATTTTTTTAACCTATTTTTACATTGGGTAATTTGAATTCATTATTCAATATTGAAAAGATTAAAAAAAAAAAAAACTATTTAGTACCAACTTATTAAAAGATCTAAATATAAGCATAAATTATTTGTATTTTCATACAATCATGTTTTAGCCGTGACATTGTTTTTTTTTGTTTTCTACAATAGAGAATGGCTGATTTTTTATTATGCTGCAGGCAAGTCTAAAATTTCCAATGAATTAAGAAACCTCTAGTTTATAAATATCTGTATTTTTAGCGTAAAAAAATATTTTACACAGTTCCAAATAAACTGAAAGAATGCCTTGATTTTTAATAAAAAAAAAATTAAAATAAATTAAAACTGGATTATAAGACTGTGAGACAGGTTTTCTCTATAAATACCTGTTCTACTTCTCGAGCTGTCAAACAACTGTTTAATATTGATAAGTAAGCATAATAAATATCGAAATATTTTCCGGGACGGATTATACGATGGCAATAAATGGTCGATACATCCCACGCTTTTCTTTTATCCACAAATTAGCGTTGAATCGTAAAAATAGTTCTAACGAACTCTAATGGTCCACCCGTCTAAGTTGCATGAATATTCATAACCACGAACTGCTAAATAATGAAGTGATTATAATTGCTCTATGGCTATTAGTCACATACATATTTACATAATGATTGAATCTGGATAGGCAATAGTAATGTTGGGTAAAAGCCAGTGCAGATTTTACTGCAAATGAATACCAGTTACTATTCCTGGTGTTTCTTAGTATTATTTCACAAATACGTAATTGAAATAATTCCTGGAACAGTATTGTGTGAGTGATATTGGCATTTGGCTGTAACCGGAGCTGAATCGAACAACACGAGATCCGTCGAATACCTATCTTAAGAACATGTAGTGAACGGCAAGGTCGCGGGGGTATAAGTTTCTTTCCAATTTTATATACACATATAATCTCAGCTATGTATGTGTTAATAGTGACGTTAATAAATATTTTAGAAACAGGTATTCTCTGATTACCGGCCAGCACCATGGGGCGTGATCGAAATCGATTGTTTATAGCGTGTAGTGTTTTTTGTAAATGTCTTTTTATATCAGGTACGGTAGCCAATAATTGTACGGTACCTATTTACTAATGCTGGAAGTACAAAGTAAAATAAACTTTGAGTTATCATAAAGTTTTCGGATAATCTATAACGTTAATCACGTTTGCGTTCCCAACGGGATAAGCAGAACTAAATGAGAGCTAAAACCCTCGAAAGCCTCGCTCGACATAAATCAAGCGAGTTAAAAGTCGATAAAACACAGACTACTTTGGCATGTAAATGCGCGCTGCAAGAAATTACGGTCTTAATTTAATGTCCAGTCAGCAAAATGATTTGTAGAACTAAAAGGCACTCAGACCGTGAATATCTTCTTTTTTCGAATAATGAAATTTAGGTTCGCATTATACTTGAAACTCCCGCCCTTCTCAAAACTTCGTAATCGTGGCATTGAATTAATGGGACGCATTTTTAATTCTGGATTATTAGAATTCGTACTTTTCTCTAACTTTGAGACAATATTGAAACGAGAGAGCAATGGAATTTCCTATTAGATATCTAACGTTATATTACAATATCTTTGCTTCCAAACACGGAATTTAATAAAACATGCAATTTAAGATCCGAAGAGGAACCATCGTAAAATCTAGAAAAATATATTTTGCATAGGTAAAGTTTCAGCGGTATCCATATCTTGCAGAATCTACTAGCGCCATCTGTAGTCATAGCTAGCAAGCAATTGATTACTTTTCTTGGTTCGTGGTTTGGAACACAACACTGACTCACAAGATCTTTGTACACGTTTAATGTAGAGGACGTGCCGTTCGACATGGCTCTACATATCACGCTCGTAACGTGATTGGAATTGGTTAAAAAAACAGATTTTATTTCAAACACTGTGTTGTTTGTCACATGGTGAGCGAGTTTGATTGAAAAAAAGAAAGATTTTTTTTTGTACTGTCTAGTAATTTCTATGTGTTTCTGTGTCTATGTATTATTGTGTACTACTTACTATACTATTAAGCAGTGGATGTATGTGTATATAGGGCTTTTTTTAGGTGGAAAAATCATCTAATGACAAATCCCGCTCTTGGGCGGAGCGGGATATAGTGGCAGACTTTTACTGACTAAAAACCTACTACTGTTCTTTCTTTGCCTTCGTCCCAGGGCCCCGGGTTTCACTTTCACACTACCCGTGGCCCCAGTATGCTTCGACCCTGCCCTTACGATTTGCTGACATATCCCTGAGGCGCGCGTGGAACAGTACGCGCCGTCGACGACTTGGGCTCGGTTCGGTTACCGGACGGTTACCGGACGGTTGGACGGCAAGCAATGGGCGGCTCGCCCTAAGCCCGCACCTACGGTGGCTTTAAATCGGGATCGGAATCCCGGCGGCGGTTGGGGCGAGAGGATCGTTGCCTCACGCGATCGGCCGCCTCCTTTGCTAGCATTACTGCTTCACAGAAGGAGGCGGCCGCCTGCCACTCCTCTTCGCCCCGGACCATGCACTGTACCAAGGCCCAGCGCGAGAGATCGCCGATCGATCCCGAACTTACCGTGTTCGGTGAGAACTTGCGTCATGCGGAAAGTGAGGACGCCGTGAGGTCTTTCCAACTATGCCTCAAAGAGGGAACTTACCGCCATAATTGTGGCGTGCAATGGCAATGTGTATAGGGGTGAAAGATTCACAATCATGTAGGAATTTTTTT
This sequence comes from Mythimna vitellina, assembly GCA_949316375.1. Classification (NCBI taxonomy): domain Eukaryota; kingdom Metazoa; phylum Arthropoda; class Insecta; order Lepidoptera; family Noctuidae; genus Mythimna; species Mythimna vitellina. The sequence goes on from OX438688.1 coordinate 15,373,356, forward strand.
TATGGTGGGAAATCAGCCAATGACTGCTTCCGTTTTAGTGTAGAGCGAGAGGGCGCCCTTTGTGTTGTAGGATCACAGGTTCCCTTCTCAGAAAATCCACGCGGCCCTAGTGGCACAGGCATCGGTCTTGCTGGGCCCCTACCGTTTGCTACATGTTTTTAAGGCCCTAATTCCCGAGCAGTGCTATAAATTAATATAAAACAGCGACTTTCTGAAGCCTACTCCTCGGTAACGACTGAGTCAATAGGTTTGAAAAAAATAATGTTTATTTTAGATTCATATACACCATTATCAACATTATGATTTTTTCGTAAGACTAAATAAACAACATGATATTTTTTCGCTTGACTTGAGCAATATGTTCTTTAGAAAAATGTTTACACTAAAAAAAAAATGTTGGTTAAGTGTTCTTCAGAATATACATAGCTCGATTTACTTATGTAAATCGATCAGTGTTTCGCAAAAAACTAAAATTATGTGTGCATTTAATTAAAATTAAAATGTTCAAGGGACTGGAGTGCATGGAACACTACGCACTATTGACGACTTGGGCTCGGTCCAGACGGTTACCGGGCGGCGAGCCACCATTTGCTCGTTGTCCATAAGCCTGCGCCTCCCGTGGCTGGCAGTTGGAGTCGGGGTCGCGGCGGCTGAGCGTGAGTATGTTCTTTCCCACACACGTACGGCCGTCTCCTTCACTGGCATCCGGACCATTGCCTGGCGCGAGATATCGCCACCACCGATTGCCTAATTATGTAGGAAGTTATGATCATTATTAAACATCACAGTTACACACAACACACAGTTACACATCACAGTTATCACATGTTTTTTATTTGTCTTATATGAAAATCTTGAAATAAACTTAAACGTTTCATACATTAACCTGTAACACGGATGGAATATATAAAGTAACGATTTCACTACTTCAGCTAATGCGTTATTAATAATTCACGTGATTGCTTAATTAGGTTCGAGTAATCAAACTAAGGTTTGACGATATTGCTACTGTGCTCCCCAGGAATTGAATTGGTCTTATAATTGCATGGTACCTAATAGCATATCTTAGCATAGCATAATCAGCCTAATAATGTTCCCACTACTGGGAATTACGCCTCCTCTCTAGAATAGGGAATGGGCCGTTATGCACTACGCGGGTCCAGTGCGGGTTGGTAGATGTCACATGTATTCGAATTTTTGGTTCTAGGATATACCGGTTTTCTCACGATGTTTTCCTTTACCGTTTTGAGGGCAGGGGTGATAAAATAAATTACACAAAGTAATGCGCCTGGCTGGGTTTGAACCCAAGACCTACAACTCGTAAGTCGGGGCATGGTCTTATTAAGTTATTATTTAAAAACTTTAGGTAATTATTTTATTATTTTTTTCCAGTAAGAGTGTTACTAGTTGGTTAAAGATTATAATTTTTTTTTTCGGTGGGAAAATCATCCAATGATATCCTCGCTCTTGGGAGGAGCGTGAGGGTATGATAGACTTTAACTGACTAAAAACTCACTCCAGTTCCTTCGTTGCCTTTCATACCAAGACCGGGTCTTCTTTTCAGAAGCAGACCTTTGGCCTCAGTAGGTTTCGACCCTGCTGGGCCTATATGGTTTACTGACATCTTGAGGCGCGCGTGGAACAGTACGCGTCGTCGACAACTTGTGCTCGGTCCGGACGGTTACCAGACGGTCGGACGGTGAGCTACCATTGCTCGCCGTCCACAAGCCCGCGCGCCTGCGGTGGCCGGTAATCGGAATCGGAATCCTGGCGGCTGGGGCGTGAGCGCCGCTTCTTCGCGCGTGCGCTGCACCTGCTACTCCTCCTCGCTTCGGACCATGGCCTGCACCAAGGACCGGCGCGAGAGATCGTTGCCCCTGATCTCTCTGCTTTGCCCTAGTGGGGCACACCTCTACCGTTTTAAGTATAGCCTTGCATGTAAAAAAAAACTCATTGCGAAGCCAAGAAAATGCAATTGCGTGCGGGTAATTAGTTTGTTCAGTTAATTGATCATGCACCTAATTCTATATTGTTGTTAAATGAAAAAACAAAACTATCTATAATTTATTTGCTTTGTTTAGCTGCTAATTTAATTTGAGTGGATTGAATTACAATTCCTTTCATAAAGATAAATAGGAGAGTTTTGAAACACTGTATTTTAAACAGAATTCTGGCTTGTTTTATGTTAAGTTCACGGCTTTATTATGATACGATTAGCAGCGTGCACGTGTGCTAAACTGTTTAACTTTGTTCAATTTTGAAACAGGCTATTCCTCAAAATGCTCTTTGCGAAAATCGATACTTACATGCCTACACAATAAATGAAGAAGTAGGTTGTGACCTTGTTGATAAAAAACAATTACAACTACCGTCTGTTCTCTGTTAGCACAGTTCTACGGTGTATGACAAGCCAAGCGCCTTTCAGAAAAACACGAGCAATATTTGCTACTAGCTTTTGCCCGCGACTTCGTCCGCGTAGAAGTCGGAAATGGTTTTATGAGGTTTTTTGAGATACGAAAATATGAAATATTATTAATTATCTTCTCGTGTGTGATAGTCCAATGAATTGTATGGCGAGCGATATTGTATTTTAAGATAAAATATTATAATATCTTAGGCGTGTGCAGCGCCCCTTAGTGAACTCCACTGCGGGTGACGTAAAACCTACGACAAACTTATTATTTGCGGTTGGTACAGTAATCGGGTCTAGGGATCGAACCGCAAAATTAAGTTTGTTTTTTATTGTATATACTTTTCCGGGATAAAAAGTACCCAGTGTGGTGCCCAGGATATTAAAAAATAATTATACAAAGTTTCATCGTAATCGAACCGGTACTTTTTGCGTGATGCCTAAACAAACGGACAGACAAAAAATTTTTAAATCTTATTTTTGTGTTCGGTGTCGGTCTAGTAACACCCCCCGCCATTTATTTTTTTGATATTTTCAATGTACAGAATTTTCACTTCTACAGATTTATTATAAGTACAGCTAATTTATTTCCAGAAAACCTTGTCTAGGGCGTGTTACATTAAATAATACATTATATATAAGGTTAACCACGACGCGTGAAGTTTACTAAACAATGCTACAATGTTCCGACATACATTATGTAGGATCAGGCGAAAAGTCAGGAATTCTTACAGCAAAGCGAGCGGAAGTTCCTGATCGATCATTTGGAGGTATCAAGTTCGACTGAGGAATTCCGTATTAAACTTTTACGAGGCGCATTCACACTCACTATCAAAGACTTATACGTTTTCTTCCAGTCAGTCAGGTCAGTGACTTTATTGTATTTCAGTAAGGTTGAAAATACACCTGCCTTGCTTTTCATACCTTCTTAGAAAACGCTCTTTAGGTTTATTTCATCCTTTTCAGGAAAGGTATGGGATGGCTGAAGGCTGTCTTCATCTCGGTAAACGTTTCTTGCGCTAAAGTTATCAGAGACTTAATAGTCCGTAAAGGTCGCCGGGTGCTGCGGCTTAATATATCTTTGGAGTCATACGTAGGGACGAGAGTTATGGCCAAGGTTGTACTTACTTGTACGAAGATAACAAGGCTATTTGTGTAGCAACTTGTTACCAGGGAATTCTAAACTAGGAATAAAAACTCTATGTGGCTATGAATCTTGTAAAATAGTAGTGTGAATACGATACCCGGGGCCCTAGGACGAAGGCAACGAAGGAACAGGAGTGGGTTTTTAGTCAGTAAAAGTCTGACACTATCTCTCGTTCCGCCCAAGAGCGGGATTTGTCATAAGATGATTTTCATACCCAATAAAAAAAAAACTCTATCTTTAAACGATACTTCGTGGAACCAAATTAATATAATAAATTATACAAAAATCACTTTAGCTCCTTTTATTCTGAAATCTAGAAAAAATACCATCTTTTTAAACGCTTAACAAAACGGTTTCTTATTATTATATAAGTTACAAAAGAGTGTTATGATATGAAAAGATAAACAGCAAATATCCACAAACGTCGACGTTAGGGGATCATTTCGCACACCACGAGCAGGTAGCTGAAACCAAATTGTTGAGGATTTCATTTTATTTCACGGATACCTTCCATTTCATGAAATTTTAATCAGTATACTTTGTGTATCAACTGGATTAATAAAGGTGTGTATAAGTCACCGAATATTATTATGAATACCGTTTGTTTGTGATAGATCACGTAAAATTGTAAACTTTTTATTCTCAACTAGCTTTTGCCAGCGGCCCATCCCCCCCATTCATCCTCGTAGGGGGCGAATTTAGGAAAATGCTTTCTCATTCTTTTTATACATCATTAAAGGAACCTCTGTGCAGAATTTCAGCGTTCCAGGTGCAAGATTTTGAGCTGGGCGTTGAGGAGTCAGTAAGTGAGTTAGGACTTTGCTATAAACGAGTATATACAGTGTGGAAAAATAAGTCAGGCCCTGGAGGAAAACTACCTTAAATCTTTAAGTTGGCTCATTTTACTTAAAGGAGACTTTTCTTTATTTTTAAAAAGAAACAAAACTGCATTCAAAGATTTTCTAAAACTCGCTTGCCTCGCCCGGGACTCGAACCAACTAAAATTAAAAAATAACAACGATAGGATTATTATTCAGGATAAAATTTCGCTTACAAATATTTGGCCTTGAAATTAAAAATTATCGTAAAATCTAACATTAACTTTATTTCATTATCAATTTGTTACACTTATATTATTTAACTGATAAATTGTTCGAAAAGTTCCGGCTGGATTTTATTATTTCCTGGGTTTTAATCAGTAAAAGGTATTTGTTTGATGATATCCTCAAAAAAAACACAGGGTATACCTACAATTATCTGGTGATATATTAAATCGACAGTGGAAAGGTAAAATGGCTTAACTGCCACTTTGGTCGAAAATAAATTATATAATTATCAGCAAATTTTTCTACGTCGATTTGTTTAGGTATCGTATAAATCGAACGACTTTTTCGGACCTAATTTTTGTGAGATATTTTATGTTTTGGAAACTAAATGCTCTAAATAATTTTTAATTTTTGAATTAAATATTATCAGATCATTCATTTTCACGAATAAATTGTATTTTTCATCTTTATACTCCGCATAAGAAACAAGATATGTTTTTTATTATAAAAAATAAAACTTTTTTGAATGATGGTTCAGCGATTTTACCTTTCCACTGTCGATATATGTACCTATAGTTATACTTATCACCCAAGATGAAAATTTTAGGATTGGTGAAAAAGTAAACCAAGTAGAAAGAGGAGGTATTTTTCCTCGAAGCTCTGAGTAAAATAAATTATTTTTACACCAATTGGAGCGTGACAAAACCGATTGGTGGCGAAGTTTGGTAATTATCGAGTTTAATCACTTTCGGTGGAAGTTGTGGGTTGATATCAAAGCGATCGCGAGTATTATGGTAGCTTAACAATGACACGTTTATAGGTAAATCCAATGGGCAAATAGATTCATGTTGGCCGTTGCTCGCTAATAATCACACGCGCCGCAAACACATAGTTTATACTGCACGACTGTGTACTGTGTGAGAAAATTTATTTCAGTTAATCTTGTTTTCATAGTTGCCTATAAACAGCTTTGGGCAGCGGCAATAAAGGCCTTTATTTTTTCCGGAATAGTTTCGGTATAAAATTATTCTTTCTGTATGGGTTTTCTCCTGTTATTTTCCTGTGTAGGAAAAGTAAATGTACCTATTCATTCTAAGGTTCAAGATCATGCTATAGAAGAGTTTGGAAGTGTGAGTTATTTTTATATAGAATCTTTTTTATAGTGTGAATATGAGAACACTGTAGACTCCACGGATTTTTAGATTACTTTCTATTTTGACCTACTTTTTTTTTTTGGGGTACTTTAAATGACTGGTTTCCACTGTCCTCATATACCTATTTAATATTGTATTAAGGACGTATTGTAAAACAAATTATTTTTTCAAAAAATAACAATGGAGTTTCTTGGCGGTTCTTCTCCATAGAAAACGACTATTTGGAACTGTGCACTAGCTTCTGAAGTTTTATAATTGCCCATGTAGGCCTAAGTGAAATTAAAAAGTTTTAATTTTAGTGTTATCTATCTTCGCCATTTTCTTGAATACAGCTGACGTGTAGCGTCGCACTATTTTTAAAGACTTCGATGCAGACGTTGCAACTGGAGCAGACTTATTAGTTTTGACTGTTACACTAATGCAACGTGCACGTGCAGTGCAGAAACTTGTGAGCAGAAGTAAAGAGCTTTTAGTGGCGCTACAGGGAATCAAAGTTATTTGAGCCGTTCCACTGATGGTTTTGGTGGAAGAAAATAATACTTGAAGCCATTAAAAGTTGAAATCATAACATATTCCGATCAATTTAGACATCCGAGGTTACGAAAATTCGCACCCAGTTGAGAATTGGTGGGATTGTTCAAAACACCATTATTTAAAATGAAATCTATAAAGTTCTCATCGATCCGACACCTGCAAAAAAGAACTCGGGGACAAAGGTCACAAAAACAAGTTTTTACCGATTTTCAGTAAAACGGTAAGTATTATCGTAAAATAAGCTCAGAAAAAAATTGTATACACTTGAGGGAGGCTTATATGTAGGCCAACAGTGAACGTTTTTCGGCTGAAATGATGATGATGATGATAGAATTTAAGTAGGTGCGTAATTATTAAGTAGTGTTTCCCTCATAAGTCAAAGTCAAAGTCAAAAGTTTTCTGTTTCACATAGGCCTACATGGGCACTTATAAAAAATCAGAAGGTAGTGCGCGGTTCCAAATTGGTTGTTTCCTATAGAGAAGAACAGGCAAGAAACTCTATGGATACCCTTTAAAAAAAAAAATATTGTTCTAACAACATTTCCATATTATAGTATTTAAGTAGATATTATGTAACGCCAGTGTAGACTGGTCAATATTGTACTAAAAAGTACTATAAAAATAATCATAATAAAAAGTGAGTAAACATAAAAAGGTATATGATTTTCTGGGGTGTTTTGTGAATACATAAAATGTACTTTTGGTATGATTACGCTCTTACTGAATTTAGTTAGAAATACAAACAAGAAATAGAGGTTAGTTATTATTACACTAATATTCAGAGGTGCAAGTTTGCGAGTGTATTTGTATGTTTGTTACTTCTTCATGCTCAAACGGCTGATCTGATTTCGATGAAACTTGGCATACGGGTAGACAATGTCCTAGCACACAGAATATTCTTATCACGGCCGTAGGTTCCCCTGGGAATTTTTTTTACATTTACGCGGGCGAAGCCGCTGTCAGCAGCTAGTAAAAATATACTTCATTCAAGATACGTCCTTCTTTACAGTAATAAATATGACAAGCGGCACCTCAAGAGAGAAATATTAATTTAGCAACGCAATAATAAGTCAAAGTAAAGTTTTACTGTCACGATGTACTCGCAATTATGTTAATTAGCAATTTGTTTGTCAGTTTGTTTGTTACCAAGTGTCTGCACAGATTACTGGAAGCCATTTACCTAAATTGAATAGATAACTAGGAATTTATGTGATTACTATACATCGTTACAAATCTCTTTTATAACAACGTTCTTTATGTGACACTTCGTAATAGGGAAGTCCAGTTTTTTAGATTTCCAACGGAAATTGTGCGATAAAAGTGTTGTGAAAGATTCCTTTGTGTAACCCAAACTTAATGAAAACTGTTAGACAAATAATAAACAATTTTGTCGTTTGCTCTATTTCTGCAAATTGTAAAAGACGGTTTCATTGAGTTGCTTGTAGTAACTATTCTGCTTTTTGACAAACACTGATTTTTATACATTTAGATTTTTCTTTTAGAATATTCAATTTGTAGGTTTTCGTTGTAGATAATTCAAATTCAAATAGCCTTTATTTCTGATAACATAAATACATTTCAATTATAATTTCAAAAACAAATCCATTAAATTTTACATGCAATAATTTGATATATTTTCATGCAACTATAATAATTTACAATTGCTTATTATTTATTTACTTAGTATTATATAAAGTAACTGCAAATAAATTTATTTTAATCAATTTTAGACTTACAATTCACAAAATTGAATTGAACTCTTGGGGTTTTTAAAAGTGGAGTGGAAGAACACTATCTTTCCATTTCGTCATAGTTGCATATTAGTTTATATGTATTAGTTTTATTATATTATTTAGTATGTATTTTTGTAATATTTATTTTACTATGTGTATGTATATAATTCTAATTGTATATCTTTTTTTATTGCATGTTATATTATTTATTGATAACGATTTTTTATGTATTATTTTCCTATAACTGTTCACACGGTGTCTATATCTCTATCTTCTTCCAACTTTCCTTTCGCAGGAATGCTGGAAGAGATTTCTTTAGAAATAAGCATCACGTCTGTACCTATTTTTCTGTTTCCTTCTTCTAATCTCTTATTTTGTGTGACCTTATGTCAATTTTAATAAAACAATTTTTCATGTTGATTTTTTAGGACAAAATTAGTAGAAAGTTCTATAGAGTCTATCTATAGAACTTTCTACTAATTTTGCTAAACAAACTCTTAATAAACTAGTGCGCCTGACCATCAATGATTGCATCTCCGCTTACCATTAGGTGGAATCGCAGTCAAGCACTGGTTTATACCAATTAAAAAAAAAAAAAGATCACTATCACCAACTGTAGGATTTATTCCGCGATTAGATAACATCTGTCCTACGTAATTGTTAATTAGAATTCAGTACACCAAAAGCAAAATATAATATCCAAATTAATTTCAGGAAGCACGTTCTCACAACGAATTAATTATTCTTCTTTTTTCTGACCACAGACCGGAGGATTATTTATATTTAATTTCATTATCTAACCGCCGCAGACTGCTTTACGACTTTGTTCCTTCGACATTCTTGGCTGGAAAATTAAAGCAATAAAAAAGTTTGACTAGGTATGGAGATCTCAACTAATCAAATACTGGCCAGCTTAAATAAAAATTTTAGGATTTCTCATGATGCTTTAGAAAAAGAAATACCTTTTTTGTGGTGCGAAATTACTAAAACCCATCTGTATCTTTCAGTTACCTTTAGGGTCCCAGGACTGCAGTAACGTTTTCAAACGCTCTGTAGTAGCCTGTAGGGGCTGACCTCTTTTTTAGGCGCGCGTCTACGGTAACTGAAAACCGCTCTGCAATTCCTGGGGCGGTGGCTGGGGGTTCCCTCACGGTTGCGGCCATCTCTTTCGCTCAACTTACTTTTTCGCAGAACGAGATGATAATTTCTCATTCTGTCTCTCTATAGACCATGGCCCGAACCAGGGCCGGAGGCGAGAGGTGAGAGGTCGCTGCCGCCGACTGTCTCTACGATTATACGGCTACGCTTTTGCCAAGTCGGGCACACTTCCACCGTACGCTCCAGTGTCCTCCAGGCGATCCGAACAATTGTGACTCCCGAGTGTTTCTTCCTTTTGAATCTGAAACAAGAACCATTCGAGCTGGCCATGTTCGGTGAGGACCTGCATCCGTTGGAAAGCGAAGACGTAGTGCCTCCCCCTAGCCACTTTTCAACGAGGTTACTTACTGCCGCGATTATGGCGTGCCATAGAAAAGAATAGCCGCCGAGTGGTAACGGCCCCGACTTACGAGTTCTGGACGCGGGTTCAAACCCAGCAAGGCGCATTACTTTGTGTAATTTATTTTATCACCACTGCTCTCAAAACAGTAAGGGGAAAACATCGTGAGGAAACCGGCATATCCTAGAACCAAAACTTCGAAGACATGTGACATTCACCAACCTGCAATGGGCCTGCGTGGTGGATTACGGCCCATTCCCTCTCCTAGAGAGGAGGCCTGAGTCCCAGCAGTAGGAACATTAAAAAAAGGCTGACTATACTATAGAACAGATATTAGATAGAATTATTTAAATGTTGTAATTTGTAAACTATTGTTTTGCTTATAAATATTTGTAAACATTAAATATAACATTTCAACTTTGAGTTTTTCGGCGGGATTTTTTCAAGTGAAGTTCTGTGACTGTGTTAATGCAATTGCTGTAACAATAGATTTCTAGTAGATATTTTAGTTTTGTATCTCATGTGACATCGACATAATTGGACAACAAAGGTATCATTGAAACAGGCGCGATCGCGGTAAAAGGTAGCTAAGAAATTTATTGTAGCATCGGCAAGCTTCGATGAAATACTTATTCCATCGAAGCTTACCGAGAAGGCTGACTCGATACATTTGCTGCCAAATACTGCTAAAACATTTGCGTTTTCCATTGAAAGTGAATGAATGAAAACAAAGTGTACGTATCAACTATAATTTAGGTGTCTTCAAGGCTAGAGTGAATAGGCTCTTAATAAACTAGTGCGCCTGACCATCAATGACTGCATCTCCGCTTACCATCAGGTGGGATCGCAGACAAGCACTGGTTTATATCAATAAAAAAAAAACAAAAAACTAAATACTTTTTGTACTTGATACCGGCTAAATGCAAAAACTGTGAGACTTTAGAAAAAAAAATGTACTTGCTTATGAGTAAAAAATGCGGGACTCAGACTGGCTGATCACATTTTCTTCGAGGAAATAAAGTCATTTTCTGTTGTTGAGCAAATGAAGGGGATATAAAACTAATGGAGCATGTTTTATATCTTTTTTATTCGTGCTAGTTCTAAGCTCTATGTTTTCCAGGTCTACGTAGAGATTTACAAGCTGGAGACGGAGTTTCATATCGACTTTATTTATAATCTAACCATAAGATTAGTTTAAATTCTGATTAGCAGATTCTAAATTCAAATTTATTTGGATTTGAATTTGGAATATGGTTAATTAAGGATAAATTTTACTTGGGGTTTTTTTTTAAGGTGGGAAAATCATCTAATGACAAATCCCACAGTTGAGCGGAGCGGTATATCTACCGCTGTTAGACTTTCACTGACTAAAAATCCACTCCTGTTTCTTCTTTGCTTTCGTCTCAGGGCCCTGGGTTTCGCTTTCATACTACCCGTGGCCCCCGGCGGCGATCTGTCGCGCCGGGCCTTGGTACAGGCCATGGTCCGGAGCAAGGAGGAGTGGCAAGCGGTCGCCTCCTTCTGCGAAGCAGTAATGCTAGCAAAAGAGGCGGCCGATCACGTGGGGCAATGCAAGGAGGCGACCGCCTGCCACTCCTATTCGCTTTGGATCATGGCCTGTATCAAGGCCCGGTGCAGGAACTTCCCGAACCTACCGTGTTCGGAGAGACATACCTTATACTCTAAAAACTTCACATGGTAGCTTAATAAAAAGTTTGAGATAATAATATAATATAATATTCCACAACTACTCGTATCAAACAACGCCGTCTAGTCCCAAGCTAAGCAGAGCTTGAAAAATATGCTTGGTAAAGTATTTCCATGTATAGAAAATTTTGTGAAAATTTCCCTGTGAATAAGAAATATACATTAATAATATACATATATATAAAACATCATATTTATTCATTATCACATCTTATTCAGACAAAAGGAACGAGTATTTTTGTTGTCAAGAAATGCGCGCGAAATATTTTCTGTTTAGTTTCTGTCAACTTGTTTACAGTCGCGTGTAAGCTATTGATTAAAATGTAGTACTACATGACTTGTAGTTGGGTAAGTACTTCTAAACGGGGCTTACTCGTAACCTCGTAAGGTCAGCCGGTACCGGGAATTCCGTGTACTCCCGGCCAGTCCCGGGAGCAAGCCCTAAGTGTGCGATTCGTGCGAAACGGGGGTGTCGGGGCTGAGCGCTGTCGGGCGGCAGTGTGGCGGATTGCGCGTGACGTCAGCGTCCGGGCGCGGACCGTGCCACGCAGGCGCCTCGCCGCCGCCCCCCTCCCGGGCCCCGCGCCCCGCCCACACCCTCGCCCGCCACTTCTCGGGCGGCGTGCGACACCTGCACCCGCTCGTCCGCCCACAACAACTTTCGCCTACCCGCGCCGATGCAATAAAATAAACTTTCCGTTAAAAGTGCGTGTGGGAATTTATCGGACTTGAGAATCGGACTGAAATTACTTTTCAGTGACATTTTCTAAACTTTCTGTGTTTTGTTAAAAGTTCGGATGTTTAAAGTTCAGGTAAGTAATTCTGCACAGTTAGCAATAAATCCTTGTTAATTTATTTTCGTCATTACTCATAAAAATAAAATTACGAAACAATTTTTAAAAAATTGAGTGATATTGTGATTTTATTTCACTAAAGAGAAAATCACGTTATTATCTGTACGTACTAGCTATATCTAGATCTGAGCTGTAGCTTGGTAGTTTTTGCAATATCGCTTGCAAAATATGTTTATGTGCAGCACAGCTGCAAAATTGCCTCGTATAGGTAAGATAAGCGGTTATTGGGCCCCGACGTTAAGTGCATGGAGTGCGGCGGTTGCGTAACCGGCTGCGCTGAGATCAAATCCGCGACCCCAGCGCTGATCTTGTGAACACTCGGGGTATTAGGTCCTACACGAAAATTATCTTGGAAAAACTTTCACGGAAAGGGCGCAATTTTCTGAACCCATGCGGGTACTTAAGTAGATACTGAAGTTCCTTCATTGGACGATATCGGTTTTAGTTTTTGGCGAAGGTATGTAAAATGGAAGTTGGCATCGGATTCCCGCCGTGAGAATCGTTTCTGTGCCAATTTCTGGGATCCCTATTAGTGGAAGATATATACTATTGTGTATAGAGAGAATATTAGAATAGAATATTAGAGAATATTATATTATATTATTATTAGCCATTAGAGATAATGGTGTGTAACAAGTATAAAGATATTGGAGTTGCGATGCCATTTTGATTTCATTTCGACTTAATAGGTACGTACACGATTCGCGAGATAATCCCTACTGGTTTTTGTTAAAATGCTCGTACTTTCGAAGGTGGTTCACGATTTAATCTTTGGATTACCACTGTTGAAACTCCGGGCTTTAGTTATTGTAATAAAGGACTATTGATTTGTGGTTGTGAAGCTTTTGCGTCTATTCCAAATACGTGTGTAAATGTCAGCACGTGTTTTTAAATTAGTATAGTCTTTGTCACTAATGATTTTGAGATTTCTGAAGATGAATTTGAGATTTCCAAATAAAAATCTCAGTTCTTTGAAGTATATAAGCCTTAGGGAAAGATGGCACACTTAAAGTTAACGGCATTAATATTATTATTTATTGTCTTATTATTATCACTTTAATTACCTAGTTGTAAAATTCATAATTTTACGAGTAGGTAATTCTAATTGTATTTTGACCCTCATTTATATTACTTTTTTACCTAGTTCTGTGTGCATGCAGTGGTCTCCAGTAACTGAAGGAGCACTCGCTAAAGGACCCCTTTTGTAAAACGCGATTTAGGTTGTTGCTGTGTATCCTTTATCGGAGATCCAATTAAATAAATAAATATATTTTTTGGAATATTCGAAACGGTCTGATAAACTAGCAGTTTAGTGGAGATACATTAGAAAGTTAGCATAAAGGCCAAATCAAATCTATTCGCTAGATGCGTGCCAAGATATCTGTGGAAATAGGCATGGTTATAGAAAATAATTAAAAAAAAAACTTATCGTATTTTTCTTTACCTACCTACTTAGATACAACGAATTTATCACCTGTGAACCATACAACCTGCAGTTATTATAATGTGGTTTTTGCACATGTGGTGAAAAACAAAGCTCGGCACATGTAGGCGAGTAAGCAAAATTGTTCTCACTTTATACGACCTGATTTTTTAATCTCTGCGCTTTAATTTCAATTTACACGGCTTTAGCTGGTGAAGTATTTTATTTTTTTCATAATTGTTCTGTCAATTAGCTCTTTAAAACTCTGTTTTATAAGTAACTGGAGCGTTGATACAGTAAAACAAAGTCAGCGTCGAAGGAAAGAAATACGAGAAATGTTATTTTATTTAGAAATAAAAAGAACTCGATTTTACGATACTCAATACTCGCATGCTTACATTTTATTACGGTAAGAGACTATACGACGAAGAGAGAAATAGGTACTTTTCATTACATTGCTGGTAGTAGCGCTATCAAGATAATTTTCTCCGACAAGGATGACGGAAGGGGCGAAGAACCTGTATAGAATGACAAATTGTATACAAATGAACAAGTTAATTAATTCCTCCAAAGCATTTCAATGGACCGTGCTTATTAAATTGATATATCAATTTCACATTTCGGGGCTTACTACGGTAATTTTGAGATATATGTTAATTAACTGTAATCAAGGCATTCATACATTAATTAACTGAATTCATATGAACCCTTTAGTACTTTATTTGATTATTGTTTTTTTTTAATAACAAAGCAACTCTTTACATAAAACTTTTATAAAATGAAAAACTATTTACGTGCTTTCACGATTGTGTTTGTCCTTTCAGCGAAAATATATACTATTCAAATAAGATACACTTTTTTTCGTTTCCCTCATGCATCGCCGGCCAATTCTCGTTGCTTTGTCAAGAATTTACTTTTAATGAAGATTTTAAGTCTTCGCCATTAAACTGGTCTATTTTGTCTCGTCGCAATTAAATTAGTTTAGCCGGAAATACCTATGGGACGTATGGTTGAAACCGTGGTTCGAAGTGCTAAGTGTAAGTTAGTTCAGTTTCGACACAAGTTAGCTCTAAGTGTTAGTAATTATAGCAGGTTAGCTTTTGCCAGCGGCTTCGTCCGCGTGAATGTTGTGAAGTCGAAGTTGAAGACAGATAAAAAGTAGCCTATGTACATCCTTGGAGTTTATGCATCCTCCGTACCAAATTTCATCGAACTCGGTTCAATAGTTTAACCGTAAAAGCGTAACAGACAGTCAGTTACTTTCACATTTAAAATATATATTAGTATGGAAGTATGGATGTGTAGAACAGTGATGACCGGGTGGTAATGGCCTCGACTTACGAGTTATAGGTCGCGGGTTCAAACCCAGCCAGGCGCATTACTTTGTGTAATTTATTTCATCACCATTGCTCTCAAAACGGTGTAGGAAAACATCGTGAGGAAACCGGCATGTCCTAGAGCTAAAAAGTTCGAAGACATGTAACATTCATCAACCCGCACTGGGCCTGCGTGGTGAATTACGGCCTATTCCCTCTCCCAGAGAGGAGGCTCGAGTCCCAGCAGTGGGAACATTAAAAGGCTGATTATGCTATGCTATGCTATGGATGTGAAGGAGAAATTAATTATACTGAAAAAGAGATTATCATGAGTAAGACGTTTATTGAGTTTTGTTACTGTTGGGTATTCACCATGAGCTTTTAATCGGAAACACGTCTGGCCGGTATTTAAACAAACCCCACTCACGCGGTACGTTCCGGACAAACACACTGACCAAATGTGTACTTGACTGAATCCTATTTGTGTACCAAGGCCGCTTACAGATCCATTCTTGCTTGTATTTGCTGCCCCTATTTCGTGTGTCCACCCATCCGACACTTCTTAACCATACCCGGTTTCATTTTTCCTTTCTGGAATTTTCGCCCGTTCATACATTTCTTCATTTTTATTATTCTTGTTTATGCCCGTACTAATAGGGACCGTAAACACTTTCATAGTTACTGTAAAAAGGCTTTCATGGTGATATATAATAATAGTAGTACTTGAATCGTGTCATAATTCTCTAGGAAGTTGCTACAATCATAAAGTTTCTTCCGAGGAGGTTATTCCAAACTAGCTGTTCTTATTTGTTCGTAAGGCAATTTTACTGCAGTTGGTTCTTTGTGACTTTTAATTAAATTTATTGAAATGAACTATTGTGGGTCTGTTTTACTTTGTGATTTTTGTTTGTATAGATAAATATACTGCTGCTCCTGTGTCCTCCATAGGCAAAGTGATATTCTATAACACGTTAAGGGGAAGGGGGGGTCGACAATTTGTGATACGTACTTGAGTAAAAACAACATGTATTTATGCTGTTAAAAGCGCAGTAGCAACTACCAAAACCATCATCGGAGCTTTATAAGTCCACGTAGCATTATAAAATCGCATTCCAGGATTATTTTGCTTGTTGGGATATCGTTTATGGTTGGCCTCTAATAAAGATTGAGAAAAGTCAATATTTTCCAGTCACAGCCATATTAGCCATTTCATGATATGACCGATGTTAGGTTAGTTTTAAGGTGACCATTTCATGAAGTGGCCAACCATTATGTGAAATGGCGGACTACATCATAAAATAGCTAATTCTACGATATGGCTACCATAGAAACACATTTGTCTAAAGCATCTTGTGCCCGGTTTAAATGTTAAAATATAATATTTAAATACTGGCCATCACAGATCCACATTTCAGGCTCACTAATGAAAGAAAATGTAATCTCGACTTTTATCGTGATGAGCTTTCCTAAAAGTTTTGACATTAATGTTTGTTGATTACGTTTTTGCAGTGTTCGAGTTTTTTGGCACTGTTCCTTTGGACGTTTTGATTCATCTCATCCCGTAGTATTCCATTTTTAAATGTCGACTCGCATTAGCTTGTAAGATATTTTTTTTTTTTTGTTACAATTGAGTGTTATTTAACCATTTTTGCTTTTATCTTATTAGTTACTTATTTATTTAACATATACACTTATATGTAAAATACCTATTAGGCATCCAACCCCTCTACTAAGTCCTAAAAGTTCTTAATTGTGATATATTATGGTGTAACAAAGAGTATTATGTCATTTTTATTTCGAGTTCTGGTCTTATTGTGTTATTATTAGAGTTTTTTGAGGTGTTAAATTATCAAATGTCTTCTCGCACAGTAGGCTGGAGCGAGAGGGCTTATTAGTCTTTTACTGACTAAAACCTTCCTAATCATTTGCTGTTTACATTCTAAAACCGAATAACCGAACCATTAAAGTATGTTATGGTTAAAAATAGGTACGTATACATTTAATGCTCCATAAAACATGTTGTGTAGGCAGTATTAAAAAATACATTAGTTACATAAAATTCAGAACTTATTAAAGAATCTGGGAGTACAATAGACACACATAAAATCCTTTACGCCTGCTTTACTTTTCACGTAGTAGGTAATTAATTAATGTTTTAAATACTTAGCAGGCGGACCAGTATTATTAGATAACATTAATTTAACTGGTATAGCGTGTTTTGTGTAAACTACAATATCCTGCTTTTTAAGCTGTAAGGACAGAAAGTACATACATACTCGTAAGTATATTTTTCCTAGATAGAATCCAAGGTATAATACACCATTTTTGAGACGAGAAATCACCAAATGACTTTTGCCGCCCTGGGTAGAGCGAACCCTTTGCGTTTCAAGGCAGCGGTTATTCTTTCGAACTATCCCGCAGCCTTAGAAGGCATAATCTATCTAAGTTATATAATATGCGTATTTATAAATTCATCAGATTTTCAGTAATATTTACTAAATATATAATCATATTTCTATATGAATAGTAACATGAATAGGAATCTGTTTTAATTTGGTACTTATATAATATAAAGAATTGTCAACGAAAAAAAAAGATGTTCCTCCATGACAGTGTTCAGTTTATGTTTTTAAAATCAAATGTAAATTAGCTCTTTGTGCTTAAAACTTCAAAAGGCGGAGCAGCAAAGAGGCTGGAAACGGTAAGCTTCGATGAGGCTTGGATGCTAATTGCTGCCATAAATATAAAAACCCACTTCTATGGTCTTATTTACATAGCATGGGTGACAGCAGGACGAAAATATGCATTTTTAAGATGAGAGAAAAGGACAGATATAACAAGGACATTGCATGAATCTGACAGCTGTCACCCGCACCATCCTATAGCAATTGTAATGTAGAACTTTAGGTGGATGTGATCCTGAATTTTATTCTTCACTTATTAAAACCTCGCGCGCGGGGGGGTTATTATTGTTACGTAATTGCGCGTTTTACGTAAATCACCAAAAATAAATAAACAGAAAAACTTTTTCTGGTTTTTTTTAGGAAAAACAATGATATAGAAACCAAATTTTTCGGCTAAAAAAAATTCGTACAAACTGTACAAAACGATAATTTAGCATTTTTCAAGGTCATTCAAGTTGTACAGACGTATGCACAATCGGCGCTCGAGGGATCGATATTGTTTTGCGTTACTTGCGTTGCTGAGTGCGGGAACAAATTTTGAAACTTTGACACCCAATGTAGAGCTACAAAAACTTAATGCGAGCGGTTAAACTTTGTCACCATGTATCTAAGGCATAATAACATCTTATGGGTTTTAGTCTGGACAAGAACTTTTGTGCATAGTGAATTAGTGACCTGATTCTAGGTTTTGCTTATTCTTATTCCAACCTTTGATTAAGCTTTTTCTACGTAATTCAAATATTGGTTGACGGGACACTATTGACATTACCGTAAAACTCTTACTGCTCTTAAATTGGCGAAGAAAAACTTCTAAAGATAACCGAAAATAAATCTTGAAACCAATTACTCGGAAACTACTGATATCCAACCTGCAGTAACCTGGACCTTTTATTTTGAAGTGCGAAGTTATTCAATGATTTCTCCCGAACTAAGGTGGAGCGAGAGGGCGTGTCAGGTGTTTATTGACTAAATACTACCTATTCTACAACTTACAGCATAGGTGCTATGACATACAAAGGTTGAATAAATTATAAGTGGCTACTCGCGACACTTTTGAGTAATTTGTCACGCGTTGTTGAATAATTTCCAGAAACCGGGGTTTTAAACCCATAACGTAAGCCATAAAAAAAATAAAGTATGGGGTGTGACGATGTCAGTTCCCTCACGCATGTGGCCGTCTCTTTCGCTAGATTTACTGCTTCGTAAAAGGAGTCGACTGCCTCCTAATCCCTATCGCTCCGAAATATGGCCGCCGAGAACACTGCCGCCGATCGAATCCACGAGGACACAGCGGTACTCTTCCCAAGAGTACGGTATAGATGTGTCTCTACCGTATCCTCCACCGTGTCCTCCGGGCGGTCTTCATAATGGTGACATACGGGTTTTTCTCCCACCTGAATCCGGTGCAAGAACTTCCAGAATTTAACATGTCTTTTGTGGACCTATATCATGCGGAATATGAGGCCGTAGCACCTCTCCAGCCACTCATCAAATAGGGGTCTTACCGTCATTATTATGGAGGCAGTTGTTCTAGCAACCTGGGCCTGCATGGTGGATTACGGCCCATTCCCTCTCCTAAATAGAAGGTCTGAGTCCTAGTAGTGGGACTTTTTACAGGCTAATTATTCTTATGCTATCAAAGAGTGTCTTAACTTTTACATTTCTATGTTCTTTCATATCAACTTCGAAGGAAATCTAGTACCTATATAGTAACTAGTAAACATTTAGCTATCCGTTTATAATAATATCAATAGTGCAACCCCATTTTATGTCCAGACAATCTCTTTCCATACCAGGTTACCTGGAAGAGATCTCGGAATGCGATAAGGCCGCCAATTGTATGTTTTTAAATATAATATAAGGCTCAAAGATTAATTTATTTTATTATCTTAGTGTACAATAAATAAATATATGTCATAAAGAGGAAAGATTCGTTTATTTTTGCAATTAATTAACTGAAAACTACTGAAATAACCCGAATTTAAAAACTCCTTTACCAGTAGAATGCTGCTTTATCATTGAGTGGTATGTGCATATATTTTCTACTTTAAAGTCGCTGGTGGAGTATTTCATAAAAACAGTTTCTCTTCTCTTAACAAGCCGTATTTATACGTACCAGTGCAATAAACTCTTTGAAAAATGAAATACTGTTTTATTTATTGGAACATTGGTACCTGTACACACATTACATGTGTAGTTGTGTACGTATGTAGCAGCCTGTATAACGTGAGTGAGTAAGCCGGTCAACCACCTGCTTACCGGGATTCTATTTTAATGCACGTTTCTTAGTACTTTACCGAAAGCTTTGTTCAAAGGTAGAAAATACATACACTGTGAACATGTACGTATCTGTACACAGTGGAGATTTGCAGAGAGCTGATGTTCTTGCATGAGGCTAACAAGGTACGACCTTTCGATAGCATTAGAAGCACTTTGCAGATTCCAGTGTCTTTATTAATGGAGAATAAAACTCCTTTTCTATTTTGACTTTCGTGGCAAAGAATATCTAACGAGTTAAAAAGGCGGCTCATGCATATTGATGAGTCAAGTTATAATTTGAATTTATTGTTGACACAGCCTGTTATTTTAGTTAAAAGCTTTAAAAATCTAACGTCCTTGACGAGAGGTTCCTTGTGTCTCTGAGAAGTTATTTCCAACTCTCAGATAACATTCCAGTGGTCTAAAAGTGGCTGTAGTTTACCTCGCCCCGGGCGAATAGAGTTGAAACAAAACAATTCCGTCGTGATGTCATTTCCACAGTTCTGTCTTCTTTAATCTGATGTAAACTTTCATAATGTCGACCTCATCCTTTTAACTGGAGTCGCAGTGATTTATTTGTTAGATGCGGGACTTGGAATACAATTAAGTTCAACAGTAGTCAGTGGAAGTATTTGTATCCTTGAGGAGCTTATTGTGGTACAGCAGTCCCATACGTTGTCTTCAGTATTACATCCATTCTTCATAAATGACAATAACAAATGTCTAGAACAATAATATACAAAAAAAAAAAGAAATTATAATGCCTTTAAAATACTTTTATTAACGTAATAATGCCACACCGATTTTGACAATACCTGATACTTCTATTACTTAGATAAAATATAAATCACCTCTGAAAATGTCGGCAGAATTTGCTAATATCGTCTGATATTTTCAGAGCTCTTAATACCGTATTATTTATCCGGGCAGTGCGCCCCGCAGGGTCATATTTTAGTCAAAGTCCGTGACACCCGGCGTAGAAGGGATCGTTTGTAACGGCACTCGTGGTCATTATCTCATTTCATTTATACTCCACGAACAATGCTAGCTAGGCGTCTGAAACAGGCCGTTCTGCGAATGAATATTAATGATCATAGTTCCAACCTAGTGTAACTACATGACTCTCATTTACCAACACTTAGCCGCAACAGAAATGGCGCCGCGACAGAAATTAAAACAAATCTCATTAATATTACAACTCTTTCGTATAAGGAAAAAACTTCCAAGAATTAACGCAGACAGTCGACCAGTCCGGAGATATTTTTTCATTAATTTGGAGAAGGAAAACTTTTCGGGAAATTAAAATACTCTCAGATCCTGTGGATGAGTAAGTGCTTAGAGTTGCGAATACGAGATATTATTATAATTTATTATTAAGTTAGGAAGTATCAGTCTACGAATAAATAGAGGCAGGCAGTATTTTACAGGAAACAAAATGGCCAAGTAAGTGGGGGTGTACAACAATACACATTTACCTAACTCTTCGAGAAGTGGAGAGGATGACGGTCAAGAAATAAATTACTAAGTGAGCAGGAGTAATAACGAGTATGTGTGTAGTTGGCAACAAGAAGTCTCGTTGACCAAGTCCAAAGTAGGTGGATTTATGTGTATCTACTGAGTTATGTGTGGTCGGTGTTTGTGTGCAAATAGCCCGTTTTGTAGGAACCGTGAAAGCGAGACGTCTCGCCAAGTGGTTCTGTTAAGATTTCCACGCGGCTGAAGGGTAGTTAGCTGTAACTACTCACCGCTAGGGACCACCTGCGTTGCAATGAATGCGCTCTGCATGCGAGCGCCACAAAATTCCCCCGTGGCCTCGCTTCTTAATTAATGTCTTCATCCGAGCTACCAACACTTTACGTAAATTGTTACTACCTACGTATCTTGTTTCTTGATAGCCATGTCAGAACTGTATGCTAAATAAAATACAGTTTACTGGCAGTGAATCATTTACGCAAAATTAAGCGATTGTTAGCTTTGCGTGGAGCTCTAAACGCTGACAGATTCCACAAAAGCTAAGTAGATAATTAAAATTAAAAATAATCTGCAAAAGTAATTTAAGGCGATTAATTTTAAAACGAAAACGTACTTTGTTAACAAACACTTGAGCTGTGGAGTGACGTAGGTCGATATAAGTTAAAAGCTTCAGGCGCTTAGGAACGCGCCCTGCGAAAGTTTTCGTATTTTCGCTCGACTTGCGCAGTTATGTACGTGTCGGTGTACCTAGCATATTATATAATACACACAGTGACTTTAACAACTGAGACGAATGACGTTGTATTTACCAGTTACTTTTATAAACTTTTACTTAGTTATTTTTCTTTATAGCCAAGCAGGGAGTGAAATTGCTACCCATACTTACTCGAATAGAGAATTCTTTTTTTAGGGTTCAGGAGTCACTGAGATGTTTAAGGGAAACAAATTTTTAGATCAGTTAAGAGGTTTATTGAGAAAAAATGTAATTTGCATCTGTCATATAACGCGTATATGTATGTCTCACTATAGTGGATACACATATTACTCTAACAAGTAACCCTTATAGTTTTACCATATCGGTCTGTCCATCCATCCTTCCCCGACTTAGTTTGAGAGACTGTTAGTACTACAAACTGTAATTTTGCATAGGTTTATAATTAATCACGCCGACAAAGTGGTAAAGTAAATTCTTTGGAAAAAAAAACTGGGTACGTCGAATGTTGTTTTTTTTCGTCTACCCCATAAGGTGAGGTATCGTTGGTTAGGTGTTTTAAAACATTCAGAGGTTTGAAGAATATTTTTAAATTCAGTGATCCATTTGCGAAGTATTATACGTTAAATGCCAATTTCTGTTAGAATAGTGACCGAAATAAATATGGAAAAATATTTTAAAATCATGACATACTCGTACCATAATTCACGACATTTTTCCCAAACGGAGTCAGAGACACCTCCAATGTTGTTGGTCGCTTAACCGTTAATTCAACTAGTATTTTTATAGTAATAAACATGAAGCCCCCTTCTAAGTCCGCATGTTATACGGAACCTTACACCGTGCGTGGCCCGACACGTACTTGACCGGTTTTTTTTTCACAAAGCTACAACTGGATTGACGCTACGAATACGAAGTGTTAATTCCCGTTTTAAAATTCAGGGCAGGTAACACTGTATGAAAAGTTCTCATTTTTAATTATATTATGGACGCAGGGGCGGTTAATCGGTTTGTTATTTTAAAGCAGCGATATTTGAACCCATTTTTTAAAAGGTTAAGAGGTGTTGAAGGTTGGTTTTATTAATAAAGATTCTCTTAGCTACCTTTATTTGCTTTACAAATCAAACTTGTGGTTTGTCTGGTTTTCCACAAGGGCTTCCAAAATCACATACAGCCTCAGCCTAACTTTAACAAAGTCTGCGTACTTTAAACAGACCATCTTAATTTATCAAAATATTATGACGTGACGGACCTGACAGTAACGTATCAATATAAGATCGCTAGAGCCATGGGGAATTACTGAAAAGGAAAGGCGTGGGAAAACGTACAGGTCGAGTGCAGGAATATAAGTGGGGGAAGCTGGAAAAGTCATTAAATTATTTCCCACCACGTTTTTGTTTTTTTTTTCGGTGGTAAAATCATCTAATGACGTCCGTACGCTGTTGGATGGAGTGGGAGACAGTGTTAGACTTTTACTAACTAAAAACCCACTCCTGTTTCTTCGTTGCCTTTCGTACCAGGGCCGAGTTTTCCTTTCAGAAGCAGACCATTGGCCCCAGTAGGTTTCGATCCTGCTGGGTTCCTACGGTTTGCTGACATCTCCTTGAACGCGCACGTGGAACAGTATGCACCGTCGACGACTTGGGCTCAGTCCGGACGGTTACTGGATGGACGGCAAGCTACCCATTGCTCGCCGTCCGCGAGCCCGCGCCTGCGATGGCCGGAAATCGGGATCGGAATTCTGGCAGCGATTGGGGCGTGAGGACCGTTGCCTCACGCGTCACGCAAGTTCAAAACCCATATTAAGCGTGTTCTAACTAAAAAAGCATATTATAAGGATAAAGACCATGTCGAAGACACGGTTGTTTGGCAATGACTGCTTTTGCACATGTGGCACCCTAGTAACTCATAATATTTTGTAAATGTTAACTATTAACTGCTCCACATTTGTTGTAGTATATTTTTTTCTTTTTTTTTCCTAACACATTGCTTTTGTAATATTTTTTATATTATTAGACCCCAACCACAATAAATTCGTTTGTAATATATTTTGTTAACGTCTCATTTATTGATAATTGTAATTATTTATGTTTCTTGTTTTTTATAATGTGAATGTGCGAACACTGTAGACTCCGCGAATTCTTAGGTTACTTCCCATTACGACTCACTTTTTATTATGATTATTTTTATTGTACTTTTTAGTACACTGTCCTGACGTAATATCTACTTATACTGTAATATGGAAATATTACAAGAACAACTATTTTTTTGAAAGAGTAATCATAGAGTTTCTTGCCGGTTCTTCTCCATAGGTAACGACCAATTTGGAACCGTGCACTGGCTTCTGACGTTTTATAAGAGCCCATGTAGGCCAATGTGAAATAAAAATCTTTTGAATTGAAAGTGAATTGAATTGAATTTATTTTAGAAGAAAAACATTTCATCAATTCTCAGCAGCTTCGCCAGCGTGAATGTAGAAAACTGACATATGGGAGCGTACTCCCAAGATAAGTGTATGTGCTATTTCAGAACATGATCTACCGCTGCGCTAAATTTCATTTAAATCCGTTCAGTCGTTCGACCGTAAAAAAGTAACAAACAAACTCACATGTTTTCACCTATAGAATATTAGTGTGTCACATTAGTGTTTTCAAATAGTTCTGTTAATTAAATAAAGAATTGTGACTGTTCACTAAACTAAACGTTTACGTCCACCTCAATGGCGGCCGATTAGCAACATACAATGCCGTACAAACAGTTACGACTAATTGTTAGTGGTTTAGAGGTACGCACGTTCCAACCCATTGTGGGGTCATTTGGCATGCCGGCTCGTCCTGAGCCAGATCAGTTATAACTTACAGCATCTAGGATCCTATTCAGTTACAAGGGGCTTATTGATTGGACAGGCATGTTGCTGCATGCAATAACCTTGATAACATTTCGATAAGCAGTTTATTTCTCAACTAGCTTTTGCCCGCGACTTCGTCCGCGTAGAAGTCGAAAATGATTTTATTAGGTTTTTTGAGATACGAAAATATATAATATTATTTATTATCTTCGTCGTGTGTGATAGTCCATTGAATTGTATGGCGAGCGATATTGTATCTTAAGATAAAATATTATAGTATCTTAGCCGTGTGCAGCGCCTCTTAGTGAACTCCACTGCGGGTGACGTAACCTACGACAAACTTATTATTTGCGGTTGGTACAGTAATCTGGTTTAGGGATCAAACCGCAAAATTAAGTTTGTTTTTTATTGTACATACTTTTCCAGGGTAAAAAGTACCCAGTGTGGTGCCCGGGATATTAAAGAATAATTATACCAAGTTTCATCGTAATCGAACCGGTAGTTTTTGCGTGATGCCCGAACAAACAGACAGACAGACAGACAAAAATTTTTTTAATCACGTTTGGGTACGGTGTCGGTCTAGTAACACCCCCTGCCATTTATTTTTTTTATATTTTCAATGAACAGAATTTTCACTTCTACAGATTTATTATAAGTATAGATTATTACTTCTACATTAGTATAGTAGCAGTGTCAGCGGCAGTTTCAGGTAAAACAAATAATTAGAAAGTGGCCCAATATTCGGTTCAGCCGCAACTAGCGTCTTTGAGCTGAAGGTTTGTAAGAGGCCTAAAAATTGACGGTCTCCCTCGTCTATGTTTGCTGTCATCGTTCAATCAATTTATTTAGGTTATGCCTAATTTTTAAAGGTTCGATAACTTTTTCACGACAAACTGTTTAATTTTTGTCAGTTTTTCTCTTACCACGTTCGGTTACGGTTTTGATTACATTTGAAAATTGTGTTTAGGTCGTACACTACTAAATAAACATAACCGTGGTCATTTTTTCTCGTTTTTCAAAACTATTAGGTAAGATCTCATGTTGATGCTGACGGAAAAATATCACCAAGGTGAGTAGTGTTGAATGTCAAAGTTATATTGATTAGCTCGCCGTCCGGCAATCCGGACGGTTGAGTGCCGTTGCGCGTAGCATTCCACTTGCGTCCGTAGGGGCCCTGCAGGGCCAATGCCCGCTAGGGCTACGGGGAATTCCCGAAAATGAAATCCGTGGTCCTAGAACGCAAAGGGTAACTGAAAGACATAGTTGTGGTTTTCGGTAAAAGTCTTTCACGCCCTCCCACTCTACCCTAGCGCGCGAGAAGTCTCCGGCTGATTTACCGCTTCAGAAAAAAAGGGTAAATTGGTACGCCGATAAGAGTGAGACAAAACGTGATATTAAAGTTGCAGAAAGAAAATAAAAACTTGAAAGAAAATTGTTCTGCAATCAAATCCAGTCTATTGTCTCTTGTGAAAATTTTAAGTGCCATAACAAAATAAAAGGTGCGTTAATAAAATTATGCTTGAAGAGTGTCCGAAATGTAACAACGAAAAAGAATTTGAATTTGAATGACGGGCACTTGCTGCTTTGCGATTATCCAAAGTGATGTTTTAAATAAATAATTTTTAAGATTTGTTTCAAAAGTAGCGAAAAAATTTACGTTTGATAAACGCAAACATTGATTGCTATTACGAATTTTCAATGAAATACCAATATATTGATTTAACAATACGCTTCAAAGAATTTGTTATTTGTGGGTACGAGTATAATTGAAATTCCATTGAACTAATTTAAACACAGACCTAATGAAATAATATTTCAAACAACACGCGCATTTCAAATTCTTTTGTTCAGTGATTATTTTGATCATTTTACTTTATGTATGATTGAACAGGGTATTAATTATATTTTAATGTAAAAATAATTTAAATTTTGGTGAAATAGTTGAATATTTGACAGTAACTATTGACCGCAAATATCTACACTAATATTATAAAGAGGTAAAGTTTGTTTTTTTGTTTGTAGGAGATAATATCTTTATATAAATATATATTATATTAAAATATATATGTATGTTTATTTTGTAAACTCTAATTTTCGTAACATTCTTTTGTATTTTTATGTACCTGCCACATTTACATTTCTCTTTACCACCCTAGGTTGACTGGTAGAGAATGCCTAAGGCATTAAGTCCGCCTTTGTACTATTGTGTTGCATGAAGTTTTAATAAAATAAAAAATAAAAAAATATCTGATAGTACTGGTCCGACTGCTAAAATTTTTTCACCGATAGAAAGCTGCTTTATTCCTGAGTGACATAGATTGTTTTTTGTATGCGGGCGAAGTAGTGGGCAAAAGCTAGTGTTGGAATATTTTAAGTTCATCCACAGCTGCTCTGTCCCCTTTTAGGATTGACTTTTCAACATCTCTGTCACCAAATTAGTGCCCAAATCAAGTTATGCGATTAGCCAGGTACAGCAATAGAGAAAATGCATATTTTATTTTTATTTTTTAATTTAAATACTTTTTGTTCTGGTAAACAAATATGAAAAAGTAATTAAAATTTCTAAAGCAACAATGAAGTTTCAAAGTTGCTAATAAGAAAGAGCAGTCCGGTATGGTCTTTGAGATCAAAGGCCAAGATATCCGTGGGGTCGCCATAGAAAAGAAGAGTGCGCTTACCGCTACTGTACATGAGTTTAAATAAATAGTAAATAACGGCATATTGGTGAGTTACACAGATATATTTGTTTAAAATTATTATATCTTGTTTGCTTTTCTACGAAATGTGATATTGTTTTCACAATGAGTGTTCTATTATTGATAAACTGGTTAGATAACAAATATTTTTTTCATGCCATCCCTATATTCATTTTTGTTTGAAAACTGGGTCTTTAACTTTTTTAAGATCTCTTCGCTATTTTAAGACCAAATATTGTTACGACCCAAGTTCCTTATTTATATACGTCGAAGTTCGTAAGTAGCAACAGCAGTCGAAAAGTTGTGTGTAAATCGGTTGTCATGGTATGGGCATGTGATGCGGAAGAATGAGGGCTGTAGTGAAGAAAGTTTTGAGTAGGTAACAATGAGGGTGGGTATGAGAGCAGGGGAACAGCAAAGACATGAGTAGTGGATATGAATTTTTCGGAGAATGATGTCGGAGACTGGTTTTTGCTTAACTTAACTTACATCTATTCTTGTACCTATTCGCCTTTTCTCTCTCTTTTATTGCACCTACCACTATTTATCTCTGCATCACCCAAAGGTTGACTGGTAGAAAATGCTTAAGGCATTAAGTCCGCTGCTGTACGTTTGTGCATAAAGTATTAAATAAATAAATAAATAGTGCTTGACTGCGATCCAACCTGAAGGTAAGCAGTGATGCAAGTGTTGATAGTGAGTTTATTAGGAGCCTATTCGCTCTAGCCTTGAAGATACTTAAATTATAATCGGACTGGAAGACAGCAGGCAAATTGTTCCAGTTCTTCGATGTACGCGGTATAAACGATGAGGTGAAACAGTCCGGACTGTAGAGGTTTCAATAACGTAAGAGTGGATACTCGCCGTACGTGGGGTTGTCCGATGATAGAAAGGAGATGGAGGAATCAAGGTAGGATTGATGACATATAGAGTTATACGGTAGATGGGGTCTAAAAACTAAATGAAGTACTAGTAAAAAGCATGTTGATCTACCAAGTTTCATATTTACTCTATTCAGCTGTACGTTCTCAGTCAGACATGAATATAATAGTTTTAGGAGATTGTTATTACTATCATAATATTATGTGGGTTAACCCAGTAATCCATAAATTCAACACAGACATCACAATCCCAAAAGGAGGTCTTCAGACTAAGGCTTATCGCTTATTAAGATATATTGCAATAACATCAGAATCCTAATTATTCCCCTTTGGCAAACATTGCTGTTTATACAGATCCCTAACGCTCGGTTCTTATGAATTAATTTTTATCTATGTTGAGAACATTATTTAAGAATAACCACACAAAATAAATACGTGACGAACAGGAAATAAAATTATATTTTTGGCAAAATAATGATACCGAAGAAAAAAAAAACAATTTTTATGTTGCAGATATCTTCTTGGAGTAGAATTTATATCATACTAGTTTCTACCAGTGTTTTTGTCCACATAAAAGCCGGAAATTATCTTAAGGGAACTTACCTACTACTGGGATAAAACAGCATGTGTACTAATTCAGAACAAGGTTATGCGTGTGCCAAGTTTCAAACAAATCCGTTCAACCTTTAAGGAGGAATTGTATAAAAAACATTTACACGTTCACACATACTAAACGTTATAAAGACGAAAGTTTGTACATGTGTGTGTATGTTTTTAACTCCTTCATGCTCAAACAGCAGGATAGCTTTGAATTAAATTGGTACCAGGATAACTTATGTTCTGGATTGACACATAGGCTATAAAAAACGATGGATTTTCCCCAAAAAAAAATCTTATATCCTAATAATTTGATCACAACAAAAATAAATATCAGGAAAATTGGTCAAATAGTACTCAAGTGATTCGTATGTGTATTCAAGTGATATGTATGTATTATACGGGTGTTAGGTTTTTCATTAAGAGTGATTGAACTGACTCTTATTTTTCTTATATTTTAATATGCATTCAATGACACAGGTGGAATAAAATTTTGAGCCTATAGTAGGCCTATTGCCTACGCTGCCCCTTGCAATTGCGCGTCCAAGTGGAACAATAAATGGATTTCATGATGAACGCGAGGTATGTTATGTAACCTTCAGGGCGGCAATCGTCTGCCGAACAGTACATCGGAATAGACCGTAGATTTCACGTGGTCTCACAGAATATAGTCGAGTGGCGTTAAGTCACAAAAGCGCAAACCTATCAAGAATAAAAAATAAAAAAAATACTGTTGATCAATGAATGGAGGTATAGAGAAATTGAACGCATCGCATGAAATATTAGATAACGGAACCGAAAACTAATTCTAAAAACAAATTTTAACCATCCCAACGCGTTGTTCAATCATTTGCCGTTTTACGGTCAAATGTATACATTGGTATAAGTATTTAGTTGTATACTTATCTATATCTATAAAATGAGAAACTGACTGACTGACATATCAACGCACAGCCAAAACTACTCGGACTAGGAGCGTGAAATTTTGCACAAAGGTTCCTTTTAAAACGTAGGTGAGCACTAAGAAAGAATTTTTCAAAATTCAGGCCCTAAGGGGAAGAAACGGGGATCTAGAGTTTGTATGTAGAAACCCATGTCACGCGGGCGAAGCCGCTGGCAGAAGCTAGTTTAAGTATACTTACTAAATTTAACAGCGATAGCTTAATCAAGATAGTCGCTACCCTGTCGAAGTTCGAGCGTACCTATTGAAAAACCCTAGCATATAGCATAGCATAATCAGCCTTTTAATGTACCCACTGCTGGGATTCAGGCCTCCTCTCTCTAGGAGAGGGAATGGGCCGTAATTCACCACGCGGGCCCAGTGCGGATTCTTGAATGTCACATGTCTTTGATTTTTTGGTTCTAGGACATGCCGGTTTCCTCACGATGTCTTCCTTCACCGGAGAGCAGTGGTGATGAAATAAATTACACAAAGTAATGCACCTGGCTGGGTTTGAACCCGCGACCTACAACTCGTAAGTCGGGGCCGTTACGACACGGCCACCACTGCTCTCTAGGCGAGCTCTAGGCGAGCACTAAGAAAGAACTTTTCAAATTTCAGCCCCTAAGGGAATGAAACGGGGATCTAAAGTTTGTATGCAGAAACCCATGTCACGCGGGCGAAGCCGCTGGCAGAAGCTAGTTTAAGTATACTTACTAAATTTGACAGCGATAGCTTAATCAAGATAGTCGCTAGACCCTGTCGAAGTTCGAGCGTACCTATTGAAAAACCCTATAGACAGTGAATTTAATTTCAGGAGGAACGAAGGTTCTAATTTAAGTTTCACATAACTAACTTCGAAGTTACCCGAAACATTTGTTATAATTCATGAGGATGTTTTAAAATTCGACAAGCTGTAAGTTGCACGGACACGGAGTTCTTATCTGAAGGGAAATTTTGCTTGAGTCAACTTTCCAGTGTTGATTTGAAAGATTAATGTGCCTTGTCTTTAAAAGTCATGGATCTCTGGGAAACTTAAATAATTTCCTTAGTCAGTTGTAGGAATTTATGTCTGGGAGAATTGGTGCTTGGAGTTTGATCAAATATTATGGTATGTAAGATGTAACAGACTTTTTAAATAAAAGGGTTTTTGATGTCATAGGAACAGCAGAACACTGACTCTTAAGTCACATGATCCCTTTGTTTGGGAGTCAGTATTTATTCAATCTGTATGACCTTTAATTCACTTTAATTTTATGCACATCGACCTAGTATTTAAGTCTTGTTAAAGGTTTCTGTATAATCTGGTAGAGTACTTGATTATATCCTGACAACCTCGTGACTAAAACAATAGCAGCCGCACGGTTAAGCAACGCATGCTGGGGTCTACCTGTAGATGGGTGACCATCTTAATATATTCAGATTCCTCGTTGCCTCGGAAATCACGCTAAATCTTTAACGTTACTTGCCCAGTGAAGGACCAAAGCGTAGTAGTTTTATGACTCCACTTGTACCACGTACAACATAATGGTACGTCAAATCTCATACATTACCGTAGAGCAGAGGGCAACTGAGGGAAACATAGGTTAGTTGTAGTCAAAAAAGGTGGACAGACCTACTTGCTTCACCAACAGCGGGAGAAGCGGATGAGTCATTTCCCGCGTAAAACTAAAATTTTGGTGTCTGAACTTTCTAGGTATACAGACGTGATGTTATGTTAAGTTTTCTTAAAGCATTGTTTTATCTACTGGTCATATCAAAAACTTGGTCGGTTGGATTATGGATTTTGTAAGATTCATGTTGACAAGCCTTTTCCTAGCTAGCTTGGGGTCGGCTTTAAGTGTAACTGCAGCTGGATGCAACTGGATATCCGTGTTTTACACAGCGACTGCCATATAAACTATCAAATATATCCTACTACTGATAACAAATCCACTTTTAAATACTACAGCCATTCTCATACACACGACTAATTAAACAAAATTTAATAATCATGTGAATATCGGTAGTCACGCGGTGTGCATTACAGAAGGCTTTCATAAATTCAATTTCAGATAGCCGCCATTAACACGGACCGCGAGAATTTACATCGTTCCCTGTTGTTAATTACTGATTATCATTTTATTTATATCTAGCTTTTGGTGTGGCTTTAATTAATGCCTCTGATTCGAGGCTATTTAATGGCTTGACCTTTATGTGTTACGATTGGGGCATATCCTTTATAATTCTGGTACCTGGATACCTAATTATGCTATAAGTAAAAATTCCTTTTTACACAACTGCGCCACGCAAATGAGGGTAATGTGTTTATCAGCATATGTATGTATGTTTGTTCCTTTGCGACACTCTAGACCAAACCACTTTTTCAAAATCATCCAATGACTTCGTCGACCGTGTCTACCGTGGCTGGTAGTCGGGGTCGGAATCTCGGCGGCTGGGGCGTGAGAACGTTCGTTCCCTCATGCGTGATTCCTCCTTCGCTAGCATTACTGCTTCGCAGATGGATTCGGCCGCCTGCCATTCCTCCTTGCTCCGGACCATAGCCCGAACCAGGGCCCGGCGCAATAGGTCACTGCCGCCGGTAATCTACACGAGGACACGGCGGTGCTCCGCCCAAGCGGAGCATACCTCCTCCGTATGATCCACTGTCTTCCGGGCGGTGCACGCAATGGTGAAACCCGGGCATTTCTTCAGCCTGAATCCGATGCAGGAACCTCCAAAAACTTGCCATCTCCGGTGAGGATCTGCGTCATGCGGAAGGTGAGGACGCTGTGTTGCCGCTCCAGTCACTCCTCAAAGAGGGGACTTACCACCGTGATTATGGCGTTCCCTATACTGAACGACTTACGTCAATCCCAATAATGTTCCCACTGTTAGGACTTTGACCAAGAGGTCAAAGTAGAGTAGTAGAGTAGTTCCCTCTTCTAGATAAGAATCTAGAAGAGGGAATAGGAGGCAATCAACCAC
The DNA here is from genome assembly GCA_949316375.1 of Mythimna vitellina. Lineage (NCBI taxonomy): Eukaryota > Metazoa > Arthropoda > Insecta > Lepidoptera > Noctuidae > Mythimna > Mythimna vitellina. The sequence continues at coordinate 15,406,235 of OX438688.1, forward strand.
ACGGGTCAAATACGGGTTGGTCTCGTCAATCGATTTATCTTAATCTTGTGAGTGTTACTAAATATGATTCAAATATGTATTCAGAACTCGATATGGCGTCTATTACACGCTATTGGGCACGCTATAATCATGGCAGTAAGTCCCCCCCAAAAATATATTCAAAGACTAAAAAGTTTCAAACACTTTTCAAGCAGTAAAAATAAATGAATTTATTAGTTTTTTTTCGAGACTGTCGGACCGTCATTTTCATAATTATGTCATCCTTATTAACGAGGGCCAATTCTACTAATTTGAAAATGTTCAAATTCAAGTCGTAATTTCATCAAAATCATAGAACGTCTATATTATATTCTGCTATACTTAGTAACTTTGGTAAGTAACTTATTAGTTTAGTTAGTTATAAGTATACTAGCACCAGAGAACAGAGGCGGCCGAGTGGTAATGGCCTCGACTTACGGTCGCGGGTTCAAACCCAGCCAGGCGCATTACTTTGTGTAATTTATTTCATCACTACTGCCTCAAAACGGTGAAGGAAAACATCGTGAGGAAACCGGCATGTCCTAGAACCAAAAATTCGAAGACATGTGACATTCACCAATCCGCACTGGGCCCGCGTGGTAGATTACGGCCCAATTCCTCTCCTAGAGAGAGTAGGCCTGAGTCCCAGCGGGAACATGAAAAGGCTGATTATGCTATATACTAGCACCTGTCAGCGGCTTCGCCCGCGTGAATATAGAAGATTATCACAAGGAAATATATTCCTAGCATAAAAAGAATCAAATTCCTTTGTATTCCTAATCCTTCCATCTAAATCCGTTCTGCCATTTGAGCGTGAAGGAGTAATAAACATACATATATTCCTACGAACTTTTGCTTTTATATATTTATGTGACCGCCTATTGTAATCTTATTTTTATCAATGTTTGTCCTGTGATAAGTTAAGGTCTGCAATAAATAAATAAATGTGTCTAGTTCAATTCGATGTTAATCCAAAATTTATTAAAAAGTCAAAAGTCAATATATATTTTTTGTTGTGTTTATGTGAACAATTTGATGGAGGACTATATGGTTTGAAATCAAAGTAACAATTGTAATGGTTTCTATTGTAACACGGAATCAATATTAGAAATTGAGGTGAGCAAGGTACGAGCCGAACGTCTAGAATTTCCAATATTTTGTAAGCCACATCCGTACGATCATTTTCTAACGAGCTGAAGGCTATAAATCAAAGAAAACTGCAACAAAAGGAGCTTTTAAGTAAAGGAACCGCTGAGACGTCGCTTGCTTGTCACTTGTTTTATTTATTTTGTTACTAGGTTTTGCCAGCGACTTTACTCGCATGTAAAACGAAAATATCAATTGAAACTTGCTGCTGGTATACAACTGTCCTTGTTCTATGTTACTTTGGGGTCGGCGTAACATGTTTTTTTTCTTTTATTCTACCCTGTTAACCGTTACTCTATCACACATTCCCTTTTGTTTCATATACATAACTCCTCACACAATCCATCCATCTTTTCTTTGACCTTCCTCTCACTCCATCCTTCCACATGCATCCTTATAACTTTTTAACATGCGTTTGATCCCTCTTCTTCACATGACTGTACCAAGACAAATGATTCCCTTTCAACTTTTCAGACACTGGCACTACAAAACCCACATATTTTCGCATTCATAATATTTATAGGAGAAAGGTAGAAATAGAATAGCAAAGCATAAAAAAGGACTCCATGGTACGTGCCGTGGAATTAAATAACTGTGGTTCTAACCAGTGCTCACCAGACCCGAAACGAGAGCCCTCAAAACTTGCCTGATTGGATGTGAATGGGAAGGCCGGTCCGCAATATAAACATTACATAAATATATACAGTCGAACAAACCATTAAAATACATATATCATGCATTGTGGCTTTATTTAATTTTGGCATAAATCAACAATACTTACAAATCGTAACTGGAAACTTTTCCGTGCGTAGGTACACACAAGAGTGTATTAAAATTTGCGAGTCTGTGCCAGTAGGTACAGACTCACAAATTTGTGCCGTCGTGCCGAAACTTTCCGAAAGCTTATTTTAACCAATTAAAATGATTTATTGTGTGAAAGTAAACATACGTACCTCCCTATTGATATGCCCGTGATGATACTTTTCAAAAATAAGCCTCCAAAAAAATTTAATGCCGTAAGATATTGTAGCTCGTCACTTTTTATTACAGGTGCTTCACCCTTTGACCTAAGATCTTTGACAAAGACCCTTCATGCTACCGGCCTACTGGCTTAATTTAATGTTAATATATGATACAAAGAGCGGACGTAAGTATAAAGCGATAAAACAAATGGGTCAGACTGACTTTTGCAAGGGACGGACGAAAACAGTTCCGTAACAAAAAAGCAAAATGTAATTCTCCGCTTCGATTCTTATCTGGCGTCGTTACATCTTATTCTCCTTTATAAATGAGCTTTTCTTGTGTATTTTTGAAAATGTGTCGAAGAGGATAAACCTTTAGACATTCAGTTACATTTGTAAATTATACGACTCTGTTAAATATATTTTTTCAAACATCGCTCCCATTATTTTATTACTAATAGGCTTGTGCTGTACTATTATCTCACTTGCTAGTAAGTGATGATGTGGTCGACGGTGGATCACGCTTGCCTAGAAGTAACAAAAATAAATTCACTCTGTACTTAAAGACCCATAGGTTTTAGCTATGAACACAGAATTCTAAAACCATAACTTGGACAATAGTGTACTGTGTTGTCTCCACTAGATCTTTTCCCTTTACCTTATTTATTTGTATTCTTGGGTTTGCTTATACAAATAAATCCCACACTCATAGCTACCCAGTTTCATTAGAAATTATCTGTGATCTGTTCTGATATTTTTGCGATTGCCGGAAGCAATCCATATCCCACGGCAAAACGTTAAGCTGACCCCTTTCGCTTGTCTGATCAACAATTTAGATAACAAACCAATTTCAAAGTAACCTACTTATTTAACATTAAATAGGTCGAATAATAATAATAATAACATTTATTTCAGACCACAATGAATCCATAGAATAGTGTTAGTAAAAAACTTAAAATTAATGTTAGTGTCTTTAAAAATATAATAGTTATAATTTAATGCCTGCAATCGAACCTCACACTATCCACGCAGTAATATTCCTAGATGTATGAAGTCCGATCCAGTGACGCAGCATTGGACAATCCCACCTACGGCACAACACGCTCAGGACGCCGTGGGAGCTGGCACGCACTCGCTTCAGGATCGAGGCAGACCGCTTTCGGATTAAGGCATGAAAGCCATCAATCCTCGCCTCAGCAAACATCGATGACGCGCTACAAAACCGCGTCAGCCCCGTCAGCATCCTGAACGCGTTGTTGTACTGCACACGCAGGCGTTGTATGCCCTTTGCGTATACCTAACCCACAGATTGCACTTGTAGAATGACTGGCACTAAGCTCTAACTAAATAACTTGTCATTTTTACTTGCTTGCTACAACATGCAAATCTTCGGATCAGCATATTACATCGGACAGTCAATGCACTGCGTTCTCTCTCGATATCCAGATCATCACATAAGTCATCAGTGACCCAGTGACCCAGGTATTTAAACTGCGTGACTATTTAGTGGTTTGTTACTGACATAGTGGCACGTTGGACCACGTGATTTAAATACGAGTAACTCACTCTTTTTAGCGTTATACCTGAGTCCCTGAGCCACCGCATAGTTCTCACATATCTGCAGAATAACACACATATAATGCAATGTTACTTGAGGATTGAACTAAACCCCGAGGCAGCCATTATTAATTGAGTTGAATCAGTGCAACAATGCCTAACTTAGTACTTGATTGCTCACAAGTTTCTGTAACAAGCAAGTACTAGTGGACTACAATTTCCTTGAAACAAGTTTCTGGTATAATAAACCTTCCTAGAGATTAATCTATAATCGATTTAACGTAACAAAACTTATGTCCCATGACAATTAAGAAGGTATTCAAGAAGTTGAAAGTATTTAGAATTATAAGATTAACTTTCTTGTAGCGAAAAAACTGGACTAAGAGAATAGGAAATAAGCAGAATAATTAAATATTTCTCATCTTGTTCTTGAAGGGCAAATTTTGCCAATGAACCAAAAATATTTTCGTCCTTTGATCTTAAATCGGGAAGGATTTTGAGTTATTGTTAACGTAACTGGAAATAAATCAATATATCTCTTTTTTGGAAGATGGGCATTAAGTAAGCCTAATTGGATATATTCGAAAGTAATATTACTTGTATCAATTGATCACTTATACTTCGAATCTTTACTAAAAGTAGTGGCAAAAAGTTCCCCGTCACCAGAGGAAGTTTTTGTCCAGAAATAATTATAATCATCCATTACACTTTGTCAGTTAGCGTCGACTCTGATCCTTCATTATAATAAAAGCTTAGATTTCTGGCAAAACACATGGGTAGTTTTTGTAATGACTTCTCTTTTTAGGCGAAAACAGAGCTATGTCTAAAATGTCTTAATTCGACTTAAAAATCTCCAGAAAGAACTGATTCAAAGATAAAAAAATCTTAAACCCAAATTCGTGTAATTTTTTTTTTCAAATTATGTTAAATTATATTTATTTTACAATAATTTATTTGCAGTTTTTTACGTTATATAATAATTTTACATGTCAAAGGTATTTAATATCCTTGTATGCTTGTACTAAATTCGCTGTGAGTAATATTCTCTTCATATTACTCTCAAACGATATGACTTATCATATCGTTTGAAAATCCACTTTACTTATGGGAAAAGAGGAAAAAAATTGCCAGGTGTAATAAAAGACGGGAAGATCCATACTCCCCTTTTCACATTCCTAATCACATGTAATATGGTATTAATCTCTTCAGATGTATATTAAAAACTCTGTGTAATAATAGTTTTTCTAGAGCCTGCATAAGTCTGCATTCAAGCTTGGGTGCCGTATTCAACTCTCACCATAAGCCGAACTTGATTGGACGATTTCGAATGCATCGAACTGAGTTTTCACTTCGTCTCGAACTTGGAGAGTAGAAATTTCCAGAATTCTATTTCCAATCCGTTCAGCAGTGCATTTGGGATTTTACTAGATAATATTTGCCATTGTCAGTTTGGGTAAAAACTCTTTTCGTGTTTTTGTGACATACGACAGTTTATGACCCATTAGTTTTTGCGTAGACAAATGGTGGTAGTGGACATGACAACATTATGAATTATTTTTGTTCGTTTTATTTGTTATGGAAATTTAGGTAATACTTGTATATAGTTAGGTTTGTTTTGAGTGTATTTTACAGATACCAGTATTTTTAAAACTTCATGAAGTGTGGCCCAAAAAACAAATACTTAGAATAAAAAAAATCTTTCAAATAAAAATATTCCGTATAAATTTTGGTCAACATATAAAAAGTCTCAAAGTTAGTTTTAAATTAAGCTGCCAGCTTAATACCAATAAAATTCTAAAGCTTTGTTTAAATACCGTTTTATAAAGAGAGAATCCAAATCATAATTGCCTAGCTCTGGTCCAATTTCATATATCGGTCGGCTTCCCGGAATCTAATCATCAGCCATCGAACCGTCTCCCTGCTATGTGGGGTCAGTTTTCATTTGATGCGAGTCGGAATTTAATCTCTTTTAAAATATGATGTGGATTCAGCGATTACTTCAAGCAATACTACGGCCATCAGGCCATAATATTCGAAGTTAAGGCCGCTTATATCACTCAACTTATCAAAGCAATTTTGTTTTAGAGCGGCCGTTATGAGCAGTATCAAAATAATTGTTATTATGGTTATGGCCTTAAAAGGACATAGAGAATAGGCGTGGGCGAGAATGTAATTGTTTTTAATTATATTTTATGTCTGCTCATAATCACTTATTATGGTTTGAATTACATTTATAGTGTGTTTCAAAAAGTAGTTTTTGTTCTTTGATATGTTTATTAATCGCTAAGTTAATTAGGGATATAATCCTTCATAGATAGATGTGTTTTAGTTTGTTCGGGTAGCTGGAGGTTTCCATCATTCTAATGATCTCGGCTCTGATCAAGCCGAGGTGAGATAAGTGTATGTCAACAGGGATTAAGAGGGGCGATTAATTGCTTCCTTTGTTCTTCGCTAGAAATACTTATATATTTGTTGCTATGGTAGAATGTACTGTTTTACTGTTATTGGTGGTTAATAGGCTAGCAGTTTTTTTATAAGTTTTATTATGATACGTTCAATTTGATCATGTCATATACCCTAAAATATAATAACAAATATTTCCTATATTGCCTTTTCAGGAAGAATATTGTTACTGACAATTTGAGTTTTTTGCAGGAATGGGTTTTTTTCATCCATATTTAATAATGAAAATATAAGTTAATAGCAACTTCTAGTAGATCAGTAGTTAGGTGAATAAACAGTTATATTTTTTATTTATTTATAATAATATAAATACTTTTTAATTATCGCTTACGACATTTTTCTTAAAAAAGGGTATGTACATAATACTTTTTAATTAAAATTCACGAAGGTTCACTATTTCATACAGTACTTATCACCCAGAAAAACTACTCCTTCATTATTTTTGAGCTCCCCGAGTAGTCTGAAGTTACACGTCTTTTGTAGTTTATCATGTAAAACAATGTTTTGTCTGCGGAAATATGTTTCTCACTAATAAGTATTAGTGAGAAAGTGCTTGGTGCTACAAAGATGTTCAAATATCTATTCGTATTTGAACACTTACATTTAAAAATACATATGTTCTATTTATGAACACAACAGTGTTTGCTTGTGTTAAAATAAAATTTTCAGCTTATTTTGGCAATTATCATTAAAAAAAATTTGACGTGGGAAATCATTTAATGACTTCTTGAGCTCTAGGGTGGAGCGAGGGTGGAGCTCTAGGGTAGAGCAAGATATTTTTTTTTAAATTATGTAAACTAGTGCTTGACTGCTATCCCTTCTGATGGTAAGCAGTGATGCTATTGTTGATGGTGAATCGCACTAGTTCATTAGGAGCCTATTCACTCGAGCCTTGAAGACACCATTTTTATTTAAGGTGGGAAATCATCCAGACAGCGTGTCAGACTTTTAATGACAACTGTGTTTTTCAGTTGCCCTTTGCGTTCTAGGACTACGGGTTTCCTTTTCAGAAATTCCCCGCGGTTCTAGCTGGCGGGCATCGGCCCTGCTGGGCCCTTACAGTTTGCTGACATCTCTTTGAGGAGCGCGTGGATTACTACGCGTTGTTAATGACTGGGCTCGGTCCGGCTAATTACCGGACAGCTGGACGGCAAGCTAGCCTTGAAGATACCTAAGTTCACCGATTTGTAACAATTAATAAATATAGAATTATGAATACATTAGAAACTAAACGCATTCTGCTTTAGAGGTGCACGTAGGCTTCTGTTTGCACACAAACAGCTGACTAACATTGCAGCCTTCTAGTTTCTATTTAACCCTCAAGAGATGTTTCTATATGTATTTGGATTAGAACCCGATTAGTGGCCGCCAAGTGCAACTAAGATTGTTAGTTTTCTCTTGAGAGTTATGTATACACCACTAGTTTTTAATTAGTACAAATACTTATACGGCTTGGGGTCTTTTTATTACTTAAGTAAAGTCTCAATAAATAATATTCATAAACAACAAAGTTATGAGCGTTTGTTTATATCCCAAAATATCACTCAATTTATGGAAATATTGTACAGGCTATTGATTATGAGTGATAAACAGTGGAAAAATACTGCGCGTAGTATTTTTCTAGGAGCAATGGTTATGAATGATTGATTCAATTATGAATTTACCAATTATGACCAATTTTTGTGGACAATTTTTTTTTTTTACTTTTGACTACATTAATGTGATCAGTAACGGGTACAGATAGAGCCCCATTTTTAACTAAGTTATAAATAGGGGTGTATATGTCATTGGATAATTGTAATTGATAATTCACACACAAAATCACACATTTCAAGTAAAATGTAACTACTCTTTAATTGCAACTAACTGGTGCCCATGATTTTGTCCGCATCAGACATGTACAATGTCATTTTGTCACAATATATATATTTTTCCGCGGAACTCTCATTGTGTTTCTAAAATAAAAGTAGCCTATGCTATCTGCCAGCGAAGTCCCACCAAAATTGGTCAAACTGTTTCGGAGATTAGCCAAAACAAATAGACAGATAAATAAACCGTCAAACAAAACTATTAAAAATTGCATTTTCATTTGTTTAGAATATACTTTCATATTATACTTTGATGTTACAAACAGAGACTTCAATTTTATTTTCATGTATGTATGTATAGATAAAACTCGAATACATTGTAAATTAAAAAATCAGGATGAGGTTAAATCTCGCAAGCTTTTTTTTAATTTTTAATTTATGTATTTATTTGGTCAGTCAACAAATGCTTATACAATACATTTATATTATTCTAAAACAAAACTGACATACATTAGTGTAGCAATTAATTATAGGCTAACACCACATGCATTATATTCGGTTTTACAAAATTGTGTTATTAATATTATGCTAAAAACAATACAGAATAGGTAAAAATTACTATTTAAAGCAAATAAAAAAATGGAGTTAATAAATTATTAAAAATTGCATTTTATTTGTTTAGAATATATTTTATATTATACTTTGATGTTACAAACAGAGACTTCAATTTTATTTACATGTATATATATACGTAAAACTTGAATTAATTGTAAATTATAAAATCAAAATGAGGTTAACTCTCGCAAGATTTATTGCAATCTTACGGTGAAACAAACCGAAAATCTTATATACTAATATAAGCTTTTTTTGTGATGGGATGTCATGAAATAACTCCTCTCACTCTGGGTACGGCAAAAGGGAGAGTGCCAGACTTTTACTGACTAAAAATCTATCTATGTTCCTTTCATAGAAATCTGCCTTATTATTAGGCAATAGAAGTCGCAAAGACGCGTAATCTTGTCGCCGCGCATGTGTCTCGTAGAACACAAGTGCGCTAAATGTGAGTGAGCGCGCGATATCATTCTCTGCTTTTCGTACACGTTTATTATTGGTCACAGGGGCCGTGCTTCCTGAGACCGTGCATTGTAGAAAATGTTGCGTAATGTCATTGCTAAAAGTTTAATTTTTGCTACTACAATGCCAAATGCATGTGTAGGCGATAGTGTGTATTTATTGTTTGTCTATGTGTTGGTAGCTCTGCGAATCGACAACATGCGTCCCAGTATTAAAAGACAGTACGGCTGTAAAATTTCTGTGTTTTCTTCAGTTGAACTTTACATTCATGGACCACAGTAACTCTTTCGAACAATCTTACAGCCCAATAAAGGGCTTTTTTTAAGGTGAGAAATCATCAAATGATTTCTAGTGCTCTAGGGCAGAGCGAGAGGGCATGTCAGACTTTTACTGACTAAAAGCACACCTATGTGTCACCAAAAAACTTATGAGACTGGACAGAGGTAGCCTGCGCCTGGTGGCGAGGACCATCACCGGACACTGCACACTGAACAAGCACCTCCACACAATAGGCATCACAGACAGTCCCCTGTGTATAGCATGCTTGGAGGGGAGGAGACAATTACATGTGTGCTCCTAGATTGCACAGGTGTTACTGAAATACTCACACGAACCTTAGGATCTCCGAGTTCACTTAGTTTTGCCCTGAAAAACCTGAGAGGCCTAATCTGTTTTTGGAGAGAGGTGGGCTGTTTGGAATATGCCCACCTAAGTTTATGGCCGCCATGTCCCACATACAGTGGTCCGCATAGGACTAAGTGCGGAAACCATACTTAGACATAACATAACCACACCTATGTTCCTTCTTTACCTTGCAAACGAACCGTCTTGTAATTTATGAAAAAAGATATAAGAGTTTTTGTAATTGTCACTATAACCTATTTAAATTTGACACAGTTCAAATCCAAAACTTCTTGTTGCCGCGGGTCGAATATCGTTATAAACTTTAGGAAGTCAACCAAGTCATAGACATTGATATAGTTATCACAGAGCCTGAGTCGGTTGGGTAGAATAAATTATTCGGTTCTTTCACCTCAAATTAGTCAAAATGACTTAAGCAGTGTTAATAGATAAGTGACCTACTTATAAGTAGGTATACCTACTTATTATTATTATATATTACAAGCTGACCCGGCAAACGTTGTTTTGCTATGTATATAATTTTTTTTATCTAAAATTGAAAAAAATAATTTAGGTGTGGATTACCCTTAACATTTAGGGGGATAAAAAATAGATGTCCGATTCTCAGACCTACCCAATATGCACACAAAATTTCATGAGAATCGGGAAAGCCGTTTCGGAGGAGTTTAACCACAAACACCGCGACACGAGAATTTTATATATTAGATTATTGTTCAAGTATGATTGATTTTTAAACAATATTTTCAATGTTATTCTATTCCTAGATCGAACTTTGCCCACTAAAAGGTTCGCAATTTCCCTTTCGAAAGGATCGAGAGGTTTCCATTATGTGGGTCTATAAAATGGCAGGAAATGTAAAGATAATAATGTTACTAGCTCTCACTTATGCTAAGGGCGCAATTTGCGTCTCATATTCACGAGATGTGGACTATTTTTATTAAGAGTTATGGATAGGCAGGTGTACACTCGTAGGTCAGGCAAGTCTAGCTATGTAGGTCATAGGTATTGTGGGAACTTAGGATTTGTGTTTCTGCTGGCATAATCCGTATTCGTGCAGGTGATCTAATATATAAAATCTCGTGTCACAGTGTTGGTTATCAAACACCTCCGAAACAGGTTGACCGATTTTTATAAATTATTAATTCTTTGTTAACATATCAAATGTGTTTTATAAAATATTAAAAATAGTTATACATTTGCACATGGACCCTATTGGGCACACCAATTTCATAGAGGTAAGTAGGTAGAATTACAAATTTACGGAACGAAGTTAAAATTAGAAAAAAAAGGTCAAATAATTTAGATATACAAATCAAATTAAATAAAAATCTCAACAACATGATAGATAAAAATAGTAAATATCTAAATAAATTCATTAATTGTCAAAATACATTCTTTAAATGTCAACGTAAATTCATTACAAATGTCTAAATCAATTTTGAATTGCCTGAGACTACTTCTACTCCAACCCTCCATTTTTTTTTGCTTTGATAATTTATATGCAGCAGAACAACGTTTGCTGGGTCAGCTAGTCGATTTATACATATAAAATAAAAAAGAGAATATTTAATAAATAAGGTGACCGTGCGGATGGACGGTGACAAAAACCATACTTTAGTTACGCTTTTTGTTTGCTTTTATACTCCAATTTAGACAAATTTTAACAATAAATTGTTGACTATCACAAGCTGTGGTGCCAAAAAACGAAAAGTTTCAAGGAAGTGTAAAAACATAACCAGAGTTTTCTCTAACTAGGTAATAAATAACTCGATGAAAACCAAAAACTACGGAAATCCCTAAAAACAGCAATAAATTACAATCAAATATCAATCAGGCAAAAACAGTTTAAATGTTAAACGTTTGAATAATATGCGGTTTTTACCGCGTTGTCGTGGTAAAATTCGTATTCCGTCTGTTACCAAAAAGATTGTTGAGTTTAATAGCAGCTCTCTTTAGGAATTATTGAATTAATTCCACGGTATGATTTCCAGTTAAACATTTAATTTGGAGATGCGAGATGTTCATCTTCAATGTAAGGGTGCATTAAATTTAAGGGTGATATGACGTTTAATCGTGAAGTGTTTTTGTAAATTTAATACCGGAGAGTGTGCACATTAATTTAAATAGATCTTGTAGCGACTGCTTTTTTTCATTCGAATAATACATTATTACATATTTTTTGTAAAGTTTTCGAAAAAAATCTAGGCGAATAGATTTTCTACTACAAAATATTATATTAAAAACATTTAGTAAAGTATTTGATTAATAAAGGTAGCATTGTCATATAAAATAGTAAAAAAAACAATTAGTTTATCAAAAATAAACAAGTAGTTTATTTCCATCGTCATTGAACTGTTTTTTTTTCATTGTTGGTGTGCTCACGCTTAACCACTATCTCACCTGATGGAAAGCGACGATATGGTTGAGGACAGAGCACGCTTGCCTAGAAGTAACCTATTTACTCTTGATTTAAAGATCCTGAGGTTGTAGTTATCAGGAAACACAGTATTTATAAATTGTAGTATTTATAAGCTTTGCGATGTGTTTCGGGATGATTTTTAATCGACTTCCAAAAAAAGGAGAAGGTTATTAATTCGGTTATATTTTTTTTATGTTTGTTACCTCAGAACTCCGTCGTTTATGAAAGAATATGATTCCAGTTTGAACCCATATTTTTTAAAATTCAGTTCTGATGATAGGATCCATTAAGAATCGAGGAAACTCTTCAAATATTATAGACAACCATAAAGTGATTTTGGTATTTTCGTCGAGGACTTAAGCATTTACAGTCCAAAAATAACGTTCGATGAAGTGAAACTGGTAAAAAAGATCAGAAATAGCCATTAGAACTTCATACTCACATGGATATCAATGAAGTTAGTTAAACGACTATGATAATACAAATAAATCGAAGTAATCTGATGATAATGGAGTCGGAAGATAGATACCGGAACTCCGTAATTAATTAATGTATTCTAGCCGTGTTTGGGCTCATTAGAATTGTTATGAGGTTCACTTTGACTATAAGGTACTATCGAACTGATCTGATGATGGAGCCTGAAGGCACATAAACTTCATAATAAAACAATGTATCCTGGCAGTGTTTGGGTTAATCGGGATTGTCATGAGAAATAGATACTTTGGCTATAAGCGTATCGAGAGAGAAAGGCGAGGGATGTTTGTCAGGTAAGATGTATGAGAGATGAAACTGGAATGGTTCTATCGGATGATGAAAAAATCAAAAAGAGGTGGAAGGAATATTTTGAAAGACTGATGAATGAGGAAAATAATTGGAGTGGGGCGTTAGAGAATAAACCAGTGAATGTGGGATTAGTGCGAATTGTTAATATGGATGAAGTCAGAATAGCAGTAAATGGAATGAAGAATGGTAAAGCCATTGGTCCAGATGGAATACCAGTTGAAGTGTGGAAGTTATTGTGAGTGGATGGATGGACGTGGTTAGCTTTGTTCTTCAATAAGTTGTTGCTGGAAGAAGCTATATCTGATGAGTGGTGTAATAGCTCTTTGGTGCCGATTTTTTAAAACAATGGTGATGTGCTTGAGTGCAACAATTATAGAGGAATAAAGCTAATGTCACATACTATGAAAGCCTGGGAGAAAGTTATTGAAAGGAGGCTGAGAGAAGAGAGTGAAATTTCACAGACCCAATTCGGTTTTATGCCTGGTCGGGGTACAACGGATGCCATTTTTGCTATACGCCAGCTGTGCGAGAAATATAGAGGTGCGCATAAAAACTTGCACATGGTATTCATTGACCTCGAAAAGGCATACGACCGGGTACCTCGTGAGGTTCTGTGGTGGGCCCTTAAGGAAAAAGGTGTGCCTGGGAAGTATGTGCAGTTGATCCGAGCGATGTACAGTCGATGCAGTACCCAAGTCCGGTCTACAGTGGGCACCACTGGCAGCTTCAATGTGGCAGTTGGCTTACATCAAGGGTCGGCTCTCAGCCCTTACCTCTTCCTGATGATAATGGACGCTCTGACGTCGGACATTCAGGAAGAGGCTCCCTGGTGTATGTTGTTTGCCGATGATATTGTGTTGGTTGCCGAGAGTGGCCTAGAGGTCCAGAACAGATTGGAGGTGTGGTGGCACAGACTGGAGAGTGTTGGCCTGAAATTGAGTAGAACCAAAACGGAATACTTGTTCTGCGATTTCGGCGGTCTCTCCAATCCAGTGCCTTTAGCTCTAGCTGGAACGCCCATACCGATCTGCTCTGACTTTCGGTACCTCGGGTCACTCATCCAAGGGAATGGTGAGGTAGACCGGGACGTAACACATCGGATCAACGCAGGATGGATGAAATGGAGACAGGTCACGGGAACAACTTGTGACCCACGGATGCCCCTCAAGTTGAAGGGTAAAATCTACAAGTCCGTGATAAGGCCTGTCATACTGTATGGATCAGAATGTTGGGCTGTGAAAAAGACGGATGAAAAAAGATTGCATGTAGCGGAGATGAGAATGTTAAGATGAATGTGTGGTGTGACGAGAATGGATAAAGTGAGAAATGAATATATTAGGGGAAGTTTGAAAGTGGCGCCAGTGACTGAAAAGTTGAAAGGGAATCGTTTGTCTTGGTATGGTCATGTGAAGAGGAGGGATGAAACGCATGTTACTAAAAGAGTTATGAGTTTACATGTGGATGGATGGAGAGGAAGAGGGAGACCAAAGAAAAGATGGATGGATTGTGTGAAGAGTGATATGAAAGAAAAGGAAGTTAGTGATAGCATGACGAGTAACAGGGCAGAGTGGAAGAAAAAAACGTGTTGCGCCGACCCCAAATAATACGGGATAAGGGCAGGAAGATGATGGCTATAAGCGTATCGCAACTAAAAAGTGTGAAATAAAGAACATTTTACAAAAAAAAAAACCACCAAATTCCGACAAATTTACCTATTAAAGCAGTTCAATTCCTGAGTTACGACGATGCCGATGCCGGTCCTGCTCTACAGCCACAGCCACTTTTATCTTCAGATTAGTTTTTTTTTAAATATATTTATAAATATTGGAAGAGATACTATTCCCCTTTTTGTATTGTTGTTTTCGATTTTTTTTTATTTAATTTTATTTGTTTATTTTAATAGAGCTTATGATAATTTATTACCTTTTGTATTTGGAAACAATAGCATTGTATAATGTAGAAGCACTTTTTTTTCAAGTTTTTTGAATGTGAAGTACCATGGAGCATTTTTATTAGGTTACAACTTGTTTGACATTGCGAGTATGGCAGTTGAGAGTTTGTTATGCTCACTCAAATGTCTCGCTGATGGTGGTGGTGGTTTAAATTATTATTACTTATTTACATTGTGCTCACATATTAGAAGCGACAAGAAATATGTTACCAAGTTTATGTAACTCATAATATGATTTAAAAGAGTGTCCATGGAGTTTCTTGCACGTTCTTCTTCATAGAGATCTACACTTTGGAACGTGCAATTTAGCTTTACTTGTTTTTTTGGACTGACTAACATTTTGACAATTCAAAAGTGCCTGTAATTGGTCTATTTGAAATAAACGTTTCTGATTTCTGAAGATTTTTCCGAATCGCAAAAAAAGTTTTTTTTGTGCCGTAACTACAATTTTACAGTTTTCAGATTTTTTCCTATACTTGCACTATGTGACCTTGCTTTATGCCAAATTTCAGGATTCTAGGTCAACGGGAATCAACGGGAAGCTGTGAATTTTGATTCCCTTGAGTACGTTGAAATAGACGTTTTTTGCGACATAAACGACGGTATCTTTTTTTTCATTAATTCAGAAGTTCGATTTTTCCACAGCTTCAAGGGACCGCAGACCTGAGTATATGGTTTTAATTTTAGCTCGATACCACCATGTGTTCCCGAACGGTCTTGACAAATAGACAGATAGAGAGACGGACGAACAACAAAGTGATCCTATAAGGGTTCTGTACCTCAAAAGGAAAAAAACGGAATCCTCGTCGTCGTTTTTTCCTTTGGAGGTACGGAACCCTAAAAATGCTAAAAGAATCAAAATAATTCTAATTTCAAAATCAAAATAGCATTTATTCCAAATAAACCATTTACAGGCACTTTTGAAATGTCAAGAAGTCAGTCAGTCAGAAAAATAAAAATAAATGATGGTAATTGCACATTCCAAAGCGTAGATCTCTATGGAGAAGAATGTGCAAGAAACTCCATGGACACTCTTTTCAATCATATTTTGTAATTACAAATATCTCTGTTACATGTTTCTTGTCGCTATCATGTGAGAACAATGTAAATAAAAATAAAAACTAAATATAGATATTAAAATAGCAACTGGCAGCTAAGAGATGACCAGTCTCAACTGACAGCGCCCGTTCACGGACATGACGCTAATATTAGCACCACTCAGCTCAACCATTTTGAAGGGAACCGAATGATCCAACACCCGTGCCACCATCAGGGAGACATTTGAGTGAGCATGACAAACTCTCAACTGCCATGCTCATTTATGTCAAATAAGTCCAGTAGCAACATAAAAACTATAAAAAGCTCCATGGTACTCACATTTACAAACTGTGGAAAAAATGCTTCTATACATATAATACAATACTTATATTTTACAATTTCAAGAAAAAAAACATTAAAAAATAATTTCCATACTAATCAATTTGTACACCCCGGTGGTAGTGGAGCTGGACCAGCATTGAGCCAAGCATTTTTATCCTGAATATAATCCTCCAACTTATAATATGCTTGCCTGCATAGTGTGCGTTTAATACAAGATTTAAATTTCGTTTCATTGAGTTCTAATATTTGTGAAGGTATTTTATTATAACATTTCAAACAGTACCCCATAAAAGAAGAGGCCACTTTTGCTAGTCTGAAACTTGGTTGAACTAATTGGTCCCTATTTCTTGTAACATAATTATGTCTATCGCCTCTTTTGCTAAAAATATTAAGATTTTTTCGGAAGTTAGTGTTAAATTAGAAATAAACAATACCGAGAAAGACCGATTTTCAAAATTAAAGGTATTTTGATCGTTTTAGTGTTTTTTTTTGTAAAAAGTTTCTTGTTTATTATAATGTTTACCCTTAAATATATGTGTTATAAATGGAAACCTAAAAGATCGCCTAGTGAACAACATGACGCAGATATATTAAAGCGATAGTTTCTACCGATTCTTTTATGTGACACGCGGGTCTGAGCTATTAGTCTCCAGTCGGTAGGCTGAATGAATAACTGGGCCAACCTATGTTATTTTTTATCGAATGGTAAATTGAGAAAAGAAATGGGTGTTCGAAGATAGGTGCTATTTCGATAGATAAAGTGTGAATTTTTAACTGACTTCAAAAAGGAGGAAGTCCTATGTTCGGCTGAATGTTTGTTTATTTTTTTTATGAATGTTTAACGATTTCCCGGTCAATTGTGGACCGACACAGAATTTTATTTTTGGTTGTAATGTCCCACGCGGGCTTGCGGACGTCGAGCAATGGGTAGCTCGCCGTCTGGCTGTTCGGTAATGAACCGGATCGAGCCCAGTCGTCAACAGCGCGTAGTGATCCACGCGCTTCTCAAAGTGATGTCAGCAGACCGTAGGGGCCCAGCAGGGTCGATGCCCGCTAGCTAGGACCGCGGAGAATTTCTGAAAAGGAAACCCGTAGTCCTAGAACGCAAAGAGTAATTGAAGGACACAGGTGTGGTTTTAGTCAGTAAAAATCTGACACGCCCAGAGTGCGAGAAGTCATTTGGATGATTTCCCACCTCGTTGGTCCCATAGAAATATTATGATCTGATCATGAACTTCGAACATATGGAACAGAACCCCTCATAGGATCACAGCAGAACTGTCGTAACAAGTAAAATTGCTTTATTTATACGTGTAGTCGATGACTGTCTGACAGAAGAAGGGGAATATATCGAACTGATCTGATGATGAAGCCTGAAGTTAGACACCGGATCTTTAATAAATGAATTTAATCTAACCGTGTTTGGTATTATTAGAATTGTCATGAGATGCACTCTGGCTATAAGATATTTAAGTAAAGCTAACCCTAACTAAAGAGTGTAAAATAAAAAAACATATTACAAAAAAAAAAATACAACCAACTTCGATGTAAAAAAAGAAACACTGGAAAGTGCAAAATAGTTTTAATTTCGGAAGTCGGTGATAAATAAAGAAGAGACAAAACTATTATAGAAACGCCGACTTCCGAAATTTATGGATTAAAATGATCGTTTCGTGAGATAAAAAATTAAAATGTCAAAAGATTGTTTTTAATAATCGTTATCATTTTTTTTTTAATTGTGTTAAGTATTAATTATTTTTGGAGAACTGTAGTATTCCAAAAAAAAACTTAACACAGCGATGTTCAAAACAAAAGCGAACACAGCGATGAATTCTGAAAAGTCGTGCATTGAAAATGACGATGTGACGTCACTCGACTTCCTGCTTGACGTGAAATACACACGTGGCACTTGAATAATACATGTTTTTATTGTTTGTAAGCCATTCGACTTTTCGAGGTACAATTTGCAAGCAGGTACTTATTACGACAGTGTCACCAGGGAGTAACAGAGTTGTTACCAAAACACTACCTATTATTCAAACTAGTTAGCTCGTTTATAAAAATAGGTCCATTAATACGTACCGGAAAATAAGAGAAGAACCGAGGATACGATGGACCTATCTAGTAAAAGCTGCGGGAATCCAATAGATGCAAGATGCAAAAAACATTCACACTACGCCATCTAGTCCCAAAGTAAGCAGAGCTTTTGGTATGAGTACTAGACAGCTAATAAACATACTTATATATTTCTAAATAGATACATATTATAGATAAATTACACCTAGATACAGAACAAATGATCGTGCTCATCACACAAATATTTGTCCTGGGTGGGGATCGAAACCACGACCTCCGGCATAGCAGTCAGGTTTACTGACAACTAGACCAACAGGCCAGTCAAACTTGGGGAGACCTGTGTCAAGCAATGATGGTCTTTCAGGTGAAATGATGGTGACGATGAAGTCCGTATAGTAAACGACTTATTATGCATTTAATGTGATAAGTTTTCATAAAAAGGAAAATTGTTACCTTCACACAGGACCTGGGGCCCAAGTCTGCTAGTCTTATAAATTCGTCATTCCAACACGATCCCATTGTCATTTTGCTAAAAATTCGTAATCTGATAATTCATAATAGTCGATTATTGATCGGTCAATGATCTTGTGGTAGAATAACAATATCAAGCTGTCTCGAAACAAATTAAAAGCAATATAATTGCACAATGACGTTCTAATGGTAGGTCACTGATCAGAAACTGTTAAAATTTTGACAGCTATCCGCATACGTCAAATATACATTTGTCATTATGTACTAGATTACAATTCTATGCCATTTCTTTCAATGGAGTGTCAGTGGTTGACTATTGGAAAGTCATAATGACGCCAATATATAAGTAGATTACCAAACTTGCCAAAACCAACAATTCTGAAATCAGTGATAGACCATTCCGACACTATTGTAACAGCAGACTTGAGGCCCTGGCTTTTGTCCGTCAATAAGTAGAATGGCCGTAGTATATAGTATATAATAAACAAATAGAACTGTATGTCACCGCGTCGCCAGACAAATGGACGATATTCGATATTTTGTGTGACATGTGTTCGATTCTCTGCCCACAATTCGTTTGTTAGTCTAAACAACAGTTAAGTTCAGCATTGTGCGTGTTAATTAGGATAGTTTAGTTAGGATGTAATTGCGTTATCACTGTTTGATTATGAAAGAGGCGTTGATGTGTAATTATTGGATAGGAAAATTACTATAATACCGAATAATATTTAGACTAGGTTATTTGAAGTGAAATTGATCTATGAATAGATAATGTGTTGAGAATATGTTTGGTTTAAACAATAACTAATATACCATAAGATGACTATCTTAAATTGTCAAGTACAGGCCTTATTGATCTGTCTGAGCCCAGCGTTAAGCAAGTTAACTCATTAATCAAACAACTTGACTATTGGGTTACTTGTTAGTGCCTATCTATACTACTGAACATATGGAAACAGACTATAGAGCAACTTCAAATTCAGTAAGCGAATGTACCTATGAAGCTACTCGAACTGCGTACAAATTGGAGTTAGTCGATATATGTGTGTGCTCCGTGCCACGGATTACAACATAGATATATATATTTTTTATTATTTATTTTGTTAACGTATCATTTATTAATAATTGTAATTATTAATTTTACTTGCTTTTATTTATATAGCCTCTTTTTTATAATGTGAATGTGAGAGCACTGTAGACTCCGCGAATTCTTAGGTTCCTTTTTATTATGATTATTTTTATTGTACTTTATAGTACAATATTGACCAGTCTACACTGTCCTTACATAATATCTATATAAGCTGTAATATGGAAATATTGTAACAACAATTTTTTTTTTAAAAGAGTAACCATGGAGTTTCTTTCCGGTTCTTCTCCATAGGAAACGATCAATTTGGAACCGTGCACTAGCTTCTGACGTTTTATAAGTGCCCATGTAGGTCTATGTGAAATAAAAAACTTTGACTTTGACTTTGATATTCAATATGGCTTGTTTTTGTTTCTTTTGATACTAGGGCTTCGAAAATAATTGCCATAGTACGATACAAATGAGATAATAAAAAATTGGATCTGGAACTTTTTCGCGCAACGTTTTCGGACCGATAATTTCGTTCAGAGGAGTGCCATAAATCAGAACAGAGTAAGCTCCTGATAAATCGATACCGCAAGTCGAAAAGGATTCGCGAATAAAATAGCGAATAACGAAAAAGTATTTCCGAACATAAATATCTCCGCCGCGATTTGTGCCGTTTAGGTTTCGATCATTACTACAAGACAAAATATATCGCAGCTCTCGTATTTGTCTGTTTGTGCACGTACTAAACTAAACTGCCATCTCTTTAATATTAAAACGGAATGGAGGTAAGCGATGGATTCAATAATAAAATGGAATAGTGAGTTCCGAGATGTGGTTGGAAGTTAGACAGTTTTCGTACAATTCGCGGACTACCCGAGACGATGTCGGTCGGAAGACCCCAATTTCAATTTTAATTATTTTAGGATTTGTGTTACTTCTATTTTTAGACGTGTTTTTCAGTCCTTGATCAAGTTTAAGTGGTTTTTAATTTCCTCATTCAGGTGACTCTTATATTTCTACTTAAAAATCGTGATATATGAACGTAGACTAAATCCAGGACTGTGGTGACAGGTCACTAGTAGATACACCTTTTATTAAATGTAAGATTTATCTAGGTTCCGGGAACTCAGCTTTTGATCTCAAAAACTGTCACAGTCACACCACGGTAAGCTTACATTGGCTATCCGACGTCAGACGGGTAGGACGGAAATATTCTCAGTCGCGGGGAAGCTCTACACCTCATCTTTATACATAATAAGAATGTCCGGGGACTTACTCGTCTGTCTGCAACTCTAGAACTAATTTAAAGTTAGAACTAAATCTATCGGGAGAATAAAAGTTTTCTAGAAAACTTGATGAAAAACTTTGAATTTGGGTCGCATAATAAAACATTTTGTCGGCTCATCCCCCCATCACGAAAATGTGAGAGAAACATTAAATATAATATAAACAAAGGGAAATCATATTTTTCCTTATCAAGTAGTTGTGTTCTCATAGCAACAGTGTTCGTGTAGTGGTGAGGGTCGTTGTAATACAAAGATAAAGATATTACTTGGAGCAATCCCAATAAAGCAAAAGATCAGGGTTATGTTTCAGGTCAGGGAGTGTAAACAATTAAATCCTTGGAGCGGGTGCTTACTTCGGTAGCTACGGGTGTAATCTCTTAAACGAACAGAGACATTGGCCTACGGAGGTTTGCGTTACGAAGCAACTTTTGTGTAGGTAATTTAACTTGATTTGGACTGACATACTAGAGACAAGACATCATTAGTATATTACGGTCTGTAACATACATGTGGATGGATGGAGAGAAAGAAGGAGCCCAAAGAAAAGATGGATGGATTGTGTGAACAGTGATATGAAAGAAAAGGAAGTTAGTGATAGTATGACGGTTGACAGGATAGAATGGAAGAAAAAAACGTGTTGTGCCGACCCCAAATAAGATGGGACAAGGGCAGGAAGATGATGATGGTCTGCAACATACAGGTATCTCTTAGTATTTTCTACTTATGGGAACTTATGGAGTAGCAGAAAAAAATATACTTTTGATAAAACCTAAAAACCATTTTAAATCTTTTTCACACAATACGATAGTGGAGCACAATTCCCGTATCTCACCTAGGCAACACATTATGATGCGCACACTGTTATTTTTCTCACCCGGCTTTTGTGTTTTGCGCAAAAAGATAAGCTCAGCTTATCCTGTTTTTTTCCGTCGTTTTCTGATCTGAACGTAGATGTCTATCTAAAAACTTCTGTTCTTTTTAATGATATTCCGCTTTTATTACTATGGTCCGATTGTGTCAGAATCTTCTTTACAATCTCAATTTTTTTCATTTAAAAACTAATGTCGAAGACACGCTTGTTTGGCAATGACTGCTTCTGCACATGTGGCCCCCTGGTAGCTCATATTATTGTGTAAATGTATCTATTAACTGCTCCACATTTGTTGTAATATATACTTTTTTTCTATCTAACACATTGCTTTTGCATTTTTTTTTTATTTTTTTTTTTGTCAACGTATCATTTATTAATAATTGTAATTATTTATTTTACTTGCTTTGATTTATTTAACCTCTTTTTTATAATGTGAATGCGAGAACACTGTAGACTCCGCAAATTCTTAGGTTACTTTTTATTATGATTATTTTTATTGTACTTTTTAGTACAATATTGACCAGGAAATATTGTAACAACATTTTTTTAAAAGAGTAACCATGGAGTTTCTTGCCGGTTCTTCTCCATAGGAAACGACCAATTTGGAACCGTGCATTAGCTTCTGACGTTTTATAAGTGCCCATGTAGGCCTATGTGAAATAAAAAACTTTTGACTTGACTTGAATGTAAACTATGTTCGAAACCGTACAGCATAAGTCCGTCAGAGCTCTACATCTCCTCTCTTCGACGGTTGAAGAGGGTCAATTGTTAAAGGATCACCTGTTTGGCTTAAAGCCTGATAGTTCTTGATTTATACTCCAACATTTTCAGATGTACGTTGACAAACGATTTGGGTGAAATTGCTTTCTGAAGCTTTACATTTTTTATTGCTATACAGTCAAATTGTAATTTTAAGACAATATTTATACATTTTGCTCATTAAATACATGGTGTTAAGAACATGATCTAACCTAGTGGATGTTTCCCTGTACATGACTGATTTATAAGAGGTAGAATAAAAGATATCACTCCCATGCGTAGTAAAAATAATTGGCAACATATTCGTAAAGCGCAAACATTTCGGCGCGAGACCGAAAAATGAAACTTTTTCTGACATGTTAATAGGAATGCGAAGTTGGGATTCATGTAAGAAGGTACGACACGATACCCGGATCTCTATTCACATCTCTATAATGTTCCCACTGTTGGGACTCAGGTCTCCTCTCTAGGAGAGGGAATGGGCTGTAATCCACCACGCCGCCGGGTCGAGTGCGGTTTAGTGGATGTCACATGTCTTCGAATTTTTGGTTCTATGACATGCCGGTTTCCTCAATATGTTTTCCTTCACCGTTTTGAAAGCAGTGGTGGTCATATAAATTACACAAAGTAATTCGCCTGGCTGGGTTTGAACCCGCGACCTACAACTAGTAAGTCGGGGCCGTTACTACTCGGCCACCACTGCTCTCTCAGATGTGAAACTTGGTAATTCGGAGAATATGTTATTCTCAACCATTCCATTTTTTCTTGGACCAAACACAGTCTGATTCAACAAAAACGGGGTCTTGTAGATGGAATGCGTAACATGGGTTTCTTATTAACTCTATCCTTTATATAAGTGGCAAATAGGTAGCTACTAATCGTTATATTATAATTAGCCAGCAGGTACACGTAATGATAACGGCTGATGTTACAGAAGCAAACTTTACCCACGTTTGTACCCCAGGGGGTTCACGGAAAGCGTTAGTTAGAATAATATAGAACCATTTATGTAAAGGAAATGTTTTGTATTAGGCTGTTTGTATGTTTTGTATTTTCCGCTACTCAAATTATTTTCATATTATTACTATTTTGTTAAACTTATGATCAACACTTTTCTTTCGTAGCACTGACTATTTAAGTTTTTTTCAAAGAATACAATTTTATAGGTTAAATAGCAACCAAAAACCACGAAGGTTTAAACCCGTGCTATCATGAATCCATTCTCAACATCAGAATTATACAAACGGATTTTTTTTTGGAAGTTTGAGTTCAACCTTCAGATATGTAAGGTGGACACACGGTGGCTCCCAAGTTAGTGTGCTGAACTTCATAAAAAACTGGGCAAGTGCGATTCGGACTCGCACACTGAGGGTTCCGTACAAACTTGAAAGGTAAATTGCGGTTTACGATGTAGATATATTAAAAAAACTACTTACTAGATCTCGATCAAACCAATTTTTGGTGAAAGTTTGCATGGTAATGTACATCATATATTTTTTTTAGTTTTATCATTCTCTTATTGTAGAAGTTACAGGGGGGGGGGGACACATTTTACCACTTTGGAAGTGTCTCTCGCGCGAACTATTCAGTTTAGAAAAAAATGATATTAGAAACCTCAATATCATTTTTGAAGACCTATCCATATATACCCCACACATATAGGTTTGATGAAAAAAAAAATTGAGTTTCGGTTCTAAGTATGGGGAACCCACAATTTTATTGTTTTTTTTTCTATTTTTGTGTGAAAACCTTAATGCGCTTCACAGAATACATCTACTTACCAAGTTTCAACATTACACTTCTTATAGTTTCAGAAAAAAGTGGCTGTGACATACAAACGGACAGACAGACAGACATGACAAATCTATAAGGGTTCCGTTTTTTGCCATTTGGCTACGGAACCCTAAAAAGGAAAAACCAGTGTATGTTATTTTTACATTCTCCCTGCTCACGGTCAGGGTAAACATAGCATATACTTAGTACGTGCCTACATAGTGCAGAAAGAACAAGTCTAGTTCATCCAGTTCATTGAGTTAGCCACTCCACTCGACCATGGTTTGACGGCATTTCACTTTTACGGAGCGTCTGCCTGCCATCTGAGTTTAATAAACCTTTTCGGAAAGTTCGTTTCTCCTAGTTTGACTTGTGTATTTCCTTGTATCTCGGTAAATGATTTAAGACTCATCCCTGTTACCTACATGTTACATCTCCCTCAATCCGGCATTTCCATATAATTCACTCAACGAATAAATAAAGGTAGAAAAAGGTTTCTGAAAAATGTGTATGTTCGTACATATTTGAATATTCAGCTCATAAAATAATGATTTTAATGTTAATTATATTAAGCCACCAGGCGTACGGCAATTCGCCACCGGTACATGGTGGACATCCCACCTATACACACAAAACGTTTTGGGAACACATTCATTGTGCGTACAGCTAAGAAGTGAAATTCCTTTCCGGAATCTGTGTTTCCTGATGGCTACAACCCGGGAATCTTTAAGTCCAGAGTGAATAGGTTACTTCTAGGTAAGCGCGCTTCATCGTGGACCGCATCGTCGCTTTCAATCAGGTGAGATAGCTGTCAAGCGCGAACCTATCAAGAATAAAAAAAATGTTCGCATCGCTTTTATAATAAAGACTGGGTGTTTGCCTAACTCGATATCAAATGAAATTAACAATTTTATTGCAATGAAAATAATTTGAGCGGCGATAAGTGACTGATTTGCATTTAAAATCGATGTCAATAAATTTGGAAGAGCGAGAGATGTTACTGGCTCTGTGTTATTAATTAACATCGGGGTAAAGATGGTGGCTATAAAAGAAGGGAAGCATAATATTACAGCAGTGGATAAAAGAGAGTATAAATGAAATTAATGAATGCTCAGACTTTAATTACAGAAGATGTTAACATTTTTACTACCTGTTAAATGTTTTCAAAAGGAAGTTTTTTCCCGTTTGTATATTTTGAAAATAAAAAAGCCGAATTATAACTATGGAATGGGTATGAAAGGTATTGTTTATCCTAGAAAATCTATTTTGTTGTGACGGCCGCAGGCACTGCTGTCATCTGTTCAAACATTCGTCTTCACTCGCAACAAAAACCGTTACTTTACCCGTGGCCTTCAGAAAACCGTATTATTTGTCCAATGGCCACAATCAGCGAGTGTTTACTTGTACCTGCGAGAAAAATGTTTGCACGTAGCGCACAGAGCGGTGAGAAAACAAACATAGAATTAATTCCAACATGTCGACCACGCCACGCTGTTGTTTTACTGTATCGCAGTTAACACGTGTGGCATACACAATACAGTATACACTACTAATGAAGAATAAATCTAATCTTACAAATGATGAGTTGTTCTTGCGAAGTTTCTTAAAAAGTAGCAAAATGTGTTTCGAATACTAATTCTTCAAACCCTGGATAGGTACTTGTAGGTTTGTAGACTTCGTTAAGAATAAAGTTAGTTTGTAAACAGGCATAGTAAGTTCTTTATGTGATAAATAACTCATGTGAACGAGCTAGTAGAATCGTATATAACAGAGTCTGTAATTTTAATGTTTATATGACGATATTGCGCTGTGAAAAAGTCGGATGAAAAAGATAACGAAGAGATTATGAGAAGGTGTAGCGGAGATGAAAATATTGAGGCGAAAGTGTGGAGTGACGTGAATGACGAGAATGGATAAAGTGACAAATGAGTATTAATATACTCTATGTAATAAATATATATATATATTTGAAAGTGGAGCCAATGACTAAAAAGTTGAAAAGGAATCATTTGTCATGGCAAGGTCACGTGAAGTGGAGGGATGAAACGCATGTTATTAAAGGATTTTTGAGTGTTTATGCGGATGGATAGAGAGGAAAAGGTCAGCCAACGAAAAAATGGTCAAGTGATGATATGAAAGAAAAGGAAGTCAGTGTTAATGTGATATTTGGAAGGAAGATGACGATGATGTTGGGTGACAGCACGAATGTTATGTGATACTCGTACGTATTACGATCATTTATTAGTCTAAAGCCTAGCCGAAGATATTTTATTTTGACAGTGAAAGTTACAAAAGAATGTAACTATCCATCTGTATGTAAATATGCACATTCGTACCGTCTAAACCTTGATAAGGCACGTGTCGCTTTACGTAGTGGTTACAAATGGATGTGTCAATATCGGATTCCTATTTATCCCGGAAGGTTGAAGTTCGTGAAGATACATATGGGTCTCCAATATTTTTATTATTCGATAACACCCGCCAGTTAGAACCCGAAGGTATTCCATTTATCGCAGTCCGTTCGCCGATCGAAAAGGGATTCGCTTTGTATGTACCGTTTTGGTGCCGCAGATATTTTAACTATTCATTGATTCAACGATTTCAAATGTAGAAGAGATTAATATCAAAAGGATTTTCTATTATTTTATATATGTAACAGACATTTGAAAACTCTGTAGAGAAGTCACAAAAGGAAGATTACAAATGTGGAAAGCTTGTAAAATTACGCTTCAGTGTTACATATACTGGCACTGCGCGACCATAAATCTGATTAAATGACGCATCTTCCACCTAGACAACTAGCTCTGTGCAGTACACAGCAAAATATTCCATGCAACCTAATCACATTTAAAGCTTTAGTCTACCACTCCTTGAGTAACGTGCAGAAACGTTATTATTCAGCGTAAGTACTTGTAAAAGCGACAAGCGTTCGTGCGACATAAAATTAATATTATAATTCTGCGTAGGTTTCACTGATACGATACTGAAACGATCATTAATATGAACTGATTGTATTTTATTTGTCAATTAATGAAGCCTATTTTATTATGTCGATTTATGTGGCATAAAATAAAATTCCATCACCGTCACAGGCGCCACACTTGACATAAATCATGTTTCAATGGGACGCACCCGGCTGGGATTTGTTTGCTTTAGTGCTGTTAATTTGGCGGTATTCTCTGAAATGATCATTAGTAATGACAACGGTATTAATTACATGCTTTGTTTTCGACTGAAGCGGGTTTGTGACAGAGACCGAATCGATTTTAGCTTAAGACGCAAAAACATGGCTCGGACTGTTCGGCATATTGACGTTACATAGTTTCATTAATTTGTCGGATGCCGCATGGGTTGTCTTATGCATAATGTTTTTAGAGATTGCAGAGCGAGCATGTTAAATTCATGCATAAATCATGCTGCCAACGCGTAGATGCAGAACTATTTCCGCTAGGCTCACTGTAATTACTCTACTTAACGAAGACATGCAAATTCATAGCCTGTATTCGTAAGCTGCATGATTGCTCATCACTACTACTAGTTAGTATCATTATGGCTACGATTTTGTTGTTTTGTGACTTGTAAATGTAATTTTTAATCAATAAATATGTTTATCTGTTTAACGATATTATATGATGTCGGCAGCTTCTAGGTACTCCGATCTTAAACTTATATATGAGTACGTCAATACCCCTAATAATACGACTTTGGGCTTGGAACCATTTGCGTCATCCAGATAGTAAACGACACAATTTTAAGATCCTGCTATTCCCAATATTATTGAGTCGACCCCATTTACTGTAATGATGTCGCTAAAAAATTTTATGGACCATGTAATTCTACTTTTAGGTCTATCTCATTTCTATCGATTCCCAATAATATTTATGAAAAATGAATTTACTGACTACCTTCTAACATAAAACTTTCGGGTTGTTGGCATATAATTAAGTGGATAAGTTTTTATCTTAAAAATAAAATTAAACGGACCAATTTTACCCTTATACTAAAATATTCATAAACTTTTCAATATATTAATACGTAATGCTAGAAAATTCCCCAAAAAAAAGCGAAGCATTATTCTACGTAACCATGTCAACTCGCTTGACTGACGACGAGTAAACTTTAAGGAGTGCCCCAAAGGAAATACCTATTCGTCAAAATATTTACGAAGCTAACAGACGTGAACATCGGAAACTTTATTTATCCATCTAACCGATATATCCATGACTTTTTTATTCGTTTTGGAAGAAATCTTTTGTTTCATCTAATTCATTTCAGTGCAATTTATTATAGATCAATCATAAAGTTGTGAGTGTGTTTTTAAAATTTTTGTGTTAAATCTCCCTCCATTTATGCTCTATATTTCTCTTAATATATTTGACCGTACTAAACCAACATGTCCTTAAACGGTCGACCGTAATATCTGAACCATAAATTACAAGTCTGGGCTACAATAAAATAGGTACAATTTAGACATACGAGGCGGAGGGTCAGTCGTATTGTATCTAGGCGATGAAAAACGAATATCGTGAAAAGGTTGGAAATGAGTGCGTTGCCGCTCTCAGTCGGGAAGTAACAATTTTTGCCCCACATATTTCACTGTGTCCCCTTTCTGTACAAGTTTAAACGAAGTCATTCTATGCCACCAGGGATTATGAACATTTTTAAAATGAAATTTGTTAAACTTCGCTAGATCGTGAAACTTAATTTAGCTCTTCTTTTAGACAAAAAAAAAATGATATTATACGTACGCACGTGTAGCCATAAAATCACGTTTTTGTTTGTATTAAAGAGCGCGTGGCGTTCATTTCACATTTTAGTTTTAGTAATTCCTATCGGTCGTTCTATCGTTTGAAGGTTTACATACGATAGCGATGTACAACAACGACATATTGTATTCAAAGTTTGATCATCAATCACGCTGAAGATATTCCGTTTTATATTAAATACGAGAGTAGGTCGGAATTTCCATAAGGTGAAAGTGGTGCGCATAAAATCATGTAGGTTGAAGGTTCGTTGGCGTTAGTGGTGGTGTCCCTCGAGGCACTGAATGGGAGTCTTCCATATAGATGTGGAATAGAGAACCCTCCTCCCACAATAGTGATTTATTTTTATATTTCCTACGTTTCTGCTGAATTTCCCTCAAACTTTTGACGGATCATCTTGTTTTTAATTTGAATAAGGACAATATCAACTGGCTGAGATACAAAACTGCTTCGGTTTTACACCCAACATTAAAGAAATATGTCTTGCTAGCTTCTGTCCGCGGTTTCACTCACGTGAATGTAGGTTTCTCCATACAAACTTTGGACCCCCGTGCTTTAGGCAGTAAATTTTTGGAAAATCCATTCTTAGTGCTTACCTACGTCATAAAAGGTAACCTAGTGCAAAATTCACGCTCCTAATCCCAGTAGTTTTACCTATGCGTTGATATGTCAGTCAGTCAGTTTGCCCTTTTATATATATAGATACTCGTAACTAAAAAAGAAGTAGTCAAAAGTTTTTTATTTCACATAGGCCTACATGGGCACTTATAAAACGTCAGAAACTAGTGCACGCTGTTCAGCTATTTAAGCATGAAGAAGTAACAACATATACACACACACACACACTCACAAACTTTCGCCTTTATAAAATTACTGTTAATTCCTATATATAGTTAGAATAGAATAGAACAAACTTTACTGTATACCGAACAGGAACAGGAAAGTTGGTCAAACAAAGTGCCCACTAAAAGAATAGCAAATGTTTTGGACATTTGAGTGGGATGCAGAGCCTATGTTGATGTTTCCCGTGGGACTATAAATTGACGGATTCACAACCATGATAAAATCGAGATTGCTTTGAAAACGTGACACGATTTATTTGCCGGCTGGGTGAAGGCTAAGGGGCTGGAGACAAATGCATTTGTTTCAAGTTCAAGATACTGGTTAAGAATTATCTCGAATGACATCGTGACTTTCTATGGATTTACGATTTCAGATCTAAATGATAAATGATACATGTTCTGCAAGTGACGTGGATTTATTAGAATGCGAATTAAAAAATAGGTATATGTATATTACAAAATGAAAAATAAAATAGAATGTGGATTTAATTAAATTCCGTGATTGTTAATTTAATTTTTACAACTTAAATCTATTAATATAGGTTTTATTTAAGTATTTCGTTTTGTTGTTTTTTTGTTGTTGTTTAGTTGTTGTTTTTTCAAATTAGCTGCTTTTCAGTATGCTTTTTTTAATTTGCTTTTTACAAACAGTATTAACTGAGCTTGAAGATGAGTTTGTTGGTAGTTAGGTAGGTGTTCTGTACACGGCCATTTAATTTAAATGTACATATTTCTCTGTACTGAACCTATAAAGCTACCCTTCCTAAAAAATTGCAGTACTGCGTAAAATATTCCCTTCCATTACTCAAACAAAAAATCCTTTAGCGTTAGCATATTTTACATTTGATAAGCGTTGTACCGAAAACTAACATCGCCTTAAAGAAGTTATTGGCACTTCGGTAGGTGTTCTGTACACCTTCAATAAATTTAAATATACAATATTTGTCTACCTACAATTACCCTACTCAACCATATGCACATCACTACCTACTACCTACGACGGAGTACGTGATCTTCGCTTCCTTAACAAAAAAAATGTTCCTTTGTTACGTTAGCATATTTTACATTTGATAAGCGTTGTACCGAAAAATAACAACGCCCTAAAGAACGGTACAGTTTATTGTAACCATCCGATGTATGTTTATTTTACGGTAAAAAATATTTTCGGACCGTAAAATAAAGGTTTTGGTGTTACACCCTCCTGAAATGTACAGAAAATACATGTTAGAATTGTGTTTGACTAAAAGATTTACATTTATTGTCGATAAATATAAATCCCATTTAAAGGCGGTTAACTTTGATTTATTTAAGACCATATAATGAAAATTTATTGCAGCTTAACGTTCGCTGGTTAGATTTCCCATTGAGTTTTGTATGTAATTAGTACTTGACGATAATTTGTTCCGACTCACTCGGAAAACTTGGCAGAGGGCGTGGAAATGTAACTTATTCACAGATTAGAAACCGTTCACGAACGAGCTTTATAGAAAATGTTTATTCTAAACAATGGCAATGTGCTTGTATTTCACGAGGTAATTTGCGAAAACCTGAAGGAGCCTGAAACAAAAAAAAAATTGAAGTAGAAAATAATGTGAGAATCAGAAAACAATGGCAACAAATGAGCAACGCGAGAAGTAAAAGAAAATACATAAATACCCAAAATATTTGGAGAAGTAGGTTAAACTACTTTCAGAGTTATAAATCATCGTGGCCACAAAGCATCAATGAGGCGTACTGTGAAAAAACCGCAAAAATGGCCCCCGGGTAATATCGTAGTTTTGTATGAACAGCGGTCAGTTTTGTAAACGTTTCCAAACACTCGAGTTTGACTGTGTCTGCCTACTTACCGGGTAAATGATGTCATGAAAAATGAGTTTTAAAAAAATGTTTTTGTTCAACTGAAAACAAGTAAAAGCTCTGCTTTTTTTAATAGTAAAATAAACATTCATCCTTTGAAAGGAGCTGTCAAGTATCCAAGTGAATTATAGATGTTATTAAAAACAAAAAAAAAATGCTTGTACTAAGTTACTAGTACACAAGTGTCTACGAAACGGATATTTGCTTTGAATTAATGTCATTTTTCATTTGTTTTAAGTGACTGTTTCTTTTGCTTGTTGTAAGAAATTAAAGAAAATCTAAGTCAGTCCACGTTTTAGTAGTTTAGCAGTCTGAGCTTACGGTAGTCTCCTGAGAATGCAGGTTTTAATTATACGGAGCTGCTTAGTACTACTGTGGGAAATACTGAAATTGATGATTACTTTCAACAGTGTTAACTATGTTCCTACCAAAGCTACGTAATGTTATTTACTGATTGGATATGATTAAGAAAGAAAGAAAAAACATTTATTCGAAACTCGCACAGAATAACCAATAGAATAAAATAAAAATGTTAACTTATCTGTGGAGTAACTTAAAATAAAATACAACCATTACAACATTAAAAAGAAAGAAAAAAAAAGACCTGTGCGAGACCTAAGAGGCCTTTATCTCAGCATTATGCAGTGATATTAAAAAAAAATATGATGTGATGTAATGTGCTCTAATAATGTCCAAATATACTCGTAGAAGATTTATCCCTGAAGTTGGGCAAAAATATTCGTTCACTTTCAGGTTAACCCTGAAAATGTAAGAATATTTTTCGTACTGTTTCTTTTACCTAGGCTTTTGAAGTCTCGTAAGAAGTTCTATTAATCGAATCCTCAGAGATTTATACGTTACAGAAAGACAAACATAAACCATGTCTAATGAAAAACATTTCTACTTTCCTTATTGACAGGACCCTAAAAGTGTGCAAACTTTTCTGTTGTACCTATATAAATATCAAAGCATTTCTTTCGAATACTTCATCTTTTTATTTCGACGGTTTGTTTTGTAAAATAAATTTGTTAAAAGGCGGAAACTTTGACGAGAGAATACAGTGTTAAATATTTAGGGAAATTGTTTGTAATTCAGACCTTTTTTGAAATATTATTTATGGACACATATAAGATCACGTAAAGATATACAGACACGTAAAGATGATGTCAGCAAATGGTAGCCAAAGCCTACTGGGGCTACGGGAAGTATGAAAGCGAAACCCGGGGCCCTGGGACGAAGGCAAAGAAGGAACAGGAGTGAGTTTTTAGTCAGTAAAAGTCTGTCACTATCTCTCGCTGCACCCAAGAGCGTGATTTGTCATAAGATGATTTACCCACACAGTAAAAAAAAACACGTAAAGATATACAAGAGATAAACACTGGATCGCAATAAGCCATATATTCCTTAATCGAAGACGTTGATTGCTTCATAAAAGAAATAAACCCAATGTTCTTTGCCATAACATAAATACTTTCAAATGGTGCTGAAACAGATCAGAGTATCCGTAGTGGGTGTTTGTATATCTTATCATAGAATCGTGAATCTAGCAAGCAAGAACGTGACTAGACGTTTTTAATGCACTGCTTAGCTTCAAAAAGCCATAGAGAGGCGTTTTCAGTATCAATGCGAAAGCAAAACCTTGGGTTTTGTAGAATTATAACAGGCCTTTGTTTAGTATTCAAGACTAGGTAATTACAATAAAATAAAGCTTTTATTTAGTTTTGACTACTGAGCTAAATTAATCCCAGAATTGGGAACAATGCGGGTTATCCGTAGTAAAAGTTAGTTCCAGACCAATTATCTAGGCACTCACAGAAACGTAGGTGGCAGAAAAAAATAAACTATCGGCGGCGGTGATGTAACAACGCTTTGCTGGTGTTGCCAACTATTTGTAAGCGCCATTCCGTGCTGTACTGAAGGGTTAATATTTCAATATTTCACGTCTTCATTATTTTTCATTAACTGGTTTATGGCTTGTGGAAAATTGACGCAGTTTTTGGTATTTCATGTAAGTTCGAAGTGAAATATGGCCAGAGTAGAATTATCAACAGCGGGGTAGTTTTAAGCGGGCTTAATGTTTTGTGTTATTTTGTAAATATGAGAGCAAATAGGAGTAATAGCGTGACCGAAATCTATATATGTAGAGTACTGTAGTAGTTCAGTCAAATACGCAGTGATTGATCACAACATTACTCAAAAGAATGAATGGAGAAACAAAAGACGATGAATAGTGTGTCCTAGTTGCGACCGCCCTTTGTGTCCAGTAGCGAATGTAAGTGTCACCCAAAACAAATAGTCCCGGAACTATTTGGTGAAATGAAAAAGAAAACAGTTGCGGTCACCCTTTATTGTCAGTGGAGAAATTCTTTTGACAAGACTTTGCACAAGCGATGTTGGTCGTGCCTCATGTCCAGAGGAGCATTTTTATTATCTTTGAGGCGTTGGGTCCGTAAACGAGTGGTTGGCGCCGCCTCGTCAAGGCTGCAGGCTTAACCCTTGCGAATGTCGTACATACAGATATCGACAACTAAAAAATGAGTTGACTTGCCTATACAGCAAGCCAACTACAACTATGAAAAATTATGAATGATGTTTATTTTGGAAATAGGTTATGAAAACTCTTTTACATGTATTTTTTTTCCTTTATTTAAACTGGATAAAGCTGGTGTTTCTTAGCGTCGACCCATAGAAGGAACACCCGAAAATACACATAGAACAGCTCAAAATCTCTTTTAAAGTACATACAATAAACATGTATAATCAAATCATATGAGAACCACGCATATAGTGTCTAGAATGATCTGTTGAGAGAATAACCACACTGCTTAGAGTGGACCGATCCACTCTCCCTCCCTTTTACTGCCTCAAAATGTTTACTTCAACTTTATTTTGACCGTTTCAGTACGTAATTAAATATTAGACAAGGATCAACTATTGTGGCAACCACGTACCCGAAGACGCAGCGTTAGAAGGGTTCCCGAAAGCTGAACCGATGACCTGGTTAGGGTCGAGGAAATTCGATAGGTGCGAGACGCACAGGACCGGACGTTGTGAGACTTTCTGCTGAAATGATCATAATGATGGCTATTATATCTTTTGTTTACAAAATAATTGCGTAGACTACAGTTCATTTCTTGCGTAGTTTTTGACAGCACTATAGACAAGAGCTAAGCTCACGCTTAGCTCTTGTTTACAAAAAACTCAATCATTAAACTATTTTCCGCACTACGCTAAGGCCCGTGCTTCACTGGGACGCCATGGCAGTGCTGTCTGTTCACGCATCTAAGAAAGTGCGTACAGTTCTAAGGTGTGTGACGTTAGTCAGACACCTTAGAAACAGTTGACTGGTCACCTGTCAACTTAACCGGACCGAGCCCAAGTCGTCGACGGCGCGTATTGTTCTACGCGTGCCTCAGGGAGATGTCAGCAAATCGTAGGGACCCAGTAGCGTCGAAGGCTACTAGGAGCCATAGGTAGTGTGAAAACGAAACCCGGGGCCCTGGGACGAAGGCAAAGAAGGAACAGGAGCGGGTTTTTAGTCAGTAAAAGTCTGACACTATCTCCCGCTCCGCCCAAGAGCGCGATTTGTCATTAGATGATTTTTCCCCCTAAAAAAAAACCTGTCAACTGTCGCAGTCAAGTATTTTTTTTTTGGCATCAGGACCTGGTTACGCCGATATGGCGACCTAGTGAGGCACGACCCTAATAACTGTCAATCTTAATAAAATGTAAAAATACAATTTCGCAAAGTTTTTGAAGTGAGCGATAGTAGACGTTGGTCGTAAACTGTAATAGGTAGTCCCTAGTCTAGGAAAAACACATTACTAATATAAGTAAAAGATTTAGTTTTTGGGTTCGTACTACTCTTTATTCTGGCAGTGCGATAGTGTTTGTAGGTTTATAACTTGTCAAGTTCAATGCCCTCTTAATTTTCAGTTCCATCACGTTACGGGAGATAGTGACAACACTGTACCTACCTAGATTTGTGTAGTTTCTCTTCAGTTCTTTCACTTTTCTTTTATAAGAAAATAAAATGCTATTTTTTTATTTGTTTTTGTGAAAACACAATTACAAGTAGATCATTCAAAATATACCCACTTTTTTTGAGTTGGGAAATCATTAAATTACTTCTCCTGCTCTAGGGTAAAGTGAGAGACTTTTAATGACTAAAACCTGTGTCTTTAATTTGCCCTTTGCGTGCTAGGGCCACGGTAACTTTCCAAATGCAGCCTGGGTAGACATCGATCCTACTGCACCACTAAATTTATGCTGAAATCTCTTTGAGGCGCTTATGGAATACTTTATACAGGTCTGTAGTAACATGCTGTCGACTCGGCCTTGGTAACTGGACGGCCGGACGGCGATCTACCCTTTGCTCGTTGTCCGCAAGCTCGCGCCTTCGGTGGCTGCGTATTGCCCCGCAACTCCCGGTGCCCAGGGCGTTTTCTGTGATAGTGGCTGGGGCGTGATGATGTCTATTGTTTGTTTCCTCACGGTTGCGGTCATCTTTTTAGCTGGAGGAGCCAATCTCAACATTGGTATGCTAAGTGTGCGGTTTGTTTGCACTGAGTGGCAAGCAAAGCCTTTTAATTTAATTGGTTTAATAACAATATGTTCTTCGCTATGAGGTGATGAAATATTTTATTTTTGTATTTTTTATTCTCATTAGTAAATGTGAAATGAAAATGGGTATGATGGCATTTTACTTATGTTACAATAATAAACCAGCATTTTCCTTGTTTGTTTACTGTGGTCTACATATTTATAATGGAATTATTTCCTGCAACAATAACAATTAATTAAGCTTAATTTTATGTTGAAGTATTTTGAAATATCTGCCTCTACAAATATGTTTGTTATGTTATTGAGAGATTTCCGATAATTCCGGTAAATAGTAATGCGAGCATGAAATACGCTC
The DNA here is from genome assembly GCA_949316375.1 of Mythimna vitellina. Classification (NCBI taxonomy): domain Eukaryota; kingdom Metazoa; phylum Arthropoda; class Insecta; order Lepidoptera; family Noctuidae; genus Mythimna; species Mythimna vitellina. The sequence continues at coordinate 15,443,129 of OX438688.1, forward strand.
AACTGTTTCCATGAAAACGTTATGAAATTAAATTACCTTTCTTTAATGTAAAAGGGCGGAGCGCGAGGGTGTGTAAGACTCATACTGACTAAAACTACACCTATGATCTTTTTTTGCCCTTTGCGTTCCAGGACCACGGGTTTCTTATCAGAAGTAAACCAATGGCCCCAGTAGGCTGCGGCCCAGCCCTACAGTTTTGCTGACATTTCTTTAAGGGGCTCATGGAATACTACGCACCGTGGACGACTCGGTCTCCATCCGGGCAGTTATTGGATTGACCGATGGCGAACTACACATTGCTCGTTGACCTCAAGCTCACGCTTACGGTAGCTGGAAACGGTGTCGGGGTCCGATGGCTGGGGCATGAGAACATCCGTTACCTCAGGCATACGGCCGACCCCTACGCTAGCATAAACTACTGCTTCGCAAAAGGAGGCTACCGCCTGCCATTTCTCCTCGCTCCTGACCATGGCCTGTACCACGGCCCAGCATGTCATTATGCATGTGTTAGCCGTGTGCAGCGCCTCTTAGTGAACTCCACTGCGGGTGACGTAACCTACGAAAAACTTATTTTTTGCGGTTGGTACAGTAATCGGGGCTAGGGATCGAACCGCAAAATTAAGTTTGTTTTTTATTGTATATACTTTTCCGGGATAAAAAGTACCCAGTGTGGTGCCCAGGATATTAAAGAATAATAATACCAAGTTTTATCGTAATTGAACCAGTAGTTTTTGCGTGATGTCTGAACAAACAGACAGACGGAAAGACAGACAGACAGTCAAAATTTTTTTAATCACATTTTTGGATTCGGTGTCGGTCTAGTAACACCCCCTGCCATTTATTTTTTTGCTATTTTCAATGTACATAATTTTCACTTCTACAGATTTATTATAAGTATTTTATAAAGCACATCGGAGATACAAGTTAAGCCTGGTGATAACAGAAGTGCTTGAAATAATATGGAATCATAAATAAACGATAATACGACAGCCATATTTTACACCTCGGTTCGTATAGCTTAATATCATAAACCCACAAAATGCTGTTGTGACGAGGTCGAAGCCGGGGGCTAAATTGGCATTTATGTAAGGAGTGCACCCTTTTATGTTGGCTCGCATTGTAAATGAATTGCGTTTAGAGGAACAGCTATATTTCTTCGAAGAAAAAAGTTTAATAAGAAGCCTTAAGTTCAGGGCTTTCGTTTGCCTGTTATAATAAAAACTCACTTAACGGTGTGGAACGACAGAAATAATGTTTTATTGTAAGTAGTTAACATATTATTAATTTATTAATGCTGCATTATACATTTAAAAACATAACACCCAATTGTTGTAAATACTGATCATTATTTCAGGGAAGTGAATTTCATCCTGAAATACAAGCTTGGCCTAGTTCTGGCATAATTACTTTATTTTTATTTTTACGTATAAGCATAACGATATTTACAAATTTTTGGTCAGAGTATAATTTTAAGGAAAGATAAATATTTTATTTTTATGATCTTCAATAGGGGTACTTTCATTATTCAACCGATACACTATTTCCACTGTTGTGCAAACGGGGGAAGCCCTTTCCATGTCCTTCTAGGTAATCTTTTCTCCAGCCACCTCGAACCAACACTTGTAGTAGAAGTCTAGATCATTAGTGGTATAATTACACGCGGACTTTAATATTAAAATTCCTTCATACGCTGGTTTTCCTCATAAAATCACAATGAATGGATGAAACAGTAGCAAACTTGATTAGCAGTCAGCGCCGCCAGCAACGTTGCTGATTAGCTACAATCTACACGAGTTATGTGACTATAGTTCATGCCAACATGACAGAAATAATAGCAGTACATAATATATTATTTACTAACAGATACGGAAGATTAATGAATAGTTATAAGTTTGAATAATTATTTATTTATTTATTTAAACTTCATGTACAGTGGTGGTACATAGGCGGACTTAATGCCACAAAGCATTCTCTCCCAGTCAACCATTGGGTTAAAAAGACAAAACTGTGGTAGGTGTGCACAATAAATAAATAACAGATATTTTTGAAATAGAATTATGACTGCTGATGACTTATTACTAAAGACAGCAGCAGGACAATTTGGTTCAGCAGTGGCCCATTGATAACGGCCCCGACTTATGAGGTTGTGTGTTCAAAAACCCAGGCAGGGAGGTGCTTTAATTTGTATAATTTATGTTATAACCACTGCTCTCAAAACGGTGAAAGAAAACATTGTCCTTACTGAGATGGCCTAGACTAAAAAATTCGAAGACATGTAACGTCCTCCAAACCGCACTAGATCTGTCAATCTATAGGGTCTACCTTTTATAGCAGAACTTTTTACGTCATAATATTGTTTTGCATAACAACGGATAGCATAAACTTCATTTCGCAGAAAATCATTTCGCATACACTCAGTTGTCATACATTCAAAACTCATAATTTTGTTAGTCAGAATCATCTTTAGGCATAATGTTTATATCCATAACAATTAAAAAGCAGAATCATCATATCGCAGAAAATTCACAGTCAGAATCGTCTTTTGGCATACATTTTATATCGATAGTCATTAAAAGGCAGAACTGATTTTTTTCAACAACAGGCATACAACATGCAAGCAGGCATGCAACATGCAGCATGCATGCAGCATGCATGTAGCATGCAAGCAGGCATGCAACATGCAGCATGCATGCAGCATGCAAGCAGGCATGCAACATGCAGCAGGCATACAGCATGCAAGCAGGCATGCAACATGCAGCAAGCATTGTTTCTGTCACGGCTCCGGCGCTGCGGGGTTTGGGCGGCGCCACGCGAGCTTATCGTCACAGATGGTTTTAACGCTCACCACCGTAGCTTCGGCTTGCTGGCCGGCTTTGCCGGCCAGCCTCAGCCGCGGTGGCGGGCCTTCAAACCACCTGCTCCTCAGCTCGCGGGCCGCCCTACCCCTCCGCGCCTACGCGGGTTTAAATTACACTCTAGGGGTAGGGCAGACAATACTGCGTAAAGTCGATTTCGCAGCGATTCGTTTCTGTCACAAATTTTTGCAGCACATAATATTGAAAATGCTACCAATACATGCTATATTTAGAACATTCTTTGTCACTTTTGCAGACCATTCGATTTTAAATACATTGCACGTAGGTTATCTAACCATTCGACAGCATAAATTTACTTTATTTAAATTATCAGTTTTATTCCATATATTATAAGTTTTTGATGTTTTGAACACTAATTTTTACAAGAAGATACATCTATTTTAATTTTTGATGTTCAAATATGCACCCATACCAAATAATCGTATCTCTAAATAAATGTTATGCTAAACAAAATTATGCATAATATTAATTATGGCAAAGGTAATTATGCGAAACAAAATTCTGCCAAGATAAAAGTATGCCATTGTAAATTCGGACACGTAAATATTCTGCCAAACAAAAGTTATGCTAAATAATTTTTATGCCTTAAAAATATTCGATTAAATAAGATTATGCCATGTGAGTTATGCCAAATCAAAATCGGAGTATCAAGATTCTGCCAAATAGAAGGAACCCCAATCTATAACATCAGGTAAGATGGACTGCTCACTTATTGCTATTTTCACGTACTAACGTGAAAACTATTTGAATGTGAGATATTTCTAGAATAGACTTGCAGAATTGATTGACGTCTATAGAGCTGCAGATTCTGTGTTCACGCTGCGATAAACATAATATTACGAGTAAGTAGTAATGAACAATCAAGTACTTACCTATTAGTTCAAATATATCATAAAATTAATGTCGCTGTTGTTCTTAGAAGAGACGGCTAGACGCTACTAAGTGCTTTAACGATTATCCGCACATAATAAAAATATACCTACCTTAGTAGGCAAGGTAAGTAGGTAGGTACCTAGGTAGGCTAGGTAAGTAGGTATGTACATAAAAGTATCGTCATTTTAAAAGGCTGTGTCCTCGAATTTTCGCCTTGGGTAGTTCATACAATACGGTTCTTTAAGCAAGTTACTTTCAGGAACGAAATAAAGGTTACAAGTACCTTCAGTGCTGAATTTCGTTAAATACATTGGACAAAGGGGCTTAGACTGTTTATGGTTATTGCAAAATTTGTTCAACCTACGGCTACTTTTAAAGGAGGATAGATTTTAGAGGATCAGGAAAACAATACAGTTAAGTGCTAAAGATACTAAGGTTTAATTGGAAAGGATACATGTATATCAATTTTTGATAAGCTTTATGAAAAAATTACTGGTAGACTGTCTTGCGTGGCCATTTAAACACATAGAAAAATGTGTCGCTGAAGGGGAGGTTATGTTATTGGATGGAATAAGTACTTAGTGGACTCACATCGGGAGGCATGGCTTAAATAAAAAGGATCGAATCTTTGATGAGATGTCGGAGGCAAGGAGACATTTTAAAGCGAAATTAAAATAGTGCCAGGTTTTACAAGAGCAATTTATAATGGACCATCTTGCAATTAACCACTCTTCTAAGGATTTTAAAAGTTTTTGCAAGCACACCAACAAAATGATGAGTGTCAGTGATTCTACTGACTACCAAAACATAGCGAGGCTTTTAGAGAGCACTTTACTGTGCGGTCGCCCTTATGTCCAACATCTGGTGCGGTGATAGATGGTGAGCCCATTGTGACGGGGCAGAATATAAAGATATCTGCTATGAGTGTCGCTAAAACTATTAGTAGAATGTGGAAAGTCTCCCGGTCACGATGGGCTTAGTATTGAGCATTTCAAATATTCAGGGGTTCATTTGCCGCGAGTACTGTCTATGTTTTTTGTCTGTGCATCGGTTACTCGTACTTGGCAGAACTGTAAAAAAAAACCCTAATGTGAACGATAGTTGTTGTTATAGTCAAAAGTCAGACGGGTGATACGTCTGACATGAATAACTATCGACCCATCGCACTCGCAACCACTACAGCAGGTGCTTGACAGTCTGTTAAACAGTCACTTCACTGCACAGGTTAAGTTGCTCAACAGAGAGCGCTATTCTGAGTGTGAAGCGGACTGTCTTGTACTACATAGCGAGGAGATTTGGACGCCGGTATACGCGTGTTTCCTTGACTTATCAAAAGCTTTTGATCTAGTAGCATATAATATATTGTAGGACTAGTTGAGGGACGCGGATGTGTCGGCAGAGTATACCCCCCTCCACGAATACTGATACTCTAATAAAAAAAATCGGGTAAGGTGAGTGGGTACTCAGTGGTACAGTGTCGGATGAGTACAGGCCGGAATGCATACAAACCTGTAACTCCCTTTGTTCGCATTTAGCTCGCCTTTGCTATTTAACTTGTATATCAACCAGCTTATCGAGCGACTGAGCAGTACACATGACGGCTGCCATATCTATGAAACATGTGTCAATAATATAAGCTATGTGGAAGAATTTAGCAACAACTTAGGGGTGTTTAAGTCAAGAGTGAATAGGTTACTTCTAGGCAAGCGTGTCACATCATCGCTTACCATCAGGTGAGATAGTGGTCAAACGCGAGCCTATCAATAATAAAAAAATAAAAAAATATGATGCTACTCAGACCCTAAATAGGTGGGTTGAAAAAGTTGTTATCGACAAGCGAGGCCTAAGGAACACGGCTTGATATATAACTCATAGAAGAGTGAGCTCCTTATATTTAAAGCTCCAAAGCAGCAACCGCGCAGTGTTCCGCCCATAAGTCTCAACGGTGTAGCGTTAAATACTGTCAGTAGCTTTAAGTACCTAAGCCACGTTACCACAAGTGACTTAAGGGACGGCGGAGATATAGAGAGGGAGCGCAGGGCAGTGTCTGTGAGAAGCAATATGCTCCGCAGGTTCTCTCGTTGTACTAATAACTTCAATATAACCCTTTTTGAGGCGTTTTTGTGTGGGTGTCATACACGCGACGAGCCTACAGTGCCTTGCGTGTCTGACTGCCATGGCGCTGTAGCGCGTCGGAAATGTTCGCAGAGGCTAGTACTGACGGTTTCGTAAGAAAGCGGCCTCCTTACTACGGCGACTCCATGGTAGAGACAACAGCATTTTGAATATGATTGCTGCCAGACCGAATTGTCCCTTGCAGAGACACTGAGTGGCAACAGTCATAAATAAGATAAATAAATAAATAGTAAAAACATCAATACTGACCTAATTATTTAAGCACTATTGTTACTAACACACCAATACTAACAAAACTATGTACAAATATAATCTGAAAATAAGTTACAACCTGGGGGTCTATAAGTCAAGAGTGAATATGTTACTTCAAGCCAGGGTGCTCTATCGTCGACCACATCATCGCTTTCCATTAGTTGAGACAGTTGTCAAGAGCGAGCCTGTCAATATTAAAAAAAAATGCACAGAATGGGGCGTCTCGTGTATGTAAGTTTGAATATTTGTGAACGGTCATGGGTGCATGATACAGGAATAATTCCTAGTACAGAACAATGCTTTTTTTTTAATTGTTAAAAACATTGATGTATTCAGGAAACACATTTACAAACCAACATTTAACTCTTTCATGCATGTTGTGTACCTGCACGATAAAATAAAATAAAATATTTGATTATATTATTGCGCTACTTGATTGAAACATGATCGAAGCAAGCAATTTTCACAATAGCAATATCTACATATCATGATAAAATGCTGAAAATATTCAATAAGAAATCATTTTGTTACACATGATGAAATTTAATTGAAATAGATATAAAACAGAGCAGGAAAAGGGAGCAAAATAAACCACATATAACAACAATATGGTAATGTGAAATTGAGAATACACGGATCGTCCTACGAGAAGTAGGTACGCAAGGTACCTGCTACGAGTAGCAGGTTCGTAAGGTACCTCCAAATTGTACAATTTGTATCTCACCTAACGGTTATGAATACAAAGTAAAAGCTGTATTTTTAAAATACATTTATCTTGTCAGCCGGAAGTCTGTTGGACGTCCCTATAGACGGTAAGGTAGCGGGACAATTTGGGATGGCCACGCTTGGAGGAACGCACCACGACAAACTATATAGTAACAGAAGGTGAACTCCATAAAATGAGCGCAAATAAGAACACGCATACATAAACGCAGACGACGGTTTGTATAGAGATCCAAATTTGAACTGGAACTGGATGTGAACTGAAGCGCACACTGTGCGCGAAGCGTGTCGATGTGTGCGAACATTTTTGCTTGTTGTGTAGACCCGGCTCTCTGGACCCATCTTCTCTATGGCTCTACGATGTTAATACAAGTTCACAGGTGAACGCTGGTTGTTTTCCCTGGGTATAACTTGTTAGCAGAACATTGCAAGCGTAAATTGAGCCTTTGTTGATGATTTGTTAACGGGAATGATGTAATTTAAATACATTTTTAAGACAGAAAATGTTGTTTTCATGCGTTACTTTAACTTTTATTCAGTAACTGGTGTTTTTTTATATATCCTGTCACAATTTATAAGACACCATTTATTATTCCTACATTGTTGAATGCCAACAAGACGACAGCAATGGTTCTTGGTCCTTCGAGCCGGATTATAGAGTGTGTAGCAAACCAATTACGTGTTAGAATGGAAATTTGAATGAAACATCTACGTGTTTGATTTTTAATGTTTTTATGCCATAGTTTTAAAAACAACTGTCCAAATCTATATATCTGGAGCTCCAAAACACTGATCAACAACGTGGCATCATCCTAACCAATATTGTAAATGTGAAAGTAAGTTTGTTTGCTGGTTATTTTTTAACTGACATATCCAATATATAAATCGAGTATGGAGTAGGATTATCAATTTTTGGCAAAAGCTATAACCCCATTGCCTCTTTCCTTTTCAAGTTCTGCACTTATTTCTGATTTATTATGTAGTTTGTTTTATTTATTGTAACCATTTGACCTCCACCGGTATTGACCATGGACCTACATTGAGATAGACTCATGATTGCACAAGTGTAAACCTTAGTGGAAAGTTAATCGTATTAATAATTGATTATCAAATTCCAAATAAGCGCAAGTGGAGTTATTGGCAAAAACTGGTCAAATAAAGAGAGACAACGACGAATATTTTTATGCAGGTATAATCATTGTAAATGATTAAAGTCACTATCTATTGAAGAAGGCAGGACAACTACATCTTGTTAAAAGCAAAAACGACTGTAAACAGAGCCACTTCATACCTACAGCGCGGCAATGCTCCTGAATATCCATTAGTGCAGAGAGTTTTCAAAATGTGCTTATATTTAAACAACTGTCGCATTTTATCTGTATAATAGTATTATACACATTTACGGTATATTTGATTTTAAACTGTATTTAATCATTATCGTGTTACTCTGTATTGAAATATTAAATTTTACAAAGCAATTTTCACAACGTTATTCCAATTTTAAAAAGTAAAAGCTGGTTAATATTGCAAGAGAAATCACTCGTTCCCAGTGCAAAATTAAAAGAAAATAATACATGGGGCATATTGAAAGTCTCTGGATTTGGCTACTTACAATAAAAGAATGAAAAACCATTATAGAATTTGAAAATGGAACTCTTTGCGAGCATGTTACTTTGTAATTGGCGAGACTGTCATTTGTTTTTTCATTGTGGCGTCCTTTCGAAGTAGAAGGAGAAGAATCACGAGTAAAATTCTTTTGATAGTGACACACAATGTCACTATCAAAAGAATTTAACTCGTGAACATTTTCGTACAATGATTTTTTATGAGTTTCGTTGTGGCTTAAGTCAACAAGAGAGTTGCTAGAGAGTTCAATTGGCATTTGGTAATGAAGCGCCATGTCGCAGCCCCGTGCATTTGTGGTTTGAAGAATTTAGACGTGGACGTGATTATCTCTATGACAAGGTCGGCCAGCGATTGCGGTTACAGACTCGAATATTGACATCGTACGACAACTTACTGAAACTGCCAAAAAATTATTTTCCAGCAAATTCGTGGTTTGTTAGGCATTGGAATGAGCCAAGTGAAAAACATTTTACATGTGTTCTGAAGCTTCGGAAGCTTTGCACTCGATGGATGAGACCTAGAAACGGCTGCGTGTTCAGTGATGCCGTAAAATGATAAAAAAGTTTAATGGAGGACAGTCATTGGCTGTCTATAGTATCGTGACAGGTGACAAAACCTGGGTGCAACTGGGTGAAAGCAGTAGCTTTGAACCCGAAAGAAAAAGTAAGTAATAAACAGTTTATTATATGAATTAATGAAAATAAAGGGAATTTGCTGAGCTAAAGTTAAAAAATAGCTTTCATTACGGTCACCGAAATAAACATTAACTATTGAAACTTTGAAGACCACAGGGCGAAAATTGGCACTTCAAATTTAACCTGGCAAACTCTTCTATTTAACGGGTGTAGTTGGATGGGTTCCAGTATTTTACATGGAGCGATGGCTTCATTAGAGCTTTCGAAAAAGTGGGTCTTAAAATGAACGGGGATAAAACAAGGTCAAGCTAAATACCCATGTAGCACCCGCTCCTGACAAACCATTAGGTAGTTAAGTTAGACCTTCGAGACAGAGGTCGATCGTCGAATCCGACTCGATAGGGAAGCTACGTGGTATATTGTGTCACATATTACACAACAGCGTGTTGTCAGTGATGACATATAACAATGATACGTACTTATACATTCATTAGACCTCATCTAAAGGCTTAAAATCACCCAAAGGGCAATGAATATAGCTATGTTTGGAGCTTCGTTGCTTGATGCTTCGCTTTTTTCCTCATTCAATCGGAAAAGAAGATATCCGCAGGAAGAAGGTTACCGAAATATTATATATAACCCAAAAAATCGCCAAACTTACGGGTTTGTAGTTTAGACAGATTGCTTGCAGAACAGGTGGCTAACGGGGTCGAAAGATTTTTGAATGGCGACCGCGTACCGGAAGACGCAACGTCGGAAGGTCTCACACAAGGGTCGCGTAAATCCGATGCATGAAAGACGTACATGACCAATTTCTCTGATTTCCTCAGTCCAGTAATCCACCAGATCCAGGGAAATTGGCTCTTTAATGGTTGTAACTTTGATTGTAACTAATGTATTTTCATGTTATGAAGCACCACAGGACCTTGCTTCAAAGGCCATTAGTGATTTTTTTTAAATATACTAAAATGGATAAGATTTTTGTAAAGGCATTTATTCTACAAAAAATACACAACAGAATTTTTTACGATACAAGTAGCAATATTTCTAAGGTAAGCCTGGGTTACGAATTTATTGAACCATAACGTGAAAAAAAGCTGAAACCACGAACTGTCGGCGAAGTTTGATTTATTCCTACTTATGGGATAACTTTGCATCCACGCTTGTGTGAGAACGTCACCGCCTCTAAATAATAGCTTTTATATATAAAAGGAAAGTACTGGGCTGGATCGAAGAATGATACTGATTAAGGGATGTAAATAAATTACAACAATTGTTTTAAGTGGTGTAGTTATGGGCACGCCACAATTATGGTGGTAAGTCCTCTCTTCGAGGAGTGGCTGGAAAGACAACATGGCGTTCTTACACTTGACAGCATGATGCAGATCCTCACCGGACCGGGTCACCATTGTGTGGACCACCCGGAGGACACGGTAGAGCAGGGTGTGCTCTGCCTGAGTAGAGCACCGCCGTCTCCTCGTGAGGGCGCTCAGTGGCAGTGATCTCTCGAGCCGGCCCTTGGTACAGGCCATGTTCAGGAGCGAGGAGGAGTGGCAGGCGGTCGCCTCCTTCTGCGAGGCAGTTATGCTAGCTAAGGAGGAGGCCGCACGTGCACCCGCGATGCAATGGCACCGATTTTCGGCCACCGTAGGTGCGGGCTTGCGGACGGCGAGCAATGAGTAGCTCACCGTCTGACCGTCCGGTAACTGTCCGGACCGAGCCCAAGTCGTCGACGGCGCGTAGTGTTCCACGCGCGCCTCAAGGAGATGACAGCAACCGTAGGGGCCCAGCAGGGTCGAAGCCTACTGGGGCCATGGGTGATGCGAAAGAGAACTTCGGGGTACTGGAGTGAGGGCAAAGAAGGAATAGGAGTGGGTTTTAGTCAGTACAAGTCTGATACGCCCTTCCGCCTCGCCCAAGGGCAGGAGATGTGATTGGATGATTTCCCATTATAAAAGTTAAAAATGTATATTTCATATTATACATTTTTAACTTTGTTCTCAGAAATCACTCGAAAAATATGTGTTTATTGCATAGGAATAGCAACAGAATTTACAGTGTGTAAACATTTTTCACATGATTTTTCAGCTTTGGTTTAAATTTTTTCCACTGGGGCTTCATTTTGCCGGCCTTTGACAAGACCAGCGGAATGAAACAATTATATATTCGTCCCAAGCGGAACTTATTATTTTTAAATAATAGCCGCTTTGTAATGAATGAAACATTTCAACTTTGTTTAATTAAAATGTCTTGAATTCTGACGCTTTTTAATAAGATTCAAAGCCGTTGCGAAAAGAATTAGTGGATTTAATTTATCATTTTTTGGCTAGACTGACTTACTGAGAGAAAACTAATAATTTAGTTACTAGTAATTTGACTTCTACCAGCTTCAAATGTTAGCTAGTGATGTGTTTTATTGATCTCTCTATATGTTAGTTTTATTCTTATTACTATACTGGCTGGATTCCAACTAATTAATTCCAAGCCATTACATGAACAGTAGTCCTTCGCCGGAAGTATAAAGGTAGTATAAAATGTTAAGCTGATTTATACATAACATAATAACGTTGAGTGTCGAGTCGAAAGCTGCTTGAGGCAATAATGAAATTGAGTGCAGTACTTCACCAAGTATACAAACATTATTCCCCTTAACCAACACGTTCGTCTTTTCCTTTAAAGTTTCTTCTTTGAACTCGTTGCCGAATATGAAACTCTGAAGCATACGTGAAATCATATTGGTATATTAATGGATTATTAAAATATCGAATCAGAAACGTGGGAATAATTTTTATTTGATTTGGTGTTATCAATCACTGAAATGTTTTATTTATCTTGATTTACTTTTAAAAGTCTTGCGTTGAATAATTTGAGTGTGATATACCTAAGTAACGATGCTAATGGAATCAGAAAATTTATATATTCCTTAAAATTACTAAATCTTTTTGACTGAGATCTGTTTGTTCAGTCGTAGAAACTTTAGTTCCACTAATAAATGTAAAGTTGCCGTAACGGGCAACTTTTCAGCGACAATAAAAAAGATTGCTCTTGTTACAAGCATTTGCGGCACTCAGAGCAAGCATAATCTGTTTAACTTGAAGAATTTGTTTCGTATTCTGAACAAGAAATTGAATTTGCTCGCTGTTCAAAGCAATTGCTTTAGTTTTTGGTCTAAAGTCTTATACTTTGTGCTTATTGAAATGTTACTTATAATTATTATTTGCTTATGATTCTATGCAGTAAAAATATGTAAGTTTTAAATAATTAAAATACGTAATCATTTTTTTTTATTATAAAAATATTTTTATTTATTTATTTTAAGACAACTTTTGGTCAACATTATATGTTAGTACTTATTTCTATGTTAGTTCATACAGCAACAGTTCATACAGTTCATAAAGCCTTACCCCACTCTAGGAATAACTCTTGTATCGTAGGTGCGTTTACAGATACGTAAATTCACATACACAAGTCACCAGACCCTGAACACCAATCTGTAGGTCATACAAATTTTTGTTCCGAGCGGGAATTGAACCCGCGGCACGCAGCGCAGCAGTCAAATGCTTAACCACTGCTATCTAGTCAACTGAAACAGGTAGAACTGAAACAGGTTTACTGTACATAGAGATATTTGTACATAGAGAGTTTCCAATTAAGATCCCCAAAGGCACAAGGAAAAGCTATTGTGAAGCACTTTGTCAACGTGAAAGAACTTGTAACTATTGTATTTGTAGTAAGGAAAAACTTTTAATGGCTTGTAAAAAATTGCGATACCGTAACTTGAAGAGCATTATCTAGCTAGCACAACACTGTTATCTACTTCAGGTTAAAAAATATTTTCTCAGTCGCGTATAAAAGTGCAAAGGTAACCTATTTACCTGTATTTATACCTGAAAAGGAAAGAGTTTCCATCAAAACGTTCTACCAAAGTACAAAGAGAGCAGGTACAGACCTTAGCTGGAATATGCTTTTATCATCCCCTTTGCCTCGAGTCCAGTGTATCGTGTAATAGGAACCTCGAGCTTTAAAGCTTCTTGTCGAGACCATCTGTTTTCAATGCAGTATTTCTTGTAGTATATTGGAGTCTTCCAAGCTTCCCTGCCGCATCACGTACGTCGAGATTGCTCCCATGTTCACGTTATAGTCTAGTTTCACACTTTCATATTTATTCACGAACTTTGGAATGCTGATTATTTTCACCTCATTTTTATCATTCCTTTCTCCTTTTTCATAATACATCATCATAGTACATATTATATACACGCGTGTATAATAAATCGTAACGGAGTGGGACCGTAATTTATGGAAACGTTTAATTTTTCTCCTGCGTAGGGTGCTTTTTTTGGTTTGTGATCTGTTTGTGAACAATACAAAACGTGCAGGCGTTTTTATTGAATTATCATGCTTCTGTTTTTTGAGCTCTTGAGCTCCGTTTATAATATTTTTGTTCAGACTATCACATGTATTGGTATAGTCTATATTAATTTCATAATATTGTGATTGAATAATAATAACTAATCTATACTTATAACAAATCTGTAGAAATGAAAATTCTGTACAAGGAAAATAAAAAAAAAATGGCAGGGGGTTGTTACTAGACCGACACCGAACCCAAAAATATGATTAAAAAAATTTTCGTCTGTCTGTTTGTTCAGGCATCATGCAAAAACTACCGGTTCGATTACGATGAAACTTGGTATAATTATTCTTTAATATCCTGGGTACTTTTTATCCCGGAAAAGTATATACATAAAAAACAAACTTAATTTTGCGGTTCGATCCCTAGACCGGATTACTGTACCAATCACAAATAATAAGTTTGTCGTAGGTTACGTCACCCGCAGTGGATATCACTAGGGGGCGTTGCACGGGGCTAAGATACTACAATATTTTATCTTAAGATACAATATCGCTCGACATACAATTCAATGGACTATCACACACGACGAAGATAATAAATAATATTTCATATTTTCGTATCTCAAAAAACCTAATAAAACCATTTTCGACTTTTACACGAACGAAGTCGCGGGCAAAAGCTGGTTAACTGATAAAACCTACTGTTAACGGTGTGCATGTCTGACATAACTGACTTTTTTACACAGGGTGCCCTCGTAAATGTGCTGTAGTCGATGTTTTGTAAATAAGCCGTTTGTATGCCTATATAAATACATAAATAATGAGACGTCATGTGCACGTCATTCTTTAAAATGTTTCAGCGAGTGTAAAACATGTTCAGTTCATTCACATTTTCTTGAAGAATTTTATTTCAGTATTAGGTAGAAGTACGTATTCCCGTTAATGTCCCAGTCCCCGTTAACTAGTCAGTATTTTATTTTTTGCGTCTTTCTACCAAAATCAAATTAAAGTTTGTTAATGGCAATTTATTCTTAGTACTATTTCATACAATTTTAATGTCAACACTCACCAAAAAGTTTAATGGCGTCAAAACTGTTCAAACTTAAAAATACGTTATAATAAAATTGTCTGTAAGTTCAAAGTTCTGTCAGTGAACTACGAGACCACCCCGTCGCAGAGATCATCTAGCCATACTTCGACGGATAAAATTAAGGTAAGAGTGTTAATCTTTATAAAAAATTGTGTGTATTATTTAACGATTTAACCTATAAATTAAGGTAAATCTCATCGAAAAGTAAATGTTTTTGCATGTTACATCTATTGGTACTCACAAACCCCTACTTGACCTAGTACCCGGTAAATTCGTATTTTTTTTACCGGATACTGGTACAATATCATCCCGGTAACATACGTTGCACCGAAACCCGTTATTGTATCCTTATTACTTTGAAATAGGTCTCATTTTCCTTTGAAACTGTAGTTTATATTAAATATTTTCTGCCGGATACTGAGACGTGCATTAATAGTTGCATTTAAATTCGTCACGGTTCTTATTGCCTGGAATTAAGAATTATTTTCCGTTGACTCAATAGATTGTTACTAGACAGACTACTAGACTAGACATCTTATTTGTTTTCTTAACACGTGAATTTGGTTTCTTTTGCGTTTTTCTGGTTTCCCAATTTTTGTACAGTTTGCGTTACAGCTCTGCTGCTCTAAAACCAGATTTTGTTTAAAACCAGTTTAATTTTGGGCCAACCTTTGGCCTACTTCTGGATGTTGCTTTATGATTACTTCAAACCAGTGACAACCTGGTATCATTTATAAATGAGTTTTCTTGCTCTATTTTTTAATACTATACAACATCTGCGCTTTAGTTACAGGAAATGACTACTGCTTGGCATCAGCTGAAATTAAGAAAAGGTTTTTAAATAATTGAATTACCACAAAATTTTTACTAAATATGTTTTGAAAGTTTGTATTTTTACTTTTTTATACCTATTGATTAGAAATCAGAAATTAGCAAATAACGTGTTAATTTACTTTCAGGCAGCCATAACTGACAAACAGAAGGCCATGGAGGTTCCTATATCCCACGGTCAACATTGGACGACAAAATACGCGGCCGCTATTCTATTGAATGTTCCAAAGGACCTGCTACAGTTTTGTCAAAAGAAGAAGAAGATGGTTAATTTTTATGGCAAATAGTGGATTTCTTGTAACCAAGGCGCAGTTGTTGGATAGCGTAAGATTACTTATTAAAAAATTGAAGCGAAAAACCCTTTTAAAAATGGTAGACCAGGTCGTCATTGATTTGAAGCCTTCATAAAGCGGCACCCTGAAGTAGGCCAGCGAGTTTCCCAAAATCTGACGCAAACCCGTGCTTTAGTTCAGGAAAGCAGTTTAAGAGCGTGGTTTAAAGAAGTGGAAGACTATTTTATTATGACAAACCTTGAAAAAGCAATTAAAGATCCACGAAGGATATTTAACTGTGATGAAAGCGATGTAAGACCTGGTATCATTCACTTTGCGCCGATGTTTCGCCAAATGAAATAACGTTTACTTGTATTTATTGTAATGTGTCGTTTGATGAATAAGGGATGTAAAGCTATGGGTTTAATTGCATTGTCAAATTATACATGAATGTGGAATATGCTGCTATTAAGCAAGGTAACTATAATAGAGTCTATACGGAAAGAGAACTGCCATGGTGTAAAATGGAACTAACAACACAGCTAGTGTATTATCTGAATTTACACGAATTAGGAGGCACGAGGCAGAAGTTAGTCTAGCATAGTTTCAAAATATCAAGATGTTACTGTCCTATAATCACGTAACAGTGTTCTCAACATAATAAAAACGGCATTGACGATTTCCTTTCCGCACAGACTATAAAATTTTACTAAATTTTCTAGTTGCAATTTATTTAGCATTTAGTGCATACATTGTAAATTGTGATAATTGAAAACCTTATGTAAAGGTTCCTGGTTTTACCTATTTATAATGACTGATTGACTAGTTACCTAGTTCTATTTTTAATATTGAGGCTAAAATAAAAACTTATGTTTGTTTTTTCTATTTTAAAGATGTTTTTACTATTTTGCAAAGGTTACTCAAGATGAAACTAAAATATTCCTAGTGTTAGCCTATAATTTGTTTAACATACATTAAAAAAAGTTTAAAATGAATCATGTTTTTTTTTTGTTAAATACAGACCCTAATTGTTTTCACTACTCTTTTTATTTGAAAATATTTTATTTCTGTGAACTTTAACGTAAAGCCATAGAGTTCAAATTCGCGGTTAAAATTACCGGATTCCGGGACAATTTAACGTTAACTAGTACAACTCTACCGGGTACTGGTACAATTAGCCCTTTTTGTACTTTTTTTGTTTTATTGTTAATTAACATTTACACTAATTTAATAGAAGTATAATATACTAAAAGTATATTAAATTATCTAACTAGTCACATAAAATTTATTTTTATAAGTCTACTAGTTTTAGCCTAGTGCGCATGCAAAGTCAGGGAAGTTCATAACTTCACGGTTACTGGGCCGTTTACCTTTCTTAGTAAAGTTTTTACTCACATATCGTTTTCACACTTTGGCTCGTGAGCCCCCGAGGCATAAATTCCTGGTAAACCCCTTAGGACGACACGAAAACACCCTTTTTAAATTACGAACTCTCTTTCAGGCCTTTTTTGATGATCGTAAAAATATCGAGTTGATAAACAAAAAGAGTGTGATGAACGGTGGCGTAGTAAAATGTCAATGATGTTAAGCGCTGTGTGGCACGGCCGGCAGGTTATGTGGCGTTTAACCTACATAGAGGAAAATAAAAATAACTCAAAGCTTTACCATCCACTAAACCAACCCTCTTTAATTTATAATTGGTATTATTACGTTTCAAAAGGGTGGACAGCTACAAAACGCTACGTGCTACGATCTTTACCCTTATAATGCATATTATTTTTACTCCAATAAACGTTTTTAATAACCATTTCTAATATTGTTAAAAGGACTAAAAAATTGTCGCGTGTTTTTTTCCCCTGAATTTGCAAGAAAATATGATTTTATTATTTAACTCGGTTTTTTAAAAAAGGGGAAGAAGGTAAATGTAATTTTTAACGATGTCAAATGAAATCAACCTTTTCTAGCTCCCACTTAAGTGTTTCCAATTCTCAGCGCGAACCTTTCAGACGAGTCACATTCAGCCTCTGTTTTATATTCATGTAACAACAGCAAAACAATAAATTCGCATTTGTATGTTTGTAATTTGTCACGTAGTGTTGTACTAAGTCGTTATAATTCTATTGTGGAGGTTACCACAAGTTTGCGACAAAGAAAAGTAGATGCTATCATAAATCAGTCTACAAATTCGGTGGGATAAAATCGATAGAAACGACGTATAATTGTATGAATGCACAAAAACTGTCTTCAGAGGAAAAGGCTTTATTCTGCCGACCGTTATCTCAAAGTTGTTAAAGACAGATTTCGTTAATGAGTTTTTGTTAGCCTTTCCCAGATGTTGCTTATCAAAATCACTAAGCGTTATCTGGTCGGGTTTAACAGAATAAGCTTTCTTGTTCTTTTGTTATGCGAACAATAATCAGAGAGTTTTCAATGACTTTGATTTGTGTTCTTGGTACCAACTACACACAGATATATTACATTATATTGATCAATTAATAATTACGTAGGTCTGAAATAACTCTGTTAGTAGAAATCCTTGAAAAGCGGGTTTCCAAGAAACCGGTGCAAGTAAAAAACAATTTTTATTTTACCTTCTTTAGAAGCTTACGTTATTTACGGGTTTTGACTCGGCTGTTTGAGAGGAAAAAGCGTATATTTTTAAAGTATCATCTTTCTTTTTCCTACAGTTAATTTAAGTTCTTTGTTAAGCTTCTTGGTTCATAAAACAATTTAGCTAGTGATATTATGTTTTAACCTTAAAACGCAAAAAAAAAAATATTATGAGAAGATTGTAAGAACTTTAGTCTCATTATTCATCATATCAGCATAATAAAATATAGTGTTGTTATATACAACGATATTTAACAAAAACTTTCCATCAGAAATGTTTGTATGTAAAGCTTGAGGCGGTTGTTTGATTAATGAACATAAGTTCGGGACCCGATACTTGAATATATAGCTGGCCGAGTTTTTAGGTCGCGAACATCTTAAACCTGAGACCAACCGAACCCTTTGCTTGTTCTCAATAAACTTACTACGTCACGTCTACAAATAAGTGTACTTTTACAATCACAAAATTCTGCATTCTATTGACACTGCCTTAAGGTTGATTTTTTACATAGCAGTTCGTAGCACTCGATAAAATAACAAATATTTTATTTTCAGTATAAAAAGTAATCGCTATATATTCGCAATAAAAATCTTATCAACAGAATCAAACGATTCAGCGGTGTAATTTTTATGGAGCTGTAAAGACAGTGGACCTTTTTCGCGAATAAACACCTAAACTCTCGAATCCAGTTGCGTTAGGGTGGAGAGCCTACATAAGTACCACCTTACATATCTACCCAAACATTCCTCTGGACGGTTCTCTACGCCACGTGATAACTTCAACCTTATTTGGTTAGATTAATGCTACAATCATTTATCTTTGGTACTAGGTTCTTTTTATCTTGCTTTAATAATACATTGGGTTTGGACTACACGGTCTGTCTGGCCCCCAATTTTCTCAAGGTTGAACCGATTTCTCAGTACTTACTCGTCTAAGAAAATTGTGATGGAGGATAAAACGGTGAATAATCTCAACCTAGTAAATAGATAGTCTGTACCCAAATCACATGGGTAGATAAGTTAGATTAATTGCTATCTTAAGTGGGAGGCATTGTTCGGATGCGGGAATGTTTGGAAGAATCACTGCTGCCTTGGAACGCAAAGGCCAATGAAGGAAGAAGTGTGGGTTTTAGTCAGCAGAAGCCTGACACTCCCTCTACATTAAAGAGAGAGAGAGAACATATTTGATGATTTCCAACCCTAAAATAAATAATAAACGATTTTAATGTTAATAAAATCAGATATTACAAGCTTGTAATTAAGTTTTGTCTAGTTGATATTTTTCAGGGTTGCAGAGAGCAATATATATGTTTTAAAGAAAATTCATGAATAGTTTACTACTTTTCAACTTTATTGGCTCTACGTCTGATGAGACTGAATATTTCAGTAACCCAATTTCATGCCACAGCTGTATTCCGTTGAAATAGTTTTGTACTTTGTGTCTTTGTACCTACCTGTATTACAGAACCTTTTATTACATTAGTTTAAGGGCTGTCGCAAATATGAGCGATGAATTATTTATTATTATTGAATTATTTATTTTATTTGATGATGGTAGCGACAATGCAACAACTCTTTTTCTTTTGTAAAAGGCCGTTAATTTATAAATATTTACGTAAATCAAATAATCCTTTTTTATTTCATAGAATTTTTTATACGAATTTTTCTTAATATTAACAATTATAAAACAATGCTTTGTTACTTTTTCTCATAGTTAGATAGACAGATATATTCTTTATTGTACTCCAAAAATACAAATTACATGAGGGACTTAAAATTAATAGGGTGTCACAATGGGCGGTCTTATCGCTAAAAGCGATTATTATTAAACATCGCTTTGTTGCTTTTTCTCATAACGCCTGTCTGCGAAAGTCTTAAAAAATTACAGACATAAATAAACATTCTATCCTACGTACTAAAAACTCATTAAGTAATAATTAACGTTCTACAAGATAACTTTACCTTTACGGTTTACGAACAATCACTGAATTTAGATTTCCTCATTTGAATCGATCATTTCGGCAAACCAATGGAATTTGTTCATTGCGATCCTTTTATATTAGCATTCGGAGCAGGACTGCGGTCTGAATCAGGTTCGGTAATGACTAGGTAAACGATACCGGTTTCAGTTTCTTAAGAATTTAAGATGTTTTAGGTCATTTGATTCTAGATATTTAGGGGAAGAATGAGGAAAATGTTTTAAATAAAAAACTAGGGGAGAACAGTGGTGGCCTCCCACAAGGTGGACCGATGACCTGGTGAGATGCACAGGACCGGTCATTGTGGCGGCGTTTGGGGGAGGCCTATGTCCAACAGTGGACGTCATTCGGCTGAAATGATGATGATGATGATGAGTGGTGGTTCAGTGGTAACGACTGGGCTACTACTAAAATCACAATGGATGGATAAAACAGTCCATTTTTTATTGTTACCACAAATTCGTAAAGAATGTGACTTTATAGCTACGCATTTCCAGTTCTAGTTGATCACTAATCGATCGACTATAACAATCGACTACTTTATGCATATTTTTCATGTTTTGTTTTTGTTCATTATTATTACTTTTTGTATCGTGTAATGGATAAACCATTAGACGATACAAAAAAGTATTATGTTATTTCTTCAATTGGTTTATTAAGTTGTTTTTAGTTCATAAGATGAAAATTTGATAGCCGTTCAATGTCACGTCGATGACGGCTGCCGCTGAAAATCAGCGCTGTGGCTCTGTTCAATACATAAGTCCCTGCATTTCGCTGAGTGCTGGCCGTTTTGCGGGGGTGTGTCGCAAAACTCACTCTATTGTATAGATTTGTTATAATGCAATATATATATTTTTAGGGTTCCGTACCTCAAAAGAAAAAAAGCGAAACCCTTATAGGATCACTTTGTTGTGCGTCCGTCCGTCCGTCTGTCTGTCTGTCTGTCTCTGTGAAAAAATTAAACTTCTAAGTTAACGAAAAAAAGATACAGCCGTTTATATCGCAAAAGTCGTAAATTTTACACTCCTAAGGAAATCGATATTCATAAGGTACTTCCCGTTGACCTAGAACCCTGAAATTCAGCATGAAGCTAGATCTTATAGCACAAGTTTAGGAATGAATCTGAAAACTAAAAATGTGTAGTTGCGTTACAAAAAAAAACTTTTTTCTATTCAGAAAAATCTTCGAGACTCGATTCGAGAATTGCTATTTACATTATTTTGTACGGAAACCTCAGTATGCGAGTCCGACACGCACTTGTTCAGTTTTTTTTTTTTAAGTAGCACATAGCCATGTTTGTCGTAAATAAACTCTTTTTCTTTCTTTCTTTCAGTCAGCGCCGCCAGCAAAGTTGCTTATTAGTTATAATCTACACGAGTTATGCGACAATAATTAATGCCAACATGACAGAAATAACAGCAGTAGCATAGCATAGCATAGTCGGCCTTATAATGTTCCCACTGTTGGGATTCAGGCCTCCTCTCGAGGAGAGGGAATGGGCCGTAATCCACCAGGAGGGAATGGGCCCAGGGCGGGTTGGTGGATGCATAGCAGTAACTACCTATATTTTTTACTAACTGATACGGAAGATTAATGAATAGCATTAAGTTTGAATAAATGTGGCTTTTGCTGACTTATTGCTTAAGGTAGCAGTCAGGAGCAGTAGCGGCCTAGTAATAACGGTCCCAACTTACGAGTTGTAGGTCATGAGTTTAAACTCAGTCAAGTGCATTACTTTGAGTAATTTATTTCATCACCATTGCTCTCAAAACAGTGAAGGAAAACATCGTGAGGAAAGCGGCATGTCCAAGAACCAAAAATTCTAAGATACGCGACATTCGTCAACCCGCACTCGGCCCGCGTGGAGGATTACGGCCCGTTCCCTCTCCAAGAGAGGAGGCCTGAGTCTCAGTAGTGGGCTAATTAAAAGGCTGGTTATGCTATGTTGTAGGTAGTATTAGTGTAGAGAAACCTAAAGAAATAGGGGATAGGTTCGTGGCGAAAAACAACCAGATTGGTCGATCTCCAAGGTTAAGCAACGCATACTGAGATTGAATTGAAGATGACCATCTTGACATGCCAGATTGAAAAGCATGGTAGGCCTGGTAGCAGCCAGGATATCTAACACTAGTTTTGCTAAAAGCTGTCTATATCTATCCAATAACTGGATCATAGAGGTCAGATAGCTGCGTCTGGCTCAATTTGAAGCCGACCCTAAGATCGTTGGAAAAAGTCTACCCCTTAGCAAGACTGGTGTTACATTTTCTTGCTTCTGACTATCCATAACCACTGTCAAAGATCCATTAATGATTAACCGGGATCAATGGCTTAACGTTCGTTCCGAGGCTCGGAGCAATCTTAGGATGTTAGGATGGTCACCAATCCATAGCCGGACCTCGGTAAGAGTTGCTTAACCTTAGCGATCGACCTGTGCAGCTAGTATTATTCTAACCACGAGTTCCCCTGCGTTACTATTATTTTTAATATCGCGACGTGCATGCTGAGATATGAGTCTTTTAGGCCTCATACGAGTACCTGTCTTTTTTATGTGGTCAATTTATTTTAATTAGATATTATGTTTAGTTAATCATTTATTTTCTTTTGTTCTTTTTTTTTGTCATGAGAAAGTTACAAAGAAACTTTTGCCTTTCTTTCTTACAACATTTAAGAATTTCTTCCTATTTAAACCAAAAGGCACTTAGAAACTGAATATTAAGTAAAGGTCAGTAAATATTGCTTCAGTTTTATTTTTCAAACTTTAGACACTGCTGTAGAGTCGGGAAATTAACATGAATATCTACGGCTACTTATTTTTAATTACTGCGAAATATTCATGTGACGGCAGAGCGCTAAAATGCTAAATTAACATAAAACTTAATTGCGTGCACCTCGTTACTTTTTTACACTTGTAAATGTTGTGATGAATGAACCTCGCTTGATTTACGTTCGCGACCCTACCTCGAGATTAATTCTGTAAATATAGACTTATATTTTTTAGGTCAACCTAAGTGCTGCCTCTGAAAATCCTCTTTCAGGGCTCAGAGATGAATCTTGCTCTATCTACTTTTGATCGTGACAGAGACAAATGTTTCAGAAAATTGTATTTTTACACAGCAAAATGTTTTAACATTAATCTTAATTTTTGCTTGTTGCATTATTTTTTAATGTTATTAACACGACGTAAATGAGCAAAGTAGCCAAGAGGAAAAGAGTTATTTTGGGTCGAATTTCCTTAAGCGGAATAAATAATCGTCTATTTTCCGAGCAAGGTTATTTCTCTTATTATCTAAGAGAGCAAGTAGATTAAGTCGATTTATTAGGAATGTGATGTTTGGGGAGCGAAATATAAATCCCGGCTATTAAAAACGTGAAGACAGCATCAGAATTAACTGCTTTTCTCCTCGTAAAGTTGAGGAAATAAATTCCCTCACACGACATTGTTAAGTCCTGCCTTGATCGTGTGTAAGTTTGAATTTATCTTCAGGGAACTCCATACTTACTTTGAAGAATAGCACTTATAAACTTAGTGTATAGAATAAAGTGATTTTATAGTGTAGTGAAAGTACCTATATCGATACATATGTTATAAATAGCTTTATTTGTTATGCTGCTGTGGGTTTTTCAGACCTGTGGGATTGTTCGAAAGGTTTATCGAGGACTTAGAACGCAAAAGGTAACTGACGGAATACGGGTGACTTTAGTTAGTAAAAGTCTGATACTCTCGCTCCACCAAGAAAGGGAGGAGTCATTTGATGTTTTCACAACAAAAAAGGGGTCTTCAGACGGTATGAGATAAAATTCGGAGGACACGGTCGGCCCCCACGACCCAGCCACCGGGATCCCGATCCCGATTTCCGGCCACCGCAGGCTACGTCGTCGACGGCACGTTAGTGTTCCACGCGCACCTTAAGGAAATCAGTCAGGAAACCGTACGGGCCAAGCAGGGACGAAGCTTACTGTGGCCATGGGTTCTCTTCTGAAAGGAAAACCCGGCCCTGGTATGAAAGGCAAAGAAGGAATAGGAGTGGGTTTTTAGTCAGTGAAAGTCTGACACACCCTTTCGTCCCGCCCAAGAGCGTGAGATGACATTGTAGGATATTCCCACCTAAAAAAAATGAGGCAACGTTGGTTGTCCCGTCCATCCCACAGGTTTTTGTATTGTTCGCTCTAATAGGGGTAATTTAAAAGAAAAATAAATAGGAAAACTCATAAAAATAGTTGAAAACTTCCAAATTGGTTATTAAAATTATGCATGGGAATCACCATATGTAAGAAGGTGTAAGTTTGTACATAATCTTTACACATCTTTACAGCTGAAGCATTTAAGAACTAAACATCAGAACAAATATATATACTTTTTTCTAAATAGATTAACAAGAGGACAAGTAATAAAGAATAAGAAAATGGTCAATCCTCAGGCCTGACTTACGAGAGACAATATCCGTACAAGGGCAAACGATAAAAGAAATTCGTCCCCGGAAAGCTGAGCCTTCAAATTGAAAAGGCCTACAGCCAACATTAAGCTGGGATTGGAACCAACATTATGAAAAAAGTATGTGATATTTACTTCTACTTCAAATATGACCGATTTTTTTTTTATATACGGCTTCATTATGGAGTATTATATTTTTTATTTTGTAGGTAATTATTCTTTTTTTTCGGGAGAGTAAGTGGGTTTAAACACGCTTTTAAAAACCCAGTTCCAATTTTAAATACCCTTTTTTTTGAAGTGAGAAACCGTCAAACAATTTGTCCTGTTCTAGGATCAGGGTGAATTTCTAAAAGCACGGGGAATTTTCAAACGACTTCAGAAAGGAGGAGGTTCTATGTTTGGCATTTTTTTTAAGTATGTTCACCGATTTCTCAGTCAATCGTAAACCGATTTTTTTTTATTGAAAGGTCCAAGTTGGTCCCATGGAAATATTGTTATGATCTGATCATGAACTTCGAAGATATGGAACAGAACTCCTCATAGGATTACAGCAGAACTGTCGTAATAAGTTTTATTGTTTTTTTTATTCGTGAAGAGGAGGAAAATATCTGATGATACCTGAGGTTAGGTACCGGAACTCTGTAATAAATTAATTTAATCTAACCGTGTTTGGGACTATTAGAATTGTCATGAGATGCATTCTGGCTATAAGGTATTTAAGTATGGCTGAGGAGTACTTTTTAGTGGTGGTACTATAACTATAAAGTGTAAAATAAAAAACTTTTTGCGAAAAAAATACAGCCAACTTAATTTCGAAAGTCGGTATTAAATAACGAAGAGACAAAACTATTATAGAAACACCGACTTCAGAAATTAAAGTTATTTTGCACTTTTCAGTGTTTTTTTTTACATAGAAGTCGGTTGTATTTTTTTTGTAAAAAGTTTTTTATTGAAAGGGATATCATGGTCCTGGAAAGCGAAGGGCGACTGAAGGACACAGATGGGTTTTAGTCAGTAAAAGTCTGACCTGCCCACTCGCTCCATCCTAGAGCGGGACTTCTCCCACTCTAGGATGGAGTTAGTGGGCGAGGGCGATTTCTATGAATTGAAATTCGACTATGATTTCCCACCTCAAAAAAAAAAAAAAACATTCCCGCAGAATTTTTAATCTCTACAAAAACGCAAATTCCACACAATTCTTTTCCAGATCAGCAAAAACTAAACCAAACAAAATCATTATACCGGAAAACCACGTTTACACAAAAACCAAACAACTGTTCTACCTAACTTGATCAATAACAAGCTCTCTTAGTTGCTGGCAACTAAAACATTGGACAATGTAAATTAGTTAAGCGCCTTGAGCGGTATCGGGTTGCTATTCCGTCAGGCGGCGACCTCTAGTTTCCCGGTACCTTTACAGTTTTTACTCGACCCGCCTTCAAACTTCCTTACCCGGGTTAATAGTTAATACAGTCTGCTTCTATTTTATAAGTACAGTTATAAACTGTATCGTTGGGTATTCAAACTCTTTGAATCTCTTTGACCAGTTTAAGACTGTATTCCTTTCTAGAATGTGTCAAATGAATTTCATTAGGATTTTTTCTATCTAAATCTAAACTAAGTGGTAAAATTGTATGTTTGATAATTATTATTATTTTTTTTTATAAAAGGAAATTAATAAACCTACAAATAAAAAAAAAATTCTAGTCAATGAAAGTTTCAGTTAATTCTGACATCCGAGTAGAGTGAAATTGAGAACGAATTTTTTTTTTGAGATAATTGCTCTTGCGATAATTGCTTCGAATTTAAGATACCACAATGCCAAGGACAGTGGCAACATGTTCGTAACGGGCTGAGAAGGGTTACCATACGCATTTATAATCTGTATCATGAAATATCCCTCAAAAGATAAATTAATTAAACGAATACAGGCTTTAATTGCTTCATTTGTTGCTTAAATTAATATTGTAACTCTGCCTTAAAGGTGTAGGCAAAAATGTATGTTACACGCTTATTTAGAACCCATCTGTGTTCCTTCAGTTACCATTTGCGTTACAAAGCCGCTCTAACTAACATTCATTATGCGTACAGCTTAGGAGTGGAATTCCCTGCCGGAGTCTGTGTTTCCTAATAGCTACAACTTAGGAACCTACTCTAATAAAAAATGTCGGATAAGTACAGGCTGGAATGCATACAAGGGGAGTTAAGCTCGCCTTTGCTATTTAACTTGTATATCAACCAGCTTATCGAGCGACTGAGCAGTACACATGTCGGCTGCCATATCGATGGAACATGTGTCAATAATATAAGCTATGCGGAAGATAATGCCGGAGTCTATGTTTCCTGATAGCTACAACTTAGGGGTCTTTAAGTCAAGTGTGAATAGGTTACTTATAGGCAAGCGTGCTCCATCGTCGGCCACATCATTGCTCACCATCAGGTGAGATAGCGGTCAAGCGCGAACCTGTCACCAATAAAAAAAAACTCTTTCCACCAATCTAGCCTAGTATAGAATATTGAAATGGTTCTTTTTGTTGAAGCCAACAAATCGATGTCCTCGCTATACATCGACTGAGAACTAATTTTGTTATTGACACACACACATTTTTTGTATTTTTTTTTCTTCCATGTGTATGTATGGGTTTGTTATTAGGTTAATATTGTTTTTATTAAATGTATTTTTTAGTTTGTAAGTTTCTACTGTATAACGCCTTGGACATCCTCTGTAACATTGTACAAATGCTTGTAAATAAATAAATCAAATAGTTCATATGGTCATGCAGTGTTCAAGAACAACAAATCAAAACAAAAGCAGTAATAATGAAATATTGTGTATTTTTTAATAAAAATTCGCGATGTATCTCAGTACTTTTTCAATTCTGCTGGAAACACCATGCCGGCTGGTTAAAATTATTTTCTTGTAAAGAATTATAAGTCAAGCCACATATTTCTTTATTGGCCACATGATCAAACTTCTCATTTTATAAAGACAAATGGAATAGCCTCTAATATACTAATTCGTCTTTTTTACAACGCCAACTAAATATTCTTAGTCCAAGAGCAAGTGAAGCGAAATTGAAATTGTAGGGCACTCTCACCCTGACAGGTTAGGTTAGAAGGCTAATGCAGAAGCTCCGCTCCATTCTGCTCCACTCTCGCCTTAGCTTTAGTTGTAATTTTTTTATAATCACCCAGAAAGTGGATCGACTTGTGGATAAGGCAGTATAATTGAGACGCTCGTTAATTGTGCCTGACATAGTAATTTAGAAGACAACGTAGATTTTTAAAGACAAAAAATGCTATTTAAAAGAAGTCTTTTTAATTAGCACCCTTTTTATTAGTATGTCTAATCCATGGATAATTTGACTAAAGTAGGTAATCTATTGTATTTAAGACCGAATTTTAGTTTTTATTCGTTTTGTATAAGTTAGTGAAATACCTTTAAGTGAATAGACGCTTAAGCCACATACTTCAGTCATGTCAAGCTTGATTGGATAATCTTCTTTGAAGCTTAAGTATAACCACTTCAAAGATAACACTCTAAGCTTAAGAATGTTTGTTATCATATCTTGTTTACATCAACGATTTCACAAATCGTTAAAATTTCACGTCACACATATAAGGTGGCACGTGGCTCCTAAATTACAGAGATTAGGGGGTGTTCTACCACCTTGCGTGAGGTAACGATGTTATACTTTTATATCACACTTAAGTTCTAGCGTGTACCTTATCAATTTGTATAATATGGGGGTTGGTTCGGATACCTTCAAGTAGATAAGTGATTTAATGTAATGTTAACATTAAGATTAATCTATACTTATAATATATATAATTTGTAGAAGTGATATATCAAAAAAATAAATGACTGGGGGTGTTACTAGACTGACACCGAACCCAAAAATGTAATTAAAAAAATTTTTGTCTGTCTGTCTGTCTGTGTTTCTTCAGGTATCATGCAAAAACTACCAGTTCGATTACGATGAAACTTGGTATAATTATTCTTTAATATCCTGGGCACCACACTGGGTACTTTTTATACCGGAAAAGTATAAACGATAAAAAACAAACTTAATTTTGCGTTTCGATCCCTAGACCCGATTACTGTTCCAACCGAAAATAATAAGTTTGTCGTAGGTCACGTCACCCGCGAGTTTGTTTGTGTCGAGTTCACTAAGGGGCGCTGCACACGGCTAAGACACTATAATATTTTATCTTAAGATACAATATCGCTCGCCATACAATTCAATGGACTATCAAACACGACGAAGATAATAAATAATATTTCATATTTTTGTATCTCAAAAAAACCTAATATAACCATTTTCGACTTCTACGCGGACGAAGTCGCGGGCAAAAGCTAGTTTGAAATATATCTATTATGTTACTGAGTCTAAGCTCGTCAGTATACTGCATGTATACTGACGAGCTTAAAAACAATAGATTAATTATCGAAATACATGTAAATCATGTGTTAAGTGATTTTAATATACCGAGACGAAACGGTATGAAAATAAATATTAATATGGGTATTGATCTTATCTTGTACTCATACGAGGTGCAACCACAGCTTATACATACTCAGTGATAATGGATTTTCCAATGTTAAAGAAAAATCTGGTCGTCTTGGAAAAACAGTCTTGCAATTCAATCCTGGGACACAATGCGAAATGCATTCGAGACTCCATTTTGTCTGGCTGCACACATCAATTGATTTTTAAAGTGAGAATAAATTGGCCAATCTTCGAAAGCGCTTTTTTCGATGGCGAACGTATCTATAATGCGATTTTTAAATGGAGCAATTTCGGTCGCATTTGGTATTGAATCTGAAATATATTTTACACTTTTGATTTAGTATGCTTGATCGTGAATTCAAATCTTCCATTCGATTGATTGATAGATTTATCATTATCGGACAGTCAGAAGTCAGTCGACAAGAAATCTGACACTAGTCTTGCTAAGCCATCAATTAATGACTAGGCTGGGCTGTGAAGGTCAGATAGGTACTCATCATTATCATCATCATTTTAGCCGAAAGACGTCCACTGTTGCACATAGGTCTCTCTCAAGTGTCACCACACGTCTTCCGAGCTATGTGACCTGCCAACTACTACTTACGTTTGGTGTTTCTTCAGGCTATGTCGGCAACCTTGGTTCTCCTGCGGATATTTTCATTTCAAACACCGACCATAGCTCTTTCCATTGCCCTTTGGATGTCTTTAAGCCTACTGATAACGCCCATTCTGCCGCGCTTATGATAATTACAGTAAGTCACATTTTGGTCAATATTGAGTTAAGTATATGTTTGGAATGTAGAGATTGAGATCTACATTTCTGTATATTTAAAATTTGAAAATGTGGTATAGTTAATGAAATAAGCTTAAGCATAATTACAGTAAGACACGTTTTGCGCCAAGGCATACTTATTATGATTGCAGTAAGGGCACATACGGTTGATTTTTTCATAAAGTTAAAAACATTTTCTAGGTATTGCTACAGTAAGTCATTTTGCTATTATTATTTTTAAGTTAGGAGTATTTTTCATCAAGTATCACTGAAACATATTAGCAGTAAGTACCACTTGCTATAATTATATTAAGAATTGGAAACAAAACATTAGTCTAATAAACCTTAACATATCTACAGTAAGAGTATATACTATATCAATGCTTAAATATTTCGCAACTTAGAACTAACTGTGTATAAGATAAGTCAGCGAATTAAAAAAATATATATATGTGTTGACGTAATAACAGCAAGATTCACTACTGTAATTATGTTTAGGAATATTTCATCTTATGTGTAGACTTGCCTGGAACAAATTAAAAAAAAACACGTTACTTACTGCAAAAATTCTAAGGCATTTAGGTTCCAAATGGATAGTGCGGGGTGGGGCAAGTACGTTAATTTAGCAGTCACGGACCATGTAAAAACAGAGACTGACGTGCGTCGGAGAATAAAAAAAAACGATGGGTTAGGTACTGTTCATATGGTTGAGTCTAAGTTTTTCAAGACACACCGTACAAATAAGAATATGAGGCTCCCTGATCAAACTCTCGAGCTTATGAAGAAGAGGCGTGAGATTTTTCTGCAGTCTTCAAACGATACGTGGAGATACTGGCAGCTCAATATACGGATCACGAAGTCTCTGAAACGCGACCAGATGCTATTGAGCGGTTTATACCGCTTAATCGCATAATTGCTTAATATTATACTTTCGTACATTTTCGTACGTTTATTTGCACGAGATCTGTCTATTGGGCAGAGCCAGCTCACGAAACTAAAGACCGACGATGACAGAGTCATATCCGCCAAATTGGAGGTTCTGGGAGAGATGGTGGAGGCATTTTATGGACAGTTTGTACACGTCAATCTCCAAACCCGCTACAAATCTAGCAAACGACTCAAGAGCTACATTGACTCGACACTGTACCGAAAATATCCCGGACGTCAGCCTGTATGAGATTACGATGGCTCTGAAGCAACTTAAAAGCAACAAGGCACCGGGTGAGGATGGAATTACGGCCGAACTCCTGAAGACGGGTGGGATACCAATCCTTCAAGCCCTTCAGAAGTTGTTCGGTTCCGTCATACTCGAGAGAAAAACACTACAGGCATAGAGCAGAGCAGAGGTGTAGTGGTACTCTTTTTTAAGAAAGGCGACAATTCCCTGCTTAAGAATTAAAGACTAATCTCATTTCTGAGCCATGTTTACAAGCTGGTTTCCATTGTCATCACGAACCGTCTCGCACGTAGGTTCAACGACTTCCGGCCTCCCAAACAAGCCGGATTTAGAAAAGGCTTCAGCACCATGGACCACATACATATGCTGCACAGATTAATCATACAGAAGACTGAGGAGTATAATCAGCCTCTCTGCTTAGCGTTTGTGGACTACGAGAAAGCCTTTGATTCGATCAATACAGTACTGCCGTCTCTCCAACGGTGCCAGATTGAGAATCGGTACATCGTAGTGCTTATACAAAATCGCCACCATGTCAGTCCGACTTTAGGACTAGACCTTGAAGGCAAGACTGTCCTCTAGCAGAGGGGTGTGAGGCAAGAAGAAGTAATTTCTCCGAAATTGTGGATGTCTTCAAGGTTCTGGAATGGAGAGGGCTAGGCATTGATGTCAATGGCGAGAAAACAATACTGTTAAGGTTTTTTTTTTTAGGTTTTTTTGGTTTTTTTTTTTTATTTTTTAGAAACAGTGCTTAGTTTATTTGGTTAAGATCTCTTTTGTTTTGAATTATCTACCAATAATATCGAGAAAGATAAATTAATTATGATTTATGGTAGATGCCAAAAGTTTACATATTGCTCCTAGCTATAATTACAGTAAGTGATTAAGTAACATTAGGCAAATTGTGAAATTTTTGTTATTCTATTTAAACATTTACCTCATTTCGTAATTATTGTTGCAGTATGTACCTCAAACTAAAGATTGTTACAGTAAGTCACACACTTACTGTACCAATTACTATAAAAACGTTATTTTTTAATTGATCATTCCTTAACATACATATTTTTTCAAGCCTTACAATTTAAATATTATTACTACATAAAAATAAAAATATACAAATTGTTTACCTAACACATGTTTATCTAAAAAAATTTAGAAAACTTAGGTTTAATTTATACTTCGGGAGAAATGTCAAAAGTAAAAAAAAAAACTTTGATCGCCTTTTTCTCGAAAGTGTCTCTATGTTACTTACTGTATATATCACAAGCACGGCAGCATTGTAAGCGATAACGATTTATTAGTACAACTAAATCCATGTTTTTGCACTGAAAAATAAACTACATCGATTCGATACACGCGTTAGGTTCTACTTATTATTTTCCGAACAAGGCTTCAAAGTAAACGCTTCTCTTAATGCTCTCCTCCATTCGAAGACTTTAACAACGTGTGTGCAACGAGTTTATCTTCCTTAATCACCTTCGAAACGTTGTATTGTCATAGATGTTAGATATAAACAATCGATACTGAAGCGGGGTGTGAAAATCGAATACATACGTGGCTGGTTTTATTTTATTCAGGTGAAGCTGGTATCCGTACATTGTTGGTACGTGTAGGTACCAGTACACCGCTAATGTATTAAAAGGTTTGCATAATTCCGTATATCGCATGTAGATCTGTGTGTATGCGGCATTCGTGTTCGTTCCCTTTGATATCGGAATATTGTATCTCTCTGTGTTATTGAAGTTCATGTCACTGATTTTATATTAGTATTGACTACTAATGTACTTCAATCGAAAATTAATTTTGTTTGAATTAATTGAATTAACGTTGCTGTGCTTTTACTGAGGAAGCAAATTTAATTACCAAGTTACAACTCAATAGACTTTTTCGTAAATTAAACACGTAAATCAACATTATTTATAAACAATTTACAACATATAATAAATAAGTCACAAACTTCGAACATATTTTCACAAAGTTTACACCACTGGATGAAATATTTTATGAGGAAGGTTTAAGTGTATAATTCAATGAGGATTTATTTAAATTAACTCAAATATGTGGATGATAGTTGAAGTCGAAAAAAAACTGTGCATTTTGAGAGCATTCATGGCGTGCACTACACATATACTTCAAGATACGCAAAAATAATGTATGGTGAAAACTTTTCTGTGAAAATAATCTCTTAAGGTTGATTTACAATAATCATTTTAATGATTTTCAGATAATATAATATTAAATACTGCTTAATTTGTGAAGGGGTTTTTATCGATATAGTATTACTCCTTATCTACTTGAAGAAATAAATAAGCTATCTTAAGTATTTAATTTAGAACAATATTGCCGTCTAATCCACTTTATTTGGATAAATATCTTTAGAGATATCACAAAATTAAAACAATGGGAGCAAATAAATAAGCAACGGCTTCGAATGCGTTGTCCCGAGAAGAGCGGTCTTGGAAGTCAGTTGTTGTTGGTTTAGATTGTTGTTTGATGTTTTGTTTATTAGTTTTTCTTTCAATATTATTTTGATCCAGCTTATTTCTTGACCTAAGATTTATCTGACTAAAAGGATAAAATTTTTAAATCGAATGTTTTTGTGCTCCGTACTTCATAAAAAAAACCGGGAGGGTACGAGTAGGTCTCGCTCACTGAGGGTTCCGTACAAACTTACCTATGAAAACAGTTCAATTCCCGAATTAAGTTACGAAGATTTTGGCGAATCGCAATAAAAGTTTTTTCTTTGTGATGGAACTACAAACTTACAGTTTTCATATTTTTTCCTATACTTGTGCTATGAGACTTTGCTTCATGCCAAATTTCAGGATTCTACGTCAACGGGATGTAACCTATCAATTTTGATACCCTTGAGGGTGTCAAAATATACGTTTTTTGCGACATAAACGGCCGTATTTTTTTTCGTTAAGTCTGAAGTCTGATTCTTTTACAGCTTCAACGGGACGCAAACCAGAGTATTTAGTTTTAATTTTAACTTGATACCTCTGCGCGTTTCCGTGTTATAGAGTCTTGACAGACCGACAGAGAGACAGAGATATACAGACGGACAACAAAGTGATCCTATATAAGAGTTTCGTTTTTTCCTTTTGAGGTACGGAACCCTAAAAAGTAAACCATTATTGGTATACTTCGTAGTCTGTCTATTTACAAAGATTCTTTTTCTCAGGATCGTGCAAAGGAATCAAGACGAAATTGATGTTATTTACGTAGGTCTACATCCCATTTTTGTCATGGATGTTTTTTTTTTTTTTTTATTGGGTGGGAAAGTCATCTTATGACAAAACCCGCTCTTGGGCAGAGCGGGAGATAGTATCAGACTTTTACTGACTAAAAACCCACTCCTGTTCCTTCGTTGCCTTCGTCCCAGGGCCCCGGGTTTCGCTTTTACACTACCCGTGGCCCCAGTAGGCTTCGACCCTGTTGGGCCTCTACGATTTGTTGACATCTCCTTGAGGCGCGCGTGGAACAGTATGCGCCGTCGACGACTTGGGCTCAGTCCGGACGGTTACCGGACGATCGGACGGCGGGCTACCCATTGCTCGCTGTCCGCAAGCCCGCGCCTACGGTGGCCGGAAATCGGCATTTTTATGTTACGACGAAACCATATTCTATGTATGGCCAGATACATACACTTTTTTATCTATGTAATAACAGGTAGCTTGTTTTTCGACCAAAGCCTAGCAAGTCGCCTGGCGAGTAGGTACTGAAGTAAAATCAACTGAACGTTGGTTCTACTTCGCTATTCGCTTGATGTTTTACATGACCGTCTTCATTAATTCACCCGGCGGAAATCCTCAAGTTATAGATAAGCCTGTATATGTAAAATTGTCATTTTTTAAAACTGGTTGCTTTTAAGTGTTATGTCTTCGAATTGACTTGGAATTCAAAGTTCAAATAAACTTTATATTATAGGTGCGTTATTACGAAATAAAGTATTCATTGGTTTCTTTGTGTTTTGTACTTTCTGTAATATCGCAGTACTTATAACAATTTTTGTATGAAATTTTTTTCGTATAATAAAACATTTGTATGTAATCTAAGAAAACTCGCATTATTATGTAATATGAATTCTACCGTGGAAACAATGCGTCTCAAGCGGTATATTGATGATGTGTACGGATTTGAATCTGCTAATGAATCGTCCATTTTTGTTTCAATCACTTTCACGTTTGAAATTTTATTTCACGAATAACTTTTCTTCTCAGGGCGGCTACAAGATAAAATTTTCAAAACGAAAGATAGAAAGTCGTAAGTATAAGTTATTGGTATTGCTTGCCCTTTGAAATGCATAGTTTCTACGTTGAAACTTTAACAGATATTACAGAAAATAAAAAACACAAAGAATAAAATTAATGTATAATTTCAAAAAAAGAATAACGTACCTTTAATATAAAGTTTATTTGAACTTAAAATTCCAAGTCTATCTAAAGATATACTCGTAACACTTCAAATCAATCCGTTTTAAAAAATGGCAATTTCATAGGTTCTACTATTATTAGTTCAACCTATGTGAAGCCGAGTGAGCTTCTAGTAAGTGTATGAAGCTTATTAGTTTCTCAATATAAAAAATCTCATTTGAGAACAGTCTCTTGATGAATTAAGTAAATAAAAAACATACATTTTTTTACTCAAATCATAAAATAACTCCTCTCGCTTGAGGTAGAGCGAGAAGGAATGCCAGATATTTATTGACTACAACCCAACCGTGTTCGTTCAGTTGTCCTTTGCATCCCAGGGCGGCAGTAACTCTTTCGAACAATCCGCTGCCCCTTAATGAAGTTACAATCGTATCGTTCGCGCCGAGCGCCTCGAGTAGGCCACGCCTCCGATTCTTTTGTTCTGACGTCATCTCAACGCTCAGTTCCGTGGTTCGACGCGAACGAAACGATTGTAACTAGCTAGGAGGACTGGGATATAGAAAAACGACAAGAAAGAGTTTTGTTTAATCATAGTGTGATTAAACAAAAATCTTTCTTGTCGTTTTTTTTAATCATAGTGTGATTAAACAAAAATCTTTCTTGTCGTTTTTTTTATAAAGGTGAAAGTGTGTCAGTGTGTATGTTCCTTCACGCTGAAACTGCTGAACGGATTTGGATAAAATTTGGCACACGGGTCGTTCATGTCCTGGAATAGGACATATAATACTTTTCATCCTGGAAGTATGTTCGCTTAGTGTAATATCCTACAATTACGCAGGCAGCAGCTACTGTACAATATTAATTGTAGCTTAGTACTCTAATATAATGTTTCCAAATGGGTATTCCAACTTAGTCTGTACAGATAAGTCAAGATTACGGGATTTGTGTGTTTGGAACATGGGTGTTTGCCAACTTTCCATGCAAATACCAGTGTTTTGTTAAACATAGTGAAACTACCCTACTCAGCATTCGTGACAAAGAGAACAAATAATGGCCCGGTTGTAATTTTACTTTAGTAGAAAGTAAACATGAGCTCAATGTGGGCTGGGCATAGGTAATGACTCTGTGGAATTGCGTACACATGATACATAACTAGAATATAACATAATAAATATAATGTCGGAGCTGAGACCGGGGACCAATGAAATTGTTTTTCAGAACTTTTAATCATGGAAATTTTGTTACGTTCATTTATTACTTTTCATGTAACTATTTATGTTGGGACCGTTTTCAGTTTAACTTCATGTAGCTTTTTTTTTTCGGTGGGAAAGTCGTTTTACGACATCCTCCACTCTTAGGCGTACTCGTAGTGTTAGACTTTTACTGTCTAAAAACCCACTCCTGTTCCTTTGTTGCCTTTCGTACCAGGGCCAACCGGATCCTTTCAGAATCAGACCCTTGTCCTCAGTAGGCTTCGACCCTGCTGGGCCCCTACGGTTTGCTGACATCCCCTTGAGGCACAGGTGGAACAGTACGCGCCATTGACGACTTGGGCTCGATCCGGATGGTTACCGGACGGTCGGACGGCGAGCTACCCATTGCTCGCCGTCTTGCGGACGACGAGCAATGGGTAGCTCGCCCACGCCTACAGTAGTCGGAATTCAGGATCGTAATCCCGTCGGCGGTTGGTGCGTGAGGACCGTTGCCTCACGTGATCGGCCGCCCCCTTCGGCTGAGGCAACAGCCTGCCACTCCTCCTCGCTCCGGATCATCATCAAAGACGCGATAGGGCTTTATTTTATAATAGGTAAGGATGTTCTTACCATGACCCAAAGCAGCTTTGTATAGTCGCTTAGTACTTACTTAGCTTTAAAATAAAGCGAAAAATTATTACACATTTCTTTATTGACCACTTCTCATTTTATAACAAAGCATTTACGGGAAAATGAGAAAGTCTTTTATAAATTAATTGGTCTTTTTTACAACAACAACTAAATATTCTTAGTCCTAGAGCGAGCGAAGCGTGAGGTTGGGTAATTTTTTTTATAACCACCTAGAAAGTGGCTTACTTATAAGATAACTTGTGGCTAAGATATCATTCAGACGCTCGTTA
The DNA here is from genome assembly GCA_949316375.1 of Mythimna vitellina. NCBI lineage: Eukaryota > Metazoa > Arthropoda > Insecta > Lepidoptera > Noctuidae > Mythimna > Mythimna vitellina. The sequence goes on from OX438688.1 coordinate 15,480,769, forward strand.
ACTGTGGCTACTAAGTAATTGGAGGGCAATATAGATTTTTAGAAGCGAATAATGCTGTTAAAAAGAAATTTATTTAATTAGTACCCAAAAAAGACGATCAGTTTCAACATGTATAGATACAAAGGTATACTTAAATATACATAATTGAATTCAGTTACAATTCAATAGGTAATTTAATGGGTGAAAACATTCAAAATATTTAATGCAATTATCAGGCCATTTATGTGTGAAAATTAACTGTATCGGTAAATACTACTTATTACAAATGGAAAATATATTACGCAAAATTTAATTTGCGAAAAGTGCACGCACCATTTCGTTAACAGTAACATTAAATATTTCATGTAAGTACCTAACTAATTTATATTAATATATAATTAATATATATGGATTTTGTGAAAAGTGATATGAAATAAAAGGGAGTTAATGATAGCGTGACAGGTGACAGGATAGAATGGAAGAAAACAACGTGTTGCGCCGAACCTAAATAAAACGGGACAAGGGCAGGAAGATGATGATGATGATATCAGAGCACAGAATACGGATATCACAATCATCCTATATTATAAAGACGAAAGTTTGTGTGTGTGTGTGTGTCTTCACACTCAACGGCTGAACGGAACAGGGCCATGTTTAATAAAGATGACAATACGACAAGTCCGACGACGAAGTGTCAAAAAGTGACAATTTGTCAATTTTTCTGATTAATAAAACTTATAGGTGACATAATTGAGTTGAAAATTCATATGAAATATGTATGTCGCATTGTCACGACAATCCGTTATTTTTCTGTTTCATAAAACTTTTTGAGCGATAAGTGACGGTTTGTCGTAAAAAAATTGACAAATTTGCTTTATTAAACATAAAATTGTCATGACATATGAACATATTTGTAGAATTGTCCGACAATCCTGACAGGAACGTTACCTTATGTCGCGAAATCATATTGTGAAAGTCGACGGTGTAAGAAAGTGTTTGTATAAAAGCTTTGTTACAAAAAATGGTACTAACAATGAGAGTAGTAGTGATGATGAACTAACTAAAGAGAAGAAATACGAGTGAGGAGACAACGACAGTAATTTATAAACAGAATCAATTTTTTCTTTTTAAAGAAAAAAATCGATTATGCAAAACGATCGTAGAACCTCTAATTGTTAAAATTGGTCACAAACTTTTTAACATATTTGTCACTTTTATTAAACAGTCTAAGCGCGACAATTCTACAATTATGACAGTTTTTGACACAAATGTCGAATTTTCAGCTTTATTAATCAGGGCCCAGATCGATGAAATTTGGTCTATGGAAAACCATGTCCAGGTATAGCATTTATACTGGGAGTATGTGTGTGTGTGGTCCCTTCGGAAAATTATCATCTATTACGCGGGCAAAGCCGCTGGAAGCAGTTAATACTATTATAAAGGCGAATGTATGTAGGAATATACATATGTGTGTATGTTTGTTACTTTTTCACGCTGAAATGGCTGAATGGACGGTGGGATATGTCCCGAATTAGCTCATAGGATGTTTTTGTATCTTGGGTATATTGCCCCCGATAATTTTTTACTTTGGCGTGGGCGAAGCCACTGGTAGAAGCTAGTTTAATATAATTTATAGTAGGTAAATTATTTTATGAATATCTCCAAGGATAGTAAGGAAAGATAAGAGAAACACGGCTCTGTTCTTCTATTGCCCTGGGGCACGCTCGCAGCGGCTTTGTAGTAACGGGAATTATTTTTGATTTACTTACTCATGAACATTCTTTTGAATTAAATAACGTAACATTCTGGTTTATAATGCCTTAGTTTAAAATCATCGTGGTTAAAACATTTGCCAAGCGATTAGCTTTTGACAGAGGTTTCCAAAATTGGGTACTTGACATAAAACAATTCATTACCATTATTTGTATTAAAAACGTAACTTTATCCAAAATCGCAAAAGAGGATTTTTTTTAAATTCATAAATCCCGAGCGAAGCCGGCGTTCGCGCGGTTATTGTCTTTCTATTGTGCCTCAAATTACGCTACTCAAAAAGTTAATTCAATCAATCACATTATCATACTAATATTGTAAAGATGAAAGTTTGTGAGAGTGTGTATGTTTGTTATTCCTTTACGCTGAAACTACTGAAGAAATTTGGATGGAATTTGGCAGACGGATAAACTATGACCGGTAATAGCATGTAGGTTTTTTATCTCGAGAGTATGTTTCCATGGGACGATTTTCTACATTGACGCGAACGAAGCTGATCGCAACAACTACTATTAAATAATTTGAAACTTTTCGAATCTGGTCAAACGGGAAACCGGTCAAATGATAGAATAAGGATGCATAAAGTGAAATTTAAAAGCAATTTGAGAGTAACGGCCTCGAGTTACGAGTTGTAGGTCGCGGATTTAAACCCAACCAGGCGCATTACTTTGTGTAATTTTTTCATCACTACTGCTCTTAAAACGGTGATGGAAAACATCGTAAGGAAACCGGCATGTCCTAGAACCAAAAAATTCGAAGTCATGCGACATTCACCAACCCGCACTGGGCCCGCGTGGATTATGGCCCATTCTCTCTCCTGGAGTGGAGGCCTGACTCCCAGCAGTGGGAACATTAAAAGGCCGATTATGCTAAGTGAAATTTGTCTTCATTGCCTTAATTGTGGCTACAAAAGAGATATTGAGATGTTCTCACCGCGCCTCCACTCCACTCCAAATGCTAATTGCTGCTTTATTTAATATATAAAGAAAATAGCTACAAAATAATCCATTTTGTAGCTATTTTCAGATAAAAGATTTATTTTTAATGTTATCTGTTGTTCAGTATAAACTAAACTATCATCTTCTATATAAAGTTTGTTTGTTTAAACGCGTTAATCTCAGGAACTACTGGCTCAAATTATATTATTTTTAGTTTATTCATTATTTTAGTATTGGATAGCCCGTTTATCGAGGAAACCTACTATAGACGGGAGCGGAATAGTAACCAATGACGCGGGTGAAGTGGTGCATGAATAAAGGAGAAAGTTCTGACTCACGCACTGACTCACTAACACCCAACTCAAAACTTTTTTTTAAGGCGGGAAATCATTCAATGACGTCTACCCTCTGGCGGAGCGGGAGCGCGTGCCAGACTTTTACAGATTAAAATCCACTCCCTGTTCCTTCTTTGCCTTCGTTCCAAGGCTCCGGGGTTCTCTTTCGCATCATCCATGGCTCCAGTAGGCTTCGACCCTGCTGGGCCCCTACGGTTGCTGAAGTTTTGTACAGTGGTTCCTTTTGACGTATATTCAATATAAATATAATAAATCTGTAGAAGTTTTTAGTTGTGCACGTATCACGTAAAATGTACGACAACGATGTAGATAACATTCAAATTGTGTGTAAATTGATATATTAAATAGGTTTTTTTTCATCGCAATCGGTTGATTATATCAAAAAATATACTACATTCATTGGTTGGTATGGAGTTCGCCAGGTCAGTCAGTAAAAAATAAGAAAGATTATTCAAAATTCGCCCGCTAAGGAGATGAAATGAAGGTCCAAAGTTTCTATGGAGAAACCCCTCCTCACGCGGGTGAACTCGCTGGCAGAACTAAGTATTGTATAAAACTGAACACAAAAAATAACTAATCAACCTAATGAACCAACGTACCAACTGCTGAGCTAAAAGTATTTTAAGTTTTAATTTGAGCGATGGTCTACCCGTGTTCAAAATTAATTAATACAAATTCGTTCTGTGTACCTAATTTTACATTATTAAAAGTATTTAAATTATAATATTTATACCTAATTTAGTACCTAAAAAGTAATATAGTAATTAGGGAAAATTTAAACTCATTCCGAAAACAAACCTGCTTTGTTGCAAACAACGAGGTAAAACGAAAGGGGGTAAGCAGAGTAAGCAGTTATTCTCTAAGGTAAATGAGAAGAAGAGGAAGAAGACTACTTGTCAGAACCAGTGCGGTACCGCGCTGGCTGGACCCAGCATGCTGCTGCGTCTAGCAATACCCACGACACAGCTGTACGTTTCGAGGCTACATCACACCACAAAGGTTGTGGAGATCGTGAAATATGTACGAGTTAAGTCGAACTGGACTTTGAGAGTCGAGCAGTTGCCTCAAAGGAAAGTTTTGGCCGAAGGGTGTCGTGTATCGACGATTTCGTGGAAGGATACCGATCTCGTAGCGGAACACGACGCGCGATGCCGTCACTTCGTGTGCAATAGTTTAATAATAGTGCATAGATTAGTTGTTATGTTTTTCAATATGTATTAGCATATTATTTTGTAGGATTTTTATATGTGTATAAACCTTAGTTGCCTGATAATGAAGAGTTATTATTATTATATTATTATTAAAGCAGACACATTAAAACTACTACTGAAGTTAGAAACGTGTTTAAAATACAGAAGATTCTTTTTAAATTTTATAATATGTCCACGTGCATCTCAAAAAATTGTCCGCAAAACTGAATGGGCCTATGTCTGCTAGAGTTGCGGGAACGTTTGAAATGCATGGAGCACTACTCACTATCGGCAAGGGCTTGATATTTACAGGAGTCCTGGACGGCGAGCTCGTCCGCAAGCCCGCAACTACTTTAGCCAGATATCGCCATGCGACTCCCGACCCCCGGGGTTTCTTTTTTAGCTTCGCCTGGACCGTGAGGATGTTTGTATTCTCACGGTAGAACTAAATACCCTTAGAAAAAAATATAATTAGATTTAAAGTAAATAGTTCATCAGATATCATGTTAATTAGAGAATGGTCTAACTGGACGCAGCCACGATACAAAAGTATTTCGTAGTGAGGGGCAACGTTTTTTTTTTTAAATATTATTTTTGCCAGTCTGACCTTTTGATCTTTAAACGTTTCATAAATAAATTGTTTTGATTGAAAACAAATTAAGGCTACACCAGACAATAACCTGTAAACCCACACAAATTAATTAAGGTAGCTTTAATCCTTTCAATTGTTTATTCATTAAACAACCGAACGTATAATACGAGTATGTACCTATATGTTTATAGATATGTCTCAGTGGAGGCAGTTATGGAAAAATACATCCGATAAATAAAAATCTCGTGTCACACACAGTTTTGGTCATCAAACACCTCCGAAACGTCATGGCCGACTTTTATGATTATTTTTGTATATATTTGGTAAGTCTGAGTAAAGGTTGGGGTCGTGAGGCTCTTTGTACCTGGACTGCGGTCCCAACTTCCACCTATAAAAATATTTTATTTTTTTTAGAAGTATTTTGGGATCACAATTGGAAAAAGGCATCAATTTACAGTGAACATAAAAACTGTATTTATTTTATTTGTCCGGTCCAAAGAGCCCTACGACCCACCCTGGTCGTACGTTCCGCTGGAATCTCGATCCCGATTTCCGGCCACCGTAGGCGCGGGCTTGCGGACGGCGAGCAATGGGTAGCTTGCCGTTCGATCGTCCGGTAACCGTCCGGACCGAGCCCAAGTCGTCGACGGCGCGTACTATTCCACACGCGCCTCAAGGAGATGTCAGCAAACCGTAGGCGCCCAGCAGGGTCGAAGTTTACTGGGGTCAAGGGTCAGCTTCTGAAAGAAAGACTCGGCCCTGGCAGGAAAGGCAACGAAGGAACATGATTGGGTTTTTAGTCCCACCCTCCCGCTCCGCCCAAGTGCGGGGAATGTCATTGGATGATTTTACCTCCGAAAAAAAAAAAACATTCGTAGGCTATTTTTTACTCTCCTACCCTAAAACTTTTTTTTTCTGGGGTTGGAAAAGAAGTTTTTTTAAATTTATAAAACAAACAGTTCAAATTATTTTAAACAATTTTTTTTTGTTATTTTTTTTTCTTTTTAATTTAGGGCATTATTTCAAATTAATTTGACATTTCTGTTTTTTTTTTGTTTCATTTCTAGTCTAAATCTTTTCAAATTCGTCATAGTAAATTAAATATATACAAAAAACGGTCAATGGGTGAACATTTATGTTGCATGCCTCTAATCAAATACTGAACGCTTTACGATCACCTTGTATGCTCTGGCTAATGTTGATTTTTAAAATTGGGCCACATTGAGACTTTCCGAGCGGCTTTTTGATTTATTTGAAATTGAAATTTCAAGAATAAGTAGGTGTTATCTTGTCCCATATAAATCCTCGTAGGTAGATATTTGTTTGATTGAATAAATTACTTCTCACGTAATTCACAAAAATTATGTTTTATTTAATTGCAACGCCAATAAAACTTCAAAAATATAAAGAGCAAAAGCATACACTCAAATGGTTTTATGTCAAGCTATTTAGACTCCTAAATATTAATTTTCTTTTAATTTATTTTTCATTCACCATGAAAGGTAGTAATTTTTTTATTGTTTTATTCAATGCATAAAACTTGTTTTAATCTGTGTTTTTATTTGCTAACCTTGATCACATGAAATTATATGGAAATTCATATTATATAAATTATTTTTTTATTGTTGCAGGTAAATATCTGCGGGAACCATTCTTGGACGCTGTTGCTGCGGACCAAGATACCAAATAGAAAATAACTATTCAATTGAATCGCCATTGCCAATCAACGTGGCAATACTACTTTTAGTCTTTTGGTTGCACGCACGACAGTTAACCGTGGGTATCCTGTTTTCAATTCTTAGGTTGGGCAAAAAGTATTATGGTGTGACATCGCCATTGCCTTGGAAGGCACGTAAAGCCGATAGTCCTGCGCCTGAACTCTCTCCGGTCTTGTCTGATGGAGTGAGAGAGACATAGAGTGCACCGATGTTTGCGCACACACGTACACACTTATGCTTTACAATATGTATTCCGTACTTGGTTCGCTGTCGAGGTTTGCCACTGTGATCGAAATTCAGTCGGGAAGGTTATTACTGCTTGTTTTTGGGGCCTTCTCCCACTGACAGAAATGTGGGTGGATAAAATGCGTTATGAGAGTTCTCCCTTCCTTTACATTTTTTGAGGTGAAAAATCATCCAATAATTTCTCCCGTCCTAAGATAAACTGAGAAGGCTTGTCAGACTTTTACTAACTAAAACCTACCTGTGTTTTCAGTGACCCTTTACGTTCACTCCTTCTTGGGTCCCGAAGTAATAGCGGTCATCGACACTACTGACTTTAGTTTTACTGACATTTCTTTGAGGCGCTCTTGGAACTTGTCTTAGTCCTCGTTAATCGTTACCGGATCTCGGACGACGAGCTACCCACTGATCGTCGCCCACAGCGTCGTATCTACGGTGGGTGGAAATCATTCTGAAATTGAATGAAATTTTTTCAATATTCTCTGCTGTAGCTGTGTAAAAATCAAACTTCTGATTTAAAGAAAGTTACAGCCGTTTGTGTCACAAAAAACGTGTATTTCGACACTCTTAAGGGAATCAAGATTCATAGGGTACTTTCCGTTCACCTAGAATCCTGAAATTTTGCATAAAGCAAGATTTCATAGCACAAGTATAGGAAAAAATCTAAAAACTGTAAATTTGTAGTTACGTCACAAAAAAAACATTTTTTGCGATTCGGAAAAATCTTCGTAACTCGTAACAGCGCGCGAGTGCGACTCGTACTTGTTTTTTTATTACCTTAGCTAATATTTCAAGGAAAAAAAAAAAACATTAATTCATAAGAAAGCTCAGTGAAGTAATCTCCGAAATGTATTTCTTGCCAGTAATTATTTACCGAGTAGTTTATGTGCCTCGCACGTATGGCAAAAATGCCTTTTATTACGACGAGCTCTTGAATTATGGGCTCTATCTATATGAACTGGCTTCTGTTTACACTTGATTGTGCGTCCATATGTTTGTATTGCTAACCAGATACTATAACTTATGTTCTCCTTTTTTTATTGCGATTGATGTAACAATTTTTTTTCTCATACAGCTATTTTTATCAAAATATTAGATTAAGGCAACGAAGGAACAGGAGTGGGTTTTTAGTCAGTAAAAGTCTGACACTATCTCCCTTTCCGCCCAAGAGCGGGGGATGTCATAAGATGATTTTCACACCCAATAAAAAAATACATGTTCAAAAATTACTTTGTTTTAGTATTTCTGTTTTTAAGTTTCCCTACCTACCTACATCTGTGTTATCTGTCTATCAAGACTTTTTATAACGAATGTGTTGAGATATCAAACTGAAGTCAACATTAAATACTCAGGTCTACTATCTCTTGAAACAAACTTCTAAGTAAATGCAAGCTTAATAAAAAAATAGAATAAACTTTATTGTACACCAAAATAGTAACAAAACTTTTACACTAACTTAAATCTATGGGTACAAAGACCGTTGGCACATATTTTTGCACTCGCAAGGGAATCAAAACTTATATGAGTCTTCGCGTTGATCTAGAATCATGAAATTTGGCATGAATATGGAACCATTTATAATAGCAAATGGAAAGTATCCCATTGGCTATTATATTCTTGCCAAATTATTATTATTTGGTATATATTATTATTTAGTAATTATTGTGATATTTATTCTACAATATGCATATTTAGGAAATATCATAAATATACATACATATAGCAAAAAAAAAACTTTAAAGATATACTAATATCTTTATATTGTATATTTCTATTTTTTTTTTATGATTGGGCTTTTATTTATTTCCTATTACTCTTACATACGGTATCTAAACATCGTTTGTTCAACTCTCCTTTCGCAAGTATGCTGGAAGAGATTTCTGCAGAAATAAGCATCACCTTTGTACCTATTTTCTTTCTGTTTCCTTCTTCTTTTCTTTTATTATAATATGCGTGCACATAAATTGTTAAATTAATAAATAATACTTTTATTTCGGTAGCATGTTTCTTTGGTATAACTTTATATTATTTGCGTAACTTTTTTCTCCTTCTCTGTCAAATCTATCCAAAGGTTGTCTGTAAAAACTCACTTTTAGCGATAAGACCGCCCATTGTGACACCCTATTAATTTTAAGTTCCTATTACAATTTTTATTTTTGGTGTACAATAAAGAATATATCTATCTATCTATCACGCAGGCGAAGCCGTTGGCAAAAGCTAGTTAATATTATTTATACCATGATTTTAAATTAGTCATTTAATAGGTACATAGGTAGGTGGTAAATAGCTATTTATTATTTTAATTAAAGATTTTACATACTCTTCTTTTATTACTTCTACACACTATTGTCTACATTTCTTCCTATTTCTCCTTTCGCAGGTCTGCTGGAAGAAATTTCTTTTAGAAATAAGTAGTACCTTTGTACAATTTTTATAAGAATGTATCTTCTTTTATATTTATGTGTGTACATAAATTATAAAATAAATAAATAAATACATTGCCCTGTAAAATTAGATATCAATTATCCTAAACTGAACAAAGTTTGGTGCAAATATGGGAAATGACGTCATCGTATCAAATACGTTTGTTTAAACATTGGAATAATGTGGACGAACCGTAAACATTATGAATTGCGAACAACACATTGTTTGAACGAACTTCTGTAAGGGGAATATATTATGGTAACAATTTAATTTATCTATTTAAGCTATTGACGGAAAAGGATATAATTCGGTATGATTTGACTATTTTATCAAAATTTGAACTAAACTAATTTTAGGTTTTATTTTTAAAATTCATATTTTTTAAATACCTGGTATATAATGACTCGCCTTTTCTCAATCTCCTTTTAATCCTTTAATACTAGTAAACTAACTTCCAAAAAATTATCCCAAGGGAACATACATCCGGTGTATAAAGTGTCCTATGTACTATTCCACATGACATGGTCGACCCGTGTACCAAGTTTCGCCGAAATCCGTGCAGCTATTCAAGTGTGAATAAGTGAAAATGTGTAAACACACAAACTTTCAGCTGTGTAAAAATTTATAATCATAATCAGCCTTTCAATGTTCTCGCTGCTGGGACTCAGGCCTCCTTTCTCTAGGAGAGGGAATGGGCCGTAATTCAACACGCGGGCCCAGTGCGGATCGGTGAATGTCACATGTTTTCGAATTTTTTGTTCTAGGACAGGTCTACTCACGAAGTTTTTCTTCACCGTTTTAAGAGCAGTAGTGATGAAGTCAGGGCCGTTACCACTCGGCCACCATTACTCGCAAAAATATAGCTGTAAAAATATAGTGTGATTATATACCCTATATGAATAAATAGTCGGCTCATAAGTTCGGTCAAAACCTTTTCTAATACTGGTCAGATATATTTCAACTGATTTTAAAAATAGAACGTTCGCGCTTGCCGAAAATAAAAAAAGAAAATCATTTTTATAAGCATCTATTAAGCATTTTATATATAATTTTAAAATAATTATCGAAAAGTGTACCATTAATTACATTAAAAGTTTTACAGAATGTTGGTGTGACGTATATAGCTTTCATTTTTAATCATACAAATTTTCGTATACAACAGGGATCTGAGTTTCACGAGAAACTCCATAAAGGAGAAAATCGCACACCCGAAAAGGTACAGTTTAAAATTATTCGGTAAGCTGCTCCATTTTGACACGCTTTACCGCTTGAACTACCAGCCTTTCTCTTTACTCACAGACGTCTCGAAACACGGAGATATTGCAAATATTTCACATATTTTACCGCCGAAAATTATTCCTATTTTCTGTAGAAATACGTGTCTGATAAGACTAAATTAATTCTGAATTAAATCTTAGCTTATTCTTATTACATTTCATATGTTAATATTAATACGTAAACGAGTGAATATTGCATAGCAACAGTGCACTGGATTTAGAGGCAAGAGCATTTCATGTACGCAAATGATGCAGTACTATGCATAGAGGTTTACTGCCTGCTTCCCTGAAGATAACCATACAACCACAGGGATATAAGCTAGTCATGTAGTATGTATATAGATACTTACTTATGTACCTACGTAAGTGAAGATCATGGCTGTTGGCATTCGGCTGAAAGAGTAGCTTCCTAGTTCACTTCAGCGATATAATATCAAGAATTGTTTTAATTATACTTAAGCTGCTCAGATATGCAGGCATTAACGCGTGGCCTCGAAAACGGTAGCTCGGCGCGACAAAGTAACATTGAGCCACTTGTCTCAAGCTCCGCCACTTTTGAATATGCATGATGAGCCTCCAGCCTAACGGGCGCCCATATAGACCCACTCAAGTGGAACCCGTCATCAACTCACGAATACCGAAAATGAAAACCAACATGAACAAAGAGCAGTATATGGCTCAAAGTGAAATTAATCCTTTAGTTCGATCTGTATGTGACACCCGCATTTATCTATGATGAATATGTAACGGCCCCTGTGGAACGTTTTACATTCATCAATGTGGGGATAGTGTGTGTAGCGATTAGTTTGCAACTGAAGTTGTTTATTTGTTGGCACTGCCATAAGCCCGCTCTGAATACTCATAAATTGGAAATTTGTTTATTTTTTCGTAACTTGCTGGAGCGAAGCATAGACTCAGATTAGCTTGTTTTAAAGTGTTCCATTTACTCTGAAACGACTATAAACAGTTTTGGCTGTTAAGAATTCAGCTCGCTTCAGTGTCGACCTTCAATTTGCAGCCACGTAGCGGGAAAGAGAAACTAGAACAACTCTGCTCGTAAGAATTATACAGATAAACGTCTTCATTCTTGTTGATGACCTAAACTCAATTCAGTTGGAAATCTTCTTTCATATAAAAGCATCTCGGATTTATTCTCCTGCACTGGAATGTCTGGTGGTTTGTGCTCCTGGGACAAAAGCAATTTTCGTTAAGAGGCTATTTGGGGGCTTGCAACGGCAGTCTGGCGGACTTCTCTCTATTTATTCCTTCATACAATTTAGTAGTTTAGTATTACGGGTATTTCAGCTTAATGAAAAACTCTATCAACGAAATCGTAACTTCATTTAGCCAATTGTTCCGCAGATTCTTTATAGGCTAGTTAGGATTGTAAAAGTAGACGTTGAACACCACAAACCCTGTAACAAAACAATGCGAAACAACAAAAGTTTTCTCTAATTAAATACAACTTCGCAACTGGCTCATTTATTCTAATTAAGAACTTTTAATTTTATAATCTGGAAAACCAACTTTCGTTTTCTTTTTTAGCAAATCCAATAAACTTTGTTGAAGCACAATTGCGGCAGGATTCCTGCTGTGTATTCAAAGCACGTTTTTTTTTCCTTTCAATAAGGATGCGCATGTCACGTGGCACAATACTTCTGCTCTTGACGTGCCAAGGCAGCTAGCAGCTCTTGTTTCAATATTTTATTTTTATTTCCAACAAAACACTGCAGCTTCTCTTCATCTTTTCGAATGAAATCTTCTAAATGTGATTGGAAAAATATTTCTTTTTGTATCTCAACCATGTTGGCATTATCCCGCCAGAATAACGAAACGGTAAGAAAAGGGACGTACAAGTTGTTCAAGTCCTTTCTGTGATGTAAGCTTTCTCCGCCGATTGTTTGACCGTCGTATTCCGCCACAAACGCGATTGAATAACAAAGAGAACACCGAACATTTTCGCATTTAAAATATCCATTGTTGAAAAAGAGCAGTGTTTAATCGTGCATTTTGTACAACAATAGGAGCCTTAATATTATCAACTAATTTGTGGAATAATGCGCGGTGTGCATCCGGTAAATGATTAATCATTTGCCTGTATTTTGCTCGAAGAATTTTCAATCAAAATAGATAGTCCAGTAATAATAAAGGTCGGCTTGCGGTATTATATTTAAATGTTATTATACTATACAGAGTTACCGTGGCCCTGGAACGCATAGGATCACTGGTTGCTTTTAATCAATTAAAGTCTGACACGCGCTCTCACTTTACACAGAGCGTGAGGAAGTTACAAAGTGATGATTTTATGTAGCGTCAGATTAGTGACAAAATTCATGAATACTGCGTGTCGTAGTGTCTCAAAGATCGCTTGTAGGTAATATTTTATTGGGTGGACGGATGAAGAATCTATATCAAAGTTTGTATAAAGTATAGGCATTTAACTTTTTATACACGACTACTTATTCTAAAGAGCTACTACATCCACAGAGGCACAATTTTTCGCACTGTTCCACGCGCCCCTCAGGGAGATATCAGCAAATCGTAGGGGCCCAGCAGGGTCGAAGCCTACTGGGGCCTTGGGTAGTGTGAACGTGAAACGTGGGGCCCTGGGACGAAGTCAAATAAAGAACAGGAGTGAGTTTTTAGTCAGTAAAAGTCTAACACTATCTCCTGCTCCATCCAAGAGCGGGATTTGTCATAAGATGATTTTCCCACCCAATAAAAAAAAATGTGCGGGGCACTGTTTAAAAAAATCATGTGACGTTACTGCACCAGATACATTTACTTACCAGTAATTATTTAAATAAATAAATGGCACATATAGCCTTACATAAAATATTTATACCTGCAAAATTATCATCAGTATTCAACGAGCCGGATAATCTTCTTCTCCTTATTTCCATAATCACGCCGGGTGCGATATTCAACTCGCTCGACTAAATAATCTCGAATGTTAATTCTGACTTAACTGATAGTGTGTATTAAGTCTGTTCTCTTATATTTGTGACTCTCTTAAGCGCTCGTTAAACTGAGTGGTCTATCTTGTTGATGGCATTCGTTGCATAGTTTATGTACCTAAGTACTTTGTTTCACTTCCGAAACACAGAACTTTAGGAGCTTTCTTGGTCTATATGAGGTTTTTTGAATGTGGGAAATTATCCAATGACTTCTCCCGTTCTAAGGCGAAGCGGGAGAGCGTGTCAGACTTTTACTGACTAAAACCATGTTCCATGTTCTTACTTTCCCTTGCGTTCCAGGACCTTGGGTTCACTTTTGGACTACCCATGGCCCCAGTAGGCTTCGGCCCTGCTGGGCCCCAATGGTTTTGCTGACAATTTTTTTGAGGCGCACGTGGAACACTACGCGCCTTCGATGATTTGGGCATGGTCCGGATAGTTACCAGACAGCCGGACGGTGTTACCCATTGCTCGTCATCCTCTAGCCCAGTCTAAATATGTAACCTCTAGATTCTAAACAGTTGTTATATCAGTAAATGTAACAAACCTTTCTTTTCATTCATGTCAATTTTTTTTTTTTTCTATAGACTTTTTTAAAATGTGAATGTGAGAACACTATAGACTCCGCCGACGCATAGATTATTTTCATTTTATTCCACTTTTGGGTAAAATGATTACTGTTCTCACGCCTTTTAATATTGTAATACGGAAATATTGTACATAATTTTTTAGCGTTCCGTATCTATAATGTAAAAACGGGACCCTATCACTACTTATTATATATAACAAAAGATACTAAAAACAGATTAAAATTATTATTTAAGTTGGGCTCCCATATAACAAATGTGATTTTTTTTGCCGTTTTTTTACTACAGACGATATGGAATCGTTCTTGTTCCAGTCCAACTCGCACTTGGCCGGTTTTTAAAAGAGTAACCATGAAGTTTTTTATCGGTTCTCCGCAGAAAACGATCTATTGAAACCGTGTACAAGCTTTTATAAGAGCCCATATAGGTCTGTGTGAAATATTTTGAATTTAAGTAACAACTGTGGTTATTTATTGTTATTTATTTATATATCTTTATTCCAAAAACGTAATGAGACCTTAATGAGATTTTTTAGTAGGTTTCCTTACTAATTCTAGTATTAGTTAGGCTATCAAAAGCCGTGATTAAACGCCTTCCATTATCATTTAATTTAGTAGTTGTCCTGGCTTCGAGTCTGGTAAATAACAATAGGCTCGCCCGATATTACGGGGGTTAACATAATGGGCAGAAGTGACCTCTGCCTTCCTCTTTGCGGGTTATAAGCTTATTGTTATGTAGTTAAGTACTTTAGTGAGTTGTTATATTATTAATATAATAACCATGATAACTTATATGTTCGGATGTTTATTTTTATTTTTTAACCCTTACAATTATTATTTTTTATATAAATATTTTTTAATATTCGAAATGTATTTACTTCACATATTTACTAATATAATATATGTAGATAAAAACTAGTCTGAAGGACTGAAACCATTTGCCTGCTATGATTTTCCTGTCCGATTAAAATTTTGATATTTTCAAGGCTAGAGTGAATATAAGCTCTTAATAAATTAGTGCGCTTCACCATCGGCGATTAGATCACTGCTTATCATTAGGTGGGATCGCAGTAAAGCACTAGTTTATATCATATAAAAAAACTTGAATATTAACTTAGTAATTACACCTAATACATATATACATCATCTTCCTGTCCTTGTCCCATCTTATTTGGGGTCGGCGCAACACGTTTTTTTCTTCCATTCTATCCTGTCAACCGTCATACTATCACTAACTTCTTTTTCTTTCATATCACTGTTCACACAATCCATCCATCTTTTCTTTGGCCTCCCTCTCCCTCATCATCATGCCTCAAATTGGGATATGGAAAAGGTACTTTTTATCTCGATAGTACGTTATTCACTTTCGTGCGGGCAAAGCTGTTGGCAACAGATTGTGTTTTATATTATTTTAAAGGTCCATAAGACTAGATAGTTACATAAAATTATAACGTGCTTCATTTTCGATTACATCCTCACTTACTCTCAGGTAAAATAGTGGTCAAATGTAAGTCTACTAATAATAATAATAAAAAACAACACAAACCACGTACAAGAATCAAAGAAGTGACCAGACCTCCAACCCAATTATTTTCTATTTCATACATCACGATCAACAAAGTTGTATTGCATTTGTTACACATTGCGTATATCATAAGCAAATATTTTAAATGTACAGCCAGAAAAAAGACTATTTATCAATAAACCTACTTTTAATTTTAACTCGTGATGAATGCAAGCAGAACTGAAATTTATTAATTAAAAGAGTTATTCTGTTGGCCATTAAGTGAATACGTCTTTTACTTAGATATTTAAGACAAATAAAAAAAAAATACAAAACACACCAAACACTTTTGGCACACCAACTTTTTAACGTAATTTAACGCTTGTGGTGGCGCCATAATCATTTGTATTGCACTACATATCTATGATATCAATCCTTTGTAGTTGTATGTACGAGTTACTTTTAAATAAAATATTTTCCCTCCCGTTTACGGAATAACGCCTATTAGACGTATATTGGAAAAATATGCTACAGTTTTTCGGCAAAAAATCGAATATCAGCCACTGTTACGAATGAAGGAAGCTATCAAATAGTGGTTTTCAATTTATTGTTTGAATGTTAGAATTTTGCAATTACAAGTTTTTCAGTAACCAATTACAAAAACAGCTGATAATAATGTCACAAAAATTAATCATTACTGTACGAAAAAAAAGCATAAAAACAATTTTTGACTTATAAATTATCAGAAATTAACAGACAGCAAACAAGTTTTTACAACCAAATAATACTAAATGAGCTAAATTAAATAAAGAACACAACAGTAATGTTAAATTTTCTACGCTTAATAAAAGCGTTTGTTCAAATAAAACTTTTATGGTCAAAGATCATTCTTTACGACAACACTAGCTGTGTAAAATTCTAAACTCAAACAACAATGCAGAACAGTGTTGCAGTCTGAAATGAAATTGATTCTGAAAAAGTGAATCCGTTCTACCAATACTCTGAATAAAATAGCTATTGGTTGAACATAGCAAACAAGAGTTCAGATATTATGCAGATATGTTAAAGCGACTAAAAACAGATCAAATGACTTGTTTGTGTAGTTTCAGATGCAACGACTGAAATTAATCCATTTATTTCGATGGCGTCGTTTTATATTGTTTAATTTGTGCGTTGAACACAATTTTCACAGGCCTTCCGTGTAGGTACCTACAGCCGTGTTGTCGAGTTACGTAAGCCATTAAGGGAGGGGATCTTAATGGAACGACACCCGAAACGAGAAGGTCCGTTGTCGTAAATTGACGTTCTGCCACGTACTTCCTATGTTCTCAATCTTGGGAGAAACATTCGTATACAACGAAAGTCCGGTTTTGTTTTACTTACATAGCAACCCATTATAAGGAATTAAATCAATATTGATTTATTTCTTCAATCGTTTATAAAGCTTTTGTTCACGAAGAGTTTCCCAGTAAAGTTAGATTTTCTATGGAAAATATTTGGCGGGATATCTGGTTACAAAATTAATTTACCGGGAATCCGTGGTAAGTGAGTTAAAATTTCCCGTGATTTTAAAGATTACGTAATAAACAAAATATAAATTAGTGACGTGGACGTTTCTGAAAGGATTTAAATTCACAAGGTAGTATCTAAGTAGGTCCTACTTTTCTCAAAATTAATAACAAGTTGTAGTACCTAAGTCACCCTTCTAAGTTCTACGTTCAGCATTTAGAAGAAATGATAAGTTTCTTGCGGCGGCCGTGCTTTGGCGGCGTGCTAGCCGTGTACCTGTTTTAATTTATATGAGATTTCAACTTTATGGACTACGCCATAATTTTTTTTTTCGACTACCTGCGCCGTGCTTTTGGTTGCCGCGCTCGTTCGATCGAATATTCTTAATGCAATGCCTCGTGCCTGCGTTCGCGCACCCTCGCACTCTGTCAGTCT
The DNA here is from genome assembly GCA_949316375.1 of Mythimna vitellina. Lineage (NCBI taxonomy): Eukaryota > Metazoa > Arthropoda > Insecta > Lepidoptera > Noctuidae > Mythimna > Mythimna vitellina. Next base: position 15,498,247 of record OX438688.1, read on the forward strand.
TAAGGTCTTTACCCACACATCAGTGCCATGTCAGGGACGGGACAGGAACGTGTTTCGAAGGGAGTAAAAAATATTGGATCATATATTGTCTATTAACACGATCACACATGTCCGTGCCCGTGCCGGCAATGGAGCGTCAGTGATAGGGCCGTCACCGCGTAGTGTGCAATCGTTCCGATTATACGCCGTGGAGCGCACGTGTTCATAATTTTTCCGTGCAGTTTGTCGGCTTTATTGATGGTAAAAATGAATCATGTGTTATTAATAGAGACTGTACGCTTATAAAGTGTCTTTTACGACATGTTTAGTCGGTAATATGTGGATTGAAAGTATATAAAAAAAAAATTATTATTATTTTTTTTTTTTAATTGATATAAACCAGTGCTTGACTGCGATCCCACCTGATGGTAAGCGGAGATGCAATCATTGATGGTCAGGCGCACTAGTTTATTAAGAGCCTAGAATGAGATCGGAAGAAAATTAAACTGCGGTGACTGACGTGTGTGAACAGACAACCCCTGACGAGACACGGATGCCCGATCTTGCCACGGACACGTTCCTGCCCCGTCCCTGACGCGGCACTGACGTGTGGGGATGAGATCTTTAGTTGTTGACTGGGTCATTTGACTAGTGAAAACTTTCGCGGGATTGTTATTATTTGTAATTAAGACAGACCATCTTAGTTGAGCGTCCACCACGTGACCACCGCGCGGCGTTTGCTTTGAGTACGCGTAATTCATATAAACGCGCCCTTAGAAACTTGCTGCGGGATTGTTCTAAAGAGTCACTGTGGTCAAGAAACGCAAAGGGCAAGTGAAAGGACACTGAGGTAGTCAGTAAAAGTTTGATACACGCTCTCTCCACCCTCTCAAAATTGCTTTAGAAATATATTTCAGTATTAGGGATCAAAGTAGCGAGTCAAACTACATTTCCTCTTCTCTTGAACTGTCTCTATTTTTAATAACAAACTTGGAACCGATCTGGAACAGTATCAAGTGAAACTTTATTTTAGCAGTTATATTTGTCGTGGCACGGCATAACTTTAACAGTTTAGCATAGTTTCAAAGAAGATTCACGAAATTTAAAATTCAGATGAGTTCGTTATACCTAGGTATATTATATGGATGTTCTGCAATCTACGGACAAGTTTACTTTGTATTGAAAATGTTCTGCGTGAAGTAGATCCGCCTAGAGCTCCACTCGCCCCAATTCGTCTTCATTCTTTGATATATTTTCGAAAAAAAAAAGACCGTTATATTACAATATTGACCAGTCTACACTGTCCTTACATAATAAATCCAATATATTGTAAACAGAAAATATTGTAACAACAAATTCTTTTTTAAAAAGAGTAACCATGGAGTTTCTTGCCGGTTCTTCTCCATAGGAAACGACCAATTTGGAACCGTGCACTAGCTTCTGACGTTTTATAAGTGCCCATGTAGGCCTATGTGAAATAAAAAACTTTGACTTTGACTTTGACTTTGAACGCTTTCACTAAAGATGATTCATAATTCTTTTTTGCATAATAATTAACAAAAGAATAAGGCGATACATTTACTTAATCTTGCAAAGAGCGGAAGTACCGGCCATTTCAAATAGACTGAAGATATTTTCAAGAGACATTTTGTCTAGTACCTTTACCCCTGCCTGTTTCGAACTCTTGAAGCTCACAAAAGTTTTTAGTAGGTAGGTACAGATTGTCAGATACCGTGATACTTAATTTAGATAAATATGACCGGTTTGTCCTTATGAAAACCTTTATTAAAACTTTGCCTAACTTTATCAATTTTATTTGAGTTGCTACTAACCCAATATAATTAGGCGAAATTTCATCCCAAACTTTGGCTTAAATATTTAGTTAGTAATGGGGACAATATCCATCACAACAAAGCCCCGAGTCAACTAGTATTAAAAGGTTATTTTCAAACGAAACTAGGGTGTATTATAATGTTAATCTGAGGGCTTTTTACCAGCGAACCTATTTCAATAAAATTATACGTTACTAGCGGGAAGGCTACACATTCAACAACATTTGCATTGATATTGGGTCGAATGAACGTACCCTTTGTAGTGGGCAAGCGTGCTCATTGAAATCACACGGGCCTGCCGCAAGCATCCCGGTGCCTTACAGGTATTCATCAATACACATCATTGTCTATATGAAAGCTTTGTATTCTAACATGTGGGTAATCTAATACTCTGTAATCTTGTGAGTGAGTTCTCGTGCTATTGTCACTTCATCAGATGTTTCCTTTGCTCGATGTTTCTTTGTTTGTAAATGTAAGTGACAATGGTTAAGTGAGAAACCAGAATCAGTGGTACTCGCGTCAGTGGTACTGCATGTATCAATCCGTTATAGAAACTGTTGTGTTTAGTCTTTGTTTCTTAATTCACAGTTAGTGTATCTTCGAGTTCAAAAACTACGAAGGTAACAACAGGTAGAAATGTGTTTACACAAAGGAGTAGTTATTTAAATAAGAAGTGGCCAACTAGTAAGTACTTTCTCTCTATAAGAGAAGTAAACACACGAAAGGGGTTTAAAAAAGGGCTTTACGAAGGCGGTCGAGTTTTATAGCGTCGTTTATTTATCGGTAATTTATATTTTCATTGTAAAAGGCTATTAATTGGACTGAAAGCATTAAGCTTAATTCCCACTTGGCAGTAAAATGATATTGTTATACTGGTACCTTATCTAATAATATCTATTAACATTATAAATGAGCAGGGCACATTGCTCGCAGAACGGATGGCCGTTGGGGCTAAAAGGTTCTGGAATGGCGACCACGTACCGAAAGCGTTGGAAGGCCTCCTACAAGGTGGACCGATGACTTGGTAACGGTTGCGGGAGTCCGATGGATGCGAGACGCACAGGACCGTTCATTGTAGCGACACTTGGGGGAGGCCTATGTCCAGCAGTGGACGTCTTTCGGCTGAAATGATGATGATGATGATGATATTATAAAGGCGTACGGTTGTAAGTGTGTGTGTGTGTGTGTGTGTTTGTTGCTTCTTCACGCTCGAACGGCTTAATGGATTTCGATCGAGTATACCGGTAGCTCATGTCCTGGGATAGCACATATAATACTTTTTTATTACTCATATTCGGAAAGTAGGTCTGAAGTTGCCTGAAGAGCGGGTTGAAAGTAATACTTTTCATCCCTAGGGAGAATCGTTTTCAACTGACAGCTGTCAAATTATTAAAAAAAGAGTTCTATTTTCACATTTCTATTGAAGCATGTCCCTGTTTTTTAACCAACTTCAAAAAGGAGGAGGTTCTATATTCGGCATTTTTTTTATGTATGTCCACCGATTTCTCGGTCAATTGTGGACCGATTTAGAATTTTTTTTTGGTCGAAAGGTTATGATTCCGAGTTGGTCCCTTAGAAATATTGTTATGATCTGATCATGAAATTCGAAGATATGGAATAGAACTCCTTATAGGATCACAGCAGAACCGTCGTAACAAGTAAAACTGCTTTGATTATACGTGTAGTCAATGACTGACTGAAAGAAGAGGGAGAATATATCCCACTGATCTGATGATGAAGCCTGAAGTTAGTCACCGGAACTCTGTAATAAATTAATGTAATCTAACCGTCTTTGGGATTATTAGAATTGTCATGAGATGCACTCTGGCTATAAAGTATTTAAGGTTGGCTGAGGAGTACTTTTTAGTTGTGGTACCATAACTAAAAAGTATAAAAAAAAACTTTTTTCAAAAACTAAATACAACCGACTTCAATGTAAAAAAAAAAACGCTAAAAAGTACGAAATAACTTTAATTTCGGAAGTCGGTTTTTCTATATTAGTTTTGTCTCTTCGTTAATTAACAACGACTTCCAAAATTAAGGTTATTTTGCATTTTTTTTGCGGTTTTTTTTTACATTGAATTAGGTTGTATTTTTTTTTGGTAAGAAGTTTTTTATAAATGGTTTGACAAACCTCTCTAACTAATCAAAGAAAGCAAGGTCAGACAATTACACACCAAAAACATTTTCAGGGAACAATAAACTCCGCTTCTAAAAGTTGATCCTTGTATCAACTTTCAGAAACAAAAGTTGATGCCCGCTGAAAATGTGTGATGGTAGCCAGAACTTTCACACTCAAATCACCTGATGGTAAGCAGTGATGCAATCATTGATGGTGAGGCGCACTAGTTTATAAGAGGCTATTCACTCTAGCCTTGAAGACACCTAAATTATAGTTGGACGGGAAGACTGCAGCAGACCGAATTAAAGCAAATATTTAGTCCCTCGAACTATTGGTATTCTTGCCAAACTTAAACAATACTCGTGACCAAACTCCTTCTTGGGACTAAATAAGTTACTTTCACACCTAGGGTAACAATGTACTATTTATACCTTGGGATAATTTCTACTATCATGCAGACGAAGCCGCTGGCAGCAGCTACAAACTATTATAACTTTTTTTTTTATTTCTTTAACAGTTTCAATCTAATTACCAGCTTCTTACAACGGTTATGAAAGTAGAAAATTATCCCAAGTGAACATATTCCTGAGATAAAAAGTATCCTATTTCAAGATATGGTAGACCACATCCTGGACGGCTAAGGTAGACCTTTGTGACAAATTTCATCCAAATCCCACTCTATCCATCCAATCACACTCATAGGTGCATGTACCTAAACTTTCACTGTTAATTTCAGTTCAATGTTATACTATTGATAGAATCCGATACTTATGTACGTAATTGGCTTTTAGTACCTAAGTATTATAATAAAATAGGAATCACATCTTTATTATAATATGAAAAATGATTTAACAAGGTACTTAACAAACTTTTGACGTTACTTCATGTCAAGTACTTAAAGTAATGGTTCGTTTTTTGAAACACTTGACTGTACAAGTGTCAATTTAACGGTAAATCAAAATGTTCAAGAGTTCTTCAAATAAATCTACAGTGACGAGACCCTGTTATAGTATTTACTTTTAATTAACCGATTTGATTGAATCAGGTTTTTTAGTCAATATCTACGAATAAAAATACGTCAATATTAAGTAGGTATATGTTTTCTTTCGTATAATAAAAAAATCTAAATACAGTGAGTAAAATTGAACTTGGTAGCAGGTTTGCTGCAAAAAAGTCCACAAACGCTATTCCGTGCAAAAAATAAATAAACTAAAAACTGAAATAAATTGAAGCGCGCAAACTAACGAGTGGATCACAGGTCCCGAATATACATGTTTCCACCATTACAAATAGTATACTGAATTACACCCGCTGGTGAAAATACAGGGAACACAATCTGACCTACTAGTACCAAATAGTCTTAAGTGGCTACTTTACATACAAAGCACATTTTTACAGCTGTCGTTATCATAGGCCCATGCGGTTCTACCCAGCGCTCCCTTGGCGAGAGTTGTAGTCGGGAGCGATGGACTAGTGAAGTACTTTGTAACGACTACGATTTATTTGATGTACAATGTTTTTGTAGTGGCAACCCTCGGGGGCGAAGGGATTGCGTTTGCGTCTACCCACGTCCCGTTATAATAGGGGCAATATTTATTGTCACTTGTCCTATAGAAAACTTAGGATCGATTTATATTGAAATGGCAGCATTTTTTGAGTAAACTAATTTTATACTTTATCTATATTTTGAAAGATGATGTTTTGATATTTTGACACATTTTACTAAAAGAGTTATGAATATACATGTGGATGGGTGGAGAGGGAGAGGGAGGCCAAAGAAAAGATGGATGGATTGTGTGAACAGTGACATGAAAGAAAAGGAAGTTAGTGATAGTATGACGGTTGACAGGATAGAATGGAAGAAAAAAACGTGTTGCGCCGACCCCAAATAAGATGGGACAAGGGCAGGAAGATGATGATGATGATGATCTATATTTTGAAAGATCAGTATCGCTTGAAAGGTTTGAAAAGGACGCGCGGCCACCTGCGGTACCGCGAAGATGCTCGCGGTGCCGCGTGATGTCAAGAGGCCACGCGCGTCTTGTCAGCGGTCCTGCCAGAGAGGCCGCCTGCGGCCGTCCGCCGCTGCCAGCAGCCGACCGCTGCCAGAGACAGCCTGCCTGAGACACTGGTGTCCACTGCTATTCCGTCAAATTGGCTATTAGAGATTTGTTTTGAGGGATACGTCTATTATTTTCCTTTGTCAGTTACCCGGGATAAATGTCATAAGCGGTTACGTAAAACCTTTTTTTTTTGTTTTTAGAGGGTAAGTCAAGACCTTAGGCATTGAAATAACCGATAATACGAGTCTAAAGACTAAGATAACATTTATGAGACTGATACCGCCCTCCGAGATCATGGTAGGTAGGTACTTCAACAGCGATGAACAGACAGTCTCCGAGGAAATCGAAGCTTCTTTTCTTAAATTGCTCTTGAGGCAATTCCCAAAAGATTCGAATGTTGTCATCAGCTCAGGCTTACGTTTCGTTTACACGGAGATATTAGATAATACCGAGCCAAAATTTAAACTCGGTTAATTTTATGATAAATTGTGACAGGTAGGAACAAAAATAACTTGTTACTTATATTTTATGAAGCGTGTATAACGTTTCAGTGAGATCACTCTTTAATGGAATCAATCAGAATTATGTTAAGCCACAGCCCGTAAATAAGTGATAAGCGTTTTTTTTACATCGGAAAATATCAAATTGTTTTCTCCTGCTTTCGGGTCATCTTTCTGACTTTTACTGACAAAACTCACCTAAGTTCCTTCGTTTACTTTTTGCGTTCTAGGGCGAAGGTACCTCTTTTTTGCCCCACTCTAAGAATTGTTCCCGTTTCGTGGATACGTTCACAAACATGATTGTAAACTTACACACAGTAGATACCCAGACCCGGAATTCATGACAGTGCAACAAGCCAATCGCTCAACCACTGAGCCAAACGTGCCGCCTTTAGCTTTTTTTTTAATTCTTGATAGGTTCGCGCTTGACCGCTATCTCACCTGATGGAAAGCGACGATGCGGTCAACGATGACGCGCGCTTACCTAGAAGTAACCTATTCACTCTTGACTTAAAGATTCCCGGGTTGTAGCCTGTAAGTTTGCTTTTGTACAGAGTTCAAGTAATATTTTATTTAACTATACGTGTACAAATATCTATGTCGTTACATTCTGTTTACCAGCAACAGGTAATGCGCTAGAAGCACTAATGAAATCGCTACAGTTAATAGTTTCAGTTCATCTATTTATGTTGTCAATACGTCAACTCGTAACGCTATTGGTTTATCGTCTGGCGGATAATCGAATCATCAGTCTCCGAGGTTCCGTTCCACTGGCTAAAACGTATTTCAGATCTACATTCCAGTTCATTGTTCTTAACATGCATTATACGCTACAAATTGAATATCAACATTCTTTTCTTGGGTTAAGTTATTTTGCCTGTACGTCATAGTATATTTTGTTTATGAGATTTATTATCCAACCTACTGGTGATGGATGACTTTTGTCTGACGTCATGCAACAACTAACTTTTCCTTAGCGCACTTCTTTTTAGGGCAACTATGTAGGTACCCATTATAGCTACTTTGTGATGTATATTGTCGGTCACATGACATATACGGGGCAATTGGGATGCTACATAAGTGCTGGCCTTCCATTTAATCACGGGTCAGACTAATAGCTAAGCCGCTTAGATTGAAGATGCTGCTCTCATCTAAAGTAGGTTCTGACTAATAAAACCAACTTTATTTACACATTTTGCATGAAATATATTCACGTTTATTAGTGACACTTAAAAAACATCATATTCAAAGTAGTTTTAGTGTGTAATATGCAAATTATAAGCTCAAACGTTATGTCTCTACTAGTGAGTAAATTAAAGCAATATAAAGTAAAATTTCGCTCGTTTAATGGCGAAGAGCACGTCTATAATTTACTTTAAGTTAACAAACTGGAAGCCCTGTTTATATCACACGTTGCTCGCACCACGTACACTGTCAGAGAAGTTTTATCTGATCCCGTCGTACATTACCCAGACAAACTCAATTCTGTGTAAAAACTAGATCAAAATTCTTCTGTAAGTGCAAGGTAAGGCGAACTGGGAAATCTTTTAGTGTGAACTTAGGTATAAAACGTTCGGTGAGTCAAAATATATTGAGCGTGAAAATGTGTTATCTCAGCAAAGTGATCTCTTCGGCTTTCGTAGTGACGCCATACTTAAAAGTAAAGGTGCAATTTGACATTATGGGCCATTTGCATGTATAAAAAAATGTAAAATTATCTTTTTGGATTTGACTAATGCTGCAACAGCTGTCTTTGCTTAATTTCATTCGAAATAAGCGGCCCGCTGCTACACGTCCAATTGCAACGAGCCGAGCTGGGAGCCCGAAGAAACCTCGAGGCTTATTTTACATTAAGTTCCGTCATTTTAAGCTAGAAGACTCGTCAAATAGTCGCCACTAAGAAATCAAAAGCCGTGTAATAATAAATTTATAAGACCATTCTTTATTCAATTCCAAAAAGTATCCTCGTTTCATTGTTTTGTGAAATTAAATAGAACCTTATACAGTATGCATAAAAGTTATTATTCTGTACAAAGAGAGAATTTCGATTCATCTTCAAGAAACTTTATTATACGAGATATGTAGCTGTGTAACTGAATACTCGTAGACGGATATTTAATTAAATGAATTCCGAAGAGCTATAAAATTCCCCTAGTAACGAAGAAAAAAAATGGCAGTGTGAGTGCCGGACACAGTAGGTAGATATTTTAAAATTTCATAGCTCGTGTTTTAAAATGTTTTCTAAACAAGGACACAGATAAAATATGCCGTTTCCCCTTTTTTTTGCATCATATTCTAAAAGTGTCAGCCCGCTTTTATCGTTGAATATTCAAAAACCAACCTATAGGGATTGTGTTGGACAGACGAACGCGGGCAGTGCCTACGTGATCGATAAACAGCAAATACCGACTAACATTTTGTCAGTATGAAAAATTAGACTAGGATCTGTTTTAACAGCAGAACAAGAATCATAAATTCAATTTTTCAATCAGGTTGACGGAGTCGTAAAGTACAGAGTTATGGAACATGTTGAGTATGAATAATATTTCGTACTGAATGCGAGTGTCTGTGTAGCAAATTTTGTAAAGTATGTTGTCCGTGCAACAGTAAACAATGCAAATTAGAGTGGGTCCACCCAGCTTACAGATATATGGAACTGAGGAGGTTTTGGGGATTGTACGGAATCTATATTTAATATTATAAAGCTGAAGAATTTCTTTGTACGCGGTAATCACAGGTGCTACTGGTTCGAAATTATAAAAATATTTTAGTGTTTGACAGCCCATTTTTTGACGAAGGCTATAAGTTATATAAATTCACGCTACGGCTCACAGGAGCGAGGCAGTAACCAAAGACTTGGGTGAAATCGCGGAGGACAGCTACTTCAGTAATAAATCTTGGCTCACTACCTGTCTGATTTGAATATTAGGTATTTATCAGCACGTTAATGTGACAAAGTTCTCCCTTTGATTGCTTCAACGATTCATCGTCCATCATCATTTCAGGAAATAAGTCTGTCTAAAATTGAGAGCCTTTGATTAATCAGGCGCCAAAGAAGTGGGTCGGCGACTGCAAAGCCCCCTACCCCATTTTTATTTCTTTTTGGGGTTATAATCGGCCCTGCATTTTGCCAGGTTTAATATCCGGATCGATGATCAAACACTCTGCCGATACTTATACATAACTGGTTTTTTATACCGAGTTGTTTTTTACGATATCTACCCAACGTGGGACGACGGCTAAGGCTATTTTCCGCGACCAAGCAATATTAGAGTACGTAGAATAAACTGCGAATTCTTTCCTCTCCCACCTATATAACGACTTGTTAAATAACTTTGTGTTCTGAATTGTATTAGTTGTATGAACTACGCACAACTTATCAGCAATCACTTACTAAGTTGGGATTAACGCTAAGTCTAGCTGACCGAAGCCGACGTAGCCTCATAATGTGACCGCAAGTAATTAGCAATTAATTAATCCTGTATCCTACTCAATCCTTAACTGAAACCGCGTACAAATTGTAGGTCTCTAGTAGGTACTTACATCAAAGGAAAATTCGATTAATGAATAAAAAGCTTCTACAAATGGAGAAATATAGGAATGAAATTAGAATTTGTTCATTCAACTCAAATATTGAAGTAAGAGATGCTCTCGATCTCAGCGAGTGGGAAGATTCCTTTAGACAAATCTTTGCTATCTCGCGGTTTGTCCTTATTTTTATGAGAAATTTTAATTAAGCCGAAAATATCAAATTATTTTATTAAAGTTGAGATTGAAATGCAGTTTTCAATCTCAACTTTAATGGAATTTTTTCACTTATTGACATTTATTATGTAATATTTGTAACTGAACAAATAAAAAAAACAGTTTATAACTGAATCTCATTTATTCAAACCCAGAGCAGAAAGAGTTATTTGATTATTTCCCGGAATCAAAACTTCTTTCTACTCAAGGTAGGATGAGAAGAAGCGTCGGGCTTTATCTGACTAAAAACCACGTTAATTCTTTCAGTTGCCCTTTGCGTCCCAGGACCCCGGTAACTCTATTGAACAATCCCAAGCCAAACTACGTCCACCTAATTGTGAGTTGATGAATTACGGTGAATCATCATCATCATCATTCTTCACCAAGTGACGCTACAATAAACAGTCCTGTGCGTCTCGCATCCGTCGGTTTCTCGCGATGCTCTCTAGGTCATCGGTCCATCTTGTGGAATGCCTTCTAACGCTGGGTCTTCTAGTACATGGTCGCCACTCTATAACCTTTCGACTCCAACGGTTATCTGTTCTACGAGCAATATGCCACTTAACTCTGACGATTCTACGGTAAATAGGGACGGGTAATGTGGGTAAGTGGTTATGTACAGTTAAGAGTTACCTCACAAAAGGATAAATAATTTTATTCAGTATATCAGGAACATGATACGTTTGACGTATTTGACAGCACCGAACAAGGAGATGTCCGTTCTCTAACTTCTTTGACACCTGAGAGTTTGTGACTTGACAGCTCTGGCTCAATGATTGATTTCTTTGCTTCTGACGGTTTTCGTATCAACGATTTGGGATACTAGATAAACTTGTATTCTATCCGCGATAACGTTTGTCAAAAAGTCCATTATTCTTGTTGTTTATCTAAAACATAAATAAAAAGAAAATTGATGCGCAAAGGCGAGTTTAACTCAGATTTTGGATTTTCTTACAGTAAATCTCTAAGTATAAGATTAAAACTAAAAGAGATTTTCAACACAAATCTATGGTTTCTAAGAATAGCGCGTTCAAACAAACAAACAAATAAACTCTTCAGATTTATATTTTCAAATAAATAAAAATCGTGTGTTAGTTATGGAATTCCTTCGAAACCGTTTGACGGATTATTATGATTTTTTTTATAAGTATTTTTTAGGTTTGAGGATAGGTCGTAGTTATTTTTTAACTCTCCTAACCCCACCCTTTAATATTTTTCTTTTATAATTTTATATAGCAGAACAACATTTGACGGGTCAGCTAGTATAGATAGATTTTAGTGTGTTTTCGAAATTCGGAGAAGGTATTATAGTATATTTATAATAATAGATCGTATATAATATTAGGTCGCATACTGCTTGTAAATACAAAATATTTCAAACATAATTCATACCCGTAAAGCTGAAACACGGCGATAGTTCTGCACTACATAGTTTACATACTCGTACATAGTTCCAATTAGTAACATCGCGAAGACGTCGTTTGACGAGGGTGTGTTTTGAATCCAAATCAACACTACACACGGTCTTGACATTTAATCCTAGGGATTTAACTTTGTGCCAAGTTAATCAAATTATCATCCATCAGAAAATGTATAGGGGGCATATAATTTGCTAGCTGCTGCTAATGGTTTCGCCCGAAGGAAAGTGGAAAATTATCTCAAGGAAAACATACTCCTACAATAAAAAGTATTCTTTGTCCTATTTTGAGCCGATTTGATTCAAATGCGTTTAGCTGTTTGAGTGTAAAGGAATGACAAACATACACACACGCACACATACATACAAACTTTTGTTTTTATAATATTAAATATTGTGATGTGTAGGTTTTTCTTTAATAATTTGACTGGTATAGATAATGTTTAACTCTGTGTAGGTAGCTATTTATTAGAATTTAAGATATTTTTCACTTTGAACTAAAAGAATAATCCCCAATTTCTAAACACAGAACTTTTAATTGAGTTTTTGTCAAACTGTTATTTAGCTTAAAAGCCTGTCAATCTTTAGCAATAAGGTTTAACCAGTTCCTAATTTCGAATCTTCAATTTAGAAGTCCTTTATGCGTAAAACAGTATCGATACTCTAGTACCTTTTAGTTCCGGTGGGAAAATCATCTTATGACATCCCCCGCTCTTGGGCGGGGCGGGAGATAGTGTCAGACTTTTACTGACTCTACTACCTTACTCTACTCTAGTGCCTTAACATCTTTTTAGCTACTCATGCTGTGCTGGTGCCGCTGCTGCAGCTGCGGAGAATCTCAAGCGGAAATAAAATAATCTTGTCGGTACTTATATTTTCTAGCCGTTTTGGGTTGAAACTCTTGGATTATAAGGTCCGAGTGCTCACAATTGTTTAAACCATTTCCAAACGCCTTGTTGTCACTTCACGTGACCTAAGAGCTGACTTTGATGTTGGACAGAGTATAAGCATCGCTATATAGCGTGGCAATGCTGCCAAATTTTTGGTAAATTATCAGTCGACAGCGATGTGGAGGAGTTTTCCGACGCTGAGATTACTTTTAGTTTTCAAAGGTTTTTTTTTAAGCCTCTACATCAACGATTGTATTACTGCTTACCATCAGGGGGGTCGCAGTCAAGCACTGGTTTATATCAATTTAAAAAAAATATATTATATACAGCTATCATTACAGACTAACCCAATGCGATAGTGCAAATATGTAATTATAGTCGGTTGTTTTTTTAATATGATTGAAAATAAATTAGCACATTTCTAGATGAATAAACTTAACAAAATATGTGAGTTATCTCACTTTAAGTGAGTTCTAGTCAGCTACAGTATACGGCTTTTATTAATAGTTTATGATCTCTAATATCCATAACTATGGTAACGTTACATCATTGACTATTTATGGGAGCGTAAAATTAATTATGTTTATAGGCCCTTAGTGCAGCGTACCTAATAATCTTATTTGATATTAACTAGTTTAAGAGACGTTCTTCTTGTCTATTGTTGGATCACTAGTTGATTTATTAATGTTATTGAATGAATCTGTTATTATTATTTTTAATATCATTTTTCACATTTTAATGTCGGTAATTTATTATTTATTTAAACCTCATCTACAGGTAGTGGTACATAGGTGGACTTAATGCAACAAGGCATTCTCTTACAATAAAAAAAAAACCAGTCAACCTTACCCAGAGTCACCAATTACTTTAGTGACAGAACACTAATAAAGAGAATATCATACCTATTAAACAGTTTGCCGGCAGTCATAAGGAGTGAAACAAACACAAATAGATTTAGACGCAAATTAAAATTATATTATTTAGAAATGTTTTAAGTACGTCTAGATACTCACCGACCCCACAGTCAAACCATTACAACGGTTTTGTGGGGCTTATCTTATAAGTTACTTACCTTTTTGGAGTAAAGATAAATAAATAAATAATAATAAACCTTCGAATTAAAAAGATAACACTGTAGTAGGTGTGTACAATAAATAAAAAAACAGATATTTCAGAAGTTACTTAAACGTATAACAATAAAATATGCATATCGACAGTGTAAAGGTAAAATTACTTAACCGCCACTTTGTTCCGAAATGAGTTGTATAACTAATTTTATGTGAAATAAGTTACATAAAAAAAAAAACAGTATCCTTTTTAAAGCCCTTGAATAATAGTATCTAGTACTAATAAACTTAAACAAAAGAGAAAACCTTAATTCCAAACGTAAACAAAATACCTCCATTATATTTCGAGGGGACCAGCAATTATTGACAGGAAAGAAAAACATTCCATATCCCGTAGACTTCGCTATCAAATTACGAGGTAACTGCTCCACTAAGTATATCCTGAAATAATTAATGAGGACCGTTAACTGAACACGGTTTATCGTGAAAATAAATAGGTTATGTCACGTCAAGAGCTCGCTAAATTCGACCGGGAACTAAATTGAGCCTGGCGGCACACTACCGACGAAAAAGTGTGATAATGCTGAACATAAATTAATTAATGTGTACTAGCTGTAAACGAAATTAAACCGAGGACCCAGTAAATGGATAAGGGCTCTGTTACTGACTGCCTGTTCTGGAATGAGAGGTACGTAGTACAGGTTAATTAACGAACAACTAGACTCTTGTGAAAATACGGTAGTTTTCGTTCATATGTGTGAAGTTTAAAAATATATTATGTACTAGGTTTTGCTTGCGACTTCGACTGCGTAGAAGTCGAAAATGGTTTTATTAGATTTTTTGAGATACGAATATATGAAATATTATTTTATTATCTCTTCGTGTGTCCATTGAATTGTATGGCGAGCGATATTGTATCTTAAGATAAAATATTATAGTATCTTAGCCGTGTGCAGCGTCCCTTAGTGTACTTAACTACGTGTGACGTAACCTACGACAAATTTATTATTTGCGGTTGTTACAGTAATCGGGTCTAGGGATCGGACCGCAAAATTAAGTTTGTTTATTATTGTATATACTTTTCCGGTATAAAAGTACCCAGTGTCGTGCCTAGGATATTAAAGAATAATTATACCAAGTTTCATCGTAATCGAACTGGTAGTTTTTGCGTGATGCCTGAACAAACAGACAGACAGACAAACATTTTTTAATTACTTTTTTGGGTTCAGTGTCGGTCTAGTAATACCCCCCGCCATTTATTTTTTTGATATTTTCAATGTACAGAATTTTCACTTCTACAGATTTATTATAAGTATAGATTTTGAATAATTTGAACCATGAGTTAATGATGTAAATATAATCTTTTAAACTATCAATATCTTTATATTATATGATATTATCTTATGTATATATATGTAACTTTCCTATACATGTGCTTGTCGCCTAACTCCTCCTCAACGGCTTGACTGATTTGGATGAAATTTTGTGTATATAGTGGTCCCTGAATGAGTAGTTTGAAAATATTATTGAACACAGTAAGAAAATTAGAAAAAAAAAGAGAAACCAATTGCACACAAAAGCGCCATGCTGCTATTGGTTTCTCATTTGTAGGGTTTCCTATCTCAAAAGGAAAAAAACGGTACCCTTATAGAATTACTTTGTCCGTCTGTCTGTCTGTCTGTCTGTCAACACCCTTTATGTCGGGAACGCGTGTAGGTATCAAGTTGAAATTAAAATCGTATACACATGTCTGCGGTCCCTTGTACCTGTAAAAAAATCAAACTACTAAGGTAACGAAAAAACAGATGTGGCCATTTATGTCGCAAAAAATATATATTTCAACACACTCAAAGGAATCAAAATATAGCGTATTTCCCGTTGACCCAGAATCCTGAAATTTGGCATAAAGCAAAATCTTATAGCACAAGTACTTATAGGGAAAAAATCCGAAAACATTTTTTTTTGTTACGTAAAAAAAAAAACGTTTTTGCGATTAGGAAAAAACTTCGAGACTCCATTCGGGAATTTAACTGGTAAGTTTGTACGGAAACCTCAGTGTGCGAGCCACACACTTGGGCACTTGCCCAGTTTTTGTTAAATGAAAAGCCTGTTTTTGGACAGGACAACGGTTTTTGGAACCGCTAGTATATATAAATATAAAAGGAGAAACTGACTGACTAACATATCAACGCATAGGCGGAACTTGAAAATAAAATTTGGCATAAGGTTTTCTTTTATGACATAAGGGAGCAATAAGAGGGGGCTTTAGGAAATTCAACCTGTAAGAGGGTGAAAAGGGAGAAATTAGTTTGCCGTATACCGATATACTTGAAAGTTAGCACAAAGTAAGTGAATAATAAAGGTTGTCATTATTGGTTTATAGAACAATATAACAATTTAGAGACTTTTAAATTTTATATAGAGAAGTTTTAATTCTTGGGTTAATTAACTTGAAACTTAGCACAAATTTTTAGCAGAATGAATAATAAAGACTGTCATTATTAGGTTTTCAAAACTAAAAATACGGTTCAAGGTGTGTTCAAGTTTTTATTAAAACTTTCTAGCGAGTGAAGTCGCTAGTAAACTGCTAGTGTACTCAAATGTATTGTTGTTTTCATCTGAGCCCAACAAGGCGGTATGATCTACATTGCTAATAGACAGTGACGTACATAGTACACACCTTCGCTCGAGCCCTCTAGTAAACATAATATTATATACACCAATATGTTAGGGACTAGGGTGAAGATGTGGCACACCATTCTAAGCACATGTAGGTATTATCCTTAACCTATTCAGTTAAATCGGTTGACGTTCGGGGTCCGCTCTTATCCCGGTCCACTTGTATTATAACAAGATATTTGTATGATAACTACGATCAGTAGTTGACCGCAGCACCAAAGCTCTCCAAATTCGTAGCCTCGTAGCAAGTAGCTACGAGATCCTCCGTAGCACTGCTACGCAAATGTTAATATTGATTAAACCTAATTTGTAATTACAATGTCTTCGTTAAAGTCATTACCATATAAATAGATGTCCTCCTTTTGTTACAGATACGCAAATGAGCCGAGTACCAGTGATCGCGGAGCGGAGAAATATAAAATTGAATTATGATTTACCGTCCATGATAATTCTGTGTCATAAACAGTAACATTTTGAACTTTAAACATAGACTGTAGTTAATTAAAAGTGCAATAATATAAATGTTGGGGTCGGTGACAGTGTGTGGTGGGACGGAAGTTTGAGGGTGGATGGTGTTCGGGGGAGTGGTATGGCGCGGCGGTGCGGGGGGCGGGGGGGTCGCGGGTGGCGGTGAGGGGAGCGATGCGCGGGCGCCGGGGCGCGGCGGCGGCGTGCGCAGCGTGGTATGCGTGGTGCGCGTGCGCCGTGCTGGCGGCGGCGGCGGCGGGCGGCCTGCGCGTATTGCAGGCGGACGCACGCTCCGCGTTTTACGTGGGCATCGCCGCGCCGCGCTCGGCCGCCGACGCAGTGCGCGCGTTCAACCGCTCGCTCGCCGACCTGTCTCGCTCGTACCTGGCCGGCGACTACCCGCTCCATCTGCGCAACATCACGCTGCTGCCGCTGTACATCGAGCTGCCAGAAGATGAAAAGTAAGTGTGATACCATAATTTGTTTCAAATTTACAAGTATCATGCATATAGTTTTTGTGAGTCTATGAAGTGAATCGTACTCATGAAACTCTCTTTTGAAATAAATCAAGATTTTTAAAAACCATGCCTAGAATAAATGCCTATCTATCTAAGATGAATACTGTACTACGAATCAGACACGATAGTTGAACAATCAGGTCAGGCGTGCAGGCGTGTATTATATTGTATGGCAATCAAAGTGTCGTTTCAGTAAACTTTGATTAGACCCCTTTTTTGAGGTTGGACATCATCAAATGACCAAATCCACTGTTCTAGGGTGGAACAAGAGGGCGTGTCTGACGTTTACTGACTAAAATCCACCAGTGTTCTTTAGTTGCCCTTTGCGTTTTAGGTTTACGGTCAATCTTCAAACGTATCGGCAGCCCCAGCAGGTATCAGCACTACAGTCAAATGGGGTGAATAGAAACAAAACTTCAAAGCATTTAACTATATTAATTTATTAATGAATTGTTATTCTAAAAATTCGATGATTTGTTAAAAGCCAAAAATATGGTATCTAAGTGAAATATCACGGGCAATAAAAATTGTATAGTCTTAATTTGCTTTTCTCCAACCAGCTAAAACTTTTGAGTGATCCTGTGCCCGCTATTCTACATGCAGAGCCGGCGGGTCGTAGCAATCCCCTAGAACATGTCCGATAAATGGAAGTAGGTTTACTCGCAACCAATCACAATGTAACGATAAACTAGGCTGTGGTTGTTCGAAACTTTGATCATCTCACTAGAGGATTAAAGCATGCATCAAGTAATCTTCGCTGATTGAGCCTACAACATTTCTAAAAGCTTTTCTATTATGGTTCAGTCAAAGCACCAAGCTTGACACAGGTACAAATCACATTATCAGTGTCAAATCGAATGGGGTAAGCGACACTGTGAACCTTAGGGCGAGGGTTCGATCCCCAATTAATAATCTGGAAATAGATGGAAAAATTTATAATAGAATTTTCTTTTTAGGAGTAGACATTAATTGTCAGATGCAACTCGAGTTTTCAAGGCTTGACATATACCCATTAAATTATGAGAGGCTTTCGTTCTGTTACATTGAGTTTGATAAAATTATTGAAGAAACGTTGTTCCTACATATCTCGTATAGATTGTGGAGTCAAATGGTAATTGTTTGGCTCATCGTTTTATGAAATAGTACTTTATTTTAGAACCACAGGCTGGTCAGTCCTGCAGTCATGTCAGTCAGACTTAGTTTATGGATTCATATGATTGAAAAACAAAAACATAAATAAAACAGTAGCTAGTAAATATTTGTAGGGACCCAGCAGGGTCGAAGCCTACTGGGGCCAAGGGTCTGATTTGAAGGAAAGGAAGATTTGGTCCAGGTACGAAAGGCGACAAAGGAACAGGAGTGGGTTTTTAGTCAGTAAAAGTCTGACACTATCTCCCGCTCCGCCTAAGAGTGGGGGATGCCTTAAGATGATTTCCCACCGAAAAAAAAGGGAGTAAATATTTGCTTGCATCCCTGAACTGAAACCTAACCCTTTGCGTGGGTTACTAAAATAACGTGGGTGGGTTTTAGTCAGTAAAGACACTCCCTCTCCAATCCATCCGCTCCGTCCAGAGCGGGAGAAGTTATATGATAATTTTCCACCCCAAAGAAAAAATCTGTTAAACCTACAAAATAATCCTCAAAGGTTAATACAATTTAGAGGCACGGTCCAAACCAAACCTGTAACATTGAAGTCAATTGATCAAAAAGGTTTTCCAGGATTGTTGCTCAGTAAAACGTACCGATAACATGAAGCGGCCATCAGTTTATCTCCGCAACATAAAGCGGCATGAGCCATCAAACAAAACTATTCACAAGTTTCCATTTCAAACAAACCCGTTACACGTCTTGTTCGAGCGAGCACTTTATGGATATTGTTCGAGTTGTTTCGATTTGGTCGGCACGCGTTGAAGCGCCGCGCCGGACCGCAACAGTTTCGCAATCGGAATCCGACGAGATGTGGCTTTTGCTTGGTATCAATATTGGCTTCGATGTTACGTTTTCCAACTGATACCAGGTTGGTAAATGAAGGACCATTTTCGATTGTTGTTACTGGAATCAGGGATACCTACTTATTCTGTAGTTATCTCATCATCATTGGAAATGGATCATTCGGTTCCCTTCAAAATGGTTGAGCTGATTAGTGCTAATATTAGCGTCATGTCCGTGAACGGGCGCTGTCAGTTGAGACTGGTCATCTCTTAGCTGCTAGTTGCTATTTTAATATCTATGTTTAGTTTTTATTTTTATCTGCATTGTTCTCACATGATAGCGACATGAAACATGTGACAGAGATATTTGTAATTACAAAACATGATTGAAAAGAGTGTCCATGAAGTTTCTTGCACATTCTTCAGCATTTTTTCTAACTGACTCACTTCTTGACATTTCAAAAGTGCCTGTAAAGGGTTTATTTGAAATAAAATGCTTTTGATATTTCTTTTTATTTTTTTATTAATGGACCTTCCCCAAGTGTCGTCACAATTAATGTTCTTATGCGTTCCACATTCACTAGATTTCACTATAAACCACGTCATCGGTTCGCCTAGTGGGGAGCCTTTTAACGCTGAACCTTCCGCTACACGGTCACTACTCCAGAAACTTTCGGCCCCCATCAATCATCTGTTCTACGAACAATATATCCTGCTCACTGCCACTTAATTTTGGCGATTCTTCAGGCTTCATCTAAGTCCACAATATAATCAATTCAAATTAATACTCAGTGACCAATGGAATATATTCTATTAAGAGATATTCTTATGACATTATAAATTCATTTTTCATCCAATATGCAAGAAAGAATCTCCAAAAAAACCCTGTTCAAAATATGATTGAAAACGAAACATTCAAAAAGGCGCCATTTTGTCACCTTGCAGTTAATCAAATAGAGTGTTCGAATTGGTTTCAATTTTCCTCACATTTGTTTTTCATCTTTTTATTCAGTAAGTTATAAGTTTCACCACAATTTTCTCATTAAAGAGCCAGGAAACTAGGTACTAATGTTACTTTTGCGAGATTTTTAAAAGCTTTCTTCAATTAATTAGTGGTTTACGAAATATCTTTGAAACCACACTATTATTATAAAGGTAAAAGTTTATGTGCATTATATGTGTGAACTTGGCATACGGGTAAAATATGTCCTAGAATAGTATTGAGAGGTACGCGGAACAGGGTGTCCACAAACCACCATTAAAAAGGGAGGATCCTCCGACCAGATTGGTGTTGTGTTTGGTCCGGGCAATTGCCTGATCGTTGATTTCGATCTATTTTATACGGGGTGTCTTGGACATCGACGCACAACCGAATACCACGAATCCAGTACATGATTCTGGACCCCCGAAATAGGAAAAAACCGACGAAAAATTCCACCACTGGGAGGTCCAGAATCATGTACTAGATCCATGGTATTCCTTTGTGCGTGGATGTCAAAGTCACCCTGTATATTCTGATTGCTTGGTGAGCTCTTGTGTAGCGATACAGGATTTTGACCTTTTAGTTTTTATGTTGCAATATGGATGACAAACACATAGGATATTTTTTTTCCCACGAGTATGTTTTCTTGGGATAATTTTCTATTTCAGAAGCTGATCAATCATATTGAATAACAAAATACTCTATTATATAATTGTCTTTTTACTATTATTTTAATAGTGAGGTGGTGTGTTGGAACGGAACATCCTAGATTGCTTTCAATGAAGTTTTGTAATGAAATCGTAAATGTTTAGTTTCACTGCATGAAATTCTCATACTGAATTTTATGGCAATGTTTGTACTGTGTTTGTTCAAACGAAGTGAACAGAGACATAGCCTATTCCAAACCTGTTTTTTTATCTTTATCCAAGTGAGGTTAATAAAGTAAACAAAGAAGAATATTTTATTTGGCACATATTGATACGTATAGTGTAAAAAGAACCCGCGACTTCTTTCCTATTAAGTTTAAGAACTTTACTCACCTTTGTCCCTCCCTCTTCCAAGAATTAAGAGCCTTTCCCGCGGGAAAATAAAAAGCAAATTTAGTTACTCATTATAACATTACACAGTAAAATTATATTCCAGTGAAAGTTACGTCAAATTTTATTCTACAGCTTCGAATACGTATTCCGTTGTTTGAAATCCTGGTCCCGCAGAAAAATGAGAAGTAACCATGTTATTCCTTTTAAAATTTTTGGCTTTCACTGATGGATAGCTCATCTGTCCGTGAAAGCCGGAACTCAGAGACAGACAAAAATTAAAAAAAAACCATCTTTCATATAGGTATAGAAAATACTTTCATATGCATTTGGCAAAAAATATTATGTTTGTAAAAACACACACCTCAATTTTATTCATACGATATATGTCGAGAGATATACAATGTAGCGATAAAACAAAGAATCTAGTGTTTTATAAAGAGATATAAAGGAAAGTAAATAAACAATTAAATACGACTGCATTTTAGTTTCCTTTGCATTGTTGCTTGGTCTACAGTCACAATTAGCCTTAGGAACGCTGGCTTTAATGTAAACAAAATAGCGAGTTTTTTTTTAAACTCAACTCTAGTTCCTAGTAAAAGTGATGAATTTTTTTACCTAGATTTTACTGCATTTTCAATTATTAGATTTGGTACTGTTTGTTTTTTTTTTAAATTAATTTATGTAAGTTACATTTAACAGTCAATAAAGTTTGTTAATTAATATCACTGATAAATGATAACGATTACCTACTCACCCTCCCTCTTCTACACAAAAACAATTTAATCCACTCTAGGGGAGGGCGTGTACTTTTACTGACTAAAACCTATGCCTGTGTTCCTTCTTTGCCTTACCTACCAGGACCCCGGGTTTTCCTGCTTCGCAGAAGGAAGCGACCGCCAGCTATGCCTCCTCCCTCCGGACCATTGCCCGAACCAGGGCCTCCACGAGGACAGGTGGTGCTCCGCCCAAGCGGGGCACATCTCCACCGTATGATCCACCGTGTCCTCCGGGCGGTTCACATGATGGTGATACCCGGGCGTTTCTTCCACCTGAATCCGATGCAGGAACCTCCCAAACATACCATATCCGAAGCGTACCTGAGTACAGCCCTATATGGGCACTTATAAAAAGTCAGAAGCTAGAGCATTCTGTAAAAGCAAAAAAAAAACGCTATTCACAGCTACCGAATAATGTAACGACATTATTCGGTAGCTGTGAATAGTGTAACTATCGATCTGATACACCTAGAATTTCAGGTGTAAGCCAGTAGTACAATTTGAAAGTTAGAACGCAGGTGAACGCTCTAATTATCATTACTGCGCCTCAACCAATTAGAATTCTAGTGAAATGCAATGAGAAGCTCATGATTATTCGGTACGATAATTAAACTAGGCTTTACGTGATATTATGTTGCTTCAAACTAACCTGGTTGTAGTTAAGTGACATTGATACTATAAAGGCGATAATTTGTGAGTGTATATGTGTATACGTGTGTGTTGTATGTTTGTTTTTCTTAACGCTTCAACGGCTGAACAAAATTCGTTGAAACTTGGTACACAAGTTAACTGGGTACAGGTATAATAGCATATAGAATATTTTATTCAAGGAGGTTCTCTAGCATTGACAGCATAGAATAGCATAGCATATACAGCCTTTTAATGTTCCTACTGCTGAGACTCAGGCCTCCTCTCTAGGAGAGGAAATAGGCTTTATCCACCACACTAGGATTTTTTTTATTTTTTTTTCTCTATGTATAATTTTCTAATAATACGCGGGTGAAGCCGCTGGGAGAAACTAGTACCAAATAGATTAAAAATGGTTTTATTTCGAAAACCTAAAATAAAAATTACGACGAAGTTCATTACTTGTAACTTCATTTATTGAAAACTATTTATGCAGATTTATAAAATTGAGTAAAACAATGATCCCTGAAATAAATGACTTCCGTTACGATATTGAGGCAGTATTTACTAATGTCAATTAAGTCACTATAAAGTAGATCGCTGTACAGCTTAGATAGTGTCCTCCAACTCCTATATTATAACCAGATGTCAGAATTACGTAGAATTATTCATGTACTTGCATCGAAATGTTTAATATTAATATGGGTCTTCCCGGGATTTCTAATGAAAAATCTCGTGTGGACAACAATATTACAAATAAATAATAATAAAAACCTCAGAGATAGACAAGACAAATAAAACAGAAGTAATTAATATGCAATTTTCCTTAGTATTTTTCATTGAAAAACATCTTTCTACGTCAACTGAGGTGAGGTTAACAAATTTATACACTTCTTCTTCCTCGTTATTAAGGTAGGAAGAATTAGTTTTCTGCTATATTTCTGAGTGTCGTCATTAAATAATCTGTTTTTTTTTTATATAATTAATCTCGAGATTTAAGGTATATCCACTTCATTTTATGAAATCAGTGTAAGTACATGATATCTCTACCTAATTCCGACTTCTGATCATAATTAGCTGACTCGACAAACGTTGGTTGACCATAAATTAACACAGAAAAAAATGGGAGGTGGTGGCAGGAGGGTAAAAAATAGCCTACGGCCTATTCTCAGATCTACACAATAATCCTAAAAAAAAACACAAAATTTGGTCAAGCTGTTTTGAAGGGATTCAATAACAAACACAGTGACACCAGATTATTCGATATTTAACACAATCGAATTGCTACGTACTACGGTCTACGTATTTCGTAGCATGCTACGCGGCGTAGCACTCACGACCTACGCTATTTGCGAAAAAATATATCGTATTTAAATATTCTGAATATTCCGGATAATTTCGATCGTCGTTATTTGTATATTTATAACTTATCTTGGCAAGTTGGTTACTGCGCGAAAACTATAGGGAAATACCGCAGTGTATTATCATAAAGTAATATTTTATGATACGATGCCCCGATATTAAACCTACGGTTCTACCCACGCTTTATCGTAATGACTTTATTGAGGATAACATTTTCATATACATGTAAATATAAATACATGCATATATTATGGACACGTGCTCATATCAGAGAGTCTGGTAGCGTTTTATGTTCAAGACTTTAAATCGTTTCTGAAAATTAAAATTGAGTTAGTAAAAATAGAATACGCTTTCTGCCTAATGTTAAATATTGTCTAAGAGTTTTTTGATTATGATGTTACAAACTATATATGCAGGTTCAATCGTGGTTTTAATTACAGCATAGCAAAGCATATAGCATAGTCGGCCTTATAATGTTCCCACTGTTGGGACTTAGGCCTCCCTCCACCACGCGGGCCCAGTGCGGTTTGGTGGATGTCACATGTCTTCGAATTTTTGGTTTTAGGCCATGTCGGTTTCCTCACGATGTTTTTCTTCACCGTTTTGAGAGCAGTGGTGATGAAATAAATTAAACAAACTAATGCGCCTGGCCTGGGAATCCGATGGATGCGAGACGCACATGACCGGTCATTGTGGCGACATTTGGGGGAGGCCATATCCAACAGTGGACGCCTTTCGGCTGAAATGGTGATGATAATTATGATGCGCCTGGCTGGGTTTGAACCCCTAACCTACATCTCGTAAGTCGGGGCCCTTTCCACTCGGCTACCACTGCTCTATACAGCTAGATAAGAATAAAACTGGCTTAAACACATTACTTGGCCGAGTCTGGTCACCAGAAGGAAGTATCTAATAAATTTTAATTTCTACGCATATCAATGCGCATATCTATGTTATTTTTTTTAACAGTGAACAGAAACCATCCCTGGAAAAGTTTCTTGAAATACACATGGAAAAGAATATTAAATTATTGTTTGTGTTCCATTCGTGCAGTGGACGTAGTTCTTCTAATGAGTAACATTACTCATGAAATACGTATCACGCTAATATTATAAAGGTGAAAAGAAGTATTTATATGTGTTTATGTTTGCTTTTTCTTTACGCTTAAATAGCTGAACGGATTTCGATTAAATTTGACGTACGGGTTTTTTTTTCTGTATCAAAATTATCTTATGACATCCCTCGCTCTTGGGTGAAGCAAGAGATAGTGTCAGACTTTTACTGACTAAAAACCCACTCCTGTTCCTTCGTTGCCTTTCGTACCAGGGCCGAGTCTTTCTTTCAGAATCAGACCCTTGGCCCCAGTAGGCTTCGACCCTGCTGGGCCCCTACAGTTGCTGACATCTCCTTGAGGCGCGCGTGGAACAATATAGGCCGTCGACTTGGGCTCGGTCCGGATGGTTACCGGACGGTCGGACGGTGAGCTACCCATTGGTCGTCGTCCACAAGCACGCGCCTATGGTGGCCGGAGGATAGAGCAACGCCGTGTCTTCGTGGGGGCGATCGGCGGTGACGATCTCTCGCGCCGGGCCTTGGTACAGGCCATGATCCAGAGCGAGGAGAAGTGGCAGACGGTCGCCTCCTTCTACGAAGCAGTAACGCTAGCAAAGGAGGCGGCCGATCACGTGAGGCAATGGTACTCACGCCCCAACCGCCGCCGGGAGTCCGATCCCGATTTCCGACGCACGGGTAGACCATGTCCTGTTCCTTTGAGATAGTTTTCTATTATCACGCGGGAAAAGCCACTGGCAGAACAATAAAATAAATAAACACAATAAAACGCTTTGGAATCAAGTCATAAAAGTATCTTTATAATCTTAAATCTGTTTTTTCACTAATTATGCTGCAAAACGACTAAGAATAAAAAAAAAAAATTAATGAATACAACTCAGGACTAGTTTTTTTAGCCGCAGTTTAAATTAAAAGCTAATAATATTAATATTAAATTTGGGCAATGCGTTGTTCAATCAATTGTTAGCTAGACCAATGGTGAAATAAACAACTTTTAATCAAGAAAGGAGAAGAAAATAAGTAGACATTTTAGCGTAATAACTAACTTTTATAAACTATTGGTTGAGATGAACTCGTATTGAAAAATGAACCCCTAACGTCCTCTTTTGGAATCATACTCTAACTGGTCCAAGATGGCGGTAGCTCCGATTGCGGTGCTGGGAACGACCTGAAACGATGATGTCGGGGTCATATATATAATAGAAGCTCCCGAGGTTTTACTCTGGAATAACCCTTGGGAGCGATATGACTTGAAAGAAAATTTAAGATAAGAAGAAAAAATATGTGAAAATAACTTGTCGGTGAGAGAGAATTAACTTATTTGTACACC
This sequence comes from Mythimna vitellina, assembly GCA_949316375.1. Taxonomy (NCBI): domain Eukaryota; kingdom Metazoa; phylum Arthropoda; class Insecta; order Lepidoptera; family Noctuidae; genus Mythimna; species Mythimna vitellina. The sequence continues at coordinate 15,524,645 of OX438688.1, forward strand.
AAAATAGTAACAAAACTTTTACACAAACTTAAACCTATGGGTACAATGGCGGTCTTATCGCTGACAGTGATATCTTCCAGACTATCTTAGTATGGTCTGTAAGAAGTTAAAATGAAAAGGGGATAGTTTGCGGTGCCAAGTGATTATTTTTTAAGTTATTGGTTACTTTATCAAATTTATTTATTTAACAATTCATGGACAGATATATAATAAAAACACATGACGAAGGAAACAGAGAAATAGGAACAAAGGATTTGATGGTAATCGATGATGAGGTCAATGACTACTATTAAGGAGCTCCCTTTGAAAATATTCGATTTTCAACTTGTATAAAGTACCTTAAAAGGGCATCATAAAATACAAAAAAAAAATATATGCAATACTTTAATTCATGGTCTTCAATTTGGTACAAATATTTTTTTCATTTATTGTTATACAAACAATAAAAAAAATGTCTATTTGCGTTTATTGTTTGTGTTTCGACTTTTTTACCTAAGCAATTACTAAAACGAAATTTAACCCTGTCTATAGAAAATATAATGATTGTAAATATTGTACAAATTTTTTTTTTACTAACATTATATTTTTTTGAGATATTAGAATTTTTTCAATTCTCGGTCACATGTAAATCACGACGTCAAATCACCCAGCTTTTCGGATGTATGTCATTTGCCAAAATACTCCCTTATTTACGTATATTTATCGTTCAAGTTCAAGTGTTTTAATATAGAGAAAGAGGGGTATACAAATGCTCAAGGTCATCGGCTAAAAGGAGCCCCTTAAGTCTTGATTTAAAGGTTTATTAATGAAGCTTATGAGTGGTTATGCTTAGATTTGTTTTTATTTAGATGAGTGAAGGGCAACTGAAAGAATACAGATTGAGAAGTGAGCCAAGAGGATGATGAGTGATGATACGCTTGTCGGGTCAAAACTCCAAAGCCTTGAGCATTGACGCCGAGTTGCTGGCCTGTCGGTTTTCTACACATTACATTTCGGGGAGTGTGAGTTGGAACTGTACAATTTATTTCATCGGTACATGGTGGACATAACCAGTTTTAGTATTGAGTATCAAGTTTCGTTTTACTTTTATATTTGCACCAAGTGCAACCCCATTTAGTGTCCAGGCAGTCTCTATCCATTCTGGGTTGCCTGGAAGAAATCGCCGAGTGCGATAAGGCCGCCAATTGTATGTTTTTTTTTTGTATTACAATTTAATTTTTAAAATTTGTAATCTTGGTATACAATAAAGTATATATAAATAAATAAATAACAGAAGAGATGGATATCCCACCCATATGTACAAAGCGTTTTGGGAACAAATTCATTATGCGTACAGCTAAGGAGTGGAATTCTCTGCCAGAGTCAGTGTTTCCTGATAGCTACAACCTAGGAGACTTGAAGTCAAGAGTGAATAGGTTACTTCTAGGCAAGCGTGCTCCATCGTCGGCCACATCAGGTGAGATAGTGGTCAAACGCCTATCAATAATAAATAAAAAATCATATATATCTATAAATAGTAAAAGTATGGCACTCCCTTTTGCTCCACCTAGAGCGGGAAAAGTAGTTTGATGATTTCCAACGAAAATAAATACCGTTAATATAGGTATAGTTGTTAGGTGGTTAGGCGATACTTTTGCCAATATCATTTCATGTAACAGTTGGCATCCATTGTTTGAATACTAAAATGAAATGTTGTTCAGCTGTTGGCTTAGTCCAGTGTTGTGTTTCAAAGCTATTGCGGCTATAAAATTATCTTGTTTAATAATAACTTTGTTTTGTTTTCATATTTAGAACCACTTTCCATACCTATCTATGTTTACTACACTATTATACAACTGAAGTTTGTTTTTTTGAACGCGCTAATCTCAGGGACCAGTGGTTCAAATTGAAAAAATATTTTGTTTGATAGCCCATTTATTGAAGACCAGTGAATGACAGGGGACAGCTAGTGCTTCATAACTTTTTTGTTGATTGAAATAGTTAAATATATTTTTTTCTCATATTCAGGTATATACCAGAGCATTATAGCTCTGGTATATACCTGAATATGAGAAAATTTAATTTTGCAAATAAAAAAATGGTATGCATATGTATTGTAATTGCATCCCAGGTGTGGTTTTAAGTGACTTCACATTAGATAAACTAGGGTCGACTGATAGAATATGCCCAAGGTATTAAGTGGGCCTTTGTACAGTGTTCCATCAGAGCAAAAAGTTAAATGAATAAATCAGTTCTTAAATTTCTATTCAATATGTAGGTACCCACCAATGCGTTCCGTTTGCAAAATGATACGATAATATTATCTTTAAAACGAATCCTAATGAAAATGTAGGTATGTATTCACTCTTTTACCTAGAGATGTTTTATTATGCCTGCTGATTTACTTTATTATATAAAATCGGGAAAACCGTTACCTTACGAGTTGTAGGCCGCGGGTTCAAACCTAACCAGACGCATTACTTTGTGTAATTATTTCATCACCACTGCTCTTAAAACGGTGAAGGAAAACGTCGTGAGGAAACGGGCATGTCCTAGAACCAAAAATTCGAAGACATATGACATTCACCAACCCGCACTGGGCCAACGAGGTGAATTATGGCCATCACGGCCACGGCCATGGCGTGTGGCCTATTGCCTCTCCTAGAGAGGAGGCCTGAGTCCCAACAGTGGGACCATTATAATAATATAACAAGGCTGACTATGCTATGCTATGCTAGGAGAAAACCGTTTAAACATATTTTGTTCATAATTTTAATTATGGGGTGGGGATTAATTAAAAATCGTTTCTTCCCATAAAACTGAATCTTTAAAGTCTAAATCAATATAAAACAAATTTCCGTACTCTGTTATTATTAGCTTAACAAACTCAATACTGTCTGTGAAAGACAAGATTTTTTAATGGGAACCGACTAAGATTTTCTTGAGTAGTTCATTGCCATTGGCAGAAGCAGTTTTTAAAATATGACCACACCTTTCCATTACACCTTTCTTTCTGGCTGTGCAATATTCAAATTACTTCCCTAGCTCTCTGGGGTGTGAGAGAAAATATAAGACTTTTTCTGTATAAAACTCTCTCGAATATTCCCGCAGCCCTTTCTTTACACCCTGTACGGAAAACGTAGAGGTAGAATAGTAATTATGTAGTACCGAATTATTATACCAAAGAAAAAAAAAAAGAAAAGATCGATGGATTGTGTATGAAGTGATATCACTCTCATATGAAAGAAAGAGGAGTTAGTGATAGCGTGACGAGTGACAGGACAGAATGGAAAAAAAGAACGTGTTGCGCCAACCTCAAATAAAACGAGACAAGGGCAGGAAGATGATGATCGAATCATTTTACAAAAAGTGATATATTAAACGCACATTCTGAAAGTAGTGTGGTCAGAATCGGCTACTGAATCGATTTCAACTATTTTTAAAGTAGTTCAATTTTTAAACCTAACAAGATCAAGAATTATTCTAAAAGAATTTTTGGGGTATATCCGTTAAGGTTCTTGGAGATATTATTGATTCAATTGCTCCTGTCCTAACAGGCATATTTAATCAATGCCTAGACAGCGGCACATTCCCTGATTTGATGAAACATAGTAAAGTAGTACCAATTTTCAAATCAGGTAGTAAGAATGACCCCTCTAATTATAGACCTATATCTGTGCTTCCAGCAATGAGTAAAATATATGAAAAAATCATGCTCGACCAGATGTTGTCTCATTTTAATTCGAATAGGATTTTGCATAGTCATCAGTTTGGCTTCACGAAAGGAAGGTCAACGACAGATGCAGGAGTGAAACTCATCAGTCACATTTTGGAATCCTGGGAGAAGTCCCAGGATGCTATTGGCATATTCTGTGACCTCTCTAAAGCATTGACTGCGTTGACCATAATACTCTAATCTGTAAATTACATCATTACGGAATTCGTGGTCGAGCTGCTGATCTTGTTTTTTCTTATTTATCTAACAGGCAACAAAAAGTATTCATTAATGGGGCGACGTCCTCGGGGTCTTTAGTAAAGATGGGCGTGCCTCAGGGTTCAATTCTTGGTCCTTTCCTTTTCCTGGTTTATATTAATGACCTTCCTTACATGATGGCTAATTTATCAAATATAATTATATTTGCTGATGACACTTCCCTTATTTTTAAAGTAGATAGGAAAGATGCGGATGTCTTGCATGTCAATGATAGTCTGGCTGTTCTTTCGAAATGGTTCGCTGCTAATAATCTCTTATTAAATGCGAATAAAACTAAATGTATAAAGTTCTCATTACCGATTGTCCCTCAAGTTGGCGTCAATCTAATTCTTGACGGCAACAAACTTGATGGTATTACGGAAACAACATTCTTAGGTTTAACCATCGATTTTAAACTTCAGTGGGGCGCTCATATTAGAGCTCTTTCAGGTAGACTGAGCTCGGCCGCATTTGCAGTAAGAAAAATAAGGCAACTGACCGATGTAGCCACAGCTAAGTTAGTTTATTATGCTTATTTCCACAGTATTATGTCTTATGGCATTTTACTGTGGGGATCTGCAGCTGATGCACAGTCAATTTTCATATTGCAAAAGAGAGCAATCCGGGCTATTTATAAAATGGGTCCTCGCGAGTCCCTTAGAAATAAATTCGAAGAAATCGATATACTGACTTTGCCTTCTCTTTATATCTTAGAAAGTATTATGTATGTTCGTAAAAACCTAGGACTCTTCAAAATTAGAAGCGATTATCATAACATAAATACGCGTAGTAAACACGAAATTGTGTTACCCAAATGGAGATTAGTTAAGACCAGCAAGTCATTTTTAGTAGACAGCATACGCTTTTATAATAAGCTGCCAAAGGTGGTGACTGAACTTAGCGAAGGAAAGTTGAAAACCCATATTAAGCGTGTCCTAACTAAAAAAGCGTATTATAAGGTTAAAGACTATGTCGAAGACACGCTTGTTTGGCAATGACTGCTTCTGCACATGTGGCCCCCTGGTAGCTCAAAATATTTTGTAAATTTATCTATTGACTGCTCCACATTTGTTGTAATATATACATTGCTTTTGCAATATTTTTTATTTTTTATTTATTTATTATTATTTATATTGTTGACATATTGTTTATTAATAATTGTAATTATTTGTTTTGCTTGCTTTTGTTTGTATAGCCTCTTTTTTAAAATGTGAATGTGAGAACACTGTAGACTCCGCGAATTCTTAGGTTCCTTTTTATTATGATTATTTTTATTGTACTTTATTGACCAGTCTACACTGTCCTTACATAATAAATCCAATATATTGTAAACAGAAGGTATTGTATCAACAAATTCTTTTTTAAAAGAGTAACCATGGAGTTTCTTGCCGGTTCTTCTCCATAGGAAACGACCAATTTGGAACCGTGCACTAGCTTCTGACGTTTTATAAGTGCCCATGTAGGCCTATGTGAAATAAAAATCTTTGACTTTGACTTTGACTTTGATTATGTTTAAGATAAAAAAAATATTATTTTGATAAATTTTGATTGCATTACAGTGTTTGTGTGTGCGTGCGTACCAACACCGATGCACTACCAGTGCAATGCATCCATTCCCATATTAATTGCCTATAATTAGGTTGGATAACTAATTTCTTAAAATAAACGCCACCTCAGTGCATTTAAGTAAAATTTCAGTGCTTGAATTATGATTGTTACTTAATTTTCCAATTGGGGTGTATTAAGGTGTGCATTACGCCAGTTACGTAATGTACACTTGGCATTTATTACTAGTATCGAAATAACCATTCATTAATAAAAATAATGTTGCAGAAGTTATAAATCCAGAATAAGCATTGGTTTTCAGTTATTATATTCTGTAGTAACATTATACGTTTCTGATTTCGCGTAAGTAAATATTGTATATTGTTATCAAAGAATCTAGGACGCTCATTAAAAGGACAAAGTGCACTGCATATCGTCAACGCATTACGGCATATTACGAAAGAAAAAAAGTAGAGCAATGGGAATAGTTTTTATTAAAAATAAAATTTTATTTTAGAACAGCATAATGAAATAAAGGTTACACTGTCATGTACTAAGAAAATTTATAATAGTAACTATGTTTATGAAAACATGAATAGAAAAAAAAAACAATAGCTACCAATATTTTAAAATAACAAGAGATCTGGTTTATTTTTTTGCGGTAAAACCACGACCTTTTATTGCGGTATGTTCTGAAATACGGCCTCTAGGGCATTAAAAAAGAAAAAATGTGTGTTCTCGTAAAGTGAATTGGGGTCTAGTTTACTTGTTACTGTTTATTCAGTTCGGATAGCGTATATTTTCAGGTCTTCTGCATCTGAATCAAACACTATATTACACTGTTTTCCAAACTTCTTGTACGGGATACGGTATAAGCACTCCATGCCAGCTTTCTCTGCTGCTCTTTGCGATTTTGCGCTTGTGAATATTCCTCCTGTTGCACGGAAACCCAGGTTCTTTGAAACATTTATTCTGAAAATTAAAGCGATTTAACTTGATGAATCCAGCATTCTGCATACTAATATTTAACTTGGTTAATCGTAGTCTGAAACGACACATAGTTATATTCAGAACAGTTTCCCTCAAATGGATTGCATTTCGTAGATATTGACATCGGAATGCAGTTGCGGTTGCTGCCCCACCCACAGCCGGCACGGGTGCACAGTTCGCAAATTGTTCGGGATGTGTTTTGTTAACTTACAACTTTGCCGCTTTTGCCCCAGTAGTATAGAGAAACTTGATCAAAGTATTCCATGTTCAATTTTGCTGAGAAGTTTTTCCACAACCCTACATTTTTCTAATTTAGCTTAGATGCTCCAATAGACGGGATATGAGGGCGTAGATTACCTCGTAGACCTTAATAGAGTTACTAAGGTCCTTTAGAAATGTCGCCCTCGCTGCGGTTACCTGACGTGAGTCGGGCCGTAATTACGGGTACAGTATATAGGCTGGCCAATGGGCAGTTTTGTAAGGATTAAAGTATATCATTTACCTGGCCTTGAGCAATTCCACTGCGATACCCAGTCCTCGGTACTCGGGTGCGACCGAGAGGCCTGCTCCCATGAGGTACGTGTTCACGTTGTATTTATCATAAATCGCTGTCACTTTCATGGCCTCCGCGAACATTCGCAGGGATAATAAACCTGCTTTAGACTTGGGCTGTAAAGTAAAAGCATTGTACATTACGTATTACATTGTTTGCAAGATGATAATAGCCACGTGTATTTATCTTCGGATTTAAAAATAAAGCTACGATAAAAAGTACAATTTCGTGATAGAGTTCTACTTGGTTTATAAAAGTACAATTATACATTTGTTTAAAGATAGGCCGCCTGAATAATGTGATGAGCTGATGGGTGAAAACTAGGTCGCTTTTGAATAAGTACTAACTAGAGAATGAATGAAAATGGATCAAGGAACACTGTATAATAGTAAAGTCAGAATAATAGTCAGAGTATAATAGTTTACTGTTTCAGTAAAAAGTGCATTTTGAAAGCCCTCGTACGGAAGTTTAAAAATAGAATTAAAGGTTCAAACCGTGGAATAATGGGGCGGGAAAAGAGGTTAGACAACCGTTATTACCGGCCTGTGTTCAACGAAGCGTCCTTTTTCCTGCGGCAAGCACATGTTCACGGCGACGAGCGTGCGTCCTGAGCCGTCTCCTTCGGCGAGGAAGCACGCCACGCTCATTTTCTGCCTAATGATCGATGTCAGCAGCACACGGTATTCTTGAACAGCGTCTAAATCCTGCGCTGTGCCTGTCAGTAAGATTAGTACAAGATTAATTATCTACATCCTATTAGTATCTTCGCTTCAAAATTTACAAGCGCGACCTCCCGGGCAACTTTACATGACCCAATTCGTCTTTGCGCTTTCACAAAAATAAATATGATTACAAGGTTCATTTCAATGCCACTGATATTCATAATCGTGTTTATTAATGTCATTTTGTGAATGAACATTTACTTTGTCGGCATTATTTAGATTAAGAAACTTTTTCTTTGCACTAGATTATTTTCAAAATTGATCTATTGTGAATTTGATAGGAAAGTTGTAGGGATTCATAAACCTACGCTAAAATCGTTTCAGTTTGTAGATTTTAATGAAGTTTGACTGGTCAGTGATAGAATTAATTCGGTGCTTCTCATGGTATAAAACGTAACGTAAGTTTAAAATTCAGATGCTAAGAGCCCTGGCAAGAAGGGTACCTAATGACACCACATTTAAGGTTTTTCTCGGCCTCGAGATAATTGGGCGTCGGCGCGTGTCTTACTACTGCTAATGACTTAGGTATTTTCTTGCGTAAGAAAGTGTGTGTTAACACGAACCGGGATGTTCGTAATTACAAAAAATATCTACTTATTTATACAATCAATAGATTAATCAGATTGGAAATGATTGCCTTTATTTTTTTTTCAAATCCCTTGGACTTACCAGCCGATTTCCACCACACATCTTCTCTTATGTAGTTGCCTAGCATGAACTCAACAGCAGTACTCCACATGCTTTCTGGAATGTCTTCTATTTCGAATTTCAGCATTCTACCATCTTCAACTATTCGTTCAAAATTACTCCACACGTTAGGATACCCATGGGTAGACATTGCTTTATATCGCAGTAGCAAAGACTGGAATCGGAGACGCTTTTAAAGCTTTAAATTTAAAACGACTTCTGAGGCACTGAACGACTGGATTGAGACTGAAGTATACTTACGAGGCGTCCCTTTTGGTTACTACATCACGATGTGACACAAGGTCTGCTGTGTTATTGGATAACAATATAAACAGGGTGATTTAAATGTTTCGAAGTTACTAATCTGCATGGTTCTCATATGATTGGACCATTATAATTTTGATTACTATTTGGACTTTAAAAAAGACTTTGAACTCTGAATTTCTTTCGGCATTTCTTCTCAGGGTAGTCAGTTAGGAAACACTGACTTTATCTAGTTTGCATTGACATGTGAAAGTGTTATCTATATATTGACATATTAACGCACAGCGGAAACTACCCAATAGTTAGTTACTAGGGGTATGAAAATTGCACTAAGAGAGGAATTTTCAAAATTCACCTCCTAAGGTAATGTTTTATATATAATTCTTCTCCATAAGTTGTACGGAGAAACCTAATTCACTTAAATATCATTTATCATATAATTTTTTAAGTCGTTAACAAAATGCATTGTGCAATTCAATCTGCAAAATTTGTCATCACATTCTCTCTAAGCATTGACATATACTCGACGTAGTACATATATATCGACGTCTCTAAGTAATACTAATCCTGTCACAGATTGAACTTTGACATAAATTTTAGAAAGGATCCAATCTGTGAGCCGCATTAAAGATCGTTTGGAACAGGCTGTATGTAGTTACTAATGCAAATAGGTCAATGCGGCGTTCTGATCCGTGTAAATGATACTTCGAGAACCAATTGTGGTCATAATTGAGTTGTAGGCACACTCAGCTGTGCATACTTGCATCAAAAATTCACGGTACATATTACGTCAAGTACAAAGCCAGGGCAAGTGCTGGCTTACACAATGTTGTTTGAATTATTATGAAGTTGTTTCTCGTATGTTAGAGTTGCGCTACAACACTTCTTTGTTTGTTAAATTTCATAGTATATTTTGTAATTGTTAAGTGACGAACCCGGCTAAAATTAATTAATGTAGAATAACAGCAATTTAAACAGCGTCACATGTTTTGAATACTGTATTGTTATAAATGTGCTTCAGTTTAATCTATTTTACAATATGATTCATAATAGTGATCCAAAATGTAATTTTAACGTACGATTTATCTTTAGCCTGTCTAGACATATTAAATTTTATGAAAAGTACCTATCTTTTCACAAAAGGTTTTATATTAATGTGATATTATTTCTTACTTTTTCATTGGAATAGATGTTTAGTATATAAAAGTTCCGTTTCGTCGTTGGGAAAACTTGCTGGATCATAATTTCAATTCTGTGTAATGTAAAACATGTGGACCATAAATAAAATTGTGGGCAACCTCATCTGTCTTTAGAGCTAAATTAAACTAAGTTATGATGGGCTGCCACCTCAGAAATGAATTACTGGCTTAGTGTCAGCGTAGAGTTTCAGGCATCCAGTGCGATGACTGACACCGGATTAGGTAGTCCTGCTTACAGCTCTAGGGATTTTGCTTAAAGACATTGTTCATAAAATATTCAGTAAAATGCTTTTTTTACGTAAGAACTTATTAAATGGCTTCCCTCCCTTTGGATGGAGTGAGAGGGAGTTTCAAACTTTTACTGACTAAAATCTACGGTATTTTTCAGTTACCCTTCGCGACGGTCACGGTTCTTTCAAACAATCCGCAGCCCTCGCAGGCATCAGGGAGATGTCAGCAAATCGTAGAAGCCCCTAGAGTCAAAGCTTACTAGGGCCACGTGTAGTGTGAAAATGAAACCCGGGGCCCTGGTACGAAGGCAAAGTAGGAACAAGAGTGGGTTTTTAGTCAGTAAAAGTCTGAAACTATCTCCGGCGGAGCGGGATTTGTCATTAGATGATTTTCCCACCAAAAAAAAGAAAAAAAAGCCCTGACAGGCATCAGCTCTAACTGACCCCATCAGTTTTGCTGAAATCTCTTTGATGCGCGCGTGAAACACAACGCAAACTTACCGAACGGTGAGATACCTATTGCTCGCCATCCGCAAACCCGCGCCTACAGTAACCGGGAATTGCCTTGAGACATCCGAGGCACTCTGTAGTATACTAACAAGCACGTACTTGAGATTTTTTTAAATATAGTAAATGACTTGCTTCTAAAAATGATGGCCAGTCAACTTAATGTAGCTTAAAGCACAATTTCATAAATCATCCCCTCTGACAAATGAGGTTTTATTCGATTTATCTAACCCGTAACTGAGACAGTCTTAAAAAGTTCGATATTTTTTCGTAGACGGGTTCAAAAAAGTGCTTTATGAAAGGTGACCCCTAGACGAAGCTCTGTTATTAAACTGTTGGCAATTTTGTGATTCATTTTCTCTGAAAAAGTAAGAGTAATGAGCCTTCTAAAATAATCTCTGAGAGTATGTATTCTCTAGCAAACTTTTTGGTTTATCTGTGGTTTTTTAGATTATGGTATAACATGCGCTATTTAGATTTACATTAAGATAAAATGTAAAATATAATACAGTGTCTAAACAAATGTTCCATTCTCTGCAGTAAATATTGTTTTACTGGAAACAGAATTTTTACCCCTCATAGCCGAGGCACGAACTCAAATATTTTAATTTGTATTAAAAGGCATTGATTCTACTTTTGTATCGGAAAAACCTTCAATTTCTGTGAACTGTTGTACCAAGCTATTCATACAATTTGGCATTGTTAAATTGAATATTCAAATTATTCGTGAAATTTTATTTGTAGCTAGCATTCCATTATTGGTATTAAAATAAAAGATATAAATGAAAATTTTGTCTGTAGTACATTCAACTGAAAATCAAAATCAGAAAAGAAAGGGTTTCGACTCAATCTAATTTTTGAAAATTAAGCTGTAAATTTAAGACTTGATGAAGTCATCGATGACATTATTGATCTTATATCTACAGCTGGTCTCACCTATTTGGAATAAGAACATATAAAACAGAGAATATATTAATTCATGATTTATTAGTTAAGAAGTTGTGAAATAAGGAAAAAAAATATTTGCACCTCACATACAACTTATTAATAAAACAAACAAAAAGCCTTATATTTCTTGCAATCTAAATTAAGTTACAATAATAAATCTTAAGCAATTTAATACATCTAAATAATTTATAAATACAATAAAATTATCATTTTACAATTAAATGAAATTTCAAACGTCAATAAATAACCTGCCCGTGATCGTTCTCGGTCCAACGGTGCCTATAACACTTACCGCATTTCCTAGCTGAATAGCGATGGCCATCCTTTGCCATCGGCCTCCAACATAGAACCGCAAGTTTGAGGTTCACACACCTTACAGCCCAGCCGGAGAGCAACCGCTACACGCAATGAGTCATCGTCGAGTACTAGGCGACAGTAGTTCTAAATCTATCTGGATGTTAGTCTCTTAATTTTAATTTTTTATTCTTAGGCACTTTTACTATTACTTTTATTATAACGTATTAAAACCAAATATAAGCATAAGTATAATCAGCCTTTTAATATTCCCACTGATGGGACACAGGTCTCTTCTATAGGAGAGGGAATGGGCCATAATCCACCACGCGGGTATTTTCCTTCACCGTTTTGAGAGCAGTGGTGATGAAATAAATTACACAAAACTTACACAAAGTAATGCGCCTAGCTGGGTTTCAACCCGCGACTTAAAACTCGTAAGTCGGGACCGTTACCACTCGGCCACTACTGCTCTTAAAACCAAATAATAAATAGTAATTAAAAAAAAATAAACAATTGTTCAAAAATCTGTCTGAGGCTAAAAAAGGCCAACCTCACCTACCTCTATATGCATATGAGACCCGTTGTGATACCATGGACAGACAACACAGACTGACACACAGGTTGACATACAGGCTGACACACAGGCTGACACACAGGCTGACACACAGGCTGACACACAGGCAGACACTCTTGACACCCCGCTTTACTCTTTACTTACGGAGGCAAATAGCTTCAACTTTCTAACTTACAGACTCGTTGACAATTTGAATCCGAAATATGTAAATACTTTAGAGCGAAGATCTTCGCTGAGTGGCTGGTATCAGTAGAATGAGAGTGGTCGAGAATCCAGACAAATGTGTGAGATTAAATCGGCCTTAATTCAGATAATCGAATTTTGGAACTCAAACGGCAGCTGGAATGAAACACCTGGCAGAGTGCTGTAATGATAGGTGGAGTGAGGCAGGGACGTCCAAGAACTGGAAGAATAAATGTTTGTCGTCTGTACCATGGAGATTGGCCTAAGAAAAAAAAGGCCTGTAGTCTATTACGATGATATGATGATGATAATGATTACGATGATTTGTTTTGAATGTTGAAAACTCAGATTTCTCTTGCTTACCTTATCTATTGCTTCCAGGTTCGGTGTTCGAGTGCTGGAGCGCACCTGCTCAGCGCTCGACGGGCGGCGGGTGGCAGCCCTGTTGGTGTGCGGCGGGGGCAGCGCGGCTGCAGCCGTGGTGACCGCCGCCGTTCGCGCCGGTGTGCCCGTGCTGCGCGCCTCGCCTACTCACGTGCACCTCTCCTATGCCATCGCCAACGTGAGTAAAAGAGAAAAAATGCATTGGATAGACTTCTTAGACTATACATTTTGAGCCGGTTACGACCAGTCTACAATCGTTAACAGATATGTAGATTAAGATATAGACTTGAGGCTGGCCCTCTATTAAGGGAACCCTCTCTTATGCCTTCACCAACTCGAATCAAATAAGAGAACTTTAGACTGAGTTTTGGGTCTAGTATAACTAGCCTCTAGCAGTAGTAGCAGAAAGGCTTGGGTAAGCCACTTGACTGGCACCTCCTCCTAAATTTTTTTAGTACAGCATCAACCTATTGATTTCTATTTATCCTACTGGTACTCTTTTTTAATCGTCTCTCTTATTTGTGGAGGAAATTTAAATGGTATAAAAATTTAAAAAGGACATGCTAAAAGGGCAAACTATTGAGAAACCAAATCCGATAATTATTGCATTTTTAAGGAAGATCCGCATTCCCATCGCGGTTTGTATTTTTTTTTAATATTTACGCTACCCGACACTAGAAATTACTTCTGTTTCGTTAGTGCCTTTATAAACATGTAAACTTACAAAATATACACAAGACGCCTAGATTCGAAACCTACAAATATTTGTTCTGTGCGGGAATCGAACCCGATACAGGTACAGTAATGTCCCTTCATTTTGCCCATTTTTGACATTGATTGAGACAGAGGATAATATTGCAGCTTGAATTTGGACGTACAAAAAAGGAAAATTAGTCTTCAAATAGTAATAAAGACTACATTAGTTAATTTCTATCGTGAAAATTAAATACTTCGTGAAAAAAATATTCTAGAATGAATTTTCTTCCATATTCTATTAAATTTCTTCTTTTACTTCAAACAGTCTTTGATCTTTACGACAAGATCCATCACCTTTCTCACGGCAGCGCAAAAACCCTACAATTGTATTTATTATAAAGGGATTATAAATATAAAAGGACTGTAGGCTTCACTCATTTGTTAACATTTTGCGCCCCCACAATAACAAATTGCCCTGAAGGGTACTCTGTAATTACCTCTCTCCACGGGGAATTACTTATTAGTATCGTAAATACTACTGAGCGAACAATGTTCTACTACCGGTGTTGGCATTTAAAACCATTGGAACGTATTTCGTGGTTTTATCAGTTTCCTCTAAACGCACTAAATGTATGACCGGATTACTTCTGATTATCGAGCTCTCCAAAAACTAATTTTGGACCACGCAGTATAGCAATATCTTTCAGCAATAAATCTTATACATTCACATTTTTGTTTACATAAATTAAAAAAAAAGACGTATTAAATTCGATGAGTATATATAAAAACATTTACTCTTAAAAACACTTATCTATTACTAAGTACCTTCATACGCTCGTGTGTTAAAATTACATAATATAGAACAAAACTGTTCTGGCCAAAGTATCCTGCCATCTTTTAAACCGCGACAGCAGTGACATGTGACAGTTGATGGCAAACGTGCCTCCTTGTACGGCGCCTTCTTATTTATTCTGAGAAATGGAATCTACTATATCAGCTTCAAGACTTCTAACTAAGGCGTCGTTGTTTTGGGAAAATGTTTTGTGAGTAAATAATTGCGTTGCGTTGGAGAACCCTTTTTTATTTAAAATTGAGTTCAAATTAGATAAAAGTGAAGACACCCTTTTGAACAACAAATATGTTCATAAAGACAATCCTTCTGGAACATAAAATTATAATAATTCAGCGTAAAAAACAGGTGAGGAGACTACCGATGATAGTCGACCCCTATTCCCAAAAGTTTACGATGCCATTACTCGACTAGGTTTATATGGAATCACATAATAAATCCTTTCGCATCGGCTGAAAGTGACGTAGGACTAAATTCATGATAAATAACACGCGATAAAACAAAAATTATACGCTTGTATCATAAAAAACACGGGTTGTCGTCGGAGTCGTTGGTGAGTACTGCCAACGGTCCCATTTATGCAGAGCTATTAATCGTCCTTACTATGATAAAGTCAGGAATAGCCAACCAGCCAGTGAAATAATGCGTCTACGTGACGACCGCACCGACTGACGGTGCGCGCGACACGTTCCGACATTATTTATTGGATATGCTGATGAGTTTATTAGATATCTCTCTCCTTACCTTTTCTTTGAACTCCTGGGGAACGACTGAGCTTCGTAAATTAACCTTAGTTTTCAACATAAATCTCTCTATCTCAATATTCCCGGGACCACCTTTTGCGTGTTAGCAAACCGTTCCGTTAAACGCAAATAAAATCGTATCTAGAAAAACTTCAACATTTTAACCTACAATTTTCAACAATGCTTTTGCAAGCATAACAAAAATTCTTTTGTCTTAGTAAAATATTCCTCTACGATTTACTCGTAAACAAATGCAGAACTGCATATTACCGTTGTTGGTCCAGGAAATATTGTACATTCGTAATTGTGAGAGAATGTGACTTGCAAATTCAAAGTTGGTGTTTAAAATGCTCTGACAACGTACGCAAATTAGTTCGCTACTGTCGTAGAAGCTGTGTGTGGACGTGGGTTTATGCAGAGTTCCCTGAAGTTGACGTTTCGAGCTTGCGAAATTCAGTTATTCTCTCACGAAGCGAGGTCAGAATGTCCCATATCATCTTAGTGACTAACTTTTAATGTGACTTACAAGCGTTAAGGTCTAGCTCTAACACTAGGCAGTTTTAATGGAATATTACTGTGGTGAATTATCACGTGTAGAATTTCGTAAATCGGAGATTAATGATAGGTATAATTAATTAGATCCTTATTAACTCTGCGTCGTGGATGATAGTCATAAATAGGCGTAAGTTTATAGTGAATATAATTAGAGATATATTCAATAGGTTCATTTAATACAAGACTTATGAAGCATACCAATTGTTCAAAATGCCACTAAATTGTAATAGCAAACAATCATTGTAACTGCATTATTGGTGCTACGATAAACTAACCAAGACAAACAACTTGCTTTGTTTGAAGAAATATAGCTTGTAGGATTTATTTAAATAGGTAGACCTACACCCATTCAGAATAAAAAAACAGACAATGTAAGCAGATGAAAACGCGGCAGTGTCTTAAAACTCAAATAAAAAGACAAGCGAGTTTGTCACATGCGGTGCAAATCAGATTTTTATGAGATGCATAATATTTCTGATATGCGGACATATATTTCCCGCCGTTTTGCAGGAAAACTTTTTTCCAGAGGTGAGATATTCCTCGCAATATCCCCCGCATTGGAGCCATGAACGCAGGACGGGTGTCGCGGTAAATTATGGCCATTTATTACCCACTTTCGTGGCGATTACGACTCGACGTAGACTAATAACAACCTCAAAAAGCGCGACACGATTAGTTTATTACCACTCAAATACAAATTATACAGATTATGGTTAGATTTCGACGACATGAAGTGTATACAATTAAGTATGATGAGGGTTGGGGTGCGGACATATAAATTAACTGAATTATTATTGTAATGCAGAGACTCATGTAAGCTTACGTAAGTTTGTTTTCTTCCCAGGAACTGCTTCCACTAGAGATTCGACTGGAAATCACTGCTCGAGAAACTTTACACGCACTCAGGTAAAGTTCTTTCTTAGTTGTTAAGTGCTATAGAATTTCATGGAATTTTATAAAAGTTTAAAGATATTTCTTTTATTTTCAGAGCAACATTGCTGCACACCCACTGGCACTCCTTTACTTTGCTAGCAGAAGAAGATATCTACACTACACTGTCCCTACGGAAAGACTTGTCTTCAATAGTAACAGCTCCGCCTTTAGATCCGAAATGGTTATCGCTTCCAAAAAAGTTCTCGCGCCACGTTCTTTTCAGGTAGGTAATTTAATTTATTTTGAGTGATATTCTTTTAAAATTTTGTTGAGAACATCTTAAATTGTTGTGAATTTAAAGCTTCAAACTATTGGCTATCGAAATATAATAAAACTCTATTGCTCTAGCAATAGACTTTTATTATTATATGAAACTTTATTGCGACAGTGTGAACAACAATAGTACTCCAATTTATTTTGTGTGTGCAGGCGGCTAGCTGAGATATCAAGGCTGACCCGAGGCGTTGTTGTCTTGATATGTGATGTCAATTACGCTAAGCTCGTTATGGATGAGGCCAAGCGTCTTAATATGCTCGAAGGAAACTTTTTCTGGATTTGGCTAGATGCTTCAAAAGACGTTGATATCTTCCACAATATAAGTAACAGAACCCTTTATACCGAAGATAATGATCAAGATACAGAAAGCTTAAAGGATAATGATGAAGCACTAGTATACGAACGCTTTGACCGCAGTAAACGAGGCGATACTGACAATAATACGATAGAAGATCAAAAAGACCCCGACACTTTGATGAAAACTGATAAAATCGTAGAAGAAAATTTTATCAGTGATGAAAATTATGTAAAAAATAGTTCTATAAATTCAAATTTTCGTCGTATAAATCGAAATGTCAACATTTCAGAAGCACACAGTGTAAACAAGAAATTATTACATTTAAATTTTAGTAAATCGTATGTTAGTAATCGCAATATTAGTTCGGGAAGTATGAAAAATGATAATGTAAATAACAAAGGCGTTGAAACTTCTAAAATCGAAAACAATTCAATTGCGAAGGGAATGCCCTTTCATAATAGAAATAATAGTAGACGTAATAGTTATAGAGAAATGAAAAATGAATCTTTTAATAAGTATGTAAATAGCATAGATGTAGATGATGCGAATGTAGATAAATATGTAATGTTGGGACGAGATGATATAAATAGAAATGATGATGATACTAGAAAAATAAATGATAGAATAGGATTATCAAGTGATATTAGTGATTTCATAATGAATCCCAAGGTGCATGCGTCTTCGGTGCATAATTTTAAAGACAAAACTGAAAAAAGAAGTGACAAACATTTAAAAAAGGATGAATTAATAGACAAAGAAAGAGGAAATATTAAAGATAACATAACTGTGATCTTCAAAAGCCTTCCTGTTGGACTATTGGCTCTGCATCCACAGCCAGTAAAAATAGGTAAGTAGCAACCAGCCTGATATTAAAATTAATATATATACGGATTTGTTTTTTACTTACGATAAGATTTATTTAAAAACGCAGTAGCATCCAGTAATTCTTGGAACCAAAATGGTATCCTGTGTTCGATATTCTGCGAGATTTAACTTTAGATTGATACGATCAAAGTTTAGTGCTTCCGAAGCTACAATGAGCTGACTCGAATGGTCCTCTAGATTAATGTAGGTTTGTACAAAAGATTACATGAAAGGCTTTACGTGACGTTATTGGGATGCGATTGAATCGTGTTCATTTTGTGGCCTACAGTGATTTGAGTGTGAAAGTTCTGGCTACCATCATACATTTTCAGCGGGCATCAACTTTTGTTTCTGAAAGTTGATACAAGGATTAACTTTTAGAAGCGGAGGTTATTGTTCCCTGAAAACGTTTTTGCTGTGTGAGACAGTGATTAGTTAGAGAGGTTTGTCAAACCATTTATAAAAAACTTCTTACAAAAAAAATACAACCGAAACCAATGTAAAAAAACGCATAAAAATGCAAAATAACTTTAATTTCGGAAGTCGTTGTTAATTAAAGAAGAGACAAAACTATTATAAAAACACCGACTTCCGAAATTAAAGTTAATTCGTACTTTTTAGCGATTTTTTTGTTACATTGTTGTCGTTTGTATTTTTTTATAAAAAGTTTTTATTTTACACTTTTTAGTTATGGAACCACCACTGAAAAATACTCCTCAGTCAAACTTTAATACCTCATAGCCAGAGTGAACCTCATAAATTCTAATAATTTTCAAGTACGGTTAGGTTACATTAATTTATTACAGAGTTCCGATACCTACCTTCCAGTTTCATCATCAGATCAGTTCGATATTATATTCCCCCTCTTCTTTCAGTCAGTCATCGACTACACGTATAAACAAAGCAAATTTACTTGTTACGTAATTTCTGCTGTGATCCTATGAGAAGTTCCGTTCCATATCTTCAAAAAACATCAACTTGGAAGCATATCCTTTCAATCAAAAAAATAATTTTCAAAATCGGTTCACAATTGACCGAGAAATTGGTGAACATACATAAAAAAACATACATTCACCCGAACATAGGACCTCCTTCATTTTGAAGTCGATTAAAAATAATGTATTATTATGTACAGATCCGGCATTTATACGTGCAGCAGTGCGGATGACAGTTGGTGCACTGAGACGAGTGCTGCATGCTTGCGACGCGTGGTCTGCCCAAGCGCAGTTTTTGAGCGATGCCACTGCATCCTGCTGGGAAGAAACGAGCGATGCTGCCGCTGACTTTTCTACGGAATTTGTAAGGTAGTCTATCCTTGTTTTTTTTTTCAAAGTGGCGTTATACATCATTTTATCGGTTCAATGTCCTTAGTTATACTATAAGCTGATTTACAGTAAAGCAGGTAATTGTTTCGAGAATAATTTTTTACATTCACAAAATAATCGTAAGGGCCCAGCAGGGTCGAAGCCTACTGGGGCCATGGGTAGTGTGAAAACGAAACCCGGGGCCCTGGGACGAAGGCAACGAAGGAACAGGAGTGGGTTTTTAGTCAGTAAAAGTCTGACACTATCTCCCGCTCCGCCCAAGCGATTTGTCATTAGATTATTTTCCTACCTAAAAAAAAAAAACCTTCACAAAACCATATAATTGCTCGATATATTGTTAAGTGTATCGTAGTGCAGTGGCGCTAGCGCTCTTTAAAACTCAGTAAGTACTACTGTATTCCGTCGTTTTAATTTCAATAATAAAATGAACGTTATAACCACGAATAATTATAATGCCGGCACGGAAACCAATTTCAAATAATGACTGTTAAAAACTGAACATTTTAATCGGAGGCGCCCAATAAAATAGATAATGGTGCCAAAATTATTCAGCAGAAATATCTTTTGTCAACTGCTGAACTTTGTGCTAAGTTAGAAAGCTGCTAATGACCTCGATTTAAGTTGTGAAAGAACCTTGAGGATATCGAGACCAGTGACGGCGGTGAGTGATCACTGCTCATACCGTGACGGAGCCCTGCTATTGCCGGCGTCTTATTAAAATATTAATTTTGATAACGCCCGAGGATCTGAACCGCAAATTAATGGATGTCGATTCTTTTGACCTCGCTATTATTGAGGTGATAATTGAAGATTACAACAGCATGTTTTCATGTCAAGGCTCATGGCAATAATGAAAAACTCCATGTGGTTTGAATCAGTAAGAATCTATCTATTGACTGGCCTGTTGGTCTAGTAGTTAGTGGCCCTGACTGCTATGCCGGAGGTTGTGGACCCAGGACAAATGTTTATGTGATGAGCACGATCATTTGTTCTGTGTCTGGGTGTAATTTATCTATAATATGTATGTATTTAGAAATAATAAGTATGTATATCAGTTGTCTAATACTCCTAACACAAGCTCTGCTTAGCTTGAGACTAGACAGCGTTATGTGATAGTTGTGGAATATTATCATTATTTCCTTTATTTGTTCAACATACATAAACATTTTTTTTTAAACAAAACTCATAAAAAAAACATTTAAAAATATAAAAAATAGTAGCACACCGGCATCGGGAACAGTTATTATTATTATTATTATCTAGATGAACCATCTGACCAAAAGAAAAGCTTCTTGAATTACTTGCTAAAGTTCTCTCTCAAAATAAACAAGCAAATTAGGGAAATAATGTTGAGTCAGTAACAAGCTTCTAATAGTTAAAGTAATTGAATCAATACTATAATTGACACGCCAACGACGCCATGCTGTGTTTAAACTTAACGCTCTATCAATAAACGTTAATTTAACCATCGATTTAATTAGCCGTTAAAACTTAACAGCTAGTAAATTAGTGCTGAATGTGAATGTAAATAAACTTAGACTTGAAAGTAAGACGTGGTTAAGGAAAACAATTAAGACGTTTTACAGTTATTAACTATTGAGACATTCGAGCAACGAATGATAATAGAAGGGTAACCAGCGAGGAACATCACCATAAAAGCAAATTGACTAGCGGGTCCAAGAACGAGGCGAGATTACTTTTATAGTGACTCTATCTTAAAGAGCAGCTCGTGGCTTTATATCGGTGGCCGCATTACGCTACATAAAGCCTTATCTAGTAGACATCGTTGGTCACCCGCAGTAACCTACACCATTCGTTTCGTATAACGTAATCCGATTCCTGGCATTGTTACATGAATGTTCTACACTTCCGTCGTGTAAGTACTTTCTTGATATTAACCTAAAGTCTCTAAATTCAAGCGAAGTTAGAAACCAATACTTTTTTTTAAAGTTAGTTAAGTGCATAAATATTATCATCCTGTAGGATGATTTAGGACATTGGGTAGGGATCGTTAACTGCTTTTTCCATAATATATTGCTAACCATTTCCAGTAACGTAGGTACCCTAATAAAGTCAGGTTTATTCAGATGAATCGTACCCTAATATTTTTATATTTCAGGAATAGGTTGTTAGGCAACACAAATGTTTTATGACAAATGATATTTATTTTGCAAATATGTTTAAAAAACACTTTTACACGTAATTTTTTTTTTCCGTCATTTTAATCTAAATGAAGCCGGTGTTTCCCAGCTGACTACCTTGAGAAGAAACACTGAAACAAACTTAGGGGTCAAAGTCTCTTTTAAAGTTCATACAGTAAATATGTAATGGTCAAATCACATGACAACTATGCAGATTTGTCTGAGATGGTCTTTTGAAGAAAGAACCATACAGATTTGAGTGGACCTGTCCAGTCAGTGGAAGCATTTCTCAGCATTCGCAAAGCTCAACTCAGGATTACTAAGGAGCAACTTGACGAACAATACCAAGGAAAGGACATTTGGGTGGGCCGCAGAAAATACTCAAATTGCCAGACATACGTTAAAATGAAATGGAATGAATGAATGAAAAGGAAAAAATTCAACTATATTTTTCTTTTATTATTCTGAACGTGAGGATTATTCACGTTCATAATAATAAAAGAAAATATATAGTTTACAAAATGTAACACTTAGTAAAGTAAATATTTATGTCAAAAATTAATTGAGAAAAAAAAATTCAAATAGCAAAATAAAAATAATCTGCAATGTCTAATTGTAAATAATAATAATAATAAAAAGTACAATTGAAAATAAAAACAAAAGAAAAAAAAATAACGCTATGATTCTATGACGCCATGTTTCTCTGATACCAAATAAAAAAATAAACAGTATTCAAAGCGTCTAAGAAATATTATTAATTATAAATATTTTACAAACAATTTTAATCAAAATCCATTTCAATTATGTTTTTGCATTTTTTTTTATGAAAAATCACATTTAGGCAGTAATCAAGAGAGAAGTATTCAATAAAAATTTTGTATGGGAAAAATAAAGAATTTAGCTTGCTTTTATTATAGACTGGAGTTGACCGCATTCCACTTGAAGCCAAACGGGAGCACTAGCTCCGCAATAGGTTAGGATACGCTTGAAATACTCTCGGAAAAAATCTTGGCATATTCCATTTCCTTTTATTTTGTTTTAGCCGAGTTTACCACCACCGCCATTCACTTCTTTAATAAAGTTCTGATTAAAGAGCTCTAGAATCTATTCATCTTTTACAAAATCTGTTTACTCGTAGAAGGAAAGAAAGAAAAAGTTGCAATTACCTTTTGATTAAAGTTTATGAGAGTTAAAGAGAAAGTATTTAGATAATTAAATGCGTGGGTGATAGTAAACTGTTTAAGTTTATTTATTGCTTCGTTGTGCGGTCCGTCGCGTTGCGCCGCATTACCTGACAGTGACGAGGGTATTACGACTACCAAATTGCGCAGACACCTCACGGAGTTTATGGTGCCTTTTAAATGGAACAGTCGTGGATCCGTACACCTACCCGCCCCAGCACATTTTTGTCTCCATCTCAATTAACATATCACTGACCCCACACATGTTTGATCTTTAAACCCAAAGGATGGGCATCCTATGGTGTTTAGAAATAGTTTCTAACATATGTATTTCATTTAAATTCAGTTTAAGTTTGTGACTCCAAACTAACCTCAGGGGACTGGTAATTTAGACGGGTACAGGATAATAGACGATACTTCACTACACGTGCTCCGGTTGAGAAATTTTAATTAGCTTGTTTTAATGTACTTACCTGTAATTTGTATCCATATAAGCTGTACATTTAATATTATAAATAAAACAGTCTGGGTAACAGAGAAGCTCAAAGAAACAAAGAAATCAACTATTCATATACCTAATGCGAAATTCATGCAGGTATGGACAAAAATGTAATCCAGAATCACGCTACACGGTATCGTGTCGGTACGTGTATACGTAGCGTGTGAAAAACGCGTAAAAACAAAAGAGTGGCACGTGACATGTCACGTTCATGTCATATCAGTAGCCTTCATATTTCAATTCAAAAGAAAAATATAATAAAACTGCAAACACGTTCGATGTGTACCCACAAGCTCCCGCTGGATCCAATATGTGCTGAGGTCAGAGAGTTACAGCAATTTCGCAAACATGTCTCTTCGGGTCTAGGGAAGGCCACTCAGAAAATCAATGGGATACAATATTTTACTCGTGTCTTCCCACTTCATTTATCAATGAACTTGAAACTTTCTGAGCTTGAAACTTTAGATATCGCTGTTCAGTTGGATCTTGACTGTCACTTCATAGTCCGGTTTCAGTTTGTTTATTAATTACAAGTTATAGGCGCTTTGAATAATAGATTAGGAATATTTCTAAGTTTTTTTGGTAAGGCGAACTAATGAGTTAAAAATTAACCTCTTGGCAAGAGTGCAGTATCGTTGACTGTTTCAGAATCTGTAGAAATACATTTCCAAAATAAACAATTAAGCATTGTTAAGATCGCAGCAGGAATGAAAATATCCACAGTAGAACTAAGGTTACCGACATCATCATTATCATCAGCATTTCAGCTGAAAGACGTCCACTGTTGGACATAGGCCTCCCCCAAGAGACGCCACAACCACCGATCCTGTGCGTCTCGCATCCACCGTACTCCCGCGACTCTCACCAGGTCGTCGGTCCACCTTGTGGGAGGTTACCGACATAGCCCGAAGAATCTCCAAACTTAAGTGGCAGTCGGCAGGGCACATTGCTTGTAGAACAGATGGTCGATGGGACCGAAAGGTTCTGCAGTGGCGATCACATAAAGGAAGACGCAGCGTTTTAAGGCCTCTCACAAGATGGACTGATGACCTGGTAAGGGTCGCGGTAATGGATGCGAGACGCACAGGACCAGTTGGTACTGTGACGACAATTGGGGGAGGCCTATGTCCGACAGTGGATAACTGATCTACAAAGGCATTTCTTTTTACGTGAGCAATTATTTCTTTTGTACAAGGTAGAAAAGTATACCTCCTCTAACCTCATTCTTCCAAATAGAATAAATTGGTTCTAATTTAGCTCTTACGTGATTTGAGTGTAAAGCCAATGATGTAAACTACTCGTACCTAGAAAGGATTTTGTTGGTTACGTCGCGAATAATCCAGAACGAGGAACAGATTTTCTAGAAAATCTAGGATACAATATTCGAAATTGCTTTTGAAATGAATTTTTTTTAATGGGATATTTTTAAATGCACATCAAAGAACTTATTTATATTCATCAATTAATATTAATGAGAGCATATCCACTAATTCTATACCAAATATTAATGAACTTTTTTACAATTAGAAAGGGATTTGGTGCACCCGGACTCGGACAGGTTAGGTTAGAAGGGGCCACCCCCTTCATCGTTATTTTTTTCACCACCCAGAAGAGCCTATATTTTTATATATACGAGTAATTAGCATTTTTAGTGAAAAAACGTCGTGAGTTTATAAAAAATATATGTAATAGATTTATTGTGCGCTAGTTATTATTAGATGTGCAATTATGCATTCATAAAAAAGCTTCATTATCATCATCATCATTTCAGCCGAAGGACGTCCACTGCTGGACATTAGCCTACCCCAAGTGTCGCCACAACGAGCGGTCCTGTGCGTCTCGCATCCATCGCATTCCTGCGACTCTCACTAGAAAAGCGCCCCTTTTAAATAAATAGCAATGTGTCACAAACATAAATTTTTGCTAAGATAATAATATTTAGAAACAACTATTTTGCTGTATAATTACATAATTATTATTTTTGATTAAGTTTAGATTAGGTTAGGAAGGTTTTTTGATTTTTTACTAACTTAACACCACTCAAAACCCAAGCAAACGCGCGTGATTTCGCGTCATTTAGGTTAAACGCTAGCGTCCGCATAGATTATAAAATATTGAGCGTTTTATTTATAGAGTATTTATCCAAGTACATACTTAAGAAGTATCATAAAGTAGTCTAGTAAATATCGAAAATAATCAAACCTTTCCGTTATTCCATACCTATAGATATCCATAAGTTAAATACTACCCATTATTAATTAAATACACCAGTGCAAAGCCGGTGAGACTTGCTACTTAAAAGTTTAGTTTTTAAAAGCCTAAACAATTTTATGTAACGCAATGTATGCAAGGTACAGAATACTAAATCAGATTTAGTGAGGTTCAATACGTGGCTTTTCAACCCGTTTTAGCTCATCTTGTCCATAAATATTGAACAATGGGCACTATTAAGAAATAGTTTAGGAATATATTACTTAATTTGAATTTATAGTGGCGATTTTACCTAAGATTGATTTGCGCCCTTATTTTTATTACTGGGATAAGCTTAACTCAGTGGAACCACTCGCCCTTCTAATATAAACTATCGGCACGTCTCGTTTGTTATTGGTAAGGAAGACGTTAGGATTGCTCTATCTTTAAGGGTCGAATCCTAACACCACGCGAGGGGAACACTCTCCCCCGCCCATGGCTCCGCCACCAGCGGTGTCCGACGCGGACCACGATGGCGACGACGACGATAACGCTCCAGAGGTGACCGAGGTAGAGATGAGAGTGGCGGTACGAAGGCTGAGTGCCAAAAATACCGCCCCAGGACCCGACGGCTTGCCTGGGAAGGCATGGGTCCTGGCCATGGAGGCTCTCGGGCCTCGACTAAGAGGGCTCTTCAGCGCATGTATGGAGAGGGGCCAGTTCCCACTTCGCTGGAAGACGGGGAAACTGGTCCTTATCGCGAAGCCGGGGCGCCCCGCGGACTCTCCGTCCGCGTACCGGCCCATTGTGCTGCTCGACGAGGTGGGCAAGCTCTTTGAAAGAGTAATTGCAGACCGCCTCGTCGCACACCTAACACGGGTGGGGCCGGATCTGGCGGACGGCCAGTTCGGCTTTCGCAGGAGGCGCTCCACGGTGGACGCCATCATGTGCGTGCGAGCTCTCACGACGGGGGATGCAGTGGCCCAGGGCAGGTGTGTCGTGGCGGTGTCTTTGGACATCGCCAACGCCTTCAACTCCCTGCCTTGGAGTAGCATTGGGAGGGCACTCCGGTATCACCGGATGCCCGACTACCTCTGTCGTGTGGTCGAGGCGTACCTGTCAGACAGGTACATAACCTACCCCGGTCACCAGGGGGTGTGGGAACGTCGAGAGATGTCGTGCGGTGTTCCGCAGGGATCGGTACTAGGGCCGCCCTTGTGGAACATCGGATACGATTACGTGCTGCGCGGCGACCTCCCTGACGGGGTCAGCGTGGTCTGCTACGCAGACGACACGCTGGTCCTGGCGCAGGGAGAGTCGTACCAGGCGGCGGTCGAACTAGCGACACGCGGGGTCGCGACGGTCGTTGGCAGGATCCAGGAGCTGGGACTCGAGGTGGCATTGCACAAGTCCGAGGCCATGTGCTTTCACGGCCCTCGGAACGCGCCACCACCGGGTTCCCGGCTAACGGTGGGAGGAGTCCACATCGGCGTCGGGTCAACGATGAAGTACCTGGGACTCGTTCTCGACAGCCGATGGGATTTCGACGAGCATTTCCGACGTCTGGCTCCCAAACTAAATCGGACTGGGGCTGCTCTCTCGCGGCTCCTGCCCAACCTTGGGGGTCCAGACGCCTCCTGCCGGAGGCTCTACGCGGGGATCGTTCGGTCCATGGCCCTTTATGGCGCGCCGGTGTGGGCGCCGGGGCTGCGGAAGCAGCCGGCGGCCCGGCTGAACGCGTGCCAGAGGGTCATGGCCATACGGATGGTGCGAGGATACCGGACGATTTCCCGCGAAGCGGCGACCCTTCTTGCTTGCCAGCGACCGTGGGAACTGGAGGCAACAGTCCTTGCACTCATGCACGAACGGCGCATGGAGATGCAACGCCGGGGCGAAACTCCGCTGCCGCAACAAGTCGCGGCATGGCGGACAGAGTTCCGGCGAGTTCTCATGGTGAAATGGCGACAGCGACTGTCGCGACCCCGTGCTGGGCACGCCACAATTATGGCGGTAAGTCCCCTCTTTGAGGCGTGGTTGGAAAGACCTCACGGCGTCCTCACATTCCGCATGACGCAGGTCCTCACCGGACACGGTAAGTTCGGGAGGTTCCTGCACCGGATTCGTGCGGAAACGACGCCCGGGTGTCGCCACTGTGTGGCCCACCCGGAGGACACGGTGGAGCACACGGTGGAGGTGTGCCCCGCTTGGGCAGAGCAACGCCGTGACCTCGTGAGGGCAATCGGCGGCGGTGATCTCTCGCGCCGGGCCTTGGTTCAGGCCATGCTCCGGAGCGAGGAGGAGTGGCAGGCGGTCGCCTCCTTCTGCGAAGCAGTAATGCTAGCTAAGGAGGCGGCCGATCGCGTGAGGCAACGGTCCTTACGCTCCAACCGCCGCCGGGATTCCGATCCCGATTTCCGGCCACCGTAGGCGCGGGCTTGTAGACGGCGAGCAATGGGTGGCTCGCCGTCTGACCGTCCGGTAACCGTCCGGACCGAGCCCAAGTCGTCGACGGCGCGTTTTGTTCCACGCGCGCCTCAAGGAGATGTCAGCAAATCGTAGGGGCCCAGCAGGGTCGAAGCCTACTGGGGCCACGGGTAGTGTGAAAGCGGAACCCGGGGCCCTGGGACGAAGGCAACGAAGGAACAGGAGTGGGTTTTTAGTCAGTAAGAGTCTGACACTATCTCCCGCTCCGCCCAAGAGCGGGGATGTCATTAGGATGATTTTCCCACCCAATAAAAAAAAAAAAAAAAAAAAAAAAAAAAAAAAAAAAAAAAACACCCACTTTACTCACATACGATATGAGTGTACAATTAAATCTTATTCGTTTTCTAATGTAATAAATATTTGATCCCACTGAACTTTATCGCGAGAAAAATTGATGTTATATGTAGGTATAAAAATTACAAGTTTTATGATGTTAGTGAAATTAAATAAAACGCCTTTAAAACTACACGTTTTACTGCCGCTACTGCTTTAGAGTGTTTTTAATATCGTGCGGTTTTGATCACGCATGCGGGATTGCCCCGCACGCGTAACCCCCACAAATGTTCATTTCACACAAGTATTTATTGTAATGCGTGGAATACGCACGCGGGACGCGTTTTTTTGCATTACGAAATTTTCTGCATGCGGGGCAATCCCGCATACAATACAAAATTCCAGACGTCTGAGGTATATACCTACTCAAGTATTGACGTTTTAGTCAGTACATACAAAAAATAAATAGTACATACTTACCTGAAAAAGTTAATCACAAAAAAGTTTCAATTTTTCATTAGCCTTAAGTATTCATTTACTTTGCCTCTTTTATTCTTTTTATCTGTTTTGTTAATGTTACTGTTGTGTAGTATTGACAAAATAGAGAGTCTTAAATCAGGTCATGTATCTAGGTGAGACATTCAAGGACCCTCGCTCTTGACCCCAGTGGCGTTGGAAGGCACACGCTCCGAGGAACGTTATTCAATAAAATACGTGATCGGCATCCGATCTTAACCCTATTCACAATCTCAGACATTGCCGTAATGTATCCCGAAGAAGCGCGTAAATGCTTGGGTTCCGCCAAATGATAAATGAAGCTTGTATCAAATCAATTCTCTTCTTTTTGTAAATCATGAGCTCGCTATGATGAGACGTTTTGTTCGGAATATCACCGTCATTTTGGACGTTTATTATCATGTTGGCGCTGATACAGTCGTTTGTATACGGTCTATTTGGACAAGAATGTGAATTTATGAACGAATTTGCGACATGTGAATAAAGCGTTTTTGTTTTTTGCCTTTTTAGCAATGTTCTATTGTTCCACCTTTGGGCAAAAGGTTCCTCTTTCAGTTTTCCCGGTGAGTTGAATCCTCCGACCAATTTGGCGTAAACGTCTCTAAGCTGTCAAACTAATTTTATTTACATAGATAAATACAGTAAACCACGTTTATATATTTTTATTTTGTACAGAATTATGCGGTCTAATGTCCTGCAAAACTCTATTGAAAAAGGAAGACCTTCCAACCAGATAGAGGGTGCTGTATCTGGTCTGGTCAACTACTTAATTGTTTTCGGATTATTTTATATGTTCTAATCGCATGGAGAATTCTAATATCTCTGTGTATGATTTTAAGTTCCTATGGTGTCCAAAATGATAACAATATTTATGATATTATAAGTAATATATCGTCATTATTAAGTACATCATTTCTTTGCTTTCATAATTAATATATATATATTATATTGTTTGTATTATATGCAATTTATTAGTTTATGTATTGTATATACTCGTATGTAAAAAACACACCACGAACTACCTGCGTATCTTTTTTTCTTCTTCTCTATCAAATCCATCCAAAGGTTGTCTGTAAAAATCGCTTTTAGCGATAAGACCGCCCATTGTGACACCCTATCAATTTTAATTTCCTAATGTAATTTGCATTTTTGGTGTACAATAAAGAATATCTATCTATATTTCCGTAGATTAAAAACAGAGCTCACAACTCTTTTCTGAAATTACTTTAGAATCAACAAACAAGACTGAAAGTATTTTATTTAAAACTCTCAAGCGTACATTTCAAAGTAGGTACTTTTCAAACTTTTCCATCGTTAGTATTGTTTGGTTCTGGCCTAGTAAAAAATGTATGCTTTAGCGGCAAGTTTTTACCCAGCGTTTACTTTCCCACTCCATTTGAAATCACCGAGTTACTTTAGAACTTTAGAAAATAAAGGACAGCTCCTGAGATAGTTTGCTCTTACGCTACGACAAGTGACTAATAGCATTGCCTTCATTCACTGGCGCTTAAATTAGTTCGTACTTTCTTCCAATTTGAAACTAAATAGCTTGCATTCCGTCTACCTTAACAGGAGGTAATATGAAAGTCTCTGAACTCATAAAACATTCCTTTTCTGTTATGAACTTTAGATTTTAAGTCAGAATTTTACCTAGATGTTTCTTGATATTTATCAAAATAGGTATATTATAATCTTATTTGATGAAAATGGAAACTGTCCGGAACACCAATTCGTTTAATTAAATCCTTTAAATACAGAGTTAACCAAATAATTAGACTGCGCACAACCGTTTTATATTAATTAGTGTTGCTGGACAGTGCAGTCATTAAGGTTAATCCGCCTACTTTGCGGCAATACATCGCATCGCTGCCGTAGGTAACCCCTATTGCTGCCTACTGTATTAATTGTTTTTGTCAGAAACCTAATAATATTGAGCACTAACTTATGCCTACGTCTACGAGCTATCTAAAATTAACGAGACTAAATTAGAACCACGTAAGTATATTTATATATAATATATTTGGGAAAAATCCAACTGGATTACATTATCATAAATCGGTCGGAACTGCACGGCAGCAAGTTTTGGCAGACGGCCAGGCTGTGCAGGCTGACTCAACGAAATGATCGCCATCTATTGACATGACTTGACGCAGATAGTTCCCTTTTTAGTTCATTCAGAAATTAGGGCAGCTAAGTAGGTCAGGTCACTGGCGAATACAGTTTTACGCACTCTACGCTTAGCGGCCATTACAATGCTTCCTTGTCCACAATCATTTTCCTTTTTATTGCGCATGTCGTGACAACTTAACCGTCTCTTCTTAGAAACCAAACTTCCATTGTTTCCTCCACGTGCCCGGGTTTTCTGAAGAGGGCCCACGGGCGTTCATTTGTTCGACTCGAGGAAATTTAACTATGCAAACAATGCGTTTACCAACAATAGTCGAAAAAAGGTAACGTTGATCAGCTTCCATGTTGAGTTAGGAAAGTATCTTTTAGTATACAAATAACGCCTTTAATTTTAACTTTTTGGAAACAAAGTTCTTTGGCTTGTTCGGAAAATCCCTTTGGTTTTACGCACAAGGAATAATAATGGTTGGTAGACATCTGCTGCTCTGGCTTTGGGAATCTCGTGTTTTGAGCCGGCTGGCTGGGGAGACGTTGTCGGGCGTTTGCTCTGAGTCTAAATCCGGGATTAGAGACGAGTGAAACTTTCAACAGCCTTTGGTCCGACCGTTTAACAAACATTAAACAAAGACAAAACATTCCGTGTCTGTATTTGTATAAAATATTATTAATAGTTACAAAATACATTATATGTTTTATTTTTCCTTTTTTATTAACTTTAGCTTTTTTTTATTGGGTAGGAAAATCATCTTATGACAAATCCCGCTCTTGGGCGGAGTAGGACATAGTGTCAGACTTTTAATAACTAAAAATCCCACTCCTGTTCCTTCGTTGCCTTCGTCCCGGGGCCCCGGGTTTCATTTTCACACTACACATGGCCCCAGTAGGCTTCGACCCTGCTGGGCCCCTACGATTTGCTGACATCTCCCTGAGGCGCGCGTGGAACAATACGCGCCGTCGACGACTTGGGTTCGGTCCGGTCGGTTTTTGCTTGTGAATTATATCGTTGAATTGTGATGCATCAGAGAAATGTAGGAATGAGTGATGCCGCTTATAGAGCCACTCGTGTATTTCATAGCAAACTTAATTCTATTGCTGCAAACGTTACGTTTTGATAATGTGTCTAATGTGTCAACATACTATTTCCTCATAAACCAATAAACATCATCTGAACACGATATTTTTTTATAAAACAATCGCAACAGAAATTTTCAGTCCCCAACAGTTTCATTGTCGCAGGACATTTTTCAATTTTAAATACTAGTACCAAAAAGGCATTTCTGCTTGGGCAATTATAAGAGCTATATTTAAAAATAGAACATTAAAATACTGAAAAGAGCCTGGGTCGTGTGGTCAGTGTTATTTTAATATTTTGTGCGGGTCGAATGCGGGTATCAGCGGGCCGACACGGATATTGCATGTTCACACCCGTTTCCTCGACTGAGGGCAGAAAACCACACAATTATGTAACTTAACTACTATATCTACGTATAAAAACATATTTCCGTGCACGTATGGAAGCTTTGGGAATTAAAGGAAAATATTGTGTCAACCGTTCTATCTCTTACGTTTGTTCTTATTTTTAGTAATCCACCACATTTTCCCTATAACCTAGCTTCTATTATATAATCATTTTGTATCTATGCAATGCCAGAAAATGTTTATAACATATATTTATTTTTAAACGTTATGGTTTTTATTATTGTAATAATACATTTTGATACAAGTGGAGAAAGTTTGTCATTGCAGCCGTGGTGAAATTCATTTGAAAGTATTTTTTTACCTCGATCATAATAACTGGCTGTTTAACATCTAAAGAATTCTCATCAAATCTTTAATTCAACATTTTTTTCACAAATAACACAAATTTATAAGTTAATAAATAATATTTAATATACTTTTTTCCTGCGCTTAACCTTTGATACCTTTGCTTCTCCTTCAACCTTGTAGGTCAAACCGTCATACATCCTAATGTTAAAAATAGAAATTCAAATATTTGAATTTAGAACACAGATAATTGTTTATTTGTTGGTTATAACAAATTATTGTCTAAAAATTCATGTTTATTTATGTTATTCTGTTCATAAACACAATTTAAATTTTCATTAAATATTAAAATCTTTAAAATATCCGCCTCTGCTTAAAAAATTATAATAATCACCGTTGACCGTGACGAAATAGGAAAGAAAAAAGACCTTGTTGTGATATATAAAAAAAAACACGTGGGTGATATACATGGCATGTTGAACATAATCGTAGTGCGAAAAGAGCCAGTTTTCGAGGAAGTGTGTTCAGTATAATAACCACCCGTATATTATTTCCGTCACCGCTTCTGATATGAAATGGATAATTCCTGCAACCTTAACAATAACAGGAAATTGGATGCTGCTAGTTATAATCCAAGCTGCCATGTTCCATTTATTTTAAATTGTGCTATATCAGGACTTACTATTATTTTTGTACTCTTTATTCTACAGAATTGTTCCGACTGATACGAATATTAACCTATTTATTATCTTTATTCGAGATTGTTTTTAATTCGTTTAATGGTGGTTTCGAACTATTTATAACAGAATGCCGTCGTTTTATAAGTAAGCCTTTAATTATTGTAGATTTATTTTTAATAGATAAAAAAAGATGATTGATGATGATTTTCAAGATATCAATCATTTATGCCCCTGGCAATTTAAGGGATTATTTTAATTATTATTAGGAACTATTGTAGGAAATCAGCTGTCTCTATCTGTATGAAAAAATCTGTAGTATAAGACTTTCTAATGATATTCTAGCGTAGTCTCAATCCAAAACATAATTTATTCAATTTGTTTTCTTGTTTCATATGATCAATCTCGAATTCTTCAATACGAGCATCGTAAAATAAGTTTTAGTGCGCAGTTCAGCCTGTAACGATTTCTTTCTTATTTTTATGTCTTTTTGTTATTTGTGTCTATTGTTCACAGAGAGACACGGATATCTGCAGCAGCAGCCCTTGCCGGAGGTACGAAGCAATCTGAGCGATCACTGACGGCTTCATTTGCTCTCCTTAACTTAGTACCATCAGACATCGAAGGAGAAAATATGTGGAGACAAGTGGGACGCGTACTCGGCCGTAGCGTGAGACTGCATACAATCGTATGGCCTGGAGGTAGGCTAGTGGCCCACGGACAGTCTGATGGTGCTCGCACAATTTTCCGCATTGTCACGGCACTAGCTCCCCCTTTTGTTATGGAAGGCGAGCTCGACGAAGATGGCCAATGTCTCCGAGGTCTTCTATGCCACCGACCACAAACGTCCGACCGAGATAATCTTACCCTCGCGTTCAATGAATTGGAAAGGGAAAGCGATCAAGATGATTTTTTCTTTCCAACGTCGAAACCCGTATTCACTAAAATGGAAACGCATTGTTGTTACGGGCTTGCAATGGATCTACTGGAAAACATAGCTCAAGAACTAGAGTTCGATTTTCATTTATATATCGTAGAGGACGGATTATACGGATCTAGAAAACTCATCAAACCGTTTCACCGAATATTTGAATATAAAACGGTTGCGAGCGAATATGCCCCGATAAACTATCAGAGTTATCGTTCACAATACCGTAACGGTTACAAATCACTGGAGGAGGACGCAGAAGAAACGCCGTACCTATTTGATATTGAGCCAGATGAAAGCGTTGAAAAATGGAATGGTATTATTGGGGATTTAGTGTCTGGGGCAGCTCATATGTCATTTGCAGCTTTGAGTGTTTCCGCAGCTAGGGCAGAAGTCATAGACTACAGTCAACCTTACTTTTTCAGTGGGGTGTCAATACTAGCCGCCCCCAATCAAAGGCCAGATATACCGCTACTTGCATTCCTTCTTCCATTTTCACCAGAGTTATGGATCGCAATATTTACTTCTCTAAACGTAACTGCAATAGCTGTGGCCATTTACGAATGGCTCTCACCTTTTGGCTTAAACCCTTGGGGACGACAAAGATCAAAGAACTTTAGCATTTCCAGTGCGCTGTGGGTCATGTGGGGACTTTTATGTGGACATTTAGTGGCATTCAAAGCTCCTAAGAGTTGGCCGAATAAGTTTCTGATAAATGTTTGGGGTGGATTTTCTGTGATATTCGTCGCCAGTTACACTGCTAATATAGCCGCGCTGATAGCTGGATTGTTTTTTCATAATGCGGTTGATGACTACCAAGGGCGAAGTAATGTAAGTAAATTTACCTAGCTGTAGTATATGCTGGTTGTCTGAAGAGTTTCTTATAGTTATAATTATATTGTAGTGGCTGTCTTTACGAGTGGGGACGGCCAGGTCGTCGGTGTCTGAGTACTACGTCCAGCGAAATAATCCGCAGCTGGCCCAACAAATGCGTCGTTACGCCCTCCAAGACATTGAAGAAGGCATTCAGCGGCTCAGGTAAGATATTAAACGAACCTTTTCTATAGAGGCGGGTATAATAAAGTTTGTGAGTCTGGCTTCTAAATTATAATTTAACTCAACTCAAGTTATAAGTTCAGACATAAGATACGAGTATAAAATCGCTGAGATGTTAGTTTTACCGTATTATGGTAAATTTTGAACTTAATATTTAACGTTGTTTCATACTAGGTTTGGTATCTTTAGGTATTTTTTGGTAAAAACCAGTCTAGTGGTGATAAATAACTAGTAGAATATCAAATGTGTAACTCTATTTTATTGACACTGATTAAGCTTGTGAATAAGGAGGTTTGATAACGTGTAAACTTTCACTGCTGTCGAACGCTTTAATGAACGCATAATGGGCAGAATCCGCAAAATTACCACATTTGACGTAAAAATTGGTGATTACAGCTTGTGGACATTAACAGACCTCTGGAGGTTATCTCTAATTCATCCACGATTTAGGAGAAGGCGAAATCATGTAATTATATAACTAATTAATATTGTACTGTATACGCATAATGCAGGCAGTCAATATCGCATGCGGTCAATGAGATTGTCAATCCGTTAACCCACTATATTGTGGAGTCAGGAGCCAGGCCGCAAATATCAATTAATGTGAAATGTATATGAAACATTAGTCAAGTATTAATTATTAATTCTATTGTAACCCCTTTTAAGGTAATTAACTCAATGAATCGCTTTTAACTCAAATCGAAACATTAATTTTAATGAAAGGAATCGGAATATCGATAGCGAACTCGGTAATTAGATTCAAAAAACGCTTTGAATTTTTATTATCTCGTAAAATTTTCAAGCCCGCAGAACTCCGATTGCCACTTAATACCTTTTAGTATATTTGTTTTATAGTCAGATTTAGTACCCGCTTTCGTATTTCATCAATTAAGCTATAAACTGTCACCAGTCAAAACAAAGGGAGGGTTTTAAGACCGGCAAAGCCCCGAACTTCGTCAACTAAAAGCAGAGAGTTGTTGCAATGTGTCACGTCAGGTACTTTGTTGTCAGATATTTTGTACCTTATTCAGAAGTCGGATTAAGTTAACATTACTTTGCAAAAGTATGTGTTTTTATTGTAGTTTTTATTGCTGTGACAGGCATTATATTTATTATTCCACTCCGAGTTTTAGGGATCCGCTCGCTTACAGGTTAACGCGTTGCGTTTATGAGACGGCCGTCTGTTTACTTTGTAAATATTTCCAATGCCCCTGAAAATGTTATGAGCGGTGTCGGTTTCGGAATCGTTTCCCTATAAAAATTTAAAGACGCTGTTATTTTGTTTCAGAAATGGTACTCTAGATCTATTAATAGCTGATTCTCCTGTCTTGGACTATTACCGAGCCACCGACCACGGATGTAAGCTCCAGCGCATCGGTGATCATCCTCTTGCTGAAGATGCATATTCCATCGGCATGGCAAAAGGATTTCCTTTAAAGGTAGGATCATTAACACTACAATGATGAACCTAATTACTGCATAATAATGATACCTATGTAGGTAAGTAAAGTAATCCATAAAGCTAATGTGCCTTAAATTAGGTGGAGTGTGTCTGAAGAAATGTAGCGTAGATTTACATGAATTGGAGGACTTTAGGAGTCCTGAGTGGTAGGGGCAACTCCGGATCTTTGCTCGAAAGATTGATGGATGACGCATGCGAACTCTTAATGGTGTGATCGATAGTCGGGTGTCATGTAGCTCCAGTTCCACCGATTATACGTCATTTTATCTTGACGTTGTTCAATATACCCCTGAGGTTTATCCGAATCAGTGACATAAATCAACGGATCTGAAAGAGAGTTTTTGTTTCGAACCATGACAGGCTTTGAGATTTTTCCTTTATTTTTGATGCTTTGTTACACAGAAAATTCGACGCAGATGTGGCGCTATTGTGTTTTTTTTTGTAATCGTTCGGGCGCGGTCCGATTGTTCAGACATTTACAAATATGTCTGTGAATTTGCTAAACCCGTGTCTGATTTTAAAAGTCACTTTCCTTCTTTTTTGTTTCAGGACAGCATATCGGCCGTGATAGCAAAGTACTCGTCCAACGGTTACATGGACATTCTAACTGAGAAGTGGTACGGCGGCTTGCCTTGTTTCAAACTCAGTCCAGATTATGGAATCCAACCAAAGCCACTCGGTAAGCTTTACTCTAAAGAGATAGTTTCACTTGTTACCAAGAACTTTTCAGTTGTGCAGACAGAAGCCGTTATATTTGAAAGTGTCTAATTAGAGAAACAAGCTTTGTTTCGGGTTCATGAATATTTCGTGTCCCTTTGTAAAATCAAGTTCTCTTAAAGATGTTACGAGAATCTTGTTAGTGCTGCGATTTGGACAGAGTCGAGCGTTGTGTATTACTATTTTAATGTGTATTCGTAACGTTTACGTAGACGGATGGATCGTCTCTAGCGGAAATTTCATTAGAATTTATCGCCACCCCCACGTTAATCCGACCCCTCAACGTCGCGCAGAGAAGGGAGAGGTATT
This sequence comes from Mythimna vitellina, assembly GCA_949316375.1. Lineage (NCBI taxonomy): Eukaryota > Metazoa > Arthropoda > Insecta > Lepidoptera > Noctuidae > Mythimna > Mythimna vitellina. The sequence goes on from OX438688.1 coordinate 15,562,544, forward strand.
ACCACCAGGCGACCTAAAAGATTAAACATGGGATTTATCGTTCGTGAAAAAATTGAGCTGACACCGACAGTGTGTTTATCTCTTATTTGGGATAAACTCTCGAAGACGCGATTAAAAGTGAAGTGACACCAGGGAGTTGGAATATATGTTGGGATTTTTTTACCGTGTTTTTTTATGGCTTGGCTGTAGAGAGTTCAATTCAAAATTACATAATTTTAGAAATTGTGTTTTTGCCGAGTTTCTGTTGTTTTATTATTATGTTTCGGTGCCAACGCAGTATAAACTTATCAAATAATTTTATTTGTCATAAAATAACATAATACTTAGGTAAGCTTCATTGTGCGAGCCAAGTGATCTGGTATCTTGGAGTATATCTCAGAAAGCTATAAAACTTCGCGGTTCGCTTTGGTTGTTCGCAACGAAGCCTTAGGTACTCCAGTTTTCGTATCTATATTTGATATTGTTAAAGTTTCTACGCAAAATTTTACGTAATATTACGAATTCTACTTACCATTTCAACAAATACTCAGAGTAATAAAATGTCTAAAATCCTACATGGAAACTTTGTTATACAATATTTTACTTAGGTACATAGGAAACTTGATCGTAAATAATTTAGTAAAAGTAACATGTGTTTGATACAGTTGTTTCTGTAATTTCATTTTTATTTGAGTTATGATTTTTGAGATGGATGGATAAGTAATAAGTTTCATTCAAGATAACATTAGTCAAAAGAGGTTCATAGAAGCAGGTGTGCATAAAATTTATTTTTAGAGATAAATTCAAACAATTTTAATAAATAATCGTTTCAATATAAATTTTTAACATTACCTACTTAGATAAATTTTATTATTATAAGGTAAGTACGTACAGTATTTTTTATTAATGATAGGCTTGCGTTTGACCACCATCTCACCTGATGGTAAGCGATGATGTGGTCGACGATGGAGCACGCTTGCCTAGAAGTAACCTAATCACTCTTGACTTAAAGACTCCTAAATTGTAGCTATCAGGAAACACAGACTCCGTCAAGGAATTCCACTCCGTATGACTTAATATACAACACATATAAAACCCTAAAACTACCATCTCTACTTCTTTGAATGACAACAATATCATTCAGTAATGAAGAAATTTCAGAAACCAGTACTATATAATCAAGTGCTTACCAGTATGACTAATAATAATACGTTTTCCTTATCTAGTTGGGTTCTTTAACCCCGTGGATAAACCCGGTTTGCTTCCTTTGAAGATTTGATAGTAGTTAGCCATACTAAACTTTTTGTGTGGCCTATAATGTGTGAAAAAAAATAAAATTAATATTCATATAAACTTATGTTGTATGGAGGTTGTATATACAATAGGCTAGTGCACAGAAACTTAAGATATATATTAATAGTACAAATACTATACCTTCATTAAGCCAAGTCTCATCTAAATAATATATATTGTTTCCTACATTTCGAAGTCCTTTTATTTCATTTAAATATCTTTGTGTCTCTACAAAACAATCTCCTGTCTGTCAACGAGTGCACTTTTTTAGTTCCGTTTAATATATGTAACTTTTTCTCCTTAACTATTTTGTACAGAGTGGTTCTTTTGAATTTTGGCAGAATCTCGTCACCATTTACTGCTTCTAAAATCTTGTCTACAGTAGGCAACTCATTGGCAAAGAAAAAATAATGAATTATTCTCTGTATTCCACATAACGTTATGTCATCAAATTCATCACATTCTGAGTGCCATTGGCGAGGAGGGGATGATTGCGAGCCATCTTTGGTGTTATTTTTCTTTAATTATATTATATACAGTCGCCCGAGATATACCTTTAAGAAAATACATGTTTAATTAACACATACTGCATTTTTACTTCGAGACACATTTATGGTAATGATTTTACGATCTTTAGCTGTAATTTCTGAAGTTTATTTTTTGTTTATCTGCGTTCTAAAAGCACGAGTATTTGCTGGGAATCTTTAACGTGTTTGTAAATATTCTTTACAGTCCACTTTTCTTTAGAACGCAGTGAAGTTTGCTTCGATCTGTTTTTCTTCGAAGACATTACCAAAACAAAACCAAACAATAACAACTCAAAGATAATATTAATAAAGATAGCAAAATATTAACAAAACAATAACAACTAGGAAGTGGAAGTGAATAGGCTCTTAATAAACTAGTGCGCCTGACCATCAATGATTGCATCTCCGCTTACCATCAGGTGGGATCGCAGTCAAGCACTGGTTTATATCAATTAAAAAAAAAAAACTCAGTAACGAAAATAAATCACAGATTATATTTTAGTTACTTATTTTGACTGAAGACATTATAACCCGGCAAAGTTAAAAAACCCTACTGCCACAATATATGAAGGGAACAGGAAATATTTCAGATTTGGTAGACTTACAGTATAATTAAAAAAGTGCCAGGTTTAACGTTTTTCTTTACTTGCCACCCTTGGTTATTTTAGGTTTTTAACATGGACACTAGTAGTGTAAGTAAGAACTGAATAATTTATTTAATTAAAATTAAGAAAATAGATGGTTCAAGTGAGTTAATTTACGTATAAAAGTTGGTATATAAGTTGATCATAATAAATTCAGCATCAATCTTTACTTTGACAAAGAACAATATACATATATTGTACTTTTAAGAAGATGTATAGTTCAAGTGAGTTCATTTACGTGTAACAGTTGGTATATAAGTTGATCATAATAAATTCAGCATCAATCTTTACTTTGACAAAGAACAATATACATATACTGTACATTTATTACAAGTGTACCCTAAAACAACCTTTTTTAACTTCTGTCTAATGTTATCGCGAATTGAGTATAAGTTCCAAAAATAAATGTAATCTATAACATTCTTGTGTCACATTGTTTGTTATACAACTCCTTCGAAACTGCTTGACCGATTTTTATGAAAGTTTTTGTGTGTATGTGGTAGGTCTGAGAATAGGTTGTAGGTTATTTTCTTATTCCCAACTCCCCTTTTTTCTTTGATAATATTTATTATATGGCAGAACAATGTTTGCTGGGTTATTTAGTAACTAGCTTTTGCCCGCGACTTCGTCCGCGTAAAAGTCGAAAATGGTTTTATTAGGTTTTTGAGATACGAAAATATGAAATATTATTTATTATTTTCGTCGTGTGTGATAGTCCATTGAATTGTATGGCGAGCGATATTGTATCTTAAGATAAAATATTATAGTATCTTAGCCGTGTTCAGCGCCCCTTAGTGAACTCCACTGCGGGTGACGTAACCTACGACAGATTTATTATTTGCGTTTGGTACAGTAATCGGGTCTAGGGATCGAACCGCAAAATTAAGTTTGTTTTTTTATTGTATATACTTTTTTGGGATAAAAAGTACCCAGTGTGGTAACCAGGATATTAAAAAATAATTATACTAAGTTTCACCGTAATCGAAGCGGCTACCGCTTCGATTACGGTGAAACGCGTTTTGCATGATGCTTGAACAAACAGACAAAAAAAAAACACATTTTTGGGTTCGGTGTCGGTCTAGTAACCATGCCATTTATTTTTTTGACATTTTCTATTTACAGAATTTTCACTTCTACAGATTTATTATAAGTATAGATAATATATGAATCATAATACAGTACCGGTACAGGCGTTTCTATATTTAGATTGCAAATAAAGTCTCATTTTAGCTCAAAACCTACTCCATTTTCTGATTATAAAGGATCGATCAATTTAACAAGCCCCTTGGACATGGTACAAATTGCCAATCTGATAGATTACGTAATGGAACCCATACATCGCGGCAAGAGAAAAATCAACTTAATATCGAAAGAATTCATCCATAATAGATCAATTCCTTGATACAGTTCTGAGAGGAAAAATGGAGAAAATAAATCTCGAAATGAATTTTTATAAAATCTTTTTAATGTTCGAATGAAATCTTGATAATTTCTTTGCTTAATTGCCTGAGATATTTTTCGTTATACTTTTTGAAAATCGTATTAGAGGACATTAATTATATATAATTACCTGTTTGTATCGCTCTACATAGACTTAAGTGAAGTTTTAATAGGCAACAGTCTTAAATATGGTGAATACTTCGTTTTTATTTTTTAATGTGTGGAATTCCCTGCCGGAGTCTGTGTTTCCTGATAGCTACAAATAAGGGTACTTAAGTTAAGAGTAATTAGGTTACTTCTAGGCAAGCGTGCTCCATCGTCGACTACATTATCCGCTTACCATCAGGTGAGATAGTGCTAAAAAAAACTTTATGGATGTCCTCTGCCTCGGGGTGGGGCAGGGATCTCTCGCGCTCTTACAGTCTAAAATTACAAGATGTTCTGCAGCTACCTTTGGCGGTGACGAGTGTTGAAGTACTTGCGAGGTGTACTGTGATATCGAAAGGAGATCGCATGAGTTAGGTTAACGAACTGGCATGTAAAATATACTTTTAAGCATTTTGTTGTTCTAGAATAGGTTTGAACATTGAGTAGAACAAAGAAATGTCTAGTTTTTTCAGTTCAGACATAACCGTTGTAGCGCGATGTACTAATATTGAACCTTGAAGAAAAGTATAAAAGTTTTATATAATTTATATCAAGAATTTCATTGAAAACGTGTTGCGCCGACCCCAAATAAGATGGGACAAGGGCAGGAAGATGATGATGATATCAAGAATTTCATTGAAGCACAATCCCGTACCTCGAGATAAACCGCGTGTAGCGACAGTACCTACTTATTAACTACTTACACAACTTAAGTGGTAGCTCATAGCAGAAGTATAACAGTTACAGAACTAAGCTTTCATGAATTTTCGAGGGCTTACAAAGTATAAAAAATGTCAAAAGAAAAATAATTTTAAATTACCAAACAACCATAGTTAGCTTGAAACTGTGAAGTTATATTTAATTTATGGAGATATATTAACTATCTCTAAGTATGAAAATTTTCGTTAAAATCACTTTGAAAACATTCGACCTTGACGAAATTAATATGAAAGTAACAGAGAGTAATTAAATAGCCCGGAGCATTCCGCTGATAAAATGTCTGCTTCAAATTATAATTCCGAGTAAAACTTTTGCTGTTTTCGTGCTTAATTAAATAAGAAACAGTTTTTACGGTTTCGAAGAACAAACAATAATAATAAAATAAATGTTTGTGGTTTATAGGTAGCAGTTGGTTCGTTTTGATGATTGAATCTGCCTAGCCGTTTCCCAACTAAGCTGTGATCGACTTTCAATGAAACCAGATGCAGTACCTATCTCAATATTATGAAATCACTGCAAATTCGTTTTATGAATCTATCTAATAATAATATCTTGTCAACCCACAAAACTTGCTTGTAAGGAAAATTATGAAAAACTTTTTGTTGCAAGGTACATGACCTGTACATGAAATGTACATAAAAAAGTTGAGTACCTGCTGGTTCTAGAACAGTTCTACAACGAATAATTCAAAGTAAATGTGCAAAATAAGTACAACACTAGAAGCGTTAGAGAACGAAACTCGTGCGCCCGCCAGTAAAAATTACTATGACAAAAGAACCAGTATTTGATTCCTATACTTTTCAATAATTTCGATTGGTAACGAAGAAACAATACTTACTAGAATGTGTAAACGAACTTTGAAAATAAATTAAAGGCAGACAGACAGTTATACACATAACCGTCCATAAAATGTCTCGATTTCTCTCAGAAGCTCCGATTTACCGGATATGACTTTGCCGTCGTCGGTCTTTAATTGTAATTATAGTATTTTTCGTGCAGCGACTGCATATCTGACCTTTGCAACCCATAGTAACTGGGTAACTTGACTGTCTGTAACGACTGTCAAAGATTTAAAGCATTTTATTTTAATTAAACCATTTACAGGCACTTTTGAAATGTCAAGAAGTCAGTCGGTCAGAAAAAATGATGCTAATTGCACATTCCAAAGCGTAGATCTCTATGGAGAAGAATGTGCAAGAAACTCCATTGACACTCTTTTCAATCATGTTTTGTAATTACAAATATCTCTGTTACATGTTTTTTGTCGCTATCACGTGAGAAAAATGTAAATAAAGTAAAAAAAATAAATAAATATAGATATTAAAATAGCAACTGGCAGCTAAGAGATGACTATTCTCAACTGACAGCACCCGTTCACAGACATGACGCAAAAATTAGCACCACACAGCTCACCCAATTTGAAGGGAACCGAATGATCCAACACACGCACCACCATCATTGAGACATTTGATTGAGCATGACAAACTCTCAACTGTCATGCTCATTTATGTCAAAAAAATCCATTAGTAACCTAAAAACCTAAAATAGCGCCATGGTACTCACATTTACAAACTTTTAAAAAAATGCTTCTACATTATACAATCCATAATATTATACAATTAAAAAAAAACATTAAAAAATAATAATTTCCAAACTAATCAATTTGTACACCCCGGTGGTAATGGAGCTGGACCAGCTGGATTGAGCCAAGCATTTTTATCTTGAATATAATCCTCTAACTTATAATATGCTTGCCAGCATAGTGTGCGTTTAATACAAGATTTAAAAATGACAGTCGGGATTAACGTCTGAAAGTGCTTTAAGGCATGAATGAATCTTGGAATGTAAAGTTTGTCACCCATCTACAGACCGACCTTTGCAAACATTGCTTAACCTTGGGGCTTGACGCATGGGGCTGTTATTACTTAGTACGAGTTCTATTTATTTTCTTTACTTTAATTGGAAAAGACTTTAATCCAGCAGGCATTAAGTTTTTTTTTAACGATGAATATGTTAAAATTAGGTTTTATTCGAAAAGTGAAAGAACAGAGGTTCTGTAAAGACCGCTGTTAACTATCAATTTATGAAGTTGAAACTATTGTAGTTTACTAACTGTGAAAATTGGTCAGTGAAATTAAATCTTTTTCTTTTCTGTATACATAAAAGGCAAAGTTTTGACTCATTGACTTATCAATGCCTATCCTAAACTCTTGTACCTAGAACGCTTAAATTTTTCATACAGATTCTGTTTATTATGTATAAAATAATAAGAAAGAATTTTCCAAAAACTTACCCTCTAAGGGGATGAAACCAAAGTTTGTATGGAGAAATTTATTTTCACGCGGGTGAAGCCGCTGGCAGAAACTAGTACTGAATATATGTGGTATAAATTCTTTGGTTAGATAATTAGTGCATATAAAGTAAGGTAATGTGTTATGTATTTAAAACAAATGTTTATTCGTCATCTTAGAAAATTTTTATATGGAGCAATAAATACTTTTCTTTAGCGAAACAGGTTTTGATTTTATGGATCGCCGTTTAATTTCCTTTGTTCGTGTACAGCAATATTATTTCAACCTGTGTTTAAAAATAATAAATATCTTTGTCCGAAGGTGTGGCAGCTGTTGCGGGGGTTTTCATTCTACTGGGAGTCGGAATGATCGTGGGCTGCCTCATATTGATCCTAGAGCATTTGTTTTATAAATACACCCTACCCGTCCTACGACACCAGCCCAAAGGAACAATATGGAGGAGTAGGAATATCATGTTTTTTAGTCAGGTGAGTGATTTTTAGTATTGACAAACGACCCGCCCCAGCACGCTCGAGAGTTAGAAATCTTTGGGATTCTCGACTTTTCTCTACTATAATATTTGTATATTATACACTTAATCCTTCCTCACGAATCATTCTGTCTGTTGGTGTAAACTGCACGAACATTAATTCAGTAATTTTTAACTTTATCGCGTTCATAAAGCCAGACAGTAGCAGTGAGGGACGTTGTTTTATAATGGGTGTGTAAGGGTTTGCGAATTTGTTTAACACAAAATGTGATTGAAAGTTTAATTGAATTAACTAAATAACTTTAACACATAAAAAAAAAATTTGAGGATTTCTTCTTTTAATTTGTTTAATAATTTGTATCATAAAAATTTCTTAGTAAAAAAAATCATGCATGCAAAGCAAGCACAAACCCATTTCACCTCCGACTTATTCCTGAAAATAAAAATGGTATCTATACTAATATTATAATACTGAAGAGTTTGTTTGTTTGTTTGGTTGAACTCGCTAATCTCAGGAACTATTAATCCAATTTGTAAAATTCTCTCAGTGTTAGTTAGCCCATTTATCGAGAAAAGCTATATAACATCACGCTATATCCAATAGAAGCGGAGTATCGATGAAAAATGTTGCAAAAATAAAGGAAAATTATTCCTTTTAAGAGCTTCTGTTGCGTGCGCCGCGTAAACGGTTAAAGTTATAGAAAAATTCTGTATTACAAAATTGTTCTTCTTTAAAAGTTCTAAAAAAAAAGTTTGCGACCGCATATGTTTTTTCTTAATGTTGGCTCACTGTAACCACTTTTATGGCAGTCAAATTTGTTTTAAAATAATAGATTATTTGGGAAGGTGTTTTTACAAACATAACATTAATCCAAATAAAAACAATATTCATTCATAGTACAGTGGACTCCCGGTAGTCCGACAAACATTTTGCAGGGCAGTGTCGAACTATCGAATTTGTCCGATTATAAAGTACTGCCTAAGACCCCCTATGGTCCGGATTTTTTTACAAAATAGTACCTTGTAATCCGACAAATTACAGATGTAATGATAAGATTCTTTATATTGTATATATTGTGAATATTGTAAACGAGATTTTGACTTTAAAAAAAACTTTACATTCTTGGTTTTTAAACTTTAATTTCTTTAAATGATAGACTTTTACTACTGGTGAAAGATATGATTCAGTTAAATATCAGTCATCTATTAACGACTACGTGAATAACGACTGTTTGAGAATATATTAAACCTCCTTATAAAGTTGTACATAAATATATTTTTATGATTTAATTTCAATTGATTTGAACAAAAATCTACTAAACAACACCCTCAGACAGGCGTATTGGACATCCCTCTTTAGTTACTTCGTAAAGCTTCGTGCTTATTCGGCAATGCTCGATACGCGGTAATATGTCTCGCTCACACGTTAGCATTGGTGTCATTTCCGTGTCGCTATCACTGTTTTGAGCATAGCCGGTGACAAAAGTTTTAATTGATTATTATTATTATATTGTTAACTTTTTTGTAGTATTGGTTTGTTTCTTTAATTCATAAGTTATTTTAGTAGTTTTCTATCTCAAAGCGTTTTAAAATTTGTTTTATTTGTACTACCAAGTACAAATAAAATAAATATTAAAACATTTTGAAATACGAATCAAAATAAATGCCAATAACAGTTTTTTTACGAGTGTACATGCGCTAAAGTTCGCAGAGGTTATGTTGAGACTCCGACCGTATTTGTAAGCAGTTCTGCGTATAGCACTTTAAAATGTTAACTAATTATTATTTATTTACCTACATAATAATAATGATAGGTTGAGGACATGAAATTAGCGTTTTAAAACGGGTTACTTTGAACTGCTGATACAGATGGACTTGGAATTATAAGTTCTAGTAAACTTTATATTAAAGATACGTTATTCTTTTTTAGAAATGACTTAATTATTGGTTTCTTTGAGTTTTGCATATTCTTTGATATTGCAATATTATTAACATGAAATCTAATAAAAGAAGTATTTTTTCACAATAAGAGTTTCGACTTGAAAACGTTGCATTTTAGAAACAACATCAATGACGTAATACATAACAATTTCTCCAAACAAACAACCACTGTGTTAGTGGTTTATTTGCTTTTGTTTTTGAAATTTTGTCCGGTAGCTGCCCAGAGAAGAAAAGTTATTCGCGAGGTAAAATTTCCTAAGTGAAAGCTATTGGAACAAAAATACATATTCCATTCATTAGGAGTTCTAAGCCCGTATACTTTATCAATATTGTAGGTATACCATATATAAAATATTACGTGTTTTTTTTTTTAGTATAAAATCAAAACTAGTTCAAAATATAACGATATTACAAAAAATACAACAACAATTAGGTATTTAAAAAAGAATAATGTGCGGGTGTAATGTGTGTGTGTGTGTGCGATGTGTGTGTATGTGCTTTAATATAAAGAAAATTTGAACTTATCTTATTAGATTAATCCGAAGACAACAGATCAAAACTTCATAGGTAACGATCTAACATTATAAGACCCAGTACTTTCAATTAAAATTGTATAGTTCCACTCTTACTAATAATTGCGTGATCTACCAAAACAGCTTCTTAATGTACTTTTCAAATTATCTAGGCGAATGAAGTCGGGGACAAGAGCTATTATTTATATTAAAACAAAATCAATAAAAAAATCTATTAGAAACATTTGACTTCTACGCGGACGAAGTCCAAATATACTGCTTTTTCTCTAATTAATGAGGAAGTTTATCTGAAATTATAACTACCTAGAATGCCGTATCCCATATTATTACATTTATATTGAATAAAAAAAATCCTTCTTTTGTAATACAGTTTCCAATACAAGTCGAAGACTTTTTATTTTTGTTTCCAAACTTAAACTCAGTTACACAAAACATACGTAATTATTGTAACTAAAACATTTCCTAATAAAAGGCACATTTTATTCCAAGAACTGACTATACTGTTATAGAGTTAAGTACTAGCTGTGTGTAATAAATAAGTAGCCTTTCTGTGAAACTTGAGCACAAACAACGCCATTACATTTTACGCTACATCGTTGTAAGTACGTAAAATGTTCGTTATGACGTTGCTGTTAATGTTTCAACCTAAAATAATCCTCTTAAGTAAACTGTAGGTAATGTGTAGAGTTCTTTAAGTCAAAGGCTATCGTATCATCCTGAGTTCGCCGCCGGCAACGTCCACACTTTGCGGGTACTTGCCGTATTTGGTTTGCCCTGCTCAACCGTAAAGCCATCACAGCTTCTTCTAGGATTACCGCGCCACTGATCAGAATGGCTTTTAACACTGAACGAGCGTTCTCTTTGCCGCATTGTCTTACTGAGTCGCGTCTTCTTACACCTATTGTAGTCTACGTTTCCTTTGTCTTTTTTTTCAAACTTGTGCGATGTATGTTCATCTTTTGTTACAGAAACTGTACCGATTTATAAACTGCGTGGAACTGGTTTCACCACATCACGCGGCCCGAGAACTTGTCAATACTATACGTCAAGGACATTTTACATCGCTTTTCCAGAAAAGTGTTAAAAGGGTAATTGCTTTTTAATTTAAGAACTGAAGACATTATAATCTAAGTTGGTCAGATTACGATAGGAATGAACGTTTGTTTCAGAAGGAACACGAACAGCGCAGACGTCGAAAAAGTAAAGCACAACTATATGAAATGATTCAGGCAATAAGAAGGTAAAAATTATCATCATTTTTACTATCCAGACTGAAACAATATATTTGTTTAACAAAACTGTTGTTGTTATCAGGGTCCAGCAACGTGATCACTCTTTAGGCTCTATCAAGGAACAAGAACCAGTGGAGACAGAAACTGAAGCATCAGAAGAAGTAACAGAGTGTAAGTTCTTATCTCCGTCCCCCGATGTGTCTAACCGTTCACCAAGACCTGGACCCGGTCGGTCTCCTCGACAGCTGCGATCACCGAGAGGCCGAAGAAAAAGATGTAGTCTTGCCGGACTCAATGTACGACGATTTAGCACCGACTCAGTCCTTAATTCAGATTCAGTCTCTAATATCTATGAACGCACAAGTCATAATATAGGACGAAGACTCAGTCGAGATGTCCTGAACAGTTCTCCTCCTGATATAAACACTCGTCTTCGAACACCCTCGCCGATGGTCCGGCGGGCGGAAGGATCCTCCACTCGATCTTATCAAGATGTTTCAGACAGATCTGATAATTATCTTAGTACAGACTGTCCTACCTCACGAGCCAGTGTTGAGATTTTAGTTTCTCAAGACGATTCCGACTTGCCACCAGCCCCACCATACCCGAGGGTAGCTCCGGTGGGAGGAAGGTCAGAATTATCATTATTATCGGAAGAGGAACTAATAAGATTATGGCGCAGCACAGAACGAGAGGTTAGAGAAGCATTGTTGGGAGCTCTTCAAGAAAGGAGAGCTAATTTAGATCCTAAACAAGATCCGGGATGAACGGAAGGCTGTAATCCGCATTTGGAAAGGAATAGGTCTGTTCAGAATCACTTTTCATCTCTCATTGCCGCTCGGCGAGGGAGCGATAAGGAGTATCGACCAGAATGCACCCGTAGTGGTTGACTTAGTGCCTTTTTTATATTGTTTGATGCGGACACGTCTCACAGGCGTTAGTTAGTGAATCGGTGTTCATTTCAGTGTCTTGATATTATTATTACATTTGGAAGGCTGCCTTACTTTACATTAAATTGCTTCTTCATTATTGGATCTGCGTCAAACAATTTAAATAATGGTACTCGGTAAGTAAGTTAAGTACGGAGATGTTGACGTCCAGTAAATTGATATAAGCTTTTATTAGGCGTATTATTATATATGATGAGTAAATCCGTAGAATTGGTATTATGATCGTAAATGTTATATATGTCGAAGAATATTAAATAGCTATGACCAGATAATTTAAAGTGCTTTAACCTATAGTCTAGATCGTGATAGATATTTAATTCGATGATATTATTGTACTTAGTAAAAGTTAGAGTTTTAAATTAAAACATTTCAAATATCAAAATGATTTGTCATAACGAAATAACATTTTGTTTAGTCACTGAAATTATAATCTCTGCGTGTCAAATGGAATAACAATGCTACAATAATTGTGAATAAAACCAATTAGCAAATAAATTAAAGTTCTTAATTTTACTGTACATACTTACTAAAACCAAACAAAGATGGAATTCAATGCAGAAGAGACTTTATTAATGTGCTAGGTAAAAAAAAAACTTTTATGCAGTAAATAGGACAGCGTCTGAGTAATAAAAGCAAATTAATTTGGTAAGGGGAAGACAAGAAGCCAGTAATGGATGAAAAAGTATTGTGTCGTCTGAAAGTAAATATCTATGATACAAATAGAATTGCGATTGTTGATCAGAATTTCTTTGTCCATATAGTTTGATGTGTTTATAAAAGATAAGAATTATAATCAACATTATTTTATGTCGCCCCATCTATTTTATATATTTCCCCAATTCAGATCTCAATTTATGAAATGTCTTTCATTTATCGCTGTAATTCGATTGACTCGGAATTTCGTTCGATCCATCTTTTAGCGGCAACATAATGCATTAGCGCGGTTTGATAAATGATTATCGAATATCAACGTGGTATCTTTCGAGCGCTACTTTACGAACAAGCTCTTTGAAGCGATTAGGGGAACGATGTGGGGACCCATGATCGTGGCCTAGTGGGGCTTTGCGGTTTCTTTGTAGCCTGTTTAAATACTATCTAATTTGTTTAAAGCTTCCCCTTTTCGTAATAAATGTTAACTATACCTTACTCTCTAAATTAATTCATAGTGAAACTATATATTTTATAGTTAGGATTTTAATCAATTAATGAAATACTGCCAAACATCGGATTAGGTGTTAATATTAGAGTTCACTTCTTCCTAGAGTTGCACCCTAGTAGCCTTTAGTTTAGAATTTTCTCTCTATTACCTATACCCGCACATATATCATATGTGTATTATATTTATCCTTTTTCTTATATCTTTCATTAATATTCCGTACTTGGTAAGGCTAACAAATTATACTGAAAAGAATAAGCAATATTTTCCGACTAGATTTTTATACCTACTGTAGGGTAAAGTTGTTTTTTTTTTGTTTTCTTTATTGCTTTATCTTGTACTTTTCGATTGCATAAACACCCGTAGCTTTATCGACTTATTGCGTCACAGACACCAGAATATCCAGTTTTCAACTATCTTATTAAAATTCATTTACGAATTTTCGTCGTGGATATTTTGTGGCTGTGTTTGACGCGTCACGTAAATTAATTTGACCACCTATTTAAACACGTGGTATTTTGTGAAATGCTATGTTTATCTATCCCGTTTAATTATGTTAACAAGCACATTATGCCATTAGCAACTGATCATTGGCACCTATTGATAACTTGTGTTTAATTTAACATATTTCGTTTATGATTAATATTTGTTGGTAAACAAATCTATATTAGTTGCTTATTCAATTATATCATCTTAATTGTACTTACCAATATTCAAATTATTATTCACTTCCCGGTTGCTGCACTATCAAATTCAAGTACTCTCCAAATCACTCATGGCCTATCGACTTGATGTCAATTTCCTTCTGTACCTCTGTGTACTTTATCTCAATTTAATTATTCTTTTCTAATGTTCAACAAAACAACGAAACTTTATTTTTTCATATACTTTACCACCTATTCCAATTTTGGACCAACATATATATTCTTTGAAATAAATTAATGGATTAAATCTATTGGATGTGAGTCATCTAGTGATATATAAAGTCTTATGCATTTCTCTCTCTAACAAGTAGATATGGTGTAATGTAAAAGTAACAATATAACATTGTTTTAAGTAGTAGATATGATAATATTTTGTAAAAACTCGTAGGGGCATGCTCTATCAAATTATTTTAATAATAAAGATACAAGAACAAAAAATCAAACGCATATGAATAATTTTAGCGAATACAAGTGGGTTTACAATAGAATAAATTATTTTCGTGATCAATGATGTCCTTTATCTGATTGTTATACCATAATTGCGGAAAAAAGATAACAGTGGTCATTAAAATCTTATAAACACGGTGGTGACAATCATTAAATTTCTATTGTCTGTCAAAGTTAATATTCATTTGTCATGTTTATTACATTATTAGGCACGAACACATCGGTTGAGATTGTTAACCATAATTAGATAGATACAAATTGATTACTTGGTTTTTATATGCTTATTCTTATAAAGGATTTATCCTTTTAGATTTAGAATTAAGATGGTGATTGACTTGTGTAGTAGGTAGGTATATAAATAATATATTTGAAGAGAATATGTAAGTAGAAACACTTTGGTACATACTACATGCTTATATCTGTGCACCTATAGGTGTCTAACATAGATTACAAAAAGATACTAATAAATGGATAAACAAAAAACAAAAGGGTACCAAAAAAATACATTTGACATTTCAATACCACTCAAAACTAAAATATTCTTGGTTAATATGAATGTGTCCTCTAAAATGGAGACGCATTTGCAAATGTCACTACATAGGTCAGGCATCTTGAAAAGCCATCTGAAATGACGTATGTCATATCAGACATAGCAGCTCAAAGTCGTTGGTTTGTATCAGCCGTCTGATATCAAACATGTTGGAACCAGGGCGCTTTGACGCGCGTCAGTTATTTGATGCACGTCTGTCAAGACTTCCTAGTCTTGAGTTGAACTGGTCACAAAAGAATATTTATTTTGAACTCGGAGATACGATGACATTGTATATTATCTTTAAAAGATTGCACCGTACTTCGTTTAGGTCTATACTTTTAGACTTGGCCTACAAGACACTCGCCGAAACTTTTGGAGTAATTTTGACAGCGGCCCGTATTGGGAGGAATAAGCAATAATACTCGGCGTATCTCGGGATAAGCTATATTGTCTCGGAAGCCGCTACCAATTTAATCAAAACAAAGCAGAAGAAATGGAAAAAAGTAACGACGTAATTTTCCTCCTTCGCAAAGCGGGGGACAAAATGAATGATAAAAATTATCATAAACATCATCACTATTATTTGCTGAAATTACTACAATACAAAACGAAAATAAAATCCAATTCAAATACTTTAAATCGAGTCCCGACACCAGACAAAATAATATTTTAATCCGAGTACAATAAACTGAAGGGAGGCATCAGTGTAATTTTCAAATCAAACAAAGTAATTCCCAGCTAAACGGCCAGAAAGCTTTCTGAAACGAATAAAATAAAGTAACTTGAGTCAGTCACCACCTTTATTTTATCTGTCAAAAAATTATAAAGATGAGACGCCAATTTATTATTAGACATTAAATGAATAATTATCCAATATTTTATGTGTATATTATTGTAAATATATGAGTAAATTAATAGGTATTTAAAATAAATGTGTACTTTGGGCAGATATTCGTTAATAGGACAGTGATAAAAAAGTATTTAAAGAACTGTATGAAAAATATTGAAACATTTTTGCTCATGTGTCATTTTATTCATGTGTAATTATTCAACTGTTAGGAATTGATAAATGAACCGTAGTAAGAACATAAATTGTGTAGATGTGAATAATGCGAATGTTCTTAAAAAAGCGAGTTTACAAAAATCTTAAAGTATGTTTGTAGATTATAAGTAAAAGATTGCTGTCCTATTAATACATAAAATGATGATTATATACTTAGTTGAGAAAAATAAAATATTTGTGCCAATATTGTTTGTTTTATTTAGATTGCGATATATTTTTTATTATTTCTTTCATAACACCTATAGCAGACGAAAAATAAAATCTACAATTCGATCGGTGCTTGTCGTTTGTCACCTTTGTATCTGAGATTAAGCTAGAGCAGTGGTTCCCAGCCTGTGGTCTGCGGACCACTGGTGACCGCGAAAAATCAGAAAAGTTTAAGTTGTCCAACTGAAAAGTACAACAACAATAGTGCGAACTGATTTAAGTTTCTATCAGAAATGTTGAGTTTCTGTAACAATGCTCGTTACTTTTTGTTTTAAAGAATAGTTGTGCTACATGTTTTTCAATTTATGAAATAAGAATTTTTAAATTATTTTTTTAAGATATTTCAGTGTTGTCCTGGATTTTTGGGCATTAAAAAAAAAAACGATCGGGTACCAATGGGCTAGAGAGATCTGTTTCAACATGATCGGTGCACATGTAACAGGGGGATGTCGTACTAAACTCACAATACTCCAGGGACGTGGAAAGGTCAATAGACATTAGAAGTAATCAAGTAACATGGGCTAGACAGACTACAAAGATGTGCAAGATTAGAATTGATTTATTTGAGCGAGTGCCAAAGTACCATGGGTAAATACAAAAGCACTATGCACTATCTAAGCCATGGATTAGTGGATTAGATTACTGGTTTTCGGTTGCTGGGATGTAAATATCAATATACATTTTGACATTGTTGTTTTTTTTTATTTACTTTATTTCTTCATTTGATATTGATTCTTTTTTGTATTTTTCATTAATTCATTTCTTTTTTTATTTTACGACTTGCCATATCTATTTTGTGAAGTGTTATATTTTGTAAATTTTATTGTTGTATTGTGAATGTGGGGACTATATCGATTACTTTTTCCTTTTTTGTAATTTTAACATGATGTCTGGCAATTTTGAGTATTTGAAGCGGCCTACGGTTTGTTAAGTCGTTGAGCTCCTTAGTAGTCCTGAGTTTGAACTTCACGAATACTGACAAATGCTTGCACTGACTGGACCAGACCACTCAAATCTGTGTGGTTATTTTTTCAAAAGACCATCTGAGACACTAATCTGCACGGATCTCATATGTTTTGACCATTACATGTTTACTGTATAATCTTTAAAAGAGACTTTGACCTCTGAGTTTGTTTCGGTGTTTCTTCTCAGAATAGTCAGCTAGGAAACACCGGCCTCATCTAGGTTACATTGATGAAAAAAAATTGACGCGTAAATGTTTTTTTTTTTAAACCTATTTGCAATGGATGATAAATATCAAAGAAGTGTTCATACTGTTGTATTTCCTATAGGTGTGGCACCAGAGATCGGGCAGCAGCATTCTCTGTGCATTACAACAACCACACAGCTATCCGACCCACTTGCCAAGCGTGGCGATTATAGCAAACCCCCCTAAATGAGAAGCACAACAAAAAAATGTTCCCTAGTGCCCGGCAGCTTGTGTGCTCTTGACTCCAGTATCGGTCAAGGTTACGGCAAGGTAGGTAGGCATAGTATAGGGGTGGAAACGGGTAATGAATGGGGCTATGCTCTGAGTTTCCATACGTGATTGAATCAGGAATGTAAATAATCGTAGGAGGGCCAAAGTTACCGACAGCCCGAAGAATTTCCAAGCTTAAGTAGCAGTGGGCAGATGTTGAAATATTTTGGACTAGCAGCCGCGTACCGGAAGACGCAACGTTGCAAGGCTTCCTACAAGGTGGATCGATGACCTGGTGAGGGTCGCGGAGGTCCAATGAACGCGAGACGCACAGTACCGGTCGTTGTGTGGGGCACTTGGAGGAGACCTATGTCCAACACTGGACGTCTTTTGGTTGGAATGATGAATATGTAAGTAGGAACACTTCATCAGTCATTTATTGTAAATAAAACCCAACCTTGAGCGTTGCTACCAAGTAGGTAGCAATCATATCGCGAGATAATATTAAAAATACCGAATTTAAACTCAATTGTTGACAATTGGTTTAAAAGTACGTAACTTATATTCTTTATATACATACATGAGTTTGATTAAATTGATGAATAAAAATTTGATAATAGTAATGGTATGTTCTGGTAATCTTTTAAATACAATAAGAATGATATAAATATTGTACAATATTTGCATGCCGAATCGTAAAATATGGCTGAACTATAATGTATCTTAAGATCTATTATGCACCCATAACTCACATTTGCAAGATTAAATTCTATTCTATTCAAATCCTAAACTGTACGGCCTCTTTTTCGGCTATTGTATCATGTACTCAGGCTCATATAATACCGCTACCCAAGTTACACAATCCTTCGTCCTTGTCTCACTTCAGACTCATCTCCATATTGCGTTTCCTTTCTAAAGCTCTCGAATATTTAATTGTTCATGGTTAAATCAGCAGGTACCTATCGAATAACTCTATTATTTCCCCTTACCAATCTGGCTTCCGCTCTGTTCATAGTACTGTAACTGCACTTTTGAAAGTCTCTGACGATATCCGCTGGGCTATGGCAACAAAACTCTCAGTTAACTAGTTTTGCTTGACTTCAGTTGTGCGCTCAAATCAGATACTTCATGGCGTTCTTAATTCTATTAACTTTTCTTCCTCTGCGTTGGCCTGATTTCACTCTTATTTTCCAGGTCGCTCTTAGTGTGTCCACCTTGAAGAGACTTTCTCTGATTGGTGTCTGTGTTTCTCTGAGTGAGATCTCACTGTTGCTGTTCCTCGGGGTGGCGTTTTCTCTCCTCTTCTTTTTACTATCTTCATAAATGCTGTTACTAAAGTTATCACTTCCAACATCCATCTTTATGCAGACGATTTGCAGCTTTATCGTCAATTCTTTTTGGCTGATGCAGATTCAGCGATTAATGCCATAAATCGTGACCTGGAGAGTATTAATCAGTAGGCCAAGTCTTAAGGCTTTTTTTTTATTGGGTGGGAAAATCATCTTATGACATCCTCCGCTTTTGGGCGGAACGGGAAATAGTGTCAGACTTTTACTGACTAAAAACCCACTCCTGTTCCATCGTTGCCTTCGTCCCAGGGCCCCGGGTTTTGCTTTCACACTACCCGTGGCCCCAGTAGGCTTCGACCCTGCTGGGCCCCTACGATTTGCTGACATCTCCTTGAGGCGCGCGTGGGACAGTACGCGCTCCTCAAGGCTCGGTCCGGACGGTTACCGGACGGTCGGACGGCGAGCCACCCATTACTCGCCGTCTGCAAGCCCGCGCCTACGGTGGCCGGAAATCGGGATCGGAATCCCGGCGGCGGTTGGAGCGTAAGGACCGTTGCCTCACGCGATCGGCCGCCTCCTTTGCTAGCATTACTGCTTCGCAGAAGGAAGCGACCGCCTGCCACTCCTCCTCGCTCCGGACCATGGCCTGAACCAAGGCACGGTGCGAGAGATCGCCGCCGCCGATTGCCCCCACGAGGACACGGCGTTGCTCTGCCCAAGCGGGGCACACCTCCACCGTGTGCTCTACCGTGTTCTCCGGGCGGTCCACACAGTGGCGACACCCGGGCGTCGTTTCCGCATGAATCCGGTGCAGAAACCTCCCGAACTTACCGTGTCCGGTGAGGATCTGCGCCATGCGGAAGGTGAGGACGCCGTGAGGTCTTTCCAACCACGCCTCAAAGAGGGGACTTACTGCCATAATTGTGGCGTTCCCAGTCTTACGGCTTACAGATTAATCCTTCCAAGTCCCAGGCCATGATCATAGGCAGTCGATATTATCACGCTTGACATTTCTTTGACGCTTTTATCTCTTAACGGCTCAACTATTGCATACACTGACTCAGTCAAGAATCTCGGTGTCACAAATGACAGCAATCTCTCTTGGCGAGCGCAAGGTTAGCCGTAAGGTACACTTTTCCTTTCACGCCTTAAATCTCTTTAAAGGTTCTTATCCTTTAAAATCATAACATATTTAGCTCAAACTATAATTCAGCCGATCATCATTCCTCGATCTGCTACCTGGATACCACCGAGGAGCTATTAAATAAGCTTGAGCGCTTGCAAAATTTTTGCATTCGTTTTGTTTTTGGCCTAAGAAAATACGACCATGTCTATCAATTTCGCAAGGATCTCAAGTGGCTTCCTATCCGTCTTCGTAGGAACACTAGTAGGGTATTATGTCTCTTGTACATCTTTTTAACGCGACAAAAAACGATCACGCAAGTAGCCAAGGTATGCATACTCCAAAACTCCTTCTCTTTTTATGCAATACGACTGTGGAACTCACTTCTAGCTAAAATACGTGACGTTAAAAATATATCTGTCTTCAAGAAGCCAGTCAAAGAAGATTACCTCTCTACCGTTTCATAAATTGCAATTTATAGACATATATCTTTATAATTTAATTTATGAATTGTGTCTATTTATGTGTTTATAACAGTATGATATGTTGTTGAAATATATATGTATTATTTGATTTAATTTGAATAATATAATGTATTTTTATTTTCTAACTTATTTGTATATAATGTGTCTACATCTCTTATCCAACTCTTCTGTCGCAGGTCTGCTGGAAGAAATTTCATCTAAAACCACATTTCAGTACCTTTGTACTCTTCTATCTGTATTTGTTCTTTTCATTTTTAAGTGTTTGTGTGTACGTAAAAAAATAAATATACCGAGCAAAGCTAAATACTCTGTTAGATAGACATTTTATTAAATGCAAATAATTGCATGAGTGTTGTAAATCTATCACAAGATCGCATGTTAAACGAATTTAGCAACCAAAAACCCTGAAAAGTAATTTTAAAATTAGAACAGAATAGAATTAGTGTATCTCCGTTGTTAATTGAAGCCACCTGTATAATCGACGCATTAAATAATATGAACGCATAACTAATAAAAATGTAGCAACCGGTACTACGAAGCTACGCTGTATTAAATTATACATTTTAGTTTAGTCTCCGCTAAGTCTTAGTCAACGTCTGAGCACAAGTGTGGACCAATGCGAGATACCGCTGAATAAATATCACTATGAAAATTCTATTATTAGTGATTGTAGCACTATGTTCCGTACAAATTGTGATATCGAATTACTGCTTTTGGAACACTGGATGCCCTTATAAGTATTTTTCCAATAAAACCCCTTACAACTTAATAAGGGGGGATATAAGGGATTCTCTAGTCAAACTTACTGGTAAGTAAAAATTAATTAATTATTTAGGTTTTTTTTTTGACAAAGTTGCTATGGCGTTATCATTTATCACTAATAATACATCATGTTCGTCATCCAGGTAATATTGATCCATAATTTATTAGCTAAATGACCTTGAACTTTAAATCGACACAAATATTTGCGATGTATCGAATAGGTATCTAACTGATTAAAAACTTGTTTCAATGACAAGAAAAAGTCTACAGCTATCTCAATCATGAGAAATTAACTTTTTATTTAATTATCTACTGTTTTTTATTATTGATACAGCCAAATAATTCTTTACAAATATCTTAATACTATGTGATAAAAAATCTTCCTAAATAGCATCAGAATGAGAAATTTTCGAAAGATTTATTGCGGCCCTAGAACACAAAGGGTAACTGAAGAAACACAGGTGGGCTGTAGTCATAAAAAGTCTGACACGACCTATCGTTCTACTCTAGAGCAGGAGTAGCCATTCAATGAATTCTCAACTCCATGTTCTCTACCATAAAACGACATCTAAAAGGAAATAAAATCTTTCAATAACTTTTGCGTTACGCAAATTCTATACATAATTACAGACACTAACTTAATTAGCATTAGGTTACAATGATAACCTCTTCAGTAATGATTAACAAAATACCGTTTTTTTTTATTTACAATAAATAGTAATGAAGTAGGTTCCTACAAAATATATTTTCGGGAAAAATTGTTTTAACATTTTTTTTATTGTATAACACGATGCAAATAGATGAATGAGTAAAATTCATTTCAAATCTCCCAGGTTGTGAACCAGTCAGCATTTGGGGACTAATTAGACATGGCCAAAGAAATCCTGGTATAGAGTTTGGAAATTACATGAAAGCTGCTTTAGTCATAAAAGATTATATTGTATCCAGCTGTGGGAGAGGAAACTGCTCTCTTTGCGCTCAAGATGTCGAAAATTTACGAAGATGGCAAGATGATAAGCAGATGTTCGACAATCCTTCCCAACTTACAAAAGAGGGTGCTTTGGAATCAGAAGGTATAGGACGAAGACTAAAACAGGCTTTTCCTAAATTATTAGCTGAGCTCGACGAAAATGATTATCAGTTTCGTCCAGCGCCTCTTCCATGGATGGTTGGTAGTATGAAAGCCTTCGTTGATGGTCTTTCTGATAGGCCACTGACTGTACAACCCCCAAGGACCGATTTTGAAATCATATCTGTAAGTGTTTTTTTCTGTTATTTTAAAAATATATTTTAATATGATTTATATACAAAACACATTGTTTGGGTGCAGTTTCAGTCCTCAGTTTCACGTGGTCAGAATTAGTATCCAGTAAAAATCGGTGAAACTTTTGATACTACAAGTAATAATAAATCTTATTTTTCAGCCATATGACACGTGCAAAAAATTTATCGATTTAAAACTAAGCGGAAAACCATACGAGGAATCGATGAAATTTCTGAGCACTCCCGAATACCTTGCTGTAAGATTTCCTACCATTTTTCTTAAAGATTCATATGAATGTAGAATTAGAATTTAAATAATTTCTTTATTATTTTCAGTCCAAAGACAGGATCCAAAGACGTATAGGTATAGATTATCCTTTAACAGATACAAATATTACGGCTTTGTATGACTTGTGCCGTTACGTTTCATCGGGCATCACAAACAAATTTAGTCCATGGTGTGCGCTGTTTACCACCGAAGATTTGAAAACCTTGGAGTATGTTGCTGACTTGCGACATTACTACAAAAGTGGTTACGGATCACCCATAAACGAGCTATTTGGTCAGATTGCTTTGACCGATTTACTGAAAAGTTTTCAAGATTCAAAAACTGGTAAAGGAAAAAAGATTACAGCATATGTTAGTCATGCCACCATGATGGATATGGTGTGGTGTGCTCTTAAATTATTCAAGGATGATGCCCCCTTAACAGGTGCATATAGAAAGCCCGATCGCAAGTGGAGAAGTAGTAAACTTGCAGTATTTTCCGCCAATCTAATGGTCGTCCTGAACAAGTTAGTATCAGTTATAGATTATTTTTTGGTCACGGTCACAGCTCTAACGGAAAAAGAAAAAGATTATTTTGAGGCAATGCAAAATCATTTATCATTTCACATTTTTAAATCTCACTTCATTAGGATAAAAACTAAAGGTATATTTCCCACACTTGGTAAAGACAATAACTTATTAAAAGGTTGTAGTTGGCGTATCATTTTGTAATTAAAATGTTTTTAATCTTTGGATAAATAAATAAGAATTTTAAACCAAGGTGATTTTCTGACACGACATTTAACTTAATATCACGCCAATCTCAGTAACAGTAATTAGGGCGAGAACTATGAAACAGTAAACTTAATCGTAACTAGCTAGAGCAGTGATGTTATTGTGACAATCTATTAATATCATTAAGTTGTATTAACTTAATTGTCATTTAAATATAATTTATTATGAAGAATAAACTGTATCAATTATATCCACAGGTGCAACAATGGACCTGACGACTACAATGTTGTGTTTTACTTGAACGAAGAGCCAATACAGTCAATTTGCAAACAAGGAGTATGCACTTGGAAAGAATTTGAAGATATGCTGTCGCCATTCATTAATACAAACACCGACTTTTGTGGATAGTTATTAATTTTAACCAATACTTAAACATCTGTATGCAAAGTTGATTGATTTTATACAATTCTAAAATTTATATTACAGTATCGTTAGATTTAGTACTTTAAAAGTAATAAGTATAACCATGATATTTTGTAGTAAATTAGTTAGTGATGATGACAAATAAACAATTAAATTAATGAACGTAAGTAAGTACCTGGATTCCCTGCCCCCCTAGCCAAGTTACAATCGTTTCGTTCGTGCCGAACGCCTCGAGTAGGCCACGCCTCCGATTCCTTTGTTCTGACCACGTGATTGAGCGTTCAGGTGACGTCAGAACAAAGAATTCTTACGTTGTTGCACTCTGGCTACAAATTACTACCGAACTATTGTATTTATGTTAAAGGGGACGGTTATATTAAAAAGTAATGTATGAAAAATTCAAGTGTCTATACATTATAATTTCAAATATATAGTTATATGACAAACTGACAGATTACGGTTTTAACACTACGGTTTTGAAACCCTAAAATTGATTAAATATAAACTTGGTATGACAGCTCGCACTTGCTTAATTAATTTACTACGATTTCAGTATCATCATTTCAGCCGAAAGATGTCACTGTTGAATATTGGGCCCGCCCAAGGGTTTGACCGGTCTTAAACGAACTCTTGAACTCCAACTCCGCAAACTTTATGCAAGATCATCAGTCCAGCCTAACTTCTACTTTCAGGCTCCATCATCACATCAGTTCATCGGCATTTCATAGCCCAAGTGCATCTCATAGCCCAAGTGCATCTCATGACAATTCTAATAAGCATAAACACGGCTAGGATACATTGATTTATTATGGAGTTCTGGTACCTACTTTCCGGTTTCAACATCAAATCATTACCAAGTACCTCCTACAGCTCTTCCTTTAGTCAGCCATCGACTACATGTATCAACAAAACTGTTTGTTACGACAGTTCTGCTATGATCCTATGAGGAGTTCCCTTCAATATCTCTGAAGTTCATCATTAGATGATAAACAATATTTCCATAGGATCAATTTGAGAGTTTATCTTATCAAACAAAAACTAATAATTCAAAATTTGTCCATTATTGACCAAGAAATCGGTAACCAAGTGTCTTTTCCTACAAAACTTAATTAGGTGCATATCTTTTTTCTCCACTGGAATTGAAGGTGGTGCCAATAGTAACAATTTAAGTATAAACAAAATCCTTTACAATGCCATATGCCGTTACTTTGTTGAACAATGAGCCCAATTTGTTCCAAGAACCTTTGATTTGATTTTATGTTAAAATAACCTTTGGAATGTCTATAATTAAATTAAAATAATTAATAAATTTAAATTTGTAGAAGATTTAAATATTTTATGTCTTTGGAAGTAACAAATAATGTCATAACATTACATTATGTCCATAAATGAATTTAAAATGCTTTTAAGAAATATTAACTAAGGCAAAATAAATTTATCTTTAGTTTTTATTAAAGCCATTAAAAAAAAAGATTAGGGGCTTAATGTTAAACTTGATGCCAAGCCTTACAAATGAGCTCTCTCATATACTGCAAGGCGTGGGCCTTACGAAGACGGTGGGAAAGAGCATGAAGTTTGTGCTTGTTCCTGGTGTAGCTAGTGTGTTAGGAATTGATAAATAAGCCGTAGTAAGAACATAAATTATGTAGATGTGAATAATACGAATGTTCTTAAAAGAGCCTGTTTACAAAAATCTGAAAGTATGTTGGTAGATTATAAGTAAATGATTGCTGTCCTATTACGACATAAAATGATGATTATACATTTAGTTGAGACTAATAAAATATTTGTGCCAACATTGTTTGTTTTATTTAAACGACGATATATTTTTCTTATTTCCTTCAAAATACCTATAGCAGATGGAAAAAACATCGATTCGATCGGTGCTCGTAATTTTTTACCTTTATCTGATATTATGCTAGAGCACTTACACACTTTATGGTTACCAACCTGTGGTATCTGGACCACTGGTAGTCCACAAGAGCCAAAATAAAATATGGTCCGCAAAAGATCATAAAGTCAAAGTCAAAGTTTTTTATTTCACATAGGCCTACATGGGCACTTATAAAACGTCAGAAGCTAGTGCACGGTTCCAAATTGGTCGTTTCCTATGGAGAAGAACCGGCAAGAAACTCCATGGTTACTCTTTTAAAAAAGAATTTGTTGTTACAATATTTTCTGTTTGTTTACAATATATTGGATTTATTATGTAAGGACAGTGTAGATTGGTCAATATTGTACTATAAAGTACAATAAAAATAATCATAATAAAAAGGAACCTAAGAATTCGTGGAGTCTACAGTGTTCTCACATTCACATTATAAAAAAAGAGGCTATATAAATAAAAGCAAGTAAAATAAATAATTACAATTATTAATAAATAATACGTTAACAATATAAATAATAATAAATAAAAAAAATATTGCAAAAAAAATGTGTTAGAACGAAAAACAAAAGTATATATTACAACAAATGTGGAGCAGTCAATAGATACATTTACAAAATATTATGAGCTACCAGGGGGCCACATGTGCAGAAGCAGTCATTGCCAAACAAGCGTGTCTTCGACATAGTCTTTAACCTTATAATACGCTTTTTTAGTTAGGACACGCTTAATATGGGTTTTGAACTTTCCTTCGCTAAGTTCAGTCACCACCTTTGGCAGCTTATTATAAAAGCGTATGCTGTCTACTAAAAATGACTTGCTGGTCTTAGCTAATCTCCATTTGGGTAACACAATTTCGTGTTTACTACGCGTATTTATGTTATGATAATCGCTTCTAATTTTGAAGAGTCCTAGGTTTTTACGAACATACATAATACTTACTAAGATATAAAGAGAAGGCAAAGTCAGTATATCGATTTCTTCGAATTTATTTCTAAAGGACTCGCGAGGACTCATTTTATAAATAGCCCGGATTGCTCTCTTTTGCAATATGAAAATTGAGTGTGCATCAGCTGCAGATCCCCACAGTAAAATGCCACAAGACATAATACTGTGGAAATAAGTATAATAAACTAACTTAGCTGTGGCTACATCGGTCAGTTGCCTTATTTTTCTTACTGCATATGCGGCCGAGCTCAGTCTACCTGAAAGAGCTCTAATATGAGCGCCCCACTGCAGTTTAAAATCGATGGTTAAGCCTAAGAATGTTGTTTCCGTAATAACATCAAGTTTGTTGCCGTCAAGAATTAGATTGACGCCAACTTGAGGGACATTCGGTAATGAGAACTTTATACATTTAGTTTTATTCGCATTTAATAAGAGATTATTAGTAGCGAACCATTTCGAAAGAACAGCCAGACTATCATTGACATGCAAGACATCCGCATCTTTCCTATCTACTTTAAAAATAAGGGAAGTGTCATCAGCAAATATAATTATATTGGATAAATTAGCCATCATGTAAGGAAGGTCATTAATATAAAGCAGGAAAAGGAAAGGACCAAGAATTGAACCCTGAGGCACGCCCATCTTTACTAAAGACCCCGAGGACGTCGCCCCATTAATGAATAATTTTTGTTGCCTGTTAGATAAATAAGAAAAAACAAGATCAGCAGCTCGACCACGAATTCCATAATGATGTAATTTACAGATTAGAGTATTATGGTCAACGCAGTTAAATGCTTTAGAGAGATCACTGAATATGCCAATAGCATCCTGGGACTTCTCCCAGGATTCCAAAATGTGACTGATGAGTTTCACTCCTGCATCTGTCGTTGACCTTCCTTTCGTGAAGCCAAACTGATAACTATGCAAAATCCTATTCGAATTAACATGAGACAACATCTGGTCGAGCATGGTTTTTTCTTATATATCTTACTCATTGCTGAAAGCACAGATATAGGTCTGTAATTAGAGGGGTCACTCTTACTACCTGATTTGAAAATTAGTACTACTTTACTATGTTTTATCAAATCAGGGAATGTGCCGCTGTCAAGGCATTGATTAAATATGCCTGTTAGGACAGGAGCAATTGAATCGATAATATCTCCAAGAACCTTAACGGATATACCCCATAAGTCCTCAGTATTATTCATGTTAAGACTATTGAATGTTTTTTTAATTAAATCAACAGAGATGCGCTTAAATTCAAAAGTTGGTACATCCTTAGTAAAATTTTCTTTTAAAAAAGATTCAGCTGACAAAGATGAAGAAGGGAGAGATTCCGTAACTTCTATTGGGATGTTGGCGAAGAAGTTTTCTAACGTCTCAGCCACTTCAGTCCTATCTGAGATGATTTTATTATCAATTCTAAGGGACAATTCATTCCGATCTTGTTGGTTTGTCTTTCCAGTTTCCTTGTTTATCACCTTCCAGACAGCTTTAATTTTATTATTAGAATTTCTAATTTGTTTACTTACTGACTTATCTAAGTCTAGTTAAGTGCGTCGTAGTTAGTAAGTTAACTAGGGCGCAGACTCTTTTGAATATTTTTGAATAGAATCTGACACGGTTATGCAAGTTAGGATCAGACGATAATGATTTTTCATGATATAGCTGATATAAAGTATCTCTGCTTTTTCTAATTCCAGCAGTAGCCCATTCATTAAATTTGGATTTATTATTGATCTGAACTTTTTTAATTGGACACGCCTTATTAAATTCTTGAACCCCATAAAATTTCAAACTTTGCAGCTGCCACCAACAATGGTTTTTGTTAGGTGGGAAATCACCCAAAGGCTTCTCCCGTTCTAAGGCGGAGCGAGAGGTGTCAGAATTTTACTGACTAAAACTCACTCCATTGTTCCTTCGTCCTTCCGGTTTTGCTGACATCTCCTGGAAGCGCGCGTGATACACTTCATGGCGTACAAAACCAATGGTGCGAACTAATTTCAGTTTTCATCAGAAATGTTGAATTTCTGTAACATTGCTCGTTATTTTAATTTTAAAGAATAGTTATGCAACAAGTTTTTCAATTTATAATATAAGACTTTTTTAAAATGATTTTCTAGCTGAACAGGAATATTTTATTCTGCCATATAAATAATTATCAAAGAAAAACATGAGAGGTATGAGAGAGATCACAAATGAGATACAATGAGAGGTAGGAAGGTAAAAATAGCTTAAGTCCTATTCTCAGACCTATCGAATACTGGACACACCATAATTACGGCGGTAAGTCCTCTCTTTGAGCAGTGGCTGGAAAGGCAACGCGGCGTCCTTACCTTCCGTATGTCGTAGGTCCTAACCGGACATGGTAAGTTCGGGAGGTTCCTGCACCGGATTCGTGCAAAAGAAACGCCCGGGTGTCACCTTTGTTTGGACTGCCCGGAGGACATGGTGGTGCATACGGTACAGGTGTGCTCCGCCTAGGCAGAGCAGCGCCGTGTCCTCGTGGGGACGATCTCTCGCGCCGGGCCTTTGTACAGGCCATGGCCCAGAGCGAAATGGAGTGGCAGGCGTTCGCCTCCTTCTGGATAATATATATTCCCGTGGCCGCACGCGCGAGGCAATGGCCCTCGCGCCCCAGTCGGCGGAATTCCGATCCCGATTTCCGATCACCGTAGGCGCGGGCTTGCGGACGGCGAGCAATGGGTAGCTCGCCGTCCAAACGTCCAGTAACCGTCCAGACTGAGTCCAAGTCGCCGACGGCGCGCCACGTGCGCCTCAAGGAGATGACAGCAACCGTAGGGGCTCAGCCGTGAGTCGTAGCCCACTGGGGCCATGGGTGATGCGGAAGAGATCCTCGGGGCCCTGGAACAATGGCAAAGAAGGAAAAGGAGTCAGAAGGTCAGTAAAAGTCTGACACGCCTTTCGCTCCGCCCAAGAGCGGGGGATGTCATTAGATGATTTTCCCACACAAATAAAAAAACATAAAAATCGGTCAAGCCGTTTGGGCGAAGTTCGATAACAAACATTGTTGAGATGATGATATTATTAGATTAACATAGTTCAGTTTTATTTTAAACTTCTGGTCTCTGCTAACAACAAAGAAACCAAAGTGAGTCAGGGTTAAGAAAAGATTAGGAATCACTGGGCTAGAGAGATCTATTTCAACATAATCGGTGCACGTAAAGGGGGATGCCATACTAAACCCACTTACGATACTCCAGGGACGGACATTAAAATTAACAAGGGCTAGTCACACAACATAGATGTGCAAGAGTAGTTTAGAATTGATTTGCTTGAGTGAGTGCCAAAGTAGCATGGGTACATACAGCAGCACTATGCTTAGATTACTCCTTTTCGGTTGCAAGAAAATAAATAAAAATAATGGATGATAATTATATCAATGAAGCGTTAATATCGTTTTACACCCTGTAGGTGTCGCACTAGAGATTGGATAGCAGCATTCTCTGTACATTGCAACCAACACGTTGCTACCGCCAACCCACTTGCCAAGCCTGGCGATTATACTAAATCCCCAATAT
Source organism: Mythimna vitellina (assembly GCA_949316375.1). Lineage (NCBI taxonomy): Eukaryota > Metazoa > Arthropoda > Insecta > Lepidoptera > Noctuidae > Mythimna > Mythimna vitellina. Next base: position 15,592,982 of record OX438688.1, read on the forward strand.
GAGAAATACACGAACAAAATGGTTACTAGTGCCGAGCAGCTTGTCTACGTTGCGTTAAGGGGTGTGAAGAATTTCCAAATGCAATCCAGCTACTCCATTAAAAACGATGAAACGTGGTCGTTCACAGTAGGCATCATCAGAAGGCTTGAAGTCATCCAAACAGTAATGGACGGGGCTATACTTTGAGTTTACTTACGTGATCAAATCAGGAATGAAGATATTCGCAGGAGAACCAAAGTTACCAACATCCAGAAGTAGTAGTGGTACACTGCTTATAGAACAAGTGGTCGGTGGGGATGAAAGTTTCTCAACTGGCGGTCGTTTACCGACGCAGACGCATCATTAAAAGGCCTCCCACAAGGTGGACCTGGTGAGTGTCTCGGTCGCAGTTTAATGAATGCGAGACGCCCATTACATTTCGTTCTATAGGGTACTTGAGGGAGGCCTATGTCCAACAGTGGACGTATTCTGGCTGTAATATTGATATGTTAGTAAAAATTCTTACGAATCTATCACAATATCCCATGTTTAACGAATCTTGTAACCAAAAACTTTCAAAGGTAATTTTAAGATAAGAACACAATAGATTAATATATCTCAGTTGTTAATTGAAGCCACCTGTATAATCGATGATTTAAATAATATGAATGCATAAGAAATAAAAGATTGCAACCGGTACTATGAAGCTACGCTGCTACATTTTAGATTAGTCTCCGCTAGGTCTTAGTCAACGTCTGAGCACAAGTGTAGACCAATGCGACATACCGAAAAATAAATATCGCAATGAAAATTCTATTAGTAGTGATAGTAGCAGTATGTACTGTACAAATTGTGACATCGACTTACTGCTTTTGGAACACTGGATGCCCTTATAAGTATTTTTCCAATAAAACTCCTTACAACTTAATAAGGGGGGATATAAGGGATTCTCTAGTCAAGCTTACTGGTAAGTAAAAATAAATTAATTATTTAGGTTTTTTTTTTTTTGACAAAGTTGCTATGGCGTTTTCATTTATCATTAATAATACATCATGGTCGTCATCCAGGTAATAATTTAGCTAAATGACCTTGAACTTTAAATCTAAGAAAAAATATTTGCGATGTTTCGAATAGGTATCTAACTGATTAAAAACTTGTTCCAATGACAAGAAAAAGTCTACAGCTATCTCAATCATTAGATATTAACTTTTTATTTAATTATCTTCTATTTTTTATTATTGATACAACCAAATAATTCTTTACAAATATCTTAATACTATGTGATAAAAAATCTTCCTAAATAGCATCAGAATGAGAAATTTTCGATAGATTTATTGCGGCCCTAGAACACAAAGGCTAACTGAAGAAACACAGATGGCAGTAGTCATAAAAAGTCTGACACGACCTATCGTTCTACTCTAGAGCAGGAGTAGCCATTCAATGAATTCTCAACTCCATATTCTTTACCACAAAAAGACATCTAAAAGGAAATAAAAACTTTCAATAACTTTTATATTACGCAAATTCTATACATAATTACAGACACTAACTTAATTAGCATCAGGTTACAATGATAACCTCTTCAGTAATGATTAACAAAATACCGTTTTTTTTTTTATTTAAAATAAATAGTAATGAAGTAGGTTCCTACAAAATATATTTTTGGCAAAAATTGTTTTAACATTTTTTTTTTATTGTATAACACGATGCAAATAGATGAATGAGTAAAATTCATTTCATATTTCCCAGGTTGTGAAGCAGTCAGCATTTGGGGATTAATTAGACATGGCCAAAGAAATCCTGGTATAGGGTTTGGAAATTACATGAAAGCTGCTTTAGTCATAAAAGATTATATTGTATCCAGCTATGAAAGAGGAAACTGCTCTCTTTGCGCTCAAGATGTCGAAAATTTACGAAGATGGCAAGATGATAAGCAGATGTTCGACAAACCTTACCAACTTACAAAAGAGGGTGCTTTGGAATCAGAAGGTATAGGACGAAGACTAAAACAGGCTTTTCCTAAATTATTAGCTAAGCTCGACAAAGATGATTATCAGTTTCGTCCAGCGCCTAATGCATGGATGGCTGATAGTATGAAAGCCTTCGTTGGTGGTCTTTCTGATAGGCCACTGACTGTACAACCGGCAAGGACCGATTTTGAAATAATATCTGTAAGTGTTATTTTAAAAATATATTTTAATATGTTTTATATACAAAACACATTGTTTGAGTGCAGTTTCCGTCCTCTGTTAATAACGTGGTCAGAATTAGTATCCAGTAAAAATCGGTGAAACTTTTAATACTGCAAGTAATAATAAATCTTATTTTTCAGCCATATGACACGTGCAAAAAATTTATCGATTTCAAACTAAGCGGAAAACCATACGAGGAATCGATGAAATTTCTGAGCACTCCCGAATACCTTGCTGTAAGATTTCCTACCATTTTTCTTAAAGATTCATATGAATGTAGAATTAGAATTTAAATAATTTCTTTATTATTTTCAGTCCAAAGACAGGATCCAAAGACGTATAGGTATAGATTATCCTTTAACAGATACAAATATTACGGCTTTGTATGACTTGTGCCGTTACGTTTCATCGGGCATCACAAACAAATTTAGTCCATGGTGTGCGCTGTTTACCACCGAAGATTTGAAAACCTTGGAGTATGTTGCTGACTTGCGACATTACTACAAAAGTGGTTACGGATCACCCACAAACGAGCTATTTGGTCAGATTGCTTTGACCGATTTACTGAAAAGTTTTCAAGATTCAAAAACTGGTAAAGGAAAAAAGATTACAGCATATGTTAGTCATGCTACCATGATGGATATGGTGTGGTGTGCTCTTAAATTATTCAAGTATGATGCCCCCTTAACAGGTGCATATAGAAAGCCCGATCGCAAGTGGAGAAGTAGTAAACTTGCAGTATTTTCCGCCAATCTAATGGTCGTCCTGAACAAGTTAGTATCAGTTATAGATTATTTTTTGGTCACGGTCACAGTTCTAACGGAAAAAGAAAAAGATTATTTTGAGGCAATGCAAAATCATTTATCATTTCACATTTTTAAATCTTACTTCATTAGGATAAAAACTAAAGGTATATTTCCCACACTTGGTAAAGACAATAACTTATTAAAAGGTTGTAGTTGGCGTATCATTTTGTAATTAAAATGTTTTTAATCTTTGGATAAATAAATAAGAATTTTAAACCAAGGTGATTTTCTGACACGACATTTAACTTAATATCACGCCAATCTCAGTAACAGTAATTAGGGCGAGAACTATGAAACAGTAAACTTAATCGTAACTAGCTAGAGCAGTGATGTTATTGTGACAATCTATTAATATCATTAAGTTGTATTAACTTAATTGTCATTTAAATATAATTTATTATGAAGAATAAACTGTATCAATTATATCCATAGGTGCAACAATGGACCTGACGACTACAATGTTGTGTTTTACTTGAACGAAGAGCCAATACAGTCAATTTGCAAACAAGGAGTATGCACTTGGAAAGAATTTGAAGATATGCTGTCGCCATTCATTAATACAAACACCGACTTTTGTGGATAGTTATTAATTTTAACCAATACTTAAACATCTGTATGCAAAGCTGATTGATTTTATACAATTCTAAAATTTATATTACAGTATCGTTAGATTTAGTACTTTAAAAGTAATAAGTATAACCATAATATTTTGTAGTAAATTAATTAGTGATGATGACAAATAAACAATTAACTTAATGAACGTAAGTAAGTACCTGGATTCCCTGCCCCCCTAGCCAAGTTACAATCGTTTCGTTCGTGCCGAACGCCTCGAGTAGGCCACGCCTCCGATTCCTTTGTTCTGACCACGTGATTGAGCGTTCAGGTGACGTCAGAACAAAGAATTCTTACGTTGTTGCACTCTGGCTACAAATTACTACCGAACTATTGTATTTATGTTAAAGGGGACGGTTATATTAAAAAGTAATGTATGAAAAATTCAAGTGTCTATACATTATAATTTCAAATATATAGTTATATGACAAACTGACAGATTACGGTTTTAACACTACGGTTTTGAAACCCTAAAATTGATTAAATATAATACTTGATATGACAGCTCGCACTTGCTTAATTAATTTACTACGATTTCAGTATCATCGATATCATTTCAGCCGAAAGATGTCACTGTTGAATATTGGGCCCGCCCAAGGGTTTGACCGGTCATAAACGAACTCTTGAACTCCAACTCCGCAAACTTTATGCAAGATCATCAGTCCAGCCTAACTTCTACTTTCAGGCTCCATCATCACATCAGTTCAACGGCATTTCATAGCCCAAGTGCATCTCATAGCCCAAGTGCATCTCATGACAATTCTAATAAGCATAAACACGGCTAGGATACATTGATTTATTATGGAGTTCCGGTGCCTACTTTCCGGTTTCAACATCAAATCATTACCAAGTACCTCCTACAGCTCTTCCTTTAGTCAGCCATCGACTACATGTATCAACAAAACTGTTTGTTACGACAGTTCTGCTATGATCCTATGAGGAGTTCCCTTCAATATCTCTGAAGTTCATCATTAGATGATAAACAATATTTCTATAGGATCAATTTGAGAGTTTATCTTATCAAACAAAAAGTAATAATTCAAAATTTGTCCATTTTTGACCAAGAAATCGGTAACCAAGTGTCTTTTCCTACAAAACTTAATTAGGTGCATATCTTTTTTCTCCACTGGAATTGAAGGTGGTGCCAATAGTAACAATTTAAGTATAAACAAAATCCTTTACAATGCCATATGCCGTTACTTTGTTGGACAATGAGCCCAATTTGTTCCAAGAACCTTTGATTTGATTTTATGTTAAAATAACCTTTGGAATGTCTATAATTAAATTAAAATAATTAATAAATTTAAATTTGTAGAAGATTTAAATATTTTATGTCTTTGGAAGTAACAAATAATGTCATAACATTACATTATGTCCATAAATGAATTTAAAATGCTTTTAAGAAATATTAAGAAAGGCAAAATAAATTTATCTTTAGTTTTTATTAAAGCCATTAAAAAAAAGATTAGGGGCTTAATGTTAAACTTGATGCCAAGCCTTACAAATGAGCTCTCTCATATACTGGAAGGCGTGGGCCTTACGAAGACGGTGGGAAAGAGCATCAAGTTTGTGCTTGTTCCTGGTGTAGCTAGTGTGTTAGGAATTGATAAATAAGCCGTAGTAAGAACATAAATTATGTAGATGTGAATAATACGAATGTTCTTAAAAGAGCCTGTTTACAAAAATCTGAAAGTATGTTGGTAGATTATAAGTAAATGATTGCTGTCCTATTAAGACATAAAATGACATTTAGTTGAGACTTATAAAATATTTGTGCCAACATTGTTTGTTTTATTTAAAGACGATATATTTTTTATTATTTCCTTCAAAATACCAATAGCAGATAGAAAAAACATCGATTCGATCGGGGCTCGTAATTTTTTACCTTTATCTGATATTATGCTAGAGCACTTACACGCTTTATGGTTACCAACCTGTGGTATCTGGACCACTGGTAGTCCACAAGAGCCAAAATAAAATATGGTCCGCAAAAGATCATAAAGTCAAAGTCAAAGTTTTTTATTTCACATAGGCCTACATGGGCACTTATAAAACGTCAGAAGCTAGTGCACGGTTCCAAATTGGTCGTTTCCTATGGAGAAGAACCGGCAAGAAACTCCATGGTTACTCTTTTAAAAAAGAATTTGTTGTTACAATATTTTCTGTTTGTTTACAATATATTGGATTTATTATGTAAGGACAGTGTAGATTGGTCAATATTGTACTATAAAGTACAATAAAAATAATCATAATAAAAAGGAACCTAAGAATTCGTGGAGTCTACAGTGTTCTCACATTCACATTATAAAAAAAGAGGCTATATAAATAAAAGCAAGTAAAATAAATAATTACAATTATTAATAAATAATACGTTAACAATATAAATAATAATAAATAAAAAAAATATTGCAAAAAAAAATGTGTTAGAACGAAAAACAAAAGTATATATTACAACAAATGTGGAGCAGTCAATAGATACATTTACAAAATATTATGAGCTACCAGGGGGCCACATGTGCAGAAGCAGTCATTGCCAAACAAGCGTGTCTTCGACATAGTCTTTAACCTTGTAATACGCTTTTTTAGTTAGGACACGCTTAATATGGGTTTTGTACTTTCCTTCGCTAAGTTCAGTCACCACCTTTGGCAGCTTATTATAAAAGCGTATGCTGTCTACTAAAAATTACTTGCTGGTCTTAGCTAATCTCCATTTGGGTAACACAATTTCGTGTTTACTACGCGTATTTATGTTATGATAATCGCTTCTAATTTTGAAGAGTCCTAGGTTTTTACGAACATACATAATACTTTCTAAGATATAAAGAGAAGGCAAAGTCAGTATATCGATTTCTTCGAATATGAAAATTGAGTGTGCATCAGCTGCAGATCCCCACAGTAAAATGCCATAAGACATAATACTGTGGAAATAAGTATAATAAACTAACTTAGCTGTGGCTACATCGGTCAGTTGCCTTATTTTTCTTACTGCATATGCGGCCGAGCTCAGTCTACCTGAAAGAGCTCTAATATGAACGCCCCACTGCAGTTTAAAATCGATGGTTAAACCTAAGAATGTTGTTTCCGTAATAACATCAAGTTTGTTGCCGTCAAGAATTAGATTGACGCCAACTTGAGGGACATTCGGTAATGAGAACATTTAGTTTTATTCGCATTTAATAAGAGATTATTAGCAGCGAACCATTTCGAAAGAACAGCCAGACTATCATTGACAATCAAGACATCCGCATCTTTCCTATCTACTTTTAAAATAAGGGAAGTGTAATCAGCAAATATAATTATATTGGATAAATTAGCCATCATGTAAGGAAGGTCATTAATATAAACCAGGAAAAGGAAAGGACCAAGAATTGAACCCTGAGGCACGCCCATCTTTACTAAAGACCCCGAGGACGTCGCCCCATTAATGAATACTTTTTGTTGCCTGTTAGATAAATAAGAAAAAACAAGATCAGCAGCTCGACCACGAATTCCGTAATGATGTAATTTACAGATTAGAGTATTATGGTCAACGCAGTCAAATGCTTTAGAGAGATCACAGAATATGCCAATAGCATCCTGGGACTTTTCCCAGGATTCCAAAATGTGACTGATGAGTTTCACTCCTGCATCTGTCGTTGACCTTCCTTTCGTGAAGCCAAACTGATGACTATGCAAAATCCTATTCGAATTAACATGAGACAACATCTGGTCGAGCATGGTTTTTTCATATATTTTACTCATTGCTGAAAGCACAGATATAGGTCTGTAATTAGAGGGGTCACTCTTACTACCTGATTTGAAAATTGGTACTACTTTACTATGTTTCATCAAATCAGGGAATGTGCCGCTGTCAAAGCATTGATTAAATATGCCTGTTAGGACAGACCTCAGTATTATTCATGTTAAGACTATTGAATGTTTTTTTAATTAAATCAACAGAGATGCGCTTAAATTCAAAAGTTGGTACATCCTTAGTAAAATTTTCTTTCAAAAAAGGTTCAGCTGACAAAGATGAAGAAGGGAGAGATTTCGTAACTTCTATTGGGATGTTGGCGAAGAAGTTTTCTAACGTCTCAGCCACTTCAGTCCTATCTGAGATGATTTTATTATCAATTCTAAGGGACAATTCATTCCGATCTTGTTGGTTTGTCTTTCCAGTTTCCTTGTTTATCACCTTCCAGACAGCTTTAATTTTATTATTAGAATTTCTAATTTGTTTACTTACTGACTTATCTAAGTCTAGTTTAGTGCGTCGTAGTTAGTAAGTTAACTAGGGCGCAGACTCTTTTGAATATTTTTGAATAGAATCTGACATGGTTATGCAAGTTAGGGTCAGACGATAATGATTTTTCATGATATAGCTGATATAAAGTATCTCTGCTTTTTCTAATTCCAGCAGTAGCCCATTCATTAAATTTGGATTTATTATTGATCTGAACTTTTTTAATTGGACACGCCTTATTAAATTCTTGAACCTCATAAAATTTCAAACTTTGCAACTGCCACCAGCAATGGTTTTTGTTAGGTGGGAAATCAACCAAAGGCTTCTCCCGTTCTAGGGCGGAGCGAGAGGTGTCAGAATTTTACTGACTAAAACTCACTCCTTTGTTCCTTCGTCGCCTTGCGTTCTAGCACCCCTGGTTTTCCTTTCAGAAACGAACTCATGGTCCCAATAGGCTTCGATCTTGCGGTTTTGCTGACATCTCCTGGAAGCGCGCGTGATACACTTCATGGCGTACAAAACCAATGGTGCAAACTAATTTCAGTTTTCATCAGAAATGTTGAATTTCTGTAACATTGCTCGTTATTTTAATTTTAAAGAATAGTTATGCAACAAGTTTTTCAATTTATAATATAAGACTTTTTTTAAATGATTTTCTAGCTGAACAGGAATATTTTATTCTGCCATATAAATAATTATCAAAGAAAAACATGAGAGGTATGAGAGAGATCACAAATGAGATACAATGAGAGGTAGGAAGGTAAAAATAGCTTAAGTCCTATTCTCAGACCTATCGAATACTGGACACACCATAATTACGGCGGTAAGTCCTCTCTTTGAGGAGTGGTTGTAAAGGCAACGCGGCGTCCTTACCTTCCGTATGTCGTAGGTCCTAACCGGACATGGTAAGTACGGGATGTTCCTGCACCGGATTCGTGCAAAAGAAACGCCGGGTGTCACCTTTGTTTGGACTGCCCGGAGGACATGGTGGTGCATACGGTACAGGTGTGCTCCGCCTAGGCAGAGCAGCGCCGTGTCCTCGTGGGGATGATCTCTCGCGCCGGGCCTTGGTACAGGCCATGGCCCAGAGCGAAATGGAGTGGCAGGCGTTCGCCTCCTTCTGGATAATATATATTCCCATGGCCGCACGCGCGAGGCAATGGCCCTCGCGCCCCAGTCGGCGGAATTCCGATCCCGATTTCCGACCACCGTAGGCGCGGGCTTGCGGACGGCGAGCAATAGGTAGCTCGCCGTCCGAACGTCCAGTAACCGTCCAGACTGAGTCCAAGTCGCCGACGGCGCGCCACGTGCGCCTCAAGGAGATGACAGCAACCGTAGGGGCTCAGCCGTGTGTCGTAGCCCACTGGGGCCATGGGTGATGCGGAAGAGATCCTCGGGGCCCTGGAACAATGGCAAAGAAGGAAAAGGAGTCAAAAGGTCAGTAAAAGTCTGACACGCCTTTCGCTCCGCCCAAGAGCGATGTCATTAGATGATTTTCCCACACAAATAAAAAAACATAAAAATCGGTCAAGCCGTTTGGGCGAAGTTCGATAACAAACATTGTTGAGATGATGATATTATTAGATTAACATAGTTCAGTTTTATTTTAAACTTCTGGTCTCTGCTAACAACAAAGAAAGCAAAGTGATTCAGGGTTAAGAAAAGATTGGGAATCACTGCGCTAGAGATATCTATTTCAACATAATCGGTGCACGTAAAGGGGGATGTCATACTAAATCCACTTACGATACTCCAGGGATGGACATTAAAATTAACAAGGGCTAGTCACACAACATAGATGTGCAAGAGTAGTTTAGAATTGATTTGCTTGAGTGAGTGCCAAAGTAGCATGGGTACATACAGCAGCACTATGCTTAGATTACTCGTTTTCGGTTGCAAGAAAATAAATAAAAATAATGGGTGGTAAATATATCAATGAAGCGTTGATATCGTTTTACACCCTGTAGGTGTCGCATTAGATACTGAATAGCAGCATTCTCTGTACATTGCAACCAACACGCTGCTACCGCCAACCCACTTGCCAAGCCTGGCGATTATAGTAAACTCCCAATATGAGAAATACACGAAAAAAATGGTTACTAGTGCCGAGCAGCTTGTCTACGTTGCGTTAAGGGGTGTGAAGAATTTCCAAATGTGATCCGGCTACTCCATTAAAAACGATGAAACGTGATCGTTCACAGTGGGCATCATCAGAAGGCTTGAAGTCATCCAAAGAGTAATGAACGGGGCTATACTTTGAGTTTACTTACGTGATCAAATCAGGAATGAAGAAATTCGCAGGAGAACCAAAGTTACCAACATCCAGAAGTGGTAGTGGCACACTGCTTATAGAACAAGTGATCAGTGGGGATGAAAGGTTTTCAACTGGCGGTCGTTTACTGACGCAGACGCAGCATTAGAAGGCCTCCCACAAGGTGAACCGCTGACCTGGTGAGTGTATCGGTCGCAGTTTAATGAATGCGAGACGCACATTACATGTCGTTCTATAGGGTACTTGAGGGAGGCCTATGTCCAACAGTGGACGTATTCTGGCTATAATATTGATATGTAAGTAAAAACACTTACGAATCTATCACAAGATCGCATGTTTAACGAATCTTGTAACCAAAAACTTTGAAAGGTAATTTTAAGATAAGAGCACAATAGATTAATATATCTCAGTTGTTAATTGAAGCCACCTGTATAATCGATGATTTGAATAATATGAATGCATAAGAAATAAAAGATTGCAACCGGTACTATGAAGCTATGCTGCTACATTTTAGATTAGTCTCCGCTAGGTCTTAGTCAACGCCTGAGTACAAGTGTGATCAATGCGAGATACCGCAAAATAAATATCGCAATGAAAATTCTATTAATAGTGATAGTAGCAGTATGTACTGTACAAATTGTGACATCGACTTACTGTTTTTGGAACACTGGATGCCCTTATAAGTATTTTTCCAATAAAACCCCTTACAACTTAATAAGGGGGGATATAAGGGATTCTCTAGTCAAACTTACTGGTAAGTTAAAATAAATTAATTATTTAGGTTATTTTTTTTTTGACAAATTTGCTATGGCGTTATCATACATCATGGTCGTCATCCAGGTAATACTGATCCATAATTTATTAGCTAAATGACCTTGAACTTTAAATCGACACAAATATTTGCGATGTATCGAATAGGTATCTGACTGATTAAAAACTTGTTCCAATGACAAGAAAAAGTCTACAGCTATCTCAATCATGAGAAATTAATTTTTTGTTTAATTATCTACTATTTTTTATTATTGATACAGCCAAATAATTCTTCACAAATATCTTAATACTATGTGATAAAAAATCTTCCTAAATAGCATCAGAATGAGAAATTTTCGAAAGATTTATTGCGGCCCTAGAACACAAAGGGTAACTGAAGAAACACAGATGGCTGTAGTCATAAAAAGTCTGAAACGACCTATCGTTCTACTCTAGAGCAGGAGTAGCTATGCAATGAATTCTCAACTCTATGTTCTATACCACAAAACGACATCTAAAAGGAAATAAAAACTTTCAATAACTTTTACATTACGCAAATTCTATACATAATTACAGACACTAACTTAATTAGCATCAGGTTACAATGATAACCTCTTCAGTAATGATTAACGAAATACCGTTTTTTTTTATTTACAATAAATAGTAATGAAGTAGGTTCCTACAAAATATATTTTTGGGGAATATTTTTTAACATTTTTTTTTTTTGTAAATGCTGCAATATTTTTTTTTTATTGTATAACACGATGCAAATAGATGAATGATTAAAATTAATTTCATATTTCCCAGGTTGTGAACCAGTCAGTATTTGGGGACTAATTAGACATGGCCAAAGAAATCCTGGTATAGGGTTTGGAAATTACATGAAAGCTGCTTTAGTCATAAAAGATGATATTGTATCCAGCTATGAAAGAGGAAACTGTTCTCTTTGCGCTCAAGATGTCGAAAATTTACGAAGATGGCAAGATGATAAGCAGATGTTCGACAAACCTTACCAACTTACAAAAGAGGGTGCTTTGGAATCAGAAGGTATAGGACAAAGACTAAAACAGGCTTTTCCAAAATTATTAGCTAAGCTCGACGAAAATGATTATCAGTTTCGTCCAGCGCCTAATGCATGGATGGCTGATAGTATGAAAGCCTTCGTTGGTGGTCTTTATGATAGGCCACTGACTGTACAACCGGCAAGGACCGATTTTGAAATAATATCTGTAAGTGTTATTTTAAAAATATATTTTAATATGTTTTATATACAAAACACATTGTTTGAATGCAGTTTCCGTCCTCTGTTAATAACGTGGTCAGAATTAGTATCCAGTAAAAATCGGTGAAACTTTTAATACTGCAAGTAATAATAAATCTTATTTTTCAGCCATATGACACGTGCAAAAAATTTATCGATTTCAAACTAAGCGGAAAACCATACGAGGAATCGATGAAATTTCTGAGCACTCCCGAATACCTTGCTGTAAGATTTCCTACCATTTTTCTTAAAGATTCATATAAATGTAGAATTAGAATTTAAATAATTTCTTTATTATTTTCAGTCCAAAGACAGGATCCAAAGACGTATAGGTATAGATTATGCTTTAACAGATACAAATATTACGGCTTTGTATGACTTGTGCCGTTACGTTTCATCGGGCATCACAAACAAATTTAGTCCATGGTGTGCGCTGTTTACCACCGAAGATTTGAAAACCTTGGAGTATGTTGCTGACTTGCGACATTACTACAAAAGTGGTTACGGATCACCCACAAACGAGCTATTTGGTCAGATTGCTTTGACCGATTTACTGAAAAGTTTTCAAGATTCAAAAACTGGTAAAGGAAAAAAGATTACAGCATATATTACTCATGGTACCATGATGGATATGGTGTGGTGTGCTCTTAAATTATTCAAGGATGATGCCCCCTTAACAGGTGCATATAGAAAGCCCGATCGCAAGTGGAGAAGTAGTAAACTCACATTATTTTCCACCAATCTAATGGTCGTCCTGAACAAGTTAGTATCAGTTGTAGTTTATTTCTCGGTCACGGTCACAGCTCTAACGGAAAAAGAAAGAGATTATTTTGAGGATGTTCAAAATCATTTATCATTTCACATTTTTAAATCTTACTTAATTAGAATTAAAACTAAAGGAACATTTCCCCACTTGGTAAAGGCAATAACTTATTAAAAGGTTGGCCTGTCATTTTGTAATCAAAATGTTTACAAGCTTTGTCTATGGATAAATAAATAAGAATTTTAAACCAAGGCAATTTTCTGACACGACAGTTAACTTAATATCACGCCAATCTCAGTAACAGTAATCAGGGCGAGAACTATGAAACAGTAAACTTAGTTTTAAATAGCTAGAGCAGTGATGTTATTGTGACAATCTATTAATATCATTATGTTGTAACAATTTAATTGTCATTTAAGTATAATTTATTATGAAGGATAAACTGTATCAATTATATCCACAGGTGCAACAATGGACCTGACGACTACAATGTTGTGTTTTACTTGAACGAAGAGCCAATACAGTCAATTTGCAAACAAGGAGTATGCACTTGGAAAGAATTTGAAGATATGCTGTCGCCATTCATTAATACAAACACCGACTTTTGTGGATAGTTATTAATTTTAAACAATACTTAAACATCTGTATGCAAAAGTAGATTGATTTTATACAATTCTAAAATTTATATTATAGTATCGTTAGATTTAGTACTTTAAAAGTAATGTACAATAAGTATAACCATGATATTTTTTAGTAAATTAGTTAATGATGATGAGAAATAAACAATTAACTTAAAACAATTATCTAGGCTTTAAAATTCCATCATCATTAAAATAATTTCATGGACATGTGTTGTGTAAATTAAATCTATTATTTTTGGAAACTAGTTTTTCTATTATTATTTAAATCACCCTGTAAGTACCTGGATTCCCTGCCCCCATAGCCAAGTTACAATCGTTTCGTTCGTGCCGAACGCCTCGAGTAGGCCACGCCTCCGATTCCTTTGTTCACGTGATTGAGCTTTCAGGTGACGTCAGAACAAAGAATTCGGAGGCGTGGCCTACTCGAGGCGTTCGGCGCGAACGATACGATTGTAACTTGGCTAGGGGGGCTGGTCCCTTCACGGCCCGTTTCAACTTTCCATCCTGTTCAATATACATTTAGTTGTCCAGCCTAATATCAAAAATCATCGATCCATGTAAGTATAAAGGATTATACATATTTTGTTTTCAGCACTGTTTACAAAAACAACTGCAGGCCATAATACATATAGCGTAGTCAGAGAATGGTAGATTACGCCGACTTCAAGAATAGTCGAGGTCCTCAATTCGGTTTTATTTTTTTAGCTCTGAACTCCGTCATTTATGACCAGATTTGATACTTCCAGATTGGTCACAATTTTATCATAATTCAGTTCTGATGATGAGATTCATGAGAGGATGAGGAACTCCTAAAATGTTATAGGTATATGTAGTGGTTTTGTTTTGTTTTTTCATCAAGAACTAAAACATTTGCATTCAATAAATAACACTTGATTGAGTGAAATTGATGAAGAAGGCAATCGATAGCCGACGAAACTGCACAGGGACACAGATATATCGACAAAAACAAAACACAAATGTGTGAAAAAAAAAATTCATTGTAAAATGTGTGTATTGAACTAATCTGATGATCAAACCGGAAGATGGGCACCGTAACTTCATAATAAAATAATCTAATCAAGCCGTATTTGGGCCGATTAGAATTTTTGCGTTGTTGCACTCTGGCTACAAATTACTACCGAACTAATCTGAACACTAAGCTGGAACATAGGCATAAAATAATATTTTCTAGACACGATTAATTTTATTAGAATTGCTATGAGATGGATGCTAGCTATAAAGTATCATTGAACTGATCTGATGATGAATCTGGAAAATAGGCACGGGAACTCCATAATAAATTCGGGTTTTGGCTTATTGGAATTATGATGACGCTCACTCTGGCTGGTTTTAATGGTTTATTCTATAGGGCTGCAGAACTTGCATACTTTTTGGGTTAGTTGTGTGTTTAGCTTTCACAGATAAAAGTTAAAAGTAAGAAACTTGAATAAGAAGAGGCAAATGAACTGTATGTTTTGACGTTAAATTAATGATACCGACAACGATAAGATAACGAGCTTCTTGATTTATTTTTAAACCATAATAGTCCATTGAAATGTATGGTGTTTTATCTTAAGATAAAATATTATAGTATCTTAGCCGTGTGCAACGTGTACGCCACTGCGGATGACGTAACCTACGACAAACTTATTATTTGCGGTTGGTACAGTAATCGGGTCTAGGGATCGAACCGCAAAATTAAGTTTGTTTTTTATTGTATATACTTTTCCGGGATTAAAAGTACCCAGTGTGGTGGCCAGGATATTAAAGAATAATTATACCAAGTTTCATCGTAATCGAACCGGCAGTTTTTGCGTGATGCCTGAATAAACAGACAGACAGACAAAAAAAAAATTAATTAAATTTTTGGGTTGGGTGTCGGTCTAGTAACACCCCCTGCCATTTATTTTTTTTGATATTTTCAATGTACAGAATTTTCACTTCTACAGATTTATTATAAGTATAGATATGGAGGCAACACACAGCAACAGTGTGTTTTAGATGTCCATGATCGGCGGTAACCATGTTTATCATAACCAAAGGTTGTTGACTCGTTTATCATCCAATGCAATCTAATAAGGAAAAAAAAAGTGGAAATAGTTTTTGTCACAACTTATTTGACCTTGCATCTTTGAAGTTCCAATAGGTATATTATTTCTAAAATACAGACTTCGTAAAGTAATATAAATACCAGAAATCGTCTATAGGTTATAAACTAGTTAGCATCTGGCCACTTATACGACATGGCCAGGGGAATCCTGGTATTGATTTACTGATTTAGGATTTTTTAGGATTATTGATTTAGGAAAGCACAAGAGGTCAGTTTAGGTTTTAAAAGATTATAAATATAGGATCCAGCTATGAAATAGGTAACTGCTCACTTTGTGCTAGCTAGCATAATTTTCAGATTAATATGGATATGTTTGATAAACCTGTCCTACTTACCAAAGAGGTTTACCAAGAATCAAAAGGAATGGGGCGACGAAACAGGCTTTCCCGAAATTGTTGGAAAAACTTGACAATGATTATTATTTGATACGTCCTGTTCATGAACAATGGATTGAGGCAATGCCAAAGATTTTATTGATGGGTTTTATGTTAAGCAATTCACTGTACAATCATCCAAGAATGATTTTTGAGTGATCACTGTGAGTTCTGACGTGTTATTTTCATTTCGGAACTTATTTTTAGTTCGCTGACATTGTAGTACATACTAAAACGATGATCTTACGAATTGATTTCAAGGTGCGTAATAAAAGCGTTTCCACAAATGAAGATATTTCATCGTTGATCTTCAGCATCCTAAGCTTCTGATTGTGTGTTTCGGAGATCCTTGCTCAGGAGGATACTCGGGAGTTATTGTACGTGCGGCTAACGTGACTCGCCCGATTACATTTTAGCGTAGCAACCTTTTAATCTAAATGTTAAACTACTGTATTTATGTTAAAGGGGACGGTTATATTAAAAACTAATGTATGAAAAATTCAAGTGTTTATCCATTATAATTTCAAATATATAGTCCTATGACAAACTGACGGATTACGGTTTTAACACTACGGTTTTGAAACCCTAAAATTGATTAAATATAATGCTTTGTATGACAGCTCGCACTTGCTTAATTAATTTACTAAGATATCAGTATCATCGATATCATTTCAGCCGAAAGATGTCACTGTTGAATATTGGGCTCGCCCAAGGGTTTGACAGGTCATAAACGAACTCTTGAACTCCCGCAACCTTTATGCAAGGTCATCAGTCCAGCCTAACTTCTACTTTCAGGCTCCATCATCACATCAGTTCAATGGCATCTCATAGCCCAAGTGCATCTCATGACAATTCTAATAAGCATAAACACGGCTAGGATACATTGATGTATTACGGAGTTCTGGTGCCTACCTTCTAGTTTCAACATCAAATCATTACCAAATACCTCCTATATCTCTTCCTTTAGTCAGCCATCGACTACATGTATCAACAAAACTGTTTCTTACGACAGTTCTGCTATGATCCTATGAGGAGTTCCCTTCAATATCTCCGAAGTTCATCATTAGATGATGAACCATATTTCTATAGGATCAATTTGAGAGTTTACCTTATCAAACAAAAACTAATAATTCAAAATCTGTCCATTATTGACCAAGAAATCGGTGACCAAGTGTCTTTTCCTACAAAACTTATTTAGGTGCATATCTTTTTTCTCCAATGGAATTGAAGGTGGTGCCAATAGTAACAATTTAAGTACAAACAAAATCCTTTACAATGCCATATGCCGTTACTTTGTTGGACAATGAGCCCAATTTGTTCCAAGAACCTTTAATTTGATTTTACGTTAAAATAACCTTTGGAATGTCTATAATTAAATTAAAATAATCAATAAATTTAAATTTGTAGAAGATTTAAATATTTAATGTCTTTGGAAGTAACAAAAAATATCATAAAATTACATTATGTCCATAAATGAATTTAAAATGCTTTTAAGAAATATGAACTAAGGCAAAATAAATTTTACTTTAGTTTTTATTAAAGCCATTAAAAAAAAGATTAGGGGCTTAGTGTTAAATTTGATGCCGAGCCCTACAAATGAGCTCTCTCATATACTGCAAGGCGTGGGCCTTACGAAGATGCAGTGAAAGAGCATGTAGTTTATGCTTGTTTCTGGTGTAGCTAGTGTGTTAGGAATTGATAAATAAGCCGTAGTAAGAATTGGAATTGTGAATTGTGTAGATGTGAATAATACGAATGTTCTTAAAAGAGCATGTTTACAAAAACCTTAAAGTATGTTGGTAGATTATAAGTAAATGATTGCTGTCCTATTAAGACATAAAATGATGATTATACATTTAGTTGAGACTAATAAAATATTTGTGCCAACATTGTTTGTTTTATTTAAACGACGATATATTTTTCTTATTTCCTTCAAAATACCTATAGCAGATGGAAAAAACATCGATTCGATCGGTGCTCGTAATTTTTTACCTTTATCTAATATTATGCTAGAGCAGTGGTTCCCAACTTGTGGTATCTGGACCACTGGTAGTCCACAAGAGCCAAAATAAAATATGGTCCGCAAAAGATCATAAAATTTCACGCAACTGCCACCAACAATGGTTTTTTTTAGATGGGAAATCACCCAATGACTTCTCCCGTTCTAGGGCGGTGCGAGAGGTGTCAGACTTTTACTGACTAAAACCCACTCCTTTGTTCCTTCGTCGCCTTGCGTTCCAGCGCCCCTGGTTTTCCTTTCAGAAACGAACTCATGGCCCCAATAGGCTTCGACCTTGCGGTTTTGCTGACATTCCTGGAGGCGCGCATTAAACACTTTATGCCGTACAATACCAATGGTGCGAACTAATTTAAGTTTCCATCAGAATTGTTGAATTTCTGTAACATTGCTCGTTGTTTTAATTTTAAAGAATAGTTATGCAACAAGTTTTTCAATTTATAATATAAAATTTAAAAAAAATATTTTTCTAGCCGAACAGGAATATTTGGTTCTGCCATATAAAGAATTATCAAAGAAAAACATGGAGGTATGAGAGAGATCACAAATGAGATACAATGAGAGGTAGGAAGGTAAAAATAGCTTAAGTCCTATTCTCAGACCCATCGAATACTGGGCACGCCATAATTACGGCGGTAAGTCCCCTCTTTGAGGAGTGGCTGGAAAGGCAACGCGGCGTCCTTACCTTCCGCATGACGTAGGTCCTAACCGGACATGGTAAGTTCGGGAGGTTCCTGCACCGGATTCGTGCAGAAGAAACGCCCGGGTGTCACCTTTGTTTGGATTGCCCGGAGGCTATGGTGGTGCATACAGTAGAGGTGTGCCCCGCCTAGGCAGAGCAGCGTCGTGTCCTCGTGGGGGCGATCTCTCGCGCCGGGCCTTTGTACAGGCCATGTCCCAGAGCGAAAAGGAGTGGCAGGCGGTCGCCTCCTTCTGCGAAGCAGTAATGATAGTAAAGGATAATATATATTCCCGTGGCCACACGCGCGACGCAATGGCCCTCGCGCCCCAGCCTTTGGAATTCCGATCCCAATTTCCGGCCACCGTAGGCGCGGGCTTGCAGACGGCCAGCAATGGGTAGCTCGCCGTCTGACTCCGTCCGGTAACCGTCCAGACTGAGCCCAAGTCGTTGACGGCGCGCCACGTGCACCTCAAGGAGATGACAGCGACCGTAGGGGCTCAGCCGTGAGTCGTAGCCCACTAGGGCCATGGGTGACGCGGAAAAGATCCTCAAGGCCCTGGAACAATGGCAAAGAAAGAAAAGGAGTAAGAAGATCAGTAAAAGTCTGACACGCCCTCCGCTCCGTCCAAGAGCGGGGGATGTCATTAGATGATTTTCCCACACAAATAAAAAAACATAAAAATCGGTCAAGCCATTTCGGCGAAGTTCGATAACAAACATTGTTGAGATGATGATATTATTTAGATTAACATAGTTCAGTTCCATTTTAGACTTCTGGTCTCTGCTAACAACAAAGAAACCAAAATGAGTCAGGGTTAAGAAAAGATTGGGAATCACTGGGCTAGAGAGATCTATTTCAACATAATCGGTGCACGTAAAGGGGGATGTCATACTAAACCCACTTACGATACTCCAGGGACGGACATTAAAATTAACAAGGGCTAGTCACACAACATAGATGTGCAAGAGTAGTTTAGAATTGATTTGTTTGAGTGAGTGCCAAAGTAGCATAGGTACATACAGCAGCATAGTGCTGCTGTATGTACCTATGCTTAGATTACTCCTTTTCGGTTGCAAGAAAATAAATAAAAATAATGGATGGTAATTGTATCAATGAAGCGTTGATATCGTTTTACACACTGTTGGTGTCGCACCAGAGATTGGGCAGCAGCATTCTCTATACATTGCAATCAACATGCTGCTACCGCCAACCTCAAGTAGGTTGACAGTAGCAGCGTGTCGAGCGAGCCAAGCTGGCGATTATAGTAAACCCCCAATATGAGTAATACACGAACAAAATTATTACTAGTGCCGAACAGCTTGTCTACGATGTGTTACGGCGTGGAAAGGGGTAAGAAGAATTTCCATAGCGATCCGGCTACTTCATTAAAAACGATGAAACGTGGTCGTTCACAGTCGGCATCATCAGAAAACTTGATGTCACCCAAAGAGTAATGGACGGGGCTATACTTTGAGTTTACTTCTTACGTGATCAAATCAGGAATGAAGATATTCGCAGGAGAACCAAAGTTACCAACATCCAGAAGTGGTAGTGGCACACTGCTTATAGAACAAGTGGTCGGTGGGGATGAAAGATTTTCAATTAGCGGTCGTTTATCGATGCAGACGCAGCATTAGAAGGCCTCCCACAAGGTGAACCGCTGACCTGGTGAGTGTCTCGGTCGCAGTTTAATGAATGCGAGACGCACATTACATGTCGTTCTATAGGGTACTTGAGGGAGGCCTATGTCCAACAGTGGACGTATTCTGGCTGTAATATTGATATGTTAGTAAAAATTCTTACGAATCTATCACAATATCGCATTTTTAACAAATCTAGTAACCAAAAACTTTGAAAGGTAATTTTAAGATAAGAACACAATAGATTAATATATCTCAGTTGTTAATTGAAGCCACCTGTATAATCGATGATTAAATAATATGAATGCATAAGAAATAAAAGATTGTAACCGGTACTATGAAGCTACGCTGCTACATTTTAGATTAGTCTCCGCTAGGTCTTAGTCAACGTCTGAGTATAAGTGTAGACCAATGCGAAATACAGCAAAATAAATTGCACAATGAAAATTCAATTAGTAGTGATAGTAGCAGTATGTACTGTACAAATTGTGACATCGACTTACTGTTTTTGGAACACTGGGTGCCCTTATAAATATCTTGCGAACAAAACCCCCTACAACTTAGTAAGGGGGGATATAAGGGATTCCCTAGTCAAGCTCACTGGTAAGTAAAAATATTTTAACTATTTAGGTTATTTTTTTTTGTTAAGATAGCCATCGCGTTATCATCTATCACGTGACATAATAGTCCAGATCCATTATTTATTAGTTAAATGACCTTGAATTTTAAATCGGCACGAATATCTGCGATGTTTCGACATGGTATATCTAACTGATTAAAAACTTATTCTAATGACAAGGGAAAGTCTACAGTTATTTCAAACATTTATAACGTTAATAAAATATGTATTTCTATTTTCTTTATGAGTTGTTATAATATACATTATTTTTTATTATCACTGCAGCCAAATAAGTTACTTAATACTAAGCAGTAGGTTCCTACAAAATATGGTTTTGCAGAAAATTGTTGTATTTTTTTTTTATTGTTTAATAATATGCAATACATAATTTCATATAATATGAATATGATGTAAATGGATAAAAAAGTAAAAATTATTTCAAATTTCCTAGGTTGTGAACCAGTTAGCATTTGGGGACTAATTAGACATGGCCAAATAAATCCTGGTACAGAGTTTGGAAATTACATGAAAGCAGCTTTAGTCATAAAAGATGATATCGTAACCAGCTGTGAGAGAGGAAACTGTTCTCTTTGCGCTCAAGATGTCGAAAATTTACGAAGATGGCAAGATGATAAGCAGATGTTCGACAAACCTTACCAACTTACAAAAGAGGGTGCTTTGGAATCAGAAGGTATAGGACGAAGACTAAAACAGGCTTTTCCAAAATTATTAGCTAAGCTCGACAAAAATGATTATCAGTTTCGTCCAGCGCCTAATGCATGGATGGCTGATAGTATGAAAGCCTTCGTTGATGGTCTTTATGATAGGCCACTGACTGTACAACCCGCAAGGACCGATTTTGAAATAATATCTGTAAGTGATTTTTTCTGTCATTTTAAAAAGATAATTTATTGTGATTTATATACAACATATTATTTATATAAAACAACTTGTTTGGGTGCAATTTCAGTCCTCAGTGAATAACGTGGTCAAAATTAGGATCCAGTAAAAATCGGTGAAACTATTAATACTACAAGTAATAATAAATCTTATTTTTCAGCCATATGTGACGTGCAAAAAATTTAACGATTTGAAACTAAGTGGAAAACCATACGAGGAATCGATGAAATTTCTGAGCTCTCCCGAATACCTTGCTGTAAGATTTCCTACCATTTTTCTTAAAGATTCATATAAATGTAGAATTTGAATTTAAATAATTTCTTTATTATTTTCAGTCCAAAGACAGAATCCAAAGACGTATAGGTATAGATTATCCTTTAACAGATACAAATATTACGGCTTTGTATGACTTGTGCCGTTACGTTTCATCGGGCATCACAAACAAATTTAGTCCATGGTGTGCGCTGTTTACCACCGAAGATTTGAAAACCTTGGAGTATGTTGCTGACTTGCGACATTACTACAAAAGTGGTTACGGATCACCCACAAACGAGCTATTTGGTCAGATTGCTTTGACCGATTTACTGAAAAGTTTTCAAGATTCAAAAACTGGTAAAGGAAAAAAGATTACAGCATATATTACTCATGCTACCATGATGGATATGGTGTGGTGTGCTCTTAAATTATTCAAGGATGATGCCCCCTTAACAAGTGCATATAGAAAGCCCGATCGCAAGTGGAGAAGTAGTAAACTTGCAGTATTTTCCGCCAATCTAATGGTCGTCCTGAACAAGTTAGTATCAGTTATAGATTATTTTTTGGTCACGGTCACAGCTCTAACGGAAAAAGTAAAAGATTATTTTGAGGCAATGCAAAATCATTTATCATTTTACATTTTTAAATCTTACTTAATTAGGATAAAAACTAAAGGTATATTTCCCACACTTGGTAAAGACAATAACTTATTAAAACGTTGTATTTGGCGTATCATTTTGTAATTAAAATGTTTTCAATCTATGGATAAATAAATAAGAATTTAAAACCAAGGCGATTTTCTGACACGACAGTTAACTTAATATCACGCCAATCTCAGTAACAGTAATCAGGGCGAGAACTATGACACAGTAAACTTAATCGTAACTAGCTAGAGCAGTGATGTCATTGTGAAAATCTATTAATATCATTAATTTGTATTAACTTAATTGTCATGTAAATATAATATATTATGAAGGATAAAGTGTATCAATTATATCCACAGGTGCAACAATGGACCTGACGACTTCAATGTTGTGTTTTACTTGAACGAAGAGCCATTACAGCCAATTTGCAAACAAGGAGTATGCACTTGGAAAGAATTTGAAGATAAGTTGTCGCCATTCATTAATGCAAACACTGACTTTTGTGGGTAGTTTTTTACTTTAACTTAACAAATATTCAACATATGTATGCAAAAATAGATTGATAATTTAATACATTTCCAAATTTATTTATAGATTATATTTTTTAAAGTATCGTTAGATTTATTACTTTAAAAGTGATGTAACCGTGATATTTTGTAAAAAAATACTCAATAATGATGATAAATAAACAATTATCCTAAAACAGTTATCAAGGCTTTAAAATTCCATTATAATTAAAATTGTTTCGTGGACATTTTTTTCTTGGTGGGAAAATCATCTAAATACATCCCCCGCTCTTGGGTGGAGCGAGAGATAGTGTCAGACTATCACTGACTAAAAACCCACTCCTATTCCTACTTTGCCACCGTTCCGGGGCCCCGGGGTTCTCTTTCGCATCTTCCATGGCCCCAGTAGGCCTCGACCCTGCTGATATAAAAAACAATTTTTCTAGAATAATCCCAAAAAAGTTTTTTTTTTTTTTTGGTGATTACGTAAAAACACGCAATAACGTAATAATAATACCCCAGGGCGCCCGAGGGGAAAAAGCCTTACCCCGCGAACAGAAACAGGACCTGAGTACTTGTCGTTTTTAGTTTCACGTTAATTTAATTATGTTGGTACAAGTACTTAGGTCCAAATTTTCCTTGTCAGATTAACATGCTTGCGAACAAAAGTATCATTTGTAAATAAATAATAAATTCATTAATTGATTTTTGGGTTAAAAAATCTCCATAAAATTTAAATGAACATTATACTAAATATATAAACAACTTAAATTACATATGGGTGATTTAATTTGGCTAATTTGATTGGATTTTTATGGTAAAATAACCTTTGTAATGCCTATAATTGAATTAAAGTAACCAATAAATTTAAATTTGTAGAAGATTTAAATATTTAATGTATTTGGAAGTAACTAACAATGTCATAAAATTACATAGTCCATAAATGAAGTTAAAATGCTTTTTATAAATATTTACTTAGGCAAAATAAATTCGTCTTTAGATCGCATTAAAAGGCAATTTAAGAAAACAAAAAAAAAGATTAGGGGCTTATTGTAAAATTGGATACCGAGCTCTACAAATGAGCTCTCTCATATACTGCAAAGTATATGCCTTACGAAGACTGTGGGAAAAAGCGTGTAGTTTGTGTTTGTTTCTGGTGGCATGAATATGACTGGTTTATCACACTGGTGGGCGAAAGTATATGTGTGGGACTTAAATATTAATTTACTTGTAAATTCTCCAAAAAAATGTAAACTTCTCTCATTGTTCAGTTCTTTTAATCTAAAATGTATTTTTAATGAAGCAACAACAATAACACCTACCTTAGCTTCAAGCATAGATAATATATTTACTAATTGTAATATAAAAAATTCATCAATAATCAGTGACGTGAGGTCTGACCATATTGATCAACTCGTATCTTTTGAGCTAGTCAAAATGTTACAATTAGATTCACCTGCAGAGTTTAGACCGCTTACTAAAAATAAATTAAATTATTTTAATAATAATGTTCTTACTAGTCTCTCAACAGCCAATTTTGATTCGCAAGACCCCAATGTAAACTATGGTACATTATTTTCTATGTCATGCCATGAATTTAATAAGGCGTGTCCAGTTAAAAGAGTTAAAATCAAAAATAAATCCAAATTTAATGAGCCCATTCATTAACACTGCTGGAATAAGAAAAAGCGGATATATTTTATATCAGCTATACCATGAAAAATCCTTGTCGTCTGATCTTAACTTGCATAACTACTTTTAGAATGTATTCAAAGATATTCAAAAAAGTCTGGGTCCAATCTAAATCTAAATTAATAAGTAAGTTAATTGGAAATTCTAATAATACAAAAAAAGCTGTCTGGAAAATGATTAACAGGTAAACTGGAAAGACAAACCAATGAGATCGGAATGAATTGTCGCTAAAAATTTATAATAAAATCATCTCAGATAGGTCAAAGGTAGCTGAGATGTTAGAAAACTTTTTCACCCACATCCCAATAGAAGTTCTGAAATCTGAAATCTCTCCCTTCGTCATTTTTGTTAGCTGAATCTTTTTAAAAGAATATTTCGGCGTATCTCTGTTGATACAATTTTAAAAACATTCAAAAGTCTTAACATAAAAAAACACTGGAGACTTATGGGGTATATCCATTAAGATACTTGAAGATATTATTGATCCTGTTGCTCCTGTCCTAACAGGCATATTTAATCAATGCTTTAAGTATTACCAATTTTAATTATAGACCTATATCCAGCATTGAGTCAAATCTATGAAAAATTATGCTCGACCAGATATTGTCTCATTTGAATTCAAATAGGATTTTGAATAGTCATCAGTTTGGCTTCACAAAAGGAAGATCAACGACGGATGCAGGAGTGAAACTCGTCAGTCACATTTTGGAATCCTAGGAAAAGTCCCAGGATGCTATCGGCATACTCTGTGACCTCTCAAAAGTATTTGACTGTGTTGACCATAATACTCTGATCCGTATATTACATCATTACGGAATTCGTGGACGAGCTGCTGATCTTGTTTTTTCCTATTTATCTTACAGGCAGTAAAAGTATCCATTAATGGGGCGATGTCCTCGTAGTCTTTAGAAAAGATGGGCGTGCCTCAGGGTCCAATTCTTGGTCCTTTCCTTTTTCTTGTTTATTAAAATAAACTTCTTCCTGACCTTCCTTACATGATGGGTAATTTATCCGATAATTAATTAATTCTGTTTGCTGACGACATTTCTCTTATTTTTAAAGAAGATAGAAAAGATGGGGATGTCTTGCATGTCAACGAAAGTCTGGCTGTTCTTTCAAAATGGTTCGCAGCTCTTTTTAAATGCGAATAAAACTAAATGTATAAAATGAAACGAATGTCCCTCAAGTTGGCGTCAGTCTAATTCTTGACGGCAAAAAACTTGATATAATTACCGAAACTGTGTAATTAGGTATAACTATCTATTCTAAACTCCAGTGGGGTGCTCATATTAGAACTGTCTTGGGAAGATTAAGCTCAGCTGCATATGCAATAAGAAAAATAAGGCAATTGACAGATGTAGCCACGGCTAAATTAGTTTGGCATTTTAGTGTGGTGATCTGCAACTGATGTAGACTCAATTTTTATATTGCAAAAGAGAGCAATCCGGGCTATTTATAAAATGGGTCCTTGCGAGTCCCTCAGAAATAAATTCAAAGAAATCGATATACTGGCTTTCTCTTTATATCTTAGAAAGTATTTTGTATGCTCGTAAAAACTTAGGACTCTTTAAAATTAGAGGCGATTTTTACAACAAAAATACGCGTAGTAAACACGAAATTGTATTACCTAAATGGAGATTAGCTAAGACCAGCAAGTCATTCTTAGTAAACAGCATACGCTCTTATAACAAGCTGCCAAAGGTGTTAACAGAACTTAGCGAGGGAAAATTCAAAAATCATATTAAGCGTTTCCTAACCAAAAAAGCGTATTATAAGGTTACAGACTATGTCGAAGACACGCTTGTTTGGCAAATACTACTTCTGCACATGTGGCCCCCTGGTAACTCATTATTATTGAGTTTATTAACTGCTCTATCTTTGTTTTAATACATAAATTTTTTTAACACATTGCTTTTGCAATATTTTTTAAATTATTTAGTTTTCAACTACCTTAAATTTGTTAGTAATTTATTTTGTTAACATCTCATTTATTGATAGTTGTAATTATTCTTTTTTTTGCTCTTTTTTAGGGTTCCATAACCAACTAGGTACTTTATAGTTTCGCCAAGTCTATCTGTCTGTCCGTGTGTCCACATAATCTCAGTGACCGTTAGCACTAGAAAGCTGAAATTTGGTACCAATATGTATATCAATCATATCATCAAATTGGTAAAATTAAAAGTAAAAAAAAAATATTTATTAGGGTACCCTCCAAATAAATATATTTTTTTCACTTTTTATTTTACCATATGTAAAGTGGGGAGTGATATATTTTTTCATTTCAACCCTAACGTGTGCTATATTGTTGGATAGGTTACTGAATCCATTTTTTGATAATGTTCATAGTTTTGGAAAAAACCGCTCCAAAAGTTAAAACAATGGGGGACCCATTGACCCCCCTCCAATTTTTGAACCATAAGTTTAGAAAATATGAAAAAGATCGCAAAAGTAGAAATTTATAAAGACTTTATAGGAAAATTATTTTGAACTTGATGGGTTGAACAGTCTTTAAAAAGTTGTACAAAATAATTTCTGAACTAAGTTTGTAATTTAACCGTATATGCAAACATTTTTTAACTTAGTTTACATATTTTATTACTCTGAACGTATCTTCTTTTAAATTAAAAAATAATGATTAAAATCGGTTTACGCAATCCAAAATTAATAACGAAAACGTAACATGCATAACCCGTCTAGGTTCTATAAATTAGTAACCCAATTTCCCGAGAGATTGCGCTGTACTTTGGGCTATTTTGCGCTGTTAAGATTTTTCCTGTGTTGATGGGGTCGGGACAGGTATGAGCTATTATATTGTCGATTTGTTTGGTTGGTCTCTCGTTGGCATTGGTGGTATTTGTTCTTGCTCGTTGTCTGTCGTTAATTAACTCTTAAGTGGGGACACTTATTGTGTCGGACGGGAAACTACGGAACCCTACACTGAGCATGGCCCGACACGCTCTTGGCCGGTTTTTATTTTTATATAGCCTCTTTTTATAATATGAATGTAAGAACACTGTAGACTCCATGAATTCTTAGATTACTTCCTATTACGACTCACATTTTTTTAAATATGATTATTTTTAGTAGTCTGATATTGACTAGTCTACACTGTTCTTACATAATATCTATTAATACAATATGGAAATATTGTAATCAGAAACTTTTTTTAAAAGAGTAACCATGAAGTTTCTTGCCGGTTTTTCTCCATAGGAAACGACCAATTTGAAACCGTGCATTAGCTTCTGATGTTTTATAAATTTATGTAGGCCTATGTGAAATAAAAATATTTTTGAATTTTTGTTTTTTTTTTGCCACGGAGTAAATCATCTAATGACTTCTCCCGCTCTATGATGAATCGGGAGGACGTATCTGACTATTACTGTCTAAAACCCACCATTATTCCTTTAGTTGCCCTTTTCAGTAATACCCCGTGGCCCAAGTGTACATCGGCCTTGCTGGTGCCTTACGGTTTCGCTGACATCATTACATTGGATCACTACGTGCCGTCTATGGTTCGAGCCCTTGTCTCTATAGGATGCGCAAACGGCCAGTTATCCATTGCTTGTCATCCGCAAGTCCACACCTTCCGAGGCTGGGGATCGTTGCGGCGGCTGGGGCATCAGAATGTATGATCCCTCACTCTTATGGCCAACTCCTTCGATAATATTACTGCTTTGCTGAAGGATGCGACCGCATCCCATTCCCTCTGGCTCGGAACATGGCATGTAGCCTGATTCACGTAAAATCAAACAAGAATAGTCGTTCGATCGAAGTCCTATCCAAAATTGGTATTCACGTGTTCCTTAATCGAGATTGGATAGAACGACAATTCAACTGGCTCGAAACTAAACGATCTATCAACGAGTTATTGCCAGTTAATAAAGAGTACTTTGTAATATATTGCTAGTTACATTATTATGTATTCTACCATGATAATGTAATACAGTTTTTTTTTTATTATTTTATTTACGGATTAAATTAGAATTAAAAACGATGTTAATAACCATTAAATGAAAATTGTTACTTAAAATATAAATTTCACCTAGAAATTTGCTAAATTGTGATTTCAAAAATAAAGTCACTCCTTAATTGTGCTTACTAAGGGTTCTCCCCTAGCATTGTGCACCGAGTAACAAGTGGAGAAGTGTAAATAAAAGCACTGTGCAGAACTGCCCACATTTGAATTCGAAGGACGAAGCTGTTGGTAGGTCTAAACAATTTAGGGACTCATAATCACAAGAACTAAGTGCACTTTGCCCATGTCACTGAAGCATAAGCTGATGGACATGCGCATTCTCCCCATTTTGACCTATAGCGCACAGACTTGGCCTTTGACTAATATCCAAAAGTCCAAATTAAAGGTTTGCCTGCGTGCTATGGAGCGCTCCAAAACGCAAATCATCGATGTGGCTTAAAAGGCTGTCCAACTTAAATGGGACTGGGCAAGACATATCTGCCGCATGTCTAACGAGCTGTGGGCCCGTAAAACGTAGGATTGGTGCCCGGACACAGCGACGAGGGTCCGCAACAGACCACAGAGGAGATGGCGGGACGACTTTCTTAAGAATTGGAATGAGAAAGCGATTAACCGTGATCGTTGGAAAGAAATGAAGGAGGCCTTTTCCCAGCTGTGGGGCAATATGGGCTACCTATAATAACCACAAGAAATCAATTTATTTTTTCAGATTTGATGAATGATGATGAACCCCTACAGCAATTGACTGTACTGTCCTGCAGGTGGGCCCTGGAACGCAAGGCAAAAAAAAATATAGGAGTGGGTTTTAGTCAGTAAAAGTCTGACCTGCCCTAGCTCCGCCTAAGAGTGGGAGAAGACATTATTAGATGATTTCCCACCTAAAAAAGTGGTGTCTTATTTTTCAATATATAATTACAATAACTTTATGTATGTATTGTGCTCATAAATGAGATTTACACAATACGCCGTGTAGTTAAAACTAAATTTTGTTCAATGACATTTAAACCGCAATATTTGACCTTTAGTCGTTGGCATTCGACCCGATCAAACATCGTTTTTTACGAGAATACCTTCGAGTCGCTTCGAGTCAATGATTAAATGACGATTGTCTTAGCTGAATACGCGTCAACGAATCTTCGATCGAACGACTTTAGAATCGTTGTCGTTCAAACTCGATTGATGAATGTGAATACGGAAATGGTCTAAACGACTAAGTCGCTACGATATCGTTACGGTTTTGATTACGCAAATCGGGCTAATGAACCAGAAGCCGACACGTGTGGTCGAGGCCGCCGAGTTTATGTACTTGACTTGGAATCACATAATAACATTAAAAGTCTGATAAAAACTGGTTAAATAAATTTTTGTGTTTTAAAAAAGATGTGATATCTCTATCATTAGTTTATCAATTGTATGTATTACATAACACTGATATTAAAGGCGAAATTTTGTATATACAGTCAGGGGTCAAAAGTGCAGTTGCACTCTACAGATAATAATAATAGCATTCCACCACTTTCACACAACGCCATTTTGTTGTTTGAAAGTAGTGTACTAGAGTATTAGACAACTAATAAACATACTTATATATTTCTAAATACATAGATATTATAGATAAATTACACACACACGGACACAGAACAAATCATCGTGCTCATCACACTATCATTTGTCCTGGGTAGGAATCGAACCCGACATAGCAGTCTCAACTGCTATGCCTCTGATCACTAGACCAACCGGCCTGTCAAGAAGATACTAAAGTGAAGATGCTAAAGTGTCTAGAATTTCTTTCTAGAAATGGGATCAATTTTGACCTGTGACTGTAAGTATAATTATGTAACTACATCACGTGGTATTACGTGCTCAAAACTAAATAATTGATTACACTTAGGCACTCTGCTATAGATTAGGTTTTCATCTCGGTAAAAAACTCAATAAATACCTGAGTATATTCTATAGCTTATAGCATAGCAAAGTCGGCCTTATAATGTTCCCACTGTTGGGACTCAGGCTTCCTCTCTAGGAGAGGAAATGGGCCATAAAACACCACACGGGCCCATTGCATGTTGGTGGATGTCACGTGTCTTCGAATTTTTGGTTCTAGGATATGCCGGTTTCCTCACGATGTTTTCCTTCACCGTCTTGAGAGCAGTGGTGATGAAATAAATTACACAAAGTAATGCGCCTAGCTGGGTTTGAACCCGGAACCTATAACTCGTCAGTCGGGACCGTTACCACTGGACCGTATATTCTATATCAGCTATTATATCAATTTATTTTTTGTAAGCTTTAATATCTAGCTGATTTGTTTGTTCAACCCACTTGCCTGTTTCATTATTTAATAGTTAACAAGTGGTTTTGAATTTTTTTAAGTCACATTGTAACAATTTGATTAAGCAACAATAAAATGTCATGTCTTTTTCTTAATTCATTAAACCCCGAGCGATCGCCGGCGTTCTCTCGGTCATTGTCTTTCTATTGTGTCTCTAATTACGCTACTCAAAAGGTTAAATAACTTAGAATAGTATTCATTATATATTCTAGAAAAGGTATATCGAACCTATATCTTTTCAAGTCACATAATTTTTATAGCCACGTTCAACTTTTATAAATACCCATAATAGTTATATAATACTTATTGTTTTTGTCTTAAAAGTGACTTGATACACTTTTTGCGCAACAACAGAATGATCTTCAAAATTTTTGGTATTACAAATTATAATGAGCAATTAATTACCTAGATTTTAAGAAGAAAGAATTTTAAGAAGTGATGAACCGTGATCGTTGGAGTAAATGGAGGGTGGCCTTTGCCCAGCAGTGGGACATTATGGGCTAGCTATAATAATAATAATACCTCGAAATCATCATCATCATTTCAGCCGAAAGACATCCACTGTTGGACATAGGCCTCCCCCAAATGTCGCCATAATGACCGGTCTTGTGCGTCTCGCATCCATCGGATTCCCGGGACCCTCACCAGGTCATCCGCGGTCACCGCGTGGGAATGCGTCTTCCGGTACGTGGTCGCCATTCCAGAACCTTTCGTCCCCATCGACCATCTGTTCTGCGAGCAATGTGCCCTGCTTAAGTTGTACTTAAGTTTGGCGATTCGGGCTATGTCTGTAACCTTGGTTCTCCTGCGGATATCTTAATTTCTGACGCGATCACGCAAGGAAACTCCGAGCATAGCCCTTTCCATTGCCCTTTGAGTGACTCTAAGCCTTCTGATGAGGCCCATTGTAAGCGACCACGTTTCGAAGCCATATGTCATCACTGGCAATACGCACTGGTCATAGACTTTCGTCTTGAGATACTGTGGTATATTGGACGAGAAGACACCGATCAGCTTCTCGAACACTGCCCAGCCGAGTCGGATTCGACGATTGACCTTTTTCTTGAAGTTAGACCTACCCAACTGGACCGTCTGTCCGGTAAACGTAGTTGTCGACAACTTCGAGTGTAGAGTCTCCGATCTTGATACGAGTGGGCTTGCGAGCGGACTTGATGAATGTTTACCATGACTTTGGTTTTGTCCATGTTCATTTTAAGTACCATTAATTCGGAAGCTCTACTGAGGTCACCGAGCATTGTACTGTGCTCCTCCGTAGTCTCAGCCATGACTACTATGTCGTCGGCAAATCGAAGGTGAGTGATGTACTCGCCATTGACCTATTTATGCCTAGCCCTCTCCACTCCAGAACCTTGAAGACATCCTCCATTGCGGTCGTGAAACCTGGAAATCAATCAGTTATAAATTATTCACAATAGGGGTCACGGTACTAGTGATTTTTGCCAACGATTTACAGAACTGATACACGAATAATTTTCTCTTGACGTCTTGTATCTAGTTCTCGTGAACGTATTTATATTATATTCTTTTTTTAATTATTCTAGTTAAATAAAACACTGATTCTTTACACCAATCTAATATATTTATATTGTTATAAATTACAGCCAGAAATGTTGTTCTTGATTAAAATATGATCCTTATAATGTTATTTTGTAAATTCAAATAAATATTAAAAACCAGATGCTATGATACTCGTTTTTTTAACATATATTACGTTCTAGCTACTAAGACGATCAATGTCAATGATGAGTGTAGTGTGTGTTCCGAGTGCTGTTTTTGTGTCTACCTGTGTAATCAAATCTTGAACGTGCATATAATAATCAGAATGAATCAATTCATTTTCTTAACAGTTCTTGTAACATTATTTTTAAAAAATGTTACGTCAATAGATTGCTACTGGAGTACTGAATGCAAATATAAATATTTTTCAAGTAAAACTTCTTATGAAAATATAAGAGGTGACATAAGGGATTCAATCGTTAAAGCTGACGGTGAGTTGTCATTCCATTAACTTCACTTCTGATACCAAAATATATAAATTCACCATTCAAAGTATCATCGTTTTTCATCAGGATGCGTACCGATCAATGTTTGGACTGCAATGAGGCACGGAAAAAAATATCCTGGTGCAACATTCTTGAAACAAATAAAGGATGTTCTTAATTTCAAAGACTATATTATATCGAACTACGACAGTGGGAACAGCTCGCTATGTGCTCAAGATGTAGATAACCTTCGACAATGGGAAATTGAAACACGTTTTATTAATGAGCCGAATACTGTAACGAACGAAGGTTATCAGGAGATGTTTAAGTTTGGCAGTAGGTTGAAAGAGGCTCTACCAGAGATATTTAATGACCTTAATGAAGAAGAATATTCTTTCCGTCCAACCTATGGTTCTCGTGGTGAAGTTTCTGCAGTGGCTTTAATTGAAGGACTTGGATATAAAAACTTGTTCATAGAGAAAGCTGAAACGAACGTCAGTACAGGGAATGTAAGTCGGGAATTTTTGTTTATACATTATCATGACCACGTTTTGAAAGAATAAATAGGTAGGTATGTACAATAGACGCACTATAGAAATACTAGTACTTTAATATTTGAAAAGTTAATACTCAAGCAGTTGCTTAAACATTTCAATGTAAATGCCTCTTTCATAATGAAGCTCACACAGTACTACTAGTACCTATTTACACTAACAGATAGTAATAATGTTGATAACTAATTCGAGTTGATGCGAAGAGTGCCATTTAAGGCAAAACTTATCAATCCATCCTGGGATAACTTAATAATTATGTTATATTAGCCCTATAATTTAAATTAGACATCGTGTAAAAATATTAGGAAAGGGATTTTACTTTTTTTTTTGCCTATAAACATAATATATTTGTTGCTGATTACGGGATGAACAGGATACATGTTTTCGCAAATGACGTGAACAATGTGGTAGCACTGAGGTCCATGCATCTATTTAAGTCCATATCTTTTGTAACATCCGTTAAATTCTCGCCAAAGTTTGATAGTGACGTCCAACTACTTAGTGGCGTTTATTTTGCCGAAAAATCTCATTACATTGAAAGAAACTACTTGTGTTGGTCAGCAATCGTATAATGACGTCGACATTACACTGTCTACAAGATATGTTTTTTTTTCAGCCCTTCGGTACCTGTAAAGCATATCTTAGAGAAGTGTATAACAATCGCAACACTTACAAAATGTCACTAGAATACATGGAATCTCCAGTATACGTAAATGTAAGACTATTTTTAATTTAGTTTATCTTTACATTATTTGTAGCTACTACCTACATACTTTTATATTTTATTTTTAGATGAAAAGGAGAATTGAAAAGAGGTTAGGCCTCAATTTTTCGTTGTCGAACAAAAACATAATAGCAATCTACGATTTGTGTCGATACATTTCGGATGGGATCAATAATGAATTCAGCCCCTGGTGTGCCGTGTTCTCCGAAGAAGACTTAAAGATTATCGAATACGTTGGAGATTTAGAGCATTACTATAGAAGCGGTTACGGAGTATCAAAGTTTTCCAGAATATTCGGTCAGACAACGTTGGCTGATTTATTCAAAAACTTTGAACAAGCCAAGAATAATCAAGGCAAGAAGGTCATCGTATATATCACCAAATCTTCCATGATGGAAATGATCCTGGTTGCTTTAAACGCTATTAAGGATGAAAACCCACTTACAGCGGCTAATAGAGATTTGAATAGAAAATGGAGATCCACGTTTTCATCCACTTTTGGCGTTAATTTGATTGCAGTTTTGAACAGGTTTGTAAAATTAAAAGCAAAACATTAAAGTAGCCATCATTTGTGATCTCAGCAAAAATTTTGCGCCATCGAATCCCCAAATGTTTTTTTTTTATTTGATTTATTTATAACCAGTGTTCTTACGAAGTTGATTCTCAAATCTATGACTGCTTCGATCATTTAAATTAAACAGTAAATGAAGATTAATCTTTCATATGTTTTGACAAGCTGCCAGATAAGTAAACCAATGCAATGATAAGCCACTAGTTAAATTACCTTTATTATTATTATTTTGAATTTGATGATTATTGCTATTTTACAATTATGACATTGTTTATTTTTTAGATTTAGAATTTGACATTGACAATTACTTTTAGAAATATATATACTTTACATTTTTTTATATTTACAGTATTTTGTAAATTTTATTATTGGGAATATGGGGACAATGTTGATTACTCTTTTTACTCTCTTTAACTATAACATAATGTTTGGCAGTTTTGAGTATTTTTTGCGGCCTACCCACATGTCCTTTCTTTGGTATTGTTTGTCAAGCCGTTGAGCTCTTTAGTAGTTCTGAGACGAGCTACACGAATACTGACAAATGCTTGCACTGACTGGACAGGTCCGCTCAGAACTATAAGGTTCTTTCTTCAAATACCATCTAAGACTCCAACCTGCATGGTTCTCATATGATTTGACCATTACATGTGTGCTGTATGAACTTTAAAAGAGAATTTGACCCCTCAGTTTGTTTCGGTGTTTCTTCTCTAGCTAGCTAGGAAACACCAGCTTCATCTAGTTTAAATTGATAAAAAAATTGACGTGTAAAAGTGTTTTTAAAAAACCTATTTGCAAAATAAATATCATTCATCATTTATCATTAGTATAATCATTACTCGTAATTTAAAAAAACAAAATAAACAGTACTAAAGGTATACCTCTACCTTACCCCCCGGTGATTACAGTCCTGACGTTATGCATGTACTTGAAAAATTTGGGGCTTTTTTACTTTACTTTTACTTTGTTCCAAAGTTCCTTAAATAACGAAACTGAGTACTTAGTAAAGTCTTTTGAAAGTGGAACCACCTTATAGTCATAACTCCTTTTGAGGTAGCCCTATTCCATAAGGGGATTTGACTATATGGTAGTGGTGGTGGTGGAACAATTTGAAAGTTTGTCGTTTTAGCTATTGAGAAATTATATCAGTCCACGCGTTATCAAACAACAAATTTCACATGGGTATCCTATATATTTCTATACATTTTCCTGTTAATTACAGATGCAGACAACATAATGAAAAGTTATACGAATACAAAATCTCGTTTTATCGGAATGAGAGACCGTTTTTAGAACTGTGTAATGAAGGAGTCTGCTCGTGGCAAGAGTTTGAAGACATATTCAGACCTTTTTTGAAGACTAATATAACAGATATCTGTAAAAATGATTAGAAAGATTAAATAAAATAAAAAATACTTTACTGCTTACAACTTTTTAGATTAGTTAAGGTACCTAATTCCTTTGTATTTTCTAAAAAAATTGAAAGCACATAAAAAAAATAGATGATGGCTCACTTTGCTGGCTCACCCTAATCTCTGTCAATCTCTTCAAACCTGATCTGTCCGTGTCAGGTTGGTCTAAGTTAACAGATGACTAATAATTTTGTACTGATCAGAGATACTCGTGGTCTTGAAATATATAGGTATGGTTTAAGTCAGTGAAAGTCTGCCACGCCCTCTTGCCCCACCCTAGAGCGAGATAAGTCATTACATGATTTCCCATCATAAAAAAAAAACAATAATTTTATATGTAAAGTAAGGAGGATTGAAATATCATTAAACTTTAACGTTGAAAACGATCTGGCCAGTTTTAACTTGGCCATATTGTGAAGTAATCAATTTCTAAGGTCTGACCAAGACCTATATAAAAGGAGAAACTGGGTGACTGACATAATAACGCACAGCCGATGCTACTGGCACTAGGGGTGTGAAATTTTGCACAAGGTTTCCTTTTATGACGTAGGCGAGTCCTAAGAGAGGATTTTCCAAAATGCACCCCCTAAAGGGATGAAATGGGATCAAAGTTTTTATAGAGAAACCTACTCTCGTGCGAGCGAAGAAGGCTGCTAGCAGAGACTACTTTTTAACTAAACATTTCGTATTAGTTTTTAAAATTTCACCCGCAGTAACCAGGTACTGCCTCCCTAGCCAAGTTACGATCGTTTCGTTTGCGTCAACCGCCTTGAGTAGGCCACGCCTCCGATTCCTTTGTTCTGACCACGTGACTGAGCGTTGAGATGACGTCAGAACAAAGGAATCGGAGGCGTGGCCTACTCAAAGTGTATAAATCTATAGATAATAATGGTGCCATCTAATAGAAAGGTCATTTATGCCTTTGCGATAGAACTTTGGTGATCTAGATTCGACAAACTGTGAAGAAGAAAAAAACTTTTTATCACTTAGAAAATATTGTCCAAATCACGTAATAATGGTAGTCCGTTGGGGCAAAGTCTGGCGAATTCGGAGGGTGACGAATGCTTTCTAATTGCAATTACTGTAGAGTTAAAACGGTTTTTCGTGCTGTATGAGGTCTCGCGTAATCAGGGAGCAATAATGGTGAAGATCGATTCATGAGTTGGGGTCGTTTCACTGCTAGTTTTGCTATCCTTGTTCGGAGTTCGGCACAGTAGACATCTGCTTTTATTGCTTGATCAGATCGGAGAAAGCTATAGTGAATAACACCATACCGAGACCAAACAGTTACCATTACCTTTTTATTCGTAATCTTTGCTTTAGGACACTGTTACGGCGTTTGACCTGGGGTCAGCCATTGCATTTTTTACTTACGGTTATCATAAAGAATCCACTTTTCATTACATGTCACAATTCGATCTTTATTTTTTTATCAATTCAACAAGGCAACTGAATAATAAAAAATAAAAAAAAATGAAAGTCGATAAACTAATGTTGCACATTTTTTTAAAAGAAGAACTTCATAGGTACTATGTGAAAAAAGTTTCACTCAAAAATCTCAAACCATGAAGGTTCTATATCAATTCGAAATACCTATTACAATAAAACGGCAATTTCATACTTTAACCCATACTAATTAAAAAGCAGAACCGTCTTTTGTTTACATTTTATATCGACAGTCATTATGCTACGGTGGTACTAGTAATATCAAAACGGTAACCTGAATATTAATTATTACAAAACAATGTTAATTTGGACAGGGTCGACGAAGAAGGTCACCCACAGGGGGCCTCTTATTTCTGTCTGCGGAGTTTAAAGTAACACTCCTATTTTTGGGTAGGTATAAAAAAATTAAGGCAATTTGCAGGTTCTTGCATTTGATTTGTGCGGAAGAAACGCCCAGGTGTCATTGTGTGGACCGCCCAGAGGATACGATGGAGCATACGGTAGAGGTGTGCCACGCTTGGGCAGAGTAACGCCGACTGGCCGTCCGGAAACCGTCCGCGTGGTCCAGACCGAGCCCGAGTCGTCGACGGCACGTACTGTTCTCGCGCTTCAAGGACATGTCAGCAAAAACCGTAAGGGCCGTCCCCAAGTTTCTTTTGACAGTTCAGTAATTCCCTTTAGCGAGAAAGTTAAGAACTTGGGGATATTCATCGACAAGAATTTCTCTTGGACTGCCCAACTACAAGAAGTTAGCCGCAAGTTATTTGCATCTGCTGGATCATTGAGAAGACTACGTAATTTTCTGCCGACTGCCACCAAGATTGCGCTTCCACAATCTCTTCTTCTACCTATCCTTGATTATGCTGATGCCAGCTATCTTGACCTCTCTGAAGTACAACTGGATAAACTTGAGCGACTTCAAAACTTTTGTATAAGGTTCATATTCGGTTTGCGTAAATTATGACCATGTTTCTGAATTTCGTGTTAAACTCAAGTGGTTGCCGATTCGCCTTCGCCGTAATGCTCATATTCTTTCCCTCTTGTATAATGTGCTCTTTTCCCCTTCTACCCCTCGTTACCTCAAAGAACGGTTCCAATTTCTTTGCGACTCCCACATGAAAGTTCTTAGGTCATCGGATAACTTGAAACTTAAAATGCCAATCCATACGACTACTTTCCTGGATAAGTCTTTTACTGTCCAGGCCGCTCGTCTATGGAATGCATTGCCTGTGGCAATAAAACGTGCGCAAACGCTGCCTGTATTTAAAAGGCTTGTTAAGGATCATTACTTGTCACTGTGATCATGTCTTCGTTTCATCACTTATTTCTCTTGCTTATATATTTATATTTTGTATGTATGTATATGTGTATCTATTTTAGTATTAAGTTTTTGTTTACTTTTATATTTGCACCAAGTGCAACCCCATTTTGTGTCCAGGCAATCTCTATCCATTCTGGGTTGCCTGGAAGAAATCGCCGAGTGCGATAAGGCCGCCAATTGTATGTTTTATATTGTATTACAATTCTATTTGTAAATCTGTAACTTGGTATGCAATAAAGTATATATAAATAAATAAAATAAATAAATAAATAAGGGCCTAGTAGGGTCGAAGCCTACTGGGGCCATGCGATTTTTTAAATGAAAACCTGGCGTCCAGGAATTCAAGGCAAAGAAGGAACATAGGATTGGGTTTTAGTCAATAAAAGTCTGACACGCCCTCCGCTCCGCCATAGAGCGGGAGAACTCATTGGATGATTTCCCACCTAAAAAAAAACACTCCATTTCTGATTATGCATTTAAAATTGAGTATTTCTAAAACTCTACTTAAGCCAGAATACCTGTCAAAATTTAGCATTCAAGTCCCTACTAAAATGCCTAAATTTAAGTAAACATTTTGACATGTTCTTAATTCAAGATATTCAATTCAGAAATCTGCCCTGAAAAAAAAGGTAACATGTTCACAATACTAGGTTTTCTAATAATCATTTTATTTCAGATAAACAGTACCCATATCATAAATACCATATTGGCTAACATACATAACTATGTCAAATTATTTTGTTAGTAATTATGATTTAAAACTATATTAGTAACACCATGTCCTGTGGTATTTGTCGGCAGAAGCGGCGAAACGCCACGCTCTGTGGCCAAAAGTCTTCTTTCATAACAAAGTGCAGAAAATAGTTCGGTACTCTCACCACACACGCCTTAAAATTGACATTCCAGTGCGACTTCAACAACTGCACCCTCAGTGTGTGCTTCAAATTTTGGCGCACATATTCGACGATGTCCTCCACCTTTGTGGTGTTTAAATAGTTAAATA
Organism: Mythimna vitellina; assembly: GCA_949316375.1. Classification (NCBI taxonomy): domain Eukaryota; kingdom Metazoa; phylum Arthropoda; class Insecta; order Lepidoptera; family Noctuidae; genus Mythimna; species Mythimna vitellina. The sequence continues at coordinate 15,633,259 of OX438688.1, forward strand.
AAATATTACACTGTAACAGTTTTTTTTGTCACTGTCCGCGAATGTGATTTCTCTTCTAATAGGTAAGTACTTTACGAGTCGAGCATAGCAAAACTAGCGTGACTAACCGAATTCCACTTAATTACTATACTACATAATATATTATGATATTCATAATACTTTTAAGTACCTTAGTGGATAAGCAATGCAATTCTAAATCTTGGTCTTTTATCACGTGAGAGTCAATGTTGAGTGTAGTGTCTAAATTTTTTTTTATCGAACGCTTGGGCGGAATTCACCAATAAAAGTAATCGCGTTTTAACGTTTGGCTAGCATTATCGCGTTTAGCTGCTGTCACTAGTGTCACTTGTCTGTATTTTTCTTTTGTTGTATTTTTGCAAGTGACACAGTAAAGGGTCATGGCCATACGGATGGTGCGGGGATACCGGACGATTTCCTGCGAAGCGGCGAGCCTCCTTGCTGGCCAGTCACCATGGAATCTGGAAGCAACAGGCCTTGCACACATGCACGATCTGCGCATGTTGATGCAACGCCGGGGCGAAACTCCACTGCCGCAACAAGTCGCGGCATGGCGGGCAGAGTTCCGGCGGGGTCTCATGGTGGAATGACGACAGCGACTATCGCAACCCAGTGCTGGGCACGCCATAATCATGGCGGTAATTTCTCTCTTTGAGGAGTGGCTGGAAAGGCAACACGGCATCCTTACCTTCCGCATGACGCAGGTCCTCACCGGATATGGTAAGTTCGGGAGGTTCCTGCACCGGATCCGTGCGGAAGAAACGCCTGGGTGTTACCATTGCGTAGACCGCCTGGAGGACATGGTGGAACACACAGTGGAGGTGTGCCCCGCTTGGGCAGAGCAACGCCGTGTCCTCTTGGGGGCAATCGGCGGCGGCGATCTCTCGCGTCGGGCCTTGGTCCGGAGCGAGGAGGAGTGGCAGGCGGTCGCCTCCTTCTGCGAAGCAGTAATAGCAAAGGATGCGGCCGATCGCGTGAGGCAACGGTCCTCACACCCCAACCGCCGCCGGGACTCTGATCCCGATTTCCGGCCACCGTAGGCGCGGGCTTGCGGACGGCGAGCAATGGGTGGTTCGCCGTTCGACCGTCCGGTAACCGTCCAGACTGAGTCCAAGTCGTCGACGGCGCGTCACGTGCGGCTCAAGGAGATGACAGCAACCGTAGAGGCTCAGCCGTGAGTCGTAGCCCACTGGGGCCATGAGTGATGCAGAAGAGATCTTCGGGGCCCTGGAACAATGGCAAAGAAGGAAAAGGAGTCAGAAGGTCAGTAAAAGGTCCGGTTACCGTCCGGACCGAGCCCAAGTCGTCGACGGCGCGTACTGTTTCACACGCACCTCAAGGAGATGTCAGCAACTGTAGGGGCCCAGTAGGGTCGAAGCCTACTTGGGCCAAGGGTCTGATTCTGAAAGGAAGACTCGGCCCCGGTACGAAAGGCAACGAGGGAACAGGAATGGGTTTTTAGTCAGTAAAAATCTGACCCGGAGATAGGGTCAGATTTTTACTGACTAAATCCGCCCCGCCCAAGAGGATGGATATAGAGGATGGGGGATGTCATAAGACGATTTTCCCACCGGAAAAAAAAAAACCTTTCAGCGTCTTCATGAACCAAGCGTTCATAATACGCTGATTGGTCTCCTTTTCCTGCATGTTTTCGAAAGATACTAACTGGCCCAAGTAATACTCATCGACATAATATACTCCCTGCGCATTTACCTCGACCCTACGTATAATACTATTGGTCAGCCATACCTTCGTTTTAAACCAATTAATTGCGAGTCCTACCTTGGGGCTAGCCGTGCTCAGTTCTTGAAACATTGTTTTTAAGCTCCTGAGCTGTGGGGGCAAAAAGGACTGTGTTTTCAGCAATTTGGAAATTTGTTAGTCTTTTGTTACTGACGTCAATGCCTTTGGTGTTCCATGAGGCTGACAATGACTTAAATACCTCCTCCAATGTGCCTGTAAACAATTTGGGAGAGAGTGGATCACCTTGCTTGACACATTTGTCAATTTTGAAAGATGGTCCTGTGGTACCTATTTAATTTAATGTTTACAGAGTTATTGCAGTAAATGATATTAAGCAAGTCTGTATATTGTTTTTCAAGGTCCTGGTTTTCATTTATTTTCTATTTTAAGCAGATAGGTCTAAATTTTTATCTTGTTATTGTAAATATGAATGAATGATAAAGTAAATGACAATAAAAAACTAAATATGGATAAGGAATGATGTAAGTAACTAAATCGGAGTTATTCATCCGTTATATTATATTGGAGTGTCAATGTAGAGTGTAGTGTATTATTTAAAAAAAATTGAGATTGCAAACATGAAGTTTTTTATATCAACTGTGCTGATTTGGTTTTACGTAAAAAATGTGCTGACTTTAGAGTGTTATTGGAATACTGAGTGCAAATACAAATATTTTGGAAGTAAAACTCCATATGAGATTGTCAGAGGTGATATAAGGGATTCGATCGTAAGGACGGAAGGTAAGTAGGATTTTATTCGACGATTATTCTGACATAGTTGTTTTCCCACCTTTATTACTGCAGAATATTTATTAAAGTACGTAACGATCTCATTTGAGACTTGCTGACATAAAAAAAAATATGTTATAGAATAGAAATGTGAAAACAAGTATGTTTTTTTTTCTATTTGGACTGGCTGAAAATTCCACTGAGAGTAAACCCCTTTATTTTCTTTGAAAAAATTAAATCCATGTATATTTTTATACCGGAAAACGCAGCGTTGTGAGGCATCCCACAAGGTGGACCGATAACCTGGTCAGGGTCGCTGGAACTCGATGGATGCGAGACGCACAGGACCGATCCTTGTAGCGACGCTTGGGGAAGGCCTATGTCCGACAGTGGACGTTATTCGCCTGAAATGATAATGATATTTTTATACCAATTTTTTTTTATGTTTTTGATATAGGATGCGAAGCAGTCAGCATCTGGGCTATCATGAGGCATGGAAAGAGAAATCCTGATCAAAAATTTGCACAAAATATGCAACACATTCTCAAACAAAAAGATTTAATAGTATCAAGTTATGAAATCGGTAACAGCACGCTGTGTGCGCAAGATATTGAAAATATAAAAAATTGGAACGTTGACGTGACCATGCTGTCTAAATCAAATGAAATAGCAGAAGAAGGGTATCAAGAGTTATTGCGCCTTGGCAACAGAATGAACGAGTCTTTTGCAGAGTTACTGAAGGAACTTCAAGAGCAGGACTATTTATTTCTTCCAGGGTTTGGCCAGCGTTTTGAAAAGAGTTCAAGAGCCTTTGTTAAAGGTCTGAATCAAAATTTGACCATAGAAAATGTTACTACTGATAGCCAGATTCTAGCAGTAAGTGAAATTAATGATTTAAGATAAATCAGTTACGTAATTTGATAGTAAAGTTTTTTTTTTAATATATTGGTGTGCCTGTTGGTCTAGTCAGTGGCTCTGATTGCTATATCGGAGGTCGTAGGTTCGATTCCCACCCAGGTCAAATGTTTGTGTAATGAGCGCGATCATTTGTTCTGTGTCTGGGTGTAATTTATCTATAATTATTATTAGTATTTAGTAATATTAGGTATGTTTATCAGTTGTTTAGTACTGATATCACAAGCTCTGCTTTGTTTGGGGCTAGGCAGCTTTGTGTGCAAGTTGCGGAATATATTATTTTTTTTTGTTTATTACTTGTCATGGTGTACAACACAAAACAAACGGATAACGGAACGGGGAACGCACAAAGAATTAAAAAAGGAGTTAAGATTTATATTACATATTTTCAGCCTTATTCAACATGTGAAAAATATCAAGTAGAAGTAAGACGCAATCCAGATCTTTATCACGAAGAAGAAGTATATAAGAAAACTGTAGACTATTTAAACGTAAGTTTTAATTTACCTTTTTACAGAAAGATTTACAGAAATCATAAACGTATATTTCAAATAGACCAATTACAAGCACTTTTGAATTTTAAAAATGTCGGTCAGTAAAAAAAAAACTGAAGCTAAATTGCACGTTCTTCAGCGTAGATCTCTATGGAAAAGAACGTGCATGTAACTCCATAGACACTCTTTTAAATCATATTATGAGGTACAGAAATCTTGGTTGCATATATATTTCTTGTCGCTTCTAATATGGAAGCACAATGTAGATAAATAATGAAAAAAATAAAACTAAACTCAAAATAGAAATTTAAATAAGCCATATAGGCACATAAGAGATGACCAGTCTTGACTGACGGCGCCCATTCACGAGCATGACGCGAACATCACACCAGCTCAACCATTTTGAAGGAAACTAAATGATCCATTAACACGTGCTACCATCAGCGAGACAGTTAAGTGAGCCTGACAAACTCTCAGGACGTTTTTGATAATAGTTATCTTTCCATAATTTGTTATGATAGATTAGTTTTAGTTAAATAATGTCTTAGATAATAAAAAGAAGTAACGAGTATCGGAGAACATGGTTGCTTCGCGTGTAACCGTTCTTGATTTTAGATTATATTATAATTCATCATGAACTCGTTAGAAAGACATACGGCTGATACAGCTCCATCTCTCTCTCACATCGAAATAATAATGATTTTAATATTAATCATGTTAAAGCTCCTGGTTCAATCGCTATCATCAATTATACATTGAAAACATAGAACGCTTTGATTTTCAGATGAAGGAGCGTATTGATAGAAAATTAGGCCTCAATTTTACATTCTCGAATCAAGACATCACTGCCATATACGACCTTTGCCGTTATACTTGGGATGGGATCTCCAATAAACCAAGTCCATGGTGCGCCGTTTTCTCAGCGGAAGACTTGAAAGTTCTAGAATTTATTGACGACCTCAGACATTACTACAGTAATGGGTATGGCGTGTCACAATATAGCCAAAGATTCGGCCAAATGCCTTTAGCTGATTTACTAAGAAAATTCAAACAAGCGAAAAACGGAAAAGGCAAGAAAATCGTGTCATACTTCACTCACGCTACAATGATGGATATGATATTAGTGGTGCTTAATCTGAATAAGGACATGAAGCCACTCATGGGATCTCATAGAGATATAAATAGAAAATGGACTTCATTTTTTTCGACATTTTCCAGTAACATGATTGCAGTTTTAAACAGGTATGTTGTAAGATGAATACCTAAGTGAAACAGGTCTTCAAACTAACCCATACGTATTCTGTTAGGTTTTTTGTACATTATGTTTTTTTTATTGTTGTTCTACAATGTATGTGGTTTTCTTTTTTACTGGGTGGGAAAACCATCTTATGACAAATCCCGCTCTTGTGCGGAGCGGGAGATAGTGTCAGACTTTTACTGACTAAAAAACCACTTCTGTTCCTTCGTTGCCTTCGTCCCAGGGCCCTGGGTTTCGCTTTCACACTCATCGTGGCCCCAGTTGACTTCGACCCTGCTGGGCCCCTACGATTTGCTGACATCACCCTGAGGCGCGCGATAATGTTAGTGGATAAATAATTATAAATTATGCTTGCTTTATTGGTGTAACAAAATACAAGGTTATTCAATGATTGCACGGTCGATTCAATCAGCGTTACTGATGGAATAAAGCAAGGGATTGGAAATCTATTTAACATATTAATTTCGTATAAAATATTACAGAGCACATCAAATCAACATAAGCCGCTAGACCTGAGGAGGGGCCCATATGCCATAGGTTTCTAATTGAATTTTATGGTCGCGTTCATACAAAGTCTTCAATAATTACACAAAAACTTTAAGTGTAGGTAGCTCTTCTGCTAGGGTTTCTCCCACTCTAGGTATAGTGGCATACCTTAGACATCACCAACGCGTTCAACTCCCTGCCCTGGCATAGCATTAGGAGGGAACTCCGGTACCACAATGTGCCCGACTACCTCCATCGTATGATCGAGGCCTACCTGAAGGACAGGTTTATCATCTACCCCTTCACCAGGGAGAATATAAACGGCGAGAGATATCGTGCGGTATTCCGCAGGGATCGGTTATAAGACCGCCCTTGTGAAACATCGGGTAAGACTACGTGCTGCGCGGCGACCTCCCCGACGGGGTCAGCGTTGTCTGTTACGCAGACGACATGCTGGTCCTGGCGCAGGAGGAGTCGCATCAGGAACCTCCCAAACTTGACACTTGAAACAGGGAGTTATTGAACTGGCCATGTCCAGTGAGGTCCAGTGAGGTCGGACGGCGTCAGACAAAAGGTGAGGACGTCGTGACACCTCTACATGATAAAGTATTTTATGTTTCAGATGCAGTAAGCATGAACAAAACGAATATTATAATGTAGCATTTTATTGGAATGAGAAGCCAATAGTAGACTTGTGCAATAGAGGAGTATGTTCGTGGCAAGAGTTTGAAGACATATTTAAACCATTCCTAAACGCAACTATCGACTTTTGCGAATTTAAAGGACAAACTTAGAATAGCAATTGTTAAAATTAATTTATTAAATTGTATTAAAATCTTTCTGCTATTCAAAATTTTATGATGTAGAAGAGAGAATAATAAGTAAAAAAGTTAGGAATAAATTTGAAACTCTAAATAATGTCGCAGATTTTAATTGAGCAGTATTAAAGGTATCAACTTGATAAAATTCGCCAGTACAGGCCATGGTCCGGTGCGAGAAGGAATGGCAGGCGGTCGCCTCCTTCTGCGAAGAGCGCACGACATTAGATCACTAGTGACTGAATGACTTGCTTTAGGTGAGCGATGTATAACGTATAATAGGACATTATCAAGTAGGTGGTGTAAAAACTATTTTATCCGCTAGCTTGACACTTGTACCTCCCTAAAGTCTTAATCTTTTACTATAATAATGAAGTTATGTTTGCTAACATAAATAAGAGCCATCAAAAACATAACTTGTAAAAAAAAAGCCTCGCAAGAAAAGTTGTGAGATCCATGTAATACCAAGTCGGTTAATTTATTCAGTCCCTACTCAAGGGACCTTCTGTCTTAAGTTATTACTTAATTACCTAGCCTAACGACATGTTTACAGTGACCAAACCAATATTTAAAAAAAAATGTTCTGAATAAATAAATTGACTTGGCTATCGCATAGTATCTCAGAAGTAATACATATTCTATTTAATTAGATTGTTTAGTTAAATAAAACGTGGTTCGTGTGTACACTTGCGATATCGCAATTAAGTTTAGCTCCACTTGTTTTTTTTTGACTGACCGACATTTTGACAATTCAAAAGTGCCTGTAATTGGTCTATTTGAAATAAACGTTTCTTCTCAGTAACGCCGTCTAAAAAAAAAAACCGAAAGGTTGCCTGGAATAATGGCCGCCTTTCTGTGACGGACGGGAAGCGGGGAAACCGCGGCGGTTTTCATTATTAGTGTTTTTCTTTAATGGCAATGTCGGGAAATTTAGTTTACTTAATATTTTGCGGGGTTTAAGTCATTCCGTTCATTGATCATTTTATAAGTTACCATTAAACATAATATCAAAAAATGTTAATTTATGACATAATATTAGAAACCTCTAAAATTACCAGTAAACGCTACTATATTATGCATGTATACATTTAAACCTATAACTTAAATTAGTCTGTTTTTGAAAAAAAAACCGCGTCAAAATCCGTTGCATAGTTTTGAGGATCTAAGCATACATAAGGACAGACAGCGGGAATCGACTTTGTTTTATACTATGTAGTGATGTACAGGTACACAGATTCATTCACTGCAAATAACGTTGTAATCATATTTATATGGGATTACAAAGTTGGTGTATCTAGAAAACCGAAAAGAAATTGTAAAATATTTTAGTTTTTCTTTGATTTAAACACTAATTGTATTCTATATTGGAAGATTCTATACCTGCTAGGAGTGCCATAGAGTTTCGATGATCGGTCAGTCAGTCAGTAAGTGTGTAAGTAACACAATTAAGAAACTTTGACTAGTTATAATTCTTAAAACTACTGGTTCAAATTAAATTAAATTGGTCTAATAATTAATAATTCAAAAATTTAATATAATTAATTAGCTTGTCTGTAAGAAATTACCATGTGCGATAAGATCGTCCATTGTAATTATTTTTAATAATTTTTGTCCTGTATTTTTTGTTCATGTGGTGTATAATAAAGAATATAATAAATAAATAAATACATTTGAAATATACCGTGTTTATGCAAAGCCTGCTTGGTTACTGAAGACTCAGGCTTCTGGTTTCATCCACAACGAAGTTTTAGGGGAGTCGAAAATGGCCTTAACTGTTTCAATAAAAGGATGGTACGGCCGTGCCACATTTTTGCTCGACTTGGTGGCAGTGTTTATAAAAAAAAAATGCTCGTAACATTCTTAAGGGGTGTCCGAAAGCGTAAAACTTATAGATGCCATTCACATTAGAGATCATTTCACAAAATATTGCTACATTTACGAAACAACCTACGATTTACATAAAATTTAAAGGTTGCTTGTCCCGTTGACCTTACACATTCTTATTATTCATTCTTTTATCTACATTCGGCACATGGAAATATCGGACAAGGTCGCATAAATTCAGTAGATAAACTCTTCTTGTTTTTATATACAACTAGCTGGTGCCCGCGACTTTGTCTGCGCAGGATTAGTACTTTGAGTAGCTTATTTTCTTCTCAAAGGTTCTATCCATCATTATACTAAAATTTATCAAAATTGTTTCTGCCGTTTAGTCATGAAAGCGTAACAGACAGATAGAATTACTTTGAGAGACCCTTGTTCTATATTGTATAATGTATGATAATTGAAACTAAGTATGTTTGCTGATGATCTCACTAATAGGTATTATAAACGCCATAGTTTGAGAGGATTTGCTGCCAGCGGCTTCGCCTGCGTGAAAGAAGAAAATTGTCCCTAAGAAATATAATATATATAATAACTTTCGCGTTAATAATATTAGTAATTTAGGTGTCTTCAAGACCAAAGTGAATAGGCTCTAAATAAACTAGTGTGCCTCACCATCAATGATTGCATTACTGCTTACCATCAGGTGAGGATCAACCACTTTTTAATATCAATTAAAAAAAAGAGCAGTGTTGACTGAGTGGTAACGGCCCCGACTTACGAGTTGTAGATCGCGGGATTAAACTCAGCCAGGCGCATTACTTTGTGTACTTTATTTCATCACCACTGCTCTCAAAATAGTGAAAGAAAACATCATGAGGAAACCGGCATGTCCTAGAACCAAATTTCGGAGATGTGATATTCACCAACCCACATTGGCCCTGCGTGGTGGATTATGGCCCATTCCCTCTCCTAGAGAGGAGGCGTGAGTCCCAGCAGTGGGAACATTAATAGGCTTATTATGCTATGCTAAAAAAAAGGATAACTTCTCCCAAGGGCCGGCCCCTACGACTTGCCAACTGAAACAAATTTCATTGACAACTTGACAGTTACGCGCACATTTTTTTTTAATTTTAGGCCTGGATACAAAATCCTTTAAGCCATGTTTTTGTATAAATAGTTAATTACTTATCTTTCCTATACTTAATATACGTGTAACTCTAACAGTTTTTGCAGCGCATGCCATAAAACCTAGCAGATGACAGAATGGTTTTCCTATTATCTAAATTCTATTATTTTATTATGAATTATTTTATTATAAGTTAACAGGCTGGTGATTTATACTTGGCTAACTTGAAAATAAAAACTTCATAAATGGCACCATCTCAAAAAAAAAATGTGGTCACCCTATTTTCCAATTTAGAGGAATAATAAAAAAATGAGTTTTTTTTTATACAATAGTAGAGTAGAAGAAAAGTGTCTTTAAGTCGCGGGCGGTATATTGAATTCCGAAAGAAAGGAAGGTTGCTAAGTTTAATCTAGAACGTCAGTAAAGGAAATATATAATTAACTCCCGAGCAATGCGAGGGAGTTAGTAAAGAAACCTGAGTGAAGTGAGTAATTCAAGTCAGCTTTATCCCCGTGTTGGATACTCAATTTTTACACCATCTGTGGGATAATTAAAAGACAATTTAAAAAAAAAGATAGTAAAACAAATCGTATATCATAGAAATATAAGTTATATTAAATGAAATATAAGTTCTGGCATGATCAGCCGCATATCGTGGCGTACAAATTTTTTTTTTTAGAAATAGGTGGTGCATATACCTTGATCATCCAAATCTTATAGGTACTAATTAAATTTAGTTTGGGTATTTTTTTTTTTTAATTGGTATAAACCAGTGCTTGACTGCGATCCCACCTGATGGTAAACGGAGATGCAATCATTGATGGTCAGGCGCACTAGTTTATTAAGAGCCTATTCACTCTAGCCTTGAAGACACCTAAATTATAGTTGGACGGGAAGACCGCAGCAGCCAAATTGTTCCAGTCCTTCGACGTACGCGGACATTACATTTCAATAGCATAGTTTTCAGATATAATTCAATTTCAAAGATTTAATTAAACAAATTATGCTTAGCTTAGTATTATTTACAAATAATTTCTTAACTACCACTTAACTTGTTTTGAGATTTGAAACAAACAAAATCCCGTACTCTAATATTCTATTGGTTTAATTTTCTAAAACGCATCTGTTCTTTCATTACTTTTTTTTAGAAACTCGTCAGTAACCACGTATTATTGTTTTTTTTTTGTTTGTGGCCAGTTTGAATTTAAATGAACAGTGTTTGATGCACGTAGATTTTATATCACTTAATGTTGATGTTCCAAATTCAAATCTCATTATTCCCTAGGGATCGCCCATACTGCATTATCTCTCTAAAGGCAGGATGAATTGCTTCAAGTGATTTTTTTATGATATATAAAAGGGCATTATCGAGCAGGTGGTGTAAAAAGGGTCTTTTCATTTTTATTTTGGTACCGAATTTGTTGCCCTTTTTTTTCACAAGGAGTGACTATTTTGTGTTTGTCTTATCTCTCATACGTAAATTACACTAAATAGCCCGGATAGCACTCTTTTGCGATATGAAAAAATTTTAATTCTCATATAAAAAAAAAATCTACATCAGTTGCAAAACAATTCAAAGATTCAAAGCATTTTATTTCAAAAAAACCATCATCATCATCATCATCATCTTCCTGCCCTTATCCCGTATTATTTGGGGTCGGCGCAACACGTTTTTTTCTTCCACTCTGCCCTGTTACTCGTCATGCTATCACTAACTTCCTTTTCTTTCATATCACTCTTCACACAATCCATCCATCTTTTCTTTGGTCTCCCTCCTTATTTCAAATAAACCATTTACAAATAAGTCAGTCAAAACAAATTATGCAGAAACTCCATGGTACTCTTTTCAATCAGCCAAAAATAACTCAGGATTCATTAAATAGTAGATAATATTTAGTAAAAAACTTAAAAAAATTGACTTTACTAAAAAAAAAAAACAAAAAAAATAGTTTCAGATCTCGGTGTTTCTCAGTATTGTTGGTTTTTTTTAACACCGACTTCCGAAATTTCTTGAATTTCGGAAGTCGGTCCTATTTCGTGCCTATTTCTCATGACAATTCCAATTAACCCTAACACTGCTAGGTTAAATTGTTTTATTATGAAGTTCCTGTGTCTACCTTCCACCTTCCGGCTCCATCATCAGATCTTTTTTTTACGTTCAGGTTCATTTTATTATCGTCACACTATTGAACTAGCGAGTTTAAGTTCCTCTGAAGTAATGTCATATCGTTTTCAGATTCGATTATCCTAAAAAATCTGAGGTCGTCTGCATACATGTAACATTCTGAAAAACGTAGGTAGTACGGGATATCGTTGACGAAAACATTAAATAGAATCGGTCCAACATGCGAGCCTTGAGGAACTCTTGAGGAGATCTTGTAGGTTCCAGATTGGAAACCATTAACAGCAACTAAGAATTTGAACATATAGAATAGCCCAAAATCATCTTTCGGGCAGTTGGCCACCAGACATAACACCGGTCGAATCGACAGATCCTCTCAGTTCCACATACCTCTAATTGCAGATAACTTCGAGAAAATCATATGGTGAGGCAAGCGATCAAAAGCTTTGTTAAAGTCTGTGTAAATCGAGTCAATCTGCTTGCCGCAGTCAGTGGCATCTGATAGCATTTGTGTAAATGTCGCTAGATTAGTACAAGTAGGCCTAAAACTCGCAAAACTATGCTGAGAAAAACTCAAGTACTTTTTGAAGTGTGACTGACTACATGGATAAACTAGGGATTCGAAAACCTTGCAAACATTTCACAAATTTGCGGACGATCATATGTGGATATGATTCCGTTAGTTATGGTGGCCGGAAAACCACCTTTTTTTTCCATAAAGAATTTATATTTTTTCCCTTTTTTTATGTAATCATTATAACAGGCCGTAGCTAATTTGGAATACCAATTACCTAATAATTTGAGTTCGAGTTCATCCCTTGGGTTCTTATAGATTTTGTTACGAGATCTTATTTTTTCTTTTTCTTATGTGGCTCTAATGAAGCTTTTATCAAACCAAGGAGGATATTTTTTATATTTAAAAGTGGGCTTAGAAGGCTCATACATGTGTATAATATTTAGAAGCTTGTCATAAAATACACAAAGCATTTCATTAACATCAGCCACACCTTCAAATACTTTATCCCAGTTTTTATCATGTAGATTCTCGAAAATCTTTATGTTTTTTTTTTTGCTTTATGTTCTTTTTGTTTTTTTTTTGTCTTTATCTTTATTGTATAAAAATTTTCGTCTCGGGGTTGTATGGAAATCGGGTTTTACTACTGTCTTTCTGAATATCGATGACAATATATATAATCACTATATTATGTACCTATACTGTTTGACAAGTTCTCTCAATCCCAGACAGATTTTATCATCATCATCATTAAATTTTGATAAGAAAATAATAAATTTTAAAAGTAGAATAAACCAAACCCATTAATGACCAAGTTTTTGCTGTGTTTTTTTTTTAACTTATAAAAAAAAATACCACTGAATTGAAAACAAAACATACAACTAGGTTAAAAAGAAAGAATACCGGTAAAAAAAAGGGTTTTTAAAAACCAATTTTCAAAATAAATATTATTAATTATTATCATTTGTCATGAAGTGGTTACGTTTTGATGTCTTGATCTAAAAGCAGAGTGTGAATGTGCAAGGCTCAGGGCTAATCATGTCAGTAACTTTGAGTTCGCACTTCTTGATTTTGTATATTAAGAGTCATCATTATTTCAGTCGAAAGACGTCCACTGTTAAATATAGGCCACTCCCAAGTATCGCCACGACAAACGGTCTTTATTCGTCTCGCATCCATCGGATTCCCGGTGACTCTCACCAAGTCATTGGTCCACCTTTTGGGAGGGCTTTCGGCGCTACGTCGTCTGATGCACGGCGGTCACTACAAAAGGTTCTGGACCTTTTGGCCCCATCGTCTGTTCTGCGAGCAATGTGCCCATATCAAGAGTAAAGTATCCATAAGTGAAGTAAAATACAGAGATTTCACGAGTCTGTTGTTATTTTGTGTAAGAAAAACGTTTTATTTTTTAAATGAAAATTTAAAACATGATTCAATCACCAAAAAATGCAGATTGATAATATAATCAGCATCTTTGGTTCTTTAAATTTAACATTCCATGTTTATGTTTGTGCGGACTTGGACATTGCTTGTATCTGCTGGTACAACCTTGGGCATTTCGTGTTTATGTTCTTTTACCGCCTTATTACAAAAAAATACTTTAGTAGTGAAGTACTGAAGCATTTTTTGTTTTTTTTTTTGAGTAAAAGTTTCAGGCTTGTTACAGTAAAGGCTCAGTTAGACGGATTTTTAATTAATAATTTATTCATTAATCAAATTACTGTAACTATAAACAAACCAACATGTAACATTAACTAACACTTAACACGTCGTGTCTGTTATGTTGTTGTTGTGTGCGTAATTGTGAGCTACATTGAAAAGTCGAACAACAAATGAAAAATGTTATTGACTACGATAGTGATAGTGATGAAATTTCTTATAAAGAGCACAAAACATTTAATTAAAATTGATTAAAAGTGCTCTGTAAAAACCACTGTTTTTTTTTCAAAACTTTTCTTGAACCTTTACTTATGTGCAAAATCATCGATACTCAATTCAAACGAATTCCCAGGATAACAATGTCTGTAAGATCACGACGTTTTCTAAATATGTATTCAGATCTTCCAGATCGATCAAGTTAATCATACTAATTTCAATTTTTAACGATTTTTTTATGGAATAACACACAATAATAATCCAAAATACTTTACTACCATAGATAGTTCAGAAACTAGTGATAAACTTCACTTTTTAATAACGTTTTATTTAGTCATGGTCCCTACTTACCTACTTAGTAATAATCCCGGAACTAAACATTTAGATCGCGTTATGGAATAAGGCGGTTAAGGTTCTATATCGCAGTTGGTAAAAACTGAACCCTTGTTGGATCCCTTTATTGTCTGTCTACCAGTCTGTACGCCTGTCCGACTGTCCATCTATCCGTATCTCTGTCTGTTTGTCCATCTGTCCGTCTGTCCATCTGTCCGTCTGTCCGTCTGTTCGTCTGTCCGTCTGTCCGTCTGTCCGTCTGTCCGTCTATCCGTCTATCCGTCTATCCGTATTTTCGTCTGTCCGTCAGTCCGTCCTTCCGTCAGTAAGACCCGCGTCACAGACATGTAAAGTCACAGATGACATTCGGATCCGGCACACCTATCTTTAGGCCATACAAATATTTGTTCCGTGCAGGAGTCGGACCTGCGTCCCGTAGCGTAGCAGTCAGTTGCTCATCCATAGCGCCCACCGTGCCGTCAAATAAGTCGTCGTTAAATAAATAAGAGCCCTTTTTGTAGAAAAAAATATTTTTATTGTTATTGTTAAGTGTAAAATTAATATTTTCTAATTTTTTTTTAATACTGGTCAAGTTCACAGATATCAGCAGTAACATTCAAGAACGGCTTGAATATCTCCTCGAACTCTTGCCAAGAGCAGACTCCTCCATTACAAAGTTCTAAAAATGGTCTCTCATTCCAATAAAATGAGATTTTGTGTTCGTTAAACTTTTCATCAGTTTGTCCACATCTGAAATGGACATAAAAATATATAGTAGTTACAGGTTGTGTTAGTTAGTTTTATACGACGGCTTGTTAAATCGTATACCTTTTTTGATCAAATTATTAATTAATAAACCAGCCGTTGGACCAATGGGATAACTCATTGGCAAAAACAACTAACTTCCACACTTTTCATCGCTTATTCCATAGGATGGTGTATTTTTAAAAGTTCATCCTTTCCTTCCTTCGATCTTCTTTAATTAAAGAACTTTCGTGCTATGCTTCTAGACTCAGCTGTAACCCCCTGGCTTCTGAAGTATGGCACAAAAGTAAAAACTGCCCAAAGGCTGTGCACATCTTTAAGTGATATTTTACTAGTAAGTCAGATGTGCATTGCTAAGTATTAGTAATAATAATTTATTATTATTAATAAAATGATGTTTATAATATAACTATACCATTGTGCCGCTTAGTAATGAGCCATCATATGAATACAGGTGAAAAGTGAAATATTTATTCAAAATGTAATTTAGATAAACTAAGCGATCACAGGTTTGAAATTCAACTCTAAACGAATACAACTAAAGAAAAAAATAAATAACATCGAGGTCGTTGCTAAGTGCTTATTCAGACGACAAATTCAATATTTTTGTTTTTACAAACCTGTTCAGAATTGCAATCAAATTTACGCCAAAAGTGGATAAAAATGTTGATCTCCATTTTCTATTAAAATCTCTATGACCCGCTGTAAGTGGGCTTGCGTCCTTGAAAACATTAACAGCAACCAGGACCATGTCCATCATTGAAGAATGGGTGATGTATACGGTTGTCTTCTTGCCTTGCTTATTCTTGATTTGTTCAAAGTTACTGAATAAATCTGCCAACGTTATCTGTCCGAATGTGCTGGAAAACTTTGATGTTCCGTAACCGCTTCTATAGTAATGCTCTAAATCTCCAACGTATTCGATAATCTTTAGGTCTTCTTCGGTAAACACGGCACACCAAGGGCTGTATACATTGGTGATCCCTTCGGAAGTGTACCGACATAAATCATAGATTGCTATCAAGTCTTTATTCGTCAAAGAAAAACTGAGGCCTAGCCTCTTTTCTATTCTTTCCTTCATCTAAACACAAAATATTATAGGATTTATTTAAAGGTAGTAAGTAGCTACAAACAATAAAAAGTTGTACTTAATGAAGTCTTACGTTTACGTATTCTGGAGTGTCCATGTATTGAAGTGACATTTTGTAAGTGTCTGGATTATCATGCACTTCGTTGATATATGCTTTACATGCTACGTAGGGCTGAAAAAAAGTTTTAAGATCATGTCCAATAGTGCGATATTTGGTAGTGTGAAAGTGAAACCCGGGGCCCTGGGACGAAGACAAAGAAGGAACAGGAGTAGGTTTTTAGTCAGTAAAAGTCTGACACTATTTCTCGCTCCACCCTAAAGCGGGATTTGTCATTAAATGACTTTCCCACCTAAAAGAAAATACCGATTTTAGTATATACGTGATTCCGTATGGAATATGCTCGTGAGTTCAAAATACTCGTTATGTAGATCTTTAAAGATCAACTACTCGTAATTCATTTCTGCAGATATACTAACTGGAATGACAATAGTTTGAACCGATAACGGGGCAAGATATATGGAGTCAGGAGCCCGACAGCAAAATTTACAATTTTTTATACAATAAAGCCGAGGGCGATAGCCACATGAGAGTAATTACGGATTGAATAAAATACGGCTGTATTGTAATGTAAAGAGGTACCATAAACGCTACTAGCTAGCGCCACTATAATAGTGAGAGTCACCACACTAAGAAAATAAAACTTTGACGTAAATTTAATTAATGTCACAAAATTTAAGGACTGATAGGTGCCCGTATTTGACACCTCAATGCTGTTACCTGGTTGGGCACGGCACAATTATGGCGGTAAGTCCCCTTTTTGAGGAGTGGCTGGAAAAACAACATGACGTCCTTACATTCCGCATGACGCAGGTCCTCACCGGACATGGTAAGCTCGGGAGGTTCCGGATTCATGCGGAAGAAACGCCTGGTTGTCACCATTGTGTGGACCGCCCGGAGGACACAGTGGAACATATGGTAGAGATGTGCCCCGCCTGGGCAGGGCACCGCCGTGTCCTCGTGGGGGCGATCGGCGGCAGCGATCTCTCGCGCCGGGCCTTGGTACACCTCCTTCTTTGAAGCAATAATGCTAGCAAAGGAAGCGGGTGCACGCGCGAGAGAACGGCCCTCATGCCCCAGTCGCCTGGATCCCGAACCCGATTACCAGCCACCGTAGGCGCTGACTTACGGACGGCGAGCAATGGGTAGCTCGCCGTCCGACCGTCCGGTAACCGTCCAGACTCGCGCCTCAAGAAGATGTCAGCATAACCGTAGGGGCCCAGCAAGGTCGAAGCCTTCTGGGGCCATGGGTGATGCGAAAGCGATCCCCGGGGTCCTGGAATGAAGGCAAAGAAGGAACAGGAGTAAGTTTTTAGTCAACGGATGACTTTCCCACCGAAAAAAAAAGTGCTGCTACCTGGTACACGTTATTTAAGAAAACCCATATAGAAAATCTCTCCTACGACTACGAACTCTTCATCCTACGACCAGAATAAAGTGTGTTACTGATTTTTAGAAAAAAATAAAGTTTATTAATACAGTGGAATCCCTGTTTTTAGTGTTTTATGCGATAATCTAATGAATGTTATTAAAACTTTTATTGTTGCTATATTTTATGATTTATTTATTATTCTGATTAGCTCTCCATATATTTTACTATACACAGGTAAAAATGGAAACAGAAAATTGCCTACCAAGTGCGAGTAATGCTGTAGTACGTCTCTGTAGAAAGCAGGGTCACGAAAATTTAGAAAAAATAAAACTCCCTACTTACATTCCCTATGCTGGCATTCGTTTCGGCTTTCTCTATGAATAAGTTTTTATATCCAAGTCCTTCAATTAAAGCCTTTGCAGAGACTTCACTGCGAGGACCAAACGTTGGACGGAAAGAATACTCTTCCTCTTTAAGGTCATTAAATATCTCTGGTAGAGCCTCCTTCAACCTGCTGCCAAACCTAAACATTTCCTGATAACCTTCGTTCGTAATTTTGTTCGGCTCATTAATAAAACTTGTATCAATTTTCCATTCTCGAAGATTATCTACATCTTGAGCGCAAAGTGAGCTGTTCCCATTGTTGTAACTCGATATAATATGGTCTTTGAAATTGATAATCTCCATTATATCATTTAAGAATTTTGAACCAGGATATTTTTTTCCGTGCCTCATTATGGTCCAAACACTGACAGGCTTGCATCCTGATGAAAAACAATGATAGTTTAAATGGGAATTTTATACATATATATGTTGGTATCAGAAGTGATAAACCAGGAGAAGACATTTTTTTGCAAAATTAAAGAATTTACCACTTACCCTCAGGTTTTATGATCGAATCTCTTATGTCACCTCTTATATTTTCATAAGAAGTTTTACTTGAAAAATATTTATATTTACATTCAGTACTCCAATAACAGTCTATGGACGTAACATTTTTTATCAACAAGGTTACAAACACTGGTAAAAAAAAGAATAGCTTCATTCTGAATAATTTACGACGAATCACACAGGTAGAGATATTAACAACACTGTAAAACACACGCTACACTCATCATTGACTCTGATCGTCTTAGTAAGCTAGAACGAAACACATATTAAATACGAATATTATTGTATGAAATTAAATTATCTGACGGACCTAAACGCGGACAGGTTTTTTTAATATTTATTTGAATTTTCTAATAACTATGTGTACTATATTTTAATCAAGGATAGAATTTTTGACTGTAATCCATATCAATAGATACAAGAGCATGTGCATAATAAAGGATCGATTTTTATTTAACTGCATTAATTAAAAAATACCTACGTAGGAACTAGATATAACACGCCAGACGTTAAGGGGTAGTTACTCGTAGGTATGTCAGTTATGTAATTCGTTGACTAAGTATGAACAATTTTCAATACCTAACATTTTTAAGCTCATAGTAATTGAGCAAAAGAGTACTAAGCCACACGTTAGCTTTAACTAATGGACTACTACTATAGGTATTTATAAAAGTAGAGCGAGAATAAACTAATTATATGATTTGAAAATATATAGGTTTGATATCTCTTTTCTTGATTAAAACAAAACATATTTTAAATGATCAAAAAAGTATTAAAGGATAATGCTAAGGTTTGGA
The DNA here is from genome assembly GCA_949316375.1 of Mythimna vitellina. Taxonomy (NCBI): domain Eukaryota; kingdom Metazoa; phylum Arthropoda; class Insecta; order Lepidoptera; family Noctuidae; genus Mythimna; species Mythimna vitellina. The sequence continues at coordinate 15,652,490 of OX438688.1, forward strand.
CCAAGTGCTGCCCAAGAATGAAAGTAGTTCCAGTGGTATCGCAGCATAAAATCGAAAAAAAAAATTGGTAAGAGGAAAACCAAATAAAAATCACTTTTGTTTTTAATAAATCTTTCTCATTAAATCGTGTTTCTTGTATCAAAACCGTTCAGAGGCAGTGTTTTAGGATAGTGTATAATAGTCTACTGTAGTCGGATATTTCTCAAGTTAAACCTCAATGTTATCCTTAGCAGCATAAAACTTGATGTTTTGGCGGCAACAGTATTTTCAGATACTTATAACTTTTTCGATTGAATAGCAGTGGGCGCTCATATTAAAACTCTCTAAGGTAGATTAAGCTCAGCTGCATAACATGCAGTAAGAAACATAAGAGAATTGACAGATAGGTATAGCCACAGCTAGATTAGTTTACTGTGCTTTATTCATAGCATTATAGTTTATGGCATGTTGACGACGAAAATAACGCCCTACTGCAGATCCAAAACTGGTTCACTGCTAATAATCTGGTTCTAAATGGGAAAAAAACGAAATGCATAATATTTTCCTTACTGGATGTCAAAAGTAGTGATTGTAACATAGTTTTGAACAATGAGAAACTAGAATTTGTCGATAAAACGGTTTTCCTGGGGATCACGCTTGATGCTCATTTAACATCTCTTGCTCCAGTAAGGCGGCTTAGCTCAGCTGCATATGCTGTTGGAAAAATCCGCCAATTAACGGATTTGGATATCGCTAGACTAGTCTAATTTAGTTATTTTTATAGTATAGTGTCATACGGTATCTTAATATGGGGATGGGCTGCAGATATCGACTCATTTTTAATACAGAAAAGAGCCATCAAGAGCCGCCGGTGTGATTCTCAAAGGGAACTGTTTAAGGATATTAACATCATGAGGGTGCCTTGTCAATATTTATAGGGTGACTGGTAATTAGTGACCTGGTAATCACTTGATGTAGGCTAATTTAGTACTTAGAATAATACGTAAGTTTACGCTACTGTCTATGTGATTACGTTATTTATAGTCGTATTATATTGTCACCCTTTTTCATCTTAATTGTCAAACCACTAAATTTCAAATACTGAATTAATTATATATAACTATATAATGTGCGAGCAGTGGTGGCCGAGTGGTAACGGCTCCAACTTACGAGTTGTAGGTCGCGGGTTCAAACCCAGCCAGGCGCATTACTTTGTGTAATTTATTTCATCACCACTGCTCTCAAAACGGTGAAGGAAAACATCGTGAGGAAACCGGCATGTTCTAGAACCAAAAATTCGAAGACATGTGACATTCACCAACCCGCACTGGGTCCGCGTGGTGGATTACGGCCCATTCCCTCTCCTAGAGAGGAGGCCTGATTCCCAGCAGTGGGAACATTAAAAGGCTGATTATGCTATGCTATTATATGCTAACTATATAATATAATATATATAATAATTTATAAAACTGAATTTTCTTTTACTAAATATAAGTTGAATAATCAGTCATTGTTAGTTCTAAATAAAAGTTACTGCATGTTTTGATCTCATTAATTTGACAGCTTCTAATATTAAGTTAAACTGAAAACATTGGTCAAGGTTAGAAAAAAAGTTTGCTGCAGCGCTACATTTACATTTTGTCGTCTAACAGAACTATTAAAATATACAGCGATAAAACAAAATCCCGAAATTGTCCACGAAAATTTGGAATAATTGGTAAATTTATAATAGAATCAATCATTCATAACAAATGCTACTAGAAAATACCGTTTTTCCATTTTGATCGTCATTTATTCATTCATAATCAATAAAAATATACCATAAATCGAGTGACGTTTTGGGATATAAAGAAATAACTTTGTTGTTTATGAATATAATTTATTGGGACTTTATTTAAATAATAACAATACCTTTTCTAGTAAGCTGTTTAAGTATTTGTACTAATTAAAAATTAGTGATATATAGGATACTTTTCTCGCGACTAAAACGTCTTAAGCGCTGTGAATTTCATGACACTTACGCGTTCCGTTCAATGTAGTGTAACCACGTGTCGTCTTTATAGATTTTATACCCCAGAAGGGACACAGCTTTTTACCTGCACTCTATTTCAACATGTAATAAGACTGGTCGGGTCTTCATTAGTGTAAATACTTTTATATACAGGTGAATTCAGAATCGTGTAAAATATTCAAACCAGTCATTGTACTCGTTATTATGATGAACTTTTTTATTATATTTTGAAATCTAAATCTTGTATTTACATTTTCATACAAGTAAAGACCAGTTGAGAGACTCGAAATTATTTAATTTTGAAAGTTGTCATAATAAAAGTTATTCAAAATTGCGAGTACCTACAATGCATGGTTTTAACATTTTACACAATTTAAGATTCACTCTGTATGTATTAATAAACGTTATATAGGTACAGTAAAAAGAAAATGAATTGTTATACGTTTATTGGCGCTCAAACATGTTAAGTACCAACATAGTACTGTACGATATGTATGCTAAAGTACAAGATGTTTATTAATTGTTAATCAAATATGTAAATTGTCATTGTATGCATCCAGCCACTTCAATGAAAGTAGGTACGTAATCAATTAATATTTAAGTTTTTACAAATAATTGATTAGTTTCATCAGTCTCTGTCTTTTTGAATAATGTATCCGCGACATACCTCAGGGCATTAGTCATTCTTGGCTTAATATTCGCCTCGCCATCGGCCCCGTTGTCAATGTCACTTCGATAAAATAATGATAAACTACAATGTATTTACATAAAAGCTACAATGATTTTGGCCGGCTCTCATCAAATTGTAGGTATAATTTCTTTTTCAAATATCATAATTTCGATTGGACTCCTTTCTGTAATTGGAAAAACATAGATAAATCAGTTGTTTACACCAATAACACGGAAACTGTTTATTTATTCATAAGAATATTATTTGGAAAAGCATAAAACGGATCCACTGTTAAGGTCTTTTCTTTATGTTAGTTTTAATAATATACCTATAAATATCTCAATGAATATTTTGAATAATTATGTCAAATTCCACTTGATTAGTAAACTAGATATTATGATATTCATAATACGTTTAAGTAAGCAGATAAGTAACAAAATTCTATGTCGTGGTTATTTATCGTATGAGAGTCAATGTTGAGTGTAGTGTCTACAATATAATGTATTGTTTAAATTATATATTGTGATTGTAAACATGAAGTTTTTGTTATCAACAGTGTTGGTTTGGTTTTATTTAAAAAGTGTGTTGACCTTAGAGTGTTATTGGAATACTGGGTGCAAATACAAATATTTTGGAAGTAAAACCCCATATGAGATTGTCAGAGGTGATCTAAGGGATTCGATTGTAAGAACGGAAGGTAATTTCGATTTTGTCCGATGATTGTTCTGACCTAGTTATTTTTCCAATTTTATTTTCGCGAAATATTTCTTAAAGTACAGAACGATCTCATTTGTGAGTTTTTACTATAAAAAATGATGTTATAAAATAGAAATGTTAAAATATGTAATTAACTATGTTATTTTTTCAATTTTGAATTGTTGAAAATTCCAAATTGAAAAATAAAGAAATCTATATTTTTATGCCTATCCTTATTTTATTTTTTATGCTTCATATAGGATGCGAAGCAGCCAGCATCTGGGCCATTATGAGGCATGGAAAGAGATATCCTGGTCAAAACTTTGCACAATACATTCGACACATTCTCAAATACAAAGATTTTATTGTGTCAAGTTTTGAAATCGGAAATAGTTCGCTGTGTGCGCAAGATATTGAAAATTTAAAAAATTGGAACGTTGACATGGCCATGCTGTCTAAACCATATGAAATTACAGAAGAAGGGTATCAAGAGTCATTGCGCATTGGCAACAGAATCAAAGAGGCATTTCCAAAGTTACTGAAAGAACTTCAAGAGAAGGATTATTTATTTCTTCCAGGGTTTAGCCAGCATTTGAAAGATAGTGCTAGAGCTTTTGCTGAAAGTCTGAATCAAAACTTGACCATAGAAAATAGCACTAATGATTACCAGATTGTAGCAGTAAGTTAAAGTTAGTGATTTAAGATAAATAAGTTGGATGCTAGATGTCTTGTTAATATATCAAATTTTTCAGCCTTATTCGACATGTGGAAAATATCAAGTAGAAATAAGACGCAACCCGGATGTTTATCATGAAGAAGAAGAATATAAGAAAACTACAGACTATTTAAACGTGAGTTTTAATTTTTTCGCTTTGTTTTTTTGTCGTGAAACTTTTTTGTGTGTTTCTGGTAGTAGTTATCTTTCCATAGTTTGTTATTATATTAGCCAAATACTGTCCCATATAACAAAAAGAAGTAACTTTTATCAGAGACCATGTTTGCTTTGCGTGTAACCGATCACCATTTTATATTATATAATAAGTCAAATGGTGGCCGAGTGGTAACGGCCCTGACTTCCGAGTTGTAGGTCGTGGCTTCAAAACCAGCCAGGTGCATTACTTTGTGTAATTTATTTCATCACCACCTCCCTCAAAACGGTGAAAGAAAACATCGTGAGGAAACCGGCATGCACCAACCCGTAATGGACCCGCGTGGTAGATTACCGCCCATTTCCTCTCCTAAAGAGGAGGTCTGAGTCCCAGCAGAGGTAACATTAAAAGGTTGATTGTACATTTATAGCAAGTCATTATATATCAGGTGTGGGAAAGAGATATGCAATACGGCTCATATAGCTCCATCTCTCTCTCATACTGGAATAATGATGATTTTAAGACATCAACTTTGAGCCCCTTATTTTCATCCCTATAATCATCATCATCATCATTTCAGCCGTTAGACGTCCACTGCTGGACATAGGCCTCCCCCAAATGGCACCACAATGAACGGTCCTGTGCGTCTTTCATCCATCGGATTCCCGCAACCTTCACCAGGTCATCGGCCCACCTCGTAGGAAGCCTTCCAACACTGCGTCTTGCGGTACGTGGTCCGTATCATCAATTACATATAAAGCAGAACTAATGCTTTGATTTTCAGATGAAAGAGCGTATCAACAGAAAATTAGGTCTCAATTTTACATTTTCGAATCAAGACATCACAGCCATATACGACCTTTGCCGCTATGCTTGGGATGGGATCTCTAATAAACCAAGTCCGTGGTGTGCCGTCTTCTCAGCGCAAGACTTGCAAGTTCTAGAATATATTGACGACCTCAGACATTATTACAGAAATGCATATGGCGTGTCACAATATAGCCAAAGATTCGGCCAGATGCCTTTGGCTGATTTACTTAGAAAATTCGAAAAAGCAAAGAACGGAAAAGGCACGAAAATCGTGTCATACTTTACTCACGCTACGATGATGGATATGATATTAGTGGTGCTTAATCTACATAAGGACAAGAATTCAATTATCAGAGGGGCTCATAGAGACATAAATAGAAAATGGAGGACTTCATTTTTATCAACATTCAACAGTAATATGATTGCTGTATTAAACAGGTATGTTGCACGACTATAATAATGTACCTAAGTGAAACCTTAGCTTATTATTATAATCGCTGGATAATTGATGCACTGACAGGTGTTCAAACTTGACCCACACGTTATCCTGTTCTTTATGCATTGTGTTTTTATTGTTATTTTACAAAGTAGGTTATTGAGTAATTATACGCTCGCTTTATTAGTCTAACGAACAAGGTTATTCAATGATTGCACGTTCGACCTCAATCAATGCTACAAAATAGGCATAAAGAAATATTGGTGGATTTAAGTCAGTAAAAGTCCAGCACACCCTCGCTCCACCCCAAAGTAGGAGAAGCTGTTCAATAATTTCCCACCTCAAAACAAAAGGTAACCCTTTACATAGAGGCATCTTTCTAACGCGGCGTCAGAAGTGCCCATTAGTATAATTAACGTAAAATAACATTTTATTGGTGATAGCAATTACTGACAGTCAAAACCGTTAGGTGACATTTCAGCGGCGCATGTCAATCCGATGGACATAGAGTACTAGAATAAGCGTTCCCTATCTGACTGTCAAGTTAATACAGTCATAAAAGTGTGAGAGAGGCAAAACGATCGCCTGTTCGGTTTTTGTACTTTTGTCGAATACGCGTGTTAAGATCCGACGTGTTTGAAAAGTGTTATTGTAGTCATAAAGTATTTTATGTTACAGATGCAGTAAACATGAACAAAACGAATATTATAACATAGCGTTTTATTGGAATGAGAAGCCGTTATTAGAGCTGTGCAATAGAGGAGTATGTTCGTGGCAAGAGTTTGAAGATATGTTTAAACCATTTCTGAACGCAACTATTGACTTCTGCGAATTTACGTGGACAAAGTTAAATTAGCAATAATTGCTAATCTAACTTTATTATAAATAATTTATTAAAACGTATTTTAATCTTCGTGTTATTCAAGATATTATGATGTAGAAGAGTGAATAATAATTGTTAAGGTATTAAATGACAGATGACTCGTTTAAAAGAAATTTGTTTAATTCGGTTTTTATAATTATGGAATAACGCGCGTGCGCGTTTTCCGGGTATGTCCGTCGATGACCGAATTTGTAGGAGAGTGCGCGGCGGTGCGCGGCCGGCAGCTCAATTAGCTGTTGATCCCTCCACCCGCGTGTTACTTGAATATCCTCCGGCGCGTTGAAAGCTTTTAAGCTGTAGAAGAGGTAGGGAGCCTGGATGCGGCCCTGCTTCATTGTCACCTTCGGATTCTGCAGTTGGCAAAAGGCATAATTTATTTAAAGCTCTTCGTATAATGCCTCTTGAGGTTGTGACGTCAACGACCCTGCTGACACCGTCGGCTTCTGGATAGAGACGATACATGCGCCCTAGTTACCATAGTAATGGCGGTGAGTGGTCCTCCTTCAAAACAACCACGTCCCTGCAGGTGACCCCTAGTTGTCCAATGCGCCATTTGGTGCGCTGCTGCAGCTCAGAAATGTACTCCCGGCGCCATCTCTCTGAGAAGTGCTGCTGTATCATTGGTCTACCTTTAACTCGGGTAAATTTTGAGCTGCCAATGAATTCTGTGGCCATTTTGAACGTCTCTTCTTTAGGAAAGAAGGACTTTCCCGTCACAAAGTAGAAGTTGATAGATCTTGAGATTCAACTTCCCTTGAGGCCAAGTCAGCCGGGTTCATATTAGTTGGCACATTTCTGTGTTCACAACTATTGGTTAATAATAATAATAATAAGTTAACTCGTTAATTTCATTAACCCTGTTGCAGAAAAACATTTTAAGATTTCTTATATCTGTTTTTAACTATCCTAGAACCACTGTTGAATCTGTGCAAATGGTTTTAAAAATTTTAAATCGTAATGACTGTAAAACTTTATGACTTAATCTAGCTCCTAGCAAAGCACCAAGCAAATTTTGGAATAGTCATAGGCTTCAAGGGTCCAAACCTTGCCTTTGCGCACAAAAGTCTTACCGGTCAAAGGCTTCAAGGGTCCAAGCCTTGCCTTGGGCACAAAAGTCTTACCGGTCAAAGGCTTCAAGGGTCCAAGCCTTGCCTTGGGCACAAAAGTCTTACCGGTCAAAGGCTTCAAGGGTCCAAGCCTTGCCTTGGGCACAAAAGTCTTACCGGTCATAGGCTTCAAGGGTCCAAACCTTGCCTTTGCGCACAAAAGTCTTACCGATCAAAGGCTTCAAGGGTCCAAGCCTTGCCTTGGGCACAAAAATCTTACCGGTCATAGGCTTCAAGGGTCCAAGCCTTGCCTTTGCGCTCTAAAGTCTTACCATAATTTCATTTTTATCATTTATTGAACGTAGGTTACACATGCAGCGTATGCTTTCTAAGACGCATCGACAAAACAATGCAACTCCATGGATCTCGGGAAATTACAAAGAACGTTTCTATTAATTTCAATATTAGAAATGACGGGTAAAATATAGATGAATTTAAACCATGTATTTAATAGGTTCTGTGGGATGGGCTCCTCCTAATTTAACTTAATGATCCATAACTGCTGTAAAAAGATTTTAGTCATAATAATACATGCACAATTAATCCTAAAGGATCAAATATTTTACAAGTAGTACCTAGCTATGACGACTTTTTTGGTAACGACTGCCGGTTGTGGTTCGGCCTTCGAGAGGAACTCAACGAAGTCTCATTTAGAGTTATAATTCAAAACTAGTACACTGGATACTTTAGTCAAATCTACCGGGCCGAACATAGTATCATTACCGGCGAATGCTTGTAAATAGTTAGTGCGAATTTTCCATAAGGGGTGGGATGCTGAATTTAGAATTTTCTTGACATTTATATAAATATGCTGTAATTCCCTTTCACTATCCGCTCCCGTATTCTTAATTATTGATGTAAAAGTCACATATGATAATATTCGCGATAGAGTCATCATTACAAACTACTATACGATGAGTATATTGATAATATAGTGAATAAGGCGTCAAGAGCATTTGGTTTCATAATGAGATCCTCAGCCGGTTTCCAATCACTAAAACCGATCAAGATCTTAAATTGTTCGTTCGTACGCAGCCACCTTGAATATGCATCACAGGTCTGGAAAGGGTTCCACTTAAAGAGTAATGTGGGATATATAAGACTCGTGTTGAGGGCATCCAGAAACAAGTATATATTGATTACACTCACTGACGCAAAAAATATCATTTTCTACCGCTTGACCAGAGACGTGATATTAATGATGTGTGCTACCTGATTAATATCGCAAATTGTTCAATTGACGGTCCTGAACTTGTCTCAAAATTATCAATATGCACGAATGAGATGGGGCTAAGACAGCGGCCACTTCTGCATGTACCTAGTGCAAACACTAATTATAGGCGTAATGCATTTTTCTGAGAGCAAGTCGCAGTTTTAACAGGATGTCAGGAGAACCAGTTGACAACAATTGACCTATTTAGCACTAACGCGAGCACAGTTAGGAAGTTCTTAGTACAGCCATTTTTTGAGCAACTAGCACCTATTTGCACTTAAAACATATATTATTATTGTTTGTTTAGTCACTAACAGTTTAAGGTATTGTAGGACCAACTTTCACATTTTTTGGTCTTATATTATATGTGGAAGCTTGTAATTAGCAATTTAATTATTTGCTATTGTCATTATGTTGTTATTAGTCTGTAAGCTTTCCTAAAATGTGAAAAATAAAAAATATAAATTCTATAGCTAATTGTAACAAACATCTGATACTTAGAGACGGAGATCCCATAAATTACAGTGATTGATTGTAAAAAAATATATATTATTATTATCGAGTTCCGTAGATGAATCACTCCACAGAATTATCTGAGGGTGACGTTAAGAAGGCTCTAAGGCCGTTTGTCGGTACATTTTCTCAATGTCTTCCAAGAGAACAAATCTGTGCTCTTGGAAGCGTAACAAAATTGAGAATGGGATGGACTGCACAACTGGACCTACAGCCTGTATGTCATTTAGTGACTTACCAGAGGAAGTTTTGGCTAAGGCGTCGCATACCATTCTCAATTTCATTGTTTCATTTTTCTCGCGAATTACACAGTAATTTGGAAGGCAATTACCAAATTTTAGGATATCCACTTCACTCAAATGAACTAACTCTTTATATTCATTTATAAAAGAGATTGCCCAAATTTGTATGTGGATTCATACCAACTTGCGTCAAACCAAATTTACTCTCAAGATTATAGTTATTATTTAAATTTACACTATCTAATATTTTTTTTGTTAATTGTGAACCACATTTTTGAGATATTAAAAATTATTCTAAAACGCCTGTTCATATTTTATAGCAATTTTTAACAGTAGTGATTATTATAATTTGCATTCTATATTATATGTATGCTGCATTATTATTAATATATGCCATAAGTTAGGACCCGGATTCCTTCGCTCCTAAATTGTGGCGTTATTTATGCTCAGGCTTTTATCGCGCATGGGAAACATCTTTACGATATACCTAGGCCTACACTGAAGAACCTTAACACTGTTAAAAGTCGTAATGGTCTAGTCTTAGTCTTTTATTTACTTATTTATTTATAAAGTTATCAAGACCTAAACAAACTTACTACGTGTTTTAGTTCGATTTCTCGAATCAAAAAAAGCAATACATCACTTTCAGGTTGTGGGTTCTACATTCAGCTAACGAAATGTATAGTAAGGGGGTTGATTGTAGCCTATCATTATCCTTAACTGCACCTAACAACCTAGTCCTAACCATATAGCTACAATATACACGTATATAAATAGTGCGGGAAGCCTGTTGCCTTGAGACCTAAGGCAGGGAAGGGAAGAATGAAGGGTGTATAGGACGGGATTTTATCATTGCCGATCCGCAACCTCACGGACCGACCAATAACTAAGCCTGGATAAGACCAGAGCTATCAGCAATCATTTATAGGCGCAGTAACAGTGAAAAGAGTCGATGGTCTCGGCGTAATGAAACAGCGTTGCTCGTAGCGTAGAAAGAGACTTTATTACATACTAGCTTTTGCCCGCGGCTTCGCTCCCGTCTATATTCTACTGCTCTACCCTACTCTACCCAACTCTACCCTACTCTACCCTACTCTACCCTACTCTACTCTACCCTACTCTACCCTACTCTACCCTACTCTACCCTACTCTACCCTACTCTACCCTTCTCTACCCTACTCTACCCAACTCTACCCTACTCTACCCAACTCTACCCTACTCTTCCCTACTCTACCCTACTCTATCCTACTCTATCCTACTCTATCCTACTCTAACCTACTCTACCCTACTCTACTCTTCTCTACCCTAATCTACCCTACTCGATAAAATGTATCCTATGTCCGTCCGTCGGTTCTGAACTACCTCCCCACCAATTTTCAGCAAAATCGGTTGAGCAGTTCTTGAGTTATAAATAGTGTAACTAACACGACTTTCTTTTATATATATAGATTTACATAGTATTTATATTAATATATTTACATTAGTTATTAATGCATTTGTGTGAAAGAAATGTACCTAGTTGAATTATTTTAGTGACAAATAACTAATATTGACGTCAATTAGGTTTCACTGCCACTTTCTCGTGTGAACATAGGTACTTAATAAGGTAACAGACAAAATCTCAACCGCCATGCTCATTTATGTCAAACAAGTCCAACAGTAACATAAAAACCATAATATAGCTTCATGGTGCTCACATTTACAAACTTTGAAAAAAATGCTTTTACATGGCATTTGTATTGTATAATACTTATAATATTTTAAAATTTCCAAAATAATCAATTTTTTCACCCAGTGGTAGGGGAGCTGGACCAGCATTGAGCCAAGCATTTTTATCTTGAATATAATCCTCCAACTTATAAATAAAATAAAAACATTTCAATCTAATAACAGGAAAAAAACAAATGCTGATCATAAAACTGACGATAGTTACGCAATACGATAGTTTTCACATATAATTCTGAATATTATCAGTAGTTCAGATGTTACCTAAACAAAAAAAGTGAAATATAACGGTAATCGATTTAAAGTATCAGCAGAGCATGGTTGTAGAAGGCGATTAGCGAAAATCATGAATATTTTCAGTGTTCAAGTTAAAAAAATCATAAGAGACTTCTGGAAGTACCCAGGACCAGGAACTCCTGAGTTTCTTATACACCTGTATTAGTTCTATATAGACGCGTGTAAACTAAACTCAGAACTCTGACAAAAGTATCAGCAGAGCATGGTTGAAGATGGCGATTAATAAAAATCATGGCCATTTTCAGTGCCCAAATTAAAAAAAATCATAAGAGACTTCCGGAAGCACCCAGGACCGAGAACTCCTCAGTTTTTTAAACACCTGTATCAGTTCTATATTCTATATAGTAAACTAAAGTCAGAACTCTGACACAAGTATCAGCAGAGCATAGTTGAAAATGGCAATTAGCAAAAATCTTGGCTAGTTTCAGTATTCAAGTTAATAAAATCATAAAAACTTTTCCATATCTGGTATAGCCTCGCACACGCGCTCAACATCACGCGTCCAGCCATCTTCATTATGATATACGGGCTCCGGCCAGATGCTACGCCAGAATGTATTCGTGGCAACATTATCTGGACGGAGCCCGTCAGTCACATTTTGTTCAGGTCGCTCCCAAGCTCTGTACACCCACCTCTCATCGCTTTGGAACATGCAAATCTGTGAGTACCGATCGACCCGTCGCTTATACCGCCGAATAAGATTGGCCGATGCAGAAACTTTCTGCTTCAGGAAGTCGATGCGCTCCATGACACGTGACATGTATTCTCGAGGATTTATTCCAGTCCCCGAAAACGCTCGTCTCACGAAACGCATCACACGTGGTCGTGTATTGCCCTTCCTGAAGCAGTATAGTTTGCCAATGAGTGCTCTGGCCTCATAAATACGACTCTCGATCCTGCACTGCCAGGCTGGAAAGGCAGGTTTTGGTCGAGTAGCTATTCCATAACTTGGGAACTTTACATTGGCAAGACGACATGCCGCAATAGCCCCACAGTACAGGATGGAATGCGTATCAAGGAGGTCCTCGCTGCTCTCAAAAAAATTTTTAAGCAGCGAGTCCAGAGCACACACTAGACCCCCTTTTATTTTTGTACATAGGTAACCGAGGTAAACAGGGCCTAAGCTCAGTCGGAGTCGATCTATACTCGCGGAGCGCATCCTCCAGTGCGCTCCTCAGTTGATCGTTGCACTGGCTACTTACTTTGTCAACCCTATCATCTGCCTCATCCTCAACACGATTGTACCGCGGAGTGGTCGTGACAGAAGCCGATGGTACCGCGGCCTATATCTGTGTCGGTTTTGAGACGATAGGGTTGCTCAGTACCTATGAGCGCATCCGATCAAATGCGGCGTCGTCCAACCTGTGGTTGCGCTGAATAACCCGCACCTGATCCGACAATCGTTGCGCTGATACGTCAACGGTTGGTTCTAGGTCCTGGAACAGAGACAGCATCCTAAGACGGTAAGCAGAGAGGTTAGTTGCTCCCTCTGTAGATCCATAATATGCGCTCATGACGTTGTCATTCATAGACTGAGTCCATCTCATGTGCTGCACACAATCACCGACAGTGGGGACGCGGCTCGGGGCCGGTTGGCCCCTAGATCCCAAGCCATGGCCGGCCTCTCCCCGGTCGACGTACTGGTGTTGGCGATGTCGGCGGGGAAAAATATTCGTCGCTCGAACTCGACGCTAATGCAGCTTCCGGTGACACTGGTGATCCGAGGTCCGGCGGCGGCGAAGCGGAGCTGAACGACGAATCCGGGGGTGTAAGGCGTGCGCGTCTGGCAGCTGCTCTCGTCAACATTTTTTAATGTATTTTCATTCCGTTTATTCCATTATGATGATGACATATGTCATCTGTCTGGTTAGCATTTTATTTTTTCATTCTTGATGATTTGCAGATAATTATTGATGGTTTTGGTGAGTTTTTACTGTGTGTAACTTTCTTTCTAGTTATAGTTGTGAAATTTGGGTACAAATGAGCCCTAAAATAAATATTTCAAAATTAAAACACTGAATGAAAAACACTTCCGTTGACATCGGGTGTTCCCAGTTATTATTTTATTATTATTATTAAACCCCAAGCGAACCCGTTCGCTCTCTTATTGTCGTTCTTTGTGTCTCTAATTACGGTATTCGAAAGGTTAAAATATAAATGTCTAAAGCGATCGACGCTCGCGCCACTATCTGCGCAGAAACACCAACGCATTTTTTTTCACCTCAGTGCGCGGTGCTTCTTAGATCTCTATGCGATTCAAAAATATGTACGGTAGATTCATTGCAAATTTGCAGCGTTGCAACCAACGATGACTTTACCGCATGAGTATATTTAACCGCAATGCGCGCACTACTATGACACTCACACTTCACATATTATGCGTTAAAAAAAAATACAAACATCCGAATTGAGAACCTCCTCCTTTTTTTTGGAAGTCGGTTAAAAAACGCAGAGCAATGCAAAGTTTAAATATGCAGATAAGGAATGACATTCTAAACTGGGGGTTATCCATCCATTACATTATATTGGAGAGTCAATGTAGAGTGTAGTGTTTTATTAAAAAAAAAATTAGATTGTAAACATGAAGTTTTTGATATCAACTGTGCTGGTTTGGTTTTACGTAAAAAATGTTCTGACCTTAGAGTGTTATTGGAAAACTGGATACAAATATAAATATTTTTCAAGCAAAACTCCTTATGAAATTATCAGAGGCGATATAAGAGATTCGATTGTAAGGACGAAAGGTAAATTGAATTTTATTCGATGACTAGCTGACCTGGCGAACTTCGTAACGCCTAACAGTAAATGATGGTAGTATATCTTTCGTCATAGTCAATCGATTGCGTTGAAATAAAGCCTAAGTAATTTATCAAGTTACACACAATTTTATTGTATAAAAGTTATATATATCATTTAAGTATATTTTACGTGATGTGCGCACAACTAAAAACTTCTAAAGATTTATTATAATTATGTATAGATTGTTCTGACATAGTTATTTTCCCACCTTTATTTCTGCGAAATATTTCTTGAAGTTAAGCTACCATAAAAAAAAATATCTTACATGGCAGAAATGTTAAACATGTATGTTTTTTCTATTTTAAATAGTTGAAAATTCCGCTGAAATACACATAAATTTTAGTTTATTAAAGAAAATAAAGTTCTTTGATAAATAAAATTTATGTGTATTTGTTTTTGTTTTTTTTTACTCTTAGTTCCTTCACATTTTTTTTATTATAATTATGTTGGATATAGGATGCGAAGCTGTCAGTATCTGGGCAATTATGAGACATGGAAAAAGGAATCTTGGTCAGTTATTTGCTCAATATATGCAACAAATTCTCAAATACAAAGATTATATTGGATCAAGTTATGAAATCGGAAACAGTTCGCTGTGTGCGCAAGATATTGAAAATATAAAAAAATGGACTGTTGACGTGGCCATGCTGTCTAAGCCAGATCAAATCGCAGAAGAAGGGTATCAAGAATTATTGCGCATTGGCAACAGGATGAACGCGTCTTTTCCAGAGTTACTGAAGGAGCTCCAAGAGAAAGATTATTTATTTCTTTCAGGATTTGGCCAGCGTTTTGAAGAGAGTGCTAGAGCTTTTGTTAACGGTCTGAACCATAACTTGATCATAGAAACTTTTACTACTGATAGCCAGATTCTAGCAGTAAGTTACAGTTATAGATAAATCAGTTATGTATTTTGATTGCGATATTTTATTTATATATCAACTTTATTTTCAGCCTTATTCAACATGTGAAAAATATCAAGTAGAAGTAAGACGCAATCCAGATCTTTATCACGAAGAAGAAGAATATAAGAAAACTGCAGACTATTTAAACGTGAGTTTTAATTTTCCTTTTTATCGTAATAATTTTTTGTTGAAGGAAGTTTGAAAGTAGCGCCAGTGACTGAAAAGTTGAAGGGGAATCGTTTGTTTTTGTATGATCATGTAAAGAGGAGAGTTGAAACGCATGTTACTAAAAGAGTTAAGAGTATACATATAGATGGGTGGAAAAGGAGAGAAAGGCCAAAGAAAAGATGGATGGATTGTGTGAACAGTGATATGAAAGAAAAGGAAGTTAGTGATAGTATGACAGTTGACAGGATAGAATGGAAGAAAAAAACGTGTTGCACCGACCCCAAATAAGATGGGATAAGGACATGAAGATGATGATGATCAATACCATCATGATGATAAATGCAGTACCTTTGTACAATTTTTATCAGAATGTATCTTCTTTCTTTATTCGTGTGTACATAAATTATAAAATAAATAAATAAATAATAAATGATCGTAATTATTTTTTTGTGTGTTTCTGGTAGGTAATACTCGTAGTTATCTTTCCATAATTTCTTACGATAAATTAGTATTAGCTAGGTACTGTCCCTTGAAATCAGATGAAGTGATAAGTATCGGTAGCCACGCTTGCTTTGCGTGAACCCGTTCATGATTTTAGATTGTATTTTTTTTTTGAAGTCATCAGAAATCTAACGTGAGAAAAAGATAGACCTATGTAGATCTATTTCTATCTCTCTCACACCAGAATCATCATTACTTTGAGAAATCAATTTAGAGCTCCTGATTCTTATTTCCAACATCAATAATATTGTATGAATTTAAAACATAGAACTTTGAAATTGCTTTGATTTACAGATAAAAGAGCGTATCTACAGAAAATTAGGCTTCAATTTTACATTCTCGAATCAAGATATCACAGCCATGTACGATCTTTGCCGCTATACTTGGAATGGAATCTCCAATAAACCAAGTCCGATGTGTGCGGTCTTCTCAACGGAAGACCTAAAAGTTTTAGAATATATTGACGACCTCAGACAATACCATAGAAATGGGTATGGCGTGTCACATTATAGCCAAAGACTTGGTCAGATGCCTTTGGCTGATTTACTGAGAAAATTCGAACAAGCGAAGAACGGGACAGGCAAGAAAATCGTGTCATACTTCACTCACGGTACAACACTGGATATGATATTAGTGGCGCTTAATCTTTGTAAGGACTCGAACCCTCTAATGGGGGCTCATAGAGATATAAATAGAAAATGGAGGACTTCATTTTTATCGACATTTGCCAGTAACATGATTGCTGTATTAAATAGGTATGTTCTAAGTTTAATATCTAAGTAAAACCATAGTGTTAGAAAGCTACTTCAACATAACTGACTTTGTTCACACATTATTATTATTTCCTTAACTTACACTTACACAGTTGGTAACTTGCTTACTACAAGAAAGTAATAAAGTGGGAACCGGATCTGCCGCACCACCTCGGTAAAAACAGTAAACTATTTATTTAAATCAGTACATGTAAAAACACAACAAAAACAAGTCTTATAAAATATGTGTAACATTTGATTTAATGTAACGTGTCATAAACGGCAACAAGTGACAGATCAATTAAGAACCCCATCTTGACAATTAAATTCCAACAATAGTTTATTATTATAATAGCCGGTTAAGAATCTCCCTGCAATGGTATTCGCCAGTGACCCCTAAAAAATTTTGTCTGTCAGTGGAAACACGCCCGCGTTTTCTCGTCGTGCGCTTTGCGCGCCGCGATCTAAAAAAACGAGATGCTGGAGGCCGCACGAGTACGGCGAGGCATGACTACTGCTGATCTCGGTATGCCTGGCGCATCAATACGATTCTACGTGAACGAACACCTTACAAAGCATAATCGCGAGTTGTTTCGGATAGCGCGAGAGATTGGAGTTTGGCTCGGTTGGCAGTTCCGCAAGTCACAGGTCCTCACCAGACATGGTAACGAAGTTCGGAATCGGGTGGTTCCTGCACCGGATTCGTGCGGAAGAAAAGCACCGGTGTCAGTCACCATTGTATGGACCACCCGAAGGACACGGTTTAACATACGGTAGAGGTGGCCATGCCCCACCTGGGCAGAGCACTGACGTGTCCTCTTGGGAGCAATTGGCGCCAGGCCTTGGTACAGGCCATGGTCCGGAGTGAGGAGGAGTGGCAGGCGGTTGCCTCCTTCTGCGAAGCAGTAATGCTAGCAAAGGAGGAGGCAATAGCCCTCGTGCCCCAGCCGCCGGAATTCCGATCCTGATTTCCGGCCACCGTAGGCGCGGGCTTGCGGATTGCGAGCAATGGGTAGCTCGCCGTCCAATCGTCCGGTAACCGTCCGCACCAAGTCCAAGTCATCGAAGGCGCGTAGTATTCCACGCGCTCCTCAAGGAGATGTCTGCAACCGTAGGGGCCCAGTAGGGTCACAGCCTACTAGGGCCATGGATGACGCGAAAGAAATCCCCGGGGCGCTGGAACAATGGCAAAGAAGGAATAGGAGTGGGTTTTTAGTCAGTATAAGTCTATTCTCACTCCACCCAAGAGCGGGGGACGTCATTAGATGATTTTCCCAACCGAAAAAAAGATCCCAAATTCATATTACAAACTTTACACACTACTTAATAATTTAAAGATTGTCTTTGAAAAACTGAATTCCAAAAAGCTAAAAACAGTCCTAAAGCAATGTAGAATGTTATTAAAAATATAACTCATAAACATTGGACCGCAGTGTCACCTACGGAGTTACTCAATACTAACCCTGATAAGATCACTTCAATAAATTATGTAAATATTTTTTCCGCAATTAATTAAAGGCAAAAATCCAGCACATTGCACATGTAAGTTTACGTTTATGTCATCTAGCGAATGGCCTGCATGTGATATTCCTATCGACTCTTTGGTTCTCTTACCAACTGATGAAGCGGAAGTCGAAAGTCGCAATGGGCTCACAAGCAACTTAGCATACTGGTTATCAACATCACTTAGAAAATAATAGCCTGGAAATACTCAACCGCCGCCGGGATTCCGATCCCGATTTCTGGCGACCGTAGGCGCGGGCTTGCGGACGGCGAGCAATGGGTGGCTCTCCGTCCGACCGTCCGGCAACCGGCCAGACCGAGCCCAAGTCGTCGACGGCGCGTACTGTTCCACGCACACCTCAAGGAGATGTCAGCAATTCGTAGGGGCCAAGCAGGTTCGAAGCCTACTGGGGCCACGGGTAGTGTGAAAGTGAAACTCGGGGCCTTGGGACGAAGGCAAAAAAAGTCTGACACTATCTCGCGCTCAGCCCAAGAGCGGGATTTGTCATAAGATGATTTTCCCACCTAAAAAAAAAACCCTACCCAAAATTATTAAAAAATTGTAATTGTTATTAATTAATTTTATTAATTTTATTTTTATTTAAGAGACTTACTTGTATGAGAAGACAACGTCCCACTCATTAGTTGTATATCTAAGCAAATCTTGACCGAAAATAGTCTCTCGAAATACAGGTAGCTCTAATTATATATATATAGGCAGGGTTCAGTTGCCATAAATAACACCATTATGTACAAACTAATGTTACTCTTTTATGTTAGGTACTAAAACATTTGTTATTATATATTAGTGTAACGAAATACAAGGTTATTCAATGATTGCACGTTTGACCTCAATCAGTGATAAAAAAAATCTGTGAGTTTAGGTAGTTCTTCTGCTAGGGTTTTTCCCACTCTAGATTGCGGGCAAAAAAAATCTGTGAGTTTAGGTAGTTCTTTTGGCTAGGGTTTTTCCCACTCTAGATTGCGGGCCGTCTCCTTTGCTCGTATTACTGCTTCGAACAAAGAAGCGACCGCCTCCACGAGAACATGGACCTGAGTCAGACGGTAGGTGAAGACTCACGGAGTCTTCACCTTCACAATTCACTCCTCTTCAACCACCCCTTTTTTAAGGGTGGAAATCATCCAATGACGTTTCCCGCTCTGGGTGGAGCGAGAGGGCGTGTCACACTTTTACTGACTAAAACCACACGTGTGTTTTTCAGTTGCCCTTTGCGTTCTAGGACTAGGGTTTCCTTTTCAGAAATTCCCCGCGGTACTAGCTAGCGGGCATCGGCCCTGCTGGGTCCCTACGGTTTGTTGGCATCTCTTTGAGGAGCGTATGGATCACTATGCGCTGTTGACGACTGGGCTCGGTACGGTCAGTTACCAGACGGCCGAATGGCTAGCTATCCATTGCTCGACGTCCGCAACCCTGCGTCTATCGTGGCTGGTACTTAACGCACGGTGGAGCATACGGTGGAGTCGGTCCTCCCGGCGGTCCACACAATGGCGATACCCGGGCGTTTCCTCCACCTGAATCCGATGTGTCATTCGGAAGGATGGATTCAGCAACTCTTCAAAGAGGGGGCTTATCGCCGTAATTATGGCGTGCCCCTCCAGCCAACCATTAGGTATTGGGCTCATGACATTTCGGGAGCGCATGTTAATGCCATGGACATAAAGAACTACATACGTTCCCTATCATGTGTGCCAAATAAACGTGTTTTCTTTCTTTCTATCTGGCTGTCATGTGGATACGATCAAAAAATTGTAAAAAAGGTATAGCAATCGCCCTAACAGTTTTTGTACGTTTATAGAATTACATCTAAGTGCGTTAAAAAAACCATAGCGTTTAAAAAACGCCCGCGCGAAAGTTATGTTACACATTATTTTATGTTCCAGGTGCAGAAAACACGAAAAAGACGAATATAATTATAACGTAGCATTTTATTGGAATGAGGAGCCGTTATTAGACCTGTGCGATAGAGGAGTATGTTCGTGGCAAGAGTTTGAAGACATATTTAAACCGTTTCTGAACGCAACTATGGACTTTTGCGAATTTAAGTTGGTACACTAAGATTGAGAAACAACAAAAAAAAAAATTAAATTGTAATAAAATCTACTTGTTATTCAAGATGTTATCATGTATGTTGTCATATAGTCGGAAATAACGTTATAATTATATATTTATATATATGTCGTGGTCAGGTCCTACAATTGGTCATTCATGATATGCGGGGTTACCATGACGTTCAAAGTAAAATTGTTTCATTCTTATTTTAGTGTGGGTAAGATACAGAGCTATACAAGGTGTCTAGCGCCATCTCTTACCCACTCTGGAAATAAGAATGAAACAATCTTACTTTAAACGTCATGGTACAGGCCATGGACAACTAAAACTGGTCAAATAGCTTCAACGGTAACGTTTGATGTTATGTCCATCCATGATTGACCGTCACATTAATGTAGGATTTCTGTGCATCAAAAATCTTATTCTTCACTAAAAATAATTATTTTACAACAAATATTACTGAACTTTTTACAATTATTAAGGGACTTGGGGCACCACGACTGCGGCAGCAGACTTTCGCCCCGGCGTTGCATCTCCACGCGCAAATCGTGGATGCGTGCAAGGACTGTTGCCTCCAGATCCCATGGTGGCAGGCCAGCAAAGAGGCTCACCGCTTCGCGGAAAGCCGTGCGGTA
Organism: Mythimna vitellina; assembly: GCA_949316375.1. NCBI lineage: Eukaryota > Metazoa > Arthropoda > Insecta > Lepidoptera > Noctuidae > Mythimna > Mythimna vitellina. The sequence goes on from OX438688.1 coordinate 15,673,271, forward strand.
TCACCCGCACCATCCGTATGGCCATGACCCTCTTTTCTAGGTCTATATCAACGGGCTTTGCTGCTTGCCTTTCTTAAACTCCAAAATATTCTCATATGCTGATGATACGGCAATTATTGTCCATGGATCTGATTAGGAGTATCTGAGAAGTTCTGCCGAAACGTCACTTTAATCTCTTATCAGTTGGTTGTTAAATCTTCTTAGTCTTAACCTGGATAAGACCTACTTCATCCCGTTCAAACTACACCCTTGTATTAAACCTCCTACAGACTTTGTCATTAACGCCCTCACATATTATGGTCATACACCCTGTTCCTGCTTTTCTCTTCGTGAGGTAGATCATCAAAATTATATTTGGGTGTGTTTATTGATAGCGGTCTTAACTAGTACTCGTACTTGGAAACTATTAGTACAAGAGTCAGACGAATGATTTACGTATTCAAACTGCTATTCTTTCATGAATGATTTCAATCTTCAAAAAACCCTAAATACGGAATGACAATTTATTTAATTTTTGCAATTCAACAATGTCCACTGCTTTACGGACGCCATATTGGGAATGCTTAAAATGTTCATTTTAGTACTTTAAATTACCGTTTTTGATAAATGCCAGATTAGGTTAAAACGTCCACTGATTTGAACGTGATTAGAATGGTATATATTGCTACCAGTCCCTTATCACTGTATCACAGTGTGGGGAGGCGCAGCCCGGCCAAAGTTTCTTAAGTTGGAACGGGCACTTGAATAACATCGATTTTATCTAAAAACATGCTTGTAACATCCTTAAGTAATGTTCGAAAGCGTAAAAATGATAGATGTCATTCACATTCGAGACCATTTCACAAAATATTGCAACATTTACGAAATAACCTATAATTTACATAAAATTTAAAGGTCGCTTGTGCCGTTGACCTTAATCTTCTTTATCTACATTTGGCACGTGCAAATAATCAGACAATGTCGCATTAATTCAGTAGATAAACTCTTCTTGTTCTTATATACTATTGTTTTTTAGTAGATTTATCTTGCTGTCTATCTATTATATGAACTTGATTTACTGCATTTTTTGCTATGTAGTATACTAAACAGTCGGGCAATGACAAACAATGTTTAAAACGTGTTTAAGATAAATTCTACATGATCTTCGTAAAAATATAAGTGGATCAAAATATATGTCTATTTTTGTAAACTTTATAATAAATTCTGTGCCTCGACAATAGGTAATAAAAAGATATGCCCGTAGAGTCCATAAAAGAAAGAATATCTTAAAGGTTTTAGAGTTCAATACAGTAAAGGTGAAAATGAAAAGTTTATGATGCGATTCACTTTTCTTTCTAACTTAGAAAGCTGCGGGCTGTACTAAAATGGAGATGTAAAAACGGAACTGTCACTATTGGACAAATGAAAAAATAACAGTAAAAGTTGATAGCTCAAATAAATGGAATAATATGTATAGAAACAGAAGGAGTTACTGAACATTTCAATCAAACATACTGTATAATAATCAAACAGGTGAAAGTTTGTATATATGTATGTGTCTATGTATACGTCTGTTATTTCTTCAAGCGAAAATGGCTGAATAGACGTAAATTTAATTCAGTACATGGATAAATCTTAACTAGAAAGACAACACGGCGTCCTTACCTTCTGCATGACGCAGGTCCTCACCGAATATGATAAGTTTCGGAGGAAGAAACGCCCGGGTGTCACAATTGTGTGGACCACCTGGTGGATATGGAGGGGCATACGGCAGAGTGTACTCCGCTTGGGCAGAGCACCGCCGTGTCCTCGTGGGGGTGATCGGTGGCAATGACCTCTCGCGGCAGGCCCTGTTTCAGGCTATGGCCTGGAGCGAATAGGAATGGCAGGTGGTCGTCTCCCTCTGCGAAGCAGTATGTTAGCTAGGAGGCAGCCGTATGCGCGGGCCCCATATCCTGTTCCCGATTTCCAGTCAACGTAGGCGTAGGCTTGAAGACGGCGAGCAATGAGCAACACACCGTACAGTCGTCGGTAACCGTCCGGACTAAGCCCAAGTTGTCAACGGTGCGTTGTGTGCATTGTCAAGTGTTACACGCGCGCGTCAAGGAGATGTCAGCAAATCGAAAGAGCCCAGCGGGGTCGAAGCCTACTGGGCCATGAGTTAAGCGAAAGTGAACCCCGGGGAACAAAGGCAAAGAAGGAACATGAGTGAGTTTTAGTCAGTAAAAATCTGACACGCCTTCTCGCCCGCCCAAGAGCGTGAGAAGTTATTGGATGATTTACCACCATAAAAAAGCACACGGATAGACCATATCCTGGAATTGGACATAATAGGATATTTTTTATCCTAGAATTATGTTTTCTTGGGATAATTTTCTACTTTTACGGAAGCGTAGCCGCTAGTAGAAGCTAGTGATGGAATATAATGATTATTTATTAATAGACGGAGGCTCATTATTAGAAGATAACAAAGTGTAGCACTTCACCATTCATAGACGACCCTTTTGTTATCTTGAAAGTCTCTTGAATGAAGTGCTGTGTCCGCAACTTAAGCTCTGCTATCAACTTCATTACTCTGGATACTATCTTGAGAAAAATGTAAACAATCATCGTATCTTTACATGCTCTAATAAAATTATAGGCCAAGTTCAAACTAACTTGAGTCAAGTTTGTTACTCTGTTATTTGACTTTAAGATCTTCTTTATTCTTTATTCTTTATTGTACACACAATTTTATACTAACAATAAAAATAGGACAGTTGATGTGCATAGGCGAGCTTAACCCACAACTGGGTTTTCTTACAGCAAACCATAACATTTACAAGGAAAATTTACAAATTTTGAGGAACTTTAAATGTACAACAAAAAAAAACAAAAAATTAAACATAAATTAAGTCTAACTTAAAATTAAAAATATACTAAACAGATATGTATACAGCACACTATACATAAACATTACATATACAATAAATAAATACCTATAAACATACATATATATGGGTCATGTTGATAAAAAAAATTCCCTAATTCTTCCCCTGAAAACCTCCAACGAAGGGCTAGCTCTCACTGTGTGTGGAAGAGAATTCCAGAGGCGCACAGCACGAACGGTAAAAGATCCACTGTAGCGGCTGTGATCTTATATAATTATATTACGTAAATCTTTCGTTTAAGTATCGAAACTTTCTTATGAGTTGTAGTGTTGTTAAATCCTGTGGTCTAATCAAACTAATACAGTTTATATGTATTTGTTACTCATTCATGCAGAAATCACATGGCAAACCGAGTTGTTAGTCTATCGATTTTTTATCGTTTACATTTCGGGGAGTGTGCATTGGAATTGCACAATTTAATTCCGCCAAGTCCGTTCCATCATCGGTTCTCTAGACGTATGGTGTTGCACCACCGGTACATGGGAACATCCCACCCCTACGCACTAAACGTGTGGGAAACACATTAATTGTGTGTACAACTAAAGGATACAATTCCCTGCCGGAGTCTGTGTTTCTATGTAGCTATAACCTAAGGTTTTTTAAGTCAAGAGTTAATAGGTTACTTCTAGGTTAGCATGCTCAAACGTCAGCCATATCATTGCTTACCATCAGGTGAGATAGTAGTCAAACGTGAGCCTACATATAGTAAAAAAACATGTCCTGGAATATGAAACAGGAGACATTTTATTTCAGACATATTATGTTCCCTTGGGATAATTTTCGTTATTCCTGCGGGCGAAGCCGCTGGCAGAAACTAGCAGGTTATAATGAGATATTGTTTTAGTAAGTATTCAAATTCGAAGGTTTTTAATGTGAAAGAAAATAATGGGACATCCGCCCCCTAGCCAAATTACGATAGTTTCGTTTGCGTCGAACGCCTCGAGTAGGCCACGCCTCCTATTCCTTTATTCTGACCACGTAACTGAGCGTTGAGATGACGTCAGAACAAAGGAGGTGTGGCCTACTCGAGGCGTTCGACGCAATCGAAACTATCGTAACTTGGCTAGGGGGGCTGATATTGTGTCGTGCTTGCTCTGATAGCCGGTAAGCTGTAGAAACTGACAAATATCACTGAAGGCTTCAAATTGATAGCTAAATATTAAGTAAAATTTGCCATTTCATGATACATCATAAAATATTTGCTACTCCATGAAATATCCACCCTAAAACTAACCTAACCACAATTCAGAATTAAAAAAAAAACAAATTTAAAATGTGTTGTTTAAGGCCTACATAAAAATTAAAAAAAAAAATATTATGTTTTTATTTTACATAAGCCGACATGAGCAGTTATAAAACATCAGAAGCTAGTGCACGGTTCCATGGTTACTTAAAAAAAATATATATTTTGCAAAATTTCCCCATTACAATATTAATAGGTTTTCAATTTCAATATTGTACCCAAAAGCATATACCATATCATGAAATGGCTAACTTTACGGTATCCCGTCATACATAGATCACCATCAACACGATTTTAAAATCTAAAAATTACACCGACAAAAACCAATAATTCTAGCGATGGTCATTACTTCAACATAAAATTGATAGGTAATAATACATTTTCAATATAATAAAATATCTTAGAAAAATAAACCAGTGTTGTGAAAGCGATCTATCTCAGAGGGAAGAAAGCCGTAAGCCGCGTGGCATCTATGCATCAAGCAGTAATTGCTCTCCACTTTAAAAGATATTCATTTAAGTGAAACTCGTTTATTTCTCCACAGGATATCGAGTTCCGTTGTTGTGTGCTTCTTTTTTCTTTAATGATTTATTTGATTACATTCAGTATCAGGAACTCCTGTTAGGTACCTACTTAATAACAACTGCATGAGTCGACCATCAATATGAAGTAACATTTGTCATAGCATAGCATGGTCGGCCTTATAATGTTCCCACTGTTGAGACTCAGGCCTCCTCTCTAGGAGAGGGAACGGGCCGTAATCCACCACGCGGGCCCAGTGCGGGTTGGTGGATGTCACATGTCTTCGAATTTTTGGTTCTAGGACATGCCGGTTTCCTCACGATGTTTTCCTTCACCATTTTGAGAGCAGTGGTGATGAAATATATTACACAAAGTAATGCGCCTGGCTAGGTTTGAACCCGCGACTTACAACTCGTAAGTCGGGGCCGTTACCACTCGGCCACCACTGCTCAACATTTGTCAAGTTCAAATCAAATCAAAGCATTTAAAGGCATTTTTGAATTTTCAAATAGTCAATCAGAAAAATGATACTGAGTGTATATTCAGTATCAGTTCAGATCTCTATAAATAATAAAATAAAAATAACCAAAATGCTTTATTTGAATTTTAGACAATTTTACAATTATATATATCCTTATTACTTCTTCCAAACTGCATAGCAGTTTGTTTGCAGACGTAGCTCCTGTGTTATTAAAATATTTATATTGCAAACATTGTCATTAAACACAAATATCATATTCAATTCAGTTCAAATCTATGGAAAAGTATGTGCAAGGAACTCTATGGATTATGTATTATGTTATGACAATCCTTTAATCACCGCTGATCTAGAATCAATTACTAGTGCTTTGCTTCAAGATGAGTTGTTCTCAAAGCCTTACGAATAAATTGCCTCTTGCCCCTACGTACTCTTAGAGTTTGTTCACTACAAAGTCATTATATTATATGTATTGGGATAGGACCGATTGTTTTAATGAGATATGGAGGCTATTTCCATCGATAAGAAACTTGCGACAGATTTTCAGCTATCGACCTACGAGCTAAGCCAGCCCCTCTGCCTATCGCACTAGTGTACTAGCCGCCACGGGTAGTGTGAAAGCGAAGCCCGGGATGAAGGCAAAGTAGGAACAGGAGTGGGTTTTTAGTCAGTAAAAGTCTGACACTATCTCCCGCTTCGCCCAAGGGCGGGCTTTGTCATTAGATGATTTTCCCAGCTAAAAAATAAAAAAACTAATGCATTAGCTTCTGACGTTTTATAAGTGCCCATGTAGGCCTATGTGAAATAAAAAACTTTTGACTGTTGACTTTTTATCAGCATAGGTAAAAAAATAGAAAAGTTGTTGTGAAATCATCAAATTACTTGAAGCGAGAGCGAGTGTCTGATACTTACTGACTAAGGTCCCCCTGTGTTCCTTCAGTTGATTTTAGCGGTTCAGGGCTACGGTAACTCTTAGGAGCAATCCCGCAGCCCTAGACACAATCTACTCTATGAATTAACAAAAAACTGGGCAAGTGCGAGTCGGACTCGCGCACTAAGGGTTCTGTACAAACTTAACAATGTAAATAGTTCGATTCCCGAGTGGCTAGAAGATTTTTCTGGATTGCAAAAAAAGCATTTGTTTTTTGTGACGTAGGTAACAACAAATTTACTGTTTTCGGATATATTCCAATACACAGGCTATAAGACCTTGCTTTATGCCAAACAGGATTCTGGACCAACGGGAAGTACCCTATAAATATTGATTCCTTAGAGAGTATCGAAATATACGTTTTTTGCGACATAAACAACCGTTTCTTTTTTGTTCGTTAACTTAGAAGTTTATTTTTTTTACATTTTTGAGGGACCGCAGATCTAAGTATATGGTTTTAATTTCAACTTGATACCTCCACGTGTTCCAGACAGGCAGACAGACGGACAAGTAAATGATCCTATAAGGGTTCAATTTTTTACTTTTGAGGAACAGAACCCTAAAAAAATCATTATCCAAAATTATTTGTTTCCTTATAAGGCCTTAAACAATAAAAACTTCATAATGACCCGTTCCCCAGTTCTACCAACGCTGTGGTCGAAACAGTCGTGCCGATATATACATATACGTGACGTCAAAGAAGGCTTTATCTTAACGTTTGGACGGTGTCCAAACCGAAGCACGTGATAGGGCATGGATTGTGCGCACACAGGGATAGATACATCGCCTAAATGTCACGTTTTCACTCAATATGACCTTGGGTTTTAGACAGCGTGGTTCTCTCAAATATGTTGTTTTGGGAGAAAATCTTGGCCGTTTAGTGAAAGTAAGATGGTTTTGGTAAGATGGTTCTATTTTATTTAAAATTAGCTATTAACCATCGTCATTGTGGCGGCATTTGGGGGAGGCCTATGTCCAACAGTGGACGTCTTTCGGCTGAAATGATGATGATGAGCTATTAACCATTATATTAAGTTGAGATTTTCTCGGGATAATTAGCGCATGACTTCGTCATAATAACTGACTGCGTGAAAAAGTTCAGCGCAATGTCTTCCATGGTTTGAGCTGTGTGTCAATAACAGGTGGATCCTTGTACATATGTTTAGCCTCTGCCTCGTCATTTCAGGGTCGACTTCCAGTCTAACTGAATAGAACTGAACGGGTATTTTATATGGAGTGACTGCCTTTCTGATTTCTTAAACCCGGTTACTGGATAAAACTAGGCAAGACTGGTGCGAGACTGCCAAAATCAAAATATGTTAACCGGGGGTTAAGACTTCACGTGTTTTCCAAGACACAGAGGAGTCACCGGCCCTTACTGACCTGTCTCCAAAATTCACCTTGTATTACTTTAAAACCAATTGTATAGTATGAAATCCTGTGTACTAAAGTCGGTATCCACAATCTGACTACCTACCTACAAGATGTGATTTTAATACTATTTTGAAACCCCTTTTTTTTTGGTTTGGGATATTTTCAGCGTCAGACTTTTACTGACTAAAAGCAACCATTGTTCTTTCAGTTCCCTTTACGTTTTAGGGCCACAGCCCTAAATGAGTTACAATAGTAACCTATTCGAATAATTCCGCAAAACAAGCGTTGTCTAAATTTAAAATTCAACTAGCGTAGCTGATGCGTCACTTAGTTTATAAATAAAAATAAATAAATAAAAATGTGTTTATTATCTTAAATCTTTATAATGAAGTTGCCGGGGTTTCCCAGAAAGTTATTCGAAGATACTTGTTATGGGATAAACCTCGCTATTCCTCGAATTGACATTGTTTCGTTGTGCTAATTAGGTATAAGTTACATATTTTTAATAAAACTAATAAAAAGAAAAATGAAAATCGTGTTTATGACAGTGTGTGAAAGCTAGAGTGTGTTTTATATAAATCTGTGTTTATACGTGTTTTTCTGAGTGTGTGAATGTATATTTTGTGTGTATATGAGTGAGTGTGTGTGTGAGTGGGTGTTTCTATGTGTAAATGAGTGTGTTGTTTATGACCTTTTCTTCAAAATAACGTACTCGTATCATGATGATAACTTAGTGCCATAGTTTATCATTTGTCATGATGTGGCCTAATGTAGGTGTAGCATTATTTTTATATACGATTGTTTAGGTTACTAACAGTTACCAGCCGACTGATAAAGTTAATATTACAGTTTTTTCGTCGTGGATCGACTACCTGGTGAGAGTCGCGAGGATCCGATGAATCCTTAAGTCAAGAGTGAATAGTTTACTTCTAGGTAAGCGCGTTCCATCATCGTCCGCATCGTCACTTTACATCAGGTGAGATAGCGGTTAAGCGCGAAAATATCAAGAATAATAAAAAAAAGGCAAGACAAATTGGACTGGTCATTGTGGCGATACTTGGGGGAGGCATAAGTCTGGCCGTGAACGTCTTTCGGCTGAAATGATGATGATGGAGAGTTGTTTCACAGCTGGAAAATCTTCAAATACTGTTGATGAGCAGCAAAACAAAAACTAACTCAAAAAAAAAACAAAATGAAATAATTTGACTAGTTAACCAGAGAAAAGTCATAAACGTACTTGCAGCGTGCACGTTAGACTACAACAGCTTAAACTTAATTGTCAAACTCGTTGTTCATCTAATGACAGCATAAAGTTTCAATGTACATAGCTGGCACCGCCGCTATTGCTGTCTCTGGGCACTGTTCCAAGTGTTCCAACCACGGCCACTACGGAGAATTTTATAAAAGATAACCCATATTAAACGTGACCAAGAGACCAAACGCCAAAAATATTGTTTGAAGGTAGCTAGCCTATTGAAAAAACATAGTGTTGCATATTTTTCCATTACCTTGTCAGATCAACAAGCAAAAGCAAAATGTGTTTACAAATATGAACACAGTGCATTGTACATTTACTGGTATAATAAGGCTTCATATCAATCTAGCATAGAAACATAATAACGATAACCTACTTTTAAATCTATGGAACATACAGTGATAGGCAGGTCCTTACACAACGATATTTTTTATTCCTAATGAACGAGTTAAGTTAAGAACTTGGGGATATTCATCGACAAGAATTTCTCTTGGACTGTCCAACTACAAGAAGTTAGCCGCAAGTTATTTGCATCTGCTGGATCGTTGAGAAGACTACATAATTCTCTGCCGACGGCCACCAAGATTATGCTTGCAGAATCTCTTCTTCTACCCATTCTTGATTATGCTGATACCAGCTATCTTGACCTCACTGAAGTACAACTGGATAAACTTGAGCGACTTCAAAACTTTTGTATAAGTCTTTAACTGTTCAGGCCGCTCGTCTACGGAATGCATTGCCTGTGGCAATAAAACGTGCGCAAATACTGCCTGTATTTAAAAGGCTTGTGAACGATCATTACTTGTCACTGTGATCATATCTTCGTTTCATCACTTATTCTCTTGCTTATATATTTATTTTTTATATCTATGTATGTATATGTGTATCTATTTTACTATTATGTATCTATCAAGTTTTGTTTACTTTTATATTTGCACCAAGTGCAACCCCATTTTGTGTCCAGGCAATCTCTATCCATTTTGGGTTGCCTGGAAGAAATCGCCCAGTGCTTTAAGGCCGCCAATTGTTTGTCTTTTTTGTATTATAAGGTTTGTATTTGTATATTTGTAATCTTGTTATGCAATAAAGTATATATAAATAAATAAATAAACGCGCTCACCATCACGCATGATAGAGGTTGAGATCTCGTGTGATGGTAAGCAATGATTATTAGGTTGTAGCGACATCTATAACGCCAAATAGGAACTAAAATTGTTTTGATTTTTTGATTGATAACAATTTAATATCCTGCAATGCGATATCAGAGTTCTCCACAAGATGAATACCTCTAATAGGTCTTCGATAAATCTACTTTATGTATCGGATAATGATATTTAAAAAAGACCAGTAATTTGACCGCACATATCTCGTAGAGGTTGACTAATTGGCTTCCACACTACGTGTCCCAAGTTCAAGTCCCGCACGAAACATTTATACAGCTTACTACAGATAGTTGTTCCTGGTCTAAGTGTCATTTGCATGTAAGTTTTCATATTGGTGAACGCAACCATGATAGAGGAATAATTCCTAGTGTGGGACAATATCCAACCTCAATAAGGCACTGAAGAGCCTTTTTGAAAAATAACTTAAAATCTTGGTGAGTGGATGGACAATCATGTAATCAGTTATTTCAACCTTATAAAAAACACCGGTTTGGAATACCAAATTCATCAATTCAGTAAAAAGATTTTGAATTATTAAAACCCATAAGTCACAGAGTTCAATGAACCAATTGTAACCTTCCTCAATGGCGAAATATTCCGTAGTTACCTATTCATTAAATTCATACTGAAATAAAATAGACATTTATTGCATGTCGTAAAATTTTATTCTTACCATTTTATATTTTTGTTTAGATAGAACCAGATTGACATTGCATTTATTTAAAGGTCACATTCGTCATAGAATGCAAATACCTATTTCAAATTTATTAGGATGTGCTACTGTTTATAACTTTCATAATGAGTTTGCTTATAAACTCCCGACTTCCCAACATAAAATGTGATTATTTGGCGGGATATTTTCGTTCGAAGTTCAGTTGCTATTTCGATTAGTCGCAAATTCATTCCTAGTAGATATTGTGATATAAAATTGGTGTGATTTTGTACCTCAAGCATTTAAACAACTAGATAATATGTGAAATCATTGAAATAAGCGCGATTTCTGCAAAATGGAGCTGAGAATTTTATTGTAGTATTGACTACTTCAGCGAAGCTTGTCAAGAAGGCCGATTCGATACATTTGCTGCCAAATATTGCAAAAACATTAGAATGTGTTATATTTGCATTCTAATGTCAGTCAAAATAACTACTCTATGCAAAGACATACCTTAAACAAAATTGAATCAAAAAACTTAAAATCATAAAAACGACATGAAATGCACACAAACCATACGTATATTAAATTTATGTAGTGAAACATATGTTAAGGTAAATCGTTCATGCAACTGATAAATCACATGATATTTTACAATATCCCCGCAAAGACATGCACGACATCTTCAACTCAACATATTCATCGATGAAGATTACATGAAATAAATCAGATAAGCGGCTGAATGCAACAATTTTCTTTGAACACCCGGAACAAAATGTAAGCAAAACTTACGGAAGCAAAAAGTTAAGAACATGGTTTTAGTATGATTCAATAAAAGGTTATATCGCACTCGATATCAGACCGAAGCAAATCCTTTAAGGATCCTACAAACAAGCCTGGCACCAAAAAGCGTCGGGACTTCGATATTCCTAGTACCTTATATAAAATCGCATCTCGCATTTCGCTGAAATAGATTTCACAAAGTCCCGTCGCAAAGTGGCATCGCGCCGTGATGGGTGTCGGAATCAACGTCGGTTGTAAACAGTTTGTTTACTTAGGGCGACCCTTTTTATACAAAAATAACCCAAATCAATGTTATCGATAGATACATTAGTGTATAACCATAGTTCCTGGCAAAGAAATCCGCCACCATGATTTGTATTGACAGTTATAAAAAATCATGAAATTCTTAAACGATCTTACAGGTACTCAACTGACAACTGATTCCAACTCACTCAACGACTCACTCATTCACTCTTCGACTCATTCTGATTCTGACTCTGATTATGATTCTGACTGATAACTGATTTCCTTACAGTTTATAAAATTCAAGCAGTATATGTAGCAGTAGGAAATGATCGTGTTATGAATAAAAACTATGTAATATGTATTAACTTTGTAAAGTATTCGAACTCCAATACAGAGATATCGGGAATTTGTGAAGTATTCATGCATTACTCTGAATTTCAGGATCGATACAAGTCAGTGACCGAATATTTGAACTGGTTCTACCCAGAACTTTGCCCGTATTGTTATGGATCAAATGATTAAATGCTTCCTGGAAACGTGAAAACAAATAGTTTCAAGCTATAGGTACATCAACATAGGTAAGCTATATGCATGAAGCTAATTAAAGTAACTTTGCTTTTTTTTTAAACATTTTTTTTTTTTTTCTGGATAGGTTCGCGCTTGACCGCCATCTCACCTGATGGAAAGCGATGAGGCGGTCGACGGCAAGGAATTCCACTCCTTAGCTGTACGCACAATGAATGTGTTCCCGATAACATTGCCCGAAATTAGGAATGACTCCTGTATCGTGGATGCTTTCACAAAAATGTTAATTCACATAGACAATACCCCTAAATCTGGAACACATATCTGTAGGCGATACAAATATTTCACCCGTGCGGGCATCGAACCCGCGACATGCAGCTAAGCAGTCAATCGCTCAACCACTGCGCTAACTGTGCCGACTATTTTTAAACAGTGGGATTTTTTCAGGTTTTGGTACAAATTGACAAACAATATGCAATAAAATCTATAGACCTTTAGGTACACACATATGTATTATGAAATATAGTGTAAGTCCACGTCCAGGCGGTCCAGGCAACAGTGATATATGGAGTGCTACGGCTCTTTCTCGAACGGTACGTGAAGCTGCAACTGTATGGAATATTCTCCAAATTCGCAATAATTTAAACTGACTTATGTCCTGCACATCTATCAACCTGAAGACATATGACATAATATTAGGGGTTAAAGTATGAAATTGCCGATTTGTACTGAAAAATTGAATTTGTTGTACCACCGCTATAACATTGGTACGCACATCATCATTTCAGCCGAAAGACATCCAATATTAGACATAGGCGTCCCCCAAATGTCGACACAACGAACGATCCTATACGTTTCGCATGCCCAGGACCCTAACCAGGTCAACGGTCCACCTTGTGAGAGGCCTTCCACGCTGCATCTTCTGGTACGCAGTCGCTACTCCAGAACCTATGATCTCAATAACCATCTGTTCTGCGAGCAATGTGCCTTGCTCACTGCCACTTAAGTTTAGCGATTCTTCGGGCTCGGTAACCTCGATTCTCTTGCGGATATCTTCGTTCCCAATGCGATTACGCAAGGAAACTCTGAGCCCTTTTCATTGCCTTTTAGGAGACTTTTAAGCTTTCTGATAAGCACATGTTACTATTCTATATTTAAATATGTTGCAGAAAGCATACATTCCCCTAATTCATTTGGTCGTTAGCATCGGGTATCGGATAACAAATAAGCCGAAAGATGCATGAGCTTCGGATAAAATTTACATTTACATGAAGAATTACTTAGCATAACACAGACTCATATTTTTTGTTTGTCATCGATGATAATGCCTTTCTAACATCGTGCAACGAATGAGCAAAAAGTTGATACTAAAAAATCACGCGTCACTTTATTGTTGTTGCCTTTATAAGCTACAAACGCCTGATATAAAGTCCCCCCAACTTTAAGAAAGGAAACCGGGGTATCGCACAAAAAAAAAAACAGAACAAGTTTACTAAAAGTGGGTTGTGATTAATCTATTTCAGATATTAAAATTCTAGCCGTGCGCTAAAATTTCTAAGTGAGCGACTAGAAATACAGAGAGGGTAACTTCAATATTAAGTTAGGGATAATTTTTCCAATTGAGATTTTACAAAACGAGCTACTAAAAAGTTCACTTTAAGAAATGTTTTTACCATTGTCTAATTCTAGTCGCAGGCAGATTCATCATTCTATGTTTTTCTTTTGTTATATATATTTTTCAACACACTGTCTGACGTAAGATTAATGTCACTTTATTATAGGGAAGACACTAACACCTGCAACACAGTTTCTACTAGCGCAGGCGTTAGGGAATCCTATAATTCAAATTGTAAATTGTGTCAATAAAGAAATATTATTATTATTATTCTGACCTGGGTGAAATAGGTTAGGTTAGAAATGTGACCAACCGTGCGTGAGCAGAGCGAGCGAAGCGAGCAATGCCGTGGCAGCGGCTGGCGAACGCTACGTCCAAGTTACTTGCAGATTTTATTTCACCATTTTCTAATTATCTGGGTTTCCAGATAATTAGAAAATGTTGATGAGTTAATGATGATAATGAGAAATTATGAGTTAAGAATCTCCGAATTATCAAATTAGCTTGTGATATACATAATAAATAAATATTGATATTTTGGACATTCGATACTTTGTACATAGATATTTAGGACATTCGACACTCTGTACTGCGATAGTTAGGACATTTGAAACACTTCATGTAAGATAAAATGCCGCTCAGTATAAATATGCAGGACATAACATTAGACACTCAAACAAATATTAGGTCGCTCAAATATTATGAAGCTTCTCATTTTGTATTTTAAGTAACTCAAATTAATGTTCGTAAGTTGCTGTTCTGTGGTTTTCTCGTCACTCGCAGTCAGTCGCTCACTTAGTAATACTATAACTTAAATTAATTATTTTTGTCACTTAAAAATTTTAATTCACAGTCACTCGTTTAAATACTACCCTTATATAAATCGTGATATTCCCAATGAGTTGTAAGGCAACATAAATATTCTACAGGCACACATATCAGTAGGAACAGATACCTAATTTGTCTTAATTATTACCGATAGAGCTGAACTCGAGCACTGTGTAGCTGTATAGTGTATTTTAAGAATTGCAGTAAGTGTTCCCAAGCATTTGCGGTACATTCAACAAAATCGTAATAATTCAAGTTTGTTTAAGCACTTATCACAACTCGCCTAACGAATCTCGAGATCGTGGGCTTGAATATCGTCCCACTGAATTGAACTGTCGGTGCGAACCCCATACGTACGCACACCACAAACACAAATAAAACTCAACACTTTCCATGTACATTAAGGTACAATTTCGTCTACCCTCTAAATAATACACAGAGCACCGTCTTCCAAATTTTGGCAAATTAATTCGTTTAACATATTTAAAAAGTTTAGGGAGAGCTTGGATTTATTTACAAACACGGCACGTCTTTTTTAGCATTGCGATATGATATATTTATGGTTTTAATTTTATTTGGTTCGTTTAAGGACCCTTTATTGGATCATTCGAAGAGATTTCATGATGGGAATGACTTCCTTTCATTAATATTTAACTCGGCTATTTCATTTCAGATATCTTGAAAACTTTTACCGTTAAACTCAGTTTCTATTTAAATGTTATTCATGGACTATTCGGTGGATTTTATTTCTGGTAATATTAAAATTAGACTTGAAATTCTAGTTTAATTAAGAATGCGTGTTTTGGATACTACAGCCATGTAGACGATACATATCGTTGTGTTGTATGTAATTAATAACAGTACTATTTCAATTTGACACTTTTTTTTGGGTGGAGTGGGAGATAGTGTCAAACTTTTACTGACTAAAAATCGACTCTTGTTCCTTTTTTACCATTTTTCCAGGGCCCCGGGATCTCTTTCGCTTCACCCATGACCCCAGTAGGCTTCGACGCTGCTAGGCCCCTACGGCTGCTGACACCTCTTTGAGGTGCGCGTGGAACACTACACGTCGACGACTTGGGCTCGGTCCGTTCGGTTACCGGACGGTGGAACGGCGAGCTACACATTGCTCGCCGTCCGCACACCCGCGCCTACTGTGGCCGGAAATCGGGATCGGAATCCCGGCGGCTGGAGGCGCGAGGGCCATTGCCTCGCGTGTACGTGCGTCCACCTCCTTTGCTAGCATTACTGCTTCGCAGAAGGAGGCGACCGCCTGCCACTCCTCCTCACTCCGGATCATGGCCTGTACCACGGCCAGGCGTGAGAGATCGCTGCCACCGATCTCCCCCACGAGGACACGGCGGTGCTCTGCCCAGGCGGGGCACATCTCTACCGTATGCTCTACCGTGACCTCCGGGCGGTCCACACAATGGTGACACCCGGGCGTTTCTTCCGCACGAATCTGGTGCAGGGACCTTCCGAACTTACCATGTCCGGTGAGGACCTGCATCATGCGGAAGGTGAGGACGCCGTGAGGTCTTTTCAGCCACGCCTCAAAGAGGGGACTTACCGCCATACTTAAGGCGTGCCCAATTTCAATTTGACACTCCGAACTCTGTGATATTTTTTTTACCTATATTTTTTTTTTCTGTCTGATGTATTCAGTTTAAGTACAATTGACTTTTTTGACATAACTAATTATCAATATTATATCGTCGGTAAACACATTATTATTCTATATTTAAATATGTAGCAGACATTCCCATAATATATTCGGTCATTAGTGTCGGATATCCGCTAACAAATAAGCCGATAAATGCATGAGTTAAAAGGTTTTATAGTCTATAAAAAAATGCCCGTAATGAATAAAGATGAAATATACGCCAAATTGTAATTTAAATTGTTGAAAATCCAATACAGTTCAATAATCAATACATTGACTGGCTTGTTGGTCTAGTAGTTAGTGGCCCTGACTGCTATGCCGGAGGTCTGGGTGTAATTTATCTATAATATGTATTTATTTAGAAATATATAAATATGTTTATCAGTTGTCTAGTCTCAAGCTAAGCAGAGCTTGTGTTATACAAGCTCTGCTTAGCTTGAGACTAGAAAGCGTTGGTGATTGTTGTGGAATATTATTATTTTCTTTATTCACTTTAAACACATATTAATTACATTTTTAAATATTTTTCTTAAACAAAAAGATACAAAAAAAAAAACATTTAAAAATATAAAAAATAGTACCCCACCGGTATCGGAAACAGGGTCCAAGCTACCGGCGGTCAGGGCTCCAGAGAAAGGAACCTCCTAACAATACGAGCCGTGTCCAGGAGTACCGCTTTCTGAATCAAGCCCTTGATCCAGCCGCCTAACGCGAGCCTCCTAAGGTGTTGGTCGAGGCTCTTGGCTATTAAGCCATATTATTATTATTATTAGGTAGAATCCAGTTTCAAATGAAGTTGTCACAATGGTTGGCGCCGTGGTTGAGCGATTAACTGCAGTGCTATGTATCACGAGTTCGATACCCGCACGGAACAAATATTTGTATTGCCTACAGATAGGTGTTCCAGGTCTGGGGGTCTTGTGTATGTGAATTTACGTGTTTGTGAACGCACTTACGATACAGTACTAATTCCTAGTATAGGAAATGTTTAAAAAATCATTTCTTTCTCCAGATTAAAATCCATGAACAAAGCACCGATTCGTCTTTTAGGTTTAACCACCAAGACAGTGTTCAAAGATGGCTATTATGTGAAGAGGAAAATATCGTCGCCACAGTCATCAATGTCAAAGCACAGATCCGATCGTGTGTGGAATACTGCAGCCGCATGTGGGCTGATGCTGCCAAATGTCATCTGTCAGATTTGGACTCAGTGGAAAGGCGTGCGAAGAGACTCATTGGTGATCCAGATTTGGTTAATACCAAACTAAACGGCTTGGAGCACAGACATAGGGTAGTCAGCCTTTCGGTAATTTTACAGAATGCATTTTGGAGAGTGTGCGCAGGAATTACAAAACTTATTCCGTCATCACTTTTCTACCATCGGACAACCGGTCTACCTAACCGGCTGGCTAACTACGGCTAGTACCCTCAATACCCTTACATTGTTAACACCTCCACCCCCCTGACTAAGTGTTTCGCCTCGTCATTTATACCGCGTATATCGAAGGATTAGAACAATTAGCATGCAGCAGTCTTCCCGTCCGACTATAATTAAGGTGTCTCCAAGGATAGAAAAAATAGGCTCTTAATAACAGGTGCGATTCACCATCAACGATTGCAACACTGCTTACTATCTGGTGGGATCGCAGTCAATCACTAGTTTATATCGTTAAAAAAAAAACATAAAAAGCAATACGTAACTAAAGTCGCAAACACAAAACATGGAATCAAGTTGGTAAATATATGTAAAATTATCAGTCAGGCAAAACACGTGTGAATCATAAAAAAAACAGTCTAAGATACGTTCTCTATTTTGGGAATAAGTTGATTTAAATTAATATTGACATGGACTTATATATTATTTTAATTACATATATTACACCTAGATCCAATTATATGAAATTAATAACAACTGTGCACTAATTTTTGTATGGCAAATGTCACGTAGTAATATCATGTTAACAAAAAGGGATATCAAGTTAAATATAATAATATTTATAGTATTTTTACCCTAGTTAAACAAGACTGTTTATTATTTAGTTACCTATTTATATTTTATTCCAAACAGAATTTGGGACTAGGAGTAGTTTTTGTCCATGTCAGGCATTTACTGGTCACCCCGTTTTACATTTACATGAAGAATTACTTAGCATAATACGAACTCATATTTTTTGTTTGTCATCGATGATAAATAATGCTTTATCACATAGAGCAAACAAATTCATACGAAAAAATCATGCGTCACTTTATTGTTGTCACCTTTACAAGTTACAAACGACTGATATAAAGTCTGCCCAACTTTAGGGGAGAAATCCGGGGTGTCGCACAAAATAAGATAAAAAAGAATAACGCCGAGAAAAACCGGTTTCCGCATAGAATGCACGGTGTAAACTTTGTTCGAAACTTAGTGATAAAACGTAATAATACCCGCGCGTGACATATTTCAACTTAGAAGTTCAATTGTCAGAAGATAAAAGTATTCTTTACACTGTTTTAGTGTTTTTCACAAAATAAAAATGGGCAACAAAGAAGATGTGAACGTTGAGGATAAAAATGTATTTATTTCTAAACCTGTCCTGTTTACAGTGTTACGAATAATATATATAGAATCATGAAACGTACGCACGATGTATAGCTGAGCTTTGACTGACATTTCACTGATTAGCCGGCTTCCCTTGTCACGCAATCACTAAGTGAAGGCTGGTTGACAAAAACAGAGCGGTAGGTAATTTATGAAATTGGGTTTTTCACGCACGGTTTTGTGAGCGTCGGCCGTCATAAGATTATTTTTACACCACTCGTGGTTTATATAAAACTAAATTGTATATATAAAGTGTAACTAAGATACAGACAGAATTTCTACCTAGTTTAGGAAAGAGAATCCTAGGACATACTTTGTACTGAGTTTACTGTTTTTCTCTAGTGTTTAAGACTACTCTGTATGCCTTCTACAAACAACTTATTGAATAAATTATTATATTATTATTATTATAGTAACCAATACATTTTCATGGTGATGAAAGCCTGATGGCCTTTGCCTAAGTGTTTTTATTGTTTATCGCCATTTACTTAAAATCCGGTCATTAAATAAACCATTGTTATTATTTTTCACAGTAACTGGATATTACCAATGAGTTATAAGAAAAATTACATCCACGCATACTGCGACTCTAGAAACACAACTAGAATTCGTCGTAATTATTACCGATCGAGCTTAAGTTGCAAATTACTGACGGATTTGGGTTGTTAAACTAATGACGTATAATCAGATACGCTCTGTGGATATTACATTTCGTTCATCTGTAATTTCAACAGTGATCAAATAATCATACTATCAGTTTTTATTTACCTAAACTGGCTCAAAAACTACACTGCAGAAGTGCAGTTTTTGAGCCAGTTTATTTCAAAACATTTATTATTATGATCATTGTTGGACCGAGTTGAACGGTTTACCGTAGTTTTCTAAACCAATGCTCACTATAAGCATAAATTATTATTATTATTATTTATTTATTTCGAGTACCAAAGACTCATTTTAGTTCCATAATCACATACAGACAATACATATAATAAAATTACATACAATGGAATGTTAAAATCAAAATTAAATTAAATTAGACTGCATTGGATTATCATTAAATTACATCATCATCATCTTCCTGCCCTTGTCCCATGTTATTTGGGGTCGGCGCAACACGTTTTTTTCTTCCACTCTGCCCTGTCACTCGTCATGCTATCACTAACTTCCTTTTCTTTCATATCACTCTTCACACAATCCATCTATCTTTTCTTTGGTCTCCCTCTCCCTCCCCATCCATCCACATGTAAATTCATAACTCTATTTAGTAACATGCGTCTCATCCCTCCTCTTCATATGACCATACCAAGAAAAACGATTCCCTTTCAACTTTCCAGCCACTGGCGCCACTTTCAAACTTCCCCTAATATATTCTTTTCACACTTTGTCCATTCTCGTCACACCACACATCCATCTTAACATTCTCATCTCCGCTACATGCAATCTTTTTTCATCCGTCTTTTTCACAGTCCAACATTCTGATCCATACAGTATGACAGGTCTTATCACATATCATTAAATTACATTGGATTGTCATTAAATTATATTGAATTTTATTACAATTTCAGTCAAAAATAACTTGTAAACTACTTCTAAGCTAGCTAACCAGTATGCAAGTAGAAAATGGTACCACGGGAATGTACTAGGCTATGTGATTGTCATCTCTATTGTATACCAAATTGTATCGAAATCCGTTTAGATAATTATAACATAATTGGCTTTCACATTCATATCTACTATTTATCGCTATAATACGAATTGCTCTAGTGTATTGATGTTGTATCAGAATTTAATTTAATTCAAAATATTAATCAATCTATTTTTAATTTTATGTTGTGTTGTAATATAATTTTATTTATTAATCTTCCATTTTTTTACTTGCTGTAAATAGTAATTGTTACCTCTGTATTGTTTTCAGCATAATATTAATTACACAATTTTGTAAAACCGAATATAGTGCATGTGGTGTTAGCCTATAATTAATTGCTACACTAATGGATGTCAGTTTCGTTTTAGTATAATATAAATTTATTGTGTAAGCAGTTGTTGGCTGACCAAATAAATAAATAAATATCTTAAACAGAACATTCAGATGCTAAGCAATCTGAATACGGAACTTCAAGCACCAGTCTCTCATTCGAAGACCCATACAGGCTGTCATCGGTCTGAAATATTAACAGTTACGAGACGCATGGCATACGTATTAATCTGCAACTGTCTCACTTAGCGAATGCACTAACTTATTGGCAGACTGCAGCCGAGCCGCTTAAAAGTTAAGGTTAAATTGAGAGAGTTAGAATATGTTGCTCGTTCAGTTTAACTGAAATACTAAAACGTCAACAAGATATAGATTCTTACAAATCAATTACTTTATTTTTGTCACTACATAACAAAGAAAACGATAGACTTTTAAGAAAACAATAGAATCTTCTAGCTAATTGGCGCGCTTCCTAGTAACGCTCCATGGACAAATAGATATTATATTTCTAATCCAAAGAAATCCGTTCATTGACCTTTGTAAAGGAATATTACTTGACAATATACACAATCAATGATAGCGGATGTGCTTTTACGACTCTGAATATCATGTCGTGTTCGTAATATACGAATATAGATATCCAAACTAGTTTTTTTTCTTATTGTTGTCTATGTTTTTGCTTAATATTATAAAGCTGAAGAGTTTGTTTGTTTGAACGCGCTAGTCTTAGGAACCAGGAGTAACTAACTGGTTTGAATTGAAATTTTATTTTAGTGTTGGATAGCCCATATATCGAGAAAGGAGGCTGTATAAGCTGAATAATATCACACTACGGCCCAAAGGAGTGGTCTTAGTTGGTAACCAAAGATGCGGGTAAAACCGCGTGAGACAACTAGCTACCTATATAAAAAAGAAAACAATGGTGGACCACATTGTTATTACTAAGATCACTCCCACACATTAAAAGCTTTTATAACTACATGCATTCTACTAAAGGCTTTATTTTCCTAGGTTATCTACCTATGGTACTGTGATATCGAAAGGAGATCGCATGAGTTAGATTAAAGAACTGGCTTGTAAAATATACTCGTAAGGATTTTGTTGTTCTAGAATAGGTTTAAATATTAAGTAGAAGAAAGAAATGTGTAGTTAGAAAGATCTAACAGAACGTTTGTAGCAAAATGAGCTATTATTGATTGATTGAAGAAAAATACAAAGAAACTTAAAAGCTATCAAGCATTTCATTGTAAAACAAATACAAACCCTCAATACGAAACCGTCGCAGGGTGCGACAGTACCTAGGTGTTGACTAAGTAATTCTTCGTTACATAAATCTCCATATCGTGCATACTGAAGCATCAGCAGCAGCATTAGGATCCCTAACAAAGGTCTCAGAGCAACCATTAGTGGCAAAGCATTACTCCAAAGTACAATATTTGTACATAATTTTGCGGGTGTTATATGTAAACAAGATCACGGTGCGAAGGTTGTCCGTCGGGGTCCGTCAGCCCTCTTTTGTCTAGCTCTATTGATCCCGGTTTTTGTCAGGGAGATCTGATAGTTGGACTAATATACGGCGACCTTTTTCCTCAGATAACATTTCAAATGTTATCTTTTTGTTTGTCTTCGTCGGACAGAAAAGGTTTTGTTTTAGTTATTTGTAAATTGATCGCAGTAAAGTCGGATTTTATATTATTACTTGGTGGTGACCGCGACTTCTTGTTCGCGATTATGCTGCTGATTATGTTGGTGTTTTATGAATCTAACGTATCCACGTTAGATTAATAAAACAGCATAATGGCATTTGGTCTTAATGTTTAGGATATTAGAATAGAATAGAATAAACTTTATTGTACTCCTAAAATTTACACAAACTTAAATCTATGGGTACAAAGGCGGATATATTTTTGTGTGGAACCCTAATTCTTTTTCTGAAATAAAAAGAACCCTAAGTTACTCCTTATGAGTTATCTACCAGTGAGAGATGGTTGAAATTGGACCAGCCGTTTGGAGATTAGCACAAACCGGAACAAACAGACAGACAAAAATTAAAAAAAAGGATGGAATATAGGTACTAAATATATAAAAACTGGTCAACTGCGAGTCGGACTCGCGCACTGAGGGTTCTATACAAACTTATCTATTTAATAGTTCGATTTCCAAATGGAGTCGCAAAGATTGTTCCGAATCGCAAAAAAAGGTTTTTTGTGACGTAGCAGCAAATTTACCATTTTGAGATTTATTCCTATACTTGTGTTACAAGGCATTGCTTTAAGACAAATTTCAAGATTCTGGTCGACAGAATAAACCTATGAAATATAATTCCTTTGAGGGTGTCGAGTATACGTTTTGCGACATAAATGGGCTTATCTTTTTTTTTCCTTAACTTAGAAGTTTGATTTTTTCACAGCTTCAAGGAACCACAGACTTCAATATATGCTTTTAATTTCAACTCGATACGTCCACGTGTTCCTGAGATAAAGAGTCTTGATAGACAGACAGACAGGCGGACAATTAAGTGAAAATAAGGGTTCCGTTTTTTCCTTTGAGGTATGAAACCCTGAAAAATGTTATTTTGATATTACAAACAGACACTTTAATTTTATTCATATAAAATAAAAGGTATCGCTATGATAAAAAGTGAAAGAATCTTTTAAATCGACTGTTTACTAGAAACACGTAAAATAATAACAGCCGCATGGATCGAGGATAAGCTATATTTGGTGCGGTTGATCCGTTGATGGGTTACCTTTCATTGCGTACCGAGTTCATTCGTGCCTCGGAAAACTCGTCAAGCTGTCGGTTCCGTCTATCATTTGAACATATTTGTCAGTAACATAAAGTCAGAGGTTAGAAAATCTACTACTTCTAAATACTAGTCGATAGGTCCTATAGCATAGCATAGCATAGTCGGCCTTATAATGTTCCCACTGTTGGGACTCAGGCCTCCTCTCTAGGAAAGGGAATGGGCCGTAATCCACCACGCGGGCCCAGTGCGGGTTGGTGGATGTCACATGTCTTTGAATTTTTGGGTCTAGGACATGCCGGTTACGTCACGATGTTTTCCTTCACCGTTTTGAGAGCAGTGGCGATGAAATAAATTACACAAAGTAATGCGCCTGGCTGGGTTTGAACCCGCGACTTACAACTTTTAAGTCGGAGCCGTTACCACTCGGCCACCACTGCTCGTTAGGATAGGTCCTATGGTACTATCCAATAGAGAATACGCATGAAAAAAAAAACAGAATTAGTAGAAAATCAATCGAGTTAAAAAAAAAAAAAAAAACAAATAGATTTCTCTCGAGTAGACTCCGTTTTCTATGGCAGTCGTACGGGTGTATGACGGTGTATGGCGTTTGACTTCAAAGACCATATCGGACTTCTCCTTCTTATTAAATTAAAATATCTTCATCAACAACAAAGTTATTAATCTGCAAAGCTAAGCTTTATAACTTTGTTGTTTATCTATAATTATAAAAGGAGAAACTGACTGACTGGCATATCAACGCACAGCCGAAACTACTGGGACTAGTAGCGTGAAATTTTGCATAAAGTTTTCTTTTACAATTTTTTAAGAGATTTTTTTTTAAATTCACCCCCTAGGTGGATGAAACGCATGTCCAAAGTTTGTATGACGAAAACCTTCTTTCACGCGGGCGAAGCTGCTGGTAGAAGCTAGTTTGTAGATTGTGGGTTTTTTTTTTATAAAAGGAAAAACTGACTGACTGACATTGATATGTCAGTCAGTCCACAAATTTCACACTCCTAGTTCCAGTAGTTTCGGCTGTGTGTATCAACACTAACTAAACTACTGGAACTAGGAGTGTGAAATTTAGCATAATGTGTCTCCTTTTATGACCTAGACGAGCACTAAGAGAGGATTTCCCAAAGTTCACCCCCTAGAGGGATAAAACGGGGGTTCAAAGTTTGTATGAAGAAACCTAGTTTCACGCAAGTAAAATCGCTGGCAGTAGCTAGTGAAGATATTTTTTACTAGAGCTAAAAAGTATTTAAATTAGCAAATAAAAAAAAAAATTGATAACTTTTTTATATTTTTTTTATTACTCCCTTACGTGAGATAGGCTATAGTTCCGTGCAAAATACTAGTATTTAACTACATCTGGTTAGACTGGAAACCGACGTCAACATAATTGGGACAAACTCTTTTATCTATTTTCGTTCTCCCCACAAAACAGTGTATACAGGGTAGGCAGCGGACTAGACTAAATTCTCATCAAACATAAACATTATGCTTTTACAAACTTGTAACGTAAACTTTTCACTCATTTTCTTTTACTTGTAAAAGCAAATATGAAACATTGTTATCATCATCATAATTTCAGTCAAAAGACATCCACTGTTGGACATAGAGTCCCCCAAGGCTCGCCGCAAAGACCAAACCTGTGCGGTTTGCATTCATCGGACTCCCGCGACTCTCACCGGGTCATTGTTCCACTGTGTTTTCTTTCAACGCTACGTCTTCCGGTACGCAGTCACCACTCCTGAACCATTCAGCCCTATCGACCATCTGTCCTGCGAGCATTTGTTCTGCTGATAATGGGCAGCGCACATTCCTTGCACATTACCACTAAAGTTTGGAGATTCATCGAGCTATGTTAGTAACTTTGGTTCTCCTGTCTTCATTTCTGGTTTGATCGATGTAATACATACAGCAACAATAAGTATATTATTGCTTGCAACGGTATTTGAGACCCGTAGCGGAACCACTCCGGAAGGATTTGAAGATTTTGTAACTCAGTGTACCGTGTACCCACGTCGTCCTTAGAAAACCGATTATATTGTCCAATTAGGTCCTTATTCAAAGGCATGTCAATTTTTTACGGTTGCTTCAACAACAATGTTTTGCAATATAAAAGGATTTAAAGGTTGGGGTTCAATGAAAATGTCTGTTGATTCGTATAAACGAGGGTTTTGGGAAATGTTATGAAAGGAAAATTTGGCTTATTTATAGGGGTCAAACCCGATTGTTATGTTTTACGTTTTGGTCGTTATTGTGCTGTTTAGAAGTTATTATAATTTTGTGTTTCTTGTATGGAGAACGCGTATAATCAAATGTTCCTATGGCCCGATCTTTATTAACTAAATCGATGTGTGGGACTATTTTTATCCCTAAAAGATGCACAGTTCCAGATTAAAAACCTCGATAGCAAAGTCTTGAGAAAACACTAACACTAGAAAAATCAGTGATGTAGTAAAAAAAAGCCTTTTGACACAAACAAGGTGCTTACTATACTAATTCATTGTATTTGGCCGTTTTCTTTGAAAATAATAGAGAGCGTAATTTCCTAAATTCTAAGATACCTAAATATGAAAATAAACTGTTTAATAAAAAAAAAAACAGAACTAAATAGAATATTCACAACGAGATATACCTATAACAATAATTCTTCTTAACGTTGCCGCAAAACAATGGCGTCGTCACTTTCCTTTCTTAATGAAAACGTCACAGTGATTTATGTAAAAGCCCTACGTCTAGGCTACAATATTTTTGATTTATCCACACATTGGCGTAGCCTACTGTACTTGGTTGTAGCCTACTTAGCTACTGTGCCGCGCGCTGAGTTAGATTAATTTTCGCACGTTATGTATTTCGTTGTTCTGTAACACTAATTTGGAGGAAAGCGAAAATCTTGCGCGAAAGCAAAAAGTTGATGATGGAAAAGGGTTTCGCTAAGACGTAATTAGACGTTTCTGTTTTTACTCAATCATTGATTTAGTTAGCTTATTCTCAAGATTAAGCTTCCAAGTTTTTTTTTCCGAGAAATTGTTCATTTTTTTAGGTCATCTTAATCAGTTTTCTGCCCTTGCCCCGTATTACTTGAGGTCGGCGCAACACGTTTTTTTCTTCCATTCTATACTATCATTCCTCACGTTATCATGAACTCCCTTTTATTTCATATCACTCCTCACACAATCCAGCCATCTTTTCTTTGGCCTTCCTTTCACTATCCATCTATCCACCTGTATTCTCATAATTATTTTTAGTAACATTTTGGAATTTTATGACCTGGTTACTGAGACCTTTAGGTAAAGTCCTTGTTTTCCTTAAATACAGTACAGTATAGTACTTTGTTTACTAATAGAAAAAGGATGTGTCACAATCAGCCTGTGAGCAGCTGCCAATACTGTATTGTTATCTGGAAAGGCAGTTAACCGCCAACCATCATATCACCGGTCATCTATGTATATAAAAGGGGAAACTGACTGACTGACATATCAACGCACAGCTGAAACTACTGGGATTAAGAACGTGAAATATTGCACAAGGTTTCCTTTTATAACGTAGGTGAGCACTAAAAAAGATTTTCCAAAATTCACTCCCTAAAGGATGAAGTGGTGGTCCAAAGTTTGTATGGAGAAACCTACATTTACGCGAGTGAAGCCGCGGGCAGAAGCTAGTACCTAATAATATGTATGTACTGTAGACTAGCGCTTCTTTGGTAACTTTAGGGAATATGCATGCAATCTTTTTATTTGCTAAAGAAATTAAATACTCTTTCGCCCTGGTAAAAAAAAATGAAAAAAAAAATCTCCATCAACCACTAAGTTACAAAAGCTTCAAAGCTAAGAAAGTTATAAGTAAGCTATAAGAAAGAGAAGTCCGATGTAATCTTTGATGTCCTAAGACCGTGACACTCGTGCAGCCGCTATAAAAGAAGGCGTCTTGACGAAAGAGATAGCTTATTTGTTTAAAATCTTTATATCTCGTTTGCCTTTCTACCAATTTTTATATCGTTATCACAATATTAGTATTCTAATTTTGTATATTTGTTGATAAAAAAATATTGTTTCATGCATATTCCTATTAAATATAAACTCAACTTTAAAAAGAATGAAATTTTAAAATTAGGGATTTGGAGAAGACTATCGGGCTAATAATAATTATTATGTAGGATTAAATCCTATATTAAGCCTTTTTATTATCTCCAATCCCTACAGTTATTAGATTGATTTATTGTACCTGATCTCAACTCCTGCCAAAGTACCAAAACAGCTGTTTCATGATGTCTGAATTAGCACTACCTACAATATTAATGGTCCTTCCAACCGTATTTTGAACTAATTCATTACTCCTACCTTGTTATTCGGAGCTTTGATTCAGTTTGCCAAATATCATTATTGTTGTTGTAGTCCCACTGTTGGGCGAAGGCCTTTCTCTCCCTTTTCCACATCCTGTCCTCAGTCATTGCAGGCCAGTCTCTCCGGTAGTTGTCAAGTTCATCTCTCTACCTTCGCATTGGTCTGCCGCGATGTCACCTTGCGTTTAATGGGACCCAATAAGTGACTTTACAAGCCCACAGCTCATTTGACATGCGACAGATATGTCCGGCCCAGTCCTACTTTAGATTAACAGTTTTTCGGTAACGTCTTTTATCTTAGTTTAGCGCGCAGTATTATGGTGTTCCTTAAGCGGTCGGAAATTCGAGGTCCCAGGATCCTGCTAACAAAATATCATTCTTAATGGTAAGATATTTAAGTCTGACAAATTAATATGACTAGGTACTCGAATCCTACACAAGTTTGAAAACCAGCAGGACTGAAGTACATTTCAGTACCAATACACTTGTGCGCTGAGGAAGTTTTGAGAGCGAACCAATAGACTCTCGCGATTTCGCTGGCCTGAACAGTTTTACAGAAGTCGAGTGCTTCAGCTACTTTGAGTAAAGCATTTTTTTTATATAAAATTTACTTTTGTTTTCTTGACTATTATTTTATAAATGAAGCTTCAGTTAAAAACGTGGAAATCACGGCTGTAATCTTCGAAAGAGACACTCAGAAAATTCTATATTCA
This sequence comes from Mythimna vitellina, assembly GCA_949316375.1. NCBI lineage: Eukaryota > Metazoa > Arthropoda > Insecta > Lepidoptera > Noctuidae > Mythimna > Mythimna vitellina. Next base: position 15,701,827 of record OX438688.1, read on the forward strand.
ATCTGAGAATCGAACCTAGAGTTCTATGCTCAATAGATATAATCAGGGCTGTAATATTCGAAGGAGGATCTACTCAGAAAATCTTGATGGAAAAACCATGCAACCGAACCAACCATTACGTTAGTAGAAAAAACCACTTGTCTTCGCTGCGTGATGGATGCAAACCATGCAACATAACTTTAAAATGAAGAAATAACTTTCTATCGGTGTGGGCGAGCAGCAAAAATGACAGTTTTTTTCCTTACTTACACTACCTGTAGCTATTCGTTTTGGATTGACGTCCTAAAGGGACACTGGAATGTCAGGCAAAGAAGGAAGTTGAAGTTGACACTTCGCGTGACCCAAGAGCTGGCTTTTACCTCGGTCGGAGTTTAATCATTGCCATACAACGTGGCTATGCCGCTAGTCTTTTGGGCACACTTCCAGTCGACAGCGATGCGGAGGAATTTTTTGACGCCATATTTTAAGTAGGAGTTATTGTCTATATATTATGTCACTTTAATTAGTTAAGAAGGAACATAGGTGTAGTTTTAGTCAGCAAAAGTCTGACACTCCCTTTCGCTCCGCCATAGAGCATGAGAAAACATAGGATGATTTCCCACCTTAATAAAAACCGTATTTGTTCAGTTTGTAGGGCCATGGTGTTAGTGATAGCATGACGAGTAACAGGGCAGAGTGGAAGAAAAAAACGTGTTGCGCCGACCCCAAATAACACGGGATAAGGGCAGGAAGATGATGATGATGATGATGTAGGGCCATGGTGGTGACGCATTTCGAGCAATCCCTCAGCCCACCTGATGCTTCAAGTCTGTAAAAGCAACTGTGAAGACGAGCTAAAATATTCTGATAATGTAACCTCAACAACTTGTCGCAGCTATGAGCAAGCGCTTTAAAGCTTAATCGCACCTTGTGTTATGTGCACCGCACACTTCGCATACCAAGTCATGGAAACCTAGTAACTTGGTAGTCGTAATTTACTTTCCGCGTTCCGTTGACTTTTGCTAGTTATTCTGTATGGTTCAGTTAAACCTTTTATCAAGTTGTAATATTTATGCAGTATTATGACAATTTTAACAGGTGTTTGTGAACTTTGTAGTGCACATGCACATATAAGATTAACTTTCTAGATAAAGGCAAAGATATGTATTTATTTATAATAAGCACACCAACAGTACAGTCACTTACAATTCAAATAAACTTACATCTAAAATTGGCATTTCAGTAACCATGTAAATAACAGGTATGCATGACATTGACTAAATGAATATTAATATACAAACACAGAACAAAAAAGTGTGTTCAAAATATCTAAATCTAGAACACTACAAAGACAAAACACACCGAAATATAAATATATGTGAGGTAGCGAGACGAAGCGTCAGGAAAAAAACATTAATGTTACCACTTTATTTAGACAAGCTTAACGCAGCTCTGGTAGATAAGCACTACTAGAGTTTGGTACTTTTTAATACAACCGACTTCCGAAATCAAAGTTATTTTACCTGAGTTGGAAGTCAGTTGTATTTATTTTACTTTTTAGTGTAGTTCCCCACATCAGTGCATCTTGTAACGATTCCTATAAACCTAAACACAGCTATGATATATAATTTTATTATGAAGTCTACCTTCCGTATTCATCATCTGTCAAGGTTGATGGTACCTTTTCAAAAGAACTATTTATCTAACGCTTAAGCATAGACGTTTAAAGGCGGAATTCACCAATAAAACTAATCGCGTTTTAACGTTTGGCTCGCATAACCGCGTTTAGCCGCTGTCACTAGTGTCACTTGTAAAAATACAACAAAAGAAAAATTCAGACAAGTAACACTAGTGACAGCAGCTAAACACGATTATGCGAGCCAAACGTTATAACGTGATTAGTTTTATTAGTGAATTCTGCCCTAAGTATGTTAATCGAGTTACTTATTATTGAGTCATCATCAATGCATGTCAGTATGCAACACTTGCGCTTACTATCAGGTGGGATCGCATTCAAGCACTAGTTTCTACCACTTAAAAAAAATCTCCCGTTACGAACGGCCTTTACGGCCTTACTTTATCTTGAGAAATGACTCGTGCGATCTAATAGAAAACTACATTTTCATTAAATGTCAAATATCTAATTTTGATCCTAAATAAATGTATGGTTCCGTGGGGTAAGCCACGAGAGCGAAATCGTGGAATGAAGCTAGTACAATAACAACCTCCTCAAATCAAATCAAAAAGTCTTAAATTAAAGTTATTCTTTACCTCAGATTGCAGAAACAAAACAAACCTAGGTTCTTAGTTAAGCTTTAATAGAAGGGTAGCTTTAATAAATAAAATAAATCTGTGACACGAACTTAATCTTTCTTAGTTTTCAGAATTTCGATGAAGCAACGCCATCTGTTGAGGCTCTATTGAAACTAAAACGAGATGCGACAGACAAAGATTTTAAATTCAGGCTTAGATATTCAGCTGCTATATAACTTAGTCATCATATGTATAACGCTCGGATAGCGGGCGTAGTTTTGCTAAACTGCATTTTAGCTACAAAGTGCTTTATGAAAGTTAGTCGGGTACTCGATGCTAATTTTAAACGTTTTTGCAGAATTTACTCATATATGACATAAGAAACAAAAATAGAAAATTCGGTAAAAATGCGCCCTTTAAAATATTGTAACGTGATAGCATATTTCAACTAACACCTAGTTTTAAAGAAGTTAATTTAATATATTTATATATATATCACAGAATGTATAAAAGTGAAAATTTGACAGATAGCGTTAGCATATCATAATCAGCCGTATAATGTTCTCATGGCTGGCACTCAGGCCTCCTGCCTAGAAGATGGAATGAGTCGTAACCCACTACAAGGGCTCAGTGCGAGTTGATTGATGCCACATGTCTTAGTTTAATTTTAATATATGTCCGTTTCCTAATGAAGACATAAGTGGTTGAAATTGTTCATAGCGTATGCATTTCTATTGCCGGTAATGTAACAAATAATAAAAATCCTACAGAATCCTTCGCGCTTGACCGGTTTAATAATATTTCCGAATATAAAATTAAACAATCGCTTAAATTCTATGACCTTATCATTTCTTCAGCCTTTTCCCAACTAGCTTGGGGTCGGTTTCCAGTCTAACTTGATGCGGTTGAATACGTGGGGCATACTGAAAGTCTCTGGATCTGGTGACTTACAATAAAAGAATGAAAGAATAATTATAGAATCCGAAAATGGAACTCCTTGCGAGCATGTTACTTTTTAATTTGCGACTGTCATTTGATTTTTCACTATGGCGTTCTTTCGAAAATTTCGTGTCGTTATCAAAATGAATTTAACTCGTGAATATTTTCGTTCAATGATTTTTGCTGTGGCTTAAGTCAACAAGAGATTTGCCAGAGACTTCAATTGACATTTGGTTATGATGCACCATGTCACAGCTCTGTGTATTCGTGGTTTGGAGAATTTAGACGTGGATGTGATATGACGAAGTACGTGAAGGTCGACCGCCGACTGTGGTTACAGACTCGAATATTGACATCGTCTGTCAGAATTTCTGGCGTCTGACTTTCTGTAACGACTGGGAAAGATCTACGAATGACTACCGGGACAACGGCTTTCGTGCTTTCCGAGGTATGTGGTGTCAGTAATGACCTAAAGTAAACGGCACTCCATCGTCGACCGCATCGTCGCTTTCTATCAGGTGAGATAGCGGTCAAGAGCGAACCTATCAAGAATAAAAAATAAAATAAAAATATTATGTAATTCGTTTTCCTCAAAATCTACAAAAAAACATGTATTTTGAAAAACCAACCGGCAAAACGGCAACTGTGGTGAGATGACCTAGACGACCACCATAAGTCACTATAGTGCCTTGGGCATGTTTGCCGCCGCTAGCGTTGACTGCTTATAAGTGACGATGCGTAAGCGGAGCGCATCTCTGATGCGCAGGGTGCGCGGCAGCCCCAACAGTGTGCTGATGACGATAGCCGACAGGCTTGACTGTTATATAAGGCGCTGCAATGACTTGCATGCTACCTGCAGTCATCGGTAACTGCATGTGTGAAATATTTAATTTTTTTTTTTTGTTTGTTGGTGTTATGTTCTATGTTATGTGTAATTTTGAGTCCTAGTTACTTGAACAAATTAATGATATTATTATTATAAGGGTTGATTCGAGATGGCTCGATAAAAGAATACCTGAAAGAAGTTGGGGAGGCCTTTGCCCAGCTGTGGGAAAGTCTTCTCCTTCTTCCTGCCCTTATCCCATATTACTTGGGGTCGGCGCAAAACGTTTTTTTCTTCCATTCGGTCCTGTCACCCGTCATGCTATCACTATCTCCCTTTTCTTTCATATCCCACACACAATCCATCTATCTTTTCTTTGCCCTCCCTCTCCCTCTCAATCCATCTACATGTCAGGTCATACTCAGGACTCTTTTAGTAACATGCGTTCCATTTCCTTTTCACATGACCATACTAAGACAAACAATTTCCTTTCAACTTTTCCGTCATTGGCGCCACTTTCAAACCTCCTCTTATATACTCATTTCTCACTTTATCCATGGGAAAGTATAGGCTAAAAAAAATGTGCAAACACTTTTTTTCAATGCAAAATAAGAGGTAATAACGAAAGCTGAAATCACAGTACAAAATGGATTAATCAAAAAATATAAATATTAATAACACCCCACAGGCTTGTGTCATGTCAAGCACTAAGCAAACACAGACATCGTTGATATTGACGTTAGAGTTGAAAGTAAATAGAACAAACAAGTTTTATTTTTATATAAGCAGTTGGTTGTTGTTCAGTAGCCTTGACACGATCGATCGTATGCTCCGCTTCAAATAGTGTTGGTGAACTTTTTATCGTCGTACTAAACATTATAATATCGGTTTACGACTTCCCCTTTTAGGATGATAAGAAAAAAACTATACGGTGGGAAAGATCTACTTGACGGGTTTGGAGTAGACTGATCGCCGGAATTTTGTTTTTGTTTTTTTATTTTGCCGGTGTTTCTGGTTTTGATTCGTGAGTTTTTCGAAATTGCAGTTATAATAATTATTAATATTGTTATATGCCTGTTCTGTTCCACTGCGCAGGGTAAAGGGCTCCCTTCCATAATGTCACCCTTATAATGAAATTTTCAGGATTCTGAGTCAATGGAAAGTATCCTATGAATTTTGATTCCCTTGAGAGTGTCAAAATATACGTTTTTTGTGACATAAACGGCCGTATCTTTTGTTTTTCGTTAATTTAAAAGTTTTATTTTTTCACAGCTTCAAGGAACCGCAGACTTGAGTATATTATAATAATATAATATACGTCTATAATTCTTATATAATATATAATAATTTGATATAGTTATGTATTTTTAATCGCTTTTAGCGATAACACCGCCAATTGTGACACTCTATTAATGTTAATTTCCAAATATAAATTGTATTTTTGGTGTACAATAAAGAATATATATCTATCTATCTATCTATCTATTTAGCCAATAAGTATATACCGTATTAACTAAATCTTATACCTTATCATAAATGATATGGGTACTGTTTACCTGAAATAAAATGATTATTATTATTATATGGTATTAACAGACGGACAACAAAGTAATCCTATAAGGGTTCCGCTTTTTGCCTTTTAAGGTACGGGACCCTAAAAAAAGGCTTTCTTTATCATTTATAGTCTCAGCTAAAACCAAACATTGAGGAAGTACCCCACTAAGATACCTATAATAATGGGAAAATACCCATAATGACTTAATCTATAAACTTTAGTTTGGGATTGGTATAAACTTAACAATCATTATATATTTTCTATTAAAAATTATTGAAAATAAGGAGTACACTATTTTTTGAGTGCGAAAATCATCATTATGACAAATCTCGCTCTTGGGCGGAGCGCGAGATAGTGTCAGACTTTTACTGACTAAAAACCCACTCTTGTTCCTTCTTTGCTTTCGTCCCAGGGCCCCGGGTTTCCCATAAAGAGTACACTGGTGTATCTTCGAAGTTTAGTGACAAAATATAAGTAGGTATTGGATCTACCACGGAGTTATAACTTAACTGTACACAGAAACAATAATCAAGATCGCCATAAACATAAAAGTTATACCTTAATTAGTCACCCCAATATATTAGGTGAAATGAGGGAGTACTAGGATGAAGTTTACACATTTACGTACCCCAGCAAAGCGTACAGACGAGATAGCTACAATAAACAAACATCATTCGATTGCGATTAATTCGCACGATTAGAAAACTTCTTTTTTTGAAGCACATTCATTTAAACAGAATAAATAAAAACAAATATAACATATTTTATAATATATTTTATATTCGTGAATCTTTACATGGGTGTATCTTTAAATAATTCCTTTATTTAACACACAACAATAATTATAACATACGTTTACATACAGCTAATCGATTACAATTTCAGTTTTGTGAGCCAACATTGGAATGAGATGAAAATATCAAATGCACTTTAGCAGTTCCAGTTGAGTCAAACGTGTATTAGAAAAAAAGTATAAAAAACAGTGTGGTAACTACGCAAAATGCTAAACATATGCTACATAAGCCTGTCTCTACGATATGCCTTTCCGCGCCCTACAGGGCTCATACACACTGCTAGGTATACAAATATTTCTACGTACACTTTTCCAGTATATTTTATATTCAATAGACATGGGACACGCTTTTTCATACAAGTATGCTTTTCTACGAATATCTAGGAGTATATCCTAGCACTGAAGCAGGATATTTTGTTTATATTCTGACCTATTTGTATACATTCTTTAAATAAACTTTATCATAAGACTTTCAATATTTGCATGGCAAGTGGTTTTGTCTTTACTACTGACGCATTCGGTGGACAGACATAGTCGGGAATTATATATAATACAATTATATATTAATAATTCTATAACAATGAGGGTTTTCTAAAATGACGTTTACCAGGTGGCAGTACTGAGTCGTCTGGTCCAGGCACCTGTCCAGACACCTATGTTAATGAAGTTTCTTAAACTGATAACAACGTCATGTATACATTTTAAAAAGTAGAAGACTTCTCGGCGGTGTAATTTTTCTGAAAACCCCCATTTCAGCTTGCTAGCATTGCAATTCTACGCAATGGTATTTCAAAATACTAGACAATTTCATAGTGCGCTCCCCATGTCCTAGATATTTATTATACATTCTTCTTTTATAACACAACTCTATATCAAGCGACTTTGGGTCCACAGGATGCTCTTAATTGATTACATCAAATTGACTTTTTATATTCATTTAATATAGAAGGCTAATTTGATACCATTTGTAATTATAAAGTCAAGGTTATTGGAAAGAAAGCCTTTCAATACAAATATTTAGTATATTGCAATTAATGTAACGCAGCATGAGCGAAGATCAGCTTTCTATGACAGCTAGGCATAAATTCCATAAAAATATTATGTTCATCGACGTAGTCATAGTCACTTATAGTACAATACAATTGTAGTTTCCGATATATAATATTCATATTTAATAAATTTGGCGTCATAAGTAATTTTTCATATATTTTTTTTTTGTGATTGGTGGTACTTTATGTTCCGAAGAAGCGATGAATATACGAGGTACTGATTCAGTTTAAGGTATTATTGTAATAAAATTGTGTACGTATATAAGTTTATATTCGATCGAGTAGATGTCGACACGTTATATCTTAACTAATTTACCTAATAATTAGATTCTAAAAAAATAATGTGCTCATGTTTCAACAGAATTTGATATAAATTGTATTGTCTATGTCGTCTACAGATATTATATGTAGAATATAGTGTTGCCGATATATGACAGACACTATGAATACTTTAAAAAGTTTCTCGTTTGACGTAGGTATGTAAACACTACCCGAGTGCTGTGTTCAAACTAAAACTGTAAAATGTCCCTTACTTACTCCTAAACATAGTGATTGAAATAAACACCTATAGTTATATATTAACATAGCATAGGAGGTAACAAGAATACAAACAGATTTATATGTAGGTAGATATAATACTATACAATTATTTATTTATACATTTTGGTAAACGTATTTACAAACACTTTAGGTAATAGTTTATACCTGATTTTGTCGTACTTTTATTTTCAGGCCAAGGGGTATCGAAGCATACATGAAGTTATATACCGAAGATAACGTTAACTTCAATATTACACCAAAGTATAACAATGAACATTGATCAATTAATCTACTAATAATGAAGTAACAATTATATTTATTTTAGTGTATTTGCGATACATCCACACAGAGAATACGAAGCAATGAAAAGGCGGAAAACACGCACCTACATACGAAACGCAATCACCAAACTTATTACACGTTATATTTTAATTTTAACTAAACATATTTGCGCCTTCTGAACTTTTTTTGTAAATAAATAGTAAAATCTGTCTTTGGTCCGAACGGTAACATTACATTTTGGGATAGGTATATTTTTGAACTCATAATCGCGCGTATTCATTAATATTCGGATATCACTATTGTGAAGGTTTATCCTTATTAAAATATCTCGTTGTAATTTCTTGAATACTATAAATAATATCTAAATGACGTAACGTAAATAAATAAATGTAACACATTTACGACTAAAATTCACTTATGTAATGAATCCACGACACAAATTCATTAAAGATAAAATTTAACAGCTATAAGAAGTATCAGATCCCTACTCCAGCTCGCAATACGTAGATAGCTAACTAACACCTATAGTTTTAATAATACTAATACATATTTTTATTGTTACACATGTTTTAACAATTATTCAATTTTGTTACTTAAATCAAAATTTATGCTTGAAACCGTAACAAGTAAACTAAAGAGTACAATTTATAAAAAAAAAAACTCATATTATTAAAGATTTGGTTGAGTTACTTTTATAAGTAGACTCGGGGTTCGTCAATTTTTACGGTAATATACTTAAAGATATAACAAACATGAAAAATGTTAAAATAGACCTATCATGAGATAAAAATTTGCAAACAGACAATTGCCTAAAAATGCTTTTGAAAGAAACGACCCCGTTTAAAAATGGAACATAACATATTCTAGAAAGTAGAGAAAATAAAAATTGCTACATTGTCCAGGTGGACATTAACAGTTACAATTGGTGGTGGAGCTGCCTTGCGCTGGTTCTGTGAGGCGCTGGCCACGAGCGCCGCCCGCCAGCATGGCTGGTTCAGAATCCAGGCTCTCTGACATTTTATCGCAGATGATATCCACCAGCCGCTCGAATACAGCCTGGAAAGATGAAGAAGTTGGAGATTAGTTTCTATCTTTTTTTTACAGTAAATGAATATATACAAAACTATATACAAAAACACTTAACTAAGTAAAACTATATACACATTAAAAGTAAAAACTACTAGCTAAAATATAACGTCATAAAATTCCTTCGCATCGCTGTCAACTGGAAGTGTGCCCAAAAGGCTGGCAGCATTGCCACGTTGTATGGCAATGCTATCACGCGAAGTGTCAACTAAGCGTTTCTATCTTAATATTTTTTTTTTTACAATTTCACTATGTTTTGTAATAGATAAACTGTTAATGCTCATCATGAGGTTAAATCTAAAATTGAAATAACAATCATCTCCCTAGCCTTTTTCCAATTAGCTTGGGGTCGAGTTTCAGTCTAACCGGAAATTAAAGTTTAAAAAATTAAACATTCATATAAGTTCATAGGTTTTAAGCATTGTCTGTTTTTACTGACTACTTTTCTCAGATAAAACTGAAGATATGATAGTGAAAAATAAGAATTAAATTAACATTTATAAAAAAATAAATAAATGTAAACTGAGCTCAACAATTGGATGACTGGTGGCAATTACAGCGCTAATAAAATGGTTATTTATTTAGAGTAAAAGGAAAAAAGCTGTAGGAATCAACAAAATCTTTTAGGAATACTGCTGATTACAAAAGTATACAATTTGTTCCCTAAAGGCTGCTATAATCAATCTTGTTCATACCTTGACGTATATGTTCTCCTTGGCACTAGTCTCATAGAACTCGACGCCCAGTTGTTCAGCCAGCTGCATGCCACGCTCGGTGCTAACTACGCGTTCTTCCTCCATATCACACTTGTTGCCAACCAGAATCACCTGTGCGTTGTCCCAAGAGTACGTCTTGATTTGTGTCACCCTGGAAAATAGGAGAATCGTGTTTTTAAGTTTTAGTATCCGTGTGATTATGATGATAGTAATGGGGGCCAGAACACGGGTATTGCATCGTAACCAAGGATACGTTAGCATGACAACTTGGAGGCGTTTGTCTAAGGGCCGGATTGGCCGAAAATTTTGGAAAACTTTTATATTTGTAAGCTAGTCTTAAAATTGCGTCGTTTTTCATATTTTTTTTCTTCCTTAGCAGTAGGATAGTATAGGTTGAGAAAAACAAAGTAGGTAGGTATATAATGTGGGTAGTAATTCATTGATAATGTTTAAACGATTTAGTTTTTTTTTATAATTAATACCAAAAAGGTTGTCCATAATCGTGTACTTAAGGTCGCGATAATGATTCTGCATCAATTTTCCTTCTATCTATACTTACAAAAAGTAGTCAAACTTACTTTTTGTAAGTAGTATATTTTACGTCAGAAAAAAAAATTGAGAATCCCATTGCAGCACCACCTACCGAGTTCAATTGTATTTTCAAACCATTCAGGAACCTACTTCAATATACACAAAAAATTAGATTTGAATCGGTCAAGCCATTTAGGAGGAGTCAGGTGACAAACAAACGTACGGGAGAATTATGTTTAAAAAAAATATTAACTTTCAAAATTTATTGGAGGTTTTAAGAAATTACAACACAAGGATAGTGTAGCTCAATTATTTTGTGAAGCGACCGATCCTAGCAAACAAGAAAAAGCCGCGTCAGATATTGAATGTAGTGCCATAACTTGATCCTGCGGAAATTGGGGAAAATCCGGAGCCGTCATATATTCTTTTATGGCCAACTTATTATTATAGAATCCATAAAAACGATGGCAGTCTATTTTGAGTGATGTCCTATTATTAAAGTAACAATGTTATTTTTGGAAAAAAAAAATGTGGCGTTGTATTCTTTATCGATTATTTAGAATATGGTTTCTCTCAGTTTCAAATTTATAACATGAAACATAAATGCTCAGAATAGGTTACTAATTATTACTGAATTGATTTCAGTTGTTTTTATAATCAAGATTTATTTAAGTATAAAATATTACCTATTTTGATAAATCTTAATTGCGTTACTAACGTGTTTGAGTGTGCGTCTACAATACTAATAAGATGCACTACCAATATAGTGCGTCGATTCCACCAACCTGCGTAGTACATAATTATTGACAGTCGATTTCCATATCATTTGTCTACAATAAAGGTAACTAATTTCTTAACAAAACACTCCTTTAAGTAACATTTCAGTGTTTGAATTATGATTGTAATTTAATTTTCTAATTAGGATGTGTAAAGGTGTGAATATTCTCATTACACATTGTATATAAAGTTAATGACTACATTAATATTTGTTGAATTAAATTAAATCTGATTGCTGGAACTAAATTATAATTGATGCGAAGCGAGAAAGGGTGTTGTAAGTTAATTCACCAAGTCAGTTAATCTCACTAGTATAATTAAAAAAAAAAATGCTTTGCAGCCATTTGCACATCGACACTTGACTCCTCGAGCGCCGATTGTACATACGTTGAAAAAAGCTTAATTGTCGTTTTGTACACACGTTTGTACATTTTTTTTAGCCGAAAATTTTGGTTTTTATATCTTTGTTTTTCATAGAATAATCCCGATAACTTTTTTTGCTTATTTTTTTTTGGTGATTTACGTAAAAACGCGCAATTACGTAATAATTATACCCCGGGGCACTCGAGGGGTTAAACATAGTTTTTGCATTTTTAATTAGATTGTTAAAGAACAAAAAATTTATAAGACATAGTTCTAACTTAAAATAATTTTGTAAGCTTTTAACCAAAAGTTCAATTGTCAAAAAAAAGAAAGAAACTGAAAAATTGAACGGGAATCGTTTGTCTTGGTATGGTCACGTAAAGAGGAGGGATGAAACGCAAGTTACTAAAAGAGTTATGAGTATACATGTGGATGCGTGGAGGAGGAGACCAAAGGAAAAGATGGATCGATTGCGTGAAGAGTGATATGAAAGATACGGAAGTTAGTGATAGCATGACGGTTGACAGGACAGAATGAAAGAAAAAAACGTGTTACGCCGACCCCTAATAAGACAGGACAAGGGCAGGAAGATGATGATGGATTGGAAAAAGAAACAATGAAATCGTAGAATTATACTAATATCTGCAAACAGCTTCACTCGCGTGAAAATAGAAGACTATTCTATGTACTATTCAAGGAAATGGTCCACGCATGTATCAAACCGAGTTTCACCTAAATCCTTTCAATACTTTCAGCGTGAAGGAGTAACAAATATAACATTTTTCTATACGATATTTTTAATATTTAATATCTAGACTTTAAAAGGTACTCATAAGTTTATTACGCATCCACGTGCGCCTCAAAGACATGTCAGCAAACCGTAGGGGCCCGGCAGGGTCGAAGCCTGCTGGGGCCAAGGGTCAACTTTCGAAAATGCAACGAAGGAACAAGAGTGGGTTAATTCTGTCCGTCTGTTTGTTATCTCTCCTCGTCCTAATGACAGAACGGATTCGGATGAAACTTGGCAAACCATCTTATGGAATAGGACATATTATTACAGGATACTTTTTACCCTGACATAATTTTCTTGTGACTTACCTATATGTGAGTCAAACCACTGGTAAAAACTATTCTACTATAGCTTACCAATCTTGGACGCTGTTGAAGCTCTCCTCATTAGTAATGTCGTACATTAGAATGAAGCCCATAGCTCCCCTGTAGTAAGCTGTGGTGATGGTGCGGTATCGCTCCTGTCCTGCAGTGTCCTGCAATAGAGAAGACCGTGCATTAATTAATTATTTAGTTGTCTCATATTATGACAGGACCTCAAAATTTTATAAAGTGAAGGGCAACGTTTGAAAACGAATGGTCATTGAAAATAAGATATTTAAGTGAAAATCATTCAAAAGTGTTTTAGTCTGTTTATTCCAGTTTACAAATGGGAAATCTTGGAAGAAACCTTTACTTGAAATTAAGATCTATGAGTTAAAAAAAAATATTAACAAAAAAATAATAAATCTGCCCCCTTAGCCAAGTTACGATCTTTTCGTTTGCGTCGAAGTAGGCCACGCTTCCGATTCCTTTGTTCTGACGTCATCTCAATGCTCAGTCAAGTGGCATTCGAGGCGTTCGACGCGAACGAAACGATCGTAACTTGACTAGGGGGGCAGGATAGATTAAGAATGTTAGTTATTAAGTTAATGTTTCTTCATTGGATATATAAAAGGCTATAATAATAATTCCAGCTACTATCACTATCTTCAGCGGGATCTACCACGATCGACGCCATCTTACTGTGTCAGATGTGCGTAGCTAATTCAGTGTCTGGGTTGAAAAAGCCGGATGCTATGGTTGGAGGCCTATATCTAGCCGTTAACAGTAACCAGTATAGCAGTGTTTAATAAAATTGTACTCGGCTATTTCAATCTATAGGGAAACCCCTTAAACGATTAGCAATAATGGCTTCCCCGCTTAATCTCTACCAAACAATTACTGACTGTAATTATATTGTGATTTAGGAAACACAATATCTACACATATTAGTTTTAGTTATTTACATTTCAGCCTAATAACAGTAATCAGTTTCAAACGAACGCTTTTAAATGTATAAGTCAATTTATTTTATACAATATGAAGCCTTGCGTAACATAGAATGCCTCAGAAATCATGACATTTTATTGTATTCTGCCTTACACAGTATCGAGTAATTACCGAGCGCCTTTTTTTCATCGTGTGTTTTCCGGAAAAAGACGCTCGGAAGATGTCATTACCGATCATGCGAGAGTTATCTTCACAAGAAGTATTTCTCATATATGTGCACAGCTGATTTATTACATGACTTACTTCTTTCTGTTTTAAGGTGGGAAATCATTTAATAAATCTTTCCAGCCAAGTAGCCAAGTTACGATCGTTTGCATCGAACGCCTCGAGTAGGCTAGACCTCCAATACCTTTGTTCTGACCACGTGACTGAGCGTTGAGGTGACGTCAGAACAAAGGAATCGGAGGCGTGGCCTACTCAAGGCGTTCGACGCAACCGAAACGATCGTAACTTGGCTAGGGAGGCAGCACCCCTAGCCAAGTTTATAATCTGCAATCGTTAACGCTAGTCGAAAACGAATCATATGTATGGGAATGACATTATCTCAACGTAAAGTCACGTTGTCAGAACAAACGAATAGAAAATTCGTAGTCAAGTTCACATCTTTTAAAATGATAGAATTAATGGTTATCTTTTCTACAATGTTCAACGCTACATCTTTTGTTATACAAACGCTACATTGTAAAACGAGCGGCCGACTGAAGCGCGTCAACATGGCTACCAACTTATCATTTTCTACAATTGCTGACACCGAGGCGTTACCGATTGGAGAACGGAATTCGACACGAAACGGTTGTAACTTGGCTAGGGGGGCTGGTGGAGCGAGAGCGAGTGTAAGAATTTTACTGATTAATACCCACATTTGTCCAGTTAGTTAACCTTTGCGATCGTTAGCATTCTTTAGTTACCCTTAGCGTTCCGTTCCGCGGTAACTCTTTCAAATCACGCAGCTTTGACAAGATTCATTACCTACTATTATTAGTGTAGATCTTACTGTATCACCAACACTAACTACCTTCTTATTTATTGAGTCGACGGCAATAGCTGTCAGGTAAATCACTGTAAGGGATAAGACCACCATTGTTTTAGGTGCTCAGCAAGGCACCGCTACCGCTAGGTCATTTCGGTTAGGGCTAGGTCCTAAAACGCAAAGGGCAACTGATGGAAACAAGTTTGGCTTAAAACGCCCACTCACAACCAGAGCGGGAGAAGTCATTGGATGATTCACCACTTTGAAAAAAGTTACAAAAATATCACAATCTTGAGAAAGAGTTGTGATATTTTTTTCCGACTGCGAGAAGGGTTATGTTTTTCATGTATAATAAAGTAGATACTCGTATTATATTATATGTATCTTATTTATTGCATTCGATACTCAGTTTTGCGATAATAGAGTAGTTTTAACTCTCAAACATCTACCTATCTGAAAATCGACCGGAGAGTTATCGATCATCGAATCGAATTTAATTTATAGGGTTATTCGTTCGAGAAACACAATTATCGTAAAGGACAAGAGTAAGGTCGTGCACGTTTCAACTTCTGGTGTTTCAGAAACGTCTCTGAGCCGGGAAATGAAAGGGCAAGGAGCGTCTAATTAGTAATGATCCTCTTAAGAGGTAGGGGCCAATTGAGGAAAACGGCTCAATGTGGCTCGTCCGGGATAGAACGTTTAAGTTTAACTGTTTTATTCTGTTGAATGGTTTATATTATTTTTTATACTTCTATTGTAAATTGAAAATCTGGTTATTTGTATTGAATCAATTAGATACTTCTGGGTGGAGCGAGAGATAGTGTCAGACTTTTACTGACTAAAAACCCACTCCTGTTCCTCCTTTGCCTTCATCCCGTGGCCCCGGGCTTCACTTTCACACTACCCGTGACCCCAGTAGGCTTCGTCCCTGCTGGGTCAGTACGCGCCGTGGAACAGTACGAGCCGTCGACGACTTGGGCTCGGTCCGGACGGTTACCGGACGGTCGGACGGCGAACCACCCATTGCTTGCCGTCCACAAGCCCGCGCCTACGGTGGCCGGAAATCGGGATCGGCATCCCGGCGGCGTTCAGGGCGTAAGGACCGCAAGACCAAGACATTGGACTCCTTTTTGTATATGTGGTATGTTTTCGTTTGACATTCACGCAGGCGAACTCGCTGGCAGATGCTAGTCGCATTACATTTTATCCCTGAAAGTGACTGCTCATTAAAAGCGCTCGTTAATTAACCGTGGTTTGCTGTTTTAACCGCGCCATTAATTTTGTACAATAATAATTTAGTATTTTCTTTTTAAATAGGTAGTAAAAATTGGCATTTTTAAATAAGATTCGTTATTTTGTCTATCGTAGAAATAATTAATAACACCAGTTAAATACGCATCATTTACGAGTAGGTACTACTAGATTTTTTGTAGTTTTCCATATAATACAGTGGGACTTTATTCAAGTAAAACAGACAGCTATCATCCATAAAACCCTTTGTGATACGATCAAGTTTATCAAATATATCCTATTATTGTGGGAAAATCCTTATGGATACTATCCATCTGAGGAGATGGAGCGTTAAGTTGGATACAATAGATATTCCTTCTGTTTGTTTACATGGAGTGGGCTCTGCAGCTTCAACTATGGATGTCACAAATTTTTAGGACTGTTTTCATTTTTAAGATTTTATATGTAATTATTAAAAATATTTATTCATTAATTCAAAAAAGGAACAGATTTTATATACATCAATGATTGCATCTCCGCTTACCATCAGGTGGGATCGCAGTCAAGCACTGGTTTATATCAATTAAAAAAAAAAAAAAAAAATCGTAACACGCTAAAATGCTCCAAGCTATCACGTGATCTTGATTACGTCACAACGTGATTTTGATCACGTTCTGACCTCTGTTAAAATGTTAGTCAAACGGGTTTATCAAAGATTATTAACAAATATGACAGTTTAACAACTGATTCCTGGGTATTTTACTTACAAAATATGACTTTACGAATTCTAATATTCCCTTCTGTGGTATAAATATAACTTTTTATATATTTGCGATTCATGTCAACATCCCTATTTGCGATCGTTTACGCTTCAACAGAGTCAGTTACAATGTGGGGCCTGTCAAACGCACATTCTTATGTTTACCGATAAAATAGTCACTGTTGACTATTGCAACAAAAAATCTATCGTCAATGCGGGCCCTGTACACTCTCGTCTATGGTATCAGAACCCCTTAAAATGTTTGAGTGGATTATTTCTGATTCACATAGAATTTTCATTAACATCCAAGATCTCTAGATTTTGAATTCTCTAGATTATTTTTTATATTGTTCAAAATGACTGAGGGTTCCGTACAAACTTACCTATGAAGACATTTCAATTCCCGAATTCGGTTACGAAGATTTTTCCGAATCGAAAAAAACGTTTTCTTTTGTGACGTAACTACAAATTTACAGTTTTCAAATTTTTGCTATGAGATCTTGCTTCAAGACGAAAGACAGACGCAAACTCCATACATACTTAGGCCTGACTGGTTCCAGGGCTAAAATTTGGCCATAAACTAGAGCATATAGGAAGGTTTCACGAGCCCAAGTTTCACTGTTCTCAGCATTGGCCAAATTGGTAAAATCAGGCAATGTTTACATTTTAGGTTTTTAAATTAAAAAAATGGTTTCCACTAAATCAATTACGTTCTTAGGATACGCTCTAATGTCATAATGACATCATTTTTGAAGTTAGTGAAAAATAGAAATCTATTTATTTTCTCCATTTTGCCAATGCTAATGAGGCTAAGATTTAAATGGGTTAATTAAACATAATAGATGATTTTTTTAGTACATATTTCATTCGTGGAACGGTCAAGCCCAGAAACGGGTTTCTCCTTTCAGGATTCTAGGTCAACTAAAAGTACC
This sequence comes from Mythimna vitellina, assembly GCA_949316375.1. Taxonomy (NCBI): domain Eukaryota; kingdom Metazoa; phylum Arthropoda; class Insecta; order Lepidoptera; family Noctuidae; genus Mythimna; species Mythimna vitellina. The sequence continues at coordinate 15,719,505 of OX438688.1, forward strand.
CTATGAATTTTGATTCCCTTGAGAATGTCGAAATACACGTATTTTGGCGACATAAACGGCCGTATCTTTTTTTCGTTAACTCAGAATTTTGATTTTTTTTCACAACTTCAAGGAACCGAAGACTTGAGTAGGAGTAGGACCTCCACGCGCTCCCGAGATAAAGGGATTTGACAGACAGACATATAGAAGGACCACAAAGTGATTCTTTTATATGGGTTCCGTTTTTTCCTTTTGAGGTACGGAATATTAAAAATGATGAAAGGCATCCATGAACTCCATTTAAAAGAGTTTTTGTTCGGTTTTTTATCAAAAGCTACGTCTTGGAATAAGCAAAATAGCTTTCGATTTTTGGCTAGCTGACCGTCTCCGTACATTTCAAAGTTCCTTCTAAATGATTATCTAGATATAAATGCTTTGAGTTTCAGTTACTCACCCATATCTGTAGTTTGACGCGTTTGTCATGGCGGAAGACAGTCTTCACCTTGAAGTCGATTCCCACGGTGGACACGAAGGCTGAAGTGAACGAATCGTCCGCGTAGCGGAACAAGAAGCTGAAATTGTTAATGGATGATTGAGTTTTAGAATAAATAGAATTGAATTAAATTGATCTTTATCAACGATAACCGAATAACAACAACCGATTACAAAAATAACAACAACAACAACTGATCACAAAAAATAACAACAACACTGGACAACCGGATCGGTAGAATCGGTACCAATAAACATACAGGCCAGCGTGTTTCGCCGGTGTAGTATATACCCCGGCGAAGAACGGAGTATTAGCTGGCATTGCACGGTGTACCACCGGTGGCCACGTCACACTAGACTAGGTTTATTATAAGCCTATAATAATAACACAATCAGCTTTTTAATGTTCGCACTGTTGGAACTCAGACTTCCTTTCTAGGAGACGGAATGGGCAGTAATCCACCACGCGGGCCCAGTGCGGGTTGGTGAATGTTACATGTGTTCGAATTTTTTTTTTTTGGTTCTAGGACATGCCGGTTCCTCACGATGTTTTCCTTCACCGTTTTGAGAGCAGTGGTGATGAAATAAATTACACAAAATACTTATCCATACTCTGTGTAAGACAAGGTAGTGATCGATGAAACACAAACAAAACAGTTAACCTTGTAATAGGATTATGAGCTTGTTAGAAAGAGAGAGAATGCATAATTTACGCATATAAGAATATGCAAAAATTAAACATTCTCTCTCTCTCGCTTGGCAAGACTTACTTTATGAGGCGGTGATGTGCTATCGGTAGCCTCATGAAGACTTGCCTAGTAGGATACCAAATACCTACTAATGAGGTGTCGGGTATTAAACGTGTTAAATCTGATTGTATACCAAGAGCTCTTGGTAGAATCAGCCCAGTCAGGCGTACCTTGAAGTATATTTTGATACTAGTGCACATTCTTCCTAATAGAAACTATAATTGTATAAAACAAGCTTCCGTTAGCGGCTTCGCTCGCGTCAAAGTAGAAAATAATTCCAATGTATCATAGTCCCCGGAATTTCTATTTGCCACTCTAGGACTTGGTCTACCCGGGTACCAAACTTCATTCAAATCCATTTTGCCGTCAAGAAGTAACAAATATGCACATACACACATGCAAACGAACTTTTGCATTTATATTTTTATTATTTACACACACACACATGCATACGAACTTTTGCCTTTATAACGTTGTTTATCCCCTCGAGCGTCGATTGTTCACAAGTCTGTACAACTTGAGTGACCTTGAAAAATGCTTAATTGTCGTTTTGTAAAAAAACTTTTTCTGGATTTTTCTTGATAGAGATAGGAAAATCAAAGATAAAATGACCGACTGACGCTCTTGGCGAGATGCGGTAATTACAGGTCATCATCATCATTATTTATCCGTTTGCCATATTGTAATTCAATTTAATACACTATAATTCAATTTTGACTTTAATATATTTCTGGAATGTTATGTATTTTTTTTTGTACTGTGTTTTTTGTTGTTATTACTGATATCGTTATTTTTTTTCCTTTTATATTTCATCCGTTGAAATTAATTACCAAATATTATGTGTTTTTAAATCAAATGTTTTATGTTAATGTAGTGATTATGTTAGTGTTTGTCTCTAAGTGTTGCAGCACTAGAATAGTGTTACGAAATGTATTTGTAAATTCCTAGTGCTTGTAATGTTGACGATCCTAATAAATAAATAATTATATCATCAGTCAAAAAATGTCCACTGTTGGGTATTGGCCCAAGTATCGCCACAACGATCGGTCCGCTATTATAGGTAAAAGCTTTAATTGTTGGTATTTGGTAAGACAACTGAGTGTGTCAGATCAGTCTTCGAAAAAGATTCCTATGAATCAAGTGAACTGGACCTACGAGTATTTGGCACAGCCGTGAGACACACGATGTAGTAGTTTTTATTTTTATTTTTTAGCGTAAGTTTCTACATAAGAACTTGTAGTAGTTAGTATGTTTCTTTCTTGAGGTGTGTCACAACCTACTTAAAATGGTAAGCCAAGACAGATAAAGACGCCACAGGCAATACAAAACTATTAGCTAATTAGGATTACCAGCAACACGCTAAGGAGTACGCCAATGTACTTCAATCGATAACTCTTTCTGTTCAATAAATAGCAAAACATCACTTTATATTTACTTTATTTACGTTTCTTTTTAAAAATACGAAAGTAATTACTAGCAAACTAATAAAAGTGACCTTAAAGTCTTAGCGGTTCCGCCATATTTTAAAACTTTCGAGTCCGATAAGCGTACCCATACTTTTCAGGAATGGTCCGACGGGAATAAAAACGTGATAGCTGTTAGTACGTGTCTATATAGGTATATAGGCTTCGTTGAAACAATAGGAGCGGGAAGAGGGATATCAAAAGAATCCCTTCAATCCCCAAGCGTTTCTACTTGGGTGGTACAAAAATGGGCTGTATCGTTCGAAAGAGTTACCGTGACCCAAAGCAATAGATGACTGAAGAAGCATAGATAGATTTTAGACAGTAAAAATCTGACACTTTAGGTAGTGTCAGATTTTTACTGTCTAAAACCTATCTATGCTTCACCCAGGGAAGAAGGAGTTTGATGATTTCCGATGTCAAAAAAGGGCGGTAAAATGTTATAATAATAATAATTATTATTCGTTCCGCATGACGAGAACCTCATGAAAGCCGAGAAAGATAAACAAATCAAGTATATTGAATTGGCTCGCGAGGTTGTTGACATGTGGGATGTGGACTCAGCGATCATTGTACCGATAGTCGTGTCAGTCAATGGCTTAATAGCCAAGAGCCTCGAGCAACACCTTAGGAGGCTCGCGTTAGGCGGCTGAATCAAGGGCTTGATTCAGAAAGCGGTACTCCTGGACACGGCTCGTATTGTTAGGTTAGGTTAGGTGCTCCAGAGAAAGAAACCTTCTTTCTCTGGAGCACTGACCGGCGGTAGCTTGGACCCTGTTTCCGATACCGATGGGATACTATTTCTTATATTTTTAATTATATTTTTATCGCTACGTTTAAAAAGTATTTAAAAATATAATTTATATGTATTTACAATTAATAAAGGAAAATAATAATAATAAACACTTTATTTCTGATCATGGTGTCTAATTTGTTAGTAATAATATTCTTATAGACTAGTATTGTGTAGCGCCATTCCACGACAAATGGCGGAACAATGATTGACGTAGCCACAGTCCAGCCGACTAGCGAACATGCTAAGGATGCTGTTGGCGCTGCCCCGCACTCTACGCACCAGAGAAGCGCATACATTACGCATCGTAGTGTAAAAGCAGTCGACGCGATGTTCAGCAAACATCCCTGATGCACTACAGAATTACCGCAGCCCCATCAGCATCAGGTACGCATTATTAAGTTATGAGTCCTCTATACGTTATTTTTGAAAGCGGCTATTTTTAGAAGACCCTATTTTTAAATGAAATACTAAAACAAAAGCCACAAATAGAAATAATTAAGTATTATATTTATTCCCGTTCCCAGGTTTGAGATTTACGTAATCCAATTCCTATGTAAATCTCACACAGATAATTTTCAAAGTAAAAATAGAAAGTATGAAAAATGTTATGAAACACGTTGTTTTTATGTTAATGAAACTGAGTTCACACTTCTATTATAAGGTATCTAAGTGCTAAGTCAGATACATGTATATAGCTTATCTTTGTTTACATCATTGAACACTGTTTTTATATTATGCTTCTGAAGGGCCAGCTGAATGGGTATTCCTTTGTAAGATACATATGTATAATGTCGAATTTTCTAACTATTTTTCTTTCTCTAGATTATAAATGCAAACGTGCATTTGCATTTACAATCTATCTGTAATGCACCTAACCCTGTCTGGCTGCCTGTTACATCTTTATGTCTTAACTACTGAACGGATTTGGATGAAACTTGGCACACGGGAAAACCTTGTCCTAGCATAGCATATAAGATAGTTTTATCCCATAACTTTTAATATAACTTTTACGCGTACGTAGTCACTGACAGAAACTAATATTTGTATATACAGAATAATAGAACTAAATTTACCTAGTTTTTCCTACGGAACTGTTTCCTATGATGAGCAACTTGAACATGTAGTCGAAGTTCTGATCCGCCGCATCCTTTTGCCATTTTGCTTCTCCAGTCATCTGTCGTAAAAAACAATTGATTTATTTCAATACTAACATCCTCATAACAATTAAAATTATTGATTACAACTACATCAACCTCATCCTCTACTTCAACACTATTGTTATTCGAATGTTCGTGAATAGTCTCCATTATAGCACAATTTAATAAATTAAAAAAACGTTGTCACCACTAACACCGCCACATCGCTTTAATGCACTAACAAATATATCGCAAATGCAAAACACGATACGTTTCCCATACGTAGTATTGATTAGCAAAACTCGACTTTGCTACAATAGGTACTAACAAGCAAGTAAGCCCACATTAGCTTAACATCGTTCCGAGTCATCGAAAAGTCTTATCAGTAATTTCCATGAAATGCAAAATCAAACTTAATTTCGTTTGGAATACCGTTTGTTTTAGTTCGGTGGTTACTATTAAATTATTCAAAACCGGGAAACAAAAATGACTTTTAGATAATGCCACCGTATCGTCACATCCTACAGATAGGGCAATTTTAGTGTATCCTAGACACAGGCACGAGAGATAAGCAGAATACAGAATTGGTATATTGTGTTATGTAAGTAAGCTGTAAATAAATTTAAAAAATATATATAAATAAGTGCTGGCAGCTTGGATCGTGGTTTCAAGTACACTAATTGGCTGACTGTGCCAATTAGCACTGTAGAAAATCAGGACGCACTGGAATAAACCACAAATAAAAAGAACACGATCTCAAAGTAGAATGCAGGAACCCGGCAGAGGATAGACAGTAGCTGATTAAATTAATTTCAATTTTCAAGCTCTGTAAGAAACTCGAAAAAGGTTGGAAGACAGTGTGAACATTTATAATTCAAGGATATTCAGCATGGTTACGCCGTTCAATGTGGTGTGAAGCTGTAATATTCAAATAAGTGTAAGTACGTTCGACTCAAGACGGGGTCGGCGTCAACTGGCCTATATCAAGATGATTTCATCTACGTCTATTAACTCCCCGTTATGACATCAATAAGATGACGCGTGGGTGGTCCTTTGTACGCTCTTCAATTAAAGCCTTCTTGTCCCATAAAAGTCAACAAAACATAATTGCAAGACTGTCCTAAATAAAGGGAGTGGTAGATAAGTTACATCCTATCTTAATACAAATAAAGTTACCTATATAACTGCAGTTTTATAAATCCCATAGAATATGTAATCACTAGGTCACCTAGTTTCCAAGATACACGAAGAACATAATATTCCTACCGACGGGAAACGCGAGGAAAATGTAGTCAATAACAAATATCGCGAATAATCTAGAACAAATTTCCTCGAGCATACTTCAACGAGATAAATTCAGATTCCACATTGAAAGTTTGTAAAAGCAACTTGGAGGAATATACCCGTAGTAGGCACGAGTATGTAGGTATGTGGGCAACCATAGATATTTTATTCACAGGTTTTACTCCGTGGTTGAAGGGCATAAATTCATGATGTGTTAATACCATTTGTAGTCACTTGTGGTAGTAAAATCGAGTATATTTTATGTCCGTATGTAGGTTTGTACGATACTTAGGTAGGTAGTTACAATGTTAATTGATTCTTGGGAAAACCCACCCTTTTATTAATCGTGGGTGTCTCCCCTAAGGTCTTGTTATAATTGATGGTTTTTTTTAAAGGAGCGAAGCATCGACATACATATTTTACTGATAATGACACGCCTATACTGGTGGGTGATAAAAATCTGGATGTATTATCATGACCTACAGTCTGTGTGCAAATTGCTGTGAACCTGACAATAGTCCCGACATTTTATTAAAAAGATTACAGAGTACAAGAAAAAATTAACTTAATTTATTGATATTACATTTACATACTCGCATAATGAAAATATTAGTAGTAAAATAAAGTGTTACAATACAAAATAAAAATGCCTTTAAATAAACCTGGCTTTCAATAGACTGAAGCGTAAGGTGGTGCATTAACTGGAGCGAAGTTGTAAAGTGCGAGACAACCAATAAGAAAAGTTACGACACTGCTTGCTAAACTTCCAGTAGATTTTAATACTTTTTGAGAACTATACATTCAAGATATTAAAGGACAGTAAAGAATAGTGACGTAAACACCCTGATTTATTGTCACCATCTAAATAAAATTTACTCAAGAAAGAAGAAGAAAAAACAGCTGATCAGTACATTTATATTAGCATATCTTGACAAAATCGAGGGATTAGCAGGTTTTAGTATTTATCTTTTTGAGTTGATTGTGACACTTAACGTCTGAATTTTATTCGGAATATGATAAAAATCAGTGTGTATAAGAACTTTATTCTTGGAAATAAGTAACATGCGTTTGTCATTCGATCTTCAACAGGGTTCTTCTAATGAGGGTCGTTCGCAGTTTCCTTTATCTGAAAACATCGGCTAGTTATCATATTATATTACTTGCTTCAAGGAATAACGCCTATAAATATCTTAATGACCCATTTTCCTTAGTGACCGAGCAATTTACACTTGCTATAAACATTTAGAAATAAAACATACGTTTTTATTCTACATGATTATTTATTCAATGATTTAATAGGCTAGTTTTTTTAGATACGTTGTTTTTTAACTGTGTTTCATTTGTAGAAAACACATTTACCTAAGACCTGAAACTGAAAAGAAAGATAGGTAGGACTGTGAGTCTTAGAACTGGTTTAAGCAAATTTGATTTGATCAATCAACTTCGTTAGAATATCCGAACAGAATATGAGTCTCATTTATTTGGATGATGAGAATAACAGAGAATAAATTATGCCACAGATACAAAATAAATTGCGTTTGCTCTGTGCTAAGACTGCGAGGTCTTGAGATTTATACGCCTACGTGTTTTATGCCTAAAGGGTGTTTTTGCTCCCGTGGGATGATTTCTTTCAAGAGAATATAAATCTAGTGATTTTTATTTACCTTGTTTACATGTATTATACATGCAATAACTACTGAGTTATTTTGTACTAGATATATTTTATAAGACTCTGTGGTACTGAAAGATTACAAATATGTATTTAAAAAAAGTTTTACCTGTTCTCGTAAAAGCTGAACTATGCAATAGCATTAATCAATTCAATACATAAAACCAATGACACAGATTGCTGAGTGATAACAGTGAAAAGTATAACAAATATCAATACACACCTTTTATCAGTCTTCACGTATCTACCCGAATAGGGACGTCAGGGGCGCCTATCACTATTATTTTTATCGGTCGAACGATTCCAAGCTACTTTAGAGAGACACGTCGGGGTGGCTATCTCCTTTTACAATCACACCACGCAACAACAGTGGGTGCACCTTGTACTTTTATCGATTTTTCTCCGCTCTTTCCCAAGCAATGCAACACTCGATTATCTTTCTAAAACAATATGAACAAACACCCTCAACCGCCGTGCCACCAGGTTTGTCGATTTGAAACATACAAAATCGATAATTCGGTAATGTTATTTCGTAACTCACTGTTTTAATCGTCGACACTATCGTGAACTGAACGTGACCTCCTTCTGTTTCATTAACTTTGTAACTGTGCGTTTAGAAGTCCTTTTTTTTTACTTAATTGTTTAAAAAAGTAACCCCTAATATAGGGATGTGCTGTGTTTCGCGCTTACAGCTGTTACGAGCTCCCTCTTCTATTGAAATGGGAATGGGATGGAAAGCCAAAATGGCGGGCAGTTGCGCGCGCACTCTGCCCGCGCAGCCTGTCAAAACTCTACTACACACAAACAAATCTGTCTTTATTGCCCACCAATATGAAATATGAATCACAATATAATATACAAATATAAGATGTTTATGATTATCAAGATGAGATAAAAAAACTTTGCAACCTCTTGTTTTGAAGTTTAATTGAATTTAGGAGATTTTGGGCTTTTCGTCGTGAATAAATCAAAGCGTGGAAGAGGTAGCGCCCCAGAACGTTACTTGTATGTCTTGTTACAATACAAGCAAAAAAACGTTGTAGGTACTTATTTTACATAAGCACAAAGCTGTCCACGCGATGTTGCCAGGCTATTTTTGGATCACAAGCCTCCCAGTCTTGACAGTTATTCGATTTATCTCCACTTCTCTCGTAAGTTTGGGTAAGAGACGCTTACAAGGATATTCTGACCATATTTACATATTTTGTACGGCGGGGAAGTGTCTCGTTAATCTTTGACATTGTATCGCAATGTAATTTTGCGAATACTTTCAAAGGTGATGTAAAAATGTGAACGAATTATATGCAAGGCTTGGGAGAGAATTTTCTGACGTGGAACCCTTGTAAAGAGCCTTGACCTCTGCGTGACCCAATTACCTACATTGTGGTTCATACATTGATCATGCACTTCGGGTATCTGGTTGCTTAGTAAATCTTTAAATATAATTTCACACTGCTCATGTAGGCAGACTCAAAGTTTATTTTTAATAAATTCAAACTGCATAATTTAAGGTTTGGGAGAAGTTACAACTGAAGCTTGAGAAATTGCTACTTTGGTCTCTAGAGGTGGTTGGGATACTAGAACAAATATGTAATGTGAAAAAGCACGTAAAAAGATTGAACGCTAAACCACAGGACCAAGGCTAGACAACTTTATTGATTTTGAACACTTCTATCAAACAAATATATATGTTAAGTATGCAGTACATAATAATTACGTCGATCGGCTACAACTAACACGACAAAGACGCTACAGCATTTTTTTTACTTTTGATAGTTGGGCAAAGTGATATTTTAACTAAATAAAGTTTTATTTAATTACAAAACCAATGTGGTCCTTGTGTCCACCATTATCCATTTTCCCATTATTTTTTTGAGGTTTTGAGAGTGAGAGGTAGAGTCGGACTTATACTGACTAAAACTAACCTGTGATCCTTCAATTGCTCTTTGCGAGGGTCACAATAACTCTTCCGATAATTTCACAGCCCACTACCATCAATCACTGATTAAAATCATAATTATTAGATATACAAAGATTAAACTTTGAGACTTCAATAAGTTTTAAAGTTTAGTCTTTGTATATCTAATAATTTTGTGTATTTATCTATTTGATTAGTTATATATTATTTATATATAAATAGTACACTATGAACTACCTACGTATCTTTTCTCCTTCGCTGTCAAATTCATCCAAATGTGGCCTGTTAAAAATCGCTTTTAGCGATAAGACCGCCCATTGTTACACCCTACTAATTTTAAGCTCCTACTGTCCGGTAACAGTCCGGACCGAGCCCAAGTCGTCGACAGCGCATACTGATCCACGCGCGCCTCAAGGAGATGTCAGCAAACCGTAGGGGCCCAGCAAGGTCTACTGGAGCCAAGGGTCTGCTTCTGAAAGGAAGACTCGGCCCTGGTACGAAAGGCAACGAAGGAACAGGAGTGGGTTTTTAGTCAGTAAAAGTCTGACACTATCTGCCGCTCCGCCCAAGAGCGGGGACAAGACATACGTCTTTGGATAATTTTCCAACCAAAAAAAAGCTCCTATTGTAATTTTTAATGGCGTACAATAAAGAATATATTATATTTCTCTATCTATCTGTCAATAGAATGCTCCAACTTTTCAATAAATTTTAATTGAAAGACAAAACAACTGAACCTCGGCAAGAATAAACAATCCGAGCCAACCCTTTCCTATTACGTCATGTGACAGTCGCAGACAGAAAGGAAATAAACCGGCAGCATCCATTTGTATGCTTATATTGTCATGTAACCAACAATCCCCGATTACTTATCTTGTTTGACTGTGGAATATTGGTTTACATGCTTAGATGGTGTAACTTTTGTTCGTCTTACATTTTGGTACAAACTTCAACTTACATTTATTTTTGTTTACTAGTGGCCCTCAACAACACATACATATCATGGACATATGATATTTTGTGTAGTCTTGGACATAAACACTATTTATGTCAATAACAGACGTATCCAATACATAGGCGTGAAGGACGATCGACATTCTAAAACCCCAACCGCCGGGATCCGACCCCGACTTTCTGACGACTGTATCCCTTGTACAGCTCCGCCTCTCTAGCCTATGGTGTCTAGCGTACTGGCGCCGTGCGAATTGCACGCGTTGCACAGTACCGTAATTTCCAGCGACCACCAGTACACCTGGCGCCGGGCACGTCCTGGACGGACTCGGAGCACTTCCTTGTTGCAGATTTGCGACATGGCCTGGAACCACTTCGCCTCAACGTTGATGTCGATAGACCTGTCCGGTGCTTGCACCCGGTTCTATACCCTCGCGGCTTTCAGGAGGAGCTCCCGGTTCAACTGCTTTAGTGCCCACCGCGGACGACACGGGGTCTGTTGGACCAGAGTGATCGAGGTCTGGGCGGAGACGTCAAAGCGGATTTACCGGTGGTCTGAGAACGTCTCCAACCCCTCCATGACGCGCCAGTCAACAACACGCTGACAGAGCAGGGCTGGCGAACCCCAAGCCAAGTTCTTGCCCCACCAAACCCTACTGGGGCCATGGGTTGCCTTCTGAAAGGGAAACCCGTGGTCCTGGAACGCAAAAGGCAAGTGACGGAACATTGGTGTGGTTTTAGTCAGTATGCCCTAGACCAGGAGAAGTCATTAGATGATTTTCCAGCTAAAAAAAAAGGTTCAAGTACATGATTTGTTTTTAGGGTATTAAATCTTTAAATAACTTGATTTGCTCTGGGTGTGACGAGAACCCGTCCATGTTCCTCCAATTGTCCTTTGCATTTTAAGGTCACGGTAACTCTTTAAAATAATCTTGCTACCCTGGAATCTGTATCTGCTTAATTTTATAATGGTGTGGGGCTGACACCATTAATAAAATACGTTCACAAGACATTCACTTGCTGTGCCGTTCTGCACAACTATTTCACCTACCAGGTTTTATACGAGACCAATTTAATCAATCAAAAAAATTAATCAATTTTAATGATATTATAAAGTGTCCATTCTCCTCTTTGTGTCGTTTATCCTCAATGGTCGTAACCTCGACAAATAATTTTCTCGTGGGCTATATTTTGCCATGTTGTCCTATCATTGGCGATGTGAATGGCGTCGCAGACTGTGGTCTCCAGTGTAGCTAGGATTTGATTAGACCAACGTATCAGACTCCTGCCCCTGGGTCTTTTTCCATCTACTATTCCTGTCAGTAGCAACTTTTCCAGGTTATCATCTCTTTTTCTGGCAATGTGGCCAAAGATATCAAAGAATCTTCTCTGGCATATGGTGGTGAGCCTCTTGTGTGACTTGAGTTTGACAATTATGGAGTTGTTGGTCCGATGCTCTGTCCAGTGGATTCTAAGCATTTATGGCGTTCTAGGCATTAGCGATCAGCTTTTTTAAGGGTCCAGGTCTCTGCACCATACAGGAAGATGGATATATATGAGTTAATATGAGGGTGGTGATGAGCTTTCTCTTGGTCTTACGCGAGATGTTCATGTCAGTCCAGGCGCGATTCAGGTGTGACATGGCGCTCTTTGCCATCCCAATACGTCTTTTTATGTCCTGCTCACTTGACCCATTGTTTGTTATGGTAGAGCCCAGGTAGACAAACTCGTCTAATGTGTCCAGGCTTAGTGTGCCGTGGTGCTTATTTGCCGTTCTTCTCCATGAAGACCTAGTTTACGAAAGGGCAACTAGACTGTCCATTAATTGGCAAGCCTATTTGAAATAAACACCAGGTCTTGTCTAGCTGTGATTTTCTTCATAAAACCCTTTCCTTATACATATAGTCGTAGGAACTTTGATACACAGTTTTAAATAATTAATAAAACGTAATAATTTCTATTCAACGAGTATATTTATAGAATGACAAATTGAATAAATAACACCGTTACTCGGTGACGTAACGAGTATGTGTCACGCCTCTGCGGCTCTGCCACAATTAAAGGAGCTGGAAGTAATTGGTCCAAGTGTCGAATCCAAATAAGCCCGCTGTCAGTCTTTATTTCATAGTGTAGATAGGTTTTCTAATTTGCGAGATATAGTTCTGAATTCCCATTTCTTTCCAGCTTGCACTGAATGTCCAGAAGCAAATTTCATTAAACCTTAGGAAACTTGTAAGTCAGTATTACGATTCCTACTTCTCATTTCTTTCGAAAGTATTTTTATCATACCGTGTAATTTTGTCCTAATTTCTCTTCAAAACATGAGGACAAACGGGGAAACACCAGAAGGTCCAGGCTTTGCCCTGAGATCAACCTCATTAAGAGCGAATTTTTTGATAAATTCAAAGTACCAATCGATGTTGAAAACAAAAAAAATCGACATAGAATACGACACAGGAGCGAGACTTCGAGACCTGTAGGAGGCCAGAGGACCATGAAGAAGTGAATTTAACATAAATTGATGACATTCGGTAAGCCATGTTATTTTCCGGGATAAAAATTGACATCTGTATTAAACCAGGATATAAACTGAACTCAAGTAATGACATGTCTACCCACAAATATTATAAACCAACTTATAAAATCCTTTTTTTTTGGCCTCTGGTCATTTTGTTCTATAAACCTGATTGCTCAGAAACTTCGAATTCCTTTAAATCACAGCTGTATAGGTCGATATGCTATTGCTAAATGGGAACCAACTATGTGTATACTAAAACCAATTTAAGTCCGTTTAACTTTTTCTCGTAATTGAGTCTCAAACGTCTTGAGAAACTTCTGATTTGTATCAAAGTATTTGAACTTCGACGACAAACGTGACATAGAACGCAAATATAAACGTAGCTAGCATTAAGATAAAAAAACCGGTCAACTCGGTTTCGGACTCGCACTGATGGTTCCGTACAAACTTACTTTTGTAAGTCCGAATGAAGTCTCAAAGATTTTTGGAATCGCAGAAAAGTAATTATTTTATAATGTACTTTACGGTTTTCATTTAGGTTCTTGTATTACGATACCTTGCTTCTTGCCAAATTTCAGGATTTTATACTTTATTCACTTCTGCATTAGACAAAACTTTTTACAAACAAAAATAACCGAATTCACAAAAAAAAAAAAACTAAAATAATCAAAATAACTTTAATTTCGGAAGTCGGTGTTTATCAGTATTGTGTGTTTTTTACTTTACACCGATTTCAGTGTTGAAGTGTTATTTTTAGTGAAAAAAAAACACGCGATCAGAGTATAGGTCAACGGGAAGTACCCTATAGGATCTGATTCCCTTGCAGGTGTCAAAATATGCGCCTATATAAATACAGGATGAACGACCTTATCTTGAGATTCAATTAAAATTTGTTGAAAAGTTGAAGCGTTCTATTGACAGATAGATAGAGAAATATAATATATTCTTTATTATACGCCATTAAAAATAACAGTAGGAGCCTTTTTTTTGGTATGAAAATCATCTTATGCTGACATCCCCCGCTCTTGGGCGGAGCGGGAGATAGTATCAGAGTCTTACTGACTAAAAACTCATTCCTGTTCCTTCGTTGCCTTTCGTACCAGGGCCGAGTCTTCCTTTCAGAACCAGACTCTTGGCCCCAGTAGGCTTCGACCCTGCTGGGACCCTACGATTTACTGACATCTCCTTGAGGCGCGCGTGGAACAGTACGCGACGTCGACGACTTACTGAACCGACTTACGAAGCCTACTGGGGCCACGGGTAGTGTGAAAGCGAAACCCGGGACCCTGGGACGAAGGCAACAAAGGAACAGGAGTGGGTTTTTAGTCAGTAAAAGTCTGACACTATCTCCCGTTCCGCCCAAGAGCGGGGGATGTCATAAGATGATTTTCCCACCCAATAAAAAGAGAGAGAAGGGGTCCGTTTTTGCTGACTAAGGTACGGAATCCTAAAAGTGTGCCACATCAAAAGCGGTTAATATAAATTAAATCAGCTAGATCTAATAGATATCAAACATTTTTTAGTGGCTTCGCTTGAACCTCGGAAATTTTACTTTTCACATTTTTCAATTCCCACTAGACCAAATTCTGGTAGTCCGCAGACAATGTTGCGGGCAGAAGCTAGTATGTTATAAACAGAAGTATATTCTATTGTAGTTAGATGAGTATTCAAACAAATTGTCAAAAACGAGCCCTTGGTTTTCCACCGCCAACCTCCTTGTAAAAAATGTTTGAATGAGCCACCCGTAAACGGTTCCGTGCTCAGGAAATAATTAACTAAGAACTCTTTTGAGAGGACCCAGTTAAGGATTGTTAAATATTTCGAGTGGAAAACATAAAAAATTGTTTCTTTATTGCATATAGGGACCAAGACGAACGAAGAAGTGTGTGTAAGAGATGGCGCTAGACAACCTATATAGCTCTGTCTCTTACCCACACTGTAATAAGAATGAAACAATCTTACTTTGAACGTCATGGTAACCCCGCTAGTATAACTTTACAAGGCTATCATAGTGATTATGCTGCTACCATGTTTGAATGAAGTCAAGTAGGTCTAGGACGAAAAGGGCAAATGGACGGGCATAGGAGGGTCTTGTCAGTAACAGTCTGATACGCCTTTTCGCTCTACCCTAGAGCGCGAGGAGTTATTTGATAATTCTCCACTTCAAAAGTAAAAATCCTCTTGACTGTAGTATTATAGTTTAATGTGAAATTTTATTCGTTTGGAAGTTTGGTAATCAAGCATGCCTGTCATTCAGCGGATTTAGATGACACTCCTTCCGATTCCGATGAGGAAAGGAAAATGACTGATTCTATGACCTAATCTCTCAAGGTCATTGTTGACTTTGGGCACGCCACAATTATGGCGGTAAATCCTCTCCTTGAGGAGTAGCTGGAAAGACAACACAGCGTCCTTACCTTCCGCATGACGCAGGTCCTCACCGGACATGGTAAGGTCGGGAGGTTTCTGCATCGGATTCATGCGGAAGAAACGCCTGGGTGTCACCATTGTGTGGACCGCCCGGAGGACACGATGGAGCACACGATAGAGGTGTGCCCCGTTTGAGCAGAGCCCCGCCGTTTCCTCGTGGGCCGCCGTGTCCTCGTGGATCGGCGGCAGCGATCTCTCGCGCAGGGCCTTGGTACAAGCTATGATCCGAAGTGAGGAAGAGAGGGGCGGTTAACCCAGTAAAATGTCGCCTTGCTGATACTTCGCTTCGTCGTCTTACACACCGGCGATGTCGCTAAAACTAGCCCGCTAGTCTTTAATATATCACTATATATAAAAATATAGCACTATCGGAGGATATATTTGGCCAAAACCGGCCGAAATTTTTAGAAGCAGCTCATAAAATTATTGAGAACGGTCTGGACGTTACATCCTAATTAATTTAATAATATCATAACTATGTACATATTATATTAAGTGTTAGTTATAACATCGCCTTGGACTAGTCTGTAAAGGTGTCATAATGTAATAAATAAATAAATATCATTAAAATATTAGTATGTACGCATTTTCAAAGTGAACATAACACCAGGCTTGCTGTATAACTCGTCGTCAAAAAACAAAAAAAAATTGCCTTGTTCATAAATAATTCCAAAGTGAACGAAGAATACACGTATATGTCATTAGTCAACAATCAAATATTCTCACCGAATTCGGTAAACGAAATAAATATTTTAAGAAATTAACTTCCTGAAAACAAGTGAAAATCACTAGAAAGGCAAAAAGCTTTTACGATTACTGAAAATTTAAAACAAATTCTAGCAATTGAATTCGCAAGAGTTAAAGTAAATTTTATTACTAAAATATGCATGTACTGGGAACATTCAAATAAAGATCATTACGATATATTTTGTACATGCTACGCCATCTATGAAGAGTTCATAGAACGAAATGGGTTACGAAAAATGTAGCTTCGTAGCAAATCCTCGTAGCGCGTCGACGGTCTTCTACAAAACTTTGTCGTTGCATAATTTCATTCGGTTGTTACTCGTAAGTCCACGTTCTGTTAATAGATGGCAGTAAACACAATTCACTGTAGCTCGTATTGTTGACTACTTCGATTTGAAGCAGCCAAACCGTTTTGTGTTCGATTCTCAGTCTTTTTACTTTTGCTCTTTTACTTATGCACAAAGTTTTAATAAATAAGTAATAAAATATATAATAAAGAATCAATCGCTTAGGACTGATCGTTGTGGCAAAGCTTGGGGGAGGCATCTAGCAGTGGACGTTTATCGGCTGAAATGATGATGATGACTATGCCTGCGCCGCAGCTGTTCGTCTAACATAGGGCGATATCTGATATAACAGACTTTTACCTATGAAATTGCCGTTTTTTTAAAATGGATTGCTTTGAAATGTATCTTTGGCATAAGCATAGAATAATCAGCCTTTTTTAATGTTCCCACTACTGGGACTCAGGCTTCCTCTCTAGGAGAGGGAATGAGCCGTAATCCATCACGCGAGCCCAGTGCGAGATGGTGAATGTCACATGTCTTTGAATTTTACATTGTAATTCGAGTGTATATCTTTGGATTGACTTGGAATTATAAGTTCAAATAAACTTTATATTAAAGGTACGTTAATCTTTTTACGAAATTAGATATTTATTGGTTTCTTTGTGTTTTGTATTTTCTGTAATATCGCTGTATTTATAACCATGAAAGCTAATGAAAAGAAACGTTATTCATATTAAGAGTTTCAACGTAGAAACTACGTATTTCAAGAAGAAGTTTTTTCGTAAATATAAGGCTAGGTAGATAACCTACGACCAAACTTCTTCTCTCTACAGTGGGGCATACATCAGCTAGGAAGTTTTTTTTTTATATCTAATTGTCTGTATTTGTTGTGTATAATCCGAAGAATGGCCAAACTTAATGGTCAGGGCACATTACTCTCAAAACAGATGATCGATGAGGCCGCAAGGTTCTGGAATGGCGACCGGGTACTGAAAGTCGCAGCTTTGGAAGGCCTCCCACAAGGTGGATCGATGATCTGATAAGGGTCGCCTATATCCAGTAATGGACGTCTTTCGGCTGAAATGATGATGATAATTATGACAATAACCAGCTCCGGAAGCAACCTAACCAGTGTAAAACATTAAGGTATATTTTTCAAAAACTCTGGATTTAAATACAGGGCGAGTAAATACCTAGTAGGCATAAGTTGTTTGTGAAATTGACCTTTGAATGTCGTCAAATATTTCTGGCTTTTGTCGCGTCGGTGCGCGTGCGTCGAGCGACGCGGCCGCGGAAATGTCGCGACGAGAATAGACGGCACGTCGACAGGCATGACGTCACGTCACGACACGTCAACTCTTGCGCGTGCTCAATTTTTCCAACATCTTCCTTCCGAAAATTATTTTGGAATACCACATCACTGCAGTGCAATTTATACCGAGTAAACTCGTCCATTTGTAGGCGATCATGAACTAAATTAGTTCTATGACAGGTGTTATAAAACTGATTTATTCTTTTATTTTTAGTAGGTTTATGAATTGGAGTATAGAGGTTTTGAGTACAATTCTTACCCATAGTATTTTCGATGTGAATCCTCTTCCTAACCCGTCCTGCTGTGCTGATGCTGTTGCTGTGGCTGCAGAGCACCTCAGCTGCAAAATTCTTGGTAGTTATATTTCCGAGCCGTTTGGGGATGAAACTCTCGGATTGTGGGGCCTGAGTGCAAATTGTATAAAACCTTTTTAAACACTTTGTCGTGAATTCGCGTAACCCAAGGGTCTCTTTATTTATTTTTTAAAAGAAAAAAGTTCTGTGCCGTATTTTGTATTTCGTTTAGTTAAAGGTTTTGATTTAGTGTAGGTATAGTTGTAAAATGAAAATAAAAAAAAAATCAACAAATCCTGGTCTCATGACCTAGTTTTTAAGTTCCAGCTCGTAAGAGTCAACAGAAATAATAGCTAGAAAAATATCGGGATGTTTTTACTTTTTCAGGAAAATTTGAAAAAACTATATTGAAGCAATCACACGGAAAAATGTGAAATGAGGAA
Source organism: Mythimna vitellina (assembly GCA_949316375.1). Taxonomy (NCBI): domain Eukaryota; kingdom Metazoa; phylum Arthropoda; class Insecta; order Lepidoptera; family Noctuidae; genus Mythimna; species Mythimna vitellina. The sequence continues at coordinate 15,737,972 of OX438688.1, forward strand.
GTGATATCAGATATTTAATAGAACATACTTGAGCCTTATGTTCTTAATTTATTATCCTTTAACGCCTCATAATGTTACATGGTTAAAACCAAGGCACATTATGAGGCATTCATAATACTTTATAATATGTTTAATGCTGTGAAAATGGTGTTTCATGACTTTCGTTGAATAGTAATCAAATTCGATATTTAAATTAAGTTAAATAGGTTTTTATACCGTCATCATAGGACAAAATATTCGAAGACACACAACCACATATTACCGTAGTGCAACCCCATTTTGTGTCCAGGCAGTCTCTTTCCATTCTGGGTTGCCTGGAAGAAATCGCCGAGTGCGATAAGGCCGCCAATTGTATGTTTTTTTGTTGTATTATTATTTCAATTTGTAATCTTGGTATGCAATAAAGTATATATACATAAATAAATAACCACCAACTTGCGCTGGACCCGTGTGCTGGTTTACGGCCTATTGCCTCCGCTAGAGAGAAAGCCTGAGTCCCAGCAGTGGGAACTTTATAAGGTTGATTATGCTTATGCTTATTAGGTAGATATGCCTCAGTGCTAGGCAAAGACTCTCCTCTCTATTTTCTACTTCCTTCTTCTTCTTCCTTCGTCAAGTTTCATATTAATTTTAAATTAAAAGTAGGTAATATTATTTTTAAAATATTTATTAAATAAGTTTCCTCTGATTAAAAATATCTGATTTGTTTATCTATGAAGGCGCAAAAATATTCAGTCGTAAACATGTCTACCTACCTACGTGACATAAAATTTATTGCTGTGTATCCCTCGTAAACAAATAGTTTGATAGAGCACCGTTTAGCTCTGTTTAAATTTTGTTGTACCAACCTCGTTGAGGAAGGTAGAGCCAGCGATTTTTTACAATATCTAGCATAAGCCTACGCATAATCAGTATTATAATGTTTCCACTGCTAGGACTCAGGGCTCCTGTCTAGGAGAGGAAATGGGCTATAATCCACCACACGGGCCCAATGCGGATTGGTGGATATCTCTTCGAATTTTTGGTTCTAGGATATGTCGGTTTCCTCACGATGTTTTCCTTCACTACACAAAGTAATGCCGCTGACTGGGTTTGAACCCGTGACCTACAACTTGTAAGTCGAGGCCATTACCACTGGGTTATACTCTTAATTATATCCATCATAATTCATTATATTACACAGATTCCTTTGACAGGCTTCTGGAAAAATTATTAAAAATCTTAAAATTCGATCTTCAAAGCAGAATATAGCTTACCAAAGTTGATCCTCCGACGGGTGTAAATATCCATTACATAGCTTGGTAGGCCACCCCCCGCCTCCTTCTGCGAAGCAGTAATGCTAGCAAAGGAGGAGGCCGCACGTGCATGCGCGAGGGAGCGGCCCTCACGCCCCAGCCGCCGAAATCCCGATCCCGATTTCCGGCCACCGTAGGCGTGGGCTTGCGGACGGCGAGCAATCGGTAGCTCGCCGTCCGACCGTCCGGTAACCGTCCGTATCGAGCCCAAGTCGTCGACGGCGCGTGTTGTTCCGCGCGCGCCTGAAGATCTCAGCAAACCGTAGGGGCCCAGCAGGGTCAAAGCCTACTGGGGCCATGGATGGTGTGAAAGTGAAACCCGGGGCACTGGGACGAAGGCAAGAAAGGGACAGGAGTGGGTTTTTAGTCAGTAGAAGTCTGACACGCCCTCCTGCTTTGCCAAAGAGCGCGGGATATAATTGAATGATTTTCCCACCAAAAAAACCGGTGGCAACACGATATTGTGATATCGAAAGGAGATCGTATGACTTATGTTAACGAACTGGCATGTAAAATATACTTTTAAGGATTTTGTTGTTCTAGAATAGGTTTAAAAATTGAGTAGAACAAAGAAATGTCTAGTTTTTTCAGGTCATACATAACCATTGTAGTGCGATGTAAATATTTTTAATTATTGAAGAAAAGTATAATAGAAGTATAAAACTTTTAAAGCATTTAATTGTAGTTAAGTCCCGGTTCCTGAAGAAACCCCGTCGCAGAGTGCGACAATACACTCTTGCCTCGGAAAGCACTATAAATCAGTAATTTCGGGCGCCAATTGACATATTTGTCATGGTTCGTTAGGAGCTCAAAGTCTGATAAGCAGTCGTTTCATGTAAAATACATACTAATATTCAGTTTCATCGTTAGACGCCCGCGCCGACTTGGAAGCCGATCTAAAATATAGTAAGAAAAACGCTAGGATGCATAATGGGACGCCGAAACTAATTGACACTGTAAAGATCTTTCAATTCAACTTTATATTTATACACATCCATAAAGTAAAGATTTAATCTTGTAAATATGTAGCATTGTCTGATTTAACCAGGCTAATGAGTTGTACTACGTATTGGCGACGGAACAAAAATACGGCGGCCTTTTGAAATTGCACGGAGTTTGCATGTCGGTTGAGCGGAGTGCATGTCAGCCAGGGTTGTCGGGCAGGGCGCTCGGGACTCGGTGCACGGGGCTCGAACACACGCGCGCTTACCGGCCGGAGCCAGTCCGTCGTCGACTAGCGCGCTCGCCGCCCGCCGCGCACCTGCGCTCGCTCGCGCTGCCAACCCATGGACTACGATCGACCAAGCGAACTCACACTTTATTTTATCATCACCTCCTTAGCACCCCCCGAAACCCATCGAACGAATCCTACGAGCTTAAAATGACAATGAAAAGTCACTTGCAAAAACTTTTATCGACTTTCCAAAACTCTTAGTGATCGTCATTACCCGCTAAAAACCCGCTTCAAAGTTGTTTTATTATTCAAAAATGCTTCTCAGAGTAAAATTATATCGGAACCTATTTATACACAAGAAACGACTGAAATTTTCTGATTGCAACCTTTGAAAAGTTTACACACGGTTTATAAACTATTTACACTGTTTTACATAGTTTTGGACATTACTTTATCCTTCGTAAAACTACCCCTAGAACATTAAGTAAATATGACCAAAGACATTTAAATAAACATAATATAGTGTGCGTTTTAAATTTCTTAATTAGAAGTGTTGAAAGACAAACAATTAAGTGTGTTATCAATAGATTAGTTTTAATGTAAGACTAATTAGTGGGTGTTAGTGTATTTATAAAATATAATCATTGTATCCTTTGGTTATTCACAATTAAATTGGTAAGTATTTTATGCCTTTTAAATAGACTTAATTACACACCAACATTGACTGAATACATCAAGAAAATTTAACAGGCTAAAAATTACAGAATATCTACTAAACAAAATATTGTGAAAGTCAATTATGTGACTGTTACACCATTAAAATTAAAATTTAATCACTGTGCACTGGAATTGCATTCGAACAGTTCAAAATTAATGTAACACTACTCTTACACAAACATATTCTACGGAAGTTAACATTTTACAATTGTATCTTAAAATAAATTTGTTTTTCGAGCGAGTGCCAGTACTCACATATTTTTTTTTTAATAATGAGGACACATACGAACTCTTTGAACTGAAAGAAAAACCAGGTCATACAGTTGTATTCAAAATGAATTTTGACAATGTTTTTGAGTAGTCTCGTTAAGAGGATTATGTGTTGTAACCAAGCGTGGTACATAACACGTAAGTGTTAGTTTTATATAGTGCTCGTAATATCCATCTATTCAGCTTGTGCCAAGTCCAATGACATCGTGGGATATTTATAAAATAATTTTATAATGCCAAACGCCTTCTGCGGCTTTAAAAGAGTAAGTAGTACGAAAATTAACTTAAATATTATTTTTTAGGGTTTTTTCTATGAACGGATTACTTACGTTATTAAATGAAGCAGAAATAATTTAAACCCTATAGCTATTTCATTTAAATATATTGAAAACGGAAATCGCATATAGATGTGCGAATCTTTTTAATATTGTGTTTCGCATCCATTACGAAAATTAAAAATATTTCAATCGGCAGTAAAAGCTATACGCTCTATTAAATTCAGAAACCGATGAATTCAGCCGTTTTATAAATAAATTGGCGACAACAAGCTGGTTTGACAACAATAGCCAAATGGTCAAGGAGGTTAGGCATCTGGGCGAGTAGCATTAGTTTAAGTACTTTATAGGTATTCATATTATTAAATGTCACATAGCATTTAAAATAACAATTGATTTACTTTAATACTTATGAAATAAACTAATGTGTTTTATGTGCATTTGGTTTTCGCAAAATTCACAGGCATTTCAAGTGTTAATTGCTCGTGCTTCCTGATAACTACAACCTGGGGATTTTTCAGTCAAGATTGATTAGGTTACTTCTAGCCAAGCGTACTTCATCGTCAACTACATCGTCGTTTTTCACTAGGCGAGATAGTTCTCAAATGCAAACCTAAAAAAATTAATAAAAAATATTTGCAAAATTTACAAGTCACAAGATGGTCCATCTCCTACAACTATTACATTGATTTACACAATTTCAGTCTATTCAAAAATCTATATGGCCAATTTCTTTAACATTCCTAAAATACATCAACAGTTTTAATTTATAATAAGATCTTTATCTGAATCTAAATCGGCTTATCTAATTTTAAATCAATCAGAACTAGAAACAATAATGAACTTCATCTTCGATATAAACTTGTCTAGATTTTCCGTAAATGTGTGATTTCATGTCACGACTTTATTCACTAAAGACACAATTAAAGAAGCTAAAATGCTGTCCAAATTGTTTATTATTTGTTTTAGTTTACCGTGAAAGACATTAATATACTCTAAACAGATCATGTGATTGTTATTTTATTATAGTCAAACAATTTAATTCTTGATATTTGGTAGGAATATTTTCCAATGAAGGAGTGTAGTGGAATGATTTTCTATACCTTTAAACCGTAATATTCAGCAGCTTCTAGAGCTATGAATTTACTTTCGAAAGGGAAAACCGTGGTCCTGGAACGCAAAGGTCATTGAAGGAACATAGAACCAATCTTTCGTGGCCTGCGCAGGTCAATGAAATCAGTCGGAAAGTAAAAATTTTTCTTCTCTTGCGTTTAAAAACGAAAATCTCTTTGGCTAAACACTTAATCAGCCGATTGTAGATTATACCGACGCCTGCTACCTGGATGCTACTGAGCAGCTATTAAACAAGCTTGAGCGACTGCAAAACTTATGCATTCTGTTGGTTTTTGGTCTACGAATGTATGATCACGTTTCCCATCTTCGCAAGGAACTCAGGTAGCTCCTTATTCGTCTTCGCAGGAACACTCGGATTTTCTGCCTCCTTTTCAATATCCTCCACAACCCATCTCATCCCTCCTAGCTGCGCGACCGATTCTCTTACGCTCGCCCCAGTGACGTACTGTGCAGATAACACCTAGGATCCCTTTTTAAATCCCCTCCTCATAAATCCAGCTACTATTCCTACTCTTTCTCTGTCCATGCAGTAAGGCTGTGGAACTCTGTTCTATTCTATTTCACTCTTTAGATCTTTCCTCTGTAGTGTGATGATTATAAAATTATGTATATATTTTATGTTTTTTTTTTTGTATAGGGTATATTATATGTATTTATTAATATTTAATTTATATGTGTCATTTGTTTTAGATCTCATAAACTCTTTAAGAAGAGTTTATGAAAGACTCTTTCCTTTCGCAGGTCTGCTAGAAGACAAGGCATTCTCTACCTGTCAACCTTAACATATACATAAATTATGAAATAAATAGATGTGGTATAGTCAGTAAAATTCTGGCCCTCCCTCTCGCTCTACTCTAGTGCGAGAAAAGTCATTGTATGATATCCCATCTTAAAAAAAAAAATGTTTAGCAGCTTCCAAACGTTCAGGATATTTGAACAGTTTTAAATTTATTCTGTCAAAGATAAAAATTAAAATGTCACAGGTGTTATTAAAATATCCATTAAATGTTTAACTGTTTTTACAATATGTGAAAAGACATAATTTATTATATCTGTTCTAATCTATAGACCGGAAAAACAAAATAATCATGAATTTTTCTAAATCGTTTTTGCAAAATATTAACAAAATGGGTTGTTTATTTTTATAGAAACGACAGTCAAAAATTGTACAAAAACATAATGTTCCAATTAGACGCTCTCGGATGGCGAGCGAGTAATGAGTCTCATTTCTTTTGCTAACCTTCACATTGTTTGAAAAAGGACAATTTCCATGGGCCTACAAAAATGAGAAACATTTTGTTGAAAATGCTTTAAAGAATAGCTTAAAGCTGTTTATTAATGTTGTTTTAGGATCACAACCCATAGAAGACATTATCAAGGTGAATGTTGGTATAACTTGTTAGTTACACATTCAAACGCTGAAACGGCTGAACGGATTTGGAATAAATTCTGCACACCAGTATATCACGTGCTGGAATATCAAATGAGATATTTGTATATTTTTAGGGTTCCGCTACCAAAGGGTAAAACGGGACCCTATTACTAAGACTCCGCTGTCCGTCCGTCTGTCTGTCTGTCGGTCCGTCTGTTGCCAGGCTGTATCTCATGCACCGTGATAGTTAGACAGTTGAAATTACTACAAATGACGTATTTCTGTTGCCACTGTAACAATAAATACTAAAAAACAGAACAAAATAAATATTTAAGGGGGCTTCTATACAACAAACGTGTTTTTTGTGCCGTTTTTTGCTATGGACGTTACAGCACCCTCCGTGCGCGAGTCCGACTCGCACTTGGCCGGTTTTTATCTGACCAGTATTTTACTTTTTTGAGGAATTTCCACTTTCCCGCGGCAAAACTAATAAAAATATGTAGTCATTTTTTAAACACTTTTATTATTTATCTTATAACAAATCCAGCTCTTGGGTGGAGCAGGTGATAGTGTCAGACTTTTACTGACTAAAAACCCACTCCTGTTCCTTTTTATTTTTTAGACACTGGATTTTTGAGGAGTTACACATGCAATATAATCATCTGTCAATCCTGACAGATTTGGCTTTGGTTAATAAAGAAAGAAGTCACTTCTTATAAAGAATCATATACAAATTCAAAGAGAATAAGAAGATCTTCAACAGAACTGAAATTAAAAAATGCCGATGCATTCCACGATCTTCCTCGATAAATCCTTTAACTATCCGGGTCGTCGGTGGAATGCATTCAGTATTACTGTCTTTTATAGAGTTCTATCGACTTCTTTAAATTGCATTGTGTAGGTACCTTGCACGAGTGTCAAAACTTAAGTCCGGAACACCAGACTGACTCATATTTTTACCTCTGCATTCGTTAAATTCTCATTGAATTGTTCGAGCAGATACAAAAAGATTTCATAAGCTACAAGGTAAACATTCACGTGTCTTGCTTTTGTATGCGAAAAATATTGGCGGAAGGGTAATTCTGCTTAAAATAAACATTTCCGTCTCTTCCCATGAGGGTCGTAAAGAGGGAAAAATTCACCAGTAATTTTTATAAAAGCCTGTATCAAATACATCGTGACATGTAGCCATAGAGTGGAGTAACGAAGCGTGCACTTGTTATGGAACGCAAAACCAATACCTTTTAGTTATGCGGAACTTGGCAATAGGCCGGCCAACGTTATTTAAAGTGTTGTCACACATAGAAGTATCCTAAATAAACACACAATGAAACTATCATTGTACATTTGTGTCCGTATCTAATCTTGAAACATAAGTGGCTGGGTCGATATATTTGAACTAATTCTGGTTATAACCCAGAGTAGAAACATATTCGGAGTATCCGTTTGACATATCAAGCTGTTATTTTGGGATGTAAAAGTGTATGTGAACGGATTTCTATAACGGTTTGGTTCAATCTGATAAATAGTTATTTTTGAATTTAGCTCACTTCGGAAGGTGTCTCGCGTCTAGACTGCTATTTTTACCTGACGGTCCGTGTAGTTTTGTCTTGATATGGTCATGTAAAGACGAGAGATGAAATTTGTCCTGCTAAATACGTTATAAGTATGCATATGGATGGATGAACAAGGAGAGGGTGGGCAAACCAAAGATGAAAGGATTGTGTAAGGAGTGATATGAAAAAAAAAGTCAGTGATACCGTGACGGCTTATAGGATAGAATGGTCTGAGTAGTTTTCATACTGGACTGGGAATTGTAGATAAACAATGTTGCTGAATTCTTTGCAATCGCTTAAGCTGAAATTTTTACAGAGATAAGTTTCATAATTGCTAGTAATATTGGTCCAGTCAAAAATACGTCATCAGTGTTATACTTAGTATTGAGAAAGACGGGTCCTTCGAGAAAAGGAGGATCAGACGGCAATATCTCTGAGTTTAATCAGAGATTCGTTATATCGTAGATAAGGAAACTAATCGAAGCAATTCCAAAGGGACGTACGTTGAAAACGGTTTCATAAAGAAGATGGAGTCTGTGTGTGGTCGGTATCTTAACTTAAAGTAAGTAAGTAGATTGTGAAGGCTTGTTAGTGGAGCGCGGATAGGTTCCCACAGTGAAGTGGAATGAAGACGTTTTCCATGTAACTACAGTAAATCTCTTCTTTAAGACTGATTGAATTTCTTTCATTCATACTTCTACACAAATGTTTTAAAGACGTAAAATTTCTAAGTTTGTATAAAAACTATGAAACTACTGCACCGATTTAAAAATATATTTTTATTAATATATAGCCGCACTATCCCTGGGCGTAACCAATTTTATTAATATATAGCCACACTATGTGACCAGTAGGTAATTATTTTCATATCATGAGTGGTTTATTTGCAGGTGAATTTGCTTACAGAATCTAGTTAGTAATAAACTCGAAATAAAGTCTTACCTAACTTAAACTGGTATGCCTAACTGGAGTATTTTGTATTATTGATTGTAACTTGAATCCATTTAATTATAAAGTTCTTAGTTATTAATAACCATGGGTTCAAGTTACCACTAGAGCTGTGACGACCGAATGGTAACGGCCCCGACTTACGAGTTGTAGGTAGCGGGTTCAAACCCAGCTAGGCGCATTACTTTGTGTAATTTATTTCATCACCACTGCTTGCAAAACGGTGAAGGAAAATATCGTGACAAAAATTCGAAGACATGTGACATTAACCAATCCGCACTGGGCGTGGTGGATTACGGCCCTTTCCCTCACCTAGAGAGAGGAGGCCTGAGTCCCAGCAGTGTGATTATGCTTATGCTAAGTTCCCACTAAAAATATTTAACCTTTATATCGAAGACAAAACTAATTAAGTTCTTGAGTAATACTATCTCGGGTTAAAGACTTAACTGTATCAAATATAGTAAACAATAATTAATTATTCTAGCTTTTCACCCACAGTGTAATGTGGGGTGCGGTTTGCGGTCTTAAGTGTGAGTGCCAGTCTTTTCTCAACGTACCTTACGTTTAGCAATTTTACTGATGTGTAGTGTACTAGACACTAATTTGATAGCATAATTATAACTATATATATATATCTTCTTTTAAAATACATGTACGATTTCTGAATGAAGAGTAAAGTTTTAATTTTAATTATTGTATCAAAATAAGTTCTTTTCATTTTATACGCCTTGCAAAATGTTACGTAGACAAAAACTGAAAATTTTGACTTTTTTAGAAACTTTGTACATTTATGAAAGATGATATTCAAAAAAATGAGATGTAAAATAACAGTTTTTATTGGTTCAATCGCAAGGTTCCAAAGTTGATAGTTTTTATTGGCAATTTTCACATAGCGGCTTAGTGCGAAGGAGACAAATAGACTTCAATACTGCTACCTCGTCGTCTTCAAGGTATTCAGTTTCAGGAAGAGTCAGAAGGCCTGAGTTAACAAATATCTACCATGATCTAGATCACTGAACTCATTTTGGGTTTCTTCGTTTAATCCCATGATTTTGAAAATTCCAGAATCGATTAGTCATCTAAAAAAATAATGAACTATAAAAAAAGAAAATTCCACTGAAGTGTTTGCCTAGTAGACACATACGTTAAATAAGTAAATCTTTGACTGATAGACACCTGCGTAGAATGGTACGACTGCCTGCTGTGGTTGTTCGACGAATAGTTGTTTAATCAACGCATGAGCACTCCATACGAAGGAACTTAAAGCGCAGTAATCATAACTTCGTCGACGACGCCAGTCGTGTTTTAGGTTATTGTAATGGCTGACAGATTATCACATAAATCTCAGAGGGTTATAATAATAATAGTACTTATATTATTCCGCACGAGTGACGGTATACTCTACCCGTTATCACAATGCTGGCAGGCTACAATTTTAACAACACTATGTTCTATTCAGACAAGGGTCGGGGGTCGAGGTATACTTTTATAGCCGTACATTTTAAATCACCTGGCTATCTCTCCAAACAGTTGAAAGCTACGAAAACCATCCTGCATTCAAAAATGGAACATAGAAAAGTTGGCAAATCAAATAAAAAACAAAAGAACGTGAAAAATTCCATTCGGAAAACGTCACGATATCCTGTTTGTAGGTCGATGTAGGTAGTTATACGTTTTTACCTCAGTGTTAATTGCAGTATGCTCAGAGCGCAATCAATCGTTTGTGAAGGAAGACAAAGACAGGTGGTGCTACTTAGAGTAGTTCACAAGCTCTCGACGTTGGAATGCATTATTAACGTGTAGGATTTGTCTCTGTTTTCCTTCTCGGCTTTAAAGTTTAGTTGTGCGATAAACTTGTGGTGCTGTCCCTGTGACTTGTATGTAGGTCACCATTTTGTAGAATAATACGGACAGTATTCTTGAATGTTTTCTTTTAATACGAAATGCGTGGAAAAATAGTACTTGAAATGAGCGTCCTTGATGTACTTAGTACCTAGAAAGTGTCTATTAACAAAATTTTAAAGATTTTTCCAATAGCCAAAGAAATCTGCCCCCCTAGCCAAGTTACGATCGTTTCATTTGCGTCGAACGCCTCGAGTAGGCCACGCCTCCGATTCCTTTTTTCTGATCACGTGACTGAGCCTTAACATGACGTCAGAACAAAGGAGTCAGAGGAGTGGCCTACTCGAGGCGTTCGACGCAAACGAAACGATCGTATCTTGGCTAGGGGGGCTGATAGTTTCCTACCGATAGCACTGATAACTGTTCTTGATAAAAAGTATTTTTAGATTGATACAATAAGAAGCAAATTAATAATTCAATTCTACAAAACAGAAATAGGCATAATCAATAACAAACTGGTCTCATTTTCCAGCGTTAGGATAATTACTGACGTTTCATAGACTGACCGTCAAATGAAGGAATATAGGTAGGTTTTAGTTAGTAAAAGTCTGATCCACCTTCTACCTACACCTCAGAGTGAGAGAAGTTATTGACAATTTACTACCTCAAAAAATACATTATTTCCCTATTTTTTTAATCTACTACAGAATATTTGCAAAATCTTTTTTTACAAAATTATTACATTTTACTATAGATATAAGTGAATAGGTTACTTCTAGGTAAGCGCGCACCATCGCCGACCGCATCGTCGCTTTCCATCAGGTGAGATAGCGGTCTAGCGCGAACCTATCAAGAAAAAAAAGGTATCTCAATTAACCTATATCCGAATTCTTGTCGTAGAAATGATTCGAATTAAGATGCTTCAAGTTCCAGTTCAATGGCTCTTTGTAACCGAGTCTTAACTTCAATGTTCTCTGTAGTAGGATTCAGTACACAATAACTTAGTTTGTAGTTTTGAATAAACATTCCTTGTTATAAAGACAGTTTTCTGTTTGAATTGATAAACCTATTAGCTACAGTTTCTGCGTACAGTTTTCTGATTATATTTTATAAATCATTTTATTACTTCGCAAGCAATGAAAGTTCAATCTATAACGTTATTAAAATTGTTTGGTTAGAGTTTTTTTTGTTTTTGGATAATAAAGACCATTACCATTACACACTTTTTTTTTTGCTGCAATGCTAGAATGAATGCGAGACTTACATACGTATATACCCATCGGGCCGGGGGTACCCTGAAGCGGCTCCTACCCAATCTAGAGGGTTCAATCAACGTTTTCTCCAACCAGAGGCTCTACGCGATGATCGTGCGGCCCATGACCCCCTACGGAACGCCATTGCGGGCGCCGTCGCTACATAAGCGACTGGCGGCCAAGCTGAACGCGTCCCAGAGGGTCTCTTTATAATCAAGAAAAAACAGCCCCGTATACTCGTTTAAAATGTCGAGTTTCTGTCGGAAAATATTTATAATTGAAGATGATGATGGGTAACCCGTGGTTCGGAAGTAATGTTTCGTAAATTGATTACCCTCCACGAGATTAAATATCGATAATGTGAATAACGACAGGCTTTCCCTGGCGACTAAAGACGTAACTTGATTTCCTATTAATAACCAAGAAAAATCCTATAATTATCTCAGAACCCACCCAGAGTAACACAGGGTAACAGGGGGTATATAGTAACTCATAAATCTTGGACCTTTGGAAGACATTCGAGGGACCGAAGCCAACTCGCAGAGGCCCCTTAAGATAATTTTCGTGGAATGTGATACCAAATGACGATTATCCCTGTACGCGCTATGCAAGTGCACCCAAGGAAAACCCCCGGAAAACATCGAACGATACAAGCTTCAATACTATGTCCAACAGTGGACGTCTTTTGGCTGAAATGATGATAATGATGAATCCGACACAATATTTCATAAACAGGCAACGAATCAAAAAGAGATAACAAATAACTTCTGATGGTATTCAGTGATTCCATCAATTACTCGAATATATATTTTTTTTAAGCCTTAAGTTTTTTTTTAGTTTAGAAAAAACCTAGTCTTTCAGAATCTCAATTAAATGTGCGAGGTTTTAATAAATATATATTTTTTTTAATTTATGGGTACATTATGAAGGGCCACAGGTCTCGCAAAATAGCAGATTTCTAAAGGTGTTACTAGATTAGTTTTACACGAATTTATGTTTATATTTCAATAGGAACCTACATAATATCCAAAAGATATCCATATTTCCAACATAATCTTGAGAAATATGTGTAACAAGGTCATAATCTCGTAAGAACGGTTGTCTGGAAAGATACAATTATACTCGTAAATACGGATTAGGTGATCTTAAGGATGAAAAGGATAGTTCGAAGAAGTGACCTTTACTTCTATATATTGCGATTGTACAGTGCACACTTCTCGCACCAGATGGTAGTAATATGTTAATCACGTCACCACTCAGGACTCATCGTGTCATAGCTGTCTCATATATTTCCGCGTATATCTTAAAATGTTACAAACACACGAAGTGCATAATGTGTGCTCATAATATTTCGTCTTGTGAGTGCTGTAAGATCCGAGGCTTGTGCTAGGCTGAAATAACAGCGCGTTATGACGAACAAAGTGCGGGGATATATACGTTTTCCTTACATTCACCCGGCTGTTTAGTACATAATATTATTATGACCTGCCAAATTAGCTAGCTTTTTCTGAGGTTTTATCTCAATGAGTATTTTTCCGAGGCATAAACCGTAGCCTTTTGCAGTCAGTGACAGTGTAATTTTGAAAACCTTTTTGACATAGACGTGAGGCACATATTATGTACATATGTCATTACTTTTTTTATTAATAATAATATTAATCATTTTATTTCAGGTAACAGTACCATAAATACCTAATAAACTAACCTACAAGTAAATAGATTTTAAAATTAGTTAGTGACACCTAACTTCGCATTGCATTATCCTAGGTTATTTGCTGTGGTACTTGCTCGCGGTAGCGACGGAACATCATACCCAGTGGCCAATGGTCTTCTTCCATAACAAGGGGCAAAACATAACTTTTTCCAATAAAACAATAACCAGCTTCACTAAGTATACTTTTAAAATACTTTTTTAGTGAAGTCGGTTTTTTTTTGTATAAAGATTTTTATTTCACACTTTTTAGTTGCAATACACTTATATATAACCAGAGTGCATATTTCTCATGACAATTCTAATTGACCCAAATACTGCTAGGTTACATTGTTTTAGTATGAAATTCTTGTGTCTACCTTCCACGTTCCGGCTCCATCATCCTTATAGCCGGCCCAATACGTTTTTTTCCAACATTCTATATTGTCAGCAGTCACGTTATCATTGACTCCTTTTTCTTTCATATCTTTCCTCATCTATCTGTAACTATTGCCAAATTAACATTTTCCCTTTATTAATGTTTTATATGATAACACGGTTGGCACAGTGGCCGATCGATTGTCTGCTGCACCGTATTGCGAGCGTTCGGTTCCCACACTGAACAAAAATTATTTGTAAGTTTTTAAGATAGTTGCAATTTTTTTTTTTTCATAACCAGATTTAGCCAGATTGTTATTACGACGTTTGAGCATGAAGGAGTAACAAACATACCAACCTACAAATACAAACTTTTGCTTTTATAATGTTAGTGTGATATATTATTTTAAACTAATATTTCTTTTCTTTACAAAACGTTTCCTTACTATTAAATACTCCTGTATTGTGAAAGCATTCACAAACATGACAAACTCACACTAGATACCCGAAACAACTAGCTGTCATCGTCATCATCATCATCATTTCAGCCGAAAGACGTCCATTGTTACGCGACGTGTCCTGTGCGTCTCGCATCCATCGGATTCCCGCAACCTTTACCAGGTTATGGGTCCACCTAGTTAGGAGTTAGGGGGCCTTCCAGTGCTGCGTCTTCCGGTACACGGTCGCTACTCCAGCCCCCCTAAGTTACGATCGTTTCGTTTACGTCGAACAAGTAGGCCACGCCTCCAATTCCTTTGTTCTGACGTCAGGCGTTCGATACAAACGAAACGATCGTAACTTGGCTAGAGGAGCTGAACCTTTCGTCCCCAATGGCCATCTGTTCTGCGAGCAACAAACGACTAGCTGTCGGCCATACAAATATTTGTTCCTATTGGAAACCTATACAGAATTTAGTTTTACAGACTCAATATAATATGAGTACTACTACCTTATTAAAACGTCGACCACGAACTAAATCAAAGGATTCATACATAATATTTGTTGAAGCAGAACCTTGCCATATCAATTAGTGTTAAAACAATAGTACCGAATTGCATACCGTAATTAAAACACGGTACTTGTACAAACAAGTCTTCTATTCGATTAACCATAGGCACGAAATGTCTATCATTCTACTAGTAATTATAGTAGAGTTAGGTTAGTTGATAAGTTACATATTGGTAATTGATTGACCGCTACGTCGGTCCCATTAATTATTATCTAAGGTCATTCGCATTCCATTGTTGTGGGCAGTAGGAACATGTTGTAGTAGGCGTAAATAATAAGTAAGAAAAGCTTTAACATTAGTTTTGGAAAGTGCTATGTTGTTACCTGTAGACTTAGACACAGGAATTCCTAGTTTAGGAGTCAGCGTGTCAACTTTTGTGCGCCTTTAATTATTGTAACTTAACAGATATTAAGCATGTTATAAGGATTTGTGTCAATAAAGTATTATTATTATTATTCCATTTATTAAATTACATACACGTATTGATTACATTTTTAAATATTTCTTAAAATAAACATAATGTTTATTTATTATTATTACTTTATTATTATTACTTTTCTCGTGTAATCACGAGGTCTACAAAATCAGGTAAAAATACTCTGCGAGCAAAGGAAAAGAGGGATAAAGGAATTTATTATTTATTTTTGTTTTTTTAACCGATTTAATTTTTTCTTATGATAATAACTATATCATCATTCCAAAAGATGACCACTACTAGCCATAGGTCCTTTTTTTTTAGGTGGGAAATCATCTAATGACAAATCGCGCTCTTGGGCGGAGTGGGAGATAGTGTCAGACTTTTACTGTCTGAATACTCACTCCTGTTCATTTCGTTGCCTTTCGTACCAAGGCCGAGTCTTCTTTTCAGAATCAGAGCCCCAGTAGGCTTCGACCCTGCTAGGCCCCTATGGAGCCATAGGTCCTGTGATTATAGACAAGTCGTTCGTCCACCTTGTGGGAGGCCTTCCATCCCCACGTCTTCCGTTACGCAATCACCACTCCAGAACCTTTCAGCCCCATTGACTATTTGTTCTGCGAGCTATGTGCCCAGCCCAATGCAATTTAAGTTTAGCAATTTTTTGGACTATGTCGGTAACCTCGGTTTTCCTGCGGATATATTCATTTCTGATCCGATCACATCACGTAAACATTATAAATGTGTACTTTTGATATTTTTGTGATCGATTTTGTTACCTATTTCTTTACGTATTTTTATGTAAAAGTGCTTAATTTATTTAGCTGAATTGTATTTCAAGTGTCGCAAGAAGTAAATATTTTACTTATCCGTCTAATATAACTCGTTACGGATTTCTGTAAGTGAACCCTTTACTAGATCGCAATTTCAATATCATGTGATAAAAATTTAATTCAAACTTCAGATAAGTACCTTCTGCTTTTCAAATCCATTTGGAAAAAGTTTACTTTTGTGAGAGAAAATATTACTGAACACACACTCAAGTCTTCTTGACTTTGTGTGAATTTTGAACGCACAGCTTTCTTGATAGCTGAACACGTATTGAACTGAATATTGCAGGTGTCGTGGAAAAATTTACGGTTGCACCGTATCCTCTCAAGCAAAGAGATGAATGTGAGATGAAAATATTAATATTAACACGGTGATTTCACTTGCCTCTTATGTTATATTTAAAGTCTCTGCTTGAAGTCGGTTTTAAGAGCAACAGAGATCATAAATTTATTTATTTACGCTGCTTGCTTGCGGTGGTATTTGATGTATTAACCTTTTTTTTAGGTAGTTTATCAATTAATAACTCCTCTCGATCGGGCTGCGGAATGGTTCGAAAGAGTGACCTCAGCTCTGAAACGCAAAAGGCAACTTAAGGATTACAGGTGAGTTTTGGTTAATAAAAGTCTGACACTTGCTCTCACTCCACCTAAAACGGTAAGAGTTATTCCATAATTTCACACTTTTTTTTTTTTTTTTTATTGGGTTGGAAAATCATCTTATGACAAAACTCCCAAACCTCTTGGGCGGAGCGGGAGATAGTGTCAGACTTTTACTGACTAAAAACCCACTCCTGTTCCTTCGCTGCCTTCGTCCCAGGGCCCCGGGTTTCGCTTTCACACTACCCGTGGCCCCAGTAGGCTTCGACCCTGCTGGGCCCCTACGATTTGCTGACATCTCCTTGAGGCGCGCGTGGAACAGTACGCACCCAAAAAAACAACCTTTATAATATAGCAGCTAATATAGCATCGGCGTTTACGAACATATATATACTAAGCTAATTTAACCAAATGCCGCGTCAACATTATACAATTGTAGTTTTGACACCATCATGTTTATACATCGCTACAACATTGTTTAAATCTTGTCAAAGAATGATAAATCATAAATAATATTTATTTTGCAAATAGGTTTATTAAAAACACTTTTACACGTCAATTTTTTTGTCAATTTAAACTAGATGAAGCCGGTGTTTCCTAGCTGACTACCCTGAGAAGAAACACTGAAACAAACACAGGTACAACTCTTTTAAAGTCAATACAGCAAACATGTAATGGTAAAATCATATGAGAAGCATGCAGGTTGAAATCGGAGTTGGTCTTTTGAAGAAAGAACTACACAGTTCTGAACGGACCTGTCCAGTCAGTGCAAGCATTTGTCAATATTCGTTATAATATCAACAAACAGTAGATGCGAAGACAGCTGCTGAAAAAGAGACCGTTATTGCCATAAGCAATATGTATCATTTTCGCCAGCTGCAACATGATAGTAACGTCTCAGTTATTGGACCCATAATTAACTCAGGCCCGCTTGCAATAAAATGTAAATTCGTCAGTTCATCTTCATGTTTCGTAAAAGGCCGTTGTGTTTGTCGTTCGAAGATGACAGAGTCAGAACGATATATTAAATTCGTTCAGCATCAAATGCAAATAATGGTTTGTAGCGTAAGTCTGACGGTAAAGTAGTGAGCTCTATCACAGAACCTTTCAGTCAGAAAGAAGGCAATAATCAGATCCTATACAAGATAACAATGTCATGATATGGCCAAGTAAAACTAGCCAGATCGTTTTAAACATTAAAGTTTGATGAGATGCCAATCCTCGTTTAGCCTACTTTCTTACCTTAATTAACATTGAAATAGAATTATCATATAAATCCTACATCAATGATATTCGACGGTGGCGATCTCTCGCGCCGGGCCTTGGTACAGGCCATGGTATGGAGCGAGGAGGAGTGGCAGGCGATGCCTCCTTCTGCAAAGCAGTAACGCTAGCAAAGGAGGCGGCCGATCGCGTGAAGCAACGGTCCTCACTCCCCAACCGCCGCCGGGATTTCGACCCCGATTTCTGGCCACCGTAGGCGCGGACGATCGGTCGGCGAGCATTGGGTAACTCGCCGTTCGACTGTCCGGTAACCGTCCGGACTGTGCCCGAGTCGTCGAGGGCGCGTACTGTTCCACGCGCGCCTCAAGGAGATGTCAGCAACTGTAGGGGCCCAGCAGGGTCGAAAGAAAAGACGCAGCTGAAACCGCGGGAGACTGCTAGTGTAGTGATAATGTGCAAGTGATCGTTAGACCGACATCTGCCGAAGCACTGATATCGGCAGCGGAAATAAGACGCGTGACGTCATTCCAGCGATCTTTTATTGACAGACGTTTCTTTGATGAGGGCACACAAGTACATATAGTATGTACCTTTATTACATTTCAGAGTAAGATGGTAGTCATTTGTCTTCTTTCTTTCCATATTACTCCCTCGTTGGTCCTAAAGGGTTATATTATAAGTTATTTGAATCGTACTCGTACCAATAAAAGTTAATATTACATTGTAGGTAATAGTTTGTAGCCACGGCTTCGCTTCCATAACCTAACTCACAGAAACTTTGGTTCTTCTGGAATTAAAATTTTATTTAAAAAATTGAATTATGTGACATTTTTTTTACATGGAACATCACCTAATGACTTCTCTCGCTCTTGGGCGGAGCGAGAGGGGCATGTCAGACTTTTACTGACTAAAACCCACTTGTTTGTTCCTTCTTTGCCTTGCGTTCCAGGGCCTCGAGGGTACATTTTCACTTAACCCATGGCCCCAGCAGGCGTCGACCCTGTTGGGCGATTTGCTGAATGCCTCCTTCGCTAGCATTACTGATTCGCAGAAGGAGGCGACCGCCTGCCCTTCTTCCTCACTCCGAATAATGGACTGTACTTGAAGGGTCGTCTCGTGGGGAGTCGTGTAGGACTCGATAGAGGTCGTTACCACTGATTACCCCAACGAGGACACGGCGGTGCTCTGCCCAAGCGGGGCACACCTCTACCGTATGCTTCACCATGTACTCTGGGCGGTGCACACAATGGTGATACCCAGGCGTTTCTTCCGCACGAATCCTTTGCAGGAATCTTTTGAACTTAACATGTCCAGTTAGGTCCTGCGTCATGTGGATTGTTTTTGGAACCACACCTCAAAGAGAGGACTTAGCGCCGTAATTATGGCGTTCTAAGCACTGGGTTGACAGTCACTGTCGCTATTTTACCATGAGATTCCGCCGGAACTCTGTCCACCATGCCGCGACTTGTCGCGGCAACGGAATTTTGCCCCATCGTTGCATCTCCACGCGCAAATTGTGCATGTGTGCTAGGACTGTTGCTTCCAGATCCCATGATGGTAGGCCAGTAAGGAGACTCGTCGCTTCGCGGGAAACCGTGCGGTATCCCCGCATCATCCGGATAGCCATGACCCTCTGGTATGCGTTCAACTTGGCCACTGGTCGTTTTCACAGCTACGGCGCCCATACCGGCACCTCATAGCCCGAACGATACCCGCGTAAAGCCTCCGGCAGGAGACATCTGGACCTTTTAGGTTGGGCAGAAACCGCTTGAGGGCGGCCCCAGCCCGATCCAGTTTGGGAACTTGACGTTGGAAGTGCTCCTCGAAATTCCATCGGCTTTCGAAGATGAATTCAAACTCACGAATGTAGATAAACTTCACTTATCTCCAAATAGTGGACGTCTTTCAGCTGAAATTAAGAAAGTGCTACTAAACCATAGCAAGATTATAGTTAAACGTTATACTTAGATGTGTCGTAAACGAGATCATAATCCGAGGATGAGCCGCATCGCCTCGCCTCTAATATCTACGATCACTAAACCTCCGTTATTATAACAACACTTATATGACCGTTTGTTGTGTTATACTATGTGGGAAGTTATATAGCAGAAGCTCACGTATATAAACTGCATTCAAACATATATATCTTTTATAAGTTAACCACCTCAATACACAAGCGTAGCGTAGTCGGCCTTATAATGTTCCCACTGCTAGGACTCAGGCCTCCTCATCCTGTGGAAGTCACATGTCTTCGAATTTTTGGTTCAGGACGTGCCGGTTTCCTCACGATGTTTTCCTTCACCGTTTTGAAAGCAGTGGTCCTGAAATAAATTACACAAAGTAATGCGCCTGACTGGGTTTAAACCCGCGACCTACAACTCGTAAGTCAGGGCCGTTATCACTCGGGTACCACTGCTGCACCACCACTGCACTGCACTGCACCACTCAATACCTAAGAGTATAGCTTGACTCACGTATACAATAATCATAATACACGATCTATGGCTGCTGGTAGATTCAATGTACCCAGAGTCACCAATTACTTTGGTAACAGAACACTAACAAAGAGAATACCATACCTATTGAACAGTCTGCCGGCGGACATAAGGAGTGAAACAAATACAAATAGATTTAGACGCAAATTAAAATTATATTATTTAGAAATGTTTTAAGTACATTTAAGTATGTTTAGAGACTCACCGACCCCACAGTCAAACCATTGCAACGGTTTTGTGGGGCTTATCTTATAAGTTACTTGCCTTTTTGAAATAAAGATAAATAAATAATAATAAAAATAATCGCCTTTGTGCACAAAACTTGGGTACACAATGAGTATATTTTTGTTTTGTGCTTTTCTTTTAAAAGTGATGTGTCAAAATGTGTTAGACACACCTCCATAGGTACTTACATACTTCTTTTAATCATCAAATAACTTCTCCCACACTTGGGGGAGCGACAGGGCATGTCAAACGTTTACTGACTAAAACCCACAGTACAGTGTGTACCTTCAGTTGCCCTTTGCATTCCAGTGCCACAGTGTTTTTTGTTTCGATCCTAATGATCGAAAAAAAATCATTATGATCAGCCCTAGGTACCTACATACTTAAAATTTCAAATAAAAAAAAATAAGCACTTGTAAGTGCTCACTTTCACCGTACAAAGAATTTGTTGTCCTAGTTTATGACAGTCTAATCCATGCTTTATCTGCAAGTGAATAAAACATTTCAATTCAAAATTAATAAAATTCTTATTTTTTTTACGAATCCGTGTTTGAATTCTAACGTCAAAAGAGTGACTTCATTTGATATTTTCAAGTAAACCTAGACTGCTATTAAAGATCCATTTTATACGAAAATGCTCTTGTAAAAAATGTTCTATAACGGTGGTCTAGCTTGATAAATTAATAAGATGATCCTTATTAGTGAGTTGGGGCGTATAAAAGTCATCAAAGCTTAGCTACGGCACTAATTCAATCTCAGTCTCATAAAACGGTGCGAAAGAATTTTATCGTTACGTCGTCGCTGGATCTTTGTTAACTTTTATTTAAACCCTTTAGAACAAAAATCGTTTAACTCAGAGTTGCATTATTTTTGCTGATCGGTATGATATGATTTGATTGAATTGATTCCATTAATATTTCCACTTCACTAGCTTGCTTTTTTCAGATTTTGTAGATTCACTCTCAATATAAAAAAAAAAACTGGAGATGAAGTTTTATTTTTGAGAGAGGTTAGATTGATTCAAAATATTAAATCCGAACGATGCCATGGATAAATTAGAAAAACCATTTTCCAAGCAGTTTTCAGAGTAAATCCATTTATCAGCTAAACGAAACGTCTGACGTGAATTGTTGTAATAAAAATCTAAGAAAACTCATACAGTGAAGCTCAAAGAGCGAACGAAGGATCATAAATAGACCGGTTAATTCTAAAAACTCAAGATAATTTCACTAGTAATTTTAATATTGTCCTAGTGTCACTCCGGAAGATAGACAATCATCTGGCGCCTAGAGATTTGAAAAGGTCGTGGCTTGAGGAAATCACTGAGCGGCCAAGAGTACGTCATGAACAGCTGAGCGTCAGGCGTCAGGCCCGGCCGCAGGTGGGCCGCCACACTTATATTTAGCCAATGAGTCGTTTTGCGTTCATTGTCACCAACACGAGCCAAGGCCCAACTCCAAATTGTTGGCCCATCCGACACACCACACACTAAAGTAGCGTTATATAATTTTGGCATTTAGCGTCACGATAATTGTTATTCCTTTTTTTTTTGGACGAAGAAAGTGTACGAAATTTTTCGACAGCGTAATAATCAAATGATTTACTGATGAAATAATTTTGTGAGTTTTCTTATTTTCGTTACACTATGCCTATTTATAATCACCATGCTATTAGATAGATGGCTTAGTATTAGTTCTACCCATAACATTTCTTTATTCTCTTTTCTCAATTTTATATTTATTCCTATACGTTCTTCTTTCTCTTAGCATGTCATTGGCAAATTTTGTTTATTTTCTAACTTAAATTATATGCTTGGGTCAGTATTCTGCCACGATAATGTCGTCCGCTGACGCAGTCATAGTAAAAGGGCACATATTGTATCTATATATGTAGTTTATATTTTAATATATATATATATATATTTTATGCCTAATTAATGGATATTATTTGTGATTTTTATACAATGAAAGCCCCAAATCTATCTCATTTCAATCAATCCATCCAAAGGTTGTCTGTAAAAGATTGCCCTGTGCGATAAAACCGCCCATTATACATTTAGTTTTGTAAATATTCATCCTGTTCACATTATGAGGTGTACAATAAAGTATGAATAAAAAATTGATTTCTCTTTTTTACTGTAATAACAACTATGTAAAATATTATAAATATTTACATGCCGAATGCTAAAATGTGGCTGAGCTTTTTATGTATCATAAGAACTGTTGTGTATAACCCATTTTTGCAAAATAAAATTCTATACTGTGTTATAATATATAAACAATAAATATTAAAATAATAAACACGATACGTATTCAGTTTCGTGTATTTATTGTGATTGCTCTTTTGTGCTGACAACTGAAATTGAAAAATAAAATTTTAACGTGTGAAAACACAATTATAAAATATATGTCACATCTGAACTATTTAATAATGCAATAAATCAACAACCGATAATTTATGTTTGTGATTTAATATGTTTATACAAGTAGGTCTAAATTTAATAAAGTTTTTTTTCACATTAAGATTTTTATAAAAAAAAAAACATTTAACGACTTTTATCTTTGTAAAACATTTAATTTAATGAAACTTCTTGATACCGAATTGTCCGTGTGATGTTACTATGTCACGTGCAAAGTAAAAATATCTAATGTGCTCATCGTTGTGTACTTCTGAGTAGCTATAATTAGTCGTCTGAATAAACTTGCCTATATTTATTATACTTTTGTTTTTTATAAATCTTGACAGCAACTTTTTTATATATAACTAACCGCGATCATGCCTGCGACTTTACTTCGGTTACTGCTCCACTACTCTGAGTCGTCAATTCAAACCAGTAGTTCCTGAGATAATCGGGTTCAAACAAACAGATAGATAGATGTAACATTTACTTCAGCCTTATATTATTAGTATATCTATAGATAAGAAAAAATCCGACTAGAAAAACATATTGAAAGTTAACACGTACATCTAGTTTACATGATAAACTAAAGTGAGTACCTACTTTTGAACAAACGCTGTCAGAAACTTTGCTAAGAAACGCCGCAGACGGTTCATCACAAATTAACGAAAATTGGTTTTACGTGATCCAAGTTCAGAGACATATACGTACCTATGTGTATCGGTCGCAAGTCGTAGACCGCGTGTAGTGATACGCTCGCTCCTCAAAGAGATGTCCGATAACCATAGTGGCCTAGCAGGGCCAAGCCCCGATAGGGCCACGGAAATTTTCTGAAAAGGAAACCCGAACAACCAAGAAGTTAGTAAGTCTGAAACGCCCTCCCGTCCACCCAGAGAAGGAGAAGTCTTCGAAAACAAACCTATGTACAATAGAATTAGCTGATATCCCAATACACTAACACAAAAACAACGCAAAAAGAAAAACATTTGAAGAAAGGATCATTGAGTCCAACAAAACGCCTTAAAGAAAATCCGCCCCTGATTTTCCGGTCTCCAAAAATAATAATGTCTGCAATTTTCCTTATACTACGCTACATAATGATGGATCACCTACATCGTTATGTCTTCGCAACACTGTTGTCTTTACTACCTAGTGGTGTTAGCACTAAGTGTTTATAAACTTCGCACGAAGCAGCTTGCGAGTCTGTTTACAATCTTCTAACTGTAAACTGGTCATCAATGTAGTTCTTGGCACTACGAAGTCTATAAACAACGAGATATGATTATTAGGTTAGCTTCTCAACTATATTGCAAGTTGTTTTCCCGGGGTACCGTAGAGTATTATAGAATCTGTTTCTGGCTGATTACTAGACTGGTTTGCGAGCTCTTAAAACGATCCATTTTACGACCTAAACTGAACTGTTAAAGGGATGGAGCTATATAGGGTGTATAACTTCAGCGACAGACCGTCTTGCGCTCCGAGAATCTGTTTAGTACTGGTGCTGAATTTTTGGGATATGGCTGAGGAGTACAAACATATGCTATGTGATTTGTTAACCTTGTCATACTAATTATTTAAACCACGACCGCCTTTAAAAAAGTGTGCATAGAAGTAATGAAGCATCTAATTAGCTGGGGTTAGAGTGATGTAGCAGGGTGACTGTTTCAGTTCCCAGGCTGCATTTTGACATAAAAAATTGATTTCACTTTTAACAAAAAAAACACTAACTATCCTTAACACTAATCTATACTTATAATAAGTCTGTAGAAGTGAAAATTCTGTACATTGAAAATATCAAAAAAATAAAAATAAAAAGGGGTGTTACTAGACCGACACAGAACCCAAAAATGTGATTAAAAATTTTTTTGTCTGTCTGTCTGTTTGTTCAGGCATCACGCAAAAACTACCAGTTCGATTACGATGAAACTTGGTATAATTTTATTTTTTTATATAATATCCTGTCCTGGGCACCACACTGGGTACTTTTTATCCTGGAAAAGTATATACAATAAAAAACAAACTTAATTTTGCGGTTCGATCCCTAGGCCCGCTCACTGTTCAACCCGTAAATAATAAGTTTGTCGTAGGTTACGTCACCCGCAGTGGAATTCACTAAGGGGCGCTGCACACGGCTAAGATACTATAATATTTTATCTTAAGATACAATATCGCTCGCCATACAATTCAATGGACTATCACACATGACGAAGATAATAAATCATATTTCATATTTTCGTATCTCAAAAAACCTAATAAAACCATTTTCGACTTCTACGCGGACGAAGTCGCGGGCAAAAGCTAGTACATTATCAAATAATACAAATTCAGATCACATATTAAAAGTCACATTATCTGACGGCTCGGAACTCACATGATGACTGTGACCCAGTCGCGCTACGGGCTTAGGGTGCCCGCCGTACACGCAGAGCAGTAGGAGCACATCCTTCGTGACCGTTATGTTTAGATAAAAATATTTCTTTGAAAAAAAAAATGGTGTCTTTATTTGTCGACCTTGTTTATCAATTTGAATATACAGTTTAGTCGCAGTTCTGAACAGTTGCGACTGCAATTTATGAAAAAGTTATTTATTTTGTTTATGACTTTCACTCAGGTTTTTATATAGTCATGAATTTAAATATACTTTGCCGAGGAAACTGTTTACTTGACATGTGAAATTCCAATTCTTCCACAAAATATTTAAGTAATAATATTATACCACAACTATCACACAACGCCGTCTAGCCCCAAGCTAAGCAGAGCATGTGTACTAGACAACTGATAAACATACTTATATAATTCTAAATATATACATATTATAGATAAATTACACCCAGGCACAGAACAAATGATCGTGCTCATCACACAAACATTTGTTCCGAGTGGGAATCGTACCCACGACCACCGGCATAGCAGTCAGGGCCACTAACCACTAGACCAACAGGCCAGTCAAACAGTACTAGAGCTGAGTTCCGCAAAGCGGTGTCAATTCAATCAAGGGGAGTCTAATGTACAAGCTAAATCAATCAAAGTTGTCTCCAGTGAGAGCGGTTTAAATCACACACCACTGTGAACTTAAATGGCTCGTGCTATCGTAGGTACTAGTTCTATGTTTTGCTAAGTTGTTCACGATAGACTGAGTCTAGATTTTGTACAGAACAAACTATCCGAATCTTACTTTTTGATGAAGTGATGAATTGGTATAAGAACATCAGTTTATAACATTTTATTGGCTAACTTTTGCAAGCGGCATCACCTTGGTTAAAGTAGACAATAATTTCAACGGAACATACTCCCGGAATAATAAGATCATATGTGCTATTCCAGGACATAATCTAAACGTAGGCCATATTTTTAACCGACTTCAAAAAAATAGGAGGAGGTTATCAATTCGGTTGTAATTTTTTTTTGTTACCTCAGAACTCCGTCGTTTATGGACCGATTTGCAATTTTTTTTCCTCGTAAAAGAATATGCTTAAACATTGGTATATTTTTTTTCAAAAGCCAGTTCTGGTTGATGGGATGCATGAGGAATCGAGGAAACTCCTGAAATATTATAGGCAACCATATATTGATTTTGATATTTTCATCAATAACTTTTACAGTCAAAAAGTAACATTTGATGAAGTGAAACTGACTGATGAAGAAGACCAGAAATGGTCAACGGAACTTCATAGTCACATAGACATCACAATGAAGATAGTTAAGCGACTATGACCATACAAATTAATGAGTGGTTCTGAATAGTTACGTTGAAAATAGTATCATCGAAGTGATCTGATGTTGATGATGAAGCCGGAAGGTAGGCACAGGAGTTAACTTACATTACGTTTTATAATTTATTTAGATTAAAGTTTTATGTAAATTTATTTTTTTTGATTACAGTATTTCGAAATTTGTTAGATGTTAATTTAAACATTCTTTGCCTTGCGTTCCCGGACCCCAGGGTTCTGGAGGCTGAATGGATTTGGAAACCCTGGAATAAAACATAGGCTACTTTTTGTCTCGGAAGTATGTTCCCTTGATATAATTTTCTACTTTCACACGAGCCAAGCCGATGGCAGAAACTAGTGGAACAATAAAAATGACGCGCACGATTTTTCGCACGTGACCATAGTCTCTTTGTTCAATTATTTCTAGATCAATTAGATATTATGTGATACTTTTATATAGATATTGGTCGGTCTTACGAAGTTATTTATTGTTCAAACATTAACGAATGTTTGGAGGTCGTAGGCAATCTTGTAGGTGTCTAATCCAATAACAATTTGATACTTATTATGATTTTGTCTCTACAAATATAGTTTTGCTATTTTTGGTAAGGTCAAATTGATTATGTTACATCGTTTTCAGAAGTATCTTCAGATGTTTTTTTTTTATTAGTAAGATTATTTCGTCTTCTTTTAGATGAATTAACCTAATGATGTGGGTTGTTTTGAGTTGTGTCTCACCTATATTTATTTTTAGATCTCTCAATTTCACTTTAATTACAGATCGATAATATGAACACCTACACCTTCATCTTTGGTAGAATAAAAGTACATTATTTTAAAAATTGCAAAAATTACTTGTACTTACGCCAAAATGCTTTAAATAAAAAATCTTAGTAACAACATACCTAAATAAAATAGCCTGCAAATAGTTTATATAATCAAAAGGAGAATAACTTCAAGCCAATATAAATAATACAGAGCACGAACCTGCCGAACATTTTACCTCCTCTTTTTTGAAGTCGGTTAAAAATGGATCTTCTGTACTGTGCAAAGATTGCAAATGTGCCCTACTTTAACCGAAGATGATTACTGTATCATATATGTACAGATTCTAATTTAGTAGTATTTGTAGTGTTTAGTCTGCATGAAAGTAATTTCCAAACAGCATTACGCATTTAAAACTAAATAAGTTAACAGAAACAAGTTGTGACTAGGTTAAACTCAACGCTACAAAGTTTCTGATTTTCAAAATGATAAATAGAATGAGCTCATAAACTGTCGCACCTGACTATTTATACCAACTTCACTCGTAATTAAGTTCCTAACAAAACAGTAAAGAGGTGTCGGGGTCGTTCGAGACATTTCATAACTACAGGTGAATGAATATGCCGCAACAATCGGTCATTACTGAACGAATGAACGTTATCGCGACACGTAATGTTGCGAACTGTAAATAAAGTCGTTTAATACAAACAATGCGACCAATCTACTGAATTGGATCGATAGCCTTTGATAATACATATGTAAATTATAAACGTTTTTGCAAATTGAAATGAAACAGTTTGTTGTTTGTAGACCCCCTCCTCCCCTTCCCAATGTCTTTATTGCAGTTTTACGCTGGTGCAAATCAACTTCTGGTAACATACTTCAATTCTATTCATAAAATATTTGAGAAGTTGCTATGTAAGATTTTATTAGCCCCCCTAGCCAAGTTACAACCATTTCGTTTCGATTCTCCGGTCACGTCTCCTATTCCTTTGTTCTGACCACGTGACTGAGTGTTGAGATGACGTCAGAACAAAGGAATCGGAGGCGTGGCCTACTCGAGGCGTTCGACGAAAAGAGAATCGAAACGAAACGGTTGTAACTTGGCTAGGGGGACTGATTTAATGACAAATTAAAGTGAGTATGTCGCTCACAAATAAATTTCATTCAAGTAAATATATTATATAAGCAGGTTTATAAAGTCTAATAAGATTACATGGAAAATAGCAGTAAACGAGCTAACCGAACATAAATTGTAATATATTAGATTAAGATATAATAGAATAGGTGACTAAGACTTTACTGTTCTACATCATGTTCAAATTTACAATATGCTCACTAAAAAAATCTTCAAGTTCAAGTAAATTCTCCCGCTCTGGCTAGAGCGAGGGGGAGTGTCAGATTTTTACCGACTAAAACCAACCATTTGCTTTTTTTTATTTAAACTTCATGTACAGTGGTGGTACATAGGCGGACTTAATGTCATAAGGCATTCTCTACCAGTCAACCATAGGGTTAAAAAAAATAACACCGTGGTAGGTGTGCACAATAAATAAATAACAGATATTTGGAATAGAATGTAGTATCGTTAAATTAAGTTGTATAAAATAATAAAATACGTATATATGCTAATAATTACTATGATAAATATGAAATCAATTGAATTAAGAGAACTTAAAATATAACAATTATGACGAAAACCTAACTAAGGTTGAGAGAACTTCAAGTAGTAGTTCCAAATTTTACACTTGAAGGAAAATTTACTTTCAGCCTTTTTGATGTCTTTGTTCGCGTTACTTCAGTTGCCCTTTGCGTTCTAAGGGCTTGCGTCTTGCGAACAATCCACAAGCGATTGGTTTATTTTAGGAAATTTCAAAAATACAGCAAAACTTTTCTTATTACCTAAGTCTATTTTGATATCTTTCAACTTTCAAACTAATACTTTATTGTTGTAATTAATAATATTAACGTCACGGTTTGTAAAGTTTTTGAACAGCCGGCTGCTGCGCTACGTATTGCGGGTTCGATTACGGTACGTAAAAAATATTTATATGTCATACTGATAATTTTCCGGGTCGGAGTGTTTTGTGTATATGAGTGTACATATTTGTAAACGCACTAAAGATACAGGAGTGTGTGGGGGTAACGGTTAAGCAGGAACCACATAAGACCAACACACACGTGGGCCACGCCTGGTTTTTTCGTAGAGTCGCATCGCCATCCCACGCCATTAGATACAAGTCTAGTTGCAATATAAAATGTATGGAAACCGACGCGCCCAGATTGGCTTACGTGGCCCACGTGTGCCCAATGTAATTCTACCTTAATAAAAAAAAGTTTTAAAATTCAACTTTTACCTATAAACCAAAGTTAAATTGTCTATTATAGTAAAACTAAGAAGACGAACCATCTTCTAAAAGGCAAGAGAATCAATTAACAATTACTGAGTCTCGGGTTAAGAACGAAATTAAAAAGCTAGTCTACCTAACTTGGAGACGACAATCAATGCCTTTTACAAACTACTTATTAATTTAGCTTTAGAAACCTTTGTAGCTAAATTTTTTATTTACACTAGACGAAAAAATTGATTTTATGAGGATTGATATGAAAGAAAAGGAAGCTAGTGATAGTGTAACGGGTGACAGGATAGAATGGAAGAAAAAAGACGTGTGGCGCTGACCCCAAGTAATATGGGATAAAAACAGGAGGAAGACTAGACAAAAAGATAAATCTAGATATAAAAGGAGAAACTGACTGACTGATATATTAACGCACAGCTGAAACTACAGAGACTAGGAATGTGAAATTTGGTGCAAGGCTTCCTTTTATGACGTAGTCGAGCACTATGAGAGGATTTTCCAAAATTCATGACCCTAGGACTCCTCCTTCACCTCGTTTCTCCAAACGGGTGTCCAAAATATGTATGGAGATAGCTACTTTCATGCGGGCAAAGCCGATGGCAGAAACTAGTTACTGTATAAATCAACTATTACTTTATTGAGATCGATTACTAACTGATTAATTTTCAGTAATATGCGCTCAGCGAAATTATTACGGTAGCTTTAATAAGTTTAATTTGATACTCAATCATCATTATGCTCTGTTAAAGTATATAATATCCAACAGTGGAGTTACCGGTAAACCAGTAACGTCAATGGTAATGGAATAATTAGTTAAAAAAATTTTATTAATATTATAAAGGTGGGTCTACGCTAGAGGAGCCGAGCTCAAGCCGAGTACGAGCCGAGCACATACCGAGCACGAGCCGAGCACTAGCCCAGCAAGGGCTGAGCACTAGCCGAGCATGAATCGAGCTCAAATTCGTGTAATGTGAACCGACAATAGAGGAGCCAAGCACAAGCAACACTGCACGAATTTGAGCTCGGCTCGTGCTCCGCTCGTGGTCCGCTCGTGCTCCGCTCGTGGTCCGCTCGTGCTCCGCTCGTGCTCCGCTCGTGGTCCGCTCCTGCTCCGCTCGTGCTCCGCTTGTGGTCCGCTCCTGCTCCGCTCGTACTCCGCTCGTGGTCCGCTCGTGCTCGGCTCCTCTAGCGTAAACTCATTTTGAAGGCGAAAGCTTGTGAGTGTTGTATATTTATTACTCCTTTAAATAGTCCAGTCAAAATAAAAACCACGGAAATATTTTTTTTTTTTTAAATTTGATAATTACCTTTACATACATATATACTACAATCACATAACACTAATATTATAAGAGCGAAAGTTTATGAGTATGTATGTATATTTGTTTCCTCTTCACGCTCGAACGGCTGAACCGATTTTGATAAAATTTGATTCGCGAGTAGACCATATCCTGGAATAGCGTTTTTCTTATTACGGGAGCATGTTTCCTTGGGATAATTTACTACTAGTTTAAAATCCTCATTGGCTGATTTTATTCCTACAACCCGAGTTGTTTAAGTTACTTTGAATCAAATGAAACTATTCTACAACAAAATCAGACTAACGTTTTCCTTTTCATGAAAGCTCCGCTTTTCAAATATATCTTTGTAGAGCTTCCCTTCAGCTACAGCAACACGTAATAACACGTCAACATTTTCACAAATATTTCTGTAAAGTGAAAAATGAAATATTTCCAGTAACCGAGAATGTGACACGATCTCTTGAAGATCTCGTGGTATGGACGTATCTCCTCATGTCCTCGTTTCGCAAGTAACATTATTAAATTTAAAGGGTTCAAATAAGTGTTCCTCAGCACGCGATGCCCCCATTTTAAACCCGGTTTTCAGTTTAAGTGCCACTGTTTACATTTTCGGACACTTGTTTAGATTTCGCTAAATGCAAGGAGAATTTAGGCACGCTGTTGTTATTTATGTGTGTTTGAATACTTGTGAACAAAATTCCCTTCCAAGAGTAAGTAAAAATTTGGAGAATCTCCACTTGCACAATCGCGGCATTCGAAATGTCGTCATGGTTGCGAATAGTTACGAAACTAATTCTTGGGTAGGTTTAAAAACTATCAAATATAAATGATTATTTGTTAAATTCATAGCTATGTTCTTATCATATTAATTTAGGACGTGCTTAAGTCATCAATAAGTATTAAAGTACCATAAGTTTATCAAAAATTTTGATACTTGAAGCTAGACGGTAAAACTCAACAAAATATGATTATAAATATAACTGGATAATTACCCTAGGTGTATCACCTTCCAAGTAATTGTTAAATTACTTAATATTTTAATTAAGTAAAAATATCGAAATATTTTCATTTTCGTTCTTGACTAATAGTTATTTATTTGACCATTGGTTAAGCTAACAATTGATTGAACAACGTATTCTACCGAAATAAAATAATTGGTTAGATACTGCTTTTAACTATTGATTGACTTAAATAACTACGAATAAAAGAAACTCGCCCTAAGTGAAACTGACTAAGGGAGAAAGAAACGTAGAGAAATCTATACATCTTTATAAATAAAAACGAATTACCACACGAAATCTCAGAAACTATAACACTTACAAACTTAAAATTTGGCAGGTAGGTTCCTTATAGGGTATAGACATCCGCTAAGAACAGATTTTCCGAAATTCACCCCCTAAGGGTATGAAACGGGAGTCCAAAGTTTGTATGGAGAAACCGACTTTTACGTAGGCGAAGCCGCTGGCAGAAGCTAGTGACAAATAAAACTTCTGTGTGTAATGCATTTAGTGGCTTCTAGTTGAAAAGTTAAAAAGTCCGTAACTGCCTCACTTCTGTCTGCCGGGATAGCGTAGTTTTACACTGGCCATAAAATATTTTATTGTTCAACGTGTGCTGTTCCTATATTGCCTTCTAATGGCGAATGTGTTATTTACTGTACAAGTCATATAAGCCAGGCTCTTATCAATCAAGTTTAGTTTGCACTTAGACATTTTATAGCCTTGAGTTGAGGATTTGTTTTATTTTTCGCACAGTATTTATGATTAGTCTTTTAATTTTAAAAGTCCGGGTAAGTGCGAGTCGGACTAGGGGACTGAGGTTTCCGTACAAACTTACTTATGAATACAGTTCAATTAAGATTTTTCCGAGCCCGCAAAAAAGGTTTTTTTTTGTGACGTAACTACAAATTTTCATTTTTCAGATTTTTTCCTCGAAAAACCTTGCTTCATGGCAAATTTCAGGATTCCAGGTCAACGGGGAATGCCCTAAGAGTTTTGATTCCCTTGATAGTATCGAAATATACGTTTTTTGCGACATAAACCACCATATCTTTTTTTTCGTTAACTCAGAAGTTTAATTGTTTCACAGTTTCAAGGGACCGCAGACTTGAGTATATGGTTTTAATTTCAACTCGATACCTCCACGCGTTCTTGAGATAAAGGGTCTTGACAGATAAACAAACAGACAAACGGACAAAAGTGATCCTGTAAGGGTTCCGTTTTTTCCATTCCATACCCATAAAAAAGACCTTTAAAGACATACTCACTATTTGTTTTTACGTAATAGATTCATAGAAACCTCATCTTTCTGCCCTTGTCTTGTCCTATTATAATTGGGGTCGACCCAACACGGTTTTTTTTCTATTTTATTCTGTCAACCGTCATACTGTTACTGTTAATTTTTCTATAATATATTCTTTACAGAATCCATCCATCTTTTCTTTGGCCTCCCTCTTCTTCTCCGTCCATCTACATGTATACTCATAATTCTTTAGTAACATGCATTACTTTTGGGGGTGTCTGTAGTAATCGCCACGCTTGGCAGGCGGGTTGGCGATCGCAGAATAGTCAAACTTAAATAGTAGTGGGCAGGGCACATTGCTCGCAGATGATCGATGGGGATGAAAGGTTCTGGAATGGCGACCACGTACCGGAAGACGCAGCGTTGGAAGGCCAGCAGGCCAGCGCAGAAATAAATTACACAAAAATGTGCCTAGCTCAGTTTGAACCCGCGGCCTGCAACTCGTAAGTCGGGGCCGTTGCCACTCGGCCACCACTACACTTACTCGGCCACCACTGCTCACCACTGCTGTTTGTGTTCAGCAAAAACAAATACGACAGCTAAAGTACCCTACATTCTTAATTCCTATTTTATTTCTAACCGTATTTTATGTAAAAACAAAATTCACAAACATACCTTATAATTTTCACGTTGCAACAAACATTTAATATTCACTGCGTTTCGTAGAATAAATATTTAAAAAAAAGAAGAGTAGTTTTGTTTTCATTGCAGCTTAATAGCAAGAAAAAAAAATCGAACTCCATTATAAATATAGCATGACAGTATTGTGTAGGTGTACTACTAATACAGCATTATTTTGACCTTAAATTATGAGGCTAATAAATCTGGCTAGAGTAACGAGTCTTTGTCAACAATAGCTCGGATGGTATCGTCCGCAGTCACTTTGCACCATTATTGTCTAAATATTGTTGTGTTTCGTATATTTTAGCTTTAATTAACATTTTGTTTGGCTTTTCCCTTTTTGTTGTATTACGATAACATTTTAATACGTTAATTAATAACATTTTAAAATAAAGAATATAATAATAATAATAATTTTCACATGAAAATATGTATAATTAGATTTCGGCAAAATGTCTCCTTTGTATAAGATAGAAGTTATTAGGTACTTATTATAAATTAATGGATGCCAAAAGTAAAAATTACAAAAACAAACACTAATCAGCTAATCATTCAAACTGTACTTACCATTTTTAATTTTGAGAGTGTGAAATCATCCACTAACTTCTCCCTGTCTGGGTTGAGCGTGAGGGAGTGTCAGACTTTTACTAACTGAAATCCACCAGAATTCCTTCAGTTGCCCTTAACTTTTCAGAATCGCGGTAAATCTTTCGGACAATCCCTGAACCCTCAAAGATTATTATTAATACCTTAGGGCGGAATTCACCAATAAAACTAATCGCGTTTTAACGTTTGGCTCGCATAATCGCGTTTAGCCACTATCTACTAGTGTCACTTGTCTGTTGTCTTTTGTTGTATTTTTACAAGTGACACTAGTGACAGCGGCTAAACGCGATTATGCGAGCCAAACATTAAAACGCGATTAGTTTTATTGGTGAATTCCGCCTTTAGTCGAATGCCACACGAAGATATTATTTGGTTAGAAAAATGAATTTGCTGTGCGAATACGTAAAATTTAAAATGAAAATTTAAAAACGCATCGTTTGAAACCTTCAATCCTCGTCGCTTGTTTTCTTACTCTTCATTTCAGAAAAAAAGAGGTAAAGTAAACCTTCGTGTCGAACACGCTTACCACCTTTTCATAATTTCTTATTAATGAGTGGTACGCGTGCCGTGGAATTATTAATCTGGGACGCCGGGCCGGCGACGCGACCGTGTCGGTACCGACCACCGACTCACGCCCGCCGGAGAACACGGCACAGCCCAACCGTATAGAATGTCACTTAAGTATTAACACATTTCACTCAACTTTTAATGTATTCCGAATAGGCGAGTATGCGTTGTTGGATTTGTTTTAGAACTTTCAATACAGTTCAAAGTTATACAGTTAATTGTTTTCGCAGTCCCTTGTTTGGCGATCGAAAAGTGAATACAATCAAAACTTGTCCTTTCATAATACGCCTGAAACATTTTCTTCAAACTGGCCCGCCCAACATTTTTCAAAAGGACTTTGACCTAGTAAACGAGGGACATAATTACCTATTCAAAGCTTCTAAACAGTGCCGGATCAGTCACGTAGCAAGGGTAGCAAATGCTACGGGCCCCGCGCTCTGGGGTTGGCCCCATCTAAATCAAGTGAAGATACCTGTGCCATATGAAAACTGAACAATTCCCTATTTTCCATTAAGATAATGGAGGTAACTGCCTATGGACCTATTGCTACATAAGGGCCCTGCGGCCTGTTATAAAAATGAGTTAAAGAAGTTTTAATTAGTTCCTTTGCTTACTTACCAGGAAACAGAGAGTCTTTTAATTTCTACGGCCTAGTAACAAACAAACATTATAAAACATATATCCTCACAAATAAACACACATCACAATCACCAAACACACAAACTCACCATGATGGAATATTTTCTTAATTTTTTAATTTTCAATATTTATATACTAATAACGCACGGCATTAATTAAATACCGTGCTTTATTAATTAATTAATTAATATTATTTTATGGAATTAATTACAATTAAGCCTCGTTTTATAAATGCATTAAATTCAAAAATATTAGGATTACTTAAACTAAATCGACTGTTATTAAAATAAATATAAGAAACTGTAACCCTGTGGCCACTGGTGTCTTTAACACAAGTTACTATTTAACCATCCAAGATGCCAGTTGTGATATATTCTGTGTCGAAATTAATTTTGGTATTTTTTTCTGAGAAAAAGAAAGTTTTTATTTATAAAGACTTAGAGGTCCCCTTGGTAGAATTTGCTACAAGCCCCACGATGCCTTAATCCGGCACTGCTTCTAAAGCAATTTAAAATTTTGTTTCAGTTATGTTTAACTTCGTTATTTTTGTAATTCGGTGTTTAAATTGGTGTTCGTATCAAAAGTTTATAGACAGCTAATATCAAACACGATGACATTCAGGGACGGTTTGCGGATCACCTTGGTCTTGGCACGTTTTTCTTCTTCATATAACATCAAAGTTCTCGATAAATGTGCTATATATTGTATTTAATAGGTTGATGGGTGTCAATTAAATTGCTTCCACATAAAACATATCCTGTACGTTGGGAATTCTGTCTTCAAACGAGGCTTAGAACACATTATGATGGTTACGTGTGTAACTGTGATCTTTTTTGAGTGAGGGATATCATCAAATAACTTCTTCCACTCTGGGTGGAAAATGAAGTATCAGACATTTACTGCCTAAATTTACATTTCCTGTCTAGATTTACATTTTCTGCCTAAATTTACATTTCCTGTCTAAATTTACATTTTCTGCCTAAATTTACATTTACTGTCTAAATTTACTTTTGCTGACTAAATTTACATTTACTTCCTAAATCTAAATTTGTTGCCTAAAATTACATTTGCTGCCTAAATCTACATTTGTTGCCTAAATTTACATTTACTGTCTAAATCTACAATTGCTGCTTAAAATTACATTTGCTGCCTAAATTTACATTTACGGCCTAAATTTATATTTACTGCCTAAATTTACATTTTCTGCCTAAATTCCTCTCGTATTCCTTCAGTTGCTCTTTCCGTTTTAGGGTCAATCCTGAAACTCGTGTAGCTTTAAACCCTTCCGTCATAATTTTCTTTCATAAATATTAAGCGTTTATTTTCTTTGCTCAACACTAAGAAACTGCACAGAACAGGTCACTGTATAGAAGACGGAATAAATTTTATTTCTTTTTACTAAAAACTGTGCTAAAATAATCTAATTCTTATTGCGAGAATATTATACCTACGTCTAAATGACCCATGTCCATTGAGCGAAATAGATCTAAACCATTCGCTTTGATGTTATTTTAATACACGACGACATTTCCCATTTATAACTACCTAATAAAAAATGTAGTGTAAGATATTTGAGGAACAGAAACCTACAAGCCAAGATATGAGAATTTTTAGTTGTTAGTTGATAAAAAAAAACTACCCCACTACTCCAAAATTCAGACCAGAACAACATTGACAAGATGTAGATCCCTTATCTAAGTGAAAAAGGGTCTTTTCACAAGAACAGTGACTGTCTCATCATTTTTCTGTGTGGAATACCGCAGAGGGCAAATAAATTCACTGACAAAATTCCTGGCGTCCGTAATTGTTTCTTCAAAGAAAATCTATTGAAGTTTTTCCATCTCTCATAAAAGCATAGAAAAGATATCCTTTTGAACATTTACAAGTAGTCATCCATAAGTTTTAGCACTATTGCTTATTGCCACAGTTGGAAGACGAATAAAAGAAAAATAAAGAAAGTAAAACGGATATAATAAATAATAATAATGATTAATAAATAAAACGTTGTCAACTTTTACAAAGTTATGAGGACATTGATTATCACTGTATTGGCATTTTTTTTAGGTGGGAAATCATCCAATGACAACTCTTGCCCTTGGACGGGGCGAGAGGGGGCATGTCAGACTTTTACTGAATAAAACCCACTCTTGTTCCTTCTTTGCCTTCGTTCCAGGGCCCTGGGGTTCTCTTTAGCATAGGGCTTCGATCCTACTGGGCCCTTATGATTTGCTGACATCTTGAGGCGAGCGTGGAACACTACGCGCCGTCGACGACTTGGGCTTGGTCCGGACGGTCGGACGGCGAGCTACCCATTGCTCGCCGTCCAAAAGCCAACGCCTACGGTGTCTGAAAATCGGGATCGAGATCCCGGCGACTTTGGCGTGAGGGCCGTTCCCTCGCGCGTGCGACCGCCTCTTTTGATAGCATTACTGCTTTGCAAAAAGAGGCACCTGCCACTCCTCCTGCCCCGCCTGCCACTCCTCCTACCCCGCCTGCCACTCCTCCTCGCTCCGTGGCCTGTACAAACGCCCGGCGCGAGAGATCGCTGCCGCCGATCGCCATCACGAAGACACGGCGAGCACACCTATACCATATGCTCCACTGTGTCCTCTGAGTGGACGGTATCGGCATATGATACGAAGTAACGAGAAATATGACGTAAGAAAAGCTTTGAATAAGAATTTGGACAACTGTAGGAAGAAATAATTTTCCGGTGTCATACATATATGTCACCAGGAAATTTAGACTTCGTATGATTGTAATAAATCTTTATTAGATTAAAATTTCTCGATATATTATGAAAAACTCGCATTGTATACGATAAATCACACTCAATTTCATTATTTTCCAATTTATTACTCTTTCTTTTTATGAAAACCGCATCAAAGTACGTCATATGGTTTTGAAGGAGTTGGATACAGATTACACGGAATATGATTTATTTTTATACTATGTAATAAAAATTAGCAAATATTGTGTCATATCATCATCATCACCATTTGCAGGCGAAAGACGTCCACTGCTGGATATAAGCCCTTCCAAGTGTCGCCACAACGAACGCTCCTGTTCGTCTCGCATCCATTGCATTTCATCGACTCTCACCAGGTCATCGGTTCACCTTGTGGGAGACCTTCCAACGCTGAGTCTTATGGTGTTTTTTTTTTAAGTGGGAAAATCATCTAATGACAAATCTCACTCTTAGAAGATAGTGTCAGACTTTTAATGACTAAAAACCCACTCCTGTTCCTTCTTTGCCTTCGTCCCAGGGCCCCGGGTTTCACTTTCACACTACCAGTAGCCCCAGTAGACTTCGACCCTGCTGGGCCCCTACGATTTGCTGACATCTCCCTGAGGCGTGCTTGGAACAGTACGCGCCGTCAACGACTTGGGCTCGGTCCTGACGGTTACCGGACGGTCGGACGGCGAGCCACCTATTGATCGCCTTCCGCAAGTC
The DNA here is from genome assembly GCA_949316375.1 of Mythimna vitellina. NCBI lineage: Eukaryota > Metazoa > Arthropoda > Insecta > Lepidoptera > Noctuidae > Mythimna > Mythimna vitellina. Next base: position 15,777,393 of record OX438688.1, read on the forward strand.
CGCGCCTACGGTGGCCGGTAATCGGGATCGGAATCCCGGCCGCTGGGGCGAAAGGACCTTTGCCTCGCGCGGTCGGCCTCCTCCTTTGCTAGCATTACTTCTTCGCAGAAGGAGGCGACCGCCTGCCACTCCTCCTCGCTCCGGACCATGGCCTGTATCAAAGCTGCCACTCTAGAATCAGTCGGCTCCGTGGAACATCACACATCAGTATTCAAAAGCTTCTTGTATCTGCAAATAAGTTTTTCATGAACTCCATAGAGGTGGTGGCATCAATAAAATATGCTGATTAGCAGTAGGTACGGTCTATAACCGAACATACGCTCGTGTAATAAATTCATAAATTCTGATCAAAGTACCTTATAAAGGAATAAGTAATCATGACATGGAATATAACGTAGGTGTCAGTGAATATATATTATTCTAAGGGATAGGTATATTGACCGCCCTTAACCACAAAGCCGCAACCTGGAACGATTCAAGGCGAACTTTACCGTTGCCACATTTGAAATGCCTGTTAATTTTGAGGTTAGTAATTAGCTTATGTTACTATTCTGCAAAGCATAATATTATGATACTCCTGTATTCGCAAATGTTTTAGTAGTGGTGCAGATATAAGGCAGACTTTTGCGAAGCAGTAACGCAAACCAAGAAGATGGCGGAAAGGGTGAGGAGGAGACAGTCCTCACACCCCGGCTCCCGCAGGAGACGTTCGGAGCGTCAGGAGCCCCGATTACCGAAAGTGATGGATTTGCGGACGGCGAATACTGAGTAGCTCGTTGTCTTATAGCAACCAGGCCTGGGATGACAATACGTCAAGTACCATGCTTATCTCAGTGAGATGTTAGCCGATACTTGCTAAGGCTGCGGGATTGTTTGAAAGTATTACCATAGACCTGGAACGCAAAAGGCAACTACAGGAACACGGGCGGATCAGTAAAAGTCTCACCCTTCCTTTCACTCCAACCAGAACGAATAGGTTATTTGATGATTTCCAACGATGTTTTCATAAGCTCCATGCGGTAGGTGACAAGCCTATATATATTAACCGAACACAAATCAACGGCGGGCTGTGACCGAGTGATTCTATATAGGAAAACTTAATGACAGTTTTTCCGAACCGAGAATATAACCCAGGCAGTGGCGCCGACTCACACCCATGAGAAATAATCAGTGGGTGCCGAGCACCCCTGAGAAGAATAATAATAATAATAATATTCCACAACTATCACACAACGCCATCTAGTCCCAAGCTAAGCAGAGCTTGTGTTATGAGTACTAGACAACTGATAAACATACTTATATATTTCTAAATACATACATATTATAGATAAATTACACCAGACACAGAACAAATGATCGTGCTCATCACACAAACATTTGTCCTGGGTGGGAATCGAACCCATGACCTCCGGCATAGCAGTCAGGGTCACTAACCACTAGACCAACAGGCCAGTCAATCAGAGGGGAGGAGGAGAATAGATATCAAGAACCAGATTAGTAATCGTCTTTCAGGTTACGTATAAATTATATTTCTTTATATTATAAATAACACTAGTTTAATTTTTATATACTGGTTTCATTTTAAATTTTTATCAAACATAATTAGTAATTAAGTATGCAGTATGTAAGTAGGACATTTATTTATTTATCGGTCGATCAGTGTGCATTTCTCTTCTCACTCTTCTCCACTTTTTCGAGTCATCAAATTAGCATGAGCACCCATGAGGTTTTCTAAAAGCCGAAGCCCCTGAACCCAGGACTTCTTGCTTGGCAGTAACACCAGGCCTAGACCACACATGAAACTGCACGTCTCGCTACCTTAGTCATTATTAAAATAACAATAATAGACAGCCAAAACTGATTGGTTTCATTATGTTATGAAAGGAATGTAGCATTGTCCTATTCATAGAATCAATTAGTGCATCGAATGCTTGGGATAATCTGAATTGCTAACCTATATAATTTAATTGGCGACCGCATTTTTTTTTTATTAAGAATTTAATAAACCGATTTCAATAAGTTTTTTTTATTATTTGAAAGCAGGTTTTTAGTTTTTAGATATGTTTGATTTAAATTTAATCGTTTCAATCATTCACAAGATATGGAAAGTGAAACGGGGAAAGAACAACCGAATATTTTTTTTTTCTATATCTCAAAAGAAAGAAGCAGCCGGGCAAGTGCGAGTTGGACTCGCACACTGAGGGTTCTGTACAAACTTACCCATGAAAACAGTTCAATTCTTGAAAGGGTCTAGACAGACAGATAGACACACGGACGGACGGACAACAAATTGATCCTATAAGGGTTCCGTTTTTCCTTTTGAGGTCTGTCGGTCAAGACCCTTTATCTCGAGAACAAGAGGTATCGAGTTGAAATTAAAACCTATACTCAAAACTGCGGTTCACTGAAGCTGTAAGAAAATCAAACTTGTAATTCAAGTTTCAAAATTCATACTTCCCGTTGACGTAGAATCCTGAAATTTGGCATGAAGCAAGTTCTCATAGCATAAGTTTAGAAAAAATTCTGAAAACTGTAAATTTGTAGTTACGTTAAAAAAAAATCTTCGTAACTCAATTCGGGAATTGAACTGTTTTCATAGATAAGTTTGTAAGGAACCCTCAGAGCGCGAGTGGGCTCGGACTTACCAGGTTTTTTACATATGGCCAATATCTTGTACATAATTGTAGATCAAACTATTTTAAATTAGCATTAATATTTGTATCTATGATCTATGAACAAATATTTATATGATCTCTAAACAGTTCCTATTCCGGATCTAAGCATCATGGTTGGGTTGGTTGGTGAGTTTACATGTGTATGATCGCATGAGCCACGATTAAAAAAAGGATTATTTTAATGCATCATTAAAAAATTACTATTTTTTTTACTGGGTGGGAAAATCATCTTATCACAAATCACGCTCTTGGGCAGAGCGGGAGATAGTGTCTTTTACTGACTAAAAACCCACTCCTGTTCCTTTTTCACACTACCCGTGAATGCGTTAATTGTGACTGTGATTGGCCTGTTGGTCTAGTGGTTAGTGGCCTTGACTGCTATGCCGGAGGTCGTGGGTTCGATTCCCACCCAGGACAAATGTTTGTGTGATGAGCATATGATCATTTGTTCTGTGTCTGGGTGTAATTTATCTATATATTTATGTATTTAGAAATATATAAGTATGTTTATCAGTTGTCTAGTACCCATAACACAAGCTCTGCTTAGCTTGGGACTAGACAGAGTTGTAAGATACTTAAAAAAAATAAAAAATAAAAAATCTCCATCTCACAAGCGGCAACGGCGACAGTTCTTATTTTAAAAAAGATTATTAAATCGCTACAGCTCATACTTTCTCGATTCATTTACAAACGCCCGTCTCGATTCTCAGAATCTGTAGTCGAGGTTCCTCTGGCACGGATAGATAATGAGTTGCCAAAATAGCGGGATGATTGCGATGAGTGTGACACACTTTTTGTTAGGCGGCCAAGAACAGCCCAAATGTCGGTCAAGTTTAGTACAAGCTTAATCGGTGTACTGTAAACATTATGATATTAATACGCGAATATGTTTCGTCATACGGTGTAAACGGCAACTTAATGCGGTCAGTTTCGCGTAATGCTTTTTCTGCTTTTTTGTGACGATGAATCATTATTAACTATAATTTTATTCGACCAGTATTTGATTATGTGCCCCCCTAGTCAAGTTACAACCGTTTCGTGTCGAATTCCGTTCTCCAATTGGTAACGCCTCGGAGTCCGCAATTGTAGAAAACGAAAAGTTGGTAGCCATATTGACGCGCCTGAGTCGACCGCTCGTTCTACAATAACAAAGGATGTAGCGTTGAACATTGTAGAAACGATAAAAAATCATTCTATCATTTTGAACGATGTGAACTTAGCTAAGAATTTTCATGTTATGAGATGATGTTATTCCTATACATTTGATTAGTTTTCGATTAGCGTTAACGATTGCAAATCATAAACTTGGCTAGGGGTGCTGGAGTGCTCTATTATTAATTTCGTTTTAATTCTGAAGGGTTTTTTTTTTTTTATTTTTTTCGGTGGGAAAATCATCCTAATGACATCCCCGCTCTTGGGCGGAGCGGGAGATAGTGTCAGACTCTTACTGACTAAAAACCCACTCCTGTTCCTTCGTTGCCTTCGTCCCAGGGCCCCGGGTTCCGCTTTCACACTACCCGTGGCCCCAGTAGGCTTCGACCCCGCTGGGCCCCTACGATTTGCTGACATCTCCTTGAGGCGCGCGTGGAACAAAACGCGCCGTCGACGACTTGGGCTCGGTCCGGACGGTTACCGGACGATCAGACGGCGAGCCACCCATTGCTCGCCGTCTGCAAGCCCGCGCCTACGGTGGCCGGAAATCGGGATCGGAATCCCGGCGGCGGTTGGAGCGTAAGGACCGTTGCCTCACGCGATCGGCCGCCTCCTTAGCTAGCATTACTGCTTCGCAGAAAGAGGCGACCGCCTGCCACTCCTCCTCGCTCCGGAGCATGGCCTGAACCAAGGCCCGGCGCGAGAGATCACCGCCGCCGATTGCCCTCACGAGGTCACGGCGTTGCTCTGCCCAAGCGGGGCACACCTCCACCGTGTGCTCCACCGTGTCCTCCGGGTGGGCCACACAGTGGCGACACCCGAGCGTCGTTTCCGCACGAATCCGGTGCAGGAACCTCCCGAACTTACCGTGTCCGGTGAGGACCTGCGTCATGCGGAATGTGAGGACGCCGTGAGGTCTTTCCAACCACGCCTCAAAGAGGGGACTTACCGCCATAATTGTGGCGTGCCCATAATTCTGAAGGGTGGGGTGGGTTTAAACAAACTTGAACGACTGCAGAATTTGTGCATCCGCTTTATTTTTGGTCTCCGTAAGTACGACCACGTGTCGGAATTTCGGGCCAGATTAAGGTGGCTGCCAATTCGGCGTCGGCGAGATACACATATACTATCTCTTCTCTACACTATCCTGCATAACCCTAAAGCTCCTCAATACCTTCGTGAACGCTTTGAGTATCTCGTCCCTAGGGGTAAACTCTGTCGCACTGCCTCTTCTCTTCTCCTTCGTACGCCGCGTCACACTTCCAGCCGCTATGGCGGTTCCTTTTCTGTAACTGCAGTGCGTCTCTGGAACTCTCTACCACACTCCCTTCGCGACAGCCCTTCTCTGGATGTCTTCAAGAGGAAACTTAAAGAGCACTTCCTTTCATTATTGACATAATATTAATATATATTAGTATGTATTTATATTATAATTATATATTAGACTTATGTATGTAATTATATTTTAGATTTAGTTATTGCAAGGATTGTATTGTGCACTGGTTCTTACCCTCGAATGTATTCTCACTGTGTAACTCAAAGGTTTGCTGGAAGAAAACTCATTGTTGAGTTAAGCTCGCCTTTGTACATAAACTGTATTATCTCCGTGTACTATGTATGTTTTTATTTTGTATACAATAAAGAATTAAGAATTAAGGGTGTATGATGCATGTGTTTTGCAGCAAAAGAGTGAGAAATATACTTTTTTTTTGGTAGGCAATCATAACTGATGGTGAGGGGAGTGAGAGGGTGTGTCAGATTTTTATTGAATAAAACCTAACTGTAATTTTTAGCCGTGGGCCACGATAGAGGTGAGACATATCCTATAAAGGAATTCACATTGGCACTGCACAGAGGATAAGTCGAGGATATCCTAGGCCTAACCTAATCAATTTGGATTTCAATTACATTTTTTTTAAATTGGTTATGGGATTAACTGATTGCGTATAACGCTAGTTCTTTAACTCGCATGCAGTAAAGTACACAATAACAACCGTGATGATTCAAAATGCTGTCAAACTGTTGCGGAGTAACTGGATAGCTATTTATTTTAATTTATATGATATAAACTAGTGCTTGACTGCGATTCCACCAGATCGTAAGCAGTCACGGGCTTGCGGACGGCGAGCAATGAGTAGCTCGCCGTCCGACCGTCTGGTAGTTGTCCGGACCGAACTCAAGCCGTCGATGGCGCGTAGTGTTTCACGTGCGCCTCAAGGAGATATCAGCAACCGTAGGGGCCTAGCAGGGTCAAAGCCTACTGGGGCAAGGGTCTGATTCTGAAAGGAAGTCTCGGCCCTGGTATGAAAGGCAACAAAGGAACAGGAGTGAGTTTTTAGTCAGTAAAAATCTGACACCCTCGCGCTTCGCCCAAGAGCGGGGAATCATTGGATGATTTTCCCACCGTAAAACATAAAATTGTAAGGAGTGATGCAATCGTTGATGGTGAGGTGCACTAGTTTATTAAGAGCATATTCACACTAACCTTGTCAAATTCACAAATTTTTTTTAAATTAGTTTTCTCTAAAAGTTTCTTTATCGAAAATCCCAAATAGAAAGTATTTTTCAAATAAATGCAACATAAAGTAAGTTAGAAAACTGTTAATCTAGTAAAAGGATAAACTGTCAAACAGCATAAGAATGTACACTCTGATCTGACGTCACCACCATTAGGTGACGTGTATACAAAGGAGATAGTGAGATATGCCACGCCCACATTCTTCTATGTTCCAATATGTGAAATGCTAATTGCTGCTTCGTACAATAACCAATTTTGATGATTTTTTTTATACAATTAAACACAGAATCAATAGCGATTTATCAAGACAGTGCAGAGGACGAGAGATGCGCAATGTGGAAGCAGAAGCACCCAACTCCTACACATTTCATCACCCCGTCAGAACATCTCCCCCCTGGACGCGAATGGCAGTGGCTAATCTGGAAATCTCTTAGCCAACTGCGGACCCAGGTTGGCCGCTGTAAATAAAATTTGGCCAAATGGGTCTTCCTCGACCCATCTCTAACACAGTGCCAGTTTGGAGCAGCTGCATAGGACATGCGTCATTTGCTATGTTGTCCAGTTTTCAGGATCTATACGAGGCCAATAACAGAGCCCTAGAGGTTGCCAAATACTGGTCAGAAAAAAATTAGTTAGAGTACATCGACACGAAAAGAAGAAGAAGAATCAATAGTACGTACAGATGCATACAAAGCTATGCTAAAACATAATTTTGCATAAATATCAGATTATCGCGTGGTTTTTGCTCTGGGAAATGTAAAATTACACAAACTACAGCAGCCACCATTATACAAAACCACTAACATTATGGTAACAGCATTATTATTTAGTATTCTGCGGTAACAAATAAGTTTTCCTGCATTGTTGCTGTACATGCAGCGAGCAAGTTCACGTTATGAATAACTAACTTACATGAAAAAGGATTCTTAGTAGGAGTTCCTTGTTAAATTGCTTCAAACGATTTAAAGGTTTAAGTCGCCTTGTATGGCTGCAAGCGATGCTTACATTAATAACATTACGACGCCTTAACGAAATATAAAGAGGAACATCTGTTACCTTTAATTCTTTTTTTCTATTAATTTTAAGTTCCTAATGTAATTTGTATTTTTGGTGTACAATAAAGAATATCTATCTATCTTTTTTTTCGAGTGGGACATCATCAAACAAGTCCTTCCGCTGTGGGTGGAGCGAGAGCGAGTGTCAAATTATTACTGAATAAAACCCACCTTTCTTTCAGTTGCCCTTTGCGTTCCAGGGTAATGGTAGTTTTTAGGGTACCGTACATGAAAAGGAAAAATACGGAAACCTTCTAAGATTACTTTTTGTCCGTCTGTCAGTATGTTAAGACCCTTTATCTCAAAAACTCGATAAGTTGAAATTAAAACCATATACTCAGGTCTGCGGTCGCTTGAAGGTGTGAAAAAATCAAACTTCCGAGTTAACGAAAAAAAGATACGGTCGTTTATGTCGCAAAACACGTATATTTCGACACTCTCAAGGGAATCAAAATTCATAGGGTACTTCCCGTTGACCTAGAATCCTATAATTTGGCATGAAGCAAGGTCTCGTTATGTCATATTATTTTTTTGTGATTCAGATAACTTTCGTTCAGTTCAGTTCAATTCGGGAATTGAACTGTTTTCATATGTAAGTTTGTACGAAACCCTTAGTGCGCGAGTCTGACTCACACTTGCCTAGTTTCTTTTTTTAGGACCGACAGTAAATTTTTTGGGCAAAAAATAAACCAGCCCTCTAGTCACGCAGTGTCAATCAGTCAGAGAAAAATATCTTTAAAAAGGTTACGAACTACTTGCAATGAACTCAATTTGGCAAAGTAAAGCGGGTCTGAAAACTCATTATAGGAAAGACTTATGGTGGTGTTAGTACAGCACTTAAGTTCTGAGTTATCTGATCTATTATTCTTTTCTCAACGCATGACTTTAATAAATAAGACTCATTTTTCAAATGGAGTTCACTAACATTCATTACGGTCGAAGGGTACCGACTGACGGGGATTCTCATCGGTATTACTGACCGTCATATAAATTTTCATTAGCGAAGCGCGCTGGGAATTCCTTTATTTGTAATAAACACACTGTACTAGGGCATATTTTTCCACTCCTAGGAATGTACTCCCTTGGGAGAGTAAATTGAGGTAAGTTAAACCTGAATGTTCAACCTAAATTCTTTCATGTACAGTTGTGATTAAGACCACTATTGTATTTTGTGTAAGACTAGCTGCTGCCAGCAACTACGCCCGCGTCAAAATAGTTTTCTCTATACAAACTTTGGACCCCCTTTCATTCCATTAGAGGGTCATCCTCATCATCATCATTTCAGTTGAAAGACATTGACATGTAGACATAGGCCTCCCCCAAGTGTCACCATAATGATCGGTTCTGTGCGTCTCACATCCATCGGATTCCCGCGACCCTTACGCGTTCCTTCGCGTTCCTTAGGGTGTGAATTTTGGAAAATCCTCTCTTAGTGCTCGCTTATGTCATAAAATAAGCCTTGTGCAAAATTTCACGTTCCTAGTTCCGATATTTTCAGCTGTGCGTTGATATTTCAGTTAGTTTCGCCTTTTATTGAAATCTATACTTCTACACTAATGTTATAAAGAGTTAAAGTTTGATTTTTTGTTTTCATGTTTGTAGGAGGTAATCTTTGAAAGAACTAGTCCAATTACTAAAATTTTTTCACCGATAGAAAACTGCTTTATTCTTGAGTGACATAGGCTATATTTTATGTATGCGGTCGAAGCCGCGGGCAAAAGCTAGTATAAAATAGATCTACACCCATTTACAGTTTTCTACCCAGTTACTCTTCTTTGTCCGTCCGCGCGCCCATTATCTAGTGTCGGATCTCCTCATAATTTTGCGCCAGGACAATCTGTCCTAGGTTGTCGATTTTAACAATTGGGCTTTCTTGAGGTCTCTCTCGATGTTAGACCACTATTTTAGTTTTACCTAAGAGAGGTGTTCGGGAAAGTATAAATCTTTGCTGTCTCATTATTATGACCATACCACATAAGTTAGAGCTTTGTCATTAAGTCTATAATGGGCGTGACTCAATGCATTGCAGTTGCCTATGCTATGCAGTGTTAATTACTTTGCATATTTATTATTAATTCATGTTTTTCTACTTAACAGACGTGTTTTACTTGAGAATATGTTGCAGGTTTTCTTTCGAGCCACAACACAACGAAGTGACGTTGACTGGCTGTTTTAGAACCTTTGACATCCCAAAAAAAAAAGGTTTTTCAGGCAGAATCAATTAATTTTGACTTGTTTTTAAGTCACTTTAATAACGTGAGCATTAAAAGAACCAACTACATTAATAAAACAAGGTACTTAGTTATAATTTTACCTACTAATACCCAAAATCAATGCATAAAAGTTGGTGGTAAATACATGTAACCTCGTAGCGGTTAACCGTAGCTCGTAGCAGACTACGGTTGTAGCCTGGTATTGACGGCCCATAGGAAACAATGTAACTCTGCATTGATTTGAGTGATCCTGTGTACTGAATCCTGACACAGTTACTCCCTTTGTTAGCTATTATCGAGTATTTCGCAATAGAACTCTAATTAGGAGTTATATTGATTTTATTTCTCAGATTTGTTGAGGGATTTGTAGTGAGACTACTGAGGTCTCACTTCTGTTTTCAGTATTTTACTATGAAATTAAAGCACTATTAAAAAGGTAATTCAGTGAATAGTCACTTTGTGTTTTTTTTTACAAAATATAAAATAATTGACTTTACAAAAAAAAACTAAAAGGATCGAAATAACTTTAATTTCGGAAGTCGGTGTTAAATAAGAAGCAAACAATACCGAGAAATACCGACTTCCGCAATTAAAGTTATTTTGATCCTTGTATTTTTTTTTTTGAAGTTGGTTGTTTTCTATTTGTAAAAAGTTTTTTATATACTTCACTTTTAGTTGCGATACACATATAATCACCTCCTTTTTTTGAAGTCGGTTAAAAATACATAATGATTACGGATTTCAACGGAAATTATTGGAATCCTTTAATCATTATATTCGTCTCGTTGAACACAAATAGATATGAATTTAATTAAAATATTTGCATAAGTACTTGACCATTAATTAATTCACTGGAATTTTACAATAGTTAAAATATACTCATTATACAAACAATTTCCGCAAAACAGCGAACTACGTTACTAAGCATACCGTTGTGGAATTCAATAATTGTATCATACAAAATCGAAACCGATCAAAATAATTGGTTTCAATGTACCTGATTAACTATGGCCAGTTATATTTAATAAATATACATAACATTATGTCTGAAACCGGAGTTCATTTTCACCTTAATCTTGCAAGATATTAGATACTCTTATTACTCAGTATTGAGCATGTGCCGTGTTCCTAGCCAGTCGATATACTATCGTTTAGATTTCAGGGAATGTACATCGGAGCTGCACAGTTTAATTTCGCCCAGCCTGTCCCATCATCGGACTACTAAACATACCGCATCGCGTCACCGGTACAAGGTGGAGATCTCAAATATATACAAAACGTTTTGGGAACACAATCATTGTGCGTACAGCTAAGGAGTGGAATTTCCCACGGGACTCTGTGTTCCCATCAGGAAAAACCTAGGAACTATCAAGCTAAAACTTAGGGGTCTTTAAGTCAAGAGTGACTAGGTTACAAGCAAACAAGCATCCAACGTCGACCATCGGCGCTTACCGTTATAAAAAAATGACTTCAAAGTATTTCAAACTTTCAAGATTCAAGATTTGACACCATTTCCAATGTTTCTAACCTTTGAAAAATATTTCTGAAGGAAATAACCAACTTCTGTCGACGAATATACCGATGCAATACGAAATTTGAATGTCTTCTTACATTTTTACAACCTACAAGTCGTTAGAAATATCGCTACGTGTATGTGAACCATACTAATAGTATAGCAAATTGACTGTAGTAGATATGTTTTTCAAATGGAAGTATTGTAAGATTTATTTTGGAGCGTAAGTGGTAAAAGTAGTTCCTTAGTGTAGATGAAAAAAACACCTTTTCCTATTTAGGAAAAGATGGTTTTTTTTTTCATCTTGACGACTGGAATTAACCCAACGTAATACCACTTTATTTACTACTTACATAAAAAAATACCACATACTAAAAATACTCATGTACCGTAAGTGCATTCACATATGTGTAAACTTGCATAAAAAAGACACCCAGACTCGGAACAACCATCTGTAGGCCATACAAATATTGGTTCTATGCACGAAACGAACCAGGGACACGCAGCGCAGCAGTCAATTGCTTAACCACTACTACAACCATATCATCAATCTACAGTCCGTACCGTCAATATCTGTACGTGCACATGTTTACTAATCAAATACACCTTAATGGCTGCGAGGATTTGGAAAACATGTTGACCATAGCACAGAATAAGAAATATAATCTAACCATAGCTTCAATAAAGACCAAGTATAGTACTTGACGAAGAAGAATCAAGGTTACCGATAGGTATAGGGCTCTAGGCCGAATAAATCACCAAACTTAAGTGGCAGTAGGGCACTTTGCTTGTAGAACAAATGGTCGATGGGGCCGAAAGGTTCAGCCCCCCTAGCCAAGTTACAACCGTTTGAAAAGAAATAGAAACCGAGACGGCCACGCCTCCTATTCCTTTTCACTTTGTGACTGAACGTTGAGATGACATTAGAATAAAGGAATCGGAGGCGTGGCCTACAGTTACTCGAGGCGATCGACGAAAAGAGAATCGAAACGAAACGGTTGTAGCTTGGCTATGGGGGCTGGAGTGGTAACCACGTACCGGAAGACGCAGCGTTAGAAGTATTCCCATAAGGTGCACCGATGACCCGGTGAGGGTCGCAGGGATTGTGGATTGACTGCAATGATGATGATAATGATGACACTTAACGAATTTTGTATCAGTGAATAATATATAACTATATTATGCGGAAGAAGCCGCTAGTAACAGTTAAGCTTGTTCATAATTTTGAGTAAATAGTTTCGCAGATCCAAAAGGACACTATAATTTTGTATATCTAACTGTCCAACAAAGCAAACCTAGTTATAATTTCTAGTTAAACGGTTACTGACCTACATGTAAGGTCAGCTTTTACTCCGAGTCTCCCGAAATTCACATTAACTGTGCTTGTTCACTTGCACTAAGCTTCGTTAACCAAACATAATATAATCAAGTTTGTGTCGTAAATGAAGCTCATTAGGCTCTCTACGATTTAAGGGTCAAAGTACATATGTAGGATTTTTTTAGGTAGGAAAATCATCTAATGACAAATCTCGCTCTTGGGCGGAGCGGGAGATAGTGTCAGACTTTTACTGACTAAAAACTCACTTCTGTTCGTTCTTTGCCTTCGTCCCAGGGCCCCAGGTTTCACTTCGTCCCAGGGCCTCGGGTTTCACTACATATGTAGGGTTCGTTTTTCCGGTACCAACGCTGTACAAAATGATAACTTCCATCATTTGTTGACCATCCAAGACTTCTAGATGGTTCTAAATATTTACCGAAGCCCTGGAACGGAAAGGGTAACAGAAGACAGACAGGCAGCTAAAAGCCTGATACTTCCTCATGCAGGAAACGCAGCAACCGGGAAAAGTTATTTGAAAAAAAGGTTTAAGACCATTTCTGAACAGTAATTTTTGGACTGTCAAAAATCACACGCTAATAAAAATCAACCAGTATCAGCTGTCAATAATGTTCCAACTGCCGGGAAGTTACTGACAGCAACTAAAATATTAACTTTGAAAAACATATTTTCACATCATTGAAAATAAAGGCTTATTATAAGGTTTCCCCACTTCATAGGAAACAAACTCTCGACATTTTATTAATCTGTGAACAACAGCTGTTACGTAAATACAAAACACAAGAATCCCTTTTCCTTAACCGTGTACAACATCGTGATAGCAACTTCCTACTCATTTATTTATTTATTTATTAAAACTTTATGCAACACAAAGGTACAAAGGCGGACTTAATACCTTGGGCATTCTCTACCTGTCAACTAAGGGTAGTGAAGAGAAAACACGGTAGGTGCATAAAAAAAGGTTAATAAGAGAACAAATGTATATGTATAAAATAAACTTACATAATTTAATATAATATAAACCTACATAAATTATTTATATAAGGAAAAATGAAAAGATTTGTTTCGTTAAAAGGATAACATAACATCACGCCTATATTCCAAAATGAGATAGGTAGCGAGGTAGCGGTGCGAGTATGTTGTTTTCCCATTATCCTATGCTATGCTATACTTATATGCCAGCAGGCGAGCTATAGATAGTACTTTACTATATAAACTTTGACACCAAAATTTTACTTTTGTACCACAATATACTATGTATTTTGAGATTGAGTCTGAGTTTCTTATGACATCTCTATTTGATGTCATCTTAATAGGTACTCCCCTTAATAGTAACCATGTAATATTTTTTTATTGTAATAGTCTATTACTTTTAATTTGTAGTACATACAGACCTCAGGTTACAAATATTTTCCACCAGTACTTGTTTGAAAGATTAACCATGGCCCTGGAATGCAATGGGAAATTGAAGGAACATGGGCAGGATTTAAGTCAATAAAAATCTCTTGAAAAAAAGCTACAAATGACCCGGAAAAAACTATATTCTGGTAGAAAATGCCTAACGCATTAAGTCCACCTCTATACTTTTATGTGCATAAAAAATGAAATAAATAAATAAATATTCGTAAAAAAGAAAATTCTATGATTATTTATTTTAATTGTTCGATTTGATTGTGAAATAACGATGAACAGACTTTTTCTTGTCAATACGGAAGAAGAAAACGACAAACAAGACTTAGCGAACACAATTGTTGTTATGAAGGGCTCAAATCATTTTCTCAGTTATTTTAGCCCCACGAAACTTTCCATATTGAAAAAATCCCTTTAATTTCTGTTTGTTGAAAACAAATTTCTATAAATACCTATTCTATATCTGTTGCCTTTGTCAACAAGAGCCTTTGAAAAACATTTCTCTAGTTTCTTTACTTGTTAAATAGAAACCGTATTAAAAATAGAGTACTAAACAAACGTAGACTACAATACATTTACTAAAAACTTATGAATAAATTTCGCAAATATAACGTTGAAATTTCAAAGGGCGATAATTTTTTTTATCAGATTATTAGTAAACGTAATTTAGCTAGGTGATTCACTGACAAAATGTAAAGAAAGGTGTTTTTTCCAAGATCTTTATGGCGATAATAAATATGTTTAATGCCTTTATAACGGAATGCTGAAATATTAATAGTTGATCTTGCGTTATTTAAGGTCGATATTTCACTATTTATTGAAGGCAATTTCTTCTCGACTGCTTTAGAAAGGAGAAAAGAATTTTATTTTAATTAAAAGTACCATATGGAAAAAAAGATGTATTTTTTATTGTATACGTTTTAGAAACGTACGTATGTATTGGCCACCCCGAACGTACACAATAAAAAAATACACGTGTTTTTCCAAATGTACTTTTATTTTTTTATTTAATGTTGTGAGTCATCATTAGCTTGCTCTTATCCCTTGTATTTGGGGTCGGCGATACACGGAAAACATAACTTCCATTCTGTCCTATCAACCGTCTTTTTATCACTGACATTCTTTTCTTTTCATACCACATCTCACACTTTATCCATCCACATGTGTGAAAGAGTATGATCTTTCAATAACATACTTTTTTCTCTGTCCTCTTCAATTACATGACCAACGATTCCTTTTCAACTTTGAATCATCGTCATCATCATCATTTCAGCCGAAAGAAGTCCACTGTTGGACATAGGCCTTCCCCAAGCGACGCCACAACGACCGATCCTGTGCGTCTCGCATCTACCGCACTCCCGCGACTCTCACCAGGTCGTCGGTCCACCTTGTGGGAGGCCTTCCAACGCTGCGTTTTCCGGTACGCGGTCGCCACTCTAGAACCTTTCGGTCCCATCGACCGTCGGTTTTACGAGCAATGTGCAACTTCGAATCTCGAAGTCGAAATAATTATATTAACAAATTGAACAAATGACATTAAAATATACTAAACGATAATAATTATAGTTAAAACTGGTAATGTGCCCGAAAGACTGGCGGCATTGCTACGACATAAGCAATGTTTATCCTTTGCCCAAGGTAAAAGCCAGCCCTTGGGTCATTTGTATTTAGGAGAACTGCAAAATGAGTTTGTAGCCTCTGAGTCTACATTTCAAGTTAGAAGAGATGCATTTTTCATGTGAACACACACTCAAACGGGTAGTGTTTCCCGAAATTCGGCCTCCAGGGATGTAAGAGGGTTAAATGTGTCTCTATAAAACTCGTAAAGTCTTTGGTCATTTTTAAGGAGAAATAAAATATTAACAAGTTAGGAACCGAATTCGTAAAAATACCAAGGGACAAATACATTAACCTTTTCGGGTTTGGACAGTAATTTATATTTTATTACTGTGTTTTTTATATTCCAACTGGCTGCCCCGACAGACGTCCCGTCTTAGTTTTAGCTATGAACTGTCAAACGCGCAAACTGTCAAACGTGTGAACTCATAACGTCATACGGGCAAACTATTAAACGGGCAAAGATTAAAATTAGTCGTTGTAGTTTACTCAAATTTTCTAATTTTCTGCGCCACTTTCTCATTTTTTCTTTCATATGAACCTCACGACAAATAAATTAAAAATCATTTATTTCGGAAACCAATCCATATTGATTACAAAATTTTGAAATTAAAATATTAAATTTAAAAAACAAATAAAAAATTTACACATTACAAAAACACAAAATTACAATAACAAACACTACAAAAAAGAAGTTGTGAAATTGGTGCTTCACGAATAATGATGTGACCGTAAGGGAAATTGGGATTCATTTTTGTCTATAAGGATGTATCTGAATAAACTAAGTAGTGTTTGCAGTTTTTGGAAGAATAAAAATATTTTAACCTATGCAATTTAAATGAGTTTGTGTTTCAATTCGGAATTGGTACTACGATAATAAACATTAATGTTCGTTTCTGTAAATTATATTATTTTCGTACATCACTAGATGTTGTTGTTGCACTACATGTTGCACTACTAAAAGGGGCCCTATTTAGAGAGTGGGAAATCATTGAATATCTGGTCTCGCTCTAGATAGAGTGAGAGGGAGTGTCAGAATCAATTGACCTTTGCGTTCCAGAGCTGCAGTGACTCTTTCAAATAATCCCACTGCAATTAAAGAGTCAATGTTTGTTGCCACTATTGTGGGGTTGACTGTACCTATTCAAGTAAGTGGGTAAACCTAAATGTGCAGGACGTAAATAAATTAGTATTCATGATGTTTATGCAAATTTATTAAACCTTTATTTTATATACTCTTGTGTCAAAGTAAACCTCAGTCTTTTGACATTAATTTTCTCAAATATGGGTAAACTTACTTAAAGGTATTTGAATCTAAGTGTGGTAAATAAAATATACTAGTACTTATTTGAAGAAGAATCCTTTCGTACTGAAAAAGAAAACTATAATTATTGAGAACTAGCTGCTGACTGCGGCTTCACCCGCGTGAAAATAGGTAATTGTCCCAAGGGAGAACACTTTCACGATAAAAATAGCACAAAGATAGATATCTATATGCTATTTTAAGGATATGGTCTACCTGTGTGCCAAATTTCATCTAAATCCGTTTATCTGTGAAGAAATAACAAACATACACACACACTGTAGGCGAAGGCTTGCGGACGGCGAGCAATAGGTAGCTCGTCGTCCGACCGTCCGGTAAAACCGTCCGGACCAAGCCCAAGTCGCCGAGGAGCGCGTAGTCTTCCACTCGCGCCTCAAGGACATGTCATCAAACCGTAGGGGCCACGCGGGGTCGAAGCCTACTGGGGCCATGGGTTCGCTTCTGAAAGGAAAACCAAAGTATGGTATGAAAGGCAAAGAAGGAACAAGAGTGGGTTTTTAGTCAGTAAAAGTCTGACACACCCTTTCGCTCCGCCCAAGAGCACGAGATGTCCGAGATTTACCCAACTAAAAAAAACACACACTCGAAACTTTCACCTATATAATATCAGGGTATATCACACTAATATTACATAGGTGTTTATGGCACTCACGCCTTATTCCCAGAAGTCTATGTCAGAAGTGAAACAGAAACGAAGTAATGCAACCTGCCTACCATCCGTACATATATATGTATGTATGTAGTTTTTATTTTGAAAATTATATCTACTATATTTTGAAACTAGGAAATCAAAACCTATAAGGTCCTGTTGACCTAGAATCCTCAAATTTGGCTTGAAGCATGATCTTATAGCACAAGCATAAGAAAAAATCTGAAAACTATTTTAGTAATGTCACAAAAAAAGAAAGCTTTTTTGCTATTTGAAAAAACCTTCGAGACTTTGTTTGTACGAAACCTTCGGTGCATAAGTCCAACTCGCACTTAGCCGATTTTTAAGTTACGTACTTACAGTCTATCTAAAGGTTATCTGGTGGATATCGCTGATAGCGATAACCGCTATTGTATGCATCGATATAAGCTTATATAAAAGTTATATTACTTTTTCGGTGTACAATAAAGTTTATTCTATTGTACGTAAACAATTTTATTTATTATATTTTACACTGCATAACTTATCGCACGTATTTTAGAAATTCCTTCCTTTTTAGTTTACCTTCAGTGTGTCACAATTTAGCTCAGTTATATTTACTTTAATTAAGTATCAAATATTCTTATAGTTAAATGTATAATTAGCTTTTATAAGTACGTATTTTTTTTCCACAAATTGACACAATTTCGTAATTACAATCAAAATTTCTAAGAAGCAAACGTCAAAAGATCCGCTCCGTAGAATACACAATTCAGCCATCAGCAGATTAGAAAACACAATGAAGATTCTCTCGCTTGTCTGAAAAATGAAGCTGCTAGCTTCTGTTCCCCTTTGAAAGCTCAAATAGTTACGAAAGTTTTTGTCTCCGATCTACCTTTGATTTATAATCACTATCATTTTACGAGACGGCCACTGCTGCACACAGGCCTCACTCAAGTGTTGCCACAATGACCAGTCCTGTGTATCTCGCAGCCATCGGATTCCCGCAACCCTCACCAGGTCATCGGTCCATCTTGTCGAAAGCCTTCCAACACTGCGGCTTCCGGCACGCGATCGCCATTCCAGAAGCTTTAGGTCTTATCGGTCATTTGTTCTACGAGGTATGTGCTCTACTCACCGCCACTTAAAATTGGCGATTCTGCTAGTTATGTTGGTTCTTCTGCGAATATCTTAGCTTTTGATTTTATCACGTAAGAAAACTTTGAGCATATTATAGCCCTCTTTTTTCCCATTTGGGTGATTTTAAGCCTTCAGATGAGG
Source organism: Mythimna vitellina (assembly GCA_949316375.1). Taxonomy (NCBI): domain Eukaryota; kingdom Metazoa; phylum Arthropoda; class Insecta; order Lepidoptera; family Noctuidae; genus Mythimna; species Mythimna vitellina. Next base: position 15,796,115 of record OX438688.1, read on the forward strand.
CCCATAGTGAGCAATCGCGTTTCAGGGCTATATGTCATTACTAGCAACACGCACCGGTCATAGACTTTCGTCTTGAGACACGGTGGTATGTTGAATGAAAAAATACTGTGCAGCTTTTCGAACACTGCACAGCTAATTCGATATTGACCTCTCTCATTCTCGAAATAGAACTACCTAATTAGACCGTTTGTCCCAAATATGCGTAATCATCTACAGTTTTGAGCATAGAGTCTCCGATCTTGATGCTACATGGGTGTTTACCGTGAACTTGGTTTAAATTATAATGTCGTAATTAAAATCAAACTGCTACATCTGCATCTTTAGAATCTTCGCCTCGTCAAGCGCATCAAAGCACTAGTTTCAAGTGCCCCATTAGACGACAGCCGTTATTCACTCTACTGTAATTTACATATGTAAATCTGATCTCTACGAGGTGGAAGTAACGAGCCAGAAAAATAAACATGGGGAATATAAAAAAAAAGACGTTAAATCACTTGACTTTGGTTTGATTTATTTTCCGCTACTGCGAGTGTTACATTGATTTAAGATTGACTTTTATGCATGACGTGGTGGTACTGTAACTAAGGTTACCAATCATTTCAACAATCTTGATAAATATAGCCTGACATTTATTAAAAAGTTTACTTTATTTATTTATTTTATTATTTATGTACACACAAACACACAGAAGAGGACAGGTATCTTAATATAAAAAATTTACAAAGGTACTGCTTATTTCAAAAAGAAATTTTTCCAGCGGACCTGCGAAAGGAGAGATTAGAAGAGATGTAGACTATAGTGTGTAGAAATAAGTAAAGAAGAGTTTTAAAGTTGTGTATTTTCTTTTTGATTTTTCATTCTTTAGTATCTTTTTACTCTTGGACAATGCTGAACATGTCCAGAAAAATATGACCAAATGGCGCCCTTATTGTTAGAAACTGATAGCTTAACTTTCATCGGGAAAACGTTAAGTACTACTTGCGCATGTTATGAAATTAACTCTGGATTCTGAAACTGGACAAAAAACCATGCCGTGTTTTATTACCCTTGATTATTAAGTATTTAGAGGGAATAATTGGCTTAATAAGGAATATTTTAATAGATAACGAATACATTATCAAAAACATAATATTAAAATATGCGATTCATATACATCCAGTGCTGACATTTACAGCTATAGCTGTTAATATAATGAAGTCTCAAAAGTGATGCTTCATTTACGTTTTATAACCCACATAAATTTAACAGCTGCGTGTCCGTATGTAAAGGTACCTTCGTAAATACTTCTCTAAATATTGTCAGTTCTCGGCACCTCACGGTAAAGTGAAAATGTTTGATGACCCATATTTTTTTCCGTATGGGCCGTTACTGAATTCGTTTACAATCCTTCAGGACTTCATCATCATCATCATTTCAACCGAAAGACGTCCACTGTTTGACATAAGCCTCCCCCAAGTGACGCTTCAACGACCAACCCTGTGCGTCTTGCATCCACAGCACTCCCGCGACTCTCACCAAGTCGTCGGTCCACCTTGTGGGAGGCCTTCTAACGCTGCGTTTTCCGGTGCGCGGTCGCCACTATAGAACCTTTCGGCTCCTTCGACCATCCGTTCTACGAGCAATGTGCCCTGCCCACTGCCACTTTAGTTTGGCGATTCTTCGAGCTATGTCGGCGACCATTCTTTATGCGATCACGCAAGGAAACTCCGAGCAACAGGACTTATCAACTCTGAAATATAAAAATATTACAAAAGCATTTTTTTATATTAATTTAAACGTCAACGTTTTTTCTACCACTACTTCAGTGTTGATCTCATAATACGGGTACAATATACATTTTGATCCAAGTGGAGAAAGTTTATCATTTGCAAACAAGGTGGAATTCAAATTCTTTACTATACACAAAAACATACATAGTACACGGTGACACAGACAGTTTATGTACAAAGGCGAGCTTAATTCAGCAATGAGTTTTCTCCCAGCAAACCTTTGAGTTACAGAGAGAGAACATATTCAAGGGTAGGATCCAGTGCACAATATAAACCTATGTAACTACATCTAATATATAAATCAAAGAATGTTATGGAGCCGAGTGCTGCAGTGACAAAATTCCTCATATATCAAACTACGTTTTTCAAGAAATAAACGGGGGTTGACCAGTGACTCGTGGGGGTCGCGTAGCACCCAGCCTGATACGATAAATTCAATATGCAATATGAAGGCAAGCTCGCACACTTTTCCACACTAGTGTGGGAAACAGTAAAATTCGTACTTTAGGGCGGTAGTAGTAGGAGCGCTTTTACAGGTATATTTACAACGTTAAATTAATTCTTAGTTAGTGTGTATAAAATATGTTTTTTTTTAAGTAGAAACATTACCCGTAATAATTATTATTTTCATTAAAATAAACTAGACTGAGAGACCGAGATAATAATTAAATCATTAAATTATATATAGTCTGTACTGTCCCACGGCTTATTTAAGGCCTCCCTCCGTTTCTTCCATTGTTCCTGGCTCTGGGTCAGCAATAAACACAAAAGAAAAGCAACAGTTGCAAATCATAGAATTCAAAGCAGCTCCGTCTTTGTTAAAGGAAATGTTCGTCAAACAATTTTATTCCATTGAAAAATACTCGGTATTTTTCAGCAAAATTTCAAAATAGAATAGCTAGTTTTACTGCTTTGTTAACCTTTTGGTCGCAAGCGAAACAGCTGAGCATGTGGTCCTGGTTTCACTTCCCCGGTCGGGCTGAAGTGATGATACAGTAAAACATATTGATGAGGTCGTGTTGAGAAATTGATTTTATAGGTCATAATAGCGGTCCCGAAAGACATTGTCTTGCCTTAAATCTGGCTTTCGGCCCCCCATGGCAGCACCACATTCTGGTTCCCATTGTTTTTCAAAACTTCCAACCTAAATAAACACACAAAATTTCTCCAAAAAAATTTACATTTATCGTTACAATACATATTAATTAACTGCAAATATTTTGTTTTATTGAATGCATCTACTTTAGAGACCATTCTTATGAGAATTACGATTCTAGGCTTTTGGAAGCCTAGATTTCAAAACGGAGGAAGGTCGTGAGATCGCTATGGAAATAGGAACAACACAAGAGATTTCCTCTTTGTACCACGGCTACCTCGGCTAAAATATTGCCAATCATAGTGACGAATCATTCCTAAGATAATCGAACGTGCTCGAGCCGATAAAGATTTGATTTCGGAATTTACTTCTTTAGTGAATACTGCTTTTTTATCAGATATTTCTCAGCATTCTCAGCAACAGCCCGAAATCTAAATTTTGGTGACTTAAAAATAACTGATATTACGTATGTGTATTTTGCGGGTTTTTTTTTTATTGGTTTGTAAAATCATCTTATGACAAATCCCGCTCTTGGGCGGAGCGGCAAATAGTGTTAGACTTTTACTGACTAAAAACCCACTCCTGTTCCTTCGTTGCCTTCGTCCCAGGGCCCGGGGTTTCGCTTTCACACTAAACGTGGCCCCAGTAGGCTTCGACCCTGCTGGGCCCCTACGATTTGCTGCCATCTCCTTGAGGCGCGCGTGAAACAGTACACGCCGTCGACGACTTGGGCTCGGTCCGGAAGGTTACCGGACGGTCGGACGGCGAGCCACCGCATTGCTCGCCGTCCGCAAGCACGCGCCCACGGTGGCCGGAAATCGGGATCGGAATCGGATCGGACTGTTGCCTCACGCGATCGGCCGCCTCCTTTGCTAGCATTACTGCTTCGCAGAAGGAGGCGACCGCCAGCCACTCCTCCTCGCTCCGGACCATGGCCCCAACCAAGAGAGAACCTATACCATTGCCCATTGGTTAGATAAACAAACGTAATATTTTGAATGTAATAGGTAATGTATGCGATTAGGTGCTAAAATCACATCCACGGCCTATGAAGCCTTAGAAGACCAATCCGTGTAGTACTTAGAAGTCTGAGTACCTACACAATCAGGCTCAACATAGTTATCCTATTTTCGTAGAATGATTTAATAAGCTTACAACATTGTTCACACGTACAATATGACGCATAGATTTTATGAGGAAAAAGGGATTTATAAAAATGCATTGTCGTAACTAACTCGCCCACTAAGGATTCGGATTATTAAATTGATAACGTTCTGACGATAGCAATTTTCTGACGTAACTGGTTTTGTTCGTCATTTACAAAGGATTTTTCTATAAAGTTCCATATTAAAATAGGTTCTGCTAGCGGCTTTGAACGCGTGATAGTAAAAAGTTATCCAAGGGGAAATATTTCCAGAATAGAAGTAACTTATGTGCTCCAGGATATGGTTTAGCTGTGTGTCAAATTTCATGAAAATCTTTTCAGCCGTTTGAACATTATGGAGTAACAAATTTACCGATTCCCCGCCACCGTAGGCGCGGGCTTGCGGACGGTGAGCAATGAGTAGCCCGCCGTCCGACCGTCCGGTAACCGTCCGGACCGAGCCCAAGTCGTCGACGGCGCGTATTGTTCCACGCGCGCCTCAGGGAGATGTCAGCAAATCGTAGGGGCCCAGCTGGGTCGAAGCCTACTGGGGCCATGGGTAGTGTGAAAGCGAAACTCCCTCCCGGCCCTGGGACGAAGGCAACGAAGGAACAGGAGTGGGTTTTTAGTCAGTAAAAGTCTAACACTATCTCCCGCTCCGTCCAAGAACGGATTTTTCATTAGATGATTTTTCCACCTAAAAAAAAGACATATACATACAAACTTTTGCCTTTATAATATTAATGTGATATATAGTGTCTTCATATAAAATTTTCAATCTTTTTCGCTTTTGGTTATCTTACTAAAACTCCCTACATATTTAGCCTGTAATGTTAAGAGCGTCCTTTTCGAGATACATATTCATATAACCGCTCTTATGTGATTTTAATGTTATTACAATTACATTTGATATTGTAGATTATTTTTATTTTGCAATTTGACATTTTTTTTCTATTAATTTTTGATATCTATATTTACTTTGAGTATTAGATTTTGTAAATTATACATTTCCTTTTATTATTCTGAACGTGAGAACAATGTTGATTGCTTTTTTTTTTTCTTTTCAGTAATTTTAACGTATATCTGGCAATTTGAGTATATTCTGCGGCCTACCCAAAATTTTGAGTTTCAGTTCTAAGTATGGGGAAAAACCAAATTTTATTGTTTTTTTTTTTCTATTTTTGTGTGAAAATCGTAATGCGGTTTACAGAATACATATACTTATCAAGTTTCAACAGTATAGTTCTGATAGTTTCAGAAAAAAGTGGCTGTGACATACGGATGGACAGACAGACAGACATGACGAATCTATAAGGGTTCCGTTTTTTGCTATTTGGCTAAGGAACCCTACAAATACATTGTCAAATAAAAATTAAAGAAGGCTGTCAGGCCGATAATCACAGATATATATATTTTTTAATTAATACAAAAGAAGTAAGGCCCGATTCTCACTGGGACGCCATAGCGGTGCTACCAGTTCGCGCAGCCAAGAAAATGCATGCAGTTCCATGGTGTACTGTACCTCATCTGGCAACTGTTGGTCAAGCAGTCAACCATACATTGCTTTGACCAGTTTTGAAAATTTATCCTACATACGCAAATAAGGCTTTTTTTATTATATTTGTTCTTTTAAAATCCAATACCTAAAAGGAACCAGCTTCCTACTTATTTTTAATGTAGAATTAAGTAAAAACTAGAATTGCCCTTATCAACATAATAAAATACTTCCTTATGTTTACTTGCCTAACTGCCTAATCAAAAGAAAATTTTATTACCAAGTAGCACGAGCACTCAGTGAAACATTTAATTTCATTATATTGGCCACTCAGTAAGAACCTATGTTTACATCTATTTCATAACGTCATATTTTTTTTCTAAGTATAAACGTATACTTAATAGGTACTTAATTTTAAAGATGTTAAAGTTAATGAGACGTGTCCTTAAAATAATTTACTTCATTTCTTTTCCAAAATATACAATTAGTAAAGCAAATTAATTACACTAATTAAAAAGCAAAACCGCTAAGATTTGGGCCTCAGTGAATTCCCTTTAGATTCATATAAACTTCATGAACAGCGGGAGGTGAACTTCAAAGTTGGACAGGAGAGCTACCCGACTGCTAAGAGTACCGACAAATACAAGTCGAACATTTAGATTACATTTACTTAACAGTTAGACTTTTAGTTTGCAATGGATTTAATGTACAAATAATTAAATAAGTTTCGGCTCGAAAGTATAATAAATATTAAGGCTACTATGTCTTTCTACTTTAACTTTAATTCTTTATTGTACACAAAACTTAAAATTAGTACAATGATTTGACAATTCATGTACAAAGGTGAGTGTAACTCAAAAATGAGTTTTCTCCAAGCAAACCTTTAAGTGACAGAGAGAGATCTTTTATATTGCCCACTGGATCTTAATACAGTGGACAATATAAACCTACATAAATAAATCTTTGTATATATAAAAATATGTTATACAAACTAATAAATACTAATATTATATCAGTTTGAAAAGATTAGGCTAACGTGAAGGGATTGTGGAGGAGAGTTCAAGAATCCTGTCTCTACGAAGGAACAGGAGTGGGTTTTTAGTCAGTAAAAGTTTGACATACCCTCTCGCTCTGCCCATTGCGGGAGAGGTCATTAGATGATTTTCCTAACTACAAAAAAAAAAAAGATGCACTGCAGCAGAGCCATCATAGGGGCTGGAAGTGTGTGTGTGTACAAAGGAGAAGAGTAGTAGTGTGACAGAGTTTACCCCTTGTAACGGTAAGTAGGTACTCTCAGCGTTCATGAAGCTATTGAGGACCACTGGGATCGTGCAGGCAGAATTGGCAACCACCTTAATCTCGACAACTCCGACCCGTGATTAAACTAAAAAAAAATACAATTTTACTGTATTTTTTTCCTTTTGCTCGATCCATAAAACTTTTTAGCAAATCGCATAAAATTACCAGACAAAACGTTTATCTCCCGCCGCTAAAGAAGAATTTATAGCTGCGTTAACCATTATGATAACGAAGCAAGAACACAACTGTGTGTTTTGCCATGTAAATCGGAAAACACAGTACAAATGCAATCGAGCTCACGACTCGTATCGAGAATCGATGTCCCGTGGGAAATGAGATGCACCTCGAAATCACTTGCTTCCTCTACTAATGACACCTGACTACAAGCTGTAGGGAAACTAACAAACACTGTTGGTATATTAAAAAATAAAATTAACTAAAATGTGCACTTAATAAACTTTATGTATAAAAATGTATCCCTATTTCCCTTGGTCACGTCACAGAGCATGAACGGCTGAACCAAATTCGCCAATTCTTTTTTTGTTATGTGTAGGTATCGTCAGGAGAAGACAATTATGAAAAAAAAAATTAAGAAAGTTGTGAGCAAATTAGAAAATTTCAGAAAACTAAGTTTGACAGCGCAGTGGTGGACGAGTGGTAACGGCTTCGACTTAGGATGTTGTAAGTTGCGGGTTCAAACCCAGCTGAGCGCGCGCAATACTTTGTGTAATTTATTTGATCACCACTGCTCTCAAAACGGTGAAGGAAATCGTGAGGAAACTGGCATGTCCTAGAGCCAAAAATTCGAAGACATGTGACATCCCCCAACACGCACTGGGCCCGCGTGGTGGATTACGGCTCATTCCCTCTCCTAGAGAGGAGGCCTGAGTCCCAACAGTGGGAGCATTATAAGACCGAGTATGTATGTACGTTTGACAGTTCACCATTTGATAGTTCATAGCTAAGACAGGACTACGTCTGTCGGGTCAGGTAGTAAAGAATAAAAAATAACTTATACATACTAGTAAGTAATAAAAAAATAACTTAAGAAGCTACTTTAAACGAAAAAAATACTTATAATCAACCTATAAACTTAAAAATAAATCACATACAGGTATACTATCAATAAACTAAAATTTTAAACCTGATTTGGAGACATTAACAACTTTAACTAAAATTGCAAGTATACAATGAAAACTGTAGAAAAGTGTCATCCTAGCTGATATCTTTCTACTTTGTTTATTACACGATGTTAACGTGTTTTCCAGGTTAATTTGATGGCAAGCGTCCCTGCATATTCAATTATAAATAATTTTTAGAGTGGCGCTAAATTGTTTCCCCCGCAGCTTATAAAAAGTAAAAAACAATGTCCGCCGCTATGATTACATTCCATCATTTCGTTCAAACAACTTACCAAGGAGGTTCCCATTTCTTGCGGTAAATAAATATCTTATTACCAGTATTGATGAGGTGATGTTTTTCGAGACCATTCTACTTTTCTTTTTTTTCCACATCTATCACACAACGCTAGACAGCGTTGTGTGATACTAGACAGCTTGAGACTAGACAGTCTCAAGCTAAGCAGAGCTTGTGTTATGAGTACTAGACAACTGATAACCATACTTATATATTTCTAAATACATACATATTATAGAATCTATAATATAGATAAATTACACCTAGATAGAAGAAATGATCGGGCTCATCACACAAAAGTTTTGTCCTGGATAGGAATCGAACCCACGACCTCTGGCAAAGCAGTCAGGGCCACTAACCACTAGACCAACAGGCCACTTATACTTTAGTTTTACAATATTAAAAAACTTTGATTTTTAATCTTAAATGTCAAACTTCAACAAAGATATATTATTTATACATCGTAGTTTGCAAATTGGCAGACTTTACTATTAGCAAATTAAAGTTTGTATGTGAGACGGGCAGATTACCTGCAATCCTAAGGGATCGGGGTCAGTAATCGAAGGCCTATCTAATATAGCAACATATTAAGAAAAGATTCAATCGTGATTCGCAATATATGTTGGACCTTGATTTCTTTTTTTGTCGAATTGAGTATAAAAACATTTGCAGTAGTTTACAAATGCATTAGGATTTTCTTGACTGACATTGAGCAAAACGAACGAATGGTCGATGGAGCCAAAAGGTTCTAGAGTGGTGGTAGCGTTGGAAGGCCTCCCACAAGGTGGACCGACGACCTGGTGAGAGTCGCGGGAGTGCGGTGGATGCGAGACGCACAGGATCGGTCGTTGTAGCGTCGCTTCGGGGAGGCCTATGTCCAATAGTGGACGTCTTTCGGCTGAAATGATGATGATGATGATTATTGAGCAAAATAAGAAGGTTTTTTTAATGCTATTTACATTTAGCAGTTCACCAACGATCACATGAACATCTAGATATTCTACACAATCAATCTCGCATTACATGCCACTAATCAGCATCTAGAACGCACAGTACATCATGTACACGACATTTTAATGGCTTCCTTATTTACAAATTAAATTATATCTAAGTACCTACGTTTCGTTCGTTTACAGTGAGCAGATCCAGAGATAACGGCTCCGAATGACAAGCTGTAGATCGCGGGTTTGAACCCAGCCAGGCGCATTAACATAACATAATCAGCCTTTCAATGTTCCCACTGTTGGGACTCAACAGGCCTCCTCTCTAGGAGAGGGAATGGGCCGTAATCCACCACGCGGGCCCAGTGCGGATTGGTGGATGTCACATGACTTCGAATTTTTGGTTCTCGGACATGCCGGTTTCCTCACAATGTTTTCCTTCACCGTTTTAAGAGCAGTGGTGATGAAATAAATTACACAAAGTAATGCACCTGGCTGGGTTTGAACCCGCAACCTACAACTCGTAAGTCGGAGCCATTACCACTCGGCCACCACTGCTCTTTAGGCGCATTACTTTGTTTAATATATGTCATCACCACTGGTCACAAAACGGTGAAGGAAAACATCGTGAGGAAACCGACATGTCCTAGAACCAAAAATTCAAAGATATGTAACATTCAATAACCTGTACTGGGCCCGTGTGGTAGATCCCAGAGAGGAGGCCTGAATCCCAGCAGTGGAGGCCTGAATCCCAGCAGTGGGGGACATTAAAAGGCTGATCATGATTATGCTTAAGCTACCTACTATTAGTTACGATACTGACATTAATATTAACTACTTCCTTCACGCACCTTCACAAAAACGCTCGTGACTTACGACCTTGTCGTTCTAAAAAATAACATCCGCTGCAACCCAAGTCAAGGGCTTGGGATAAGAATACCGAGTTATTTTTGTCTTAATGGCGGACATTTAGATCATTACCGACAGACACAGTAATTATTTACGTGTCTCATGGTGAAGGGACATCGATATTTCACGTTAATTTATAAGTAGTTTGAAAAATCAACTTTTGATGCTGAGCAATTTTATTACATTAGATTTTGATTGTCTTTTATTTATTGGCTGGGAAAATCATCTCATGGCAAATCTCGGTCTTGGGTGGAGCGGGAGATAGTGTCAGACTTTTACTGACTAAAAACCCACTCCTATTTCCTCTTTGCCTTCTTCTCAGAGCCCCGGGTTTCATTTTCACACTACCCGTGGCCCCAGTAAGAAGTCATTTGCATTATCTACCTAATTATCAAAAGATTTTAAAAGGCGATTCTTTACGCATTTAGAAATATCAACGCTCTATTTTGTGATCATATCTACTTACGATTCATGATGGAGTGGCGACAGCGACTGTTGCAACCCAGTGCTGTGCACGACATAATTATGGCGGTAAGACCTCTCTTTGAGGAGTGGCTGGAAAGATCTCACGGCGTCCTTACCTTCCGCATGACGCAGGTCCTCACCGGACATGGTAAGTTCAGGAGGTTCCTGCGCCAGATTCGTGCGGAATAAACGCCCGGGTACCACCATTGTGTGGACCGCCCGGAGGATACGACGGAGCACCGCTGTGTCCTCTTGGGGGCGATCGGCCTTGGTACAGGCCATGGTCCGGAGCGAGGAGGAGTGGCATGCGGTCGCCTCCTTCTGCAGAGCAGTAGTAGCTAGCAAAGAAGGAGGCCGCACGTGCACGTGCGAGGCAATGGCTCACACGCCCCAGCCGTCGGGATTCCGATCCCGATTTCCGGCCACCGTAGGCGCGGGCTTACGGACGGCGTGCAACGGTTAGCTCGCCATCCGATCGTCGGGTAACCGTCTGGACTGAGCCCAAGTCGTCGACGGCGCGTAGTGTTCCACGCTCGCCTCAAGGAGATGTCAGCAACCGTAGGGGGGCCCAGCAGGGTCGAAGCCTACTGGGGCCAAGGGTGATGCGAAAGAGATCCCCGGGGCCCTGGAACAATGACAAAAAGGAACAGGAATGGGCCCAAGAGTGGGGGATGTCATTAGATGATTTTCCAACCGAAAAAAAAAACCTACTTACGGTAAATGTAAGTCTCCGAAGGCTTCCCACACTAGTCACATCATTTTTAATTATTACATTACCGAGAAATAGGCGAAAAGAATTATTTTATTTCAGTAGTACATAAGTGTTTTAAGAATAAGCAATGATCAATGAAATTTGTTGATTATTTGCTATGTTATGACTATTTAAAATAATATATAAAAAATTGCAGATGTGACATAAATGTACGAACAATTAGACAAAGTCACGCTTAATCATAAAGAAACCTAACTCAAACAAGAAACGTTTGAAAATTGAATCCTAAAAACATGTTTCATATGATTCAATTTCAAATTACCTGTTTTTTGAGTTACATCACTTTGTTATAATAAATTAGGTGTGTTAGATAAACTAAGATAAGGCTAAAATGCTATTTGAAGTCAAGTTTGGCATAGAGATGCTAAGTAGGTACGTTTGTTATGCTTTCACTCCCAGTACTAAACTAAGGTACAACAGAAAATGTTAATTAAAGTTATCTAGATTATGTATTCCCTCTATGAATAGAAATAGTAGTTTAAAGTTTACAAACATGACATGCTTATTCCATAGTTTGTATGTGACAGGCCGCAGTAAAATCCTAGATATTATGAGACTGGTTAGAGATACTGCAAGATATAAAAAAAAATACATTTGAATTTGGAATCGGTCATTGTTATATGATTATTCTTCTTAATTTTTTTTTTTTCGTTTTCACGCGAATCGGTCTTAAATATTTTAGTGGGGTGATAAAGAGAGACGCATAGGACGGTTCATTGTGGCGACATTTGGGGGAGGCCTATGTCCAGCAGTGGACGTCTGTCGGCTGAAATGAGGATGATGATGATGTGATAAAGAATTGCATTACACAAAGTAGGTGTGTAGGTTTACACAAGAAAAAAGTCATCCATTCACATGTATATTAATCCTGAGCAGACCACCAATATTGCGAGCAAAATCTTTCAAGAAGCAACTAATAATTATTTCTTGCCAGAATCTGTGTTTCCTGATTGCTACAACCCGGGAATCTTTAAGTCAAGAGTAAATAGATTACTTCTAGGTAAGCGCGCTCCATCGTCGACCGCATCGTCGCTTTCCATCAGGTGAGATAGCGGTCAAGCGCGAACGCGCACAAAAAAAAAGAAATCAATAGCTATTCAAATAACAATTTCAGGCACACAAAATCCCATTTACAATATTTCGTAATTTCTAAACACAAAGTCAATAAAACCGATTCACTAATAAAAACTCAGTTTGGGACTAGGTAACAAAGATGGAGTCACGTTGAACCGTCCCCGTCTCAATAATAAAATGCCGAGAGATCTTCGAGCGCCCATGCACCGTTTACAACTTACGAAGATGAGGGTTTTGTTAGGTAGGAAATAATAATAATAATAATATTCCACAACTATCACACAATGCCTTCTAGTCCCAAGCTAAGCAGAGCTTGTGTTATGAGTACTAGACAACTGATAAACATACTTATATATTTCTAAATACATACATATTATAGATAAATTACACCCAGACACAGAACAAATGATCGTGCTCATCACACAAACATTTTCCTGGGTGGGAATCGAACCCACGACCTCCGGTATAGCAGTCAGGGCCACTAACCACTAGACCAACAGGCCAGTCAAATCATCCAATGACTTCTTCTGCTCTAAGGCGGATCGAGAGGGCGTATCAGACTTTTACTGACTTAAACCCGCTCTTATGTTCCTTCTTTGCCTTGCATCTCTGGGGTTCCCTTTCTGACCACCTAAGGCCCCAGTAAGCTTCGGTCTTGTTGGACCCCCACACTTTTGCTGACATGTCTACGATCTTTCATTAAATTATTAGGTATTAGTAACTTAAATATTAAAAGATTAAATGTTTGAGGAGATTAAATTAGAAATTGCAAGAATCTTTAATTAATCTTTCTATAATAATCTTTATTACATTATAAAAAGATTAATTAAGATACAGTATCTACTTTAGCTTTTATCTAGAGGTTACCTGAACTTGAATTTAAAAATAAATCTGATCATGCCCTTCCTGAAAGAGAAAATCCTTAGGCCTTTACGAAGACAGGTGAGGTTATGGGCAGGCTTATAAACCAGTCATTTAAATGATATTAGGTGGCAAAAAATTGCACTGTGTTGCATTTTTGGAAAGGCTTGTGCTAACTGAGTAGTGTTCGGAAAACCTCAAACAGTTTTTCCGAGCACCACGCAATTAGTACACGTTTTTTGTAGCTGCAAACTTAGTTTTCTCTATCACAGTAATTGATTATAAAGACAAAAGTTTGTGTGTATATTTACTACTACTTTACGTTCAAACGGCTGAACAGATTTAGATGAAATTTGGCACACGGTAGACCATGCCGAGAATAGTACATAAAATAATTATTTTCCGGGGAGTATGGTTCCTCGGGACAATTTTCTACTTTTACGTGAGCGAAGCGCTAACAGTAGCTAATTGATATATACGAACCATTTCCCAAAAAATCAGTATCTGCCGACGGTGACATTTCAAATTGTAATTTATTAAAGGCATTTTGTATTTGATTTATACTCATACAACACGATCAATTCTACGAGTATGTTTGCGTTATAAAACCCAACTTAGCTTTATAAATTGATTGGACATATTGTTAAAAATGTTATACAATGATTCAATTGTGAAGTTGAAGTTTCGTGTGCAAAGTTACACAAGCTACGTATTCGCGTTTGATTTCGTTAAAAGCCTATCGTCTCTTTGTTTAATAACTTCACGTGAACAAATTCTAAAACAACGATTGTAAAGCCTACCTTAAATATTTCAGGTAATTTAAAGCAAAAAGACAGGCAATAACAGCGATATTACCGTTAAGGCTTTTATTTATAATACTACAATGCTTAATCAGAGTTATAAATTATTAATGGTCTCCAGTAAGTAAGACAAATAATCTTTGACTAACATCGATTCTCTATCAAACAAAAACAACACTAAATTAAGCTTAAAGAACAAAAGATTAGGTGTAACATTTATCTAAAAGTCTGTATCATTTTACTTAAAATTCCTGGCGGTTCAATAAGCGCTCGAAACTTTTGCAATAGAAAAGTTTTTAGAGGGACTTTTGGTTCCGTGTTCGAATTTTTCCGCAATACTAATGAGGAAAGAGGTCTCGTGACCGTTGGCGCTGGGTTCCATTGTATAGAAACACTCGACCTTTTTATCCGCAACCGGATCCCGCGCCACTAGTGCACTTTTTACTTCGTCAACAATATTCACACAGAATTCAACGTCAAAAATTGTAACTCGCACTCTGTTATACATACTGTGTTTTGACAAATTGACATTGCTTTGTTCTGAAGTGGGGGAGCATGACTCTCAGTGGATGTTAAGTGTCTCTGCTCTTTTACGAATAATATACCCAGCTCTTTCTTCGCATAAATCTTCGTGTAAATCTTTAAATTTCCTGATAAGCAAAAAGAGAAATATTTTATTTATTGTAATTTTTGTCCAGTGTTATTATGAGCAAATAACACTGGACAAAAATTTACAAAACCAAGATTACAATTAATAGATAGTCGTATCGTACAGGCAATCTTTGGATGGATTGAACGAAAGAAGATATTTTCTTTTTTGCGACTACATTCAAATGGTTGAATGATAATTTTTGAACAGTTCCGTTTATTTTTCTTTACTTTTTCTCCCTTTGTTATTCGCGAAAAACTCTAATACTGCTTTCCCAAGTAAAATTTGCAAATTCATTCATATCTTTGTAGGTAAACTTACAAATCCATTTGCTTACATTCACACAATGACCTACTTCGATCCACTTTTGAAATTTTAATTTCGTGCGGTTAAAGTTTCGTGCGATTTTATTTCGGAACCAAGTTTATTTCGATTCCTGACTCAAAATAAAAGTTTATTTCAGTCAATATTATGACGTTTATTTTGGGATGTTCTTCAGGAAATGCCACGTGTTTATATTTAATAGGACGTTATGAGTTGTCCGGAACATTATTTTGTTTGTTTCATTTTGTGCGGATTTGCAAAAAAGTTTTTTTTTTAATTAATTTAAATTTTATTGTGAACATTTTAACTATTCCTTGTCTTTTATATTAAAAAAAATACCAACCATTTAAACGATTAAAATCCGTTTACCGATACCTATATACCGTATTCGCATTGTTTAAAGTACATCAACTAAAATTAATTATGAATAATTTAGAAAATCAACATTTGATTTGAAGTAATTTCTTAATTAAATGTCAAAAGTTTCTTGAAAGTTCTTCGAAATAATTTGTACAGAAATTACAATTCAATGATAAGCTACTAGGTACATTTCAATAGGGTACACAGCTTCCATTTAACGATTCTTTAAATTCAAATTTTGTAATAATACTAAAGTTAGGGAACTGTTAATCGTAAATTAATATTTATTTATTATTTAATTCAGGTTCATTATAGAAAGACAATGAACTTGAAATTTGTCTGGATTTGTGAATGTTAGATGTTATATTGAAATAAGATGAATACAATACGTATGTAAAATCCGAACATCAATAGGGACGGGTCATCATTATCATCATTTCAGCCGATAGACGTCCACTCTTGGACATAGGCCTCCCCCAAGTGTCGCCGCAAAGAACGGTCCTGTGCGTCTCACATCTATCGGATTCCCGCAAGCTTTATCAGGTCATCGGTCCATCTTGTAGGAGGCCTTCCAACGCTGTGTCTTCCAGTACGCAGTCGCCACTCCAGAACTTTTTGGCCACAACGGCCATCTGTTCTGCGAGCAATGTGCCCTGCCCATTGCCATTTTATTTCTGATTCGATCACGCAAGGAAACTCCGAGCATAGCCCTTTCCATTGCCCTTTAGGTTACTTTAAGCCTTCTGATGAGGCCCATTGTGAGCGACCACGCTTCGGAACCATATAGGGACAAGTATTTCTTTCGAAATAATTTGGACCCTAACTTGAAACGTTATCATTACATTAATAATTTGAATCCTATTTGTGCACTAACTTAAATCATAAAACTGTACTATAATGAGAGATTTTTTATAGGTACGTAAGTAAAATGACTAGATTTATCGACTACGCTTAATTTTTGACTTCAACACATTCATTTAGGTTTCTGATCTAAATTTTTTCGTGATCCTAAAAGTAATGTCTTATTTTCATTCCAATTTTTACCCCAATAACCATCTGTTCGAAGGAGAATAAACTTGTAAGCAATCCATTAACGTACCGTGAAATGTTCACAACTTTACCAATGGGTACAACAGTTATAACAACAAAATACTTCCAGTAACATGATTTATTTCGAAACAAGACAGAAATGTTTTTCGCACGTGGGTTTCATGGTTTCAGTGCTCACTAAATATTACGTTATTGTGAATTATTATTTTGCTGTACCCACGTACATATATTGGATACCAAAAATCTAACTCATCAAATACGTAGGTAGACGTCAGTTAATGCCGTCATAATGACGTTAATATCATGATGTTATCTCATAATGTTATCTATATAACTCTTGCATGCTTATATGTTCCCCAATATTAAACCTACAAGTAAAAAGATGTTACAGCTACCTCAGCGAAGTGTGCCGATAAGGCTGACTCGAAACATTTGCTGCAAAATACTACAAAAACATTAGGATGTGTTGCAAATAAGACTTGACTTAAAGGTCCAAGTGCCACATCTAGTTTAAAATGACGAAAAAAAAATTGACGTGTAAAAGTGTTTTTTTTAAACTTACTTACAAAATAAATATCATTTATAATAAAAACCCAGAAAAAAACAAGATATTTTGGAAACCTACTTACAAAGAAAACTGTCATGTGCAAATAAAAATTCAACATTTCAACTAGTGCACTTTTTCACAATATTTGAGTCCAAGGTTATGTAGTAATCCGATCTAGCGAGTTATTTAAAAAAAACAACAATTATAAATAGCAGTATATTGTGTCCGTTATTCAGTTTTCGCAAAAACGTCTAGTAGGCAATTCGCCAAGCCATTCGTTGAACCCTGTATACGAATATTTATTTACGTGGCGTAATAGTCTACTCTGGATTGCTTACAAAACTGAGGCGGCCATTAAAATGCCGCTAACAGTGTGAGACTCATATAAATCTTGTACGTCTAATTGCTTTACGTGATTGGAGACTGAATAGGTCAATTAACGATTAAGTCGTAGTAGGGAAACGTTTAGATATTGTTCTGATGGACGATTATCCTGAAACGTTATTTACAACTAGCTTCTCTCAGCGGCTTCGCCCACGTGAAAGGTTTCTCCATACAAACTTTAGACCCCCGTTTCATCCACTTAGGGGCTGAATTTCGAAAAATACTTTCTTAGTGCTCGCCTACGTCCTAAAATGAAGCTTTATACAAAATTTCACGCTCCTAATCCCAGTAGTTTTGGCTGTGCGTTGATATGTTAGTCAGCCAGTTTCTCCTTTTATATATATATATATATAGATGAGGGATAGAAGATGTTTTTCAAACCCTTACATTCTTTCTCTTCTTAACTTTACCAGCCTGTTCTTGGGATAGACGGCCTATTTCCTCATCTAGAGGTAAGAGAGTTCAATGCCAGTAATAGTAACATTATAATTAAGTGTGTGCCAAAAAAACAATTTCTATCTTTCTTTCTATACGGCTGATTATGCTATGTTCATTCAATAAGTTAGGCTTTTCAAATAAACCAAAAACATACAGAATAGTGTTCTAAATAGACAAGAGTCCATGAACAATAAATAACGAATTAGCAAAAATGCAGTGAAAACGCATTCGTCGAACATAAACGCTAAAGTTCGAAACAAAAATGTCCGTAAATAAAATTCAAATAAAAAGTCCAGTCGTGCTATTTTCTAAGAAAACAGCTTTGAGCGCAGCGCTGGCCGCAGCGAGGTAATCCAAATACATACATAGGATTAACAATCCAACATTACAAAAAATCAATAATCAATAATCGTACATTCTGTGTACGTATTTGGATGCATATTCTGATCTCATTAAAACGTGTGATTCCAAAGCATTCCTTTATTAGCGTAAGCAAAGGAAAATTTAAATGAATCTGTGCAGAATCACCACGTTCGTGAAAATTTTTGGAGAGCACTTAGCTCCCCCTCGCCTATTGTGGCGATACTTGACCCGCTTTGTCTAAGTTTCTGCCTAGTTTACACTTCAGCTAAACTTTACTTATATGTTATATTGTCCTACATTTAATATGCTCTGTTATTTAGTGAGAAATCTTTAGTTTTGAACTGATTGACTTAGTTCTGAATATGACGTTTTGCTAATATAATTAGCGATTAAGCAATTATAATCGTTGTATAGCAATCATACAACGTGGAAATACCGCCAGTCTTTTGAGCTTATTATTAGTCGACAGCAATGTGGATGAGTTTTTGACGCCATATTTTAGTTTTGATTTTTTATTTCGTTTTATATAGTTTAGGATTTTTATAATTATTTTTGGTTTTAATATAATTATATTTAGTTGAGTATTTTGGTATACATAAATAAGTGTTTATAATTTAAAATAGAATATTAGGAAATATAATATGTAGGACTAAATTTTAGACTATTGGTTTGAAAGTATTCGTGAAATTACTCCTATACTTATCGACAAGTGTCTAACTGTCTAGCGATTATTCAAATTATATACACGAACCTTTCTCTTTATTGTTCTTTCTATTAGATAATTCCATTGTACGGTTAATGAGGAAATAGCAGGTAAATAGACAGACGCAAAAATCAACTTTGTTTGACTTTCTTTATACTAGATATGTAAAGATTTACATAACTATATACAAAGATTCTCTTCGATGTAAAAGAAAAATACTGCATTATTGAGTACCAGGCACATATTGACATTCATCAATGAAACTGCAAAAGGACTATGTATTAACATTTTTTCCATATAAATATGTATAAACGCAATTTAATTACACACACGGTAACTGAAATATTTTGAATGCATTATTAATAAAATTCAGTTCCAGTATACATTTCACGAACTGAAATCATTTATCCGATATTTGCTGTACAAATAAAGTGAATGATGTTCAAATGATTATTTGATATTCAAACTATTTGAATGTTATGATTTCATAAATGTGATGCACAAAATTTATGTAGTTCAGTAGAATCGAATATATACTTTATCGTTTCCTGCATAAAATACGTTCTTATGTGGACTCGCAGTATGCGTGTTGGCAAACGTCACCCGTGCGGTTACTATTTGCTTTTTTGTTCTATTTGCTGCAAACATGACTACAAACAAAATGATCCTGCGGCAACTTCATTTTCCACACATTTTTACTCTTTTTTTTTCGCAATTTTCATGACTTTTGTTCTCGAGGTAATAAGCGTTACTTTTTGTTTCTCTAGGTTGAAGATTCGTTGTACGGAATCGGCAGACGATACACGAAGAAACCCTCCTACCCTACCTACTATGGCTCAAGATCCCTTCCATAAAACATTCCTTAATCGTTCTTCAACTTACATGGTAGTACGCAAAAGGCAACTTAACATTTAAAAACATTCCAATCGACGTAAACTTTGTAACGTATTCCTCTGTAAAATTCGGTTGTAACGGAGAATAGAGTACTGATCAGAGTTACTTGCCACTAGATCTTAGTAGTAGCTCAATCGACGCGCGTAAACCTCTTCGGAGGGCGCGAGGGGCCTGCGCGATGCGGTCTCGCCAGGGATGTACGTAATATATCCTGCGGACGAAGTAGTTTCCCTGACATACCGCTCGCAATCGCTGCCTCGGCCACGGCAGCGGCCTACGCTTGACTTGATTTTCGGGCCGCCGCCGCGAGCGCCGTACAGCTCGATACCCCCACCCCACACCCCCACCCTCAATAAACCCAGCGACAAAACCCACCTCAAAACGGCGCCTCCGGAGCCTCCAGAGCGCGCGCCGGCATCGCCGACGCCGTCGCTCGAGCGCCCCAAGCTGCGCGAGCGCACTAAAGCAAAGCTGCTCAAGAAGCTCGGCCGCCATGAGGACAATGAATTCGGCAAAATTGTTAGAACCCCCGCTCCTGATGAATTCGAATTGCCCGCTCCCCTTCCTACTCCAGCTTTCTCCAGAAAGAACATTTTCGATCGCGACTTCGATGCTCTGTTTGAAGTGGCGAACTCACCGCAATTTGGTGCTCACATCCGAGTCACGACTCCGGAACCGGACCGACGGTCGGACGTGTCGGCAGCACACTTCCCGACCCTCACCGAGTCCACGCTGAGCCTGCTCCCCCCACGGCCCCAGTCCGAGCCGAGCTCACCCGCCACCTCCGCTCGCACCTCTACGCCTTCGACGCCAACACCGCAACGTTCGTCCACTGAAGGTTTTGATTGAGAGTGCGGTTTGAGTTTGAGAACGCGTGATCATTGACTAACCCGTATCTTCACAATAATTTAGCATGGTTACTTGGCGAAATAACAACATTAATGCTACACTAGGCACGTATCACACCCATGAGATGTTACATAACTGTGTGAGGGTTTTTGAATTGATTAATGAAAGATTTTCAGAAGCATGCATGTGATTTAACACTAGTTTACTCTGTTTTTCACAGGTCCGAATCCTAAGTCGAAGAAAGTTAGTTTCTTTCGTAAGCTGAGTCGAGCGAAAGAGCCGGCGCTGCCGCGCCCTGCCACCATGCAGCAGCAGCCGTCCGTTGAGATGGCGCTGCGCGAGCTCACCCACCCCACACATAACGAACAGCTCAAGAACCAACAGCAAGTGACATTCAAATTGGTGAAAACTGGTAAGTGAATAAAATAATTCTAAAGTCATTGTGTAATGTTTTCTTAAAATAATGGTATAGGTTAAATGCAAAATACTAAAATACGTAAAACATTTCATTGTTCTACAGTGAAATCCTAGACAGTTCATTTACGATCTGTTAATTGAATTTCACTGCTGCAGCCGTCAGTTTGACTTGACATTGGGATATGTTGAATACACATTGGATAATTCCCGTGCAACGTCGACTAGATAATACAGTGTATGCTGAGCTGAATAATACATGTCATGTCTGACCCTACCGTACCATGAATATTTGATTACCTATTAAATGTATTTTGATAAAGCCCTAAGGCAGCAGTAAGCTATAAACTTCCCACATTGCTGAAGAAGGGAATGGTCAGTTTATTTAAGCTCCTACTTCGCGCAAAGGAAGTGACCATTCGTATCGCCGATAAAATATTCGAATGCTGAAAAACTTTGAAAATGAAAGATATAACTTTTACTGAGTGACTTATAAACTCATTGGCAATCATTTAGATCATTGTACTCATGAATACGAACATTTTCATCAAACTTAAAACCGCAAAAAAACAATAACAACCGTTTCGTACAAATGAGAGAAAGAAACATAATATTAGGTAACACGAAACAAAAAAAATATATATATATATAAAAACAGAAGCAAAAAATATATGACTCACGGCTGCACCAAAATAGATCCAGTTCAGCATAAATGCCAGGCAACTAGTGCATACTAAACTTGTGGTAGTGACGAAACGGACGCAAGTGAACATAACCTTAGTGAAGAGCTGTATTTTTGTTAATCAAAGTGTAACCAAACTTACTTGGCAGTGGTCAGAGCACATGATTGCTCGCAGAACCGATGGCTGATAAAGCCGAGGTACCAAAAAACGCAGCGAGGAAGGCCTTCCGCAAGGTGGACCGATGTCCTAGTGAGCTTCGCGGTAATCCAATAGATTCGAGACGCACAATATCGTACTTTGTGGCGACATTTGGGGATGGCCTATGTCCAGCAGTTGCCGTCTTTTGGCTGAAATAATGATAATGATGGTGATTTGTCTTTATGGAAGTCATCAAATATTTCATCATCATTATCATCATTTCAGCCGAAAGAAGTCTACTGCTGGACATAGGCCTCCCCCGAGCGACGCCACAACGACCGATCCTGTGCGTCTCGCATCCACCGCACTCCCGCGACTCTCACCAGGTCGTCGGTCCACCTTGTGGGATCAAATATTTACAGTATGATTATAACTTAAAATTCACCCTGTATGCGAAACAACGGCTTTAGAAAAAACTTTCACCCAATGGACACAAATATACCAAAAATATCAACAAATAGCTAAAATGTTTGTGATTTTCCTGCAATCGTACAAATTGTTTCCATACTATTCGATTAAATCTCGTACGCGCTACTTGAAGAACCGTTCAACATGTGAAAGCCGCTCAAACGAAGTAGTATGCAATGAAACTAGTTTCGTACTTGGCAGTTTCGACTCGTTTCTCTTTTACTTCGCACTTCAAAGTGAAACAATGTCAGTATTTCTCGAGCCACGTCGGTTTCACAAAGGAAGGCCTATTATTTGAGTTCTCCCGTATAGTCTCAAATCGTCACATCGGAACACGTTCCACCGTCAAACTAGAATCATTCGCAGGCTTACTCCTTTGTGTACTTTTTCGTGGGTTTCATGTTGCTGGCTCACGCACGCAACTGCCCGGGGGCTAGCAGGTGACGTAAAGCCAAGGCTACAATGAATTTCCGACACGTTGGCGCAATTTTGATTTTAGAAATTCGAAAGCAATTTTTTTGTTAAATAAAGTAAGTAAATATAAATTTATATAGAAGTCGAAGTCTAAGCCAGATAAAAAAAAAGTAGTCATTGAGATTATTCAGGCTCCAATAGTTCAAGTAATATTTATCATTATTTTATGTCTCACTGCAATTTCAAAAATCAAGATGTGTGTGAAAATTAAAACTTGTGTAAGTTGGCTAAGAGTGATTCTACAACTTTTGTACCATTTAAATATTGTTAGAAATGGTTATTTTTAACCATACGTACTTACCACTTTTTTTCGTTGATCCATTTCCAGAAAAAGCCCCAAAAAATTTATCTACTTTCTTCAAAATCGGTTTCGTAGAATAATCATGATAGCAGAATAGACAAACAGAGTTACTTTTATATTTATAATATTTAATATTGATAGTTTAAATTAACGTAAAACAGATATAAGAAAAAGCTTTCATAATTTCTCGATTTTGTATGTTAATTAAACCTAAAGTATACGAGATAATTGAGCATAAACGAAGGCTCTTTGATTTTATCCCATTTCGACTTGCTACTCAAAGTACGCTTTTGCTTCCGGAGTGAGAGATCGTGCCTGGACTTCCAAAGACGCTAACGATAGATAAACGTTGGTAAAGGTTTGGCGTGTTAATAGGGACGCTTCGGAAATACCGAGGCTGATGAGGAAGTTTTCCCATAAATCAACGAGTAATAGGGAATATACATGCAATTCGTTTTATTTGCTAAATTAAATACTTTTTAACTCTGGTAATCAAATCATCATCTTCCTGCCCTTGTCCCATCTTATTTGGGGTCGGCGCAACACGTTTTTTTCTTCCATTCTATCCTGTCAACCGTCATACTATCACTATGTTCCTTTTCTTTCATATCACTGTTCACACAATCCATCCATCTTTTCTTTGGCCTCCCTCTCCCTCTCCACCCATCCACATGTATACTCATAACTCTTTTAGTAACATGCGTTTTATCTCTCCTCTTTACATGACCATACCAAGACAAACGATTCCCCTTCAACTTTTCAGTCACTGGCGCCACTTTCAAACTTCCACTAATATATTCATTTCTCACTTTATCCATTCTCGTCACACCACACATCCATCTCAACATTCTCATCTCCGCTACATGCAATCTTTTTTCATCCGTCTTTTTCACAGCCCAACATTCTGATCCATACAGTATGACAGGTCTTATCACGGACTTGTAGATTTTACCCTTCAACTTGAGGGGCATCCGTGGGTCACAAATTGTTCCAGTGACCTGTCGCCATTTCATCCATCCTGTATTGATCCGATGTGATACGTCTCGGTCTACCTCGCCATCTCCTTGAATAAGCGACCCGAGGTACCGAAAGTCGGAGCAGATTGGTATGGGCGTTCCAGCGAGAGCTAAGGGCATAGGACCAGAGAGACCAACGAAATCGCAGAACAAGTATTCCGTTTTGGTTCTACTCAATTTCAGGCCAACACTCTCCAGTCTGTGCCACCACACCTCCAATCTGTTCTGGACCTCTAGGCCACTCTCGGCAACCAACACAATGTCATCGGCAAACAGCATACACCAGGGAGCCTCTTCCTGAATGTCCGACGTCAAAGCGTCCATTATCATCAGAAAGAGGTAAGGGCTGAGAGCCGACCCTTGATGTAAGCCGACAGCCACATCGAAGCTGCCAGTGTTGCCCACTGTAGACCGGACTTGGGTACTGCATCGACTGTACATCGCTCGGATCAACTGCACATACTTCCCAGGCACACTTTTCTCCTTAAGGGCCCACCACAGAACCTCACGAGGTACCCGGTCGTATGCCTTTTCGAGGTCGATGAATACCATGTGCAAGTTTTTATGCGCACCTCTGTATTTCTCGCACAGCTGGCGTATAGCAAAAATGGCATCCGCTGTACCCCGACCTGGCATAAAACCGAATTGGTTCTGTGAAATTTCACTCTCTTCTCTCAGCCTCCTTTCAATAACTTTCTCCCAGGCTTTCATAGTATGTGACATTAGCTTTATTCCTCTATAATTGTTGCATTCAAGCACATCACCCTTGTTTTTAAAGATCGGCACCAGGGAACTGTTGCACCACTCATCAGGTATGGCTTCTTCCCGTAACAACTTATTGAAGAACAAAGCTAACCACATCCATCCATCCACTCGCAGCAACTTCCACACTTCAACTGGTATTCCGTCTGGACCAATTGCCTTACCATTCTTCATTCCATTTACAGCTATCCTGACTTCATCCATACTAATCATTCTCACTAAACCCACATTCACTGGTTTGCTCTCTAAAATCCCATTCCAGTGGTTTTCCTCATTCATCAGTCTTTCAAAATCTTTGATTTTGAAAGACTGATGAATGATTTTATAATGTCTTTCATCTTCTGATAGAATCATTCCAGTTTCATCCCTTATACATCTTATTTGAGAAACATCTCTCGCATTTCTCTCTCTTGCTCTAGCAAGCCGGTATAGATCTTTCTGGCCTGCCGGACTATCTAGTGTGTTGTATAGTTTGTCCTGTGCTTTTGCTTTCGCTATTGCCACGGCTTTTTTGGCTTTTTTCTTTAAAGCATCATATTCACTTTTTTTCGCAGACTTTAAGCTAGTGTTTTCCGGATCTATACGCTGCCATTCCTTAAATTTCCTCTTTTTTTCCTTCAACACATTCTGTATATCTATCGACCACCACCATGTATCCCTATCTATTGTATCCTTTCCTCTCGTCTCTCCCAAAATATCTTTCGCTGCATGTCTCATACACTCAGCAATCTCATTACAGCTTTCATTTATACTTCGATCATTCATGTCTCCCATCTCTATCATTCTGTCCACCACTCGCTCCCTGAACTTCTTCGCACAATCATTCCTCTCTAACATATGCCATTTTATTTTAGGGGGAGGACGCTCTTTGTATTTGGTAGACAGTACTTTGACCACTGATGTCATAACCAGGAGTCTGTGTTGTGAGACTAGGTCTTCTCTTCTCTTTCGTAAACACCTCTCATTCTTCCCACATGTCCATTAAAGTCACCTCCAACAATCAATTCCTCATGTACAGGGATGGCCATTAAAGCTCTATCAAAATCCTCCCAAAACTTCTCTTTCACTGTTTCATCGCATCCTACTTGTGGTGCATACACACTAACTACATTCAACATTACATTCTCTAACATAATCTTTACAACTATAAGCCTATCATTAATCCTTTGTACTTCCATCACGCTTTCTTTTAATTTGCTGTCTAACACTATTCCTACACCATTTCTTTTACCATCACTTCCACAGTAATAAAACTTATATCCCTCACCAATTTCTCTCGCTTTTGTTCCTCTCCATTTTGTTTCTTGTAAGCACGCCACGTTTATTCGTCTTCTTTTTAATACATCCGCTAACTCTCTGGCCCTTCCAGTCATTGTCCCTACATTCCAACTTGCATACCTCAACCTCATTTCCCGGGCTAGCTTCTTACGTTGCCCCCGCCCGGGATGGTGCAACAACCCTAGTCCATTTCCCACAGGAGCCGGGTGCTGCCCCTGCGCGTCGCCTGTGGGGTACGCCCTAACCCTATCGCGCATTCTATTTAAACTTAACATGTTGCAAAGGATATGGCTACTGTTTTACGGCCGGCCGCCTGCCTGACACTAACCCTCCTTGGGAATGCTGCTGCTGGTGGTTTACCCGCCACCACGCGGTGACCTGAGGTGCTTAACAGTACACACGGTCTTGAAAATGTCCCTTAGTCGCCTCTTACGACACCCACGGGAAGAAATGGGATGGTGCTATTCTTTACGTCCGACACCATACAGCATACAATAACAAATGTGACTAAAAAAATTAAAATACTGGTATCTTTATCAACAACGAAGTCTTATATCTGAGTTTGGTTTCCGCACTTAGTCCAATGCGAACCATTGTACGTGAGTCATGGTGGCCATAAAGCCTTAGGTGAGCTTATTCCAACCAGCCCGCTTCTCTCCGAAAACAGATTAGCCTTCTCAGATTTTTTAGGGCATCAATAAGGGAGTTTGGGGATCCTAAAGTTTGTGTGCGTATTTCAGTGACATCTGTGCAGTTTAGGAGCAAATACGTAATTGTCTCCTCCCCCTCCAAGCATGCTCTCCACAGGAGACAGTAATTTTTTTTCCTTGGGAAAATCATCTAATTAACTCCCCAGCTCTTAGGAGGAGCGAGAGATAGTGTCAGACATTTACTGAATAAAAACCCACTCCGGTTCCTTCGTTGTCTTTCATATCAGAGCCGAGCCTTCCTTTCAGAAGCAGATCCTTGGCCCTAAGTAGGCTTCGACCCTGCTAGGCCCCTACGGTTAGCTGACATCTCCTTGAGGAGCGCTAATATGATAAAATACATCGAAGATGATGATGAAACGTGATTTTTTAACCCCTACTTTTCTTCAGGCAAAATGAAAGTCTATTACGACAACGACAACGTTATATATATTGTATAATAACACTAAGTCTAAAGCCGCAAGAACCTTTTATATTGTAACAAACACAGCGAACTATATACAAAAGCCAAAGTTTTTGTATACCTCGATGTGCTACAACCGTACACTGTACCAACCGAGTTAGCATATTCATTTTATGAGCTGAATACGGCCGTCTCAATTCGCTGGTCGAATCTCGTTGCTCGGTCTAGCATTGCAATTTGTAGGTCGGCCGCAGCGGCGGTTTCGACGCGGGATTACCTACGTTACAACAAAGAGCAAAACACTTTGTTACACTACCGCTTTTTGGGACGAATTTCTCGTTTGATGATGCCATCCATTTATTTCCGGCGATGGGAATAAAAGCCTCAGAGGTAAAGTTACACAGAATGCTCTATCCCGAATGAGGTGAAAAATTGTACGAGGTTACCAAAATGTTGTCTGTTATTAGCACTGGTCTGTGTTATTTGTTCACGTCAGTTTATGAATGAAAGCATAGGATCAACTGATTCCGTAGTGTGTAATTGTAGACGTTGGTTGACAACGTAGTAGGAAAGGAAGTTATTCGAAGAAGCAAACTAGTTTAGTCAGTAAAAGTTTTACATCTCTCACTCCACCCTACAACGGGAAAAAGTCACGTGATGATCTCTCATTTAAAAAATAACAACTAGATTGCTGAATAAACTACATGACTTTGTATGAAAATTATATCCGCAAAAAGAAATGAATTTGGTTTTTCCTCTTCACACAAAAATGCTGCTAGCGCCGTTTGCAAATGATATTAACAATCAAGCAGTCCCACTTGCTACTTTTACAAACACGTAGTCTAACATACACACACAACTTACACATATAGCTATCCAGAAGTTTTAGTGTCTCATAAATAAGAGAGACAACGATCCTGTCTCCGTAAATTAGGCTGAACGTACAAACTCTTGCAATTAACTTTCAAAAACCAACCAACAAGAATTTATTATTTTTTTGATCAACTTCTTAATCCGCTTAAAGAGTTTCTCTAGAGGCCTAATAAATGTTTGGTGAAAGTTTGCTTTGTTGGAAACTGTTGTCGAATGAATCCCTGGACACAAAAGTTGGGCCATGTATACCTGTCTAGACCTTCGTAACCCCTCTCTACCGCAAGTTTCCATTTGTATATTATTAAGCGTGAGTGAATTGAGAAATTAAGAGTGAACTTTCTTAAAGTTAAACCAAAATTAATTTAAAAAACCGGACAAGTGCGTGTTGGACTCGCACACTGAGGTTCCGTACAAACTATACAACAACTTACCTATGAAAACAGATCAATTCCCGAAACGAGTTACGAAGATTTTTCCGAATCGCAAAAAAAAAATTTTTTTAAGTTTTAGTTACCTACTAATTTACAGTTTACAGTTTTTTTCCTATATTTGTACTATGAGACCTTGCTTCATACCAAATGTCAGGATTCTAGGTCAATGGAAAGTACCCTATGAATTTTGATTCCTTTGAGAGTGTCGAAATACACGTTTTTGCGACATAAACAGCCGCATCTTTTTTCTCATTAACTTAGAAGTTTGACTTTTTCACAACTTTAAGGGACTGCCAATTTGAATATATGGTTTTAATTTCAACTCGATACCTTCACGCGTTCCCGAGATATAGGGTCTTGACAGACAGACAGACAGACAGAAGGACGGAAAACAAAGCGATCCTATAAGGGTTCGGTATTTTTCCTTTGGAGGTACGGAACCCTAAAAAAACATAAAAACTCCCGTATCTTGGGATCTAAGAGCTCACAAATTATATAAAGACCTCCCAAAACGCCTTGTTGACACTTCGCGTCACTCAGTCGGGCTTTTACCTTGGACAGAAGATAAGCTTTGCCATACATCGTGGCAATGCCACCAACCTTTTGGACACATCATTAGCAGATGACACGATGAGGAGGAACTTTTCGACGCCTTATTTAAGAATTTTAGGCTTTCAGATAATGTTTTTTTTTGTAGGCAATTAAGTCTTTTATAAATAAGTAAATACATGGTATATAATAATGAGGGTTTTCTAAAATGACGTTTTCCAAGTGGCAGTACTGAGTAATTAGAGGTAGTAGTTAAACGCCAGCCAGGTACTAGTTAAAACGCTTATGTTAATGACATTAGGTATTCATCAACGTCAACGTCAACGTCAAACGTTAGACGCCAACGTCATGTATACGTTTTCAAAAGTAGATCTCTCGGCGAAGTGGTGCTAACTGGTGGTTTGAATTTTTCTGAAAACACTCATTGTTATGTGAAAATGTATCCACCGACTCTATAAGAATAAAGAAAGATAATCCTGTGCCTTAAGGCGTAATTATCCTTAACGATAATCAAGAAAACTTAACGTTTTGTAGCCTCCTTCATTGTACAAACCAGTTTATTCGTTGAAAATAAACAGTAACTAGTTTGCCAGCTCTTCACACAAAGCACCAGATATACTTATTCAACTGCACATTGATATGTCCAACCGACTGATTACATATGCACAATGAGGAAGCAGGAAGCGAAAAAAGCACTGAACGAATTAACAAACGTAGCCGTCCAAAAAGCAGACTGAGATAGAGGTATAACTTGTTTAAAATCCGCTGAATGAGCTTTATTCCAACCAAATTATGTATGAATATGTGCTTTGGGAAGTGGAAACAAGAGATACCATTGTTGCTATGAGAACTTTTGAATTTCTGACGATTGGTTGGTTAATTTATAACACAGCTTGCCATAACAAGGAACAACAGAATAGCTGTGCTATTTTAACATACACAAACATTTTCTGTGAATGTTACATAGGTAAATGTAGTCAGTCATGCCTTAATAATGCAGTGCTCAGCCGCCACGACTAGTAATAAAGTTGCCAGTTTAGCATCGTGGTTGAATAATGAATTGCAAACTGTGGAATGAACCATTTTTAATGAAGGCTTCACTTGCGAATTTTGTGCCAATAATTTTATGGTTCAGGAAGAGATCGGAAAAGTTTTGTACTCTCAATAAAGAGCATAGTATAATTATGTTGCTACTTGTAAACTTCTTAACTAATAAGCGATTATAGATTAATATATTCAAACTGAAAATAATAATAATATTATTATTATTGTTTTATCCGTTCGCACATTTTATATGATAATTTATATAAAATAATAATTTCATCATCATCATCATCATCTTTTTTACACGACTGCCCCAATAAAGGAGTGTTATGTTTTCAGGGTTCATGTATGTTTGTATGTGAGTTTCTTTATTTCACCATAACTTCTAAATGACTGAACTGATTTATATGTCTGGGGTGTCATTAGAATCATTGCTTCGTCGCAAAGGGCAACTGATGGACACAGGTGGGTTTTAGTCAGTAAAAGTCTGATACGCCCGATCCAACCTAGAGCGGGAGAAGTCATTTGATGATTTCCAATTAAAAAAAACCGGCCAAGTGCAAGTCGGACTCGCACATGGTTCCCTACCGTCCGTAGCAAAAAACGGCAAGCAAATTACGTTTATTGCATGGAACATTTGTTGTTGTAGCGGCAACAGAAATACGTCATCTGTGAAAATTTCAACTGTCTAGCTATCACGTTTCATGAGGTACAGACTGGCATCTGACGACAGCGACGGACAGAGAACAGACAGAGAAGGGCGTTCAGCGAAGTCTTAGTAACAGGGACTCGTTTTACCCTATGGGTACGGAACCCTAAAAAAACGAGGTTATCTATGAATACCACATGTGTGCTAATATTTTTTTCGATCATGACGAAATGCATCGTAATTGATGGGGGAGTGAACGTTATCTAGCCGATATGATAATGGTGATGAATGAACCGTAATGAACTTTTAATCGAGCAAACTTTCATGAAAACATTGTTTTGAGTTGTGAACGGACTTCTATACCTACATATGTTTTTAGTATTTCTTACACGCAAACTTGACTATAATTAAATTTATTAACTGTATTAGGTTATTACATTATTATAATCTTCCTTTTTTTGAGCAGTGGTGGCCGAGTGGTAACGGCCTCGACTTACAAGTTGTAGGTCGCGGGTTCAAACCCAGCCAGGCGCATTACTTTGTGTAATTTATTTCATCACCACTGCTCTCAAAACGGTGAAGGAAAACATCGTGAGGAAACCGGCATGTACTAGAACCAAAAATTCGAAGACATGTGACATTCACCAACCCGCACTGGGCCCGCGTGGTGGATTACGGCCCATTCCCTCTCCTAGAGAGGAGGCTTGAGTCCCAGCAGTGGGAACATTACATTATTATGCAGAGATTATTTTCTTTAACTTAAATTGTCTTTAACCCCTCGAAGGACGATTTTTCATACGTCTGTACAGCTTGAATAAACTTGAAAAACGCATAATTGTCGTTTTGTACACACGTTTGTACGAATTTTTTAGCCAAAAACTTTGGTTTTTAGCTTCTTTGTTTTTCCTAGAAAAATCCAGAAAAAAATTTTTTTTTTTTTTGGTAATTTACGTAAAAACGCGCAATTACGTAATAATTAAAACCCCGAGATCAAAAGTAAAACTGGGAATTAACTTAAATGTGTGTTCCATTTTAAACATTGAAGAACCGAAGAAACAAGTATTTATTGATGTTCATTAAATTAAATAAAAGGAATTGACCAAATTCTTATTATTTTTAACATTTATTTATTTTACTTTCTTCGCTTAATTTAAAATAGCTTATTTCAATAATTATTTTAAAGAAATATATGATATGCACTGTTCTCATGTTATTTGACCATTACATATTAACTATATGGACTTTAAAAGAGACTTTGACCCCTGAGATTGTTTCGGTGTTTCTTCTCAGGGTAGTCAGCTAGGAAACACTGGCCTCATCTAGTTTAAAATGACAAAAAAAAAATTACGTGTAAAAGTGTTTTTTTAAACCTACTTACAAAATAAATATCATTTATCATTTGATAGCCGTTTTAGTTTTATTGGAAAACATTTATTTATTTATTTTATAATTTATGTACACACATATACATAGAAGAAGATACAAAATTACAACATTTTGTATAAAGTTTGCTTACTAAAAAAAAAAAACTTCCAGCAGTCTTGCGAAAGGCGAGATTAGAAGAAAATAATGTAGACAGATAGTGTGTAGAAATAAGAAAAGAAGAGTATGTGAAATCCTAAATTAAAGTTAAAACATAAAAAATAATACATAATTAAAATATTAATAAATACTTATACAACTATATATACTCTTCATACTAAAAATAAATACATAAAATATTACATAATTATCATACTAGAGATTTTTTTTCCCAAAAATAGATCTTAGTGGCACTATTATTAATTTCCCTTCAGATCTTAGTTTGCTGTTTTTTTTTATATTTTCAAACTAGCTTTTGTCCATAGCTTCACCCGCGTACATAAAATATGGCCTGTGTCACTCAGGAATAAAGCAGCTTTCTATCGGTGAAAAAATTTTAGCAATCGGACCAGTGCTTTCAGAGAATACCTCCTACAAACAAAAAAACAGACTACCTCTTTATAAAAATAATATTAGTGTATTTATATGATTCTAGTCAAACAGAATAAACATTATAAAAAAACAATATAGCAGTCTCCTTGTTTATCCACCATGTCATCTGGAAGTAGGTCATTAAGGTTCAGGACACCGACTGTGTTCCCTTTTATGCACGGTTAAGTCGGTTTATGTATTTTTAATTGTGCATACGGCTTTATTCAATGTCTAGTCTGCATGATAATAAAACCTGTTTAATGATTACTAGAGATGTTTTCTATTGACTAGATAAATACTGTGTAATTACAAGCTTTTATTTAACTTGCAGTATATACCTATATATAAATATTTGTGTAAGTCAAATATTGGGATGCTAAATTCAATATGGCGGACTCTAGAAAATGGTGGACTTCTGAAAATAGTGGACTACCCAGTTATTTTTTATCCCATGATAAATCATATCAATAATATCAATTAAAAGAGTTTATTAAAATAATACAAAATATACGTCACAATAAATCCAATAAGCTAGACATTTTTAAATCTGGTTTTTAATTATTATTTTTTTACATTATGTTGTTCTTTATCTAGGTACTAGCCACAATTTGCATTTGCATGCGAAATTCTTATAAATCCCTAAATAATGTCAAATTAAACGAACGAAATGTACTGAACATCTGTTTATGTTTTCTATTTTAAAGATTGATACTTAAAACCGACAAAAAAAAGTTTGGATATTTTTAAGAAAACAGGCCTTGCTTTACAAGACAAAAAATCTTTGAGAATAATCATGATAATAATGTTTATTATTTTTTTTTCATTTTGAAAATTCAACTCTATTTGTAACCACTACTATGTACCGACACTAGCACAAATTTGTGTAACGCACTCAGTTGTTACTGACAGCTCACTGTTGTGGTTTCCCTTCATACGCAAACGTCACGACATGTCTTTGTATGCTAATCCTTATACAGGATGATGTTTATTGTACGCGCATAGTTAACGTCTCGGTTTACAGTCACTGCGGAGATGCGGTTGACACCTTAACACCGCCTTACGGCATCTAAGAAGCTTCACTCTTGTGTGAAAGAGACAGCACTAAGATTACCAACAAATCCAACACCATTGTGATAATCACCCGCTTGTTATTAAACAAGAATATAATTATATCTGAGCCCGAAATCGTTGAAAGTTCAACGGAATTTCTAAGTGTGATTGCTTTAAGCACTTCCGTCTTCCTATCCTTAAGGAAATGTTGGCAGATTAATTAGTTGATGCGTACTACATTTAATGATAAAATGAAAGTTTCAACTGTTTGTATGATAAATCAAATTCACAAAGAGATGTATTTGATAATATAATAGATAAGAATATTTTAATAATTCATACAATAATGAAAACATTGCTTGTTATTGAAATACATATTTGTATTAAAATTATAATAATATAAATCATCCAATTTTTTCAATTATGTTTACAATTTGCGAATATACACTAAAAAAATCTTTTATGGCGTTAAAAAACACCTGCGCATCGTCGACAGCTGTCATCTGGATTTGTGCCTTAAAGACTGGCGGCATTACCACAATGTTAATACTTATCATCCTTGGGTCACGCAAAGTGTCAACTAGTGTTTAGAAAGGTCTTTATACATATACAATTTATGAGCAATTGGACCCAAAAAATCCACAGTTTTCCATTCTGTTTGAACTGTGAACTGCCAAAATATGTTGTCATTGACCATATCAATATACCTATATATAGCATAGTCGGCCTTATAATGTTCCCACTGCTGGGACTCAGGCCTCCTCTCTAGGAGAGGGAATGGGCCGTAATCCACCACGCGGGCCCAGTGCGGATTGGTGGATGTCACATGTCTTCGAATTTTTGGTTCTAGGACATGCCGGTTTCCTCACGATGTTTTCCTTCACCGTTTTGAGAGCAGTGGTGATGAAATAAATTACACAAAGTAATGCTCCTGGCTGGGTTTGAACCCATGACCTACAACTCGTAAGTCGGGGCCGTTACCACTCGGCCACCACTGCTCTTCACTCGGCCACCACTGCTCTTCACTCGGCCACCACTGCTCTTCTATATACCTATATATATTTAACATGTTTTTATTCTAACCGAGGCACGCACGGATGACGATGCATCATTCTATTGACTAATAACTGGGATGAATAATACTGGGAAAAACCTAAATGGGACTAATAACTGGGAAGAATATCCATCACGCTTATTTCTATTACGACCAACGTAACCGAAATGAAAAGATAAAAAAGTTCTTGTTGACATAGTCACATTAGGTAGGTTTCTTTCAAGGTGGGATATCATCCAATGACTTCTCGCACTCTGGGTGGAACGAGAGGCCGTGTCAAACTTTTACTGACTAAAAACGGTTGTGTCCTTCAATTACCCTTTGCGTTCTAGGACTACGGGTTTCCTTTTTAGAAATTCCCCGCGGTCCTAGCTAGCGGGCATCGGCAATGCTGGGCCACTACGGTATGCTGACATCTCTTTGAGGAGCGCGTGGATCACTACGCGCTGTTGACGACTGGGCTCGGCCCGGTTAATTACCGAGCGGCCGCTACTAGCGGAGCTGCCCATTGCTCGACGTCCGCCAGCCCGCGTCTACCGTGGCTGGTAGTCGAAGTCGGAATTACGGTGGCTGGGTCGTGATAACCTTTCTTCCCTCACGCGTGCTGCCTCCTCCTTCGCTAGCATTACTGCTTCGCAGAAGGAGGCAACTGATTTTCGTGCAAGGATATATTCCTCAGAGCATGTCCTTTAGAAATATTAAGTTAGTAGTAATAAGATTTACGTTTTGAATCGGGTAACTAACTTCAAAGTTCTGACTAGCTAAACGACTCTTTGACAATTCAAAAGACTTCCTGTGATTCCTGTGAGTAGTTGAAATGAAATAAATCCTTTGACTTTGAATGAACGCAGTAAGACGCCCAGAGAATCTTGAGCTGAGTAATGAAAGCAATACGCGCAAATTAATGTGCAAAAAATACTGCAGCTCCTGTAAATAAGTGCACAGTTCTGTGTTGAGAGTTTTCTGTGCCCATATTTATTTCGAAGACACAAAAACGAAAATCCAAGAAACAACCCTGAGACAATTCTTTTGTCGCATTAAAACAAAAGTGCCTCTGGATGCGCTTTTATGTTACCTCGCACAACAAAAAACTCCAAACAATGTGGTTTATGGAACTCCTTGGTGTGAAAAATAACTATTTCACTCAAGTCACATTGTTTCCGAAGCAAACAGTCATTATAGTTTTTAATTTTTGACCACCTCAATTTAAATTTTAAATGATTTTTGTTTTATTCTACACTAGCTTTTGCCCGCGGCTTCTAGCCTATGTCACTCAGAAATAAATCAGTTTTCAGAGATTACCTCCTACAAACAAAAAAACATAAAAACTCTCTATAAAATATATAATATAAAATATTATATAAGTGTTGGTGTAAATTAGCTGCTGCCAGCGGCTTTGCCCGCATGAATGTGAAAAGTTTTATCAAAGGAAACTTACTTCTTTTTTTCTTTCGATTGGAAAATTATCCAATGATATCCCCCGCTCTTGGGCAGGGCGAGAGGGTGTGTCAGACTTTTACTGACTAAAAACCCACTCCTTTTCCTTTGTTGCCTTTCATACCAGGACCGGGACTTCCTTTCAGAAGCGGGATAAAACAGTATCCTATGTGCTATTTCGGGATATATTCTGGTTTACCCGAGTGCTTTTGTTCCAAATCCTTTCAGCCATGTTCGAGTTCGAGCGTGAACAAGTAACAAACATACACACTCACGATCTTTCACCATTATACCTAAATTTAAATGTTATTGTGTCCCTGTGGTGGCCTCCCCCTTCTTCCAAACCTACAGGTGAGAAGGGAGGTCTTGAACGATCTATGGCAAAATTTCCCTTGCGAACATGATCAAATCGTCACACCACCTTTGATGCAGTCGATCTCGGCGACGTCCTCCCGAAAGCTTTTTATGAGCGACAATCTTCACGTGTTTTGTATTTTCTCTAATATCGCAGTATTTGTAACAATTTTTCTATTAAATAACAAAACTCGCTTTATTTTGTAATATGAGTTCTACCATGGAAACAATGTGTCTTAAGCGGTATCAATATTGATGATATATACGGACTTAAAACTGCCAATGAATAGGATGTCTATTTTTGTTTCAATCACTATCACGTGGGAAATTTTATCTCACGAATAACTTTACTCCTCAGTGCGGCAACAAGACAAAATTTCAAAAACGAAAGCTATTAAATCAAGAGCACGAAGTTCTTTTATTAGAAGAAAGTCGTAGGTATACGTAATTGATATTGCTTGCCCTTTGAATCTCAATATGAAAAAAACGTTTTTTTATTAGCTTTCATGATTATGCTGCGGTATTACAGAAAATACAAAACACACAGAATCCAATAAATACCTAATTTCGGAAAAAGAATAACGTACCTTTAATTTAAAGTTTATTTGAACTTATAATTCCAAGTCAATCCAAAGATATAACCGAACCGACCAAACGAAATAAGATTTTTTCGTACATACAAAATTCCCCCTTTTCATCCTTTAAAGGTCGAATTTCATAAAACCCCTTCTTAGTGGTCGCTTACGTTATAAAAGGAAAGCCTTGTGCAAAATTTTACTTTCCTATTCCCAGTAGTTTCGACTTTCCGTTGATATGTCAGTCAGTCAGTTTCTCTTTATAAATATATAGATTTAGATTTATAAATTAAGTCACACAGTATATTAATTTCTAATCGTGTCCAATGACTAACGTCCAATCTTCCCGTCGTCTAAGGAACACCACTAGGTAAAGGCATTAAAACGGATATTGCCACTTCCAAGGAAGTGGTCTGCCTCTAGCAGTGGCTTCATTAATTTTATGACCTAAAGTAGATAAATCTTACACACAAGAGTAAGTGCCATTTAATCCGCTTGTATTGTTTATTTGTACTAAACCAATGAAATTAAGTGCAAAGTAAACATTTCTGTGGACAGGCCAGTACATACACCATTTTATTTACTAGGGTTTAGGTAAGAATTGGTATCCTTATTGGAAATATTTCAAAATCATCGTGTACAAAAATAAAACATTTTTTTATTGACTATTATATTGTAAGTAAATTCGTTTGTTTATTGTTATTCATTCGTTTACTTGTTTTGTTGCCTAGCTTAAATTAACTTAAGTATGCTAAAACGATTCCAACGTCGCTCTGTACCATTCCATCTGTACCCATTTTGTAAATCGTACGAATTGGTTTCATTGATAGATATATCTCTATTTAAACTATCTAAAATTAATACTAAATAATATATCAATTAATTAATTCATTAAACCCGTGGAAAATGTTATATATTAGTCACTTGTTAATAATGTTTTAGTAATATTAAATTAATTTGTAAATATATTTATAATCTAAGCTTGTTTTTATACATGGTGTGCCATGCAGGAAAGTTGGGTAACAATAAATATCTTTCACCCACCTCTCCTGTCGCAGGTATACTAGAAAAAATATAACCAAATTGTATTCAAAATTTGGGCAACCTAAGTGTCTCTTCACATGGAATGGTAAGAGACTAAGCCAGTAAATCCTACAATAATTGGATTTCATGATAGAATTTTGTGAACACGCTTGACGTTGTGATGTTTAGAATTTCGTAAGTACAAATATTTTGTAAGCACATATTGAACACACATGTTCTCATAAAGTTGGATCAAATGTTTTATATAAAAAGAGCTTTTGCCCATAAATGGAGACTTTTTCTTTTTGAAACAGATTCACGACCTTTCAAAATCATTCATTGCTATTTAATACGCCAAAGTGGGAGTAGTATTGATTCCAAGATAGTGGGGGTGTAGCAATTATTGAAACCGATACCTTATTTTCAAACATCTAAGTGAGCATCACCAACATCTTTCAAAGAAAACTAAAGTATTTTCTTTCATCAAATATGAATCGTTTAGAATCCCAAACTTACACTTCAAAACTCATGCATAAAACATGAAGGTTCCTTTAATATCTAACTAAAACCGACTGATTCAAACGAGGAAATGTAATTACAACTGCGACATTGTGAATACACGAGTTCCAATCATATCATAATCTGGCAAAACTACTTCAGGATTAAGCTCGCTCCACCATCCATAATTCTCTTAAATTAATTCTCTCAACAATGCATTCAGGATTCCTTTTAAAATTATTTTTTAACTCTACAACGTAAGTACATTAGTGTTTCCGAGCTGCACTGTTGTAGCACGCAAATATGTGGCTTATGTAAGAACATAATTAGTTTTCGTAAAAAAATTAAGAACATATGCATTTCGAGTACGCGTAGATAATTTAAAATGGCGAGAAGCCAACATCATTTTATCACTATTAAACATTAAAAATGTTTAATTTTGAATATTTTTCGTGTTAAAATTGTGGTGAAGTGGTCATTAAGAATGGACGTATACCGAGTAAAACCACGCCGTGGCCATCGTAGGTAAGGCGAATCCGGGATTACTGGAGAACGGATCGACATAGATATTTAATACTAGAATGTCCCAATGCCAAAGAATTAAGTTTCTCGTGCATTCCTTTAAAATATTGGTATAAATGTGGACCACTATAATCATCTGTATTCAATTCGACATCGTGTTTTACATCAGAAGACAATACAATAATCATGTTCCATTAGGCCTCGGTTGAAACATTTTAACCTAAATGCCCATATTGTGTCCTTATTGTCTTGGTTAGGGCTATTCTATAGTAACGTTTATTTTTTTGACATCAGGACTTTTGTGAATTGGAAAGTCTTTTTCACAATATTGAAATAGTTTATATGTTATTACCGTGCGAGACTGAGACTTCATGAAAATAATTGTTGTTAAAAAATTCAACGCTTTTTCAACGCTCAGTGACGTGGTCAGAACAAAGAAATGGGAGGCGTAGCCGACTCGAGGCGATCAACGAATAGAGAATCGAAACGAAACGGTTGTAGCTTGGCTAGGGGGGCTGAAGTTGTTATTAGATTGATTGAAGTGACGCGAGTTTTTATTTTGTACACGCAGATATACACAATGACATGAAATATGATATATTTTACCTAGATTAGGTTCTAACCTACTGGTGCTTTGATGTGAAAAAACAAAACTGTTAACTGAATCATTACCATAAATTATCATACGTTTTAAACAGAATATATTATTTTTGAGGTGGGATATCATCAAATAATTTCTCGCACTCTAAGTGAAGCAAAAGGGTGTATCAGACTTTTACTGATTAAAATACATTTATACATCGTGTTCCTTCATTTGCTCTTTGCATCCCAGGACCGCATTAACTTTTTCAAACATTCCCGCAACCCTGAAACAGAACAATCCTGAATAAAATTGTTCAGCGTTGATATTTTTATGCCTATATTTACACCCTTACAAGCTATTATATAACATTAATTAATGTTATCTGTATTATACCACATCTAAAACATTAAGCAAATGGATTCCTTTCGTGTGATCGTTAAATCCGTGCTGTATATAAATAACAGCCTTATTTTCAACCCTCCATTCGGAATCTGATTTTGTTTAAACGAAGTAAAAGCTCGTCAAAATGAAATTACTCAATAAAATCAAAGAACACATATTGTTGTTTTACCACAGACTGAAACACACTTGTAAAAATCTAACAGTACACGGTCCCAGCTATCTCGTGCGTAAAGATGTCCACTTTGTGTACAGACTCATATACTTCGTGATTTACGTGCACGTGTGGATCATTGCCGTGGCGACAATCCGCAAGTACTATGATCATTACCAGGAGAACACTATACGGTTCACGACACGTACTGACTATCTCGACTGGAATACAACATTTGCCTCGGTCACCGTCTGCGAGATTGCCAACATTGAAAAACTTTGGACACTCAGCAAGTTATTCGACATTCATGACGGAGAAAAGTATGATCGCTTCCTCGCCGAAATAATATTCTTCAGTGGAACGTGCTTCAGTTGCACATCCACCTGCCAAAATACTACCTTGTGCTCTCGTGATTATTCTGAAATTGTGTCAAAGTTCCGCACTTCCTGCAAATACCTATTTAAATCATGTAAGTGGAATGGCCGAGAGATAAACTGTTGTAAATATTTCAAACCTCTGCAAACAGAGTACGGGAGATGTTACACGATTAACAACAAGCATGTCGGTGGAAATCACAAAATGTTTTCCACATCCGCTCTCGCAAAAAACCCAGAGGCGGGCGTTCTCGAAATAACTCTATCACAAGATTACGAGTCATTCATTCATTCACCCGAAGATATACCCTTTTGGAATATGGAATATGATCGAAGAATAACGACGCTATATGGAGCAGAAGCCACAGTAAGGTTTTCAATTATGGATGTGGTGAATGAGCCGGAAGTACCTTTGATCGCTCCCGAGGTACGGCAATGTAGGTTCCCTGACGAGGTTCCAAAGAGCTACATTGCATTCCAGCAATACAGCTACTCGGTGTGTATTATTCAATGTCGCATCGAGACCCAACTGAAGCTTTGTAACTGTACACACCATTTGTCTCCGGTCCAATACAAAGATCGATATTGCGGCTTGGAGGGATTACAGTGCTTGACGAAACACTACAAAACACTAAGAAAACTGCAAGTTCCGGGCACGAACGAGACGGGCTTGAATTGTGATTGTTTGCCTTCGTGTACGGAGCCGGATTACAACGTGGTGTCGAAGAAATTGCTGGAGCCTGAAAAGGAGTTAAAAGTTAAGCCAGCCAGGTTTATTCTGAACAACCGACCGTACCAGCGCGTGACGCGGCAGGTAGCACGCACTACGCTGGATTTAGTAGTCGCTATTGGCAATTGCTTTGGGCTTTGTTTTGGTGGATCCTTGCTTTCGATCGTCGAAATAATTTACTACCTATGTTTTAAAAGGTGGAAGTTTGCATAAAAATACTATATACAACTATTACTTGAACTGTGTGATTCAGACTCAAAGCTTTCAAGAATTTTTTCAGACACATGAAGTAGAAAATTCTTTGTTGCAACAAGACTTTTATGCACTACGTTTTTGTCAAACATTTGCTACGTGTGAAGGATTGAATTTGCAACAGGGATTTATCGGAACCAGCTGCCGACACATCTCAGCCAAGTCCATTCGTCCCAAACTCTGGGCAGACAAAGTCGGTAAACAAGTTTAGCTAAAGCACGAAGTTATACGTTCGCACTATTACTAACAACAGAAATAGTTTGTAGATGATGTTTGTTATTAGTTTTTCGGTCTTACTTTTATTTGTAAGTGTTACCAGCTGTCAGTCTGTGTCTTTAGACATGCGATCATGTTTGCGCGTCCCAAATTGCCTATGTAAAGGATTTGTGTGTTTTGTTAATATACAAATGTACGTAAATACGATCTGTAGGCAGTCAGAAAATCGTGAGATTTATCGGTATCTTGGGAATTACGGTTATTTATTTAGACATGTGGTTTTCAATACTCGTAGGTTAAGAAGACTGGTAGGTGTTGCCTTTAAGAAGAGTATTAATTTGTTAACCAATATTATTTAAAGTTTACTTCTATCTGAGGTTTCACCTGCATTTAAATAGAAAATATATAGAATATATCACTCAGTCATAAAGTAGTAGTTTTGAGTTTATTCATTTCAAAATTACAAATATTTCGTCTTTATAATATTGTAGTATAGATTGGTAATAAATTTTTTGAAAATATGTATTTATAACGCAATCTGTTTTATTTTAATGAAACTATTTATATAAATTAAACTAGATGAACACGATGTGCAAAATCAGTTTACTTGAAATATTTGTGAAGTATAGAATAATTTCGTATAGAGTAAGTAGGTTCTTACAACGAATATGCATTAAAGGAAGACAAAAGATACTGAATACCTACTTATAAAGAAAAATGCCCCAAAAAGTAACATATTTAAAATACTGAGGATTTAGCTGTTCCTTTTTCCGGTTTTTTATCACTTTGCCGGAATTCTAATATTATGGTAAATTGTCGTAATTACAAAACAGTAAAATTTTGTAATATAATTTACAGAAAATTACATTTAGAGCGTTTTTTTTACTTTGCGTTGACGCCGCTTTTTTACGGAGTAGACTTTTTATTAGGCTACCTGCTACAGCAACTGAAGTAGCGTGGCGTGATTATTGCGTAAACGCATACGATTTATGACGAGGAATTTAGGCTTAATCTAGTACATACTCAATCATTTTATCATTAATACATTGATTGATGAATACATTATCGTCACTGTATTTCATTACGC
This sequence comes from Mythimna vitellina, assembly GCA_949316375.1. NCBI lineage: Eukaryota > Metazoa > Arthropoda > Insecta > Lepidoptera > Noctuidae > Mythimna > Mythimna vitellina. Next base: position 15,839,168 of record OX438688.1, read on the forward strand.
GCTGGTTTTTAATACATGCTAGTAAACTTGAAGTAATAATAAATATTTAATTTACGAACAATTAGTTAAAGGATATGTATCTACCTAATGTATGATATCTACATACGATACTTAAATACTAATTTTCTACATATGTATTTTTACAACATCGATTTACTAATTTAATAATTAAAATAAATAGTATGTGTGAATGTTGAGTTTACAGTGAAATGGCATCAGCAATCCAATTTCCGCGTAGATTTTATTAGACTGATAAAAATCCGATTTGAAGCGGTACGTATTCGACTTGGTTGAGTTATCTACGTCAAATCAGAAAAAGAATGAAATAACTTGCTGAAATATTTACATTTATTATTCACAGGTGCAGCTACCATAATTTTGTAAAAAAGGCAAAGAAGGAACAGAAGTGAATTTTTAGTCTGTAAAAGTCTGACATATTCTTCCACTCCTTTCAAGAGTAGGAGATGTCACTGGACGATTTCCCCACCTAAAAAAAAGTTACCATTATTGATAAGTGCCTAATTAACTAGCAGAAAAACAAAAGAGAATTAATGTCATTGTTGGACTCGTAGATAAAGAGGTGTACAACGAAAAACTGCAAACATTTTCTTTCTTTTAAGTGGGAAATCATCAAATGACTTCTCTCGCTCTAGATGGAACGAGAGGGAGTGTTACAGTTTTACTGACTAAAACCCAGAGCGTACTTTTGTGTGGATTTTGCAAGGCTATGGTAACTCTTTCGAACAATGCGCAGCTCTTGAAAAATCCGCAGCTGCAAGCATTTTTTAAAAGCTGATTTTTGATAATACATTACATTTTTATCGTGTAAATATAGCCTGCCGGCTATAATCCGATTTCCTTAACTTTTTGCGTGGGTATCCGATGCCAACTGTAATCGACAAATGACATCTTTTTTTGGAAAGCGGAGACTTACCGCCATGATTATGGCGTGCCCAAGAAAGTAGGTATATACTTGTACTGTAATACATTGTACCGATTTTTTATAACTAAAATTATAAAACAAGTGACAGACGCGCTCTTTTAGAAGAAATTGCGTGACTGACGATCGTGGACTTGTTTTAATTAATCTGCTGTTTGCAAAAAATAATTTACAATTTAAGAAAGTAGTTTGGACGTACTTTTTTGCCCTCAAGACAATGTTATGTAACCGGATGACTGACGGCAGGTGATTTCTTGCAATGCTGCAAAGTTTTTGTCGTTGGCCCCTTAGCCTATAAAGCCTACATAATTGCCAGAAAGACATACTAACGTTAACGGTAAAATTTCTCCATTTTCATTTACTGGTAATAAATATGTTCCTCGGAGTTTTGTGGCTGTTTTAATTGTTCGCAAAATCATTTCTAGTGGATAGCGTGATGGAAAATTGGTGTAGTTTTATATCTCAAGTATCTACACATCATCATCATCATCATCATCTTCCTGCCCTTGTCCCATCTTACTTGAGGTCGGCGCAACACGTTTTTTCTTCCATTCTATCCTGTCAACCGTCATACTATCACTAACTTCCTTATCTTTCATATCACTGTTCACACAATCCATTCATCTTTTCTTTGGCCTCCCTCTCCCTCTCCACCCATCCACATGTATACTCATAACTCTTTTAGTAACATGCGTTTCATCTCTCCTCTTTACATGACCATACCAAGACAAACGATTCCCCTTCAACTTTTCAGTCACTGGCGCCACTTTCAAACTTCCTCTAATATATTCATTTTTCACTTTATCCATTCTCGTCATACCACACATTCATCTCAACATTCTCATCTCAAGTATCTACACAATTGTACAATAAATGCTAACTTTGAAACAGGCAAGATGTCAGTAAAATGAAGCTGAGAAATGTATGACATTTAGTATTGATCACCTTAGCGATGCCGCATGGCCAAGAAGGTCGACTTGATACAAAATAAGTTAATACTGTAAAAACATTAGAATGTGAAAAAGCAATGTAACTTTATTATGTCAAAAAAAGTTTTTTTTAATCTTGACACTGGCTAACTGCATAAAGAGTGCGAAAAGCAAAGGAAAAAAAATGTAAAAAAGTTGACGTTGCAGAAAACCTGACCGCAAAAAAAAACTACAAAGTTCAGTCTGATGCATTTGGTGAAATTTATTTTAGTTCAATCATAGGTTTGATTGATTCCAGCAACTGCCTTAGACTGCTTAAAGTAACTTGTTTCGAATTATTTAGTTGTTCTTTATTTCCTACGTTTTATATACTTTTGAAATTGTCTTCTTGAGCCCTTTATTTTAATGCCCTAAATGACAACGTCACAAAAAACCCTCCTTCTAGCGCAGTCTATTACCAGACTGCCCCCTATTAATTTTAAGTTCCTAACGTAATTTGTATTTTTGGTGTACAATAAAAAATATATCTATCTATCTATCTGCAATTACAAGGCAAAATCTATTTCTAAGTAATCCCATGATACATTTTCAAGTTTCTTGGGTTCCATTTAAATTCATAGAATCCAATGGATATATCGGTCAACGTAGTTTCCAATTTCCATCCGAAAACTTTTTGCTTTCGTAACAAATTTTCGACACAATATCCGAAGGGTCAATTTTGTCGCTACGATTTCTTACTTTCGACCCTCATTTCTTGTGACTGATATCTGAATAACGAAGTATTGACGAAGTAAGTTTGGCTTAAGTAATCAAAGTTAAACTTCTCTTAAATTGAATTATGAACTGCCTTATTATTCAGGATTATTGAACTATTTGTGTCAATAGCTATGGTGAGAATTGAGATATTTCAAATGATGTGTGGTATTATTTGATCCAGTTTTGTTTATATCTAAGGGGTTGGCAAAACAATTAATTTAAAAAAATATATTGATGACCTTATTATTTTTAATCTTATTTTGCTGACTTTATTTTGCTTTAATGAAATCATACCTTTTCTCTTTTTGACAACCGACCATATTTTTTTTTATTTGCGCCCTGCCCTCGCCCTCGTTTGTCTTTGGTACTAAAAAAATATTGTAGAGCGTCGAGCTTTAGTCGATGGTTAATTATACCTAATCAAAATTTTAGACTGCTTTACTGCTTACCATCGGTGGGATCGCAGTTAAGCACAAGTTTATATCAATTTAAAAAACCGGACAAGTGCAAGTCCGCCTCGCGCACTGAGGAACCCTCAGTGCGCGAGGCAACAAACTTACCTATGAAAACAGTTCAATTCCCGAATTAAGTTACAAAGATTTTTCGGGATCGAAATTTTTTTTTGTGACGTAACTACAAATTTGCAGTTTCTAGTTTTTTTCCTATACTCGTGCTATGAGACCTTACTTCATGCCAAATTTCAAGATTCTGTCATCGGAAAGTACCCTATGAGTTTTGATTTCCTTGAGAGGGTCGAAATATAATTTTTTTGCAATATAAATGGCTGTATCTTTTTTTTTCATTAACTCAAAAGTTTGATTTTTTTCACAGCTTCAAGGAACCGCAAACCTGAGTAATGGTTTTAATTTCAACTCGATACCTCCAGGCTTTCCAGAGATAAAGGGTTTGACAGACAGACAGACGAACGGACAACAAACTGATCCTATAAGGGTTCCATTTTTTCTTTTTGAGGTACGGAACCCTAAAAAAGATACAAGTGGAGATGGTAAGGATACCTCAGGTGCGTTATCACCACTTCCTTCATTATTAGAAGTGCAGCTTGTAATAAAATGCAGTTTTATCTCTGGGCAGCATTTGACCTGACTCGTCGTAAAAATTGCAATCTGCACTCATGTTCATTTAAAATTTTCTGTGAAATATCAATTCACTGGCGTTTGACTGTAGGTGCTAAAATATTTAACGATTTCTGCTATAAATGCTGACAAAGGCTTTATATACTTGCCGTACCTACCTTCTGACTGATATAATGAGTCCCCACTTCCTCATTTTCTTCATAGCTGTATAAAATGTAAATTATTTTCCAGAGATAAAAAAATCTTATTATTATTATATATTTTTACATTTTAATAATAATTCTTTGTTGGCACAAGAATGGTACAATTTATGAAGTCTCTGACTTCCGAACTCGGACTGTATTTTAGGAGTCGGCGCCATCTCAATTTTATCTTGAACTACATTAATTTTCTTTCTTAAGTATCTGTAAAATTAAATATCTGGCCTGTAATGATCAGCTACTGAGCAAAGGCCTGTGAGCCACTTTATGCCAATTCTTAAGGAAGATATCTAAGTCATCCGCCATCTCCTTCGTAGCCTGCCGCGACCCCATCTTGCGATTTAAAGGCGATTTCCGGCCTCCGTAGGCGTGGGCTTGCGGACGACGAGCAATGGGTAGCTCGCTGTCCGGTAACCGTCCGGACCGAGCCTAAGTCGTTGAAGGCGCGTACTGTTCCATGCGCCCCTCAAGGAGATGTCAGCAAACCGTAGGGGCCCCGCAGGGTCGAAGCCTACTGGGGCCAAAGGTCTGCTTCCGAAAGGAAGACTTGGCCCTGGTACGAAAGGCAACGAAGGAACAGGTGTGAGTTTTTTCACCCAAGAGCAGAGGATGTCATTGGATGATTTTCCCAACTACAATAAAAAAAATACAAAAAAACAAGGCGATGCAAAGAAAATGTAACAAAAAAAAAGTAAGTACTCAAATGTTTTCAACGTTTGTTTTAGCGTGAATGTTAGTCCGGTCGAGAGACTAATAAAATAGTATTAAATGAAGTAACGATGCACAAAGCGACTGTCATACAATATATCTACGGCCAAACGTAAGTCATTAATAAGATTTTGACTACGAAAACCGCTCTTGACACTATAAAATAAAGACGTGTTGCAAAGTCAAGTCATTACCATAGACATTATGCGGTTCATGACTCTATGTACTCAGATTTTCGGTTGACATAAAATCGACCGTATGAAATAGTCTTAATGCGAAAGGACTTTGTGGTCACCAACCCCTGTACTGGCTGAATGGGATCTTTAACACGCTTAAACAATATGACGAAACTTCAAAACTATTTGCTTAAATGTTCTCAACGTTAATTGTATCTGACACTAAACCGGAGTGTCGTCTAATGTAATAAGAGGTCGGCCATCTATGTAAACCACGGACATCGAATGTACACCGACATTGTAACAGCCTATCATGATTGAGACAATTTATCTAAATTACTTACTAAAAGCTTAAACATCACTGAAACATTCAAACTTTGTTCCTAACATCTGTTAAATGTAGTTAACAGTTATGCTTTTACGCTGTGGAAGTTCAAACAAAAAATGGTAAGCCTTTTTTTTATTTTTGGTGTGAAACCGTCAAAAATCTGCTCTGGATGAAACAACGGGGAGTGTCAAACTTTTACTGAATAAAACCCACCTGTTTTTCTTCAATGGCCCTTTGCCCCAGTAAGAAGTTCTAGAGAACCCTAAAACAGGGTTTCATACAATTTAATAGCAAAACCAAGTCTACTGGGGTCATGAATTGCCTTTAGAAAGGGAAACCCGTAGTCCGGGAACGCAAAGGGCAAAGAAGGGACAAGGGTGTGGACCTATAAGATATAGGAACTTCTTACTGGGGTAAAGGACCACTGAAGAAATACAGGTGGGTTTTAATCCAGTAAAAGTTTGACACTCCCCCTTGTTTTGCCCAGAGCAGATATTTGATGGTTTCACACTAAAAATAAAAAAGGGCAAAGAAGGGACATAGGTCCACACCTATGTCCCTTCTTTACCCTTTGCATGAGGGCGTGTCAGACTTTTACTGACTAAAACCATTTTGAATAAAAGTCTGACACGCCCTCGCACTCCGCTCCAAAGCGGGAGAAGTGATTGGATGATTTCTTACCTTAAAAAATAAAAACCTATCTATCCATTTATATACAGGTAAATAATAATCTGTATAGCCAAAAATATTGTGACCCCATACAAAGCAATAACCCCAAAATGCCTATAATTATCATAATTTGTCAGAAGCTCTGAAATTACTATCCATGAACTATAATTATCCGATACAATATCATCGTTCAATTTCCGCAGTATTTTGCCAGCAGTCCCTTAATTATTCTCCGCCCTTTTACCCTAAATCTAAATTGCTAACAAATCAAAGATTTAATAATTAATTCATTGTTAATTGTTGGATTTGATAAGGGTAAATTAATATTTTTGCTGTTATTTCAAATTATTTCTATTTCGGATCTATGTAGGAGTATTTTCAAAGTAACCTAGGCTATTCTTAGATTCCGTTTTCAGTTTCCTACTAACTACAGTCCGTTTAGTTTGGAAACTGATCGAGTTTCCTTCCGAATCCTATCGGCAATTTAACCTGTAAACGCTTCAAAACTATGAAGTAGTCTGGAAACTATAAACCACTTTGATATAAATGTTGTTGTTTTGCCGTTATTAGAGTAACATAAGCCTGTTCGTAAATTATATGGAATACGGCGTACCTACATACATATGTAAAACCGATTGAAAAATATTGCTTAAATGCAGACCTTAGGAGACATAACATTTTAATCATCTATAGTTTGGTGCCCAATTTCTGATTTCTGTCCCTCTTCAAAGGCGGGGGGCCTTTCTACTCCTCCTTCGAGTTCTGGCGAAATCTATCCAGTTCGTTTCGCCATCTCCTTCAGGAGTCTGCCGGAACCCTGTCTCACTGTCTCAGCGCAACTCTATGCTACTTTTGTTGTACAGTTGGTCGTATATGAAGGAGATATATCCTGCCCAGTCCCATTTAACTTGGACAGCTTTTTGAACCACTACAGCTAATCTGGTTTTGAACCAATAGTTTGATAATGACACATACCTAAAGTATAAAATAGACGACTTTGAGAATAAATAAACCTTTTTCAATCAAGGAGCGATCTTTTCGATGTGGGAAATCATGACTTCTCATGTTTTTTGTCATTGCATGATTTTCACAATGAAAACATTAACAAAACATTACTCCGGTCTGAGTGGAGTGCGAGGGCATGTCTTTCAGTTGCCCTTTTTGTTACAGGAGTTTCCTTTACAGAAAATCCCCGCGGAATCAAGGAGAGGTGACACTACAATTTACCTAGATACATTGTAGATACTTAGAAGCGAGAAAGATTCCAGCAGATCTATAAAAATACTATGCTAGCTTCGTCTAACTCGGAACGAAGGTACTTGCAACATTCATTCAGAAAAAAAATAAACAGAACAAATTAAACAGGAAAGTCCTTGATTAAAAAAATTCAATCAACTGGCTAACCCCATCTACCAAGTTAACCTTTAACGGCATAATGTATTACCTTATTAGATAGTCTCACGGCGTCAGATTAATTTTACGTCCAGATTGTCTAAACAAGCGGAGTGATTGACCTTAGAGCGTTTTCAAACTGGCGCTTCGTGAGCGCTTTATTAACAAGGTGGTGAAGAACATTCTGTACCAAACTAAGGGTTCATTGCGTTTTCGCAATACTGTGGTCTGATGACGATGCATATCAACCCAAATGGCGCTTCAAGATGAAAAAATCCGATTTCTGCGTATCGAGTAAACAATTTTCAAGATAGATTTATTTATTTGCGTATAATGTAGGTAATTAATACAATTTTGTGTTACAACATTTTGGAATCTTTGTACATTCTGCCTCATGGCATGCAAAATTTACTAACTAATGACTAGGTACTACAATAATTCTATTTCATTACTTAATACTACACAAACATTGTAAATTATATAGATTTATCATTTAAGAAATTCGATACAGAGTAATAACAAGTTTTTACTAGTAATTCTTTAAGGTATTTTTTAAATCTTATTAATGGTTGCTCTTTAATCATTTTTGGTACATGGTTATAAATAATAGGAGCCATACACATGACATTCTCAATAATACAGTTTTATATCCGCCTGTGCATAACTTGTCCTCGTATTGCGTTCCTAAACTTGTAGTCCTGTTTCTAGTATTTTTTTAAAGTTGGAAATAAGTAATTGTTTGTTTTAACAAAAATGGCTATTTCTAATAAGTCAAAGAAATGTTAAATGATTGTGTTTTTTGAAAACAGGTATCAACCTAAGGATCTTTAAATTAACATTGAATAGGTTACTTCTAGGCAAGTAGGCTTCATCATCGACCGCATCGTCGCTTTCCATCAGGCGAGAGATTAAGCGCGACCTATTCAAAGGTCAAAAAATAAAATTGCACTAATGCGTAGACCTAGTAATGAATGCGTTTCCCGTATGCTTCTCTAGACAACGGTGATAAGTCGACAGTGTGATAAAGCCCTAACCATCTACTCTGACTTATGAACTCTATTATTCAAGCTTTGCCTGCCATCTGTTTCGTGGTTCACATTATACTGAAGATATTGTCGGTCTGCTTGGGATCCCTTTGTGAATTGTTTTAAAATTCACAATAGGACGGCTGGCGGGAATCGAATTGTTGCAAAGAGAAATAACAGATTTTTAGCGACTTGTTTTACAGCGGCGGGGTTGTTTCCGAGCATTTGTTTTTTTTTTTTACCAGCATTTGTTCTCTGTTTTAATAGTGTTTTATAAATTCACAAACCTACCACCAGTTTTAGATCTCTTTTTGCAGATATGTTTTGTATAAATAAATAAATGATAATTTACCTTGGTAAATTAAAAAATAAACTATCAAGCGTTCTTAATTATGTGGCCGGTCAGTAAGTTTGCAATAATATGTTAAGGTTTAATGTAAATGATACCTTGAGAGATACAAAAAGACATGCAAAAACTGTATATCTCGTAACTTTAAAAAAAAAGCTTGTTTTTAAATAGTTTAATTTTATAACTACCACTGTATATATATATAAAGTAAACATAGTTATAGCAAAATAACCACTTAATAACGGCAATGCAGTTCTCTCTCAATCCGAACTAAAATACATTGGTAATAATTTTGGAGCGCAACTTCTCAAAACTGAGCTCCATTTCAATGAAAACTAATTATTAGATTCCAATAGCTAAATTGGTATACGATTGGATTATGACAGTGAAATTCCTGATATTTCAGATCAAAATTTATCGTTAATTCCATAAGTGCAATTTCTACGTTACTTATCTGACTGATTGGCTGCCTATACATTTATTTATTTATTAAATACTTTGCACAAACCGGCATGTCCTAGAATAAAAAATTCGAAGACATGTGACATCCACCAACCCGCACTGGGCCCGCGTGGTGGATTACGGCCCATTCCCTCTCCTAGAGAGGAGGCCTGCGTCCCAGCAGTGGGAACATTATAAGGCCGACTATGTGACGTGAGTGTGTTATGCACAAACGTACATCGGCGGACTTAATGCCTCAGGCATTTTCTACCAGTCAACCTTAAGGTGATGCAGAGATAAATAGTGGTAGGTGCAATAAAAGAGAGAGAAAAGACGAATAGGTACAAGAATATATCGTGGGGAAGAAATTTTATAAACAAGAGCTACTTATACGAAACTCACATAAGTATTCATTATTCTCAAGTTCATTGACTGTAGTATTATTTAAGTTAGTATTGTATTCCTTTTTTGCCCTCACCCATAAATCACCCTTATAATAGGTAAATTCTATGTATACACATAACCTTTTGAACAACATCACCAATTTTTTTAGTATTCGTATTCTCAAATACAGATTTTTAAATTAAAAATTTAAGTTGAATAATATATTTGTCTAACTCTACTTTAGCCTGACTACCTGTCTAACTTTGACATAAAGTAAGGTTTGACTCGTTTATGTCAGTATTCGGTCCTACGAAGTTTATTTTATATTAGAACTTTGAAATTATAGACGTTCATTTGAGTAAGTACTCAAACGTCTATATTTTTTTATTAATTTGACAATATTACAGACAAAACAAAATCCAAAGAAACAAATGAAAAAGAATAACATGCTTAAAGCCATACAAAATTTATTTGAACTTAGAATTCCAAATCAAACCGAAGTTATTATCGTTTAAAGGGGCCTGCCTAGCCTAGCCAAGTTACAATCATATCGTTCGCGCCGAACGCCGCACGCCCAACGATCACGTGATTGAGCGTTGAAATGACGTCAGAACAAAGGAATCGGAGGCGTGGCCTACTCGAGGCGTTCAGCGCGAACGAAACGATTGTAACTTGGCTAGGGAGGCTGTTACATAAAATGGTTATTTCATATGTAGATAAAAACCAAATAGTAATCTTAGTTTACAAGAATTTACTGCCTAATGGAATAATGTTCCCTATACTGTAATACGTTTACTGATAAATTGATGTATCATTATTATTATAACATCTGTGATTATAAGCCTATCAGGGACAATATCTTGGTACTTATATATTATACGATTATTACCCTAAATTGTTAACTACATCGTTCCGTTGAATTAATTATTAGAAACCTACTTGAACTTGTAACTTAGAACATGACTACTATATTATGTACGTGTGTACCTAGTGCCTATTCTCATTCATCGCTTTCCATCAGGCGACGCTGGTTAATCATAATTTCATCAGTTCTGGGTGGAATAAAAGGGAGCGTTATTCTTTTATTGACTTAACCCACCCGTGTTCCTTCAGCTACTCCTTACAATCCAGTGCTGTGGTTACTCTTTCGAACTACCCCGCCTCCCGTCAGGCCCGCCTGACGGGCTTCGCCATTCATGGTGTCATCTCTTTGACACGCGCATGGAACATAATTTTATCGGACGGCGAACTACCCTTTGCTCGCTATCCACAATCGTCCTGCAACAGCTGGTGCGAGAGGATGGCCGACTCTTTTTTCGCCGCTAGTATTATTGCTACTTACACATTGCTAATACTCTCACTCCATACAACTGTACCAGAAACCAGGCCTGAACCAGTGCCGAACGCGAGAGGTCACCGCCGCCGATCTCCCTTACAGGAACGAGGTGTATGGTGTTCCAACCAAACGGGATAGACACCCACCGTACCTCCGCTGCGCTCTCCGAGCGATCCACACAATGATGACAACCTGGAGAGAAGACCAATAACTAGCCCATTACGAAATAAAGTATTATGTCATTTATAATATCAAAATCTTTTTGCCATGTTTAAAAATAAAACAAAAGATCAAACAGTAGATAGATACGTCATGAAATCACGTTAATAAAGCTGCAAAACTAGACAGGTCTAGGTAGAACCTAAGTATTGCGAATAGCCCTAAACGCGCTCTATGTCTCGTATATCCTGAAACATTGGGTTTATTTATTTATTTACGAATTCCGTACCTATGCATAAATTTCCTTAAAATTTTCCCTATTTCTGTGTGCATGACTTTATATTTAAAAAGTTTGTGGGGCCGCTCTTGCCTTCGTACAATATTCAGAATCGAAAGACTTTGGTCGGTCAGGGCCGGCCGTCTCTAAAGTTGTACTAACTTTTATACCGGCCTAGCTGGAGTTTCCATTTTCTCACAGTCCTGAAAATATAATGGGAACCACGGGTACTATTTGTTTACTTGACCTAGTCTTGTCATAAATATTGTTACAGAGATTTTTTTCTGTTGCATAAAATATTTGTTAGTGTACTAGTAATTTACACATCAATATAATAACATTAAAAATATATGAAGCTCGTTCAAAATTATCTCCATCGGCGTTAACACAGTCCTTTTAACGTTGAAACACGCACTCTTCGTGGAAAATTCTTCACTGCGAATGTTATGGATTGTTCTAGGGACTCTAACTTATCATGGCGTTCTATTTCACGATCTTATTCTATTTAGGGTATATCATACTCTCTAAAACTGATCATAATCCACTGGGGATTAAGATCGGAACTATATGATAGCCAGTATTTAGCTCTAATGAAGTCTGAAACATTCGTTACTAACCACGCTTGGGTGGATCAAACTTTATGACACCGGTGCTGAGTCCAGCTGAAAGGAAAATTCATGATTTTGGAACGTGGTGTTATTAAGTGATTTTATCACCTTCTAACACACTTGATACACTTATGCAAATGTTTTGCTACGTTTTTCACTTCTTGATAACTAACACCCCACCAAACTATCACTGAAGTCAGATAGTATCCACGTTGTACTCTGCTGACCTATTGGGAAGCTTTGAGCATAGCTCGGTAATTCTGCTTGTTAAAACACTGCTCAACAGTAAAAAAACTCATCAGTCATTTTTTTTCTGTGAGCTCCCTTTGCGTCCCGCTGAAGAAGTTGTAGTGATTTTATCACCCTATTTATTTTAAAATTATCAGTTCAAATAAATAGGGCGCACCCTTTCACCCTAAAACGATGATAGGGGTCACCTTTTCATAGGGTTCACACGTGACATTGTTTTAGGTACTATATTCATTTCCGGTTCGTCCGTATCGTTTGTTTTCAGACCGGATTTCTCCGAATTATTTCTTTCACTTGAAAACCTTTTTCGTACGAATAATAAGAGAACGGCCAGATGGTTTTCTGTCACAAACATAAAAGGTTTCTATCAATAGCACGGTACACAAACATTACATAATTAATTACATTTTGTGTAATGCTATCACAGCTATTCGGTAATCTTTGTCACGGCACTACATTTTAATATCACAAAAATATTTAACACCGATTAGCACAAAAATGAGAAAATACAATGAATATTTATTGTTATTATTTACAGATTCCAAATTCAAATGTAAACTGATATGTTTTTTTTTTTCATATTGTAACAGTTCCTATTTATGGCCAGACTAAGTATGACTACTTCAGAAGGTACATTATTTTCTCATAAATTTAAATATATTTGTTCGAAGTCAACTCAAGTCAAGTCAGCTAAGCCTAAAAATAAGGGTTTATTTTTAGGCTTGACAAAAAATATTCGATCTACTGCATTGGAATATTGATGTCAGCAATGTAACATCTTGACGTTTTACCATATTTTGTACATAATTCATGAAAACGGTATTTTTACCATAACATCACAAAATGTTCTCATATTCAATTTACTGAATATGATTTATCTACGGAATATATTTTTCAAATCGATTAACTTTTGCAGAAGATTTAACTCTATCTACCTTCAACGATTTTAAAGTAAATTACCTTAGTAGCTGTGCAAGTGAAGTTTGTTTTAATAAGAGCCGAGCTACAAAGTACGAAGATGCGAAACACGGCGATCGCATTTCTTTGAAAGAATCTCGCGGAAGTCTAATCCCGCTGTGGTAATAAATCATTAAATTCTGCAACGTATTTGCAATGAACGATTGGATATAAATTATCCTAGTTTTTATAGAAGTACTTAGAGTTTTCATTAGCATAATAAGCATAATCAGTCTTTCAATGTTCCCACTGTTGGGACTCAGGCCTCCTCTCCTAATCCACCACGTGGGCCCCGCGCGTGTTGGTGAATGTCACATGTATTTCGATTTTTTGGTTCTAGGACATGCCGGTTTCCTCACGACGTTTTTCTTCATCTTTTTAGAGCAATGGTGATGAAATAAGTTACACAAAGTAACGCGCCTGGCTGGGTTTGAACCCGCGACCTACAACTCGTAAGTCGGAGCCGTTACCACTCGGCCACCACTGCTTACTCGGCCACCACTGCTGACTGAGCTTTCATTAAGTAGATATTTTTAGTGTCAGTGAAGCGAAAGCAAACAAAATACTACCTGCACTCAGTCGCTCAGTGACCTGAAAGTAATCAAATTAGGGTTTAACATATACCTATATTATACCTACGTTACTTTAAAGGGGTAGTTTGCACCGGTCGCTACGCATTTCGTGAACACGATTTTTATGAAATAATAATTACGCAAGCAAGAGATTTATGTTAGATGAAGAACATGGACGTTTAATAAGAAATATTTAACGCCAATATGCAAAATTTTTTTTGCATTTAATGCAACATTACTTTGTATAAAAATACAGTGTACCAACTACTTGGTCTTGAGCTCAAATGATAATAGTAGCCTTCTTTGATAAATAGGTTATCCAACAATAAAATATTTTTTGAATTCTTAACAATACTTCCCGAGATCAGCGCGTTCTACCAACGAAATATACTAAAATATACTTGACAAACAAACTTTTCAGTTTTATTATACTAATATAGTTGTTAACATCCTAGCATTATAATGGACAAAGTTTATATGGATGAATATGTGTGTTTGTTTATTATTCCTTTACACCAAAACCACAGAATGCATTTTGATAAGGTTGGTATACGGTTAGACCATATCCAGTAGAATACAAAATAATTTTTATTCCGGAAAGTTGTAAATTATTTCAAGAATATTTTGCTCCCTTGGGACAATTTGGAACTTTACCGTGGGCAAAGTCGCTGATGGAAGCAAATAGCAAGACAACGCTTTAAAAATACTTAGTCGTCTCATGTTATAATGTTCGTGAATGAAGTTTATAATCTTGAAAATAATTGAATTAAAAAGAAATTTTCAATGAACCCGTGAGTAAATCTTTAGCGACTTCGGTAATTAAATCCTCAGCAAACCGTTTTAATAGAGACATTCTCAACGGAAACTCGAACATTCTCGTAAGCCAGAGAAGATTGAAATTTTCAGATCAAACAACTGAAAACTAAAAGATACAACTAAGAAATACCTGAATATCTCGCGTTCCCGCTTATTTTGTAGACACAACTTTAGTACGAATTACCCAGGAACATAACGCAAGTACCTAATATTAAGAGCGCCCACCTCGTGATACTATTTCCCATACAACCACACTTACGACCTCATTACACATCCTTCTCTAGATATTTTGGAAACTCAAATTCTTGTGGTTATTATGTAGGTTTCTATTGTAAACAAAGCATAAAGAACAATGGGTAGTTTTGTATGTAACTCGTACCCACCTTTTTAGCATTTTATACTAGGTGTTATTTAGAAGAAGCTTAATTGACTAACTCTAAAATAAATGAATAAACGGGAGACCAACTCTATGATTACTTCTTATTTACATTTTTAATTTCCAAGTATTACAATAATCGCACCTGTTTCTGTCCTGTAGTAGACCAAATAAATACTAGTAACCAGTCGTTTGGTTTTTCTGTCTAATGAGAGACGGACTTTGCTTCCTACAGTCGGTTTTGGTACGGAAAAAAATTAAATAAAAACCATCAATCTTACAAAGCCCAGTTTTATTACAAAGCGAAAACATCATTTTTAATATCCTAGGCACTTGCCGGACCTACTAAGTTATATAGGCCTACATCTAAGTACTATATTATGCACAAAGTGTGGGCACAGACACCTAGAGTTCTCATACCCGTCATACAGGAGCAATAATGGGCTTCGATGGCTTCTGTACCCTGGACATTCACTTTGATCAAAATATATGTGTAATATATTTAATTCTCTGTCCTTAACCACTTCTAGACAATCCTTTATGTCCAGTCGTCGATGTTTCTCGGTATTTTTTGTTTCTTATTTAACAGCGACTTTCGAAATTAAAGTTATTTTGATCCTTTTAGTGGTTTTTTTAGTGAAGTCGGTCGGGTAACTATTCAGAACCATTCATTTATTTGTATTGTCATAGTCGCTTAAGTTAAGCGACTATGACAATACAAATAAATGAATGAATGAATGAGAATGAAGATAGTTATCTTTATTGTGATATTTACATATGTATGAAGTTTCGTTGACCGTTTCTGGTCTTCTTCATCAGTTCCACTTCATCAAATGTTACTTTTTGACTGTAAATGCTTAAGTTCTGGATGAAAATACCAAAATCACTATATTATTAATACCCATAATATTTGAGAATTCCATCATCAGAACTGAATTTTGAAAAAAGGGACCAATCTGAAAGCATATCCTTTTAGGGAAAAAAAATTACAAATCGGTCCATAAATAACGGAGTGCTAAGGTAACAACCATAAAAAACACGTATTCCTGGAACAAATTGTGTGAAATATTCGAGTAACTGACGGAAGTTTGGTACTTAAAGAGAAATAGCGCCTGAAAACTCGGTTGGCATCTGGTAATTGCAACCGAATGGTCAACCGTTATTTTTCTTCTTTTCGTTAACTTCTTTATCAAACATTGCGTTGAATGAAACGACAATTTTTAAAACCATGCTCACGTTAACGATAGATGGATCGGGAAGAACCCTCTTAAGAAAGAGTTCCCTTACAAGGTTACATGTGGCTTTACTTAATTAATTTACCTCCCGGGTGCACCTGTAATGAACCCATATATTGAACTTGCGGGAACAGTAGACTTGCTTTTTAAACTTATAATGAGACGGAAAATCACGTGTATTAGGAGTATATGTACCTATAAGGATTCGATAAACATGGTGGTAAAGTTTGAAGAACAAATATTGTTGTGTTTAGCTTGATGTGGGCTTATCTTTAAATAAAGAACATGAGAGAAGTTTTTGTTGTTAAGTAGTCAAATTAATTGCTCTAAGGTAGCTTTGTAAAATATTTAGGACTAGCGACCTAAACTAGCTGCGAACGAGCAATTAGAGCAGTGGTGGCCAAGTGGTAACGGCCCTGACTTACGAGTTGTAGGTCGCGGGTTCAAACCCAGCCAGGCGTATTACTTTGTGTAATTTATTTCATCACCACCACTCTCAAAACGGTGAAGGAAAACATCATGAGGAAACCGGCATGTCCTAGAATAAAAAATTCGAAGACGTATGACATCCACCCGGCCCATTCCCTCTACTAGAAAGGAAGGCTATACTATGCTATACATTGTTACAAATTTACAATTCTTTACAGTTTTTTGTTTTCTCTACTATATTATGCATGTATTATTTATACACATTTAAACCTTCCTCCTGAATTACTTTCATCTATTGGTGAAAACCACATGAAAAGATTATCATTAATACATATTACTAGCGGTTTCTCCATACAAACTTTGGACCCCCATGTACCCCCTTAAGGGGTAAATTTTGAAAAATTCGTTCTTAGCAGATATCTACACCCTATAAGAAACCTACCTGCCAAGTTTTAAGTTTGTAGGTGTTATAGATTCTGAGATTTCATGATTAATCAGTGAATGGTATTTCGATTTTATATATTATATAGATTTAAATAAATCTTTGCCCCACAGTTAGACATACTCCAGTATGGGTGCATTCACAAACACGTAACCTCACGTATCCAAGACACCCAGACCTGGAACAACTATCTGTACCTAGACTATATAAATATTTGTTATGTATGTAACTTGAGCCCGCAACAAACAACGCAGCTGTCAGGGAAGTATAGGAATTAATGCTCGTACGTTTTCAGTATAAAAAAGTTTTTGGATGATTTCTTACCGAAAAAAAGGGCTCTTAGGAGCACGAGAGTGTATCAGACTCTATACCGACTAAAAACACAACTGCGTCCTACAGTTGCCCTATGCGTTCTAGGACCACGGGTTTCCTATTCTGTAATTCCCCATGGGCCTAGCGGGCATTGGCCCGATTGGCCGTTTTGCTGACTGACGTCTTTTTAACACTACGCACCGTCGCACATTGGCCCAATTTAAAAAAATAGTGGGCATTCGTTGATAAATGACATTTCGGGATAAAAATCATTTGATAGGTTTTTGTAGTAGTAACGACAAAATTATGTCTTTAATATGGCAACATTTTTGCACTGTCCACAGAAGGTAGTAGCAAAAAAGTTAATATTCCGCTTCGAAAACCAAAAAATGTTCTACAACTTTTCTTAAAAATTATTATTTTATGCCGAAAAAAATATTTCTAAAATGTATAAAAGTAAAACCTAAATTATTGTTTCAAAGATCCTTAGTAAAGATTAAAAAAGAAATCCCGCCACGTCCTAACCTAACCTAAACATTAAAATAAATATATCGCCCAGGACATGGAGTTTCTTCTAATTTCATACATTTCCATTACTACTAATTCAATTATTTTACATTATTTAGACTTCTCAAAATATGCCTACAAGGCATATCAATTAAAAATGATTCCTTTACTTTTCCGTTTTCCCGACCGGCCGTCTGGTCAGTGACTTACCCATTGCTCGTCTTCCACAAGCCCGCGCCTACCGTGGCTGGTAGTCGGGGCAGGGTCACGGCGGATGGGACGTGAGAAAATTGTATATTCCCTAAACCGAACGCTACCAAAGGTAGTATCTATTATATAATGATTGAATATTGCCGCCAACATTTTCGCGTTTTCAGATAACTCACATGTGAGTGGAAATTCATCCAAGTGACGCAATTTCGTATTATTTATCAAGAATATCTTTGTTCCAGTGGCTGACTTCACAACGCAGCTGTCCCAACTTTACGAACACCACTCTACGGAGCTGCAGGTCCTCGTCGCCAGCTTCCGGAAGAGAAGCAGCGAGCTGAGGAAGGAAAGGTAAGATACTTAGATTACTCTTAGACTTTACGAGGATTCAATTGAGATAATATGATGATAACTTCAAAGGGCCGAAAACCTTTTTATCAGTTTACCAATTGATTTTATTACCGAGTTCTATCTTCGACAAAACGCGATCTCTATCAATAATATAATACTTAGTATTGATAAAGATTGCGTTTGAATAAGTAATATTTGGTAGAACAAACGTTCGCTATAGTATCTCCTCTGAACTAAATAGTTACGTTTATTCACCGTCATTCATTTTAATCCCAAAACTCACAGACAGGATTTGGCAAAAACAATCTGTGCAGTTGACAAAGTGACTTGGCAAAGCATTCAAGCCATCGCTTTTATTTCGAGCCTTTTTTACAATCCAAAAAGCTTCCATACAGAGAAAACTAGATTATTCTAGAATGAACTGACTAACCCTATCGGGCTGAGTTTGAAAAAATGGTTTGTACCATTTTGTGTTGTAACCGGATAAACATCACAAACGTCGAAATGATAACGACGTGATAGGATCCAACAAACCAGTTGGATTAACATCTATTAAACACAAATTGCAATACAAATTAGTTTTTAATGAAAAACATTTCATCAATCAACTTCATAACAAGCTTTCATAGAGCGGTATGCGGGTTATTTTGTTGCGCTCAGTGATTCCTATGGCCGCTATCCGGCTCTATCATCAGATCAGCTTTATGGTACCATATTGCATTGCCATCCAAGTTACATAGTACTTACCCGCATAAAAGCCTCTATGCTCGAAACTTTTCGATTTTTCTTGTCGTTTTAGATGCTTAATTTTTAAGTATTCGAAAATTTGATTTTAGAATGAAAAAAAGTTTTTTTTTTTTGTGTTGCAAGGAACAATTCGATAGTCTTGGAATTGAGCTATTTTGTGACACATCATCTTATTTTAAATATTATTTTGTATAGATACTCGTTAAGCAGTGGTACGAATGTACAACAACATACTGATATTTGTATAGCAGAGATAGTTTCTCTTCTCTAACCGACTTCAAAAAAGAAGGAAATCATTTTTTTTTTCTATACTGGTGGGTATAGATGCAATTATTGATTCCAATGACGTCAAATAATATCTAATCGCTAGCTATCGCTGGTTTCATACTTTTTTTTTCTTTTTCCTTAGTAGTAGTCTCGTTTTATTTTTTATTTGCTACAATAGGTATATCATCTCAATTAATTTAAGGTAACTTTCCCTCTCCTAGAGAGGTGGCCTGAGTCCCAACAGTGGGAACATTGAAAGGCTAATTATGCTATTATATATATATGTTTCAAAATCTTTTTGCAGGATTGACCCTTAACAAACATACATTACATTGCAAGTTAAATAAAAACTTTTAAAAACAAATTAACAAACTACATCCATCATGTTTAAGAAATTTTTGATATGTCAAAACCCGAGAGAAGATTTATCAATGAATACAAATAATATTACCACATTTTTAAAATGCTACTTGATATTTTCATCTTCGTCAATTCGATTTGTAAGAAGAGCTTTGCGATAAAGTATTTTGTGCTAATGTTCGTCAAATTTGAAATCAGAATTTCATTTCGAAGATTTGTTTGTTAATGTAGTAGACATAAAGAGCTGTACTGAGTATTATCGTCGCAAAATAAACTCTGAAAGAAAAAGACAAAGCCAAAAGCAAAGTAATTTCACCTTTCATTTTATTCAATTGGGTATTTTCTTGTATTAATTTTCTCTTATCTTTCTATCTTTTTTTGGAAACAGCATCAACGCTGGTTATTAAAAATGAAGTAGCAATTAGTAGGTATTTCAAATATTGCTATTAGATAAATCGAGTTTTTTTTAGCTTGGATATCATCCAATGCTTTTTCTCGCTCCTGGGCGGAGCGGTAGGGCGTGTCAGACTTTTACTGACAAAAACCCACTCCTGTTCCTTCTTTGCCTTTGTTCCAGGGCTCCGGGGTTCTCTTTCGCACAACCCGTGGTCCCAATAGGCTTCGACCCTGCTGGGCCCCTATGGTGGGAACATCTCGCTATCTCTTTTTTACGATTATAACCTGATAGCAGTAACATCACATGCCAGTTTATACATTTTTTTTTCTGTTATTTGACAGTTTCCCTTTCCACTACAGTTGAAAGGTAAGGTAGGCTAATTACTTAATTTCGAACAGATTTAAAAAAATTATTTCTATTTGACATCTTTAAAAAAAGTACCGGTTGAAAAAATTGAGTCTACTACCCAATTTTTGAGTCTTTTCTGTAGATTGTAGTGACGAAGGTGACCATAACATCCAGTGATGTGGACCCATCAAAATATTTAGGAAAGTCATACGCAAACCACTGGGTCGCTTATTCAGCCAGACAATGGATGCTTAGTACCTACAGTTCTCTCTATGTCTATGCTCGTTAATGGCCTACCAAAGCAGAAATCTCACAGACTGCATAGAATGCAGTGATGCTGTCATCACGTACTGTGAACTGCATCTGATATGTCTACCAAGCGAAGCATCTCTTTGATGTCCATGATAGCTATCAGTATAGCGTTAGATAATGATTACATTATAATGATGTATGTCTATATCCTGTTATAAATTGAGTATGAATCTATTATGCAGTAAAGATATTAATACACAGGTATTTAATATAATATCGAAGCCTTTCATACAAAAAGAGAATGTAAATGTTTTCTATACTCATGAACTCATTCAAACTGGCAAATTTGAAGAAATTTCTGTAAATACCTTGTGAAGGCTAGGCAAGGAATCAATTATTTACAGAAAAATATGTAGGTTTTTTCAATTTTAAACTTTCATTTGAGAAATAATAATAAAAACTTACTCAAGATTCAAAATTAAAATTAAAGTCAAACTAATTGTCAGATTTTTTCCTAAAGTAACACGTAGCCAGGGTCTGTAGTCCTTCATCATTTACCTAAATTCAGGTATTAATAAAAAATATATTGGATTCTAAAGTCCGATATTCACAAAGTTCTTTTACAATCTTCGTTTCCCCAAGGGTTAATAACATTAAGTGTTTAATTAAATTAAGGCCTAGGATAAATGAAAGCCATATTTACTCAGATGTCCGACATAACTCTACCTGTGACGTCATTCAGGTACCTGACCCCAAGCTCGTAAATATCACGATACAAGTAAAGGAAAATGTTGCCATCTTGATAATGTGATACCTAAATTCCGTGCAAAGATTAGATCCTTGGGTTTTTTCGCTATTACTCTTTTTATAGGCTGAAACTAGATTTTTTTATTTTACTTTTTACGATAGTTGTAACCACTTGACCTGCTTTTTGGGCTAGATCTAGACCCTGATTTTAAACAGTTAATTTCCGGTACTTAAATAAATGTGATCAATCACCGTACCTTTTGTAACACCCACTAAACTATAAATAAAGTTGTAAATACAATTAGGCAGTTTTTTATTTGTTTCATCATTTTCCCTAACGACTTGAAAGATGAGCAGAACTCCAAAGTGTCCCTACGTAATCACTAACTTAACCTATGCCGGCAATCACGGCGGTAAGTCCCCTCTTTGAGGAGTGGCTTGGAATAACCACGGCGTCCTCATCTTCCGCATGTCACAAGTCCTCACCAGACATGGGAAGCTCGGGAGGTTCCTGTATTGGATTCAGGCGGAAGAAACGCCCGGGTGTTTTTTTTTTTTATTGGGTGGGAAAATCATCCTTATGACATCCCCGCTCTTGGGCGGAGCGGGAGATAGTGTCAGACTTTTACTGACTAAAAACCCACTCCTGTTCCTTCGTTGCCTTCGTCCCAGGGCCCCGGGTTTCGCTTTCACACTACCCGTGGCCCCAGTAGGCTTCGACCCTGCTGGGCCCCTACGATTTGCTGACATCTCTTTGAGGCGCGCGTGGAACAGTACGCGCCGTCGACGACTTGGGCTCGGTCCGATTACCGGACGGCCGGACGGCGAGCCACCCATTGCTCACCGTCCGCAAGCCCGCGCCTACGGTGGCCGGAAATCGGGATCGGAATCCCGGCGGCGGCGGTTGGAGCGTAAGGACCGTTGCCTCACGCGATCGGCCGCCTCTTTCGCTAGCATTACGGCTTCGCAGAAGGAGGCGACCGCCTGCCACTCCTCCTCGCTCCGGAGCATGGCCTGAACCAAGGCCCGGCGCGAGAGATCGCCGCCGCCGATTGCCCCCACGAGGACACGAACGCCCGGGTGTCACCGTTGTGTGGACCGGAGCATATGGTGGTGGTCCTCGCTTGGGCGAAGCACCACCATGTCCTCGTGGAGGCAATCGACGGCAGCGACCTCTCGCGCCGCGCCCTGATCCAGGCTATGGTTCGGAGCGAGTGAGCGTGGAATGGCAGGCGCTCGTCTCCTTCTGCAAAGCAGTAATGCTAGCGAAGGAGGAGACCGCACATGTGAGGGATCGGACGTCCTCACGCCTTCAACAAGATTCCGACCCCGACTACCAGCCACGGTAGACGCGGGCTTGCGGACTTTGAGCAACGGGTAGCTTGCTGTCCGGCCGTCCGGTAATTAACCGGACTGAGCCCAGTCGTCAACAGCGCGTTGTGATCCACGCGCACCTCAAAGAGATGTCAGCAAACGTAGGGGCCCAACAGGGCCTTGCTCGCTAGCTAGGACCGCAGGGAATTTCTGAAAAGGAAACCTATAGTCCTAGAACGCAAAGGGCAACTGAAGAACACAGTGTGCTAAGAGTCAGTAAAAGTCTGACGTACCCTCTGGCTCTACTCAAAGCGGGAGAAGTCATTGTATGATTTCCAGCCTTTAAAAAAAAACCAGTGCCTCGCAATCACTTTTAAAACTAATCAGTTACTAACTCTTAGTAGATACCTTAGTAACCTGGGAGGACACAATACAGATTACCTATAGACTTTTCCAAAAAGCCACTCACACACTCCTATTAGGAACATTAGATATAGGTACATTAAAGCAATAAGCTACCTAAAGGTAATCAATTCGTTTGTAATGGGCCTTTGTATCCCAATAGTACGTAACACTGATCGCTCAGACATATTCAATCAAAGACTACTTTTTCAATCTCAGGAGCAGGTAATCATTATTTGAACAATAAAAATATTATTTACTGAGCTTCATGCCATGTTTGCTTCTCAAAATATATTTTTCAAGCTTTGCATGATCCGAAAACTCGAACAAAGCAGCACGACTGACATGTTTTAAATAAGTTCTTTATCCCCTTATCGTTTCTCATCATAACTATATGCATACATTTTCACTTCCATAGAAGAATCGACGTATGAAAAGCCTCGCTGTGACAGACAGATAAACAAGAGCTGAAACCGTGAGCAAACAAAGAACATTTTGATCTCCGTACTACGTCAACCTTTTCCTATTATCGTTCGCTGTCTCAATACAATATTTTGCATGACTGTCGATAATATGGACAAAAGAACATTAACATAATTGTTTCTAGGTTAAATATTGATATTTTTTCAATGTCTGTTATCTTTGACAGTGAATATACGCAGGCACATTTACTGACGGAAAGAGCGAAGCAAATGAACGACACGAAGAAAATAAACTTCTTGTGTTACATTCAATATTCATTTGTTTTCTCGGGAATTCTCGGTTTCGTGCGTTTCAAAAAGCGACACGTCAGTAAAGAATGTTTGTAGGTCGTCAATATAATCATTATTTTGTCCCTATTCCAATTTATTTAATGTAAGTGCAATTGTTCCACTTTCATTATTCGAAATTGAAAGTAAAATCATCAACACAACAATCTATTATTCATTCAATCTGCCTAGCTTTTTGCCGACTATGTTGGGTTTGGCTCCTAGTCTAACTAGACGCATCTGAATACAATTATCGTACCTCCATAACCCAGTAACTGGGTAACCCATTACCTCTTAGCTCTTCTGGCTTCTGTCTATCCGGAACGATTATCAAAGAGGTACAAATGACAGCCGGAACCAACGGTTTCTCTTACTTTCCGAGAGACGGTGAAAACTCGGTAAGTATACAATGGATAGTCACCTATCCACAAAATAATAACAATATATTCCACAACCATCCCACAATGCCGTCTAGTCTCAAGCTAAGCCGTTCTTGTGTTATAAGTACTAGAGAACTGATATACATACTTATTTATTTCTAAATACATACATATTATAGATAAATTACACCCAGACACAGAAGAAATGATCGTGCTCATAACAAAAACATTTTTCCCGGGTGTGTATCGAACCCACGACCTTCAGCATAGCAGTCAGGGCCAATAACCACTAGCCCAACAAGCCAGTCCTCAGAAATGACCTCGGCAAGCGTAGCTTAGCCTCGTATTTAAGGACGAGCTCCTCCAATGTATTATTCAATGAAAGATGTAAATATTACAACATATTTCAAACAGACATTTCGCTCCAATAAGCTCAAGTAATAAGCTTATCCGTCGGTGCCGTGTCAGCGCATCTGCGTTTCCATCTAGTAACAGTTGCCTTCACTAGTTACTCGTTCTCTACCTGCGTCTTATTTCATATACGCTACTTGTTTATAAGAACAGGAAACTGTTCGTGAGATATTGACATTATTCAGAAAGGAAAAACACAGGGTATTTTTAGATCCGTAGATTAGGCAAAATATATGTAAGTCAGATATAATGTTGTCGTCATGATCCCTTAGACGTCACAGCTTGTGGTAGCATCGGGGATCATGTTACTTTCTTCCCAAATATAGAGAGTGGAGTAATGGTTTAGATACATGAATGACATGTGGTGGTTTGTCGTCTGGTTGCTCATAGTTTTCTTATTAACTTCTTCTTTCGTGTCAACTCATATTTGGTCCGACCAATATTTAGCCTCTTGGATGGCTCTGTCGTTGGTTTCGTATAAGTCGCGGAATGTGCAGGTTGTGCCTGATAATTTACCTACCTTAGCCCGCAATTGGTTCAGATATTTTCAGATATTGGCTGCTGCAGATCGCCTTTTTGTTTCTATGCTTATTATTTATTGCAATTTTAACAAACAATAAATATGGGTCAGTTGATCTACATAGGCGAGCATAACCCACAGCAAACCATTATATTACGTAAATGAGAGAGAAATTCAAAATGGTAAATAATTGAATGACCTTTTCAATTTTATTCTAAGAAATTAAGAGTTAATCACAGACAGATGTGTTACTCAGGGATTGGTTGTGCCACTTCATCCCAGTTAAAAAACTAGGAACTAAAAAACCCAGCATCATAAATATTTCAACTCTCGAATGGAGTCTCCAATTTTTCCGAACGGCATAAAATTTTCTTTTTTGTGACATAACAACTAATTTTCGGTTGCCTGTGCTATAAAACCTTGCTTTATACCAAATTTCAGGATTCACGATCAATGGGAAGTACCCTATGAGTTTTGATTCCCGGAGAGTGTCAAAGTATACGTTTTTTGCGACATAAACGGCCGTATCTTTTTTTTCGTTAACTTAGAATTTTTATTTTTTCACATCTTCAAGAGACCGCAGACTTAAGTATATCGTTTTAATTTCAACTCGATACCTACGTGTTCTCAAAATAAACGGTCTTGACAGACAAACAGACTGTTAACAAAGTGATCCCATATGGGTTCCATTTTTTCCTTTTGAGGTACGGAACCCTAAAAATTACAGCAAATGTCAAATACTTTTAATTGGTCTCAATCATTCCATTATTTGGTCAATCGTTCCAAGATCCAAAGGTATTCACGCAATGATATACAAAGGTGAGGAAGGTCTCATTCCGAGGATTCCGATTAAAATCACTACATTCATTGACTGTTAAACGGCACAAAGTTCACCAAGTCAGCTAGTTTTACATAAATGGAGTTGCATGTATGTAAAGTTTGACGAACAAAAAGTACTAGCTCTCAGCTTTGTTTCAATCAAATGACTTGTTTTTTTATTCTTCATAACCTAACCTACCACCATGAGCTGTTGTATTATGTTACTATCATCCAGTTTTAACTATTTTTTAAATATATATTTGTCCTTTCAACCCCAAAGGTTATTAAATATACATTGCATTTCCAGTACAAAAGCTGTTCCCATCACCTTTAAAAATTGAATAAAAATAAAATTCGTTTTGTTACCCAAACGTAACTGAAAAAGAAAAACATTCTGATTGCTTTCCTTTATAAACAAACATAAAATATAAAAACACATCGCTTAGAAAATGTATATGAAATGTATACTTTTGAAAGCAATTTTATTTTAATAAAAGCGGTATGTTAAGAGACTACAAAATGTAACTATACGAGTTCATGTAAAACGTATCAAATAAAAGTAACAGACTCGCACAGTTCACGTTTCCCGCACGGAATATTTAGGAAACCTTTGGAACGACGTGCCAAGCCTTTGTGAATCACAAATGGAGGCAGTAAATCAACTCATAATTTATTCATCAGTGAAGAATTGTGAGATATATCGGAGGCGACTGCCTTGAAACAACTCCTTCTTTAACTGAAACGAGACAATCCAATTATACTCGAGGAATCAAATCCGAAGGCACTTAACTCTGCCATTACTGGCAAATAAAAGGAATGCTCGATTCCCCCAGCTTGATGCAATGGGCGACTGTTGAGGGAAGTTACTCGTTAGCTACAAAGATAAAATAAATCCCAGTGGAACTGCTGTAGTAAAATGAAGTTTATTGATATTGTATTGTTTATTCCAAAGCCAGGATGTTATGAAGCTCCGTAAACTTAACTGAAACCTTCGGACATCAAAAATAAAAATAAAAACTGGGCAAGTACGAGTCGGACTCACGCACTAAGGGTTCCTTACAAACTTACATATGTGAATAGTTCAATTCCCGAATGGAGTTTCGAAGATATTTTCGAATCGCAAAAAAGTATTTTTCTTTCGTTTTAAGCAAATGATATTCTATACTAGAATTAAAAGTAATTTTACTTTTAAAATTTTAATGTCCATTACCGTATCCAAAATCGGTATATTGGTTAATAAAGAGCAGAAAGAACAATAAAGAGATTATCTATCTATTATTCCTATATCTGTATATACGTATCCAGATTCGAATTTTCATATCTATAAAATCCCTATTTCAAAATATATTTCCTTTATATTCAAGTGGGCTTTTTCTTGCAGTATAGTTTATCACCAGTTGTAATAGAGCAAGAAATCGGTTTAAATAAAATTGATGCTTTATTTAGAACGTTCTCGTTTTCAAAACATTTTAAAACCTACGAAACCCGATTAATCTTTTAGTAAAAAATTCATGTTAACGATCGAGAACTAGAAGTACTTGATCTGAAATAGACTTCCATTAAGATCGAGAACACTTTTTCTGTAAACCTCTAAGGAGGCCGTCTAATCATCTTGTGTCCCTAATGCAAGCTGCTAAAAAAGGTTTTATCAAGTGTCTCAACTGAGGCCTGTACTAGGACATCCATACATAAGTAAGAATATATATATACATGCCTTAACCATTTTTGTGTGCCTGTCCATAAAATTTACTTACTGCGTCTCCAGAGACCGTCCCAAACTTGTCCAGGAATACGGCCAACATCTTTATTCTAACAAAACTTTCAGATATAACTTTGGTGATGATAAATTTTCGAATATTAATAACTCTACAAGTTCGTGCTACAATGTTCTTTCTTGACACTTTTAGATAAAACCGCCCAGTTGTTGTTCTGAGATCTGGGTGACTTTAATGAGTGAAAAGCGATATTATTCGTAGACAGTAAAGAAACACAACTCAAACTCTGTTTCTAACCGACTTCAAAAAAGGAGGTACTATATTCTACTTGTAGTTATGTACATAATATCGTTCGTGAGTGGAATACTGCAGCCACATATGGGCTGATGCTGCAAAATGCCACCTAGCAGCTTTGGACTCGGTTGAAAGGCGTGCAAAGGGGCCAATTGGTGATCCAGATCTAGTAAAGCCGAACTTACAAAGCCTTAGCTCAGGCGTAGGGTGGCCAGCTTTTCGGTGTTTTACAGGATGCATTTTGGAGAGTGTGCGCAGGAATTGCATGACTTGATTCCACTTTTTCTTCCTGTTTTTTTTTTTTGATATTCGTTTTTATTTTACAAAAAGTTTCTTAGGTATCGTAATTCTAATATTTCTTTTTTTACCTTGTTACAGCTGAATTTTAAGAACAGCTCAATTTCTAAACGTAATTTTTTTTGAAGTTTAATAATAAATTAATTAACTTTTTTCATATTTAATTTTCTAAATTCAAAGGGAACGTGACTCAATTAGGCTTAGGCACGAAAAGTGTCCTTGTGAAGTTACACTTTGCACCTGAGGGAATAGCAACTATTGGGCTACCATCACACTAAACTAATTAATACTGTAACTTACATAAGTGGTACCTACAGTACATTTGTCAATGTCAAGCTAGTGGTCCCCTAAGGTGACACTTAAATATGCTATTGGAAGACCTAACAATTCGCTGATGGAGTACGTCAAATAGCATACCTCAAAACGCGATAGTACAATTGCTGAAACAGTTAATTTCATAGAAGGACTCAATTGTTGCTTGTTGAAATGTAAAACTAACGACCGAAAATTCACTCATGATTGGCGTAGTTACGATCAACTGAAACACAAATAAAAAATCAGATTATTTCGGTTCAGCAAACGCCTAAGTAAATATATGACATTTAGTTAGGTACTACCAGTGACTTCGCCCGCGTGATAATAGAAAATTATTCCAAAGAAACATACTCCCAAGATAAAAAGTATTTTAAGTGATATTTCAGAATATGATCTACCCGTGTACGAAGTTTGATCGGCATTCATTTAGCCGTTTAAGCGTGAAAGAGTAACAAACATACACACACACAAATTTTGTATTTATAATATTAGTTTCATAGTGTGATTACACTAAATCCAAAATGATTTTCCCCTAATATCTATATTAATGGAAATTGTGTTCGTAAAAACGCTATAAAAAAAAAATATCTGTCAATTTAAGCCAACACGCAACCGTTTCAAAGCTATTGTAAGCTGCAATAAAGAACTAGCTGTGTCCTATAAACTGAAATATGCAAATACTGCGAGCATTGTCCCAAAAGCGAGCCCGTATTTTATTCAACGTTAGATGGCGCTAGCAATCAGGATAAAGGTTCTCACTGACAGGTGATAAGCGACTGTGCGACTAGTATAAGGCTACGCTTTGTAATAAAGAACTAGTGGCTGCCCAGTGGTCGTTATCATCTACTAGCTTATGCCAGCAGCTTAGCCCGCGTGAAAGTCGGTTTCGATACGAACTTTGGACTCCGGTTTATCCCCTCAAGGGGTGAATTTCGGAAAATTCGTCTAAAAAGATGTCTACACCCTATAAGGAACCTACCTGCTAAATTTTAAGTTTGTACGTGTTATAGTTTCTGAGATTTCGTGATTATATGAAAGAAAAACTTAAGAAGGTCGCACAGAAAATTAGATGTCTACACCCTATAAAGAACCTACCTGCTAAATTTTAAGTTTGTACGTGTTATAGTTTCTGAGATTTCGTGATTATATGAAAGAAAAACTTAAGAAGGTCGCACAGAAAATTAGAAAATTACTATTAACTTTAATCTTCGCGAGTTTTTCAGTTCATAGCTAACACAGACACAGACAGGATAATGTTTGCGGATCAGCTACATATATTATAAATTACCAAGCCACGCCAAATCTCACACGAGAACTGTGGTATCTAGCATTGTTTTAAGCACGTGCGAGCAATGTACTTTGCAAAAGGTAAAAAAAAATTGTCTTCACGTGCTACAAATCTGTAAAGCCATTTTAGAAAGATTTCTGATAAATCGCACTGTTACATCGCTGTCGCACAGTCGCGTCACGCCTGTCTGCTGGAGTCCTAACAAAACACACACATAGACAATAGAAAATTATATGAAAAATTCAAAGTTGTACGTCGTGTAGTTTCTATGTGTTTCACTTGCTTTTGTTAGAAGATTTTCCGAACCCGCCGCTGCAGCGATTCGCTATTTTATTCAATACAGAAACAATAGTAATCAGAATTTACAATACTGACTTGAACTGGACTGAATAAGTAATTACAGTTTTACGTTAAGTTGGTATTATGATTGTTCGGATTCTCATAGATTTTATTTGAATTCTATATTTAATCAGTGATCATAACTTATGTAGAACTTCAACCCAAAAACTATTTGATTATCAAAGGCCATTATTCACTGGAGGCCAATTCCAATAAGTACTATATATATATATATAAATGTAGGCTATACAAATTACAGCTACTTTATCAAAGAAGACGGTTTTCGATTAATATTGTGGTCACATAACCAATCAAGGGGCATCTAAACCATTGCTGACGAAGGCAAATTCTCGAGATTTCCCGACTTATGTTTTCAGAAATTAGACTCAATAGGCTCTTACTGATTATAATTGCCTTTATATATTGGTGTCAATCTTCGCACCAGGCAGCGAGTATCAAACTGAATTTCTATAAATGTAATCTTCTAGTCTTGCAGATTTGATTTATTTATTAAAACTTTATGCACTAGTAAGATACACTGTACAAGGCGGACTTAATGCCTTAGGCATATATTCTACCAGTCGACCTTAGGGTGGTGCAGAAATATAACATGTTAGGTGCAACATAATGGTAAACTAGATTAGAAAAACAATAATAAATATATACTTAGATACATACATAAGAGTCATTTCCGCCAAATCGGAGCTTCTGGGAGAGATCGAGACTTTTTATGGACAGTTATACACGTCTATCACTGAACCCGCGGCAAATCTAGCAAACGACCCAAGAGCTAGATTGACTCGACACTATACCGAAGATATCCCGGACGTCAGCCTGTACGAGATTAGGATGGCTCTGAAGCAGCTAAAAAACAACAAGGCGTCGGGTGAGGACGGAATTACGGCTGAACTCCTGAAGGCGGGTAGAAAACCGGTCCTTAAGGCCCTTCAGAAGCTATTTGATTCCGTCATACTCGAAGGAAAAACGCCACAGGCGTGGAGCAGAGGCGTGGTGGTACTCTTCTTTAAGAAGGGCGATAATGCCCTGCTTAAGAATTACAGGCCCATCTCGCTTCTGACACATGTCTACAAGTTGTTTTCCAGAGTCATCACGAATCGTCTTGCACGCAGGTTCGACGACTTCCAGCCTCCCGAACAAGCCGGATTTCGAAAAGGCTTCAGCACCGTGGACCACATACATACGCTGCGGCAGGTTATACAGAAGACTGAGGAGTATAATCAGCCTCTCTGCTTAGCGTTTGTGGACTACGAGAAAGCCTTTGATTCGATTGAGACTTGGGCTGTACTGCAGTCTCTCCAACGGTGCCAAATTGACTATCGGTACATCGAAGTGCTGAAGTGTTTGTACAAAAACGCCACTATGTCAGTCCGACTACAAGACCAGACTTCGAAACCTATCCTCTTGCAGCGGGGCGTGAGGCAGGGAGACGTAATTTCTCCGAAACTGTTCACGGCAGCAATGGAGGATGTCTTCAAGGTTCTGGAGTGGAGAGGGCTAGGCATTAATGTCAATGGCGAGTACATCACTCACCTTCGGTTTGCCGACGACATAGTAGTCATGGCTGAGACTACGGAGGAGCTCAGTACAATGCTTGATGACCTCAGTAGAGCTTCCGAAAGAGTGGGACTTAGAATGAACATGGACAAAACCAAAGTCATGGTAAACAGCCATGTAGCACCCACTCCTATCAAGATCGGGGACTCTACACTCGAAGTTGTGGACGAGTACGTTTACCTGGGACAGACGGTCCAGTTGGGAAAGTCTAACTTCGAGAAAGAGATCAATCGTCGAATCCGACTGGGCTGGGCAGCGTTCGGGAAGCTGCGCGGTATCTTCTCGTCCAATATACCACAGTGTCTCAAGACGAAAGTCTATGACCAGTGCGTGTTGCCAGTAATGACATATGGCTCTGAAACGTGGTCGCTTACAATGGGCCTCATCAGAAAACTCAAAGTCACCCAAAGGGCAATGGAAAGGGCTATGCTCGGAGTTTCCTTGCGTGATCGAATCAGGAATGAGGATATCCGCAGGAGAACCAAGGTCACCGACATAGCACGAAGAATCGCCAAACTTAAGTGGCAATGGGCAGGGCACATTGCTCGCAGAACGGATGGCCGTTGGGGCCGAAAGGTTCTGGAATGGCGACCACGTACCGGAAGACGTAGCGTTGGAAGGCCTCCTGCAAGGTGGACCGATGACCTGGTAACGGTTGCGGGAGTACGATGGATGCGAGACGCACAGGACCGTTCATTGTGGCGACACTTGGGGGAGGCCTATGTCCAGCAGTGGACGTCTTTCGGCTGAAATGATGATGATGATGATGACATACATACAAATTAATAATGGTATTATAAAAAACGAATCCAACAAATCAATGCTGTGATGATTACACCAACTTCCTGCGAATGTATTCACGTGCCATCACCTTAAAAGTGAATCGACTGGATGCCGTCCTAATGTTCAGAGGGAGCGCATTCCAAAGAGAGATCGCCTAGACAAAGAAAGACGACTGGATAAACCCAGAGCGATGTGTGGGACAACGTAGTAGGCGATTATTGGTAGATCGGAGATTTTTATTATGACCAGAGCAAAGAAATTGAACTTGAGAAGCCAAATAGGAAGGAGAAGAAGGTTTATACAGAAAAGAAAACAGCGTTGTCAAGGCTCTTAGCGCTCTACGCTGAAGGATGGGTAACCATTTTAAAAGTGATCGTTGCTCAGATACATGATCATACCTACGAAGGCAATTTTCGACTCTTTAGAAGTAAGGGCCAAATATTTAAGCTTTAGTTGCTGAACAGATTTCAAGGGTATTTTCTGTGAAAACACGCCTAATTAAATACCTGCGGCCGTAATTTAATATCGCACTAATTGCTTTAAAGATGACCTTGGTAGTGATGATGAAAAACAAAAGGTCAAATCTACAACTAGATTAAATAAAACTGATATGGGTACAAAAATAAAATGACCTTTAAAAATGTACGTAAGTACTGAAAGTGATGTGCATACAACCATCAATAAACAAAAAGGGTAGGTAATTCTAAATATGCTTCAAAATATTTTTAAGTACCTTTTAATGTCGATTGACGCAAACGTAAAGAAAATGGTGTCGTTAGGTACCTCCTTTTATTGTTAAAATGAATTTCTGAAACAATAAACCATCAAACAACAAATGCACGAACAATTCGGGATCATTTGTCACAATTCTGCTAATAACCACCACCTAACAATGATACATTTGTATTTACATACATTTACAAGAATGGTTTCTCGTCAGCCCATGGGCTATTTATATCGTCTTTTGTCGCCCTACACGTTTTCTCATTTTTTTAATATTTTATGTATGAGGGAGTATCGCTTTCTACCCCAACAGGAAACGTTGCCGATACGAAATGTATTAGGACCTTTTTTACTTTTAGCATCGAAGTAATAGATTTAAAGATTACGGTGTACAACAGAAACCTACGTTTAACCTCTTTTCACAATTGAATTTTACATTATTTGCGTTTCCGTGGAGTGTCAGACTTTTACTGACTAAAACCACACATATGTTCCTTCAGATGCCCTATGCTTTCTAGGGTCACGGGTAAACTTTTCAGAAGTTAACTCGTGGCCTTAGTAGGCTTCGGCCCTGATTGGCGTGTGGAACACTAAGCGCCGTCAACGACTCGGGCTCGGTCCGGGCGGTTACCAGAGGGCCGGACAGCGATCTACCTATTGCTCGTCGTCCGTAAACTACGGTGGCTAGTCGTCGGGGTCGGGGTCTTGGCTGCTGAGGCGTGTGGATGTCCGTTCCCTCTCCGGTGCTGTCGTCTCCGTCGCTAGCATTATTGCTTCGCTGAAAGAGGCGGCTGCCTGCCATTCACCCTCGCTCTGGACCATGACGCATAGGCCGGTGCAAGAGGTCACCGCCCCCACGAGGACACGATCGATGTTTGTACTTTCTAGAAATATAAAATCACCAGTTAAAATAACGTATCTCTCAAATAATTATATAAATGAAAAATTTAATATTTTGTATAAAATAAAAGAAAATGTACACCTACAGAGTACTTTAAAATAGATCCTCGTTCCTGTAAAGAGAATGGATGATGGAATGTTCGTTTTTAATGAATATGGACATATTTCATTGAAAAACAGGCGTTTTCATATTCGTTGTAAAGCATTTCACATGGGTTTTTTTCATAGCGGATTTATACGGTACAAGAGTGCTCTGTTATAATGAAATGGATATATCCATTTCGTCCATGTGGATACCTACAAGTTTTAAAATATTAATATTCACAGGGTCAATCTAAAATGTATACTATACATGCACTATACATAGTGTTGTAGGATACATCTTACACTAGATTTGATTTGGCCCGCCGGCGTTATGATATACATTATCATAATGCTGGTGGGCCAAACTAAATCCTGTAGGGTACCTAAGCTTCGTGAATGCGCCACAACACAATAATCTCCCGAGTCTCACACACACACACTCAACGTATCTGTTTGCTCTTAGTTTATGCAAAAACTGTTTTTCGAATCTCGAAGAAGTTTAGGAGTATTATCACTCCCAAACTTCTTCGAAATTTTTAAGGAGCCAAGTTGATTTGTGAAAATAGTCCTTACTAAACTTTTTGGACCGTAGTATAACGATCTACTGAGTCTTTACATTCGTGTAGAACAATTTTTTTGCCGACATAGCATGAAGAATCGCCAAACTTAAGTGGCAATGGGCAGGGCACATTGCTCGCAGAACAGATGGCCGTTGGGGTCGAAAGGTTCTGGAGGGGCTACCACTTACCGGAAGACGCAGTTTTAGAAGTCCCCGTACATGGTGGACCGATGACCTGGTGAAGATTGCGGGAATCCGATGGATGCGAGACGCACAGGACCGTTCATTGTGGCGACATTTGGGGGAGGCCTATGTCCAGCAGTAGACGTCTATCGGCTGAAATGATTATGATGATGATGATGAGAACTATTTATGTTATAAACTTGACCGAACAAAAAACTCCTCCATTTAAGATTTCACAGACTCAGATTTCACGGATTTATTTAGACATAATCCTAAAAAAAATCATCAATATTAATATATACATTTTTTTTATTAGTATCTATTCTACCACAGACATAATGGTTTGCGCCATTTTCTACAAAATGTATTAGTAATAAAAATATTTGTACCTAAACTAACAACTTAGATATTACAAAAACTAAATAGAAAAATATTTCAACTGAAATATCCATACGCCATAGTTCCAAAACATTTGATTACAAACCACGTGAATTGGGCTGTCTGTCAGTCTGCTTTATTTTTTTTATTTCAACTCGTAGCAGTTTTGATTTTACCCGTCAAAAGCAAGGCTTTACAGAAACTGCAGGTATGTGAAATTTCAACTCTGCATGTCAAACGTAACTTTGCTTCAGTAAAAAACCAGCTCTGCCAAACCACAAATCGATGCAAATCACTCTTCTTCACTCTGCACTTAACCAACAAAATCGTCTAAAAGTAATAAGCCTTTGAATGTAGGGCTTCTTGTTAACATCTACAAATTCGAGCTAACCTAATTACGAAGAGAATAGCATTTCTAATTTTCATAATAAGACTCCCTTGTGCCTAAACGATTTTAATATTATCCTGACCTGCCTACATATACTAAATTAGAATACCTTATAATATTTGCCTTTTGAAATAATTTTCGCGTTTGTATTTCGAATTTGATATTTTACATATGTGTGTGATAGAAGCTTCGAAGCGTACGGTCCTTACATAGTTCAGTGCTTTCTACACTTTCATGACACAGCTCATTGAAGCATGTCGACGCTCGGAAATTTTAGCGTCATAAGTGTTCACATTTATTTTGTGCACTTAGGTTTGATATTATCTACTTATCTGATTAACACTGCACGAATTTAAAAGACTTAATTAAAGATTTTCTAAAGAAATCGCCACATGTAATTACTGTACTCTGTAAATGACTTTTGTTAAGTTGCTAAAGTAATTTTTTTTGGTATTTTCTTTTTACGTATTTTTTTTTTCTTTTAAATCTCTTATTGAATTTTAGTTTCGTAATGTACCTAATATAATTTCTTGATGTAGGTAACTAATGTTTCAAGGTAATTTTTGTACTGTTTTAAATCGGTACCTATAATTTTAAGTTGTATCCTAAAGGTTATTATTACTACTTATATTTAAATGGTGCATAGATTTAGGGAATAGCGCTAAAATACTTATTTTATTATCTGAGTTACTCACTAGCTCTTTCAACAACTCATAATAATTGTAATGTTTTTTTGGAAACAACATATTTATTATTATTATTAACTCTCCTTTCGCAACCCTGTTAAAAAAATACAACTATCTTATTTTTTTGTGTTCGTTATGTATTTTGTATATATAAGAATAGAATTTACTAATCTCCTATCTCTTTTTACTTCAATGCGTTAGTAAATACTGGATAGAATATATCATTGTTCCAGTTCGTAAAGAAATATTTAAAAGGAGTTCGTCGAGGCGCATCGCCACGTATTGAACAGCATTTTGCAATTTTACAAAGCAAATTGACATTTATGTTCATGTTCACTTAGTGCACACATATTAATGGCTTATATTTGCATGTCGTTTATTACAATCGGATGCTGTGGAACTGAATATCGGCTGATAATCGACTGGAAATCTGCGATTATTGAAGGACCGTAAACTTTATTCTTAGCATAATAGCTTCCTCTTTATGAAGGCTTATAAACTGCAATATGGCTTTAAAATCTCGTAATTTTGCATGAAGAGTAATATATCTTTGTTATTGTGCCTACAATGTTCCATCTACGCAGTAAAGACCATCCCCAAATTCTTCTAGATATCTCTCGTTTAAACCAGCTCAAACCAGCCCTCCAGTTTGCGTCGAACGCCTCGAGTAGGCCACGCCTCCGATTTCTTTGTTCTGACCACGTGACTAAGCGTTGAGATGACGTCAGAACAAAGGAATCGTAGGCGTGGCCTACTCGAGGCATTCGACGCAAACGAAACGAATGTAACTTGGCTCAGTCATTCACTTGGTATCTACGAGTATCTAAAATAAAGTTCCTAGTCTCATCGATTATAATATTCCTTCGTATCCTAAGCGCCAATAACTCGCCTCTTAAGACTTAACCCTGCGTTGCTCAAGTGCAACGTTTGAAGTCACCTTTGAACTTTACCACCCTCTGACCTGCCTCCTCTAGTTGAATTTTCGCGAGAAATTACCACGATAACTACTTAAGTTTGGTATATCCAACGCGCTATGTAGAATACAGAATGAGACATTGTGTGTCCTTTTGTACCCAGTTTTGTTGCAAGTAGAAAAGTTTTCGTACTGAAAGTAATAGGCATTGTATTCTCCGTCTAATGTCCTAAGTAATATTACTACTACAATGATATAATTAAGTATAGCAATATTATTAGTAGTAGATATAGTTCACAATAAGGCCTCTTTCTTCCCTTTTCTATATCATTCTTCTGATAGTTTTTTTTTTTTGCGTTTTGCGTTTTAAGACCGTGGTGAAATTCCCCATGAAGTATTCTGCAAGAGAGGTTTAGTTATTTCGGCAGGAGTTAAACTCGTTCCACCATCTTCTTATTGATCCGCTGTGATTTCACATCGTCTGGCAATTGTTTTTACAAATAATAAGGCATCTAAATATTTCAGAGCAAGAATAGCCTCTGCTATGGACTCAAAAATTAGTGCAAATATTATAACACAATGCGTTACAAAAACCGTCGAATAATGATCGAATGTGAGGCTCATTGTTATGTTTTGTGTAAAGGTATTTCGACGTATGGGGTCGCCGACTTGCGTTCTGCATTATGGATGAGGTCAAAGCCTAAATTCGAATATAGTCGCAGTGCGGGATCTAAACCAAGTCCAAATTGGTTTTTCTGTTTCTATTATCATGGCAATTAGAATCAGGAATCGACTAAATCAGACGTCCTTAATCCGTCGATTCATGATTCTAATATCGTCCTTTTAGAACATTATCTACCTACGACTTCGCACGTGGTGGGAACCTCAATTTACTGCAATTTATTTCATATAAATATCTTTAAAAAGGAACAACGTAAAGTTTAAGCAAATTCAGGTTCAATATACAGATAAAATGCCTCCTTACGGTTACAACTTAAATAGATGAGAAAGAATTACATCAATTCATCTAATACCTAGCTATTCCCCAGATAAGTACAAGCCGCGTGGAAAACCGCTACATTGTAACCAGGCATTTGATTAAAAGCAGTAATTCCCAATTGTGTCGGCACATATTGTATTACGGTAGCTAGAAAGTTACTAATTAACTAAAGTTGAGCCATATTTAATCACTAGCTTTTGACAGTGGTTTTGCCCTCGTCAGAGTTGAGAATTAGCTCACAGAAATATTAGGTACTACCAGTTAAAATTGTATCCTATATTTTTGTCTTTATTTCTATATGTTGTTTCTACTCAGTGTGTGTCTATGTGAGTGCAAATAAAATATATTTCTTCTTTCATTTTTTCTTGCTTTATTTGTTTGTTTATCCATACTTTTACCACCTCCGTGCCTCGAAAAGCACACGAAACCGTTGGTCGCGGCTACCAATTATAGACCATTGACAGTCGTTCCAAAAGATTTAGTAAATCCAAAATATTTTACAGTCAGCCGCCAGCTAGAAAAAAAATGGATGAATTGTGTGAGGAATGATATAAAAGAAAAGGGAGTCAGTGACGTCGCGATAAGTGACAAGTCAAAACAGAAGAGAAATACGTGTTACGTCGTGCGCAAATAACACAGGACAAGGGCAAGAAGTTGATAATGATAATGACATCATTATAGATAGTCAAAAGAAAATTGACACCAGTCTTGCCAAAAGGAGGAGAGTTTTGGAGGGCAGATAGGCAGTCACTCCATAAAAATACTTTACTCCAGCTGCATCCAGCAGACTGGAAGCTGACCTCAAAATAAAATAAATTCAAATCCGTCCAATCGTATAAGCTTAATTCATTAACAGATCCAAATATTTTAAGATTTTTAATTTTAATAGTACACATATATTTCACAATACATCCTTAAAGAAACGCTCGGGTGTCACCATTGTATAGAC
This sequence comes from Mythimna vitellina, assembly GCA_949316375.1. Taxonomy (NCBI): domain Eukaryota; kingdom Metazoa; phylum Arthropoda; class Insecta; order Lepidoptera; family Noctuidae; genus Mythimna; species Mythimna vitellina. Next base: position 15,878,477 of record OX438688.1, read on the forward strand.
CGCCCGGAGACCACGTTGGAGCATATGGTGGAGGACCCCGCTTGGGTGGAGCACCGCTGTGTTCTCGTGAGGGCGATTGGCGGCGGCAACCTCTCGCACCGGGTCCTGGTACAGACAGGCCAAGGTCCGAAGTGAGGAGGAACGGTAGGCGATCACCTCCTTCTGCAAAGCAGTATTACTAGCAAAGAAGTTGGCCACACGCCCCAGCCGCCGGGATTCCGACCCTAATTTCCAGTCACCGTAGGCATAGCTCGTCGTCCGGCTGTTCGGTAACTATCCGGACCGAGTCCGAATCGTCAACAGCGAGTAGTGTTTTTCGCACAACTATAAGAGCTGTCAACAAAGCCGTAAGGGCCCAGCAGGGCAAAAGCTTACTGAGGCTATGGGCTGGCTTCCGATAGAGAAACCCGGGGTCCTAGAAACCAAGGCAAAGAAGATGAAAAGGTTTTAATCAGTAAAAGTCTGACACGCCCTCGCGCTCCACCCTAGAGCGCAAGAAGTCTTTGGATGTCATCCTACCAAAAAAAAAATTGATAGTAAGTACTATTTAGAAAACGCCATTCCGAGGACTGAAATGACAGTTACAATAGAAAAATCTCAACAAGTCTCTCTCGAAGAAGTTTCCCGTTACGTATTCATTTAGGTTTTTTGTCTACAAGACTTTTTCTTCAACTGTAATCAAGTTTACTTTCATGAAAATTACAATTTTCGTTTGCCACTAATTTAATTTCAGGGTCTGTCTTCGTTTTGTTTCTTCTATATTAAAAAAAAAAACGACCGCTTGTATTTTGTGAAATATTTCAGGACGCAGTTTATTTCACACTCGTATGAAAAGTAGGACGTAGCTAGCAAGTTTAGCGCTGCAGAAAAGTCACGTGACAAGTTACGTGTCAGGTAAAGTTATTGCCATATCGCTCACCTAGTAATATATTGGCACATCTACATTTTTCTTAGTTTACAGAAACTGGTATCAAACATTGTACAAATCTCTAAAATGAAGTTCTGAGTTCATTTTATATCATTGTTAATATAAATTGGGATGTTGACTAATAGTATAGACTAGTATAGAACAGTAATAATTAAGGATATAAATAATCCACTTTTAAAGACTTAGGCTGTTAAAACTCAATTTCGCATTTATTGTAGATGTGCCAATATTTTACTGAGTGAGCGATATATTTTTTACTTAGCGTTTGGCGGGTACGCTAATAGAAAAAAAAAATTGTCTAAGCCTGCTTTAGGTAAACTTTGCACTAGTCGCATTATGGCAAAGATTTGAAACCATACTGTTCGGTGTTTCAAAATGCAATATATCTTCTTATATTTACTTCAAGACTTGTAGCATCCAACCACATGGAATTTTAATCCAATCGGTAAACCATGCGTGTAAAAAATTAAAACATGACATTCAAGAAAACCCATTACTAACACTTTCTATTGTTAGCACAAGGCAAACCACATGTTATGTACGTTCACTGATGGTTCAACTTCACAAACGAATTCAAATCACTTGTAGGTACCTACGTACGATTACCACCATTCTTTCCCCTCGCCCTGCTCCATATTATCCCATTTAACTGTGATTAAGGTTAAACTCGCGTCCCTAGTAATTAGGTACGTTTCGACGGCTGTTAAGGGCATCAACCGTGCATATATATTGTGTAGTATAGGCAAATATCAACGAACGGTTGGCTTTGAAGACTCATTCGTACAGCCTTGAATAAATGAAAAAGTCGATCACGGCTTAGTAATATGTTACTACCGGATACACATTGACTTTGATTTTTTGCTCGTTTTAATTCGAATAAATCAAAGAAAACTTTTGACATAGACACATTACTCAAGATTTAAATTGTTTAAACACAAGGCTTTTTCATTTACGCGTGAAGGCGAATTCTTTAAATAAAATGTGGTTGCAAAAATAGTTTTATCTAGGCATTTAAATCGAAATAATCTTTGTCTAATGTCTAATAATATGTAATGGTAATGTCTTAAGGGCTTATGACACTACGCGATATTCAGACAGTCTTAGTCGATGTCGCGTAGTGTAATAAAAGTTAGACCGATCTTACTCGGAACAAAAAATAAAACAGTCAAAATATCGTGTGCTAAATATCGCGTAGTGTAATAGGCCCTTTAATATTATATAAACGAAAATTTGTATGGTTATGTGTGTGTATTTTTTACTCCTTCACGCTAAAATGGCGGATTTGGATGAAATTTGGTATCAAGATATATCCAGCTTATATACGAAAATAGCACATAGGCATTTATAAAGGTGGAAAGGACTAGTACAACGCGAGCGCCAGCATTATTCTTTTCACCACTCACCTAGCTATTTTAGACGGAACACAAATAACATCTGTATTTAATAGAATGTATGACATCATTAACACTTAAAAGCTGTACAATCGCGTTCGATAATTTAGCAGTTTCAGAGGCTAGTTAATAAATCAGCGGCGCGGAGCAAATATTTTCTAAAGCAGAACTTACACGCAAAAATAGTGTACCAGTAATTATTTTCGGGTTAGTGGACCAACATAATATACTAGGTATTTTACAGGATGCATTTTGGAGAGTGTGCGCGAGAATTGTATGACTTGATTCCACCATCACCTTACTACCATCGGACAACCCGACATACGGCGAGTATCCACCCTTACGTTGTTTCGCCTCGTCGTTTATACCGCGTACATCGAAGGACTGGAACAACTTGCCTGCTGCGGTCTTCCTGTCCGATTATAATTTGGGTTTCTTTAAGGCTAGAGTGAATAGCCTCCTTATGAACTAGTGCGCCTCACCATCAACGATTGCATCACTGCTTACCATCAGGTGGGATCGCAGTCAAGCACTAGTTCTTATAATTAAAGAAGAAAAAAACTTGTGGACATCCACAAGTACTTATGTATAACACTTGTCAAAACTGATTTCATAACAATCGGTATATACCTTGGCTACGAGATCGGTCAAAAAAGAGTAAAGAAGAACTACTAAGAACTACACTGCGCACACGTGTGCCACACACGCCGATCTGGGCGCGTCGTTCTCCATACATTTTATATGGAAACTAGACTTGTAGAGCTACACTTGATCCACGCCACGCGATGGTACGGCGGTTTTAGCCAGAAAAAGCCGGACTGCCTCTCGCTCCACCCAGAGCGGAAGAAGTTATCGATATCCGTCTTTATAGTTATTGTATATTTCGTCAAAACCAACAATGGATCAATATAATTCTGTAGTGCTAAAATCTATTGTCCAGCTGATTAATTTGCTCCATATTAATTGATGTCTCGGGTGGTTTTGCGGTTTGGCGGTTTACCGCTTACGGGAAAACCGAGCACCCTAAGCCTAACACGGTGAATATTATCATGAAGTCATAATTAGCTTATTGTCTCATTACCGAGCAAAGGCCCTGCATACCCTCCAACCCAGAATCTGTCCAATATTGCACAGAATTAATAATTTACCCGTGTTACCGTGCACCTTTACAGACTTTGCCAAAGTGCCGGTACCACACGCCCGTCATAATTAACCTTGTCTACGGAACGCTCTTGATCTTGACAGTACAGTCGCCAACGCAATAAATAAAATCGCTAGAAGAGCCAATTTGTTTTACTAAAACTTTTAGGTTTTGACGAAAATTTTTGACAATTAACTCAATTGTTAGGTTAGTTAATGAAATAGCGAGATATTTTCGAGACAAAGCTGTGATTCAGCTTTATAGAATTTTCCTCTAAAATGATATTTCCTGCCTCCAGACTGAGTAGTCCACGAGCAACCATTAGTATAAATTTGCCAGCGCAACGTAAAACCATAAACTATTACAGTTATACATAAAACATGACAAGATGATGATGAAATCGGTCGTCAACTAATTGGTGTATAGTTGTACACCACAAATCTTTCTGTTAAACATTTGATAGTAATTCCAGATGACAATAAATTACTGTAGGTACACACAAACTTATTGTGCTAACCCTTCCAGTAGTAAATTTAATGGCAGAATGATTGCGTAGCCATGTGACACCGCTAATACGATTGGCTTCAGTACTACGATACGGGGACGAACGCCAGCCGTTGGCAATGTCCCAGATTGAGTCCAGATGACAGACGAACGGGCATTCATGCATTGTAAACTGTTCGCGACATTGAATAGTTAAGCTTTATTTACCTAGATACTATTTAGGTACGGTGACCAGACGTTAAGGTGGTCCCCTGATGTGTCAATACCTAATGGCATATCCTAGGCAATACCTGGCTAATCTCTGTTGAGATTGGCTACCATGATCGAATTTCCGTCGGGAGCGCGGTGTTTACGTGAACGCGATCGCAAAGCGATGCGTTGCGAATGGAACTAACAATAAATTAATATTCTATTATAGTGGCCTACACGGTTAGTCACGTGTACCACCGCACGTGGGGGCGATGCGGCGACAAGCGAAACAAAGCGGACGCAATCAGTTGTATTTTCGCGCGGACTCTTTGCGGTGCGGTGGCTTGTTTTAAATGTTGCTCATATTTTTATCATGCTATGGATCTCTGGTCTGAAAACAAAGTTCATTATTATTATTTCTAAATAAATTGCAGCTGAAGCGGCGACTTTGCGCGGACGTAGGGTGGACCCGCTGCATCGCATTGAATTTGCGAAAACCACATCGGATCGCTTCGCAATCGCGCACGTAGAACAGCGTGTAAGTCATTAGTCCCAGCTATTATTCGTAGATCATTAACAGCTTTATGGATATTAAAAAGGGTTTGGATTCGGCCAAGCTGGAAACCGACTCCAATATTTTTTGAAGAAAAGCTAGGCGAATGACGACGCAGCCTAGATATTACTGGTACAAAAATTGGCGCTACACGGTTTGTAATATTTTTCTCAAAGTATGTTTTGACGTGTTGTATAAGCATTCTGTTTTTAATTGTAGACTCGTAGTTATTCTGTGTCTAATGCAGAGCAAACGTCTTTAGTATGTTTGAATAATAGCAGCGACTATTTATATGTCGAGGGCAAAGCGAAGAATGTTAAATGAGCACAGTAGCGTACGAGTGATAACTGATATACTTATTTATTATTTGTTTGGTTACTTTAGATATTCGTAGATGGATTAGATATTTTCCACGTCTCACTCATCATAACCTTTTAAAGATTCCACAGTTGACTTTCGGTAGATATCATGTGGGTTGCGTACACACTATCTACATCGTAGACACGTTTTTTTTTTTGCTTTGTTGGAAATTCATCGAATAACACCTTCCACTGTAAGTGGTCCGTGAAGAAGTGTTAGAGTTTTACTGACATATCCACCTAGTAGTTCTTCGCCTTTAGCGTTCCAAGGTTCTGGTAACTCTTCCGAACAATTCTTCAGCCCTGGCAGTCATCGGCCTTGGCAAGGCCCAATACAATACTCCTTCCACTCAGGCATAGTATTTTTATCGGAAGGTGAGCTACTCTATTAGCTTACTGTGGACGAGAACTGCTCTGCGGTTCTTGACGCCAGGGCGTCTTCTGTAGTGACTTGGACTTGAGGATTTTTCTCGTGTATCACGGAACCTTCTTCGCTAGCATTACTGCTTGGCAAAAAAAGGTGACTTATTCCCATTCACTCTTGCTCTAGACCTTGGCCTAAACTAGGGCTAGACGCGACCTCGTAGACATCCACTAAGAATCAAACAATCTGCTTAGCCTTTTCTCAACTGCAGTCTAACCAGATGCAGCTTAGTAATTATATTTTACATGGAGAAACTGCCTATTTGATATCCATTGTTGTAATTAGACTTCTCAGACTCAGAATTACGAAAATGCAACCTCCATAAAAAAATATTTTCAGAAATACCTTGTGATAGTCTGTACGGATGTGAAGAAAACTACGTGCATACCTACTACAGCCAGTAGGTTAAGTTCGTAATTCTTGTTTGGATGACTCGTGAGTAAGTTTGGATAGGAGGCCTAAAATAGCAAACATATGGGACGTTCATTTTCTTAAGGCGAAGTTCAACATGACACCAAATGGTACCGTGCGATGTCACGCACGCCAATAACGTATCGAATTTAAATATCGAATTAGATCAGTCGGTAACTCTACGCCTTAAATTACCGAATGGATGATGCGATGGAGTCAAAGACAGGGAAAAGTTAGATTGTGATAAATTAACTTTTAGCAATTCATAAAGACCTTATGGTTTTTTAGCTGATGAAAACACTGAGTACCTATGTGTTTTCATCAGCTAAAAAACCAGGCCAAATAAAACACGAGGGCGTCTAATACTTTTATTTAGATGAAAGACACACGGTATCGAGGTGCTACCACTGCAGGAGACACTCCGAAGAAATAGTTGGGAGTCATAGGACGATTCCAGGTCAACGTAGGCGCTTGCGAATAACGAGCAATGGGTAGGTCGCCGTCGGACGTCCAGTAAGGACCAAGCCCGTGTTGACCATGTCTTGTGTCTTGTGTCTGCTAGGGCTGCGGGAATATCCAAAAGAGTTACCGCGGCCCTTGATCGCAAAAGGCAACTGAAGGAACACAGGTGGGTTTTCTGACATTCCCTCTCGCTTCACCCAGAGTTAGAGGAGTCATTTTATTGTTTCCCACTGAAAAAAAGTGGGTCTTAAGTCAGGCAAGCGTGATCAGCCGTCGACCACATCACCGCTCATCTGGAGCCTAACAATAACATAAAAAGTGATATTTAGAAAGGAATAATATTAATAGTTACCGTATATGTTATGCTGGACACTTCCCACACACGATAACTTTGGCTTGATCAAGCTTATTAGGTCAAGCCACTGGCTCAAGCGGTATGATGGTGTGTGGCATGATTCAAATTAAGAATAGAATAAAAACACGTATCTTAAAAACAATATCAAACATTTCTCGACATAAAACAAAGAGTATTACCACAAAATTGCTTTCGACAAAGTCAGCCTTTCAAGAAATATCAGAAACAGGTCGATTGATTAATCTGCCAAATGTCAGCCACGCAATTAATTATCGCCGGTATAACAATAATGGATATCATAAAACAAGGTTCCTATAAACAAATAGGAAATTAAGGCCTCAAATAATTTCTGACAGTATAAATTACTTTGTACTTCGTGACAACCTGACAATCGGCCAAATGTCTTTTGTGCGGTAAATATTTATTGATCCATTACCTCAGGTTGCGGAGTTATACGAAAAAGTCACCATGGCTCTGGAACGCAAAGAACAAGTGAAGGAATGCGGGTGGTAATTAATAAAAGTCTGACAGTCCATCTTGATTCACGCAGAGCGGATAATTATGTGATCCCCCAAAAAAATTGTTCATTTAGTAATCTGATTATTTTGAGGCCTTCATTTACCTTTAAATTAATATGAATGTGAACCAGTTCATTCAATTATTTATAGAGATAATAAATATTAGTCTGGCCTGTTGGTCTAGTGGTTAGTGGCCCTGCCCCCCTAGCCAAGTTACGATCGTTTCGTTTCCGTCGAACTCTTCGAGTAGGCCACGCCTCCGATTCCTTTGTTCTGACCGTTGATCGTTGACGTTCTGACTGAGCGTTGAGATGACGTCAGAATAAAGGAATCGGAGGCGTGGCCTACTCGAGGCGGGTGGCTAGGGAAGCTGACTGCTACGCCGAAGTTCGTGGGTTCGATTCTCACCCAAGACTAATGTTTGTGTGGAGAGTACGATAATTTGTCCTGTGACTGGGTGTAATTTATCTATAATATAGTACTCATAGCACAAACTCTGCTTAGTTTGGAACTAGATGGCGTTGTGTGAAAGTTGTGGAATATTATTATTTATCACAGGTCGAGTAAATTAAAAAAACATTAATGACCTGATCTTTAAAAAAACGTTTTCACTCGCGGTTTTGGTTACTACTCCGCTTATGTGTCACAGCGTAATACGGATATAGCCTATACAACGCCTAATAGTCGTCTATGATGACGACTTAATTCGTCATAGCATACCATAGCATAGTATGCCTTATAATGTTCCCACTGTTGGGACTGAGGCCTCCTCTCTACGAGAGGGAATACATTATAATCCACCACGCGAGCGCAGTGCAGGTTGGCGAATGTCACATGTCTTCGAATTTTTGAGTCTAGGACAAGCCAATTTCCTCGCAATGTTTTCCTTCACCGTTTCGAGAGCAGTGGTGATGAAATAATTACTCAAAGTAATTCGCCTGGCTGAGTTTGAACCCGACCACTGCTCTGTAATTCGTCATGTGTGTTTTGTTAATTCAACATGAACCTGGCTATCTCATAAATTAAGAGTTTTTTTTCCAATCCGACTGGTAGTTCCAGATTTTAGCGCATTAAAACAAATAAAAACAAGAGTTTGTATGTGTAAGAACACTTCATTATATTAGTATCTAATAGATCAGGGATGGTGAAACTTGATTGAAGGATGTGCCACAAAATACAAGAATAAAAAATGTGGTTATGATGCCAAAATCATCTATTAAATAGATGATCTAATTATTAGCCAAATGTATTGAACTGCAAAGAAACAAGCGGAAATAAACACAAACTGATAAATATTGTTTTAAAATAGTTCCAGGCACTTTAGAGTTTTACTACTACTAGTAATGTTTTACAACTACATTGAAATAATAGATATTATAACAGAGAGTTTATTTTTCCCTTGAGCAGCATCATAGCAAAGTTTTGGGAGATATACAAACTTTGCACTCATTAAGATCAATTCGTAAAATGTAAAGTTTATAAAGTTAGTCCGCAACAGTTTTTAGTATAATTACATAACTTTTAAAACATTTCCTTGCATTATTAGCTAAATGCGAAGTTGAACTGACCAGAAGCTTTGACCGCATTAAAATACATAAGTGAAAAAGTAGTATTCTACAGGTGAAAGAATTTTCAAAATCGGTCCAGTGGTTTTAGAGTTTATTCATTATAAACAAAACTACAAATTTACCTCTCTTTATAATATTGCTATAGAATTATAGATATTCACAATGATCTGGGAATTTATCTTGTTAAAGTTCCTATCGACAGACGTGACGCAAAAATGGTACAATAACCATTTTTCATTGAAATTTTTCTACGCATAATACACGAAATACAATACTTATAAAATTTATTATTATTATATATTAAATAATACAGCAAAAATTATAATAATATTGTAATAAGAGTAATATTGCAGTTATGCAGGATTCTTTAGAAATAAGCATCACCTTTGTTTAGAAATAACCAGCACCTACTTATCTGTATCCTTCTTCTTTTCTTTTATTTTTATGTGTGTACATAAATAGTTAAATAAATATATTTTTTTTAATTTGTTAAAATAGCTCAAACAATTATTGAAAAAGGACTTTTAATTTATGATCTTAATTTATTTATTGACTATGTACATATATTAAGTGTTAGTTATAACATAGATGCATCGCCTTGGACGTGTCTGTAAAGATGTTATAATAAACCTTAATAAATAATTACCTTTAGAATAAAAAAACTATGTCACCGAGGATTATTGTATTATTAAAACACTTAAGCACTTGGTTAATCCTTAACTTACTCGTATTTTTTTTTAAATTGGGAAATCATGACAAATCCCGCTCTGCTCTTGGGCGGAGCGAAAGATAGTGTCAGACTTTTACTGACTAAAAACCCACTTCTGTTCCTTCTGTGCCTTCGTCCCGGGGCCCCGGGTTTCACTTTTACACTACCCGTAGCCCCAGTAGGCTTCGACCCTGCTGGGACCCTACGATTTGCTGACATCTCCCTGAGGCGCGCGTGGAACAGTACGCGCTGTCGACGACTCCAATCGGGATCGAAATCCTATTCGTACCTAGATGAAAAATAATATCATAATTGTATACAAAAAATTAATATCGAAAGTCAACATCTCTCTGAATCTTTTAATCCAACATTATTTTATTCAGTATTTTCGTCAGCTGAACTGCAAATGACGTAGGCGTACAGACACGCCCACATTCTTCTTGCGTACCTAAATCCAACTTATCTTATGTTGCCTTTTTCTATTTATCAATGATCGTTATCTTTTATATCAGTATAATGTCTAGAGGACGACGTACAAAATAATAAGTATTATCACAATAAACACTTCTCGCAATTTATTTCAATGAGCTGATAATAAATAGCAACTAGGTTTTTGATGTAGAGTTTAAAAACAAATTACAGTACAGTTGAAAGTAAACAGAATTGCGAAATTTAAACTTTTTCTTACTTTTTTTTAAATTCTTAGTAGGTTTGCGCTTGACCGCCATCTCACCCGATGGAAAGCGACGATGCGGTCGACGATGAAGCGCGCTTACCTAGAAGTAACCTATTCACTCTGGACTTAAAGATTCCCGGGTTGTAGCCATCAGGAAACAGATTCCGGCAAGGAATTCCACTCCTTAGCTGTACGCACAATGAATGTGTTCCCAAAATGTTTTGTGCGTATAGGTGGGATGTCACTTAAACAAAAGTGTTGCAGCTTTAAATAATGTAATACATAAAAATCTCGTATCACAGTGTTATCGAAATGGCTTGACGGATTTTTGTGTTTTTTTTTTCGTTATCTGATTAGGTCTCGGAGTAGGTTATATGCTATTTTTCATCCTACCTTCATCCTCCATTTTTCTTTGATATTATTATTATGATGTGTACAATAAAGTTTTTTTTTTATTTGATTGCTACCTACCAGTGCTTGACTGCGATCCCACCTGATGGTAAGCAGAGATGCAATCATTGATAGTGAGGCGCACTAGTTTATTAAGAGCCTATTCACTCTAGCCTTGAAGACACCTAAATTATAGTTACAAATAAATAATATAATAAATAAACAATAATATTTGGTAGAACAACGTTTGCTGAGTCAGCTAGCTGGTATAATAGAATCACGACAACTTCAATTGTGGAAAAAGGCGACAAATACTCATAGGTGTATAACACAAAGTCAAGAACACAGTGCGCTCAGGATAATAGTGTCACAAAGGTGGTGGTTGCCTTGAGGGATTTGAAGGAAAAAATAACATTGTAGGTGGATTATTTTGCTTGATGTCCTACGAAAGCGATGAACGTGATGCCATGTGAAGCGATTGAATCGTTATATGTATTTTAGTATGTCTACGATTTTCTCAATATCTTTGGTTAGTTTTGATTGTTTGAATGTATATTGTTATGAAAGGGTTTAGGTGGTGAAGATCATCGCAGTTAGACAATGGAACTCTTCAATACATTCTAATAGCAATTGACATGCGACTGATGCGTTTTTATAGATTTGTTAAATCATTAGTCATCATTTCGTAACATAACATCTCGCTGGTACGCTCTAAAGGTATATCCAGATGTGAACAGTTCACCCTTTTACACTGTCATTTGATACCATCATTGATTGAGTTGTTATGGGGATTTTGTCATCCTATGGGTAGCTTATGATACAACTTGCTCGCTTTTTGGTATTAGCAGTGGCGGATTTATCTGCAGGCTGAGTGGGCTTGAGCCTAAGGCGGCAGATTTTTGGGGCGGCAAATTTGGGGACCGAATTTTTTATTTTTTGCTATCTCATAGAAATCAAAAAGATTTTTGCATGACAGTTTTCTGATGTCTCACATATAGAAGTCTGCAACAAATTTTGCTGATGACTTTCCTCTCTCACTTGTCATTGCATATTCCGAGAGTTTATTTTAAAAATTATTTTACGTGTAATTTCAACGCAATTTTCGGATTGTAAAAATATTGTAGGAAATGACAATTGTAGAGGCAAGGGTGGCAAAAACTGTATAGCCTATGCCTTGAAAATTTGTAATTCCGCCACTGGGTTGTTGTTGTTGTTCCAATTGTAGGAAACACAACTATAAAGATAAATAAAAAATACACACCTACATATATAATTTCGCCTTTATAATATTATTAACATATTCGTAGAACAATTTCTATACAAAAAGCCCACCTGAGCGAAGTTAAATTAGAAAAAACTAAGCCATTACTTGACGCATCGCGTAGCATCTCATAGCGCTTCCGCTCTCAAAGGGCGCTGAAATAATCAGCTTTCAGACAACATAATCTGCACCTTAACAAAGGATAGTGTTTTATTTATAAAATGCATCTATTAACTTTACAGAGTACCTTAACAAGTTTACAAACATGTTTTGGCCGGTACACTTTTATTTACCTTTGGTAAATAAAAGTGTATCGGCCGTACTGAAGACGCATTGCTGTGTTAACAATTCTCAAATTGACTTGCATTTGTTTCTCATTAGCTTTTAACCGCGGCTCCACCTATAAAAGCGATCCCCATAAAACATTCAACATTCTGTGTACATGTATGAATATGACTAGATTGCAAGAACAATAACGAAGTAAGAAGAATATGTAATGTTCATATTTATATGGTTGAATCAAGGCTGCGGAATTGTTCTAAAGATTCAAAACTGCCCCGGAATCCAAAAGGCTACTGTAGGAACACGGGCGGTTAAAGTCAGTAAAAATACCTACCACGATCCCCGGTCCTAGTGTGGGTGGGAACACCGGAGTGGTTTTTAGTCAGTAAGAGTCTGACAGACCCCTTCACCTGCCCCAGGCGAAGGACATCCATGAGGATTTGAGAGAGATGAAGGAGAGATGGAACCGGCAACAAGAAAAAAAATGGAAAGATCTGCTACTCCCTTTCGCTTCAACGAATAGGAGTTAAAGTATGAAAATGCCGTTTTTTTAAAACGGGTTGCTTTGAAGTGTTATATCTATTGATCCGCTCTGGATGAATCCAAAGCGGGTCAAGATATTTCATGACTTCTCGTCTATAAAAAACAGGATCGTATGTGGTGCCAACAACCGTTTTTAAGATACTAAAATAAAGATAAAGATAAATATTCTTTTCTATATTTACTTACCGATATTCTAAGGTTATCCTGTGATGTATCGTCAGCGTGGGTTATAGTGACACACACTTTATGTGAACATCGTAAGCTTCGTCTTTCGTTTATCTCTGAAGTACCCCATTTCTTATTCACGTACAACGTCTATTGTTAACTTATTCTGATTTAGCTCTTAGGATTTAGCAGCTTATCGTATATATATAAAATAACAATATACTTGTACCAATAGGATTTTCGTCATCGTAAAGTATCGACAATGCTTAAATGACACCAAAATTTTATTAAATCTCATTTACAAAACCAATAAGGCCCTTGCTTTCATTAAGTGCCATAAAACAGTGACTTTCTGTAGCCTACTCTTCGGTAGCGAATGGGTTAATAGATTTGAAAAAAATCCATATTTATTATTGATTCATAAATATATATTATCAACATAGGATTTTTTCTTAATTAACATGATGTTTTTTCGCTTGTTTTCCCTACTCCTTTGTAATTTAGAAACTGGCTTTGATCTTTAGAAATATGTTCACACAAAAAAAATGCAGGCGGCAGTACGAGTATGTGTGAATTTAACGCCGCCTAAATATTCAAGGGACTACACGCCTTAGTAACCAGGGTACAACGGTGTTCTTATAGTAATTTAACTTCGAGCAGTAAATCAAACATAAAGATCTAATTGTGTCTGTCGTTCACAACGTCACTATAATTGTCTTAAGGCTTATAGTCCCTTGAACATAAAGAACACTTAACCAGTGATCAATTTCAATGATCTGGCCACGACTTACATATATTCTAAAGACTTCTAAGATCTTTACTGTGTCTGTGTGTCGCGAAGATTAACTCAAAAATTGCAGAACGGATTTTGAAGTGGTTTTCACCAATAGACAAAGTGATTCATGAGGAAAGTTTAGGTGTATAATACATGCATATCATTGGTCACTAGTTTAGGACAATCTAAGAGTTTAGTAAAGACAAAATAAATGAAATACATGCCATTGGAAAGGAAGCCTATTTTCTAGGCGGAGGGACAAGGGGGGTGAAATCATTCAATAAACACTTTCGACGAACCAAAAGGGCCTGTTAGAGTGTACTTACTAAAACCCACCGTGTTCCTTCAGTTGCTCCTTGCTTTCCAGGGCAACTGCATTATCCAGAAAAGATAATATATAAAAATATTGCACAACTATCACACAACGCCGTCTAGTCCCAAGCTAGAGCTTGTATTATGAATACTAGACAACTGATAAACATACTTATATGTTTCTAAATACATACATATTATAGATAAATTACACCAAGACTCAGAACAAATGATCGTGCTCATCGCACAAACATTTGTCCTGAGTGGGAATCGAACTCACGACCTCCGGCATAGCAGTCAGGGTCACTAACCACTAGACTAACAGGCCAGTCAAAAGAAATTCAGAATAATAACAAGTCAGATAAGGAAGAGAGTCTAGTAATTGGTCTAGTTTCATATTATTTTAGGCACAATATAATTTCACTGCAAAATAAAAAGGATAGGTGGAGAGGATATTACAGAATTATTAATATAACTATCTCGGACACTTTTTTACTACCTACGTGGGCAATATAATCTGACATTACGCAGTCAAAGTAACCCAATAACGAATATAAACTTTTTGGCGTTAACTGCTATAAAATTCTATTTCATAAGCAATATTTTCCTTTATAACACACTGAGGGAATAAAATGTATTCAGTTTGTGAAATTGAAAGTTTTCTCTCACAAATATATAAGGATACTAGCTGACCCGGCAAACGTTGTTTTGCTATGTATATAATTTATTTTTAATCTAAAATTGAAAAAAAAAATTTAGGGCTGGATTACCCTTAACATTTAGGGGGATAAAAAATAGATGTTGTCCGATTCTCAGACCTACCCAATATGCACACAAAATTTCATGAGAATCGGGAAAGCCGTTTCGGAGGAGTTTAACCACAAACACCGCGACACGAGAATTTTATATATTAGATTTGTGAGAGAAAACTTTCAAGTTCACAAACTGAATATTTATCAGTAGATGATATTTAGCTTAGAGCAGGGATGCTCAGACATTTTTTAGACGTCAAACAATCGGTTGCTATCCTTTTACTACAGAGGACAGATAAATAAACTCTAATCACAAGACCTTCTTCACAAATAGCTATTTTGCGAAGAAGTTTATAAAAAGGTCCATATGATGTATTAACACAAAATTCGCATAAATATTCTTGAACTACAATTTAGGTGTCATCAAAGCTAGAGTGAATAGGCTCTTAATAAACTAGTGCGCCTCACCATTAATGACATCACTGCTTACCATCAGATGGGATCGCAGTGAAGCACTGGCTTATATCAATTTAAAAAAATATATACAAAGATAAACTACGAAAATAAGAATATTTACTTTATGTAAAACGCATTCATTAATAAGCTACCTTTTTATTTTAATGTATCTTCTAAGAATTTTCCGATTCGGAAATCTCTCGCAATCGATTTGTTGGGTTGAGCAACCCTAGCGTAGCAGGTCGAGAGGTAATTCCGAATTGCTGACAGTGATAGCTAGAGACTGTAGATGCGGATAAAGGCTCTCACCTCATTATATCGGACTAATGAACAGCAGTACACACTCTGAATAATTACCGAAATCTCACCAAATGATTTTCAGGCCGGAGGCGTTAAAATAATTTACGCTTTCCTGTGCAAACAACTGGTTTATTTCTAGGAAAAAATGCTTGTTAAAACTAATAGTATTAATGGGTTGTTTTTTTTTTAACGTAAACGAAGAGAATGGAATTACTGATATTTTTAAACATTCATTTATATTTAGCCCCTTCTGTTCTTAATTCAATTTAACCAGAAATGTACATAAAAATTCGGAAATACCTCCAAGAATGAATTCGTTACTTTTCTAAAAGGGATATGTTATTTTTTTCTAGAATTAAACGGTGCTAAAAATTGTCTGTCAATTTTAAATGTCAACTGTTTCATAAGGAAAATATTTTAAATTAGATATTCGATATTTTGAAAGGGAAAATATTCCTTAACAACCCTATTCATAGAAATTACTCAGCGAATTAATGAAATTTATATTTAATAATGAGTTAAGTTTCTATCTATTATATTTATGTATATTATATAATACTATACTAGTTTCGGCCAGCGGTTTCGCCCGCATAAAAAGTAGAAAATATAATATAATCTTTGTCATACAGTAATAAAGTAGCGATCTAGTTGAAAGAATTTTTAAAATTGACCAGTATATTCTGAGTTTATTATATACAAACTAAAATTTTAAAAAAAACACAACTCTCTTCTTTGTAATGTTATTATAAATATTATATAGATTGCTACATAAACACATTGTCGTATTGTAACTAAAGTCGCTTTTAAAGTACTCAATATACCTATGTCTTCGTAATAACATCGTTAAAAGGGTCTGCGGGAAATTGATTTACCTAAGTGCCGATTTCTTTCAATAAGTCAAGAGATATTTAAGCTTGATAGAATGGAGCTTTTGGGCCTCGCCGCATAAAGTACTCGTTACACATTAGAAAATTATTCTCAGAAAGAAAGGGGCACCATGAATCAAGAATAAATTGGATTCAATATTTTCTTTTTTTAGAGAATAAGTATGTGTTACTTTCTGTGCATCAATCTACCATGTTTTTTTTTCTAACTGAGTTGGGGTCAGCCATCAGTAAAATCGGATGCAACGGGACATCAACGTTTTATGTGAAGTGTCTACCTTTTTTACCACAATCCATTAATCGGCTGAAAGTTGGTATGCATTTAAGTGGAAGTCGCGGAAATATTTACTACACTAATAGCAGAATCGTCTCAAAACCTTATTTCTCTTACTTTATATTAATATATATACATGCTTACCATCAGGTGGGATCGCAGCCAAGCACTAGTTTTTATCGAAATAAAAAATATGTGTTTTTTTAATTATTACAATGAATATTTAAATGACTTTTTGTTTATAGATTGAATATCAATTTACCATAGAGAATTATCATTTTACAATTAAATGAAATGTCAAAAATCATTCATTAACCCGCCCCTGAACGTTCCCGGTGCAATTCGGATTTCCGCAACCTTTATCAAGTCATCGGTCCACCTTGTGGGAGGCCTGCGTCTTCCGGTACGCGGTCGCCACTCCAGAACTTTTCGGCCCCAACGGCCATCCGTTCCGCGAGCAATGTGCCGTGCCCATTGCTCACTTAAGTTTGACGATTCTTCGTGCTCAGTTGGCAACCTTGGTTCTCCTACATATATCTTTATTACTGATTCGACCACGCAAGGAAACTCCGGCCAAGACCTTTCCATTGCCATTTGGGTGACTTTAAGCCTTCTGATGAGGCCCATTGTGAGCGACCACGTTTCGGAACCATATATCATCACTGGCAATATGTACTGATCATAGACTTTCGTTTTGAGACACTGTGGTATGTTGGACGGAGAAGATACCGCGCAGCTAACTGTGTAACTATATGAAAAGCAGCAATTCATCCTTAACTTCGGAAAAAGGAGCAAAATGCAGTTGGCGAACATTTAATTGCATCATTTAACAGCGTCATTTGCTGAAAAGGTAATGGCTTGAGTGCATTTTGAAAATAAATGGATTCACCATTTTATGGAGTGTTAAACTTTGCACTCTTAATCTGAGCTACGTACTTTAATTACAGGATTTCTGGTCCGCTACATTTCAATTACTTGACTCACTTATATTATAAACTTTATCCAGCGACTTCTATGTGTTGGCCCAAAAGAAAATTATCTCACGGAAACTTACTACTGGGATAGTATCCACACAACATTGCAGCTTTGGTAGGACTCCTTTAAGATGGACCGATGACCTGGTAAAAGTTGGAGGTTGCTGTGGCAACCCTTATAGGAGAAAAATGGAACCCTTATAGGATAACTTTGTTGCCTGTTTGTCTGTCAAGACCCTTTCTCTCGGGAACGCGTGGAAGTATCGAGTTGCAATCAATTATGAATTATCGGGAATCGAACTGTTTTCATAGGTGTTAAGTTTGTACGGAACACTCAATGCGCGAATCCGACTCGCACTTGCCCAGTTTTTTTATATCTTACCTTTAAAATAAAAACTGGCCTGTTGAATAAAGTTACTTTTTATTTCGTTATCGGTAACAAAGTATCTTGGAATCATTTCAGCTATCTGATGCTGAGTCAGTCAGTTGAAAGACGCTATTTTCTCTCGGGACACATCTATTTTGGTTGAGGAAAACATGTAAAGCCCTCCTAATTTTAACCATGACCATTATATAAATTATGGTTAAACGTGGATCCAAACTTTTGCGAAAAACAAAACATAAATTTTTATTGATTACTAGCTGCTGCCAGCGGCTTCGCCCGCGTGATATTAGACTTATAACCTAGGATTATAAAAAATAGCCTACAACATAGTCTTAGAGCTACCAAATATACACATAAAAATTCATAAAAATCGGTCGAGCCGTTTCGGAGGAGTTTGATAACAAACACTGTGACACGAGATTATTTTATGTTAAATTTTAATTTTTTCGAAAAAACAAATGATGTTTTTTTCTCGGCTATAGCAAATAAGAATAAAACTAGGACTAAAGGGCTTATTATAATAGTAATATAAGTTTGGAATTTTGGTAAAAAAATTTACTTATTAGCTGAATAGGACCTCGTGTTCAGCTATTAAGTAAAGACGTCCAAGTTTCTGATTCATTTAACTCTAGAATATTTTAATAAGCCTTTTACTCATAATTCTTTTTTTAAATCAGTCTTAATTTCCTCTTTGAACTTTAATTCCGCTAACTCATAATGTACTTATTAGCTGAATAGGACCTTCTATTCAGCTAATAAGTTAAGACATCCAAATTTCTGATTCATTTAACTCTAGAATATTTTAATAAGCCTTTTACCCATAATTCTTTTTTTTTAAGTCTTAATTTCCTCTTTGAAATTTAATTCCGCTAACTCTCAATGTACTTAATAGCTAAATAGGACCTCCAATTCAGCTAATAAGTTAAGACGTCCAAGTTTCTGATTCATTTAACTCTAGAATATTTTAATAAGCCTTTTACTCATAATAATTTTTTTAATTAGTCTTAATTTCCTCTTTGAACTTTAATTCCGCTAACTCTTCTACAAAAATAATGGAATAAGGCACACCTTTATACACCCCGATTAGAAAATTAAGTTATACTTAATGAAAATTCAAGCATTGAAATTAACTTAGGTAGTGTTTTTTTAGAGTTCCGTACCTCAAAAGGAAAAACAGAACCCTTGTAGTATCTATATAAATAGTCTTGTATATATATAGTCAAGACCTCTTCTTGGGACCGTGTGGAGGTATCGAATTGAAATGCCCCGACTTTCGAGTTGTAGGTCGCGGGTTCAAACCCAGCCAGGCGCATTAATTTGTGTAGTTTATTTCATCACCACTGCTCAACACGGTAAAGGAAAACATCGTGAGGAAACCGGCATGTCCTAGAACCAAAAATTCGAAGACATGTGACAACCACCAACCCGCACGGCCCATTCCCTCTCCTAGAGAGGAGGCCTGAGTCCCAGCAGTGGGAACATTATAAGGCCGACTATATGCTTCGGTTTTAGGAGTAAATTTAAATTTTTAATTTTCCTTCAAGTCAGGTGCAGGAACCTCCCGAACTTACCATATCCGATCGACCGGACCTGCGAAATGCGAAAGGTGAGGACGCCGTGACGTCTCTCTAGCCACTACTCAAAGAGGAAACTTACAGCTGATTATTGCGTGAACAATTTAAATAAAAAAAACAGTTGAAATCAAGACCTGTACCATGACGTTTAAAGTAAGATTGTTTCATTCTCATTTCCAGAGTGGGTAAGAGATAACGCTAGACAACCTGTATAGCTCTGTCTCTTACCCACAGTGAAATAAGAATGAAACAATCTTACTTTGAACGTCATGGTAACTCCGCAAATATGTAACCGCTTCTGAACGTACTACATTTAGAATGTGCATTTAATATGTTACATGCTGCATACTTCTTTCAATTTTAGAAGCCTTTGTTTCTCTGTTCTCGATCCCCACTCACACAAAATAAACAAGATCTAAGCGGTAGTGCGGTGACAAAGCGTTATTTGAACTAGAGGTGCTCTGTGATCCACTAATACCTGTTGCGGAAGGAACAATGTATCGATTTTACTATAAATAGTATTGTGGGAACTAAACAGCTGTTTAATACCGCTTAATTTGGTACTACTATGCTCAATTATGTTGATTTATTTAAGGCTGCTTCGATACTGGACTTACATAATTGTAGAATATTACGAGGATACAAATGATTAGGCCTGATTGTAATAGCTTTGTACTTAGTAGATAGAAACCTTTGTGAATGAAGACTTACGTTAGTTTATTATTAAGCTGAACAAGATCGTAATCGGACATACTCACATACTCATTAACTTGCAAACTGGCAAAATATTAGTAAAAATTTAGGCGGACGTATTTTTTATACAAACAAATGAAACACTTCTTTTCCTTTTTTTCTTTTCTTTTTTTTCCTTCCATTTTTAATGATGTTCTTTGTAATTTAATAATTACAAAGAATCCTTTTAATTACGCCTCTATCACATACACATATATTTCGATGACGGCATCCGATGAGGTTAAAGTTATTACCGGAAGAGTTTTAGTTCATATTTTTTAGACCCCTTCTGGGTAGATGTCAATTATGACAAGGGCGCTATGCTGTGGCTTTTTCCACAGTGGGGTTTAAACATGACAGCGTTAGCTAATGAGCGCATATTGACGCATAATAATTCTATAGAAACAATATGAAAGTAGTATATCGTTTGTCATGAGTTAAGCCCGGTCTCAAGAGACCGGCGTCATTATGTAAATTCATTCCCACTATAGGTAGGGACATCTTGGTTAGATATAGGCAGGTTATACTTAAACCTTAAAAAGCATTTTTTTTTGGAATAGAAGTGCTTTGCAATCCTCAGTATTTCTATTCGTAGGGGCGTAGCTCATGTGGCGACTAAGGTTACATATTCATTAACTTACAAACTGGCAAGGTAATGTTACTTTTCAAGTTTATGGTTAAAAAAAGCATAGGATTCATATTTAGATGAAAGATTGTTTCTAGATGTCAAATAAATAAAAATATAGACGGGCGCCATTTTTATACAAAAATATGATACGAAGTGCTTCGTACAATATAAACATAATTTAATAATTACAAAGAAGCCTTTTAATTACGCTTTGCTTTTCCATCACAGCATTCTCTCATATAAATATTTTTATCAACGTAACATTAATCAGTACGACGGATGTCTGAATTCATTCAAGTGGAATCTTTTGGAAGATGCTCCAATAGTTAAGAACACATTCACCTACGTCAATAAAAGTGCTTTATGTTAAAATACCATATGTAATATTAGTTGCTGCCAGCGGCTTCGCCCGCATAAAAGAAGAAAATAATCCCGGGATAAAAATATTCTATGTACTTATAAAGCACAAAAGTGTATATATATATAAGGTCTAACCGTGTGCTAAACATTCGAATCCGTTCAGCCGTTCGGGCGTGAAGAAGTAACAGACATACACACACTGACCAACTTTCGCCTTTATAATATTAATGTTATTAGAGTGATAATCGATCACTTGAAAAGATTGTCTTCGGTAGTGTAAAAAAAAAAGTAAAATAACTAAAACCCGGCTACAACAAAAAAAAAACGACACTGAAAAATTATGTACGTTATAGGTACCAACCGAAACACTTTAAGAACGTGTGACTACGGCTTGTCTTTCTGTTCTGTTCTTGTTTTTCCAGTTTTTCTTTGTTTATTTCAGCACCCTGAAAATCTTGTTTCATACTTTTTCAGCTTCGTTTTTCTTTTGTCGTAGTCGAGTTTTAGTTTTTTACTTTCTTTTTTATTTTAACATTTTTTTTGACGAAACATTATGCCGTATTGCCAAGTCTCCGTCCATAAATAGGTTCAGAAAACGGTTCGGTACTCGCACCACAAAGAAACGACGACTATATCCTTCAAATTAATATACATATGTACTTCTCTACCTATCAATAGCAAAGTTCCAATAACTAAAGGAATAACACAAACTTGTAGCATGTAAGCAAATATGAATTCTTGTGTGAGAATTCTATTCTAGAGTTAAGACTGATTGGATTTATAGACGGCGTACGTATTATGTAACCTAATTCATACAGCAAAAGAGCCTCTCTGGACTGGAATTTTATAAGTATAGTGTGTGTCAACATACACTTGTACCTACTTCAAGTTTCGAAAAGACCTACGAGTATTCAGTAGGAGTACTTGTACGTTAACGTTATCCGGTAGTATGTTAAAACTGATTAAAAAACCTAGTGTGTTTATAAATGCATACAAGCAGATAATTTTAAGGGTTAAATAACTATTTTAGAAAATAATAAAAGTTTAAAAAATAGTAAAAGAAACACAGCGTTAGAAAATAATAAAAGAAACACACACGTGTGTGTGTGAAAACTGTGTGTACACATACACACGTGCTTTTTTTTTTTTTAATCTACATTTTTAGTTGGAGTTTTTATCCCTATGGATACACGTGCTTTAAGCTTGAAAAGATTGTGAGTATTTTCAGTACCAGGCATATTACAAAAAGAGTTTCAAGAAACTAAATACTCCTTGAATAATAATCCGTTTTTAATTTATTACCAAGAGAAGTTAATAGGGCCACAGCCGTTGAAAACTTAATTAGACCAATTAATTATGGCCGACCGGCCATTTTCACCTCTACAAGACTGAACCAGATATTTGACTTGCTAGAGTAAACCTGGATAGCTGGTACGAGCTATTAATTTCCATCCACTAAACCCTTTGTTACTTTGGATTCGTGACGTTACAATTTCTCGTAATTACTGTAATCGTACTAAAACAATGATCATAGTCATCAAAGACCCATTTCAGAAGAGGAAACTTTGTTAATTAAAAGCTTTTATTAATGATCTATTGTGTTCTCGTCTGCGCTAAAGTCATCCTAAAGAAATGCGCCTTAACTTTTTCTGTGCCATTGTTGGGAACAACTTGTCTGTCTCAGCCGTTCTATTCCTGAAGCAACCACCGATTCTTTATAAGTTACTTATCTCAACTCTTATTTATAGACTTCCGAAGTATAAGCGAGCTCTGACAGTAGGCATTTACTTGACGTGAATTCAGCAGAGTCTCAGAGATCTAATCTCCCTTGTGGATACGGAATATCAAATCAATTTCGTCTCCCTATTTTGGTCTCGCTATTTTGGTGAAACAACAATACCTACTTAGCATTGTTTTTTTTTGTGTTCGTGTTAGGTATTGTTAGTTTAATTGAATAATTCATTAAGTTTTAATGTAGCAGTGACTTATTGTGATAGACCACTTTACAGCACGTAAAGTCGGAATTATGTTTTTTTATTAAATTATTTTATTATTCCAACTAACTTAATTATCATAATGATTAGTACCTATCTAAAGGCTATGCTTAGTACTAACATTAATTAAATTACTCGTATATATTTAACAAAGATAAAAATTTGAGAAATTGCAAATTTTCTCGCATATAATTAAAGGTTTTTCATTTTTTACTATTAAAAGGCTGACATTTGACGTCTATCGCACCTATTAGTAAACGATTATGTGATCGACAAGCTTACCTAAAAGTAACCTATTCACTCTTACTTAAAGACCCCTAAGGTGTAACTATCAAGAAACATAAGGCAGGGAATTCCACTCCTTAGTTGTACGCAAGATGAAAGTGTTCCCAAAACGTTTTGTAGGTAAGGGTGAGATGTCCATTAAGTTAATTGTTGTTATTTAGCTTTACCGAGTTTTTCTATTTTTTATATCACTGAAAACAAAGATTCCACATGTATAAGACGAATTGTCTATATCAATCTGTTTCACTTTCCAAGCGGGAGTGATGTCTTATCCCGGGGGACAAAACAACTTTGAGAACTGTACGTGATATAGTTTTACCAAAAAAATTACATAAAATAATGTGTGCCTGTGTATAAAAAATCAGCTGCTTGCAGTAGATAGAAAGAAAGAAAGAAAGAAAAAAAGTTTATTCGTACCTCACACATACAGTAGAATTAATTAAGAATGAAAAAAAACTTTAAAATCTGTGCAAGGCCTAAAAGACGCCTAACTCTGCATATATGCTGCTATATTTAGATGATATCATCACATAACCCTTGCTATGAATAAAATGATAACCATACCAATTCTTCTTTTTAGAAAACGGCCACAAAGGAATTTGCATGAAAAAATTGTTAACCAGTTTATCAATATGTCGGCTCATGATGCCGATCACCATCGAAGTTCTGTCCAGGGACTCAATTTCGTGAGCGATGACAGGGCATCTAGCAATAAACACAGTATTCCAGATCACACAACTGATTTATTATGATGCAAGCTTTATTTATTCACTTTACGCAAACGAGCTGTGAGTCCCTAAGATTAGACGTTATTCGCACGGCTGCTGACAGAGGAAAGAGCACTGCACCTCTGCGGTCGGTACCTTAATCTGCTTCGTGCGTGCAAACGTCAGCCCGAATTCTGTCAAAGTGACATTTCACTTTTCATCTAGCTCATTCATTCGTTCTTTTTTTTTTTTTTAATTGATATAAACCGGTGCTTGACTGCGATCCCACCTGATGGTAAGCGGAGATGCAATCATTGATGGTCAGGCGCACTAGTTTATTAAGAGCCTATTCACTCTAGCCTTGAAGACACCTATATTATAGTTGGACGGAAAGACCGCAGCAGGCAGATTGTTCCAGTCCTTCGATGTACGCGGTATAAACGACGAAGCGAAACGCTTAGTCCGGACCGTTGAAGTTTCAACAACGGAAGCTTAAGCTTCCGAACTATTACTTCAAATACTGACAAATAAATATACAAAAATAGAATACTATTATTGTGAAAACAATATTGATGCCTATGTTGGTAGGAAAAGCAAACCAGATATATCAATTTGAAATAAATAGGTATATCTGTTTTTCTTGCCATGATGCCGCGTTCTATGGCAGCCATATGGGTGTCACGACCTTTGACGTCAAAGAACGTGTCGGTCTTTCATAATAGCTCCTTTGAAGCTTTATAACTTCATTGTTGATGAAGATATTTTTTTTCATATTCATTACCAAAGCTTTAGTTAGGCTTAAGTAAAATAACAAAAATTAATTTGATTTTGAATAAAAGTTGTTCCCAATGACACACGGTAGCCTCAGACGTTTCATAAGTTGTTTTGAGGTTTTTTTTTTGGGTGGGAAAATCATCTTATAACAAATCCGGCTCTTGGGCGGAGCGAAAGATAGTGTCAGACTTTTACTGACTAAAAACCCACTCCTGTTCCTTCTTTGCCTTCGTCCCAGGGTTGAGGTGAGAAATCACAAAATAACCTTTGGCTTTGAGTAGAGCTAGACAGTGTCAGACTTTAACAGCCTAAAACCCAAATGTGTTCGTTCAGTTGCCTTTTGCGTCCCAGGGCCGTGGTAACTCTCGGACAACCCCGCAGCTTTGTAAGTGCCCATGTAAATATAAATGAAAAAGGAAGGTCCGGACTACGCGTTTCGCTTCGTCTTTTATACGGCGTACATCAAAGGACTGGAACAATTTGCCTGCTGCGGTCTTCCCGTCCAACTATAATTTACGTGTCTTCAAGGCTAGAGTGAATAGGCTCTTAATAAACTAGTGCGCCTCACCATCAATGATTGCATCTCTGCTTACCAACTGGTGGGATTGCAGTCAAGCACCGGTTAATAACAATTTTAAAAAAAATTACTTGCGAATAAAAGTTGTTCACCTCAGTTTCGATTAGTTATTGATTCGCATCTTTTATGTATGCCATTAATATCCTTCACGATGTGGTTTTTGAATACTTACTAGATAGTTAGGTGGGCAGGGTGAACATTGGTGGCCCAGTAGGTATTAACAGCCCCGACTTACAAGTTGTATGTCGCGGATTCGAACCCAGCCAGGCGTATTAATTTGTGTAATTTATTTCATCACCACTACTATTAAAATGGTGAAGGAAAACATCATGAGGAAACCAGCATGTCCTAGAACCAAAAATTTGATGACATATGACATCCACAATTCCCACTAGTCCCGCTCAGTGGATTAAGGCCCATTCCCTCTCCTGGAGGGGGGACCTAAGTTCCAACAGTGGGAATATTTTAAGGCTGAATATGCTAGGCTATATGTTAGGTAGATAGGGGTGTATAACTATATAACTGCTTATATAATACCACAAGAACGTGGTTAAGAAAATATTCTCGCTGTTAGTTTTACAAATAAAATAAAAACACATACGTGGTTCTCTTATTTTTATTTAAACTGAGGCCCAGGTGTCTGTAATTGGTCTTTGCAAGCAATTAGTATGATAAACTGCAAAGTACCTAAGTTTGTACATTAGCATCTGGAATCCCCGTAATAAATATTTCAAATATTCTGGCATTTTACATCTTAATAATGCTTACTTAGACAACTGTTTGTAAGTAAGAAGCTTATAATAATTGACTGCACTGGTACATTAAATTATTATAAAATAGAAAGCAATTTATATTTGTGGTCTTACAGTAAGTTTAATTGTTTAGCATAATCAGCCTTATAATGTTCCCACTGTTGGGTCTCAGGCCTCCTCTCTAGGAGAGGCTGAGACTGGGCTGTAATCCACCACGCGGGCCCCATGCGGATTGGCGGATGTCACATGTCTTCGATTTTTTGGTTCTAGGACATGCCGGTTTCTTTCACGATGATTTCCTTCACCGTTTTGAGCAGAGGTGATGAAATAAATTACGCAAAGTAATGCGCCTGGCTGGGTTTGAACCCGCGGCCAACAACTCGTAAGTCAGGGCCGTTACCACTCAACCACCACTGCTTAGTTAACTACTTCACAGCTTAATTGTTTACTAACTTGATAATTGACAAAAGAATTAGTACTACCATTCAACGTGGCAATTCTGGTAGGTTTCTGGACACCTTTGCGGATGACAATGATCTCTATAGAGGAGTACTTCGACGCCGGAGTGTATTTCATATATGTCACTGGAAAATTGCAGACTCAGTATGATTGCAATTAATCTTTATTAGATCGTAAAGATTCAAAGCATTTTATTTCAAATAAACCATTTACAGGCACTTTTGTGTGTCAGTGAGTAAGTCAATCAGAAAAAATAAAATGATGCTAATTTTACATTCCAAAGCGTAGATCTCTATGTGCTAAAAACTCCATGAACACTCTTTTCAATCATTTAATGTAATACAAATAAAAGCAGTGGTGGCCGAGTGGTAACGGCCCCGACTTACGAGTTGTAGGTCGCGGGTTCAAACCTAGCCAGGCGCGCATTACTTTGTGTGATTTATTTCATTACCACTGCTCTCAAAACGGTGAAGGAAAACATCGTGAGGAAACCGGCATGTCTTAGAACCAAAAAAAAATTCGAAGACATGTGACATCCACCAACCCGCACTGGGCCCGCGTGGTGGATTATGGCCCGTTCCCTCTCCTAGAGAGGAGGCCTGAATCCCGACAGTGGGAACATTAAAAGGCTGATTATGCTATGCTTATGCTAATGTAATACAAATATCTCGGTTACATGTTTCTTGTCGCTACTATCATGTGAGAAAATTGTAATTAAAGTAAAAATAAAAACTTAACATAGATATTAAAATAGCAACTGGCAGCTAAAAGATGATAATTATAATTTCTCGATGTACATGTTATGAAAAAAATGGTTCTGTATACTATAAATTACATCAAAATTAATAAATTTCCATCATACTTCATAAAAAATAGTTTTAATTTTTTTCCGATAGTAGAAAAAAAAAACTGGGCAAATGCGAGTCGGACCCGCGCACTGAGGGTTCCATACAAACTAGAAAGGTAAATTGCGGTTTACGATTTATGACCTTTTAAAAAAAACTACTTACTAGATCTCGTCCAAACCAATTTTCGGTGGAAGTTTGCATGGTAATGTACATCAAATATTTTCTTTAGTTTTATCATTCTTTTATTTTAGAAGTTACGGGGGGGACACATTTTACCACTTTGAAAGTGACTTTCGCGCAAAATGTTCTGTTTAGAAAAAAAATGATATTAGAAACCTCAATATCATTTTTGAAGACCTATCACCCACCTGGATTATAGGGATAGATACCCCACACGTATGGGTTTGATGAAAAAAAAATTGAGTTTCACTTCTAAGTATGGGGAACCCCCAAAATTCATTGTTTTTTTCTATTTTTATGTGAAAATCTTAATACGGTTCACAGAATACATCAATTTACCAATTTTCAATAGCATAGTTCTTATCGTTCTGGAAAAAATTGGCTGTGACATACGGACGGACAGACAGACATGACGAATCCATAAGGGTTTCGTTTATAACATTTGGCGATGGAACCCTAATTATCCCAAGGCTACTCTGGATATTCTGATGGATACTCTGGGATAAAATGTCCTTTGTGTTAGGACCCATGTCCTAACACAAAGGACATTTTATCCCAGAGTATACCATTCTCCTCGTGTACCGTGTAGGAGACCATTCTCCTCGTGTACCAAGTTTCATTGAAATCAATGCATCCGTTTGAGCAATAAGAAATAACAAATATACACACACAAACTATCGCCTTTGTAAAACTATGTGATGTAAAGGATGTAATAGTGCAGGTGGCATTCAAACTTCAAGTGATGAGCAATAAATTTCTCTCAGACTATACATGTCTGGTTCAACAATAGTCCTGTTGACTATCAAGCCAACACAATACCGCTTTACGAGATTCCTTGTTTCCTTAGAACAGTGCACATGATTGAATCTAAACCTATGTATTTACTTCGTGGTCTGAACTAAGCTCTGAATTTCAATTGCTCGTCACGTTTCGCTCCACTGAACATTAGCTCTGTGAACTACGGTAGGCTAGTAATGCTTTTAGCAGCAGCAGTGCACGCGTTGAAGCTTTGATTTAACCGTACAATAATAATTAACTTTATTCTACCACTGGCGGATTACCCATGTAGCAAGAGTAGCAAATGCTACAGCCTCCGCGCATTTGGGGGTTCTACGAGTTCAGGGATCCCATACTTGAACGTAAACAAAACTAGAAGAGTAACTATACCTAAGGCCAAGAGCCAAGGGCCAAGAGTCTGATTCTGAAAGGAAGACTCGGCCCCGGTACGAAAGGCAACGAGGGAACAGGAGTGGGTTTTTAGTCAGTAAAAGTCTGACACTATCTCCCGCCCCGCCCAAGAGCGGGGGATGTCATAAGATGATTTTCCCACCGGAAAAAAAAAAACAGGCCCCGCGCATTTGGGGGCCCCACGAGTTCA
Organism: Mythimna vitellina; assembly: GCA_949316375.1. NCBI lineage: Eukaryota > Metazoa > Arthropoda > Insecta > Lepidoptera > Noctuidae > Mythimna > Mythimna vitellina. Next base: position 15,907,666 of record OX438688.1, read on the forward strand.
GGGATCCCATACTTGAACGTAAACAAAACTAGAAAAGTAACTATACCTACTACATGATATCTCAATACAGCTAATTTGTTTGAATGTGATAGTCAATTTACTAATTATTTGTTTAAACGTTTGTTTGATTTACTTCAGACTTTCCTCCTTGTAAATGTCTACACAATAGAAGATCTCATAGAATTCCTCCATCATAATTTTCACGTAACCGATCTTAAAATTCACAAAATATGTAGTTCGATTAGTACACCTAAAGCCTTATTCAATCTTATTCTTAGTTGGGTTTTAAGAATAAGTTTGACGGAGGCTACACGTTAAATTTAACGAGCTGAAGCAGATATAGGAGACTCACAAATAGCTAACGTATTTATGATAATAACTTAAAATATATTACTTAAATGCATCTTAATACGTAACCAAATTGCAAATTAAACTACACAAACATAAAATAAACTGATGTTTAAAATGTTACAGGACGCAGTATTTTCTTCCTCCTGTAAAATTTCCACTTTTGTGATTATTTATATTTTCACTCTAAAGTGACCATGCATTTTCTTGTTCTTATTTTTATATTTTGGTCTAAGTTACCACGTTTTTGAGTATAGTATTTTCTTTTCTTGTTGTACCCAATAAATGAGTTATCTATCAATTTATTAGTATTAATAATCTTCGATGCCATTTTAATGTCTCTGAAATATCACACGAATTAAAGTACATTTAAGAAAATACAGACTGCCCTTTAGTGGCTTTTACAGACTTCCAGCGTATTACAATTTGAGTAAAAAAAAACGATGAAAAGTTCTTAAACATTATTCTAAAGTAATAATACTGTTTTTCTTTCTAAAAAAAATATACATAGGTATATCCGTACATATAACACTATAATACAATACATAACATAAACATGTACGTAGTTATTCTCCTAGTGATGAAGTAAAATATAGTCGTAGTACTATGATGATAAATAATTATGATTATTACGCCTTACGCATTACGCATTATTTTGGTAACCTCACTCTCGGACTCCACGAGACAGGCTCGACCTAGTGTGGAGTTCAACAGTAATTTCTGTTTCCTTTATGAATTTTTAATATATTATGTATTTGTGAATTTAGGCATAAGTAGTATGTAAAGGAAATGTAAAGCTCGTGTTTTCTGGCAAATAAATCATATATTATTATATTATTATTATTAGGTTACTTACCTAAATAAAAAAGGCTTTAACTTTTTATACTTATAGCTCTTTTTTTGTGACAGAAACCAACAAAATCTCATTTCAGTGATAAAATCTTTGATATGACGTCTCTCACTGGGTCAGGCTGCTTTGTCCGGATACTTCGCCGAAATCAAACAAAGGTCTGCAAAGTAAATTCTATTTCACATTTCACCGTTGACGAATGTTTGGTCAAATTGTACGTTTCAGTATTTCACGTTCCATTATGTTGCCGAAGCTTTGCAGCAGTATTTTAATTATTTTATAGATATTTCAGTTTTACAGGATATTGGTCCATTGTTTTATTTAAGCATTATTCAGTATTAAAATTTCGCTCTCATAAAATTCCAGCTACCATTCAATTTTACAATTTTATTCTCATAAAACCTATCGTTAAATCTTGGTTAATAGCTCTACTATGCATTTATCTATATGTCCTTTATAGTAAAAGTTGTTAGTTGAAGGTATTATATTTTACAATGAAAACTCAAAGAAATTAATCGCGAATCTGACATTCAAATGCCTCATTCACAGCACACACGATTATTTATCTACCAGTATATGACAGACTGACTTAATCTATCTTTAATTTCGACCTTAGTTAACTTACAATTTGCTCAGAATTCTTATCAAATTGTAATATAAATATCACTATTTTTTACTAATTAAAAACCTTTTAATTTTAATCGTAGTTTTAAAGTATTATCCTGTTTCTTAATTCAAAACTAACTTCTAAACTCAATTAATTAATCTCGTAACCTTTCAAGGAGTTTGCCCACAGCAGTTATTTTATTATATTCTTTATTATAATCCTCAGAAAAGCACAGGACAAAAAATTATAAAAACAAATGTACAAAAAAAACTGCCCGTTTTATCGTACAGACAATTTCTGGATGGACTGAATGAAAAGAGATCAATAATAATAATTGGACATAATAATACTAAATATAATAATAATACATACAATATTTATTACATAGCCTTCGTCTTTGTAGGGAAAAAGTTTCTTAGACGATACAGACATCCCTCTTGACTCTTTGACAGATAGCTGAACACCTGAAATTGCCGGGCAACCGTCGAGTCAAGATGCAAACCGAGATCTTTTTCGCTAGAACCGATGGGGATGACGGCACCATAAATTTTTTTAAAAAGATATCCGGCTACCACTTTTTCCATCATGTGCAAACTTCCCATAACGCTTCACGGACACCCCAAATCTATTAGACCAATCATTGTTGTTGGTGTAATTGGCAAACTCCTTTATTATCAAAAGTTTTATGTTATGTTATGGTTGTTTATAAAGCTATATGAGAATATTTTTAAGTTATTTATAATATTAAAATGTTTGCAATTATGAAAACCTTTATTAATAAATGTGAGTAAATAAGTGTAACGAAAACAATGAATTTCACTCTCCAATTTTCAGTGCAACTGATAAGAAATCGGGAAATCATTTGGCAGCATAGTATTAACTAAATGAACAACATACATAAACTCCATTTCCATCATATACGTCCCTATTTATCCCAGCAGGTATGAGCTTAAATTACATGTATGTATAATAATAGTTGTACATAGCTAATGACTGTTAGGTCATTCGATGTTGTCGCTTCGATTACAGCTCGTGGGCGGCGCTAGGCGAAATTAATTTGCAGTCCCTTTATCCTATGTGGTGCTGTTCTGATGAAATCGCTCGTTCGAGCGTTTGTTTGTTAGCTCTTATCGAGAATCGGCTTAAATGCAGTAAGGCGATGTTTCGGGTCAAGAGTATTCCAGGAACCATTGAATGTAATGTGCTTAACTCATAAGCGTAAATATGGTTTTAGTTTAAATTATTTTGTAAGCTTTTAGGTAATACAGCTAGTAAACTCAGTGCTTAGGTACTACTAAGAACAATAATATAGTGTTTATTATTTTAAAAAATGTACTCAATTTTTGAACATCATGATCCCGCTCTAGCGTGGTTCATCAAGAGCCATGTCAGACTTTTACTGACTAAAAGGTTTTAGTCAAATTAAGGTACATAGGTATGTACCTTAATTTGACCTTGCGTTCCAGGTTCTTCCAAACGCAGCAAAATTGTACCCCTGTAAAATTATTTTTTTTTTTTTCATTATTTCAATATAGCAAGCATAATCAGTTGAGACTCAGGGCTCCTCTCCAGGAGAGGGAATGGGCCGTAATCCACCACACGGGCCCAGTGCGGGTTGTTGAATGACACATGTCTTCGAATATTTTGGTTGGTTGTTTTCTTTCTCCGTTTTGAGAGCAGTGGTGATTAAATAAATTACATAAAGTAATGCGCCTGGCTGGGTTTGAACCCGCGACCTACAACTTGTAGTCGGGGCCGTTACCACTCGGCCACCACTGCTCTCTGCTTATTTCAATAATAAATGTTAACTGATGACCTGATGAAGATCGCGAGAATCTTATAGATACGAGACGCACAGGAGAAATCGTTGTGGCTGGCGGCAGTTGAGGGCTTATGTCTTACAGAAGACGTCTTTCAGCTAAAATGATGATGATAAAACAAACACAAGAACATGCAAGCATATATAATTTTAGATAACAAATAAACAGCAGCAGCTGAAACAAATACTGCCTACCGGTAAAATACGTACAGCTATATAAAAAATGTAAGGTAATTAAGCCATAAATTACATTTACACGGTTGGCAGCCCTATTGGTAATCCCAGTAATAATAAAGTCATAACTTATAATCGGAAACGGGTTATTTTGCTTAGCTGTAGGTTTTTTTTTTTTTTTTTTTATTGGGTGGGAAAATCATCCTAATGACATCCCCGCTCTTGGGCGGAGCGCGAGATAGTGTCAGACTCTTACTGACTAAAAACCCACTCCTGTTCCTTCGTTGCCTTCGTCCCAGGGCCCCGGGTTTCGCTTTCACACTACCCGTGGTCCCAGTAGGCTTCGACCCTGCTGGGCCCCTACGATTTGCTGACATCTCCCTGAGGCGCGCGTGGAACAAAACGCGCCGTCGACGACTTGGGCTCGGTCCGGACGGTTACCGGACGGTCAGACGGCGAGCCACCCATTGCTCGCCGTCTACAAGCCCGCGCCTACGGTGGCCGGAAATCGGGATCGGAATCCCGGCGGCGGTTGGAGCGTAAGGACCGTTGCCTCACGCGATCGGCCGCCTCCTTAGCTAGCATTACTGCTTCGCAGAAGGAGGCGACCGCCTGCCACTCCTCCTCGCTCCGGAGCATGGCCTGAACCAAGGCCCGGCGCGAGAGATCGCCGCCGCCGATTGCCCCCACGAGGACACGGCGTTGCTCTGCCCAAGCGGGGCACACCTCCACCGTGTGCTCTACCGTGTCCTCCGGGTGGGCCACACAGTGGCGACACCCGGGCGTCGTTTCCGCACGAATTCGGTGCAGGAACCTCCCGAACTTACCGTGTCCGGTGAGAACCTGCGTCATGCGGAATGTGAGGACGCCGTGAGGTCTTTCCAACCACGCCTCAAAGAGGGGACTTACCGCCATAATTGTGGCGTGCCCAGCACGGGGTTGCGATAGTCGCTGTCGCCATTTCACCATGAGAACTCGCCGGAGCTCTGTCCGCCATGCTGCGACTTGTCGCGGCAGCGGAGTTTCGCCCCGGCGTTGCATCTCCATGCGCCGCTCGTGCATGAGTGCAAGGACTGTTGCCTCCAGATCCCATGGTTGCTGGCCAGCAAGGAGGATCGCCGCTTCGCGGGAAATCGTCCGGTATCCTCGCACCATCCGTATGGCCATGACCCTCTGGCACGCGTTCAGCCGGGCCGCCGGCTGCTTCCGCAGCCCCGGCGCCCACACCGGCGCGCCATAAAGGGCCATGGACCGAACGATCCCCGCGTAGAGCCTCCGGCAGGAGGCGTCTGGACCCCCAAGGTTGGGCAGGAGCCGCCCGAGGGCAGCCCCAGTCCGATTTAGTTTGGGAGCCAGACGTCGGAAGTGCTCGTCGAAATCCCATCGGCTGTCGAGAACGAGTCCCAGGTACTTCATCGTTGACCCGACGCCGATGTGGACTCCTCCCACCGTTAGCTGGGAACCCGGTGGTGGCGCGTTCCGAGGGCCGTGAAAGCACATGGCCTCGGACTTGTGCAATGCCACCTCGAGTCCCAGCTCCTGGATCCTGCCAACGACTGTCGCAACCCCGCGTGTCGCTAGTTCGACCGCCGCCTGGTACGACTCTCCCTGCGCCAGGACCAGCGTGTCGTCCGCGTAGCAGACCACGCTGACCCCGCCAGGGAGGTCGCCGCGCAGCACGTAGTCGTAACCGATGTTCCACAAGGGCGGCCCTAGTACCGATCCCTGCGGAACACCGCACGACATCTCTCGACGTTCCCACTCTCCCTGGTGACCAGGGTAGGTTATGTACCTGTCTGACAGGTACGCCTCGACCACACGACAGAGGTAGTCGGGCATCCGGTGATACCGGAGTGCCCTCCCAATGCTACTCCAAGGCAGGGAGTTGAAGGCGTTGGCGATGTCCAAAGACACCGCCACGACACACCTGCCCTGGGCCACTGCATCCCCCGTCGTGAGAGCTCGCACGCACATGATGGCGTCCACCGTGGAGCGCCTCCTGCGAAAGCCGAACTGGCCGTCCGCCAGATCCGGCCCCACCCGTGTTAGGTGTGCGACGAGGCGGTCTGCAATTACTCTTTCAAAGAGCTTGCCCACCTCGTCGAGCAGCACAATGGGCCGGTACGCGGACGGAGAGTCCGCGGGGCGCCCCGGCTTCGCGATGAGGACCAGTTTCCCCGTCTTCCAGCGAAGTGGAAACTGGCCCCTCTCCAAGCATGCGCTGAAGAGCCCTCTTAGTCGAGGCCCGAGAGCCTCCATGGCCAGGACCCATGCCTTCCCAGGCAAGCCGTCGGGTCCTGGGGCGGTATTTTTGGCTGTAGGTAAATATGTAATGCGACAGAGTTCTGACATTTTTTTTAAATTTAATTTTTCGTTGTTTCATGCATTGGATAACAATTATTAATTGGGTTTAAACAGTTTGTTTGTGATGTTTTGTTTTTGAGGAGCAGTGGTGGCCGAGTGGTAACGGCTCCGACTTACCAGTTGTGGGTTGCGGGTTCAAACCCAGCCAGGCGCATTACTTGGTGTAATTTATTTCACCACCACTGCTCTCAAAACGGTGAAGGAAAACATCGTGAGGAAACCGACATATTCTAGAACCAAAAATTCGAAGACATGTGACATCCACCAACCCGCAATTGGCCTTTGTGGTGGATTACGGCCCATTCCCTCTTCTAGAGAGGAGGCCTGAGACCCAACAGTGGGAACATTATAAGGCCGACTATGCTATGCTATGCTATAAACAAAAAAAAACTCGACATGAAATAAATTGTCGGTCCCTACATTGCATGGAGTAGATAATGCGAACAAAACTGTTACACTGCTAAAGGGCAGTTTTGTTTTTACTTCTTAAAAAGTCATTTTTCAATAAAACGCATCTTTAATTACTTATCGTATAACAATATTATAAACCTACGACAAACAAAATCCAATTCGAAATTCAAGCGGCTTTGCAAAGTTACTGCGGCATTAGATCAATAACGAGCTATGTAAACGATTTCACGCTGATATGAATATTTGTTCAACGTACTGCCGTACGACAGACACGACATATTAGGGCCATTCTACTTTCTGAGAGACAAAACCCTGTCTGTGCATGAATGTATTAATTTTATTTTCCGATTGAAGTCTTTATATTCATTTTTTTTTTAAATGCTTGTAATGAACTTATGATAATATTTATAGAATACTCTTATTATGTTTTTGACTGGCCTGTTGGTCTAGTGGTTAGTGGCCCCGACTGCTATGCCAGAGGTCGTAGGTTCGATTCCCACCCAGGACAAATATTTGTGTGATGAGCACAATCATTTGTTCTGTGGCTTGGTGTAATTTATCTATAAAATGTATGCATTTAGAAATATTTAAGTATGTTTATCAGTTGTCTAGTACTCGTAACACAAGCTCTGCTTAGCTTGGGACTAGACGGCGTTGTGTGATAGTTGTGTGAATGTTTTGTTATGTACACTATTAAAAGTTACAGAAGAGAAAAATGTAGAATTGATTACAAAAGGTGACACAGTTGGTGGCCATTTTGCTAAAAGCGAGCTCAACCTTTGGGTTTAAAAGAGAGAAGGAGAGACAGTACTGTGGGTAGTCTCTGTGTATTATTTACAAACACTACAATAAATGTATACCTAAATATACATTAACACCAATGAAAACAAAGCAGAAACCAAAATATCAATAGAGATTTTTTTTGTGAGGTTGAATCATTAAATGACTTCTCTCGTTCTAAGGTGGATAGGGCGTATCAGACTTTTAATGGCTAAAACCCACTATGCTTCTTCAATTTCCCTTTGCTTTAACTCTTTCAAAGGTACCGGCAGCCCTCAGAAAAGACGTTATTTATTTATAGCAGAGGTTTTTTTTTATTGTTTGGGAAAATCATCTTATGACAAATCTCGCTCTTGGGCGGAGCGGGAGATAGTGTCAGACTTTTACCGACTAAAAACCCACTCGTGTTCCTTCGTTGCCTTCGTCTCAGGGCCCCGGGTTTCGCAGTGATTTTTGCCATAATTTTGTAAGTGAACAAAGATTGAACTCGCCTTGCAGACACGGGTAGGGTTGTATTATCAATAAGTACTCCTTGAGTTATTTATTTTATTAACCTATTGTGTTATAAATTAAAAGCTAATTAATTAATTTCATAAGTAGATATATATTCCGTGCGTGTATGATAATTAAGCAAAGGGTGTATGTAATTAACGATCCTTACATACACTTGCTCCGAAGAAAGTGGCGTTCTATAGTATCTGCCCACCCCCATATAAAATAATTGTGATTTTATGTACAAAGTCAATATGGAAATAACGTTGTTTTTCTTTGGTATTCACAGTCGTTTTTAGTACTTGCAAATTATCTCTCGGAAAGTAGAATAACCCACTACCGAGTTGAATGACCGTCACCGTTTTTAAACTAAGGACGATATCGATTGGTTGTAATAACGGCCAGTACAATGATTAAAATTGTCATAAAATTATAGGTCAGTTTATGAGGTTTTCGAATTGTGAACATAAAAATAGTTCGTACGTAGCTACGTTGTAAATCGTTTTTTTTTTTTAATTTAAATTTAGAACTACTTTTTTGTTTTGATTTAATTTTTTTTGTTACGTTTTTTTGGACATGCTCGTGTGATACCTATATACATACGTACATTTTTATTGAGTCAGAAAATATATGTTTTTCCTTTTATCGCACTAGTTTGTATTGCCAAAAAATATTTTTAGGCTAACAAACCGAGAATTTTTTATTGAAAACTACCCGTTCTGAGGATTTGCAGCTTTCCATTTATAACTGTAGATATGTCTATAAACGTATATAAAACACGAATCGAATAGGTCACGAATGGAGCCTGAATAATAACGTAACGAAAGTGCCATGTTTCGTAAGGGCTTAAAAATGGGCCTTAAAAGGCCCTTGTAATATAATTATGTATTGTAGTACGATGCAGATATAAAATTTGATGTTTCCGAGATTTCTCTACATTTTGGTTTACCAACAAAAAGTTCGAAAATTACTTGAAAACAGGCCACTTACCACTAGTTTTCCAATCTTTACCCAAAACCGCCTTTTCATTCAAAGATATTAAACCATTCCACCGTTATCGAAACGAAAGCACGAATTTGAAAAATCGAATATGAATTTTACGAAATTCAAACTTCAATTTTATTGTAACCGAGCGTTTACGGCAAAGATTTAGTATTATCCGAATCGCTTTGTGGTAGTTTCGCCCGAAGCCATTGGCAGTCGCCTAGTTCCTACGGAAATGGGACGGTAGACGCAATCTCACGCTTTTTAAGACCTACCAGCGTCTTTTTCCTTTTTAAATTGCTCGACTCAACACTACAGGCTCAACGACGACTCTAAACGTACTTACAAACTGATCTTTGAGTCAAAGAGAACGTTTGAATTTTATTTGAAATAAGAACGTTTATTTGATGGGTTGGTAAAGGCTACACAGACGGCAACTGCACTCAGTTTATGAAAAGATTAGCCGCACTCAGAATTTTATCGTAATAATGGTTTCAAAGACGTAATACACAAGTTATGAAAAAAAAAAGTTATGAACTTACTATAGTTATGTCGTTGTAGCTTGGTTTTTTTTCTATTGCTGTATATTGTCCTATTTCCAATATCCGAAAGTCGAACAATTTAACCCGGTCGGTTTCGTTTTTCATTCGTAAAAAATCAGTACAGCTTTATGACATTTTTCTGTTTTACAATAAATAGGGATGTCAATAAGCGTCAGTGATTGGCCCACATAATATCAATCTGGCAATTTTTACCATATTATTTTTTTTGTAAAAACCTCAAAACCTAGGAATTCGCGACCATTTATTAATATCAATTACAGGGTTTAATACTTATAACTTTACTAACTTTTACAGGTTGCTCACTCTTAAAATCTATGATATAAAAATAATTCATAGCTTATAAGCATGCTAGACCATTCAGAGATATTGCAGCTACATATTTATTCATATATTCAGCCTACATACAAACTTACACCTCTTTACAACCTTAGTTCAGAGATTAAGATGAAATGTGATTGAAAACGTGCTCGTGTCTAAATAATAATACCCGTATGGATCGGAATTCGAAGTTAAGCTACGCTTACCAATGTCGGCCCGTGGATGGCAATGATTGGCCATCCGAGTCTCCTGTTTCAGGTTGTCATTTGAACATCTTTGACTGTCATTACAGAGAGACAAATAGGAAAGTCTGAAAAATCAAAGAGGAATTTGAAGTGTCCAAGATTTTTGTTAGTCTGAATTGCATGCATCTTTAGAGCATTCATATTGAATGGAACAAGTTTGTATATATATAACACCAGGATTTGGTGCACATAGGCTTGAGTTTAAGAATAACCTTCTCAGATAACTGAAAACAAACAAGGTATATAAATACCTTTTCTTCGTCGTAATTCTGGAGACTAATAATATAAGTGGATAAGCTGTCTTACAAGCAGATTTCAGACCAAAAGCTAAATTCAGTAAATTTACTTAAGCTTGAGTTTTGCAGTGGTTGACAATTTTGATAGTTTTTGTGCTGGAAGAAGTGCAGACTTCAAACCTAAGATGTTTTTATTTTTGAAAAATTACTTATTTTTTAGTCACGGAATTATCTGTGAATAAAATTCACAGATAATTCCGTGAATAAAAAATCATCAATAGAACCCTATCAGTTCGTCAAACCCTTTTTAATAGCTATTTCATTAAAAAAGCATTCAATTCAAATTCACGGGCTGCCCTAGATCATCTACATAAAGGTGAACGCACATTTATTCGAGCCAAACGCGTCGAACGAATCGAATTTTAGAATTCTTTATTTTCGAGTGCTTACAGATTCGGACGATTCGACGCGGTTACGTGTGCGAGGTTTCATAGGATTTCTTATAAAAAATACTAAAATTCTTTTCTTTCCATTCGTTCGATGCGTTCGGCTTGGATAAGTGTGCGTTTACCTTTAATTTCAAATATTGTTTAGCTAATTTTGGACAGTTTAACAGCAACGTTTCTACCACCACCACACTAGCACCAACCACCACCATTCACCATTTTTAACTTAAAAATTATAAACCAGCGCCAAAAGCATATCTGCAAATGTACGTAAATAATTTCTACAGCGTAGGTATTTTTCAATTTTCCAAGAGTAACAAAAGGGATCTAACTCCTAATTCCCAATTAAGTCATAATTGAGGAGGAAGAATGAAATCCCTTCCATGTAAAGGGTTTCATGTGGTGTAAGGAAGTGCTCGAGCAGTCGGTGTAATTATAAAACACCTACGTATAGAGGCCAGTTGTAAATGCTCATCAATTTATAATTTTTTCATTAAATTGAAAATCGAAACCCGACTGCAGTAAAAAACACGATTTAGATTTAGAGCTCTTGATTTATACAGTTATTAATATTCCTATACACTAAAATAGTTATAATTTAAACTTTTTTTAATATGTATAGCGCATTTTTTTTATATTTATAGAAAATAAAGGCCATTGCGTAAAACTCATTAATTCGAAGCGTCTAGCGCCTCAAAAGTATGGGGTATATAAAATATAATTTTTTTACCTAACCTAACTAATCCAAACGTTTTAAACTTTAAATATGCTTATAACATAGTACTGTCATATATTTTTAATGCGGCCCGGCGAGACCTATACGATTCTATAAAAATATTTGACACAGAGCATTGCGTAAAACTATCTCCAAAAATGACTCTTGTTTCAAATCTGTTGGTGGCTACCGACAGATTTGAAAGTGTCAGGTGTTATTCGAAGCGTCTAGTTGAATAGAGTTTTTTTTTTTATCAACATACCTCAAAAGCATGGGGTTTAGGTTTTATAAAATATTTTTATTTTAACCTAACCTTACCTAATCCAAATGTTATACTGTTGTTATATTTATAGAAAATAAAGGGCATTGCGTAAAACTCATTCATTTGAAGCATCTAGTTGAATAGAGTTTTTTTTTATTATGGTGACATACCTCAAAAGTATGGGTCATAGGTATTATAAAATATTTTTATTTTAACCTAAACTAAGTTGTGCGCACATAATATTCATTGTTGCATGGGGTTACGAAGATACAATGATTTTAATGCATCAACACAAATGCTTCATCATATTATAATAGATGACTAATAATAAATGTCTTTGTATGAAAAAGCAAACGCATTATTTTCTGTTTTTTTTTTTTTAAATTAAATAAGAACCTCAATTATTTTAACACACAATCTGCTGTTTGGATGGGAATGAAGAAACTGACTTATGTCCAATGTCTGTTGAAGGGTGGGGACGGTGGCCATACAAAACTTCTCCCGCTCTTGGGCGGAGCGACATTGACGTCTATGTCTCATACCTGTACTGTGTCATAGTTTTGTTATAATCTACGACATGAACATCCCTCAAACTCGTACTGTACCAACATTACAATATAATAATAATACTTTATTATACACGAAAACTGGTAAAATTGTAGATTAATCTCGATCAGCCTCTAAAATGAAATTTTATAATAATCTGGTTTACCTATAGTTGTTTCATTTTAGCATAGCAATAGCAGTCTTTGATCCGTATATTTTCTTCCATCTTTAATTTCAAAACCCGGAACGGAATCTGTCGTGATCCTCAACATTATTCACAACAGATTGTTTATTTTTATCGGATTTTTACGAAGAGTTATTATTAAAAGGCAATGACCGTAATTAACATACATAACTACTAGATCTCAACAACTATAGAGTCCTACATGACCACTGACAGTACAGTAATTAAGGTCGGTCTAATCGTTATTGTTCATAATTAATTAAAAGGTATCAACGTTGTAACATTACCTAATTTAGTAATAATTTATTAATGCTTACTACATTTCATTGAACTTTAACCTGTTGGTTTAATCTCAAAAACAAAGCGTAAGAAAGAAAGAAAAAAAAGAAATAATTTAGTTGGTACAGCACAAGGCACTAACACAATATTAGGTAAGACGAAACAAAAATAAAGAACAAGCAAAAAAATATAGTTAAATATAATAAGAGAGGTTTTCCTTCATCATGCTGAACTGGACCTATTTTGGCGCAGCCGTGAAGCGCACAATTGTATTTTTTTTTGTTCTTTTTGGTTAGTTTTGTGTTTACATATATTGTTTGTGTGCCTTACGTTGTGACAAAATAAATTAATTTTCTTTATTTCTTTCCTTATATGTGCTAGTCTCCAATAGGGTATTTTTAATAAGTCGAAAATCATCAAGCGGTGTCACGATCCTGCGATACGGAGATAAAAACTATCGCAAATTTTAATCCATCATTTAACATCTCGAGTTCTGGGTGGAGCGATAGGGTATTTTTTCTGTTAGTTGGGAAAATCATCTAATAACAAATCCCGCCCTTGGGCGGAGCGGGAGATAGTGTCAGACTTTTACTGACTAAAAACCCACTCCTGTTCCTTCGTTGCCTTCGTCCCAGGGCCCCGGGTTTCGTTTCACACTACCCGTGGCCCCAGTAGGTTTCGACCCTGCTGGGGCCCTACGGTTTGTTGACATCTCCCTGAGGCGCGCGTGGAACAGTACGCGCCGTCAAAGCGATAGGGTATCAGACTTTTACTGTGTAAATCCACCTGTGTTCCTTTAGTTGTCTTTTGAGTTCCAGAGCCATGGTCACTTTTTCGAATATTCCAGCAGCTCTAACAAGAAAGTCTAAAGTCTTCTTCTACCTGGGACATTTTAAATATTAAATTTTATTAAAAATTTGCCTGGGAAAACAGTTCAGTTCCCGAATTGAGTTACGAAGATTTTTTCCAAATCGCAAAGTTTTTTTTTTGTGATGTAACTACAAATTTACAATTTTTTGATTTTTTCGTGTACTTATGCTATAAGACCTTGCTTCATGCCAAATTTCAGAAATGCGACATAAACGGCCCTATCTTTTTTTTGGTTAACTTAAAAGTTTGATTTTTTCACAGCTTCAAGGGACCGTAGATCTGAGTGTATGGTTAAAATATTAACTGGATAACTCCACGCATTCCCGAGATAAAGGGTCTTGACAGACAGACAAACAGACTGACGAACAACAAAGTGATCCTATAAGGGTTCCGTTTTTTCCTTTTGAGGTACGGAACCCTAAAAACATATAGACTTTCATAATTGTAATGTCCTACTTCATGAAAGCTAACAACGATATGACTTAGTATGTTGGAATCTAATATAAAATTAAGAATCAGAATTAAATGTTAGCTTCGATGGGGTACATCAAGGTTGAATAAATAGGTTACCACCCCATTAATTCAATGTAGACAAGACTTTAGTTAGAACCAAATATAATATTCATGGTCCAACCTTTTCAGTAATTTATTACTTTAGTGTAGCTGTTTGGATATTACTAATACCTACGTTTAAGTCAACCATTTTGAATATAATTAACTAGCTTTTTCCACGGTGTCGTATTCGTGTCATATTATAAACGTATCAAAAGTAAAAATGACAATCAACGAAATCAGCGATAATATAACTTTTTTTTTAAATTTATATAAACCAGTGCTTGACTGCGATCCCACCTGATGGTAAGCGGAGATGCAATCATTGATGGTCAGGCGCACTAGTTTATTAAGAGCCTATTCACTCTAGCCTTGAAGACACCTAAATTATAGTTGGACGGAGAGACCGCAGCAGGCAAATTGTTCCAGTCCTTCGACGTTATAAGTTTAATAAGTTTATTAATAATCAAGTACATTATACCCTATTATTATCGTTTTAGTGCATTATTATCCTTCTGTGTAATGCGCTTCCTCTCGATATCAGGACGGCCGAAAGTCGATATGCATTTCAGTGGAAGTTGCGGAATCATTTGCTCCAACAATAGCAGAATCGTCTCAAAACTTCTTTCGTTACTTTATATTAATATAAATTATATTAAATATATATGTATAGGCATTTTAATTATATGTATACTTTTTTTACTCTTGTTTTTCGTGTAAAATTTTCTTTTTATGCACCTACCATATTGTCTCTTAAATGCCGGGTTGACTGGTACAGAATGCCTCAGGCATTAATTCCGCCATTTTACTTTATGTTGCATGAAGATTAATAAATAAATAAATTATACATGGCTGTCGGAACGGCGATCCCCTAAACTAGACGTTAGTCTGTGTCTTGGGGATCAGAGTTAGAGAAAGAATATGTACTCTTTATATCCAAAAGGTCAAATATTATTAACAACATCAAACTAAGAGTGAAGTTAAAGAAAATAATAACTCAGTATATGTCTTTATTTATTTTCAATAAGGTTGGAAGTTTTTTTTAAATTTTGACTTTCAATTTTTCAGTTAGGATATCATCAAATACCGCTCTGGGTGGAGTAAGAGGGCGAGTCATACTTGTTCTGACTAAAACTCACCTATGTTCCTTCAGTTGCCCTTTTTAAGGTGGGGGAAAATCATCTAATGACAAATCCCGCTCTCGGGCGGAACGCGAGACAGTATCAGACTTTTACTGACTAAAATCCCACTCCTGTTCCTTCGTTGCCTTCGTCCGAGAGCCCCGGGTTTTTACTTTCACACTACCCGTGGCCCCAGTAGGCTTCGACCCTACTGGGCTCCTGCAGTTCCTGACATCTCCTTGAGGCCGTCGACGACTTGGGCTCGGTCCGGACGGTTACCGGACGGTCGGACGGCAAGCTACCCATTGCTCGCCGTCCTTCAGTTGCTCTTTGCGTTTCTAGGGCCACAGTAACTTCCTGAACATTCCTGATCTTACGTTATACCCTGTAGAATATTATCAATTCACAAGTTAAAAATCCAGTCCTACAATATTATAATAACACTGTTACCAACTTTTTCTCATGGTAAAATTTCGTTCACAACAAATAAAACGTAATGAATATGTAAATATTGTTTTCCGGCTCCGATCTCTACCAACATGAAAGGAAAATTATCGATACAGTGAATATTAATCTATTATTTTTTACATGAATTCACGATGTTATTCATTCATAACAATTTTTTCACCCGTTAACATAGCTAAAACTATTGGAATTCAAGATTATATTTCATAAGACGAATATTAGGGATTTATTAGAATACTATGAATTCCGATATATAATTAAATCACCTCCGTGTCCTTATGGAGGCTATCGATGTCGGTGACTTCTCGCGCCGATGGCCGCAACCGTGTGAGAACGGAGGTCCTGACGCCCCAGCCACCGCCAAAGGAAAGGAAGGTTTCCCTGGGTGTTGGAAGCCACAGGGCGATTCTTGGCCACCGCAGGTGAGGGCTGGTGGACGACGAGCAACGAGTACTTCGCTGTTCGGCCTTTTGGTAAGGACCATGCCCGAGTCGACGGCGCGTAGTGTTCCATGCGCGCCTCAAAGCGATATAAGTAACATTGTAGGGGCCCAGTAGGGCCAATGCCTGCTAGGGCTTTTTTTTCGGTGGGAAAATCATCTAATAATAGTGTCAGACTTTTACTGACTAAAAAATCACTCCTGTTCCTTCTTTGCCATCGTACCAGGGCCCCGGGGTTCTCTTTCGCATCACCCATGGCCCCAGGGCTTCGATCCTGCTGCCCCTACGGTTTTGCTGACATCTCCTTGAGGCGCACGTGGAACACTACGCGCGGTCCGGACGGTCGGACGGCGAGCTACCCATTGCCTATTTCTTATTCTGAGCCATTGCTCGCCGTCCGCAAGCCAGCGACTGCGGTGGCTGCATGCGGGATTGTGCGCAAATAAAAGAACAAGAGTGGGTTTTAATCAGTAAATATTTACGCGCCCTCTCAACCTCTACCCTAGAGCGGGAGAAATCATTTGATGATATCCCACCTTAAATAGTGCCTATACCTTTTAGATCGTCGTAGTTACTTATTTAAGGCGTAAAACTTAGAAGCATTGACCCCATTACATGTTACTCTTCCTTAAAAGAAACACTCGCCAAAATTATCTCACGGCTTTAAAAGGAGCGCCTTCAAAAGAGGTCAAAACTCGCAAGGTTCATATTTTGGCATGCATAGCCATGCCTTGGAATGGGGTTAATTAGTGTAGCATATAATATGTAGATAGATCACAAGTATGGCGCTATCAGGCGGGCACACACGTCGGCACATGCTTAATTGGATGACTCCTGCATAAGTGATACTAGGGGGTAGGTAGTTTAGGCACTAGACGACGCAACGTCGCGAAGCCTCTTAGGAACTGCCGCTCTCGTGTAATTATGCGGAAAACATTACAACTTTACAATTTACTAGTTAAAAATCCTAGAGAAAACCTACCAGTGCAATTAATATTTTATCTAAAAAGAAAATGTTCGTTTTCCAAACCCTTGAACCCCATTTTCATATTACAAAAAATACACCGCCTCCCCGGTTTTAAATCCCTAGATGCCGCTATAAATATGGACCTAATATCTTTACAGAAACATTATGTCAGCTTTGAACCACAGGGGCCTTACTGAAACCTGCTTTATTTTTCGTAAATGTAATAAGTTTTTGTATAACAATGTGGACATGAAAATAAACACGCAATTTACTTTTTAAACTTACACGAATATTGTAAGTGTAATTCTTCACACAAACGCGACAAAATTGAGTTCATGCAACTGAGGTAATTAAAAGGCGGTTAGGTGTAACAAAGTTATTCCTTTGAAATATTAATTAAAGTTCCCCGTGCATTGACCTACAACTTAACAATGCGATATGAGTGATTTAAACATTCAAATGTGTTTGAAGTAGGGATTCGGGACGGATCTGGTACATCCCAATTTTCAGGTATGAATAACTATCGAACTATTTAATAGGGATTGTAAAGGTTTTAATGAAAAAAACTAGTGGACTGCAAAATTCGACCGTCAAGATGAAAAATCGTAGGCACCTTTACAAGGCTCAATTTCAACGAAGTTAAATCGTTTTTGCACAAATAACCCCGCTATTTGTTGGGCAACTGCTGAAAAGTTTTAAATTTCGTCAAACCCCTCTGAAACTGAGAATGGCTATTAATTTATTAATAGTAGCAAGTTGTGCGTACCGAGTTGTGTTAATAACTAAATAAATTATAGAAATGTTCTATGACATCACTGCTCCATTTTAATGAACTTTGGACCCTTTAATATTAATAAATATTATTGAATGTTCAGCTAAACGTCACCAATGTATCATTTAAATATCGCTGGCCCCGGGCAATATAGCGGTAAACGCCGGTTACGCCCTTTTTAATGTTATTTGATTTTTGGCTTCTCTGAGTATCAGTCTATCACTCTTATTTTTTTCAATTTTTTAAAATTAATATTTCTTTAAAATAAATGACAATAACAGCTTTATTGCATGAAAAAATATCTTACGACTAAAAATGTTTTATTGCATTACTCTATGAATCATAACACAAAAAACCGGTGAACATCTTTACACTACATTTCTAAACAAAGAGTAACAGTAATAAATCTAACCGATGATACAGCTAAGCTTTGGCTATAAAATTTCCCTGAAGAAGGTGGTAATCGGCTGGTACGCTCGAGATCTAAAGCGGAAAATACGTCGTATTATATTCTTATAGTCCTGAATCTCAGTGGTTGATGTATTTATAAAGTCATTAAAGATGTTGCAATTGAAACAATAGCGTCTATAATTTGTATTATACATTTTTTCAATTATTTCATTAAATATTTATACCAATACAATTATTTTTAAAAGGTTAAATAGGTAAAAAAAATAGCTTTCATTTGACGTTTTGCACGCCTGTTTTGGATCACTGTACGCTGCACTATAAACAAATTAGCTTCTTTTATTTCTCCTGTAAAAACTGATTTTTGATATTACCGCTTTATTGCCCGGGGCCAGCGATATGGCTAACATTTATTTTTGGTTAAATATTTTAGGAAAATCGAGAAAATTCATTTGTGGAGATCATTTTTCTTTAAAATAATAAAGTTCTTCTTCATTTTTATGTTAAAATCCAAGAACAATAATTAATTTGCCTATTTGACGAAATTTTTTGAATTAATTTAATTTGTATTATATAGTCAAGATAAAAATGCTTGGCTCATTGCTGGTCCAGCTCCACTACCACTACGGCGTACAAATTGATTAGCTTGGAAATTATTATTATGATTTATTTTATGTTTACGATTTTTTTTTTTTTGATTTATTGTATAATGTGAAAGTATTTTTTTTTTTCAGTTTGTAAATGTGAGTACCATGGAGCTATTTACTGTTTTTAGGTTATTATTGGTCTTGTTTGACATAAATGAGCAAGGCAGTTGAGAGTTTGTCATGCTCACTCAAATGTCTCACTGATGGTGGCGCGTGTGTTGGATCACTCGGTTCCTTCAAAATGGTTGAGCTAAGTGGTGCTAATATTCGCGTCATGTCCGTAAACGGGTGCCGTCATTTGATACTGGTCATCTCTTAGCTGCCAGTTGCTATTTTAATATCTATATTAAGTTTTTATTTACATTGATACATGATAGTAGCGTCAAGAAACATGTAACCGAGATATTTGTAATACATAACATGATTGAAAAGAGTGTCCGTGGTGTTTCTCGCACATTCTTCTCCATGGAGATCATAGAGATCATGGAGGCAGAGCAAGAGGACACATATGCTCCTTCAATTACCCTTTGCGTTCAAAGACTTAATTTTTTATTTCCGATTATTTTGAACTTGAATATCAATAAAGTTGACAGGAATAACCTTCAGTCTACAAAAAAAATTATATCAAATAACTCCGCCTAGTCTAGATGGAACGACAGGGAGTGACATACTTTTACTGACTAAAACTCACCTAAGATCCTTTAGTTGCGCTTTGTGTTCAAGGGCCAGGGTGGACTTATTAATTTTGGTTTTTATGATTGTGACAATTGACGAGTCTTACCGTATTATTAAATGTAAACAATCACCGGGAATATAAAGTAGCGGACAATTTAACTGATACCACAATTATAATAATATGGCTTATTAATAATAATATGAAGTGTGCAAACAAGCTTTAATTATAAAACATGTATTTTAATATGCAAACCAAACGTTTCATTTGACTTGACAGCTGACAAAATATTATATTGTATGGTGAGTTTTGTTGCCATTCATTAATTACAGCTAATTAGAGAATGTGGTCAATGGAAATATAATATTCGATATTAAATAGTAGATAGGACGGGTTGATCGTAACTGGCCTGTTGGTTTAGTGATACTAACCACTGTTACAATAACAGTCCTGCCAATTTTAAGCTGGGTACGAATGTTCGGGAAGATCCTGCACCGGATTCGTGCAGAAGACACGCCCGGGTGTCGCCACTGTGTGGACCATCCGGAGGACACGATGGAGGTGTGCCCCGCTTGAGCAGAGCAACGCCATGTCCTCGTGGGGGCGATCAGCGGCGGCGATCTCTCGCGCCGGGCCTTGATACAGGCCATGGTCCGGAGCGAGGAGGAGTGGTAGGCGGTCGTATCCTTCTGCGAAGGAGTAATGCTAGTAAAGGAGGCAGTCGATCGCGTGAGGCAACGGTCCTCACGCCCCAACCACCGCCGGGATTCCGATCCCGATTTCCGGCCACCGTAGGCGCGGGCTTGCGGACGGCGAGCAATGGGTGGCTCGCCGTCCAACCGTCCGGTAAACGTCCGGACCGAGCCCAAGTCGTCAACGGCGTGTTCTGTTCCACGCGCGCCTCAGGATCGAAGCCTACTGGGGCCACGGGTAGTATGAAAGTGAAACCCGGGACCCTGGGACTAAGGCAAAGAAGGATTACAGGAGTGGGTTTTAGTCAGTAAAAGTCTGACACTATCTCCCGCTCCCACCCAATAAAAAAAAGCTGGGTACGAATTATTGAAACCTTACCCCTATTTTTTGGTCTAATTTGACTGGACTATTATGGTACAAACAGATAACTTGATTATAGGCAAATATTATTAACAGGTATCTACAAAGTCTGATTGATGAGAATATTCCAACACAGTACTGCAATATAAATGAATATAATACAATTCAAAATCTATAGTAAATAAAAACCCTATTATACCGGTAACTAAATTTGTCAATTCGCGGCAATATTTTACAACAAAAAACCATCAATCAAGTATAAAAAATCGTTTCGTTGAATAAACGAGGCGTGCTTCCAATTTTGCAGTTATTAAGTAAGATCGAATTTTAATTGGTGAAAAAATATCTTATACCTATAACAAAAGTTGAGAAACTCGTACAGCATTTAAGGCAGAGATTTTAGAGGCTAGAACCAAAAAATTCGAAGACATGTGAGATCCAATAAGGCGTAGTGGAGTAGGGCCCATTCCTACTTCTAAAATTCTTCTTCTATTTTGTTTTTACAGTGTGTGTATCCATGCGTGCCAAATAAAATATGTTTATGCTTGCTATTTATTATGCTTAAGCTAATATACGATATTATAGGTCAGGGATAGAGAACCCTTGTTGGAGATGGAGCTACAAATTATATGAAAAAAAAAATAAGGCAGTCATGATGTGCCGCTAATGCATCTTTTTTTTTCGTTGGGAAAATCATACAATGACATCCCCCGCTCCTTGGGCCGGGCGGGACATAATGTCAGACTTTTATAGACTAAAAACCCACTCCTTTTCCTTCGTTGCCTTTCATACCAGAGCCGAGTCTTCCTTTCAGAAGCAGACTCTTGGCCCCAGTAGGCTTCGACCCTGCTGGGGCCCTACGGTTTGCTGACATTTCCTTGAGGTGCACGTGGAACAGTACGCGCCGTCGACGACTTCGGATCGATCCGGACGGCGAGCTACTCATTGCTCGCCGTCCACAAAACCGCGCCTTTGGTGGCCGGAAATCGGGATCGGGATCCCTGCGACTGGGGCGTGTGGGCCGCGCCCTCGCGCGTGCGGCCTCCGTCTTCGCTAACATTACTGCTTCGCAAAAGCAGGCGACCGCCTGCCACTCCTCCTCGCTTATTATTCAAACAGTATTCCAATAAAGGGCTTTGAAATTTACAAAATATTGAAATAATTGAATTGAATTATTTAATAAAATTACAGATAACACATCTGTAATTACGCCACCAATGCATATGACTGCTTGAAAAATGAATTATTTGGAATGAAGGCTTTTTGCACTCGAATTTTTTTATACAAGTATTTTTTTTTTGTGAGTTATAGTTCCGGAATCGGATCAATATAAATAATATAATTTATGACAAAACTATCATGGCACTATATTTCTGAAATTTGAATTCTGTTTTGTTTATTATTTCATATTTATGAACTAAATACTGCAAAGCCTACGGTAGTGTTAAAACCGATACAAAGTTAATGGTGACATCGGACTCACTGCAGTGGAGTAAGCTTCGCTCGCTCCGCTCTTCGCTCTGTCAGTTGTGGCAAAACTCCATTAAGATACCAAACCCGAATATATTCAGCTCGGTTAATGTTTCATCTCATATTTTACAAGCCAAATTCAATATTGAAACAAAACGTATCATGAAAAGTGACAGAGACAGTTCAAACGGCATCCATGTTTTTTTTTAATTTGCACGGGAATAGATTACTTTATCAGAGTTGCATCCCTTTCAAAAAAACATTATAAATATCAAATGTTATTTTTATATGTAAATATTTGAAAACGTGAAAAAAGTATGTTAATTACTTTCAAACCAGTCAAGTGCGAGTCGGACTTGCGCACCGTATAAACTAACATATGTAAAGAACATATTCCCGAATCAAGTCTCGAAGACTTTTTCGAATCGCAAAAAATTTATTATTTTGTGACGCAAGCACATGGTTTTCACACTTTCCTTTATTTGTGCTATGAGACTTCGCTTCTTGCCAAAGTTTAGAATTCTAAGTCAACGGGAATTACCATATAGGTTTTGATTTCCTTTCAAGTGTAAAATATGCGCCTAACATAACATAAACGTAAAGTTAAACCTGATTATTTGATATTAATTTCAGCTTAATACCCCCAACAGAAAGAGAATTTCGACAAACGGACAGATAGATAGGCTAACAGACGGATAACACACTTTGTTATCCGTAGATTTCAATTAGCATAGATCAATTATAAGGGTTCCGTTTTTGCTGAATGAGGTATGGAACCCTAAAAATTGATCTCTGCGAATTGAAATCTATGAGTTTTGGTCCTAAACAAACAGTTTGGCTACACACGAACGTTCAACCCATTTAGGTACGTGTATTTGCGTGAACTGATTGGGTTGAAACATAAAATATACACTTTATCATATTTATTTCCATTTAACATATATTGTTCACAATTTCAATAACGCCCAAGAGCCCGATTCTTCAAAGCTTTTGTCATTGGAATACTTTTTCTACAAATTTTCTTTCCGTACATGGCAGGTAAACGTACCTTTAGAAATCTCAAAGCGAACCGCTTTGTGCTAATAACACTAAAGCAATAAAGAAAACCTTTTAAAGCCATCGCGCACAAAACATTCTAGTGTAACAATACAATTGGCATATTAAAAGAAGTGAAAATCGCTTTATAACGAACAAAAGCACTTATCGGATACATGAAACAATTAACATCAAATCTTGGATCCGGTCCGTTCGAAAGTTCTATTTTGTCGGCAGTTACCAAATAGGACTTAATTTAGTTCCTCGGGGTATACTCTCAACATGCCCTTTTAGCGGTAGACGTCGGTGATTAGTTTCAGAGGCTCTTAACCGACGTGTCGTCCTGTAAACCCTGTAGCTGCCAAACGTTGATAGATGACTTCCATACTAGTTGGAAATTGAGTTGTGTGATACTTGCTAATAGCGTACCAATGGAAGAGCTGTTGCTAATAGGTTACAGTTTATATAACAAATGTTTGTTGAACACAAGAAAAAACAAACTTTAAACTACCTGAAGACAGCTCTTCGGGTAGTAGTTAAAGTTTGTTTTTTCTTGAATACTTCAGCAGGTGTAGTTAAGTTTAATCAGATTGACGACACTAATTTGTTCCAAGCGTTTTCAAGTGGAAGAACTTTCAGTTTATTTAAGTATAAGCGTTTTCAAAGTTCTAAAAGAAATTAAGGCTTTTTTCTCGGGGTGAATAATAAAAAAACCTCTTATAACCACTGAAAAAATCCTTTAAGGTGATGAACATTCATTGGTGCAAAGTGGGAAAGCTCCATAATAGAACAACACTGACCAATTTTTTTATTGGGCTTTTGAAAATTAAGTTCTATTTACGTCTGTCAAATAGTTGAAAGTGTAAAAAGTGAACCTCCGTCTAAGTGACGGACAGGACAGTCGAGAAGACAAATGGCCATTAAAGTGCTCCGAAGAACTATAAAATGGGTTACGAAACTACGACTGGTACAGTTAAGCGCAAACTTTATGACATGTAGTGAAACACTAGAGTAAATTGGAATTTAATATTTACAGTTGTTTGTAAAGCCTTTGTCGGAAAGTGGATTATAACATCTAAGAATGCTTAATAGAATACAAAGTTGGATATTAATATTTATTGGTTACTGGTCAAGTACAGGGTGTATTAGCGGAATTAAACTAGTGTTACAAGTAAGAAAAATTGCAGCAATCTGGTAAATTATAAGAACAATAAACGATTTGATTTTGAATCACAATTTACGAATTTAATTGCAACTGTCACCATTTTTTTTTATGCTCGCTTTGACCATTTTCTCACCTGCTCTCCTAACCAAGTTACGATCGTTTCGTTTAGGCCACGCCTCCGATTCCTTTGTTCTGACGTCATTTCAACGCTCAGTCACGCGGACAGAACAAAGGAATCGGAGGCATGGCCTACTCGAGGCGTTCGACGCAAACGAAACGATCGTAACTTGGCTAGGGAGCTATTGGTAAGCGATAATGTTGCCGACGATAGAGCACGCTTGCGCTTGATGGAGTACCTATTCACTCTTGACTTAAAGACCTCTTGGTTATAGCTATCAGGAAACACACAGTTTTACTCTGAGTGGAGCGAGAGGAGTGTCAATTTTTTACTGACTAAAACCCAGTTGTATTCCTTTAGTTGGCTTTTGCGGTCCAAAACCACAGTAACACTTAAGAAGCACCCCGTAGCTGTCACCATGAATCACCCATTTCTCTTTAATTAAATCGGAAAAATCAAACCAAGACAAGCAAATCCAATTACGTACCTAAGTGTGCTCAAAGAAGAATTTGCAATTCGTGTTAACAGATTAGCAGTTGTTTTCTTTTCTCCTAAGAACTCGAGGCGACAAGGGACTTAGTTGTTGTTCGTGTCAATACTGGCAGTGTTGTTCGTAGGAAAATAAAGTCACCAGGCGGAATGTGTGCACACTGAAGTATGTAGAAGCTTGTACAATCAAAGTTGTTAGTAAGAATTTTATAGAAGAGTTCAAGACATTTTATTCAATACTCAATTATTTATTGTATTCCACAATGTACATGCTTAGGTAGTAGGTGAAATATTTATAAGACACAATCAGCAAAAACAATAAAAAGGGTGAAGAGAACTTACAATTTAACTTATCCTTAGCACATATTATTTATTTTATTTAACATTTAATAAATAATATAATAGCATAATCAGTATTTTTAATGTTCCCACTGCTGGGACTTTTTTTTTTTTTTTTTATTGGTTGGGAAAATCATCCTAATGACATCCCCGCTCTTGGGCGGAGCGGGAGATAGTGTCAGACTCTTACTGACTAAAAACCCACTCCTGTTCCTTCGTTGCCTTCGTCCCAGGGAGGTCTCCTCTCTAGGAGAAGGAATGGGCCGTAATCCACTACGCGGGCCCAATGCGGGTTTGTGAATGTCACATGTCTTCGAATTTTTTAGTTCTAGAACATGCCGGTTTCCTCATGATGTTTTTCTTCACCATTTTGAGAGTAGTGGTGATGAAAATAAATTACACAAAGTAATGCGCCGGGCTGGGTTTGAACCCGCGACCTACAACTTGTAAGTTTTGGCCGTTAAGTAACATTCATTACATTGTATATATTTATGTTGAGCTTAAGGTGTAATAAGTAGTGTCTTAATAAATGTATTATTATTATTCCTTTATTTATTTTCTGAACATATTGTATACATATTTGACTATTTCTTAAAGCATATTTAAAAATATAAAAAAGCAGAAACAGGAACCTCTTTATTTACTTAGTATTAATCATTCATCAGTAATTTATTACTAATTTAGATAGATAGATATATTCTTTATTGTACACCAAAAATATAGTTATTTATTTATTTAACAATTTATGTACACACAATAAATAAAGGAAATAGAAGAATGGTACAAAAATATATAAATAAGTTTAAAAAAGGTAGGAAAGAAAGGAAAGGGAGGGTATATAAATTATATTAGGAACTTAACTTTTAATTTAGTTAGTTATAATACGATTATTTTTTTTAAGAATTTATAAATGTTTTTGAACACACAGAACCCAAAAGGGAATAAAACTTGTGTTAAATCATTAAATAATTTCTCCGGCAAAAGAGAGTGTCAGACTGTTACTGATTAAAAACCACTGGTGTTCCTTCAGTTGTCCTTTCTTTCAAACTCGGTGACTCTTTCAAACAATCCCTCAACGTACAATCTGTCTGGAGCCCTCGTTCTTCACAGACATTTGTCAAAGCTATTTGTTAATGACACTTCGCTTGTAAAAGAGGATAAAATAGGATTTCGGTCAGCCGACTGGTAAATGGGTTTTTGTAATTCGAAATCCACTTAGTGTGGAAAGCTGTATTTAAAAATAAATTTTCTTATTTTTACTCATTCAGTTTTTTTATTGTTTTACTGATGTTTCTTTCTACTTACAGTCTTTATATATGTACTAGTTATGTAAATGGAATTGCTCAAAATGGCCTAAATTATTCAACATCAAATAAAACCACAACTGTTTGCAAACAAATCTTGATTGTCTGGCCTAAAAATATAGACAACTTCTGCTGAAGCAATTTGTCAAATCAACAAACATTTCCATTCCAATTTATCAAT
Organism: Mythimna vitellina; assembly: GCA_949316375.1. Taxonomy (NCBI): domain Eukaryota; kingdom Metazoa; phylum Arthropoda; class Insecta; order Lepidoptera; family Noctuidae; genus Mythimna; species Mythimna vitellina. The sequence continues at coordinate 15,934,358 of OX438688.1, forward strand.
AGTCACGAAAAGGCCCGACTGCGGAATAAGACAATGCCTAGCCTTGAAAAAACGGCTTTTGAATAACTCGAAGCAATAAAAGATAATTGAAACTAATCTTTAAGTGATGCCTCGCTTTTTCCAATAATTCCAAGTGTTGAGCGGGGTTCACAATATCCACTCTAGCACGTCTGTGACTGACTGAGGGCCCTCTATGTCGTTTCGTTATCCGCTGTGTCATGTAAACCAAGCTTTAAAAAAAATATCTAAAGCAAAATAATAGGCGGAGTTAGGTCAACTGCACAGTGGAACTTTACGACGAGGTCGTGTTTCTATTTCCCTGATCTATCTTTACAAATGCAATGTTTTGCTAAGTTCGAATAAACTTTAAATGTAAAAAATGTTGTTCGTGTTAGGTTTAGAACATTACTGTGTGTACAAGTAATAACATTTTAAAGTAGGTGTTGCATATAAAGTTGCATATATAGTACATATTGGCGATAAGACCGCCTTTGTAACCATAGATTTAAGTTAATGTAAAAGTTTTTGTGGCTATTTTGGTGTACAATAAAGTTTATTCTATTCTATATTGCAACCAAAAGTACCTGATCTTTAGGTTCTTTTTAGGATACTTACGTATTTTAATGTTCCCACTGATGGGACTAAGGCCTCCTCTCTCTATGAGATTGAATGGGCCGTAATCAACCACGCGGGCCCAGTACGGGTTCGTGAATGTTACAGGTCTTCGAATTTTTGGATCTAGGACATGCCGGTTTCTTCATGATGTTTTCCTTAACCGTTTTGAGAGCAGAGGTGAAGAAATAAATTACACAAAGTAATGCGCCTGGTTGCGACCTACAATTTGTAAGTCGGGGCCGTCACCACTCGGCCACCACTGCTCATTTTAATTATCTATATGTTAAATATAAAAACTATTAACAGGATTAAACTTTATCTTTATTTTACGCTTTAATAAAAGGATCGGCGACGTGCTAATGTTGTACACCATCACATAAAAACCAAAATCAAATTATAAATAAAACTCAATGACACTCATATGAAAATTAAATTCAATAACCTTCAATTCACGATGATACAAAGGCCTTTAATCTCCCGCTCCCAGTGGCGAGCCTTCACCTAGGCTCGACCTAATTTGGCGGATTTGAAATTCAAATTAAAACTATGTAATTGCTGAGCTCGTTGTCCACTGTGTAAAGTAGAAAATGTTTCAAAGTACCTACCTATGTTTTATTTTATAAACCTATTTGAGAGTTGATCTAGTGTCATTTTTATTAGACCGTAATAAGAATCTTTTGAAAGCAAATTAAATAGGCATTGAATACATGTGTACAAAAGAGATGGCGAAGGGCTCGTACCACGCTCTCACACTTCAACATACCAATATTGAAATGGTTATTGCTTCACTCAATAACCAATTTTGATGCATTTTTTAGTGTTATTTGTTATTTACTATAAAATATTGTACTTATATAAACACGGAATGATACCGTAAGTAATTAGGATTTGGTTCTGCGGATAAGTTATTATAAAGTGAGAAAACGTACCTACTGTTAAAAAATTTTCAAAGCGGTGGTAGTCAGATAGACTGTCATCATTATCATCATCATTTTAGCCGAAAGACGTCCACTGCTGGACATAGGCCTCCTCCAAGTGCCGCCACAATGAACGGTCCTGTGCGTCTCGCATCCATCGGACTCCCGCAACCGTTACCAGGTCATCGGTCCACCTTGTAGGAGGCCTTCCAACGCTACTTCTTCCGGTACGTGGTCGCCATTCCAGAACCTTTCGGCCCCAACGGCCATCCGTTCTGCGAGCAATGTGCCCTGCCCTGATTCTTCGTGCTATGTCGGATGTCGGAGTCGCTCCATGTTAAATACTGATACTCATTATTTGAAATGAACTGATGTTCAACTGCATCTAGTTAAACTGAAAGCCAACCCAAAAAAACATTAAAAAGGCTGAAGAGACTGATTGGAGTGCAAAAACTGCAGTCGAAAAATGTATTCCAATTATTGTAGCCTAAAAGCTTGAATTACATTTCCAGATATAAAAGGATTAGCATAGCATAGTCGGCCTTATAATGTTCCCACTGTTGGGACTCAGGCCTCCTCTCTAGGAGAGGGAATGGGCCGTAATCCACCACGCGGGCCCAGTGCGGATTGGCGGATGTCACATGTCTTCGAATTTTTGGTTCTACGACATGCCGGTTTCCTCACGATGTTTTCCTTCACCGTTTTGAGAGCAGTGGTGATGAAATAAATTACACAAAGTAATGTGCCTGGCTGGGTTTGAACCCGCAACCTATAACTTGTAAGTCGGAGCCATTACCACTGCTCTATAAAAGGATTACCCAATGATAAAAAAATATGTAATATCGATATTTACACATCAAGTATGTGCCCTAAATCGTGCATGTCAAAAGCTTGTGACCCCATTTCCCGAGCAATAGCTGCTATCTCCCCACTTAGCGAGCGTCAAGCCAAACCACGTCAGGAGAAGTCAGTGCACTTATTGGCTATTGGATATTGATAAAAGTTTTACATTGTGTTACCGCGCCTTTATTTTGAATTTTCGAACATGGAATTTTCAAGCATTACCAACTGTAACTATTTTATGGAGAGAAAAAAGAAAAAAAATCTGTGGCTGTTTTAAATATTTGCTAATTGATTCCTAGTGGATATTGTGATGTAAAATTGGTGTAGTTTTATATCTCGAGTGTCTGCGCAACTGGAATAATATGGGGATGTGGAATCATTGAAATAGGCGCGATCTCGGTAAAATAGAGCTGAGAATTTTATTGTAATTTTAGCTATCTCAGCGAAGTTTGCTAAAAAGGCTTAATCGATACATTTGCTGCCAAATACTTAAAAAAACATTAGAATGTATTACACCCGCATCCTAATGTAAAACAAAAAGAAACAACTATTACGGAAGACTTATTACGCAAGAAAACATGGACGAAGACTAGGCGATATGGTCGAACGACTATAGCCTTCCCTAAGGGGTAAACAGAAAAAAATAAGTACAAAGGCGGACTTAATGCCTTAGGCATTCTCTACCTGTCACCCTAGGCTGGAGAAGAGACAATATAGTAAGGTGAATAGAAAAGAAAATGTTTTTATCTGATTGTTTCGTTTAATTTACAGCTTCAATTAAATTCTGTCTGTCTGATTGATAGCTTTTCACTTATTAATTGCTGAATGGATTTGGACGATACATAGTACACTGATACGCTATTATCCTGGACTAGTATGTTCCAACTGTCATTTAAGCGAAGCCGTGTTAAATATTTATAAAAACATACTAATTAAAAATAGAGTATTACAAGAAAACTTCACGTTTCTCTCTAGTCTCTCTACACTTCTTTGGCATAATATTAAAAGAATTCATTTGATTTCTAAAAAATCATCTACTTCTTTGTCGATGTAAAAAGTTCCTAGAACGCTGGATCACTATACAGGACTGAAGCGTAAAATTTAGATAATATTTAAATGAATATAATTTTAGGTAGGTACAGTCCTACTTTATTCAAAAACACTCGAAAATAAACATTTCTTGCTATCCATAAAACGTCGAAAACGTGATTTGGCAAGACCTTTATAAATAAGAAAGTACATCGTTTCCTTTAATGTTCGACTCATTTATCTGCTCTTGACAAGTTATAGACTTGATTTTACTTCCAAGCAATTGTCAAGATATTCAAATACATAATGGCAAATCTACTTGATAAAATTATAATCACAGACAGGCCAATTTCGTATAATTTTTATTAGAATGTCTTCTGATTAATGAAATAAAACATTTATGAGATTTTTTTTGTATTATCGTCATCATTATTTTAGCAAAAAGACATCCACTGTTGGACATAACCCTATCCCAAGCGTTGCTACAACCACTGTACCCGGTATGTCTTGTAAGCATCGGATTTCCACGTTCCTTACCAAGTCATCGGTCCACCTTGTGCGAGGCCATGCAACACTGAGTCTTTCGGTACGCTGTCGCTACTACCTATAGAACCTTTCGGTTGCATCGAGTATCTTTTCTGCTAGCCATGTACCCAGCCCACATATCGCTTTATCAAATCAATAAAAATTGGCAAAGATAAAACTTATCAAAGTCCAACAAGAGTGGGAAATTTTTACGTCACTGCTAGGCAAAAAGTAGTACTTTTTTTACGTAAGTTTGACGTCACGCCAAATTTTAACGCACTTTATTTTTTTTTACGGAAAAAGCATAAGCATAATAATTCTTACCATGCCTCCTCTCTAGGTGAAAGAATAGGCCGCAATCCACCACGTGGGCTTTTCCCCAAGATGTTTTCCCTCACCGGTTTGAGAGCAGTGGTGATGAAATAAATTACACAAAGTAACGCACCTGACTTAGTTTTAACCCGCGACCTACATTTCGTACGTCGGGGCCGTAACCAATGGGTCACCATTGCTCTCAAATGAAAAAAAGTAAAAAATACAAATGAAAAAATATTACAGGTACACGTTCAAAATTTTTCGTTAAACTGACGAACCAAATACATTTCTTTAGTAATTTATCCTATTGTAACTTACAAAATCATTTTTTAGGCACTATCGTTTCAAGTTTGATTTCAGTACTGCATTGTGTGTAGTCTATTTCAATTGTCTAAGCCGGAAAAAGCGAATGTTTCTATAAAACAAACACTGTATAAAACAATAATACACTAGACGTGCGGTCGGATTATTAAAGTGGGAGCTTTTAACCTTATTGATGTTTCATTTGCAGGCAGTAGGATGGCGGGAAACTGTTCCAAACACATCCTGAAATAATTAACTTCCGTAGTTGTTTATTTGGCTAATTGAATTCAAACATAGCGGGTTTTATTTCGCATTTTCAGAATATTAAATAATTACTAGGCATAAATTGTACTTTTAATATTTATAATATTTACAGCTTCTATATATTTAAAAAAACACTTAACTATCATTATAAGTATACATATACACGTTTTGGGAACACATTCATTGTGCGTACAGCTAAGGAGTGGAATGCCTTGCCGGAATCTGTTTCCTGATAGCTACAACCCGAGAATCTTTAAGTCTAGAGTGAATAGATTACTTCTAGGTGAGCGCACTCCATCGTCGACCATATTGTCGCTTTCCATCAGGCGAGATAGTGGTCAAGCGCGAACCTATCAAGAATAAAAAAAAAACACTAAATAAAATTAAAAAAACCCTTAAGAACTTACTAAAAATAAAATAAAATATGGCGTTAAAAAACTCCTTCGCCTCGCTATCGACTGGTAATGTACTTAAAAAGCGGGCTGCATTGCCACGCTCTATATAGCAATACTAATTCTCTGCCCGATGTAAAGATAATATTAAAATCTATTTAAAATTCTTTTTGGAAAATAATTAAATCTGTAAACTTTATTGGTATTCATTGAACAACAGCATTGAGTTTCCAATTAGTTTGCTCTTGATACCATTCCACGTTTTTCACGCTCCTGGCAAATTACGACACAATTCACTTTACAATTGGAACGGTTGTATGCATTTTCGAATGGGCAATTTCATTACTTCTGCTGACAGTTAAAGTGGTTCTGAGCATATAGTGTCAGTTTGTTATGTGTAAAGCATTACCTTTATATCGTATAACCTGTAAGTGTTTCTTATATATAATACGTAGAACAAATACATAAACCTTTACAGAAACCCTTTCCCATGGCAAAAACTTTAGAACGCCACCACAATTGTTACATACTCCTTAGTAGATTTAAACAAATAAATTATTTTAAACTATTATGTTATAATGGGTCAATGGTATGAACCACTTTTTTTTGGATCAGCCCCCCTAGCCAAGTTACAATCGTATCGTTCGCGCCGACCGCCTCGAGTAGGCCATGCCTCCGATTCCTTTGTTCTGACGTCATCTCAACGCTCAGTCACGTGGTTAGAAAAAGGGAATCGGAGGCGTGGCCTACTCGAGGCGTTCGGCGCGAACGATACGATTGTAACTTGGCTAGGAGGGCAGAAATCAAATATCTGCTCCCAATTTTTATTGACTAAAACCCACCTGAGTTCCTTTAGTTTTCCTTTGAGTCCCAGGTCCACAGTAACTCTTTCAAACTAACCAGCAACCCATGGTATAAACCACTTGAAAAATTATTTTAAGACAAATGTGACGGCGAACATACGAAAGACAAGCAAAACAAGATTTTCAAATGCACCAATTAACTGATTAACGATGAAGTTAAAAATGGATTAGACCAATAAATTACTTGTCGATATTACACAATGGGATTACAACAATGAACCAGTTTCGTAATCCACCGATATGCCAGCCAACTGAATTCCGTCATACAGCACACGACGCCGACGGCTCTAAGATCGATGACATGTTAAGTATGAGTTTATATGGATAGGTACCACAGTACCATGGTACGATGAGCTATGGGAAGTAAATTACTTTGTCATCCAATGATAGATCACTATTGATCACGACAGTTAAGGAATATATACGTACTTCTAATGGATTGCTAAATTTTCACAACAGTATTGAAGTGCTTTAGTATTATCACTTCAAAACTGGATAGGATTGTCGTGATCTTTTGTTTTGAGCTGGGAATTCTCCCACTCTGAGTGGAGCGAAAGGGCGTGTTAGAATTTCACTGACTAAAACCTATCTGTGTTCCTTCAATTGCTATTTGCGTTCCCGACCCACGGTAACTCTTTCTAACATCCCCGCAGCCCTAGCAGGCATCGGCCCCACTGAACCTCTATATTAAAATAGACATTCTTAATAATCAATTATGTATTTACCTACACACGTTTTGTTTGGTTTTTCTCTCCTTTTGACAGACGGTTCACCGTACGCTCGCGTTCCTCCGTTTGTTTTTGTTAATGACAAATGGTATATTTTGGAGCGTCAGCCGCCGGTCGAAGATTTATTATTTATTCTTGTATGCATTATTTTTTAATTAATTTGTTTATCATTTACATTACACACATAAACATAAATTCACGAATCTTATCTATCTCTTCATTATTTATAATTTTATTTAGATACTATAGACTATTTAACGTCCATAAGTGTGTTCGTGGCATCACAGCGGGCCCTAACAGAATACCAGCGCTGCGTTATTTATCGTTTTAAATAACGCAGCATATGCTGAGTTAGGTGCCTTTGTGGCCTCGCACTGACTATACCTTTCTTTTTTTATTGTGTAATTTTATTTTAAACGATTGTGTGAGGCACGAATAAACGTTTTTTCTTTCTTTCTTTCTTTAGTTTTGCTAACATCTCTTTGAGGTTCTCGTGAAATACGACGCCTTCGACTTGGGCTTGGTCCTTACCGGACGGCAAGGCTGCGTCTAGCGTGGCCCTACGACTCCCGATCGATACCCATGGCGTATCCTGTGGTGGCGGCTGGGTTGTCATGATATTCTCTTCCTCACGGTTTTGGCTACAAAGGAGGCCTTCAGTCGTGGGAATTGTTTTGGAGTTCAGTGTGGGTGCTGCTATCTGAAAGTCTATGTATCTAAAAAAATGAATTTTAGGATTGTTTTTATCACTTTTTGGACGGTAAGCTCTTTGACAGACTGACAGTTGCAGTAATTTGTGTATTACGAACTTGATTACTCACAATAGTAGGAGTAAAAACACGGCATGTATCAAAGCCGGCTCAAAATGTGATGCATTAGTCTGTTTGGCTTTTAAATTGATTAGGTAGATACAGGATACACATCGGTCGCTTATCAAAAATCTGACGGGTGTCCGTGACACATACACCCGACAAAGCCATAATATGTGTCGTGGAGAACGAGGTTTAACTATAGTTCTTCTGTCTTTTTGTTATTATTATTGTACCTACCAAAGGGTGTAACGCTGTGACATCATTTATTATGGCGCCACGTGGGCAGAGTCATATTAAAGGGTCTGGGACACGGGAAGCGTGAGCAGTATCGCTTGCACAGCTTCGAGGGCCGAACCTTTGATAGGAAACTGTCAGTTAACCCGTATATTCGTAATTATTTAGTATAGGTACTTACAACACTATCTGTAAAAGTGTGAACTGTGAAACTGACATTATAACCAACTGAAAAACTCAAGTGCATAGTTATTGAAAATCCTTTCGAAATGTACCCAGTACCACTGAATCAGAATGATGATGGTCATATCGCTCAGCCACTCCAGGCGTCGTCATATGTTTTTTTCTAACACTGCAAGCAAACTTATAATGTAACTAGAAGAATAGTATGTACTTACTTCACTATAAGATTACGAAACTTTTTGTCTAGGTGTCATATATCTTGCAATACAATATTGTCCTAAGTTAACTAATAAAATTATCACAGTTCTATAGAGGAGAAAGTTAGTATGTGTATTCGTATGTTTGACACTCCTTCACGATCAAACGGATTTGATTGAAATTCGGCACATGGGTAGAATATCAAGACATACTCGTAGGTTCCTTTTCATCCCGAGTATATTCCCTTGTGATGATTTTCTATTTTCACACAGGCGAAGCCGCTGTCTGAAACTAGTTATTAAAACAACGATACCAATTACCAATAAAACTTATTTACGTACTTAAAATGGCCCTCCAAGGAATAAATGAGGTAACCAGACCACAAAAGGCGAGATTAACAGTATTTGAAAACAAAGAATTTCAATTATCTATGTGCAGTTGAATAGGTATAGAAATTTTTCCCCAAAATATCTACAACAGAAAGAAAGTTCAATAGCCCCATTTGGCAGACGCATTGGTGACCGATTTTCGTGGGGTTTAGAAGACAGGCTGGCGCCAGCTACTACTTCCTTTTCAACCGACTTCAAAAAGAAGGAGGTTCTATGGTCGGCTGTATGTATTTTTTTTTTATGTATGTTCACTGATTTCTCGGTAAATTGTGAACCGATTTTGAAAATTCTTTTTTTTATTTGTCCCGTAGAAATATTTTTATGATCTGATAATAAAGAACTTCGAATATATGGAACGGAACTCCTCATAGGATCACAACAGACCTGTCGTAAGAAGTAAAATTGCTTTGTTTATACGTGTAGTCGATGACTAACTGATGATAAGTGATGATGAAGCCGGATGGCAGGTACCGGAACTCTGTAATAAATCAACGTAACTTAACGATGTTTGGGATTATTAGAATTGTCATAAGATACACTCTGGCTATAAGGTACCATCGAGCTAATATGATGATAGACGGTGGTCACGAAAACTCCGTAATAAAACAATGTATCATAGCCGTGGTTTGACTTACTGGAATTGTCATGAAAGGTTTTAATGATGAAATTCTATATTAAATTCTAAATTACAGTTTGATATATAAATGTAAACTAAAAACTTTTTACAAAAAAAAATACAACCGACTTCAATGTAAAAAATACATTCAGCCGATCATAGAACCTCCTTCTTTTTGAAGTCGGTTGAAAACCAGGCAAGTGCAAGTCGGAATCGCGCACTGACGGTTCCGTACAAACTAACCTATGAAAACGGTTCTATTCCCGAATCGAGTTCGAAGATTTTTCTGATTAGCAAAAAAGTTTTTTTTTTGTGACTTTACTACAAATTTACAGTTTTCAGATTTTTTCCTATACTTTTGCTATGAGACCTTGTTTCATGCCAAATTTCAGGATTCTAGGTCTTATAGCACAGGAATAGGAATAAATCTGAAAACAGTACTTAATTTTTTTGTTATGTCACAAAAAACACTTATATTTGAGATTCGGAAAATTTATCGAAACTCCATTCGGGAATTAAACTGTTTTCATAGGTAAGTTTGTACGGAACCCTTTGTGCCTGAGCCGATCCCAACTCGCACTTGCCCAGTTTTTTTTACATTGAAGTAGGTTGTATTTATTTTTATAAAAAGTTTTTTCTAGATAGTTTTTTCTTTGCTAATCTCTAAGGCCTTTCTCCACTTCTTTTTATGCGGGCCTGCTCGAAAACGTACGCGTCAATATGACTAGATATACCAAATGAAACCCTTCTATTTCAAATAATTTTATTTACTTATCTCTAAAGCATTTCTTCACTTCTTATAGTACGATCCTGTTCGCGAGCGTACGCATCAGGATTACTATATTAAATTAAACCCTCCTTTTTCAGAGCAACATGTCCATCATCACTGTTCCACACGTGGGAGACGTTGCTCCAAGAGGTGGAAGCAGATGTCCTCGGGTTCAACAACGCAGCGCAATCATTGGAGAGGCTGGTGTCAACACCACTCATAGAAAAGACCTTCCATATGAAGGTTCAGGCTCGGAAGCTGTTTGCACATCGGGAGGGATGTGAAGTGATCCTTGGGAAGGCTGACGATCAACTGAACAAGGTATAGATTAGAATTAACTTATACACAAACTTAAGTCTAAGGATACAATAATAACAAGTGTTATTCAAAAAACAAATACTCAATAAATTAAATTTTAGTAATAGAAATTCACACATTCAAACCAACAAAAAGGCTGACATATTTAACATTTGCCGTATAGTTAGAATTTTTTTACGAGTAGACTTAGATAATAATTTAATTGCAGTACAAAGCCTTTTACCATCTTAAACTAATAACTAGGACCTCACTTTGATTTACACCCATGAGATTCTAAAAGAACACCAAGTACTAAACCCGAGAAAAATTGCTTAAAACCATAATAATAATAAATCTTTAATTCGATCAAAACTCTCAAGTGTTAGTGTTAATGACAGTCTTATCACTGACAGCGATATCTACCAGACAACCTTTGGATGGATCGTAAGAACTTAAAATAGTACAAGAGGTAGTCGGCGGAGTAGTGCTAACAAATTAATCCAGACATTTGTAGTCTTCGAATTTGATTTTGGAAGGATGAAAGAAAAGGGTATGATTGACAGCGTGACACGGGTTGAAAGGAAAAAAGAAAACGTGCTAACCCGAAATAATCACACTAACATTATAAATACGAAAGTTTTTCTGTTTTTATGTTTATGGGAGTGTGTGTGTCCTGGCTTGTTACACGGTATTAAATATAGCACACGAGGAGATCATGTTTTGGAATTGTAAATACTTGATAGGATACTTTTTATTCCGTTTACATTTTCCTTTGGTATAATTGTTTACTTTCACGCGGGCGTATTGGATAAGGCTGCTTACCACCAGAGATGTGCTATGCAGCTATGCTTAGAGGATGTAATAGCGAAGCTGTGAAACTATGTGACCGTTTCCACTGTTACTAAGCTATGTAGCGGTGCGAATGAGATGTGCTATGAAGATGCGCCGCCGCAAGTTCAGCTCTGCGATGTATTGATAGTAGGGATCCATAGCACGCATCCATAGCAAATCAATAGCACACATCTATAGCACGCCTCCTTCCATATAAAAAACATATCTTAGTTAAATCCGTTTCCACCAGTGCTCAGATATATGCATCAATGAATATGATTGGTGGATATCAAACGCATCCAAAGCAACGTAGCATAGCATATTTCTGGTCGAAGAGCACCCTTAAGACAGAAAAATGACGATGTTAATGACGAAAAAAAAATATTCTGAGTTCTTCGAAACCTAATTTCTTGTACTTTTGTATTTTACCGCACCAATGTGTACGTACGCTGACACGCATATCAAAGTTTGGTCGGTATAAAAACAAACAATATAATAATATCGTGCAGCCCTTTCAAACTACTAATAACAATATTTTACGAACTTTCAACAAAGTCACGTTTGGGCACTTAAACAATTTATGTATTGATATGGGTCTGGTAGATAGGTAAATGAGTGACCTAATTTGATGGAACCCTTTACTAATATTGCCGCTTAGCAAGTCACGCTAATAATTAATTAATTATGAAACATAAACTAACTTAATAGTATTGAAGGGGGTTGGCAGGACCGTCGCAGACGATGACCTGTTGACTCGGGCCACCGTAGGCTTGCAGACAACAAGCAATAGGTAACTCGCTGTCCGATCATCTGGCAAGAACCAAGGCCGAGCCGACAGTGCACTGAGCTCCGTAGAGCCAATGCCTGGCTACGAGAATGCTTGCAAAGAGTTACCGTTACTCTAAAACGTAAAGGGCAATTGAACTGTAGACGCGGTCTTGCGGACGGCGAGCAGTAGGTAGCCCGCCGTCCGACCGAGCCCAAGTCGTCGACGGCGCGTATTTTTTCACGCGCGCCTCAGGGTGATGTCAGTAAATCGTGGGAGCCCAGCAAGGTCGAAGCCTACTGGGGCCATGGGTAGTGTGAAAACGAAACCCGGGGCCCTGGGACGAAGGCAACGAAGGAACAAGAGTGTATTTTTAGCCAGTAAAAGTCTGAAACTATCTATCGCTCCGCCCAAGAGCGGGATTTGTCATTAGATGATTTTCCCACCTAAAAAAAAAGAAAGTCTAACATGCCTTCTCGCTCCACCTAGAGCGAGAAAATATTTGACGATTTTTCACTTCAAAAAAGGTCAGTCAGCAGGAGAGACTACAGGGGAATGTGGTACAGGGTGTAAAATTCAGCAACTTCCATTGAAAAGAAAGGATCCTTCAACCAGACGGGCATTGTGTCTTGAGGGCAACGGCCCAATGATTATTTTCAAGCCTTCTTAAATGTTCCAATCGCGCTGAGAACTTTATTTGAGTGATGTAGGATTTTGTAACTGCCTGTTTAGAGGTATTTGGAACAGTGAGTAAAGTCCCAAATACCTCCACTGAAAAGGGAGGATCCTCCGACCAGACGGGTCGTATGTCTGATGGGCAACTGCCCGATAGATGATTTCGGGCAGTTTTATATGTTCTATATCGCGCGGAGAACTTTAATTGCGCAATGTAGGATTAGTTCTTATGTGACGCCATAGATGTCGCTACAACTGGTAGGGCTATGGCATTATTTGAAAAAGTTACCGTGGGACACAAAAAGCGACTGAAGGAACGCAGGTATGTTTTAGTCGGTAGAAATCCGACACGTCCTATCACACCACCAGAGCAGTAGAAGTTATTCGATGATTTCCCACCTCAAAAAAAAAAGACTAAAGTTGTTCATCACACATGCGGAATTGCCCCGCATGCAGAAAGTTTAAAAATGCAAAAAATCACGTCCCCCGTGCGTATTTTACACATTGTGGGGGTCACGCGTGTGGGGCAATCCCGCATGCGTGATCAAAACCACACGATATTAAAAACACTCCAATAGTTTTGTGTGATATCAAGTCTAATTCGTTGTTCGTATGTGGTACCACAAAACAGAAGAATAAATAATACGACAACAAGACCACGGAGTTCCCACGATCGACAAGGCCTTAAAAGCGGCTAACCTGATAATGTATAGTGCTTTTATTGAACTACTGCTCTTATCGGTCGCGTTATGTATCTGGAACAAGACCTTTTAACAAAATTTTTGACAACAGAGTGCTTTTTAAAAACGTGGTTTGCAGCCAGACTTAATTTTTGCATCACAATTGCAGTAGGTAGGTACATCCCACGGGTAGTGTGAAAACGAAGCCTAGGGCCCCGGGATGAAGGCTAAGAAGGAACAGGAGTGGGTTTTTAGTCAGTAAAAGTCTGAGACTATCTCCCGCTCCGCCCAAGGACGGGATTTGTCATTAGATGACTTTCCCACCTAAAAAAAAAAAGTAGGTAGGTACATGATTTTGTAATATGATGTGGCTACTTATATAATTATGACCTAATAGTACGGTTTTTTAAACGTTTATAAAGTTGTGTACCTAATTCGTGCTCTATGTGCTAGAAATAATGATGTAAAAAAAGTTAAACAAAACAATTCCGTCACGTTTCGATTTTATAATAATTATACTAGCTGGTGCCCGCGCCTCCGTCCACATCAGACTCCTAAAAGAGCACAATGCCACTTGATCACAAATTTCACGAAGTTTTTTTAGCGCTGAACCTTCTTTCTTTTTCAAAAATAAATATCAGTTACCATTAAAAAGCATGCATTAGCTTTTTACCAGTAAAAGTTTCGTTAAAATCGGTTCAGCCGTTTCGGAGATAGGCTGGAGGAAACAGACAGATAAAAATTTAAATAATTGCATTTATGTTATAGGTATCGATGAATATACTTTCTTAAGCATGACTTAATAAAAAAATATTATGTTTCATTGCAAACAGACATTAAATTTATGTGTACAATGTTATTTTTCATAAAAAAAATTAACAAATTTTAAATTCATTTATTTTGGACTAAAAAACTTCTATTTTAATGTTTGCCATACGTCTCGTCGATTTTATACCTATTTGTTGAAGTTTCCCTAATTAATAACGAACAATATTCTGCCAGCATCACAGGGTTTCATTTTCCATGATAACGTTTTCATCACTCCTAGGTTTTAGCGAAAAAAAGTAGGTTTGAGTGCAGAAATTGTATCTTTATCTTTAATTAATATAGGTACTGCAATTATTTATAGGCATTCAACAATATTGATTAATAAGGTCATCTTCACATTCAAAACGTAAGCTTAAACCAAAAAAAAAACTTTTTACAAAAAAATTACATCCGTCTTTTATTTGAAAAAAAAAAACTGAAAACTACAAAATTACTTTACTTTCAGAAGTCGGTGTTTCTATAATAATATTGTATCTTCGTTATTTAACGCCGACTTCCGAAATTAAAGTTATTTTTTACTTTTCTGTGTTTTACTTACATTGAAGTCGGTTGTGTTTTTTTTTTTGTAAATTGTTTTTTATGGATTAAGCTTACTTTTTGAAGGTGAAGATGACCTTGTTAATCAATTGTTGAATATTTACATTCTTTTTTATAAAAAGTGTTTTATTTTACATTTTTAATTATGGTACCACCCCTAAAAAGTACCCCTCAGCCATACTTTAATACGTTCTAGCTAGAGCGCATCTCATGACAATTCTAATAATATCAAACACGGTTAGATTAAATTAATTTATTACAGAGTTCCGGTGCCTAACTTTAGGCTTCATCATAAGATCAGTTCGATATATCTCTTTCAGTCAGTCATCGACTACACGTATAAATAAAGCAATTTTACTTATTACAACAGTTCTGCTGTGATCCCATGAGGAGTTCGGTCCCTTATCTTCGAAGTTCATAATCAGATCATAACAATATTTCTATGGGACCGACTTGGAACCATTTCAACAAAAAAAAACAAAATCAATCCACAATTGACCTAGAAATCGGTGAAAAAATTTAAAAACAAACATACATTCAGCCGAACATAGAACCTCCTCCTTTTTGAAGTCGGTTAATAAAATGAAATAAATCCGTAGTTAACTAAAATCGGGACATGGTTAATGAACGACGCGTAACAATACAAGATATTAATTGTGGTGATTACGTCGTATTTTTTTAAACCTACCTTAAGTGTTGTTTATTTTGCAAATAAGTTACAAATAACACTTTAACACGTAAATTTTTTCGTTAATTTAAACTAGATGAGGCCGGTGTTTTGTACCTGACTAGGTAAATTTCATGTTTTACTAGGTAAAGTGATTAAAAATATATAGACTTGGTTTCTATACGTGGACTAAGTATGCGGTTATTTTTTTAACATTAGAAACATAACTAGAAATTCTCTCAAGTGACTGCAGGTCTGAGTATATGATTTTAATTTCAACTCGATACCTCACGCGTTCCCGAGATAAAGGGTCTTGACAAACAGACTGAAAGACGGACAACAAAGTGAACCTATAAGGGTTCCGTCTTTTTCCTTTTGAGGTACGGAACCCTAAAAAGCAAATTCACTTGATAGAACATTGATTTATCTTAACCTCTAAAAACTACAGCGTAGAAATAGTAGCGAATCTATCCGGAAAACCAAAAGAAATTGGATTTAAGCATCCGCCCAATCCCGAAGCGAAGTGTGTTCGAATCCATTTGACGTTCCCAAAAGGACGACACTGAGATGTGTTAAAACGAGA
The DNA here is from genome assembly GCA_949316375.1 of Mythimna vitellina. Classification (NCBI taxonomy): domain Eukaryota; kingdom Metazoa; phylum Arthropoda; class Insecta; order Lepidoptera; family Noctuidae; genus Mythimna; species Mythimna vitellina. The sequence goes on from OX438688.1 coordinate 15,950,217, forward strand.
TTACTTGGCAATTCCCTTAAATAATTTCTGAGGACTAAATTCTAATAATTTAGCTTAGAAAACTCAAACCTACACACTATGCACGGTTTACATAATTATGGCGGTAAGTCCCCTCTTTGAAGAGTGGCTGGAAAGGCAACAGCAACTGTAAGGGCCCAGCAAGGTCCAAGGGGCCAAGGGCCTGATTCTGAAAGGAAGAGTCGGCCCCGATACGAAAGGCTATGAAGGAACAGGAATGGGTTTTTAGTCAGTAAAAGTCTGACACTATCTCCCACACCGCCTAAGAGCGTGAGATGTCATAAGATGATTTTCACACCAAAAAAAAAGCATGGTTTACATAACAGTTAAGACAGACTTTAACAAACTGAACCATGCACTTCTAATAAGAACTAAAACGTTTATTTGGCACACAAATACTTAAACATGGAAAATTATTATATTAAATTTAAAAATGGAAAAACAAGTCTTTTTGCTTGTTTAAAAGTGCAAATGTGAGATCCTGTTACAAAGAAAACTCATACCGTAAGTGCCTATAAATAATTCAAAGCTAAATTTTCCTTGCACAACTAGATAACCTCTACATAATGCATTTGAATATCTCTGAGATCGAGACGACGGTGCTATTAATCTTTTATTACTTTCACTGAAACGTCTGCTCCAAAGCTAAAACCACATTTACGATCCAATATTTTTTAAAACATCGAATAATGTTGTCGAAACGAAAGTCAAACACGTAATGGGACATAAAATCAAAGCTACAACTCTTTACATAATTTGATGTCGGTAAACCGCGCGCTTCCACCATTTTCTCATTTTATTTTCCCATTCGATAAGTACACAAATAATCTCGATATTTTTCTTTTGACGAGTTCCTGTCTACAATAAACATAGACAACAACATTTTTAATTTCATTTGCTTTATTCTTTCGCCCTCTTGGGTAATTTAAACTTGGCAAACGACTGTTTATTTAATTTTTGCGACTTTTACTTTTGAACTAAATTGTAGGTTAAATTATATCAGCTTCATCATAAGTAGAACCGACCGCTTTATTGTTAGATATTAGTGATGCACTCGTTCTCTATTCAATTTATTCAGCTAGTGACATTCGCTATTTATTTCGAGTTTCGACAGCATTAACCGAAAAAAAACACGATTGCTTTTTCTCATCGTGTAGTCGACTACTCCGATGGTGCTATGCAAAAATCGCCATCGAGAAATTAATTGCGTTCGCATGTGATCTTTGTACGGTTCGTCGGGAGCACACTGGAAACCAATCAGCCGTGCGGTCGGACGACCCGCTATTGATTGTCAAGCATCTATAAAATTGAACCCTATACTAAAAGCAGATCACGTGAAGGTATGTTCATACTCCATCGATTTTTCTAAATTATTCGACAAGGAATTAAATAAGTCAATACTAGAACAAATCCCCGCGTACTAAATTTTACGAAGCCAAACTAATTTTAAGTGTCATAAATACAGAAATATGTAGATACACAATGTCAGCATTACTGTGTGGTCGTTTTGAAACAACTCAAGCATTGTTAATTTCCGTGTGTGAATATCTTGCTGAGCCAAATTTTCGTAGAGAACAGTAATGGAACACGACATTTTAATTTTAATAGCTACGTTTAACTTGGGCGTTCATTGTACGACTGTGCGACACGATTGTGAACATTTTACTGTGACAACATACAATAAGCGGCTTAAGTTCAGTGTGCAAGTCGAAAATGAAACAATCAGCTAATGGAAACAGAAAACCCATATGTGTGTATTCCATATAGTAAATCTGTTGCTAGTAATATTTAGATGAAAGAATGAAGAAAAGCACTACACAAACCACAAGATGAACAGACAATATTGAAAGATGCGGATTGCTGTTGAAAAGTTTTGTAGTAGGTATGTCTGAGTGCACCATGTAGGTATGCTCCATCGTTCTTTACGTAAATATTGGAACGAAGATTGTTTATTTTATGACCGCTGTACCATAAACATCGAAGTAGTTTTACCTCCATCGTCTCTTTCTGTATGTCTGATTTATTCTTAGGTCAGTATTTACTGACATTTGTCCCGCATCGTCTCTTTCTGAATATCTGATTTATTCTTAGGTCAGTATTTACTGACATTTGTCCTGCATCGTCTCTTTCTGAATATCTGATTTATTCTTAGGTCAGTATTTACTGACATTTGTCCTGCATCGTCTCTTTCTGAATATCTGATTTATTCTTAGGAAATTATCAACTGACATTTGTCCTGCATCGTCTCTTTTTGAATATCTGATAATTTCATAGGTCAGTATTGACTGACATTTGTCCTGCATCGTCTTTTTCTGAATGTCTGATTTATTCTTAGGTCAGTATTTACTGACTTTTGTCTTGCATCGTCTCTTTCTGAACACCTGATTTATTCTTAGGTCAGTATTTACTGACATTTGTCCTGCATCGTCTCTTCCTGAATATCTAACTTATTCTGAGGTCAGTATCTACTGACATTTGTCCTGCATCGTCTCTTTCTGAATATCTGATTTATTCTTAGGTCAATATTGACTGACATTTGTCCTGCATCGTCTCTGTCTGAATGTCTGATTTATTCTTAGGAAAGTATCCACTGACATTTGTCCTGCATCGTATCTCGTCATAAACGTGTTTTTTTTAATCACATTATTCCTAGGGATCGCCCATACTATCATTATCTCCCTAGGGACAGAATGGCTTGCTATAAGTGATGGTTGTATGACTTATAAAAGGGCATTATCGAGCACGTGGTGTAAAAAAAAACATCTTTAATTTCATATGAATAATATAGATAAGTACTTCTTTATTAATACGAGTATTAAAAAGGGGAAAGATTTGTTTGTTCTCAATTTAAAAATTCTTTCACTAGTAGAATACTACTTTATCACTGTGTAACAAAGACATATATTGCTCAGGTGAAGCTGCTAGCAAAAGCTAGTATTGAATATGAAAAGAAAATATGGGAACATTAGAAGGAGCAAATACACTTATTAATTAACTAACATATGTACTTAAATTATAGATCTTTCAATAAATTAATTAAATATCTATGCGAATAGCTGTGTACAAAAATAAACTCAGGCTCTCCTCTACTCAAGTGTAATTAATAATTTTCCCTAAGCATTAATTCTATTGCTAGCAGCCATGTTAATTACTCAGAATTACCTCATCATACAGAACTGCCCTAGAATACGTTCTTGTCATACCTACTAGCGGCCCGCCCCGGGTTTGTTATTGTGCGTTTACTCGTGGGCCAAGCCTTGGCCAATCGCTACCCCTAATCATTGTTTAAACGAGGAAACCCCGGTTACACAATGGTGATTGTCCGAAACTGGGCCCACGTGTAAACGCACCATTATGTGTCCATCTGAAATAATGGAAGAACCTTAAAAATGATGACATATATTTTTTTTAATACGTGCAAATATTCCAAAGATTTCTCTTCACATAATTATACACTGAAATCCATCACAGATTTACTTTTGCATATATAACCAAGTAATAAATATTATTCTTATTAATTACACTAATAGATTTGTATGTTTGATACTTCTTCTCGATCGAACGGCTGAACTGATTTCAATGAAACATGGCACACGGGTGAACATGTCCTAGAATACACTGGAATACACATAGGATACTCTTTATCCCGGGAATGAGTTCCCCAGGGGTAATTTGCTTTGTAGCGTGATTGTTCACGCGGGCAAAACCGCAGGCAGCAGCTAGTAGTAGATAGTATAAAGAAGAAAATAGTAGTAGTATAGTGTGTGGTGGTGTGTGTGGTGTATATGGGTGTGTGTATGTAGTGTGAGGTGGTGGTGTGTGTGTGTGTATATGGATATGTGTATGTAGTATGTGGTGGTGGTGCGTGTGGTGTATATGGATGTGTGTATGTAGTGTGTGATGGTGGTGTGTGATGATGAGCACGATCATTTGTTCTGTCTGGGTGTAATTTATGTATAATATGCAAGTATTTTAAAAAAAATATTAGTATGTTTATCAGTTATCTATTACTCATTACATAAACTCTGCTTAGCTTGGGACTAGACGGCGTTGTGTGACTATAAAAAAATATATGGGTGTGTGTATGTAGTATGTGGTGGTGATGCGTGTGGTGTATATGGATGTGTGTATGTAGTGTGTGACGGTGGTGTGTGGTGTATTAATAGGTGTGTGTATGCAGTGGTCACGGCATTATGCTGAGCGTTCGGGCATTTTGCGCAGATGTGGCGCATATTTTTCATGTAATATACCTACTTATAATTTGTTGGTTCTTAATTTGCGCCTTGTTCCGCCAAATAAAATGTTTTTCTTTCTTTCTAGGGTATGGTGGTGGTGTGTGTGTATATGGGTGTGTGTGTTTGTTACCCCTTCAAACTCAAGCGGCTAAATAGATTTGGATAGAGACACGGGTACATCATGTCCTTAAAATGGGACATAGGGTTTTTATTACGGGAATATGTTCACTTGGGATAATTTACTACTATCACGCGGGAGATTCCATTGCCAGAAGCTAGTAATACAATATTTGTAATAAGAATAATGTGCCTATTGATAAAAGTGTACCTAATAACCTAAAATTAGCACATAAATACAGACTTTGCAAGACCGCACGTAAAACTATAAACCATTAAGTCACATTCCGCGTTGTCCTAAATTCATAATATAAAACAAAAGACAATACCAGCGCAGTTAGATAAAAGAGGGAGGTTTACAAAATGGCCCGTTTTACTGGCGACTTTAACCACTTAGGTAGCGTCGCAATTGCTTCGGAGCATCGCATCGTTTATGAAAATAGTTGGCAGTCTGGTAGTGCAGTTATTGCTTAGTGTTTGGTTGGTAGTACCTAAATATAAGGCATTGTTAGGGTTCTGTACCTTCAAAAGGAAAAAATGGAACTTGAAGCTGTGAAAAAATCAAACTTCTGAGTTAATGAAAAAAAAATACGGCCGTATATGTCGCAAAAAACGTGCATTTCAACACTCTCAAGGGAATCAAAATTCATAAGATACTTCCCGTTGACCCAGCATCCTGAAATTTAGCATGAAGCAAGGTCTCATAGCCATACTAAGGTTGCCGACATAGCACGAAGAATCGCCAAACTTAAGTGGCAATGGGCAGGGCACATTGCTCGCAGAACAGATGGCCGTTGGGGCCTAAAGGTTCTGGAGTGGCGACTGCGTACCGGAAGACACAGTGTTGGAAGGCCCCCTACAAGGTACACCGATGACCCGGTGAAGGTTGCGGGAATCCGATGTCTCGATGTCTGAATCTACACAGGATCGTCAATTGTGGCGACATTTGGGGGAGGCCTATGTCCAGCAGTGGACGTCTATCAGCTGAAATGATGATGATGATGAAGGTCTCATAGCACAAGTATAGGAAAAAAAACTGAAAACTGTAAATTCGTAGTTACGTCACAAAAAAAAAACATGTTTAGCGATTCGAAAAAATATTCTTAAATATTTAATAGCATTATTCGCCTATAAAAATCTAAATTGCTTTTAAAATTACTAAATCAGCTACAGTTAACGAGCGTCTGAATGATACTATCTTTGCCACAAGTTATCTTCTACGTAAGCCACTTTCTGGGTGGTTATAAAAAAAATAACCATGAAGCTAACCTGTCTGCGTCGGAGTGTCCTATAATTCCGAGCTCACTTTGCTCGCTCTTGGATTAGGAATATTTAGTTGGCGTTGAAAAAAGATGTAATCATCAAATAAAAGGTTGAGTGATAGGGAAGGTCAGACTTTTACTGACTAAAAACCCACCAGCGTTCCTTCAGAGGCCCTTTGCGTTCCGGGCCCTGGAAACTTTAAAAAAAAATCCTGTAGTCTAACTATAAGGTGATGATACACTAAGGGCCAGTTTCTGTTGTTATAAATTAAGAACTTGCAAAACCGTTACGTAAAAAGGCTTAAACAGAGTTTAACAACTACACGACTTCTAATTCCTAATTTAGAAAACAGAAGTGATATTACAGAGGTAAAGTTTTTACTTAAGTTTGGTTCAAGGACATAAGATTTAATCGTAGATTTATGAGAAATGATATTTATTTTTCAAATAGATTTAAAAGAACACTTTTACTCGTCAATTTTTTTATTTGTCATTTTAAACTAGATGAGGCCATTTAAAGCGACATCTTTGTAGACTTCGAACTAAGAATTCAAAATACTTTATCGCAATATCAGAATTCTCCGCGCGTTTAGAGCATATACAACTGTCCGAAATCAACTATCGGACAGTTAACCAGACGTGATCGAACATCCGTCTTGTCGGAGGATACTCCCTTTTCAATGGAGGTTTAAAAGACTACACGACAGATGAAAACTTCATCAAAGCGAAGTGTATAATTTAAAATCTTTCGGGTACGCTCGGCCGACTCGAACCGACCATACCCGAACGAGCGTTACATAACCCAGTGTGACGACTCAGTCTCATTCAATATCCACCAAATAAAGTGCTCAGAGCGCCTTAATAAGTTAGCAGGATTTTAAGCAGGATAGGTCAAGCAAAAAAAGTTGCTGAATAAGGTAACCTACCTAATAATATAAACCAATATTTACATTTTGGGACCTTACGCGGTTAGCTTATTGGCGCTCATTGCAAAACGCTTGATTACGAACTTCGTGAACACCGATGACGTCACTGGAAGAGTTATTTAGGGGAGTCCCCTGCGTTGCAGCGTCACACATCTTATATTAGAGTTGACGTTTACTGTAGTAACGTCACTCGTGAAGTTGTAACTAAGACGTGCGACCTATATAACTTGAACATGACTTCAATTTTGCTGACGTCGGCTCAAACCTGGTCCTTAGAGGACGGACGGACGACGAGAAAGAAAGAAAGAAAAAAGAGAAACAAAATAACGCGAAATGAAGCAATCTAGACTAGCTTATAATCATAATACGAGTTACCCATTGTTCATTGCTATTAGAATATTATAAAATCTGGGTTATTTAGCAGAGTAAGCAGATTAACAAACAGCACAGCTTGTATCACAGGCGTATATTTCTTACTGACAAATACACAAATAACAAGTACCTTAGCAACGCTTATCTCATCGACATGATGTTGCATTGCTGTAAAGAGATCCTATCTCCATCACGCACCCTCAATGCATCAACATGTATAAATACATAGTGCGCATGAACCTTCAACATTGTTACATGTGTACGCACCCTTAACACTGTAATTTATAGCCGCACCTTTAAATGTGCATATAAAATACATTGGGTCTATCAAAAGCAAAATTAGCCATTATAACAAAAACAATATCAAAAAACTAAGAACAAAACATTTTTAGCAACAACTAACCTAGGTCTAGATTACCCGTGTAACAAGTACCTTAGCAACGCTTATCTCATCGACATGATGTTGCATTGCTGTAAAGAGATCCTATCTCCATCAATTGCCAGCAAACCTGCGCCTACAAAGATGACCGGAAATTGGACGTCCGACCGTTGTTGGATTTCCCACCATTACATTAAGAGATTTAACCACCAGACCTGGCATGACCAGATAGGTGTATTCTCGGATGGAAATTGTAGTGACGGGTACCCTGGTACTATAGACCTGTAGAACCTTTAAAGTGACAGTGACATTCAATCTTACCAAGAGATATTGTATAAACCAACAACTAGGCTGTGAAGGCCAGGAAATCGCTTCTTGTAAACTGCTGGTTTTTAGCGATATCAGCTTTGACTGGAACCCAACTCCAAGACAGTTGAAAAACGACTAAGCAAATAAGTTTTTAATGGCTTGTAGAATTCATGCCTGATTAAATTTGATAAATGATTCTCTTCCCAAATTCCAGAGTCGTCAAGACTACAGAGGAGCTTTTTTGAACTACTGCAACAACCCGACTCCAGCCACATTAGCCACATACTACGACTCGCACAATACGTACGTGCAACAGCTAACGGCCACTAACGCCATGCTGGATCAGTACCATAAGCATACACTGCCGACTATACTGCAGGTAAGCCAAGACAATTGACAGAATTAATAATTTATTTATGTCTATAAGAAAACACACAGTTACACAAAATTTTCTAAAGGTAATAGTGTATGTGTAACTCGTAACGTTATCCACATGTTACCTATTCAAATGTTTTATGTAAGATCTAACTATGTGAGGTTAGTTTAATACCTAAAGCATGGGAGCAAAAGTGCAGTGGCATTTTCAATCACTACAAGCTTAAGTAACTAAAGAATTATTCACTTTCATTGGACGATTGCGACTGCACGTTTGACCCTTTTTTGATGGTAAAATATCAAATGACTTTTCCAACTCTGACGGAAATAAGAGAGTGTGTCCGTGTTCCTTATTTCCCTTTGAGTTTTAAGGCCGTAGTAAGTCTTTCAAACATTTCCTCCGTCCTGGACAATCCCGCAGCTTTTGATTTTTGATCATTGACTGTACCTTTTCCGCAACTTGTCATCCAGCTCTATATTATTTGGAAGTTTTTTGGCGTTGGATTAATCACCACCAAGGCCCTATTAATAGATACATGGCGATGGCTTATAGTGAATACTTCGTTACTGTGAAATACGTAACTTTTCAAGAGGCACAAAATACCAAACTAGACCTTTAATATCATGTAATTATAATGGGCGTCTACGTGTTTTATTCAAATATTTAAAACTATTGATTTATTTCAAACGCTCGTTTCTTTTGTTTTTCTTTTTTTTCCACAAGTTTTGACACGCCATCGCGAAGTTATCACACCAAACTGACGTACGGGTATCAAATCAAAATTTTGCGTTATACAAAATTATGTGTTACGAGCTTTTCTTTTCAGAAATATAATAAAACAAAAATTACCTAAAATTGCATACCCGAGGTTTTCACTCTAAGCTATTGATGGTTTGTACGCAACATTTAAGCCAATTACCTCAATATGATGACTCACATGGTAGCTCGTGCCAGATGTTCCACATCAACTAGATAAATACATAACAGACACGAGGCTCTCCAACTGCACGCCACTGAGTTCCATTCTTGGCTACTATCATATATTTTTACTACCATTTCAAAGACGGCCACTTCACTAAGCCTCTTTTTCTTCATAAAAAAAAAAAAAACAAGAAAAAACCGTACACTTACATTTTCACTTTCATAAGTCACTTGTATAATACTACTTTGTTTGAATAAAACTTTTGAATCTTTGAAAGCTTACGTCGGCTAGTAGACATTGTCTGCTTCTTAGAACCAGGGCTACCCTTGTGTATGCAAACATTCGGATGTTACATAAAATAAACACAGCTTAGACCTACTTTGTTTTCGAATAAACAAGTTACGTCTGTCTGAAGTACAAGTTCTATATTTGGATTTTGCTCTTTGTTTGTAAGAAATTTAAAGGCCATCAAAAACATAACTTGTAAAAAAACTAAGTTTCGCAACTCAGTTCTTCTACCGTAAAAAGTTGTGAGATCCATGTAATACCAAGTCGGTTAATTTATTCAGTCCTTACTTAAGGGACCTTGATGACTTAGATTGACTTGGCAATCGGACTAAACAATCTAATTTAATATAATACGTATTACTTGTGATATACATGCGATTCCCAAGTCAATCTAGGTCATCAAAAATTCAGGATTCTAGTTTTATACACAACGAAGTTAAAGAGGATCGAAAATGGCCTGAACTGTTTCGAGAAAAGGATGGTACGGCTGTGCCACTTTATTGCTCGCCTTGGTGGGGCATTGTCGTGCCCCCTAATGTAGTGTGCTTGTGTAACATATTTAAAGTACCAAATGTTTTATATCCGTAGATAAAGGAAAGTGGGCAATTTTGTATGGACTCTGTACCTAGTCCTGTATCAAGTTGAGGCTTATGTCATTAAAAAGGTTATAGTAATACTTTAATTCAGTCAGTCAGATGTGTGCATAAAACGAATTATTTAGTAAGATATCATCCTACATCAGGAGATGATTTTTCCGTTCATACGTCTAACTTCTATTTTATCATCATAGACCAAAATTGAAGTCATTCAATGAAAAACAGATCCTTCCCTTTTTGACTGAACTCTGTCTGAAGTAATATTAGGTACCTACTAATCTGAAGTTACCTTGGTTAAGTTACCAGTTACTGGATTAGATATCAATCGAAGAGCTACTGAAAAGTTCTCCACACCTGCTGATTTCACTATTGACGTTCTAACCCATCAAGTTCCAACAGAAGCACCGCCCACTCACTATCCACTATCAAGACGCTTGTGACCAACGATTTATCGTATCACTGGCATCATGCTCCTTCCCTGCACATGTCTAACTGATAATGCTATACAACAAAAAGACGCTATTACTATGATTTTCAAAATGACATTATGACACTATCTGATAGGTCAGGATTCAAAACACCCATTCTCTTTTGTCTCCAAAGATACTCTGGAATTATGAGATTAAATATTTATCAATACGTATACAACACTAACCTTTTAGAAATTGATCTCTTAAGAGGACGTAAAAAGAGATCCATTTCCTGAAATTATGAAACAATAAATATATCTTATGCTTCACAGTCAATAGAAGAAATAATATTTAATACACTTACAGGAAGATACGGCCTTTTATGATACTATAAACATTCCAATCACTTAACGTATTACTTAGTGTTTAAGTAAGTAATAAAACTAAACATTTCGGATGAACATTAATAAAAGCGCTTATGTACGTAATAAATAACTTTAGGGAAAGTCCAATTTAACGGGTAATTTCAATCACAACGATCAGTAACACGATTTAAGAAAGCTCACGATACAAATTTTGGAACACAATAGTCTACATAGTACTGTCGCAGAGGACGGGGTTTCTTCAGGGACCGGGACTTATCTACAATGAAATGCTTTAAAAGCTTTATACTTCTATTATACTTTTCTTCAAAAATTCAAAATATGTACATCGCGCTAAAATGGTTATGTCCAAACTGAAAAAACTAGACATTTCTTTGTTCTACTCAATTTTTAAACCTATTCTAGAACAACAAAATCCTTAAAAGTATATTTTACTTGCCAGTTCGTTAACCTAACGCATGCGATCTACTTTCGATATCACAGTACCTGCTCACACGCGCATTATAACATCCCATCCAACTTTATTTTGCGGGAATCTTCAGGACAAAACCAAAAATCACTAAACAAACTAGAGTAGAAGTTTCAAATTCGAAATTCGGTTCTAGTTTGAAATACGAAAATCTGTGATACCACAAAATTGCCTGATGAAATCGAAAAAGAAGTAGGTCACATCCCAAGACAATTGGTATTGACATGTGACAGCGAATGGGTCGGTATTCGTACGTAGATCGAATTTGCGGCGTTTGACAGCCCTGCAGCCGTAGTTGAAGGAGCTTGAGGCTCCAAACAGACTCGAACTTACTCCGGCTTTAATTAAACTGACGCTCACGAAGCTTCCGATGTCAGGAGTTGGCTTTATTATTGAATAAATTAGTTTTTTCTCCTGTAATATAAATTGAGAAGCATTAAGACAACAAAAAAATATTCTTCCATTTCCTGGCGATGGCGTAAACTTTTTCCGAATTCCTAAAAACTCCACCACTTGAAAAAATCAATTACCTGAGTAGGTACCTAATCGTATTACTTAGATATCAGCTTATTTATTTACGGTTTCTATTTTTATTTCAGGAATTGGAAGAGATACTGACCGACGTGACCTCGGCAGTCAGTGAAGCAATTTGTCAGGAGGGAGAAATTGTTACGGATAAGGTAAATACTGGTTTTTGATAGAGCGATTGCCTAACGAAGAAATTCGACTATTTGTTGAAATAATATTTTTACAAAAAAATAATTTTAATTTCGGAAATCGATGGTTCTGGTATTGTTTGTTGGTTATTTAACACCGACTTCCGAAATTAAAATTATTTTGATCATGTGATACACTTATAAACAGACCTACCTATTTCTCATGACAATTCGAATTAACCCAAACTCTGCTAGGATACATTATTTTATTATGAAGTTCCCATCCACCTCCCGACTCCATCATCAGGTCAGTTCGATAGTACCTTATAGCCAAAGTGCTTCTCATGAAAATTATAATAAACCCAAACACGGCTAGGATACATAGATTAATTACGGAGTTCCTGTGCTTACCTTTCGGCTACATCATCAGATCAGTTTGATAGTACCTTATAGCTAAAGTGCATCTTATGACAATTCTAATAAGCCCAAACACGGCTTGGTTCCAGTGCCTACCTTCCGGCTCCATCATCATCATCATCTCACTTCGATGATACCATTTTCAACGTAACCATTCAGAACCATTAATTTGTTTGTATTGTCATAGCATAGTTACTTAGCTATCTTCATTGTGATATCTATGTGAGAGTGAAATTCCGTTCGCCATTTCTGGTCTTCTTCATAAGTTCCACTTCATCAAATGTTACTTTTTGACTGTAAATGCTTAAGTTCTCGATGAAAATACCAAAATCACTATATAATTGCCTAAAATATTTGAAGAGTTTCCTCACTTCCTCGTGGATTCCATCATCAAAATGAATTTTGAAAAAAATGAGATCAATCTACATCCTTTTAAGGAAAAAAAAGGTTTTCTAAGGAAACAAACATAAAAAAAACAACCGAATCGAGAACCTCCTCCTTTTTTTGAAGTCGGTTAAAAAGGTTTTTATTGAACTTTTCTCGTCGGTCGAAACGATTGTGAAACTCTCTTTCAATAACTTTTACGTAAAGGACAAATGTAACCTCTTACTTTGCGGCAACGAAGTAGAAAACTGAAGCCAAAAAAGTACTAGGGATTTTCTTTTTCAAAACATTTTCCAATAATAGACCTAAATTGCGTAGAACGTTACATTTCGTAAATTACGTACTTCTGATGCTCTTTAAAAACTGTCAGTACAATCAACAATCATTCGAAAGCCGTGGTGGAGTCTACCTGGAAAATTAATATTTACACATAATGAAAACTAAACTGGTAAACACTGATATAAGAATTAATAACACGACATAAAAATATTGAATTTAAAATCTACAAAAACATTGCTGGTCTGTTTTAAACAGTTTTACGCGCATTACCAAATCACCCTTTTTCTGTCCTAATTCCAAAGTTGCCAAAATACTCCAGAACTTTAATAAATGCTGCGTCATGTCAAAATGACAGTTTGAGAGTCATCCATCTTGTGTCCGTATTAGTTGCCTCTTCAACTCTGCCTCACTGATGAAGTTAGACAGTTATTATATGGATCCATTAGATAACTTCCGAAGATAAAGTGGCTTGGCCTGTATCTTTTATTCCTCGAGGGGGAGAGCGGTCGTAAGGAAACTCTAGAGATTTAAGAGATTAAAGGTTATGACGTATAAAGTAGTTGTAGTTTTTTGACTGTACTGTTTGCTGGAACATTGATGTTTGACCATTTGAGCAAAGAGATAAAACGGTATTCCAGTTACTTATTTACAAGTTCAACAATATTAGGTTGTAGTGTTTATTTTTTATTTGTGTAACAAAATTGCGTTCGTGACACACTGTTATAGACAAATCATATCAATGTATTGTGTAGATACCGGTCATTATTGCTCTATGCTATATAACTTTTATGCAAGTATAGATAATCTATAAATCGTCACTTAAGATCTTAAATTGCTTAAGTAAAAAATGATTAGTTTATATGAAAGCTAAAGATAATAATAAATTAAATAATTTAGGAGGAACACCTTAGGAGGCTCGCGTTAGGCCGCTGGATCAAGGACTTGATTCAGAAACTGGTACTCCTGGACACGGCTCGTATTATTAGGAGGTTTCTTTTTCTGGAGCCCTGACCGCCGGTAGCTTGGGCCCTGTTCCCGACACAACTACACGGTGGAACACTATTTCTTATATTTTTAAATGTTTTTTTTTATTGAAAGTTTTAAAAATATTATTTATATGTTTAAAATAATGAATAAACGATAATTAAATAAAACCAACATTAAATGATTCATTTTTGGAAGAAGTAGGTATTGGATTTTTGCTTTTAAATTAAGTAGTTGGACAAAAACATCACGAGCTTCGTTTCAAACGAAGCTCGTGATGTTTTTGAACTAGATAAATGGTATCTATTTTCAAACCGCCAGTAATTTCAATCTTCACACCAAACATGACTTACATAATTTTATATCAATATCCTTATGAAATGATGGAACTAGTTATATGAAAATGTAAACATTTAAAATAGGTTATTATGTAACAAGCTAAGATCCCTGTTGCGACACGTTCTGCGACGAAACCAGTTTCCAAAAAGAAAAAACACAAATATAACTTTTATCCATCGTAACAAAAAAAAACTGCTTAAAAACACTACCACACTTACAAATTTCCAGCACGCTAAACCAACAATAAAGGGAATTCTCGTAACGTCTGTTCTATCGAGCTCATTGTGGCTGCAAACAGGCACTTCTTATTCAAATAAGGCAATTAAAATATCCTGTTTACACAATACGGTACTGATATTATATCGGGATTTGCACAACAGTTGTTCCCGACTTGAAAGTTATTTGGTGTGCTCAGCTGCCCAACTTTTGATCTTAGTTGGGAACTGATATCCGAAAATACATTTGCAGATTCAATACGGTTTCGTATATGTATAATATTTTGTGATGGTATACAAAGCTGATGATGTTACATCACATTAATATTATAAGGGCAAAACTATGTATGTATATGTGTGTAGGAAAGTTTTTTACTTCTTCACGCTAAAATGGCTTTTTTTAGGTGGAATAATCATCTAATGACAAATCGCCCTCTTGGGCGGAGCGCGAGATAGTTTCAGACTTTTCCTAACTAAAAACACACTCCTGTTCCTTCTTTGCCTTCGTCCCAGGGCTCCGGGTTTCATTTTCACACTACACGTGGCTCCAGTATGCTTCGACCCTGGGCCTATACGCTTTGCTGACATCTCACAATTGAAGCGCGCGTGGAACAGTACGCGCCGTCGACGACTTGGGCTCGGTCCGGACGCTTACCGGACGGTCGGTCGGCGGGTCACCCAATGCTCGCCGTCCGCAAGCCCACGCCTACGGTGGCCGGAAATCGGGAAAGGAATCCCGGCGGCACGCTAAAACGGCTGAATGGTTTCGGATGGATTTGACACACGGGTAGACAATGTTCTGGAAAGAAGATACTTTTATCCTGGGAGCATATTTCTTTGAGATTTTCTTCTTTCACAACTGGCGAGTCTGCTAGCAAAAACTAGTTACCCATAAATAAATATACTTACTGCGGCTCGCAGCTTCAACTTTATTATTATAGAGTACTTTTCACCTTTATTATTATTTATAACGGCCTAGGATATATTTAAGCTATCCTGGTAAACTACAAATTTCATCCAAATCTGTTCAGCCGTTTAGCGTAAAGTAGTAACAAACATACACACACTTTCGACTGTTTCTCGCCTATATTTTTGTAAAGTATGCTTAAAAGAGGTATTATTTGTAAGTGGGGAGATTATATCTGAAACATCTCATCGATTTCTAAAAATCTTTCCCCGTCGGAAAACAACACTGTCTTTAAGAGTCTCGTTTTTTATCCTTGAACACACTGTTCTTTGATCATAGGCCACAAGACTAAAGTTGCGAAGTAAAGCTAGAATTTCATATTGGCATTTTATATTCATATAAATATCTGTATGACTCTCGATGCGAGCGTCGTAAATCACGCTGGAGGATGACTGGTATTTCCATTCCCATGAATGGCCGCTGTCTAAATGGCGTTTGTCGTTAGGAATGAGTAAAATCAACATTTGGATAACTCCAATCCTGGATTATTTACATTCTCTTGCGGGAAGTTAAGGAAATTACTTTGAATCACACTAAACTCGTTGAAAAATAAAAGTTTTGTTTTGACTTTTAAGAAAAACCCTGAATGTAACTTGGAACGAATCTGAAAGAAACAATAAATTAATAATTTAAAGACCAAACATCCAAACAGTGCATGAAATCGTCTCACTCGTGCTTTCGCACTCATACTCTTGGCTGAATAATTTTTGTGTTTATCTGACTACTGAAAAATAACTTTGTAATAGTTACCTTAATAACATATTTAAAAATCAGACATGTAAAAATAAGTAAAGTTCATTTATTTCTCTGTGAAGCTTTAAAGCGTCTGACAGAAGTTTTCATCTATGGAAAGTGTCTGACACTTCTGTTACAACTTTAGAAAAATATTCTACAAAACATATATAAAACTCAGCCATAAAAATTTAAGTTAAGTAACTCTTATTTTTAGTTCCCTTTCTCACCTGTTACCTGCCCAGGGGCCCCAAGGGAGAGCTCCACGAGCTCACAGGCATTTAAAGCACATGAGACGCTACTAAGAACCTAAGGTTTCATCCATGTGAAAATAAGTTATGTCAGATCGCTCTGTCTTGGACTTTAATATTTTAGAGGCGTAAGTTTGTGAGTGTTTGTGAATGTTTGTTACTTCTTCATATCTGAAAGGCTGAACAGATATGGAAGGCATAAGAGTAGACCATGTCCTGAAAGTTATTCCAGGACATGATCTATGTGCTAACATAGGATATGTATTTTTATCTCGCGAGGAACAAATCGTTGACAGAAGTTCGTATAGATATAGTAATTCATCATTATCATCATTATTTCAGTCGAAAGACGTCCACTGTTGGACATAGGCCTCCCTCAAGTGTCGCCATAATGACCGGTCCTGTGCGTCTCGCATCCATCGGATTCCCGCGAACCTCACCAGGTCATCGATCCACCTAGTAGGAAGCCTTCCAACGCTGCGTCTTCCAGAACGTGGTCGCCACTCCAGAAACTTTCGTCCCCATCGACCATCTGTTCTGCGAGCAAGGTGCCCTTGCGCGGTAACCTTAGTTGTCCTGCGGAATAAAAACTGCCTAATATAAATCTATATTCAAAGTAATTTCCTCCACTCGATTCCATCTCGACTCAGCTTCTGCTGTAACGACACTGGCGTCCCCAACTCGAGATTTTCCGTCGTATAGAATAAAGGAAGTTTCCTTCAGAATAACTTAGAACCGCTTAAGAATGAAGCTCCTTTAGAAATGTTACTTAACCTTAAAAATGGACACGACAATGAAACTGCAAGCGTTTTGTAAAAGCTTTTACATGGCCACAATGTGTCTACTACCCACATAGAACTGAGTGGTTTATACCAGTATATCATATAGTTTATATCCACCTTAGAGCTATCCAAAGCTCTAAGGTGGAGTGAGAGGGCGAATCAAACTTTAATTAACTAAAACCCACCTGTGTCTTCCTTTGCTCTTTGCGTTCCAAAAATCTAAGTAGATATCATCTGCGACATCAGGTTCGGTTAAACTGTTTGCCTTTGTCCAAACCGCGAGCTAAAATCTTGAAATCCGACTTTACCTGAATAGTTCAGTAAAACCCTTTTATCTGAAGAATAGCAAAATATTAATACATAATGTTTTCAATCAAATCGAAGCATATATTTTTATCATCAATCTCGGGTCGGTAAATGTTGTTAGGTCTGTCGGTTCCATTAAAGAAGGAAGCAAGATATCGTAGCCATATTATAGCTGATCAGCGAATAAATTAATGTACAGCCTTTTCTCCAAGCTCCTCGTAACACTTTTGATTCTTCTTTCCCGTCGAAAAAATTTTTTCAAAGGTGTTATAGCATTTTCAGAACTTCACAAAAAAAAAATAGAGAAGATATTATTTTTTATTTTATTTTTTTCTGTTTGAAGTTTCTGTTATTTGTTTATTGTGCAAACCTACCTAAGTGTTGTCTTTTTTATCCCAAAGATTGAATGGTAGAGAATGCCTTGTTGCATTAAGTCTGCCTATGTACCACTACTGTAAATGAAGTTTAAATAAATAAATATATAATAATAGGTTCCTTTCTCTAGAACCTTGAATGGTACCGGTAGTTCGAACCATGGTCCTGATACCGGTGTGCTATTTTTACTATTTATTTTTACGTTTATAAATGAGTTTAAGAAATAAATAAATCTTAAAAAAAATACCTCCTTTTTAAATACAAGTTTAGAAAAACCTGTAATAAAACCTTACATTACTTCTGTCCTCACCAGAGCAACAACCAACTTCGCCGCTACGAATCACTTTGCGCACAAGCCCGCGCAGTCTCTAGCACAGCAGATCTGGCGCATCTAGCGAGAACCCTACTGACTGCCACGCCCCCCTTGCGACCACCGCGGAGGGCCTTTCTACCGCCGTACCCACCGGACAACGACGACCCACCCCTGGATGTACCCGCGGTAATATACTTTAAATTTATTTGTATACGAATATCTTAATAGTATGACTACTTCAGTAAAGCTCGCCGAGAAGGGTAACTTGACACAATTGCTACCAAAAATTGCAAAAAAATTGATGTTATATCTCTAACTATCACACGTCACACATCTGTAGCATGTCTTTAATAGAAAAAAGTGCAGTATGCTGTATTAAAAACTAAGTACTGTGGGAAACGAGCTCTGGTAAGTAGGTCTTGGTTCCCAGGATGTGTACTCGAAGAAATCAAACTATATGTTGCAGTACTATTTTATATTTCATTTTGCTTTAAAATAATAACTTTTCAACCTAAAATAAATTTACTTCTAAAAACAAGAAACAATTCTTTTGTCTATCAATTTGCAAACCTATTTTAAATATGCAAAGTCAGTATCAAATATTAATTTATTTTTACCTAGCCAGTCCACTAGTTAATAAAAAAATAACTAATGCAATCTCCCTCGACATCACAAAACTTTGTAAACTTGGCTTGGGAAACCAAAACAAAAACAAAACTACTTCATTATGAATTTCAATGTAGAAGCCTGAAGACTGCAGAAGAAGCCCTTATTGCATACGATTTAAAAATAATTAGCAAAATATAGTCGTACAATATCTACACAACGATGACCAACCCCCTAGATGTACCCGCTTATACTATGTTTGACTTTTGAATAAATAAAGACTCAAGAATGATGAGGGTTGAGGTTCCCTGTCAAAAGTGAAATTGATCTTGCTGTTTTGGAAATTGTTTTATCGCTGGGAGTTATATTTTGCAGGGTGTTTGAATAGGACGTAGGTAGAATTAGTATTCTTTGCTTAAATTTTTAATCAAATAGGTGACTACATTGTTAGATATAATAAGCATCAAACCTCTATTTTTTTAAGGGATTTACTAAACTATGTGTAACACATGAACAAAAAATATCAAAACTTAAACCCGCCCTTCAGTTGCCCTTTGTTTTTTTTATTATTATTATTATTGGTCGTCTCTCGTTTGACCCTTAACTGATGGTAAGAGATGACGTGGATGAGTTAAAGACCCCCAAGTTACAGCTATCCGGACACATCATTCACACACATCATCACAGTATTGGTGAATTTTCACCATGCACCAGTGGCGCAACGCCATACATCTGGTGGTTCGATGATAGATCGGGCTTGGTGGAATTAAATTGTGCAATTCCGATGCACACTCCTCGAACGATAAAACACTGACAGGTCAGCAACTCAGCGTCGGTGCTCAAGACTGGAGTTTAGACTCACGAGTACATCATCACTGATGATCTTCTTGACTCGTTTTTCAATCGGCTCAACCGCATCAAGTGTGTGTGATATTTGGCAAATGAGAATAATATATATACATGATCGTTTAATAAAGGTTGAGCAACTGTTCCGGCCATGTCCGTCTTGCCTTGCTAAGATCCAAAATTTTTTAGCAGCAAAATAAGTATAAGTTTGACACTCCCTCTCGCTCCATCCAGAGCAAAAGAAGTTATTAGATGACATCTAAACTAAAAAAAAATCCTGGTAGAAAACGGGAGTTTCACTTAATGAAAGTCTAAAATTCAAATAGTTCTGTTCATCCATGAAAGTCCAAGTACCCTGCAATAACAAGGTCCATTATTAATTTATCGTTTCTAACCCGTAGCGCCATGGAGAAGGATTACTTCAAATTGCTTAGGACCTTAGGGAATTAAACGTACAACTTCGAAACGGAAACGATTAAAATTATCCCATATTTATATTAATGTGGAAAATTGATATCGATGCAACAATTTCCGTTGCTATTTATAGATTTGAGTTATTATTTATTTATTTATCCATTGCTTGCTATACTTACAGTATGCACCAAAGCGTATAGCAAGCCAACAAACCAACAATCTATGAACTAAAAAATAAATAGATAGAGGAAATTATAATTTTGCATATGCATATCAGCTCAGCCTTATAATGTTCCGACTGCTGTGACTCAGGCCTCCTCTCAAGAAGAGGAAATGGATCATAATCCATCACGTCGGCCCAGTGCGGGTTGGTGGACGGCACTGGTTTTCAGATTGTTTATTCTAAGATATAGGTACTGGTTTCCTCAACATTTCCTTCAAAGTTTCGAAAGCAACGGTGATAAAATTAATTACAGAAGAAAAGCAACCCAAACAAACTCAGAAGTCCCCCGACTTATGAGTTTAACGTCGCGGGTATGGCGGTCTAATTGTAACGAGTTTTACCGTTACATTTAGATCACCATTGCTCTTTTTTATTTATTTACATACAAATATTAATTAATTATGAATTTCTTAATACCAGCCGTGAGTTTAATTTTTTTCCAGTTGATAACAATTAAGGCTTGGAATTTAATAAACATAGGTAATTAAAAAACGAAACATAGTCCTGTAACGGGTACAACTCTGTTTAACCCTCCGAAGAATAATCCTTTTGACCGTATTTGTATCACGGTGGCCAAACTATAGAGATTGGCCGTTCCATAGGGAGATTAGCCAGATACGCAGGAGATATTGGGGTGCTCAAGCGTGTGCGCAAATACAGCTGAATTCTCTGTTCCTTCACTCTCACAATCCGACAGCACCAAGGTGAGATTAGGTGCAAGAGCAACACAACGGCTTTTCGTGTTTTTCGAGGCACGAGGTTATCACACAACTGAATAATTCGTAATGGGAAAACCCAATAGCAATTTTTAGCCAACCTGGGAATCGAATCCAAGACTCCATGTCCATGCTGCAGTCGCGTTTGTGACCACGAAACCACTGAAACAGTTGAATAAAGGCGTGATGTGAAGTGGTTACAATCACATTTCTCATTGAGTATGCGGTTATTGGAAAACCCAATTTTGATTCAGTTCGACGCACATAAATGAACCACAAGTATTTCACCTGTTGCAACATTTCATTTTCTTTTATCAACAATACCATTATTCATTTTAATAATAATTATAATACTAGTGATCCGTCGCAGCTTCGCACAGCTATTAGAAAACTTTGAAATTCTCGGTGTTTTCTCTACAGCTTTCTTTAGCCAAAAAAAAAATCTGCTGCTCCATACATTTTGACGAGTTATGCGAACATAAACGTAGGGAACAGCTGTTTTTTTTTTTTCGCGTTTTCATGTTTGGTCCCATAGTAAAAGTTGTTCATAATGTACAATGTCCCCTCGAAATTCTTAAAGTTAATTTTTTTACACCTTATATATTATACCTAAATTTTCATCATGAATTTATTATGTCTATTGGTGGACAGATTTTCAAGGTTTCGCATGAAAATCCGTTCCCTAGATTGTTTTTTTGAGGGACATCATCAAGTAACTTTTCGCGCTCTGGGTGGAGCGAGAGGGCGTGCCAGACTTTTATTGTCTAAAACCTACCTGTGTTCCTTCTGTTGCTCTTTGCGTTGCCAGGCCACGGTAACTTTCGACCTGAAGTTAAATTAAAACTAAATGTATAAATGTATATCTCCAGTTTTAAATGTAATATTACTATTATTATTAAAATATTTGCAGTTTCTTTTCATTAGTTAATCAGATTACAAAATAATATAAATCACATCAGATGGAGAAGGGCAACTGTAGGACCAAAGGTGGGTTTTAGTCAGTTAAAATTCTGTTAAAAAAAACCGTCAGTCTTTTGGCCACCATTTCCTGTCAACTGCGATGTGGAGGAGTTTTTTGATGTCATATTTTAGTCTGTTTTTAATCAATTTTAATTAGTTTAGGGTTTTTATTATTATTTTTTGGTTTTAGTGCAATTATGGTAATTTGTTGTTTGTTTGTGTATGGTGTCCGGACGTAAAAAATAACACCATCCCATCTTTTCCCGTGGATGTCGTAAGAGGCGACTAAGGGACATACCAGAGAATGGGCAGCAGCATCCTTCGTGCATTACAACAACCAAACTGCGATCGCTAACCCGTCTGCCAATCGAGGCAATTATGGCAACCACGCCCTTCCCCCCCCCCCCCCCCAAATGAAAATCAAAATGAAAAATATGGCCCCTTGTGCCCGGCAGCCCGTCTACCCTTAACTCCGGTAACGGTTGCGGAAGTCCTATGAATGCGAGACTCATAGGACCGTTAATAGTGGCGACACTTGTGGAGGCCTATGACCAGCAGTGGACGTCTATCGGCTGAAATGAAGATGATGATGATAGTCATTAAGTATTTTTTCAATTGTTAATTAATAAACTAAGTCAAAAAATAAATACTAAGCCTAAAAGTATGGTCTACAAGAATTTACCTGTATCCAAATATACATCTTTCTTTATCTAGGTACCTATTCAATTCTGTTTCGCATCCTACGCGTGTAGATTAATGAGGTCGTTTCCTTATTAAGAACTTACCGAGACGACATCCCTGAGGACTTACAGAAAGTACTAACCCTAATATTGTATGTAGATAGTTGTTTAGTAATTTAGTCTTGTTCATAAAATTACTGTAGACCCCTTTTTTTATTGGGTGGGATAATCATCTTATGACAAATCCCGCTCTTGGGCGGAGCGGGAGATAGTGTCAGACTTTTACTGACTAAAAACCTACTCCTGTTCCTTCTTAGCCTCCGTCCCAGGGCGCCAGGTTTCACTTTCACACTACCCTTGGACTGTAGACCCATAAGAAAAAAAGTCACCGAATACTTGTAAATAAGTACCGTTAGTTCATGATAAGTCTCGTAAAATTATTAATTCTTCATTTTTAGTAAGATTTATTTTAAATAAATTATCGGATTCGGATGAGCTAAGCAATTATGCTTATGATTACATAATCAGACTTATAATGTTCCCACTGCTAGGACTTAGGTCTCCTCTCTAGGAGAGGGAATGAGCCTTAATCCAGCACGTGGGCCCAGTGCGGTTTGGTGGTTGTCACATGTTTTCGATTTTTTCATTCTTGGACATTCCGGATTCCTCACGATGTTTTCCTTCATCGTTTTTGAAAGTGGCAGTGATCAAATAAATGTGAAAACAGAGAAAAGCTAGGTTTGAATTGATCCCACAACCTACAACTCGTATGACGGGGTCGTTCTTTTAAAAAAAATCTACTGACTATATTGATTAATTATGAATATTAGTCTTTATTTTTCTATTAACATTTATTAAATAATTGTATCACTGTAAAAATATTTAAAACTTACATAATACACTGTAAAAATATATAAAACTTATATAAGTTAGTTACATTTATGAATGTTACGAACTTATTATTTACCAAATGCCGAAATTCTATTTCCGATATTCTTGAAATTCTTTATAAGCCCTGTTAAAAAGCTAATTCGCAAATATTAGCCAGTTAGCTTTTTAACACGACTTACAATGAATTTATATTTAGGTAGTTATTTATTTGACATAGCCATCCAAGTAATACGATTCCTAATGAGTTTCTATCAAGATACCCACTCAATATAAATCAGTATTAGAACCATATACAAATAGCGTTTACATTGGAATAATCTAGACTAATCTAAATTAATCTTTTGAGCCTTATCCTACAAGATACCCGAATACCTGTATTACTCTGTTAATGAAAGGGAAATGATACATCCCGTCATGGTTTAGGTGTAATTAAGACAGATTACTGGAGACTGCATACGGTATAGAGCTTATCGTAGTCAGAGATGCGGGTATTCCTAGACGTCTATTGTTCTGCTGGCTTAATTGATATACAAGACCTACCGTACACGGACTGTGTTGTCACACAAGACCTCGTGATTATCTTTGATTATCATGACTATGTTTCTGAATAATTAATACATAACATAGCGCCTGAACGGGGAATACAGGTGATGTGTTATGTAGTAAATGGATATTAGGACTGTTCCCGCATACACTGTGACATTTCACTAGACTTAGACAAACGCAAAGCGACAACTTGGTGACGCCTTTTTTCACATTTATTTATGTATTAAAAAGTTTATGCGCACAAAAGTACAGAGGTAGATTTAGTGTCTTAGATATTTACTACCAATCAACCTTGGAGCGATGCAGAGAAATTATTCTACGGATTAAAGGCAAAATTCTATCAAAATATCTATGTATCAAAAAGCCAGGGCCTTAGGTCTCGTCAGTAATGCTATAGCCAAAAACAGAGCACAAATCTACACCGTAGACCACTACTAAAAAAATCCTAAAACTCCACCACTGTATTTCGAGCCAAGGGTCTCACGCTCGTGGATGGGTGGAGAGGGAGAGGGAGGCCAAAGAAAAGATGGATGGATTGTGTGAACAGTGACATGAAAGAAAAGGAAGTTAGTGATAGTATGACGGTTGACAGGATAGAATGGAAGAAAAAAACGTGTTGCGCCGACCCCAAATAAGATGGGACAAGGGCAGGAAGATGATGATGGTCTCACGCTCAGTAACCGCGCTAACGTCAACTTAGCCTAAAGATTTTTTTTACCAATAAAATAACAAAATTATGCTAGTGTGCTAGTATAATTATTATATTATGTAGTTATATTCAAGTCAAGTCAAAAGTTTTTTATTGCACATAGGCCTACATGGGCACTTATAAAACGTCAGAAGCGAGTGCTGTGTATTAATGATATAATGCTCGTTCAAGTATGCTGCATTCAAGTAGCCGTGTGTCGGTTAGACCTCGGTTGGCCACATTGCTACACTAATGAACTCTTGACCAACACTGCCACTACAAGGCAAGGCTTAATTAAGAAACACTAATTAATTCATGTCAACGAGGAGTATTAACGTCGCGTGCTACGCGGATGTCTAAAGTTGGTGAACGAAATTAGAGGTAACCGACGATCTTTTTAAGTGTCAATTTAAACGTTACTTAGATTTAGCCCCCTGTTTTTAGTCTGTCGTAATGCGTCGGGAATGTTTGCCGCGGCTCACACGGATGGCTTTCACGCCATCATGCGTAAGAAAGCAGCTTCCTTACTGCAAGGCTTGCGCTACACTCGTAACAGCATCCTGAAAATGATTGCTGATAGGCCAGATTGCCCTATCCAGAAACACTGGGTGGAATTAGCTATGGGCTACTAATAACACTAATATAGTATTTAAGCACTTTCTGTTATTAACACACTAACAATACATATATGGACCCTTCAGTTTTGCTGACTATGTTTCTCCTACAGGCACTCAACCCCCTGAAGATACTATAGTGTTTTAGGGCTTAACTCTAGATTCTAAGCTTCAGTGTGGCCCACATATAGATAAATTATGGAAAAAACTTAGTCCTGCAGCATACGCTATCAGAAAAAATCAAAATTTAACTGACTTGAGACAACCCGTTTAGTTCACCTCAGCTATTTTCATAGTGTCATGTCATACGGCATTCTATTGCGGGGAAATCGGTCCACCTGTATGTTCATAAAAACTAAAATATGTTAAAAAAATATAGTGATATTTATAACGTCAATACTAAAAATAAAAACACAAATTTGTGGTTTCTGCAACCAGGGATGCCAATGCCACTTTTATAATAAACCTCCCAGTCACATTTAAGAACTTAACCTGAATAAATTTAAATCATTTGTAAAGCGTAAACTATGCCAGAAGGCTTTTTATACTGTAAAAAAATATCGTGAGGACAAAACGGCTTGGGATTACCTGCTTCAGTACTGACTAGAATTGTAGTAATATGATACATAATTATACATTTCTTTTTCTAATTTGTTTTTTTAATTTATTTATTTTTTCTCGAATTTGACATTGATGATTATTTATAATTTTATCGTACAATATGACGAACTTAAAAGGTTTTTTATTTTATTTTACCATTTGACATTGATATATATTTTCTTTAATTTATATCTTTATATTTTACGACTTGCAATATGCTGCGTTGTAAAGTGTTACATTTTTGTAAATTTTATTTTTTATCTTTTCTAAAAACGTAAAGAACAATTTTATATAGTTTTTTCAAAATGTTGTTCATATAAAAAAAACCGGCCAAGTGTGAGTCGGATTCGCGAACGAGGGTTCCTTACCATTATCTAACCATTTTTTTTTACAAAATTGATTTTATTCTGTTTTTAGTATTTGTTGTTATAGCGGCAAAAGAATTACATAATTCATGAGATACAGCCCGGTGACATACAGACGGACAGTGGAGTCTTAGTTATAGGATCCCGTGTTTAATCTTTGGGTACAAAACCCTAGAGACAGATAGATAGATATTCTTTATTTTACACCAAAAATACAATTTACATTAGGAAATTAACATTAATAGAGACCATCACAATATGACCATTATTTGATACGTTACCTGAAACAGTATTGTTTCTTTTTTCAATTTGTCCCCAAAGCGACCCCACATTCAAAATGTATTTATGTATATTATGTATACATAAATAAATAAAAGAAACGAAGAAGGAAACAAAAGAATAGTACAAAGGTGAAGAGACGTGCTTATTTCCACCACCTACAACTGATCGTTGTGTCTACCATGTGGGTAGTGTTCCAACACTGCGTCTTTCGGTATGTGGTCGCCACACCACAACCTTTTGGGCCCCCATCTGTTCTGTAAGTAACGAACCTTGCCCACTCCCTCTTTTTGGAGATTCTTAGGGGTATAACGGTAACCTTGGTTCTATTGCGGACATCTTCATTTCTCGATCGATCACGAAATTAAACTCCGAGCCCAGCCCTTTCGATAGACCTGGGGCCACAGGTAGTGTGAAAGCGAAGCCCGGGGCCCCGGGATGAAGGCAAAGAAGGAACAGGATTGGGTTTTAGTCAGTAAAAGTCTGACACTACCTCCCGCTCCGCCCATGAGCGGGATTTGTAATAAGATGACTTTGACAACTAAAAAAAAAAGCCCTTTGGATAGTGTCCTGATGATGCTCGTTGTGACCGACTTCATTTCAGAGCCGTTGTTATCGCTGCCAACACGCACTGGTTATAGAATTTTTTCTTGAAACACCTTGGTATTTATTTATTTAAACTTCATGTACAGTGGTGGTACATAGGCGGACTTAATGCCACAAAGCATTCTCATGGTATGTAGGACGAGTAGTATTTTTATGACTAATAAAAAATCTGAATACCAAATACATTGTCAAAATTCTAGCGGAACCCCATCCCGTAATCTTCATCAAACTAACGTATTTTTCTTTTATAAGTTCATAATTTATTCGCGTAAAAAAAAAAACTGAAAAAATGGAAATAACCGACTCCAGTATTCCTTTATTACTTCAGTTTGTTTTATTTCATCAGAAGCTGTTGGCATAATTGATTGCTTACTTACATTTTAATATAGTTTCCGTTCAGTAGCGGCGGAAGAAAAACGAAGAATCATGCATACTTACTGGGTAGGAAGTAGAACCGCATTTGATTTTACAAAATGAAATGTTCAATCAATTTTTATTGATCCTGGTCATCTGGTGAACCTAATTATTACCACGTCCCTTACAGATTTTGCGTGTAGGTATACCTAAGCACTTTTGCCCCTTTTTTAAGTGGAAAAATCATCTAATGACAAATCCCGCTCTTGGGCGGAGCGGGAGATAGTGTTAAACTTTTACTGACTAAAAACCCGCTCCGCCTGCCACTCCTCCTTGCTCCGAACCAGGGCCTGTACCAAGGCCCGGCGCGAGAGATCGCCGCCGCCGATCGCCCCCACGAGAACACGGCGTTGCTCTGCCAAACAAAAACCAAAACAGAACGGAAAGAAAACAAAATAATAAATAAACAAAACAGAAAATGAACATTGTCTTGAGTTTTGTTGCTAAAAGACACTGTATATTATACATCCCGATGTGTAACGTCTTAGTAACTAAAAAATTAAAACTAAATTAAAACTTAAGTTAGTAATTGATTAAAATTAATCAAACCATTCATTATTTTTTTCAAAAACATAACATATTTATGAACAGTTTTTTTTTTAGGCTTTGCCACAGAAACTGGCATGAGAAAACCATGGAAATTGCTCCTTTGATTTTTAAAGGTAATCACGGTTGACCTTTTTTCCAACAGGAAAGTATGCCGCCCATTCTTCGTGGTGAGATCCTGCTAGACCGGATGGGTCCGCAAGCGCGAGTCAACTACGAGCAGCTGAAGAAGGACGCACTAGAACTAGAAATACAAATCAAACAGCTTCAAGTTAGTAAAATACCTTAATTTCCTTTTTCTCTATAAACTTGATGACTTGATTCCGTCATCACCTTTCTACCATCGGACAACCCGTCGTACGCTCCACTCTTAAGTTGCATCACTGCTTACCATCAGGTGGGATCGCAGCCAAGCAATAGTTTATATATGTTTTTTAAAAAAGCTTCTCTATAAGCAAATAAATGTAAAAAACATTCTCAATTTCCTATAGCTGGGACGAAGCCCTCCCCTGGGAAAGGAAGTGGGCTGTACCTAATCCAGTACGAGGCTCCAGTGTAAATTGAATGATATCACATGTCTTCGAATTTTTGGGTCTGTACTTCAGGCATCACGAGACTACGGGTTTATTTGCAAGAGTTACCACGGCCCTGGTACTAAAAAGGCATCTGAAAAATCGTCCCACAAAAAAAAGTAAAACGCTGTTTTGATAATGTCCAACTTCAGAATATAGTAGATACCTACCTACCTAATCTAATTTTGTTAACAAGGTGTTAGTAATTTCATTTATTTTACAGGAAAGCCTCGATTCGCTTGCTCGACATCAAACCAGGGGCTTAGAAAGTAATCTTTACAACAAAGTTAACGAAATACAGGTAAGCTAAATATGTGATCAAGTAAGGAGAAACGAACAAAATAAGGTACTAATGGTATGAAAAAACTAGAAAACAATAACAAAATAAGAAAAACACTACAAAAATTATGTTTTAATAAATAAAAAAATTTTTGAGAAGTATCACCGAACAAACTCAGAACCAGCGTCTTACAATACCAAAATATAAAATAATATGTGTTTGTGAAGAGTAGGTAATGTAAGAAATTGCGAGTTCAATCCAGTAAGTGCAAATTTTATTTTTTATTGAGCACACCAGTGTATCATAGGTACCTAAGTACCTACTTATGTCTCATATAATTTAATGATAAATAATTGTGTCCTAAATGTTTAAAAATAGGAAAACAAAAGTTAAACCAAAAAATATGGTTTTACCTTCGTAGGTATTTCCCAGGTACCTACCTACTCCAATATCCCCAGGTAAAGTACGTAGTACCTACCTACCTACATACCTAGAATCCATGTCGTAATGGGTAGATACGGTTCTATGATTAAAGTATTAAGATTCAGTCTGTATAGTCTAATCATAAAATATCGACAGTAAAAAGAAACAAAACAGGCTGTGGATACCAAATTTTTTTTTAATTTGATAGAACTAATAAAAAGCGGCAAAAGCCACTGTAAAGGACCCTTGTAGTTTTACTTATATCTAAGTTGAGAAACGTAAGGGAAACCTGGAAAAATGAAGTCGACCGTAAAGTTAAATCGAAAACATTTTTGGAGCGAAAACAAAATCGGCCTGATTTCGACATCATTAAAATTTCACGCTCAGTCTCGTATTGGAGAATAGCACAATGGAACTACAAGTGGCAATACTTTACAGCTGTTGCTTACCGACACTAATATGCCTACCTGATTAATTAGGGACTAGCTAATTAATTTGGAACCTGAAGTAGGTAAATAGAGGGAACTTTATATTTTTTGCCACTAACCGAAATTCAAGTCTGTTCGAAACGGATGAAATAACTATATAATTATGCTGTTAGTTAGATCCACGTAACAACTAGTTTTGTGCTTAATTTCAAGCTACATACAAAAGTTACAAAACTTATATGTAGGAACTACTAGCGACATCTCTTGATTCTCTTCGTAAAGTGAACAGAGACATCTAACAGGAACATAACGTATTTTATGAATCCGAAGTAAGGGAGGCAACGAAACCGAACGAACTCAGTCTTGTCTACGAGTTCATTGGAACAGGCGACAGATGTCGTCTTAGTGAGCGAAATTAAAAAAAAACAGTGTAACTGACTGGCCGAAAATGAAAAAAGAATAAAAAAAATCTACAGAAATAATTAAAAATTCTACATTTTATTTCTTTTGTCTATGTTGATTTTCGATTGTTTTTTGTTTATTTTTTTATAATTTTACATTACAATTATTACAAAAGTGGTTTGTGAATTTTATTTTTGGCGGGATTCATTCGATTGAACTTCAGTGGCTGTTTTAATTACGTGCAAATTGATTCCAAGTGGATATTGAGATGTAAAATATGTGTAATTTTATTTCAAGTGTCTGCGCTACTGGAAAATACGTGAAATTATTAATTGATTAAAACAGGTGCGATCTCGGTAAAATTGAGCTGAGAATTTTAATTTATGTAGTGTTGACTACCTCAGCGAAGCTTGCCGAGAAAGTTGACTTGATACATTTGCTGCCAAATTCTACAAAACATTAGAATGTATACATCCATATTCTAATGGTAGACAAATAAACTATTCATACGACATTTCATGCGACTTAACTTTTTGATTGGCTAATGCTTTCGCGAAAAATTTATTTAGACAGGTACCTACCTACTCAGATTTTTATTGTGGAATTTTCAAGAAAATGTATTAAGATTTTAACATATGTTTTTACATAACAGGAGGACATATCTGTGAAGAAATACGACTACAGAGCAACGCAATTGCATCTAGCAGCCGTTAGAGCTCAGGTAAGTTTATTTAATTAAGTTATACCCATAGAAATATAAAAACTCCTTTCTTATATCTGTGGTTATACCTATGTAGCTACAACTTACATTTTTTACCACGTGCCTATTACACTACGCGATATTCAGCACACGATATTCAGATTATTTAGTCTTAGTTTTTGTTCCGAGTAAGACGGGTCTAACCCTTATTACACTTTGCGACATCGACTAAGACAGCCTGAATACCGAGTAGTGTAATAGGCCCTTAAGAAGTTTTGAAAAGTTTACCGCAAACCAAATGCTGTGACGAATGGTCTAGCAGACGATAGCTGCTATGATTGGTTGAACTACTTACTTTTTAATTTTCAACAGAAATTCGCATGACGCGTCTACAATAAATTTTTCTTTCCAAAAACCGGAGCTTTAGTTATAGAAGTATCTGAATATCTACCTACCTCTTACCAGTTCAATACCACGAAGTGTCTTAGAATTTTGGTAACTATAGGTTGCGTTCCCACTTGAACTTACAAGTGGGGACGCGAACATGTAACAGTTACAAGTTGTCACCACGGTTGTCACTATGTGACATGTTCGCCAAACAAACTTCCCACACGTGAAACACAAATAACAGATGTGACACCACACGGCCGCACATCGATCTACTGTTCTGACACCTCAAATAAAAATCAACAATCAAACTCGGCCAAACATATTATCTAAGAAGGTACCTACGCAGATATCTATGGTACCCTCCAACACTTTTCTAACTTTGTTAAAAAAGTTCGAAACCCAATATCTCCATGATCAGCCTTCCGATGGCTATCGGTTTCATAATATAGGATTACTGTTTTCAAATGATAAAATGTCTGTTCATTCGTAAAAGAGACATGAATTTGTACGTATGTACGTATAGAATACCTACTTTATCAATTATTGTTGGCGTGTTTTACTGCCTGTGATGAACTTATTTAAAACAAAACAACGGTCATGTGTCGGATTGGCAAACCTGTGTTCCGTAGGTAAGTAGGTACCAACCTATTACTTTTTTTCTGACAAAAAACATGCATGGAGGACAAAAAGACAAACTTAATTTTGTAGTTAAAAGGGTTTTCCCCTATAACAACATCGCAGTTAATTTTCCAAACTCAAAAAAAAAAAAAAATGTAGGTAGTTTTTTTGGGGTGGGGATTCATCTGATGACTTCTCCGGCTTTTATCGTGTCAGACTTTTACTGGCTAAAACCACACCTATGTTCCTTCTTTACCCTTTAAGTTCCAGGACCACGAGTTTCCCTCCTTTCTGTGGTCAACCCATGGCCCCAGTAGGCTTTTGCCCTGCTGGGTCCCTACAGTATTGCTGACCTCTCTTTTAGGCGCGCATTAACCACTACGCGCCGTCGACGACTCGGGCTCGGTCCGGACGGTTACCGGACGGTGAGCTACCCATTGCTCGACGTCCACAAGCTCACGCTTACGGTGGCTGGAAGTCGTGGTCCCGGCAGCTGGGGCGGTAAGAAGTCCATTCCCATAATGGTATAAAAATATTTACTATGTGACAAAACTAAAAATTAACCATTTTCGGACTTTTTCCTTTACTTGTACTGTGACTGTGAGACCTTGCTTCTTGCCAAATTCCGTGCCAAAGGTCACGATTATAGATGAATAGGAAGTAGGTAGGTTAGATATGACCCCATAAGTTTTGATTCCCACCAAAGAATGGGGCGATGCCAATTTGGTTAAGTTCAATGCTGCTAAAACTCGGGCGTCTATATTCCGCTAAAAGGAGCCAATCCAGCCCTTTCCCAACTTTCCGGGGTATAACCGTACCGGTAACCGACCATCTTGATCTTCTTGGTGTTACGTTGACATCAAATCTCAACTTTGAGCCATAAATCGAAACAAGGGCTCAACAGGCCGCAAAAAACCTGATAATCCTCGCAAAGTTCAGACAGGACGTCACGCCGGAATAGCTGCTCATACTTCATCAAACGCAAGTTCGATCGTGTATGGAGTATCTTCTACACCCATCTTTGAGACAGATCTGCCAGATACCAGCTTGATGCACTTGAAATATTTGAGAAACGAACCAAGAAGATCATTGGCAATGATGCTGCGAGGCTTCAAAGTCTTGAACATCGACTCCGAATGCAGGAGTCGATGCATTGGTTTTTTGACCGGTAGAAAGCCTGTCGGTATTCTACGGGTTGCATTTAGGGGAGTGTGCGTCTTTTTTGAATTGCATTACCTAATTCCGCCAAACCCATTCCTTCATCGGACCACCAGGCGTATGGCGGGACGGCACGGCGGTGCGCCACCGGTACATAGTGGACATCCCACCTATACACACATAATATTTTGGGATCACATGAATTGTGCGTATAGCTAAGGAGTGGAATTCCCTGCCGGAGTCTGTGTTTGCTACAACATGAGGATCTTTAAGAAAAGAGTGAATAAGTTTCTTCTAGGTAAGCGCCGAGCGCGCTCCATCGTCGACCACATCGTCGCTTTCTATCAGATAAGATGATGTTGAAAACTATCTCATCTGATACAAAGCGACGATAAGCGACGAAAGAACGAGCCTATCAACAATAAAAAACAGGGCAAGTGCGAGTCGTACTCGCACACTGAGGGTTCCGCACAAACTTACCCATGAAAACAGCTCGATTCCCGAATGGAGTTACGAAGATTTTTTCGAATTGTAAAAAAAGTTTTTTTTTGTGACGTAACTAAAAATTTACAGTTTTCAGATTTCTTTCTATATCAATTTATGCCAAATTTCAGGATGCTGGGTCAACGGAAGTACCCTTATGTATCCTTTGAGAGTGTTTAGATGTACGTTTTTTGCGACATAAACGGCCATATCTTTTTTTTCGTTTACTTAGAAATTTGATTTTATCACAGCTTCAAGGAACCGTAGACTTGAGTATACGGTTTTAATTTAAATTCGATGCCTGCACGCGTTTCTGTCATAAAGGGTCTTGATATACAGACACACAGACGAACGGACAACAAAGTGATCCTATATGGCTTCCGTTTTTT
Organism: Mythimna vitellina; assembly: GCA_949316375.1. Classification (NCBI taxonomy): domain Eukaryota; kingdom Metazoa; phylum Arthropoda; class Insecta; order Lepidoptera; family Noctuidae; genus Mythimna; species Mythimna vitellina. The sequence goes on from OX438688.1 coordinate 15,984,116, forward strand.
CCTTTTGAAGTACGGAAGCCTAAAAACAAAAGAAAAATGTATACGACATAGACAACCGTATATTTTGACTGTGTTGGCTTAGAAGTTAATCAGAAGTCCTCAAAAAGTGGATCGATGACCTGGTGAGGATCGTGGGAATCCGATGGATGTAAGACGCTCAGTACCGATCATTATGGTGATACTTGGGGGAGGTTTATGCCCATCAGTGGACTAGGCCAATATCCAACCAACAATTGACTATTTACCGTTCTATAAAAAAAACTGGACATATACCTAAGTGTGTTAAAATTTTCGACAATTTATAATAATCTTAACTAGAATAGATTCTGCGTCTTTAGAAAATAATGAGGAGTTATTATCTGCTAGGTGGCTAGGTACATTGTTCATACTATCTTGTGTCCTGAAAAAGAAAACCACCCCTAACGGAATGCATACGAAACGACCAAGACAAAGCATTCCCATTAAAGTTAATGGACAACATTTTACTTTTCTAGTACGCGACCCTTGTGTAGATATATACCAAAACCATTCATAGGAATCCCTCTAGTGCGCACGCCTAGCTCTCTTTATAGGCACATGCGAAATGACGTTCGCAATTTAAATCAATACATTCAAAACTTCCCGCGATTACGTACGTCAAAACACAAAACAAGAAATAGGTAAAAGTTGTTAATCCGTTTGGTTAATTGTTTTACCTTAGCTTGCAATAGGTGTATCGACAAAAATAAATAAACAGAGAATCAAGTTACTGGAAAAATAATTCGTTCTGCGTTGGTAAGTTATTATTTTTTAGACACTCCTAATTTTAATAAAGTCAATTAAACTGTCTTTTTTACATTTTGTCAGATTTATTTTGCAGCAATGTTTGTTTTCTCTGCATTCATGAGCACTTTGTTAAAGCTTAATATTTTGTAGACAGCCGCGTTGCCGCATTGCGCACAGCCTCCCACTCAGTCCGAGAGCAGATCTCGTAGACAGTCATAACCTCCCAATTCGCGTCGCGTAAAGCCTCGGCTTTAACAACAATAGCGTTCTATACCGCTGTTACTGGACATTTGCAATAGTGTTGTATTAAAAAACGTTAACCACGGATAATCCGAAACGTAAACTAAAGTTCCGTGCCAAGATGGGGTGGATTTCCATGAAAAATCATATGGTAAGCAAAGTATTTTATCGAAACATCGGCTTCGGAAACACTAAGGAATTTTAGAGTCACGTAAAGCTAGTATTGGAGTACTTTTAATTTATTACGGTGAATTTTTCTGAAACAGATAGGTAGTAACCGACTTCATATTCATTCTAAAGCAGTGTGTTTAGCGCAGCTTTTCAACATTATTGACATAACGTACGTACCCCCATTCTAGACGCCCAGCCATCTGCTAGAGCAAACAGTTGCCCGGCACCTACACTGTTGAGGCATAAATATTATTTCCATTAAAAAATAGGTTTCTGTTCAAAGTATAGATACCTAATTATATTTTTCTCAAGAGGAATAACTTAAATCTAGATAGTTTTTACTTGAAGATAATAATTTGAGTACCTACCTAATAATGTAATTTGCATTCTGTCACGGAAAATATTACGACATAAGGTGCCTCAGGTTAACGAATAAAATTATATAGGTATATTATCATGCTTGGGTCTAACAAAAACAATGAAGTAGGTATCTAGGTAGGTTAATTAGAATGGATAGATTACGTACGACTCTTAGGAGAGTTCTATAATTTTTACTTTGAGGGACCTATTGTAGTTACCTAATAAAAGAGCATTCTCAATAATACCATCCAGCTTGGGTCTTATTTAATTAGGATAGATCGTATAGAATAGATTCATACTTAGCTAGTTTTAATTTTTTGTCAATGCTTTTTTACAGTTCGAGTTTAATCAAACGACCCATACATAAATTCCTAGGTATTTAGGTATATAAGTACGTATTTATAGATAAGTGCTAAACTGAAGCACCGACTCACAGAACGTTTCAATGTGTCAGATAGTAGCGAAAATATGAAAGCGTTCAAAGAAAAAATCCCAAGTTATTATAAATTTATTTTTTCGATCAATAACTATGATCTAATACAAATTAATATCAATTATCTAGTTACACCAAAATATTGTCAAAACATTAGTTCATTTATGTTTTCTACTTTCTAATGTTGAACGCGGCCATAGTTTTCCCGCGCACGACTCTTACGCCTCTAGCGGATAATTTTGGAAACACTTTGCGTCATTGAACACTCCAAATCGTGCGTGTCGTGTTTGTATTCGTGGATAATATTTATTTATTTTTGACTCTTGTGACCAACACAGTGAGTGAATACTTGATGAATAATAATGTAACTTTATAAAGGTAAGTTTTATTTGATAAAATATTATGATTATGTAATAGTAATTGCCTATCAAATGTTAATGATGACGAGACATTATTCTAAGCTATACAATGGTTTAGTTATCTTAAATCTAATAATTACAGTTAGTATTCCACATCGGAATATGATTTACATTGTATTTAATTATCCCTTAATAGAATTATACGATTTTATTATAAGTATAGTCTCCTAACCTCAAAATATTATTATCTTCTATTTTCTCGCTAATGGATCCTGTTTGGTAGTACAAATAACGTTTTTATTTTACGCGTCGTGTATAAATAATCTGTATGTTATTTAGGTTGTTGACATAACTATGACGATAACAACTTTATTTATGCTACATTGTTGCCCAACGTTTAGGCGGGAAAGCACTACCTACGCGATATAACTCTCTCATTGAATGAAATTCTGGTAAACGATTCATTTAATTGTGATTTGTAACTTACTAATTTTGTTTTTGTCTCATTCCAGGTTCACTGACACTGTTAGTAATCTTAATACTATTACTGAATAATCATAAACATATCATCAAGACAATGAAACCCATATCTGCTGATAAGTCGTCATCTAAAAAAAATGGTTACCAATCAGATGATGACAATGTGAGATACAAGTTGAACACCAATTTCTTTAACAATGCTGGTAAATCTCCCAAACTGAAGAAGATAGAAAAAGTTGAAGAAGAAGATGACAACATACGCTATAAATTTCCTACAGTTTTAAACAAACCAAAGCCTGCTGAGCAGAAACCTAAACCTAAACAAAAGATCAAGGTTAATTTTTGGAGCAATAAACAATTGGTGAGCAGACTTCATAATCCAGAACCAACTAAACAGAAGGCTAACCGCAGACATACAGTAGGAGCTACTGCTGAGGACACAACTGCTACTAAACCAAAACACTCAGCTGTAAAAGTTAGGAAACGGGTATCATTTCTGCCATCCCCTATATTTTCTGAAAATCATGTACCTATGGTAACAGTGCCTGATGATTTAACTATACAGTTAAATGAGGAAGAAGCTAATGATCTAGCAGAAGATTTGAACCTGGCATTTGTTAACAGTGGCAGTAGTAATGACAAGACAACCAATTCCCCAAAAAGAAAAGCTAAAAATGCAAATCTGATCAACCCTCGGGAAGCAAAACGTAAACGCAGTTTAGAGGATGAACCACGAAATCATGGAAATGAGAATGAATTGGAATTTTTCTCCAAATATATTGTCCAAAAGCTGAGAAAAATGGAAACGAATCAGCGGATTTACTCTGAAAATTTAATTAACACTGTCCTTATGTTAGGTCAGCTTGGTAAACTGAATGGTAAATCAAAGATAGCAGAATCATAATATTTTGTTGCATTTGTTAATTAGTTAAATGAAGTTCATAGATTAGCATAATATTGTTTGATGATAATTTATCTAAATATCAAGGACCAGAATATTCACAAAGACGTCAATCATACTTAAGTACATTTTAAATAGAGTTCATCTTTTAATATGTATGGTGCTTGTGTGTGTGCCCCATAAAAAGTTACATAAAACTATTGTTTTGAGTTGTTGTTAATATATTTTGTGTTTTTTTTTTTAAAGTACAGTATGTAAAGTAAGTAAAATCATTGGCATAGTATAGCATTAATTTTAGTGATCAGAAGTAAGTGTTAAAAAAGTAATTAAATTAGTTACCAAGATATAGAGTTGCACAAACTTTTTTTTACAGCTGAATTAACTTTGCTTTAGTCTATAGGTTCTTGTCTATGTCATTGTTACAACTTAATTTACCATTTTCATGTATTTTTTTTTTCATACAGCTTTAGCTCTTTTTGTATAATACAATGTCAATTTTCAATCAACTTACACCCAATAAAACAACCAATTAATAATGGATTGTTAAAGGTGATTTTTGGTAATTGTTTTTGAATCCATACTATAATGCCTTGTTGTTGCATATAACATATACATTTTATCATAAGTTTTTTGTGAATATCATGTACACTGTAAAAAAGTAAATAAGGATAAATGTTGATAATTTAACATAAATTATTTACTCAGGCTATGCTTATGTCAGGTGTTATTTAACTTTTACAAATATCATGTTAGTTATAATTGTTTAGTTCTAGAAAAACTAAGGTTTTTAAATGTTTCTTCATAAAGAGCTATATTTTGTTGTTTAATACATATCACGCCAATTGTGTCTGTGATGACTGTTAACAAAATGTCTGCACAACTGTTTTAAAGCATAATCATTTATGCTAAAATAACGCTAACAAATTGCCAAGATTTTAATCTTAGCAATAACATAGTGTTATTTTTGCAGATTAAATATTTACACTTGTATTTATTGATTGTTGTATATTTAAAGGGACTAGTGGAAAAATTATGTATTGTCTTTTGACTTTCAAACACATGTCTCAATTTGTGAGACTTACTAAGGTGTAATTTTCTGCCTTAAACTACTAATAAAGTATTCATAGTTATTACTTGATTGTTTAATTTATTGTATACCAATAAACCAGATTATAAGTAATTAATTTGGTGTCTATCAATTATTGATAACTTTATTAATGTTTTGTAACTGATGACAGAAGCAATTAAGTACATACTACTGTATTAGTACTAAGAGTTATGGTGTTCCTAATTTCTGTGAACATATTACTGCTAATGATAAAAAGTGGTTCTTTGGTCTTGAGATCAATATACCTCAAATAATATTTAAGTGCCATCATGGTCCCATGACCAAAAAACAACTAATGAATTTACAGATATCGACTACCAAAGTAGTTGTTCAGTTGAAACTATTTTTACCCGATTGCGCGACGTAAGGGATGGTTATGCTTTTATCTGTTGCAAGTTTGCTTCTTTGTGGCGTTTTAAAAACAACGCATGGGCCGATTTTGTTGATTCTTGCATCGATTCGTCTTAGAAGGACATGTGACAATAATCTCAATTCTATAAGGCAGCAACCAGACTCCATACTAGGAAGAAAAAAAAAAAAGTCTACGAACTGTCAAGTGGGCCATTGTTTAATAGGTGTTTAATAATTATTATTAGATTTTTTTTCAAACGCGTCCGCTGTTGGACGTAGGCCTCCCCAAGTGTCGCCATAACCAACGGCCATCTATTCCGAGCTATGTGCCCTGCCCACTGCCACTTAACTTTGGCAAACTTTCGGGCTATATCGTTAACCATATCTTCATTCCAAATGTGATCACGCAACAAAGTCCAGGCTTAGCCCTTTCCATTGCCTTTTGGGTGACTGAGCCTTCCGATGAGGCCCACTGCGAGGGACCACGATTCGGAGTCATATTATTACATATCTATTGATTATTATGTCGTCACTGGCAACGTCATAGACAACTTATTGTCTTCTTAGGACGCCGGTATGTTGAACGAGAAAATACCGCTCTGCTTCCTGAACGCTGTGATTATTTTATCATTGTTCATTTAAATTTCTTATTTAGGATCTATAACCGTTTTAATCCGTATCAATGGCTAAGTTGAACCGGTTTCCACCAGCACACCAATGATTATGATTGGGGAATATCAAACGCATCCAAAGCATCCTAGCGTAGATACATATATGGTGGAAAAGTACTTTGAGGGCTCGAGATAATTCGAATCATAACTTCTGCCAGCGATAATAAGTATTAGCTTCTGCCAGCGACTTTGCCCGCGCTAAAGTTGATTTATCCATGCAAACTTCCAACCCCCGTTTTACCCCCTTAGGGCCAAGGCTGCATTAAGCATGTAAGTCCTAGCCCTAGCCCTAGCCTAGCTAGGGGTATAGCCCTAGGGGAGCACGCGCGGGCACCTGTCGCATGGGGTCACGTGTGTGTCGTGTACGACGGTGCCCGTAGCGGAAACCGACGCAGTGTCGCTATTTCAACTTTAATAGCACACTGTTAAAGTTAAATTAGCGACACTAGGCGAATAGGTATTTTTTATATTTGTATAGAATACCTAGGTAAAGTATAAAATAAATAATATTTCATACATTTCTTACACGTTTTACGTATTAGATAGATACATTGCTTAGGTTTTGTTTAGAATACCGTATTATACAGATTTCCGGTAACATATAAATAATATTCCATAACTTTCACACAACGCCATCTAGTTCCAAACTAAGCAGAGCTTGTGCTATGAGTACTAGACAACTGATAAACATACTTATATATTTCTAAACACATACATATATAGATAAATTAGACACAGAACAAATGATCATGCTCATCACACAAACATTTGTCTGAAGCAGTTATACGAGTATAATTCCTTCAATTTTTATTTTATTTACACCTAGGACTCGCTTCTGTATTTTATGTGCCTATTGACCTTCATTTCAGTGTAGGTAGGAAGTAGAGACCTATTTGCAATATTTTGACTTATAAAAATAACATAAACAGTTTGGTAATTCTACATCAAAACTCATTCGCTGCTAAAGCGTCTATCATCAAGTAGTGCGCCTCACTATCAACGATTGCATTACTGCTGACCATCAGGTGGGATCGCAGTCAAGCACTAGTTTATATCAATTTAAAAAAAAAACAGTTTACTTTTATTAATTCATCCATCAGATGAACATTGATGAAAATCAAGCCCTAGACTAGACCCCACGTACCAATAGTACTGCCAACCATTACTTGCCTACCTAATTCAGGCGACCACCTAGACTTGAAGACTGACATCTCAAACGTACATTGGTTTTTAACGAGACCACTTATCCACAGGCCTTCGTTGGTGTCTTATGGAGATAGGTACCATGGCTAGAATAACTTATCCAGTTTATACATTTAAAGGGAAACGCTGCCTCCAGTCAGTGCCGGGTTAAGCCAGCGCGGGGCTTGTGGCAAACTCTACCAAGGGAATAGACTAGCATAAAACTATTGTAGACCAATAAATAATACAACTTATTAAACTTAAATCAATGGGTATAATGGCGGTCTTATTGCTGACAGCGATATATATCACACAACCAACAAGGCAACGGAAAGGGGCTCACTGTTAATTATTTGTAAAACGATGACAAATTATTCTTTTAACTTATTTTTCTCACAAGCCTTAGGTAGAAATAACCCCTGAAGCAGTTTTATATTGTCTTTATGGATAATCCAGAATTGCTTAGATTTCATACAGTATAGGTCCCAGTGCGTGTAGCCAGTGATAACATATGGTTCCGAAACGTGGTTGCTCTCAATGGGCCTCATCAGAAGGCTTAAAGTGACCCAAATTGCAATGGAAAGGGCTATGCTCGGAGTTTCCTTGCGTGATCGAATCAGAAATGAAGATATCCGTAAGAGAACCAAGGTTGCCGACATAGCACGAAGAATCGCCAAACTTAAGTGGCAATGGGCAGGGCACATTGCTGGCAGAGCAAATGGCCGTTGGGGCCGAAAGGTTCTGGAGTGGCGACCGCGTACCGGAAGACGCAGCGTTGGAAGGCCTCCTACAAGGTGGACCGATGACCTGGTAAAGGTTGCGGGAATCCGATGGATGCGAGACACACAGGACCGTTCATTGTGGAGACACTTGGGGGAGGCCTATGTCCAAGAGTGGACGTCTATCGGCTGAAATGATGATGATGATGATAGCTAGGTACATCCTGCCCCGCTTGTAGGTCCAAGCGAGGCCCGCCAACACGCAGGGGTCGTAGCATTTGCTACTCTTGCTACGCGGCTAATCCAGCACTGCTTCCAGTAGCAGTCTACTAATTCGAACAGATAGATTGTTGCGTCTGGCAGCGTTCGGCTTACAATTAGTCACTATTAGGTGTTTGGCTTCAGGCATTGTTAATGCTCTGAAGATTAACCTGATAAGAGGATCCAAACAAACTGACATTATTAGCGATAACTAGGTATTTGTCAAATAGTCTGAAATGTACTGGATTGACATAGGATCTACAGTGACATTGGTACCGAAATGTTACTTCATAAATCCCAAATATTGGATTGGTTTCCCAAATTTTGACTATAATTCTTAATTCTTTATTGTACACAAAAAACATACACAGTACACGGAGATAATACAGACTATTTCGTTTTTTTTTTAGGGTTCTTTACCTCAAAAGGAAAAAACGGAATCCTTGTAGGATCACTTTGTTGTCCGTCTGTCTGTTTGTCTGTCAAGACTCTTTATCTCGGGAACGCGTAGAGGTATCGAGTTGAAATTAAAACCATATACTCAGGTCTGAGGTAACTTGTGAAGTTGTGAAAAAAATCAAACTCAAATTAATGAAAAAAGGCTGTCAAGGAAATCAAAATTCATAAATTCAGCACAAAGCAAAGTCTTATATCACAGATATAGGCAAAAATCTGAAAACAGCAAATTTGTTGTTAAGTCACAAAAGGCAAGGCAAGCGTGCTCCATCGTCGACCACATCATCGCTTACCATCAGGTGAGATGGTGGTCAAACGCGAGCCTATCATTGGTTTTTTGAGATTCGGAGAAATCTTTGAAAACCCTCAGTGCGCGAGTCCGACTCGCACTTGCCCAGTTTTTTTAAACTTACCTACCTATTGACAATAAAATGGTTATCGCTAAAATAGCGTCGCTGTTTAGATACCAAGGAAATACAATGGTTTAGAAAGATAAAATCGTCGAACAAAGGAATCGTATCATTCTTTGGATGCAATTTTCTTTGTCACCTTTTTCAACGAGTTCGCAATTGCAAAATGCTTCTTTTTTAAAAATCTTATTGTTTACGACCAATGAGTTGAAAGTGTAGGTAGACAGTCGTGGGTAAATTCCCAACTTTTTCTGTGAATGTATAAATCTGTCTAGACCACCATGTCACTCCGATGCGGTATCCTTCATTTGGAAATCTAGATAGGTGTGACAGGTCTACCTATCTTAGATTGGCTGCGTAGGTTGAAATCTTAATTTGTGCTTGGGTATGTAGGTATGTTGTTACTTTGATTATAACATTTTTCACTAGCATTAATTTATTAGATACGTAGGTAATATGGATTAGGTATTATAATACCTATAGGGAGGTATACCTCCCTATAGATATTGGATTTAAAAATACCTTCTTTTTGTTTTATCTAAGAATGACGCTATCTGGTCCGACTGGAAACTGAAAGGAATCGAAAAGTACAAACATGGCTGCGGTTTTTTTTTTTTAATTCTCGCTTATCTCTTAAAGTGTTAGTTATTGTTGTTACCATAAACTGTGTCTTATCACTGGAGTGGTCGCGGCTCAGTGCGATCTCTTTTCGTCTCAGTGTATTAGATGACAGCCTGTTAAACGTGGCCTCTGACTGCAGATTTAATTTATTTGTGCCACGTGCCACCCTATCGGTGACCTTCCATCTTTGTGGTGGCTGTTCCAACTTGAAATATGGACAAGGAATTTCAGTGTTCGAGATTGTACTAATACAGATGAATGTATGTTGCCTAGTTCAGTACCTATCGAGGAGACGTTTGTAATTATGTCCATGAAATCCCAATTCCTCCATTAGGTTGGCGTTTCTAGAGCATCAAATTTTTCTTTTCCAGTTCTTGTAGTATATTCAAGCTCGTTTTTGCGTACGGAAGAAATCTGGAAAATACAACAGTGTACTGACGAGACTGATCTTAGTGGCTAAACACTATAGTTCATGTTTGTTTTTTCGGCCACAAAAAATACATGAGCTAGTAAATATGATTTTCTATTTCTCGGAAAAGTTAAAAAAAAATCGTAACTCAATAGAAACGTATTTCGTATGCTTTTTTTGTACAACCCACATATAAAAATATGGTGATATATCAACAAAGTTACAAGACGTCAAACTTGTTTTTAGCTGGTTTTAGTTTGGATACCTCTTTACATTTAAATTCGGCATAACTGAAACCGTAATTAGGCAGTATATTTCGTCTGTACCTCTAGACATCTCAGGATTGCGTGTTGTTTGCAAACGGTTGCCGGGTTACGTCGGATCGCCGCCACGCTACATCCGGCGCCCAGTCCACAGTCACTCCGCGCCCGCCCTAACTAGCGGGCGCTACACCACGCTCGCGTAAACTCGCCTTGATATTTAGTTTAAGTTTCTGATAATCTCACCCAGTTGTGACTCTAATCTTCTTATTTTTTATATAGGAAAGAAAACTCTTCCTTACCTGTTTCCAATGCAATTACTAAAAAAAAATTTCTTTTTCTTCAAAAACTTTTAGAAAAATTTTAATATAAGAAAAACAAAATTTTATACACAGTTTTACAACCTTTTGTCCGACTACAAGACGAACGTTTTCATGAATATAAACTTTAACAGTTCCGTTAAAATTAATTAAAAATGGATATAATTCATCGGTTACACTATTTAGTGTTATCGCAGAAATCTGATCTGATGACGATGGACCGTGAGCAAAGGATGCGTGTGCGGAGGCAGTCCAGCCTCCCTGAATACACCAAAGCTAACAGGACTCGACAGCGGTTGGAGCAAGCTTATTTCAATGATGTGAGTGTCTGGTGGATGCACCATCGTAGAAATATCTTAAGTGTTGTGTTCTTAGGAACTGCTTTCGATCTTAGGCCTAGTGAACAGTGGTTAGGTAGCTGTAGAGTAGACAGTCTCATGTCATTAATTTCATCTGTTGAATTTTTGGCTCACATATTCTCATTCATAAATATCATCATCCTTATAAATTGTAAGGGTCGATAAGTCTGATCTTCTTTTCTTTAAAAGTATTTAGGTATAAGGACCACACAACCAAGGTAGTGAGTTTCTAGGGCATGCTGCTGGACTATGTTCTGGTAAAAATTATATTAAGATAATGTAGTATTGATAAGTTAGTTTTGCCGCTTCAATCGGCTGGCACATATCATCATTTGTAGTTAATTTCTTAGGGGACGAACGAACGGCCAGTTCTCTTTTTTAAGGGTACAGTCTCGTAGATTAACTATTGCGCATGTTGCTAGAACCAGTTTTGGTTTTAGCCTTGGTATACAATGAGTAGACGAATAACGTAGACTCTTTTCATCTCATACTATTGAATCTTTGAACCTTAGACAAGTAGGTACCTACGCCCTTTTTATTGTTCTACCGATATCATAGGGGCTGCTACAGCTTTATGGATTATTTCTTATAAAGGTATACCGTAAGTGTTGTGTTGCTAGGCCCTGCTTTTGGTCTGAATTCATGTAAATAGTGAGTAGCAGGTACCTAAGAGATGGACTTTACATTTAGTCCAGATTCCCACGACATTTTCATCTGTTGAATTTTTTGCCACAATACTTGAGGCTGATTGAATAAGAGCTGCTAAAGCTATACAAATCGAGACTTACTGATTAATATACTCTTTAAGTGATGTGTTGCTGTTGCTGGGTCCTTCTTCTGGACTGAGTTCATGTAAACAGTGGGTATGTGGATAATGTAGGCTTATATCAAATTGAGCTGTGGTATTTTTCATCAAATAATATTAAACTTGTTTTTTTTAGGGTTCAACAAATTGAAAAGTTTCCCGGCCTAAAAAAATTGTAGGTACATCGTAGTTTTTCACTTTCATCGCGAATACTTTACTACATTTACATGTATCCATTTAAAAGGAGAAGAATTCAATAGAAATTCTATTGCAAACCTTTTGTTTTAGTTTTTAGGAAGCTTTTGATGGCCGCGAGGTCGAGATTGAGAAAGGCATGTGACCTCATCGCCGATACTTGGCCCTTTGTGCTCTCCACAAATATTACGAGTCGGTATATTATATATATTTTCTTATTCCGAAGTAGAAGTGACTACCGAAAACTACGGATAGGACCGTAGTTTCTATTTCATCAAGAATGTCAATTCCCTAGAAAAACTTCGTCTTGTAAAGATCATAGTGCTATTTATGTTTCCCAGAGGATTTTCTACTTAATATCAATTTTAAAAATTAGTTGCCAGACCTAGCAATTTACGCCTCACAGCGGAGGCAAAGGCAGAAATTTCTCAGCGCTAGGTGATAGTTTAGATAAGCTTACGCACACTAGTTGCGTATGTAAATAATTTAACAATCAATTAATATGTTTAAATAGCCTTGTATTGTTCATGGTGTTTTGTTCCTTTGGTATTGATATTAAAAATATATTCTTTGTAAAGGTATCTTACTCTACAAATAGTACATTCTTCAAAATAAATGCCATGTCCTCCGTAGGGGTATTTACAATTTCAGTTATTAATATTATTTTAGGACGAACCACTCCGTTAGAGTAAAGAATATGTTGGCAAATAAGTACCTAGATAGGTATGTGTACTTTATGCTTCAGGTACGGAACCCTAACATTTGTTTTTACCTTGAAACAACCAACAATCTGTAAAAGCACCCACTTTAAAAATTCCAAGGTAAAGGAGTAGATTCTGGAGCCGGCTTGAATAAAAGAGGATATAAAGGGTATGGTAGATAAGTCGCTTCACGTCATCGTCCATCCGGCGCGATAAGGTGCTTTATGGTCCCGGCCTTTATTTGAACTTGACACGATTCTCTTCTCTATCTTGATGCAGTTAAATTTCAAAGACATAAACGTGCTTTTGTTGAAAATCTAGGTAGACAGACATCTACAGAATATAAACAACAACAACAAAAAAGATAAAATATAAACTTACGCGACAGTGAAAATCACATTTACTGTTCAGACCCATGTATGTAATAGGTGGACCAGCAAATTGCCATTTACTGCGCGCCATTCCAAACTTCAACCGCCCTGAGACTTTCGTAACTGAAAAATCCAATAACAACACTTGGCTCGGTCTGGAAATCAAACTTAAACTTTGATATTAGTAGAGCAATGCGGCGGCCTAAAAAAAAATCACTCTATCTGAAAAATAGTGGCTCACGCAATAGTTTTCGGGCAGTGAACGCACGGCATTGTGTTCGCTTCGCATGACTAATAACGCTGTGCTTTTAGTGTTTCAAAGTCAAAGTCCTAATGTTTTGTACGTAACTTAATCGATATAAACTTTTACACAGCCCTGCCCTCCCTAATTTGTCTCCCTGGCATAATAAATATCGTCGAACAACCTCCAGGAATGAGGAACAATATTTACAGAAATTATCATATTATTTAGAACTTTACTTAAGTTTTATTTAAGTATGAATGAATATTCTATGACTCCTACAAGTTGCTCTTGCATTTCGACTTCCTTTGTTTTTGTAGAATTCAAGGAATTTGTGTTTCTGTATTGAATCTTACGGTGGCAACCTTGGCGGTCCACGGTTGACCTTAGTTTTCTCCAGGTTACTAACACAAATAGGCAATCAATACAGTGCTGAAATAATTACAGTATAACTAGCCTACGCTAGCTCTCAAGGTATGCTTTTCAGGATTTGAGTACCTAGTCTTTTCATTTTCATACTTCGATCCCGTCACTTGGTTCAAGAATTTCACATCTCAAATTACAGAGTTGTTAATACTGAACTTATATAAATTGTTGTTAGAATTCAACTTGCAATTTGATTTTACTGAATACAAATTGCACAAATAAAACTGTTGTCTGTTATGGAAAGATAATGTATATTTTATTGTCGTAGATCTAATACATAAATATTTTGGTCTGTCGACAAAACTGTTGTACAAACTTAAGCGAAAAATTTAAAATATCTCCTTAAAAAGTTGAGAAAGGCTTGAAGAATGAAAGGGATGTAAATGACTCAATTTGCATCACATAGTGCGCGGGTAAGGTTAAAGCTCTATTCTAAAACTGAGGCCGAAAGTACAGTTTTAAAATTCAATCCTATGGCAGCCTTAACCTTCGGTCCTTTTTTAGCAATTATTTCTTTAGAAAAGTATTTTGTCTTTTATATATGAAATTGTCGTTTTATGAAAATGCACGATCTGGGAATTATAAGTTCATATAAACGATATTATTTGTTTATTTGGGTTTTGTTTTTTTTTGTAATACCACCATATTATGACTGTCTGTATTGAGAAACTGCACTCTTTCAATTGTGATATTAACTTAATTCAACACTTTAATTGAAAGGGTGCAGTTTCCCAATACGACACCTTCATAGAAAAAAACCTGTTATTTAAATATAGGAAAACTGCTGAAACTAAGCGGTACCTTTATAATGAATAAGAGCAAGGTAAGTTCTCGATCTTCTACCCACAATATCGAGTTTTTTACAAATGATTAAACTACTTTTATTTATTTATTTCATTTATTTCGTCAGAATATGGTACATAATTATAGTCTTGAAATAAATTAATGGTCTCATCAAATTCTGCCACGTGTGGCGTGCAAATATTTGGTAGGAACATGAATCATTTTTAAAAACAAAAAATATTAAGTTAAAAAAAAAATTACAATTTATGGCATGCCATCTTAGAATATAATGTGGATTAAGTTCAAAGTAATATTCAATATCAAATTATTAGAGAGAGATGTCAAAAATTTTAAATTTACAATTCAAGTATGCTTTCAAAGTATCATTCAAATAGTCGTTTGAATTATGATAATATTTTTTACACAACACGTCTTTTGTTCCTTTTTAAACCTATTTAAATTTAAGTCTAATCGATTTTAGGATTTTGTTAAACACTTGTGGGGCTATGCAGAATATACTTTTTCTCATTAGAGCTGTTTTGGCTTTACGTCCGCGTAACATATCATTCCGCCTGTTACGTTTCACAGTATCGGATAAGTTAGGAAACAGGTGTGAGTTTAATTTGACAAATAAGGCAATTTCCTTAATATACAAATACGGTAGTGTCTTACTTCTTCTTAAGTTTTAAAATTTAATTTTGTAATAGCGGTAAATTGTTTTCTTTCTGTTAGGTAAGTGCTTGACTAGTCAAGAATGTTACCTCTTATACCGTAGGCGTCAAGTTTATTTCTTAAGATATTGTGGTCAACATAATCAAAGGCTTGTGTCATATCACATTACACAGCGCAAACAGATGTCTTATTATCAATGTTAGTAATAATTTTATTTAAAATGTCATAAATAGTCATGTTTATTGTCATATTTTTCCGAAAACCTTCTTGCTCATTACACGAAATCTTTTGTTTTTCTAGGTATGTATATAGTTCATTATAGATATATTTCTCATATATTTTAGAAAAAACTCGGCAAAAGCGCAATAGGTCTATAATTTTGCATTACTTGCTTATTGTCTTTTGTAAAAATATGTTTCACTATAAGACGATTCGGACAAACACCTTGGTTGATACATACATTAAGAATATGACTCAAATGTTTAGAAATTAAATCTGCAACGTGTTTTATAACTTTAGTAGAAACTTCGTCATACCCTGCGCTATTTGTGTTTTTTTAAACACTTTATGATGTTAAACGTTTGTACCGGTTGACATGGAGCCATGAACATTGATATTTGTGTATTTGTGAAGCACGCACTAGATATTTTACCTGTTCCGGGTATTGGCATAATTTTTTCTATAAAATAATCATTGAAATGATCAGCAATTAATTGTGGTTTGTTAAAAGTTTTATTGTTAATTTGAGCAGTATTTATTGAGTCATTAGGTAGATTTAATTTACTGTTGTCATATTTAGTGTTCAATCTTTTAATTAGATGTCACTGTATGCGTTGATTACTTTTCAGATCTTAAAATTTTGATGAGTAACCGTTCACAACTTGGAAATAATTGCATTCTAGGCAATTTTACAAAGATGTTCAAAGTAATTTTGCTTTTTGATCATTTGTAATCTTTATAGTTTACTCCGGTACTTACATATTAATAAAACCAAATTTTCAATTAAACACATTTTTTCATAGCAAAATTTTATGGCGCTGTATATACCTTTATAATTATAACTCATCAAGACCATTCCAAAAACCTCAAGCACGATAGGGTTTTCTGAGTTCCTATGGCCATCTTCCGGTTCCATTATCAGATCATCTCCATGTCATAATAATTTTGCATTGTCATCTGATTTATCTTTATTTTATTAATAAGATTGAGTGTTCAGAGTATTGTTCCGTGTAAACAAATCACATCATTCACAGTGGTTGATTAAAATAACAAAATCACATATTATATGTAAGTTAAAATTAAATTAAATTAAAAGAGATGAATCGATTACATTAAAAATTACAATAAATCAAATGTTAATATTTGTAACAAATTTAGAAAAAATAATTAGAAAAGACAAAAGATCGAATAAGAAACAAATTAAGACAAATAAATTATAAAGGGAATACAATTATTATAGGAAATTAGTTCTAAGATCAATGTAGACAGATATGTCTATATTCGTCTATTTAAATATCAAATATGAAATAGAATAAAATAATGCCATTCAAAATCAGGGTGGGCAAAACTACGGATCAATCAGGTTGATTTTCGACTTGAACTGAGCCAAAGAGTCGAAGATGATGTCAATATCCCCGTTGTTACAACAGACCATATCGTACGTGGTCACGAACCTATTTAAAGGAGCAGATCGCCCGAGATTGGTGCGAGAACTTCTGCTTGCAATGGTGCTATGTGTTCTCACTGTCCTCACAATGCTTCGACGAGATACGTGAAGGTTAATTTGTTGATGCTGTTCAGGAGTGCACAAGATACTATTTGCGGTTTTGAACAACAAAATCAAATCAGCAAGGGTTCTGCGATTTTGTAAAGATGACAATCTGAAGTGGCCCATACGCTGCGTGTAGCCGGCTCTGTAGGGACCACTATGATCTTTATAACGCCGGTACCGTGTAAAGTGCTGTTGGATTCTTTCAATACGGTTGTTGGTACTGGTTCACACATACATGCAAAATTTCAGCTCAATTGGTAACCGAGTACTGAATTAAAAATTTGCAAGATTTGATTACGGACAAGCAAACATCGGGACAAGTGAAACTAAATATATAGTATAAAAAATTAAATAGTAATATATAATTTGACTCCGGGATCTATGACAGCGATGGTCTGAAACAAAGTTCTAATTATATTGCAACTAATTGCAAGTAGCATCTATAGGTAGATGGGTTGCATCCAAGTAGCTGTATGTGCGTAACACGATCGTTGACTTTTGATTAAATGGCACTCTTTATAACTTGACTGTGAGTACTTTACCCCACGAAGGACTTTATCTAAGTGGCTATAATATATATCGGTAGTAGTTGGCTACCAGACGAACAATACACTTCCGATCAATGTAATTTGATCCTCTTTATGTTTACATTATATGTATATGTACTCTAAGTATCTAATATAACGTTCAGTAACAATTAAATCAAAGTCTTTAAAAAAAATGGCAAAGGCAATTATTTCAATACCTACCAACTGCATCATATCAAATCGATTAGTCGAGATTTTGAAACAAGTAAATTTCTTGTTTTTTGGTAAGTTATGTTTTTGGAATCTTCTCGTTCAGCCCTTTATTTTGATAGGTACCTACCTCACGTGACTATGCCAAAGTATGACTTCACTTAATCAACAATAGCCACCTAAGTCCACCAGCCTAAGTCGTATTCGTAGTAGTTTATGATACTGTCACATAATAAAGATTTTTAATCTAAAATCTAATTTAAGTTCAAGTCTATAATTTTATTGTGCAGCATTACCTATACCTACACAAATTTTTGTAATTGTATAAAAACAATTTAAAATATCGTAATTATGGCACTAAAAACTAAATTCCTCTGCTATGTGCCGATGTGCCACCGATTTACACAGAATGAACTGCTACAAATAATGTAGTAAGCTGGTCCGAAACTGTATATTGTGCTTATTACCCATTCATTATGGACTTGACAATATGCCGAAATTTATTTTATTTTATCTATTTATTTAATATACATTGCTGTTATCTATTTTCCAATTAAAATAACGCTTAAATGTTGCATATTTCTTTCAACGTCAAGTAAAACCTACAATTTGAAAATCTATATAGTCTTTAATAGAAAATCATTTATTTTGGTGCGTTATACAATACCTTTGTTTGAGTTGTCTGTGGATTAAGTCTGCTAATGAGAGTAAGT
Source organism: Mythimna vitellina (assembly GCA_949316375.1). NCBI lineage: Eukaryota > Metazoa > Arthropoda > Insecta > Lepidoptera > Noctuidae > Mythimna > Mythimna vitellina. Next base: position 16,002,367 of record OX438688.1, read on the forward strand.
ATAATAAAAATATTATAACAATGTTATCTGTTGAATTTTATTTGACAATACATAGAGGTACAGCTACAAGCCCCCAGATACAGCTGTAAGTGATATGAAAGTTTTCCATAGAAGTGTACGTACCACCGTAAAAACTTCCCTTTACATCTCAAACAAAAGAAATCCCTGGTAAGCGAAAGCTACAAAAAGCGTTTCGAAATAAAAGAAAAGAACATTTTTTTGAATACGAGTTGGCTGTTTTCCTTAGCAGGGCCTGCCTTCATTAGGTAAACGAAACATTTATGAAATTCTTCGGTATTACCTATATGTAGTATGTCTGCTTATTCCGGAGTCAAGGACCCTGCCCTCAACTTTTCGAAGAAGATGTTGATGTATATTCTGTTTTGAACTATACATGTGGAAAGTGGAAACATCTACACCTAATATGTGACACCTTTCATGTACCCTGCCAGTTTAACTACCTACCTAATATACTGACACAGTCTTCCTTCATATCATTTTGCGTTAATCCATTACCATAACATAGCTTAAATAGCCTTTTAATGTTTTCACTGTTGGGACTCACTCAGGCCTCCTCTCCAGGAGAAGGAATGGTTCGTTATCTACCGCGTGGAACCATTTTTGGTTGGTGGATGTCACGTATTTTCGAATTTTGAATTCTAGGATATGCCGATATCCTCACGATATTTTCCTTCATCGTTTTGAGAGCAATGGTGATGTAATAAATTATACAAAGTAGGTAATGCGCCAATGTCTGAATTAGAGCCCAAGACCTTACAACTCGTAAACCAGAGCCGTTACCATTGGATCGCCACTATTCATCCATATATTACCTACCAACTTATGCGTAGTAGGTATCTTCTGTATATAATACCTAGATATACAACAGCTCGATCGAACTTGAACTAGACTCGTAGAAGGAAAGGCCTCAACATCCACTTTCACTGATAATGTAGACGACTACTACTCTCGACGATTAAGTACTTTTTCTTGTATGCAATTTATTATTTGCATACTATGATACTAATTTTGAAACAATTTTCGTAACTTGTTGTACAACTTGTAAGTTGTAACATAGGTAATAAACGCACATCCTGAAATTAGTATGATCAGAATCCCCTACTGAATCGATTTCTACAATTTATGAAACAGGTAATTTTTTATCCTGAAATAATCATGAATTAATTTAGGTTAAAAAATACCTGTTTAATAAATTCTTGATAAATAGACGATTCCCGTTTTATTTTCCTACAATTAGGGTAATTAGTATGTTTAAAAAAAATACTATCTAAGTGCATTTGAGTAAAATTTCAGTGCTTGAATTATAATTGTAACTTACTTTTCTACTTGGGGTGTATAAGATAGCTTGTAGGCGTTTTGGAGTAGTAAGTGTTTTTCGTAAGGCTTTCACGCGGTCATAAAAAAGAAAGTGTCAGGTGACATTTCGGACAGGTCAGTGAATAAATTCATTTGAGTAAAATTTCAATGCTTGAATTATGATTGTAACTTAATTTTCAAATTGGGGTGTATAAGAGTGTGCATTATTCCAGTTATATACCTAGGTACTTTATTGTACACAAAAAAAAATGACAAAGGAAAACCTTAACTAAAAAAAACATTCAATTGGCGGCCTTATCGCATTTCGCGATAAACAAAAGATAAAGAAAATTGATCAAGAAAAGTTAACGCAACATTTTACTAGTTGCATAAAAATTGGCAAAATAATAAAATGGGATAATTCACTATTCAGGTAACAGCTACCTTAGTTAGAATTTTCCTTAATTCAATATAATTCAAAACAGTAATCATTAGGTAAGTTACTTTTATTTTCAATAGACTACTAGTTCTACATAAAGAAGCCAATCTGTACAAGTACTCAGCTATTAACAAGATTAGTAGCTTATGAATCTACTAGGTAGATACTTACAGGTCTAATAGAAATTAAGACTTTGCTTGTTACTTTTGAATTTATCTATAAAAATCTAATCGGATTTTACCACGTGACAACACAGATATCAGGCATATCTCTCATTGGCAACAAAGTAAGCAAATTAACGAAAAAACAATACGTTTCACTGTTACTTAGCAACAGATAATTAGCAAGACATAGCAGATAAATATGTAATTTACCATTAACGCCAATATAGATATCTTAGACAGCCTTATAATGTCAAACAAGCTAGATAGTATCGATTACATTAACACGTGTAAAAACGTAGCGACTATAACATGACTCGGTCTCGCCTGACAAAGAAAAGCTTTTCTTCGAGTATTTGAGGAAAAATAACTAGGTACACATAAAATAAGTAGGTCCTGTCACTTCGACGAAGAGGAAAAACAAAGTGCGCAATATTTTGCTTTACTCTTTCACAAATCGGTCGAAGGAATATGAATACTTTGGAAAGCTAAATTTTCTGGCCCCTATCATTCGGTGATTGATCGATAGTGGATCTACCTATTTATTAACATTGAAAAGGCTTTTACCCTTAATGTGTCTCACTAAGACTGAATATACTAGTCTAGTTAAAAAAGTCTTTCAAGCAATAAGTATTGGAAAAATTTAGAATGACATGCCAATGTGTTTTCTTTTGGTAGGTTTTTTTTATTGGGAGGGAAAATCGTCTTATGACAAATCCCGCCTTGGGCGGAGCGGGAAATAGTGTCAAACTTTTACTGACTAAAAACACACTCCTGTTCCTTCTTTGCCTTCGTCCCAGAGCCCCGGGTTTCGCTTTCACACTACCTGTGGCTTTTGGTAGGTGGGAAAATCATCAAATGACATTCCCCGCTCTTGTTTAAAATTTCTAATTTAATCATTAAAGATCAGTATGTCATTTACTCTTAGTTGTATCACATCAACGCTTTTTTTCTTATGATTTTAAAATAATATCCAGAAGGTCTGAAAGTCAACTTTACCAGCATAGAGTTCATGGCGGTAAGTCAGCAGGGCCGAAGCTTACTGTAGCCATGGGTTTACTTCCGAAAGGGAAACTCATGGTCCTGGAACGCAAAGGACAAAGAAAAAACATAAGTGTGGTTTTAGTCAGTAAAAGTCTGACACGCCTTAGAGCGAGAGAAGACATTGGATGATTTGCCACCTTTAAAAATAACAAGCATAAAGTACGAAAGATAGAAACATCCGTGTTTGTAATAATACTCGTGTCGAAGAGGTCCTTGACAACTTCCCTTTGAATACGTTGAATAAAATCACGGAATTTTCCACGGGGAGTTTCGTAACAAGGACTCAACTGCTAGTAGAATAATTGGAACTTATACTTACACACATAAAAAAACAGTCAGTTGGTAACAAACGGATACCTATGTAACAAACAGTCATATTGTCGCAATTTGACTATCATTTATTTGTGTACTTAACCGCATATTGTTTTCATTCGTTAGAAATCTTGATACCGTATAAAAAAAAAACAAATCATCACTTAGCCGAAATAAGTCCACTGCTGGGCATAAGCCTCTCCAAAGCGTCGCCACAACGACCGGTCCTGTGTGCCTCGCATCTATCGGATTCCCGCAACCCTCACCATGTCATCGGTCCACTGGTAATAATGTACTGGGTCAAATCATGTTTTTTTTTAAACCTTTAAGTACATAAATCCCATCAGACTTAGGGCTTGTAACATAACAATAAAAGTAGCTTACCAAGGCAATACTTGGTATTGTGTCTGTCGAGCCATTTATTTCAGTTTTTTTCAGTACCTATGTCTTAATAGACTGTTATAGTTAAAAAGCTGGGCAAGTGGGAGTCGGACTCGCACACTGAGGGTTCCGTACAAACTAACTTATTTAAAAAGTTCAATTCCCGAATAGAGTCTTGAAGATATTTCCAAACCGAAAAAACTATTTCTTTTTGTGACGTAACAACAATTTTACAGTTTTCAGATTTATTCCTATACTTGTGCTATAAAACCTTGCTTCATGCCAAAGTCCAGGGTTCTAGGTCAGCGGGCCTCAGCCCTCTGAATTTTGATTGCCTTGAGAGTGTCGAAATATACTTTTTTGCGACATAAACGGCCATATCTCTTTTTTTCGTTTACTTAGAAGTTTTATTTTTTCACAGCTTCAAGGGCCCGTCGACTTGAGTATGTTTTCAATTTCAACTCGATACCTCGACGCGTTCCCGAGATAAAGGGTCTTGACAGACAGACAGACGGACAACAAAGTGATCCTATAAGGGTTCCGTTATTTCCTTTTGAGGTACGGAACTCTAAAAATATACCTACATGCCAAATCCCTGCTGAAGGTAAAACACGTTGTTTTATTTGTTGACTATGAAGAATAGACAACAACATTCTTGGAATGTTGATATCAAAAATCGTAAAAAAACTTTCAAGGAAACCGACAATCGGTATACATGAAAGGCAAAGTCTTGACTCACTCACTGACTCATCATCGACCAGGCCCAACCCCTGGACCTAGGAGGCGGCCGATCGCGTGAGGCTACGGTCCTTACGCTCCAACCGCCGCCGGGATTCCGATCCCGATTTCCGGCCACCGTAGGCGCGGGCTTGCAGACGGCGAGCAATGGGTGGCTCGCCGTCTGACCGTCCGGACCGAGCCCAAGTCGTCGACGGCGCGTATTGTTCCACGCGCGCCTCAAGGAGATGTCAGCAAATCGTAGGGGCCCAGCAGGGTCGAAGCCTACTGGGGCCACGGGTAGTGTGAAAGCGGAACCCGGGGCCCTGGGACGAAGGCAACGAAGGAACAGGAGTGGGTTTTTAGTCAGTAAGAGTCTGACACTATCTCCCGTTCCGCCCAAGAGCGGGGATGTCATTAGGATGATTTTCCCAACCAATAAAAAAAAAAAAAACCCCTGGACCTAGAATGCTGAAATTTTGCTCAGAGGTTTTATGACGTGTGCAAATAAAAAGAATTTCCCAAAATTGTGCATTTTAGAAGATGAAATGAGAGTCCAAAGTTTGTATGGAGAATCCTACTTTCATGCCGAACCTGCTACCAAAACCTACTAGCGACTTAATAAATATGGTACAAAGCTATATGTAGTACCTATGTATGTGTAGTACCTTAGTACCTACAATGAATTTGATAAATAACACACGACAGTAGGTAAAATGGCAGAAAAATGGTTGGCAAGTATTGTTGGCGAACACTAGCTAAAACCTGCCATGTGTGAAGCTATACATCAAGATAACAAATAGAATAAAAGCAAGGCTTGGCAAAATATTTCATGAGAAATACATAAGCTATATTTGAGTTTCTTATTAGCTAGCTTTTCACTATCTAAAGTCGATTTTTGCGATCATCAAATAACTTCTTCCGCTCTGGGTGGATTGACAGGGAAGTGTCAGACTTTTATTGACTAAAACTCCTGTGATCCTTCAGTTGCCTTCTAGGATCAGGTAACCCTCAACTCATGTCGAAAGCCGTTTAGCAAATAAACCGATCATAGTAGCTTCACTGGAGCGAATAGCATACAGATTTGTACTAGCTACGTAAGTATTATATCGATCTAGTATGTTCCTGGATTCCGTTCTCGTGGACAAATCTGGTCAAACAATAATGTCAGTCAACACTGCAACGAACCAATCGAGCAGATTCTACAGATACCAACATGGTTTGATAGTACATGACAAATGTATGCCTTTGTATCTATTTATTTGAGACGTTTATAAAATATGAAGTACTGGCTTTTGCCAGCAGCTATACCCGCGTAAAAATATATCGTTACTAGCCCTCCCATTTGAAAGTACAAAATTATCCCATGGAAACATAATCCTGGGGTAAAAAGTAACCTCTGTGCTATTCCAGGACATGATCTACTCGCGTATCAAGTTTAATCGAAATCCGTTCAGCCGTTAGAGCGTGATGAAGTACCAAAATTACACGCACAAACTTTCATCTTTGTAACGTGCGATGTCACTGACTAATAAATCAGCAATCTATTGGTCAAAGAATTTTAAAAATTGGTTCAGTAGTTTTTGTGTTCAGTCATTACAAACAAAACTACAAATATACAAATCTTTTCGCTTTATAATATTAGTAGATAAGTAGAAACTAATGAATGTCGTACTACTACTAACCTATACTGCGATGCAATGTACTATAAAATCAGTAATATTGTAGAAACCATAACCCTCCGATCCGTAGTCGTGTAAAAGAGCCGTGTTTGAATTTTATTGTACAACTAGCTTCCCGCCCCAGCTTCGCAAGGGTGTGATTCATTAATATTCTCGGCTTGTTTCTACTATAATAAGTATGTAAATTAAGTTTACCGCGAACAGAAAGACAGACGCAGTAATTCCTCACTGCGTCTTCTGTCTGAAGGAAGAACCATGTTTATCTATCGATCTTAGGGCAGAATTTTTGATGGTTAGATATTAAATTTTACCTAAGGAATAAAAATAGTGGTTTAGCAGCTTTTGTGTAGAAGTTATGTCAAACAAATACTGAAAAAAAATCAAATAATAAAAACTGTTCTTTTCTCTTTTTTCTCTTAAAAAACTGTTACTTTAAAGGGTAAGCGCCACGTTAGGCCGCGACATTCAAATTACCATAAGTTTTTTTGCATTTTATAAATCATTGTCAAATTGTAGCTAACACTATTTTTCATGAAATGGCCATTTAATAGGGTTAGATGAACTAAGAGGGTAATGATTATACGAGAATGTGATGATCACAAAAAAAAAAAAAAAATATTTTAATCAACATACAACATGACATTAACCTGAAAAAAACTTAAGAATACTTGAATTTTGCAGGCTAAACTTAAACAAAATTTGCAACACACTTCGTATCACTTTCTTTGAAGGTCCTTTTTATAATATATTTCACCCCTCTGACCCTCTTATATGGAAATGATTACGTAAGGCAAGTCTTTCTTATGAACGATTACCTGGAAAAGGCACTTAGCGCCGCGTGAGACTTGGCAGGGTTGTATTATGTACCTACCTATGTAAACATTATTAGGTAAAAACGATGACATAAGATTTTGTTCCATTAACTTGCCATTGGAATCATTTAGGAACGATATTATTTCTTCATAGCTGATCTACATTCTTTGGTAAACCTTACCTAAGAGTACCGTACCTCACGGCGTACTCACCTTCCACATGACGTAGGTTCTCACCGAACACGGTAAGTTCGGGAAGCCCGGGTGTCGCCACTCTGTGGACCGCCCGGAGGACACGAAAGAGCACACTATGGAGGTGTGCCCCGCTTGGGCAGAGCAACGCCGTGTCCTTGTAGGGGCGATCGGCGGCGGCGATCTCCCGCGCCAGGCGTTGTGACAGGCCATGGTCTGGAGCGAGGAGAACTGGCAGGCGGTCGCCTCCTTCTGCGAAGCAGTAATGCTAGAAAAGGAGGCGGCCGATCGCGCGAGGCAACGGTCCTCACGCCCCAACCGCCGCCGGGATTCCGATCCCGATTTCCGACCACCGTATGTGTTATAAGATGATTTTACCACCCAAAAAAAACCTCAGAGTACCGTTTTACTTATTTACTGCACGGATTGTGGAAGTAAGATAAGCAGTCGCTTCATATAATGCACTATAGTCTGCATCAAGTTAGACTAGTACAACCCCGATATAGTTGAAAAAGGCTAGGTAGGTTTGATTCTTTGGTAAATACTTAGTATGTATTATATAGCATATTATTATTTTTATTCTATAGTAGTTATTATTATTTTTATTTATTGTTTTATATCAGATACAACATCTAAGTATACCTCTTTTGTTAGTAGAATATTAAAAATAATGTTAATAATAAATTTACTCAGACATATAAATAAAAATCCACGTTAAATTGAAGTAAAATTATATATTATAAGTCATAGGTGTACCTATTAAGTTCATTCAAGTAAATAATAAGAAATCTATATAATGTACATTTCAATGAATAATTAAAATTTATAAAATTAATTAAAACAGCAATTAAAATCTGTAAAATTAATTTCATTTAAATTAAATTAAACGTGCTGTCTTTTAAATTCTATTCTATTTCTCCATAAGATTTTTCTAACATGAAACATTTTCTTTGGTAACAGAGAGAGTTGTTCGCGGCAAAAGCAGACAGCGGATCCGCAGCAGTCGATCGAAAGCTATCCTCATCATCAGCTGGAAGCATGAAGAATAAATGGCTAAAGGCTTTCCGTAGCCTAAAGCCCCCCAGTGCCCCTCCACCCCACGCGGGACCCCCAGACAAGTAAGATAAAACTTTTTAATCCAGAACTAAAAAAACATTACTAAATAATTAAACAAATAAGTTCATAAATAAAAGCATGGGAATTCAGTTAACATCACAGGTTACAATTTTGCTGTATGTATCATCAAAATGGATGCTGAAACTAAGTTAGGATGGTGTAGTGTTGAATAATCGTACATAGTAAGTACATTTACACTCACAGTTGTAATTTAATTAGATCTTTTTAAAAAGACTAGGAAAGAATATGTCGAAAACGAATCTCCTGAACCTTATGCCCCAACCTAAAGACGAATAGTTAAAATTGCCTAAGGCATTATGAACGCCTTTGTGTTGCGCAAAACTTTAGGCAATAGTTTCGTAATAGTGCATACAGTTTTAATAAACCTCCCCTAAACCATTAATTTTTTTTTCAATACCTAAACGTAGAAAGCAGTAACAATCCTGTGATGACAGTAAGAGGAAATTATCCCAGTGAGCAATAACCGAGGCCAGGAAATAACACTTCGTAATGGCTTATACACACGTGTTCCGAGACTATATTAATTGTTTATATGTGGAAATAATAACTAAATGTAAGCGAAAGGGTTGAGAAAATTAATTTTACAGATTTAGGTGGGAAAGGCATGTTATAAATATACCTACAAATAAAACGATAATTTTAGAACCGGCAAAGTGAAAAGAAAATTGGATAAACATCAAAGAATCATATATATGACTGATTTGACCACTGTAAACTTCGACACTAAGGCGTTGCAGGAAATGTAATAAAGTTCCAAGGAACCCCCAACCGTATGACGGTTATTAAGCACAATTTTCGTTTTCTTATTTAGAAGGTAGATAAGCCCGATTGAGCAAGTTCTATTAAACAGTGCCATGTACGCCAAAATTGAACGAGCCTGATTTAAATCTACAAGGCAGAGAGACTCGCTGCATATGTGGTCACAAACTTTCAGTCGGAAAATCGGATCCACCGTAGTCCTAGACAGCAAATGGAAAATAGGTGTCGTTTAAGTCAGTACAAGACTGATATGCCCTCTCGCCCCACCCTAGAACGAGAGAAGTCATGAGAGATGATTACCAACCACAAAAAAAACCGTCGCGTTTATCATAGAAATCAGATTACAGTTATTGATCACACGCATTATGTAAGAACCTTATGTCTCATTGCAAACAAGATTACTAACGCAAGTATCCGCTTTACAATGTAAGGCTTCTAAATGTGCTTAACAAAGTTAATTATTTTATTACTTGAAACAGCTATAGAAAACTGTTACACGGCTGTTAAACTTAAAACTCATATGGTGTTATGAAACTGTTAACTTAGGACCAGTTTTTTAATCAACTTCAAGAAAAGGAGTTTCTCAATTCGGTTTTATTTCTTTATGTTTCTTACCCTAAACCGATTTAGAAAATTATTTTTTTATTTGAAGGGTCCAGATTAATCCCATTTTTAACAACATTCTGGTCTGATGATGGGGTCCATGAGTAACTGAGAGAAATACTAAAATATAATATACAGTGTAGGTTTATGCGTATGTACCTACACTGTATATTACTTTGGTATTTCCATAAAAAAATCTAAGCATTTGCAAAAGTGAAAGTATCACTTGATGAAGTGGAATTGATGAAGAAGACCACAGATGGCTTCACTAATCGAACTTTTAAAAGAAAAGATAATGAAAACTCACGACTATAACGAAGCTTTAAGCTTATGGTTATGGATCTGGAGGAACTTATCTCTCGGGAGGTAGGCACGGGAACACCGTAATAAATTTAATGTATCCTAGACATGTTTGGAGTTATATGAATTGTAGTAATTGTCTTAGATGCAGTTTGGCTATAAGACCACCACCGAACCATCGGGCTGAACTGATGATTGATTTCGATTTTTACTTTTGGTTAAGTTAACCACGGATCGAGAAAGTGGTCCGTAGCCCTAATAAATCGGCATAAGAAGAGATCATTCTCCTTCTCATTGCATCGGCATCTGATAATAAAAAATAAAAATGTAACTAAACAAGATAATTCAAGCCTAACACTGAATCTTTAACGAGGGTGTTGAATTTATCGCAAACTATAAGAAATTCCGTTTCTGGTGATATTTCGAGCGCTCTATACAAATAGTTGAACTCAAGTTAACGAGATGCACACAATAGTCACAGAACTACGAACTCGACTGTTGACACAATACATAAGGAGTGCTACTTCACCGAATATCATTCTTATTTTCTCACTTCAATTCTCGTGTTCATGAATTTGAATTCGGACCGAGTAGACGCGACATCATTATCATTTCGTTCAGTATTTTTTTATCTGCTGTAAATTGCTAAAACATTTTCACTTGTAATAATTTATCAAGCTTTATCATCACGCTGCGTTTTCAGTCTAGGCGACATTTTTATGTTCGATATATTCTCATTACACCAATAGTTGTATTAGACACATATTTGATAAAAAAAAAAATACTCAGTTTTACATCCATTTTGAAGCTGAAATTTAAGAACTAATCATGCCTCGTGTCTAGTGACAGCCAATGCGTTGAGTGTAAGTCATTTAATTACATATTAAATACTAAAAACTGTGGCCTACATCACAATGTTCTGTAACAATTGAATCACTTACACTTTAACTGTAATCTGTGATGATGTTAATACTCGTCGGAAGATAATAAAACTCAGAAACCTTTTGTAATCAAAGACCATTTGTTTGTTATCAAGCGCATCGCTATCTCACAGGTTTCTGCACTAATTGTATTTGATCACGTTTATTTCGTGTTATGTTCATCTTGATGTTTCTCTCTTTTTGCATCGATAAAGAAAAAATCAAATGTACCACGCGGTGTCGACGGTAATGGCAATGAGGTAACTGTGCCCCGTAGGTGTGAGCCTATGTTTGTAAATGTTTCATTTTATCCAGATATTGGAACTATACCGCTCATCCTTTGACACGTAGAAACAATCCCGAACAGCATGTTTATATTATATTTTATGCTTGTGTACACCGACACACAATATTGATTTTAGCTAAAACTTTTCACCAGCTTTTAGATATAAAATACACACTTCTACCAAGTAATGCGCTTGGAATCTTTCAGTTGTAAGTTGTATTGAATCCTTCCGGCTTTAAATTCACTTCGCAATAAATAAAAAATCTGTGTGCTTGCTTTGTTTTCAGTCTGATTCAATGTTAATTGATTGAATTGATAATGTTATTCGTGTTGGAGATAGTTCGTGTTTGGAACATACCGCGCGAACCGGTGTAGGGAGGCCATTACCAAACAGTTCATTTGGTTTTGTGCCGGTGTCGGCAGGGGACTGATTACCAACCACCTCGCAGGCTGATCCACGAACTGTCTCCCCTTCACCTTGGACGTCATCGATCGATATTCATGACGTACAAATATTATAATGTACCTATATATACCAAATTAATGAATGTTACTATATCTTGCTAGAATAACAAAGAGAACTGGATTCAGCTAAAATAAAAAGTTAGATGAAAAATACCGTTAGACTTCCTGTCTATTGATCTATTAGAAACGGTACGCATGTAGAAAAGCTAAAATCTGTGTTTGAATATGAGACTGAATCTTTAGCTGACTTGATGCCGACTTCTGAAACGTACAATAAGATGGGAACATTAGTGTGTAAATGTGTACTGTTTTTTAGGAGGAATGGAGCGGCCAGAGACGCAATGCGCGCAGGCGGAGATTCCGAGGCACATAATTTTCAAGAATACACGTACAAGAAAATAACGCCTTGCGATGTCTGCTCACAAGTGCTTAGAGGTAAGTGAAATATCGTAACGAAAATGCTTATTCACTCATAACTACAGCCTACATCATTGTCTAACGCAATTTACTTTGGCAAAGAATAAACCTCAATTACATTTTGAGCTTGTTCATGAACAAATAGGTCACATAAAATATTTTATCGTACTTATTTTATGTTATAAAATGCTAAAACAATCCCACTAATTAATGAAAAGCAGGTGATGTAGACAGCAAATGGTTGTATGTATTCCCTAGAGTACAAACGACACGCCTTATCACTTAACTTTTTTTTTATTTTCATTGCTATATTATATAGCCTAATGAACGTGATAAGTCACTGTATGAGTCTATGAGACCACTACCATATTGAAAATTGAATTTTATTGGATTTTTAAATTGAGTCGGTAAGCTATTGAATGTGAACCCAAATACGAAAGCAAAGCCATTAGTGTGTACACGTGATTCTTGTTTTCATCGTGGCTTTTATAGAAGAAAATTTAATTGAATGCCTAGTTTATTAAATTGATAAAAAAAACAATTATGAAATGTAATTAACTCGGTTTTTAGGTTTCCATAGTCCTACCGAGGAACTCGAACCCTTATAATTTCACCGTGTCCGTGGCTTAAAGTAAAGACCGCTAAATATTTTTTTCTTGTCAATCAGTCATCTATAGGGATTACTATTATAAGGTATCGTTGGATAGGTCTTCCAAAAGCTAGACTGTTTACCGATTTAGGGATCCGTTACAGGGATATTAAACTTTAAAGTGTCACTTTTGCTAGAGGCATACAGATGGGATGGGGGAGCCCCATAAGCTAAACTGTTGACTTGGAAAATTTGAGAAAAATCGTGATGGTAGTACATATAATAATGGATTTAAAAGGAAAGCTATCACGATTGAGTTAGCTCTGTTAGTTTAAGAGTAATAGTCGTCTAACTTAAGAAATAAAAAAAATGTACAAAATCAAAATCCTTAGATTATTTTTTCATTATAAATGAAGTTTTTATTTGTTTAAAATAGGTAGTACCTAAACAAGAAATTCATGAATAAATAAAACCAAATCTACATAATACATAGATACATAACGTCACGAGCTTTATCGCAAAGAGGATGATCAGACACCCCAAACATAAGCGCTTCCTCAAACCCCGGTTTTGCGAAGGAGTATTTTTGAAGTAAATAATTTAAAGATAGCCTTGTACAGATCACGCAAATGCTCTAACAGTGTCGCACTAGCTTTATTTATAAGTAACTAGCTTTTGCCCGCGGCTTTGCCTGTGTACATAAAAATATCCTATGTGATTCGGGAATAAAGCAGCTTTCTATCGATTACCTCCACAAACAAAAAAAACAGACTTTACCTCTTTATAATATTAGTGTAGATTTATTATGACATAACAGTTCTTGCATAACATTTAGAGATTTTAACGAAGTCTCCGTTGATGTAACAAAAATACAGCAGCGGGCGGGAACAGGCCCTACTAGAAGACATCTCACGCGCGTTGAGCAATACGCACCGCCGACGTCTCAGGCTCGGTCCATACCGGACGGCCCGTCGCCGAGCTACTCATTGCTCGTCGTCCACAAGTCCACCTATGGTGGCCGGAGATCCCTCTGCGACTCCAGACAGACTTCCACCGTATACTCCACCGTATCCTCCGGGTAGTCCGCTGACACCCAGACATTTCTTCCGCCTGAAATCAGAACAGGAACCTCCCGAAATGGTCAAGACCGGTGAGAACCTGTTTCAGGCGGAAGGTGAGGACACCGTGACGCCTCGATAGCCATTCATCAAAGAGGTGATTTACCGCCGCGATTGTAACGTGCCCAGCGCTGGGTGGCGCAGTAGCAGTAGCGCATACCTGCCTTCAAGCATTACCTTCTCATCATCATCATCATCATCATCTTCCTGCCCTTGACCCGTGTTATTTGGGGTCGGCGCAATACGTACAGACATTACCTTATTATAATAAAAAACTGCCTTTCAAATTGCCACAATAATTGATTTATACATATTATAGTTAGGCACATTTATTTACCATTCCCGAAAGCTTTCTAAGTTGGTCACTAACATACAAGATAACAATAAGTTCTTTAAGTTTACAGTTATTATCCACCCCGATATCGTTAAATCTAATCGAATAAAGGTTTTATTACGTAGGCACACACCTTATTTACTAGGCAGGTGTTTCTGAAATTGGAAAACGTGTTTCTAAACACGTTAGGTAGATACGTTAGGTTTGGCTTTATATTCGCGCAGTGCTTGACATCAAGGTGACTGAGTTTATTGATATTTATATGTGCATATGTTGTGATAGTTTGCCTTCTAGATACGTCTATAGGTACTAATATATACAGGTAATATACATAATATATATGGGTAATAATATATATAGGTATACTAATATCTGAAATAGTTTGACTCATAACCATCAAGCTAAGACGGCTGAAACTGCCGTATACTGGGGTGACTCAATCGGATATGCACAAATATTTTTTGCCACCGATTAAAATAAAATATTAGCTGTTATTTAATTTACATTGTATGTATAAAGAGTTACGAATCCATTACAGATATTTTTTAAGGCCAATATTAACTTCAGAAATTATGTTCTAAAAATCCAACGAGAAAAAAATGTTACTATTCAATTGAGGGGTCATTAACATTAACGCCTTTTTTGGGATTTTTGGGGACACGACGTTTGTTTGTAAGATTATCTAAAAGATTGTATGGTGGTCAATTTTGATCATTAGCAGCAATATTGCCTACGTCGTTAGTGGGATAGCTAATATACGACAATTTGATAATGAACATGTCAAAATTTTGGTACATTTTTTTGGCATTGACATCTAATGCAAAAATTATCTTATTTTAAACTTGTGTACATTTGATGTGGCCACCCTGTAGACACTCGTACAAACCAACTTTCAGTTTGGAATATCCGGTGCTATGTGCGAAAAATTGATACCTATGACATAGTATGTCAAAGAGGTTATCAAAGAAAGTCTGAAATACAGTTGCTACCCACGAAATAAACATATTATGTATTCCCTTGATCAAGGGCGATCAATGCCTTTTGAAGGTCTGCCTATCAGCACGTGTTGCCTTCTTCTTATTCCAGTCTTCAACATATTATTTTGTACAAATATAATATTTTTCAGGCGTTCTTAAGCTTTCTTTTTAACCAACAACATTACAAGATAAGGTAGGTATTGATATAACAATGACAAAATGACAACAACACGAACATTTGAAGAATCAATATTATTTTCGGCTGTGGCGACCTTGAATAGGTCTTTATAGAATGTGTCAGGCTTGACATTGTTTTTACTTTATTACCCATGCTTTGCGAGTTTGTGCTTGCGAAATAAATTGCTTAAATTTTCTGTCTCATGACATTGAATATTGAATTAGTATGAGTAAGCAGTTTCAGCGGAACTAAACCTACTGCTTGCTATGACTCAATCAGAAAGGTACAAGAATGTTTCTGTACAAGTAACTTTGTACTGATTTACGGTGATTGCATTTTCGCGTGGGGCTTGTTTAGTTAAACTTTTTTTTATTGATTTACTACCTTCTGCAAGCGGCTTCGCCTGCGTGGCAATCAAAATATCAACGTCGAGCCTTTTCAGGAAGAACATCATAAGCGACAGCTTGCGCGTTTTATAGACTGGGGTATTTCTTTTCGTAATTAAAATCTAAGTACTAGCTGTCCCGACAGACGTTGTCCTGCCCGAAAGATGGGTATATTTTTATCAGAAAAAAAGGGCCCAAAATTTATTTAAATCGGTATAGCCTTTTAGGAGGAGTTATACTCCATTCACGATAGCATTAGACAATAGAAGTTCATAGAAGCAGGTGTGCACAACATTTATTTTTCGAGAAATTTTTTAATTAATTTTAATAAATAATGGTTTCAATATAAATTTTTAACAATTTACCTAAGTAAGTAAATTTTATTATTGTAAGGTCAGTATTAGACACTTAGGAAAATGAAATGATTTTTTTTTAAATAAACATAACCTTATTACAGGCAATTTTAAAATTTACAAAATAAAGTATCAACGACTTTCCTCCTTACAAAACAAATTAATTGTACACAATACAAGGCAACAAGATAATTGTTTAATATAGAATCATTATTCATAGAAATAGAAATAACTAATATTATAAACTGTTAACATTTAAAATAGAGACTGGTGTATAAACAAGTTTTCTACTTTCAAAACAAATAAATAGTTCACAACACAAGGCAATACTTAACAAAGTAATTATTTGATATTCGTAGAAATAACTAATATTATATACCGTTTACATTTAAAATGAAGACTGGAAAACTTATTTCGCTTGTTCTGGTAGGTTTTGCCGGAGATAGTGATGGCTGATTAATCTTCTTATTCATACATCATCATCTGATGATGATGAAGAAGATCTTCATCTTCTTCTTTTCATGTTTCACAAACGTTAATAAGAAATCTCTCTACCCCATCATTCACCTTTCCTCTCCTCTTTTTCGTGTGGCTGTAGTAGGCTGTATCTTCTCTACTTTCCGCGACTAATACGGCGCATTATCCATTCCTATGATAACTCCACTCTCCATTTTGCTCAATATTAATTCGTTGAAGTTCAAACCAATTTTCTAAATTATACAAATCCATCTCCGAATGGTAGTTTCCATCACATTTTTTTAGCTTCAAATATCGAACCCTCTAAGAACTCATCTGATAAACCTGCAAAATTAAAATAAATCTATCATTCTGTACCGGAACATATACATATATAATTATTATATTACTGAAAAAAGATTTTATGACTGTTTGGAGGGAAGCGAAACAGAGAGTAAAGTCCCGCAAACGTCTGTTGAAAAGGGAGGATCCTCCGACCAGACAGGTTTTATGACTGACTGAGAACTTAAATTTTTTCTTCTTTGCGTGTCGATGTACTCTAACAAAAATTTTTCTGACCAGTATTTGGCAACCTCTACGGCTCTGTTATTGGCCTCGTATAGATCCTGAAAACTGTAGGTGGTTGTGCAGGATGGACAGCATAGCAAATGACGCATGTCCTGTGCAGCGGCTCCACACTGGCATTGTGTTACAGATGGGTCGAGGAAGCCCCATTTGGCCAAAGTGTTTTTACAGCGGCCAACCTGGGTCCGCAGTCGGTTAAGAGATTTCTGCAATTTGCGTCCAGGGGGGAGATGTTCTGACGGGGTGATGAAATGTGTAGGAGTTGGGTGCTTCTACTTTAATTTGAGTCGCTACATCTGTATGACTTAATCTAAAACACGTATGCAAAGTCCAAAACTACCATCCCTCACCGAGAAGAGTTAACACTGAGCCAGCTCTTTGGCTACTTGGCTGGTTGGCAGCAATAAAGTAATTTCAAAAACAAATACACACAAATAAAGTGCTTACCAATATGACCAATAATAATCCGTTTTCCTTTTCTAGTTGGGTTCTTTAACTCAGTAGTGCCTTCTTTTAAGACTTGATAGTAGTATCTTGCCATACTAAACTTTTTGTGTGGCCTATATGTATGATAAAAAATTAAGATTAATATTCACATGAACTTATGTTGTATGGAGGTTGTACGAGTATATAGCCTGGTGCACAGAAACTTAAAATATATAGTAATAGTAAAAATATTATACCTTCATTAAGCTAAATCTGATCTAAGTAATATTTTTTATTTGCTTCATTTTGAAGTCTTTTTATTTCATGGAGATATTGGTCGCCACGAAACAATCTCCTGTTTCTCACTGAGTGCACTTTTTATGCTCCGTTTAATATATGTAAATTTTAGTTCCTCCTTAAATATTTTGTACAGAGTGGTTCTATTCAAGTTCGGCAGAGTCTCGTCACCATTTACTGCTTCTAATATCTTGTACAAAGTAGGCAACCTATTGGTAAAGAAAAAAATAATGAATTTTTCTCCGTATTTAACATAACGAAATACGGAGAAATTCGATGACATGACGTCATCAAATTCATCAATCACATTTTGAGTGCCGTTGGCGAGGAGGGGGCGACTGTAAACCATATTTGGTGTTTTTTCTTTAATTTTATTATTTACAGTCGCACGAGATATAACTATAAGAAAATATATGTTTTATTACAACAACATTGTTAGAGGTACATTTTATGGTAATGATTTTACGATCCTTACCTGCAATTTCTGTAGTTTTTAGGGTTCCGTACCTCAAAACGAAAAAGCGGAACCCTTATAGGATCACTTTGTCCGTCTGTCTGTCTGCCTGTCAAGACCCTTTATCTCGAGAACGCGCGGAGGTATCGAGTTGATATTAAAACCATATAGTCAAATCTATGCTCCCTTCATGCTGTGAAAAAATCAATCAATCAATTTTGAGTATCGTAATTAGAGACACAATAGAAAGACAATGAGCGAGCGAACGCGTTCGTTTGGGGTTTAATGAATTAACGAAAAAAAGGTACGGTTGTAAACGTCGCAAAAAACGTATTTTTCGACACTCTCAAGGAAATAAAAATTCATAGGGTAGTTCCCGTTGACCCAAAATCCTGAAATTTGGCATAAAGCAAGGTCAGTACAGATATAGGAATAAATCTTAATGCAGTGAAATTGTTCTTACGTCACAAAAAAAAAAATTTGCGATTCGGAAATATCTTAGAAACTCAATTCAGAAATTGAACTGTTCACATAGGTAGGTTTGTGCGGAACCCTTAGTGTGCGAGTCCGACTCGCTCTTGCCCAGGTTTTTTTATTATCTACGTTCTAAAAGCACGGGTATTTGCTGGTCAGGACTCTAACGTATTTACAAAGATTCGTTACA
Organism: Mythimna vitellina; assembly: GCA_949316375.1. Lineage (NCBI taxonomy): Eukaryota > Metazoa > Arthropoda > Insecta > Lepidoptera > Noctuidae > Mythimna > Mythimna vitellina. The sequence continues at coordinate 16,021,128 of OX438688.1, forward strand.
GTAAACTTTTCTACAGAACGCAGTGGCGTTTGCTTCGATCTGTTTTTCTTCGGAGACATTGCCAAAATATAAGCAAACAGTAACAACTCAAAGATACTATTAACAAAGATAACAACAAAACAATAATAACTATAAAAAAAAACTATATAAAGAAAATTCACAGCGAAAATCAATCACAAATTATATTTTAGTTACCTACGTATTTTGACGGTAGATATTGTAATTTAAATCAAATTATAACCCGGCAAAGTTAAAAAAACTTTTTACAAAAAAAAAACCGACTCTCCTAAAAAAAACACTAAAAGGGTCAAAATAACTTATTTTAATTCTTAATTTCGGAAGTCGGAGTTTCTCGGTTACTGTTTGTTTCTTATTTAACACCGACTTCCGAAATTAAAGTTATTTTGACCCTATTAGCATTTTTTTAGAAGCGTTTCTGCCGGCGCATCTATGATACATCAAAAAACTATCTTGCAAAATATTTTTTAATTTCAATGAGTTAGCAAAAAAAAAACGGTTCCCAAATTTGCCACCCCAAAAATCTGCCGCCCTAGGCTCTAGCATACTCAGCCTGCTGGTAAATCCGCTACTGTCTCGGTTTAATATATATTATAATAAATTCAGCATCAATCTTAACTGTAACAAAGCACAATATACATATATTGTACTTTTATTACAAAGTGTAACCTAAAACAACCTTTTAACTTCGGTGACAAACACACGTACAGAAGAATTATATATATATATATATCTATATATAAAGATGTTAATATGAACTAGATTAGACTAGATCAGTCAGTAGGTAGTTGTATAAATAACAAACCATAATATTTTAAAAAAGTTATTGTCATTGATATTTTTTAATTATGGAAGAGATTCTTGCAAAAAACGCAAACTATCACTTTCGATTTTCTTCCTAAAAGGGCCGATAACGACCTATTTCAGGACATGATTTGCACGTGTACTAAGTTTCAACCAAATCCATTCGTTAAGACGTGAAGAGTTAATTTCAAGTCGATACCTCCACGCGTTCTCGAGATAAAGGGTCTTGACAGGCAGACAGACAGACAGACGAACGGACAAGAAAGTGATCCTATAAGGGTTCCGCTTTTTCGTTTTGAGGTACGGAACCCTTAACATGATAGATAAAATTATTTTCGCATTTATAATATTACTAGCTTCTCAATTTTGATAATTAATCAATGGGAACATATTCCCGCGATTAAAGTATGCCCTGTTCTAGAACCTGGTCGGTCTACCGATGTGCCAAGTTTAATCTTAATCAGTTTAGCAGTTAAACGTAAAAGAAAACAAACTCACACATTTTTAATACTATGTATATAGTTAGGACAGTGTATGGATTTATCTTTAATTCTCAATTATGAATTGAGTTGTACACCTTAATACCTTTTTATTTTGTAGTCATCGGCTTCTTTATCATCAATGTGTTTTTATGGTTAATTGTAATATATCCTTATAATTGTAATATAAATATACACTTTCGTAATATTATAGTTCCTTATTTCAGTCTCAGGGATGTGTATATGTATTAGATAGATGTTAATCTCTTCCACCCGATAGAATCCTTTCAAAGAGAGCATAACTTAAGTACCTTCTGGCAAGTTATGCAAGCTACGAATATACCTTTGCTCATGGATACGACAGGTTCACAAACATGCTAGAAACATATCGGATTAACTAAAACCTACAGAAACAACCCGTGCGCGATTTGTGTACTTATTTTATTTACGTGCAATATTCGTAGTGGCCAGAAGTTTGGGAACTAACTTCTCAAACATTTAGTTGGGTCGAAAGCAAAACTTAGTAATCATGATTGATCCATGGTTGTCCTGTTTTCTACACGAGAAGAGGCTTTTGCCCTTCAGTAGAACGATAAAGGGCTAGTTTAATGTCAATTAGTAATATTATTGATGTCTACATCATCAGCCAAAAGACATCCAATGCTGGACATAAACCTCCCCCAAGTGTCACCACATTGACCGGTCCAGTGCAGTCACATCCATCGGATGCCGCGGATACCGCGGTCCTCACTAAGTCATCGGTCCTCACTAAGTCATCGGTCCAACTTGTGGGAGGCCATCATTATCGTTTTCATAACCTTTTCATAATATTGATGATCGGCTTCTTCGACATAAGCGACAGCCTGTGTGACCTTCACCCAGCAACAGTTTGTAACAAAGTAAACACTACAAGTACTACTCGTTAGGCTATCTTTTTAGATATTATCGCCCTGACAACAAAATAGTTTTGTTCATTAGACAGTACATTTTAATAATTTTAAAAGGTACTTTGGTATTGTGTGATACTAGAAGCTGTCAGTGACTACGCCTGCGTAGAAGTAAAAAACTATTCTGGGATAAAAAGCTCCTATGTGCCATTCCAGGACATGATCTACCCGTGTAAATTTCATCCAAATCCGTTTAGCCGGCAGCAGCCGTTTGAGAGTGAAAGAGTAACAAACCGTATCCACATACATACAAACTTTCGCCTTTATATTATCAACTTAAGTTTCTGCCAGCAGCGGCTTCGCCATTATTTTTTCGGAAATAGGTTTCAACATATCAAAAAAAAAAAAAATTGCTGTCCCCCATTTATATTCATAGGGGGTGAATAAAAAAAAACCTTTCTTAGCGAATGCTTGCGTTATAATAACTATCTGCGTGCCAAATTTCAGCGCAATCCGTTCAGTGGTCTGAGCTTTGTGTCAATGGATCAATCAGTCAGTAACATTGCCTTTTATTTATATATATACAGTGGTGGCCACATAATTAAGAACGCTGGATAGTTTATTTTTTTATTCAAATTTAAATAGAGAACACTCTGTACCTAAGCCATTACTCGCATAATGTTGGCACCATTTAGTGCTGTAAAAGTCAAGATGTTAATTTTCACATAAAAACAATGTGGAAAAATAAAAGTTGCGATGAATCTACAAGGGAAGTGATAAATAAAACTGCAAGATAAGAATTGGTTATATAAAGAGATATCGAGCCGATCAACTGCAGTGCTCAAAAACGATAATATTCCACGCTGTGAAGCATTTTAACACGTATCAAACAAGTTCAAATATTTCACGTGTACCAAAACAGTGAATTCATCTCGGCGAGACGATAGAAATATCGTGCGTTTGCAAACTTTTTAAGGGGTCTAACGAGTTGAGAAAAGAATATTTTGGTGAAAACAATTCTTCAGCGATCTCAGCGCGCACTATCCGAAGGTGTTTGGTAGAAGCTAACTTGAATGGAAGGATAGCAAGAAAGGTGCCTATGTTGAAACGGTGTCATAGGTAAGCCCGGCTTGCTCTTTAACATTATCACCGTCTTATTTAATGAGATTTTAAAAATCTAAGTATCTCGTTCTGCATTATTTGTCCAGCTTTATTACTATTTGAAATTGTAACTGTCGGTAATAAATTAAATTTGTTAGGTAAATAGTAAGTGATTTTAATATTTACTCATAATCCCGTTTACTCTATCTATGTAGCTATTTCATAACATAATTAATTAATTTTGAGAAGGAACATAAATTAGATTTTGACATTGAGTTAAAAAAAAATGACGGTACAACAAATCATTCTTAATTATATGACCACTGTATACATACTATACATATTGTAGTGTGATAATGACCTTTTTACATATTTGATTAAGAGGTTAACGATCAGTATACTAGCCCAAGTTATATCTGTACGTACAGTAATATCAGTAGCGTGATGTTTGCGATTTAGGTAATCAAAGGTAAAAAATCAGAAGTAACTTGGATTAAAAACAACCGTGCGTGCTACTATTTTCTGGTTAGAGGCACCTTTTATAAGAAATTCAGGAAACACGGCGTTTGATTGATATCGTAACTATTTTTGTTACCGAAATATTATTCTGTTACCTAATTATATGGTATTTTTTTGATCGGGTCAAAGTAATTTCAATGTCTTATTAAAGAAAGAAAATGGTTTTTGGTTAAATTATTATTTACACTCTGTTTGAATGAAAGCTTAATTTCAAAACTTATACTTTTGTTATCATCGTTAGTTTATGTTAAAAACTATTCTGGATTATTTATCAAGTGGAGGAGTAGGTAGCTACTTTGACGCCTGAGTGTATTTTGTGTTTTTATATACGAGTACATGCACGTAGTTAAGTTTAGTATAAATTTTTTGTTAAAATTTAAGTTTCTTATAACTACATATTCTTAGTAATCATAAACCTTAAATAAAAATGTTTTCGCTATCTGAATGTCACTATAGTAAAATCATTAAAAATTTAACAAATGAGTCGGCTAAACAATCTCGATTAAACTTTTGAGCAATGTAGATCACTCGTTTATAAAACTCATTTTTTTGTCTGCAGCTGTGAATTCTGTTGGTGATATTGTTCACTTATGACATGATCTTAATTAATCTACCCTCAAAAGTTTTTGTACAGCTACTTTGTTGTTGACTTTCAACATTTTTGCGTATTTATTCGTTAGTAACGTAGGCATTTTAGTGTGTTAAGCTAAATTTCATAAGTTTTTGCGACATGAGTGGTTCAAGAAGAAGTTGTCTAAATAATCCTAACCATTTTTGCTACATATTCAGAGAATATGTAAAGAGTACAGAAAAGCTATATCAGAGTGCGTTAAAGACACCTATTTACTGTACTCTCGTTAATCTTGAATAAAATAAAATAAAATGATCACAAATGAAGCATTTGTGTTGATTTAAAAATAGTAAACATTCTGCTCGGTCAACAAAGTGGTTACACTAAGTTTCCCTGTTTTAAATACATGTCTTTGAGACAGTAGAGCTAAACAAGAACACTGGGTAAGAAAACACTGGCCTTTGAGAGGAAATATGACTAAAAATATAATCCGAAATTCGCTAATTGTTTGAGGTGGAATTATATTGCCGCCACAACATTTAAAACTAGGAATCATGAAACAGTTTGTTAAAGTATTCGATAGAAAAGGTAATTGCTCTTCCTACATTTGCTAAAAGTTTCCACTCACTATGGAAAAGATTTAAGCGGTATTTTTGCCGAATCCTTAATAAGAGAACTTATTTAAGATACTGATTTTATAAAATCTATGACCGAGCTTGAATTAAAAGTATGGACAGCTTACGTATCGGTGATGTAAAACTTCCTCGGAAACAGGAAGTTAGAAAATTATACAGAACTTGTAGATGACCTCATCTTACAAAAAAATTAAGAAGTCTGGGATGTAATAAAAGCATTCTCCATAGTGACCTAGATAAATTTCCAAAAAATTTAGGAGACGAGTGAAGAACAGGGAGAGCGTATGCTGAGATGATGTCTGGGATAGGAATATGATGTCCGACTATTGCTGGAGCCTTATACGCCATTCCTCTAAGTCCACACATAAAATAAAAGCTTAAAGCTTTAAAGAGAAGTTTTTTGAATCACAATGATTGATAAAAAAAAATACATTTTTTCTCAATAAATATTTGAATTTTTAACTTTTATCTGAAACTCATAAACTAGCGCTGATGAAAAAAATGTACTTATATATTTGTAATCAGCTTATCATAAGTAAGTACTCAACAACAGTAAAAAAATATGAGCAACAGATGAACTGTAAACTAGTGAATAGAACTTCGTAGAAGCGTATCTTGGGCTGCGTGATTGGTCGAAACAGTTACTGTGGCCCTTGAACGCTAAGGCTGCTTGAAGGAACACAAGTGGGTTTTTGATCAGTAAAAGTTTGACACTCTCTCTCTGTTTACCCAGGGACAAAAGAGATATTTGATGTTTTCAAACCTAAAAAAAGACAGCCCATCTTTTCATAAATACGTTGATTATGGAACTTTCCTTGAACTCCTATTAGGTATAAGTACTTTATTTAAATCAGATTATAGAAATGACAGGAATTTACGGCCTAGTTCTATTCCTGCATTTAGCAAAATATCGACCCTTTTTAGTACGAATATCGTAAGCGACCGATAGTTTTTGCTTTTTGCAGGAAAGGGTTTTTCTCTTTTAAATATTTCTTTTTTTTTTATTCTTGATAGGTTCGCGTTTGACCGCTATCTCACCTTATAGAAAGCGACGATGCGGTCGATGATGAAGTGCGCTTACCTAGAAGTAACCTATTCACTCTTGACTTAAAGATTCCCGGGTAGCCATCAAGAAATACAGGTTCCGGCAAGGAATTCCACTCCTTAGCTGTACGCACAATGAATGTACGTGTTCCCAAAACGTTTTGTGCGTATAGGTGGGATGTCCACCATGTACCAGTGGCGCATTGCCGTACGTCTGGTGATCCGATGATGGAATGGACTAGGCGGATTTCTAATTAAATCTTTTCATAATTAACGATATCGTCGTTCGACCACAGATGCAGGTGTTGCTCTTAAAAAACATATTTAACGCCCATGAGAACTGAGACATTCTTCTATGATTGGCTCTCGAATTATACAATTATATTTAAATCATAGAGTATTCAAGTTACACCTCGTATTGGCATCCTTACGGTGGTGAACCAGTAGGCTTGTTTAAACTTTTTTTTTTCTGTGTTTCTTCAACTGAAGATTTACCTTTTGCGTTTCATCAGGGCCATGGTAACTCTTTCAGACAATCCGGCACTCCTTATTTAGATCCATATTAAAATTTGTTTCATCATGAAAGTTTCTGGTTGTCCATACTCCATTACTAGCAGACGAATAAAACAAAAAAAAAAACTTAGAAATAAAACTTTCTATGCTTACAACATAATTATGTATCGGGTGATAGCGTGGAGTATGGATTACAAATTAATCTTCAATGTGACAAAGTGTAATGTAGGTAATGTCCTTCACACGGCTCGGACAGAGTTACTTTCGTATTTATATTTCGTACTTATACGATTTGGGTACATAATTAAGGTACTAGTCGTGTTTGTTTCTTTTTAATCGACTTCAAAAATGAGGAGGTACTATGTTCGGCTGAATGTATGTTTTTTTTTAGTTGGGAAATCATTTAATGACATCTTTCGCTCTTGGGTGGGGCGGGATGGCGTGTCAGACTTTTAATGACCAAAATCCACTCCTGTTCCTTCTTTGCCTTCGTCCCAGGGCCCCGGGTTTCTCTTTCGTACAACGCATGGCCCCATAGACCCTGCTGGGCCCCTACGGTTTTGCTGACATCTCCATGAGGCGCGCGTGAAACACTACGCGCCGTCGATGACTTGGGCTCGGTCCGGACGGTCGGACGGTGAGCTACCCATTGCTCGCCGTCCGCAAGCCCGCGCCTACGGTGACTGAATCGGGATCGGGATCCCGGCAGCTGGGGTGTGAGGGCCGTTCCCTCGCGCGTGCTAACAAAGGAGCAAAGGAGGCTCTTTGCTGGCATTACTGCTTTGCAGAAGGAGTCGACCGCCTGTCACTCTTCCTCGCTCCGGACCATGATCTGTACCAAGACCCGGCTCGAGAGATTGTTGCTGCCGATCGCCCCCACGAGGACACGGCGGCGCTCTGCCCAGGCGGGGACACCTCTACCGTATGCTCTACCATGTTCTCCGGACGGTCCACACAACGGGGACACCCGGGCGTTTCTTCAGCACGAATCCGTTGCAGGAGTCTCCCGACCTTACCATATCCGGTGAAGACCTGCGTCATGCAAAAGTTAAGGACGCCGTGTTGTCTTTCCAACCACTCCTCAAAGAGAGGGTTTACTGCCATAATTATAGCGTTCCCAACTTAATTTTGTATTGAAGGTTATTTATTGAATTCCAATTGACAACAATCTGTTTTTATTTGATCAAAACTAGAATAAACTTTTCTGCCTATAAAGTCCAACCTTTTGTTTTGGGATTCATTCAACCCTAAACTTAACTTACCGTTAACCTACCTTTCTATTGACACACTTTTTGGGTCACTGACTACTTAGATAAATAGCAAGTTTAACTAACCTATATAACTTGATTGATGTGCAATTAAAGACGAACTGAAAATCCATTCGTGTTTAAAGTTTCTTTGTATCTCAGAGAGGCCGTGCGCGTGCTTGCCATCCATAACTTACTTTACTTCAGTCACAACGTGTTTACTTTATAAATTACTCAATAAAAATTGTGGCTAAGGAGTTATGGTCTTATTTATTACTAAATAAGTACCAAGCGACATTTTTGAGTAACTAGAAACTAGTGCTTCTGCTAGTGGCTGCGCCCACATGAAAGTCAAAAATTATTCCAAGGGGAACACACTCCTGGGACAAACGTATTCTGTATGTATTTCCAAGACATGGTTTAACCTTGTGCTAAATTCCATCCAAATCCTTTCAGCCGTTTATGTGGAAGAAGTAACATATAAATTAAAATAAACTTACCCTTTTATATAATACTAGCTTCTACCAGCTGCTTCGTCTGCTTGTAATTAGGATAAAAAGTACCCTATGTGCTATTCCAGGACATGGTATAACCGTGTGAAAAATTCAGTCTAACTGTTTCAGCCGATTGTGTGTGAAGGAGTAGCATAAATTCAAACTTACCCTTCTAAGCACCAATATTTTTTAATTAGTAGGTACAAAAAAAAAATGGGGCTACCCGTTACTGATCATATTTGTGTAGTCAAAAGTAAAAAAAAAGGAAATTCCGAAATTGGCCTCGAAAATTTGTCCTAATTGGTAAAGTCATAATTGAATCATTCATAACAATTGCTACTAGAAAATACTTCGCGCAGTGTTTTTCCATTTTGATCGCCATTCATTTATTCATAATCAATACTGTACAATATTTCCATAACCTTTTTACATTTTGGGATATAGACAAACGCTAATAACTTTGCTGTTTACGAATACTATTTATTGAGTCCCACTGCTGAAACTCAGGTCTCCTCTCTAAGAGTTGGAATAGGCCGATATCCACCACGCGGGCCCAGTGCGGGTTGGTGGATGTCACATGTCTTCGAATTTTAGGACATGCCGGTTTCCTCACGATGTTTTTCTTCACTGTTTTGAGAACAGTGGATTTGAAACAAATTACACAAAGTAATGCGCCTGGCTGGGTTTGAACCCGCGACCTTAAATAAATAACAACAAGACTTTTTCTAATAAGCCCTTTAAGTATTTGTACTTATTAAAAATTTGTGGTGTATAATATAAACTCCTCCTAGCGGAAACGCTCACGTGAAAGTAGGAAATCATCTCAAGGGAACATAGTTCCGGGATAAATAGAGTTCTATGCTATTTCAGGACGTTGTCTATCCATTTGTCAATGTAAACATTTATTTATTACCCATAGGTAATAATTTTAAAAATATCCTGAATATAACTGTTTTGAATGACAAAGCCAAGTCAGCATTTTCATCATCACCTTTTCTTATGTTGAAGTCAGTTTCTAGCCTTAACAGAAGCTGTTGAATATCATGATGTTACATACTGTGACAGTCTATCTGGCCACAACAACCCAGCAACTGGGTAACATGTATACCCTTTGGTTGAAAATTGACAGTCGGACTTTGAGGCTTCTAACAACTTCTCCTCTCCTTCGTTGTCCTCCACATTCCTCAAGTTGTTACAGTGGATTTTTTACTGTTCGAGCTGTACGCCTGTGGAACTCTTTTCATTAAGGGCTAGCCCCTCGTTAGAGGCTCTTAGAGGAAGAATTAGAGAACATTTCCTGTCAACATGATCCATAAATAAATATATATAGGTTTTATTATTGTATATGGTATGTTTATGTACTGTGTGCTGTGCAGATATTTTTAAGTTATCCTCATGTGTACTCTACATACACAAATATCCACCATAGGCGTAGGCTTGCGGATGGCGAGCAATGGGTAGCATGCCGTTCGGTCGTCCGGTAACCGTCCGGACCGAGCCCAAATCGCCGACGGCGCTTATTCGCGCCTTAAGGAGAAGTCAGCATGGGTACGCCATAATTATGGTGGTAAGTCCCCTCTTTGAGGAGTGGCTGGAAAGACCACATGGCGTCCTTACCTTCCGCATGTCGCAGGTCCTCACCGGACATGGTAAGTTCGGGAGGTTCCTGCACCGGATTCGTGCGGAAGAAACGCCCGGGTGCCACCATTGTGTGGACCGCCCGGAGGACACGGTGGAGCATACGGTAGACGTGTACCCCGCCTGGGCAGAGCACCGCCGTGTCCTCGTAGGGGTGATCGGCAGCAGCTATCTCTCGCGCCGGGCCTTGGTACAGGCCTTGGTCCGGGAGCGAGAAGGAGTGGCAGGCGGTCGCCTCCTTCTGAGAAGCAATAATGCTAGCAAAGAAGGCGGCCACATATGCAAGCGTGGGGCAATGGCCCTCGCTCCCCAGCCGCCGGGATTCCGATCCCGATGTCCAGCCACCGGAGGCGCGGGCTTGCGGACGGCGAACAATGGTAGCTTACCGTCCGATCGTCCGGTAACTGTCCGGACCGGGCCCAAGTCGTCGACGGCGCGTAGTGTGTTACACGCGCGCCTCAAGAAGATGTCAGCAACCGTAGGGACCCAGCAGGGTCGAAGCCTACTGGGGCCATGGGTGATGCGAAAGAGATCTCTGGGGCCCTGGAAAAATAGCAAAGAAGGAACAGGAGTGGGTTTTTAGTCAGTAAAAGTCTGACACTATCTCCCACTAAAAGTACAAAAAACTTTAATTTCGGAAGTCGGTGTTACTATAATAGTTTTGTCTCTACGTTAATTAACAACGAATTCTGAAACTAAAGTTACTTTGCACTTTTTAGTGTATTGTTTTACTTGTATTTTTTTTTTGTACAACGTTTTTTTTTTACAATTTTTAGTTATTGTACCACCACTAAAAAGCGCCCCTCAGTCAAACTTAAATACCTTATAGCCAGATTGCATCTCATGACAATTCTAATAATCCCAAACACGGTTAAGTTACATGAATTTATTACAGAGTTCCGGTAGGTACCTACCTTCCAGCTTCATCATCAGATCAGTTCGATATATCCGCTCCCCCTCTACTTTAAGACAGTCATCGACTACACGTACAAACAAAGCAATTTTACTTGTTACGACAGTTCAGTGGTGATTCTATGAGGAGTTCCGTTCCGTATCTTCGAAGTTCATGGTCAGATCATAACAATATTTCTATGGGACAAACTTGAAAGCATAACCTTACAATAACAAAAATAATTTTCAAAATCGGTCCACAATTGACTGAGAAATCGGTTAACAAACATAAAAAAAATACCATCATTCGAACATAGAACCTCCTTCTTTTTGAAGTCGGTTAAAAATGAATCACGGGGCCCTGGAACAAAGGCAAAGACGGAACAGGAGTGGGTTTTAGTCAATAAAAGTCTGACACTCCCTCCTTCTCCGTCCAAGAGCGAAAGTCATTGGAGAATTTCCCACTAAAATATAAAATAAACATACATCAATATAATACCTAAGGAATGCTGTAAGAAAACTTAATTGTGGGTTAAGCTCGCCTGTGTACATCAATTGTCCTATTTTTATTGATTGGTAATGTTGTGTACAATAAAGAACATATTAGATATAAGGACCTATAACGTATAATCAGCATGTAACATTTTGTAATTTTGTTTGTACAGGACATACACGCCAAGGACTGCGTTGTCGACTATGTAAGCTGAACGTGCACACCGACTGCATGCCTCAGGTCGGCAGGTGTCAGACTAAGTCCAGACTCTTGCGCCGGCAGAAGAGCACTTCCGAGATAGAGTCTCACAGAGTACTAGAAACAGCCTTCGACGATGAAAGTAAGCCCTCATCAAGGTTCTATATTAATTGAAAATTATTAGCTATGTTACAGAGCAAAAATATATCAATGCGACAATGAAATTAATTATTGAAATGAATTGTTTACTAATCATGACAGATCATATTTAAGTAATAATAATGTCAACTTAAATACAGTCAAATAATGAACAAATAACATAATACGAATTCAATTATTGATACTTACAACATTTACTGCCTAACTAATAGACCATGCTTTCAGAAGTTTTGGTAAGTTCTGTTAAACTGTAATTGGAACAGTTAACAAAAATTTAATAATTACAATAATGTACTGTTGGGAATGTTGTTTGAACACATGTTATGATAAATGAATGAATCACTTTGGAAGTGAGAACATAATACACCTCATCGAGCTTGCAAAAACACACAACGATCATATTCACGTAAAGCTATGAACACAGTCGGAAGCTAACCTCACGTTGTCCAGGGGTGCAGGACGGGTGGCTGCCGGGACAGAGACTCACCAAGATTTCGTTCAAGGGAGTCGAATTCGATGATGATTTCGATAGCTACTGTGATTCGGGTACGGTATCAGACAGGAGTGACCCCTGTGCACCCTCCCGAAGCCGAGCGTTTGACTAACAACGATATGACTAACAACACTCAACGATCCTGTGCCCAACTACAAATACTGTACATAAACGGTTAACCTACTAACAAGCGAGTTCCAGACATGATACGCTACCTCGCACACCATAACAGTTCGAGTATATCACTAAACTGTCGTCGTACCGCGAATCTGAATCTAATCGCATTTCGCTCGATGCTCAGAGGAGGAAGTGGATCAGACCTACCAAGTTCTGAAGCGCGCCAACGAAATTGGGAAGCCGGGCGGCGGCGGGGAAGCGCGCGGGGGGCCGGTAGTGCGCGTGTCGGCTCCGGAGGAGACGCCGCCCGCGCGCTCGCCGGCGCGGCCCTCCGCCGGCCTGGCCGTGGCGCCGCAGCCCGTCTCCTCTAGCTCAGGTCTGGCGCCGCACCCGAGCTCGCTCGCTTCTCCGCTCGAGTCGCGCCGTAGGCCGCCGGCCGCCCGCGTCCGCCACGACGTGCGGCGGCCGACCGGCAGCTTCACTCAAATTTCACTCGTTTTCAGTAGTGTCGAGTTGTTTTTTGCACGCATTGTATAGTCGCGGGCGCAGGGCGGGGGCGGGGTGCGGTCAGTACTGACGCTGCTTGTCGGTAGGCTCGACGCGGCCCGACGGCGGAGTGCGGCGGAAGCTGTTCGCCGGCGTCAAGAGTTTGTCCATGTGGGGCTCGCGGTCGCGCCGCGGCTCGCCACAGCACCGGTCCATTTCCCTGCCAGAAAGTACGCGCCCTCGGCTGCCGTAGCGCATCGCTCTCTCAGTCTCACAGCTTTGTTTGTCCCGTCTTCTGGGTTACGGTGCCACATATACGTTGTGTGTTCAATATTTTATGTTCATTTATTTTTATTTCGCGATTGCAGTGTTAGATTAGACAATAGGACTAAACAATAGTCGAAGCTCGGCAAGCACCTTAGATGCTTTATCCTGTCCCTTGCAGGGTTCATGTATACCTTTCCTAACAGGCATTTACTGACAATCTCGGCAAAATGTCACACTCGACCCCAACATTTCCTTATGTTTTCCTACTATTTTGTTTTTATTTATGTTACTGTATTATTTATGTTACTGTATTATTTATGTTACATGTTGCTTTTATTTATTTTGTTTTGTCCGCACATTCTCTTTACAGAGACGGAGGTGACAACCACGCGACCTTTCGGGCAGCCCCTATGTTTAGTTAACGAAAATGGCGATCCACCGCCTTCGATTCTCAAGTCCACAGCGAGCGTCCGCAAGAAATGATTAGCGACATAGAACCCCAAGGGATCGAGACAATGATCATATCGCCTCGTAGGCAAGAGCACTGACTCAGCGCGGCAGTTTGGCATGTCCTCAATAACCGCTTCTCGGATGTCTTTGTTATAACTACCCCGAAGCGCCCCGCGTACTGTGATATATATAATTATATTGTTACTGTTACAATAAACGTCAAAAATAAGCTTCCTTTTCTCTGATTACCCTCGAGCACTCTCTTTTACTCTTGATTCGGAGTCGTCTGTACATTATCTGCGAGTGCGTTTTGATTGATGTAAGTGGTGCATGGCTTAAGGCGGCGTGCCGATGTTTGCATGCGTTTTAGCATCGGCAATACACACTTGACACGAAGCCTCTCTTCTCTTACTGCACTCACAACCTGTCACTTACCTTTCATGATTCAAACTCCACTTCTATCGTTTCACGATGTATCAAGCTCACGTTAACCCGTAACGAACACGCCGAGCAAACATCACAGAACACGCAACTCTCTACTGACCCCACCTAACCGCTAATTGACTAAGGTTTCGTTTCTTTTCGCTTTCTCTAGGATTTACCCAGCGTTTGATTTTAGATTTGCGCAGGGCATCACCCGCAAAAGGAATAAGTAGAATTAGTATTGAAATAATTATAGATTGGCTCCTGTTTACTTGTCCACACAGGTTCAATGAAGAACTCCAAGAGTGCCCAAATGTTGAGGCAAGCAGACCGCACCAGTCCCTTACCTGGTACCGATATTGACATCGTATATAAGCGAATCCCTGTAGATTACTTCCACGTTGTTGGTTACGACATACGTTGCATCGATGAGCATTTTGACAGCAAACCTCATTCATGATGCCACATTTTTGTTACTATCTGAAAGCTGCTGATGACAAGCTGTAACTGATAATAGATTAACGAGCCACTAGTTGTCACAAGTTAAGCGTCACAACCAAAGAGTAGCTTTCACTATAGTAGTCTCTACTTACTACTGTTTGTAGCTGATAGGTTTTTACTATCGTCTTACTTTTTGCATCTCTACTCTTCTCTTATTCTAACTTTACTTTTGTTCGCACTGCTTACGCACATTTAATTTTTAGATTGATATTATTTTATATTACTATAGTTTGCCTGTATTCTCGTTCTGATTGTTAACATACATATAACTAAGACCTTATACGCAGTCTCCAACAAGTTTCTTTGTTTAACTTGCAACCTTGCCATCTAAGGCTGGAGAGTGATTCACAAGTGCATGAAGTTTTTAGTTGAAGATTGTGAATAAGACTGTCTTAGTATTATCAATTTTTACTGTATAAAGTCACTGAAAGTCAGCAAACTTGAATACTTGCCCCACAAAACAAAATTTGTTATCGTTTCACCAATCAAGCTAGACTTACATACAATACCATACTGACAAATAATGGAAGCCCTTTTTTCCTTTCATTACAAAATTCATAAACAGTAAACATACAATCAAGCACAAACGTTCAGAATTGAAATCATAACAAATGGTGTGGGTGAGTATTAGGCTGTAAGCTCATACTGCATCCATTTTATAGCGCCGCATTCTCCGAGACGACAAAAGTTGAACCTTAGGATGAAGAGTTTATCGCTGGATTCGCCGGAGTGTGGCGAGCTGAGGCGGCGGCCCGCGCGCGAGCAGACCGCCCAGAGCAGCCGCGTGCTATGTACGACCTGACAGTAATACACAAGCCTGGGTCCAAATAACCTCACGCTTCTATTTATCGCTTTTCAGGGGTCGTCCACTTGACCACTATCAATTGTCCCAAGTAGAGAAGCCATTGTTTCTAGCTTTTATTAAGATCGTCAAAACGAGGAGTGTGATGTTGTTCCCGCATGCCGTGTGACCAAAGCTCCACATAATTTTAACGAGCTGGAGATAGAACCCTAGATTTTTATGTCTAACAATGGGGACAGTTGGTGAGATTAATTGGACGTCTCCACTGTGCAAAGAGCTCCGCTTTGACGCCATGCCTACGAAGTCGCTATACAACCTCAACGACGAAAGAGGTTTATAATTTGGCTGATTTTTTTGGTTCTTTGGACTCTGGTAGGTACTCAATGTCAAGCTGTGATGTAAGCACAAGCAATGTTCACCTCCAATGTCTATCCCTCCGGCTTAGCTTGTGTGTGTTAGAACGTTGGTAGGTACCCACTGGTTATTTATTCTGTCTAGACATTCTTGCAGTATTCGACGTCGTTCTCGAACGTAAAAAGATCTGCTGTCTGTGGATTTCTCGCCTCCTACGTCTTTCTGTTATCTGCTACGACGTGAACAGAATTCCCAAGTAATATTGGCACTTAAGAACGATTTTCATAATCGAAAATTTATTCGTCTTTTGTCAGGAAAAATCACCTTAATGTTAAATCAATTTGTCATTAAAAATTCTGTACACTCACTGCCAATTATTAGATTTCTTCCACGATTTAACCGTAAGTAACGTCTTTAGCATGCCACTTATGATTTATTTATTTTATTTTTTTCTAGGTAATTGCAGAGCAGTTTGCATGAGGCATGGCTTTAATAGAATAAATAACTACTCGATTCATAGTTACACACAATCATGTACGTTATTTTTTACTTGTAATTATTGCTACACAATGTTTGTAACAGCAAAAGAAAAATTTTCAAAAAAATAAAATAGTACAGCTTTTATGAAGTATCTAATAACATCGAATGGTACTATTGTTAAAGATAATAGACAACATAATACCCTGTATAAAGATCGCGTATTCATTAGTAGTCTTATCGATTTACTGATACAACATTGTTTTTCAGCGTTATTTAATAGATAAGTAGCCTTAATCTAATAAGTCACTTGAGTGTTTATGACCCCTGAAACATAGTGACGAACTCAGCATGTTTTCATGACTATCTATACTATCTACCTGTCTATTAGTAACAATATCGACCTACTATATTCTACATATTTTTTTAATAATATCACCATGTAACCAGCTACCGCAAGGCAAGTAATCACCGTTGAAGATTATTCTTGTTATAATGTTGTCGTATGCAATGCAAATTGTCTAACACGATCTCAATTCGAAGACAATATATTTTTGCAAGGACTACCCTTTATAACTAAAGATGTATATGCCAAATGGATCAAAAGATCCGATTTGAATACGAAACGCTAGAACGTGACAGCATTTCTTTTAATGCGAAGGAATCGGTAAAAAAATAGGTCCCAGTTATAAATGGATGTCCTTAGCTCAATGGGATTCGCTGACACTAACGCTATTTGTCAAAGGCATTGGCCAACTGTGAAAAATGATTATATTTAAATTGGTAAATTAGGTCGGGCCGGACTCGTCGCGTTGGCAACAAAGTCTGAATAATTAAACTTAATTGTTAAGCAGTTACGCTTTTATGTTATAAAATCTAGGGTTCATTAACATGCCTATTACAAAAGCAATTTAAACATGAGGAAACTTAACGATAACAACCTAAAAATCATTCACAGTTGGTTAAAGTCAACGTTTTTGGTGTGTTAACAATCCAAGTTGCGTATTTGCTAACTATATCTCTGTATGAATATGTACAGCTCCATCGTCCCCGGTGCATAGCCGTAGGATGCTGACTGCGCGCGTGGGTCGCATGAGCAGCGTAGAACTTCCTGATGAACCTGATAAGAGCCTGTCTTCTAACAGTGCCAGCCCGTGCCCTTCGCCGGTTAAGCAGATGAGCGTAAGTACCTATATCAGATACTTTTTCCTAGAATTTGTAGTCGATTGTATTAAATTTGGGATCCGGGAAGTAGGAAGATGGTATCCGACTTATTCTCATTCAAATCAAGTCGTGGTTGATACCATCCACAGAACTCATACTAGACAACATGAGTTATTACAAATAGTCTCAAATGTCCAAAATTAATTGAGAATTAGATCTCTGTATTTATTCAATTAGTAGATTACTCAGTTAGTAGATAGATAAATTAACACCATAATTACCAATCACCATTGACGACGCGCCTTTAATAAATGCTACCGCAGATAGGTGCG
Organism: Mythimna vitellina; assembly: GCA_949316375.1. Taxonomy (NCBI): domain Eukaryota; kingdom Metazoa; phylum Arthropoda; class Insecta; order Lepidoptera; family Noctuidae; genus Mythimna; species Mythimna vitellina. The sequence continues at coordinate 16,038,685 of OX438688.1, forward strand.
GTACCATAATGTGTCGAATAACGCATTTTCATATTAATTTGTTCTAAAATTTCTTAACACAGATCCATTTTATGACAAAGCTTCGCGGCTCCGTTGTCGCCTTTTCGCCTCGCATGTCTGCCGAAGCCTTAAATGATTTTCGCGTTTCGCCAGTATCTCATCTGATTTTTTGAGTCTCCATTTTTGAACAAAGTTCGAAGAACTAATAACAAAAAACCAATCATCAAAAACTAACCATCAAAACCAAACTAAAAAAAAACTTCGATAGCGAAACCTACCACGTGGCTACCGCCCTTTACCAGTCCTATCTATAATTTATTTGCGCCTATCTCTAATAGCTTCTGTTGTCTTCTCCGAGGTCTCATACAGCTTTATCTATTTGTCAAACATTTCCTGAATCAATTTATACACATAATTCCTTCCTAGCCCCACCTCGGTTAGGTACGGAAATCGATTGTATGTAACCCAAGCTAGCAATCAGACTCGATGCATAAGAACAAAAACCAACGCTCGGAGTGGCGAAGCTTTTGTTTTATATGTAGACTCATATGTAGGAACAGAAAGAATACGTGTGTTCAAATGTTAATTAACGGAGAATACAAATGAGTGTACGCATAGTACGTAATTATGTAGATTTAAAAGGGCCACCTTCACGTTATTTCAATAGGTTTTATCAAGTATTTTTTTTAGACTCGACATATTGCATAAGATGTGGCTACTGTTTTACAGTCGGCCGCCTGCCTGACACTAACCCTCCTTGGGAATGCTGTTGCTGGTGGTTTACCCGCTACCACGCGGTGACCTGAGGTGCTTAACAGTACACACGGTCTCAAAAAAAAATTTTTTTAGAATATAACAGAAATAGCGCTGTCAGCCGCTTCGCTCACTTGGTATTAGGTTTCTCCATAAAAACTGGACCCCCATTTCATCCCCTAAAGGGGTGAATTTAAATCCTCTCTTGCTGCTCGCCTACATCACGAAAGGAAACCTTGTGCATATTTTCGTGCTCATGGGCCCTGTAGTTTCCGCTGTACGTTGATATGTCATTCAGTCAGCTTCTTCTTTTGTATATAAATTATATGTATATATATAGATTAGCTGATAAAATCGAATAGGAAGTCAATCAAGTCTTTAAAATTAGCTTCCAAAACACCACATCGGAGTAAACAACGAAGCGCTACACATAAACAAGATATCACTTTTATTACCATTTAGATGGTACCATCTAAAGCTGTAAAATTCCTGAAATAGATGCGAAACTAAATGTTTATGTTGACATATAAGAAAATCGAACTGTAAGTACCCAGAGATTTATCTCCGATTTTGATACTGCTCGGGTCGTCGTACTCTGAAATGTTCCATTCATTCCAATGTACAATACTGAAATGCTCGCATGCTTTCTAAAGTAGGTAATTACAGTTTTTTCTAATCCCTAGTGAATTGGAAAAAATGTAAGTACCTACCTGGAAAAAATGTGATGGCAGGGGTGGCCAACCGGTCGAGCGCGGCTGTTAATCCAGTCGATCGTGGTGAACAGCACTGTATTTACCTTTAGGCATCTTCAAATTCAAATTCATTTATTAATTTTGTGAACAAAGGGTACAATGATCTTATATATATAATGTTTGGTCCATCCTATGTTCCGCCGAAAGGCATACAAAATAGCGATGCAATATATGTAAACTAGCAAAATGAAATTAATTGTAAAAATGTACAAAATCTCATAAAAACAATGTCCGCAAATGACATCTTAGTTCGATAAAGTAACTTCCTTATGATTTTTTTCTTAAAGTGGGAATTCATCCAACGACATCTCCCGCCCTTTCGTATCAGACTTTTACTGACTAACACCCACACCTAGTTCCTTCGTTGCCTTTCCATGAACCCATGGCTCCAGTAGGCTTCGACCCTGCTGGGCCCCTACGGTTTCGGCTACTGGCTATAGCAAGTACACAGTAGATCTTCAAATTGGCCGCCCGTGCACTAGCGTAATATTATGCTCTATCTATTCATGAATGTACAGCGGGAAAACCGCTTGAATTGTATACAAAGAAAATCTTTTATTCCATGAAAGTGGTTTTCCAACATTTGCACACATTCTTTGAATATGCAGTAGACAAACGTAGAGTAATTTGAAAATAAATATGGAAAAAGGAGTTGTGATTGCAGAACATGAAGACGGATTTATTTATAAAGCCTTGAACGTCTCGTGCATACTTGATGAAGACATAATCTATTCTATGGAGCATAGTTGAAAAATGACACGTTTTATTTTTAATCGACTTCAAAAAGAAGGAGGTTTTATGTTCGGCTGAATGTATTTTTTTTATTATTATTTACGGTACTCAATTTAGAATGATTCTAGATTTATGACACAAATTATTACTTTTATTTAACAATTGCATAATCACTAGGGTTTGGTACCTAAGTCGGCAAAAATGCAACCCTTATAGGATCACTTGGTTGTCCATCTGTCTGTCAGTCCGTCTGTCAATACCGTTTTCTTCTGGAACACGTAGAACTATGAAGCTGGAATTTATACTTAGCATTGCAAATCCAAGTAGTAATGAAAAAAATCAGACTTTTAAGTCAATGCAATGTAAAGATAAAGCCGTTTATGCTCCGTTTAGGCACATATTTTAACACTCGCTAAGAAATCAAAACCTATACATAGAATACTTCCTACTAGATCTAGAATCCTGAAATTTGGCATGAAGCATCCAGCAAGGTCTCATAGCACTAGTATAGGAAAATGTCTGAAAACTGTAAACTGAAGACTGGCAGCATTGCAACGTTGTATGGCAATGCTGCTAATTCTTTGGACAAAGAACGAGCAAGCCCGCTGAGTAGCTTATGACGTTCGGCGCTCCGATTGGCCCACTTCAAGCTCTTAATACATCAAAGAGCCGAACGTGGTAAACGTTTCGATCAAGTTTAATGCCAAAACAACTTGCATTCAGTGCACTGGTCACGCAAAGTGACAAAATAAGAACCTTTGCTAGCACTTGGTTTTGACACGTTTCCCGACGTAAAAATTATTTTTTTGCAGTTTCTTACGTTCCATTACTTACACCAGTGTATCTTGATGTTGATTAAGCCATTAGTAGTTCCTCATTAACTCCATAACTGTTTTCCCCAGAAGCATCAGCGCCTACTACCAACAAACTTATACGTGGTTCTGTACAACTTCAAGTCACGCCACGCCGACGAACTTGACCTTAAGGCTGGCTACAAGGTCACTGTGATCGACACTTCAGACCCTGATTGGTGGAAGGGTAAATGCCTTGGCAAGATTGGATACTTCCCTTCCAAGTACTGCACTAAGCTGCAAGCTGGAGAAAGGGCACTGCAAGTCACGCATAATCTTCAGGTAACTATGTTTTTTCTTTCAAATTTTACTTTTACTGCACAAGGATTTTTCTTCTTTTGATTCACAAAGCAGGTAGTCCTGCGTGACTTCTGACTTCTCTGACTGATTTTAATTTTAATTATTGTTTTATATTTTTTTCTGTATGTGTTTAAATGGTGTAATTGGCTTCGGCCGTTCTGTTTAAATTAAATAAATAAAAAGTAGCTATAAATTTTCTCTTTCTTCCCGAACATTTTCATAGTTATGACGTAGACCACTTGGACTTGGAGAAAATATTTGTGGGCTATTAAAACATTTGGGAACCGTTCATAGAACGAACATCCTCGCCACACCTCTTAGGAAAAAAGCCTGTTTTTAGGTAAGAAAGTTTTTAGTGTCTTACTCACATATTCTTAGTTAAGTAAGTAAACCTATTACAGAACTTACTTAGATTTCTAGAGCACCTAAAGATCTGCACGTGGATCGCTTCTTACAACAAACCTAAAGAACTTAAGAGGCCCTTCCCGACCCGTCTAATGTCAACCTGAGCATGGTTTAAAAGTTTGTTGGTTCATCCAACGCCTTTCTTTATAAAGAGGCAACGTGAAAAAAGAGAAAAACACCTGAAAGCCATGTTGGCATTCGGTAATTCTTTCACTCACTAATTTCACAAAATTTGTTCCAGGAAATACGTTTTTCAAATCTTAAAAAGTTTTAGAAAAAAAATCTACCATTCAGAATCTCGATTATGTACAAGATTTCTATAGTTATACTTTTTTAGGGTTCCGAACCTCAAAAGGAAAAAATGGAACCCTCATGGGATCAATTTGTCGTCCGTCTGTCTGTTTGTCTGTCAAGACCCTTTATCTCGCGAACGCGTGCAGGTATCGAGTTGAAATTAAAACCTTAAACTCAAGTCTGCGCTCCTTTCAAGCTGAATAAAAATCAAACTTCTAAGTTAACGAAAAAAAAAAGATACGTCCGGTTTTTTTTTGCAAAAAACGTATAATTCGATACTCTCAAGGGAATCAAAATTGATAGGGTACTTCCCGTTGATCGGGAATCCTGAAATTTGGCATAAAGCAAGAATTTATAGGTTTATGAATAAATCTGAAAACAGTAAATTTGTTGTAACGTCACAAAAAAAAAACTTTGTTGTAATTCGGAAAAATCTTCGAGACTCTATTGGGATATTGAACTATGTATTTACATAGGTAAGTTTGTACAAAATCCTTAATGCGCAAGTCCGATTCGGACTTGCCCAGTTTTTATTTATTTATAAGTATATGATGAAGGGCCAAAATTCACGACAAATAGTAGATTTTTAAAGGTCTTTACGGGATTAGTTTTAATTTTAATAGAAACCTAGATATTATCCACCAGATACCTGTTTTTCCAAAACATCCCGACGGACGGCGAGTATCCACCCTTACGTTGTTGAAACTTCAACGGTCAGGACTAAGCGTTTCGCTTCGTCGTTTATACCGCGTACATCGAAGGACTGGAACAATTTGCCTGCTGCGGTCTTCCCGTCCAACTATAATTTAGGTGTCTTCAAGGCTAGAGTGAATAGGCTCTTAATAAACTAGTGCGCCTGACCATCAATGATTGCATCTCCGCTTACCATCAGGTGGGATCGCAGTCAAGCACTGGTTTATATCAATTTAAAAAAAAGAAAGAAAAGAAGTGTAATAACCTCATAATCACGTAAGAGCGCTTGTATGAAAACAATGAAAACGTTTCTCGGGTTGGAAGCCCTTAATTTACATTAAACAAGAAAGCGGTTATACTTTTCTTAGCCAACAAACACAAGTTAATTCAAGTAATAATTTATTCAATTTAACTCCTATTGTATTCTGTCTTTGTGGTGTGCGGAAGTCCGAGCGATGAAAACTCAAGGTTACAGTTGGTGCATTGTTTGCAGCCTACAGTTATATAACATTCTTGACAGCACAGACCTGCAATGAATAAATAATGCCACTTCGACTGGCTAACCAACATCTTTAATTAATAATAGCGTTGCAAATATACGCTCTTTTGCTGTTATAGGTTTGGCGGAAAATGGAAAACTGTAGTTTTTTGGCACATTACCAATATGCGCTGCGATCACATTCATTGGTGGTACCTAACATTACTACCCGCTGCGTAGTTAATTAAATAGTAAACTGAATTCCTCCTTTGTTTAATGATCTTTCGTGTTATGTCAGAAAGTCTAATTTTATATTTACTTAAGACAAAGTGAATAGGATACTAATATCACAATTGTTAGTCCACTTCTTTTTCTTCAATCTAATTGACATCTTTAAACAACTTCCAACTAAATATAGAGTAAGGGCTGACGCTGCTGGTCTCCGTCACGGAAACCGGATTATTACCTGCGCAGCGTCGCTATTTCAATTTTAACGGTGTGCATGTAGTCGTGTCGATGGAAAACTTTAATGTATTATGACGTAGTAAAACTGGCTTAGGGCGCGGTTCCCCGCGACGAGTACCCGCGCGGCGAAACGCGACGAATCACTTTTAGAAACGCAGCATCGGCCCTCAGCTGGTGCTAGCAAGAGAAAAGAACCGGGGATAGCCCCAATGCTTCTATCTTGCTAGCTTACCACTCTAAAGTCCAATAAAAAATATTTACTAAAAAAGAAACAAAATAATGTGACTCTAATATTATAAAGGCAAAAGTATGTTTGTTACTTCTTCAAGCTCGAACAGCTGAACGAAGCTTGATGAAATTCGCCACGCGGGTAGATCCAGTTTTGAAATAGCACATAGACTAATATGTTTGACCAATTTCCTACCGTGCCACGAAAGCACGCTGAATACTTAATCTCGGCTGGTATTTGAACATCTTTGACAATCCTTACGGACTCTCGGAAGCCAATACTCTGACACCAAGGGCCTTACCATGACGTGTTAAAAAGTGAGGCGTAGAATGGAGCTATACACTCTATACACCCCTATTTATTATATAGCACAAAAAAAAATTGGGCTCTATCCGTACCCGTGACTAATCGTATTTTGTAGTCAAAATTAAAAAAAAAAGAAATCCCAAAATTGACCAAGAAAATTTATCATAATTGGTAAATTCATAATTGAATCAATAAATCATAAAATAGAAAATAATACGCGCAGTGTTTATTCCATTTTGATCGTCATTTATTCATTCATAATCAGTAGCTTGTACAACATTTCCATAAATAGAGTGACATTTTGGGATATATACAAACGCTAATAACTTTGCTATATATGAATATTATTTATTGAGACTTTACTTACAAGACCGTTTCTAATAAGCCCTCTAAGTATGTATGCCCACTAATTAAAAAGTAGTGGTATATAGCTCCATCCCCTTAACAATTCCGTTAAAGTCGTAAAATGAATCGCGTTATAAGCTCGTATTAGAGCCTCTGTCCTCCAATCAAAATATTTATTTCCATAATACAGGTAAATGTAAAAGGTGTTACAGGTATACTGGTATAATAGGTACCTACGCTGCACTGTAATTTAATGGTGTGCGCAAAATTTTAGAATACTAACTGTCCCCCGTGGTTTCATCCGCGTATTTGGTTACTGTTCCGCTTCTGCGGGTCGTAGCGTGATGTTATATAGGTAACGCCAATATGCTTTCATCGATAAAATGGGCATCCATCGCTCTAAAAGATTTTTTCTCACCAGACAAAACAAACAAACTCTTCGGCTCTAAAATATTAAGTATAATATAAACAACCGTAACATTACATAAATTAAAAGTAGTATGTCATTGGAAAAAATAAAATTTTCAAATAAATAGTCTGTCATCAATTCAACCAAATAAATTAAAATTTTGATTCAAATATAAAATTAAACATTGGTCAAATTAAATTTAATAAAACATGTCACGCTTTTATTTACCAAAGTGTTTCGTATCCAACTATCCAGTCACTGGGTTTTGGAGGTCAGATATTGCACTCGCTCCATATAAAATACTGATATTCAGTTGCATCCATTTAGTTTGGAAACCTACCCAAACATACTTTGGAAAAGACTAGGGGAGATTGATTGGTATATTAAAATTAAAGTCTTTGCCTCACGGCTGCACTAAAAAGGGCCATTTCAGCAATATCTCAGACAAAAAGTTAAGTCATCAAACAAAAAATTAGGTCATCAGTGACTTAACTTTTTTTTACTAGTGATAAGCTTGTGCTTGACCACTATTTTACCTAATGAAAAGCGACAAAGTGGTCGATGATGGAGCACGCTTGCCTAGAAGCAAACAATTCACTATTACTTAAAGACCCCAGGTTTTAGCTAACAGAAAACACAGACTCCGGTAGGGAATTCCACTCCTTACGCACAATTAATAAATTCCCAAAACGTTTTGCTATACGCACAATTAATAAATTCCCAAAACGTTTTGTTCTAGCTGAAGATGTCCAACGTAGGCTTTGGTCCATTCAGTCTCTCCTCAACCAAGATATGCCAATAGAAGTGGGACATCCTTCAGCGTAGCGGCACGTTTGAAGCCTGACTGAATTTGTTGTGACCCAGTATAGCGTACTGTAAACTATCATAGTTTGATAAATTTGTTTGTAAAACTTCACGTTTTCATCAAACAATAGCAGTAACGGTCAAGCCAAGGATCAATACAAATTTGTTAACACTGTTCATAGTGCTACTTAGCGTATTATTTTCTACTCTATACCCAAGACCAAGTTCGCTAAAACGACTGAGATATTATTCACATTCAAACTTGGTTGTCAAACACGACGTCAATCAAGATTTTCTATTCTATTTTTGATAATGACAAATAGAGCCGATGTCGTCTCAAGTAAATTAGAAAAGCAAGTGGTGTATATTATCAGTATAGAAAATGAAAAGGGTCAGTAACTGAAGAGTTAAAATTCAGCGAGTTATATAGAATGAAGATTTTCCTCAAACGCGACAAACAAGTAAACTATTTGACAAACGCGTCAAACAAAGCTGCATATTATCAAATTATTTGACAAACACGTTGAGTTTGACAATTAATTTGATCGTTTACATTTTGTTTTAGGATCTGCCAGTTGCCATAGGCCAGGATGATTATTTAACGAATTACCCCACATTTAATCAAATTCACATTAATCCGCAGGTATCAGACGGTGAATGCGGCATGATGCTACTCCGCGACCAGATCGTAATCCAAGTGGGGGAGGAGGTCGACGGCATGATGCTGATCCGCTCCGGGGACAACCGCCAGGCCGTATGTCCGGTGAAGTTCTTACAGGAAGTGTGACGCTTCAAGCTGCCCAGTTTCGATTTTATGAGAGTAAGTACAGAAATCATTTACATATTTGAAATTAATTAACCGGGCCGCAAATGTCAGTCGAAATCAACTTAATTAAGAAAGACTATGCTGCCGGTTCCATCTATTTCACCATAATTAGTTTATTGAAGTTTATTGTAGATGCACGAAGACTCGAAAAACCCAAACGTTTTTCGAGTCTTCGTTATACCTGTAGCAATCACATTTTAGTTAATGTAATTGGTTGTGTAACCGTTGTAATTAACTAAATAAAATAAATAAATTTTACCTAAGTTTACAGTCACATTCTGTTACATCATACTTGTTTATATTTAATCACTTGTTTGAATAGTGCATTTTTATGACACAACTTTTGCAACTAACTAGAATGGAGATGACGTCATGCTCTTTCGCTACGACTCGACTTTCCGTAGACGCGCTCTTTAACGTCTTTACTCATTCAGTCTACAGACTTAATGCAAAGTTATTATTACATTTTCCTGTATATTTTGGAATCCTGTATCCAATGCTCTAAACTACAGAAATTTGTCTCGAGAGGCTTGAAAGACTTCCCAATGCATTAGCTGTAAGGCTGACAATTTGAAGCTACAAAAAAAGGCTAAAGAGGAAACATATTTTAATCCTACAAATTAACATGGTCAATGGATAAGTCATTACTGAAAGACACTCGAAGCGACAATATCTTACAACACCTGCATATAGCAAAAGCTGATTGCAGATAAAAAAAAATATAAAAAAAAAATCTGTTAAAGGCAAACCCTCATACACAGGGCATAAGCAGATAACAACGCTCTTTACCAACAAGTGGCAATAAGAAATGTGTAGATAATTAATATAACAATATTACATGTTATCTAAACTCTTGATAAGCACATGTACTACTGACAAGGTTCACCTTACCAGTAATATCGTTCACGTGCTTCATAACAATCATAACTAACCTAATAGGATTCAGCTTAGACTTAGGACTTGTGTGCGAGCCAAATCGACACACCTTAGTGGCTACTAACCTACTATAATGGATTAGTAGTGATTAACCTAAAAGGCAGTTCATTAGGCATGAATATTTGTCGAGCCAGAATAAAATCTACATAAATCAATAATCATAAATCTCGATCTCAACTTGAGCGATTTCAAAATATTTGCTTAATAGGCTTACGCAAGTATGATCACATCCGATTTTCATATGAAACTCAAGTGGCTTCTAATAAGTCTTCGCCAGAACTTAAACATCTTTTGTCTGCTCTACAGTTTTCTGTTCAATCCTAAAACTCCCGCTTGTCGTAAAGAACGTTTCAAGTTCCTTCATGACACACATACTATATATCTAAGGTCATTGGAAAATTTGAGACATGGCAAGCTATTATTTATTATATTTTATGCTTTATTGTACTCCTCATAATGTGAACAACCATCAACCAATTTTTATGATAAGTCATTCTTAGTTCAACCAGTGCAGCTATGAAATGCTTTGCCCCTGTCAGTAAAACAAGCACCAACTTTACCATCCTTTATAAATATGGCCAAGGATTACCTCTCTCTTTGAAGGTCATTAAGAATATGTACACATTTTTCTGCTATCATGTATATTTAATAGTTATTTATTGTATATACGTAAATAGTAGTACACCACGAAGTACCTGCGTATCTTTTCTCCTTCTCAGTCAAATCCAACTAAATATTGTCAATAAAAAACTCGCTTTTAGCAATAAGATCCAATTGTTACACCCTATTAAATTTGAGCTCCTACTGTGTGTTTTATGGTGTACAATAAAGAGTATCTGTATCTACATTAGTAATATATATTTATGCATTATGTACATCTATATTAATATACATTTTCAGAAACGCGGCTCCCTAACTGATCACACGATACCAATACGCTCTATACCGAAAACAGCCCGAAGCGCTCCAGTGACGCCTTGCGAGAGCGAGACATCCACATGGTCGGACCGCAACCGTAGCAAGACCGGCTACGACCTGCCCTCGGGCTCGGGGTACGCCACCAGCTACGGCGACTACGAGAAACCTAGCTACAGCTACGACAAATCCGGCTACGAAGCCAGCTACGAAGCTTCCACCTCAACCGCATCGGGATCGCAAAATAAAGACAACTACGAATCGGGGGCATACGCAAAGAGTTACGAGTCGTCGTATGACAAGGCGGGATACGACGGCTCGTATAGGACTTACGAAGGGTCTACAGGGTACGATAAGGGGACTGGGAATGAGGATTTTAAGCACAGTTATGAGTCTGAGGGTGTGTGGTGGTGGCGTCGGCCGCTGGGCGTGCGGCGCAGCTCGTGCAGGCGCTGCGGCGCGTCGTCGGCCACGCGGCCGCTGCGCATGACGCCGTGCGCGGGCGACGCGTGCGCGCGCGAGCCCGACGCGTGCGCGCGCGAGCCCGACGCCGAGCCGCGCGCGCGCCGCCCCATCATGTCGCGCGACCGACCATTGCTTTTCGTTAAGCAACTGTTTTTGTAATTTTTATAATATATTATTATATATTTCGCAAATATAAATTGAGTATGTACCTACTTTTTTTCAATTCGTAATGTTTTTCGTATTTAATTAGTTTTTGGCTTCAGAATTGCCTTTAAATTTTTACAATTTAATATTTTGCTATTTTATTAACTTAAGTACTTGGCGTATCTTTATTTATATATAAATGTTTGTGTTTAGCTTTTGGGCTAAGGCAATAATTTCTAGGTATAAAAACACGGCCTACGATGACATATTACTTTCGGTGATTTCGTAATCTCCCAGTTTACATGATTTTATAATATTATATAATTATATATTATACACATTATAATAAGTCCATTTACGAAAATTACTTGGCTACATATCATTTTTCGAACAATGTGATTAAAATTTAAATTAATTTAATTGGAATATAAAATATGTACTATTGTATAAAATAAGACTTGTGTAAAAAATAAGCGTGATCAACAAACGGAAATTCTTTTTGCATTTGCTGAATTTGTTAAATAAATTAAATTGAAATTATTTCCAATGCTAAGAGCTGATGAAAATAAAAACGGAGTAAGAGAAAATAGTAATAAGAGAATATTGGTAGATAGTGAAGAGATAGTGGAGTAAATTAGTGTATCAAAGTTTAGATTAGATTCGCACGTTGTTTAAGTTAAATATATCATTAGTTAATTGCAGGAATGTTTAGTTTAGTCTTGGAGTAGCCGGTGGTATTGTTAATAAGTCATTAACTTACGTGACGAGGAACAGTGCCTACTCGTTCTTCAGGAAGATACATCATAATTATTACGGTTACATAAAAGCTATTTTCCATCGTCATCATTCCGTCTCAGGGCAATGCCCTATTCCTTCCACTAAGCAATTATTTCTAGCATGAGGTCGCCGTTGCCAAAATATTGCTCAGTATTTATAATGAATTTCATGCAGTTTAATTCTTGTCTAATACGCAAAAATCTTAATATTTTAAATCAGTTGCAAAATACAACTGGCTATAAATACTTGTATTTTTTCCGATTACTCGTTTCAGTATTTTTATGAGTGATGAAACACAACAATAGTCCTACATCAAAAACGCAGCCTTTAGTTCGAATTTCAGCTTGTATCAAATACTTATTTTTTGCTGCACCACCTTACTTTCAAGATTACAAAATCCGTAGTTTTGAGGTACATTTTCAAAGGTAGGTAAACCTAAATCACAGTATTCAAAATAATCAAAATATATCTTGTTAAAGTTATTTCATAAATCAATCGATTACGTAACTTAGCAGACATCCAAGTGGCCTTTATTTCCCATAAAGAGTAAAGATTGCTAGATACCTACCTGCTGATTTCTGAAGAACCAGCCCTACCAATCAAACTAAATTATTTAATAATTAATTAAATATATCAAACATAACCGTATTACGTCTAATTGTAGGTAGTATCAGAATAATATCAAATTCGTAGGAGAAATAATTAATTGTAGAATATTAAATTGAGAGGTCTCATCGCGTTACATTGCGAATTAGTTAATTAATTAGTGTAATGATAGTTTCATGTGTTTATGAAAATACACTGCTGCGTTTACAAGAAAAATAAATCATCTTTTGCTACTAAACCAACCTCACACTACATCATTATTTTATATTTAGGGTCAGTACACACCAAGATGCGACGCTGCACGAAGACCAACTCAAAATATAAATTTATTTATTACACGAAAAGATACATATTTCAATGCGAGAATTCAGAATACGTTGCACCACGCAGCGCTGCGCCGCCAGGCATCTCAATCAGAAAAGTGTATCTTTTCGTGTAGTAAATAAAATTATCTTTCAAGTTGGTATTCGCGCAGCATCGCGCCGCGTCGCGTTTCGATGTGAACTGCCCCTTTAGATTCAATAACTATTCAATGTTACACCAGCACACACACAAATGAATATCATATATTGCATATATGCAATATCAGGGGCGCCGACTCCGTGGGTGCTCAGGGGCTCGAACACCTATGAGAAATAACCAGTGGGTGCCGTGCACTCTTAAGAATAGACATCAAGAAACAGATCAGTAATCGTCTTTTAGGGATAGGCATTTTTTCATTACTTGACGACCTGTTTAGCGCAGTGGTTCAGAGCGCCGGTTTGTTGATGAATCAGATATTTGTGTCGGGCCTGGGTGTTTGTTGTACCTTCGTTGTTCCTGGTTTCCATAGTACAAAGGAAAACCTTAGTTTGGGACCAGGACAATGTATGTCATGTTGTCTCAATTTATTATTTATTAACGATGCGGGGAACGGATGCCAGATACTGATACCGTATCCGTTATCAAAATGTCGATCACTGTGCATTTCTCTTCTCACACTACGCCACTTTTTCGAGTCATCAAATGAGCATGAGCACCCATGAGGTTTCTAAAAGCCGGCGCCCCTTTGCAATATAATTATAATAAATATATATTTATATTCGGTGGCACTATTTCTGCCTTTTATCTCAGTACAACGTCCCATAAATCGGGTATCGTAGATAATTTTCAATAGTTTAAGTAACCTCTCACAGTATGAATAGCGTAATTAATGTGTCAGCCAATTAGTTTATAATCAAATGACGTTTTTATCACCTCGACATAATTATATGTAGTTAGTTATGATTTATTTATTTTTCAATTGTCTTAGCCGTTTATTAGCCTTCCGTATCATGAGAATGCATATTACTGTAAGTAACCTAGTCATGTTTATGTATATTGTTAATATTTATACTTTTTTTTTTGTATTAATTATGGTCGATTTAGTCTTAGATAAATAAAAATAGGGCATAATATGATATTTAGATAGAAACGCATTAAAGTGTTGACTACTTATTTTATTTGTTCATATATTTAGATCCAAATTGAATTCTACTTCCTAAATATTTATGAAAACTATTTTCCATAACGTTACATTATAGAATTTTCCTATACTTCATAAAAAGGGTGGCCAACTCCGATTTCTAACGTAAATTATGAAATGACCTAACAAATCAAATAATCCCCAAACTCTCGTCATGCTCCCCAGACACCCCTTCATCTATTTTGCTATTTATAAATCCATATTACAATTGCACGCAATATGTACCGAAATAGAACCTACATAAAAAAATAGTACCTTAAAAGGTTAATAAGTACAAACAACTGAATTATGGCTTGTTGTAGAGCATCTCCCCAGCAACCCCGAGTAAAATTTGAATAAATGTTACGTAAACGCTTACTTATTCGGCTAACAAGAGGTTTACAAAAAATGTACCTCTATGTCATAATCATGTACGCTCATTTTTACCACAAAATGTGCTAGCTATTGCTACTTATAAATTTTATTTTAAATTTCGGTTATAAAAAATGCCTGAAAAAAATAAACAGCAAAATGCATTTGAAATAGGGGAGCATGTCGTCCAAACTCACAGGGTTTGACAGATCCTATTATTTTTTCACATATATACATATAATATTCGTGGTCAATCATGAACACTTAAAGTAAAATGTTTATTGCTTTATTAGTAAGATAACATTCGAGAAATTACAAGGACTGAAATATGAAGTTATGACAAATATTTGGTTAATTTCGTAATATAAAAAAAAAAGTTGTATACTCCGAGTTGGCTTCCCTGTATTTACCATTCAGATCAAATTCAGAAATTATATTTACAATATTCTCTATTCCTAATTTCTTGATGAAAAGAGTAACTATTTATTTCACAGATTTCCAAAGATATATATATTTTATTCATCATGAAAAGATCCTAAATTATCGATAACTTTATTAATGTTAACGCATTATTTTAGTTAACACGTTAAGCCGTCCCCTGAAGTTTTAAGAATATATACGTATATGAATATATAAAATATATACATGATACCAAATTATGATAAGAGGCACATATAGATAGCTTAGTACGTAAAACGTAACGTAGTGGGGGCGAACGTTGAGAGGTAATATCAGATTTACTGATTTAGTGGCGGTACGTACTAGCTGCTAGGTTTTTCATACTAGATTGAGAATCCATCTCAAAAGATGGCACATCCACACTGCACTGATTTACACCAAAAACTGTGAAATGGCGCAATCAGCCGTTCTTGTTGATTTCTATATTTTAATCGCTAAAACTATTAAACAATAGTTTTTTGCAGCATACGGAAGGCGATCGCAAATTACCTGAGAACGATTTAGTGGTAAATGTCCGACCTTGTGAAACCACTGGTAAAGTAACCTTGTGCAGGGGCTTTTGTTAGAAAAGTTGTCTCAAGAGAAATTTCAAATAAGTTTCACGTATTTATTGTTAGCATTTTTCAGAGCTATTTATTATTTTAGTAGTAGATACAATGAGTCAGGTTCCTTGCAAATATTGTGCATATAATGCTCTAGTCTTATTTATATTTTGTCTAACTAGAAAAGCTTTATGAAAGTTTATTTTTATTGAAAAAGACTTAGATGATTTGTGATCAACATGGACCTGAAATCTATGACGGAATAGAGATAACTAAGGACCTAAACCTATGGAAAAAAATAAAAATTTAAATATTTTCGTGAAACTAGCATGACAAAAAAAAAAGTAAATAATGTCCAAGTAACAATGAAATATAGATCTCTTAAAAATATATAAATTAATCCAGCTGATTCATAAAGTATGTAGATTGAACTCCTTGTTCTAAAACCCGTACATTTCCAAATTATTGTATGCTTTACCCACCTAATTAGAGTTACATTTTCCTAATTACTGAAATCAGAATTTAGTTAAGGAGTCGAATAAAGTATTTGTTATAGTCCTGATCCTTTTAAAGCATGGGAAATGCTGACCATATTCCACGTTATATATAAATATTTACAAAAAAATATAATAGTTACACCATTATTTTCCAAATTCTTCTTGTGACTGTCAGGAAATATTTCAAACTGTATTTAGTTGCAGTAATAAGATACCATCTGCACATTATCTTTCTTTGACAAAAATGGAACATTAACTAACCATACGCTATAAATATTAAAATATATATATATTTATATACCTCAGCCTTTCTCTCAAATTTTCTTCTTCCCTCAACTACAAACATTCTTTGAATACATTGTTCTACAAAAACTCTATGCTTAACTCTATTGTATTTTTATTATATCCAACCAACATGACACAGACGGGTATTAGCTGAACCTTCACAGAATCTATTACAAAGCTAACGATACCCATGAAAATATCACAAAAGTAACTTAAATATAAAGTTCTATAAAGTTTTCTTGTTTGTTTATAAATTAATCATTTCAGATGGAGTCCTTTAGAATCCGAAATACTTACTGGTGACCTAGTAATAAATAATAAATTTATAGTTATATTTTACAGATTGAAAATTAATTATTTATCTTATAGAATATAGACTATATCGAAAGATTATCTAGTATCCGTATAGACTCATTGGTAGGCGTAGCACCGTGCCACGAAATGTAACTAACCCTTAGTCTAGTTAGGTGTTCGTGCTAAATGTTCTAAAATATAAAGATATCAAACACTTAGATGGTGTTCCACCTTAAACTTACATGTTATACCTTTATCCATATAAATATTCATTATAAGTCTAATAAAAAAATAAAAAAACACTTACGAAAAACGGAACCAAATTATTAAATATTACGTATTAGCATAGGCCCTAGATACCTGCGAAACGAATCCCAAGTGAGATGTTTGTATTATAATTAAATGGATATTTTAATAATATACAAATGATGATATATTACATTATAATTGATGTTTCGGTCTGTCTCTAACTATAAAGTATAACAACTACCTACTAACAAAATCGTGATTTCATGCTCGTTTGGTGCATTTTTTGTGTGTAGAGCGTTAAGTATAAGGAACTACTAAGCTTGGCTTTTTTTCTAAAGGAAATAAAACCTTATTTACTACCTATGAGATTAAAGGAATACGAACTACTTTCTTAAATCTTCCGCTGAATATTTACCATATGTATATTTACTAAAGTCTATTTAATCCAAATAAATTAAGTTTTTGAAATTATATTGATAAGATTGTATTCAATTGTTTCAAATAAATTTAAATTACCTTAAATATTCCCTAAAATACCTAATTATATAATTATAATATTCTAATTTAATCCCAATGCAATTTAAGTGTGAAGACTGAAAAAACAAATTGTTGTAAAGTTTTGGACGGAGTAATTATACTTGTAGTTAGAAATGGCCACACTTAAATGTTAATCGTGAACACGAATTATCCAATGAGCTATTATTGTAAGTCACACCGACTTAGGTTTAGCTGACATGCAGATTATATGACTTATCGTTTAGTTTAGTTTAGGCAAAGTCCTAATGAGAATGATTGTTTAGAAAAAGTTAATGTCGCTTAATTTATGTTGACAATGCGTTCAATTTAATTCCGAGGTTTATTGAGAATGTTAGAAATAAAGATTGTGTCTTGAAACTGTTGTTTTACTTGATAATTCCTAGTGGCTCTTTTAAGATTTCCTTTAATTGAAATCGAAACTCTAAGCTAGACATAAAAGTCGCTATGGATCAACCAACCAAATCATAGCCTATTTGATCCCTTTGGGGTCCAGCCAACGAAAACATTACCCCCTCCAACTATATAACTATTTACTGAACAACGAGCAAGGTTGTTCTGAATTTATAACAAGTAATACGTCGCAAAATGATTTCGCCCTAAATACTTACGCTCGCTCTAATTGAAAACATCCCAATAATCTAATTACACACTGTCATCTAGTGTCAGGAATGTCAATAAACAAGTGACAGTACATATGCCTCAAGTAGTCGATAGATGGCGGTACTGGTGTTATTAATGTTTCAAAGTAGGCATGCGTTGCGTTTGCAACTTATAGTGATGCGAGCAAAGAGATTTAAAGAGATACAATAGAGCGGCTATCAGGAGAAATGTCTTAGAAAAACTGTCATCCTATGCCTCAGTGACGCCATCTAGCTTTCAATAGCTACGTTTCCACGCTGGTCCAGCGTCGTCCAGCGTCCAAAGTTCTGGTCCATCACAAACGCTCGGTTGCCATTTACATGCTTGCGAGTGTGTCAGTTTGTTTCGGACAGGCAAGTATGGCAAAAGTAAATACCTTCAATTTTAAAATAACTCAAATATCGAAGAGAAATTTTTTTCGCATTGACGTACTCGCATGCGTGTAAATGTCAAATTTTAAGACGCTGGACTACGCTGGGCCAGTATGTAAACGTAGTATAAGGTTTAAACTATTCAGCAACAGATGGCGCTATTACCAAATCTGTAAATTTTCTAGAACTATTTGCGAAAACTATTGAATTCTAATTAATTACTGAGTAAATACGAAAAATATTTACGAAAATAAACCGAAGTTAGGTCCAGCCGTTTTGCCATAACGCGATTTACAATCGCGCAATGCGCAACACGGCATATTTCTTCAGAAAAATATTTTCTTTTGGTGCATACAACGGACACAATCGCGACTTGACAGGAACGGGTGACACATTAGACTGAGCAACTTATGACCCCCGTGTCATAAGTATCGGATTACGATTTTGTTCGCTATGTCCGGTCTATTGGTAGTATATATTGAATGTCTTTGGATGCGAGATACAAAGAGAGCTGTCGACAGATGCACAGCTGTTTATCAGTGGGCAATATAACGATCGTTGTAGATCAGTACATAAAAAAGCAAACTTCTATAAAAGCGCTTTTAAGCAACAATTAGACGGTTAGTTCCTTGTTTTTTGATTACCACCATACTAATAAGAATTGTAATTCTCTTACGTCACGGTCGAGAAATTCCATAATCTTAAATTATAAATTCTAACGAAAGTATCGAACCGAAACAGTGTGTTATGCTACATGCGCAGGCCCGGCATGGCGGCATCACTGGCGACCCTACTCCTCGCCTCCACGCCATGTGTCGATAACCCTGCAGCAGACGCGGCTTACCAACATCACGCCTGCGCCGGTGACGTCTCCCAGCGGCGGCACTAAGCTGGACGCATTCCAATGAATTCGCGAACGCGCCGCGACACTTTCTTATTCTCTCTAAGATCCCAACAAAATCTGTAATAAAGACTTATTGACACATTATAACAAATGAATACCGTTACTAATCGATTTTGTCACTTATGAAGCAAAATGTTATCTAATGAACCTGGGGAAATAAAGTCTGTGCTGCTCCAGTGTGACGCCTCTCGCTAGCTTAACATTCTTTCACATAGATGGCAGCAGTGAAAATATTTGACATTCCTTGGATTCCAATCGCAGTGGGCTCGGCTCAAATGTCAAACGCGACTATTTCGTCAACAGAGTCGTGGCGCGATAGTTGGATTTTATGAAATAACAACAAATACTTCTACACAGTGCGTTTGACGGACAATGGATAATAAACGATAGAAGTCAGTATATTTTTTTGCGTCGCAGAGGTAACCAGCGTGTCGTGTTAATCTGACGAATGTATACAGAGTTTGTTGCGATTTCGATACTTACCTATTGATTTTTGTTCTTCGCCGGTTTTGTAACATTGTCATGAAGGTTTCAGTTGTTTAAAACGATATCTACTTTACAAACTTTAAAGTTACGTCGTGCTCATTTGATTAAATTATAAATATTGTGTGAAACAACACTTCCCTTGGTCTCATTGAAGAACATCGTGGGAAAACATACTTTGTGTAAGTACCCACACTGTTTATTTGTTATTTTTTGTAGTGTTAGTAGAATTATAAAAAGTAGAAAATGTTGAGCGTTACGCTCATCTACTTATAACGTAGTTATAACATCTGGTAAATAATATCTTAACTTGTTTATTTTATATATAAGTAGACAGTGCTCACAGAATATTTGAAACTCGGTACCTATGGCAACCTCAATTTATGTTGAATGCTGCCTACTTTATAAATAAATAAGATGCAGATAACGATTGACTACCTTACTATATTATTTAGATTTAGTGCTTATGCAGCTAAAAGTGATATGCTTTTATTTGTTATCGTCATTCAACATGATCCACCATAATCTAAGTATCTGCTTATTGCTGCTATGCTATAAGTAATGTAATGACTAGTTACCTACCGGTTTGATTTGCGAGCGCGCCATGCAAAAAATTTCGCCGCTATACGGAGCGAAGGCAACAAGGTATTCAGCGAAGCTACATGGCATGGAATCTCGCGAACATAATAGTGTGGAATGCGACCGTACGCTGCGTACAAACGCTCTATTCCCACACAAGCGCATGTAGCGGCCGTACTTCGTGATAAGAGCACGATAAACGTCGCCCGATTAGCCAATGTTGACGGTGACCCCGTACGGATTCCATCAATTGTATTACAGCTACACAACCAAGCAGACTCGCTGCCAGACTTTTCAAATTACTCTCGAATTTATCATAGTGTGAGTAATCGTTACGGCTAAATGTGACTGTGTATATCAAATCAATTTCCCAAACACCACGTGACGAGTCAGTTAAATATTTACTTTGATGATTGCCTGGAATTGAACACACAAAGAATTCAGTATCCAGGAAAACTGAAATGGGAAAGATAACTGTTTATAAATACACTTACCAATCCATTTAACAGTTTCTAAGTTCAGTTATCCTAATTAGACAGAAGAGACTGCAAGACAAATTAACATAGTTAACGTAATTGACTACCTAGTTAAAATCGCTTACGGTATTTTTACACGTAATGATTCCAAACTCGAAGCCGCAGCGTTACTTTTTGGGAGCGACGACAATAAACGAGGGGGGGCTCGGCATCCCTACAATAGTAACATCTGCCGTAGCACCGGCCCCAAGCCACGTGCGATCGAGCACAGCAGGGGTAGCGACCGTCGTAAAAGAATCCTCACCCCAAATGCGGGCCAACCGACCAAAGAATATTTAAAACCGTCTGCATTCATACATAACCCTAACCCCTAGTCTTAAGGCATACTTTCAAAAGTTTTCCGTTAAAACTGAAATAGATTATTATTTTTAACATTCGGAATGTCAAGGTTCGACTACCATGTGGTTTACGTTTGGAAACTGGTAGGTGATAACAATTTAGGTTGTATTAATTGGTATTGCCTCCTCACATTGTTTTCATCAAATTCAAGATATCTGTAATCAATCAATTTGTATTTACGAATTACGAATAATCCAATGTTCTCTAATTTAACAACAATCAATGTGCAATAGGAAAGAATATAGGTACTACAGTACGAGTATACGTAGTATAGTAAACAATACAATATCATGTATTTCTTTGACGTCTTCTTTATTTAAATGTTGTCTGTAATTGTTTTCTGTCTAGCAGCAGTTATTATTTGTTATTTATTTACTATAAAAGGTTATATATTCTAGATAATAATTCTCCGCAGATGTTGTGCACTGCAGCAGCTGCAAATGTAAACACAACAATCCCAAGGATGGTTGTGTTTCTTTATTGGTGGTTCAGTTTCTGATCATTTAAGTATCACAATTATAACACTTTGTTTATTCTAACAACATTTCTATATTATCCTACTGCCTTCATCATCTAGGATCTTATTTGTCTTCCAGATATCTCAGTAATTGCGTTCTCTCCTCTTTATGGTACCCATACATACAAATTCCTAAAGGCGAAACGATTTAATCACTACTAGTACATATTTGTTTATTAACAAATTGCATTGCATTCACAATCTCTTACCTAAATGCAATTTGGTTTTCCTTGAATTAATAATTTAGGTCAGGCAAATATTTTCTGTCAATTTTTTAAATTTCTTTTTTTCTCTATATTGTGGTTGTAGGGAATGTTAATGACAACTAAGCATTCTATGAATTTGTGTTTTTACTATCATACATTACAAATTGTAATTTATCCACTTATACAGTTCTGATTCACTTAATGCAAGTAATGCTTTAAGAATTCAAACTCGGGATTAACATTTTTAACGAGAAAATTAGGTCCAAGTAACTTTTTAATGGAACTTACGTGTCAAATTCCATCACAACTACCATGTTCCGTTGAATGGGTTCGTGACCATCTGACTATGTGTCGAATGATCTATTCGACGTGTGTATACCGACATACCAACACTGACCGTACTCGTGACTCCGCCTCCGGCCAGAAAAATTCTATTGTGGTTAATGTACCAAATTCCTCATCATTAACGTAGTCATCGCATCACTCGTCATTCCAATGTTTTGTTTACCCTTCCCTTCTTCCACACCTTATTCGAGAATAACGCTACGCTACGTTACTTTTAAATGTAATGTCATTATTTTCACATGAATCCAGGAATCTAACCTCCATTTAGATTCGTTAGTGGTATTTGTTTATGAAATATATACAGCACTCGCTGCTCAGGGAATGCGCGTCTTTGCTTCATTCGCTTTATTGTGGCTTTAGTTAGTATCATTAATTACAGTCACTTTACTTCTTTTTATTATATTGCTACCGACTTTCAGGTATTCAGTTAATTAAGCAATGACATTCTTATCTATTTGTTTTGGTTGGCATGACCATCACAAAAATATGTTGCTTGGTATGCAGATTTAACTATGCGAATCTCGTTTATTATTAACACTATATTTTGGTCTGTGTTGTTCAATAATACGCAACGTTCTTGGGGAGGCCAAATTATAATTACGATGGTAATTTTGAAATCTGGTCCAAAATATGCGACTCATCAATCATTAAACTAATTAAAAAAGATTGAAGTCACATGCGGTCATGAATACCTCGTTAATCATTAAAATATGGCGCTCTACTAGACAAAAATATATTATGAAAGGTGTAATAATGATCGGATTCTTCCACTAAACTCAAATACGAGTCTTAGCAACGAGCTTATGAATTTCATACTCATCGGTGGGGAGATACTATGAATGATCTGGTAACTAGCAAGTACCGCATAGATCCATTAAATATATTACTGCTTAATAAAACAACAATTGGAACTGTTGTTTTATCTGCAGTTTCTGCTGGTGATTATTTACTAGTTTCTCGCTAATACCACTCGAGTTTTCCTTGTTATCTGTATTATCGATTCGTAAAACTTTTGATGCAAATGTATGATGTATGTCAGTACTGAGTAAACACTCAGATATAACATAAAAACATTAAAAAGTTGTATTGTGGTGTAATTAGTAGTTATATGTATTTCTTTCAATTTACTAATGATGACTGTAACTAACTCCGAACTCAAAACTGTCACAAAACGCTGGGATATGAATGGGTTCAGGGTCTTCAAGCTTTACGGGATTATTTGTAAGGGTTACCGCAGCCTGAAACTCCAAGTATAACGCAAAGAACTCGGGTGGGTTTTAGTCAGAAAAAGTTTGACTCTGTCTCCAGCCAAAGCGGGAGGAACCGTTTGACAATTTTCCACCCTAAAGAAAGAGGAAAAAAGGATCTTAAAGTTTGCTTTTATTAGCATCATTTGAATCACAATTCTTATCACAATCAGCATTTGCATGTTTAAGATCTGCGCAATCTACGATTATCTATATGTATCTATCGTTTCGTTACTGTACCTACTCCTAACTCTCATCCACATTCCACTGCACAATTTTTAACTCGTGCAAAAAATCCAGTGGTTGCAAGTTAATTAAAGATGAAATGCTAATATTTTGGCGTAGCGTTAGTGTCTGATCTGCGATACAGTGGTCCATTGGCTTCGTTCCCGGTGCGGTCGCGGTATGCGGCCGATTGCCACGTTTCACAACTCTTTGTTTGATCATCTGATTCCTCCCTCTTATTTACGTGGTGTTCGTACGACTCGGCGCACGTCTGTCCACCGTCTAGCCGTTTACGTGCCGTGAGGAATTTCCGCCGCTTTGGTATTCGCATGCCTTTATGACTTTTAGTCTGAGATATTTAATTTCAAGCCAAACAACTTTGCGCTGCCAGACATGAATTCCTTCAAATATTTAGACTAAATGAATGATGTCGATGTCTCGTTTCCGAACCAAAATATCTTTGGATGATATTGGATTATCATTTGTTACGCTAACTTTAAATTTTATGTAAGCTGTTAGGAGGTCGTAATCGTTTTCTAGGATAATATCTACCCATTTTTTTTTCTACATCGAAGACACACTTTAAACTATGTTTTGTTTGTTGTACCAGGTAAATATGGAGAAGGTGGAATCAGCACTGGACGTGCTATCGCGCGCTGCGACAATGGTGCAGCCATGTCCCGCGTACCCTGCCAGCGATTCAGACAGCTTCGGTAAATATATATTTTTTCTCATTTCGTGTATAAATTTCGAAAGACCCTTTTTAATTGTATTTCGTAACATCACTTTTAAAGCATCTATGTCTCCAACTAGGTACCTAACCCCTAATAAATGAGGATAAAAGAATGATTGGAATGTGAAGCGGTTGATTTACACAAACGAACAAAAATAGTTGTCACTTAATAAAAAGCAAGTAAAACGAATATGATTAAAGTTGATAGCGCCCGCTGAATATCGACTACCTATACGCGAGATGGCACGCGGCCTTGTAGGCGGGTCGCATTCCAGATTCCACCTGACATTGTTTAATAGACATCCAACGAGACCGTCGCGTGCTAGTTGCTCTATAAGAAAAGGAATCTATAGCTCCTCAAACATTACATTCATTTATTTTTAGAAACTTGTACAGTACAACTAGCCGTTTTGCTTGCATCTCGGTTTTTGTTCTGCAAAACCAATTTTAATAATCATCATTGCTTTCCATGATCTGTGTCGTTCAACTCTACCGAATAGCAAACAATTCGACGTTTTTGTCGGAACTGTTGCTTCAAGCGGATTCGGACCGACAACCGTTTCACAAAGGATACTATTGTTTATCTACTTGGACTGGTTTCGCGATGAAAGGCTTCATTGACGATTAAACCTCGCTTCCTCGCCGATGACCGCCTGAATATGCCGACCACGCCGACCAATTTTTTCTTGGTTATACGCACTCGAGCGTTACATCCGGGTTAAATTGTATAAATTCGGATAAATTCGGATTTCACATACATTGGCCGTAATTATTATGGAGTCGTCAACGATTTACCATTAATAAACCTTTCTCTCTAAGAATAACTTAACAATGGAATTAAGCCCCGACGAGAAAGCAGAGCTTTCTGAGAGCCACCGCGAGAATATAGCTTGACGACGTGAAACGCGTCCCGCGCGATTCTCTCCGACCCACAATCCAGCAGTTCATCCGGCATGCCTTGCATCCCTCAGTCAAATATCCGCATACCGATACGTACATTACAAATATTTGCTAAATAGATACTTTACATCCTTAGAACCTAATTACAGCCTATTTCCTCAGTAATTAGGTACGCTTCTAAGCCATTGAACAAGCAATTTATCGGAATTGGTTCTAATAAATAAATTATATATTAAACACAAGCATTTACACAGCATTGTTAACATTATCATGTAGACAATTAGTCTAAGGAATTTCACAGATAAAAATATGTAATTTGAATTCTACTTAACGATGCAGATTTGATACGCGTACCTATCTAATCAAAATACGGTCACGCAATTTAAGTGATGTGTTTTTGTTTATTGAGTGTTTACAAACAATGGTCGGATCGCGGATAATTATGCAATGCGATGACAGCGGCGCGGGCGCACGCGGCTGGCGCTCACTTTCGTTGGTCTGCGTGCTGCGCGGGCGCCGAGCATGCGTGCCCCGGCCACCACCAGCACCAGAGAAAGCGTTCAGGAATTTGGTCGGACCATGCTCTCTACCGACCAACAAATTGGCACGGCTCATGTTTTAGGGCTGCCTCGTAAACTGCGACCACGCTGCGCCCGCGCTACACTTATGTAAAGCGCAGCTCACTGCCTACTGTTTCGTAAGAGCAGCGAAAGACTTTACGGAGGCCCAAAGCCTTTAAGGCCGTTAAAAGCCTATAAGAATTGGGCAACAATTGAGTTATCTTGGCCACACCACATCAAGTTTACTTAGTTTGAGTATTCAATGATTACATAATAGCGACACCCAATACCTACTTAAATCTACGAATATTTTAGCACTTGGAAATCTAGAGGTTGTTATCAATTTTATCATATCAATCGCACATTACTTTGTGTATGTAGTTTTACAGCTCTCTAGAAATGCAATACCTGGCATTCTTTCACATGCATCGAATTGAAATAGGTTTTATTGCGAAAGATATTGGGGTGAATGTGGCATGAACGAGTATATCCGGAACGCAGAGGCGGCGTGTTACGGTTTCGAAAAGAATGCTGAATGTAGGTTGCGTTGCGGACTACAGTTACGAGCATTCTTAGGACGGCATGCAATCACTGATCACTATTGTTGTAAATACAAATATTATTTTCGGACATCGTAAATTAAAGTTCTGCATTGTTGTTTATGTCCACTCGATAGAACTGCGGACTTGCGAAGTGTGAACAACAAAACAATAAATAACGATGATTAGTATCTGCGTAATTTGCTATGATACCTCATACCGATACCCAATTAAAATATGAAAGCTTTTATAGTTAATACATTCCAACAGTTAGTGGTCGGCAAAAATGCGAATGCGTGTTACAGTGACACCTGAGGCGCTGGACACGGCACGCGCTGAAGGAATCCCGATAGCAATGAAGTCATCATGTACAGTAGAATTTCTAATGGCAACGGATTCCATTTCGTTGGCAGCGAAGCGAGAGTGCAGCTATTCCAGCTATTCGGGCCGTCTCGCATATTGTTACAATGATCTAATAGAGGCTGCTAACTAGACGCCAATGATATTTCTACAATCTTTTTTGTATTACTATCACATAATTCGGTTGGTTACGTAGCACGTTTAGACTTGTATAAGAAAGGAATACGTCAAAAATATCATACACAAAATATGTCGTTGTACGCTGAACTGACCCGTTTGTGTGACATTGAACGCGAATTGATATTTTATGACGCTTTGGTTGGAGACACTTTATTGTAATATTCATTCGTGAATCGTGATGGACGTCAACAAAGGACGACTATAGAGATTTATAAATGTATAAAATTACTGTCAAGAAATATAGAAAATGCTTCCCAATCTCTGATACCTTATTAGTAAACCATCCGTGGCTTTGGATTTCAGATAGAGAATGGTCCCTTGGTAAACTCTAAATTGGTTATGCACGTATTCTTGTGAGTATTAACGAATTTAAGAAAAGCATTAAGCGTTTTGCCCATTATCGATTCGTTGCGCGATTCCTGCGACATGACTTGATACTTGCATCGACTCGTACTTATTAATAAGTAAGGAATGTTAATAGCCTTCGGTGGCGTTTGATTTTTCACTTGACCTCTCTTAGAGTCATGTTATCGTGTCTTCGAATACTTGAATGTTTACGCCATCAGGAATGCACAGTTTGTACTCGTTGTAGATAATAAAATTCTCAATAAACAGTAAGTAGACAGACACTAAACATGCATGGATTCCAGACAACGCCCGTGGCCGCGGTGATGCAATGTGCAATGTCGCGACGCCGGAACTACGTCATTTTTTACACTAAATAGTAATTTAAGCGCTCGTTCAGACACGGCGGGAACCGCGCGATTATAGAATCGCATGGAAATCGCGCGGGTCTTATTTATATGAGTTAGTTAGTAATCGTTCAGACATAACCGCGCGGTTAATCAAGCCGCGCGGTTACCGCAACCCAACCGCCAGAAAATAGAATCGCGCTGCTCCCGCGCGTTTCTATTACAATGGAGTCTTTACTTCGCGTTCAGTTGCGTTGCGGATACCGCGCGGTGAGCACGTCACTGTTCGTGAGTTCGCCATGGATCGTTTCGACACTGAACTATTTATTGATGAGGTGGAGAAGAGACCTGCAATATGGGACATTCAGTGTGATGATTACTCAAATAAAATTATCAAGAACCGAGCTTGGCAAGAGTTGGTGGAGATATTTGGAAATTGCGAAGACACGGTGGAAAAAAAGAATATTTTAAGTAAGTAGGTTTATTCACCAAAAAATAATTGACAGAATTATGTTATAATTATTGTTATGAAGCGTATATTATACTCTCCGTATACTTTAGGTACTTAAATAAATATAAACAAACTTCGGCTGCTTTATGCAGACATTTCGAGCATTTTTCAAATGAAGGTCACAACGGTATTACCATATTTCGTTTGTTTACATTTAGTTATGTACCTAAACATTACAAGTACGGTATGTTAGTTGCAGCTATATCTTTGTGTCTTGCCATGGAACACGCCCATCGTTCACAAAGTAATGAGCGAATTTATCTCTGATATTCAAAGATGACGGTGTCCCTCTTCCCGCATGCAAGGTATTGAGATTAGTCATGGGTGCAGTATATAAAGTATCTTTAAATTTTAGACCATCTCTAGTCCGCACATAGTTATGTAGAACACAAGAAGCTTTTATTATATCTTCGGCAAAATCTATGTTTACATTTATAGGCCTATGAAAGATGCGCCATTTGTTCGCCAAAATACCAAAAGTGCACTCAATATTACGTCGGGCTCTCGATAACCTATAGTTAAAAATCCTTTTTTCATATGGTAAACATTTGCCTGAATATGGGCGCATTAAATTTTCTGCTAAGCCGAAGGCTTCATCTCCAACTATAACATAAGGCATTGGTGTTAGGTCTACATTAGATATTGGTTTAGGTGTTGGTATGTTTAATGATTTTTCTGTCAGGCGTTTATAAAAAACCGAATTTTTAAATATAGCAGAATCACTGCTTTTGCCATAAGCCCCAATATCAACATAAGTAAAGCAATAGTTGGCGTCGCAAAGTGCTAAGAGCACTATGGAAAAGTAATGTTTATAGTTATGATACAAAGAACCCGAATCAACAGGCTTTATAACTCGGATATGCTTGCCGTCTATAGCACCAATGCAATTTGGAAAATTTGCATATCTCTCAAAGTCTCGTGCTATTGTCTTCCAGATATCTTCAGTCGCTTCGGGCATGACTATGTTTACCAACTTATTCCACAATGATTTACATACTTCGCGGACAATTCCAGTAATCGTCGATTTTCCTAGGCGATAATTGTAGCTTAGTTCTCCAAATGAACAACCCGTACCAAGATATCTGAAACAAGAATATTATTAATAATGTTATTATTTTTAGGTACACAACTCCAAAAAAAATGGAAAAACATACGAGATTGCTACAATAAAGAATACAAAAAAGAAAAAACAACTCCTTCTGGTTCAGGTGCTCGTAAAGGAGCCCGATATATGTATTTTTCAAGATTATCTTTCCTGCAGAATAGTGTAAGTAATAAAGACACTACAACTAATATTGAAGAACAGAATGAAAGGCAAAGTGAGGAGACAAGTGAACTAAACGCCAATGCAACCGAAGCCACTGAAATACGTCCCCCTAAACGTAAGAAAACACAAGTGCCAGAAGAAAAAATAGCTGTTTTAATAGAAAAAAGTATCGAGTCACGAAAACATTTTCAGAATGAACTTCAAGAAAATAGTATTACCAAGCAAGATGACGACAAACTCTTTTGTTTGTCGTTATATAAAGAACTCAGAAAAGTACCAGAAAATAGGCGTTTAGCAACCAAAATTGAATTACTTCAAGTGATACAAAAAGGACAAAGCTTACCACCCCCTGTTCGCTACAATACTCAGCAGATCACACCTACGTATTGGCAAGGACAACAGTATACAAGCCCGCAAGGATATTTTACTACATCTGGATCATCTCCTCCTGTTCCGGCACCGTCACCGTCACCATCGCAATTTAGTTCTGGCTCTCAGTCCTCTACAGTTATAGAAAATATTTATGCTGATTTTGAAGAACAATAAATAAATCTTACCTTAAAGTTATTACGAGTTTCTCTTCCGGTGACACGCTTGGCCTCAAATGCGTTTCAGAGCATGAAATATCTTGCCTGATCAGTTCAATTAGTTCATCAAAAGATTTTATTGACATTCTCAAATAGTCAAAAAATTTGTTATCATACATTCTTAATTTGGGATATAATGTTACGAACTGACCATGTACTAGTCGGTCACGTAATATTGGATGCACCCAATACCGCCTTTTTCTTTTCTTTTTTTTAAGGAGCAACCACAGTAAACACACTTCTTCGTCGACCTCCATTTTGAAACTGACGCTAACCCGCACGAAATCGCATACTAACCGCGCGTGTCTGAATAGCTTCACAATTTTGCGGTTTGAAACCGCGCGATTCGTAAACGCACGATTCCCGCATGTCTGAACGCAGGCTAAAAGTGCCATAGGCGATAATAGGTAAGTTGTAGAAAGTTCTTTGGGATAATTAATCAAGTGAGTTTTCTCGATTACGTGCGACGTTTATGAATTGAGACGTTTTTCTACGGTCCATTAGACGTTATGAGAATATGTTTTTTTTATCCGAATTTCATTTGTATGCTTGGCTGGACGTTGTATGAAACATTAGGACAACATTTAAATCCACATAAGGGATCTCCTTATAGTTGCGATTGAATTGATCGAAGCATGTCAGGGCTACCACGTAGCGATACTCGAATGTACGTGGTGCTATGTTCTGTTATGTAATAAATAAGTTCGCCGCATACATAGTGGGGATGGGAGACTACCTGCCCGACTGCCGACTGGACGCGACTGCCTCTTCAAACGAATTCAAAATATGTTGCAACTTTGTTTTCTTAAGGGCTGTCCGTTCTCTCATTCTTCTTTCTTCGGTCACGAACTTAAGAATCAAAATAACAATCAATTTATTACTTTATTTCGTTCGACACCCAAGTATTACGACGATGACAAAAATACCAAATGTTCGATATAAATATTATTAAATTTCCTGTTTTTATATGCTAAAACAAGTCATACACAATTTAACATAGATAATTTAGTTTAATAAAGGAAAACTAAAAATTCATCCGTATTTTGTTATCGATTCACTCGAACTCTGTGGGGCATATAGCACAATTTGGAAAACAAAGTACCTATTTGGTCATGTTTTAATTTTCACGATCACTGTAGTACTTCGATTGCCGAGTCTCCTGAACATTTCCACTTATCTTAAAGAAACTTAGCGTTCTTTTAGTGAAAGCCTCGGGAAAGCCTTCCATCAAATCGGTAACGCACGTATAAAGTTATATAAAGTAATAAAACTATTTAGAACTTGCTAGTTCCAACTTCATTTTATTCGGAATATTTTGTTTATTAATAAAAACTAAGATCCTAATGTATTTTCTGCTAAGATGTAAACGAATTAGCTTATGAAATCGAGCTTCTTAGCATATACGAGGATTATTCCATTTTGATCCAAGGCTTTTCGAAACTGTGGATTATTTCTGTCAAGTTATAAACTATCGTGGTATCAATAAACTTGAGAATCTACCTACACACAAGTCTTTTTAGATATTTTTCCGTAGGTACCTACTTTTCTTCCTTACTGTATAAAATGAATTATTAATATTTCCCAAATGAATTCTATCTGAAAGTTGGAAAAAGAACAACTGCTGCTTTTATGACATAAATACCACAGCATTCCTGTATTTTTTCGGTAAAAACTGAAATACTTTTAATGACCCTTCTCAGTATGAGTAGAGTGATGGGAGCGTCAGACTATTACTGACTAAAACCGACCTGTGTTCTTTCAGTTGCATTTTGTTGTTCAGTGCCACGGTAACTCGTACAATCCCGCAAACAGTAGCCTATCAGCAACCACCATACAGTGATACTGTAGCTTTCAAAGATCGAATGAATTTCCACTGAACAAATATATGAATGTACCTCTTCACAAACTTAGTTTAGAAGTTTAGATTAAAGTACGTCTTTTGTTTTCAGTAAAGCCATAAGGAATTAGTTTTCCTGTTTTCTCAATTGTGAGTGGGAGGGGAAATTCTCGATTTGTCGGAATCTTTATTATAGTTTCATAGAAACTTCAAGGTAGGTAGCAAACTACTGCAAAACAACATCAAACAATGATTTGAACCGCGTAACAGTAATTGGTGTGCAGTTAGTCGGCTTTTTTATACTCTGTAGCATAATTAGCAGAGTTGACGTTCCATTGTATTGTCAGTAAGTTAGTAATCATGATGGGTATGCGTGGCACTTTATGCTGTGACTGATCATTCAGGCTTCCATATAAAAATTATGATCTACCCGCTACTTACCTTGGACGGTGACATTGTTAATTATGATTAAATCTTAAG
Source organism: Mythimna vitellina (assembly GCA_949316375.1). Lineage (NCBI taxonomy): Eukaryota > Metazoa > Arthropoda > Insecta > Lepidoptera > Noctuidae > Mythimna > Mythimna vitellina. The sequence continues at coordinate 16,070,925 of OX438688.1, forward strand.
AGGAATACAGCGGGCTAATCGCGAGTTTTATAATGTGCAAAAGTATATGATCCATTGTAATAAACAGAATCAGAGAAATATATTTTTTGTTCAAGATAAATGCTAGATAGATAGTGTGTTCAAAACATACCTAGTACAGATAATTTAGTACGATAGAAAAATATCGAAAAGTGGTCTCTAAAAACGACTTTTATCAATTAAAAACAGGACTGATATACATGCAATGATTCCGATGGTATGTCAGATTTTTCGACAAGCAATGTTTTACCATTATAATGTTTTAATTTTCATATTACCAAGCATTGTATTGTGTCTTTGCACGTCTCTTTCTTTTATTTGCTGTCTGAGAGTGAGACTGCGGTTTAGGTCGTGTACTCTCCTTAATGCTAGTCCTTAGAAATGCGTCGTGCACTTGAAGATCTTGTAGACTATTTTATTAATAAATAAAAATGGGCAGGTCCAAAGTCTTAGTTAAACATTCACTTAAATTCAATACTCAAAATGAAGTTAATTAAATAATTAAGCAATTTCACGTGATCGGAATAAATAATGATGATGTTATGTTTAATCTGTGTTTAATTACGGATTAATTTAACTGCGTCACACTAAAAATGAACAAAAGTACCGTAGGTAGGACGTTGGTCAAATACAGACACATTTAATTCATTAAACCCCAAGCGATTGCCGGCGTTCGCTCTCTCATTGTATTTCTATTGTGTCTCTAATTCAGAGATTCAAAGCATTTTATTTCAAATAAGCCATTTACAGGCACTTTTGAAATGACAAAAAGTCAGATCTCTATGGAAAAGATTGTGCAAGAAACTCCATGGATACTCTTTTCAATCATGTTTTGTAATTACAAATATCTCTGTTACATGTTTCTTGTCGCTATTATGTGGGAACAATGTAAATAAAGTAAAAATAAAAACTAAATATAGATATTAAAATAGCAACTGGCAGCTAAGAGATGACCAGTCTCAACTGACAGCGCTCGTTCACGGACATGACGCGAATATTAGCACCACTCAGCTTAACCATTTTGAAATGATCCAACACACGCGCCACCATCAATGAGACACTTGAGTGAGCATGGCAAACTCTCAACTGCCATGCTCATTTATGTCAAACAAGTCCAATAGTAACCTAAAAACCATAAAAACTCCATGGTACTCACATTTACAAATTTTGAAAAAATGCTTCTACATTATACAACTATTATTTAATATTTATAATATTTTACAAATTAAAAAAAAACAAAACTAATCAATTTGTACACCCCGGTGATAGTGGAGCTGGACCAGCATTGAGCCAAGCATTTTTATCATGTATATAATCCTCCAACTATGCAGGCAAGCCTATTATAATATGCTTGCCTGCATAGTGTGCGTTTAATACAAGATATAAATTTCGTTTCATTGGGTTCTAATATTTTGGGAGGTGGGGTTGGGCATGAAAGACTCTTCTTTCATGGGGTTTTTTTTCTGTTTGAAATGCCAATTTAGCCAGTCTGAAACCTGCTTGAACTAATTGGTCCCTATTTCTTGTAACATAATTTATTGTCTATCGCCTCTTTTGCTAAAAAGATGAAGATTTTTTCTAGCGTACATGATGTTTTCATAAATATATTGACAAGGCACCGTCATGATGGTAATATCCTTAAACAGTTCCCTTAGAGAATCGTAGCGGCGAAGATTGTAAATAGCTCTGATGGCTCTTTTCTGTAGTATAAGGATTGAGTCGATGTCTGCAGCCCGTCCCCATAGTAATTACGGTATTCGAACCTTTTTATACCGGGTAGGTATTTAATGAAAATGTAAAATTTTAATTAAAGGTGTTTTCTTTCTTAAAACTTGAACCAAGCCTGCAGGGGCTCCAGAATCCGAAAACTCTGAGATTTCTCTGTAGGGGTACTATTCAGTATCTATTTCATATAATGTAACTTTCGACATCATCTTCCTACCCTTGTCACATGCTACTTAATTGGGCTCAGCGCAACACGTTTTTTCTTCCATTCTGTCCTATCACTCGTTACGTAACTGCCTTTTCTTTTCTACCTATCCTCACACAATCCATTCATCTTTCTTTGACTTCCTCTCTATTTCCTTCTTTAAACATGTACTTATAACTCTTTTAGGAACATGCGTTTTACCTCTTCTTTTCCCATGACCATACCGAGAAAAACAATTTCCTTTGAACTTTTTAGTCACGTTAACTTTCGACATCACCAAATCAAATCGAAATGTTTATTTGCAAGAAATACAGTGCATATTTACAAAAAAAGATCTTATAGCTGCAATGCTAACTTACTGTATTCATCCACTAACATCATCTTTCATCCTGAAAGCGTTCCCTAGCTTTCAGGTATCAACTTATTGTTCATAATCAGTACAATCCAACTTTCTGTTCGCATCGTTTTCCCAGTGCTATTTTTGTGAGTGGGAAACCATAAAATAACTTATTTTGCTTTGGGTGGACCTAGAGGAGTATAGACTTTTATTGACAAAAAACCACCTGTGTATGTTCCTTTAGTAGCCCTTCACGTTCCATGGCCGCGGTAACTCTTACGAACAAGGGATTCCAGACTATGTCTCAATTTCAAGACCGTCACAATTTTATACTCTTGACTTGCCCTTAGGTACTTTCAGCAACGTGCAAGGCCACCAAACTATGCAGTTCCTTGTATTATTCTCATTGAAATAAACGCAAAAGTCGATACTCTACACATATAATACATACATCTTGGAAGGTCACGGGCGAAAAGTCCGTTACGCAAGCAAGCACAGTCGACCGTCATGCTCCGGCTGAAACCCCAGGGTGGCCACGCTAATTACCGACTAGTATTTACTACTCATGCTTTATTATTACATTAGTACTGTTACTGAACTAATCTCGAGTAATCTCGACCAGGAATTAATAACAATGCTGGTAGGTACGATATTTGCAGCTAATTATTATAAAGCGGAGACTTTTCGTGAATCGTAGGCTTCTGTTCTAGCCACTAATTAAGTAAAACTGTTTTTTGATTTGTATTTCATTGTTTTTTTTTTGCTTGTATTAGTTGTTCCTATAAGCAGTGTTTTCAAGATTTGCTTTGCTCCTGGAACTTGTAACTGCTATGTTTTAAATAAGTTCTAGAGAGAGTTACCTAACGCCTTGTTTTTAATGTCTTCTATTTTAAAAACTTTTGTGAATTCACATTCATAGTCACTTCATCATTCATCGTTCACTCCTTAAGGAAAACCTGACGGTGAATAAGTGAATTATTAACATTCAAGCATTCCTTTTGCATTGCGTCAAGCAGTTAAGTTTTTATTCGGAATCAAGAAGTCAAGATATTCTTCCGCAACTGATTCTCCATGATCTTATTAATATTTAATTGCGTTTAATGTGGGCAAACATGACTATTCATAAAATTCTTTTGCGTTATGTGTTAAAAACATGAATTTTCTTGCAATTCTTATGCTTAATAGCGCCCATAATCACTTGAAATGTGGAGGGGACGTATTTATATTGCAATTTGACAGCTGCCATTATAACAACCCGTTTCACTGACATATGCACACAATAACGCTTATCAGTCGACGAGTAAAATGAGTACACGAAAACAGTTTCCCTACCTATTTTTTTCTTTTTATGTTCGATGTCGATAGTGCCTCCATCTTTTTGGAACTATTTGAACTACATGTTCCGAGGCATGTTTCAACTTGATCCTACAGCCTGTTTACTCTACTTCCCGTGAAACTAGATGGCGCTTTTTTGTAATATGGTTTCGGATTGTATTTTGGTACGCGACAGAGGGCGCTAGTCGTATCAGAGTTGCCTCTTGCTATTGATTTTTTGTGTGTATTAGGGTTGGTTAGATATAACAGTTTTATTATGCTAGACTTGATTTATACAATGGTAATAACCTTTATAAACTTATTCAGTGTGAAATAAAAGAAATATTTTCCCAGAAATCCGACCACGTCGGTGAGAAATTCCATTTATCATCTTACCTTAGTAGGTAGGTACCTAATATTCTTTGCGAAGATACTAAATTCACGTTCGCACGTTCGTCCCTTGATCTCATTGTTAGACAAGTTTACAAGTTCTTGGCATTAGAGGCACAGTCTGATTAACGATTCAAATCTGCCTTCTCGTGAACATCTAAAATCGTGTGCATTAATTAACCACTAATAAAACCCGCGAATTCTTGAAACGCAGCAATCCGAAACAAATGCAGAGAGTCACGATTTGATTCAATTAGAATTGAATTTAAGTACACGTAATAGGTTATCGAAATGTTATGTTACAAATTGCATTAATATGAACGCAACGTATTAATGCAATTTGTAACATAACGATTGCAGAAATATGGCTACCTACGATACGAATATTAATTGAAAACTTATGTCACCTAAGAACATGAGTTGATAAAAAAAAATTACTTAGCAGGAACCCAGGCATAAAAATTTTGGGTACCTACCCATAGTCAGTAAATGTGTTTTCGGGAGTGTTTCTGAATTAAGTATTTTGAGGTAAAAACGACTCAAAAAAACGTCTTAAATACCAAATTTTTGACAGGTTTTCAGGTTAAAGTAGAGTGCCAGAAATCATCATCTTCCTGCCCTTGTCTTATATTAGGTACTTGAGGTCGGCGCAACAAGTTTTTTTCTTGCATTCTATCCTGTCAGAATCACACTATCATTGACTCCCTATTATTTTATATCACTCCTTACGAAGAAAAGGTGGGTTATAGATCCATGTGATCTATAAATCCACCTTTTCTTTGGCCTCCCTCTCCCTGCCCACATGCATATTCATAACTCTTTTAGTAACATGCGTTTGAGAAATACCTACTCAACTTCAAATACGTAAATCAAAAATCGGGGATTAAACGTAAATTACATAAAAATACTTATAAGCAGCACATTAAACCTACCAGTAGACGACACGATGGTAATAAAACAGTAACCAATTGATAGGGACATAAAATAAATTCTAATTACGTCCACTTGAGTTGATAGGTTTAGTTGTAAAACGGCGGGTATCGCCCAGCATAATAGTGCAACATGTTCAGCGGAATGCGGAATGATTGGTGGCGCTTCCCGTACTTTCGCTTCACACATCCGCCTTCCCAACTGTACCGGGCTTCGTTTGTTATGTAAACAAATCATTCGACACATCTTTACAGCCGCCTTCAGACAATAAGCCGTGTTTTGTAAACAGTCTTTAATATCATGTTATGTCAGCTATCGATAGACGAATCTGTTTTGACTAACCGAATTATTGGGCGCCTATTTCATGAGCTCGTCACGGCATTGTTATATTCTGATTTGTGTATTATAGATGATTTCAGGAATGCAAAACTATTGAATTATTTGAGAATTATATCATGTTTCCAGTCAAAATAAACTACTTAAGCGGTAAATTCAGTAACGTTTACCGTTGGAGTTAACGACCATTTTACGCCAATCAATTATTACCTATAGTTAAAAGATACACTGGTAAGACACACCAATTGTTGAAATTTAATGAAGTCAGCTGATAAGTGGCGGTACCTATCTATAGTTTTCACTATCAACTGTGGCTGTTCTAAATTCTTTTGTCAGCAACTTGACTGAAAAAAAAACATAAAACCTTGGTCTCTACTTTTTTATTAAAAACTCGGGGTCTGCCAGCTAGCATGGAATGAAATATTCTCGGAGTTAAAATCAAAGTCTTAGGCCGCATAAGAATCACTTTGTTCCAAAACATAATTCACGGACGTACGGCAACTCAGTCGCTGAGTTAAAATTGAACTGGGCAAAATTGGGTAAAAGTACTGACTGGATCCCGAACAAAAGCAACCGGGATGCGGTAGGCCTAGAAAGAGATGGTGAGACCTAGAGTGAGGATTGACCAAATGTAGCAAGGACAGAGAAAAGTAAAAGAATGGAAGGGAGGCCTTTAATTCTGCAATAGGACATAGCAAGCTCATAATAAAAAAAAATGTTAACCAGAAAAAATGCGTACACAAATTGGACGCGAACTGCCAAATATATTTGCGAAGCAAACTAATTGATACATATTGCAGCAACACTTACGAGTTAATTTGTCTTGATGCACCATACCAGTACCTACCTATCGGTACTCACAACAACTTACTCCATAGTTTCAGGATATAGGAACTTTTGTTTGTATACAATACACATGTAAATGCCCTACTATACGCACAATTTATATAAATAATATTATTCTTGGCTACCGAACCTTCGTGCTGTAAAATATGCCAGCAGCTTCGCTCTCGCGGAAATTTGAAAAATATTCAAATGATCTATTTATAGGACATGGTTTACCCCTGTGCCAAGTTTCATTCAAATCCGTTCAGCCGTTAAGAGGCGATAAACAGAGTTTGGTATTTTCGCATTTATAATATTCATATTGATAATATCGATAGCATTATTATTCCTGGCTACCGTCTATAGAATCTTCGTGTTGTAAAATATGCCTTAAAGGTGCGCGCGCGCTTCTTCGATAAACGAAAGATCTAAATGCCTGTTCTGCATAACATAACAAGTTGATAGTTCTGCCCCAAGACACGGACACAGCTACCGGCTTCATGCAAACGAAAACGAGATTTTGAATAAAATTAAATAATTTAAAAGGAAGGCTTTCCGGCTTCTGTCGGTAGCGATTTGCTGCACGAAAACTTTTTATTTGGTTGCATACTAAATTAAAATATATACTTTTATATGTTGTATGACCAGTAGATGCAGTTTTTGCTGTGAGTCCAAAGTTGTTGGATGTTGCAAAATTTAACTTTTTTTTATTAAGAAACTAACTAGCATTTGGCATTTCAAATTTATTTTCAAATCATCTAGAATCACCAGATCGAATCTTGACAAAAAAATCCGTAGCAAATATGGCGGCTAATTTTACAACAAAATAATTAACATTTTAATCATTTATTCGAAACTAACAAGTTGTAAATAAATGTATAATCACAAATTGCTTAGGCATGCGGAATTGACGCCTTTAACCAGTTAATAGATATACATAAATGTACTTAGGGAAGCACAAGCGCCAACAACGCGGAATCACTGATGTTTTCATGTAGGTAACAGGTATGCGTGATTACATGAATATGAATCCGATAACAAATTATGCAAATGTCTCACACGTACTCCAATAAGTGAAATATTTTCGTAGCAGCGTATGACTGGCATCTTGTTTATTTGGAATCATTCGCATTTTTATAAACTACCTACTTACTTCATTTTCGACGTTCCAATGTGACCTATATCTTCTTTAAATATAAAATGAAAAACTAACTGACATATCAACGCACAGCCAATGCTACTGGGGCTAGGAACGTGAAATTTTGCACAAGATTTCCTTTTATGACGTAAGTGAACACAAAGAGAGGATTTTCCAAAATTCATCCCCTAAGGGGATGAAACGGGGTTCCAAAGTATGTATAGAACAACCCACTTTTACGCGGGTGAAGCCAATGGCAGAAGCTAGTTCTTAATAATCTTGTTTAACGAATAAATTAAAATTTTCTGCTTTTCCTGGGCAGTCAAAGGCTTTTCCGTTATAGAAGACAGGCTTTGATCTAGCAGCTTGTTTAGTATAACAACGTGTCCTCTGATTGTCATACAAATTAATTCACCTTTGACATGCGTAGCGGGTAACCCAAAGCCTGCAAATTTGACAAGCGCTTCAATCTTAGGTATAGCATCCTTAGTAATTGGATTGCGGAGGTCAAGTAGCAGTCACTCGGTGTATGAACTTGTAAAACTCGATCGCCGCGAAATTGCAAAAAGGTTCTTCCTATATTCTAACCTACGCTCATACATGGTGATTGAAATTCTTTCGGTTACCTAACCTTCTACTTAAATAACATGAGTTCTCCGATTTCAACGATAGGCCTACTTAGTAGGGAAACCGACGTCAATTCCCCTCAACAGACATTAAATCATCTCGGCACAAAGTAGAGGTATTATTACGCGAACGTAGAGTCACTTAACCTTTGCTCAAAGGGGACCCCCGAATACTTCAAACGAATATTTATGTACGTGCAGAATTTTACGATCCCGCAGATTTAGCCTGTGTAGTCTGCGTACCCTCTCTTTTAAATGATCGATATGCGTGCAAATAAGCAGGGCCTTAAGCAGCGCATTATACTGCGGGAGAACGGATGGGCGCCCCAGGCGGCCACAGCGCGCATGCGCCCACCGAATTACACCTCCCTCCTCTCTGCCAAAATATTATCCCGGTTATATTGAAAACAACACGCAAATTGCTGATAATTTTAACCTAATATTGTATATCCGTTTTATCGTTAAAAAATGATTTGATGATTTCCGTTTGTCTTTTCGCCCTCTTTTTAGCGCCCATTACGGATATTACGGGATCAGATAGGTAAGATAATAAAAGTACTTCTTTATAAGGAATTGTCAGCAAGTCTACAAGGCTTGTATGACTAGTACCTACTTGCTACTATAAAAATACACATGAACGCCTAGGTTACTTTTATTGCTATATTTGGTGTCAAGGAGCTTCACGGCGATTTGTGGAAAGGCCACATTAAATTTTAACGAATTGGTAAAAAAAAACTAGTTGGCGGTAAGGAGATATAACGAATTACCTTCAACTGTGTTTTTCATCATAAAAAACAAACAGTGAACATTTATTATTTAGGCATTAAATTAAAATATATCACTCTTGGAATGTATAGGTACTTATTGTGAACAATGTTTTATGTTTCTCAATAATATCACTCATAGTGAAATTTCAGTTCAGTTAAGAAAATTTTCTTCCTAATTTTTTTTTGTCATCTTCTGGTATTTACTATATTTTCATTTTATACACGTTTACACCGTTCACACCATCAATAGGTACATATTTACTAGGCCAGCAGCGTCACACTGAAATCGAATCCCAAGCAACAATGACCGACAAATGATCCGCTTCACTGGACCAACTCACAAAATAAAGTGAATTAGAAAAAAAACATCTACTTGACAATTACACCTGCCGGATAGATGTTTATGTAGTATATTAAACTCGATTTGATCAAAAAACTTTTGTATAGTACCTGTAGAAACTTTCTTACCTTTCTACTGCCTTAAGGTTGTTACTTGTTTATCCGCTTATGCACAAAAAGCTATGTTGTGAGCTGCTAGAGGAATTATCCATACACCTATATATAAGGAGAAACTGACTGACTGACTGACATATCAACGCACAGCCGAAACGACAGGGCCTAGGAGCGTGAAATTTTGTATGTGGTTTCCTTTTATGACGTAGGCGAGCACTAAGAGAGGCTTTTTTCAAAATTCACCCTCTAGGGGGATGAAACGGGGATCCAAAGTTTGTATGGAGAAGCCGACTTTTACGCGGGCGAAGCCGCTGGCAGAGGCTAGTCTCGAATATTTTTTCGAAGATATGGTTGACGTTGGAGCATACTTGCCTAGAAGTAACCTGCAAGTAAGTGCATATGCATCCATATACTGTCAAATAAAAGTATGAGGACGCATATACTAAAATATGACGTCACCGACATTAAGTTACACGGGCTCAAGGAGTATTCAAGGGTTACCATAGCCCTGGAACGCAAAGGGCAACTGAAGGAATACGGGTTTTAGTCAGTAAGTCTGACACTCTCTCTCCACCCATAGCAGAAGAAGTTATTTAACGACTTAAACAACATATAGCATAATCAGCCTTTTTAATGTTCCCTTTGCTGGGACTCAAGTTTCCTCTCCAGGAGAGGGAATCGGCCGTAATCCACCACGCGTTCCCAGTGCGGTTTGGTGAATGTCCTCACACACGTCTTCGAATTTTTGGTTCTAAGACAGGCCAGTTTCCTCACGATGTTTTTCTTCACCGTTTTTGAGAACAGTGGTGACGAAATAAATTACACAAAGTAATGCGCCTGGCTGGGTTTGAACCAGCGAACTACAACTCGTAAGTCGTGGCCGTTACCACTCGACCACCACTGCTCTCTAGCATAGCATAGCATAGCATAGTTGGCCTTATAATGTTCCCACTGTTGGAAATCAGGCCTCCTCTCTAGGAGAGGGAATGGACCGTAATCCACCACGCGGGGCCACTGCTCTCTAACGACGTGCTATTTAAAAAAAAATTGGTTTACCATAAACCAACTTTTTATTTTAAAATATTGTATCATATGTACCTATCTATCGTCTTCCATCTTTTGATGTTTATGTTACTGATAAACAACAATTTCTGAAAACTGCTTTGCTCATATAGGTATCGTGTCGATGGGTCCGTATTAATTTTAGGACAGCGCTTTTGTCATCGTTCATTAGTTAACAAAACGTGAGATGGGTCATGGTTTGTAACTCAACACCGTATTAACATTTAATGCCTGACCGCCAATAGAGCTTCCCTAAGTCGATTATATTTGTGTCTCGGTCGAGTCGAGTTCGTCGAATTTGGCAAATGCACTTCTATAATCAGTTTTTGGATTATTATCACATGAAGAGAGATTCTTGATGGGGTGTCCGTAATTGTTATTTTCTTTTTTTTTTTATGCCAATACCAGATTATTTGAATTCAGAATATTAGTTGATAGGAGAATTTTGTTTCATTATCTTTCTGTCTTTGTTCTATGTTACTTGGAAATCATATATTCCCTTCTTCCATTTCGTCCTGTCAACCGCCACGCTATCACTGATTTGCTTTCCCTTCATATTATTTCTTAGCCTCCGACAATCCATCTACCTTTTCTAGATTAGAGAATTTAGTTTAATCTCAAATACTCTATCTCACTATCCGTTCGTTATTCCTTTAGATAGATAAATGTACCCTCACTTTATAAAGACTAAAACTAAACCTATTAATTTTATCCAACTAATCCATATAAGTTTATAAACGACATCTGCTGAGGTTAAACCTTGCGTAAACCTTTAGTTAATGAACTCGTTTATCTAACCTTACAGGCACAATATTGTGGTACTGGATTTATTAATAAATATCATTAATAATAGTCTTACAGCTATAAGTCTCTTATTATACGCATTTGTATGAAGAATAAATCCAACAGCCAACACAATTTAGTCGCACAAAGAAGAAATAATTGTTTTCTCTGATCATCGTGTCTAATAGCCGTGTTAATTCCCTTATTAATTTACCATTTCTATTCGGCGAAATCCTCAGACATAATTAAAGCACGGCGCCAAAGTCTACCTGTCGGTGTACCTTTGCCCGCCGCTCTATTAGACAATAAAAAAGTTAATGCCTATACGGGCAGCAGAGATGCGGCAACTTCTCACAGTCCCCCACCCTCGCCCCTCCCCGCGCACCTCTGACAAAAATAAAACACAACCTTCCAAGGATACAACCACCGTAATTTTAAATTCAACATAACAACACCAAATTGGCAAGCAAACTCCAACGCTGCCACTTAAGAAACAACGCTCAATTTCTATGTTAGGCCTGCAGCTCCTGTACTGTCTTAAAGCACAACCTAATCAAAACTTTAGCTTCTTAAGAATACAGTTCAGTATTGCAAGAAAGTTAAGCAAATAAGGTTGTAGACGCAAAGGCAGGGAGAAGAGTGAAGGGGGTTCATTAATCCCCGCGCCCTGCGCGCACGCACTTTCATGAATGGACCGAACAGGTTGATGTGTTTCAACTACAGGATGATTCTTATATAAGTTCAATGATGTAATCAATTTCTATTTTATTTAGACGAAATATTTATAAAACCCATGATCACAACCAAGATGAAGAGAACAAAAGATAAGATTTGAATATTTGTTTATGCGAGAATATCACGTAGGCACATTTGAATGCAATTATTCGTGTCGACTAACGGAGATAATAAGGTCACTGATCAAAATTACAAAACAATGTTTTGTGTGATATCGCGAAGTCTTCACTGACTTCCAAATTGTGTGATGTCATCAATTCCTTTGTGTTCAGATAGTGGGCACAGATGACCGTATTTGCTCTCAATTCCTCCACCTTTGCCTCTGGTGACAATCGTCGTAGTGTTGGCAAAATCAATTGACGTCGTTTCGTTGTTAAAATTTTATCATTTCACCACTAGTTTAATTTTAGTAACTGTGTATTTTAGTTTGGTTATGTTTTGCTATTTGAAAAGCTCTTTTTTTATCAAATTACCAAGTCTTAGTCCATAAAGCTTTATCTGTAAGTGGGCAGTCCGCAGTAAGGTTGGCGTGTGTGCTATGTGGCCAAACAGGTCGTTCCACTAACATCCTGTGCATGGAAGGTTCGAAGGAAGCGCCGCAACGTCCGGCCGCGTGGATGTAGCGTGATGCTCTTTTTCCTTTTCGGTTTGTTTTTTGTTCATCTCATTTATTTATTCCAATGTAATCTCTTCCAGTTCATTTTTTATTCAGTCGGCCTTCAGTGTTACCTGTGCCGGGACGCCAAAGCCTTGTCTATATTATCGTCTTAGCACATTTGCTAAAGGAACGTTTTGACAAAAAATTCGGTGTTTGTGTTTTTGTTCTGCGAATATTAGTGACATTTGTAACGGATCTTGTTGTGATTTTGTGGACATGTGTCTAGTGTCTGTTGATGTCTAGTGTCGTTCTTGTGTGCTGTGATGATGGAACTTCCGCACTATCTGCTTCTCTTGGCTCGGACTTCGCTGAGCAACTTGAATCTCCACTCGATGGAACCTCCTCAGTCACCCAAGTTTAATGTGCCTCTTTGGCAGCCTTGGGTTCCTTCACCAGGGAAAGGTATCTAGCATTTATTTGTTTGCTTTTATCGACCGATTGTTTTGAATCCAAATTAAAGATATTTTTAATGCAATTTTTGTTTTGAGAGCTTTCAAGTTGACTATATAAATTTAGTGTAGGTATAAGTCCGCCTTTGTACAGTGTTTATTACTAGTGCATAAAGTTTTAATAAATAAATATATATATATGAGAGACTCGGTAATATAACACTGGGTTCTAATATCAACATTAATCAGGTATAATTTCTAATACGTGAAATTTATTAGCAGCTTTATTACCTACAGAAGTATCAGGTTCTAATATAGACGAAGTTTCGGATTATAAACTAGTGAGTAAAGGCCTGTAACCAAATACCAATTTACTTCGTAGGAAGGAAAGCTATTAAGCCTAATGGTCCGGTCTTGAGTCTCGTCCGTACCCAATTATTTTACTCTTAATTCCTAGGTTACTCGTATTTCTTTAGTATCGAGGTTTTGTAATATAATAATATTACCTATACCAAGGATTAAATTTTACGGCGCAACTTCTAAAAACGTCAGTATACTAACAGCAACATTACAAGGCTGTTTTTTAGTGGTTTGCCTTTGACATTTTGTATTTTGTGTTTAAAAATCTATTGACATGGACTCCAGGTCAAGGGACCACCCTAAAAATTCCCCTTATATTAATCTTCGAACATCCTTTCATCTCTTCGTTTAATTGAGCTGGATCATCTTTACTCATGGACTCTTTATTTCCAGAAACCCCAAGTACTGCGTCGAGCGGTGAGTCAGAGGGCGACCGCACCCTGTCTCCAGAAACGCCGCGCGCGCAGCCCAAGGAGCTCACTGGCAAATGGCGCAGGGAGAGACGGAACACGCGCCTACCTGATTATAGACCTAGGTAAACAATAATAAAGTTTGATAACATAGTGTTTGGGCTTACCCCAACAATCAGATTTTGTTTAAAGAAATGTTGCTTCTCTTTCTTGTTTATTGATCTTGTTTTACAACTGATATGCATGATGCATCTCATTTAATATTGTAAAAAGATAAAAGTAAGCTGTTGGTATCGTTCATTCGTCTAAAAAATACAAATACCCGTAGATAAGTTTAAATTTGTTAAAAATTCCGGAAGCTCATATCCGATCATTTCTAAAATAACTAAGTAAATTCATTTCTTAAAACAGTGGCCGTTTCGGACGACATTCCATTGGAACACAAAATAAAAACAGATTGCATCTTCCGATTTAATTTCCATAAATTAAATTTGTTTCCAGGGAGAACGGCAAGATGGCGCTTCGGTCGCAATCGTTCAACGAGCGGCGCAGCGTGGCGTCTGTGGCGCGCGCGCAGCCTCACAGCGACGGAGAACTGTCCGACGAGACCGATGAGGGACCCGCCAACTTAGCTATTAATGGAAAACGTAAGGAATTATTATACTATCATTAGTTTTGTATGACTATTGAAGAGGGTTTAGATGAGGTAGTGTGTCAGTGGTCTGAAATGAATCTCTCAGTCAACATTTAGCTAGCTTCTTGTACGATACCTAATCAATCTCATCACATAGCTCAATAGCCGTCGCAGAATTTTAGAAAAACCTATTATTTGATTACCGTAATGAAAAATGTGAATTGCTTCCAAACCAATCCCATTTCGGCCGTGTCCTTCACAACGATTGCGGATATCAAACAATAGCTCGGTTCCACGGCCGTGGAAGTTTATTTAACGAAAAATAAATTTAATCGGAATTGCTTGGTAAACGATTTTGCTAACTAAACAAGCAAGACGTTATTCAACAACCTTGATTGGATTTTGAACAACTTTAGCAAAATGTGAAACTATGCCAAGGACGCGATAGAGCCACGACTCCACGAGACGAAGCCAATATAAAACTTCTTAGCAAATCCGATCCCCTACAAATCCTAACTAATGAAATTTCCCGTCATAATCTCTTCAAAACGTGTATTATAGTACTGGGATTGTTGTTCGCCTTTGATATCTATTATTCGGTGTAAGGAGAAGCGAAATCAAGTTATGTGCGAATCCGGGCGGATAGCAGTCTCACATAAATATATTTACTATGAGACTCCTTTGATATAGAACGTGTTCAAAGAACAGACCGTTCTTTATCAGATAAACCGTGTTAAGTGCTTAGCCCTACCTTCTTTCAAGAAATACTTTATTGTATTCTATTATGGATGCTAGCTGGAAGGTTTTGTTCTGATTGGCGTAGTAACTAAGATAGTGGATTCCCTAGAGGTATGCTCAAGTTAGGATTAACAAAGTGAGACAGATCTGACTAAGAATTGTGTATTTTGACATAATTGGGCTGATATTACAGAAGATTAAATTTAGGATCTTCGTCGTTATTATTATTGTGGATATATATTATTAATTAAAAAAATAAACAACATATAACAAAATAAACGCACATCCTAAAAGTTGTAGTTATGTTAGCATCGGCTACTGAATCGATTTCAGCTATTTTGAAAATAGATCATTTTTATCCTAAAATAATACAAAATTATTTTATTTTTATTGATATATATGGTATACCTAATTAAAAATTATTTTAGGACAAAAAAAGACAAAATTCTTTATAAGTCTTAATTGCGATACTAGCGCGTTTGTGTGTGCGTGCGTTGATACCAATGCCAAAATGCTATCGATGTAGTGCGTCGATACCCAATTATTATTTGCCTATTATTAGGATAACATAACTAATTTCTTAAAAAAAATACACTACCAAGTGCATTAAAATAAAACGTCAGTAAAACGTCAATAAAATGCAAGCATTATGATTATAACTTAATTTTCTAATTAGGATGTATGTATAAGGGCGTGCATTATTAACAGTTACATATTATATATTTTAGAATTAAGTATTTAGGTTCCGCTCTAGAACAGGACAAGTGAAAAAAAAGAATTTGGGCACCAAATAAGTATTTGATCGGCCTATATGGCCAACTGAGTAGTCAGCCATATAGGTCCCAATTCATTCTTATGCTTATCAAAGCAATGTGAATAACAGATAAGCTTTAAATTGACGCATTTAAGCATGTTGCTAATCACTCAGTTATTTATGGTATTCAGTGTGATTTCCGCTTGCTGTGGGTGGGTGGGCATGATAAATTCATTTACATGCTCGATGCATCTGATTACCGCGAATACGAATATAATTATATCCTATCGAGGGTTATTTGTGTTGGTCCTGTTGTGGAGGCTTGAATTTGTTACAATGGTTTCAGCGATAAATAGGTTGCTTCATATCTATTGGCTCTTCTAAGGAAAGCTCAGAAATTACCACTTATAAAATCCCTTCTATGGTAGTACCGAAACTGCTTGCCTGTATAAAAGGTACCGAGGTTTATGTATTTATCTACTTTACTTTACTTTTCGTCCCTTTGATATCTACAACGTGGTCTTTCATCAACTATCTTTGATTTGTGTTTATTTTTCCCGCAATCGTTTCGTCATTTTCAGTAACTAGGCAGTTAAGCGTTCCTTTTGTTTCTCATCCATCTCTACCTTGTTGCCTGTCCTCATGTACCTATGTTTTTTTGAATGATATAAACTGGTGCTTGACTGCGATCCCACCTGATGGTAACAGTAATGCGATCGTTGATGGTGAATCACACTAGTTCGCATAATAGCATAATCAGCCTTATAATGTTCGCACTGCTGGGACTCAGGCCTCCTCTCTAGGAGAGGGAAAGGGCCGTAATCCACCATGCGGGCCCAGTGCGGGTTAATGGATGTCGCATGTCTTCCCTTGAAGCTCTAGCCTTGAAGACGCCTAATGTCTTATGCGCATATCTATGTGCAGTAAATTCCTAACCGTGTTTCGTCCACCTCATCGTTTGTGCTATAGAGGTTCTTAAACATTGATCCCTGATGTAAGTACTACCTCCGTCGTATTCTATTCATACCAGACGATATACTGAACATATGTCACGTTTGTTACAGGAGCGCCCCCCGAGTACCCGGGCGGCAAGCACGAGGCCCCGATAGACATGCGCCTGCGCGCGCGGGCCGCGCCGCCGCCATACACGAGGCCCTCCGTCATCACCAAGAGCAATGATACGCCGCCTGGTAAGCATTCATACACTTGGAATAATTTAGAAACCTTGAAAAAAAATATACGGTATATTTTAGACTTAACAAATATCGCTTTAAATCTCTGAAGTAGGTAGAATGCTGTATTCAAAATAGTGTTGATAAGAATCACAGCAGCAAGAACACAAAATAGTAAAAAGAGTAATTTTTTCCAACAGGTTCAATGTCGATGTGCGACCCCGTCATCGACGAACACTTTCGACGTTCGCTGGGCGATGACTACATGAACTTATTTAAGAAAAACAACCCAGAAATTCCGCAGACCGCACCAAAGCCCAACATGAAAGACCGCGCCAGCAGCCCGATACAATTCAAAACTGAAGAGCCCCCGAAACCGGCGAAAATAATAGCTATGGAAGTGGACGACGCAAGTATGTCTGTAGACGATCACTTTGCGAAGGCTTTAGGTGACACCTGGAGGCAAATACAGACATCGAGGTTAAAAGATAATGAAAAAGTACAACCAGCGAGCAGAGGCGGCGTCGACGACCACTTCAGTAAAGCTCTCGGCGAGACGTGGAAACAAATTCAATCGTCCAAACTGAACTTAGACACAGATAACGAGAAATCTAAAGACCAAACGAAAATTATTTCAAGGAGCGGAGTAGTAATATAATAACGGTTGTTAAGCCGCTGGGTGGTTCGGTTTACGGCCTTGTAAAATTTACGAGGCATTTTCATGATACTAACTGGAGTATCAATAAATTCCCACTTGTTTTACATAAAGAAAGCTATTATTTTGATAATGGATACGGAGCGTGTGCCAGTTCTTAAGGTGCCTTTACACCTGCGTCTTACCTAAAGATTTATTCCACCATATTTTTGTTACACATGTTTAGAACATGGCTGCTAGCTTTTTGGCACTCGCCACTGTTTATCGTAAAATGTTTTCAATGTTTCCGATAACATATGTCAATAACACGTTATAGAAGATAGCATAAAAATATTACATACAATGTCAACAGCAGATAACTAAGTCATTCGCGGGTTAAAGCACCTTTACGTTTAATAAAATCGCGATCCATGACAATTCTGTTACCTTAGGTTTTGGGTAATATTTTTGTATTGTTATTTAATTGTAAATGATATATAAATAGTCAATTAGTCACCAGTTACACATTGTAAGTTATTACCTCAATATGAGCGCTTTTGCACAATTCACTAATAGGTTAAGTAATAATGTTGTAAATAATAGTCATTGTGTGGTTGGGAGCGACCGAATGAATATTTATGAAAGGAGATATTTAGATATGTTTGACTAACTGTTTCATTTCAACATTTAATGTTCCTCGTGTAAAATGTGTGTATGAGCAAGTAAAACTTCGAATGTAACGAAATGCCCATCGAAATTTTACGTCAGATGTTGTGTTAAATACTTTATTTTGATATTCGATTAGAAATTGTATTAGTATGTCGAGTTAATTGTAAGGAACACTGAGAAATAATTTATAAAGCTTGCTGGGAAAAATGATAGCAACATATTTTAACTTTGTCTGCAACTTCAGCGCTTACGGCCTGTTCACGACTTTGCCGCTGTGAGCGGGAGCTAAGCACGGGGCGGCGAGCAGTAAGATCAAAAATATAAAAATGTTTGAAGCACGTCACGAGACGCCGCTCATAGCGCCGCGCTCGCGTACCGATGCAGCCCCGCTCGCCGCGCCGCTCGCCACTAAGATCGAAGTCGTGAACATGCCGTTAGAACTGCTGCCGCCTCCCCGTGTCGTCGGCTGCAAGTACCTCTGCCGTTGTGAACATGCCGCTCCTGTGTATGAGCTCTAACACAAATAGTGAGACTTTCTACAGTTTCCTACAAAACATTATTATAACTTAATTAAATCTATAAAATAAGTTATAACTAAGTAAAATATTCTGAAAACTAATTCAGTAATCTCGCTAATATCTGTCAGTCACCATTAAATTTAATGAAAACGTTTCATTGTACCATTTTTTCTCAGAACACTTATCAATAGCTAATGTAATTATTATTTTTCACACCAAGCTTCCTTTACTTTAATATATCGAGGAGCAGCTGGCTGCCTCCTCGTGTCCTACGACTTAGTAATATAAATATACTTCGGTTTTGATGTATGTAAATAACGTTTTCCTATTTATGCACTGTAATTTAAGTTTATTGTCGTTAAAGACGAGCAAATACACATAGCCTTTAAAATTATGCGTTTTATTTTATTTAATTAAAACCCTGAAATAAATACACTTCAGTTCAAAATATATTATATCATATGGCCACATAAAACACGTCAGATGCTAGTGTATCATAACTGCGTTCACAAACATATGACTCACATAAACAACTTTCAGTATATTACAAAATACTCTATTTACACAACACATCCAGACCCAGAACAACTACCTAACTGTAGGCCACGCAACTGTTTATTCCGTGCGGGAATCGAACCCGGGACACAGCGCAGCAGCCAGTCGTTCAACCACTGCGCCAACCGTGCCGCTAAGTTGACCAAATTGGTCGTTCCCTATGGTGAAAAACTTATACATATTACAATATTAAAGTGATATAATAATGACCTAATGAATAATGGTCCTGAACTTATGAAAAAATAGGTGGCTCACCAATTACTGCTCATGTTACGACCACACCTTTAAGTCCAAAGTGGCCAAGGTTTACCTTAGGTCAGGTAACATTTTCTTACATTGTAGCTCTCTGCAACTCACTAGCTGTTGGTCAATTTCCCGATTTTTACGATAGATCTATGTACATAGGTAACTGCTTAGCTATGAACTAGGCCTGGGCAAAGTGTGTCATCTTTGTGATTGGAATATTTGCATCTGAATCACTGAACTGTTCCGAAACAGTGATATGTATCATTTGGAACATCGGCTCAAAAGGTACAGACAGTACATTTGAAACGTCGACTCACAAGATACAAACGGAACATTTGGAACATCAGCTCAAAAGATACAGACACTGACTGTTATGAATCGTGATCTGTTAAGTTGTGCCATATACACCAACAGCTTTATTTAATTGAATTTTGATTTAGGAAAAATTTAAAGCAGATGTTTTTAGTTCAGTTTATTAAAATTTACACTATTTATGTTTTAATTTGAATTTTAAAAAGACTGCTGGTCACTTAAAGTGAAGAGTGTTTCAGTGTTACAACTGTTCCAAACGAGACCTACATTTAAAACATTACTGCTGTTCCAATCTTTTGGATCACTAAAACGTTTTGGAACAGTGAGTCGGTTCAGTAAAGAGTTACACACGCCTACTATGGACCGATTTCTGAATTGAATATTTTGCTTAAAGAATTTGAGTAATTCTCCCTTACATTAATGCCAAATTTTGAGAGCTTTTCAGACAAAAGTAGAATTAAACAAATATGCACTTCACATCAAATGTTTAAATCCGAAATTGGGGAATGACATAGTTTCTTGATTTTAACACCATATTCAATTCTTTTTGTGCCAGATGATGCTAAGATCTGGGTCCCTACCACGAGCTTTTAACGCGATCTATTTTACGACCTAAACTGAACTGTTAAAGGAATGGAGGTAAATAGGGCGTACCTATAGCTCCATAACTGTTTCTCACTCGCAAGCATTTTACACATTTGAACACGTCATAGTAAAAGCCCCTGTTCGTAACACGAACGATTGTTTCAGAACTAGCTGGACCAAAAAGTACTTAGGTATAATCATAAATAATTATATACTTAATTATCATAGAATTGTAGTAAGTTTTAGTTTGTTGTATTAGTATTGTAGTAAGTAGTAGAACGTTGCTTTAAAAAACAAAAAAAGGAAAAAAAAAATTTTGTTCCTGTCCAAGATTCGGGGATGAAGTACCTAAAATATCTATATTTGATACCTGAAACTTTAAAAAGATACCACCCATTTAAATCCTAAATAAGTAGGAAAGTACGAATTATACTCGATTATTGTCCGACTAAAACACGATTATTTGCCGTAACCAAAATGAAAAATCAAATGCTAATAATAAAAAAATTGTCTTCGTTATAGATAGATAGATATTCTTTATTGTACACCAAAAATACATTTTACATTAGGAAATTAACATTAATAAGGTGTCACAATGGGCGGTCTTATCGCTAAAAGCGATTTTTTAAAGACAACCTTTTAGACCTTTTAGACCGTTTTAACCGTTATCAGATCATTGAAAAATCAGCCCCTCGTGGAGGTGATCGACGGCGGCAATCTTTTGGCTCTCATGCCAAGCCCTGGTTTAGGTCATGGACCGCAGCGAGAGTAAATAGAAAGCGGTCGCCTCTTTCTGCGAAAGAGTAAATGAGGGAACGGACCTCCTCACGCCCCAGCCACCGCGACAGGAGGTCGATCTCCGGCCCCAGGCGCGAGCTTGCGAACGTCGAGCAATGGATAGTTTGCCATCCAACCTTCAGCCGAGCATTTCGGTCGAGCCGAATATTCAACCACTTTGTGGCCAAGCCCCTTGTTTTTGGGCCCAAAATAACCGAAACCGAAACTGAACCCTTGGGTCTGACACTTCACTTAACTAATATAAAATTTATTTGAACGTAAAAATTACGAACCCTTAGAAATTCATTTCTGAAAATGAAACGTTACAAAGCCCTCGACAAAAACACGCAATTAAAAGTCCTCTTATTCTTCCTTTTAACAACAGCTAATTTTCTTAAGAAACTGTCTTAAGAGTAACTGTCCCTCTTTAAGTGGAAGTTCTAATTCAGTTACACGAATTAACATAATTGCAGCCAACAAGATAGACAAGGGAAAACTAATGGAATTTAACTTGAAGTCATGCCCTTAAGTAAACAGCGTCTTGTGACCGTTCGACAATTTTTGAATTTAGTCCACCGCACTTTAGTCCATGGTGGGTCATTGTACGTGGAATATATAATGAATAGATGAAAAGCAGTTTAATAGGTATCTATAGGAATAGAGGAAAGGCTTGTTACTAGGTACTGGAACCATTTTAAAAATTCTTTTACGAGTAAGGTCTTGTAGCACAAGTAGGTATAGGAATAAATCTGAAAACTGTAAATTTGTTGTTACGTCACAAAATTTTTTGCGATTCGGAAAAATCTTCCAAGACTCCATTCCGGAATTGAACTATATATATATATATATATATATATATATATATATATATATATATATATATATATACATTTTGGTACAAATAATTTTAATTATTATCTTTTATAGATACATTTTAAAATTATGAATGAATTGCAATTGCACGGAGAAACTAATAAATCTATGTGGTTTACTTTTTAATAATTACACCATGAACCGGGGTGTATATCAATTGATCGAACACTTTAAACCGAACATCTAAGTACAATATTCATAACATCGAATCTATTCTATACTTATAATAAATCTGTAGAAGTGAAAATTCTGAACATTGAAAATATCAAAAAAATAAATGGCAGGGGGTGATACAAGACCGACACCGAACCCAAAAACGATTGATTTAAAAAAGTTTTGTCTGTCTGTTTGTTCAGGCATCACGCAAAAACTACCGGTTCGATAACGATGAAACTTGGTATAATTATTCTTTAATATCCTGGGCACCACACTGGGTAGTTTTTATCCCAGAAAAGTATATACAATAAAAACAAACTTAATTTTGCGGTTCGGTCCCTAGACCTAATTACTGTACTAACCGCAAAGAATAAGTTTGTCTGCACACGGCTAAGATACTATAATATTTTATATAAGAGACAATATAAACACACGACGAAGATAATAAATATTTTTTCATATTTTCGTATCTCAAAAAACCTAATAAAACCATTTTCGACTTCTACGCGGACGAAGTCGCGGGCAAAAGCTAGTGGTTAATAAATTGAACTTTCAATATATCGAACACTCAATACGACGACTGTTCAAAATATCGAATGTTTGTTTGATCGAGCGGCCAACGCATCGCATAATCATTCAATCGAAATATAATTATACTGATTACCTTTTATATAGAATATTACTCTGATATTTGGCACGCAGATATGAATTAGGACGTTCTATGCGCCAAAAGGATTTTCCAAAATTCCCCTTCTAATGGGGTAGAAACGGGAGTCAAAGTTTTTTACTTTTTATCTCTAGAGTATGTTCTCTTACTATAATTTTCTACTCTCAGGCGTGAAAAGCCGCCGGTAGAAACAAGTTAATGTACAAATTCAGTAAGAACTAAGAAGCTTTGTGCTGTTCTAGAAAATATTTCGCGCATAAATAGACCAAGTTGGTCGACCTACTTCACACCGCCTAGCAAAATCCGAATTCGTTTGTATAATCTAGCGAAAAAACCTCACCCAAAGTAGTGAATTTATTAAAACTACCTTCTTTATACCAATTTACTGTGTGATTTTGTCGCCGGTTACTATTAAGCAAATTGTAAGTTAAATTCTTGAAAAAGATAAGGCACAAGTATGTATTTAAAGTGACCCCATTAGAACGTAAATCGTAGGTTAATTTGGTGGAAAAAGCAAATGTTATTTACATGTTTAATTCATTACTTTTCCTCAACCACCTGGGGATATTACAATATTTTCTTTTATTAACAAAACACAATTAAGTAGAAATATTGAGTACAAGGAAACAAATGAGTCTACCATCATACCTATTTTATTTGGTCTTTATGAATCTATCTACTTAACATTAGGTAAGATTACTATTCATTTAGCCATTGTCGTCTTTTTGTCTTACAATATCTCTAAAATGAAATTAATATCTGTAATGAAATTAGAGATATTGTTAATGTCTATCTCAGTCAGTTTCCAATTCATTGGTTAAAATGTAATTTCCCTTGCTGATCTGACTAGTGAATTCCTTATTTATTTATTTATTAAAACTTTATGTACTAGTAAGAAAAATTGTACAAAGGCAGACTTAATACCTTAGACGTTTTCTACCAGTCAACTTTAGGGTGGTGCAGAAATAGAACATGATACGTGCAACTTAATGGTAAACAAACAAATAGAAAAGTAATACAATAATAAATAAATCTAAACTAATATTATAAGAGAAAAAATAAAAAGATTGTTTGTATGTTACGATTTAACTCAAAAACGACTGGACCGATTTTCAAAATTCTTTCACCAGTAGAACTCTACTTTGTCACTGAGTAACATAGGCTTATATTTTCTATTTTTACATGGGCTAAGCCGCTGGCAAAAGCTAGTACTTGGATATATACATACAAATAAACTATGTTATTATGAAAAACGAATCCAACATATCAGCCTTAACCAAAAAATTATACCTATTGTTACCTTATCTTTTACCTTTCAGAGGCCCGTCCACAAACTCCTAACGCGATCTATTTGACGACCTAAACTGAACTGATAAAGAATTTATATAGGGTGTATAACTCTATCCCTCTTTCTGCATATTAACACGTCATGATAAGGCCCCAATTCTCAATTCGCGTCAACAATTGCGTGAAATCACCACACTCCACAAAAGAGTGAAGATTTAAATACATATCAGGTACTTACATTGTTTAAACCCCAAGCGAACTCCGGCGTTCGCTCGCTCATTGTCTTTCTATTGTGTCTCTAATTACGGTATTCGAAAGGTTAAGCGTCGCAAACTATTCACGGTTTGGTAGGTATGTATGTACCTTGTGTCTCGAATTAAACGCAGAAAGGGAAATACCTTTTTTTATTTAATTGGTTATCGTAATCGAAATTCGGTCCGGAGGATTACTGTAAGCAGGTACCTGTTTCCATCCAGGTTAACAAGAACCTTGAAGACTTGTAAAGGAACACTACTTATCACTGTGATCATATTTTTGTTGTAGTTATTTTCAAATTAGTCATCACTTATTTTCTTGCCAGTGGCGGATTTATAAATTTTCAACGCATAGGCTATACAGTTTTTGCCGCCCTTGCCTCTACAATTGTCATCTCCTGCATTATTTTTAAAATCCGAAATTTTCGTTGAAATCACACGTAATTTTTAAAATAAACTCTCGGAATGTGCACAGACAAGTGGGAGAGGAAAGTCATCAGCAACGTTTCAGGGGTATTCAGCTTCTCAACCTAGTTGGAAAAGGATAGGGAGAAGATGATTTCGTTTTCACTGTTTCAATCAAAGTTCCGCAAAAAAAATTGTAAAGCCATGAAAACATACCTTGTACTTTTGCTCTACAATCAAAGAAAAAGAAAGAAGAAAAAAGCACAATATTCTTATAAAAAGCACAATATTCTTAGAAAAAGCGCAATGTTTGTGGATAGTTCCTACGTCAATACACCAATGAAATAAATATCCCATCCCCTTATATCAATTTATTTTGGGTTGGCGCAGTATGTCTTTGTTTTCCATAGATAGGATTCGTTCTTATTATTCTTTATTCTAATGTTTTATTTTCTTATTATTAATACGTATCTCAGTTAGCTGATAAATATTCCTTATTTTTTAAATCGTTATCCGCCAATAGCTATGCATCATCATCATCATCTTCCTGCCTATGTCCCGATTTATTTGGGGTTGGCGCAACACGTTTTTTTCTTTCATTTTGCCCTATCACTCGTCAAGCTATTACTAACTTCCTTTTCTATCATATCACTCTTCAATAGCTATGAAATTTCTTAAATTAGCTATCTTACGTAACTGGAGGAAATGCTAATTCTGATAGTAGGTATAGAATTGTTTAGTTTTGGAATTAAAGGATTGACTTGTAAAGATGATGAATTAAAGGGTCTCACTTTGCTCTTGTATCCAGTTATCCAGTTATAACTTGTCTAAATATATAACTAAATAGCTTCTACCAGCGGCTTCGTTCGCATTTAAATAGGATTCATCATAAAAACTTTGGACCCCGTTTTTTCCCTTTACGTGGTGAATATTGAAAATTTTTCTCTTAGTGCTCCCCTACGTCATAAAAGAAGCCTTTTACTAAATTTCACTTTCCTCTAGTCCCAGTAGTTTTGGTTGTGACTTGATATGTCAGTCAGTTTCTGCTTTTATACATATAGATTAGTTATCATATGCCATTAGTTAAAGTCACCCAAAAGGGCAATGAAAAGGGCTATACTCGGAGTTTTCTTGCGTGATCGAATCAACCAATATTACTAACATAGCCGGGAACCGATCACATTTCCGATTTTTTTGTTTGAATTTCATTTTACCGAAAACTATTAACCGTCATTTTTTTTTACTCTTTGCATTATTTGACTTATTTTTAGATCGTCAAAGTATTATTAGACATAGGTATTATTTTATCGAACTATATTTTGCCGATTTACAAAATAACTTTTTGCTATTGGCCAAAGCCTCTTTTGAACTTTTTTCATTTGCCAAATGATTTATTTGCCATATTTTCACCACACCGAAATGACATTTTACGGAATTTTGGTCACAAATATATAAACGGTAATTCCTTCCACACAACACTCCTTATTTGGGGCAGTCGTGTAAATAGTGTCATAATAAGTCAATATATTGTGCTACAAAATTTTGTGACAGAAACAAATCGTTGCAAAACCGACTTCACACATTCTTGTTTGCCCTAATCCTAGAGTTTGATTCAAGCAAACATAGGAGCGGATGGGTGGGCCGACCCGCGAGCTGAGGATTAGGTGGTTTGAAGGCCTGTAGCCGCGGCTGAAGCCAAGCCGAAACTGTGGTAGTGAGCATTAAAACCATCTGCGACGATAAGCTCGCCCAAACCCCGCAGCGCCGGAGCCGTGACAGAAACAATGCTTGCTGCATGTTACATGCTTGCTTCCATGCTGCATGCCTGCTGCACCCTGAATGCCTGCTACATACTGCATGCCTGCTTGCATGCTGTATGTCTGCTGCATGTTGCATGCCTGCTTCCATGCTGCATGGCTGCTACAACAACAGCAAATATTAGACATAAAAAAGTTGCACTAACTTTTTAGGCGTTTGGTGAAATGAAAATATGGTAATTAAAACAGTGGTATATTGAATGTTTGGAAAAATAATACTTCGAACAAATGTTATTTCGGCTAAGTGTAACATCGGTGAAAAGTTTTTCGACCAAATGAAACGTCTCGTCTCATTTTTTTTTTTAATTCATTCATTGTTCTCTGATCTTGTATATACATTAGCGGTCCCGGCAGACGCTCTCCTGCCAAAAACTGGCTTTCATTTTTTAAGTTGGAAAAGAAAATTGAGAATCCGAATGCAGTGCCCCTGCTGGGGCCAATTATTCGGGCTAAGTATTTTCAAACCATCCAGGGCCGATTCAAATATACGCACAAAGTTTCATCCGAAACGGCCAAGCCTTTTAGAACGGTTTAGGTGACAAACACACGTACAGAAGAATTATATATAAAAATATATATCTACAGCACATATATATTTACAGGGAGCAGTGGTGACCGAGTGGTAACGGCCGCGACTTACAAGTTGTAGGTCGCGGGTTCAAACCCAGCCAGGCGCATTACTTTGTGTAATTTATTTCATCACCACTGCTCTCAAAACGATGAAGGAAAACATCGTGAGGAAACCGGCATGTCTTAGAACCAAAAATTCGAAGACATGTGACATCCACTAACCCGCAATGGGCCCGCGGGGTGGATTACGGCCCATTCCCTCTGCTAGAGAGGAGGCCTGAGTCCCAACAGTGGGAATATTATAAGGACGACTATGATACTATATCTACAGCCATAGTAAAAACCTTCCTTACGCCATGTCTCCTCAACATCATTCCTCAACATCACATGACCTATAGGCCTGTGTGCCATGACAACCGATTCCTACACAACTTTTCGGTGACCGCTGCTACTTTTAGAAACATCAATAAAAGCCGCCTTTAAATTCTTAATTAACTAGCTTCCGTCAGTGGCTTCACTCGCGTGAAAGTAGAAAATTATCCCAAAAAAACATCTTCTCGAGATAGAAATAGTGATATTCCAAGACGTGGTCTACCCAAGTGCCAAATTTCATCCAAATCAGTATAAAAAAAATTGAAATGTGTTTAATTTCACATAGGAATACATGGGCACTTATAAAACGTCAGAAGCTAGTGCAGTTTAGTTATTTAAGCGTGAACGTTATAATATTAGTGATTAATTTTTATAGCCAGCATTTAGCTACGCGTGAGGGAACGGACATCCCCACGCCCCAGCTGCCGAGACCCCCACCCCGATTACCAGCCACAGTAGACGCGGGCTTGCGGACGACAAGCAATCCATCCGGTAACCGTCCGGACTGAGCCCGAATCGTCGACAGCGCTTAGTGTTCCTTACGCAACTTCGACTTCTGAAAGGAGTACTTGTGTCCTGGGACTCAAAGGGCAACAGAAGAAACATAGGTGTGGTTTTAGTCAGTAAAAGTCTAACACGCCCGCTCCGCTCCCGCTGAACCCTAGAGCGAGAGAATTCATCAGATGATTTCCTACCTTAAAAAAACATCTAGCTGACTCATTCTGAAGGTGCCATTCGAACCTCGGCTGCAGGCTGCGGATGCAAGTTGCGAATGCAGGTAGCACATGTATGACAAGCAGCTGTTGCCTGCATCCGCAGCCGGGAGTGATTCCAAGGCTGATACGTGCTGCTAGTCGCAAATCTACGATTCAATACAATATGAGCGCTATCGACTCCGAATAGCGATTATTTCAGGACTTGTCTAAACAGGTTGGAGTGACGTAACTACGTGTGCATTGACTTGCAGCCGGCAGCACTACTGGTCTGCGATCGAATGCGGCTGCTGGTCGCGGCAGAATTCGCAGCCGACGCTCGGCAGCACGTGCAGCCGCAGCCGCGTTCGAAATGATTTTCACAAAAATCCATGCTACTACATGGAAAACCAGTCGTGCAGCTGCAGCCAGCTTCGTGCAGCCGCCGCATGTGCAGCCGAGGTTCGAATGGCACCTTTACAAGGAGTTACTGAAGAACTAAGTACCTACTTCAACCAATCCGCGAAGCCTTTGTTCTAATGACGTTGTTGATGGTTTCCAGTGAAAACCAAATGCAGCTGAACACAAGTATGGAGCGACTGCCCATCTGACCTACACAACCTAGTAACTGGGTTTTTCATTAGAAGGTGGGAAATTATTCAATGACTTCTCTCGCTCTAGAGCGGAGCGAGAGGGCGTGTCAGACTTTTACTAACTAAAACCACACCTATGTTCTTTTTTTGCCTTGGGTTCCAGGGGGAGCCTTGCTGCCCTTGCGAAAGTCAACTTCGTCGTCCCTGCTGACCCTGCTGATATCACTTTGAGGCGCGCCTGGAATACTACGTAGGTTTGGGCTCGGTCCGGACCGTACCTAAATGATAAATGATATTTATTTTGCAAATAGGTTTTTAAAAACACTTTTACACGTCAATTTTTTCGTCAATATAAACTAGAAGAGGCTGGTGTTTCTTAGCTGACTACCCTGAGAAGAAACACCGAAACAAAAACTCATGGGTCAAAGTCTCTTTTAAAGTCCATACAGAAAACATGTAATGGTCAAATCATATGAGAACCATGCAGATTGGCGTTTGAGATGGTCTTTTGAAGAAAGAACCACACAGTTCTAAGTATAGCTGTCAAGTCAGTCCAAACATTTGTCAGTATTCGTGTAGCTCAACTCAAGACTACTAAGGAACTCAACCGGAGATAACTGACCGAATGACGAGCTACCGATTACTCGTCGTCCGCAAGCCCACGCAACCCAGTGACAGGGTAACATGACACTGTCCTGTCCTTTAGCGAAACTGATTGTCAGACATTTAGGCTTCCAACTGATCCGTCAGGCAGCTACTTATCGATTCCATTAAATATGGGGGAGTGTTCCTCATTAATTTACCCCGCTACTACAAAACTGCGTAGGTAAGTACTTCACATAGCTAGACATAATAAATCACGCCGCTCATTACCGCCCGTGTATGCTAATAGCGTAAATTAGAGATTAACGAAACTGTCAAGCAGCATTATTCGCTAACTACACGTGTTATGTGATTATGTAACTTGATTTAAAAGTTAATAATAAATGTCCCTGAGCTAAGTAGGTATTAGCTTGTTAATAGACCAAACTGGATCAATTTACTTTTGTTAACGCTAAGGATTAGTCAACTTTTCTATATTCGAACCACATTGTGAAGTGGTAGCTATATTTGGAGCCTGAACTACGGATATCTTGGTCCCTAGCCTGGTCGCTTTATTATTATTATTAATTTATTTCAAATACCAAATACTTATTTTAGCTACTTAATATGATTATGTACTGACAATATCTAACTCTGAACATATACAGACAATATATAACATAAAATTACATACAATTGAAATTTTAAATTAAATTAATTTAAATTGCATTGGATTATTCTTAAATTAAATAGAATTTTATAATTATTACGTCAGCCATTTAATCATTAAAAGAATTGCAATAAATATTAAAATTAAAATAGCTTTACTGTAGAAAATTAAACATCGCGACTAAGATAAAGCTACGACGCCGCTACAAAAATGCTACGGTGACACTATGGCACAGCTACGATGGTGCTACGGCAAATCTACGATGACACTATGGTAGTTAGGACGGTGCTACGAATAAGCTACGACAGTGCTATAGTAGTACTACGATGACTTTACGGCAAAGCTACGACACGGTTACGACGGTGCTACGACTAAACTACGATGACACTAAGGCACAGTAACGACGGTGCTAATACGATGGTGCTAATACGGCAAGCCTACAGCACAATTACAATGCAGCTACGACGATGCTACGGTAAAGCTACGATGACACTAGGATACAGCTACGACTAAGCTACCATGACACTACGATACAGCTACAAAAAAACTACAACGGTGCTACAGCAAAACATAATATACGCTACGACACAGCTGTGACGCTTTTTCACTAAAGGTTTACTTATAAGGCCCCATACACGGTACGATTTGTCTGTACGATTCGTCGCTTCAGACCGAGATCGTAACGACGAATCGATAGTGTATATATATCAAGATCGTCAACGATTTACCTTGAAATACACTATCGATTCTTCGTTACGATCGGTCTAAAGCGACGGATCGTACAGACAAATCGTACCGTATATCCCTTTAACGGTAGTCATACACGTTAAAAATCTGTCAGGTACACCGTAGCGTGTATGGCTATACACGCTAGGGTATACCTGACAGGTTTGCCTGTACAGTTAAGTTTTACAGGTAAACCGGAGCGTGTATGTTGCTCAACTGTGCAGGTTTCCACACAAGTTACCTGAGAGGTATAACTGTGCAGGCAAATCTGTCAGGTACACCTTAACGTGTATATACACGCTACGGTGTACCTGACAGATTTTAGAGATCAAACATTAAGACTAGGTACAAGAAAATACAGAATTTACTTACTTCTTAATCACAATTAAATAAGAAAATCTTTTACAAATTACTTTTAATAATATTCGATAGCTATAAAAGTATATTCAACAGTAAGGTGTCGTGTTGGGAGCAATTGGATGTCTTTTGGCTGAAATGATGATGGTGATAAAAATGCTTTGAACACCAACAATCGATACGTTGAATATTTCATATATTATACTTATTTTGAAGTGGATAGTGATCAAATAAATCTTACCGCTCGCTCCAGGTAAAGCAAAACGGAGAGTCAGACTTTTACTGACTAGAACCTACCAATGTAACTTCAGTTTCTCTTAAACTCTTGCATTCAATCCTTCAGCAACAGTCCAAGTACTGAGTGTACGATTTAGCAAATAGCCCATTTAAAATCCATAATCGAATGGATATTAAATGGGAAATGAACGTTTGACTACCTAGACACTCGATTAAAAGTCGATCAATTGATATTCGATGATTTGGCATTCGAGATGAAATAAAGTAAAACAGGATCTCAATGTTGCGTAATACGATTTACAATCGAATTCCTTCAGGTACACACCAATCTACCCGTTCATACTAAAACCTATTTACTTAACAGCACACACTAATCTTCTTGAGATGTGTCGATTACGTGATCATTGTCTCGATTGTCTAATGTCGCGTGTTATTAATCATCGTATCTGCCCGTAAGCCTACATTACCAAGCAGGGACGGCGGGCAATTCTTTAACATTATAATTATTTGTTCGCTTTCAGTGTTATTAAACACTACCTGTATTAGTTTTTCTTTTCGTTTTTTAAGAGTCTGTTGCACCAAGAACTACGTGTCTACGTTAGGGTTTATGTCAACGTTTGTTTTACTATTTTCAACCATGGCAAAATTTTGATGGTTTACACGTAACCATGTAAAACTTAAAAAAAATGAATGTGTTAATTTATTATTTTATCATCTACTAGCCGCCCATATTCGAGCGGACAATAATAATTTAATCGTTATTTTTGACGTCGTTTTAACAATTACTGAATTGGTGTATTTGTATTTCGCTTAACCAAAGATATGACGGCTGTTGGGACGTTGGTTATCGTAAAGTTAGCTGGTGCAATTCACTCTTGATCTTAATCCTTAAGGTTTTTAAAATTATAATTATGAAGATGTCAATTATTTTTTAGTACGAAATAATTAACGAAAATTGTTTCATAGCGCTGTCCATCCGGCTAAGCCATGTGAGCAAACTGTGAGAAAAACTTATTATATTTTGATCGGAACTTCATTAAAACCATCATAATATTCTGCTGCCAAAAAGTATATGCATAATATTTATTTTATTTTATCTTTGTATAAAATTCTTCTGTACATGTGTTTGTCACCTTACTCCTCCTAAACGCATTGCCGTATTTGTATGAAATTTCGTGTGTATATTTGAGTGAGTGCCTGAATGGTTTAAAAAATACAATTGGACCCGGTAGTGGCGCTGCAATCGGGTTCTCAAATTTTTATTTTGAGCTTAAGCCAGATTTTGGGCAGAACAACGTCTGTCGGGACCGCTAGTGTACGTATATAATTATAATAGTAGATATAGCTTTACATTGTATGTTACATCATTTCAAAATTAACTGTTTTGTTAATACTTGTTTTTCATTTAGGTACTCATACACATTGTGTCTACATCTCTTTCTACTTCTTTCGCAGGTATGCTGGAAGAGATTTCTTTAGAAATAAACCTCACCTTTGTAGGTACCTATTTTACTGTTTCCTTTTTCGTGTCTTTTTATTATGTCATGAAACATAAAATTCTTGATTTTTCAAAGTATTTTCCAAAGAACCACCCGAGCTATAAAAAGCACAAAATGTACCACAGAAAACACACAACCATCGTTGCGTGAAAGAAACCTTATTCCTGAAACACGATGTAAATGTCATGTAATAGAAAAACGGTATGTAAGGTAAAAGGTGAAGCCTTGTTCAATATGTTCCCAATATCTTGGCGTTTGTATCACAATCGTACAAGTGCGGCATGAATGTCGTTCAGGAAACTACACGACGTTATATGTCTCGGTGACTGGATCTTGTCTGTTGCGTATCAATCGGAGGAAGTATTGGGTATAGGTAGGTATTTCTTGTAGAAAATTGTTTCAGCAATGTTTTGGTAGGTAGCTTGAAACATTTCTGTTGAAGTTAACTTGGATAAATGGCGAAGTTAGGCCCGTATTAATAAACGGTGCTCAACTCCGCCCTCAAGTGCGATGTCATTTGAGCCTCGATTATACGATGTCAGAAGCTCAAGATCATTGCTAATTAATAAACACATAAGTACAGATTCTCAGTTACCAAGATCAGCTCTTCAATGCGCTGTACTCAAGCTCTGCTTACGTGTACGATTACGTCATATTGACCGAAGTTCAAAACAAAATTCGTTACGTTAGTTTACTGAAAGAAAGAAGAAAATAAAGAAATAAAGAAACTTATTGTATTTCACTAAAAATGAGACTAATATGTAAAAACACTGAATCTCGAACTACTCCGAATCTTTTTTGAAATTTTCACTTGGAAATTCAAAAGGGTTCCAGGCAGCCCATATATATACGATTTGGATAAACAATATCGTATAAAAGATTTGCAAATTTTCATGTTTCACGACCTCAAGTTCCGGTCGGTCTGCACTCATCATAATGATCTGGCATCTCAAGTACACAGATTGTTGTGTTGACATTCGTTTATTAATCAGTCAACACTTGGCTGATGACGTAAACCCAAGCTGAAACTTGAGCTCGAGTTTGAGCTTGTGAATCTCGTTTATTAAATACGATCAGGATCGTAAGCTTGGTATCAAGTATGAGATCTTGGGCTGAGGAACGTTTATTAATACGGGCCTTAGAGCTTTTCGAAAATTGCTTATTGAAAAACTATTGCAAATATCGTTTACGCTTGAAATATTTGAGTTTCTCAATTCTCTATAAATTTTAAGATTGTTAGAGAAGAACGATACGTACTGTTCTATATAATTACTCAAGGGCTTTCAATTGGTTAATAATATGTTACTTTTTTTTTAAATTATGTTGCTGTGTGGACGATTTTCGATAGAAAACAAGAACGTCCCTAGTAAGGTACAGACATCGATTTGCGAATTAAAGAGATTAGCATCGATATGGTATCTATTAAATTAAATCCCTCTCGTGTTTCATAACTAAATTTTCAGAGGAAAATTAATGTTTCTAATAACCAAAAAGTTTTTTTTTTCGCAAACAGTAGATAAGGTTGCATGTTGCATGTTAATAGGTACCCAAACAATAAAAACTAGAGTATCGATTTTCAATACATCGTTTATTCAAGGTAAAAAAATAACAATAAAACAATGACAATGCTCTATCACGCCATAGTATCTAGAAAGTACAAGGCAATGTAGTTATTTCTTCTTTGATGACCTGTAAAATAATTTATAACATGGGCAACATAATACAAGAATTGACGAAAAAGCAAATAAATTACGAGGAGAGCAAAGAATATACGATTTTCCAATTTAGATTTCCTTCTTATTTGATGAAAATCCACATTCGAGCACTGAATTCGAATGGTGCTAGAGAATCACAACACTCTATCCACACACTCGAATACAGTTGTCAAATTATGGTTTTACGACGATTCTAACTTCTTTCTTCAAGCTTTTTTCTTCTCCAGTCTTCTCCGACGTTGGAATCTGCATTAATGTAAGAGCTATCGATCTTTTGCAGGTAAACGTGTACGACTCCTTCAAGAGTCATACTCCTTCTGAATTATACAGAGAAGAAATGGGGAAACCGACTTATGGCGAGCGGTACTTACAAAGATCATTGATTATAATTACAGTATATGACCCCGAATTTGTTGTTACGAAACATGAAGCAAATGTGACGCCCTTATTGGTTTAATGGTTTACGTATTAAAGTCGATAGCTCTTATTATACAACCTTATTTTGGATAAGCATTATTTTTTCTTCTTTTCAAGTAACATTTTCTTCATCGCGCGTCGCACCTACAACAAAAAAAAAAATTGACATGCAAAGCGTAGGTACTTATAATTACACTTCAATCAAACTCAAATTAACCTAAGCAAATAACTTAAAGTTACTAAGCTCCTAATAACATCATTTTAGAAAATGTCGCAAAACTAATATCCGGAGGCGGAAACTATTTCTTGATTGGAGATTACATGCCTACCCAGTGCCATGTATCGTAGAACAACCCGCCCTGCCTGGCCCGCCAGTATCCTACGAAACAGCTACGTAGGCAAGAAATAACTTGGATACAGAAGTTGGACCAGTTTTGTATCGAGTTAATTTTGTTAATTAATATAGTTTGAATTTTTTATTTTGTGATTTCAATCAAAATATGATATTTAAATAACCGTATCAATTTTAAACCAAAGGCTCTGCACTTTACTTAATAAAATTGTTCAGAAGCTTTTAAAGTTCAGCGTAATCATTATTAATGCATCGTATCGTCAAGGCCAGTAGTATAAAAACCATAATTGGACCTAACCAATGAATAATAGAGAAACTTTTCCTTGAAAATAACCGCGATATCGGTGAGTAGCTATAAAAGGAGACATGTTGAGCCACGTGCCACATCGCATCTGATTGCTATTGACATTTGACACGAGGCGTCCTCAGAGGGCCACGCTGAACGCTTTCATTATTTACGTGTAGTGTACCTGTCCGGCGAGCTATCGATCGCGCGCGCCCTTCCCCGCACCACCCTCACCCCGCACCGCCACATCCCCTCACAACTGACTAAATATGAAAATAATTGGTTCACGTGTGCCTAATGTGATTATGACACGGAGTGAAGGTGAACTTGAACGCTTCGCAGTCGAGTCAAATTACTAGGTTATTGTTTCAATCGAACCTGGATTTTCTAAGCTACGTTATAATTAAGGGGATTTTAACAACACTAAATAATATGTTCAGATATAAATAATATTGTCACTTGGTTTAGCTTCTTTCGATGTCATAAAGGCACCAAACACGCGATTCGCCCACGATTAATTTCGGATCAGAATTGAGTTTTGAGTGTCGCAGGATAAATTGGGTCAATATTGTGACGTGAGCAGTTCGATCATGATGTAGCTTTATTTCTCAATTTCAGCGATGAGCTCATGAATAAATACCGCACTTAGAAAACGATGAATTAAGTAGATATGCATTAACAACTCTTAATCAGTTTACCCTTTATCCTGAATTTTTAATGTAAGGTCAATGTAGAACGAAGTAGAGATAGATTATTCATGAACATTTTAAATTTAAAAAAGGGACGAATTGAATAACCGTTGGGGTAGGTAGTAAGGTTATTTATAAAACGCATGGCGTAGGTAGCACACACCCACTAGCAGCCAAGTCTAAAATGGCTAGAGTCACTAAACGTGATCCGCTACTCGATGAGTGGTACAATCCCTGTTTATGTATTCAGGGTCGAAACACGAAGGACTGTTTTGCTTTCTTTTCATTGTGGAACTTACATTAAAATGTTCCTTTTTTATTTAGGTACGTTGGTACTTTTCCGGCACTTTACCCTGGGGTAATTATAATAAAAGAAATGCGAAAGTTAAGAAAATGAGTGAATAAAGTAAGAGCAATTAGCGGGAAATGTTCGTCGCGTTTCTCACGATCTTATAGAGTGCGAGACAGCTATCTATTGTGTTTACGTCTCATATGAATTTTGTTAGTAGCGCGAACTGAAGAATACCTTCAACACGTCAGACACGTGCACGTCAGACTACCAACGATATTATGGGGACGTCGTGATTAAACCAACTTAACTAGATAAACAGTGCTTTAGCCGGCGGTTATAAAATTCATATTAACATTCCGTACACAATCTCCTCGAGCTAGCTGCGGTAAGTAATGTTGAGATATAAACTCATTTATAACTAAATAAATGAACTAGGCAATTTGCGTTTGTTGAGATGATTTTTTTTCACTATTTTAACTTGGAACACTCGCGGTTTTAGATATGTTGTGAGGTAATCCTTGTGATGCTTGTTCGCTGTTGTGGTGATACTGATGCTGTTTGTCCAGGGATAGTTATTTAAAGCGTGGAGTTGTTCCGCGCGAGAGGTCCAGGACAATTAGGTGGGCGCACGGCGTCGCGAGCTACCGGCCTGCACACAAAGCCTGTAAGGGGATACTTCCTCTAACAAAGGTTTCAGTCGGTTCTTGGGACGTTCTAGTCCGACGCTAACATGAATAGAGAGGCCCTCCACAATAGCCACACTAGAGCCGTCTCGTTAGTTAATTGTATCTCGAAAACATTTCAAGAAAATTCGTTGATCTTTTGGATTCGATGTCTCGTGTTCAGAAGCAATTTCTTTGAACTCTACGTAATCCCTCTGTAATTAGAAACAGGTTCCATTACATGTGAATAAAAGGTCACGTGGTACAAGTAATTAATTCTTGATTGACGCGTCGCAGGGACAGCTGTTAGGTATTTAGTGTTCAGTTAAAGAAGGTACGACACAGTTGGGATTCATTGTACTGTGCATGTTTGCTGTACCTACAAACATTAACGACCAGAGAAGTTTACGAAAAGCACTAATCAATTATTTGATATACTTAAATTTATCAACTATTTGGGAATACACAGGTTTTTAGATAAAAGTAAATTTTTCTTAATGTTCACACAGCTTCCTTCGTACATACGGATACGACAGATAAGGGTTAATAATATATACTTGAGCATGAAAAATATACTTGTTATCTAACCAGTCTATCATTATATATCCAAAAATAGATTATTAACAGTGAAAAAAATATAAAAATTGGTAGAAAAGTAAAAGAGATATAACAATTCTCTCATTAAAATGACTTTTTTTATGGCGGTCGTATATGGGCGTATTGAACTTAGACGTCAAAAACCATGTGGAACTTCTCTTTCTCATTAGCAGCTTTGAAGCTTTATAATTTCGTTGTTAATAAAATATCATAAAATATATATTATTGAAGCTAAAAATTATTTAGTATGGCAAATAAAAAAAAATACAAATATATTATATATATTTATATTGCAGAAAATTATAATAAGTCACATGAGAATAAAAACTTTTTCTTTTTGATAAGGTCACGAAGATTGTAAATTATAGAATTTGGACAGGAAATAATGTATTTGATATTATCTGTCCACGATATATCGATACATAACAATCAGCAAGATTTATTACAAACGGTGTTGGCAGTAATCCAATGACATATTATACCTACATTTAATTTGAACGTTGAAATGAATAAATAGAAAGGACGGCGATGCCCCATTGTGGGCGGCCCATGGAGGCGCCAGGCTTTGTCATTTGATGCTACAGATCTCGTTGCGTTGAGATCTACCGTTATGAATAGAAATTGTGAGGCATCATATTTTCTATTCGAGGCGATTTAATTTTCTATTTTTTTTTTTCTGACAGTGTAGCACCTAGGGTGGTTAGTAAATTAGGCAAGTAAACTTAAGCCGGTTTACTAGAAACACTTCAAAAAAGAAATGCTGTATCCGACCCCTGAGTTATTTCTTACTGAGACTGACTTTCTAATCAAAAAGAACGCTGGATTAATTTTGAAAAGGCTTCCACCATGGCCGCTCGAGGCGTTTCTCGAGGGGATGTTTTAAACATTGCTTATCTTGTGACGTCACAACGAACACGACCCTTTATTGAACAATATTAAGAAATTCTACAGTTCCCCCACCTCTACTTGTTTGTTCTTTGAACATTGTGCAAAAATCTGTTTACGATTGGGGTAGACACAAGCTTGGGTGCATTACACACACGCATTTATGACATAGTGTGGTGAACTAAGATTGACGGACAACAGAAGAAATAGTCGCTCTGTTAGAAAACATCCAAAAGTTGAATCTCTTGGAATGGAAATTGTCCTTTGCGCTTTACGACATCGACTCAAGAAGGCAACGTTTATAGCTTCAGAGGAAGCCAAAAACGATAAAGTACCGAAGCGTACAAACAGGTGCCAAGAACGTACACCTGGTGAACAAATAAACAAATTAAAAGTTACTCCGAAAGAAATAAGCATAATGTGCAGTCACTCAAGACTGCTGGCGGAATATTGTGGGAATCGTAACATTTATAGCTGTAAATACACTGGAATATAGGTCACTGAAGCTCCACCAAGTTGAATGGCTATTTAATAAAGTAAGTGTACGTCCAAGTCGGCGAAAGTGGGTGGCCTGTTGAAGGGGGCTCAAGTTATTCCGCGAAACAGTCAAGATATAAAATGTTCTCATTTCGCGACGACGACGGCGACTCTTAAAGCACAGCCTGCTGCTTTTAAACATTCAACTAACGCAAAATACAGCACAGCATATATATCTAATTTGATGTTCAAAAGCAACCAAATTCAAAATATACTATAGGGGCACTTATAAACGTCCGAATCTAGTGCACGGTTTCAATTGGTCGTTATGCTGTGGAAAAGAACCGAAAAGAAACTCCACAGACCCACTTAAAAAAAATCATTCAATTCTACAGTGATCTCACATTCACATTATAAAAAAGAAACCATATAAAATAATAAATCAATTAATAAATAGCATGATTATTAAATCACTAATGAAGTTAGTAAAACATTGCAAAATAAAACACATAAACAACGAAATGATATTTATTTTCATCCTATAGGAAAAAACCAAGCGCGTTCAGAACTATTATCGTTATATTTTATTTGCTTTTTACCAGAAGCTATTTCTGTGTTAGCATTTATTTGTAAAGAGTCAGTCAATCACGCGTCTGCCATTAGTATAAAGTACGTACGCATGTACGATGATTGCTAAGAAACAAACATTTCATATCATGCTCAGATTTTTAGAACATAATTCAATTTTCTAAATGTTACAAATTCGCATCACTGTAATGACAAAC
Organism: Mythimna vitellina; assembly: GCA_949316375.1. Lineage (NCBI taxonomy): Eukaryota > Metazoa > Arthropoda > Insecta > Lepidoptera > Noctuidae > Mythimna > Mythimna vitellina. The sequence goes on from OX438688.1 coordinate 16,110,894, forward strand.
ATGGAACTTTACTATTCCTGTAAACTTCTGAAGCCTTTAGGTGAAACAATAATATTTTAGGGAACTACCTTATTACTTAACTACCTCCGTACTTGTTTGTTTTAACTTGTGTCCTTGTTGTTAATAAAACACAAAGTTTTGTTAACATAACATCAAATACTTCAAGCAGCTGGAATAAAAGGTTACGCAAATTTTCGAAGTTTTTGTTTGAGAGATATTGCATCAAAACTCAACCTAAACATGACGGAACTTAATATCAGTCTTCAGTTTAAACCCCATACGTCGAAGAGGAACATGCTATGGAACCCACACAAGTTCTACATAAGACTTTGTAAAATCTCGATAGGTAAATGAATCTGACTAAAGTGGGGACAAAGAGCGAGAACAATGGGACCCTTCGTAAATATCTTTTATTATCTGTCTTGCTTCCGCATCCTCGCCTGTGCTCGACTGCCTGCTTGCAATGTTTGTCGACTTTTACCGCTTAACGTTGCTTGGCTGAACTCCTTCAACCAGAGTTTTGATCGAGTAAGCAGTTACCCGTTAGTAATAGGATTATCCCGAAATATGGCTACATCATTCTCATAATTTTGATGTAGGAATTTAGTTACGAAGACTACAAAATAGTCAGGGAACTCCAGATAGTTGGAGATCTACTGGACTCCAAAGTTAGTAATGAAAGCACACTATTTGAAAAACCCATGCTCTAGATCCCTAAATAATTCGCTAAACCACCATTTATTGGAACATATCTACGAACGGAGCGAGCCAAGCGGCGTAGTAAATATAAATTCAGTATATTGCAGTTTCAACATTTATTTGGCAAAAAAAAATTATAATATACGAGTTTCATTTTGGCTCCGTTTTAAGTTAACAAAAAAACATTTCAACGGCAGACATCTTTTATGAAGAAGCTTTTTTTATGAAAAGTAAGTAGATGGAAACTGCGGTCGTATAAAAAGCGTTGATATTTGACAAGGTGGGTGATATTTGTATAGTACTTTTGGGTACTATTTAGGAGGTGATCGGTATTGGCAGGCGACCTGCAGGCTTCACGGTGATTGTCGACATGGCAAACAGCGAAACTACCGACCTGTAAACACAAAGCGGTAAGCTACTCATGCTTGCTTCGTTTCACGCTGCCTGGAGCGTGTGACGATATCCAGGACATCTTGTGAATGCACATTGAATGTGACTAAATCGTAATTATGATCTATTTTTTTTAAAAGAAACAATGCTCTCTCTAACAAGCATTGAATTTTGCAAGTTTCTAAATATTCAATACCTGTGCTTATAACATTCTGACTCTTTACAAGAATAATAAATTAACGAATGACAAGAGATTTCGTTTTCCACTCAACGATTTTAAATATGTACGTATTGTGCGTAGGTACCCATATCCACTTTTTTGGCAAAACATTTCGTGAGTATATAGGCAGGTTATACAGCCCAAATCGAACGTTGACCTCTTCTTACCCATGGATTGGATATATGCGCACATTAACAAACTTACCTACTTTCCAAGTAGACACTTTCTTTGGCTTCGCTGCCTGTATTAAAGTGCCGACAGTCTTGTACTTTTGATTGATATATACCTAGGTACTAAGATATTTTTGACATAACGGTTGGTAAAGTTTTTGTTTGAGAGAAAAAAAAGAGGCAAAGTTAACGTTATATTAGTACATTTTTCATTTAAAAATCTATACTAGACGGAGTATACATAATCCTCAGTATACCTACTTCTATTATTATAATCCACTAAGGTGTGTCACAATGAAGCAACAAGATTAGAACAACGATCCAGGCTCCAAGATAATGGATACAAATTGATAAACGTTAGATTGTTCTCGCCAAGGTGCCTCTACACTGTAGGTAATTGAATTTTACGTGAACGCGACACATATACTGAATAAAAACAGTTTATTTTTAGCGAGGAGTATCAAAACAGGCGAACGGAACATAAGCGGGAATAATGGGACAATGTAAACAAAATAAACGTAACAGAGAGGTATAATGGACGCTACTAACATGTGATACACGCCTACCCTTTATCGACTTGTCCACACGACACCGGCCAGTGTGTGACCTAATAAAGTAACCGACTGAAACACACACCGACAAAAATTAATTTACCTGCATTAAACTGACACTACAACCGAGCCACATTGCGAAGCACCAAACGTTCCGTACTCATAATATTTCTTAAAAAACATTTTTTAGTTCTGACTAGGAAATAAGTGCAAAAGAAGAACATGGCACTCTATTTAACTGAAACTTTTCGCTTCACGGTTCGCGACTTTAGTGCAATTTAAGCTTTCATAATAAAAACGTTTGGAATTTCTTTCTGAAAGTCTGCATCGGCCTCTGAGGAATCGTTACATATTCATATAAAATGTTACAAGAGTGTCGATTACGTGAAATAAGCTACAGTAAAGGGAAACTAAAAGCTTTTCTTTTAAATTAGCAGTATATAAGGTACAGGTACTGATATTGCGGATAGACAAGAGACGCTCGTTCTAAGCTTTAAGAGTAGCTGGCGTCAAATTCCCGTGAGGCTACGGCCATTACGCGACAAGTTTTTAACTTAATGAAAAAGAATTACTAACTTACTAAGTCAGTGACTTAGTTTTGCGAATGATTCTTTCTTAGCCGGTTGACTATTTTGAAGTAATAGTCGCGTAAGTTAGAGAGACAGCGTAGCATATTGGCACAGAGCCAAGTGGAATGTCAAGAGAGAAAATTGACGCAAGTAAGCGAGGACGGCCATCATTATACTGGAATAGTCGCTAACCGGATTCTGCTTTCTGCGATAACCCTTTTTGCCCCGATGTCTTCTTTCACTGTATTTAGTAAAGTATCCATTTATATTTTTAGTTATTTTACCTAGGACAGAGTTCGGAAAAGACAGGCTGGTTTCTAAATTCTCTGTTCATAACGTTCATCTTCTCGATGTTTTTTGAATTTATAGTTTATAAAATGGTTTTTATACACGATCGATTAGAAAAACAAGCGGCAGTCCCCGGTATGTATTTCGCTCAGTCTAGTAGAGAGTACGCTGTACCTACAGATCGAAAACGTTATTTATTTAGGAATGTTCTCGGCAGCCTCGGCACATGGGAGGTCGCTGACACAAAAAATACCCGTATAGTTTGTACCAAACAACTATCTTTTGTCCAGACTATTAGAGATAATATATACAGGTGATCTGTTAAAAACGTGAAGTTAGGAAATTGTACAAGATTTTGTTACACCTGTAGCAAAGGCAGAACATACAAGAAAATTCTTAACGAAAATGAACAGGGAGGAAAACCATCTAACAAATTAATTGAAAATTTAATTAAGTGTGTCCTCAACGTCGCCTCTCGCATGCTCAGTAACATAACGTCTGAACCGTCGTGATTTTTAACGGAATTTGCTTAGGTAAAAAAAACTACCTAAGAATTTTGGCATTTAGGTATATTTTAATCTTTCTTAATATTAAAATGAGGTCAAATTAAGTTTTTACGTAGGGGCTAATCTCTGAAAATTATTTTTCTAATATTTAGCTGCACTATCCCTGTTTGCTATATATAGGCTATAAATTATTTCCATATCAAGAGTTTTGCGGGCGAAATCGCTGACAGAAGCTAGTCATACATAAAGGTCATAAAGACTGTCGAAGGCAATAGAAAATGTGAGTAAGGTCACTAAAATGTCGACGGACTTTGAGATAAAATGACGGAAAAGTATTAGAAATGTTAGCCGAGCTACTGCGAGACATAAAAAAGAGAAACTCTTTAGAGACCGAAATAATTTTATCGCTGAATTCCCTCTTCCTTTGCCACGAGCTTTTCAGTAAAGTTAAATACATTTTAAATGTCCCGTAGCAATTAAGTATTAATACATTTTGAAACATTGCCGACAGGCCCTTTAGACAGAGAGTGTCAAAATCCAGTTCATTTATTTTAACACTCTCACGTTTAGTTTCCCACGTCAAATAAATCAATAATAACGAAGTTCGTTCACGTAAACAGTTAACACAATAATTGCGAGCAAAATTGCCATCTGAATTCAGTAAGTATTTCTACTTAAAGGTTAGAAGGGAACTAAATTGTCTAGAAGCATTAGAATATGCAAATGGCGCCCTTGGCCGTTGACTGAAACTGAAACTTTCATTACGAAAAGTTAAGAGAATATAACGCACGTAATTATTATTTTTTTGGTGCCAATACGGTTGTATACAATCTGCGAATTTGAATATAATCATGGTTATTCTAGGGCGATAGTCGTTGAATATTGCTAGCAGTAAAAGATAAAATAATACCCCCTAACGACTGACAATTCACGCTAATCTCCGGTCAGACCGCAACGCCCTCCAGAACTGTGGCCACGTTTTATATCTCGCTCTAACACCGCGTCATTTTATAACTCTGCCTCGCTCTTATCTCTAGAATTCTGAAATGGCAAATGTCGATCTCGATCGTCTGTCTGAAGTACTCTAAAGCCACGAGATAGCCTTCCTGTTTCAAGAAGGCTTGTGTTCAAGGAAACGGTAGAAACAACAAAAATGAGATTCGATTCGTTTCATTTGTGCAATGAAATGAAAAATTTTACAAAGCACAATTTAGCTGATTTCACTTTAAAGTAAATAATTGTTTATCAATGAAAGCTTGATACTGCTATCAAGCTTTCCAGCAAGTTGTCAATACAGCTACTGTTTGTAACAAATGAAATGAAACCCACAAATGAAACTCGATTCCTTCACTTGTTATTTTTCCTTTCAGTAATAAATAACATTACGCTGGCACAGCTCATTAGATTTAGAAAAGAAACATTTTTACGATTCGGTGGTTGAGTTTCGTAAGGGTTTTCTAAAGTTTACCTTTGACAAACCACAAACACAAGTATGTTCCACCGCGTTCCTCGGCTAACAAAGTTACTGTCCGGAAGATAAGAAGGTACGAGTATCTATGTATTTACGTAGGTACAGCCTTAATTAAACAAACAGAGAGTCTACCACTGAATTTCTCAGAGACATTAGCATTTTTATTATAATTATGAACGTATCTCATTGTACAAAGACGTTCATGAACTTTCTTTATTCTTCAGTTTGTGTAAGCTTCAACAAAAAATTTATTTTACTAAAACTAGATTACTTCGACGTCTGTGTCTACACTTATTTCTATGAGCAATTAAACGAACTTATTCGTGTCTGTCGTTTTCAGGATAGTAGTGATGGTCAAGGTGTGAAAAAATCTAATTACATAGGATAATTTATTTTACAAAATAGTTTTTGTTTAAAAGAAATGTGAGGACGTCAAAGAACACTATTAGATCTACATTTGTTTATGACAAACCGCAAGTCGATAAATAATCCGGCCACCGTAGCCGCGGGATCGCCGTCCGACTGTCCGGTAACCGTCCGGACCGAGCCCAAGTCGTCGATGGCGCGTACTGTTCCACGCGCGCTTCAGGGAGATGTCAGCAAATTGTAGGGGCCCAGCAGGGTCGAAGCCTAATGGGGCCACGGGTAGTGTGAAAGTAAAAAACGGGGCCCTGGGACGAAGGCAAAGAAGGAACAGGAGTGGGCTTTTAGTCAGTAAAAGTCTGACACTATCTCCCGCATCGCCCAAGAGCGTGATTTGTCATAAGATGATTTTCCCACCCAATAAAAAAGTCAATAAATAATATTATATAATTCATATCTACCCACTTCAGCTGGCACTTCAATGAGCAACGAATATCGATAATTACCTACGTAATACCGACCGGCCTACTTATTTATCTTATTAACAACCTAATTGACATTTACGTCCGTTCGGAACTTCATTTATTACCCAGTATTTTATTGTAAAACTTTACCAAAAACTACTTAGCCAAGTCCTCCGACTGCCGAGCTTACGAGATCTGAGAAGTTCATGCGACGCCATTTTATAAAACTTGCGAGAGGCAGATACAAAACTTTCCTTGATTACAATTGACTTGTTATTTTTACGATGAGAGCTATAAGCTTGAAAACCTAATATTAGGTAGTTACCTACCTATAGAAAAACAAGGAACAAAACAAGCATAAAATTTTAGGTAGAAGCTTGGCAAGGCTACGGTGGATATGCTAATATTGCAAATTGCAGTATAAATTAAGGAGAACGGGAGCGAGTGCGTCTACTCCCCGTTCCGAGCGGAAATTTGTAAATATTTGATGTCTTTAAACTTTCACACTTCGACCACGTTCTCACCTCGTGTCGACGGCTGCGAAATGGTCCAACATCAATTCATAACTAAACACGAAGCTTGCTTGACTCACAAATTTAGGAGTTCCACGTATTCTTGCAAAAGCAATCTACAAAGTAACGGGATTGTTACAGGTACCTATGGAAGCGAAGTAAGTCTGCAATTTCGTAGCCTGCCTTTATAGCAGACAGAAGTCCATTTTTCTTTATTTAAAAGTGATATTTTATTACTGCATGATCTGATTGCTGCATGAATACAAATAGATATATTTAACAACGTGAAGTACTTAATCAGGCCAACAATTTGTACTTAGCAGTCGTTAAATAATTTACTCTCAAACCCAACTGATCTGGCAATGACAGATTTGACGAGGGCGAATAAAGGGGGCTGATGACGGTAAGCCGAAGGATGGAGGTGTAACTGACGTCACTAAAACTAAATATAGTTTCATGAACATAATGCTAATTTTTATAAAGCGTAGATAATCTACCTATACACATAAATAAAATTGAAGTGTCTGTAATATAAAAATAATATTTTTTTTTACTAAATGCTTATGATAGTATATTCGATACCTAAAAGAAAAAAATTAAACGTTTTAGTCTGTCTGTCTGTTTGTTCCGGATAATCTTCGAAACGGTTTAACGGAATTTTATCAAGGAAATAAGATTTCAAACTACGGTATACTTCTTCGAGAAGAGTGGGGGACATCTCCGAAACGGTGACAACTAGTAAGCGTAGTAAGCTAGTTGTCAGGAACTAATAATTTAATCGCTGTCATTTTGACCTTTAGCCAATTTATGTGAAAATAAAATAAATTAATTACATTCATACGGAATTACGGCGGACGAAGTCGCGGGCAACAGCTATGTACAATACATAAAAAAAGGAAACTAAAGACTAAAACATATACCTACGATGGGCGCCCTGTTCGCATCATCATCATTTCAGCCGATAGACGTTTACTATTGGATACTGGCCTCCCCCAAGTGTTGAAATAGCGACCGGTCCTGTGCGTCTCGCATCCATCAGATTCCCGCGACCCTCACCAGGCCATCGGTCCATCTTGTGGGAGGCTTTCCAACGCTACGTGGTCGCCACTCAAGAACCTTTCGGCCCCATCGACCATTTTATCTGCAAGCAATGTTCCCAACCCAATGCCACTTAAGTTTGGCGATTCTTCAGGCCATGTCGGTAGCCTTGGTTCTCCTGCGATTATCTTCATCCCCCTTTTCGCATTTTGTGATATATTTAAGGCTAAAATGCACAGAAATCATCAGGACATGAGATGCATTTGTAATCTTCCCTAAATAGTATAAAGTTTCTTCCGCATCTGTCTGTTTATCCGCTAATTGCTCCTAAATCGTGCAACGGATTTTGATGCGGTTTTCAGTAGAAAGAACAATATACGAGTAAGATTTTTGTGTATAATTTACACTCGTGCGAAGCCGGGGCGGATCAATAAACGATTATAATATTGGTTTTACAATTATGATCATCCAGACATAAAAGAGCTTAATTGCGTCTTAATTTCGATAAGGAAAAGTCAATTCCTTATCTTTATTGGCAATGTAAAAAAAGGTTTTTGAGGTAGGGATTTCCTCAGGTATAAAGTCAGATTTTAATTTGTACAATATATAACTGAAATAATCACATTATAATCATAATTTAAGCACTGAAATTTTACTTAAATGCACTTAGGTAGTGTTTTAAAAAAATAGGATAAAATTGTAGTTCTTAGCAAATAATATAGGAATCACTTTACACTGGTAGCGCATCGGTTTTGGTATCTACGAACGCACACACAAACACTCTAGTGACGCAATCAAGATTTATCAAAATAGGTAATTTGTACCAAATGTAGGTAAACAATATGGGGATCGATCACCCCTCTACACTGGTAGCGCATCGATATTGGTATCTCTAAACGCACACACAAACACTCTAGTGACGTAATCAAGATTTATCAAAAGGGGTATTTTTTACTAATTGTAGATAAAGAATAAGTATGGAGATCACCCCTCTACACTGGTAGCGCATCGGTTTTGGTATCTACGAACGCACACACACACTCTAGTGACGCAATCAAGATTTATCAAAAGAGGTATTTTTTACCAATTGTAGGTAAACAATATGGGGATCAATCACCCCTCTACACTGGTAGGGCATCGATATTGGCATCTACGAACGCACACACCAACACTCTAGTGACGTAATCAATATTTATCAAAAAAGGGTTTTTTTTTCCAATTGTAGGTAAACAATATGGGGATCAATCACCCCTTTACACTGGTAGCGCATCGATATTGGTATCAACGAACGCACACACCAACACTTTAGTAACGTAATCAATATTTATCAAAAGAGGTATTTTTTACCAATTGTAGGTAAACAATATGGGAATCAATCACCCCTCCACTCTGGTAGCGCATCGATATTGGTATCTACGAACACACACACACACTCTAGTGACGTAATCAATATTTATCAAAAAAGGGATTTTTTTCCAATTGTAGGTAAACAATATGGGGATCAATCACCCCTTTACACTGGTAGCGCATCGATATTGGTATCAACGAACGCACACACCAACACTTTAGTAACGTAATCAATATTTATCAAAAGAGGTATTTTTTACCAATTGTAGGTAAACAATATGGGAATCAATCACCCCTCCACTCTGGTAGCGCATCGATATTGGTATCTACGAACACACACACACACTCTAGTGACGTAATCAAGATTTATCAAAAGGGGTATTTTTTACCAATTGTAGATAAAGAATAGGTATGGAGATCACCCCTCTACACTGGTAGCGCATCGGTTTTGGTATCTACGAACGCACACACACACTCTAGTGACGCAATCAAGATTTATCAAAAGAGGTATTTTTTACCAATTGTAGGTAAACAATATGCGGATCAATCACCCCTTTACACTGGTAGCGCATCGATATTGGTATCTCCGAACGCACACACAAACACTCTAGTGATGTAATCAAGATTTATCAAAAGAGGTATTTTTTACCAATTGTAGGTAAACAATAGGTATGGAGATCACCCCTCTACACTGGTAGCACATCGATATTGGTATCTACGAACGCACACACAAACACTCTAGTGACGCAATCAAGATTTATCAAAATAGGTAATTTGTACCAAATGTAGGTAAACAATATGGGGATCGATCACCCCTCTACACTGGTAGCGCATCGATATTGGTATCTCCGAACGCACACACAAACACTCTAGTGACGTAATCAATATTTATCAAAAGCGGTATTTTTTACAAATTTCAGACATCCGAGGTTACAAAAATTTGCTCCCAGACGGACAACGAAGTGATTTTATAAGGGTTCCGTTATATGTTATTGAGGTACGGAACCCTAAAAACGCGCTAAGTACACTACGTCAAAGGTGGCGTGAAAACGTGTGCATAATATGACGATTACCTCTTTCAACTTTTTGAATCATTATATCTCAAAAACGGCGGTACTTGGGAAAAAAGTACCGATCTTGGGCGGAGCGGGAGATAGTGTCAGACTTTTACTGACTAAAAACCCACTCCTGTTCCTTCGTTAAATGATAAATGATATTTATTTTGTAAGTAGGTTTAAAAAAACACTTTTACACGTCAATTTTTTTTTGTCATTTTAAACTAGATGTGGCCGGTGTTTCCTAGCTGACTACCCTGAGAAGAAACACCGAAACAAACTCAGGGGTCAAAGTCTTTTTTTTAAAGTCGTAGTTGCCTTTCGTACCAGGGCCGAGTCTTCTTTTCAGAATCAGACTCTTGGCCCCAGTAGACTTCGACCTTGCTGGGCCCCTACAGTTGCTGACATCTCCTTGAGGCGCGCGTGGAACAGTACGCGCCGTCAACTACTTAGGCTCAGTCCGGACTGTCAGCGGACGGTCGGACGGCGAGCTAATTCTGAACGTACGTATGTTCAGATTCAGATTCTTCAGATTTCATTACATAATAAATACACATCCTGAAAGTAATACTATTTTCAGGATGTGTGTTTACAATACTAGTGTTATTTTTATAAAAAAACGCTAGTGCATCGATGTGTTGTGCATTCCTAATGTACTGTGTAGGTACCTAATTGGCTCCAAAAAGATAATGTATTTAATTTGATACAAACATTGATAACATGAATTTTTCAATAAAGGAAAACTTTTAAAAGTGCCTGAAAGCGATTTTATATGTCAGATAAAAAACACATAAAACCAACACACATTTACAGGTTTAATTTCACAGTAGATTGCGCAATGTAGCCGATCAATGTTAAAGACCACGTTAAAATAAATGTTATGGAGGACCAACAAACACAATTCCAATTACGCGTTCAAAAACTTTTGTTTTGTTTCGTTTCAATATTCTATCGTGTGTAAAAGCAAAACACGGAAAATTAAGCTACTGATATATCCGATCACGCCCCACAGTCCATAATTTATTCATTTTGATAGCTATCTCTGAAAATTGATATATAACTCTCTCTTCATTACGTAGATAAAATCCGAGAAATGAATTTGAAAATGAATATTTTATACCTGAACCTATTATAATATATATTACCTTTAACCTGTATTTTTGCCATTTTCAATGTCCGTCTGAAGTCTGTTTCATTCCAAGATAATTAGCAATGCTCTATGTGATAGTTTCGCGAAATAGAAACTAATTAGACAGAATACGAACTGAAATACTAGATTGCTTAAGTTTCCTAGTTATCAAACTTTTGTAATTGCAGTTGTTCAATGTGATAGATATCTAATTCCTGCCAACCTAACGTAGATATTCCAATTTTATGTGCATTGTTCACACACTTTTGGGATGAATGGGGACAGATGGGTAAAAATCGTCACGTACGTACCTGGGGCCCTACCATGACGTGTTCAGATGCCAGTCGTGCGAGCGTAAAAGAGGGATGGAGCTTTACACCCTATATAGCTCCAACCCTTTAAAAGTTTAGGTCGTAAAATGGATAGTGTTAACAGCCCGTTGTATCACTGCTGAAGACCGACGTCGTCACCGACGCAATCCTAAAAAAATACGGGCGTGACGATCTGCCCCTCTAGCCAAGTCACAATCGTTACGTTCCGATTCTCTTTTCGTCGATCGCCTCCAGTAGGCCACGCCTCCGATTCCTTTATTCTGACGTCATCTCAACGCTCAGTCACGTGGTCAGAACAAAAAAATAGGAGGCGTGACCGACTCGAAGCGATCAACGAAAAGAGTTTGGAGCTAGTGGAACAGAGAGTAAAGTCTCGCAAACCTCCGTTGGAAAGGGAGGATCCTCCAACCAGACGGGTGTAATGTCTGGTGGGCAACTGCCCGATAGATGATTTCGGGCTGTTCTATATGTTCTAATCGCGCGGAGAACTTTGATTTCGCGATGCAGGATTAGTTCTTATGTGACGCCATAGATGTCACTACAAGAGAATCGAAATGAAATGGTTGTAACTTGGCTAGGGGCGCTGGTCTCATTCCTGACAGGTTGGCTGGATATGACCAGACACAAAGAAAGCTGGTAAGATATGGAGGAAGCCTTTACTCAGCAGTGGGACAACATAGGATAAGCAAAAACGTTTCGCCTACGTTCATTTTAGGCCATCTTTACGATTAACTAGCTGACCCGTGCTCACTTGGCTTAGTGTAAAATATTTTTGGCATCATATACAGTGGTGGTCATATAATTAAGAACGACTATTTAAAAACAAGCTTTTTTCAAACTTACGAGAATTACACTTTATGTATGTTTTTTGTACCTCTCTCGGTATAGCAAAAAACTTTTGATGAAGTGATAAATAAAACTAGGCGATAAGAATTGCTGATATAAAAAGATAGCCGATCACCTGCAGTGCTCAAAAACGATGATATTCCACGCTGTGAAACATTTTAACACGTATCAAATATTCCACGTTTACCTAAACAGAGAAATTCATCTCGGCGAGGCGATAGAAATATCATCGTGCGTTTGGCAAAACACCCTTTTAAGCGGTCTAACGAGTTGAGAAAAGAATATTTTGGTGAAAACGAAGGCGTTTGGTAGAAGCTAAGTTGAACGGTAGGATAGCAAAATAGGTACCTATGTTGGAACGGTGTCATAGGCAAGCCCGGCTTGCATATGCTAGGGAGTATGAAAGCTGGACAGTAAGACAGTGGAAAAATGTTCTTTTCTCTGACGAGACAAAAATTAACAGAGTATGTTTTGATGGGAAACGATATGTTCGACGCCCTCCCATGACAGCTTCGACCCCAAGTATACAAAAGTGACATTAAAGCTTGGTGGTGGAAATGTGAAAATTTGGGGGTGCTTCTCTGGTCATAGTGTTGGACCTATTAGATTGATAGAAGGAAACATGGATCAATTCTAATACAAAAATATACTGGAAGAAACCATGTTACCATATGGTAACATTGGCTTCAGCATATGCTGAAGACGTGCTTCCGATTATTCGGACATTTGAACACGACAATGATCCCAAGCACACTGCACGCACGGATAAAGAATTCCTCACATCAATCTCAATCAGTTTCTGTCTTATATAGGCCACCAAATAGTCCACATTTAATTCCCATAGAGCATATTTGGTGCGAAGTTAAGAAAAAGGTTTCAAATCGACGGTGTGGTAACCTAAGTGAGTTATACAACGTTTTTTATTTCTCTTAAAAAATGACAAAAAATGATAGAGTCAATGCCGCACCGGTGTGTAAGGCAGTCATCAAAAGCCATGGACACGCTACAAACTAAGTATTAACTTGTTGAATAAAATGTATTAAATTACAATTTTGAACATTATCATCGTCTTATTTGATTCTTTCTACTGAAACCACTCTCGAGCAGTTTAAAAATCGTTCTTAATTATTTGTCCAGCTTTAATACTATTTGAAAATGTAACTGTCGATAATAAAATAAATTTGTAGGGTAAATAGTAAGTGATTTTAATATTTACTCTTAATCCCATTTACTCTATCCATGTAGCTATTTCATAACATAATTAATTACTTTTGACAAGGAACATAAAAGTACATAAGACATTATTTTTTTTAATCTTTTACTACAAATCGTTCTTATTTATATGACCACGACTGTGTCACTCAGGAATAATGCTAGCTTACTATTGATGAGACCATTTTCAAATTCCAGAATTTACGGTATTTTCAGACATTACTTCCTACCAACTCACAAACCTTTCCCCTTAAACTTAACTCAGAAAATAGGTCCAAATCGATTTGGACCTATTTTCTGAGTACGTATATATGTCTAGATATATGTATATTTAGTTTCTCTCCGCACCCTCCGAGCAGAGATAAAGCGGAACAAACTCGAGGCCCGCAACGTGTAGCTGGTGACTCTGAATGAGGACCTATGGGGACGCCCCTACCAGGTGGTACTGGACAAACTTCGCCCCTGGGCTCCCCCGTTGACACAGAGTCTCCGGCCCCAACTTGTGGATGGTGTGGTGAGCACTCTATTCCCTGCGCGAGGGGAACACTTTCCCACCCATGGTTCCGCTACTAGCGGTGTCCGACGCGGACCACGATGTCGACGACGACAACAATGCTCCAGAGGTGACCGAGGTAGAGATGAGAGTGACGGTACGAAGGCTGAGTGCCAAAAATACCGCCCCAGGAGCCGACAGCTTGCTTGGGAAAGCCTAGGTCCTAGCCATGGATGCTCTCGGGCCTCGACTAAGAGGGCTCTTCAGCACATGCATGGAAGGGTGCTAGTTCCCTCTTCGCTGGAAGACGGGGAAACTGGTCCTCATCGCGAAGACGGGCGCCCTGCGGACTCTCCGTCCGCATATTGGCCCATTGTGCTGCTCGACGAGGTTGGAAAGCTCTCTGAAAGAGTAATTGCAGACTGCCTCATCGCGCACCTAGCACGGGTGGGGCCGGATCTGGCGGACGGACAGTTCAGCTTTCGCAGGAGGCGCTCCAACGTGGACGCCATCATGTGCGTAAAAAATAATACGCCTAAAACGTTTAGGTAAGGTATGAAATAATATTTATTCTATACTTTGCCTAAGTATTCTATACAATACCGAATCCGCAACCGGTAATGTGTATAAAAGACGAGAGCAGAGAAAGAAGTGCCGTAATTTTAGGGCACCCCGACACGGACAGGTAGTTATTTGTAGTAATTTTTTGTTTATAATCACTTGGTAGAAGCTTGGTAGAAGCTTTAGTTAATACCCCGCAGACAGAAATAGGACCTGAGCACAATTAAGCAAATTACATTTTGTTACTTATAGCCAGAAGAATTTTTAATTTCATGTTAATTTTGTTATGTATCAGGTTCTATTTCTGTTCGCGGGGTTTAAAGTAAGGTTTCTATTACCGGGCGATTTAAAAAAAAAAAAAACAAGGCAAGTGCGAGTCGGACGAGTTGGAGAGGACGGAGTCGCACACCGAGGGTTTAATAATATAAACTAGTGCTTGACTGCGATCCCACTGATGTTAAGCAGTGATGCAATCGTTGATAGTGAAGCGCACTAGTTTATGAGGAGCCAGTTCAATCTAGCCTTGAAAACACCCAAATTACTATCGGACGGGAAGACCGCAGCAGGTAAATTATTCCAGTCCTTTAATGTACGTACAAACTTACTTGTGTAAATAGTTCAATTCTTGAATGGAGTCTAAAAGATTTTTACTGATCGTTTTTTTTTTATGACGTAACAACAAATTTACTCAGATTTATTCCTATACCTGTTCTATAAGAAAGGTCTGATAGCACAGGCATAGGAATAAATCTGAAAACAGTAAATTTAAAAAAGGTAAAGTAACTAAAAACTAACTAACAGTAAAGCAAGGGCTTTATGCTAAAAATCAAGATTTTGGGTCAACGGAATTTTGATTCCCATGAGAGTATCGAAATATACGTTTTTTCCGACATAAACGGCCGCATCTTTTTATTCGTCAACTTGGAAGATAGATTTTTTCGCAGCTTCAAGGGACCGCACACTTGAGCACACGGTTTTAATTTTGACTCGATACCTCAACGCGTTTCCGAAATAAAAGGTTTTGACAGACAAACCGCACAGTTCCGGGTTTTTTTTTTGAGGTACGGAACTATAAAAATAGCCATGAACCTGTCCTCTTCATGTCAGGGTGCCCTAAAATTACATCAATTCCTTCCCTGCTTTCGACTTTTACACACATTGATTTTAAGTAATAGAACCAGTTTAATTTGCCAGTCATTTTGGTAGGTCGGTTAACATTGATAAATATAGACCAAAATCCATTTATTTTACGCATTGCCAGTGGACCAGCAGGTACTTTATACAATCCCTAGAAATTGTATGTATACATCACCTAGGTATTGTATAGAATACCTGAATTAAAACAGATTGCCGGTAATGTATATAAGATATATATGGTTACGCTTAGTAGATATGCTTTAAAAACCAGCACGTATTTCTGCCTATGGTACCACTACTTTTCTGGGCACAAGACAAGGCGAGAGCAGCTCATCACATACGCAAAATTTTACACCTGTGAAGTACTGCAGCAATAAAATGAATATGCCAAGTAGTCCGTCCGTAAGCCGTACGTCCGTTCGTAGTAACACCTACGTGTTCTTGAAACGTCCTTGCGCACGTTAGACCCTACAACTAGGTACAATGTATGGTTGGAAACAATGTATGGGTTACGTTTAGTAGAATGCTTTAAAAATCAGCCCGTATTTCTGCCTATGGTACCATTACTTTTCTGGGCACAAGACAAGGCGAGAGCTGCAGCTCATCACATACGCAAAATTTTACACCTGTGAAATACTGCAGCAATAAAATTAATATGGCAAGTAAGCCGTACGTCCGTTCGTAGTAACAACTACGTGTTCTTGAAACGTCCTTGCGCACGTTAGACCCTACTCCTAGGTACAAGGAAATAAAATAGGATAGAATTCAAAGAATCCATGAATGGGTGGGATAGAATTCAAGGGGTGTAGATATTCAATTATAGAATACGTACATTTTTTTTGTGTGCAAGAGAATAGATTTCTAAGACACTGAAGGAACAAAGCCGACGCCCATAGAAAAAAGTGTAACTTAAATACCATACGTATCAGGGGCGCCGGCTTTTAGAAAACCTCCTGGGTGCTCATGCTCATTTGATGACTCGAAAAAGTGGCGAAGTGTGCGAAGAGAAATGCACAATGATCGACCGACAAATATATAAATATATATAATAATAGGACCATGTCCTACTTACATAATGCGTATTTAATTACAAATTATGTTTGATAAAAATAAATAATAATAAATTGAGACAACATCACATACATCGTCCTGGTCTCAAACTAAGGTTTTACCTTGTACTATGTAAAACAGGAACAACGAAAGTACCACAAACACCCAAACCCAACACAAATATCCGTTTCATCAACAAACATTTGTGTTGGTGCGGGAATCGCGACCCTTGCGTCTCAACCAACACTCTAAACCACTGCGCTAAACGGGCCTCGAGTAATAAAAAAGCACGCATCCCTAAAAGGCTATTACTGATCTGTTTCTTGATGTCTATTCTCAGGGGTGCTCGGCACCCACTGTTTATTTCTCGAGCCCCCGAGCACCCACGGAGTCGGCGCCCCTATATGTATCTAAGACCAACCTGCTTGGTGAGACAGAAATAAGCATAAGCATAATCAGCCTCATATGATTGTTGTTCAGATGTTCCCGCTGCCGGGACTCAGGCTCTCTAGGGCCGTAATTCACCACGCGGGCGTAGTACGAATGGTGGATTTCACATGTCTTCGAATTTTTGGTACTAGGACATGCCGGTTTCCTTACGAAGTTTTCCTTCACCGTTTTGAGAACAGTGGTGATTAAAATAAATTACACCTGGCTGGGTAATTACCCGCGACCTACAACTCGTAAGTCGGCACCGTTACCATTGGGCCACCACTGCTCTACAACAACTACATATGAAAACAAAAATCATTATCAGGATAGAACTATACTTACATAAACAATTTCATATTGTAAGGCAAGATTGTCATACTCAAATTCGTAGTAACATTAAACATTTTTTTCTTTTTATTATATAGTATATTATTCCAACCACGTGATTTTACGACGTATAACCGTAATAATATACATAATTCCAATACAATGAAGAGAGCGTGTTGTGAAACTTGCCACCAACACCTGAAGTGATGACCACGACCACTCTATCAAGAGTGATACCGACATGGAAGAAGAATACAATGAAATACATTTGCTCTAGATATGTCGCAGCCAACTAGCCTAACTCGCTATTCTGTTAATAGCCTAACTTATTTACTATACTCCGCCAACTAACCGCTTGAATAATATTATATTCAGCTATTCAATCTAAGAGCTAGGCAAATAACTTAAATCAATAATAAATAATAATAATAATAATTGCCATTTATTCTCTCTTCACGCGAACGCATGTTACTAAAAGAGTTATGAATATACATGTGGATGGATGGAGAGGGAGAGGGAGGCCAAGAAAAAGATGGATGGATTGTGTGAACAGTGATATGAAAGAAAAGGAAGTTAGTGATAGTATGACGGTTGACAGGATAGAATGGAAGAAAAAAACGTGTTGCGCTGACCCCAAATAAGGTGGGACAAGGGCAGGAAGATGATGATATTCTCTCTTCACAAAGCTGAATTTAAGTTAATTTTGACAAGACAAGTCTCAGGTGTATTCCACCTTCGTGAGAGACTGGTGCCTGTTATAGGTTTTCGAACCCCTTCCACAGCTAGACTTAACTATTACAGAGTTACTGTGCAAGAGTCGAGATTGAATAATTATGAAAAACTAGGTAAGAGTTAAACAATAAGCTTAATACAAAAATAGAAAAGAAATAATAATGATAAATGAAATAAAAAGATTCTGATTCTGAGATAAAGAATAAAATATAAATAAAAAAAACCTACCCATAATTTTGCAGAAGTTATGTGAAGTTGTGTATGTGTTTTGTATTGTGTAGTCATGTTGTAAGTATTGGAGTGAGTGATAACGTTTAACTTTAACTGCCTAGCACAGACATTTCAGCCATGGCTCTGTCTGCAGGGATTAAAGACGCCTAACATGAAGGAGATGACAGTGGCTTCGTTCGCTAGCTTTGCTCCCTTACTCTAGGACCCGTAATATCCTTCAAACCTAGCCTATCTGTGTCGAGGTGCCCTAAGTATTTTTTATCACATGGCCACCTTATTGTATGAATGGCCTAACCATTAGCCAGCCAGTTCATTAAATATTGTATTAGACGCATCAGCTCAGCGGCGGCGACCTCTCGCACCTGGCACTGGTCCGGAGCGAGGCGGAACGGACGGCAGTCGCTTCCTTCTGCGAAGCAGTAATGCTAGCGAAGGAAACAGCCATGCGTGCGAGGGAACGGACGTACTCACACTCCAACCGCTTCCAGCCACATAAGCGGGGGCTATCGGACGACGACCAATGGGGTAGTTCGCCGTCCGGCCGTTCGATAACCGTCCAGACCGAGCCCAAGACGTCGAAGACGCATGTCCACGACGAGTGTTTCACATGCGCCTCAAAGAGATACCAGCAAAACCTTAGGGGCCCTGTAGGGCCGAAGGCTTTACTGGGGCCATGATTTGACTTCTGAAAGGGAAACTCGTGGTCCTGGAATGCAAAGGGCAAAGAAGAAACATAGGTGTGGTCAGCAAAAGTCTGACACGCCCTCTCGCTCCGCCCTAGAGCGCTTAAACTCATTAAATGATTTCCCACCTTAAAAAAGATGAATCAGCTGAATATTATTCAAGCTGCTAGTTGGACAGCGTCGTTTAGTTATCAGATTAGACTGTTAACTAAATGGTGTATCAGGCTAGTTTTTTATTTATTTGATATAAACCGATCCTATCTGATGGTAAGCAGTTGGTTGTGGCAAATATATGACAAACAGAAAAGAGGAGCTTTTTACGATAGAAAACACGGAGTAAACAAACTTGATCAGAATTCGTTCCTTCTCGGTATGAAAATTAGACTAGGTACTAACTGTGAGGGGTAACGCGTTCAAAGGAAAATATATATTGAACTCGCTTAAAAAAATTTCAAGATGTAAGTAAAATGTTTTATAAGTAAACAACGTTTTCAATATTGAAATTCATTTTAAGTTCAAAGTTATCGTTATTTACTTTCAATTAAGCTCACTATACCATAATCTCCATATTCGGTTTTCTTCCGTAACTTAACTAATTCTCATCAAGGTCTTAAGACAGCTTCATTTATTTATAGCTAAACTCGTATGTTTTCCCTAGAGAAACTGCGTAGGTAGGAAGGAGAACAAATTGAACAAAATAAGACGAAAATATTTTGGTTGTTATTTCGTACGTTTTCATTTCTTGTACGAATCCTACCCAGTTTTACTTACGACTACGTTAACAAACCAACTTGTTTTATAATTAATACCTTTTCATTCTTAATTAAATTTTAAATAATTATAGAAACAAAATTCCTAGAAAGGGCCCTTAATAAACAAATATCCTTGTTCCACGCGATAATTCATTAAAAATTTCTTGTAAGATCTAAGGAATACTTATTACAGAAGTTTTTAATTAATTTACTTTACAAGAGCCGAAGGACAAAAGCTTCAAAAGATTGGCGGTGTATCGACAACACCAAGCAAAAAAAAAATTACCTGCTTAAAAAGTAACTACAAAGCTATTTTGTTACAATCCTTTAAAATATTTATGTAGGTACTACAATAACTTGAGTTATATTTACAGCATAAAAGAAACCTGTCACAATAAATAAAATTATGTCTAGATAATAAACGGAGCTGGGTCTGGTCCCAAAAGAAAAGTAGATACAATCCCGCGTCGTGGCTCATTTTAATTTGACCAACTCCATTTTGCCGCACCTTTGTAGTGGAAAATACGACACAGGCATAACTAGATATTTATTACAATGACCTTGTAGATGATAGTGTTTAGCCATGAAGCAATAATTGTCTCTATAGGCAGTTAGTTACTGCTGGTTAATTGGCTACTAAGTAACTAGGTATTAAGTAACATGTGGCCACTGCGCAGATCGATTGTTCTACCAGGTGTCTAGCTGAGGTCATGCCTTAAATGGGCGATAATTCTTTCCAAATCGACACCTCTCTTTGTAAAAGAAAACACGTTGCTAAAGTTAAGAACTAAGGTTAAGAACTCGGTTGGTAAAAACATGAAACATGTTCAATATACCCAAGAATTGTCTCTAGCTTCAAGTTTGCCTTGAAGCCACTACAAGAACCGCAGTATTGTAGCCTAGATGAAGTGTGACTACGAGTGGAAATGATAATTATATTGGTGGAACGAGGCATCTCTAGTTCTCAGCAGCGCCGGGGCAACAATAGAGCTCATCCACCCCTAAAGCGCTGGTTCTATTCTCGGCGGGCTTGTCATTGACCCAGTTCTGTGAGGCAGACAGGCGTCGAGTTGCAACTCGCTTCTGCTAAATTAATACTAATAAAGGTAAATGGCTTAATGCAAACACAGCGGTACCAGCCGGCGCGGCGCCACGCTCATGCCTGATGCACAAATTCCGTTTACCGCACGTTTTATCTCATTACTGTGTGGCATAAGCTTTAGTTGGATTATTTTGATGTTGCAAAAACTTTAAATGAAGTTACGGTTTCAGTGAGAGAAATGTTTGGAACGTCTCTTTTTCGCGACGGTACGAGCGAGCCAGAAGTGTTTGCTTTGGTAGAAACATCTGGCCAATTTTGACAGAGGGACAAACGGCCCTAAGGCAAGTGCCCATTAGGACGTTTAAAAGGAGCTACATTACGAATTCATCAAAGCAGTCAATAACAGAGGCGGCGTTAACAAGGAACCAGAGATAATGTTGTTTAATAATGTAGTTTATACAGTTCGATAATGTATCAAAACTATTTGAAAAAGGTTTCTGAAAAAAGCTGACTCAAATATAAAAAAAACAAGTCTGGGGAACCCTACACAACGGTCAACGGAATCTGAAAAATACCTAGAATTCTAGCAATAAAATCTATTATGACAGAAAATTTACCCAGTGCATTCTGTAGAAAATAAAGAACAAAATTGTAGTTTATTTTCTTTCTACATTGCTTCAAGCTTCAATAACCTTATAGAGTATCATTTCCTAAAGGAAACGTGTTGCTTTTGTGTTTATGTTGCGGACAATTTATTGGCTACAATAAGAGTAATGAGTACTCTGGCGATTCTTTTAAGGGTTTGGCAATAAACATCCGTTTTCATCGCTGATTAAAGACTTGTTGGGTATATATCATTATCAGGCTCTTGAGACTCAGGATTGAATCCCAAGAAACTGTTCTGTTATTGAATGTTTTTCCAGATAATGTTTGTCCTAAAACAATGAAGATTGAGGAAACCAAACATTCAGATATTTTTCTGACAAGGCGTAGAGGAGAGAATTCAGTAAAATAGTACATTTTAATACAAGTGGAGAAAGTTTGTCATTTCGACGGAGACTGCAGTGATAAATTTCTACGTGTATCAAACGTCGTTTTTCAATACACTTACGAAGACATAATTAAACGGGGGGTGACGCGAGACTCGTGGGGGTTGACGTATGACTCGTGTGGGTTGACATGCATCTCATGGGAGTCGCTTAGCGCCCAGCCTGATATGATCAATGTAATAAAAAAGTGGTGGGGAAAGCACGCACGCTTTTTCACACTTATGCGAAAATCAGTAAAACGCCTAACAGCGGGATAAGAGTGGGTTTTCGAGTAAATGTATTTAATTTTTTTAAAACAAGCCAGGTGGCTGAATACATGAACGAAATCGCAAGCTAACAGCTACTCTTGTCAGAGCTGTGGGTTCATTCGAAAAAGTTACCATGGCCCTTGCAAAAGGCAACTGAAGATCAACAAGAGGGTTTTAGTCAGTAAAAGTCTGACCCCCCTCTCGCTCCAACCTGAACGGAACAAGTCATCAGATAATTTCCCACGTAAAAAAGGTTAACACTGTTAACAGCTAGTAGGTATACGTATGTTTCAATGGTAACGTTGCTACATTTATTTTTAATTGAATTAAACAGAATTCATTAAAATTTAATGTCGGATCCCAGTACAAATTACATAAATGAAAGCAATTAGCTGTCCGTGTATCAGGTAAGTGAGTCACCTAATGATACGAAATGTGTTTGATCAGTTAATTACCTATGCTGTTTTATGGACAACATTATGTCCATGACGGATATTTACTTTGTTCAATTAAATTAAAAATATTAGTACATATTTTTTTGGGTGGGATATCATTAAAAAACTTCTCTTTGCTCTCTCTCTCTCTATCTCTCTTTCTATCTCTGGGCGAAAGGGCGTCTGATTTTTACTGACTAAAAACTTACCGGTGTAGGAACATCTGAAGCAACTGAAGCAACTAAACCAGGAGCAACTGAAGGATCAGTTGCTTTTAGCGTTTCATAGCCACGGTGAATCTTTCAAACAATCCCGAACCGATTGGTATATATTGTACCCAAATTTTATCGGTCCCATATAAAAGTGGCTTAACTTTTTATTAGATATTGGTTACGTACTGAAACGTGAGTTTAATATTTTGATCAATAATTCGATTACTTATTTTACTGAAGACCTTCCCTTTTTCCAATAAAAGCTTAATCATTTATACAGTCTTGTCATTGGCATCACGATAATTGTTGGAAAACCTTGACTCTATCGGGTCGTAAGCTACTAATGCCATAAATCTTTTTGTACTAAAGTTACAAGCACTGTTGAGAATCGGATAAAAAGGAATTACTTTATCATATCGATTGTTGAATAATTAACAAAGGCAATGTCAAAAGAACTACGCGTATTTTGCCAAACTTTGGTATTATGTTATGCTGGGTGGAACGGAAAGGCGTGGTCATATTTTAAATTCTGTTTCTGCCCATATGAAATCAAAACGAATAACTTTTTCTAAGGAAGTCAAATCAATCCCCGACAAAATCTGTCTGTAGGGTTTAAAGTAACCTAACATGAAGGAGATGACGGTGGCTTTCTTCGCTATACCTCTTCTCTCACCCTAGCTACCTACCTCTCCTTCAAACCTAACTTAACCTAGTTCCCCCTAAGCTATTCTTTGCCAGACGGTTATCTTATTGTAAAATAAGCATTAATCAGCCAGTTTATTAAATTTTATATTAGACGCATTGACTTAATTACTTTCAGGCCGCGCGCTGGTAGAACAGAGACGTTTAATTATTAGGCTATCTCCAAAAAAAAAAAACCGGGCAAATGCGAGTCGGGCTGGCGCACTGAGGGTTCCGTACAAACTTACTTATGAAAACAGTCCAATTCCATTTTTTTTTTGTGACTTCAAAACAAATATACTGTTTTAAGATTTTTTTCCTATACTTGTGCTATGAGACCTTGCTTCACGCCCAATTTCAGGATTCTAGGTCAACGGGGTGTTACCTTATAATAATACGTTTAATGTTGGCCATCACAAGATACACACAATAAAATTACAACAAAAACCCTATGAATTTATTTATTTATTAAAACTTCATGCAACACAAAAGTACAAAGGCGGACTTTAGGCATTCTCCACCAGTCAACGGGTGGTGAAGAGAAGATAAGGCAAGTGCATAAAAATACAAAATAATATATATATATAGATATAAAATAAACATACATATATAATTTAATATAATATATACATATATATATATATATTTATATAAAGTAAAAGAAAGGGGTTATTGAGACGACTTCACTATTTGTGCAGAAAGTAATTTCGCAACATCCGCTTAAATGCACATGGACTGGTGACCGTCCTGATCTCGAGAAGAAGCGCATTCCACAGAAGTATGGACTGTTTATGAAAGAAAGAATGAACAAAATCAGAAGTATGAGAAAGACAAAGCAGTAGAAGATTGTTAGAAGAACGCAGATTCTTAGCATGAGAAGAACATAGATATTTAAAATGTAATATAAGCTAAGAAGGAGGGGTGAGAGAGTTGAGCAGAGAGTAAAGAGTAGTCAGAGCGCGCAGACTCTTTCTCTGGCGAATGGGCATCCATTTGAGCTCAGATCTGTAGCTCGAAATATGGTCATATTTTCTCAAATTATATATGAACCGGATGCAGTTGTTGAGGAGCCTGTCAATTTATCTAGTAACACCGCTTTCAGGTCAAAATAGCACACTTTACCAAAGTCGATTATGGGGAAAATTAAAGTTTGCACAAGCATAGTCTTTGTCTTCGCAGGCAGCAAGTTCCTCAGACGATACAGACATCGCAAAGTCCCGTTGACTCTTTGGCAGACACTGGAAACCTGACTTTGCCAGCCAAGGGTCGAGTCAAGATGCAAACCGAGATCCTTTACGCTAGGACTGGTGGAATGACGGCACCGTTAAAAATAATTGGAGGAAGAGAATTAATCACCACTTTACCCATCATGCGCGAGCCTCCAATAGTAATGGCTTGACACTTTGAGGGGTTTACGGACACCCCAAATCTATCAGACCAATCCCTGACACCGTCCAAATCTCGGCTCACATCTTCTATAGCGTCCGACAAACTCTCCACACGCACAGTTGTATATAATTGAAGATCGTCGGCATAAAGATGATACGAATACTGAAGACAATGAGTTATAAAATTTATGAAGATGGAGAATAGCAACGGAAAAAGAATACCGCCTTGTGGAACACCAGAATCTAGATCACGCCAACTCTTAGATTTCTCGTCAACGCGAACCGACTGCTGACGTCCCCGAAGATAAGAAGAGAACCATTTCAGCGCCTCAAACGAAACCATAAGATGGGAAAGGATAGATAGAATATCGTGACTGACGGCATTAAAGGCGTTGGAGAAATCAATTAATAAAAAAACAGTAACCAAATCTATATTTATGAATTTCGATTCCCTTGAGAGTGTCGAAATATACTTTTTTACGACATAAACGACCGTATCTTTTTTTTGTGAACTCAAAAGTTTGATTTTTTCGCAGCTTCAAGGGACCGCAGACCTGAGTATATGGTTTTAATTTCACTCACACTCGATACTTCCACGCGTTCCCGAGATAAAGGGTCTTGACAGACAGACAGCCAGACGGACAACAAAGTGATCCTGTAAAGGTTCCGTTTTTTTTTTCCTTTAGAGGTATGGAACCCTAAAAATGATCTTTCTATACAAACTTATTAGGTATCAGCCGATCAAAATTTAACCACTCCTTTCCATTCTACCTGGTACTTTCATAAGTATCTGATGATCATCAATAAAAGGGATACTCAACATAGTCGGTTTCCAAAATGAAACGCCCTTTACAAAGCTATACTACATTTCAATGAATCAAGACCGCATATTTTTCCCTAAAACCTGCTTTGACATTAATTCCAAGATATGAAAAAACGACTATAAGAACAAAAGAATCCGCAAGTACACTTGTGTTTATAACATGGTATATTTTTGTGTGCTACTTGAGCCAAAGAGCGCGGAGTCGGGGACTATTTGAAAAAACAAAATATCTGAGGCCCTACTATAACGTCTTAAAATCACAAATGCGGAGTAAGAAAGACGGAGCTATACAAAGACGAATAGCAACATATTTTTCTCACACCTGATTCACGATGGTTCTTGACTCGGAAAACATATTTTGCCTTTTCTATAAAACGCCAGTCGGGTTTGTTTTAAGTGATTCCATCAATTTAGATATAGATTTTCCAATATGACGAGAAGACGACATCAAAACTACTGAAAACCAATAACAAAACTGAAAATTTTGATGAATTGTCAATATTATTATTCCTACAGCCATCTCGCTCGTAAACACGTCCCAATTATAAATAAGATCCTACCAAACATTCGAAATCCATCAATAGAGTAAATAACATTCGTTTGCGTTCGCTCGGGTGAAATATGAACGGCTAAATGAGTGTTTTCGATTTCACTTAAAACGTAAACGGAAAATAATTATTTTATAAGGGTTCAACTCAATTACACTCCAGAAACTAGAAGAGCCTCTGTTTCTTTTTCAACCCAAAGTCGTGCGACATTAAAAAGGAAAAAGCGAACCCAATTTTTTTACATTTCGTCAAGTGCTACACGAAATTAGACTTTAAACATAGCTATTTGTATAGCATGAGCTGAATGTGTAGATTTCAGCAACTTTAAATGAAACTGCATACCTACGGGCTCTGTTGAAACCATTCAAACGATATCTTATTTTGAATTACGATGTAGGCATAATCTATCAAGCTTCCGAGCGCAAATCGTTCGATAAATCAACTTACATAATGAACGCCAGACAATAATAGACATTAACTAGGCAGGTCACGTGGTGGTGAACTACATTGCTAAGGCTGGGTGTTCCTTGTTATTAAATAACTTTTATCGACCTACACCCCGCCGCTTTGCGTTCTCCCTACCGACCAAGCCCCAACCGGGGAACTTATTACAAGAAAAGATCTACAAACAAGCCATATCAGAAGAAAATGAAATCATAATAGAATTGCAATTTTGGCCGATGATATTTTAGTATTTGCGAGTCTATAGAAAAACTTATTTACTGAACATCAGGATTAATCTTCAGAAAATATAGCTACATACCCCATACCTACGGGGTAACTGCAGTGGTATTGTAAACACAACTCCTGTAAATCTATTTGAATATCAAACGATACTTACTACTGAACAATAGTTCACGTAACTCTCAAGGACTAAACTGAACCAAACTATATTACTGGTACATTTGATACACAAACTAAATATTACCCTTGTTGCGAAGCCCTACACATAGTTCAACAAACGTTTGATACGTTACACTTGGCATGATTGCTCTGCTTTTACGACCGGCTACAGACGTAATATTGATCTGCACTTTATGGTGTCTTAAATATAAGCACCGAAACCTCTTATTGTTAACATATAGATGCCATATAAGCAAGCGTAGCTACCACGTTACGTAAACAAAAACAAATAACTAAAGCTCTAACGTCACAATTTACGGGCTATTATTATGATACTGAAACCGCATGAAAATATAACGTTGAAAAATTACATAGCAATTAATTAAGAACGAAGTAACTAACATGTTTTATAACAGGAGTGTTGAAAGTTGCTACTATTTAGATTAGAATTCTTTGTGCATTTCTGCACAAACGTTATTAAATGAATTCAGAAAGATTTGTAAAGACTACCTTTTGCCAGCGGCTTCGCTCGCGTGAAAGTAGGAAGTATAGGTACCTATTTAGCAAATCGTAGGGGCCCAGCAGCAAAAATAAAAAGGTATGTGTAATAGAGTCGACGACTGGTCATGGTGAAAGAATTTTTAAAATCGGTCATGAGTTAATTCACAATTTAAAATACAAAATCTTTCCTCTTTATGAAAGTCTAATTTTTAAAAATAAAAATCCGCATTGAAACTGATTTT
The DNA here is from genome assembly GCA_949316375.1 of Mythimna vitellina. NCBI lineage: Eukaryota > Metazoa > Arthropoda > Insecta > Lepidoptera > Noctuidae > Mythimna > Mythimna vitellina. Next base: position 16,138,465 of record OX438688.1, read on the forward strand.
AAACTAAAACGTATTATACTAATACATACTGAATCAAAGAAAATCGATGTTAAACATCCGCTTTCAAACAAAGGGAATCAAAGATCGCCTTGATGGAGGTATTTGATCGGCACGATTAAGTAATCATTGGCTCGGGTTTAAGTCAAATTGGTGGTGTTTTACAAATACACCTATAGATACTCCGCATACCCCAGCATCTTTCCGATTCAAAGGCTTTCGGAAAGCGATTCAGTTGGAAAAGGTTTTCTTTTTCAAATAAACGAAGTAATAAAATCGGTTTTCCTCTGGTAGGGAAATTTATATTATTTGTCAATATTTTAGATTTTTTATGCGCCGCGCTGTCTCGAGATGCCAAAACAGCTGTACGTGCTTTGTATAATAATCTGGTGTTATTAAAGTGGTCTCGATAGTAAGATGGAGAGGTCAGCAGTTGGCGTCAGGCTGTCTGCGACCCCAACATTCGACACCCATCTACATAAAACAACTTACGACATTCCGGAGTCAGTATTACACATTCACAGGACAGTGGCGTATTTAATACTAGGTATACAAGCTGTTGCTCGCGACTTCGTCCGTGTCAAATGCACAAAAAACAATTTCATAGGTTTTAAATATTATGCGCATAAACCATATACATTATTTTTTTTTAATAAAAGTAGTTAATCCTTATAAACGTCAGCTATCGGCCAATGAAAGTCCTGTCAAAATCGGTCCAATAAAGATTCGCGGAAACAAAACAGACGCATCAATTTTATTTATTTGTGTAGATTTAAAGCTAGACTCATAAAAGCGGTGTATTAGTTTTGCACGGAAATAATGATATCGGAGTCTTCGCTGAAGATTAGACGTCGCATTTGTATAACATTACTCGGGCACTGAATAAGCACTCGGTTCCTTTATTATTCTTAGTAAAGAAATAAAAAAGTCGAATATTCAGTAGGTACTTATATTTACTTCTGTAGGCACCCTTAGTGGGAAATCATTAAATAACACCTACCACGGTGGAATGAGAGGGAGTGACACAATTTTCACTGACAAAAACCCTGTGTTCCTTTAGTTACCCTTTGAGATCCAGGCCACGATAACTCTTTCGAATTTGCGCTGCACTAAAGTCCTTAGTTTTTAAAATAAGAATTTGAACTTATGAATGTGTCAAACTAGAAAGTCGAATTCTTAATTCGAATTCCATAGGTTAGTAAGGTTAATAGCGTACCTATAGCATAGCATAGTCGGCCTTATAATGTCCCCACTGTTGGGACTCAGGCTCCTCTCTAGGAGAGGGAATGGACCGTAATCCACCACGCGGGCCCAGGGCGGATTGGTGAATGTCACATGTCTTCGAATTTTTGGTTCTAGAACCGTTTTAGGAACAGTGGTAATAAAATAAATTACACAAAGTAATGCGCCTGGTAGCGTACCTATATCAATCATTATCTAAATATTAACCCATGGATTTTGTATCTTTTGTAAAATTCACACTCAAATTCATACAGTGCATGCATGATGTAAACTACTATATAGGGTGTATGGTTCCATTTCACTTTTTTGATCGCACGACTGTCATTTCAACAGTCATACTCGTCATGATAAGTCTCCTGGGCCAGTTTCTGAACAAACAATTACGAGTTCAAAACTTGTAAAACGAATGTCAAAATTTTGAAAAAACTGGTTTTAACCTAAAGTACTGAACTTAGCGAGGGAATGTTCAAAACCCATATTAAGCGTGTCCTAACCAAAAAAGCGTAGGTATTATAAGGTTAAAGACTATGTCGAAGACACACTTGTTTGGCAATGACTGCTTCTGCACATGTGGTCCCTTGTAACTCATTAGTTTTGTGTAAATGTGTCTATTAACTGCTCCATCTTTGTTTTAATATGTATATACATTTTCTCCGATTTTTAACACATTGCTATTGCAATATTTTTTATATTATTTAGACCTCAACCACCTTAAATTCATTACCTATTTATTTTTGTAATCATCTCATTTATTGATGATTGTAATTATTTATTTTTTCTGCGTTTTTATATAGCTTATTTTTTATTATGTGAATGTGAGAACACTGAAGACTCCGCGAATTCTTAGATTAGGTACTTTTTATTACAACCCATACACCCTTTTTATTATGATTATTTTTATTGTGGTTTTGGGTAGAATATTGACTGCACTGTCCTATTAATATTGTAATATGGAAATATTGCAATATGAATCATTTTTTTTAAAGGAAGCCATGGAGTTTCTTACCGGTTCTTCTCCATAGGAAACGACCAATTGGAACCGTGCACTAGCTTCTGACGTTTTATAAGTAGGCCTATGTGAAATAAAACATTTTCAATTTTAATGTCGAAATCCGAAAAATTTAAAATTCAAAATGACAAATACTCGACTTTAGTTTTAAATTTAAATATCGGGGATCAGTCTTATTTGCCTTTAGTCAAAAATAATATAAGCTGGTAGAAAATAACTGGATACGTAAAATTCAACACCCTAATCTTTCTTTTGAGAATAAAGTGAACATGATCTTGTGGAGAGGACGGAATCTCCAATATTAAACGCAATTCGGCATCTATCCTCTATAGAGGTCCCTGTGCGGGTCATCGGCCCCGGGAAGCGGTTCTTCGTTTCGTATTTCCCTTTGAAATTGTAATCACTTCATATAGAACTCTCTTATTGCTGTTTTTTTTTTAACATTCATTGTCATGTTTTTTTCCGGGTTTTTGTGTAGGTTAAAGCTGCTACTGAACTATCGTTATCCTTATATAAAAATAAGGATAACGATAGTTCTCCATAATAGTAATACTAGCTAAGCCTTACAGTGCTTTTAAAAGTATAATAGTAAAAAGAAAACAATTAAAATGATACGTGTAGATCTAAGCTCGTTGGAAGGGGTAGGCACTGAGGAGGTAAAAGCCTCCACATTGGTAGATAAGGCACGCACGGACGGCACTGCGAATTTCATCACGACCCTCCTTGTTTGCGTCTTTATTTACTTGGAAAATAAAAACACTGTTCCAGCACGTTCGCTTTTATAAAATTCTGTTAGTAATAAACAACATCAACGAAATTTTTTTCACGACTTTCATGAAAGTTTATGACTAGTCTTGCAAATATGTTCCCTCTATCTTAAACTACGTTATTCGCAGAGATTTATATTACTTACACTTGCCTACATACATTCTAATTCCCAAAAAATCCATACTTTTTTATACAACCATCAAATAAAGTATTTTCCAAAAAACGCGCTGTGTATCGTTGCCGGAGGGTTCCGACCCCGCGAAGCCGGGATTGACATTAATTTTAACTTTGAGGAAAATGTGAAGAGGCATTGATCACATTACCTTTTATATTCGCTTCGGAACCAATGATCGTGATATAAAACGTTATTAAAAAATATGATGTAAAACATATTCGCGATTCGCTCCTGTGAAACTCGTTTAAAATAAGGATTAACGTCAGCCAAGCGGGATCATTAAAAGGTAAAGCGTAGACGGCGGGCGGAAGCCAAAAGCTCAACACGTCTTCGCTTAATAAGTATATTATTTAAATGAAACAATATAACATTAAATCATCACCTTTATCTAGTCCCAACTCATTTTTTATATCAATGTTTTACTGCTACTGTATACATCTAATAATAAATTTTCGCTTACACAATACACATATTACTTATTCAGAATATAAACTTTATGAAGGTCTGTCGCAAATAAAACAATAAATCCCCAGGCAAGTCTGGAATATCGTGAACGATTTGTATATGGGACAATAACGTGAACGAGGAATTCCTCAATATAAAAGAAACTCGGTCTAGATTCTACGAAGCCAAAGACATATACATTTCGATAATAAAATTTTATCGTATACCTAAAGGGATTCAATATTATACAATAAAGGATATTTTTTTTTAAAACAAGGCAATTATATTCCGGATCCTTTGATTCAATCTCAATAGATTGTGCCTATACATAAGTGAAATATCACAAATTAGGTGTGCGAACCTCGTCCCAAATCCTGCAATCACCGCAATCTACGTAAATCACGTCACATTTACATAATTCTACTAAATTAGTGGGTTCAGACAGAATGAAAGGTAACTGATTGTTCTATGAGGTTTTTTTTATTGTATAAGTACTTACAGATTTTCTTTACGTATTTCCGACTTAACAAGTACCTAATAGCTGGAATATATTTAGCAATAGGGGTGTTGATGAGTTATTCATAAAAAATGGCAATCTTATAGATGAATCAAATAAAACTTATTACTATAAAAACGTATTGGAGAGAATTTCTACTTGTAATTGAAGAATATTTTAATAAAATATGGACTCATGGAATCTTAGAAACAATAGATGAATAATTCAAATACAAATCCGTTGGTAAGATCTGCATGTAGAGCTAGTGGAACGTCTGCGTTGCTCCCAGCGAGTTTTATCGTATTCTGATTTTGATCACGTAAAAGGAAACTTTCAATTTTATTCCTATCTTCATTACGAAAGCTTTGTGGTAATTTAAGACAAACGTACTGGAATACTGAAAACGAGCTTGAAAGATCTGCAAAGACTATCGTATATCATTTACTTTCTTTTACTATTTGGTAATTCTTAATATGGAACGTATTTGAATTCAACTGTTCTGTAGTATGCAATAATAAGCAAGGGATTGTGTGTAACCGGAGCTACAGCAGTATCCGATGTCAACCAACCGCCCTACGCATACAACTGTGTTTCAAGTACTCACACAACTATACAATATCAAATAACCAATATATTGTAGAAATACAGAAATGTTTTCAACATAGGTAAATCTGCTTAGACCTAAGCCTGGCGCAAGTTTCTCGTAGATGTGGAATATGATATAATTAGAACATCTTAGATTTCAATAGTAAATCATATTAACAAGTTCTTGGAAAATTTACGAGCTCTAGATATGTAGATGTCTATGCTTATTACAAGCATTAATCGAAACGCTGTTCAAACATTTCTTTCAACTGATGTTGTTAAACTGATGATACAAACAGAGTAAACATCTTATCTAGGAATTAGCATTTATATTGAACCAGTCTCGTTCTGCCTGCAACTGTATGTCATTGCATATCTGTGTGACATGAGTTATCCTGGTTGCGCTCCTGGTTTAACAACTTGGAAGCACGCAATGATTTCATGCGTAGGTATATATGTGTAAAATTTTGAATAGCAGCTGCCATACTTATCTTGATAAAATATGCTGTGTTGCTGTTGGCAACATGCGTAGATAAAAACAAAGCAAAATAGAAAGAAGAAATAAGTAGCTATGCAAAATTAAACTTTCTATAGATACAAGGTATTCTTTATGAAGTTAGAATGTCGGTTGGGTACACGGCGCGGGTCATGACGTCAGCGCCGACAGACGCTGGCCGCGCTACCCTACGATCACGCGGCTTCCGCACACTGTGATACACGCACACAGACACAACTTGTCTACACGTCTCGGTAAGCTTGCCTGCCGCCGTCCGCACGGTTTCCGTTTTCCACATGGTTTCAGCGGTCAGCTTTTACAAACACACTTGTATAATGCCCTGCGGTGTAACCCTTGGTTTTCGTGTCAACGCTTACCATCCTAATACCATGTTCGGTGGCTTAATTGGTTTCTACTCCTGACAACCCTCAAGTACTCCTACATCAAAATAGAATTATATGTTGTACACAATGTGTAGTTACGTCATAACTATCAAATATAAATCTAAGCTTCAGCCAGCGACAAGTCGGTAGGTACATACGGCCTGAAAACATGATTGGGTTATATAAAGTCACCCAGTTACACAGAACATTTCAGAAAGCCGATATGAAAATACATAAGTACATTGCCTAAGGTATATTTGTGCAGAGATTAGGTAAGTGAATTAGGCGAATGATGGATAGTTTGCTAAAGTCGAACTTTAGCAAATATTTTGACAGTGGCAAACAGCTCCATTTTCCGATATTTTTACGATGTACTTAAGTTACCTACATAAATATCAATTTGTTTAACATTCGGTACGAAAACGTGGTCGGCAAGATGCCGTAAAGTTGTCCGTGTCTGAAATATTATATCTAAATTTCGCGCGTCGCTTTAGGATGCCAAGTCAGAGAGATCTCTTAAAAAATTCAAACATCTTAATATATTTGCATCTAACGGATATAAAGCGATTATTACAATGAAGCTTCTTTCGACAAGGAACTTTCATTTTCAAGCAGATTCTTGAGATGAGCCCGCTTTTCTATTGCCAACCACAGTAATTTCTGAAAGCCAGAATCCAGAGTGCGCCATTAAGAAAAGCGCTGAAGCAATGAAGCTTGACAAGTCCCGGAGAAACAATTCAATAGTCTTGGATCCCGAAAACGAAATTAATCAGAAAAGAACAAGGTAGCGAAATTATTAAGAAACCATTATCATAGCGAGCGATTTAAAATTATATTTCGAGTTTGATTTATACCAAAATGAACTTTACGCGACAAAGGCGACAGTTTGCCCTAAAAAAAAAGGTTTCTCGACGCTCCTAGGCGTAAAAATATTACCCAACGATTCGTTCCAGTCTATTCTTAGATCGATAGGACCGCCTGTTTGGTAAGTAAACATGTTTCCACAAACATACAAGAATTTATTTAAGGGCTTGATATCGACCGAAGTTCTTACGAAAGATATTACGTAGCTAGATTTTTCAGAATTTGATGGACTGAATTTACATAGTAAAAGACAAACATTGTATTAACAAAGAAACCATTATGAATATATTTTTCACCATTTCTGCAGGTTAACGCCCAAGTACCTATGCTTTAAAATATTCAAGTCGACTTGCATTACCTCGGCTGCATAATTAACTTGAGCCTTGTTTATAGCCTCATTAATTTGAATGAATAATATTAGAGAGAAGCAGAATAGAAATGCTAAAACATATCCAAGTTGATAAAACTATTCATTTTCTTACTTCTTCAAGCGCCATGTCTTGAAATAATAATACAGTCATTTATTATTTCAAAGCTTGGCGCTTGAACAAGTTTTTTGTTAAGTAATATCTTTTTAACCTTTTCATCTTAAATCGACACAATACGATATTACTTGCCTGTTTTTGTACTATGTACGTACTTATGTAGGTATTTGTCATTCATAGTATCATGATTTATTGTGCCAGTTTTCGTTATATCACGTGAAAGCGAGGCAACCTATTTAAATCGACCTCATTTAGGCCCACATTTCATGTATGAAAAATTGCAGCGTGTTTGTCTTTGGGTCCCCAGTGAGTTAGTAGTGTGTAATAAATTAAAATTTATTTATTTGAATCCCTATAAGCTTAAATGAGAACTAAGGAAAAATAATTAAGGAAGAAAATAATTAAGGAACCTCAAAAAGAAAACTAAGCATGCTTTTATTTGGCGAAACAATTTTGGTGTCAAGAGTTCATAGACCTCTTTCAAGCTAGCTTATAAAATATCGTTGTACAATCCGCTTTGTTCTGCAATTTCATCTCTTATTATTTCACTGGGTAGAATTTTACAGTAAAAAAATACCTCCATAGATTGACAGTTAAAAGTTCACTTTTGTCTAGGCCTAGGTTGAAGTCCATACCATAGGTACATACCGGTATATTAAGCAGTCGTTTAATGTTAAATTCTAGTATTTATTCAATGGGTTCGACTAGAAACCGTTTCCAACTTATGGGTCAAAGACTAGGCTAGATGATGATGACAACTTGGTTGGCCCACTTTCTAATTGAGAGTTAGCAGTTTATTTATTCCTTTTAATTAGATTTCAAACCGTCGTCACAGAATTTGTGAACAAATAGTTTGAAAATGTAACGTTACAAACCGTAAACAGAATGATCTAACTCTTACGAAGAACTTTACTAGAGAAGATTCAATAACTTCGACACCAAAAGAAATATACCTTATAATGTTATTACAGAACAAAAGAGTATCTCTGAAATCCACATAGATAAAGTCCATGAAAGAATAAAAGTAATATGGTGATGTTCGTGAAACTTACCAAATTCTCGTCATACAGATTAGCGCGTGACCCGACTCCCGCCAAAATGAAGCGATCACCGAATACACAGAACGCATTTCACGGATAGCGAAGTAGTCCACGATCGATAATACTCGTTCACTACAAAGGCGTGCGGGCGCTGCACGCGGCACGCCGTGCGTCCGACGCTCCTACCACACATATTATTCTCAAGTTATTATTTTACACGCACGTCCACTCATGAGAAAAGCAACTTGAGACGACCGCAGCGTTCGAAACCTTAATACTTCCCTTCGTTGCAAATATTAGGTGACAGAATCGAAGACGGAGCCAATCGAATACCTCTGAGCGAATAATTTGCACTGCTTCGAACCCAAGATACCAAAATTCTTCAACTAAGATTCAAACGAGAGTCTGCTAACAATTCACACTAATATCTACGAAATTGTTAATGTTTTCAAAAGTAACGGCACAGAGATACGAAAACTTCGTAACGCGTCTAGCGAATACCAAAATAATATGAACAATATGGGGACAGGAACCGGAGTCGCGTAATAATAAGAGTGCTTGCGTGGGGATGGTACGGAGGGTGCATTGTGCACCGGCGAATTTTGGAAGGGCCCGTTCCGAAAGCCCTTGTTTGTTCCCCCCTGCACTTGCGCAAGATGCGAACCAGTTTTGATTTTTGTGAATCAAGTCGTGGAGTTAGCCCGTTCACAAGGGGTCTTTCATCCCAATTTGCCGTTAGAGACCGTTGTCGAACTTTTGTCACACACCGTTTGTGGCTGATAAAAACATGTAGTTAATTTTAAGATATTATCAGATGTGAGAGAAACGCGCACACAAAAGCAACCCGAATTTAAATATTAAAACATTATGCAAACAAAAGCGATAATAATACTCTTTTAATGATATGTCAGAGTATCATCTAGCTTAAGTACATAGTGTAATTCCACGCGTTCTCCTGCTAACTTCATAATTAATGACTTGTGTCAGAGAAGCAGTGAAAAAGAATAGTCATCTCAGTCATCAAAAGTCTGTGACTTGCGCGAGCTTTACTAAGCTACTTTTAGCCTTCAATGATTTAACCAAAGCATCAGAAAACTGGTTACTACGAGTTGGGCGAATTTACATGAAATTTGTTTTTGTGCTCACATTACTAACAACCGAAACCTTCGTAATAAAAGGGTTAATTATTAGGGGTCCACGCCAACCTACTTTGCCGTCAATTTATAAAACATGTTTGCATACAATCCTGATGTGTAGGGTCCGACACGAAGAATCATTGTTGTACGTCATGAAATGCCGTAACTGTTGAATATTTAAAAATGTTGACCAATTCTGTGTCAATCCTCAATCGTTTCGTAAATTCATAAATTCTTCATTTGTGTAATAATAAACTAATTTTGATAAATTTGATGACCGCAACCAACAAAGCATACAACATTTCGATACCTCTGGACTCACAAGACGCAGGTATAGCACAAATGCACCAAATGTGCTATACGCCCTTTGAGCTCAGAGACGTCGAATGTCGATATAGTTCAGGTACCTTCCCTGGCTCCTTTAGATTCGTGCCAGCCAGGATTTAGAAACTGTTTAGCCATCCAATAATAGATTTGATGACAATTAAGTCATATAGCGATGAAACATAAGCAAACGCACGTAAGAACTCTGTATTCTGATGATCGATTGATTATGGTATGAGGGTGATTGATTACACTTTTTCATGAATTTACTTTATATACTGTAACATCTATGATGGATTATATTATCAATTATTTTCATAGTCTGTTTTTAACAGACACAAATTGGGTAGTTGACTAATTTTTTTTTAATTTTTGTCTGTATATCGTTCTGTCTGTCTGTTTGTTCCAGCTAATCTTCAAAATAGTTGGACTGACTTTGCCTGGTATATAGCTGATGTTATAAAGTGTGCCTTTTTTTTTATTCTTGATAGGTTCGCGCTTGACCGCTATCTCACCTGATGGAAAGCGACGATGCGGTCGACGATGGAGCCCGCTTAGCCCAAGGTATAGGTTACTTCTAACCTATACCTTGGGCTACTTTTATTATAGAAAAAGAATTAGGATTCCACGCACAAAAAAAATCTTCTTAAAATAGTTAAGCTGTGATGTTGCCGACGATAGAGCACGCTTGTGTAGAAGTGACCTATTAACTCTTGTTTGTTATAGGTATCAAATATACTTCCACATAAACCTAGTATTTTATTTAAATTTTCATATAAACTTGTGCTTGACTGCGATTCCACCTGATGTTAAGCAGTGATGCAATCAATAATGTCAATTTGATATTACAAACAGACATTTCAATTTTATTTAAATGTGTGTAAAGATGTATATATATATTGTAATTAAATAAACACAAGGGACTATTCAATTGAAGATCTTGCACTGTGTTCAACATCCAACACCAAATAATTTACAAATCAATAGAAGTAGGAAAATTTCTTCAAGGAATATGTTTTTTACAGAATATCCTCAACTCCCTGGATGATCCTTTAACGATCCGCGCAGCAAACGTAAAGTGACACAACTTTTTAGGTAGGTATCTTTATTAGTCACGGACAGGAAAACGCTTTAAGGAAAAAAGCAGGACGAAGCTGATCGGTATAAATAAAAAAGTCTTTTAATTTAGCTCTTAATAAAAGCATAATAAGCCTTATAATGTTCCCATTGCTGGGACTCAGGCCACCGCTCAAGGAGAAGAAAAGGGCCAAAATCCACCACTCGGGCCCATTGCGGGTTGGTGGATGTCACATGTCTTCGAATGTTTGGTTCTAGGAAATGCTGGTTTCCTCATGATGTTTTCCTTCACCGTTTTGAGAGCAGTAGTGATGAAATACATTACACAAATTAATACGCCTGGTTGGGTTTGAACTCGCGAACTACAACTCTTAATTCGGTTCTGTTACCACTGGGCTACTGCTCTTAGGGTCAGCGCACACTTGTGACAAGATTGTCTTAGACAGACTCATCTACGACTAGTCTGCGACAAGACCGTTTTATCTACGACACGGAGCACACCATCAAGACAAAACAGTCTAGAGGCGTTCGGCCAGTGTTGCAAACATCGTGGATTTTCCACCAAAACTGGTGGATTTAACCCCCCAATTAGTTACGAAATATTGGTTTTAGTGGCTAGTAGATTTTTCTAGTGCTTTAGTAAAAAATTCAATTTCTTACTAAAAATGCAATCACTCGGGTCTAAATCAGCACCATAGAATCCATAATTATCAATTTGATACCGACAATGAAGGTGCAAACAAACATGATTCGTCTGAAGACGAATTAAGACATAGCTGTTGAATAATTTTTATGTTAATTTATCTACTAATGTTAATTTACCCACAAATGGTACTTTAATCAACTAATTGTTAATTTTTATCACTTATTATTAAAAGAAACTAATAATCTATACGCCTACTTATTTTATTTCGTAAAACACACATTTTTTAGTGGGACATTTTGCGATTTTCTGTGTAAGATAATTTTTTGTTAGTGGTTTTCTGGTGGTTTTAAAAGTTGACTCTAGTGGTAAGTTAGTGTAACTGTTGGCAACACTGGATGTCTCAAAACAGTCTCGCGGTGTCGTAAACGAGTCTGCGACATCGTAGACAAGTCTGCGACGTCGTAGACAAGTCTGTCCAAGACAGTCTTGCCTAACCTAATAGAGTTTATTCTAACAAAATCTGTAACAGCAACGTGTATTTGTGTAACCCTCAACCCTCTCAAGGCATAGCATACATTACTACGTTTTTGATTCTCAATGTAACTAATGACAACCGATAACCACAGAAGATGTCATCGCAGTGATCATAGACCATATATCGATGGCGAATTTAAAAAAAAGTGTCCATCCGAGGACAGGAAAGTCCTTGATTTGGTCCATATTTTTATGAGGGATATTAGAGTGCGGTTTTTGGACAGCAAACTGCGATCACCAATTATATTAAACACTAGCTTCTGCCAACGGCTTCCCTTTGATCCCTCATTTCATGCTCTTAGGGGTTAAACGAAATACCCTTTCTCCCCCGTACTAGACATTATGCAGTACCAAGGTGAAAAAAACAGCGGTGGTGCTCCGGTCAGTAGAATACAACGAAACAATTTTTGACGTGACATTATAACCGGTAGACAATGCCTTGTCGTATTAAGTCCGCTCATGTACACTAGGTAAAGTTTAAACAAATAAATAATTTATTTTATCTCCAAATAATTTAGATTTCATTTTTTAAATATAAACAATCCATTTTGTTTGACGCTAATTATCCCTAAGTTTGTAGTAAACTTTGTTGTTTTCCCTAAGAGATAGGTAGATTTTTTAGGTTATATATTTTTCCTCATCGACCAAATTACATTGAATCATTTTGTTTTGGATCACAGTGGCTAAAATTATTTCAACAGATGGAACTCAAGTCCTTGAAATCCGACACTATACCGAAGACTTCCCAAACGTGCCTGTACGAGATAAGGATGGCTCTAAAGCGACTTAAAAACATCAAGGTCGCGGTTAATGACAGAATTATGGTCATTAACTACCGGTCCTTAAAGCTCTTCAGAAGAATTTTGATTCAGTTATACTCAAGGGGAAAACGCCACAGGCATGGAGTAGTGGTGTGGTTGTATTTTTCTTTGAGAAGGATGACAATGTGTTACTTAAGATTACAGGCCCATCTCACTTCTGACCCTTATCTACAAGCTGTTTTCCAGAGTCATCATGAACCGTCATGCCGCAGGTTTCTCGATGTCCAATGTCCCAAACCAGCCGCATTCTCTTCAGCAGTGTCAGATTGAGTATCGGTATATCGATATGCTAGTGTTTGTAGGAATACGCCAGTATGTCAGTCAGATTGTAGGTCCTGATCTGAAAACGTTTCTAGGTGTCTCACTGCAAGAAGACGTCATTTCTCAGAAACTATTTACAGCCGCCAAGGAGGATGTTTTCAAGGTTCCGGACTAGAGAGAGCGATTAAAGACAATGGCGAGTAGGTACATCACTCACCTTCGATTTACCGACGATATAGTAGCAACAATGCACGATGACCTCAGTAGCTTCCGAAAAAGTGGATCTTTATATAAACATGGACAAAAGAAAGGCCTGGCCTGTTGGTCCTGGCTGGTCTGTTGGTCTAAAAGTTAGTGGCCCTGACTGCTATGCCGGAGGTCGTGGGTTCAATTCCCACACAAGACAAATGTTTGTGTGATGAGTACGATCATTTTTTCTGTGTCTGGGTGCAATTTATCTATAATATGTATTTATTTAGAAATACATAAGTATGTTTATCAGTTGTCTAGTACTCATAACACAAGCTCTGCATAGCTTGGGGTTAGACGGCGTTGTGTGATATTTGTAGATTATTATTATTAAGATCGAAGACTTTATACACGGAATTTCTAGACAATTACATTTACCTGGGAAAAGGGTAAACGGCAGTGGGTTGGGCACATTGCTCGCAGAACAAATGGTCGATAGGGGTCGAAAGGTTTTGGAGTGGCGACCGCGTACCGGAAGACGCAACGTTGGAAGGCCTCTCGCGATGAGATGATAAGGAAGACCTATGTACAAAAGTGTACGGTAGTGATGATAATGATATAAGGCTGGTTTCATTATGAAATAAAATACTCTCTAATAGTACAAATAAATTCTTACATACTATAAAACGAAGCCCATAAACTGAAAAAACTACTGAACGGATTTTAATTCAGTCATCAATAGACAGAGTGATTCATGTATATTATAATACATGTAAAGAAGAGACGAGAATTTCCAACTTTTGCTAACACCCGTGTGAAGCTGGGATGGGTCGCTAGTTAGTAATACATAATATGAATATTGTTTTCTTTCACACGTCAATTCACATGCATTGATCCAAAGTAACTCAGGTCACAAAAGATCGAACGGGCTGAGGATTGTACGAAAGAACAACCGAGGCCCTGATATGCAAAGGGCTTAACTGAAAGAACACGGATAACTTTTAGTCATTAAAAGTCTGACACTCCCCTCTAGCTCCACCCAAAACAAGAGGATTTATTTGATGATTTTCCACTTCAAAAAAGACCCAATGAATCTTTACCCCTTTGTTATTAAAATGGCTCACTGTCTTTTTTCGGTGGGAAAATCATCTAATGACATCCCCCGCTCTTGGGCGGAGCGTGAGATAATGTCAGACTTTTACTGTAAAAACCCGCTCCCATTCCTTCTTTGCCTTCGTTCCAGGGCCCCAGGGTTGTCTTTCGCATCACCCATGGCCCCAGTAGGCTTCGACAACTTGGCTTCGAACACTACGCGTCGTCGACAACTTGGGCTCGATCCGGACGGTTACCGGACGGTCGGACGGCGAGCTACCCATTGCTTTGCCTTCCGCAAACAAAGCGCTTACGGTGGCTGGAAATCGGGATCGGGATCTCGGCGGCTGGGGCGTGAGAGCCGTTCTCTCGCGCGTGCGGCCGCCGCCTTTGCTAGAATTAATACTTCGCAGAAGGAGGCGACCGCCTGCCACTCCACTATATGGTTTTTATTTAACAAGTGCTCAATATTTAACTCTGAACATAAGTATTTTGAGGGTTACAATTTGTTGAATTTTCGTACTGTTGAGTTGTAATGCAATTTTGTTACTGTTTTCTACATGGCATCGATAGGCTGTTCAAACGAATAAAAAATTTCGATAATAATATATCACACACAATTTGTTTTATTTAAATTTAAAGGTAAGAAACGCTTTATTTCATAAATAAACTTACTAATATAATATTTTTTGGTTTTATTCACGAATTGTTAAATAAACATGCATCGCCTTTTTTCGTTTTATGAATAATAAAAAGTATCAACTCCGTTTAAGCAGCATACAGTCAGGGTGAACACGGTCTCCTTTTTGTTTTGCCATCTTTCGATGGGCAGACTCTAAATACCCATATTATTATTACGATTTAAACCTAGAAATTAATAATTTATCCACGAATTGTCAACGTGCCTGTTTAGAAACTTTACTTTTTCCCAATCTGTCTCTTAATAGAAAAAAACACCCGCAAGTGCGAGTCGGACTCGCGCACTCAGGGTTCCGTACAAACTTACCAATGAAAACAGGGGAAGTACCCTATGAATTTTGATTACCATGAGTGTCGAAATATACGTTTTTTGCGACATAAACGGCCGTATCTTTTTTTTTCGTCAACAAAGAAGTTTGATTTTTACACAGCTTCAAGGGAACGCAGACCTGAGTATATGGTTATAATTTCAACTCGGTACCTCCACGCGTTCCCGAGACAAAGGGTCTGACAGACAGACAGACGGACAACAAAGTGATCCTTTAAGGGTTCCGCTTTTTTCTTTTGAGGTACGGAACCATAAAAAGAATTTTTGACGTTCTATATATTAGAGTGAGCATCAATTCAGGACTCTCTGGTACCGTATAACCTCGTTGTACGGTACCAGAGAGTCCTGAATACGCAATTCTCATAACGTACTACATCATCATGCTTATACTGGGATTGGTAAATGATCACGACTATGGTTGGTAATTAGCAACCTAGCAACAGCAATTACATTCGGCTTATTATAATAAGGCGGATATAGAGGTTAGACCGATTAACGTGATAAACAATGATAGTCGATATTATTGTCCCACATCAATTCTTTATTATAACTGTTTTTTTTTTATTTATAGTGACTAAATGCACTGGAATAAATTTATTGAAATGGCATGTGAGGTTATTTCGCTGCTTGAGACTTTCACAATAAAGCTATTGTTAAAAAAAATATGATTACCCTACAACCTACTTTAATTAATTAATTAATTAATTGAATGTGACACAATTTGAAGGTATTTGGTTAATTCTCCAATGAATATTATCATATGTATTAAACATGAAGGACATGTATCTAATAGCGTGCGTGCGCAAATATTGACAAAAAAGCCAGATGAATACATTATTACCTACCTACACTACTTGTTAAGAAATAAAACAATAGCATAATTTGTCATCTCATAGATCATGTACGTAAAGCTTGTTAATCTGTACAGGCTCATCCTCATGTTGCCGTCATAAATTAGGTCTACAATAATTCACTAACTACGATTCGAACAGTTTAAATTAGTTTTAAAATGTTCCCGAACGAATAATTTTAGTGCGTCTAATTCCTAAAAGATGGCGCAGACATCAGTTGTGTCAGTTCTCTTTGGTTTAGCGTTGCGCTAGTATATCGATTTTACAAACAACATTCAGTATGGACATATGAAAAAAATTATAAAAGGAAAACATTTTGAATCTCGAGAATCTAAGGTATATTTCGGAAACATAGAGGGCTATTAAGTTTGTAATGGACACATACAACTATTGATACACTTCTTATTAATAGAACTGCTACTTTGAACATTTTGATAATGTACAATTTTATGTGAACTATTCTGGCAACACACAAATGTCTATGAATTTGACCCCGAAGCTCGTGTCCGGAGCAGAAGGAGAGTGTGGTGTAGGGCCAGGCCCTTCGTTTTTGGTCTTCATCTTGTCGAATATTGTGTAAAATGGGCACATAATAGGTAAATAAGATATTTTCAAACGCAACTTACGAGCATTTTCTCCTTCTATTCAGATGAACTTAATTTGACCATTAAAAAATATCGCGAGCAATACGTACGAGTTCGTATCGCTAAGAATATCGTCCAAAGTCGCGTAATGATAATTTTATTAGTAAAAATTTTAATATCAGTGATATTTTTAAACTATTTGTGGCTTTGTGTTTGGGACTTGTCTCGTGATCAGAATACTGTATATATTAAATTCGTTACATTATGAAGCCCTCGGGATTTTGGTGAATGTGTTGAGACAATGGTGTATCGATTATTTTGCGCTAACTAAATGTCATCCCGGTGCCGTAGTGTTAATATTAGAAGTCTATGTTTGTGACCACGATTACTATTGTCTAGGCATCTACGCGTTTTATATTAAGCATGCAGAACTTCAATTTAGCTTGAGTGACCAAAATAGTGCCGACGTTTTTCATTCGGATAAATTCATCCGCTCCTTGACAATATCTATTTTCTGACTATTTCGTGAGTGGAATAAGAACAGCAAGATATAACAGAAAATATAAATAGCACCCATAGTTCATACTGTAACTACCGACTCATGGATTTATAAAACATTTCCGATACCTATGGGAATGATAAAGCGCACAAAAAAATTACAAAAGATCGATATGCTTTTAAAAAAAACTAAAACTTGTTTTCATAGATGACGATGTAAAATTGTATTGTTTCGTATATTATTATCAACACTCCATTTTATTTGTTTTTATCTGACAAAATACGTTCTCAAATCTGTTACATAGGATATTTTGTTTATTTGTATATAATATTATTAGCACATATCAGTCCACCGATCGTTGTCAATTTTTGACATCTTTTAAAATAATCCAATTATAGAACTATACTACGCAATTATGACATGACATTACAATAAAACAAGTTTCTTTTAATATCACTCATATTTCTTTTCTTTTTTTTGTTCCAGTTACATACTCAGATATTAAAGTACGTGCTCGAAGTTTACGCAGTAAGTTAACCTGGTGAGTATACTGTGTTAAAATGGCCAATCCAAATCGTGAAACTGTGAGTACGCGATTTTCTGATAACTATGATCTGAAAGAAGAATTGGGAAAAGGAGCCTTTTCAATTGTGCGACGGGCTGTGCAAAAATCAACTGGTTATGAATTTGCGGCCAAAATTATAAATACTAAAAAACTCTCAGCCAGAGACTTCCAAAAGTTGGAGAGAGAGGCGCGAATTTGCCGTAAACTTCAGCATCCTAATATCGTAAGACTTCATGATTCTATTCAAGAGGAGCATTTTCACTACCTGGTATTCGACTTGGTAACGGGCGGCGAATTGTTTGAAGACATTGTTGCCAGAGAATTTTACTCTGAGGCTGATGCATCGCACTGTATACAACAAATTCTTGAATCCGTACACCATTGTCACCATAATGGAGTTGTGCATAGAGACTTAAAACCAGAAAATCTTCTATTAGCCAGCAAAGCTAAAGGAGCCGCTGTGAAACTTGCTGATTTTGGATTAGCCATCGAAGTGCAAGGCGACCAACAAGCGTGGTTTGGTTTTGCCGGTACTCCTGGCTATTTATCACCTGAAGTACTTAAAAAAGAACCGTATGGTAAGCCAGTAGATATCTGGGCGTGCGGTGTTATCTTATATATTTTGCTTGTTGGATATCCTCCATTTTGGGATGAAGATCAGCATCGACTGTATGGACAAATTAAAGCGGGTGCTTATGATTACCCATCTCCCGAATGGGATACGGTGACACCCGAAGCGAAAAGCCTCATAAATCAGATGTTAACTGTAAATCCAAGCAAGCGAATAACGGCTTCCGAAGCCCTTAAGCACCCATGGATTTGCCATCGGGAACGTGTTGCGTCTGTTATGCACAGGCAAGAGACCGTGGACTGCTTGAAGAAATTCAATGCACGGCGCAAACTGAAGGGTGCCATCTTGACAACCATGCTTGCTACGCGCAACTTCTCTGGAAAATCTATGGTAAACAAGAAAGGAGATGGGTCGCAAGTAAAAGAATCGACCGACAGCAGCACAACATTGGAAGATGATGATCTGGACAAGGACAAGAAGGGCGTAGATAGAGCATGTACCGTAATTTCCAAAGAGCATGATGAGGAAGCGTTAACGAAAGCTGATTCGTTTGGAAAAGCTCGTGGCGACAGCAATGCTTCTTTGCGTCGAGCAGAAGTAATCAAAGTAACCGAAGTGCTCATAGATGCACTCAATAATGGGGACTACGAAACCTATTCCAAATTATGTGACCCTAACGTGACAGCGTTTGATCCTGATGCACTAGGTAACCTAGTAGAAGGCGTCGAATTTCATAAGTTCTTTATTGATAACACGCCGACGCATGTGAAAACCAATACGACGATTTTAAATCCTAGAGTGCATCTTCTCGGTGATGATGTAGCTGTAATCGCATACGTATGCGTAACGCAAAGTGTGGACGCCGAAGGCCGACGAGCTACACACCAGTCGCAAGAGACTCGCATATGGCACAAACGCCACAACAAGTGGACGGCAATACATTTCCATCGCTCCTAACTAGTCCCTTCTACAACCCACTCCTGTACGGTAGAGGATAATGGTCTTAAAAAACAGATTATCTGTAATGGTGATGCCGTTGCTACAATTATAACTTTTCCAAAGTATTGAATGAGACCACGAAACTACGATCCTCTTCCTTGTACAATATAAGATTTATTATCCAATTCTGCTATAAAACTAACACGAATTTTATTAGAATTCTTTGTAATCCCAAAAATTAAGTTAATTATAATAGGTAAATGTTATTGACACCGGTGTAAGCGATTCGGAAGTTGATTCTTATCCGTTAAAGTCACTTAATAAAAAGTTACGATGTGGCTAAAATGTGATACCGTTAAATTCAATGCTTTGTGCTAGTTATAGTAGAGTGTACAAACAATCTGATCTCTGACAAAATCGAAGATATGTCAACGAATATCAAGGCAAAGTGTTGTTTATCAACATATTTCATGAAATCTCAACATAACAACAGATCTGATACTAATGAATCTATATTATAAATAAATCAGCAAAAATTTTCAAGATTTAGAATATTTAGCACATTTCTCAGTAAGTCTCTCTACATTTTTAACTATGAATGTTTTGTCGTGCTTAAAAATGGTGTTCTATTTGTTATCAAATACCTAGTTAATAAGATTTAAGTAACTAATAAATCATGCAGTTATTGGCACTATGCACTTAGAGTTATCTGAACAGCGGGGTCGTAGTTTATTAAAACTTTCATCTATAATATATTTGTAGAATACCTCAATTGCGTTACATTTCATCTTCAACTACTTAGAACCTCGTGTATGTATTAGCTAGTGCAGCATCAATGCGCGTATTATATTTTAAGTGGATTATATCAATTTCGTCAATTTTAGATTTTAATATTAATAACATTATTCTGCTTTTGGCTTTCCTCACCAGAGCATTAGTGTGATATGAGGTTTCCTTTTATTACTATTTGATTGAGCTGAAATGATTGTTTGCTGTATTGGTTCTGTACCTGATTATCAAAACAAATCGTACTTCAGATAGCTTAGAATTTTAAAGTGATAACTGTGCAAGAGAATGGTCTGCTTGTTGGTATTCGTATTTACTAAGAGGAGCTTTGTCAACAGTGATATTAATGTAATAAATGTAAAGTGTTTTTTGCACAGTTTCACTTAAGAAATGTGCTTTAAATATTGGATCTATAACTGTAAGTCTGCAGTAAATTCAGTATTTCCTATAAATGTAATTAGATATAAATGACATTTAACCATGTTTTTTACAATTTTGTAATATATTTTAGTATAGTTAGCAAAACTTAATTTACGAACATCAAAGGGAGTTGGAATTGTAATATTAAAATGCATAATAAAAAATCTACATTGTTAATCAACTTTTCATGTTGGTATTTTCACTGTATACAGAGTACATAGTTGTGCCATTATCATTGAAATTAGTGCCAATAACTGTAAAAACTAAAAATGTATTCTAGTCTTTATTGTTACCTACGCATATTTAGTAATTAATCAACATTTTAAATTAATTTTGAACATATATATTTACATACATAGGTACATAAACTTACATTGTGTACATAGATATTGATTTGCACACTGCATGTTTAAAAGTGTCGTCTTTGTCATTAGCTAAATAAAATATTTTCTTTGAAAATATTTAATGAGGGTTTGTTATCTAGATCATGTTGAATTTATTTGATAATTTACTTATACGAAAATAGTGGCTCTCCGTTGATGTTAAAAGACTTAGAACTCGCTCACGGAGCTCTCCAAGCCCCAGAAGGCATAGATATACCTAGAAACATCTATTCAAGGGCTAATCCGTCGTTGGAAAATAGCGTTACATAGGCATAACACAGCTTGTTACTTTTTTTAAGCTCAGCCTGTAAACTTTACAGTTAACATCACATGTAATTTTAATGTTTTAATATACTTACTAAGTTATAATTTTCGAATTTTATTTTTCATATGTTATAAAGTAGCCTAACAGCTAACATATTGTAAATTCGCTTTGTTTACCCTTGTATAATGTATTTACTATAGCTGAGAGTTCGCATTGGGTCTATTGAAATCCCTTTACCCAATAAAATCTTTTGGGTACCTACTTATATGTATGTTACATACATTTAAAAAAATATTTATATACATAGTCAACACTCCAAATCAAACACCAACATTATTACTGGTATTAAATGATATAGTATTTTATTAAATAGATTAATATGTTACATGACTTTCAATGAAATACAATATTTACTATTGAACTGTTAAATTTTTGTCAGAATTTAATCAAATACTAATGTGAAAATGTGATGTATATATACCTACCTAATTCTGTATGATGCACAAATCTATCATCATGATTGAATCTTCCAGAGTATTTCACAAATCTTTTGAGAACAAGAATAATTTAAGTATTTATGTATACTTTTAGTCTTCCCTGGACAAAAGTCCATTCACCAAATTAAAGGGATACCTACACACAGCTACTATCAGCTTAAATTCAATAGTTTAACTTTTCAAAAATTTTATCTGCTCTCCGCAAATTGTTAATAATGCACATTTACCTGTTTGCATGCATTTATCTCACTGGCTTATACATTTAGGGGGGCTTTTAAAATGAATTTAACTTTTTCCATTGGCTGCTTTTTATTATGTACATTTACAATACTTATAATAATATATAATAATAAATTATTTTACATTAAAGATGTACTTAAACTTTACTATTACATGTGACCATTTGTACCAACACAAAAGTACCTATTATAGAGACTAACACAATTGTACTATAATGATGCCTGTGATGCCAGATACAAATGGTTTCATGACATTAAAATTATATACATAATATGGGTGCATTGCAATAGGGGTACATTTTTTAAATATACTAGAATAAAATCGTTTTTGTGTCATAATTTTCAATTAATAATTACCTGTGTAGTAAAATTGCTGATAATCCTCAATAGATTAACATTATCTATATTCAGCTAGAATTGTGTTTAATGGTTTGAAGCCAAACATAATATTGCGCAGTTAATATTTGTAAGGCTATATCAGCATTAACTTGAAATCATTATTAGGGTGTTGAATAAGTGAATATGAACAACGTGTTTAGTCAAAATTCCAAACAAATTGCACCCTTGCCTAGGTATGTGGTCGAGATTATTTTATATTATGTTTTATAGTTAGAAATATTATCAAGTATTTTATATTTTAACGCACCACAAACTTCATTTAGATTTGCTCTGTTTATCATGAAGGCTAAGTTTGTTGTAGAATAATATCCAAATGTGGAGTATAGGTGTATTAAAGAATTGTCAGTATATTTGTATTCAACATAATTTCTTGGACCTCTGCATTGCCGATTATCATGTAAAATTCTCTAAAATAAAGTTCTTTTGATCTACAATAACATGTGGTGTTTCTTTTTCCATTCTATGCTGCTTGCAGTATTACATCTGCAGAATTACCTATTGAATAATAAAACAACACTAATAACCCTGTACTCAATTTATTTACATAACACTACATTTATTCAATATGCATACAAACTATGATACAATTCTACTTTGCCGACAACTGATACAATACTCTACAATACAGATGGCATTGTTTACTAAAATGAGAACATACCTCAAACAATGTTCAGGTACTTCATCTTAGAGTGAACACCTTTACAGCCATCAACGGACACATTAAAGTTCTTCAAAATGTCGTCCATTTCTTTAGCGTTAAGTAGCCTGCCACCCAGTTCTTGCTTTATACAGTCCTTTAGATGTGTTATTGTCAAGGGTTTAAATTCAACCAACTTTTTGACTGCCTTTATCTCAGCGAAGTTCTCTAACAATCTTTTATGAAATGATTTATCACAGTTTTTGATGAAGTCTTTAGTTGATTCGTAACAATTGTATATTAATATCACAGTTATGTCTTTTCCAAAGTTCTCACACTTCTCTGTTACTTCCTTTATTTGTGCCTTAATATGCATATCATCTGCAGTTAAATCATCCACTATTATTAATGACTTTTTGCACATAGTCAGACCATACATAAAGTCTGTAGAAAATGTGTTAGTGAAACTAGGCATTGTATAATGATACACATTTGAGCAAGGTCCTGCAGCATCTAACAGAATAGAGGAGGCAAAAGATTTCCCAACACCTGTCCCTCCACAGAATAATAAAAGTTTACTTCGTTCATGTAGTTCCAACGTCTGCATTATATTATTGACTGCCTCTGACTGACCAAATAATTTCTTTGAAATTACATTTCTCAATTCTTCAATATTAAAATCGTCAAAGCACTTTAAATTATAAATGTGGAGTGCAAATATCGATACTAAGATAATTATTCCGACGGATAGTGACTGAAATACGATGTTCTTATAAGTTTTTGATGGTTTCTGCAAGTTGATGTGAAATTTCTTCACAACAGGTTGACTATCTGGCATCTTGATATTATTGGTTAGTTGAACCTTTTCAGTAGAATCATCTATGTTTTCAGACTTTATACGAGTCTTTATGGGAAAGGACTCATTGAAGGAAATATCCATTTCTGTAACAGAATGTCCACTTGTATCGATGTCCATTGGCTCAAAACTTAAATTATGATTTTCCATTTTATGCACATCAGTTACTCACATAACCTTACTTCAGACATTAGTGCTAAGAACCAATCGCATGAAACATCGATATTTTTTTCAATTAATGCAGATATATCGAATGGTGCCCTATTTCGAATTTAACCACCATACAAGGATGACACAGTCACAGATTGACAGTAGCGATAACGTTGATATATTTTTTTTCATTTTTACCCCTTAAGGAAGGCTATAGTCGTTCGACCTTATCGCCTGGTCTTTCGTCCATCTTTTCTTTTAATAATGTCTTTCGTATTCGAATATCAGTTTTTTCCTTTTTGTTTTACATTAGAATGCGGGTGTAACACATTCTAATGTTTTTGTAGTATTTGGCAGCATCATCTTGACAGGATAGAATGGAAGAAAAAAACGTGTTGCGCCGACCCCAAATAAATAAGATGGGACAAGGGCAGGAAGATGATGATGATGGCAGCGTTATCTTCCTGCCCTTGTCCCGTGTTAGTTTGGGGTCGGCGCAACACGTTTTTTTCATCCATTCTGCCCTGTCAATTCTTTAATATCACTCTTCACACAATCCATCCATATTTTCTTTGGTCTCCCTCTCCCTGTCCATTCATCCACATGTAAACTCATAATTCTTTAGGAACATGCGTTTCATCCCTCGAACGGTTCCCTTTCAACTTTCCAGCCACAGGTGCCACTTTCAAACTTCCCCTAATTTATTCATTTCTCACTTTATCCATTCTGGTCTCACCACATATCCATCTTAACGTTCTCATCTCCGCTACGTGCAATCGTTTTTCATCCGTCTTTTTCACAGCCCAACATTCTGATCCATACAGAATGACAGGCTTTATCACGGAATTGTAGATTTTACCCTTAAGCTTGTGAAGCATCCGTGGGTCACAAGTTGTTCCCAAAGCAAATGTATCGATTCAGCCTTCTCAGCAAACTTCGCTGAGGTAGTCAAAACTACAATAAAATTCTCAGCTCCATTTTTCCGAGATCGCGCCTATTTCAATGATTCCACAAATTGTCCAGTTGCGCAGATACTTGAGATACAAAACTACACCAATTTTGCATCACAATATCCACTAGGAAACAATTTGCGAATAATTAAAACAGCCACTAAACTTCACTCGAAAAAATCCCGCCAAAAACTCGATGCCATTGACAATGATGACCAATTAATATTTTTTTTTGGATTTTAATGTCCTGGTCACTTGGACCTTTAAGTCAAAACGACGGAGTACTACGGTAACAAACAACTAAAAAAAATTATTAAAAAAAATGCAACCAGATTGAGAACCTAACTACTCCTTGTATGAATTCGTTTAAAAAACAAACTTTACCTCTTTAAAATATTAGCGTAAACGATTTCTGGGGGAAAGTTTGAAGGAGACCGTAGCGAAGGTGGGAAGAAGGAATGTGGATTTTAGTCGATAAGAGTCTGACACACCCTCTCACTCCACCCAATTACTATTATTTCGCCAGTGATTTTTATAAATTTACTATTTATACTAAATTGATCCGTAGTAATAGTGGGAGCCATCAGCGTCATTTTTAGGATTCTGTATACTGATTTTCAAACGTCGAATTACGATGTCACTCGATATCAGAGAACGAATTAACACTAATTTTCAACGCTGCCGCTGGGCAGAATAGTCGCGTGGAGAACTCTAATACTACGATGCGATGCAGGATTTAGTTCTCATGTGGCGTCATAAAACTCGTTACATCGCTCCCCTCCGGAGATAAGAGCTCCATGGATTTGATGTGTGCCAGGCCAGTAGAAAGTTGATTACAGTGCGTCGGAACCAGAACCTGCATAGTTCCCAGTGAGTTGGAACTGTCAATGGTGATGCCCCAGTTAGTCGGGGTCTCGATGTCCCAATGAGTAGGGGTAACGGGACGGCGAGGGTGAGTCGGGATGCTATAGGCTCCAGTGGGTCGGAGCGGTGCTGTGTGACATTGTGGCTTGTCTGCTGGTGATGACCTGGAGAGGTTCTTAATGTGGCTGACCGAGTGTGCAATGTGCTTAACCAGGAGGGTGACGACCAGGTGTGACCAGGTAAGCATGTTGGTATTCAAGATACTCTTTAAAGCCAGGGGTGCTGGCTGTATGGCTCGCAGCTTGAAAGCTTGATGAACTGATGATGAAGTCACGATCTGTAGCTGCACGAAGGCTGCGCTGACATTTGTATTCGAGGATCACCAGTTTAGAGGTACAGGTATCTGCACGGATCTTGAGCGCTGACTTTTACTTGCGCAGAAGTAAAATATCAAGTCTTTTTGGTGGTATGAAGTGAGACGCGGGTGCGTGCAGTGATTGGCTCGCCGCGCATCGCATCATAGACGTCACTCGTGATTGGTTCCCTGCGCTTGCTGCATGTACCTAACGACGACTAGTACACTTCCGTGCCAATAAATTGACTCGTGATTTTTAATCCATCGATTTTATTTTTATTATATCACCAAAAATGGTTTAGCTGAGAACGCATAACAGGCACACAGAGAAAGTTCCTTTCAAAAGTAGGTAAAATGTTAGGAATTTCTTCGTAGGGGTGTTATAAATCTTTGAAATTTTCGTCTTTGCTACAATATGTCCGGTACCTTCCGGTAGAAATTCTTTAAAAGATAATGAAAACCGTATGAAAATCTGTTACATGGTTAATAACACAGCGACTTTGATTTAAACTATTTAGGTTTTTTTTTTTGTAACTTATACCTTCAACCAGAATTAAGAAGATAGCAGATAAAAGAAAAATAAAATGAAATAGGTACATTTTCTTTGCCATAAGTGTAGGATGCACAAAGCACCCACCCACTCTTTCGACGAACGCTCAAGATTTGTGCCAATACCTATATGCAGAATAGGGTGCAAAGTTCTGCAAACCTCCATTGAAAAAGGAGGAAACTTCGACCAGACGGTTTTGTGTCTGGTCCGGCCAACTGCTCGATAGTTGATTTTGGGCGGTTGTAATAAGTGATAATTGCGTGGAGAACTCTGACACCGCTGCAGGATGCAGGATTTTGAATTTTAATTCCTATATAGCGGCATAGATATCACTACAAAATGTCAGTTAAAACAAAGCAATAATCAAGTACGGGCACGCCACAATTATGGCGGTAAGTCCCCTCTTTGAGGCGTGGTTGGAAAGACCTCACGGCGTCCTCACATTCCGCATGACGCAGGTCCTCACCGGACACGGTAAGTTCGGGAGGTTCCTGCACCGGATTCGTGCGGAAACGACGCCCGGGTGTCGCCACTGTGTGGCCCACCCGGAGGACACGGTGGAGCACACGGTGGAGGTGTGCCCCGCCTGGGCAGAGCAACGCCGTGTCCTCGTGGGGGCAATCGGCGGCGGTGATCTCTCGCGCCGGGCCTTGGTTCAGGCCATGCTCCGGAGCGAGGAGGAGTGGCAGGCGGTCGCCTCCTTCTGCGAAGCAGTAATGCTAGCTAAGGAGGCGGCCGATCGCGTGAGGCAACGGTCCTTACGTTCCAACCGCCACCGGGATTCCGATCCCGATTTCCGGCCACCGTAGGCGCGGGCTTGCAGACGGCGAACAATGGGTGGCTCGCCGTCTGACCGTCCGGTAACCGTACGGACCGAGCCCAAGTCGTCGACGGCGCGTATCAAGGAGATGTCAGCAAATCGTAGGGGCCCAGCAGGGTCGAAGCCTACTGGGGCCACGGGTAGTGTGAAAGCGGAACCCGGGGCCCTGGGACGAAGGCAACGAAGGAACAGGAGTGGGTTTTTAGTCAGTAAGAGTCTGACACTATCTCCCGCTCCGCCCAAGAGCGGGGATGTCATTAGGATGATTTTCCCACCCAATAAAAATAAAATAAAAAAGCAATAATCAAGTATTAAATAAAAATATATGAAACTAGTGGAATTTATAACATGGGTCTTAAAGCTATTTAAACGAACTAAAATTTAAGACAAACAAAAATTGTTGATTGATTTTTCCATGCTGTTTGCTGTTTAAACCCAAGTTGGGTATAAACGGCAATTACCCAAGGGACTCGGGTAAATACCCAAGGGGTATAATGCCACCGCCCATCTCTAGTTGTTAGTTGACTAAATTCATAGTTGGTAGTTGTTGGTAATTTCAGAAATTTTGAATTTCAGCTTTTCACATATGTTTTGAAGAAAATTCTTTATTTCTGCAGTAGTAAATCTGCAGTGAAATCGGTATATTGACGTGAAGATCATTGCTAGACAGCAACTAAAGACGCTCCCTACGTGTGTACATAGCGCAATATATTATTACGAAGTACTCTGTGACCTAGCGTTAGTTATAATGATCGTTCTATCTTTAGGATTGTAATTAAAATTTAAGGCAGAATACAAATAATAATATAAGGTAAAAATAAAACAATTCCTTATTTTTTTTAAATCGATTTGGGTTTACGTTAATTACCTCTTCATTGGATTGATTGGACATCTCTATCATCTCAGGATAGGAGGAGGGGTCAATGTGCCATGCTTGTCAAGAAATAGCATCAACAAAAGTAACGTTAATTTCGAAATGGGTGATAAAAATGATTGCCAAAATAATATTTACAAATCGACGCCTCCGCCAACTAACAGAAAAGTTCGAAATCCTTTTGATAAAGCATTGATTGACAAGCTACACAAGCCAATATGCAGGTAAGTACGCAATCGTTTTTCACCAGGCTATTTTGAAATCGTAGGACATGTGAATTTTTAAGACCTGTGTTACTTTTTCTGCTAGTCCGGGTATGTGCAAGATATATAAGAAGAAGAGCAATGGATCCTTTCGCTGGGATATTGACCAGGCGTGCACTCTGGTCCCTGCAGACATTGTGGCGTGCAACAGTCAGTTCGAACCTACACCTGATCCTGCATTGGAAAAGATTGCTGAAGAGGCTACTGATAGGTAGGTACCTATTTATAAAGATATTCTTAGTAAATAAACATAATTGGCACGCAAACATCATTGATCAGAGTTGTGAAATAAAAAAAGTTCAATGTATTTTTAGTATTTTGTTGCTGCCTATTAAGATAAATATCATATTAGTAAGTGAAGTAAAATAAAAAATAGTACCAAGCAATGATCCAGCTTCTTGAAGTTGTATCTCTAGACAAGATTTGTGACCTAGGTTTTGGTCAAATGATATAAAGAAAGCAATGACAACCAATATGATTATATTAATATTGATTGTAACTTAGTCTTTCATATTGTTTTTCAAAGCTATACAGTTTTCTTAAAATAAAGATTGAACTAAACCCAATAGTAGTGTCAATAGTAAGATTTTATTTTCTGTATAGAATAAATAACAAAATACTTTAGAAACTATAATGTTGTCTGTATACCTACTAATTAAACAGGTGGTTTTAAAACATTTTCTATATTTATTTATCCCTGCTCTGGGCTCATAATGGTGGATTACATCTCACTTTTTGTCATAATTTTGCCGACAGCAGGAACATAATAGGATGACTATGCTTATGCAACTGAAAATAATGCATTCTTATGACTTACTGTAACATTAATGATACAAGTAGCTTAACACTTATGGTGCCAAGGACCTGAGCCTGCAATAGTGGACAATCTAAAATTCCTAAGTAGGCTTAGAGTTTGATTGAGAAGTTAGATATTGGGCGTAAACACAAATCAACAATGGCTTATTCAATAAAAAATTTAAGTGTGTGACTGCATCAACGAATGTCTGATGATTTTACCAATGTCAAAGTGTAAGGTGGAAATGGTCAGTAGTTTTTCTAGAATACTGTTGACTATTGATCAGTTTTTGTAGCAATGCCATCCATTGGTCATCATGCTAAAAACCTGCATGTTTTAATTCATTTAACTGCAAGAAAACGCACAATTCACTCTCTTATTGTGATCTATTGTGTCTCTAATTACAGTATTTGAAAGGTTAAAGTAACTATGTATTACTTTCAGATTCTTTTCTCAAGAAATGGTCATGCCCAGTCCATTGATAGAATCTTCCAAAAAGGTGAAGCCACTGCTGCAAACATCTGTTGAAACCAGTATACAAATCGACAGTTTAATAAAAGAAAAAATTGTGGTGACGAAAGAAGGTATGTTTTTAATTGAAACAATAGGTTTATGTTTTGTATATCATGTTTTAATGTAAAAGGATTATATGCATAGATGATTCTGCAAAACAATAATTGTTTTTGTCTTTTATTAACTTTTTGACCACCACAGTATTCATGACAAGCAAAAAGTGTCTAGCATACCCACATCATGACTTCATAGCAGACTATGCACAAAAGCAAACCCTACGAAATTTTAGCTTGGGGCTGAGATCATGCTTTTGATTTTTTGATACATGTGGGGGTTAAAGGGAATTTAATACTTATGGAAAATAATACAACATCATTACTTTATATCCTGAAGGAGAATTATGTACAATATGGGTGGATTATGTGTTGTGCAGGGAACTATAAACTGGCTCTATTCTGAGGCATTCTGAGCCAATGTAAGCAGCTGCACAATACTGCTACTGTTTTCATTGTACACTAGAAACGTAACAGATCTCATGTTACTCAGTTAATCAAAAGTTATTATTTGACCACTATCTCACCTGATGGTAAGCGATGATGTGTCTGATAATGGAGCATGCTTGCCTAGAAGTAACCTATTCACTCTTGACTTAAAAGATTACTAGGTTGTAGCTAACAGGAAACATAGAGTCTGGCAGGGATTCCATTCCTAATAATCTTTGTTACATCAGTCTTCTATCTATTTAAATAATAGAAGGGAACTGCCTACTACTAGAAGGAAACTGACTGCCTGACGTATCAACGCACCGCTGAAACGACTGAGACTAGGAATGTAAAATTTTGCACAAGGTTTCTTTTTATGACTTAGACAAGCACTAAGAGTCTAGTTAGAATCTTCTTGTTTATCTGCTAACTTCTCTCAAACCACAAATCGAATTTCGATGCGATGAATTTTCAATAATAGGACGAGCAATAAATGAAGAAGGATCATGTATATAATTTACACCCATGCGAAGCCGGGGCGGGTCACTAGCCATAGATAAGGTATGTTTTATGATAGTTGTGTGACATCAACATTTTAGTTTCAGCACAAACAGTTCTCACTCTGCCACCAGAACTGCCTCCAGAGCTTGAACTCCTGCTTCAGCCATTTTGTACTTTTACACAGGTAAATTTAACCATCTCTAGCTCCCTAATAATAACAACTAAAGTTATTAGCAACTCATTCACAGTGCTATCATATATATTGTAGGAGGAAAAGTTAAGTAAGTATTCATTGTATATGGTCAATGGATACTTAGGTATAAAATTATTCACTTTATTATTTTATGTGATTTTGAATAGTGAATCAGGTGCTTTGGACATCCTCAGTTTGCATTGTCAATATTCGCACCATCTATACTGATATTATAAATGTAAAAGTAAGTCTGTCTGTTACACTTTCAAATTCGGTATGGAGTAAGCTTGAACCTCCATAGGTTACTTTTTACCTGGCTTTGATTACAACTTCGCATGGCAGAAGCTAGTTTCTATGTACAATACGTTTCAAATAAGAATAGGATCGATTGCCATGTTGTGACGTCACGTACTGTCAAATCGCAAGAAATTGGGCAAAATTGAAGAACTCCGAGATGAGCAAAATTAAAGAACTGGATTCTAATAAAACTGTTTTCGTTCACAGTTCGTAAACAAATATTTTTTTTTGTTTTGCTCACCTAATTCTTCGATTTGACAGTATGATATGACGTCACAACATGGCAATCGATCCTATTCTTATTTGGAACGTATTGTAAAAGTAAGGGCTTCTAGTTAAGCAATAACAGCTACTCGGATCGATCTTCAAGGTTAAGCAACTCTTGGTGATCATCCATTACATACCGAAACTCTTCCGTGTCTTGAAAACCATGTTACGCCGTTGTACCTGCTGTCATTCGTATATCTTCAATAGTCAGATAGTCCGAGGCCCGAAATTGATAGGCCTCTCTAGGGCTGATGCCTGCCAAGGCTGCAGTATTATTCTTAAGAGTTGCCGCGGTTTTGAAACGCAAAAGGCAACTGAAGGAACACAGGTTGGTTTTAAGTCAGACGAAAGTCTAACTTTCAGGATATCCCACTGAAAAAAAAGAAAATATCCTTCTTTTAATAAGTAATATCAAGTAACTGGACCAGTCGGGTAGTTGCTCCATATAAAATGCTGATATTCAGCAGCAGTTCATTCTGTTAATTGCACTTTTAAAGCAAGGCTTATCAAAAACTAGGCAAGGATCTTTCTCTGTCATATTCCATTTCCATTCACAGGAACAAAACATGTCTGGTGAATATGAGATCACGGCGAATGGCTCCCTACGGCGGAAGTTGTTCTTCGAAGAGCATAGTGACATGGATCACTATGATTCGGAGCAGACAGATGATGAGGTCCATGTGGAACCACGCCCTCCATCTAGCTTTGAGGCCCACACGCCTGTGGTGTTCAGTCCTGACCTTGTGAGTATTATTAAATGACGCAAGCTATTCATATATGTATATATCGCTTTCGTTACCGTTCCTTACAGGAACCATGCATTTTTTTAAAACAAAAGTTTGCAGTAGCACTAATGCATCAGTGCTGCTGCAAAGTAAATGCGTACCTATTCATACGGGGGTAAAAATGTTAGCCAGTCATATTAAAGCAATTATTGTTTAAATGTTAATATAAGTAATTATTTTAAAATTTAATCATAATCCTCAGAATGTTCCTTTTATTTTTACGAATGGGTGAGGAATTATTTTTTTAAATTTACAAAGTTCGTACACTGGCATAAAGGTTTTACATCAACTGGCCAATGTGAACACAGCTTTCTAATTTGCTATGATCTTATTGGTCTAGGGGCGTGTCTAAGCTGAGAGACAATGATGAGTCACGGTATTTTCACGGAGTATTTTCTTAACGCGAGTGCACTATAGTAATCGCGGTTAAAGTGTATCATCTTTGTTATTGGAACATGTGAATCACTGAAATATTCTGGAACAGTGATATGTATCACTTGGAACATTGGCTCAAAAGATACAAACAAAGACACTGACTGTTATGAATCGTGATCTGTTACGTCGCGCGTCAGTCACACTAAGTCGGAGAAATGTTAGATGATAATTATGTATCATTTGGAATAGCGGCTCTAAAAGATACAAAGACAGATACTGACTTATGAATCGTGATGTATTACATCTTGCCATAAACACTAACAATTTTGTTTAATTGAATTTTGATTTAAGAATAATTTTAAGTGAATGATTTTAGTTCATGTTCAGATCATTCATATTTACACTATTTACGTTTTAATTTGAATTTTAAAAAGACTTGCAGATCACTTAAAAGTAAATCGTGTTTCGGTGTTCCAATTGTTCTAATGATCTTTCGGAACACTAAAATGTTTCGGATCAGTGAGTCGGTTCAGTAAAAAGTTAATTTGGATACGCCTACACTATAGTTCTAGTTCGTTTTTGGTGAGAGATGGACAACACAGAAATTATCTTCTAAAAAATGTTGATCATATCGTTCTCCATTGCTAGACGGCGGCTCACGTCTGCGTTGTACAATTTCCCCAAGACTTAACAGTAGGTTCCACTAGGCGTGGCATCGGGCACAGCTGCAGATATCCCCGTACATTCGTATTTGTGCGCGCAACGCCGCGTGCCCCACCGCGTGTTAGTACGTTTTATCGTAAAAGAAAAATTGGAGATATAACTGTCTGCAATGTTGCGTGCGCTGTCGCGATAAAAGTCGCAATAGGTGCCATTTACGGGCTCCACCTGCATTTCAAGTAAACGTGTATAAAATCGCTTCTCTGTAAACGCCATAATATTTATGTTTGATGTATTGCGAGTCGCACTGTTTAACGCGTCGCGCGACGCCCCGAGTCTCCGTAAACGAGGCCTTATGATTTGGGCAAGCAAATAGGTTTTTGACTTCTAAGGCCAAAACTGCGAGCTTCGCTCCAGGTGACCTAGAGCTGAAGGCCAACTGCGCTGTGCAACATTAGGAACATTTTAATACGTTGGTTCTATTTCGCTACTCGCCAGGCGACTCTACTAGGTTAGGGCGCTGTATTTTTTTTTGCTTCTAGCCGATAGAGTACTGAAGGTTTTTTAGTGTCTGTAAATGGTCTTATATAAAAGTATAGGCCACTTATTTTTGTTTTTTTTTTCTTCCTTTAGAGCCGAGACTACGTATCAAAAGGCATGAAGCGTACTTTCGGCACCCCTCTAAAGAAGGGACCAACAAGCCACAGTAAGCCATGCTATCGCAACAAGATCCTGGATGTGGTGGACGTTGGGGAGCCGTGCTTCAGTCCCATAGGGTTCCGCACCCCGCAGCGTACAGAAGTTGCACTGTGTCAGGGGTCCGCTACTTCGTCGTCTTTAGCGTCTATCTCGCCGGTTATGAAGGTGACTTCGAGTGATGAAGAGGTAACGTATAATATAAAGCATAATCAGTCTTCCAGTTGCTGGGATACAAGCGAATGATTTAACTAGCTTTTAATTGGACCACGTCATAGAAAATTGAGTGTTAGAGACTGAAACAGATATCTGTTATATATGTATATATATAGATAGCCCACATTGTACTAAAA
The DNA here is from genome assembly GCA_949316375.1 of Mythimna vitellina. Classification (NCBI taxonomy): domain Eukaryota; kingdom Metazoa; phylum Arthropoda; class Insecta; order Lepidoptera; family Noctuidae; genus Mythimna; species Mythimna vitellina. Next base: position 16,172,791 of record OX438688.1, read on the forward strand.
CTTTTTTAACGGCCGCATATTGTCAACAGCAGAATGAAAACATGACTATTTTATTTTACTTTTAGAAAAACAACTTTACCTCGCCCGAATCCGAAACAATGGCTACCTGTCTAGATTGTATTGAAGCAGAACCAAAAAACGAGAAGAAGGGCCCGTGCTTCTGTAAGCTAACTCCGCAAAAAATAAAACGAAGCACGTCACTCAAGGAGTCACCACCTAAGAACAGGAAGAGTTCCTTCTCGTTCTCTGAGAAACGCAGTCTTAGTATGTCGAGTCTACACAGAAGTCGCTCAGTACAGAAGTTAGACTTTAGCATGGACATGAGTGTTGACGGCTCCTTCCATAACCATTCACAAGGTACTTACTTGCAACTTGAATTTCGAATTGAAGTTACTGAATTTTGATAAACAATCAATTAATGTAATGTTTCTTATCTATTTTCAGCTGATTCTGAGTCGAGTTCACCATACAGGAAAGAAGCAGCCTGGTCACTCGGAGAAGAACCCAGCATTCACCATTTAGTCAAAGTCGAATCTTCGAAATGTTCGCCGATCAACATACAGTCGTCTACTAAAATTCACACCATTAACACGAATTTAGACGACACGCCTATAAAAGGCAAATCAAAGAGCAGCATACGCGCTCATGAAATTAGTAAAATTCGCGCACCGATGCCTCTGAGCCCGCTGCGCATGTCACTAGATACTAGTTTAGATAATTCAGATAATCCACTCAGCTTGGAGGATAAAAAGATAGATTTTAATAAAGTTGATCTCAAATTATTGACTGAAAATATATCTCAATTTGATTACACTGCCAACAACATGACCAAAGTAGGTGGAGATAGCTCAACTAGTTTTAAGAGGGTAGATAGTGGATTTAATGAGAACACGTTCTATGCAAACGCTTCTAGTTACTATGAAAGTGCCATAAAACCGTCAGAACTGACTGTGACGAATGTATCAAAGACCATTAGTAAGAATGCTTTGAAAGAGATCTCTAATATTAATTGGATGAGAGTTGATAGTGGATTTAAAGATGAAAATTCTTCGGACGGGACGCAGTTTTATCCCTCGCACGAGAACGCGAAAAAGTTCACGAGCTTTCAGTTCTCCGAAGCTAAGTTGGAGGATAAAGAGAACTTGGCCACCGACGAGTTTGACAAGTTCCTGGTTCAGTCTACCAACAAGAGTGAAACCATGTCAATGTCGGATATATTTACTGACGATATGGCCTTCAACTGTAATTTCTCATCAACTCCATCTAAAAATAAGTCACGCAAAGTTCTTTCGTAATTTAATTAATAGTAAGCTTTTTTTGTAAGACTATGAATTTATATGCATTTATAAAGCTAGATATTTAATTACTACGCTGTTTTTGACTGTGCTCCATTATTGTGGATGACTTATATAATTATGATGAATTGATTTTGTGGGAGATAAGAGTAAGGAGTAATATTTATGCATGAATTAATATTTTTTTGTGACTTTTGAGATGACGTGTGTTTACTTGGTCAAGTAAAATTTATTGAATAAAGTTTCAAGACTGAAATGATTAAAAATAATGTGTAGTTTCCTTGACTTTATTGATTTGTATGTAACAATAGTCTCACGAGGAATTGCGCGTTTAACAGACGATGTCCATCACGAGTGTGAACTATTTGTCTCATGACCCCTTTAATTAATAGGCAACAATATCTGCCAAGATAATGTTCGCTATTTTAAATTTAGCTCTAGTGTATCCTTCAATATGTCGCGTGCAATCAACTACATAATTATTCTTGGAATGTAAATGTTTACTCAATAGTTAATTTTGTTAATTAGAGGGCATTATCAATACGACCGCTCCAAAGTCCGTGTTTTGTTTACTCTTATTTTTAATGTTATTTTATCTTATTTTGTCTATCATGGGGTTGTTTTTTTAACTTAATAAACTTCCTCTTAAATAAATATGATTTTAAATTAAATTTTGTTAGTACAACCTATGCATAATTGTAAAGTCGTTGTTTATTTATGAACTGATCCATACCATAGTTGTCACAATACTGCGAAACCAGATAGCGAAGGTTATAATTCACTAATGAAGTTAGTTATCCTTATTTACAAATCGGTGAATTAATGTTTGTCTTAGACCGCATTCCCACTATGTCGTAACGGTAAATCTATCGTCTCTAGCTGTTCCCATTATAACAACTGTCTGTCGTGACCACGACAGAAAGTCGGAACAACGACACATGATATACCATCACAGATAGTTGTGACAATTTTTTATCGTTTTACGACTGTCATGCTAGGCATTCCCACTGTCATGGCAATCTGTTGTCACCGCAATAAAAATCGTAGACAACAGTTTGTCTCGTCCTATATATGAACACCACCATTTAAATATATAACCTACGACTCTTAAAACTACACGATTATCTGTCGTCACGACAAAGTGGGAACGCAGCCTTAATGTGCATCAATAAAGTGGATTGCTGCATACAATAGTACCTATTACTACACGTATACACACTACCGTCGAGACTTCGTGCGTCAATCGTTTTTAACAAATAACCGAACGATAACGTTGTAACCTCTGTTATCGCCGTATCCCGGAACGTCTGCGAACCTCGAGCGCTGGGCGCTGGGGATACGTTAGGTAACAACAGCGGATACTGTGCGGTGCATTTACTACTCTCTATATAAGCCACCGTCCTGCTCCATACATGTCATTTCATATTACACTTTGATGGTGACAATTAGCAACATCGTATTGTACTACTGCTCAGACAGATCGTATTTCACGCCGCTTGGACATAATTGATAACGTACGCAGTGACGTATGCACGTATGCTGCCTGTCTAATGAGACTTTTTGATTGATTTTTTTTTTTGTGAATATTTGTGCACGGTCGCCGAAATGTATAACAAGACAAGTGCGACGTTGATGCTGCAGACGATTATGGTGTTAATGGATAAACAGAATTCGACCGATGTCACCAACTTCCCGGGTTCTTATAGTGGTTTGTTGTTTTGTTTACTACACGTTTTTAGTTATAGTTTATGACTCGATTCAAAATTAGGTTAAACTTAAGTTTACAATTTAATTACATGACCAGCTTTCAAAAAAATCTTTGCAATTATGCAATTTATTAATACTTTTTCTGCACATATAAAAATTACCTGCCTACGTGTTAACCATTGTATTCCCAAACACTTGTAATGAAAGGTAAACCTTACCATATTCATGTTATAATAACTGTATGAATTCTTTTTGCACATGAATCTAATTTTTCATATAAATACATGTGATAGTGTTCGAAAAAACATTATCATATCCGGCGTAAAAGGGCATGTGCGAGCAAATTTGAAACTATTCAATTACGCTGATAACTTCCAATAGCTTTATATTAAATTACTAATTGTTTTCTATCTTTTATGTTTGTTCGACTTTAATTTCGTGTGGCTATATTCTTGTATTGCTTTAAGATATATTTTAATAAATGATTTAAAAAAACTTAAATGATTTGTCTATGCTTTAAAGATGACGCGGAGTTGGAGCGTTGCTACGGCGTTTACGGGTGCTTCTCAAAGGCGTACCCGTGGACGGAAAACCGACCTGATAACTATTTTCCTGTATCACCCGAAGCTATGGCTGTGCGGTGAGTTATCATTTTATTAAACCGTAGATCAGAACACACACACACACTCACAATATCCAGCAGATTTTTTGGAAAGAATACCAAGATTTTGTGTTGGCTTTTGTTGGTCATGCAAGTAAAATGCGACGAAAGATAACATCTTCAAATCTCCGTTAACTCGTATAGTTTCCTCTTATTTATATTGGCACGAACAAAAAAATAAAGAAAACTATGTAAGCCTCGGAAAAATATAAGCCTGCCAGCAACGGTCATTGGGCTAACAGCTTACTGATTCCGCCGTCACCTTTCTACCGGACGACCCGACGTACGGCGAGTGTCCACCCTTCCATTGTTAACACCTCTACGTTTATACCGCGTACATCGAAGAACTGGAACAATTTGCCTGCTGCGGTATTGTTGTCCAATTATGATGTAGTTGTCTTCAAGGCTAAAGGAATAGGCTCTTGATAAACTTGTGCGTTTCACCATCATCGATTGCATCACTGTTTACCATTAGGTGGGATCGCAGTCAAGCACTTGTTATATTATTAAAAAAAGGCTCAGAATCTGCTGAACATATCGCCACTGGTTCAGGTTACCACGTGGGGCTCAATAAATTTGTGGTCACGTAATCGCGGAACAAAAAGATCAGTACCCTTTTATAAAAGTTCACTCACTTATCGTGTTGTTATTAGATATAAACAAATGGCGAACTGCCCCCTTTCGTCTCGTTTCGTAGAAGGTGATTATGCAAACTGAATGCTAGTATCTCTTTATGTGAGGTCCTAGCGGGTTCGATATCCGGGTCGAGCTTTCAGATTTAGTTTACTCTCAACGTTTTCGGGTTTAAACCCAGCCCAGCTAGTTTAAAACGGTGAAGAAAAATATCGGGATAAAACCGGTGAAGAAAATTGTCCAAGAACTAAAAATTCGAAGACATGTGACATCTAAACGCACTGGGCCCGCGTGGTGGATAAATCCCGTTCCTTGTCATAGAAAGGAGGCCTGAGTCCCAGTACTGAGAAAATTAAATAGTTGATTATGCTTATTTATGCTAGTTTGTGTATTTGTCATTATGACAAATTCATTACAACAGCGAGAATGTCACTGTTGGAATCAATAAAATATTATAAAAAATAAATTGTATTGAAAATAAGAACAGATTATCTTTATAAAATGAAAATTGAGTATAGAACATATACAACATTATTTTAAGTATATACGAAACCTGAATATAGTTTGTTCAGAATCAGTAACTGAATCCATTCCAAAAATGTTTACACCATGTTACATTTTTTCCCAAAAATATTTAAAAAAGATCACAAGTTGGACAACACCGACACAAAGTACAGTACAGGTCACGGCAGATGATAGCGCGCATTGGGCGCCAGTGCAAATCTAGGTGCGGGAGCAAAACAACCCCTCAGTCGCCCGGATGACCCGGTGACCATGTATTTGTGCGGACAACCAGGTAACAACAAGCTTATATCTTTGTGATTTTCATTATACAGTTATGAAATTTTTTGCATAGATTCTTTACATGAAAATAAAAGTCACGTGTTTCGGTTTTTGCATATACTAAAACTAATGTTGTGTTAAATATATAGAATATAAAATCCATTACAATATCAACAAACTTGGTCTCTTCTAACTTAAGGCCCTAGCTCCTCCCGAGTGGTGCCATAAAACAGTGACTTTCTGAAGCCTAATACTCGGTAACGGCTGGAGGTTAATAGGTTCGAAAAAAATATAAGTTTGTTATAGATACATGTTTAACATTATCAACATATGATTTATTCTCATAACTAATAATTTTGGCAAAAAAAATTACGACATGATTTTTTTTCACTTGTTTTCACTACTCCTTTCAAACGGCTTTGATCTTTAGAAACATGTTTACACAAAAAATAGCTGGTTAAGTGTTCTTCAGAATGTACAATCAGGGGTCAAAAGAGCAGTTGCACTTTACCAATGCTAACGTGCCTAAAATTTCTATATAGTAGCCGTTCAATGATCCAAAAGTTTATTCAATACCTCAGATACTACGCTACAAATTAAATAATTCATAAACCATTGAAACTTTTCTACAAATAAATAATAATAATATGATTTATTTACCAGAAAACACAAGCTTTACATTTCCTTTACGTACTAATTATGCCTAAATTTACAAAAACATAATATTTTAACATAAAATGTTAGTCACTTTAGCATTAGTAGAGTGCAACTGCACTTTTGACCCTGACTACATTAGCAGTAAATCAATATCATATTGCAAAGAAAAATGGTTTTAGAGGCCAGCGGGGTTCTAGGCGGTAGTAAATGTACGTATGCATATAGCTCTAGCCTGATGTTCAAGGGACTATACGCCTTAAGAACGCGACGTAACAAACTGAACCAGTCAACGTGGCGTGTTCTGCAACCGCTAACGGGTTTAAAAGCTCAGTTGATTTTTGCTCAACTATTCATAATATATTCATACTTCCACACTACTTATAAAATTGGTAGAGTTAGGAGAAACCCGCTCTAGTGTGTCGAATAAGTATATTCTATGTAACTATAAAATTCCATTTGGTTCTGATGCACATACAATAGTACTCCGCAGGCTACCGCTTATTATTCGTAGCTCTTTCCGGTGCATCTGTAATAGGCCTACCACACGCACAAGCTTTCACGACAGCATCTCCATTTTCCGGCGCAGGCCGATTAAAAAAAAAAACTTAAGTATAAAGTTTTACACGATGTTCCGTGTACAAACCGGCTTGCATAGACAAAAATGTGTTGAAGTTGGTGCGTTTTTTTTTAAGATCAATCATCCAATGACTTCTCCCGGTCTAGGTGAAGCGGGAGGGCTTGTCAGAGTTTTACTGACTAAAATTACATCTGTGTTATTCAGTTGCCCTTTGCTTTCCGGGACTGCGAGTTTCCTTTTCAGAAAACCCCGAGGTCCTAGCGGGTATTGGCTCTTACCCTTGAAGGAGTACGGGGATCACTACGTGGTGTCGATCACTATAAAATAATGAATTACTTTTTTACCACACTATATAATTATAACAAAGTTTAGGGTTTAACAAAAATTAAAAATATTATTCTTTGAAATGTAAATGATCTTGGAATTTAAAGATTAAAAGAAAAGAAAAGAAGAAGATTGGATTTGAAGATTCATCATCTTCCTGCCCTTATCCCGTGTTATTTGGGGTCGGCGCAACACGTTTTTTTCTTCCACTCTGCCCTGATACTCGTCATGCTATCACTAACTTCCTTTTCTTTCATATCACTTTTCACACAATCCATCCATCTGATTTGAAGATTTGAAGATTCCTCCTCGTAAAAAACAAACTTACAATTTTTTTTTATCGAAAGTAATGATTAATCAGTGCTGTTGAGATCAGTGCTAGAATTATGAAAAATAGGTACTTAAGTAGATAAAGCACATATTTAGCTTTGCTAAGGGTGTTATCTGATTATGATTGAAATAAGACATCAAAATATCTCAAATTTCCGGTAACTCCGAAACTAGCGTGGTTATACCGATGTACTTTGTCATCACCTTTCTAACGTTAACTAGCGTAGTTAGAAACGAAATAAAGTAATTAAACTTAAGTTCAGATTGTAGGCGTGGACCTTAATGATTCTAAGAAATTATGTCATTTCCTACCGATAATAATTGTTTACCCTCGCAGAAGTGTGCATCGATAAAGGCTAAATCCAAAGACCTCATTACGAGTACCTACCATACATAAACTTGATATACAAGATCCGCTTCGTTATTTACTATCTTATTTGTATGTACAAGTCTCGGTGCGATAAGGCCGGGGGCTCGTCCATGACATCAATCAATCATGAACGGAGACAAAACAAATGTTTACGTCCCATAATTGCATAGTGACGTTGTTATCAACTATTTTAAACAATGTGTTTTTAATTTGGTTGCAACGAAGGCACTTACCGAGTACATAGTTTGTTCGAGGTCTATTGACCTTTGAACGTTGGACGAAGAATATTCATTAATTATAATTGTACCTATTGATAACGTTCGCGCAGGGTCAGTTCTCACATTAATTTGTGATACGTAGAAAACTTTTTGAAAACAAGCTTTTATGGAAACGATGAAGTTATTTTTATGATTTAATCTTGTTCTTTTATATCTTACTTGAAATAGCTAATTGCATTCTGAATATGGAATTGATATCTATCATTGGTATCTTACACTCGAAGGTATCTCTTGCAATGATGGTGATGTTGACCATGTTCAAAGCTGTGACCAAAAGCGTGAGCCGCGCGAGCGAAGAAATCGGTACCCCAAATATGCGCTATATCCAAGTTGGTCGTAGTAAGGTACTTGGCTAGGGCACACCACAAAAAGACGATCGAGTAAATTAGCGTATCGATTAAAATTTTTAGGATATCAGAATGGGTTTTTTTTGTATTTTTTTTCTATTTCTTTACCATTAAGCTGCACCTTTTGTTTCTGCACCACCCTAAGGTCGACTGGTAAAAAATGCCTACGGCATTAAGTCCGCCTTTGTACAGTGTTTATTACTAGTGAATAAAGTTTTTCATAAATAAATAAATTTATTTGAAGTTCGATTAAATATATATTTTTTCTTAGCTAACCCCTTCTATCCCATTCCTGGGTAAACCTCCCTCCACTTCGTCCTTCTTCTGCGAGCCCGTGTTTCCTCCTTTCAGTTCTGATGAAATCCGTCCAGTTCATCAATCTCCTTCGTGGTCTGCCGCAAGTCCGCAACTCCGTCTCACTGTCTCAGGGCTTCAATTATAGGCTACTTTGCCCCACAGTTTGGTGGGCTTGCGACAGACATGTCCCGCCCATTCAAGTTGAACAGCTTTTTGTAAACAAGCTTTTATGTAAATATGATGTGTAAGTGTTTTTATAAAACCTATTTGCAAAATAAATATCATTTATCATTTGAATCACATCAGCTGCCTGGTTTTGGAGCGTAAAATACATAGTTATGTCATATGAAAATATGTGTTTTTGTTACAGTTATCCCGCGTTTACGAGAAGAAACCGCAAGATACCAGTCTTATTTGAAGCAGATAAAAAGGAACAAATAGCGAATGCGAATCTTGATCCCAGAGGACCATTCTACTTTATATCTCACGGATTTTTGGAAGGTGGACATAAACTATGGGTAAGAAACTTGGAAATCATACACACCATAATATAGACGCTGGGCAAAGACCTGTAAAAAAATACGTTTTTATATTTTGATGTTATATTATACGCATACTCGAAAAAATTGCGCAATATCCAGATTCTTAAAAAGAAGAATTACTACGCAGCCAATTGTTCGCAGACCAGCCCCCCTAGCCAAGTTACAATCGTATCGTTCGCGCCGAACGCCTCGAGTAGGCCACGCCTCCGATTCCTTTGTTCTGACGTCATCTCAACGCTCAGTCACGTGGGCAGAACAAAGGAATCGGAGGCGTGGCCTACTCGAGGCGTTCGGCGCGAACGAAACGATTGTAACTTGGCTTGGTGGGGCAGAGCGGTCAAGATATTTCGACCGTAATATCTGCACAAAATCAACTTCCTGTCGTTTTTCTGAAGGCACATAATTTAAAAAAAAAATACCTTTTACTTGGGCTCCGCAGCAGACAGCTGAATTTATTTAGGTATCTGTTGCATTTTTTTAAATATTTTGTTATTGAAAACTTTTATCTAAGTTTTTTTCCGTACTTAACTCTTATCTTTTGCACTCAAAAACAACAAGACCCTGGGTTATTCCGTACAAACGTGTTTAACAGTACCTATATTATTTTATCTACATAATTGTTTCTTTCAAGGAACTGTATAAAAATAGTACCTACCTAATGATTTATTTATTTATTAAACTTCATGCAACATAAAGTACAAAGGCGGACTTAATGCCTTAGGCATTCTCTACCAGTGAACCTAGGGTGGTGAAGAGACAATAATTAATGAATGATAAAATGATGGTGATTATAAATATTGAACCGATGATTTGTTGAGGGTCGCAGGAATTTGATATATACAAGACGCACAGCGGTCGTTATGGCGACGCTTGGGGGAGGTAGTCCAACAGTGGACGTCTTTCGGCTGAAATGTTATGATGATGATGATTATAATTGTAATTAATGTAATTGTAATTAATTAAATGTTGCGCAGATTCAAAATTTAGCGGAAGCTCTCCTGAACCTGCAAGGTAACGAAGCTGCAACTGTGATCGTTGTGGACTGGCGAGGTGGATCTCAGCCACCTTACGGACAAGCGGTGGCCAATATCAGACTTGTAGGTGTCATGACTGCGCATCTTATACATAATATTTATGTAAGTATAATTTATAATCGACTACCTTACTTTTTGGTACCTTGGTTCTTTGGATACTTTCAAGCATTAAAATATGGAGCCATTGTAGTTATTTGAAAACTAGAATCTAGAAGAATTGTAGCGACATCTATGGCGTCACATAAGAACTAATCCCGCATCGCGCAATCAAAGTTCACCGCGTGATTAGAACATATAGAACAGCCCGAAATCATCTATAGGGCAGTTGCCCACCAGACATAACACCTGTCTGGTCGGAGGATACTCCATTTTCAACGGAGGTTTGCGGGACTTTACTCTCTGTTCCGCATACCTCCAAAGAACTAATTAGCAAGTTCTTGTGATATCATACGATTGGGACCACATTGCAATTTATAATCCATTGTGAATAAGATTGAGGGCTGTGGGAATGCTTCAAAGAGTTACAGTGGTCGTAGAAAGCAAAGGGCAAATGAAGGAACATGGTGGGTTTTAGTCAGGCTGACATGCGCTTTCGTTCCACCCTAGAGCGTGAGAACACATTTGATGATTTGAAAAAAGAAATAATGAAACAGATAATAACGTGTTGGTAGAAAAGACTTGTTTAAGTTTTTAGGGTTTCTACACTCTGATAAATATCTTGTTAGAGAATGAAATAACGGACTTGCATGTAACTACGGGATATGAAAAATAAAACGTTACCGCGACCTTAGAACGCAAGGGGCAACTTAAGGAACACCGGTGGGTTTTAGTCAGTAAAAGTCTGACACTCCCTCTCGGTCCACGCCGAGCGGAAGGGGTTATTGAATGATTCCCACCAAGAAAAACATATTGTGACGTCACATTTAAGCTTTCCTAGACTAAAATTCTTCGTTTCTATTGCAGGAAACATTGGGGCTACAGCACATTGACAACTTCCACTTCATTGGCCACTCTTTGGGAGCTCATTTAGGCGGCTATTGCGGACATGCATTGCAAAAGGTAATATTATGATTTCATTTGTTTCAGATATAGTCCATATGAACACAAAATCAAAATCGAATAAAACATTTAAAAAAATAGACATAAATTACATTGTCATTAATACAATTAAATTAAATATAAATGAAATACAGTAATACGTATTAACACACAAAATTGGGCATCTATACTTATAATAAATCTGTAGAAGTGAAAATTGTGTACATTGAAAATATCAAAAAAATAAATGGCAGGGAGTGTTACTAGACCGACACCGAACCCAAAAATGTGATTTAAAAAATTTTTGTTTTTTTGTCTGTCTGTTTGTTCAGGCATCACGCAAAAACTACCGGTTCGATTACGATGAAACTTGGTATAATTATTCTTTAATATCCTGGGCACCACAATGGGTTCTTTTTATTCTTGAAAAGTATATACAATAAAAAACAAACTTAATTTTGCGGTTCGATCCCTAAACCCAATTACTGTACCAAACGTACACGACGTACGTTTGTCGTAGGTTACGTTACCCGCAGTGGAGTTCACTAAGGGGCGCTGCACACGGCTAAGATACTATAATATTTTATCTTAAGATACAATATCGCTCGCCATACAATTCAATGGACTATCACACACGAACAAGATAATAAATAATATTTCATATTTTCGTATCTCAAAAAACCTAATAAAACCATTTTCGACTTCTACGCGGACGAAGTCTCCGGCAAAAGCTGGTACACAATAATTACAAACAGTGATTTAGCCTATAGGAATTATTTTACTGTCTGATGACATTGCTCTTTCGCAACTACGGTATACGAAAAAAAAGACTGATTGATGAATATGGTGCCAATACGCCCGTGCAACTACTATAATGTTATTTTATTGTAAAGTATACCTTATAATATACATACATTACAAATAGCGCAAATTTCCCATGGACAGTGGTTAGGTTGTTGGTCTTATGTTTCAATAGTACTAATTTTAATTTGTTTTCCTTTTTCAGAGGTTCTACTTGAAATTGGGCAGGATAACAGGCTTGGACCCTGCAGCTCCTTACTTCACGAAGACAGTTACTTTGGTGCGCCTTGACCGATCTGACGCTAAATATGTGGACATTATTCATAGTAACGCATTACCGCTGTACTTATCAGGTAATTATGATAAATGGTTTTTGGATCTTTGTTTTATTTTAAGTAGCAGAGTGTAAATCCATGTCTCTGATGCTGAAAAATGTCGTTCAGGTTTTATGAGGGAATCTTCAAGCTGAATCCTGTTTTTTTCTGATTCGGAGTTCCGGTGCATACATTCCTGTTCCATCATCATCATCAACTTCGATGATACCATTTTTAGCAATACTACTCAGTGTTGCTTCATACTTCATTGTGATATCTATGTGAGTGTGAAGTTCCGTTGGCCATTAACTTGATGAAAATACCAAAATCACCATATGTTTGCCTATAATATTTGAGGAGTACCCTCGATTCCTTATGGTTTCCATCAGAACTGGATTTCGAAAAAAATGGGTCCAATCTGGAAACATATCCTTTTAGGGGAATAAAAAAAATTGTGCAAATCTGTCCATAAACAGCGGAGTTCTGAGAAAACATAAAAAAAATGATTAAAATAAAATACAACCGAATTGAGAACCTTCTCCATTTTTTTGGAGTCGTTAAAAAAGATATATTTGCGGTAATGAACTTAGATGTACCATTTTAATAAAAGCTGGTTTTAGGTAAAACGGCAAGTTATATCTTGTCTCTAAGTTAGAGAGTTATAATTTATTTATTAACTTTATGCACAAATAAAAAATTGTACAAAGGCGGACTTAATGCACCATTCTTTTTGACTCGCATGACCAAAGTAATATTCTTAACAATATAAATTTGACGATAAATAATACAATGGATTGGTTAATAAGTAATAGAGGATAATAATAATAGAGGATTTAAACATTAATTGTGACGGCCACATAATAGAAGAAGTAGAATCAACCAAGTTTTTAGGTTTATACATTGATCAAAAAATGACTTGGAAAAAACAAATAGAGCATATAAGTAACAAATTAAACAGTTATTCGTTTGCTTTACGTGGTCTTAGTAAAATTGTGGATATTACAACCTTGGTAACTGCTTACCATGGTTATGTATCGTCTACTCTTCGATACGGTGTTATTTTTTGGGGCAACTCCACTGATTTGGAACGTGCGTTCAGGGCGCAAAAAAGATGCGTTAGAGCGATATGTGGCTTAACTCAAACTGACTCATGTGAGCCTCATTTCAAGAGATTAAAACTATTAACATTACCCAGTATCTACATTTATGAGACAGCACTATTTATTCACTCTAATCTTGAACTGTTTAAGTATCGTACTAGAAAGCGTCACGCAGATAAATTATGTGTTCCACCTTGTAAAACCGCGCTCCTTACTAAAAGCTTTGTTTGCATGGGCCCAAATATATATAATAAACTACCCTCAATTATACGCAGTTCAATTATGTGAACTTATTTAAAAATAAACTTCGGTCTTTTCTTATAGATAAGACTTATTATTCGGTTAAGGAGTACTTAAATGACAAAATGTAACGCAATTATTGTTAGTAATATAATCCATTAAATAATAGCAATTCAAATATGTATAGATATATTGCTTTTTTGACGTAATTAATTTGAACTTTATTTAATTTGACTTTTAAATTGTTATAACCATGATGTACCACTTGACTTTTTGTATTCCTATTAATAATTTTTAATGTTTATTTGGATTGACTTCTATCAATGTATAACGAATTTTTTTTAAAGACTTAACCATAATAACATATGGCATTTTATTATACATTTGCATGCGAACATAAGCTGAATATGGTGAAACTGTAACTGTGCAAAAATCTTTGTAAACCCATATTATGCAAATAAAATGATTGATTGATTGATTGATTGATTGATGCCTTAGGCATTTTCTACCAGTCGACCTTAATGATGGTTTTAATAAGTATAGTTGTGTAAATACATACATGTTACTGCAAATATAATGTGTGTTACCATACTTATCCAATAATGAGCTGCAAATTGCAAAAAAAACTTTCGAAAGTTTGTCGGGCTGCCCTGTAGCATTCACCTTAAAATAAGAAGACAATCGAGAGATTATTAAAAAAAAAAAAAACAGTTGTGTTAGTGGTCTAGATTGTATCTTTACTAAAGTATTTTTGACGGTTCATTTGACGGTTTCAGGTTTCGGTATAAGCGAACCAATAGGCCATGTTGATTTCTATCCAAACGGAGGATCAACCCAGCCCGGCTGCACGCAAGCGAGTTCTTCAAACGGCGGGTCAAACGACCTTTCGTATCAACAGGTCGTCAAGTTCGTCGGCTGTAATCACGAGAGGAGTTATGAGTTCTTCACTGAGAGTGTGGCACCGAGTTGTCCCTTTATGGGCGTGCAGTGTGAGTCTTATGATGTGAGTATTCATTTGTTTTATTTTTCCTCTATTTTTTTTTGTTATGGCTTTTTGTGTATTTCACCAGTGTCAAGTGTTTCTACAGTCACTTTGAATTTTATTAGAATAGGGGTGTTTTACAAAGTGGACCGATGACCTGGTTAGGGTTACAGGAATCTAATGAATGCGAGACGCATAGGAGCATACAATGCGGCGACACTTGGGGGAGGCCTATGTACAACAGTGGACGTCTTTCGGCTGAAATAATGAGAGGTGTTGAATTCTAATGTTTTGAATTTTGATTTTGGCTTTTGCAGTATTTGGCAGCAAATCAGTGAGCCTTCTCGGCAAGTTTCGCTGTGGTAGTCAATAATACATTAAAATTCTTAGCTCCAATTTACCGAGATCACACCAGTTTTAATTGTTTCACATATTTTTCGGTTATAGAGATACAAAACTACTTCTTCGTTCTTACAGTCCATCCTAAGGTTGTCTGGTAAATATCGCTGTCAGCGATAAGACCGCCTTTGTACCCATAGAATTAAGTTACCTAGTGTAAAAGTTTTGTTACTATTTTAGTGTACAATAAAATTTATTCTATTCTGGTGATTTTTGCCCACGTGAGGTCATTTGGGCCAGACAATGTTCGATAAATGAATATCCACAGAGGCCAATTGGGATCAGATAATGATACCAAATACGCCTTATTCTCGTGTTATCTTAACGAGAAAAAAAAACTTTATTATGTCACGTAGATGGTTGACGTCATATTTTTTTTTTTTGGGTAAGCCGGGTGTCTGTTTATTAATAGCCAATTAAATTGCGCAATAAATAATTTTGGATAAGATAATATGACCCGCCCCCTATTACAGAGGTATTGAACTTAAATGGCAAAATCGAAGTAGGTGTATGATAGTTATGATAATATGTATACCTTTTTTCATGAAATGAATACTCCTTCTCGCTCTGGGTGTAGCGTCCATCTTGCTGATATGATATCTCTGAGGCGCGCGTCGCTCCCGGTTTAATGTAGAACTTCATGGGGCACACGTGTGCCACGTACGCCGATGTGGGCGCATCGGTCTCTATACATTTTATATGGCGATTAAACTTGTAGAGCTACATTAGATTCACGCCACGCGAGGCCACTCTACGTACAAATCAGGCGTGGCTCACGTGTGCGTCGGGCTGATGTAGTTCCCGCTTTAGTCTTTATCGGGCGGATTGCTCGCCTTCCGCAAGCCAGCGCCTGCGGTGGTTGGGAGTTGCTCTGTGCCAATTATGTTGGGGAATACAGGCGTGATATTCTGTTATATGAATTTAAGTTAATGCAAATAAAAGTTTCTAATACGATGGTTACACTTCTACATAACTTGGCTTAATAATGCTCTGATGTTTAAACCTTTTTGCTCATATAAAATCTCTAATAAATAGTACATATTATAAAGTCGGCGTCTGCCTCTGTATGTTTTCCGCTTACTTGTTCTAAATTCTTCTTCATACTCCCGCTTTCATAATGGCTAGTTTCTTAAAAAAACTTTTTTATTTTTTCCAGGCCTTCGTTGCTGGGAACTGTACGAGGTGTGATAACCATCACTACTGCATACCGATGGGCTATCACTCGTTCAACATCTACAATCGGCTACAAGTGGGTGGACTTGTCGATACTAACTCGAATATTGCGTTGTATGCTCTGACAGGCAGTTCTAAGCCTTATTGCAGTAAGTATTTCTTCAATAATGCCGGCTGTTCTAAAAATATGACGGTCAAAATGAGATCGTCAGTTTTTTTTTTAAGTTGTATTAGATTTCAAAATTAGAACTTCTTTTTATTGATTGCCAGTTCCTATATTTGGTACTATATAGCTCCGCCGGCGTTAAAGTAGGTTTCTCCATACAAGCTTTGGACTCCCGTTTTATCTCCTTAGGGGGTGAAATTTGAAAAATCTTCTCTTAGTCCTTGCCTACGTCATAAAAGGAAACCTTGTGCAAAATTTTACGTTCATAGACCCTGTAATTTCGGCTTATCAGTCAGTTTCTCCGTTTATATATATATAGACATTACTTTATTTTCCATCTCATAATGCGCACACAGGACAAGCATTACTTTTCTTAGCTTTGAAATAATTGTGTCATGGCTACAGTAGCCCAGTTAATCCTTCTTCAATATATCCTTTGGTGGTTTCTTAAGATGTAAGACAAGTTATTTCTGTTACACTAAGAATTTACTTATTTAACATTACAGGAGTCCATTACGAGGTGAAAGTTAAAGTAGCAAACACAACAGCGAGCATAACTCATGGACCGGAATCAGGGAAGCTATCGATTACATTAATCGACAGAAACAATAATAAGAGCGAGCACATGTTTTTGGAGGATGAACAGTAAGTTGAAAATAATAATGATCGCTTAAAACAATTTTCAGGTCAATCTGTTGACTTCAAAACAGTTTCCATTATGCGATGATGAATATGGAAGCCGTATCGTACTTCGAGTCTATCATAAACTAAGCGGATAACCGCTAGTTTTTTTTGTTTACTCACTGACTTCTCTTGCTGGAGGCTCTCTAGGGCGGAGTCGGAGGGTGTGTCAGAATATTCCTTCTTTGCCTAGCGTTCCAGGACCCCGGTTTCTCTTTCACCAGTAGGCTTCCGCCCTGCTGGGCCACTACGGTTTTGCTAACATATCTTTGTGGCGCGCCGATTGAATTTGAGGTCACAGTGAGTCTATTGCTGCGATTCTCTCGCAATTTTGTTTTGTTTAGTTTTGGGCTTTATTTTCTTAAATTCTGATCAGACAATAAGGTATTACATGATCAGCATAATAAGAACCATAAACATTACACAGGGTCAAATTAAATTTATTCTTGCTTATTGAATGAATATTACATTCATGTTTTATGGCTTGGGTCGGATTGGACCGACGAGAGGTTTTGTGTTCTATTCGCTAGGATTGTGTGTTCTGGACTATGTACTATATTTCGTTTCGCTCTCCAATCCCCATAGGTGACATAAGAGCTGACGAGATGGAGTATTTGGTCGTGGATGTGCGTCCCTAGCTGAATAAACGCGAGAGTAGTGTTACAGTTTGTCGGATATATCCGACGTGGGCAGTTAAAAGGTTAATTTTTTGTATGTAGTTTCTTTTTGACATAATTCCATATCTTGTGCGATTTGGTTCATTTGATTCTTGAGATATTGTTTATATAATCATTATGATGTTTATAGTATGATTACGAAACAATCAAAGCTTATGAAAAACTAATAAAATGTTTTATCAGATTAATTAAATAAAACAATACGAGTAAGTAGTTATATTATTTCAAGAAATGCGTCAACAGTGTAATGAAAACAATATGTGTTACAATAAATGTTAATTGATTGAATAAAATAGAAATTAAAACTACACTGGGAAATCTGTAGTGTCTATTTTGCTTTCATAATTATAAATCATTTTTTTTTTCTGGAAAGTCGTAAATGGTATTAATGCGACGTTTAATATAGGTAATTAGGTATTTACTAAGTACATAAAACATAGGTATAGCTTCCAAAAAAATTTCTAAATTGGTTTTGGTTATTTTCTATGGTCAAGTTCGCGGGGCAAACTTGGCCAGAGATCGCCCTGGATAGAGACGGTTGCAATACGGATACAAACTGTTTTCCAGAGTCATCACTAATCGTCTCGTGCGCGCGCAGGTTTGACAACTTCCAGCCTCCCGAAAAAGCCGGATTCCGAAAAGGTTTCGGCACCGTAGACCACATACATACGCTCCGGCAAGTTATACAGAAGACTGAGGAGTATAACCTGCCTCTATGCTTAGCGTTCGTGGACTACGAGAAAGCTTTTGATTCGATCGAGACTTGGGCTGTACTGCAATCTCTCCAACGGTGCCAGATTGACTATCGGTACATTGAAGTGCTGAAGTGTTTGAACGAGAACGCAACAATGACAGTCCGACTTCAAGACTGGACCTCGAAACCTATCCTTCTGCAGCGGGGTGTGAGGCAGGGAGATGACATTTCTCCGAAACTGTTTACGGCTGCAATGGAGGATGTCTTCAAGGTTCTGGACTGGAGAGGACTAGGCATTAATGTCAATGCCGAGTACATCACTCACCTTCGGTTTACCGACGATAGTAGTCATGGCTGAGACTACGGAGGAGCTCAGTACAATGCTCGATAATTTCAATAGAGCTTCCGAAAGAGTGGGTCTTAAAATGAACATGGACAAAACCAAAGTCATGGTAAATAACCATGTAGCACCCACTCCGATCAAGATCGGAGACTGCACTGGAGACGATTACGTTTACCTGGGACAGACAATCCAGTTGGGTAGGTCTAACTTTGAGAAAGTGGTCAATCGTCGAATCTGACTCGGCTGGGCAGCGTTCGGGAAGCTGCGCGGTATCTTCTCGTCCAACATACCACAGTGTCTCAAGACGAAAGTCTATAAACCAGTGCGTGTTGCCAGTGGTGACATATGGCACTGAAACATGGTCGCTTACAATGGGCCTCATCAGAAGGCTTACAGTCACCCAAAGGGCTATGCTTGGAGTTTCCTTGCGTGATCGCATAAAGAATGAAGATATCCGTTGGAGAACCAAGGTCGCCGACATAGTCCGAAGAATCGCCAAACTGAAGTGGCAGTGGGCAGGGCACATTGGTCGTAGAACAGATGGTCGATGGGGCCGACAGGTTCTAGAGTGGCGACCGCGCACCGGAAAACGCAGCATTGGAAGGCCTCCCACTAGGGGGACCGACGGAATGCGGTGGATGCGAGATGCAGAGGATCGGTCGTTGCGGCGGCGACGCTTGGGTGAGGCCTATGTCCAACAGTGGACGTTTTTCGGCTGAAATGATGATGATGATGATGACAGACGGTTGAAAGGAAAAAGGAGAGGTCTTTGCTCAGCTGTAGGATACAAAAAGGCTATTAAAAAAACTATATTTTATTTTATATTTTTCAAGTTTCCACAAAACTATATTGGTAAATGTAGTATTTGTGTTAAAAGAAAACAAAACGGTTACAAACAAAAAATGAATAATTCCGGTCACACCACAAGGGATCCAAGTATCTATTTGGATCCCTTGTGGTGGAATTATTACAAATTGTTTAGGTGGGAAATCAACCAATGACATCACCCGCTCTAGAGTAGAGCAGTAGGGCTTGTCAGACTTACTGACTAAAACCCTTTCCTACGTTCCTTCTTAGCCTTGCGTCCCAAGACCCCGGGGTTCCCTTTCAGACGACCCATTGCCCCAGTAGGCTTCGGCCTTGCTAGGCCCCTACGGTTTTGCTGACATCTCTTGAGGTGCACCTGGAACACTAAGCGCCATCGACGAAATGTCATGGCGCTGATTACACAGATTTGCGTATTTATGCTCTAGTTGTAGCCGTAGACTAAAAAAGTTTATTTTGAGTCTTTTATCTTACAGAAAGTTCTACAAGCCCGGTGTATTAGAGACAAAAATGGTGGCAGTCAAAGATACTGGCCACCCTCCCGTGTTCGTGATTGTCGAGTGGAAATATGAGACGAATTTGTTTAACCCCATGACGTGGAGGCTCTTGAAGAGTCCCAGCATTTATGTCGAGTATATAAAGCTGTCATCGATTGAGTATAATACTGAGTAAGTAATATTTTTTCACTTGTATAAATTTCCTGTCAGTGTCACAGTCACAAGCGCAACTGAAAAATTTTCGATCCTCGGTTCTATTCCTAGCCCGGGAAACATAATTATGGATGTTCGGGTTTTCTCCTCTTTCGATTAGGATTTTCTCAGTATCGATGTTAATGGAGTTACCCCCGCAGCTCAAAAAACACGTATAGTCCTTGGCCCTGAGCCTGATCTTTTTCTGGTCGTTTTAGGCCGCTATCCCACTGACGTTTTACGAGCGTTGGCGATGCTCCAACGTCTGCGCAGCGTCAACGTTGTGCCGACGCGACGTTAACGTCGCGAGTTTCTAGTGGTAAAGCGCCGAAGCTGAGCAGACGCGACGTTATCGTCTCAAGTTTTTGCGTACACTTCAGTGGGATAGCGGCCCTAGATTGCTTCGCATTGGTTTATGAAAGTGAGAGTAAAATGAGTCCATCGGTATTTACGCACGCAATTGTCGTCGCGTGTATATAATACTACCTCGTGGATGGCGAGTTGCCGCTAAGATTTTCGTTTTTTTTTTTTTAACTTGGAAGATATTCTGGGAGATATATGTACGAGTATAAAGCCTAGCGAGTGCGACCCTATTTTTGGTTTTCTGTCTACCATATCCGTCAATACCTTTTTCTATGCCGATTCTTTTTATTACTCATTGTATTTAACACAAAAACTGTTTTTTTTTTTTTTTTTTTTTTTATTGGGTGGGAAAATCATCCTAATGACATCCCCGCTCTTGGGCGGAGCGGGAGATAGTGTCAGACTCTTACTGACTAAAACCCACTCCTGTTCCTTCGTTGTCTTCGTCCCAGGGCCCCGGGTTCCGCTTTCACACTACCCGTGGCCCCAGTAGGCTTCGACCCTGCTGGGCCCCTACGATTTGCTGACATCTCCTTGAGGCGCGCGTGGAACAAAACGCGCCGTCGACGACTTGGGCTCGGTCCGGACGGTTACCGGACGGTCAGACGGCGAGCCACCCATTGCTCGCCGTCTGCAAGCCCGCGCCTACGGTGGCCGGAAATCGGGATCGAGCGTAAGGACCGTTGCCTCACGCGATCGGCCACCTCCTTAGCTAGCATTACTGCTTCGCAGAAGGAGGCGACCGCCTGCCACTCCTCCTCGCTCCGGAGCATGGCCTGAACCAAGGCCCGGCGCGAGAGAGATCACCGCCGCCGATTGCCCTCACGAGGTCACGGCGTTGCTCTGCCCAAGCGGGGCACACCTCCACCGTGTCCTCCGGGTGGGCCACACAGTGGCGACACCCGGGCGTCGTTTCCGCACGAATCCGGTGCAGGAACCTCTCGAACTTACCGTGTCCGGTGAGGACCTGCGTCATGCGGAATGTGAGGACGCCGTGAGGTCTTTCCAACCACGCCTCAAAGAGGGGACTTACCGTCAAAGAGGGGACTTACCGAAACTGATTTTGTGTTTAAGAATTTAAGTATTACATCTTTTTATATTAATTTTTATTATGTTTTTCAGCATCACAGTGTGCCCGAAACGAAACAAGCCAGTTGTCGCCAATATGCCTACGATAATGAAACCGAAATATTGTAAATTCAGAAAATAAATTATTTCATATGCTCCTGGCAGGCATCAAATGAGAATAATTCGGACAATGCACTTAAGACAATGCAAAACGTCTACTAAAAGTATTATAGTATTTTAATATTTACTGTTATTCTAGTATAAAATATGTAAGGATATTTAAATAAGTGCTAAATTAATTTTATATTAAAGCAGCTGTACATAGAAAATAATTACTATTTTTGTAAAACGAATTTAGTGTAAATAAAATATATTATTCGCAAGTATACTCGTATTTTTTATTGTATGCATACCTGAGTGAGATAGGATGGATTTCGACTAGGACTCTGCGACTAAAAAATTCCGTAAACTTAACCCAAGTGAAATAAAAAAGAATTTTATTTTTTTATTGGTACGAGAACGTCAGTCATAATAACAGTACTATTTCCCACATCAAAGAGATAACGTAAGTCTTTAGCATCGTAGTGTATCAGATAATAAAGAACTTTGCTGGTTCTTAAGAAACCGAATAATTCAGTAAATATTTTAAACGCCGTTTAGATCTTACACTGATACGACAAAAGATTACTGAGTGTAACTGATTTTAGTTGATTTCTCAGGATGCTTAATGTAACTCGACTAAAAGTTTCGATTCATGATAACAGCACTAGTTGTAATCTGTTTGACATTTCACTGACATTTTAGTGACATTACGTTACGGATGTTGATGCTGTTGTGTTATTGAATTCTTAATCATAATTCGACTCAATACGTAACACATAATATTTCGTTATATCATCACAGTCCGCCATCATAACCATATTGTAACTGCACTTTGTGCTTATCAGTCTACATTATGGGCGATACTCGGAAGAAGAAAAAGTTTTACTTTCGTAAACGCAGAAACAAATACTTCTTGGAACCCGGCTTTAGGGGCTTCTTTTGCACGTGTAACTTCAGAGAAAAAGACTGCGTGAAAGAAGTTTATAATTTGCTGAACGAGTATGCTGGGAAGCTGTATCCGGACCTCGGGCTCGAGCAGCAGTCGGCAGTTCCGGAGTCCGCCGCGCCGGAAGACAGGTCAGACAGCGAGTCGGAGGATGAGACTGACATCGGAGACATGCTGCGGCGAGAAGTGGATTCCTTGAAAAAAGATTCCCAAAAATCTCTAAGGCATAAAAGGTTCCAGGTGGTGGAAACAGGTGCATCTAATTGCATTTTTGTCAAAACAAATTTACCTAGTCCAGAAGAACTGACCACAGCCATAATCAAAGATTTGGTTACGACAAGGCTCTCAAAGACGCGGCATGTGTTACGTCTGCTTCCAATAATGGCTACTTGCAAGGCGAACTTACCAGACATTATGGAGTGTGCGGGCAAGCTCTTCGATAAGTTTTTCCTGAAACAATCCTCATCTTTTGCAATCATATTCAATAAGCGCTTCAACAGCAGTGTTTGCAGAGACTTGATTATTAAGGAGCTGGCAGAGATGGTCGTCCTGAAGAATGCGAACAACAAAGCCGATTTGAAAAATCCTGGGCTCTGTATAATAGTGGAAATTATAAAGGGTATTTGCTTGTTAAGCATTGTGGACAATTACTTTACATATAAGAAATATAATTTGAATGAGCTGTCTAAAGACGAAGCATCAAATGATTCCGAGGGTACTCAGGCTAAGAAGTTTAAGGGTAATGTGGCTACTCCAGCGGTTGAAGAGACCAATGACACTGAAGTCATCAATTTAGAAGTGACTTAGATAATTTAAATGCTATTGTAATACTGTAATTCAGGTTATCAATAAGCTGACCATTAATGTTAAGTCTTTATCTTATATTTCTACTCTACTTAATGTATTTGTAGTCCTATTAAATTTCTAGGTTGTACCTAGAACTTCGATACCAACTCTTATACCAAAATTTGTCTTATACCTAAATTTTTTCATAAATTATTATAAACCCATATTAAATATACATGTGAAGTAATGTTTGGTTTCTTTGACAATGTGTCCCTCAAGTCGTTCGTAAGCTAAGGTATGTTTTATTCATGGTTACGTAAAATAAATGAGTCGAGGTCGTGGTTATGTAACTGGGCGTATAACGAGCTGTTAAGTAATTTTATGATACCTACATAGTACCTACTGTCGTTACATAACCAGCGAGCGACAGGCTGGCGAGGCTAGCCGGCCGGGAAGGCGCGGCATGTGTGCGCGCGGCAACACGTGTTTCGAAAAGTTCGCCGATTCTGTTTCAACCCGATCTAAAATTTTCCAAGATTGTATTTTATTGAACTTTTCTATATCTAATCTAATCACAATCTAATCTTGTGGTACCTATTCAAAATTACGAAATAACGGTACACACTGGAACAACGAGACCCCCATCTATCCCGTTTCGCGTCCAGCTGCTTTACGTAATTTGAGCTATCCACAACAGATGTCTCTTATTGATATAACCTTTTTAGTGCCTTAATCCCATTAATATTGTTGTATCAATTATATAATCACGACATTGTTCAATATTCATAATAATTAAGGCCTGTCATTTATTCTAATTATACCTAAATCAAATTGTTGCTACTAGATGTCGCTGCATGTATAACATCCCGCGTCATTGCTTTTTGGAACTTTGTAAACTAACTACGATAAGAAAACCAGAAAAGCTCCATCAAACTTATTATGATTCTATTGGTTTGCATAGGTGCAAAGTTTTGCCAAGTAAGAAGCGTACGTTGGAAGGCACGCTCATGGGTCTAATGATTAGATTCTTATCGGTCGCTGACCCTTATTCCGTTCGGAGTGGATGACCCAAAACCCGAAAGTTCGTTTCTGTAGAACTAGATAACACAATTAGAAATAAACCTGACTTATGAGTTAAGTTAACAAGCCTTTGGTGCAGTGGTCGTAAGAGCGAACGTGTCCTGGGTTTGATGTCTACCCGGAGCCAAAGCATACCGAAATGTTCCGAAACATGTGATATGTAGGTATCATTTGGAACATTTGTAACATCGGCTCAAAAGATACAAACGGAACATTTGGAACATCGGCTCACAAGATACAAACGGAACATAATATAACATCGGCTCACAAGATACAAACGGAACATTTATAACATCGGCTCACAAGATACAAACACAGACACTGACTGTTATGAATCGTGATCAGGTTACGTTGCGCCATATACTCCAACAGTTTTATTCAATTGAATTTTAGTTTGAGAATAATTTAAAGCAGATGTTTTTAGTTCAGTTCATTAAAATTTACACTATTTACGTTTTAATTTGAATTTTAAAGTAAAGAGTGTTTCAGTGTTCTAATTGTAATCTTTCGGAACAGTGTTTTTCGGTTCATTAAAGAATTACACACGCCTACATCGGATTATTCTCCAGTAGATTGCAATCAAACTGGTGATGACGCCAGCTGACCCTCTGACTACTGCCAACACCTTCTAAATAAAACAACCGTGAAGTTCTGCAGTATTTTTAGGGTCCCGTACCTCAAAAGGAAAAAACGGAACCCATAAAGGATCACTTCGTTGTCTGTCTGTCAAGACCCTTTATCTCGGGAACGCGTAGAGGTATCGAGTTGAAATTAAAAGTTTAAACCACATATTCAGGTCCGCGGTCCCTTGAAGTTGTGAAATAAATGGAGTATAGTAAGTACAAAATTATCCGAAGAATAAAATATATCTACACTGGTTTTTTTTTTTTTTAAAGTGGGAAATCATCCAATGACTTCTCGCGCTTTGGGTCGTGTGGGAGGGCGTGTCAGACTTTTACTGACTAAAACCACACCTGTGTCCTTCAATTACCCTTTGCGTTCTAGGACCGCGGGTTTCCTTTTCAGAAATTCCCCGTGATCCTAGCTAGCGGGCATCGGCCCTGCCGGGCCCCTACGGTTTGCTGACACCTCTTTGAAGAGCGCGTAGATCGCTACGCCCTGTTGGCGACTGGGCTCGGCCCGGTTAATTACCGAACGGCCGGACGGCAGACTACCCATTGCTCGACGTCCGCAAGCCCGCGTTTACCGTGGCTGGTAGTCGGTATCGGAATTACGGCGACTGGGTCGAGAGGACCTTCGTTCCCTCACGCGTGCAGCCTCTTCCTTTGCTAGTATTACAGCTTCGTAGAATGAGGTGACCGCCAGCCAATCCTCCTCGATCCGGACCATAGCCCGAACCAGGCCCGACGCGAAAGATCGCTGCCGCCGATTGTCTCTACGAGAACACGGCGGTGCTCCGCACCAGTCATGCGGAAGGTGAGGACACAATGTTGCCGCTCCAGCCACTCCTCAAAGAGGGGACTTTACGCCGTGATTATGGCGTGCCCAATATCTGCACTGGGTGCTGTACACATATATGTTTAGATTATTTTTAGTTTTTAGTAGGTACAATTTAATTAATGTGCTTAAGAGGGTCTTTTTTCACTCGCCTATCGTCAACATTGAGCACGGTTTAAAAGTTTGTTACTTCAACTAACGCAATCCAACTCGATGTTTGACGAAAAAGCAACGCGAAAAAAGAGAGATAACTCCTGAAAACTGTTAGCATTCGGTAATTCCGTGATTACGTACGTGTATACGTGTACGTGTATATATACGTGTTTTTTTAAACCATTAAAAGTTTTTGAAAAAAACTGTCGTCATTTAGAATTTTGATTAAATTTGACTTTTTAAATTTTTAAGGAAATTATGAAATGTCAAAGTTCATGCAAAATAGCAGATTTTCAGAGGTCTTTATTGAATTAGTTTTACACAAATTTATAAATTGATTTCAGTAAAAGTCTAAATAAGATCCACAAGATACTGCGTTTCCAACATATCTAATGAAAAATGTATAATAAAGTCTTAATCGCGAAGAGCGGTTGTATGAAAAACAGTGAAAATGTATGTCGAATTGCATCCCCTTAAGTTGTGTTGAGTTTATCCTCATGTGCAAAATTTCTCTCTCTTTTATATAACGTTTGCTGTAAGAAAACCCAATCGTGAGTAAAGCTCGCTTGTACCTGCATCAGCTGTCCTATTTTTATTGTTTTTTTTTTTAAGTTGTGTAATAAAGAATATGAATATGAACATACTCCCGGGGCGCGCCTCAAGGAGATGTCAGTAAATCGTAGGGGCACAGCAGGGTCGAAGCCTACTGGGGCCATGGGTCAAGTGAAAATGAATACCCGGGGCCCTGGAACGCAAGGCAAAAAACGAACAAACGAGTGGGTTTTAGTCAGTAAAAGCCTGATAAGCTCTCCCGCTTGGCCCAAGGGCGGAAGATGTCATTAGATGATTTCCCACTAAAAAAAACTTTCCCAAGGTAAAAATTATCTTACGAGTAATTCTAGGACTTGGACTATTCGTGCACCAAGTTTTATCAAAATCCGCTCACTCGTTCAAGTGTGAAGAAGTAACAAACATACACATATAGGTACAGTGTAGGTATAGTATTTTCCGTTAAATATAATTTTTCTAATCTTACTAATTATTTTATATATAAATTTACTACACAATTATTTATTTAAATATTTACAAATACTTGTACAACGTTACGGAGGATGTCCGAGGCGTTGTATAGTAGAAACTTACAAACTAAAAAAATACATTTAATATAACAATAATATAATACAATAATAAGTATAGTATCTACAGGTGGTATCCTCAGTTCCTTCATTTGCCCTTTGCATTACCACGATACCTAACTCTTTCAAACATTCCCGTAAATGTTGTGCAGTATGCATTGGTACTATGTACATGATAAATGCAGAAAGTTATATTATAAAATCTGTAACAAATAGGTACACAGGTAAACTTTCTGACACGCCCTCCCGCACTGCCCAAGACCGGGGGATGTCATTGGATGATTTTCCCACCTACAAAAAAAAACTGGGCAAGTGCGGGTCGGACTCGCGCACTGAGGGTTCCGTACAAACTTGAAAGGTAAATTACGGTTTACGATTTATGACGTATTACAAAAAAAAAAATACTTATTCGATCTCGTTTAAACCAATTGATAAAAATGATATTAGAAACCTCAATATCATTTTTGAAAAGAAATTTTGAGTTTCAGTTCTAAGTATGGGAAACGCCCAAAATTTATTGTTTTAGTTCTTATAGTTTCGGAAAAAAGTGGCTGTGACATACGGACGGACAGACAGACAGACATGACGAATCCATAAGGGTTCCGTTTTTTGCCATTTGACTACGGAACCCTAAAAAGGTAAACTTTAGCAACTTACCTAAAAAATATCTAATAACCTAAAACTTAGGTACAGAAAGATAATAGCTACAGCGAGAAATGAATTACTTTACATCTAAAAGGGTAAAGGCGTTATCTATTCTCCCGTGTGAGTTCACTAATGTAATGGACTATTTTACACTATTACCCACTACCTGAATCCAATACGTTATTTGCGTTACGTGACTTTTTAATGGATGTTCCTTGCACATTGGAACTTATCTCTTCCATAGAGGAAATACTTAGAAGCTTTCGATTACGTGAGGAATGTAAAACTAAGTATAGAGCTAGTTTTTTTTTTTAGTGGGTGGGAAAATCATCTTATGACAATTCCCGCTCTTGGGCGGAGCGCGAGATAGTGTTAGACTTTTACTGACTAAAAACCCACTCCTGTTTCTCGTTGCCTTCCTCCCAGGCCCCGGGTTTCGCTTTCACACTTCCCGTGGCCCCAGTTGGCTTTGACCCTGCTGGGCCCCTACGATTTGTTGACATCTCCTTGAGGCGCTTGCATTACTGCTTCGCAGAAGGAGGCGACCGCCTGCCACTCCTCCTTGCTCCGGACCATGGCCTGAACCAAGGCCCGGCGCGAGAGATCGCTGGCGCCGATTGCCCCCACGAGGACACGGCGTTGCTTTGCCCAGGCGGGGCACACCTCCACTGTGTCCTCCGGGCGGTCGACACAGTGGCGAACTATAGAGTTAGTTAATATAT
Source organism: Mythimna vitellina (assembly GCA_949316375.1). NCBI lineage: Eukaryota > Metazoa > Arthropoda > Insecta > Lepidoptera > Noctuidae > Mythimna > Mythimna vitellina. The sequence continues at coordinate 16,201,207 of OX438688.1, forward strand.
TTGCATTTTTTTTAAATGAGAAGAAACATAAAATAAATGTTGTTTCTTCTCATGAACATGACAACATTAGCTGTAGATACCTACTATAGGTACTTCACCTAACGAACATGATCCTTTCAATAACCAATTGTTTAGTTAGGTACAGTGGCGTAACTAGGCTACTAACGGCCCTGGGGCAAAAAAATGTCGGTTTCTTTTTTTTTACATGGCAAATCATTAAATAACCTGTCCTGCCCCCCTAGCCAAGTTACAACCGTTTCATTTCGATTCTCTTTTCGTTGATCGCCTCGAGTCGGCCACGCCTCCGATTTCTTTGTTCTGACGTAATTTCAAAGCTCAGTCACGTGGTCAGAAAAAAGGAATAGAAGGCGTGGCCGACTCGAGGCGATCAATGAAGTGAGAATCGAAACGAAACGGTTGTAACTTGGCTAGGGGGGAAGATTTGGGTGGAGCGGGAAGGAGTGTCTTTTACTGACTTAAAACGAGATGCCATGATTAAAGTAGTGTTGCAACCTATTTTATTTAGATTTCGAAGATGGGTGAATGTCTCGGTAGTTCAATAAGAAGTTTGCTAAAGAGGTTTTAAGGCCCCCCCCCCGAGCTTGGAAGCCCCGGGTCACTGCCCGCCTAGCCCTTTGTTAGCTACGCCAGTGGTTAGGTATGAATTGCTAAGATATCTGAAAACCATATCTTATTATAATAAGATATGGTTTTCAGGAGCATACTCCTACATCTTTCCACTAATTAAAAAGTAATTGTAATTAATGTTCAGCACCTTAACTATCTATGTAATGAATTTCCCACGTTGAGAAAAGCTTACACCCTCTACATTTTGGTGTCTAATTTTGAAACACTAAAGCTGGCTGATGTTTAGCATTCTGTTCAGTTTCAATATCTAAAAGGCGTTTCAGTTACACTAAATAAAATTAGATGCCTAAGCTAATTTGCTGTTTTCTTTTTTCTTGAAGGATACAATACAGATCGCTTCTATTCTCATTTTTGTGGTCCGCCCTTCAATTTAGGAATATTATTTAAGTAACTAGCTTTTACCTGTGACTTCGTCCGCGTAGAAGTCGAAAATGGTTTTATTAGGTTTTTTGAGATGCGAAAATAGGAAATATTATTTATTATTTTCGTCGTGTGTGATAGTCAATTAAATTTTATGGCGAGCGATATTGTATCTTAAGATAAAATATTATAGTATCTTAGCCGTGTGCAGCGTGTAGTGAACTCCACTGCGGGTGACGTAACCTACGACAAACTTATTATTTGCGGTTGGTACAGTAATCGGGTCTAGGGATCGAACCGTCAAATTAAGTTGATTTTTATTGTATATACTTTTCCGAGATAAAAAGTATCCAGTGTGGTGCCCAGGATAGCATAGCATAGTATAGTCGGCCTTATAATGTTCCCACTGTTGGGACTCAGGCCTCCTCTCTAAGAGAGGGAATAGGCCGTAATCCACCACGCGGGTCCAGTGCAGGTTGGTGGATGTCACATGTCTTCGAATTTTTAGTTCTAGGACATGCCGGTTTCCTCACGATGTTTTCCTTCACCGTTTTGAGAGCAGTGGTAATGAAATAAATTACACAAAATAATGCGCCTGGCTGGGTTTGAACCCGCGACCTACAACTTGTAAGTCGGGGCCGTTATCACTCGGCCACCACTGCTCATGCATGTGCATGTGCCCAGGATATTAAAGAATAATTATACCAAGTTTCATCGCAATAGAATCGGTAGTTTTTGCGTGATGCCTGAACAAACAGAAAGACAAACAAAAATTTTTTTGTGTGTGTTTCAGTGTCGGTCTAGTAACAAACCCTGCCATTTATTTTTTTGATATTTTCAATGTATAGAATTTTCACTTTACAGATTTATTATAAGTATAGATCAGATATTTTGGTTTGCAAAATTGCAATGACAGACAGTCGGAGTTTGTAGGTAGGTAGGTACCTAATTGTTTGTTAGAGTAGCCAATTAAAAGTTTACAAGGGCTGCCGCAATTGGAATTGAGCCAAATACTTCTGTAATAAATTGCTGTCCGTGATAAGAATACTCTAACAATATAATTTGTTCTTTCATAGTGTGCGGGTATGAAAAAGTTTAGGTTGTGGAAGGTAATGAATTCCTGATGTAGAACCGCTGTAAAAAGACCGCTCGTAATGGATTGATACCTCCCTAACTTTCTTTTTACTGGCGGGAATACCTCGTTTATCTTAAGATTGAATTAAATTAATGAAAATGTAAGTCTTCTTGATAAATAAGTTCTCATTATGTTCAGTATTTAATTGACATATCTAATCTAATATTGGAAATGCAAATGCTCTTGTTTTTTACACATCAACCATTTCTTAATTTTGAAAGAAAGAAAGAAAAATGTTTTATTTGGCACACGTACACAAATACACACAATGTAGAAACAACATGTAAACACTTAAGATAAAAAACAACATAACTAACATTGTGTGTCTCGCACCTGCACCAAATAGGTCCAGTTCAGCAAAAATCCCAGACAACTTCGTGTTAGTTGCCTGACGCTGGTTTCAACTGAGCCATATTGAGAGTGTACGGTAGAAAAGTTAGATTATTTATTTAGTTGTATCCAAAATCGTTTTGATGGGATACTTAAGCTGCATTTTTACCAGTGGTCTGCTTATCTAGAAGTTTTTACAGTAACCCAATTTCTTACACGTTTCCGGACAGTTACGCCAAGCCGGCCGGACGCAAATAGACCTTCCATAAAAATGCAATTATAGGCAGTTGAGCATGAGCATACCTTAGTGAGTGACCCACGCAATCGTGTCGAAGATATCCCCTCTTACATTCGGGATGAGTCTAATTCGAATCATGCGGCAGTGGACATCAGCTAATGACATCCCCTGACGGTCGTTAAGGCTGGCTCCTCGTTTTATTTTTTCCCTTGAGTGACTAAGTCAGCGAGTTTCCTTTTTCAACGGTTACGTTTTCACGAAACTGGTGAATTTTGGCGGTATTTTTTATTAACTTTTTGTACATAGTCAGGGGTCCAAAGTGCAGTTGCACGCTACAAATGCTACTATTTTTTTTGTTAGTAGGGTAGAAGTTCAATGATCGACACAGTTTATTCAAAAGTTTAGATTCTATGCTTAAAATTAAATCAGTCATAAACCATTGACAAAGAGGTTTTAGACACTTTCCATATTCCACATATTTCACAACGTTATCTAGTCCCAAACTAAGCAGAGCTTGTGTTGAGTTTTAGATAACTGATACACATACTTATATATTTCTAAATACATACATGTAGGTAAATTAAGCTTAGACAAAGAATAAATGATCGTGCACATTACACAGCCTTGGGAATCGAACTCACGACCTCCGGCATAGCAGTCAGGGCCACTAACCTCAAGACCAACAGGCCAGTCGAGCGACTACAGTTTTGGCATCTGACTGTACATGGACGATAATATTTTTATGACTACACAGGGTTTGTTTATATATCAAAAAATTATGTACTGAGCGCTTGTTTTAGAAACTACTAAAAAAAAATTTTCGGTTTAGAAATCATCAAATCTCTCTATCAACTTCTCGCGCTCTGAGAAGAGTCAGAGGGAGTGTCAGACTTTTACTGACTAAAACCCACCTGTGTTCATTCAGTTGCCCTTTGCATTCCGGGATCACAGTAACTCTTTCGAACAATTCTGCAGCCCTAACAGGCTTAAGTGCAAAACGGCGCGCGTGCTCAGTTCTCTAGTTTACTCATTTGTTTTCATCAAGTGTGTGTGTGACTACCTATCTTTGAATACACACTTGGTTATAATTTAAGCTCCTTAGCACGACAATGTAAGAGGTAATGTTCCTTCCTCCGATTTCTAAATGCACGCTAGTTAATCTTACTCCCGTCAGATCCACCTTCTCTCCACAAGGATTGCATTTCACTTTGATGTAGCGAGAACCTCCGAGAATGATGTGAGTACAACATTGTTAAGACAGTAGCTATAAGATCTTGAGCATTGTCTCAAGGAAATGCTTTGAAATGGATAAGAAGCTCGTCATAGATCCTGAAACACGTATCAAAATAGAATCACGGATCTAAATATAATTTGCCTTTGTTTACCTGTTACAAAGTTGGTCTGTTGGACTTCGTGCAGAACTAAATCAAGTTTTGATGTTATACGGCAGAGTAAGATATAGATATATAAGGTGTTAAAAATTTAACTTTAAGAATATCGAGGGGACATTGTACTCCTCATTATGAACAACTTTTACTATAGGACCAAACCTGAAATCGAGAAAAAAAAAGCAGCTGCTCCATACATTTTGACGAGTTATGCGAACATAAACGTAGGGAACAGCTGATTTCTTTTTCGCGATTTCAGGTTTGGTCCCATAGTAAAAGTTGTTCATAATGAGGAGTACAATGTCCCCTCGAAATTCTTAAAGTAAATTTTTTAACACCTTATATATCGTCTGATCTGAACTTCTATAAATGCTTACATTTCTTGGCACAAGAAAAACTAGGTATAAAGTTCTCATTTTTGTGCTTAGTTAGGTACATAGCAATACCTTGCCTTGCCTATTCGTCCGCAATAATTTCATAATCGTGTTTTACAATGTCCAAAGGACGAGATCCGATTTCCGTCTTTACGCATGGACTAGTGTTGAGGTGGGATAAGGAAATCGGATCACGAAACAGGGAGTGCCTGAGGCGGTATCTTTGATTTTTTTCGTAGGTAAGATGTTTTGTGATAATATCTTTCAATGGATTTGGATCTGAAGGTTCGGTAGAGAGGGGATCCATTTTTTGTAACCATACAAAAACATTGTAGCTCTAAGAACTCGATTTGGTTCATTCAGTAGGGAGAGTTTCTCTCTACTGTATGAGCTAAACTTAAGCTTGCGCCCAGTCTGGCAGCGTTGGAATAACAAGCACAAAACGGACACCGGCAAATCCAACCCAAGTCCCGGATTTGTAACAAAGTACGGCTTATTCCGCTCACTTCTACATAATATGGCCGAAACACTTGGAGCGCAGATGCTTGCTGCAGATTTTCAATGTGGTTTCAATTTCTTAGCGTCGTCTTTTCCCAGATTTGTGCGAGGTAAATAACGTACGTACGATGTAGGTTAAACATGTCAGACACTCGAACATTTTGCTGGAGTAAATTTTGTTTGCGCTGTGGCGTGCACCTACTCTGTTTTTTAATTAGATTATGTGTGTTTGGTATTTGCTTCTAGGAGAAAATAATATTTGGTAGAAAATGTTGATCAGAACATTACTGATTTCATGCTACTTTATGAACATAATGTTACTCGTAAGTTATTATTGGTACAAATTTTCTATCGGCTTTTCAGTTCTTTTGTTGTTTCATTTCACTAAAATGATTAAAAAACTAACAGCAGCATGTGCTCTGTTTATTTTTAATTTTCCAAAGTGTTACCAAAAATTTCGCGCGAAATGTTCAACAAAATATGTAACCACTTATGCATATAATTACATGCACTGCGTGTGTACCATTTGCCGTCACTCTGGGAAAAATTAAAAACGCTTTTCAGTAATAACGACACACCACAATAGGCTGGATGTGAGGCACGTGCAATTTTTCACTATGAAAGTAATATAACCCAATTCAGCGGCTTTACATCGCGACAGGCGGCCGCCAATTACTGGCCGGCAATTTGTCGTGTCAGCCGGACGGCGGCGGCGGCGGCTGTGGAACATGACACCATCACAGGACACCTTTCCACACTGTTACACGATCATGATCCGCGATGCCGAAGTAAATCGTACTGGACAGTTTGAATTATACTTTATACGCACAGGTTGTATTGCGCAAGCTTTACTTTTATTTTTGTTTCGTTTTGAATTGCTAGCTGAATGGGACCAGGGCTCAGTAAAAAGTTGTTCTATCTATTCGATTCACCAAAATATTGTACTACCGACGTTGTGTGTATAGGTACACAATTTTTTATGCTTTGACATGACTGAAAATGTAAAAATGTAGAGCAGTCGTTTCAAGCGTGTTTTGTTTGTAGATACTTTAACAAAATATCACTTATGTTAGTGGTTGGATACTGTCGTTCAATATATTTTTTTTATAACTGATGCGCCCGCGTTTCATCACTATGTCATCTGATAGTAGGTAAGCGATAATGTGGTCGACAATGGAGCAAGATAAATTTGAATGTTCTCCGATTGTTATAGAAGAAAAAGCCGCAAAGATATAGCACTCGACTAAACGTCCATGGGTCCTAAAGGGAACCCCGGGGTCCTGGAACGCAAGGCAAAGAAGGAACAAAGGTGTGATTTTAGTCAGTAAAAATCTGATACATTCTTCCGCTCAGCTCTAGATGCATGATTTCCCACTTTAAAAATATTGAAAAAAAAAAACTACGTACATCGCACTGATAACCTAGTTAATTCTCTAAGTGCTGCCAAAGCTTGTCAGCAGTAACTTTGCGAAAAAATGTGAAGTGGAGAAATTAAACAAAGAAAATTCCAACTACGTAGCAATTCGTGGTGTGCTTAGTGGCTGTAATAAGAGTTTAAAGACACTCTTTTCATTGGAAATCTTTAAGCATTTCATATAAAAATAGTCACAAAAGATTTGAGTAGAGTTACAAAAGAAAAACTTGCGCGGCCACTCTTCTTGAAACTGCAAGTTTTTATAAGAATGTTATCCTTATGAAGTTACACAGAACTTGTCTAGAACTTATTCTAGATTTATATAATATTTTTGCCTAAGTAGCTCTGTGATTAAATTCTGTTTGATAGTTATATCATATAGTGTTATTGTGAACTGAACTGAATGATTAACGAGACAGGAAAAAAAAGAAACAAAAAATATTAAATTCCTTTTATTATAAAAAGTAAGGTTGTCATGACAACACAAGCTTCAATCTTCAAATTAAAATAGATGTAGTTTTAGTCGTAAAAGTCTGACATCTCGCTACGCCTTAGAGCGTAAGAATTGATTTTTTATGGAGCTCGTTTCATCGTCAACGGTTTCAAAACACCCATATCTATCGATATAAATATATTAAAAATAAATATAAGAAAGTTATTCTATTCAGAGTGGTGCCCAGTGGCCAGTGGATGGTCGCCTTCGTCAATATCCGCACGTCCTCGGGTTATTTTGACATCGCCTTTGTCAGTCGCCTTAGAATTACATACAAGTCAGCCCCAGATATATTATAACTCACATAAAAATGTTATTAGCTGAATTATGGGACTGTTAATAGATTGAGGATTTATTTGACTTCATTATTTGGTTTGATTACTGACGACACTGCGTATCTCAGGTTCGATTCCCGCACGGAACAAATAAATACAATGTATAATAAATGTTTGACTGAAATGACTCTATGTTACGATGTAAGAGTTATTCATAGTGTAGGGTAACTTTTTATTTAAATCTATATATATATATATGTTATACTTGTAAAATGCTTTATCCTGAATGACTGACGAATCAACGCACAGCCTAAACCGCTGATCGTAAAGACCTGAAATTTGAAGGGTATATTCTTTGTATGACATGACGTAGGCAACCAATAAGAAAAGATTTTATGCGATTCTGCCCCTAAGGGGGTGAAAAAGTAAGGCGAAGTTTGTATGGGACGATGTGATTCCTTGGTCCAATCTACTTCAAATTTTTCATGAACATTCTTCATGATCTATGGGATTCGGCTTTTTTTTTAAATAGTGGTTTTAAGTAGTGATATACAAAAAAACCGATCCGGACTATGGTTCGGAGCGACAGGGAATGGCAGTCAATTGCTTCTTTCTGCGAAACAATAAGGCTTGCAAAGGGCTCGGCCGCGATTTATGAATCATGCGGATGAGGGATTGAAAATCCTCACGCCTCAGTCGCCACGACCGTGATCCCGTCTACCAACCTTGGTAGGTGCTTGCTGACGACGAGTAATGGGTAGCTCGCTGTCCGGACCGAGCCTGAGTCGCTGTTACACGCGCACCTCAAAGAGAAGTCAGCAAAGCTGTAGGGGCCCGATTCCCGCTGGGGCCTTAGAAACACAGGCGTGGTTTTAGTTATTAAAAGTTTCACACACCCTCGCACTCTAACCTAGAGCGTGAGAAATCATTGGATGAATTCCTACCTCAAAAAATAGTCATACCACCTACTGATACTGATAAAACTATGAACATAATCTACATTCCATTCGACTTATGATACCGGACCCTCGATATTTAAAAATTTACCAAGGTAAAAATTGAAAACCAAATTATTTTCCATACAAATTCTACATAAAAATCACGAGATCCATGTAAAGTTGTTAAATCACTTAGGTATTTATTGATGAGGCTGTGCTGGGTCTAAATAAATAGTCAGAAGGGCCCGTCGTCTGAATCCAATAAAAAAAAACAAGCCCGCACTTTTTTTTAGGATTCCCTATTCAGGTATGCCTAATTGCCTGTTTCATATCCCAAAACTTAAAGGTGTGTCAACTGTAATTACACAATCACCACTTAGGTACTAAGTATTTAAATCCTTAAGAGCGTCCTTTTCGAGGTACGTTTTAATCACTCTTACGTGATTATGATGTTATTACACATCTTTCACTAGATGTTTTGAATATACAGCTATCTTGTGGATATTACTTAGGCTTTCATAGAAATCAAAACATAAATTTGTAAAAACTAAATTAGTAAACACTTCTGAAAATCTGCTATTTTACATGAACTTTGGCCCTCCATAATGTACTCTTATTAAAAATGTAACAAAGTACATCAATAGGAGCCTTGCACATGTAATCTAAATTCTGAATGACGTCAATTTTTCCGAAAACCTTTTAAGGGTTTAAAAAAAAAACTCGTATTTCCTGGAAAAAGTTTTGTGAAATATTCGAATTACCGAATGCCAACAGAGTTTTCAGGCGTTATATCTCTTTTTTGCATTGCCAACATCGCGTTGGGTTGCGTTAGATGAAGCAACAAGCTTTTAAACCATGCTCCATGTTGACGATTGGCGAGTGGAAAAGGACCCTCTTAAGTGATTATATCGGTACCAATTTTTTTTCGGGAATATACAATACATTTGGTTTCGGAACCGAAACCAGAATTGGAACCGGAATCGGAACCAGAATCAGAACCGGAATTGTAACCGGAATCGGAATCGGAAACGGAACCGGAACCGGAACAGGAACCGTAACCGGAATCAGAATCAGAACCGGAACCGGAACCGGCACCGGAATCGGAATCGGAAGTAAAAGCTGCCTAAGTATAAACAAAGAGCCAATTCACGACATTCCAAATATGAAACAGAACTAAGTGAAAAAGAAATCCTCAGAAGCCTTCTGTACCCCGTGCGACAGGTATAAACTTGTTCATATCTTCGATATAAGTCCCGATTAGCTTTATCGAAGCCGAAATCGGCATCGGTGGTGCAAAATCCACCCATTTGCACACAAAACCTGGCGCATTTCAAGTTTCATTTCCCAGCTGAACTATTGTTATAAATAAATCTGAAGCATCCCAACATTTTCTTGTATGAACGTTTAATTTAAAAATATCTTTCAGTCAAGAACGTGGAGTGTTTGTTGATGTTATGAAAGTATACTCACGGCTCATATCCTTCGTTAGGAACGTTATTAAAGACTATGTTCACACGAGTACTAATAAAGTATTAATAATATTTCACTTCTTTCATTCTGAGCTTGTGCTATGAGTAGTAGATAACTGATAAACATACTTATATGTTTCTAAATACATATTATAGATAAATTACACCCGAGAACAAATGACGATCATTTGTTGATCATCACAAAAACATTGCAACTTGGGTGAGAATCGGAACCACGATTATATCCGGCATAGCAGTCAGGTCATCAACAGGACAGTCTAATTGTAATGTATAGTTTTATTGCCCGATTGTGTCAGTACAAGGGTTATGTTTTTCAACTGTACCTATGTAGGTATGCACTTCTGACGTCTGGCTTTCAAATTGGATCGGACTGGGTCTCCTGCCCAACTTAAAGGGCCCAGACACCTCCTGCCGGAGGCTTCACGCAGGTATCGTTCAGTCAATAGCCCTTTATGGATCGCCGCCGGTATGGGAGCCGTCGCTGCGAAGGCAACAGGCGAAGCTGAACGCATGACAGAGGGTCATGGACATCCGGATGGTGCGGGGATACCGGACGGTTTCATTATTATTTCCAGTGTGGGTAAGAGATGGCGCTAGACAACATATATAGCTCTGTCTCTTACCCACACTGAAATAAGAATGAAACAATCTTACTTTAAACATCATGGTAACCCCGCAAATCATAGATGTAACACAATCTTTCGATGGTCTAAAGATTGTTACTTCTTCTCGTTCAAACGGCTGAATTTTGGATGTAATTTCGCACACGGGTAGACCATGTCCTGGAATAGTACATAGGATACTGTTAGCAGCTTTAAAATTAGCCTATTGACGACTACTTTTTTATTCATGAAATATTTTTCAATAACCTTCACGACTAAAAGTTTGTACTGTCGTTATTTGACTCTTTGGCTGCAGGTTTAGAAAAATATGTATTTCAGATATTTGTTGCTCGATATTGAAATATGTAGGTAGTAGGTACCTAGGTCAAACACTTTGCCTGTTAGAAATATTCTAGGAAAACTTTATTTTGTTACAAGGTTCGCTAGCCCGGTTTATAATATTATCTTTGACATATTATTTTGTCCCTTTTCGAAGTTGACGACTTCAATTCCTAAGTTAAATAGGTTAGGTGTGCTCCGCTTGGGCAGAGCAACGCCGTGTCCTCGTGGATCGTAGGGGCCCAGCAACGTCGAAGCCTACTGGGGCCATGGGTAGTGTGAAAGCGGTCTTATGCCTAATAACGTTCAAGAGGAGAGGTAATGATCATTTTTAAAAGTTGTTTACGTTTGTACTAACTGTATAACGGAGTATAACCGGGTGGTTATACCACGTTATATCAGATATCATGAAATTTAATATCTTACCTGCATAATAAATATACATATACATATTCTGATGTATTTTTACTATTTAATTTTTATTTTATTTGTAAATTTAAGTAGTTAGTTTTTAAAACTTAATTATGTCAGTACGTTGACAAACATGTGTTTTAAAATTCATTACAACCGCAACTCCACTCAAGATACAATTACCGCCTATTTCAGTGAATATTGCAATAGTTTGATTGAAAATACAACATGTTACCAATATACTTGTTACAATGGTTGAATAAAATTCTATTCTGTTATTGTATTCTAATTTAATATTGATGAAATGAAATTAAAATAATATGTATTATGTCTGATTATTTTTAAACTTATTTATTTCTTTTTAGAATTCTAAAATGTATCTCTAAGTAATTATTTTAAATTATACAACTAAGCCTTAAAAAATGAATACATAAAACACTTAATTAATTAAAACTATATATACACTTAAATCAAAAACATATGTCTAAAACGTCACACGTCAATATACAACCCGCCCCTGATCGTTCCCGGTGCAAAAGTGCCCATAATACTGGCCGCATTACCTCGCTGGATAGCGATGGCCATCCTTTGCACCAAGAACGACCCGGACCGGGAGTCACCCGTTGCCTCCCCGAGCCTACGGCCTAAATCCCCCACAAAACGCTTTGCCTCCGTACTCCAACTACCCAGAGTCTCCACAGCAACAGGCACAAAATGGTAAAGCTGCACCAAGGAAGCGTACTTCAGCCTTTTTTTAAAGCAGGCGTCTTCAGCGGCGGCAGAAGCAGTGTGCATGGTGCGACTCAGGTGACTGGCGGCGACAGTGCTGACGCAAGTTGCGTCCCAGATCAGGCACTTCCCGTTCTTCCACGGCACCAGAGTCAGCCCATCCGGCCTCTTACCGTCAGACCTGCTAAGACCTGGAGGCTCAAGCACGCAGGGGATGTTTGCCGATATAAGGGCTCTCCGGACAATGTCGTTCAAGGCGTGGTGACGCGGGAACCTCCCTGTGCAGCGCCGACAGCTCAGTGCGTGATGGCCATCGGCCTCCACCAAAGAACCGCAGGTGCATATATGAGGCTCGCACACCTTACAGCCTTATGTCTGATTTATTTATACAAAGTTAGTTCACCTGAATAATTGATTTCTAGCCACTCTTTCCAAATTCTTTGTTATTTTTTTCCTGAGGGCCATGCCAATACTGAACACACATAACATAATAAAAAGTTATCCAATAATACTGAATTATATTATGTAGGCATCGAAGAACATCCTACCTGGAATTGTAACTTAATAAATTAGCTAGGAATATTGAACATCCGACCTTTGTCTTTGATATGAATGAAAGGTAAGAAAATACTCTCGAAAAAATTCCAACAATAATAATTGGAATACATGAAAATCTCCTGAAACATTTGTTATTCTCCTTAAAAAAACTTTGTTTATATTTTATGATATTTTAAATACCTAACATTATACGACAGTAAAGGAAATCGAAAGGGTAGATTTTTTGTAAATAATAAAGAATAATAATAAATTTATTTCAGAACAGTAGAGGCCATAAAACAAATCAACGTGTAATATAATTACTTACACCATAAACAACAAAATACACTAACAGTATGTTTGTTACACATTCACTTTCAAACGGCTGAACGGATTTGGATGAAATTTGGCACATGGGTAGACGCGGGAATCCGGGAAGATGTTTCCTTGGGATCATTTTAAAATCAGCTTAGGCGAAGCTGCTGGCATAAGCTTCTTGGTAAATGGAAAAGTCAAACTATCACTGTCTTTTCCGCATGACGCAGGTCAGTTCGGGAGATTCCTGCACCGGATCAGTGCGGAAGAAACGCCCGGGTGTCGGTGAAGCATACGGTAGACCGTATGCTTCACTGTGACCTCCGAGTAGCGCGAGTGCTCCGCCCAAGCGGGGCACACCTCTTGGTGGGCCCCGCTTGGGCGGAGCACCGTCGTGTCCTCGTGTAGGCAATCGGCGGCAGCGACCTCTCGCGCCGGGCCTTGGTACAGGCCATGGTCCGTAGCGAGGAGGAGAGGGCGGTTTGCCTAAGCTTCCTTATGCGAAGCAGTAATGCTAGCAAAGGAGGCGGCCGCCTACCACAAAAAAAACTATCACTGCCAACTTTATTTTATACAATGTGTAATTTTCAGAGTACCTGAACTGAAGTTTATTTGAACTATCTTCGTCATACAAAATGGTGAATTACTTCAATTGTGTTCGAGAGTTACATAACGACACGGATGTACGAATATGTAACAAAAGTGCGCGTTTATGACGCGGAAGTTAGGAGTCGCTTAAAAGTTTAACGAGTCGTCGTTTCAACGGGACTTCGTTTCAACGACTCATCGTTTCAACGGGACGTTTTGTTTACGGGTGACATGAGACCGCGCCGATTAAATCTAAAACATGTGGTTACATGATACATGTTATTGGAGCTACATAGTTAGTTACAAGTAGCTTTTGCCGATGTTTTCGCCCGCGCGAAAAGTATTATCACAACTAAACTTACTACCGAAATGAAAAGTCATCATCATCATTTCAGCCGAAAGACGTCCACTGTTGGACATAGGTCTCCCCCAAGTGTAGCCACAATGAACGGTCCTGTGCGTCTCTTATTCATCGGATTTCCGCAACCCTTACCAGGTATTCGGTCCATCTTGTAGGAGGCCTTCCTTTCCATTGCCCTTTGGGTAAATGTAAGTCTTCTGATGAGGCCCATTGTAAGCAACCACATTACACAATTAGCATAGCCAGCTACTGGGTCCAAAATATTTAAATAGTTAACAACCATCCACTCAAAGCGAGAGCTAACACCAGGAATAAACAGTATCCTATGTCATATATTAAAACATGGTCTACCCGTGTGCCAATTTGAATCAAAATTCTTTCTGCAGTTCAACATGAAGACGTAACAGACATACACACTTTCGCATTCAAAGTTTGGATTTCGAACATACTATTTCTAAAGGAATATCCATTAACTGTTTTTCCTCCTTAAAGTGTAGGATGAATAAAGAAATAATTTTGCCTTGTAGCTGGCAAAATCTATTCAACGAAAACCAATTTATAACTCATCAAAAAATTGTAACATCGCTTAACAGAATGGAGGTCAGACCTTTTAGAAACAGAGAGCATTGTACTAGACTAGACTGAGAAAATTTCTAACAGTTAAGTTTAGGCGCAATAAAAATCATCTTTGTGAAATTGAGATGGATACGCATCTGAAGTTCTTTTCCATCATCATCATGACGGTCCCGTGACCGTCATCAAGGTTACGCGATGCTTACTGGGTTTGGACCGTGCATAGGTGATAATTCTTTACATTATACCGAGATAAAAAGAAATGTCGGTCGGTCGTTGTCTCGGAAAGCATGTAAAAAGGTTGGTACCAACTGTCATCAGAATCAGAATATTGAAAACATTGTGGGAATAGGCTATTTATAGATGTTTAGACTAAATGATAAATAAAAGTTCATAATTCAATAATGTGCTGGTCTTGGGATTTTGACCGTAGGTACTTCCGGCACTTCGAGCTAGTGACTGATTTTGGGGGCCCATTTATTAAGTTTGCAAGTCACCCCCTCAGTTATTTTTATCGATGTATATTAATAACATTGTTCAGGTAGGGCCTATAGCCTTATCATATTTCTCGGTAACCAGTCTATTTAAGCCTTCCTAAACTATAGATAGTCCTTTATTTTTATTCTCCATATGTTGCAATAGTTTCCCACCAACCGAGGATTTTCCTTGGTCATGACTCATACAGGAATAATCGTCAACAAGAAAAATCTCTAAGCGGCCTCTGCAAGTTGGTTTCTGCATACAGCCCTCGTATGCCTTCCAAATGTTCAGGACTCCAGGGTCCTGAGATAATGAAATAAAAAAAAATACATTTCCATTACGTCTTGCCAAACAGGCACAGAATAATTACGAATCGATTGAAAAGGATTGTACCTAAATGTTCATCATCATCATCTTCCTGCCCTTGTCCCATCTTATTTGGGGTCGGCGCAACACGTTTTTTTCTTCTATTCTATCCTGTCAACCTTCATACGATTTTTAAGACCGTGTGTACTGTTAAGCACCTCAGGTCACCGCGTGGTAGCGGGTAAACCACCAGCAACAGTATTCTCAAGGAGGGTTAGTGTCAGGTAGGCGGCTGACTGTAAAACAGTAGCCATATCTTATGCATCATTTTGTACCTAAATGTTAAAAATACATAAATATTCAATAATTTAAGATATCCTGAATCGCGTAGTAAGCTTCATTGATTAAGAAGTTAGGGAATTTATATTTAAATAGCGAAAGTTCCTTATTGATCAAAATGTCAATAGGTATTTTGTTGTGAATTTTTGATGCCATACCAAAGAAGCTTTTGTCAAACAGAGCCGTTTTATAAGGCACGTTAGATTTATTTTTTTATCGATGTTTATTAACAATATTGTTCAGCAACAATCAACATGCGGTTTTGAACGACGAGTCGAGTAAAAAATGAAGCAAACATGACGAGCTGCGGGCCAGGCTCGTCAACTCACAAAACCGCAGTATTGCAATGATATAAGATCGCGGTTTTACTCGCTCGTCTATCAGGGCCTTAACATATATTTTGTCAAACAGAGCCGTTTTTGTAAGGGACGTTACATATTTTTAACATATATTTGGTCAAACAGAGCCGTTTTATAAGGGAAGTTAGGTATTTTTAATATACAGGTTGTTTGAGTTTCAGTTCTAAGTGTGATAGTAATGGGGAACCAGCAAAATTTTTTTTTTTTTTTTCTTCTATTTTTGTGTGAAAATCTTAATGCGGTTCACAGAATACATCTGCTTACCAAGTTCCAACAGTATAGTTCTTATAGTTTCGGAAAAAAAGTCGCTGTGACATACGGACGGACAGAAAGACAGATATGACGAATGCATAAGGGTTTTTTTTTTTTTTTTTTGGGTGGGAAATCATCTTATGACAAAACTCGCTCTTGGGCGGTGCGGGAGATAGTGTCAGACTTTTACTGACTAAAAACCCACTCCTGTTCCTTCGTTGCCTTCGTCCCAGGGCCCCGAGTTCCGCTTTCACACTACCCGTGGCCCCAGTAGGCTTCGACCCTGCTGGGCCCCTACGATTTGCTGACATCTCAATGCATAAGGGTTCCGTTTTTTACCATTTGGCTACGGAATCCTAAAAAGTAACAACAATACTCACACCATCTTACTCATAAACTTTCACCATTATAATTTTAGAGTGATGTATATTTTTATGTACTTTTATAAATACGGCTACTTCATTTACTACATTATCACGGTCAAAATATTTATTTTTTTTTAAATATCTTTGCTCAGATGCATCATTTTTGCGCTTAAAAATGAAATCCGTATTAGTGGTTTTGCCCCAGAATAACACCGCGTATTTCTTGTCATTTGTAGATCTTTGATAATCGTTACGTACGGTTAGTTAGAAGACAGAAAAATTTGACGACCAATCTTGTGAAAATTATATCGTGTTACTAAGCTCCTAGATTGAGGAAGTCTTATAGGCAGTTGTTCCAAACAAAATACTGGCACTCAGCTGTATCGGGTTAGCCATGAACCTGACCCCAACATAGATGGGAAAGCAAACGTGAACTAACATCCTTCACGCCCCAGCCGCCGCCACAGGAGAGGCACCGGCTACCAGCGTCACCGCGTCGGGAGTCACAGGGCGATCCCCAGCCACTATAAGCGCGTGTTTGCAGACGACGAGCAATGGGTAGCTCGTCAAGCGGCCGTTCGAGGCCCAGTAATTGATGGTGCATAATACGGTAGGGGCCTAGCAGGATCGATGTCCGCTGGGGCCACTAAAAATTTTGAAAGGGAAACCATGGTCTAAGACCGCAAATGGCTACTAAGGACACAGATTTTAGTTAGTAAAAGTCTTACATATCCTCTCGCTCCACCTTGGAGCGGAAGAAGTAATTGGATGATTTTACACTATAAAAAAAACACGGAGTAGTTGGAAAAAAATTAAGCAGATTTATTTCAGCTGAAATTTTAATCAGTAAGTATGTAAAATTAAGACAAAAAAATTATCTCAATGAAAAAAAAATGGTGACGGATTCACTACTACCTACCTACCTACTACCTACCAATTCACTACTACCTACCTACCACCTACCAATTCACTACTAATTATTATAACACTAGGGATTCTGCTATCTCCCTTAAAAGCAGGAAAAGCATGAACATACGAAACTGAGCAAACATTTGATATAGGTAAAGTTTATGTCGTCTTCGAGTTACGTTACAAATTAGGGGATAGGCCGTTGACCCTCCAATGACTTCAGAAACGGTACGACCAGGATGGATTACACCCCAATTAGTTACTAAGTTACTTACTACATGTACATACATATATATTCAGTAGATATATATAGGTATAAGGACTTGTACGAAAATTTATAACGTACTTAACACGCGTTATACTACTGACAGTGTTCAAATATGTAATTAAGAGACCACTTGAAAGTTATGTTAAATTAACTCGTGCTCCGACCGATACCTACTTGATGGTCATGTTTTAAATTAAATACTCGTCATGCTGTAATTTGTATCAAGTACGTTTATGTGCTTAAATGCCATTTTATGCTGTTTTCAGTCACATTTTACTGGGGAAATTTATATACTTATTCGGCAAAATATAGGCTCAGGGGTGATTCTGTTTCAGCCCTGAGTCTATATTTTAAGTTTATTGGATGGTTCGGAAGAGTTTACGCAGCTCTGGAACGCGAAGGGTAATTGAAGGAACAGAGGTGGATTTAAGCCAGTATAAGTCTGACACCCCTCCTCGCTCTACCCAGAGTGGGACCGTTTTTTGATGATTTCCCACCTGTAATTTCTGTGTTACCATAGTTACCATGGAGTTTCTTGCCGGTTCTTCTCCATAGAAAACGACCAATTAGAACCGTGCGCTAGCTTTTTTTTTATAAGTGCCCATGAAGGCCTACGTTGACATAAAATAATTTTGAGGTCTGAGTTTGAATTTTAACGTAAAAAAAAGGTTGATAAATACTAAGAAAGACACCAGATCTCAGATTCTTCAGATTACCAGTATACAGCTGCACAAAACCTAATTTTTTAAAATTAAAAGCTCGCTTTTGCGAGTTTTTAATATTTATTTCTTTGCCTCTTATTTAAAAAAAAAACTTCGCCCCACAATAGGAATTCTTCTGTATCTTAGGTGCGGTCACAAACATGTAAACTTACATACACTAGACACACTGGCCCGGAACAACTATCTGCAGGTTATCTGTACCAATATTTGTTACGTGCGAGAATTAAACCCGCTATACGCAGTGCAGTAGCCAGTCGCTCAACCGTGCCGTCGAAGCTTAAAGTTTTTCTTTATATCGCACCCCTGGTGCGACACTGTCACTTATGCAAAATGTAGTTTTTCAGGAGAAGCATGTAAAACTTTGACACCTCACAAAACAATGACTTAAGAATTTTTTTTTTTTGCTTGTTAGGTTCGCGCTTGACCGCCATCTCACCTAATGGAAAGCGACGATGCGGTCGACGATGGAACGCGCTTACCTAGAAGTAACCTATTCACTCTTGACTTAAAGATTTCCGGGTTGTAGCTATCAGGAAACACACATTCCGGCAAGGAACCGGAAGGAATTTATAGATGATGAACAGCTTATACTACGTCAACTTCCCTTAGACTTTTAACTTACGTTATCGCACCAAGTAAAGGGGTGCTTTAGGATAATTTTTAGATATTTAACTCATTTTTGCATTTTTTGCAAAAGTGACAGTGTCGCACCGGGGGTGCGATATATAAGTGTTTATGTACATACTGTAGGTAAGTAACTAGCCTGTTGGTATAGTGGTTAGTGGCCCTGACTGCTATGCCGGAGGTTGCGGGTTCGACTCCCACCCAAGACACATGTTTTCATGATGAGCATGATCATTTGTTTTGTGTTTGGGTGTTATTTATTTATAACTAGCTTTTGCCCACGACTTCGCGTAACAGTGGAAAATGGTTTTAGAAGGTATTTTTATAACACTTGTCTTCCACCAATTCTGTTAAAGAATATTCATCAAAAATTTTAAGTAGATTGGACCAAGGAATCACGTTGTTCCATACAAACTTACTTTCACCCCTTTTAGAGGTAGAATATCGAGAAATACATTCTTATTGAATGCCTACGTCATACAAAGAATATACTCTCCAAGTTTCAGGTCTTTACGATCAGCAGTTTAGGCTGTGCGTTGATCCGTCAGTCATTCAGGACAAAGCATTTTATATGTATAGATATGTATGTATTTAGAAACATATAAGTATGTTTATCAGTTGTCTAGTACTTATAGCACTAGTTGCTTAGTTTGGGACTAGATGGCGTTGTGTGAATTTAATGTATTGTGTTTGTTGTGGTTTTGTGTTGGTTTGTATCTGAAGTGTAACGTACGTAACGGTCTCATTTACTAACAATAAGTGAAAAAGGTCTGGACATTACATTCTAATTAATTTTATAATATCATATCTATGTACTTATTATAATAAGTGTAAGTTATAACATCGACTTGGACTAATCTGTAAAGGTGTTATAATGTAATAAATAAGTTGTAGTAACTTTATATGGCCAAAATGCCTGAATATATCTATGGGCCAAAGTGACTGATAATAAACGATTTTTTTATTATTGTACCATTTTTGTAACACATGATCAATATTCATAATAACATGCTTATTAATTACAATTGACTGAACCTATGAGAGTTACTTTAGTCTACGTTCTATAAGCCCCAGTTTGCTTAAAAAGCCCGCTATGGGATAAAAAATCCCAGCTTATTCTTAGTTTTAATGCTTAAACGAGGCAAATTTCCTACTTACATGGCTTGTTGAAACCTTTCAGCATTGCTGCGAACATTCATTACCTACTTAATTTTAAGGAAAATATTTTAGCGCTTTATTTATGTTTCGTATTTTCGTCCCAGCTTAATGGATTCAGATTTTGGTAAGAGAATAAAGATGCGTTATTACTTTTATGAATTGTTGCTCGATTATGCTTTTTTGGGTTCGGTACCTTAGCCGGCAAATCCGGAACCTTCATAGAATTGTTTTGTTGTTTGTTTGTCCTTCTATCAAGAATCTTTTTCTCAAGAACTTGTAAAGTAAAAGACGGAGGTATGAAGCAAAAATGTATATTCAATTGTTAAATCTGCTATCCATTGGAGCAGACCGCGCACCGGAAAACACAGCGCTGGAAGGCACAAGGTGGACCGATGACCTGGTGAGAGTCGCGGGAATGCGGTGGATACGAGACGCACAGGATCGGTCGTTGTGGCGTCGCTTGGGGGAGGCCTATGTCCAACAGTGGACGTCTTTCGGCTGAAATGATGATGATGATGATCATATTGGTACCTATGGATTAGCTTAATTAAAGGAATTCCAATCTACAATCCAAAAACCGTAAATTTTTAGTAACGTAATTTAAAAAAATAATTACTTATTTTTTTGCAATTTGGAAAAGTCTTCGAGACTCGAATGGAACATTGGTGTGTTTGTACAGAACCCTCGGTGTGCGAGTCAAGTTTAATTTTGACTGGTTTGATTTTGTAGCCCTAAATGAACTGTGCCTTCTGGCTATGCGATTGTCTGCCTATTATATTGATACCGTTCGTTGTGACGACACTTAGGGGAGGCCTATGTCCAACAGTGGACGTCCTTCAGTTAGCTGAAGATCTATTATTAATTATTGGTTGAGGGTATCAACCTGAGCGTATTCAAGCTGATATATACTTATTATTTTATACTTTGTTTGTATCTTTACCTTTATTAATAGGATTTTTTTATATTCTTAATGAAACATATTGTATGATAATTTATTTTTTAAATTTTTTTAATATAAATATATATATATTATATTTTTCAATAATTATAGCTTTTTTAGTTAAGATACCAATATATTTTGTTCATTTATGATTACCTAAAGCTCATGTTGAAGCTCCTGTTTCAGGTTCAATAATTTTAGCTGGAATTATGATGATGATGATCATATTGGTACCTACAACGGTTTTCCTATAAAAAGGGATAGGTGTACTACCTATCCCTGTTTATAGGCGAATAGACTAACCACTATTTCCTTAGCCTGCAAAACAAATAAAAATAGGAAGTTAGGTAGTAGATAATATCTTTTTATGTCGTTTATTTCCTCATAGAACGATGTATAGATCCATTTTCACAAGAATGTGAGTTGTGATGCTGAAATTGAATCTAACGACAAAATGGACAATGTTTTTTCGAGCATCGCCGCGGGGCGCCGCAAGCCGTTCACAACTTTCATATTATGGGCTTGTTGCGGTTCTATCAACCTCCAAAATATAAGGTTATTGAGGAAATACTGGCAAGCTTTTTTATTTACGCCCCTTACAGAAAAATTGGTGGCAATTTTCTTGTAAAAAAATCGTACCGACAGGCACTCAAACGTTGAAATATTATGAAGCTACGAAAACACTTCAAGTAAGTCACTTTAAGTTAAATACTTCAATTGTTTTCGTCGGAGTCGGATATTTTTTGAACTAAAATCGTAATTTTCAAATTACTCAAGAGTTACTGGTAAACCAAGGAATATTGGTAGATTTTAGTCAGTGAAACGCCCTATCGCTCCACCCTACAGCAGGAGATGACATTCGTCGATTTTCTACCACAAAAAAGGTGTATGTACAGTCAGGCGTCCATAGTGCAGTTGCACTCTACCATTACTAAAGTGTCAAAAAATCTTTGTAGTAGAAGTTTCACAGTCCGGTAAATCAATACTATAGATTCTATGCTACAAATCAAATCAGGCATAAACCGTTCACCCTCTTCTACGAAGACATTTTAGACCCTTTAGCATTGATGTAGTGCAACTGCACTTTTGACCTCTGACTGTACATCATCGCATTGGATTGAAAACCTCATAAATGCGAAAGAGGTAACTTTACCGGAGAAAGCAAAATCTACGCCTAGTAATATTTATTACACAGTTTATTTATTGCCTCTTTAAATTATTTATTTATTCGAAACGTCGGTATTCAGATGCATTTATGTTTAACATTTCAAGTTATCATAATAAAAACATCAAATGCTAGTGCTGTGAGCTTTTCTTAAAGACTCTTGCGAATTTTTACGAGGGTCATCATGATGTTATTAAACTTTTTTGTATGAAATTAGGACTTCTCTCACTTTAGGCCGGAGTGAGAGTGCTTATCAGACTTTTACTGACTAAAACCCACTCCTATGTTCCTTCTTTCCCTTCTTTCCAGGACCCCGGGGTTTTCTTTCGCACAACCCATGGCCCCAGTAGCCTTCGACCCTGCTGGGCCCCTAAAGTTTTGCTGACATCTTCTTGAGGCGTGCGTGGAACAATACGGTTGTCGACAAATTGAACAACTCGTCGTCCACAAGCCCACGCCTTCGGTGGCTGGAAATAGTGGGGCGGAATCCCGGCGGCTAAGACGTCAATGAAATTGGGACGTGCGTTCCGGTTTTCTTACTAAAAATGTATTAAAATTGTCACAATTACCTACATTCCCAAACATTATATTCTAAGGCCTTTGTTATACCTAAGTATCAAGCTACCTACTAAGGTATCAAGAATTTCTAGGTATCTATTATATAGCTATTTTACATCTATTACCTTGGGATCATGTTCATAATCTGAATAATAATACATGTAACAGTATCCATACTTGTAAATATGTAGGCATGTACTCCTCACATTATACCAGATAGGTTCAAATCCCGTAATTGATTTTAATTGCTTTGTTTGCATACGATTTACCTAGCACAGACAATAATGTAATTGGCTAAACAGATTACCTATACATCCGATTAAATTTTGACTTGACTATAGACTACTGAGTTTACAATCTCATCGATAAGGATTTTCAGGAACAAGCCAAGTGGAAAAGATTTTGTAGGAAAGTGGACTCTAGGAAAGTGCTTCGAGAATATACTTATAAGTATTATCGTAAGAAAATCTACCTTATTCAGAGCAAGAATGAGGTACCATCAAGCGGGCTAACCATTCCCAATTATATTCGGATCAGCTTGCAACGACTTCAAACAATGGGAGGGTAGTTCGTTCGGCAGTCTGGTAAGGACCAGGCCCGGTCCACAGCGCGTTGTGACCAACGCGCGCCTCAAAACTATTGACGACGCCTGTTAAGGCCTATTCCAGCCAGGGCTGTAGATAGATCAAAGGTGTAAGTTACAGCCAGTAAAAAATTTGTTACTTCTTTCCACTTCACACCGAGCGGGAGAAGTTATTTGATGCTTTTCCACGTAAAAAAGATCGTCTTCCAGTTTCACCGGATGCAACTTGTTAGTTTTCAATATTTTACATGAATAGACTGCCTGCAATCTGAGCTCCACAACCCAGTAAATCGTCATAATTATCATTTTAACAGAAATACGTTCACTGCTGGGCATAGGCAAGCCTTGCCAAGCCTTGCCAAGCCTTGCCAAGCCTTGCCATATCGGTCCTGTGCGTCTCGCATCCATCGGATTTCCGCAACCCTCACCAGGTTGTCGGTCCATCTAGTGAGCGGCCTTCCTACGCTGCGTCTTCCAGTACGCGGTTGGCACTCTATAACCTTTCGACCCCATCGACCATCTCTTCTGCGAGCAATGTTGGCGATTCTTCGGGCTATGTCAAAAACTATGGTTCTCCTGCAGATATATTCATTTCTGATTCGCTCACGCAAAGGAACTTCGAGTGTAACCCTCATTGCTCTTTGGGTGATTTAAAGCATTCGGATGAGGCCCATTGTGAGCAACCACGTTTACACCACTGGCAACAAACACTGGTCCATAGACTTTCGTCTTGAAACACTGTGGTATGTCGGATGATCAAATACCGCGCAGCTTCCCGAACGCTGCCCAGCCTAGTAAGTGGCTAGCCCAATAATCCTTATCAAGACTGGTGGAGTACCCATAACGAAAGATCTACAAATGTCGACTGGGACCAACGTAAAGAAAGACGTGGACATAATCATAATATATTTCATCTATCTATAAGCGTTCATATCTCCTTTAATTAAAACCTAAATCATCATCTTATAATATAACTTTTCAGAAAGCCAACAAACAACGCCCACGCTGTTTGTTTTCATTCCGTATTTCGTTGAATTAGGTATATTTAGACTGGAACAACCCACTTCAGGGCAAAAGCCTTTCGCATGCAGAGGAGATTGGGCGGTAATTTTCGTGCCTGACTAGTGTATGTAGGCCTTTGAGTCTAGATTTCCCAGATGTTATTTGAATGTATGAAGTTGGTAATGTCTAGGTGGTTAGATATGCTAGGATAAATCTCCATCACAGTTTTTAGGGTTTTTTTTTTCATTGGTGGGTAAATCACCTTATGACAAATCCCGCTCTTGGGCGGAACGGGAGATAGTGTCAGACTTTTACTGACTAAAAACCCACTCCTGTTCCTTCGTTGCCTTTGTCCCAGGGCCCCGGGTTTCGCTTTCACACTACCCGTGGCCCCAGTAGGCTTCGACCCTGCTGGGCCCCTACGATTTGCTGACATCTCCTTGAGGCGCGCGTGGAACAGTACGCGCCGTCGACGACTTGGGCTCGGTCCGGACGGTTACCGGACGGTCTATTACAAAGAATTATATATAATTTCGTCCAACTATAATTTAGGTGTCTTCAAGGCTAGGGTGAATAGGCTCTTAATAAACTAGTGCGCCTCACCATAAATGATTGCATCTCTGCTTACCATCAGGTGGGATCGTAGACAAGCACTGGTTTATATCAATAAAAAATTCACTGTCCGTCTGTCACCAGGCTGTACCTCATGAACCGTCATAGTTAGACAGTTGAAATTTTTATAGATGATATATTTATGTTGCCGCTATAACAACAGTACTAAAAAAACCAAATAAAATTAATATTTAAGAGGGCTCCCATACAACAAACGTGATTTGCGATTTTTATAGATAATGTACGGAACCGTGCGCGATTCCTAGACTCGCACTTGGCTGGTTTTTAATGCGTCCGTGTATACGTAAAGGGCCTATTACACTACGCGAAATTCAGCACACGATATTCAGAGTCATATTTTTTATTCCGAGTAAGACAGTATGACCCTTATTACACTACGCGATATATCGAATCATAGACTAAAACTGTCCGAATGGTGTAATAGGCCCTTTATAAAACTACAGATATCTTAAACTGCAAACTCGGCAGAGATTGATTGAATTGCTTAATGAAAACAAATCTTGCTATAACAACATTATCCATTTTTGAGAGTGTGCGCGGGAACTAGTGCGCTTCACCATCAATGATTTCATTACTACTTACATGCTACCTACTTACCTCACGGCCGTTTTGCTCGGACGTGGCGCACATATAGTATTTAAAACATGTTTTTGTCATGAAAAATGTTTGCAATATGTTAGTTTTAAGTTTGCGCCTTTTCCGGCAAATAAAAAGGTTTTCTTTCTTTCTTTCTAAGTGAGAACGCAGTCAAGCACTGGTTTATACAAATAAAACAAAAAAATCTAGTTTAAAAAATAATATTCATAGGAAAAACTGCTAACTTCCCAAACATGGCGTCAAAAACATTCATAACCAAAGTTCGTTGTTTTAATGTGCTCGATAAGTTCAGGAACACAGAAACGAAGGTAACACACGACATCCGCGCAGGTTCCGCTTTCCTGTTCAGCGGGTAGTACGCTCGTGTGTTCCTCGCGTTGTATTTCCTTTGATTTACTGAACGCTTTGATGATACTTTCTCTATTAGATATGGAAAAGGCTTCTAAGTGAAGAAAAGGAAACAATATCGAGTTCCTTTTCATTTATTTGAATGTTTATTATGAACTAGCTTCTCCCAGCGACTTTGCTCATGTAAAAGTAGAACATTATTTATTTATTTAATAAGCACACCAACAGCACAGTCACTTACAATTCAAATAAACTTACATCTAAAATTGGCATTTCAGTAACCATGCAAATAACGGGTATGCATGACATTGACTAAATGAATATTAGAGACAAATATAGAACAAAGAAGTGTGTACGAAATACAATACTAACCATCATCATCATGATGATGGTTAGTATTGTACAAAACAAAACACACCGAAATATAAAGACGTACATTATTCGCACTGTTTATACAGGCAGCGTCTGTATGAAGCGAAACTCATGGAGAAGTTATCGATAGGGTAATCCATATCTTAATTATCTCATGGAAACAATTCCCGGGATAAAAAGGGCATGGTGTGTACCCGTGTACCGAATTTCTACCAAATCTGTTTTACCGTTACAGCGTGAAGGAATAACAAACAAACATACACGCACACACAACACCTTTATAATCCATTAAATCATCAATTTTGTTTCGAAATACGAGGTTTTACATGCAAATATTGTGGCTGTATTACGTAGTTACATGAAACTGTATGAAAACACTTTCACAAATATGTTTGGTAAAATTTTATATACGTACGTACTTATATCAGCGCTATTAGTAAACCCCTATAAAATACCAACCTACCTCTCTACCGTATTTTTATACACCTTAATATATATTTTTTACTACCAAACATCTCTCTGTACACTTTTCATCCCGATAAGGATGGGCAAAGCGTGAAATTTTACGCGTCCAAAAGTATTATAGGTAATCTGTGTCGTTGTTTATGCGGTAGTATGGTAATCTCACGGGAAGCGATAAATAAGGGCCGTATTCATGAACGTCAGAAGTTGCAGTCTCCTCTCTTCGTTAGCAACTTTTATGCTTTGTTTTAATTGAGTGCCGGAAAACTACGCACGTATAGGGCTGCGTTATCGGCCGCGGGGCGGCTCGACTTGGTGGTAACTTATAGATACCGATACCTATACTTCGAAGTTCTTGTCTCTATCTTGAACTTGAGAATGAAAATGTTGTCTTAAGGCGTATAGTCCCTTGAACATTTAGCCGGAGTTAGGTGCACACATACTGACCGCTGACCTTTAAAATCATTTTCTTTGCGAAATATCGATGGATTTAAATATGCTATGTACATTCTGAAGAACACTTAACCAGTAATTATTTTGTGTAATCATATTTCTAAGGGCCACTGCTGCGTAAAGCGGCAGCCCGTGCGAGCGCCCGCGCGGACACCCGTCGCGTGAGGTCGTGCGTGTGTCGTGTGCGGCGTTGAAGTAGCGGCCACCTGCGAAGTGTTGCTAGTTTAACTTTAACGGTGTGTATGTAGTCGTGTCGATAGAGAACTTTAATATATTATTACATAGCAAAATAGGCGCGGGGCGCGGCTGCCTGCGACTGAGCACTTTTGCATGGGACCGTGCGGGCGCATGCTTGACGCAGTGTCGGCCCATAAGATCAAAGCCATTTGGAAGGAGTAAGAAAAACAAGTGAAAAAATATATATATTTGGAGGTATGCGGAACAGAGAGGAAAGTCCCGCAAACCTCCATTGAAAAGGGAGGATCCTCCGACCAGACGGGTGTTATGCCTGGTGGGCTGCAACTGCCCGATAGATGATTTCGGGTTGTTCTATATGTTCTAATCGCGCGGAGAACTATGATTGCGCGATGCAGGATTAGTTCTTATGTGACGCCATAGATGTCGCTACATCACTCCCCTCTGGAGATCGGAGATCGATGGTTCTTGATGCTTCTTGATACGTGCCAGGCCAGTGATAGGTTGGTTCCAGTGCGTCGGAACCGAATGCCGCATAGTTCTCGGTGAGTCGGAACTGTCTGCGGTGATGCCCCAGTGAGTCGGGGTGGTGCTGTCCCAGTGAGTCGGGATGATGCTGCAGGCTCCAGTGAGTCGGAGTAGTGCTGCTGGCTCCAGTGAGTCGGAGCGGTGCTGTGCGACGTAATGGCTTGACTGCTTGCGTCGACCAGGAGAGGTTCTTCATTGCTCTTCATGTGACTGGCCGAAGGTGCAGTGTGCTTCGCCAAGGTCGCTGATGAGGCTGAGGGTGATGACCAGGTATGACCAGGTAGGCATGCTGGTGGTCAGGATACCCTTTATAGCCGTGGGTGCTGGCTGTATGGCTCGCTGCTCGAAAGCTTGAGGAAGTGATGATGACGTCACGAGGTAGTAGCTGCACGAAAGCTGCGCTGACGTTCTTTGTCGAGGGTCACCAGTTTGGAGGTATGCGGAACAGAGAGGAAAGTCCCGCAAACCTCCATTGAAAAGGGAGGATCCTCCGACCAGACGGGTGTTATGCCTGGTGGGCTGCAACTGCCCGATAGATGATTTCGGGTTGTTCTATATGTTCTAATCGCGCGGAGAACTATGATTGCGCGATGCAGGATTAGTTCTTATGTGACGCCATAGATGTCGCTACATATATATCACGCCGTTGAATTTTTTATTTGGAAAAAGTGGTAGTCCTACGAAAAAATCATGTGTTGATAATGTTGTACTTGAGTTTTTAATAAACATTATATTTTTTTCAAACCTATTGATTAAGCCGTTAGAGCCGGGCCACAAAAGCGCGCGACGCATCGCGCCACCCCGCTGGATGAAATGCGACGGCTCGCCGATTCGTCGAAATATTTGCGGTGCGGCGCCGCAACGCATTGTGTGGACCGGCCCTTACCGAGGACTACGCTTCAGAAAGTCACTGTTTTATGGGACTGCTCGGGCGTTAAATTCTACATCTCTCTCGTAAAATGATAATGATTACAACAACAAGTCTGTAAATTCACTAGTAATAAGTTATAAATATTGTTGCATTTTATGACTTAACTTCTGCTGTGCAAGAAATAAGTCTACGACAATTTGTTCTAGATTACTTACCTGTATGTGGCTATCCATAAACAGGTAAGTAATTATAGTATAGTATATATACCATAGTATTAGAACAAATACTATGTAATTAAGAATAAATTGTCCTACATTTATTTCATGAATAGCGGGAGTTACAATAGACAGAAAATCTGACAATACATATGTATATCTTATTACTCGTGACTGTTCACCTACACATTTATCTTTGTTCCCAGTTCCTCAGTTAGCTCTCAACAAAAATCACATTATGCCAGCTACTCGTGTAATTTTAATGAGCGCCTGTGAACTATTAGCTGGTTCGAGTGGCCGCATCAAGAGGAGCCGATGACTTGCGAAGAGGGCGTGATGAACGCGCCGCGGAGATGTCGATAGAGCAGGTTCGTTCTCGAGAGCCGTCCTTACCACATCGTATTATGATGTCCCCGTTTACACCACGCTCCAAACGAACACCTCGAGCGTTCATTCCTGCATGCTTTATTACGAGAAATGACGTCAGAAACTCACAGTTCCTCATAGAAAAAGTTTCCAGCGCACACATTGTGCTGTGAACTTTTTGTTCGTTTTGAAAATATCAGTTACGTTTGAAATGCGAGCGCCACGTAAGCGCTTTAACTTTTTTACTAACTTTATTTCTACATGAATTTATACAAAAGCCAGACACAGCGATAATGTCTTCCATTTGTTAAAAGACGAGAATTACAACCGCGACGACAGAAAAGAATAAAAGGGTTGTCTTTGTTGGTAGCAAGAGGAATACATTTTATGCAACCGCTGGAGCGGTGCGGTGCGCGTACCTTTCTATCGTATAATAACCCTATTGTACCGTTAGCTGGATTTTATACAATTTCAAATAAATTTGCTGAAGGAGTTCTTGTAGTCAAGCAAGCGCCTTGTCCCTGTCTTGTAGTATGCTTTGACGAAACGTATCTTCAAAGCATACTACAAGACAGTCCAGGCCAGGCTATGTACCGCTCGTCTTAGGTATATTTTTATAACGATGTCGTTATAAAAATATACCTGTGACGAATGGTAGAAAATCTACATCTATAAAATTACTAGCTGGCACCCGCTGTTCGACTCCCCTGAAATTAGTACTTCCCACCTTTGTAATACAAAATTACCAATTTTGTTTTTTTTTTCCTTTTAATCGACTCCTGTATTAGAACGAACATAATAAAAAAATATAATTAAATTGGTCTAGCCATTTTTGACACTTAGCGAAACTAACGAACAGCAATTGATTTTTATAAATATAAATGTAGAAACTAAAAAAAAAATCCTGTCATAATTTTTCATTTCAAAGTAGAATCGCAGTGATTAGGGTAGGGTTGAGAAAAGCATTTCCAATAGAATCACTATCCGATCGAAAACCGCCAAACGGATATTGGGCCTAAGCCGTAACGGCAGAACCGTGGATCGTGATAAACCTCAAAGCTGTCATATTAATTATAATGCAGAGTAGCCATTTTCCGCATGAATCTTTTGTTATTAAAACCTCTTTGTTTGATATCGAGAAGCCCTTTTAAGAGAAAAGTATCGATTGAACGAGCCTTTTATTTATAGACTAGCATGCAAACTTTTGAACCCCGTTTCATCCCCTTAGGGGGTAAATTTTGAAAAATCCTCTCTTAGTGCCCGCCGATGTCATAAAAGGAAACCTTTTGCAAAATTTCACGCTCCTACTCCCAGTAGTTTCAGCTGAGCGTTGATAGGTCAGTTAGTCAGTTTTTCCTTTTATTTATATAGATATAGATTAATTTTCGTACAAATCAAGTAGCATAATGATGTTAAAACTTGGTGTATAAATTCAAGGTTACGAGGCCGTAGTTATGAACTGTAAAGACTTAATATTCTTCGAAAGGGATCTGCCCTTTATTCCCTTATAATATTATCTCGTAGCATACATAAATAATTCATAAAAGAATAGGATTTTCATATTATTTCACTTTGCTTCGCCGCGGAGAGTTTCGGCGCGTTTATACACCTCGACGAAATGACACCGGAATAGCTATGAGACAGGGCAGTTAAATGAATTATGATATTCTTAACAAAATTAATGTCATAAAAGTGTTCTTATTTTGTTTATAGTCCGACCGTCCCTTGCGGGGTTGGATGACAATTTACAAAGGATTTTTCGAGTAAATTCTTACCTTCAGCGAAGTTTTAGAATTACTGAATAGACAGACAGAATCGCTTTGAACGAGTTTTTAAATATTTATAGTAAGTAGGCAATTGTTTATTCAACAGTAACTATACTATCTGAGTGTGTGAATACTACTAAGATTCATCATCATTTCAGCCGAAAGATGTCCACTGTTGGATATAGGCCTCCCCCAAGCGTCGCCACAACGACGCTGCGTTTTCTTGTGCGCGGTCGCCATTTTAGAACCTTTCGGCCCTATCGACCACGGTTAAATGCACACAATTAGTTTCCTAGCTTTTGATTGGGTTTTCAATTTTTTTTCATCACTTCTCTCGCTCTAGGGTCGAGGATGGGGAGCGTGTCAGACTTTTACTGACTAAAAGCTCATAATGGTTCTTTCAGTTGCCCTTTTCGGTCTAGGAACAAGAGGTTCCTTTTCAGAAATTCCCTGGTGGCTCTAGTGGACATCAGCCCTCCTGGGCCCCTACGGTTTGCTGCCATCTCTTTGAGGCGCGCGTGGAGCACTATGCGCCGTCAACGACTCCGGACGATTACCGGACAGCCAGGAGACGCGCTACCTCCCATCTTCCTCGTCGTCCGCAAGCCGTGCACTACGGTGCCTGGAAATCGTACTGCAACTCTCACGAAAGGATTGTCTCCTGTCGTGGCGGCTGGGTCGTGGGGATGTACGTACCCTCACGCGGCCGACTCCTTCGCTAGCATTTCTGCTTCGCAGAAGGAGGCGACCGGATCCTATTCCTTCTCGCTTCGTACCAGGGCTTAAACCAAGTTCCGGCGCGAGGATTTAACTTAACAATCTTTCATCTCATTATCAATGAAAATCATAGTTATAAGCTGGTCTAGTTTGAACCAACTAAGTAGCAATGGAAAATTTATAAATTGTAAAAATATAAAGAATATGCCTCATCAAACAAAATGATTTAATAAACCATTTCCTGAACTTTCTATTGTAGAAGAAAAGACGTCACGAGAAAATATTTATTGCTTCGGTGGAAAATTCAGTTGAAAACGTGAATATTTTACTTCAGGACAGGTAGCCAGTTAGTTTTCATTCTTAGTCAGTTCTTTATTATTGCTGGTAACATTAAATTTTACTTGAAGTTCTCGTGACCTCAGAGCTGCAAGTATTTTTAATAACATCAACTCTTGAAAGGTATCTTCGTCAAAATGTCGGAGCTGTATTTCTTCGACATTTTTATTTACTAAAGGTATTGTTGGAAATGCCTTCTGTATTCTATTAATAATTCTTTTTACTGTTCGAATACTAGATACCTAAAGCTAGAGCTTTAAGAGATTAGATTGATCGTCTTAGTTTTTAGGGTTCCGTACCCGAGGGGTCAATGCTCAATGACCTCAGTAGAGCTTCCGAAAGAGTGAGTCTTTAAATGAACATGGACAAAACTAAAGTCATAGATAAACAATCATGTAGCACCAACTCCTATCTAGATTGGAGACTCTATACTCGAAGCTATGGACGATTACGTCTACCTTGGACAGTCAGTCCAGTTGGGTAGATCTAATTTCGAGAAAGAGGTCAACCGTCGAATCCGACTCGGCTGGGCAGCGTTCGGGAAGCAGCGCGGTATCTTCTCGTCCAATATACCACAGTGTCTCAAGACGAACGTCTATGACAAGTGCGTGTTGCCAGTGATGACTATGGTTCCGAAACGTGGTCGCTCACAATGGGCCTCATCAGAATACTCAAAGTCACCCAAAGGGCAATGGAAAGGGCTAAGCTCGGAGTTTCCTGGCGTTATCGAATCAGAAATGAAGATATCCGCAGGAGAACCAAGGTTGCTGACATACATCAGAGTAATCTCGGTATGTTAAGATATCAAGGTCACCCATCCATAGATCAACCTCAGCGAGTGTTGCTTAACCTTAGAGTTCGACCCGTGCGGCTGTTATTATTCCAGCCACCAGTTCCTATGACTTATGACCTCTAAAGCACCTAGGTGCGTTTTCACTGAAGCGAAGCTGAGTGGAGTGGAGCGCAAAAGAGTTTAGTTTAGGTTGAAAATAAGATTTTTAACTGTTTGGATTCTATTTTCAACTGTTTCGGAATTATTATTTTCTTTATGTTTTTCATTCAACTCCATTATCAGCAGAGGTCGGAATAGGTAGAGATATATATTTACCTGAATTTCGTGGAAGTAAGTCGAACTGAGTTGATAATATAGGTACTAAATTAATTTGGAAATTAATTAGAGCGCTTTGAATACATTTGACCATTATTATATTGGAGAATCTTATTGTGCTTTTAGAGTTCCGTACTAAAATTGTTAAATTAAAGAGCTTTGTTTTGATCTAACAGTTATAGTATGCCACTCCAAATCATAATAATTATTTTTCTTCCTACAAGGTGGACCGATGACCTAGTGAGGGTTGTGGGAATCCGATGGATGCGAGACGCACATACCGTTAATCGTAGCGACATTTGACAATTAACGGTGACGCCTATGTCCAACAGTGGACGTCTGAAATGGTGATGATGACGATGAATATAATAATTTAGTTCAATCCCGGTTTTAACCGACGTAAAAAAGGAGGAAGTTCTATGTTTGGCTGTATGTACATATTTTTTATAATGTATGTTCACCGATTTCTCGTTCAATTGTAAATTTTTTTTTTTGATTGAAAGGTTATGCTTCCAAGTTGGTCCCATAGAAATATTGATATGATCTGATGATGAACTTCGAAGATATGGAACAGAACTCCTCATAGGATCACAGTAGAACTGTCGTAACAAGTAAAATTGCTTGAGGTGTAAAATAAAAAACATTTTCCAAAAAAAAAAACCGACTTCAATGTAAAAAAAAATGCAAAATAACTTTAATTTCGGAAGTCGGTGTTTCTAAAATAGTGGTTTCTTCGGTATTTTAGACCCTTCCGAAATTGAAGTTAATTTGCACTTTTTAGTGTTTTTTTTTAATATTTAAGTTGGTTGTATTTTTTTTTTTTGTAAAAAATATATGCTTTCCTGACCTCTCTGATCGTCCCCACCGACCGTGTTCCCACGTTGTCGTCGTGGTGGGGCTTGCGTGTCTCTATGACCTTGAGGGCTATGCCGGTAGAGCTACTCATGCCGGAAGGCCTCAAGCGAGAGACCAGACCAAGAGGAACACACAGGCGGAGTCCAGACGGACCGCCACGGAGGGTGCACTGTCCAGAAGCATCGGCACCAACAGCTGTTGGTGTTTTTGGACAGTGGTTTTGAGAGAGTGGGTTCGCCTCGGGTACGCGTCTGCTTATCAGACGTGACCACGATGGCGAACGTGGTTATTGGGGACCCCACCCCACAAAAAAAGGCAAAGCTGTGTCCAGCACATCCATGCACGCGTCTCAGAAAAAGTTATTACCCCAGGAGGGTACCGCCTGCACCGCAGGTGGAGAATCCCTCCCCGAGCAGAGCTCGGGCTGCCCCTCGTATTCTGGGGGGGGCAAAGAGCGCGTCAGGTCCCAAAAGGACCTGTTACCGTCCTTCGTGGACGCAAGGAGCCAGGGTGGCTCACCCATCGGTAGCGCGGAGTCGCTGGGACCTGTTCCCAGCACGTCCGCTGCGCCGGTGGGTCCTGCAGAGGCCGGCAGGAGCTTCGGCCTCAGGGAGGTGAGCGAAGACGCGGCGTCGGACTCCGATGCCGCGTCTTCACTCAACTCGGAGGGGATGGAGGTGGATGAGGCCGCCTCCAGGAAGAAGAGGAACTCCCAGTTCCTCAAACGCCCCATATCGGGAGATGGTCGGAGGACATCCTCCGACGATGAGCGTGGAACTTCTGCCCGCAAGATTTCCACTGCTGGACGGGGTGCGGGCCGAAAGGGACAAACAAGAAGGCCCACCGCGGAGGAGGCGACCCAGCGGTCCCTGAAAATTGCCAGGGAGGGGCGCCACCCCGGGGCAAGCTGTGCCCAGGCCAGCCCCTCGGAGCCTTCTGGAAGTGAGCCAGAAGGCATGGAGAAGGCGCTGGCCCAGTTCAAGGAGGTCGTGACGGCTGCCGTACAGAGCGTCGCCAAGAAGAGGGAGAGGGTCTCCAAAAGGAACTCTATCCCCCAGGCCACAACCTCAATCATAGAGGCACTGGGGATAGTTTTGGAGCCCCTCAAAAAATCCTTGAATCGGAGGATTGGACGGCTCGAGGCAGACCTGGCCGGTCTCCGGGGCGCTGGCCCTGAGGTGGCGAAACAAGGAGGACGCAAGCAGGGGCAAAGTCGGCCCCAGCCCTCGCCCCAGGTGGAGAGCGAGGTGCTGACCCTGCTGCGGCAGGAACTGGCTGCCTTTCGGCAGCAGCAGCAGGAACAGCAGCAGCAGTTCCAGGAGCGGGTCCAGCGGCAATTCGCTGTCTTGGAGGGCATAGTGCTGCGCCCCCCGCTTGCGGCCTCCGGCCTGAAAAGGGCGGTCTCGTACGCCGCCGCCGCCGCGGCCGCTGCGCCCAAAGCCGGCCCGTCTGGGCAGACTGGGCGCGGAGCCGTGGTGTCGGAACCGACGAGGACGGTCCCGGCGGCTAAGCCGCAGCAGCGGCAGGGGAAGCCTACCCCTCCCCCGAAAGGCAGAACGGTGCCTGCCGCTGAACTGGCGAGACCTCCTGCGGCGGCGGCGACTAGGCCGCGCCGGCCGCCTCCCTTGCCTGAAGAACCCTCGGCTGGCGCCGAATGGACGGTCGCCGGCGCCAGCAGGAAGGCGGGCAAGGTGGCCAGAGCGGCGAAGAAGCGCGAGCGGCGACAGCAGCGCAGGAAGCGGGCCATGGCAGCCAGGCTTCGCGCCCCAAATTCCGCAGCTGTAGTGATCACACTACAGCCAGCTGCGGAAAAGAAGGGCGTGAGCTATGACATGGTCATGGCGAAGGCGAAGCAGGCGGTGGTGGATCACCTCGACGAGTTCGGAGCCTCTGAAGGCTTCCGAATGAGGCGCACCGCAACCGGGGCCCGAATATTGGAGGTCCCTGGTGCGGACAGCGGCTCTGCCGCGGACGCCCTGGCCGCAAGGATCAGGGCGTCCCTGGACGTCGAGGAGGTCCGAGTATCCAGGCCCACAAAGTGCATAGACATGCGCATCATGGGCCTGGATGACTCCGTCAGGGTGGAAGAGGTAGTGGCCGCCGTCGTCGGGGCGGGAGGATGCCAGGCCGACCAAGTGCGGGCGGGCACCATCCGTGCTGACAGCACGGGTATGCGGGCCGTTACGGTCAGCTGCCCCGTGTCGGCGGCTAAAGCCATCACGGCTGAAGGCCGAAGGCTCTTGGTGGGCTGGGTCTCCGCGCAGGTAAAACTGCTGGAGCCCAGACCTCTGCGGTGTTACCGCTGCCACGTGGGGCACCACGTGGGGGCCCACTGCGCCGCGGAGGTGGACCGCAGTGACCGCTGCTACCAGTGCGGTCAGGCCGGTCACAGGGCCGTCGAATGCCGTGCAACGCCGCACTGCTACGCATGTGCGGCGGCAGGCAAGCCGGCCGACCACCGGGCTGGGGGCAGGTCCTGCGACCCCCCCGCCAAGGCCAAGGCCAAAGTTCGGAGGCCTATCCACCCGGACGCACTCACCGCCGCAGCCGCTTCCTTGGCTGCCGCCGCTGTCGCCGTCGCACCCGCCGCGGCAGGGCCCTCACGGGGGGCTCGGGAGGAGACTGTAATGGACTGTCAATAACGACTCCATTACGTCTCCTCCAGGCGAACATCAACCACTGCGCCCCCGCTCAGGATCTGTTGCTCCAGAGCATGGCGCAGTGGTCGATCAATATCGCCGTGGTCTCCGAGCCGTACAATGTCCTGCCCAGGGGAGACTGGGTGCGGGACTTGGACGGCTCGGTGACCCTAATTTCGTCGGCCGCCGCCGGTACCCCGACCCTCGAGGCCGTCACGAGGGGACGGGGTTGCGTGGCAGCACGGTTCGGGGACATTGCAGTGGTAGGCGTCTACCTGTCCCCGAGCAGATCTCTCGGCGATCTTCACATCTCCCTAATGGAGCTGAAAGCCGTCGTCGCTGGGTTTGGTTCCCTCCCCGTGGTCGTTTGCGGGGACTTCAATGCCAAGAACTTGGCTTGGGGTTCCCGGCTCACGAACCAGCGGGGTCGGATGGTGGAGGACTGGGCTCTGGAGACAGGCCTGGTCGTCCTAAACCGGGGTTCTGTCCCCACGTGTGTGCGGATGCGGGGTGACTCAGTGGTGGACATCTCGTTCGCCAGCCCCGCTCTGTCGCCGCGTGTCGTCGACTGGCGCGTTATGGAGGGGGTGGAGACGTTTTCAGACCACCGGTACATCCGGTTCGACGTCTCCGCCCAAACCTCGATTGCGCCGGTCCGACGGAACCCTTGTGGTCCGCGGTGGGCGCTGAGGCAGATGGACCGGGAGCTCCTCCTGGAAGCCGCGACGGTACAGGCCTGGGTGCAAGCACCGGACAGGCCTGTCGACATAGACGTCGAGGCAGAGTGGTTCCGGGAGGCCATGTCGCAAATTTGCGACGCGGCAATGCCCCGAGTCCCTCCAGGACGTGCTCAGCGCCAGGTATACTGGTGGTCGCCGGAGATTGCGGCACTGCGCAACGCGTGCAATGCCGCACGACGCCGGTATGCCAGATACCGCAGGCGCCGCATCCGTCCACCGGATGCGGAGGCCAGAGAGGCGGAGCTGTACGAGGGATACAGAGCGGCAAAGCGCACCCTCCGAGCGGAGATAAGGCGGGCCAAACTTGAGGCCCGCAACGTGTGGCTGGGGACCCTGAATGGGGACCCATGGGGACGCCCGTACAAATTGGTACGGGACAAACTCCGCCCATGGGCTCCCCCGCTGACGCAGAGTCTCCGGCCCCAGCTCGTGGAGGGTGTGGTGAGCACTCTGTTCCCCACGCGAGGGGAACACTCTCCCCCGCCCATGGCTCCGCCACCAGCGGTGTCCGACGCGGACCACGATGGCGACGACGACGATAACGCTCCAGAGGTGACCGAGGTAGAGATGAGAGTGGCGGTACGAAGGCTGAGTGCCAAAAATACCGCCCCAGGACCCGACGGCTTGCCTGGGAAGGCATGGGTCCTGGCCATGGAGGCTCTCGGGCCTCGACTAAGAGGGCTCTTCAGCGCATGTATGGAGAGGGGCCAGTTCCCACTTCGCTGGAAGACGGGGAAACTGGTCCTTATCGCGAAGCCGGGGCGCCCCGCGGACTCTCCGTCCGCGTACCGGCCCATTGTGCTGCTCGACGAGGTGGGCAAGCTCTTTGAAAGAGTAATTGCAGACCGCCTCGTCGCGCACCTAACACGGGTGGGGCCGGATCTGGCGGACGGCCAGTTCGGCTTTCGCAGGAGGCGCTCCACGGTGGACGCCATCATGTGCGTGCGAGCTCTCACGACGGGGGATGCAGTGGCCCAGGGCAGGTGTGTCGTGGCGGTGTCTTTGGACATCGCCAACGCCTTCAACTCCCTGCCTTGGAGTAGCATTGGGAGGGCACTCCGGTATCACCGGATGCCCGACTACCTCTGTCGTGTGGTCGAGGCGTACCTGTCTGACAGGTACATAACCTACCCTGGTCACCAGGGGGTGTGGGAACGTCGAGAGATGTCGTGCGGTGTTCCGCAGGGATCGGTACTAGGGCCGCCCTTGTGGAGCATCGGATACGACTACGTGCTGCGCGGCGACCTCCCTGGCGGGGTCAGCGTGGTCTGCTACGCAGACGACACGCTGGTCCTGGCGCAGGGAGAGTCGTACCAGGCGGCGGTCGAACTAGCGACACGCGGGGTTGCGACAGTCGTTGGCAGGATCCAGGAGCTGGGACTCGAGGTGGCATTGCACAAGTCCGAGGCCATGTGTTTTCACGGCCCTCGGAACGCGCCACCACCGGGTTCCCGGCTAACGGTGGGAGGAGTCCACATCGGCGTCGGGTCAACGATGAAGTACCTGGGACTCGTTCTCGACAGCCGATGGGATTTCGACGAGCATTTCCGACGTCTGGCTCCCAAACTAAATCGGACTGGGGCTGCTCTCTCGCGGCTCCTGCCCAACCTTGGGGGTCCGGACGCCTCCTGCCGGAGGCTCTACGCGGGGATCGTTCGGTCCATGGCCCTTTATGGCGCGCCGGTGTGGGCGCCGGGGCTGCGGAAGCAGCCGGCGGCCCGGCTGAACGCGTGCCAGAGGGTCATGGCCATACGGATGGTACGAGGATACCGGACGATTTCCCGCGAAGCGGCGAGCCTTCTTGCTGGCCAGCGACCATGGGATCTGGAGGCAACAGTCCTTGCACTCATGCACGAACGGCGCATGGAGATGCAACGCCGGGGCGAAACTCCGCTGCCGCAACAAGTCGCGGCATGGCGGACAGAGTTCCGGCGAGTTCTCATGGTGAAATGGCGACAGCGACTGTCGCGACCCCGTGCTGGGCACGCCACAATTATGGCGGTAAGTCCCCTCTTTGAGGCGTGGTTGGAAAGACCTCACGGCGTCCTCACATTCCGCATGACGCAGGTCCTCACCGGACACGGTAAGTTCGGGAGGTTCCTGCACCGGATTCGTGCGGAAACGACGCCCGGGTGTCGCCACTGTGTGGCCCACCCGGAGGACACGGTGGAGCACACGGTGGAGGTGTGCCCCGCTTGGGCAGAGCAACGCCGTGACCTCGTGGGGGCAATCGGCGGCGGTGATCTCTCGCGCCGGGCCTTGGTTCAGGCCATGCTCCGGAGCGAGGAGGAGTGGCAGGCGGTCGCCTCCTTCTGCGAAGCAGTAATGCTAGCTAAGGAGGCGGCCGATCGCGTGAGGCAACGGTCCTTACGCTCCAACCGCCGCCGGGATTCCGATCCCGATTTCCGGCCACCGTAGGCGCGGGCTTGCAGACGGCGAGCAATGGGTGGCTCGCCGTCTGGCCGTCCGGTAACCGTCCGGACCGAGCCCAAGTCGTCGACGGCGCGTTTTGTTCCACGCGCGCCTCAAGGAGATGTCAGCAAATCGTAGGGGCCCAGCAGGGTCGAAGCCTACTGGGGCCACGGGTAGTGTGAAAGCGGAACCCGGGGCCCTGGGACGAAGGCAACGAAGGAACAGGAGTGGGTTTTTAGTCAGTAAGAGTCTGACACTATCTCCCGCTCCGCCCAAGAGCGGGGATGTCATTAGGATGATTTTCCCACCCAATAAAAAAAAAAAAAAAAAAAAACCTCTCTGATCGTCACTAACAACACAAGTATATTAGCGCGATGATACGGACGTCAGTCTCTTGTTCAACATTTACGCAACACCGACGATTTTAAGTTGACTACGGATCCGATTACCGAAGAAAATCAGCTTGTCATAAGCAAACAACGTGCTTCCTGTGTCGTAACGTCTGCTCACCGCTCAACAAACTGTTATCGAACAAACACTTACCGTAACCACACTCTTCGAAAACTAGTTTTAATCGATTCTCATACCAAACCGAAATCTATAAGATAAAACGATTTTAATGGATTTTTCTTAAAATGAATATTATTTTTAGTATTTCTAGGTATTTCCAGAAGTTATTTAGGGCAGTGGTGGCCCAGTGGTTTCGATTCCGACTAACGAGTTGTAGGTGTCGAGTTCAAGCCCAACCCAAGCAGTGACAGGGTAAGTAATATATGGTATAATTACAAAATCTCTAATATTTACAGGATTTAACAACTGGATCTATAATTTTATTTGATATAACGATCAGTTAATGTAATAACGATTGATATAATTTTGAAATAACTAATTTTTATAAGCATAACATACATTGATTATAAAATATTTAGATAAAACACTCAAAAGACATAAAACTTATTTAGTTTAATATGAAAGAATGAAAGCTTTTTCTAAATCATAATGGCTTTTAACATAACCCAATCCAAATGATTCACTAACATCAGAAGGGGATCTGGCGATCGGCGGCCGCTGACGCGGCAGGCTCGCTTCGCTCGCTCGCCTTGATCAGTTGATCCCTGTTCTAACCTAATTTTACCCACATGATGGCTTCGTTCGCTCGCCATCGCGTTCTAATGGTCACTCTAACCTGAACTAATAATAATAGTTATTATATATATAATTATATGTAATGCGGAATATATATATTATATTTTAAACGATAGACCTAATGATTTTCGATGAAATAAACTTTATATTCAATAACGTTATACAAGTTTTAGAGTATGTAAATTTTATATTTAAATATATATCTAGTGAATGTTATTGAAATGAAAATATAGCAAATAACTTTATATGATATGAGACGCACCCCATGTGACATCCACCTATCCGCACTGGGCTCGCGTGGTGGATTACGGCCCATTGCCTCTCCTAAAGAGGAGGCCTGAGTCCCAGCAGTGGGAACATTATAAGGTTGATTATGCTTATGCGTCCAAAAGAACACATTTTTTTAGGTTTCCGGTACCTCACAAGGAAAAAAACGGACCTCTTATAGAATCACTTTTTTGTCCGTCCGTCTGTCTGTCTGTCTGTCTGTCTGTGACGACCCTTTATCTCGGGAACGCGTGGAGGTATCGAGTTGAAATTAAAACCATATATGCAAGTCTGCGGACTCTTGAAGCTGTAAAAAAATCAAACATGGTTGGTGTGGCAAAAAACGTACATTTCGACACTCTCGAGGAAACCAAAATTCATAGGGTACTTATTTCCCGTTGACCCAGAATCCTGAAATTTAGCATAAAGCAAGGTCACAATTTTCTTTTTACGCTTCTGAAAAATCTTTCGAGACTCCATCCCGGAATTTAACTATTTACATAGGTAAGTTTGTACGGAACTCTCAGGGCACGAGTCCGACTCTCACTTGCCTAGTTTTTTAATTGCTATAAGCCAGTGTTTGACTGCGATCCCACCTGATGGTTAGCAGTGATGCAATCATTGATGGTGAGGCGCACTAGTTTATTATGAGCCTATTTACTCTAGCCTTGAAGACACCTAAATTATAGTTGGACGGGAAGACCGCAG
Source organism: Mythimna vitellina (assembly GCA_949316375.1). Taxonomy (NCBI): domain Eukaryota; kingdom Metazoa; phylum Arthropoda; class Insecta; order Lepidoptera; family Noctuidae; genus Mythimna; species Mythimna vitellina. The sequence continues at coordinate 16,243,007 of OX438688.1, forward strand.
CAGGCAAATTATTCCAGTCCTTCGTTGTAAGCGGTATAAATGACAAAGCGAAACGCTTAGCCCGGACTGTTGAAATTTCAACAACGTATGGGCGGATACTCACCGTACGTCGATTCATTATGTCATTTCGATATGAATCATCTCTATGATATCATCATCTTCCTGCCTTTGGCCCATGTAAGGTATTTGGTCTCGGCGCAAGACGTTTTTTTCTTCCATTCTGTCCTGTCACACTATTACTAACTCCCTTCTCTTTTATATCTTTCTTAACACAATCCATCCATCTTTTCTTTGACCTCCCTCTCCATCCATCCACATGTATACTCATAACTCTTTTAGTAACATGCGTTTCATCCCTCCTCTTCACATGACCATACCAAGACAAACGATTGCCTTTCAACTTTTCAGTCACCGGCGCCACTTTCAAAACTTCTTCTAATATAGTCATTTCTCACTTTATCTGATTCGAATCGAATTTAATAATAATAATAATAATAATAATAATAAAAACGTTTATTTATCTCCAACAAATTACAACACAGTTTTAGTTGACAGGTAGTTTGACAAGAGATAGAACGTAATTTGTGGGAGATCTGGAGTCTAAACTAAGCCTAGGCCTGTATTTTAGAGCTCCAGGCTCCCCCATTTCATCACAAAGTTGGAATAATCAACGTGCATGTGTGTGTGTGCATGTAAATATAATGTTTATAGATAGAGTGTATATCATATATATATACAAATACATATATACGTATATATTTTTAATATATATTAAAGTGGAAAATATACAGTAAATAGATAAATATGGACAATCCTAGTTACTACTTTGCTACATCAAGTAATTTTTCCGATTCTTTATAATTTAAAGAAAGTAGAAATTTTGTCAATTTATTTTTACATTCCTTTTTAGGACAGTTGGCTATATTTATAATTTTATTTAATTTATTGTACAATTCGCCTCCACGAAATGGAAAATATTTTTGCGCAAACGAAGTATTAACCGCATCCGTCCTACATATTGCATAATTTCTTCTGGACTGTGCTATACGTTTTTTCCGTTCTTCAGGTAGGTTAGAGTGTTGAAGAAGTACAGTAAGCAATACGTAAAGTTGACGAACAGTTAGCACTTGGGCTTCTTTGTAAAGTGTTTCGGTGGAGAAAAGACGCGGTTTACTTAAGCTGACCTTCAATATCAACCGTTGGGCTCTTTCAACAATCATCAGTTTAGATTTACATGCTCCACCCCATGAGGTGATGCAGTAGCTGATAATTGATTGCACCAGGGTTTCGTATACCATTCTCATCGTTTGTTTCTCTGCTACTCCACGAAGTTCTTTAAAAATGTATGTGAGCTTGCGTATTCTTTTAGATAGAAAATCAAGATGGTTCCCAAAAGTTAAGTTTGCGTCAATTTGAATTCCAAGATACTTGAGACATTTTATGGGATTAATACTGGGACAGTTACAATTTGGAGTTGGGGGAAAGTTACATTTATGTGCTCGAATATTATAATTAGCGAGGTTAGAGGCTTCCCTTTGATTACGGATAGAAAATAAAATGTATTTTGTTTTATCATCATTTAGAGTGAGAGAATTTGATGATAGCCAGTGACACACTGTGTTAAATCCTTTCTGGGCGAGATTAAAAAGTTCGACCCATGAGTCTGCGAAAAAAGTTAATGCTGTGTCATCAGCATATGCTGAGATGCGACAATTATTTATTTTAAGGGAACATAGCTCATTAATATAGCAGAGAAACAGGGTAGGACCCAATATGCTACCCTGTGGCACACCAAAATCAATCGGAAGTTCGTCACTAATGTATTCTCCAACCTTCACTGATTGCGTTCTGTCATTTAAGTAGTCAGATAATAAAGCCAGTGGAACCCCTCTGATACCAATATCTTCTAGTTTTTGGACAAGGAGTGGAACAGAGACAGTATCAAAGGCTTTTGCTAGGTCGAGAAATATGGTCAAGCATTTGTCTTTGTTATCTAATTTTTGTACTAAAAAGTTTACAAGATCAAGTACTGCATTGTCAGTGGAGCGGTTAGCTCTAAAACCGTATTGTGCGTCAGAAAACAAATTATATTGTTCAAGGTATTTTGTTAACCTGGTGTTGATTATGCGTTCAAATATCTTAGATAAGGTTGATAGAATCGCAATCGGCCTATAGTTGTTGACGCTGCCTCTGTCCCCCGCCTTATGTACTGGATGCACCACAGCTTTTTTTAATGCAAGGGGAAATACTCCAGAAACAAAGCAACGGTTTATTAAGTTGGTAAGTACAGGTGTTACAGTAACAGATATTTTCTTTAATACATCAGCCCTAATCTGGTCCCAACCAGGCGAGCAGTCGCTTTTTAATAGTTGAATCGTCCTTTCAACTTCTTCGATGTCAGTGGGAAGGAGAACAAAAGAGTTTACTGGTGACTTAGTGACTCTCGTAAAGGGCGGAATATGTGGAGGAATCATGTCTGACAATCGTTTACCAATATTTGAAAAGTATTCATTAGTTTTATTTACCGATTCTTTAGGAGTTTTATTTGTAGCTAATAGTTGTAGCGGTAACTGTTTTATGATATTGCGGTTAGTAATGGTTTTGATCGTAGACCAAAGCTTTTTAGTATTATTTTTAGACATTATAAGTTGATCTCTCTCGTATTGTTTTTTAAGTTTTTTTAAAAGGTTATTGCAATAGTTCCGATATCGCAAGTACGATATTTTTAATATGGCGTCATTATCATTAGCTTTCAATTTTTTGTGCATCCTGTCTCTGGTTCGGATACAGCGTAACATACCTGTAGTTATCCAAGGTTTAATTATAATTTTATTTCTAGGGATTAATCGTTTGTTTGAATTATTTGCAATCAATTGTTGTATTATATGTATGAAATTGTTCATAGCGGCATTTAAATTTTCTTCATGATACACGGAGTCAAAACTTAAGCTATTACATTCAGAGTTTAATTTGTCTATGTCAATTTTAAAATTTGCTTTCATTTTCATGGATTTTGGTTGAGTCAAATGAGTTTTTATACAGAATAAAACAGACTCATGGTCGGTAATAGTAGTACCCAAGGTAAACGTGAACGCTTTTTGTTTGGTTTTCAGTATAACATGGTCCAAGCATGCCTTTCCTCTGGTGGTTATAATTTGATATGAATCAGTAAGTAATTTCCAGTTAACTATTAAGGCTAATCTCCGCGTCTCATCAATATCATAAGACGACGATTAAAAGACCGATAAAAATATAATACATAATTAATTAATACACTAACTTCCATATCATTCATATTGACTGGCCTGTTGGTCTAGTTGTTAGTGGTCCCGACTGCTATGCCGCAGGTCGTGGGTTCGATTCCCACCCAGGACAAATGTTTGTGTAATGAGCACTATCATTTGTTCTGTGTCTGGTTGTAATTTATCTACAATATGTATGTTTTTAGAAGTATTTAAGTATGTTTATCAGTTGTCTAGTACTCATAACACAAGCTCTGCTTAGCTTGGGACTAGACGGCGTTGTGTGATAGTTGTGTGAATATTATATTATATTATTCACATACACTACACACACACATGCGCTATTCTTCACATATGAGTATGTATAACGACAATATCAAAAGCAATTGTTTTAATTTTAAGTTTGTAGCTTTTAATTTCCATCGTTCCCCAATTTTTATATAATAAATGTTTAATTTGTTTCAAAATCTAATATTATTATTTTAATTTCTAGTGTAAATGTACTTTTTATCAATGCATGAATTCAACAAATGTTTCGAAGAAAAAACTGATTCCTTTAACATAGGTGTTCCCACCGTCACACCCTGCGCTGGGTGGACAGGACTCAGGGCTTCAATCTACTAGCACACATTGCATTATACGAATAAATTTATCATCGTTTTGATAATTGTTATCACTCTTAACCGATGAGAAACATCAAAGTTGATTAAATGACCTACTGGATTGAAGCTTGTATGAAAAGTATACCTTTTTATTTAAGCATTTATACGCAGACAGGAGTGCGTCGCCACAGATTTAATTAATTCTAGTTTGAGTGCCCGTGAACAGAAGCCTGACTACGTTTTTAGAAATTAAATGAACGCGGTTATTGTATAGACAGATTAGCGACGTCGGCTTCATAATATTAGATAGCCTTTAAAGTAATCATTTCGCTTGAGAGGCAATTAATTATTGAAACAAAAAGTTTTAAAAATTGTTTTAAAGCAGAGAATAAAGATCCCGCTATTCACAAGTACACAACAAAGTGAGCCGGTTGTCAAACTCACTCGTCTAATTAGGTTTTTGTTTACGTCCGCTTCGAATAGACAACATTGAATGAAACTGGCTCCATTTTGTTTCACTGACTAAAGAGTAAATTTAATTAAGTCAAAAGGGTTCTTGAGTTTTTTTCAATCTGTAAGGCTGGCCAATTAAAAAGTTGCCGAGACTTGAACCAGCAGGATAGCGACAACCGGAGGAGAGTACTTAAACTTGCTCAGTGCAACTCTGGGGCTACATTAACGGTGCTTACAACCTAACTAAATAAATTATTCCAGGTCCACTCATTAAAAACTGAAAATTGTAGACTTAAGCATCCAACATTATATATTTTTTATCCGAATGTATCAAAAAGAGGGTTATGTATTTCGAGTATGTATGTATGTTTCTTTGCCATGCTTTAGATCCTAAATGGCTTCTTGCACTTTAATTTGAGAGGTGTCGTTAGATTTTTCATTATTGTGAGAGTAATACTGGGTACATTATAATTATAAAGAAAAAAATGACGGATTTTTGGCGCCGAATTAGGTAAATAATAATAATAATAGTATTCCACAACTATCACACAATGCCGTCTAGTCCCAAGCTAAGCAGAGCTTGTGTTATGAGTACTAGATAACTGATAAACATACTTATATATTTCTAAATACATACGTTATACATAAATTACACCCAGACACAGAAGAAATGATCGTGCTCATCACACAAACATTTGCCCTGGATAGGAATCGAATCCACGACCTCCTACATAGTAGTCGGGGCCACTAACCACTAGACCACCAGGCCAGTTAGGTATTTGTTTTGTAAGCTATTTTTTTTTCGTGACATAATCATGTAGGCTAGCAAAGTAAATTGTTCGAGAAAACGATTTAAAAAGTGTTACTCACTCAAATGCAGGAAAAAAAATGTAGTTGATGGTGTCAAATCTGTTAAAGAACTAAAATAATTTACACCAACTGCATGAGACTGCTTAAGAGACTAGTTTCAAACTTTTTTCAAATCATCATCATCATTTCAGCCGAAAGATTTCCACTGTTGGCTATAAGCAAATATGTTTTAAAAATTATTTTTACACGTAAATTTTTTTGTCAGTGTACACTAGATGAGACCGGTATTCCTAACTGACTACCCCGATAAGAAAATTGATAACAAATTCAGAGGTTAAAGTTTTTCTTAAAGTCCAGACATATTAATAAACTTGTAATGGTAAATAAGTTAACTACATTCATTTATTATAATTAAACAATTATTTAATTATGAATAAAGGAAAACGACATGACGCTTCACTAACGCCACATGGCTTGTACAGCTTGTAGGTACCTATTAAGGATATAAATATTTAAGTACTTACGTATTTAAAAATGTATCTGCTTAATGAATACCAATTATTATCTGAGCACTAAGCGATTGTTACCCGACTCCGCTGAGCTAAGAACAAGTAGTGCGAGACGCCACGTTGCTGTCCGGTAGAGAGACGCCAAATCGTCTTACGACTCGCTACAGAGAAGAGAATTTTTAAATATTTATAGAACCGTTTTCACAAACGTTGAGCTGTTTGTTCTATTTGGAAAAATCTTGAATTTCAAGCGCGAGCTATTTACCTATAGCTTACCCGGTAGCCCCGTTGTTAGACCTCATCTTTCGTAATCCACGTTTTAGTAGATGGTTATGTGGAATTTTCGCCGTGTAATTTTGTTGTTATGCTAAATACTATTTCTATGGATAAACAAAGGAATTAAAATGTAAAACTAAAGCAGCTGCGACCGTCTAAAAAGCGAATATATTTTGTACAAATTTTTGCCAGCAGCTTTGTTCGCGTGAAACTAGAAAATTAATCTAAAACAACATATTCTTGGAATAAAAAGTAACCTATGTACTATTTCAGGATATAATCAAACCGTGTAATTTTTTTTATCTAAATTCTTTCAGCCGTTTGTGCACGACACACACATGCATACAAAATTTCACCTTTATAATGTTAGTGTAATTTTCACGTAAACGCGTCAAAATCAATATGACTGTCCAAGAGAACGGATGTTAGAAGGGTGAATTTATTTTATTGCACCGTCTAAAGGTGCTTAATCGAGAAACGTTAATTTATGTGCACCGTTCCGAAAGAGCAGAAAAGATCGCTTTTCCTGAGGATGTGGAGCTCGGACGAGTAGGTATTAGTATTCCGATTGAATAATTAAGTAGAGACACAGGATCGAAGCAAGCATCCATTATTTCCAATATGCCGCACATAAATACCTACTTACACGGGATTGCGTACTCGTCTGCATTTTATTGCCATATCTTTGTAAACACCAGACCTAATTTTGTGGATGAGTGCTTATCATACCAGCCAGCGTTCTCACAAAAAAGGAAAATAAAAAAAAAACTGCAAAGAACGAACCAATTGTTTTTGATTTATAGACTAGTTTCACAAAGAGATGTTCTATTTAGATGTGAAGAGGGGTGACCCGTTGTTACTACACAACGAAATGTAGCTGATTCAACAGTAAATGTTACTCGTATCAATTCTGATCTGGCCCACAATGAATGCCAAATTACTAATGGAAAAGTTTTTCTAATGAATTAAGAAAAATGCGGCCTTGTCGAATACTGATGTAATGGTTCCAGCTTTAATTAGGTAAGTAGAAAGTAATGATCGGATACTCTAACTTTTATTTATGAAGACACAAATCAGATAATAGATACGATATCGGAGAAAAAAATCATTATTTAACCTTCTGTGTAGGTCTAAGGTATATTTTAGGAAATTTCTATGGTAAACCTTGCCGATAAATCTCTGGAGCATTGTAACAAACTGTAGAGTCAGACTTTAACTGATTGAAACCCAACAGTGTTTTTTCAGTTGCCTTTTACCTTCTTGGGCCGCGGGTCCTTCATTTGCAAACGAACTTAGGCGAGTGTTAGTCAGTAAAAGTCTGACACGTCCTCTCCTCATAGGGCGAGAAAAGTCATTCGAAAAATGGTCCTAATAAAGTATAAAGTAAGTCTGGCCAAGTTCTGGAAAAGGCAGTCGATACACGCATAGATTTTTTTTTTACTGGGAGGGAAAATCATCTTATGACAAATCCCGCTCTTGGGCGGAGCGAGAGATAGTGTCAGACTTTTACTGACTAAAAACCCACTCCTGTTCCTTCTTTGCCTTCGTCTCAGGGCCCCGGGTTCGCTTTCACACTACCCATGGCACGTATAGGTTTGCAGAAATGCCATTTATGTTAAGAAGATATCGATTTCATTTTTTTTAACAGTAATGACCTATAATTACGTGATATTATATTGGAAAACCCAAAGATGGCGGTAGAAACGAACAACTACGTAACAATGGTTGTGGGTGTTAAGAGGAAAACTTTCGGTCAACAACAATTCTTTTCCACTGATCCGTTTTGTGAATCAAATACCTTTTTTTCGTCATCCGAATGTTCGCCAAGTTTATTGGCAAATATTGTAAAACTCTTTCAATTTTAAACTTTGTTAAGTCCTTAAAACTATAGCAAAATAAGACCCGGAAAAGCGTCTACCTGACCAAAAATATAGCCATAGTAAACACCCAAAACTTTGGACAATCGAGTGGACGTTGTGTAGTAAATAAAACATTTCTCAAATAAAATGAATTCCTTCCTTAATGTGACACTATGACTGGCATCATTATTCTGAGCAACTTTTCCACGCGTGTGAAGCGAAAAATAAGTGTCGTAATAGTAATTTGTCACGATCCTCCCTTCTCACTAGACATTCCATACCGGCATTATACTGGTAGTTTATGTTAAAATATAGACCTGCCCACCAAAAAAAATAACGTGTCCGTGTATTTGTAAGCTTTATATAAAAAAATAAGCTCGATTTTTCGAGGGTTTTAACTAAGTCTCGGGTTAAGGAAAACTCATTTAAGGAGTATAACCAAATTGGATAACCAACGTTCTGTGCAGACGCGACGTTACTGAACTAGTACGGTGGTTACCCAATATGAAAATTAAAGTGCCAATGACCGGTTGCAAATAAGGAGGGCTACATCGAAAAGGATCGAGATTAAAGCTTGTAGACGTTAATAAAAGTAATTTAGTAGGGAGACGCGTCAACATGGAATTTTTATTGCGTAAGCATTCCGTCCCGGACTAACAGATGAAGACATATTATCCCTGAAGCCGGGCTACCCTTGAAGTGATTACAATGTTACCCCTGATGTGAGGTTAACAGCGGCTACAGATAATTAATAACGGTGTAGTAGGAAGGGCTATTCTTTTGTTTCACCTTAATTAATATCTCGGTGTCTCGTAACTTTATTTTTGCCTGCTCGGCGTGCCCGAAGGGCAGACATAATCTTGCCATATTTATTAAATATAAAAGTTCACAACGAAGATAGAGATGTACCTGTATACGGGAATATCATAAAATAACAAAGATTATTCCATACATTGTATAATGAGTCAATTTATCGATAAGTAATATACATTTTAAAGTAGGTTACATGTTTCATTAATGAAAAGGTAAATGAATTAATGCCGATGTGTGGCAAAGATGATGTAAACAGTTTATTTTTAGATTGTGTTAACTGTTAACTTCCGTGTTGCTACAATTATGGGGGTAAGTCCCCTCTTAGAGGAGTGGCTGGAAAGACAACATAGCATCTTTACCTTCCGCATGACGCAGGTCCTCCCGGACACGGTAAGTTCGGGAGGTTCCTGCACCCAATTCGTGCGGAAGAAACTCCTGGGTGCCGCCATTGTGTGGCCAGTCTGGAGGACACGGGACACGGTGGAGCATACGATGGAGGTGTGCCCCGCTTGGGCAGAGCACCGCCGTGTCCTCGTGGGGGCGATCGGCGGCAGTGATCTCTTGCGCCGGGCATTGGTACAGGCCATGGTCCGGAGTGAGAAGGAGTGGCAAGCGGCCGCCTCCTTCTGCGAAGCAGTAATGCTAGCAAAGGAGGCGGCCGATCGCCTGAGGCAACAGTCCTCACGCCCTAACCGCCGCCAGGATTCCGATCCCGATTTCCAGCCACCGCAGGCGCGGGTTCGCGGAAGGCGTGTGATGGGTGGCTCGCCGTGCGACCGTCCGATAACCATCCGGACCGAGCCCAAGTCATCGACGGCGCGTAATGTTCCACGCGCGCCTCAGAGAGATGTCAGCAAATTATAGGGGCCCAGTAGGGTCGAAGCCTACTGGGGTCACGGGTAGTGTGAAAGCGAAGCCCGGAGCCCCGGGATGAAGGCAAAGAAGGAACAGGAGTGGATTTTTAGTCAGTACAAGTCTGACACTATCTCCCGCTCCGTCCAAGAGCGTGATTTGTCATTAGAAGATTTTCCCACCTAAAACAAAAACCCACTTTTGTGTTACTCGACTAACAATATTATATAAAATAGTCCAAAATATTAGACGCTGATTTTCAATTTTTAAAAAAGCAGTTCCAAAACATCGGTCTTTAGCTCAACCACTTCAAATGTATTTTTTTCTTTCTCGCAACACTGACAGACAATCGACCTTACAGCAAGAATCTTGTATATAATTTGGATTGATTACATATGATACTAATAACTTAATTTAATTAGGTTTAATTATAAAAAAAAAGTGGTTAGAGGAACTCTATAATAAAATACGTATATTAAAGCAGTGTAATAACTAGAAGTTATTCATCATCATCTTCCTGCCCTTATCCCATCTTATTTGGGGTCGGCGCAACACGTTTTTTTCGTCCATTCTATCCTGTCAACCGTCATACTATCACTAACTTCCTTTTCTTTCATATCACTGTTCACACAATCCATCCATCTTTTCTTTGGCCTCCCTCTCCCTCTCCACCCATCCACATGTATACTCATAACTCTTTTAGTAACATGCGTTAACTAGAAGTTATTATTACTATAAATAATTTAATTAAAAATGTTTGACTTCTTAATACATTAAACTATTTTTTCAGGTTTCACAGACAGTTAGGAGTTATTGGTACTTTGCCGTCGATACTCGTATATAAAAATCTACAGCATCAATTAATATAAAATGCTGCAGTGACAAAAATAATAACAATAAATTAAGTAAATTTATGGTTACCCTAGTTAAAATAGAGGTAAGAAAGGAACACACCACCTCTTTGTCGTTGTCTTACTCGGTACATTTTTCTCCTTTCGCTTGGCAGTAAAACATATGAACTTAATATCAATGAAAATAAAGTACACTTTAGAGTGTGTAATATTGCTTCGTAATCAATCCAGTTTATCCGTAGGGTATATAATATCCTTGCCTTACAGAAATACAATGGAAATGGCTCCAGCGATGAAAATTTTAGAAAATTGTTCATTGCACCTCCTAGCTGCTCCATATTTAGAAGACATATTTTCATTATTTTGATTCATTGACGACAAAATTAAACATTTAACTCCATTTCGGATGAACATTCTAAAATTAATTTACATTCGGGTTTCACCCACATCTTATTATCTGTGACCCACATTAAATGTATTGTAATTAATGTAAATCATAATATTATTTTATATCTGAATACATTTTTATTTTATTTATTTTATATTGCTGTTTTAGATCGAATTTCAAGGATTTTCCCTCTTTATTGAAACAGCTACATTTTTTTTTCAAAATTGATTTAATCAGCAGGTGCAGTCCACCGTCTAAAAGTGTCCCAGGATGACCGCGTGTGGCTGCAATACACCCTACAACTATTCACTTTAGCGGGTGGTATCTAGGTAATTTCTTGTGTAAGCATACCAGCGTTCTTGTCTTCGGCCCACAGCGCTCAATAGTTAACTGCCAGAATTTTAGCTCCACCACTGGATAATTGGATGACTGAGATATGATTGACTGTCGCTTTTCCTGGAAAATGACTTTCCCGGGCAGGGCGTTGCCAGAGAACCCATTTATCCCAAGACTGTTGGATGAGCGGCTCAGCAGGTTGGTATGAAATAACCTTATTAAAACGTACACCAAAAATACTGAGCGCGTTCGCCTAATAGCTTTGGGTAAATGGGAATCGGACTTATGATCACAGGCCTTACCGTTACCCAACATAGGTAGTACACTAAGCGACACGTTCATCCGGATCAGAAAAAAGCACCTACAAAGAAATAAACTGGGAGAAAGAAGCTTATTTTAAGAACCACACAAAATATTGTACAGTCCACTATAATATTTGCCAAAAAAAAAAAACCCAAACCCAAAACCCTTTTGGCAATTTTATTTGCATTTTTTTTTATATGCCTAAGGCATTAAGCTCGCCGCTGTACGTTTCTGCATAAAGTATTAAATAAATAAATAAATTGTCAAAGGCAGTAAATTTTATTTTAAACACGACTGAAATGTCAAGTATAATATGACGTTAAAGAAACACCTACCAACATGGCATTACCTATATTTTAGCAAAAAAAGATATCATTCGTTCATAAACCGGGATAAAAGCACCTACAGACACGTTAAGAACTATCCGTTTTGGCCCGCTAGTGTGTGGGTGGAGATGTGGGTATAAGTCCGAAATCATATTTAATCTACTTACCTTCTCATTTTTTAGTACCTATCATTTCTTACGTTGGAAAAAATCCTCTTTACCATCTATCAAGTTAAACAACTGACAGTTACTAACTCGTACTGGGCCCACGTGGTGGGTCACGGTTCATTCCCTCTCCTAGAGAGGACGCCTGAATCCCAGCAGTGGGAAAATTATAATTTTTGTTTGATTATGTTTTATAAGTTAGAATTTATGCTTCATTGGCTTGGTAAAGATGACCCAATGCTGCTACTCTTAGAATCAAGAATAAAGGTGTGGTGACCATTAAATGTTAGCCGATATAATTTAGTTTTCACGTTGTAACTATGAAGCTCGCAGTTATTTTTTTTCTTTACCAATTTTTGTGGTTTCTTTATTTTATAAAACTTACATATAAGACTCGCAACGTGATGATTCGGCTCAAAACAACGCTCATCTTTGGTTTACATCGTTTCCCTGTTCCCCTAGCGAGCAACGCCACGCACAGTTATGCAATGTTGCCGAATGTATCACGCGTCACGTGTTGCGCAACAATTTGTTGCCTGTAGTTCATAATCATCACAATCATCAATCACACGCTCGAACTTGGTACGACGGATTTGGTCCATCGTAAAAAATTCGAACATGTTTTTTTTAGGTGATAATCAGCCAATGTCTTCTCTTGCTCTTGAGCGGAGCGAGAGAATCCGCTCCTATGTTCCTTCTTTGCCTTTAGGCTTCGATCCTACTGTGCCCTTACGATTTTGCTGATATCTCCTTGAGGCACACGTGGAACACTACACCGGACGGACAGACGGCGAGCTACTCTTTGTTCGTCGTCCGCAAGCCCTACAGTGGCTGGAAATCGGGGTCGGGATCACGGCGGCTGGCCGTAATGGTCGTTCCCTCGCATGTGCGTCCGCCTCATTCGCTAGCATTACTGCTTCGCAGAAGAAGGCGTGCCATTCCTCCTCGCTCCGGATTATGGCCTATCCCAAGGCCAGGCGCGAAACGTCGTTGCCACCAAAAATTTGACCGTGTGATAATACTAATTTGTATTAAGTTGCGCCGGAGGTTAAAATAGGAAAAAAAAGTTAAAATAAGAGTCAACCAACTCAAACAAAATATTATGTAAGTATGTAATTCAGAAAATGGCTCATAATCATTTTTAGAGACATGAATTTTCAAAGGCACTCGTATGCCAAAAAAAATCTGTAGATTCTGTAGAAAACTTCAAAGAAGCTTGAAAGTTTATTAGCAAACGAAGTCGCGGGAAACAGTTAGTTGGATTACAGACCGCTACAGTTAAGGGCTAAGGGATGGCCTACTTCTTTATTAAATTTGTACCAATCCAACCTTGTACAACCCGGAATTACTAAGAAGAAATCGTGTATTCAGTGTTGATTACTAGAATAATTAGGGTACTGAATATCCTCTAGAGAACACATAAGGCTAATCCTGAAAATAACTGGAAAACACTTCTGAAGCTTAATTTAGGGATGTCCGGTTACACTCAAGTATCGATAACTATTCATATCAGTAGTACTCAAATCATTTTTCGATACTACTCATACGTGTAGTCTTAAGGTCCGTCCAGCCCCCCTAGCCAAGTTACGACTGTTTGGTTTCGATTCTCTTGCGTCGAACGCCTCGAGTAGGCCAAGCCTTCGATTCCTTTGTTCCGACGTCATCTCAACGCTTAGTCATGTGGTCTCATAACACAAGCTCTGCTTAGCTTGAGACTAGATGGCGTTGTGTGATAGTTGTGGAATATATATATTATCTACAAGGCGTGTGTTTAAAAAAAAAACGGTCGTAACTTGGCTAGGGGGCAGATCTGGCGAATGCGCCGCTCGCAAGCCGTTCTCGAGCGGCGCTTTCGCCAGGTCTGGACACTGGACACACCAGTAAAGTATCGATACTTAGTCATTTCGACACTTTTAAAATGATTTAATATAATACGTGCTAAAGTTCAATAATTTTGGCAGGGCATTTAAAGGTAAATTAATTAACTTAATTTATCTTCTTATTTATTTATAATTAAGTTTATCAAACAAAAAAAAATCTTTAGCATCTAGATTGCCCAAAAATATTAACTGTTCTAGGTATTTTGGGGACTTTGTGTGCGACATTGTTGCTCAGGCTTTGGAAAATAAGCACTCACTTGGAACCTATGTTGTGACTACGATTAAAGAAAGGGCTTTTGCTCGGGTGCGTTCGGTCAAAATCACATTCGTTCAATCTGATTCGATTCAATATCACGTACTTAGTTTATGTTTCGAGACCGAGTAATTATCGCAATATTGATTCGATGCTATTAGTACTTGGTTTCGAAACAAAAGTATCGAGTGCTTACTCGTATTAACTAGTATCGAAATATCCCTAACTGAATAGCTATGCATTTGATGGACTCAAGTAGAATTCCATTTGCAGTGATTAATATTTGCAAATACATCCAAATCCATAGATTTCAAATTTGCTGCGATACTGACGCACTATAGGTCGTATGATTACGAATACCTACACGATTTATTTGCGACTATAATTTAACGTTGTGCTTTTTAGATTTCAATATTATAAGTGATTAGGCTTTGGGCATTCAAAATTAGTAACTTTTTAAATACGCAATAAAAATAACCTTTATTGCTATTTGGCAGGCGGCCGCCTCCTTCTGCGAAGCAGTAATGCTAGTAGCAAAGGAGGTGGCCGATCGCGTGAGACAACGGTCCTTACGCCCTGACCGCCGCAGGGATTCCGATCCCGATATCCGGCCACCGTAGGGGTGGGCTTGCGGATGGCGAGCAATGGGTGGCTCGCCGTCCGATCGTCCGGTAACCGTCCGGACCGAGCCCAAGTCGTCAACGGCGCGTACTGTTCCACGCGCGCCTTAAGGAGATATCAGCAAACCGTAGGGGCCCAGCAAGGTCGAAGCTTACTGGGGCCACGGGTAGTGTGGCCCTGGGACGAAGGCAAAGAAGGAACAGGTGTGAGTTTTTAGTCAGTAAAAGTCTGACACTATCTCTGTCATAAGATGATTTTCTCACTCAATAAAAAAAAAGTTTATTGCTATTACAATTTATTTATTTATTTATTTTATTTATTTATTTATTTATTTATATAGGCATACCAACGACTTATTTACTAAAAATTAACTACAACACATTTACGAGGATATCCTGTGTAAAAAAGTCACTTATAGGTATGCACAGCATTTACATTAGGTCTTATTAATTAATGATTATAATTAGGTTTAAAACTAGAAATTGTCATTACAATATAAAAACTAAAATTAAAATCTAATATACTAAGAATAAATTGAAAATAAATTAAATTTAAATAACATTATTAATATCTTCAATTATAGATTAAATTACATTATTATTATTCAATTGTATTATGAAATTAAAATATTATTACAATACATTATCATAATATAAAATGAAAATTGAAAAATAAGAAGACATAGAACCAGGCGGCTGATCACAGGTTATTTAATTCAGTAATTTTAGCTTAATTAAACTTTACATAAGATTTTTTTTAATATCATTCAGGCCGCTAGTTGAATAGCGTCGTTTAGTCATCAGGCTTGGTTGTTAATTAAATAGCGAATTGAGCAAGTTGACTGCGATATATAAATTTGAAATTGATATTTATATTATTATAGTGTGGGTGTTTGGTCCATCGTGTGCCAAATTGAAATGGTCGGCTGGAGGGGGTCATCTGCTATCTTTTCATACCCCTAAACATTTCTCATGCTCAGTGGATTTTTTTTCATCGACTTTTTATTGTTTTATGAAAAATGACCCAAACTTTCCATTTAAATTCAAATTTAAAAAGAATTGTAAGGCGTAGATACTCGATTTTAATTTCATTTAGATGCGTATTGTATTATAGTACTCTTAAATTCAAAATTAGTAATATTAGCCATCTAGTTTTTTTAATTCACTCGCAAAGTTTTGGACTTAAAGCTGTCCATGTTACAGCTATAATAAAATGGCTACAAAAAAAAAGCGACCGAAATCTTCCAACGCTCTCAAATATTCTCCAGTATGTCCTCTTGCTAGTGCTGTGCCACATGCCATAAAAATCTTTTTACAACTTTGTGAATTCGCTAGAATTATGAATTCAATCACATAAGACTAAACTCCAAATTCTACAGAAAAATCTTTTTGCGTAACTCTTACTTGAGAAACAGGTAAAAGAGTGGAGTTTCAGAAGAGAAATATGTACTACTAGCTTTTGCCCACGGCTTTACCCGCATGTATAAAATATAGTTTATCATGGGCTATATTTTATATATGCGGGCGAATCCACATAGGCTGCCTATGTCACTCAGGAATAAAGCAGCTTTCTATCGGTAAAAAAAAATCCACAATCGGAACAGTACTACGTTTAGAGCTTACCTCCTACAAACAAAAATTATAAAAACAAAAAAAAACTACCTTTGTATAATATTAGTGTATTTTTTATTAGTATACTCTGCGGCGATATAATGAGCAGTGGTAACACTGGGTAACGGCTCCGACTTACGAATTGTAGGTCGCTAGTTCAAGCCCAGCCAGGCGAATTACTTTGTCTTATTCATTTCATCCACTACACTACACATCCAACCACTGATCTCAAAACGGTGAAGGAAAACATCACCAACCGTGAAGCGTGAGGCAGCGGTCCTCACGCCCCTACCGCCGCCGGGATTCCGATCCCGATTTCTGGCCACCATAGACGCGGGATTGCCATCCGACCGTTCGGTAACCGTCCGGACCGAGCCCAAGTCTACGCACGCCTCAAGGAAATGTCAGCAACTGTAGGGGCCCAGCAGGGTCGAAGCCTACTGGGGCAAAGGGTCTGATTCTAAAAGGAAGACTCGGCCCTGGTACGAAAGGCAACGAAGGAACAGGAGTGGGTTTTTAGTTAGTAAAAGTCTGACACTATCTCCCGCTCCGCCGAAGAGCGAGGGATGTCATAAGATAATTTTCCCAACGAAAAAAAAAACGCAGCGTTGAAAGGTCTCGTAACAAAGGTACCTATAACCTGGTAAAGTTCACGGGAATCCGATGGAGGCGTGATAAACAGGACCGGCCGTTGTGGCGACATTTGGGAGAAACCTTTGTCTAGCAGTGGACACCTTTCAGCTGAAATGATGATGACGATCGATGTTACTATTAACTTCTCGTTCACACCGAATTGACTATACGCTATAACGTAGTGCGTTGTCGCTGACTCTCGCTAGGCAATTATCGTACTACGCATAGAAAGTCTTACTCTATTTTTCACACACAAGTTACGCATTCTACGTTATAGCGTACTGTCGGCTTGGTGAGAACGCATACTGCAGACTGAGTCCACGTTCACACTGACTGTTCAGCGGCGGTGGACAATACGTTTGGTGTGAACGATGCTTTCGCACAACCTGGTTCGCTTAGGAGGTAAAGGTCTGATTCCTCCATGGTGACCGGCCGCTTTGGAGAGGCTAGAGAGGTTGAAGAGGCGCTAATTAGTCTTTTTGAGTATTTTTGCTTGGTAGTAACGAGTGGTAACGGCCCTGACTTACGAGTTGTAGGTCGTGGGTTCAAGCTCAGCCAGGCGCATTACTTTGTGTAATTTATTTCATCACCATTGCTCTCAAAACGGTGAAAGAAAACATCGTGAGGAAACCGGCATGTCCTAGAACCAAAAATTCGAAGACTTGTGACATTCACCAACCCGCACTGGGCCTGCGTGGTGGATTATGACCTATTAGATGTAGACCCCTTTCCTAGAGAGGAGGCCTGTCCCAGCCGTGGGATCATTAAAAGGCTGATTATGCTTATACTTATGCTATCCGGACGTAAAAAACTAATCATAGCTTACGACTTATTTTTTTTAGGTGCTTATTTCCACCCCTTGCTGCTATAATGTGTAGGTTCTTTGTCTATTACTTCAGGTGAAGTAGTAATAAATCGTTCGTTTGTGTTCCTTTCGGGTGAGTGTTTCTGATTTTCATGTTTTCAATGTAACAATTCTGTCATAATAACGTAAAACTATTTTTTTTTGCTAAATATCCCGAGCAAGACTTTCTGTAAATCTTTTCGTGTGCTCGCAATAGTGCTTTTTTTTTTTTTTTTTTGGGTGGGAAAATCATCCTAATGACATCCCCGCTCTTGGGCGGAACGGGAGATAGTGTCAGACTCTTACTGACTAAAAACCCACTCCTGTTCCTTCGTTGCCTTCGTCCTAGGGCCCCGGGTTTCGCTTTCACACTACCCAGGGCCCCAGTAGGCTTCGACCCTGCTGGGCCCCTACGATTTGCTGACATCTCCTTGAGGCGCGCGTGGTACAAAACGCGCCGTCGACGACTTGGGCTCGGTCCGGACGGTTACCGGACGGTCAGACGGCGAGCCACCCATTGCTCGGCGTCTGCAAGCCCGCGCCTACGGTGGCCGGAAATCGGGATCGGAATCCCGGCGGCGATTGGGGCGTGAGGACCTTTGCCTCACGCGATCGGCCGCCTCCTTTGCTAGCATTACTGCTTCGCAGAAGGAGGCAACCGCCTGCCACTCCTCCTCGCTCCGGACCATGGCCTGTACCAAGGCCCGGCGCGAGAGATCGCTGCCGCCGATCGCCCCCGCGAGGACACGGCGGTGCTCTGCCCAGGCGGGGCACACCTCTACCGTATGCTCCACCGTGTCCTCCGGGCGGTCCACACAATGGCGGCACCCGGGCGTTTCTTCCGCACGAATCCGGTGCAGGAACCTCCCGAACTTGCCATGTCCGGTGAGGACCTGCGTCATGCGGAAGGTGAGGACGCCGTGAGGTCTTTCCAGCCACTCCTCAAAGAGGGGTCTTATCGCCTTAATTATGGCGTGCCCAGCACTGGGTTGCGACAGTCGCTGTTGCCATTCCACCATGAGTGCTCGCAATAGTGCTTAGTTATTAAGTTGTAGTATATATTAATTCCCAAGCTATAATAAACAGTTTGGTATAGTATATATAGTATATGTTTAGTCTCCGGGTATGCATAGTGTAAAGTTTGCGTAAGTGATTTGTTTGCACGCTGTAAGAAACTCGAAGGTTAGAAGTTTTAAATATATTGCATAATTTTCACCGAAGGCTAACTAAATGGGGGCTGAGGGATTGTTTGAAGGAGCCACCACAATTGATGGAACACGGGTGGGTTTTTAGTTAGCAAAAGTTCAATACTCCCTCTCGCTCCACCCCAGGCGAGATAAGTTATTTAATGAGTATCCCCCTCTCAAAAAATAGGGTAACTAATTTGGTTTGTGACTTTCTCAAAGGCTTATTTATGACGTCTTGACTTATCCAACCGTATGATTACGTTACATACAAGACCAAATGTTTTAAGAAAACCTGAAATTTCTTGAATATTTCTACGTTACATCCCTCATTCCGCGCAGCACTGTTGCAGAAAAACAAAGCACAGCTGATAAAATATTCAAGCCATACATTACGAGATTGATGAGCCGAGACACAAAATTATAAACAGGAGAAGAAACATCGCGAGAGTGCGGTTGACTTCTTACCCTCATTGAGGTAATCTTGTGGGAAATCAAGGCAACCGCGACCGAGCAATTTGTTATTTCTCCGACAAAACCGAGCGAATGAGACCCCACAATTGTCATGATTGCCCGCAGATCTTGTCTTAGGCCGCAGCTCTCAGCTTTGTGGTTAGAATACTGATGTACATTATTTATTATGCCGTAGATATAGATGAAAACTGGCGCTAAATGGTCGCATATGATGAAATAAGTCGATGTAGCCCTACGAATGACTGTGCAATACTGTGCATGTCAGCGAATGATAATAATATGATGGGAACATTATTCGATATCGGTAGTCTCTATATTAGAGACAATTGAGCTACATTTGCGTTATGCGGTGAATGCTTGTCGAACTGAATTTAGTGAATGCGTAATAACATTCACAGAACGGGTATGATTAGGTTTAAAGCTATATTAAGCATCTGTTACCATCATTTTGAATGATCAGTGGTTTAATAGTTATTATGGATGGTATATTAGGCAAGTTACCACTTATCTCTTGGAAGGCTTCCCCACTTGCTGGCTCTGACTAAGGGCCGGTGTTTGAATCGAGATTTTGGAGTTAAGATTTGTAGCCAAAGCTCAACTTTAATGGCACAATTTCACAGGTGTAAGTTAAATTAGAGTTTAACTACTTAATTACAAACTCTAAATTCAAAAATCGGAGTAATGAGATGAAAGTTTCTGAACAAAACTGTGGGTTAAACTCGAATGAGAGTCATGCAGACCTCGAATCCAGCAATTTTGTTAAAAATATCACTAACCGACACCTATATTCGTTAGTAAATGAAATATTGCTGTCAGACAAAAATGGTGAACAGTGATGTTGTATTAAAGTCTACATCCAGCTCTAGGAACAAACGATAAAAATGTTTTATAACACAAAATTGTTGCTGGCAATCCAAACTTTTTGTTGATGGCAGTCGATTGACGGGCCATCGGAAAGCATTTACAACACAAACCCTGGATCGACGTGTTGCAATCATGGGCGACAATGTACGAATATGAATATTTTATTTGAACGACCAATTGGCTGTCCTGTCGTGCAAACATTTGATATTCACTGTGAATACGAAAGGTTTGCTTATTAATTGGATTGTCGTACCACGTACAGAGTCCGACGACGGAAAATCGGCCGATGTGAATTGCTCTTAATTCGCTTCCTGGCTTCCGATAAAATATTGGACCGCATCGCAAACGAGATATGAATAACAAACAAAATATTAAGCTGCAGATTAACACGGCTAGTTTATAACGTATAATGGATTTATGCAATTACGGCGCGGAATAATTTGTTTTCATTTCAAAAATTATTTATTGAAGTTTTGTGTGACTTTTACGCTATTCATAATGTCAGCGGACCATAATATTGCGAGGCCAGCTAATACAACCTTAGTGACTAAAAACATCGTTAATGCAAAAAAGTTAATTTATTTATGCAAATAAAATCAAATTCGACGCGACGAAACACTGAGGGAGATGGCTCCTTAGAGATTTACGGCATATTACGAACACCTAGATACCAAGATAGGTACCTACCGTGAATTTAATTACGTTTGCATTAAATTACAATACAGGGAGTTCTATATACAACTTCCTCATTTTGTTATCACTATCAGACTATCAGTCATCGGTAATTTTAGCCGAAAGACGTCCACTGTTGGACATAGGCCATCTCCAATAAGTGTCGTCACAATGAACGGTCCTGTGTCTTTCGCATCCATCGAATTCCCGCAATCCTTACCAGGTCATCGTTCCACCTTGTAGGAAGCCTTCCAACGCTACGTATTCTGGTACGTGGATTCTTCCAATTCTTCTTGCATTCCAGAATCTTTCGGCCCCAACGGCCATTCGTTCTGAGAGCAATGTGCCCCGGCCATTGCCACTTAAGTTTGGCGATTCTTCGTGCTATGTCGGTAACCTTGGTTCTCGTGCGGATATCCTCATTCCTGATACGATCACGTAAGGAAACTTACGTTATCACTATATTCCTACTAATATAAATCTTGTGAAATTTCGATTGTGTGTGTGTATATTCGTTGAACGGATTAGTATTAAGCTAGACCATGAACTTGTCTAATTTCACGGTCTAACTTCTAAGTGTGTTATTCCAAGACATGGTCTACCTGTACGTATAGGTAGACCATGTCCTAGAAAAACACACTATTCATCCCGGGAGTAAGATCCGATGGAATTCTATAAATGAATATCTAACTTTCACGAGGGTGAAGTCGCTGTCACAAGCTAGTTATTTATGACAACGTGGAAATCATAAAATTTTGAAACGATTATTTTTCCTGGTAGGGCACTCCTATTTGATTATTCCGTAAATAAATGCAAGTGAAGCTCTTGGTAAGTTGCTAGTGAGTTATAAATGCAATTTAGTTGGTGGTACCTACTTTACAAGAATGCCACGTTAGGTGATCGGTGACTGATCGGCGGCGGTGACCTCTTGATGCGGCTCAGGTTCAGGTCATGGTCCTGAGCAAGAGAGAATGGGAAGCAGTCGCTCCCTTTTGCGAAGCAAATGGCCGCATCAGTCAGGTAACGGACATCCTTACCCCATAGTCATAGGAGACGCCCCAAGTGTCGGGTGTCGCAGGGTGATTCCCAGTCACCGTAGGGGTAATGACCGAGCCTAAGTCATCAACGGCTTATAGAGTTCTACGCGCACCTCAAACAGATGTCAGCAAAGCCGGAAGAGCCCAATAGGGCCGCGGGAATTTTTGAAAGAGTTATTGTGGTCCTGGAACGCACAGAGCAACTGAAGGACACAGGTAGGTTTTAGGCAATAAAAAGGGCTGGGCTTGCAGACGGCGAGTAAAGAGTAGCTCGCCGTCTGCTGAGGAACAAGCTCGGTTCGACGCCGTGCCTAAAAGAGCTGTCATCAAAATAGACGGGGCAGTTATGACCGATGCCTGCTTGTTTACATGTAACTCATAACATGATTTAAAAGAGTGTCCATGAAGTTTCTTACAGGTTCTTCTCCATAAAGATGTCTACGCTTTGGAACGTGCAATTTATTTGAAATAAATGTTTCTGATTTCTGTTTGAAAAAGTTATCGCGACCTTAGAATATCTAAGGACAATTAGAGGAACACGTTGATATGGATATTCCACCCAAACCTCGCTAATTTAAAACTTTCCTCTGTCATCCCTAGGTCATACTAGTTGCATGTGTCACTTTTATTTTCTAATAAAACTGTAGTAATTTTGGTTAGCCTAACCATATATTCTCTATAAAACAGCAAAGAAAAAGTTATAAATAATGTTGGTGATGTTGAGTACTTCGTGAAATACTTACTAAACAGATTTGTCGTGGTTCTTGTATTTTATACCAAGAATAGTTGTAGGTAAAACGATTAAAACTGTCTACTCTACAAGAGAACCTCTCATGGCTTCGCTGTAATCAATGTAACAAGATATTTAACGCGCGGTTCTCCCTATCTCCCCTTATTTCAAACAAACGAGGAACACTCAAGTTTCATAAATCTTTAACAGTTACCATTAGTAAGAAACCACGTAATTATAACAAGTCATTCAAATTCCGACGTCAATGTTCGAAACACTGAACAATTTGAAACAAACTCATAAAAGTTTTTAATGATAGCCAACGGCGTTCAAATCTTAGGTTTTAAATGATGCTGCTCCTAAATTATACAAACAAATTATTTTTAATTTTCTTTTAGTTTAAACTTAAAAACAAATTATCGTGCCTATTAGAGTGAGTGAGCATTTATGTTTCTAATAACTTAGCTTAGTGTAATGTGAACAGTTGTTTTCATTACTTTAAAGACGCAAGATGTGTGAAATTAAAATTCATTTCAAATTAATAATTCTGCGAGAAGCCTTTGTTTCAGACTTGTTCTCTTTGTTTTTCTCTATTATTTATTGCGCACATAAGATATAATACGCTGCTATTATCATAGTTTCACAAACAACCCTAATAAATAAATAAATATGAATTTTAAACTTGGCAGTCGAACGTGTAGCTACACTTTCTAACGTTGGCATGATCTCAGAATCTTTTGAATAACAACAAAGTTAGATGTTATTGTCATAACTGCTATTGGAGCAAATCCTTTTATTGTAGGTTTTCATATAAAATTCTGTGTATTGCATTATTGCATTTCAGCATCGCTTTGGTATAATGTGTGTGGATGGTTGCTATTCCATTGAGCAACAAAGAATGCTCGTTCTGATGTAGTCGCACACTAGCGCGGTCGTAACATTGGACCTGTGTCGTTACTAACTGAAACATTCTATAGTTTTGCTCCTCATTCCTACGAATGTAAAATGTATTTTTTATTGTATTTAAACCAACATAAATACACAAAAATAATTATACAAAAACATAAAGTATTTCTGTGAAAGATATAAAGAATTTAATTTGGCAAAACTTTGCACTTCCACTTTACTGGAGGCATTTTTCATTACATTCATATTACTGCGAGCAGAAGGTTTTACTAAATGTAAATACATACACATGTGTGAAAGGGCCACGGAGAAGGGTCACTTTTACTGTTTTTTTACGCAAAACACAATAAATGTATTCAAATTAGAGAGTTCGGTGTGACCACAACGAGAAAAGAATCGCAGTCGTTTCCAAGTGATCTTTGTAACGAGGGTCGGCAGATCCCGCCGTAATTGTTAGCCATAATAGTTGGGTCGCTTCCGTCGCCGCCCACAGTCTGCTGCTGACGTGAACATTCACCGCCAAACAGATGAATTGAGGTGAGTTGTAAACCCCGCAGCGGATGTACCACCGATCTTCACAGATACTTGCTAATTGAACACAGTAACGAGTTACGAGCCACCTAAACGGGGATACGACCTGTATTATTGAAAATCGTAAATTGTGACCATGAAATCGAAGCAATTCGAAAAGTTTATAGGGCCCTTACGAGTGGGAGCTATGGGAAGGTCAAATAATGTCGAAGGGTTGGATAACGCGGCTGAAAGTTTTAATTAAACAGAAACATCTGCGGGCCTCGTTACCCGACAATTATTGTTACGAGAACACCAACATATTATTCGGCAAATGATAGCTTGTATTTACTGTCGCCGCTATTGTTCCCAGCAATGTTCGGAAGTACAGCTTTCACTATGTTTATTTAAGGTAACGTAAACATTTCAAAAGATAAAAATTCTAGAAATCTCTACTACGTGCCTTGCTCGTAATTTGTAGACTTACCTCGAATACGACTAAATCCCTTCTTAACTAATTTATAGATAGTATATTTGACCTTACTTTAGGAACAGGTAATTTTTGTATGCCTAACAACAACGTAGCATAATCGAAATGCGGGAAAATTAATTTAATTTGTCTCATAATAAAACATTTTTGTAAGAAAATCTCGGCGAAATTCATCGAGATTAAAATAAATTAACATAGCGATCCGAATGGAATTATTAAATAAAGCCATTAGTAGCGGCTTGAATTACAGAATGTTTGAAGTTAATAGCGGCTTCCTGTGGAGCCGAGAGACAGGCAGTGCCGCTAGGTGCGCCTTAGTTCTGCTTTACATAGTGCCGAGCAACTCTCTGTGAGAATCGCAACAATTTTCCGGAACATTTCCGAGCGGGCTAACGAACGGAAACGCAGGGGACGCGGCCAATTGGCGGATAAATGCACCTCAATTACTATATTGCGGCAACATTTTTCCTCCTAATGTCCTTTTTGGCTTTAGCGATGAAAACTTTTTATTTATTTTTTTCGCTTCCTAAATGGAGACCGCTGCGGTAAAAATAGAAGCTAATATTATAAGTAAATGTTTCTTCCTTAAATGTTTTGTGAATGCGAGGTAATAACGTCGTGTTCTTTTTGAATTGGGAAGTTGTGCGACCACACGAATGATTTGATAAGCATATTTGTTACTCGTCTTACTGAACATTTCAATGAACATTGAAACGTAGCTACATCGTTTTTTATTTTCAGTTTCAGTTCAGAACACTAAAGGAATTCAAATGTCCAATACGGCGTTTATATTGATATAAAGTGGGCACGTATTATGCGCTCGGTTTCAAGCAATACTTCACTAACAGAACCTTACGTTACCTAACCCGGCAACTAAATGATCGCACCATTTCAGCAGTCCAAAGCCAGGGAAACATCTTATTTCTCTCAGTAGCTTGACTTGAAAAATACGAGAGGAATGTGCGCGCATTAGGTTGGGTCGTTACTTAGGTCCTCGAGTAGTGCGGGTTCGACTCCGGGTCGAGCGTGGGTGACTAATGGTTGTGGTGGGGTAAAATATGTTGCACGTAAGCGTGCGACATAACAAGTAACCAGCTGTTCGTAAACTGGACGCGTTTCTCGACTTCATGCTTCAACTTAATGTTGATGTATTGTAGGACTTACCTCCGGCTGCTGTTGCGGTAGCTAGGTACTGTAGAGATCCTTTTCCATCAGTACCTCTTTAGGTTTAGAACTAATGACTCATCTACACTATAAATATAATATTATAAAGAGGTAAAGATTGTTTTTTGTTTGTAGGAGGTAGTCTCTGAAAGTACTAGTCCGATTGCAAAAAATTGGTCACCGATAGAAAGCTGCTTCATTACTGAGTGACTTAGATTTTTATGTATGCGGGCGATGCCGTGGGCAAAAGCTAGATAGAACAGTACAAATTATTATTTTTATAAGACTAAAGATTTACGGAGACTGTCAGGCTGATATAATTTGTAATAGGCAGAATAAGCAAAATCAGCCTTATATAATGTCTCCTACTGCTGCTACTAAGGCCTCCTCTCGAGGAGAGGGGTCCACTGCGCGTAGGAGAGGGCGAGGGGCCATGTCTACGAATTTTTGGTTTTAGGAAATGCTGGTATTCTCACGAAGTTTTTTTTTCACCGCTTTGAAAGTAGTGTTGATGGAATAAATTAGGCAAGTAGGTGGCCTGGTGTGTTTGGACACGTGACGTACTCGTAAGTCGGGGCTGTTACCACTGTAACCTTACTACATTACTGATTTTGTAGGAATAAATCTTAATACACGAATAAGCTTTTTTCATCATCAACATAATTTTCGCCACAGTGGACGTCCCCAAGTGTCGCCACAATAAACGGTCCTGTGCGTCTTGCATCCATCAGATTTCCGCGTCCCTTACCAGGTCAATAAGATTTTTTATTATCTCCGACCCCTACAATACCTATCTAAGTTACGGTTACGGGTTTAATTTAGAATGGATAAAATGTGTTTTATTGGTAGAGGGATGGCGACCGATGGCCATGTCATTAGCGTAGATGCATAGAATCTCAAATCATCGAATTTCTGGTACAAAGGAAATTAAACTGCAAATTCCTAATGATCGCTGTTAGGAGAGGTCAGATTCCTTTGATTAATACGAAAGGTAAACGCGTAAGTGATCACATTTTTTTTTAATTTATAACAGAAAATGGGATTCCCTTCTCATCCTCTTGACATTATCCCTAACAAGTAGTCTTTTCTTTTCTAGTAAATAAATCTCCCAATTACCCTCGTTCTATGAAATTACGTAGACTCCGTCTGTGTTTGTGTACCCATTTTATCTTATAATATAAAATGGACATGATAGACTCTTTATTCAGGTTGGTCTTATTATTTGAAAAGTTTTCCTTGGCAGGAGCAAGTTTTCAAATAATGAGAAAGGTTTAAAGTGATAAAGACTCTCACATTGTCACGGTCTCGCGAGCGAACCTAAATGAAGTCTAGTGTGGGTTTTTATGTGCTAGAAAATATTAAAAAAAATATCTATCCTATAGTTTGGTAGTTTAAGCTAACTTACTTACCGACCTCACTTTATCATATGTCCTTATTACACCAAAAAATAATGATGAACGGTTCTGTGTTGACAGCTCAAAATTGCATACAGTCACTAGCAAATATGCTATAGCTTTCGTTTCGTTAATGAGATACTAGATAGGAGAGAAGACAGGAGAGAAGGCTTGCGGACGGTAAGCAATGGGTAGCTCACTGTCCGTCGTAGAAATCCCGATTGGTCAGTAGCCATAATGAATTTCTTAAAAGATATCCCGTCGTCCTAAAACACAAAGGGCAATTGAAGGAAAATAGGTTGTGTTTTATGTTAGTAAAAGTCTGACACGCTCTCTCGCTCCACACTAGAGTGGAGGAAGTCATTAATGATTTGCAAAAAAAAAATGGATATTGCTAATGCGTTCTGGAACTTTTAAAACTATTTGTAACACATTGGTACATAAACGGACTTAATGCCTGAAGCAGTTTCAATTAGTTGTCGTACGGTGTCAATATTCGAGTCTGTAACCGCAGTCGCTGGCTGATCTTCACGTGTTCTGGCATAGAAATGATCACAGCCACGTCTGAATTCTTCACACCACGAATACACAGGGCTACGTCATGGTGCTTCATCACCAAATGCCAGTTGAAGTCTCTAGCAACTCTCTTGTTGACTTAAGTCACAAAGAAAATGTTCACGAACAAAATACATTATGATAGTGACACACAATTTTCGAAAGGACAAATGAGAATTAGATTCAGAAGTAACAAGTAAGTATTTGTAATGAATCTGGTACCCAAAGAAAGATTTAACTTGTGTTATGGGTACCAGGATTTTCACGCTATTTTTGACATTGAAAAAGTAAAATCCGAAGACAAAAAAATCAAAATCGACCCTTTCATTTGTGCAAGTGTGGAGCATGTGATGTTGTGACTTAAATTAAAAAGTAACATGCTCACAAAGCGTTTCATTTTCGAATTCTATAATTGTTATCTCATTCTTTTATTGTAAGTGGCCAGATCCAGAGACTTCCAGTATGCCCCACGTAATAATTATGTTGTATTATCTATTTGTATCTTTTTTTTGAGGTGAGAATTCAACAAATCATTTCTTTCGCTCTAGCGTCGAACAAGTGTCAGACTCTTAATGACTAAAACCCATCTGTGTCCTTCAGTTGCCTTTTGTGTTTTAGGACCACGGTAACTCTTTTAAAAACTCCCGCGGCCCTATCTAAATCTAGTTTTTTTTTCTGAGGCGTGTAATAAAAAATATTCTTTTCATCCAGCAGAGATTGTCACTCACAAAACCTCTGCGGCTTTGCTATCTCCGTCGAGGTCTACCTATGTTCGGTCGGCTATGGAGGTGGCGTAGCGATCTGGAATGCACTTGCAGAGGAGACACGGTGTGAAATTGTACAAGATCGAGAGGTTTATACGGAATGGGATTTATGGGATAAAAACCCTTGCTAGTAGAAAATAAAATAAATTGAAAAACTAGTATGAACGAATTTACTTTAGAGTGTGTTTTTAATGTGGGAATTCATTCAATGATTTTTCACGCTCTAGAGCGGAGCGGGACGGCGTGTCGGACTTTTACTGACTAAAACCACATCTATATTCCTTCTTTGCCTGGCGTTCCAGGTTCCCGCGTTTCCCTATCGGACTACCAATGTGCCTAGTAGGCTTCGGTCTAGCTGGACCCCTACGGTTTTGCTGACATCTCTTTGTGGCACTGGTGATTAACAATTTTCCTCCAGATCCTCGTAAAAACAATAAACTTACCGTATCTTGAATGAACGAACCGTTTGTGCTCCCATTAACCCGCGCACGAGCAATCCATGTAAGCAGAATTGAACCTGTTGGCTTCTGGCCAGAGAAACGGAGTCAGAATCATTATAATTTCATTACAATTGTGAGCTTTTCACATGTCCTGCTCAAAATAACTCCAACCCGTTTTTTGACTTAACAGCTTACGCAATTTTTTAAAATTAAGACTGAAATTAATTGGGCCACAGATTGAAAATTAATTTATTAGTATTATAATTTTACGTAACCATTAATCACTGAACTCATAAACGTTAATTATGAAGCGTGTTACAATTAATATAATTAAGTAATATTAATAGAATGTGAACTCCCCCGTGATCGTTATGTTACCTGTGTCTTTAAGTTTTACCGTTTCATTTTTTGTTTCAGGAAGGAAAATAAAAAAGTCGGAATTACGCCTAATGTCCCTTTAGAATGTTCATTCAGAGACAAATAAGTTGAAATAATCTCGGCGTGGGTAGGTTGGTAACACAGGGCGCTCGCGGCGCGGGCCCGGCTCATTATTCTTTCGCCCTCCCCGTCTAAGTGACTTCACTGTCGTTCTCACTTCCTTCCCTTCTCAGGAAATAATTTCAATTTAAGGCTTTCATTGAAATAATATTCATGTAACTTTTCTTTAAGTCTCACAGCTCACTGCTAAATGTGAATGTTTACAGCGAGTGTCTACTGAACTGTGCTCTGTAGGTGTTTAAAACTCGGCCATTGTGCGCTGTTCAACAATATATATATAAGTACAGTGAAAATGTAGAGTGGGTATATTGCAAGCAAACTTTGGTAGGAATCGGGGACGCGCGAGATATTTATGACTTCCTCTGAGCTCCCAGAGGCTCTCGGGGTTCAAAAGCTAATAAAACGATGTCACATAATGCAAAATTTTATTTAAATCTGGGACAAATTTTGACTTTGGGATAATCCTTCTAAATTTTAAAAGGATATAAATTGAAATATTTTATTGTACAACAAAATAATTCAGCATACAAATGGAAGTAATAAAAAGAGCAATAAGAGTAAAAAAAAAACTAATTTTCCTTTCCATTTTTTAAAATTCTAAATCGTGTTTCTATAATGCATAAGAGTGCTATATCTATATGCATAAGTAGATATAGTACCCGCATGTAGCTGCAGTAGAATGTTTTGAAGCCTCCTGCCGAAATGATTTCATGGCAATGGTCCAGGACTGAAACGAGTGACGCGATAGAGGTTAAATCTACGTCCGACGGCAGGTACATACAACGTAATGAGATTTATTTACAGGTTGAAGTGCTTTTAAAATGTTTTTTTTGGTAAATTAACTTGGTTATGATTCAAAGGTTGAAAATGGGGGTTCTTTGGTATAAAAATGTGTGTAGTTAAATTGAAAAGCATCTGTTTTCAGGAGCTCACACAGAGTTAGGTCAGTAAGGTGTGACGGGGACTGGAAAGTGGGCTGAGCGCTGGTAGCCACCACCTCGTTTAGATAAACCCGCCGAGTACACTAACAACCGTTTTCAGACGACTTTAGACGTAATTTAAAATGTTCCTGGTTGCGAAACAACCTAAAGACACATTCGTAGGGTATTTTAATGTATGTGCTGTGTATTTTGCTAACTGAATTTATCGTTTTTATTATTGTTGTTTCTAGATGTGCTAGGTTTTGTAAACTTTTAATCAAAACCATTCATCACGAACAGCTTTATAACTATTTTTTGCTTTACTGCTTTTCAATTTTAATGTAACGTTCCGTGTATTTTTTGTTGTTGAGAGCACTTAAATACTTTTATTGGATTGTAGAGAGATAAATGAAAACAGGTCAAAATCTGTTTATGTTTATAAATCTTACGTGTATTATTATTGCAGACTAGCTTCTGCCAGCGGCTGCACTGGTATGAAAGTGGATTGTTCGATACAATTTTTTTGAACCTCGTTTCACCCCCTTAAAAGTTGAATTTCCAAAAATCCCTTCTTAGTGCTCGCCTACGTCATAAATGGAAGCCTTGTGCAAAATTTCCGTTCCTAATCCCCGTACTTTTGGCTGTGGGTTAATATGTCAGTCAGTTTCTCCTTTTATATATATAGATTGTAGAGAACTGATTAAAAATCTTTCAGCGAGGAAAAATCCCCTGACAACGTCATAAAGTTAATTTATAAAATGAAATCATAAAACGCTCGTCTCATCACAGCTAAGCGATGGTTATTGAGCTGGTTCGTTCAAACTATTATCCAGCAGAGTCAATATTGGGATCTAGATGTGAATATTAAATTACTGACGTGTTCCGGACACCGGCGGTTCCACACGGAATATCGACGTTCGAAGTCCAATATCAGAGTCGTGAAGGCTCAATAACGTTTTACATTCAGGCGGAGAGCGGTAAGTGCGCCAATACGTAGCGGGAGATAAGAAATGTTACCGACAATCGCGCCGCCTCAGAGCCCATTGTACGTAATATTCGCGGCTTGTATGAAATTCATATCGAGGATACGACGGTGACGATCGACGGAATTATTCAAGGGCAACAACGCCAATAATTCATGTTCTCCCTACTGCGAATAGAGCACCTCTCTATCCGAAGCGATGGTATAGAGGTAAACCGATTTAGGTTTCCGATGGGCCCGCCGCGGTCGCTGTTAGAAAAGATTAATTTTGTGTTTGTCTATGAATATTTATTGCGGGTAACCGAAGCCTGGTATATCCGGGTTCAGGAAATAACTGGTGTTCAATGTTCAGACGTATGCCTCTGTTTCCTGTTACGCTGAAAATGCATTTGAGTTTGACCCAAAAAGCTTTTTCAAATCTCGCGATTTCACATAGCTTACTAATAAGCTCAAGTTTACTGAACGTATTAAAGATAAGATGGCGGTGGATTTTGATGTAGGCTTACTTTTAGCTTTGATTTAGAGATCTCAGTTATCTCGGCCTACATGGATTCTTATTCTTACAAAACAAAGAATAAGATATAATAAAACAAAGACCCCACCGCGTCTAACTATGTTTTTTTTTTACGTTTCTTTTTCTAGAGAGAAGGCTTGAGTATACTATAATTTATTTATTTATTCATTTCATCAAAAAATTTACATTTGCGTCAAATGGTTGAAAATTTAACAACATAATAAAACATTAAAAAACCACAATCCTAATAATTAAAAAATTAAAATCAATTTACATCGACATGCTGTTACAGTAACTTGCCAGGTAAATAAATCAAATAACATTCCACATTATTTGTCATCACATTAATATAATAGTTTAAATACAATAATAAAAAAGCTAATTGTCTATAAAATGTAAATAATGTCAAAAAAATAATAGTTAAAAGTAAAATAAAAAATAATAAAATGTCAATAAACTTCTAGTTCCTAATGTACTCGTAATATCAATAATATGCCATGATAAACTTAAAAATTACAGAAAGGGTTTTCGTGCCGTTTTCACCAATAGACAGAGTAATTCATGAGGAAGGTTTAGGTGTATAACACATACATATTACAGTAGAGAAAAGCCGAGAATTTCAAAGATTTGTAACATCCGTGCTATGCTTCGCAAGGATGGCAAAAAAAAAAAATAACTAGAATCTTTCTTGCAGTTTAAAACTAATCTTCAAGTACCACTCCAATATCTAAATTACCTTTACCTATGCAGATTATTCTCTTGATGTTCGGACTGTGCAGCTTGGTAACTCGTGCCATATTATCAGGCAGAACTTGGAGCATTCTCTGCTCTAACTACTGATCATAGCCGACTATGCTATGCTATATAGCATAGTCGGCCTTATGATGTTCCCACTGTTGGGACTCAGGCCTCCTCTCTAGGAGAGGGAATGGGCCGTAATCCACCACGCGGGCCCATTGCGCATTGGTGGATGACACATGTCTTCGAATTTTTGGTTCTATGACATGCCGGTTTCCTCACGATGTTTTCCTTCACCGTTTTGAGAGCAGTGGTGGTGAAATAAATTACACAAAGTAATACGCCTGGCTGGGTTTGAACCCGCGACCTACAACTCGTAAGTCGGGGCCGTTACCACTCGGCCACCACTGCTCTCAACTCCTACTACTACCTACTGATCAGATCCTGATAAACTTTGATACAGGAGCTGTTAGTTTCAACAGTTTTTTGATAGCCTTTAAGAGTGACGTGTCGCCATCAAAGCTAGTGGATTGGTAACTAGAGATTATGATTGTTTACCAAAGGTCTTTGTAACGAGCGAATGATGAAGAGCTCTTATGTACTTGTATATTAGGTGACACTATGCAAATTGTCCTAATATACGATATCGGAATTTGTAGCTCTCATAAAACTTTATATGTTTAGTAATGGCGTGATGTTTAGGTGTTTGTTTTTGATTAAATAAATCGTGGAAAATATTTTTATAAAACTAAACTAACTTTAATAATAATAATAACCTGGTAACACTCTAGTGACATAAGTCATATTTTTTAGGGTCCCGTACCTCAAAAGGAAAAAACGGAACTCTTATAGGATCACTTTGTTGCCCGTCCGTCGACAACATTTGTCCTGGGTGGGAATCTAACTTACGACCTTCGGTTTAGCAGTCAGGACCACTTACCAAGACCAATAGGCTAGTCAAATTTTGTAATTAATTGCACACTTAGTAATTAAGCACTTTAAGTTAGAAGATCTCAACGACGCTATCGATGCCATCAATAATGATCTTAAAAATCTGTCAGTGGGCTAAAAGTTTCGGACTTTTAGTAAATCCAACTAAATCACAAGCTCTCATTATTGGTGGCGGATATTTCGTAAACTTATTATATAACCAGTCTCTCCCACCTGTTATGTACGATGCTGTCGCTATAGCCTATTCAAAAAAAGTTAAAAACTTAGGTATTTTCCTAGATTGTAACATGTCTTGGAATGTCCACATTGCAGAAGTAAGCAGGAGGGTGTTTTGCTCATTTCAGTCACGCAAACGTCTTCAGAAGTTCCTGCCTTTCTCAACTAAATTTACTCTTGCTCAGTCTCTTCTTCTACCTCTTCTTGACTACGCAGATGTCTGCTTCCTTGATGCGACTGAGGATCTTCTTGATAAACTGGAGCGTCTGCAGAATTTGTGTATCCGCTTCATTTTTGGCCTTCGGAAGTACGACCATGTGTCGGAATTTCGAAGGCAATTGAATTGGCTGCCTATTCGGAAACGTTGGAATTGCCACACTCTTTCTTTTTTATTCTCTGTACTTCATAATCCCAACTCCTCTTTGTATCTTCGGGAACGCTTTGAGCATCTTGTTCCGAGAGGAAAACCTTGTCGCTCATCATCCTCTCTTCTCCTTCGTTTTCCTCCCCACTCTTCAAGTCGCTACAGTGGATCTTTTACTGTTCGTGCTGTGTGCCTCTAGAATTCTCTTCCACATACATTGAGAGCTAGCCCTTCGTTGGAAGTTTTCAGGAAAATAATTAGGGAACATTTTTTATCAACATGACCCATATATATGTATGTATAAAGGTATTTATTTATTGTATATATTATGTTTATGTATAGTTTGCTGTAAACATATCCGTTTAGTAATTTTTAGTTTTAAGTTAAATTTAATTTATGTGTTTTATTTTTTGTTGTATATTTAAAGTTCCTCAAAATATGTAAAATTGATTTCGTACTCATATGGTTTGCTGTAAGAAAACCCAGTTGTGGGTTAAGCTCGCATATGTACATCAACTGTCCTATTTTTATTGATTGTATAAAATTGTGTGTACAATAAACAATAAAGAATAAGCAGTAGTATATAAAAATATTTAATTGGGCATCAAAAATTTCATCCACATCGCTGTCAAAGGGGAATTTGGCCAGGTCGCTGGCAGCATCACCACGTTGAATAGTAATGCTAATTTGTTAGCCAAAGAAAAGCAAAAACCTCTGGGCTCTCCGGGAATGTTTGAAATAGTTACCGTGGCCTTAAAACGCAAAGGGAAATGAAGGAACATAGATGAGTTTTGTTCAGTATTAGTGTGACATGCTCTCTCGCTCCACCCTAGAGCGTTAGAAATCATTTGTTAATTTCGCACCTCAAAAATAAACCCACTGGTCACGTGAAATGTCGACTAGCTATTTGTTGATGTCCCGAACCACTCGATGAACTAAACCGCAATGAGACTAAAAAATAATGTTCTTGTTTAAACGATGATTTTCCAATAAAATAAATACAGAGTTTATTGAATCAACTGGGTCGTATCATATTTTTTCCGGTGAGATCAAACACCATGGTAAGCTTATGTTCACTCAAGCAGTATCGTTCATATTTTTCCACTTCAAGAACAGTGCAATATTTTTGCATAAAATTTGTTGCAGAATACCTGCTATGAGTTTTATAAATGGGAGGTATATAAAGTCTTTCCGTAGAATCTATTCCTGTTAATATTTGTGAATTTGTAATACAATTGGCTGTTGCGTTAGGTGTGGCGGGTTTAATTCCTGCGCGGAACAAATATTTGTATATCCTAGCCTACTGATAGTTGTTCCAGATCTGAGTGTATGTAAGTTTACATATTTCTTTATATTTTTTAGGTGGGAAATCATCTAATGACATCTATTGTCCTTGGGCGGGGCAGGAGGGTGTGTCAGACTTTTACTGATTAAAACCCACTCCTCTTCCTTCTTTACCTTCGTTCCAGGTCCCCGGGGTTCTCTTTCGCATCACCTATGGCCCCAGTAGGCTTTGGACCTTGCTGGGCCCCTACGGTTGCTGACATCTCCTTGAGTTGCGCGTGAAACACTACGCGCTGTCGACGACTTAGGCTCGGTTCGGACGGTTACCGGACAGTCTGACTGCGAGCAAGCCCGCGCCTATGATGGCTGTAAATCGGGATCGGGATCGCGGCGGCTGGGGCGTGAGGGGCGTTGCCTCTCGCGTGCGGCCGCCTCCTTTGCTAGCGTTATTGCTTCGCAGAAGGAGGCAACCGCCTGCCACTCCTCTTCGCTCCGGATCATGGCTTGTACCAAGGCCCGGCGAGAGAGATCAGTGGTGCTCTGCCCAGGTGGGGATGTGAGTTTTCATATTTGTGAACGTTTCCACGACACAGGAGTAATTCCTAGTGGTGTGCTGTTGAAATCCTGTATATGTTCTGTTGTGTTATGCGGTAAAGCACGGAGTGGCTGGAGAAGCGTTACGGCGTCCTCACCTTCCGCATGACGCAGGTCCTTATTAGACATGGTTAGTTCGGGAGGTTCCTGAAACATCCAGGTGTCACTATCGTGCGGACCGTCCGGAGGACTCGGAGGACCGCCGTGTCCTCGTGATAATCTTTTTTTGGAGGTATTTTTGTTTCTGTGGGAAAATCATCCAGTGACTTCCCTTGGAGATACTGTCAGACTTTTACGGACTAAAAACCAACTCCTGTTCCTTTATTGCCTTTCATACCAACGCCGAGTCTTACTTTCAGAATCAGACCCTTGGCCCCAGTAGGCTTCGACCCTTGGAGGTGGGAAATTATCAAATGACTTCTCCCCCTCTGAAGTGGAGCGAGAGGGCTTGTCTGAGTTTTCTGAGTTCTTTGCGTTTCAATGCCACGGTAACTAAGTTGGATATATAAACATACAGGTTTAAGTGTTTTAAAAAAACTGGAAAAATGCGAGTCGGATTCGCGCACTGAGAGTACCTTACAAACTTACCTACATACGAGTATGTGAATAGATCATTCCCGAATGGAGTCAAATTTCAGGATTCTGGGTCAACGGGAAGTACCCTATGGCTTTTGATTCCTTTGAGAGTGTTTTTGCGATATAAACGGCCGTATCTTTTTTTTTCGTTAACTTAGAAGTTTGATTGTTTCACAGCTTCAAGGGACCGCAGTGTATGGTATTAATTTCAATTCGCTCCACGTGTTTCCGAGATAAAGGATCTTGACAGACAGACACACAGACAGACGGACGGACAGCAAAGTGATCCTATAAGGGTTCCGTTTATTCCTTTTAGGTACGGAACCCTAAAAAAAACCGGCGTACATTTATCATGTTTTCCATAATTGAAACAAAGTGAAGCGTGTCTATAATATTCTCAAATGTCTATAAGCAGTAACCACCGTGAATTAGTAAAAGGAGAGACCGCTTTGAATGTTTCTCAGCGAACTTCAACCTACCGTGTGATTAAAGGATGACTTGTGGTTTGAGCTGCCTACTTATTTTGCTGCGGAGTCGACGTTCTTACGTAAACCGTATTAAGGGACTCAGATAAAGGGTTCATGTGTTTTATAATTTTGAGTAAAGACGATGTTAATTCTGTCTTAAAAATGCAACATCTGTAATCTGTATATATAAAAGACAGAGTCTAGTATAGCTCACGACCTCATCAACGCTCAGCCCAAAACTTCGGACCTGAAGGATTTTCCGAAATTCATCCCCTGAAGGAATGAAATAGGGGTCCAAAGTTTGTATGGAGAATCCAACTCTCACGAAAG
The DNA here is from genome assembly GCA_949316375.1 of Mythimna vitellina. Lineage (NCBI taxonomy): Eukaryota > Metazoa > Arthropoda > Insecta > Lepidoptera > Noctuidae > Mythimna > Mythimna vitellina. The sequence continues at coordinate 16,280,250 of OX438688.1, forward strand.
CGTAGCCACTCGCAAAAGCTAGTGTAAGATAATAACCGCACTGCCAGAAAGTAGCACGGTCGGAGTCGGCTTTTTTTTTTCGGTGGGAAAATCCTTTAATGACATCCCCCGCTCTTGGGTGGAGCAGAAGATAGTCTCAGACTTTTACTGACTAAAAACCCACTCCTGTTCCTTCGTTACCTTATGTACTAGGGCGGAGTTTTTCTTTCAGAATCAGAAACTTGGCTCCAGTAGGATTTGACCCTACTGGGCCCAAAGGTACAGTTACTTACATCTCCTTGAGGCGCACGTGGAACAGTACGCGCCGTCGACGACTTGGGCTCGGTCCGGACAGTTACCGGATGATCGGAATCGGCTTCAATTATTTTCAAAAGAGGTAATTTTTATATCCTAAAATAATCAAGTATTATTTTATAATAAAACAATTACCTATTTTGATAAATTCTTGATTGCGTCACTGGCGTATTTGTGTGTGCGTGCGTAGATACAAATACCGATGCGCTACCAATGTAGTCCGTCGATGCCTTTTTTGTTTTAGGTGGGTAATTCATCTAATGACAAATTCAGCTCTTGGGCGGAGCGAGAGGTAGTGTCAGATTTTTACTGACTAAAAACCCACTCCGGTTCCTTCATTGCCTTCGTCCCAGGGCCCCCGGTTTCGTTTTCGTCGATGCCAAAATTATTTGCCTATAATAATTTCTTTAAAAAAAAAACTACTACCTAAGTATATTTTCCTATGTAAAATGTTACTACCTAAGAGATTAAATTGTAACATTTTCACTGTTTTTAACCGACTTTAAAAAAAGGAGGAGGTTATCAATTCAGTATTTTTTATGTGCGTTAACCTCAGAACTTCGTCGTTTATGAAACGATTTGCATTTTTTTTTTTCATCTTAGAGGATATGCTTTCCGATTGGTTACATTTTTTTCAGAATCCAGTTCTGATGATGGAGTCCATGAGAAATCGAGAGAACTCCTCAAATATTATAGGCAACCATATAGTGATTTTGGTATTTTTATCGAGAACTTAAGCACTTACAGTCAAAAAGTAACATTTGATGAAGTGAAACTGACGAAGAAGACCAGAAATGGCCAACAAAACTTCATACTCACTTAAAGATAGTTGAGCGACTATGACTATACAAATAAATAAATGGTTCTGAATAGTTATGTCGAAAATGGTATCATTGAAGTGACCTGATCATAATGATGGAGCCGAAAGATAGGCACCGGAACTCTGTAATTAATCAATGTATCCTAGACATGTTTGGGCTTATTAGCATTTTCATGAAATGTAGTTTGGCTATAAGGTACTATTGAACTGATCTGATGATGGTGCCGGAAGGTGCATAATAAAACAATGTAACCAAGCAGTTTGGGTTAATTGGAATTGTCATGAGAAGTAGCACTCTAGTTATATATAAGTGTAACTACAAAGTGTGCAACTACAAAGTGTGAAATAATAAACTTTTTACAAAAAGAAAAAAAATAACCGACTTCCCAAAAAAAAAGACTTAAACAAAAACTAATAGGATCAAAATAACTTTAATTTCGGAAGTCGGTGTTAAATAAGAAACAAACAATACCGAGAAACACCGACTACCGAAATCGAAGTTATTTTAATCCTTTTAGTGTTAGAGAAGTCGGTTATTTTTTTTGTAAAAAGTTTTTCATACAACCGCTCTAACGCGATTATGACGTTATTACACCTTTTCCATTAGATATTTTGGAAACACAATCTTGTCGATATTATTTAGGAATCTATTGAAATCAATTTTAAAATTTTTGTAAAACTAATCCAGTAAAGACCTCTGAAAATCCGCTATTTGGCATGAACTTTGGCCATTCACAATGTACTCAAAAATGAAAATCGAATCCTTGTAAATTTTAATCAAGATTCTGAATAACGAATTTTTTTTTCCAAAAACTTTTACAGTTTTTAAAAAAAAAACACGTAATTCCTGGAACAAGGTTTGTGAAATATTCGAGTAAATGACGTTATTACCGAGTGCCAGTAGAGCTTTCTGATGTAATGACTCGGTTTTCGCATTGCCTTTTTATTAAACATTGCCTTGGATGAACCGGCAAGCTTTTAAACCATTCTCAGGTTGACGATAGACGAGTGGGGTAGGGCCCTCTTAACTTTCAAACTGGGTTTATAAGGGTGTGCATTATTTCAGTCGCATGTTGTATAAATTCTGTTTGTTAGGCATCGCATCATTTGAGAACGATTAAACCAAATTTGGTGGTCTTTAAGGTCTTTTTCCAACATACATTTCATTGTTTTTAACCGACTTCAAAAAAGGAGGAGGTTATCAATTCAGTATTTTTTATGTGTGTTACCTCAGCACTTCGTCGTTTATGAACCGATTTACAAAAATATATTTACCTCTTAGAGGATATGCTTTCCGATTGGTCCCATTTTTTTCAGAATCCAGTTCTGATTGGGTCCATGACATCTAGGGAACTCTTCAAATATTATAGGCAACCATATAATGATTTTGGTATTTTCATCGAGAACTTAAGCACTTACAGTCAAAAAGTAACATTTGATGAAGTGAATTTGATGAAAGAGACCAGAAATGGCCAACGGAACTTCATACTCACTTAGATATCACAATGAAGATAGTTAAGCGGACAGAATGTACACAAAATGCGACTGAAATAATTTTCAGTCGCATGTTGTATAAATTCTGTTTGTTAGGTATCGCATCATTTGAGAACCATTCAATCAAATTTGGTTGTCTTTAAGGTCTTTTTCCAAAATACCAAGTCTATTACGTAACAATATGTTTTTTGTACGAACTAAGTAATTGGGACAAAACATCGACTCTCGGGTTTACTAGTAGGTACCTAATATAGAAATTTGCTGTCTATCGGAATACATCGTTATTCACGTAAATAGCGAAACATTTCTATACACAAAATTTGTTAGGTAGGCACTTGTATGGATATGCCAGTCTCTTTGAATTTCTTCGTTATCGGAAGTGTCCATTACATTTCAAAATGTCCAATTTAGTCTGTTATCTCCCTTTGAAGTGCGCACACACAGACAATTTGAAAGTTATAATATATTTCATGTAGCTTTTCTTGCCAGCTTTTTTCTTTTGTTTTCCATGGGAGTTCCTTATAAAATCGTTTTTTTTTTGCTATTTTCGAAGAGGAATAAGAAAGTAATTTATATTATGGCAAGTAATTTTTATCTAGAGGAAACCTTTGGCTTGTGTAGTTACGGCCTTACAGCCGACTAGATCAAATAACGACTCAATAATGATGGTTTGGTCTAGACAAACATATAAGATTAGATATCTAACGTTTTGAATGTCTACATAAAAATAGGTATTAGGTAAATTAGTACTAAAAATCAATACCTACAAGATTTATGTCTACTAACTGCTGCTCGCGACTTCATCCGCGTCTAACACGTAAATCAGCACAAAAGAACGAAGATTTATTTTTGTACTCCTATAGCTATCAGATATCTGTCAGTGAAGCAGTAAAATTTAGTTCAGTCGTTTTGAAGATGAAGAACTAACTAACGGATAGACTTTTTTTTTATAAAGTACTGTATAAGGCCTGCGCAGACGACGGATTTTGTCCACGGACTTTTTTGTCCGCTAAAATAGATCGCTTACAATTGTATCGAGTAACGCAAACGAGGGATTAAAAGCACTGCGTACAAAAAGTCCCCCGAATAACCGAGGACATGCAGAGAGCGAACCAGACAAAAGTACGGGGGAGTCCCTGAAAAAAATAGATCTCGTGTGACTAGGCGAAGCAACGCACATGGCGGACTTTAGTCCGCGTTGTGTGCTCGAATGCACGACGATAAACACACACACCGTGTGCGTTGAGTTCGCGGTAAATCCGCGGCGGTTTTTTTATTCGCTGAGCGTACTTTTTTCTCCGCTGCGGAGAAAAGTCCGTCGTCTGCGCAGGCCGTGATATACATCTAGTAAAAAGCTGTAATTTTGACTTAGAAAACAGTCACTCTAATTATATTTATTTGTATAGTGAAACATGCACTCCTGAGCTGTATTGCGGTGGATTAGTATTGACTCCCTCTACGAGTATCTCTCTCCCATGATGATAAAAGAAAATGCTCCTATATCGTATAAGACATGTTCCAAATTCAAATATTTCTTCAATTACCGAAACAGTATACAGCATAGCCAGTATTGTACTTTCTCACGATCAATATCACGATAGCTAGCGATAGATTAGAGGTTTCAACACAGATACTTAATCGACTGTCAGTCGCGAGTCGAGCTGGACAGTTGACGCTCAATGAATCAATGTCGCCTCTCTACTTTATGACCTGACTGACAGGTGGCGTGCCGACGCCCTCGTCGCGAACTCGGCTACACCAAATCTAGTACTTTAGTTTTTAGGGCGAACCTGTGGATCACGGATATCTTTGCTTAATAATTGACAGCGATGCCAAAAACTACATTTGTTTATTTTGAAACTAAATATAGTATGTGGCAGTTTGAGGTCGCTGATATTTATTACTAGCTTCTGTCAGAAGCTTCGCCCGCACGAAAGTAAAAAATATATACTCCATGTCACTCAGCGATAAATTAGAATTCTATTGTTGAAAGAATTTTTAAAATCGGTTCAGTAGTTTTTTTAGTTTACTTTTATTATGATTTATTTTTATTTGTGATTTGACTTCTATTTATTTGTTTTCTTGTATTTTCTATTATTTGTATGACATTTTGTTTTATTTGACATTGTAATTTGTTGTTGTTGTTCATTTGTTGACTAAGTATAATGTAAAATTCCGTTTATGAGTTGTAAGAATCCCTTACCAATAAACTAATATATACATTTAAACTAAACCACTATAACTATACAAATTATTATTTTTTATAATTTAATATTAATTAGTATACTATACTATATATACTAATTAGTATACTTGCTGGAGCGATTTCATCCGCATCAAACTTGTAGTACAATGCAATGTCATTTGGTTACAATTTCAAGACCTTTTTTTCGTTGAACCCTAATTTCTTTTTAAAATAAAGTTAAATTAGTTTTTATATTACAAACAGCACATTTCAATATAATTTAGTTTGATTTGATTTGAGTTAGTCGTAATTAGTGTAGGGTTTTTATTATTTTTTTATTTATTTTTTATGTAATTATAGTTAGTAATTTTAAATGTAAATACCTATTAAACATGAATGTATAAATAAATTAATAAACTCTTTTTCTCTCTTCGATTTTGAACTGAAAAAGATCACACAGTGGTGTGATCTTTTGCAGTTCAAAATCTAACTACGCAATTTCTACAAAAAAAGGTTGCATAAATCTTGCGTCCTCTGTAAAATATGATCAAACATATCTTTATTTTCTCTTAACTTAAAAATAAGCGAAAGCTTAGAAAAACTTATGAGCTCATCTCACTTAGGACTTAAAACACTGGCATTATAGTAGACACATTCAGAAATAATTTCGGTTTAGCCTATAATAGGCCGACCTTGAGTTTCTGCCTCTATAATCCCCGGTCGGCCTGCCCCAGGGCTTTCATTGTGTAATTGAAAACACTTGTGAATGTTGTAAATTGGCAATTGCATGATTGACAGCGGTGCTGACGTAGGGTTAGGTTTGCGGCTGATGGAGACTCATGCTAGACAACACAATGCTTGCTAAATTCGGTTGAAAGGAATTCATATGGGATAATATTCGATAGATATGATGTATGCAACATACGTTTGTATGTTTCGTATTCGGATTGCTTGTACAATGTACATTTTGGACACATGATGGACGATGACTCTAAAAGCCTATTGATTAAATCTGTCATCATATCCACTTTGTCAACTTGACTGATTATTTACAAGTCTTGTGTTTTTACCGGCCACCGTAGGCGCGGGCTTGCGGACGGCGAGCAATGGGTGGCTCGCCATCCGACCGTCCGGTAACCGTCCGGACCGAGCCCAAGTCGTCGACGGCGCGTACTGTTCCACGCGCGCCTCAAGGAGATGTCAGCAAATCGTAGAGGCCCAGCAGGGTCGAAGCCTACTGGGGCCTAAAGCGAAACCCGGGGCCCCGGGACGAAAGCAACGAAAGAACGGGAGTGGGTTTTTAGTCAGTAAAAGTCTGACACTATCCCCCGCTCCGCCCAAGAGCGGGATTTGTCATAAGATTTTCCCACCCAGTAAAAAAAAAGTTTGATTTATTAAATACTTGATACTTTCGTTGTCTCGCACATTTCCACAAGTTTATGGACGAGTTGTTTTACAAGCGAACCTTTAAACATTTAAGTTGAATGCAGTACATCTCTAATTGATGGATTAGGTTGAACTTTGTTTTGTCTTCGTCTCTAAAATACAATAAAAGCAAGAGACGAAATACTAATCCCACCTACATTAGGGCGGGGATAAAAGGATTCTGTGAATAGCCCACGATTTAAGAGTATTTACTTTAGCAAGAAAAATATATATCTGCCGACAACAAATTGAATTTATCAATCTGAAACGAGTGAATGTAATTAACTGTAGATCATTGTTTTAAATTAAATTAATATTCCTTAATTGACTTTGTATTGATTTATAGAGAACGGAACCCTAAACTTAATTAATGTTAGACAAGTAGATATAATTTACAAATCCGTATCTCACAAGGCCCTACCGAGCGAAATGTAAGTTATATTCGGCTCATGAAAAGCCTTTTGTTGTATAGGACATCCCACTCCGTCAATCAGAGTCACAAGCACCAAAGTAATCAAAGTTTATAACGAGTTACATAATTATTAAATCCCGCGTATAATTTTAGTTCCTCTCTCATTTTGAACGTCAACTGAAATATAAAATGCATTTATTCAGTCCAAGTTCGTGACCTAAATTCAAGAAGTTTACTGGGTTCGTGTTATCCAAAACTTGGTAATTAATGATTCGCTAATCTTTACTAAGACTGACGTTCGGATAAAAGTTTTAGTCCAGTAAAAACTCTTAAAATTTCGCCACAAACTTCCTCAGCCAAAAACACATGCATCGAAAATGGGTCGTATAATCGATATTGATTTATAGCAATGAAATATCCTGGGATTACGAATAGAACCCTCCACTAATGACTCGATCCTTCCTCCAACTATCTGAATTAGAAATTCGATATTTTCATAAGATAGTGTGTTAATTTGGTAACTGTTTATATCGAGCGGAAACGGGGCTGTAGTTTGCAATAACTATCAAAACTATGAGAATGAGCAAGTAGCCGTGGAGACGGTGGCGGCGAGAGGAGGCAGTTCGACGTCAGACAAGGTACGAGACAGCGGACCAACTCCCACTACAAGTAAAGCGCTTTAGCGGCAGATTAAGATATACATCAAATAGATAGTGCGGTTAGCTAGATCAGATTATGAACTTGACAAATGACATGGATAACAGCTACGGTATCTTCGCCGATGTGGTTGCTGGGTTTACGTGGGTCGGTATTGATTTAATGCGAACTTGGAAGCATTGTATCATTAATCACTGTTTCAAAATGTGTAATTAAGTAGCGTTTATTTTCGCTTTTCAAGTATACTCTTCTCTCAAGTATGCTTTTTAACGAATCTTCGAACTTTGAAGTTAATATAATATTTGACCACGCCATTTAATCTCGAACTAGATAGGGTTTATACATGAGTACTAGACTACTGATAAACATACTTATCGATGGTGAAGTACCAATAACTCCTAACTGTCAAAGTGAAAATTTTCTGTCCTAAAAACGTTAGGAAGTAATACTATAAATTGACACGGTTTAGTAAGGTGTTTGTTTCCACAATTTAATTTGACGCAGTTGCAACTAAATATTCGCTTCGGATATTTCACTAAAACATGCAAAAAAATTATAAGCACTAAAAAGTAATTTTATCGAAAAATTACAGTTAGAAGGTATTGGTACTTCACTGTCGTTATATATTTCTAAATACATTCATATGATAGATAAATTTCACCCAGACACAGAACAAATGATTGCGTTCATCACGCATATATTTGTCCTGGGTGGGAGCTGAAACCACGACCTCCGGCATAGCAGTCAGGTCCACTGACCACTAAACCACCAGGCCAGTCAAGTTAAGTTGAAACTCAATTACTCATATTTTTCCGTTGGCCCGCTGTCGCTTAAGCGCAGAACGTTTGTCGCAAGTCTCGCGGCACAGTTCTCCAAGTGTTTGAGATAACAAGTGCGCGGGTGACAAGAGTCCTCGCAACTTGCACCCGATGCTCACAACTTTCCCCGCAAATGCACCTTAACTAGTGTTGTCTTAGGTAGGGAGAGCAATCTGAATGTTCACTACGTTAACTGTTACCTACGTCGAATACAAAAAAATATTATGGGGTTCGTTTTGCTGATGTAGAATAAGTTATTTTTTTTTTGACGTGTGATATAAAATCACTTTACTGACGGCTCAGAGGGCGTGTCAGATTTTTACTGACTAAAACCACATCGGTATCCTTCAGTTGCCCTTTGCGTTCTAAAACTGACCTTCTGGCAGAGTGTCCCGCTTGGGCGGAACGCCGTTATCTCGTGGAGGCAATCGGTGGCGGCGACCTCTCGCGCCGGGCCCTGATTCAGACCATAGTCCGGAACGAGAGGGAATGGGAGACGACCCCCTCCTTCTGCGAAGCAGTAATACTAGAGAAGGAGACGGCCGCGGTGAATTGGGAAGTTTTAGAACGCAAAAGGCAACTGAAGGATACCGATGTGGTTTTAATCGGTAAAAATCTGACACGCCCTCTGAGCCGCCAGTTAAATACCTACTAGTGGCTTAACCGGCAGCTCGGGTGGTACCGAACTGACTGCTTCTTACTCACACATGTGCACGTGCATCTAAACATTGCGGGCTTACGGGCGACGAGCAATGGGTAGCTCGCCGTTCGGTCGTCCAGTAAAGAGATTTCAGCAAAACGATTAGTGCTCAGTAGGGCTGATGTCTGAAATGGAATTTCTGAAAAGGAAACCCGTGGTCCAAGAAAGCAAAGGGCAACTGAAGGACACGGCTGTGGTTTTAGCTAGTAAAAGTTTGACACGCCCTCTCACCCCACCTTTTTTTTTTAATCTTAATTTTGGAGCTTTGTCAGTAATGTCTATGTCGCTCCATCATATCCAAATTTTGGATTTTATAAAATTTATTTTAAAATATGAATGTAGTATATTTTGTAAAGTAGTCTTGCCTCATAGAGAGAAAAGTCATTGGATGAAAAAAATGTGCATCTAAACATATAACTATGAACAACCGCCTTTGTGAAATAAAATATCTATTACTTCTAAATCTATCGAGAATTTGTCCGCTACCGTAGTCATGATCTGAGCAGCGATGCAGTTTTCTGAAGGAGCGGAGTTTTGAAGTCTGCAAGATAACAGATGCGAGCCTCTTCCCTCGACTCGACTTGGAGTCGAGAATGCCGCCCCTGCCCCACGCTAGCTCCTTGAGAATCGCTGTCCGACTATGCCAGTTCCACTTGAATATAATTTTTCACTATTTCTCTTTAGGAATGCTCAAATTACGCTGTATAGAGTAAATGTGAGTTTTTCTTGCCTTTTGTGAGCTTACAAGTCAGTGAATTTTCTGCTTATTTAATGTTTAAATGTTTTGCTAAATTGTTGGATTGGATCAAGATTATGTATAAGGTTTTTCTATGAAATTCTGATCGGAAACAAAAAAAAGTGCAAGTGCGACTCGGACTCGCGCACTGAGTGTTCCATACAAACTTACTTAGGAAAAAAACTTTTAACAAAACAAAAATAACCGACATCACTAAAAAAAACAACACTAAAAAGATCAAAATAACTTTAATTTGATAGTGACAATTCCAATGAATTCCAAAAGTTCCTGTGTCTACCTTCCACCTTCCGGCTCCATCAACAGATCAGTTCGATAGTACCTTATAGTCAAACTGCATTTTATGACAATTCTAATAAGCCAAAACCCGGCTACGATACATTGATTAATTACAGAGTTCCGGTACCGATAATACCATTTTCAACATAACAAGCAAGGCACCTTGCTTCATGCCAAATTTCAGAATTCTAGGCAAACGGGAAGTACCCTATGAATTTTGATTCTCTTGAGGGTGTCGAAATATACGTTTTTTGCAACATAAACGGCCGTATCTTTTTTTTTTGTAAACTCAGAAGTTTTGTTTTTTAACAGCTTCAAGGAGCCGCAGATCTGAATATATGGTTTTAATTTCAACTTGATACCTCCACGCGTTCTTGAGATAAAGGGTCTTGACAGACAGACGGACAACATAGTGATCCTATAAGGGATCCGTTTTTCCTTTTGAGGTCAGCAACCCAAAAAAAAACAAATACTAAGTTCCTACCTTTTCTGTTTACTGTAATTTGACATACCTTACTGTCTTTTTCTTGGTTATCGGAAATAATTCCCTTTTCATATCAATACATTAATAAAACACACTATAAAAGTCATCAATCCTGTAACAATCATCTACCTGAAGAAAAACACAAACGTGTTCACAGTGATCGATTTCCTTTCATACAAAGGTCGCTCATAGTTAGGGGTCGTAAAGGTATCTAATTAATAGGTCGCGCGTTGTCCTATGTGAATAGTTTTCGTTTGAACGAATGGCAATGATAGTCTCGCGGCTGCCCTTTGTACTGTCGGCGGGTTCGTTAGTCGTGCCACTTCAAAGCCACGCACAAAGGCCGCCGCCCGCTACCCACCTGTACCTTTATTGTTCTTTATCTCTATTTAGCGATAGTCACTACTAACATGAGTTTACTGTAGCTATTTGAAACGAATCCCTATTTAACCTCAACCTATTGTGACGTTATCAATTTGGTGTGGAAGCTTTGTAAGTTATGTTATTGTTGATGTTTATTTTACGTTTTGGTTTTTTAGGGTTCGTTTCGAATGAGTGAGAACTGAGCCTTATCTCTAATTTTTGCGCCGCATTTTCATCGTCGCTCTCTTTGGGCTCTGTGTATATGGAGAAACGTATTATTGTGATTACGGTAAACACGATAACTATAATTCACGTATTTTCTTTTTATGTTGTTTCTACATTTGGAGTATTTTTAATATCGTGCGCATTTCATCACGCATGCGAAATTGCTCTGCATACAGAAAATTTCACAATGCAAAAAAACGCGTCCCGCGTGCGTATTCCACGCATTATAAATAATACTTTTATAAAATGGACATTTGCGGGCGTAGCAATCCCGCATGCGTGATCAAAACCACATGATATTAAAAACACCTAAGTGGATTCAAACAATTTATTTTATTATCATTCACAGTTTATACATATAAAAAAAAAACGAGCAAGTGCGAGTCAGACACGCGCAGTGAGGGTTCCGTATGAACTTACCTATGAAAACAGTAAAATTTTCAAATCGAATCTCAAAGAATTTTACAAACCTCAAAAAAAAAATTTTTTGTGATGTAACTACAAATGTACAGTTTTCACATTTTTTCCTATACTTATGCTATGAGACCTTGCTTCATGCCAAATTTTAGGATTCTAGGATAACGTGAAGTACCCTATGAATTTTGGTTCTCTTGAGCGTGTCGAAATATTACGTTTTTTTGCAACACGGCTGTATCTTTCTTTTTTTCTTTTTGATTTTTTCGCAGCTTCAACGGACCGCAAACTTGACTGTATCATTTTAATTTCAATTTGATACCTCTGCTTTCCCAAAATAAAGGGATTTGACAGACAGACAGGTGGTCAACAAAGTGATCCTATAGGGGTTCCGTTTTTTCCTTTTGAGGTATGGAACCCTAAAAAACAGTTAACTATCATCATATATAGGTATATATATTATATACACTAAATAAAAAAATCCCTTAAGAACTAACCAAAAGTAATCTATGGCGTGGAAAAACTCCACCGCATTGCTGTCGACTGGTAATGTACCCCAAGTACTGGCGGCATTGCCACTGTATGGCACTACTTATCTTCTGCCCAAGGTAAAAGCCAGCCCTTGGGTAGATACCAAATTAGGTTCTAGTATTTATAGTTCGCATTCAACTTAGGTACCTATAGAGAAGAAACGAATTTCGAACAAAGGTTGCACTGCTATAATTAAGTGAAAACGAACAAGCTAACGAGGTACGAAACCTTCAGCGCGTGAATACTATTCGCACTTAGCCAGTTGTACTTGAAAGGCAAGCAGCCATGTGTAAATGAAAAAGCAATTTGGTGAATAATTTTCAGAAATTTCGCGAATCAAAGAAAAAAAATAGAAATAAATGTAAGTGTAATGTCTAGACATTAAGCATATCAATTTCTAATATTAAAAATATCTAATATTAGAAATTGATGTGCTTAATATCTTATCTTAAACATAATTATGTAAAGGTAAAAAAAACAAGAAAATTTGATGGGAAGCAGTGATGCAATCGGTGATGGTGAGGCGTACTAGTTTATTAAGAGCCTGTTTGATTTTGCCTTGAAGACATCTAAATAATGAAAGACCGCAGTAGGCAAATTGTTCCAGTCCTTTGATGTACGCGGTATAAACGACGAAGCAAAACACTTAATCCGGACCGTAGAAGTTTTAACAACATAAGGGCGGTTACCGCCGTACGTCGGATTGTCCGATGATAGAAAGGAGATGGCCGAATCAAGCCATGCAATTCTCGCGCACACTCTCCAAAACGCATCCTGTAAAATACAATAGGCTTTATAGATTGGACTTAACCAAATCTGGATCACCAATTTACCTCTTCGCTCCGCCTTTCCACCAAGTCCAAAGCTGCTAGATGGCATTTTGTAGCACCAGCCCATGTGATTGCAGTACTCCACACACGATCGGACCTGAGCTTTGTATAACATTAGAAGCTGTCTCGGGGTGAAGTACTGCCGGACCTTTGCAAGAACGCCTAGTTTCCTAGTAGCTACCTTGGCTTTGGACTCAATGAACCGCCCAAAACTGAGGTCTGAGGAAATTTCAGCTCCTGAGAGCCCTCAAGAGCTGAAGGTGGTCGGTCCACTCCAGGGATAGTTCCGAAAAGCAGGAGCCACAGTTAATGGGCTTCTTTTGGCGGTGAATAGACACGCTTGTGTTTTAGCAGCTTTAAATCCCACCAGATTGGTTTCGCCCTACTAGGAGACTGCCTGAAGTGAGAAATTCCTATGCTCTACTATAGCCACTCGTTCGTTTCTAACCCGACTACTTGGTAGGTATCTCTCTACAACTGTTATCATCTGCATACCCATAGATACCGGGCTTCAGGAGATTTTTTTATTATTTTTATTTATTTATCTCATTCATATTTAAAAATATTTTAACATATTTTTAGCTCGCCAAACTTTATAGTTTGATGGCGAGAAACGCTCGTTATACAATAACTTCTATTACATCATGAAAAAGTAAAACTATGAGTGGCTTTGCTGTCTCAGGATGTGTACAATATATCACATAAACTATATGTACATATATATAATTAAAAAAAATATTTTTTTGTTTTTTTTGTCTCTTTGAGGAATCTATTTGTCAACAACGGCAGATTGTTGACATGCAGCAGAAAGAACAGACCCTTGAGGAACTCCAGTATTAGTCGTCATGGGCTTTAATGAGCATCCATCGACAACAACTCCGAGAGACCGTTCACTCAGGAAGTCTTTTTCCCAGTTAACCAGACCAGGGGAAATGCCGTATGCTGGAAGCTTACTCATAAAGTCTCCTATAGTTTGGTAGCAACAAAGTGACGACATCGCACTCTATTAAAAAATATAAAAAATTACCCAACACATAAAGTCATTTTTATGAAAACATGTCGTCATGTGTCGTAGTGGTGGCCCAGTGCTAACAGTCCTGACTTACGACTTTACGTCGAGCGTTTAAATCCAGCCAGGCGCTTTACTTGGTGTAATTTATTTTAACATCACAACTCTCAAAATGGAAATATCGTAAGGACCAGCACTGAGCACGCGTGGTGGATGCCACCCTCTCGTAGAAAAAGGCCTGACCTGAGTCCCAACAGTGGAAAAATTATAAGGCCGATTGTACTCGTGTATCTGCGAGAGCCTAAACCAGTTTCAAATCAAGACTAGCAATGTCTAGAGTTTTTAGCCCATTAAAAATTATCAAACCGACTTATTAAAAAAGCAAGTTTGGCACCCTAGAACAATACAAATGTGCCAAAAGCTGAAATGAATCTGCATCATTAAAAGTTAGATGGAAAACTAACCCCACGGGAAAATACCTGCAGGTGTTCGTAACAAAGACCAGGTGAAACTAGTTCTACTATTACCTAGGTATGGGTTTAGCTTTATTTTTTAAATTGCAACCACGGAGGATTATGAGAAAGAAAATCTTAAAGTTTACTTATTTATTTATTTGATAATTTATGTACACAAACAATGAAAGAAAAGAAGAAGTAAACAGAAGAATAGTACAAAGGTGATGCTTATTTCTAAGGAATAAGTTAAAAGTTTAAAGTTGTGAGACTTGGCTATGGCATAATCATGGTGGTAAGTCCCCTCTCTGAGGAGTGGCTGGAGAGACGTCACGGCATCTTCACCTTCCGTATGACGCAGGTCCTCACTGGACGTGGTAAGTTCGGGAGGTTGCTGCACCTGATTCGTGTGGATAAAACGCCTGGGTGTCACCATTGAGTGGTTCACCTGGAAGGCACGATGGAGGTATGGCCCGCTTGGGCAGCAATCTCTCGCGCTGGGCCTTGGTACAGGCCATGCCCAAGAGCGGGGGAAGTAACTGGATGATTTTCGCACCTACAAAAAAAAAACATGCAAAATTCACATAAACAAGACACCCAGATCCGGAACAACTATCTGTAGGCCACACAAATATTTATTCCGTTCGGGAATCGAACCCGCGACCCGCAGTACAGCAGCCAATCGTTAAACCACTGCGTCAACAGTGCCGTCAGACAGGATTTAATCATAGAATAACAGCCGGCGCACACTTGAGACAAGATTATCTTAGACAGAATTGTCTACGACGTCGCAGACTCATGTTCCTTCGTTGCCCTTCTTACCAGAGCCGAGTCTTCCTTACAGAATCAGACCCTTGGCCCCAGTAGGCTTCGAACCTGCTGGGCCCCTACGGTTTGCTGACATCTCCCTGAGGCGCGCGTGGGACAGTCCGCAAGCCCGCGCCTACGGTGGCTGGAAATCGGGATCGGGATCCCAGCAGCTAGGGCATGAGGGCCGTGCTCTAGCGCGTGCACGTGCGGCCGCCTCCTTTGCTAGCATTACTGCTTCGCAGAAGGAGGCGTCCGCCTGCCACTCCTCCTCGCCTTGGACCATGGCCTCTACCAAGGCCGAATTTCACGTTCGTGATGCACACACATTACAGGAGTAAAGGTAGAACTACACTGCTCACACGTGTGCCACACACACCGATCTGGACGCGTCGGTCTCCATACATTCTATATGGAAACTAGACTTGTAGAGCTACACATGATCCACGCCACGCGAAGCAACGCGATGTCGTTCTTCGTACAAATCAGGCGCGTTTCACTAGTGCGTCGGTCTAATGTAGCTAGCTTTATTCCTAGTGTGGGGTAGCGTTTTAGACATAAACAAAAAGAAAAACCGCTTTTATTTCTACTTGAAATAAATCAACTTCGGTTTCGTAGTATAAACGTTATTATACCTAACAATTGACGTTCGTTGATAAATATTGAACGATTTGACTATAAGCTTTTTCACATAGCACTCTATATTATCGTTCACATACCGTATCTTTGGTATAAGTGGCTATTATTTCCAAGACAATTAAGTTCAGAGCCTCGTTTGACTTACAGATAGCTTTATGAGCATCGGCGTGTGTTGAATAGCGCAACTCGCTATTGCTACTTATAATTGCACTAATATTGTGTTATGCTTTGATTCGGGACCAAAGCGATACGTACTTAGCTCTTGATAAATAATAATAATATAAGTTCCATGAAAATTGACTAAAGTGCCTCTGAAAAAAATTGAAATTGAATTAAGCCACTGGCAGCTAAGAAATGACCAGTCTCGACTTACGACACCCGTTCACGAGCATGACGCGTGCATCAGCCCCACTCAGCTCAACCATTTTGAAGGGAGCTGAATGACCCAATAACACATGCTACAAAAGGTAACAAATTATCATAAGCTCTATTGAAATAAACAAAAAAAAAAAAAAAAATTCGAAATAACAATACAAAAAAGGTGAATAGTATCTCTTCCAATATTTATAAATATATAAAAAAAAAACTAATTTGAAGGTAAAAGAAGCTGTAGCTGCGGAGCAGGACATAACTGATTAATATACTTATGTATAACTGATTAACATACTTATCTATTTCTAAATACATACATACACAGAACAAATGATCGTGCTCGCCACACAAACATTTGTCTTGGGTGGGAGTCGAGTCCACGTCCTCCAGTAAAGCAGTCAGAGCCTCTAACCACTAGACTAAGGACGCGTTTCCATTTTGTCGTGATGATAGATAATCATGTAGTTTTAAGTGTCGTGGCTTATATATTTAAATGAAGGTGTTCATAAATGGAGCAGTGGTGGCCGAGTGGTAACGGCTCCGACTTACGAGTTGTAGGTCGCGGGTTCAAACCCAGCCAGGCGCATTACTTTGTGTAATTTATTTCATCACCACTGCTCTCAAAACGGTGAAGGAAAACATCGTGAGGAAACCGGCATGTTCTAGAACCAAAAATTCGAAGACATGTGACATTCACCAACCCGCACTGGGCCCGCGTGGTGGATTACGGCCCATTCCCTCTCTTAGAGAGGAGGCCTGAGTCCCAGCAGTGGGAACATTGAAAGGCTGATTATGCTATATGCTATATATGTTCATAAATAGTCCTATATATGAATACCGCCATTTAAACACGATTAACTGTCTTCTACGACTTTTTTTGCGGTGACAACAAATTTTCATGATAGTGGGAACGGCTAGCACGACAGTCGTAAAACGATAAAAAATTGTCAAGACTAAACCGTGATGGTAACTAATGTACGACTTTCTGTCGTGGCCACGACAAATAGTTGTTATAATGGGAACAGCTAGAGACGATAGTCGTCCGACGAATAATTAACCGTTATGACATAGTGGGAACGCGGCCTAACAGGTCAGTCAAAAAATGCTGAAAAGTACAAACAAGCTTTCTGTGGTTGAGCGATTGGCTGCTGCGCTACGTGTTTTGAGTTCGATTCCCGCATGGGACAAATATTTGTATGACTTACAGATACCTGGTTTGGATGTTTAGTGTATGTGAGTTGTTTGTGAATGCATCCACAATATATAGGAAATTCTTAGTGTTTTTTAAAACAAATATTTTTGCTAATGTATTTTAGACTGATGAAATTACATCATAATTTTTTTTTTAAAACCAGGGATGACAAATATTTAATTTTACTATAGCGCATTACTTTATTATTATTAAAGTAGCTACTCGGCTGAAAAGAAATATTGCTGGGCAATATCTCTTTTCGTCATTTTAGGGACCTATCGATACCATGTCGTTTAATGCCTGAGGATGTGGATAAAAGGCAACTCGTGTGAAATTACATTAAATCAGTGACAAATTGACGTAGCTGCTCTGAGCCGCGGCCGCCCGCCCGACCGGACGGACATGACGAAATTATAAGGGTTCCCAACATCACACAATTATAGTGTCTGCGAAACCCTAAAACGAGGAAACATTTTATACAGTTAGAGCGAGGGTCGTTTATTATAAGATTTTTGTCGTGCGCTCCGCCGCAATCAAACATTTCATTTACATAGAAAAATGAAGCTTTTATTCCGAAATGCGTTACAGGAGATGACGATTCATAAATTCACGATATTAAAACCGTTAAAATTTATAAAAATTCAAATGCGTATTTCAATGACGTTATAAAAGATTTTCCGTCTATGTTTTGGTCACATTTGTGTGAGCATAACAAAGGATTTCTCTTTTCATTTGCAATTTTATTACCTGAGAGTCACATTCGTATTAAAAGTGCTTTTAAATTCGATCGTATGTGCTGTGAGCATTAGATGTGGGTGTTTGTTTGTAAAGGTGTGTAATCTAGTTCAATCCTGTTCGCTAAAACAGATACTGCTGCTAACTAAGAGGAGCAGAATAAGGTGTGAGAGGAACAAGGACGGATGACGGGTATTCTGGCATGTGTGAGAGGGATGGCGGAGTGTAATCCTCACCGACACAACTCACCGCCAGACTTAGGAAATGAAAGCCAACCGAACCCAAATTCATTAATGTTATCGTGTTTGCCATTCTAACACTTGCAGAGGTATGAGAGCTGCAGATAACTAGCACCGAAACTAAAACTGTTTCGAGCCAATTTCAACTTGTTGTTGGCAATTCATTTATTATTTATTTCATCATCTGTTTTGCATTGCGCTACTTAAACATTTAGTTAATTAAATCTACGATTAAAGTTGCAAACTCAAATTGTCCATCCGTCTGATTTCCAAGCTAAAATATTTATTTAAAACGAGATTTATTTGAGTACAATCCGATGTTAGAGTATTTATTACTTTTGAAATTAAAATTCATGTAATTATGTTTCAGAATACAGGAGGTTTGGGAGCGGGCATGTTTGAAAGAGTTTTCTCGGCCCTGGAATTGAAAGGGCAATTGAAGGAACACAGGTGGGGTTTACTCAGTAAAAGTCTGACACGCCCTTTCGTTTCATGGTGAGCTGAAGAAGTTTGACATATTTTCATCTAAAAAAAAAGAATACAGGAGGTTTTATATTGTATTTCTTTTAGATATTTTGTAGCCACATTACGTTGTCCATAATTATCTCCGATCTGTGGTTAATTGAGTGCAAGAACACGAAAGACCTAAATTAATTAGTTCTATCTAGGATTGAGCACATGAACGTAATTGAGTGGTCATTGTAGCAACTTGTTAGTGTTGGTATCTGTGGACAGTGATAGTGATATTATTATGATTAAGTAGATAATTTGTTAAAAGATAAAGAGGATTGTCGTTTTTGTACAAAATATTAGCAACCAACACAGTGCCAATACAAACTCCTTAATAATATAGTAATGAGTTTTATTCACATTGAAACGTGAAATCTCAGTTGGTTTTTTTATGTATTTTTTTATTATTGCCTCTAATAGCTATTTGCAAGAATAAGAGCGACCTAAGTTTTCATTACATAAAAAAACACCATATAAAAAGCTACGTATGTGTGGTACATTTAAACAAATATACTGGTGGTTTTAAGAACCTCCTTCTTTTTTATCGTCGGTTTAAAAAAAAAGCCGTTTATAAAGCCGTTTTCAGAAAATATTATATGAACCTTATTGCTTTCAGGCCTTTCGGTTACTTGGAACGTTTTGACACATAGTCCTTTATTTCTGTACCTATGTCACTGGCCTGTAAGCGTAGACAGATAATTTCATTTAAATATGTAGGTACTATGACATTCATTTGTTTTAAAGTGACTTTTATGTTTCTCTGTTATAAAATTAGTTGTATGTGTTTTAAATTACTCCTATTTTTGTAGTTTAGTCATTGGTTAGGAGCTTATGTTGTAGTTCATCTGATCGTATTTCATGCATTGTAAATATTAACTTCTCTGCTGCCAGCAGCCTCACCCGCGTGATAGTAGGGATATATAATTTATTTTTTTTTGTAGGAACATACTCCTTGAGAGCAATAAAAGTACTCTATGTGCTATTCCAGGACATGGTTTACCCATGTGCAAAATTTTATCTAAAACAGTTCAATGGTTTGAGTGCGTAAAAGTATTAAATATAATACAATATATTCTACATCTATCACACAACGCCGTCTAGTCCCAAGCTAAGCAGAGCTTATGCTATGGGTACTAGACAACTGATAAACATACTTATATATTTCTAAATACATACATAGATAAATTACACCCAGACACAGAACAAATGATCGTGCTCATCAAACAAACAAAAACACGACCTCCGGCATAGCAGTCAGGGCCACTAACCACTAGACCAATAGGCCAGTCAAGTCAGTCAAAAATATACTCGCTCACTCGCGTTTATAATACTAGTGAATTATAGTGCGACTATAATGTGACAATCCAAGTGTTTTCTTGTAAGTCTAGTTATATTATTATCATCTTAAACTAAGTGTTAGCTTAGTTTTAGATCCATTAACAAGGATGCAAACTAAACCTCAGTAAATCTCTGATCGGGAGCTTCACATCACATAACATTCTGAAAGCCTAGGTTATACAAACACATTTCTCAAGCTTAGCTAAAACCGAATGTGCGGAGTGCTTTATCAACATACATTCAAAACTTCGCCGCGACTTCGAACATTGAATTTAAAATATACTTAAGTGCGCAGAAGTAATATTTATCTAAGATTTTACGAAAAAAACAACTTCAGTAAGAAGAATTCATTTTGGGAGTCTTTTTGACGTTGAAGCAAACATATGAATGTTCTTTTTACGTTTAGACGTTTGCTTTAGTGAGGTCTAGATAGTTTAGATAAGAGAGGGCAAAAAAATCACCTCCTTATCTAAAAGGGTACTGAGTTTTTTAACGCAGACTTTTTTTTTAATATCAGAAAAAAAAATATTTTCAACGATTGTGAAATCGACCCTTACATATATTTTTATTGCTTCTTTAACAAGAAAATTATTACAGGAGCCAAAAAAAGGAGATAGGCAATCTGTACCAGACCGTTTTCTAAGAATCACACTAATATTATAAAATTGAAAGTTCGTGAGTGTAAGTCTGTATATAAGTTACTTCTTCACGCTTGGATTTCGGTTAAAATTAATACACGGGTATGTCCTTTTTTATGGTGGGTAATCATCCAATGACTTCTCTCGCTCTTAGGCTGAACGCGAGAGCATGTCAAACTTTTACTGACTAAAACCTACTCCTGTTCCTTCTTTGCCTTTGTTCCAGAGCCCCTGGGTTCACTTTCACTTAACCCATGGTCCCAGGCTTCAACCCTGCTGGGCCTCTACGATTTGCTGACATTTCCTTGAGGCGCGCGTGGAACACTACGCGCCGTTGGCGACTTGGGCTCGGTCCGGACAGTTACTGGACATTGCTCGCCGTTTGCTAGCCTACGCCTGCGGTGGCTGGAAATCGGGATCAGGATCCCGGCGGCTGAGGCGTGAGGGCCGTTCCCTCACGCATGCGGCCGCCTTCATCGCTGGCATTACTGCTTCACGGGTAGACATCTCCTGGAACAGCAATTAATGAAATACCTTATCCCGGGAGTATGTTCCCTTGGGATAATTTGCTACTTTAATGCGGACGAAGTCGCTGGCAGAAGCTAGTAAAAATATAATAGTTATTTCTAGTTATCCTGTAAGAATAACTGCCCCTTAAAGTAAGAAAGAAACGAGACGTTATACAACATAAGTTTTAGTATATACGAAGCCCGATACACGTGTCAAGTACTTATATGAATAGAATCTATGTACAAAATTTCATAACTGTATCATGAGAAATCACAAAGTTACAAGCTGGTTGTGTTACCTGGTTGTCCGCTCAAATATATGGCTACCGGGCCATCCGGGCGACTGTGGGGTTTTTTTGCCTCCGCACCCAGCTGTAAATCCTAATGCCCGCTATGACCTACCGTGACCTGTTGTACTTAGTATCGGTGATGTCTAACTTGTGACCTTTTTTGTATATTTTTGTGATAAAATATAAAATGGTGTAAAAATTAATGGAATAGATTCAGTTACTCATTCTGAACAAGCTAGATTCAGGTTTCGAATATATTAAAAATAATGTTGTATAAAGTAACTGACTAACCTCATCCATTTATATACTGACGACAAAACAGACAATGTGATAGATTTCGTAAATCACAGTAAATTGTGGTTTAGCAAATAACATAGCAAAACCAGCCTTATAATGTTTCCACTACTAGAACTTGGGCTAGGAGAGGAAATGGGATTGCAGGGTCGACGAATTAGGGGACATCCGTTGGCCCATCAACCTGGACCCGAGATGGTGGTGCGTAGTGTTCCACGCGCGCCTCTCTTAGGCGTATAAGAAAGGTATTCTCTAATGAGAAAGGAGACCCACGGGGATTGGGTCACCACTAGACCGGGGCAGCGGAAGTCAAACTGCCCCCGACTCAAAGTGTACGAGGAAACACTGGGGTGGTTTTAGTCAGAAAGTCTCTGACAGATCCCTCCACCTACCCTTAGGCGGAGGACATCCATGAGGATTTCCACCTCGGTAAAAAAGGAGAGGTAATGGGATATCCACCACGCGAGCCCAGTATGGATTGATGGATGTTACTTGTCTTAGAATTTTTGGTTCTAGGACATACCGGTTTCATTTATTTATTTATTTAAAACTTTATGCACTAATGAAACATTGTACAAAGGCGGACTTAATGCCTTAGGCATTTTCTACCAATCGACCGAAGGGTGGTGCAGAGATATAACATGGCAGGTGCAGCTTAAAAGAAGACTGACAGAGAGGACATAAGAACAATAATAAATATATACTTAGATACATACATACAAATAAAGAATGGTATTGAGAGAAAAACGAATACAAAAAATCAATAGTGTGATGAATCTACCAACTTCTTGCGAAAGTTTTCTCATGCTTTCACTTTAAAGGACAACCGACTGGTTGCCGTCATGATGTTCAGAGGGAGCGCAGGTTTCCTCACGATGTTTTCCTTGTGTGCCTGATTGGATTTGGAACCACGACATAAAACTCATAAATAAGTGTTGCTAACACTGGGCTTCCACTACTTGCCTCGTGGTTTATATACCTATAAAGGTTGAATATATATAAACTGTTTACATAAAAATAATATGATGAGGTTTGAGATAAGGGAATGAAAGGCTTATTTAGATTCATTAACATTTTCGCGCAGAGGAACTCGTGGTTAAGTAATTACAGCCGCACGAGTAAACCTTCAAGGTTAAGTAACTCTTACAAAGGTCGGTCAGTGGATGGGTGACTTAACACGTTGAGATTCCTCTGTACTTTGAAAAGCACATTAAGTTTTTGGTCCCGGCTGTCATTTGTTGATCTTTCACTGATGTTACAGATAGTCAGACACCTGGAAATCTGACACTAGTCTTGCACCACGAGTAGTGTGAAAGCGAAACCCGGGGCCCTGGGACGAAGGCAACGAAGGAACAGGAGTGGGTCTTTAGTCAGTAAAAGTCTGACACTATTTCCCGTTCCGCCTTGTCGGGACTTGTCATAAGATGATTGTCCCACCCAATAAAAAAAAAAAAAACACTAGTCTTGCAAACCTGCCCTTCTTATTGCAAACGCAGTACTTGCAAAATGGCGGTTCGGAGAAAAACACGGTAAATATATTTTTTGATATCTAAAAAATAAGTCTTATATCATTTTTGAAGTGTTCCAAAAAAATAAGAAAAAATCAAACTTTCTATTGACATAATTTTTTCTTTACTATCTCTTTCGGACAAAATGCGTAGTACCTACTGCATTTTCATTTACCATTTAGGCTTGTGAGTATGACAGGCCAAATACAGTATTTGTATTTATTACTGCAAAATCACGTTCACGTATTAAATACTGCGTTTCGAAGTATTAATCATTTTTTTATTTTCATGCCTGGTAATAGGTAAAAGATTTGGTAACCTTTTACTTCAGCCATCAAATGTGTAAGTGGCTATGAGACGAAATAAAACAGACTTTGGTTAGGTACTAGTGATGTAACGAATATTCGCAAATTTTTTGAAATTCGCATTCGCAAGAAACATACGAATATATGGCGAATATATTTGACAAACAAAAAGCTATTAAAGTATTGATTGAATGGGTATAGAATGACAATACAACTGATATGATTTTATAATTTTAAATTTAATTTAATATTTTTCTATCACACAACTTGCATTTTACATTTTCAGTGTTACTAATTGTGTTACAAATTTCTCTAACATGTTAGAGAAATTTGGAGGTATAGTTATGTTTTTATATCATAATCGATCTTTAATTTAACAAATACCGTCTTTTGCTATAATTTGGCCTACCTATCGTTACTATGCCCAAACTGATTATTTTAAGTTAATTACTAAACAATTCTAGTTAACAAATCTTATTCCGTACAATTTTTCACGCATGGCAACAGTCATTTTTGGTTTATACAATAGAGTTATGGAATGCAATTTAACGTCAGAATTTTACAAAATGTGGTCGGTGCTTTTTCTCCTGCTTTTCACATTTTAATTATATACTTGTTTTAAGCTGATTTTACTTATTTTAGGTAACATTTTAAATTAAAAATAGTCTTCCATCTTTCTATTTATGTATTGCACTTATAATCGCGGTCGCGTTTAAGTTGGTAAAATCAAGAAAAACAATAGTATGTAATTTTTTATAAATAATTTGCAAAACCTTGCCGGGTGACACTTTTTAGTTTGATTGCAAACTAGTGCAAATTCCACGATTCTTTAAGTGTTAAAATGGATTCAGAACCCATAGGACGAAAAAATCAAAAAGACTGCTCTACTGGTGAGGTCGCGGGAACCCGATGGATGCGAGACGCACAGGACTGGTCTGCTATGTTTTGTTTAAGCTGGGCTGACACGAAATGTCAAACTGTATGACAGTTTGCGCGCACTTTGCTTGGAAGTCAATATTCGCATTCGCATTCGTAAACCTTGATTATATTATATTAATATTATTATTAAATAATTAATTAATTAATTTAATTTATGGTTTTTTTAATGACATTAACTAGCGTTTGATTGCAATCCCACATACCTATGGTAACCAGTGATGCAAGCCTTGATGGTGAATCGCACCAATTTATTAAGAGCCTGTTCACTAAGACACCTAAATTATAAACGGACGGAAGACCGCTGCAGGCAAATTGTTCCAATCCATCGATGTACACATTATAAGCGACTTCTACGATCCGAACTAAGCGTTTCGCACGCTTAGTTCGGACCGTAGAAGTGTTAATAACGTAAGGGTGGAAACTCGCCGTATGTCGATTTATGCGATGGTAGAAAGGTGATGGCGGAATCAAGTCATGTAATTCCTGTGCACGCTCTCCAAAATGCATCCTGTAAAATATCAAAAGATTGGTGTTAACCAAATTTGGATCACCAATTAATCTCTTCGCATGCCTTTCCACTGTGATGGGATTTTGCAGCATCAGCGCATTGCTGCAGTACTTAAAACACAATCGGACCTATGCTTTGTACAATATTAGAAGCTGTCCCGGTGTGATGTACCGCCGGACCTTCGCAAGAATACCGAGTTTTCTACAGCTACCTTGGCTTTGGACTCCGCTTAATGTTAAGATTTTAGGAAATTTCAACTCCCTAGAGCTGAAGGCGGTCGGTGCATTCTAACTTTTACTTGAGTTAAGTTCCAGTGTCCCCTAGATGGGGCAGAGGGTGTCCACAGTGTGCGGTCTTGAACTTTGCGTTTCATTTCGCTCCAGGTCTTCCTTATGTTCTTCGTCTGTGCGATGACCTTCCGTCGCCAGGTCTGTTTAGAGCGACCTAAATAACACTTTCCTTGAGGATTTCAGTCTAGGGCTTGTCTTGGTATATATTCAGGAACTCTTTGGAGCGTTTGGTCTACCCAGTTGCATTTGCTGCGTTTGATCTATTGATCGATTGGGGTTTCACCGCAGCGTCCCTACGTCCTGCTTGTATATTGGAGATTTTTTCGGGCCAGTAAATACCGAGAATACGGCGAAGACATCGGTTGATAACGACCTGTAGTTTGTCTTTTGTGACCTTCTACGTATATCTCAGAACCCTGAGGTCCTGAACCTTTTGAAGGCGTACGAGGAGCCGAAACCAACTTGCAGAGGCCCTTTAGACAATTTTAATGGAACGTGATACCAACCGATGCTTATCCCTGCACGCGCTATGCTAGTGCACCCAAGAACAAACCCCGGTTGGTGAAAAGCTATTGCTACATATGGAAAACAAAAACACATGGTTTTTGGATCTTAAGTGGACTGATTACCAGGAACTATGTTAAGACTATAGCTTCTGCTTGAACAATGTTATTATATCCATCGGTAAAAAGGCAGAAGGTGAATTGCACACTCGACAAATGGCACCCCCAAAAGCGGCCGCTAGCACCAAGTGACGTAGCAACAAGAAAGCAACATACACTGAGGTGCTCAGGAGTGGAGAGGCCACGGCTATCAGATGCTAGCAGTTGTAAGGGAGATTATAGAAAATTATTTAAAATCTGCAAAGTTCTACCGATCACTTTCAAACATAAATACGAGTATCTTTTATTAGTTAACCACCACAGTACCCATGAGCATAGCTTAACTCACGTATACAATAATCATAATACACGATCTATGGCTGCTGGTAGATTCAATGTACCCAGAGTCACCAATTACCTTGGTGACAGAACATTAAAAAAGAGAATACCATACCTATTGAACAGTCTGCTGGCAGACATAAGGAGTGAAACAAACACGAATAAATTTAGACGCAAATTAAAATTATATTATTTAGAAAGGTTTTAAGTACATTTAAGTATGTCTAGAGCCTCACCGACCCCACAGTCAAACCATTGCAACGGTTTTGTGGGGCTTATCTTATCTTACAAGTTACTTACTTTTTTGGAATAAAAACAAATAAATATCAGGACAATCCCGGAAGTACGATCAAGATCCCTACCAGCACCTTACTGGATTATACATTTTTGTCTCGAGCACATTTGCGGATCTCCACTAAAGGCAAGAGAGAGTTGGGAGCTCTGTTCCTCGTCAGCGTTTACTACGGCCCGCCAATAAAGGCAAGCCGGAGATGAGAACAAGACCCGATCTCTCGGGAGAACCGAGAGATCGGGTCCGTGGGGTCGCTAATGCCCAAAAGTTAGCCATAAAACTGCCCTGCAGTTGTTATTATTATTATTGTTTGATGATTGAAATTAGATATTTTCATATATAATTTAGTATTTTTGGTTACGCTATGAACATTTACTATAAATCAGGCAAAAATATGTATAATTTAAAGTAAATAAATAAAAGCGCCTTACAAAGGTGTTGAAAATAAAAATGAATATTTAACATTTAATGAAATTCATTGAAAAGTTTTGCTTTATTAGAAATAAAAATTCTACATGCGGTGGCTACGGCGTAGCGTGCAGATGACGTCACCTCTCCAAACTACGAATTACGCGGTCGTAGCACTTGTAGTAGATTCCAGAATTGTTTACGCATCGATTCAATTATGAAGTACCGTTGGCAATAAAAACTGTAATGTTAAAATTTTCCATCACCAAAGAACTTAAGGGTCGTGTAAGTTATTGATGAAACTTCGTCATCTTAACGAAAAGGATTAAAATACTCTGGTATTTTATTTACACAGAGTGTACAGTCTACTTGTTAATTTAAGCTTATGAAAATTTAAAGCGATTTTTATAACAAAAATATGCGTATTAAACATGAAATTGTTTTACCCAAATGGAGATGAGTTAAGACAAGCAAGTCATTTCTTATAAACAGCATACGCCTTTTTAACAAGCTGCCAAAGTCGGTTACAGAGCTCAGAGAGGGAAAGTTCGAAACCCATATCAATCGTGTCCTTAATAAAAAAGCGTATAACAAGGTTAAAGACTATGTTGAAGATACGCTTGTTTGGCAATGACTGCTTTTGTATGTGTAGCCTTCCTGATAACTCATTTACTACACAAGCATAGCAAAATTTGCCTTTTGTGGAAACATTATTTCCACTGCCGGGAGCCGCAGAGAGGAGGCCTGAGTGCCTTCCTCTCTGTGGCAGCGACCTCTCGCGCCGTGCCCCTGTTTAGGCTGAGGTTCGAAGCGAAGAGCAATGGCAGGCTGTCGCCTCCTTCTGCGAAGCAATAATGTTAGCAAAAACACGCGTGAGGGAACGAACGTCTTCACGCCCCAGCCGCCGAGATTCCAACCCCGACTATCAGTCACAGTAGTCGCGGGCTTGGGGACGTCGAGCAATGGGTAGCTCAACGTTCAGCCGTCCGGTAATTAACCGAACCGAGCCCAGTCGTCAAAAGCGCGTAGTGGTCCACGCGCTCCTCGAAAAAACCAAACAAACAAACCATAGGAGCCCAGCAGGGCTGATGCTCGCTAGCTAGGAACGCGGTTAATTTCTGAAAAGGAAACCCGTAGTCCTAGAACGTAACGGGCAACTGAAGGACACAGGTGTAGTTTTAGTCAGTGAAAGTCTGACATGCATGCATTCTTTTTTTTTTTTAAAAAAAAAAAAAAAACATGCATGCATTCTCCCGCCCCACCTCAGGGTGCGGGAGAAGTCGTTAGATGATATCCACCCTTGCCTCTCTCCAGGAGAAGGAATAGGCCGTAAATCCAGTGCGGGTTGGTGGTTAATGTTTTCCTTCACCGTTTTGAGAGCTGTGGTGATGAAATAAATTATACAAAGTATTGCGCCTGGCTGCGTTTGAACCCACGACCTCCAACTCGTAAGTTGGGGCATTTACCATTGAGCCACCACTGCTCAGTCATTAACTGCACTGTCGTGTAAATGTGTGTCTTACCCATCTTTGATAATAAACATTTTTTTTTCTTTTTATTAAATTGCGTTCTGCAATATTTTTTTGTGTTTTTTAGACTTTGATTCAACCACCTTAACTTCATTGATATTTTTGTTTTTATAGAGACTCTTTTTATAGTGTGAATGTGAAAACACCGTAAACTCCGCGAATTCATAGATTACTTTCTATTTTGACACACTTTTTAGGGTTCCGTAGTCAACTAGGAACTCTTATAGTTTCGCCAAGTCTATTTGTCTGTCTGTCCGTCCGTCCACGGATAATCTCAGAAGCCGTTAGCACTAGAAAACTGAATTTTGGTACCAATATGAATATCAATCATGCCGACAAAGAAGTAAAATAAAAAGTGGAAAAAAAAATATTAGGGCCCTACACGTAAAGTGGGGAGTATTTTTTTTTTCTTTTCCACCCTAACGTGTGATATATGTTGGATATGTATTTAATAATGAATAGGGGTTTAGTAAAATCATTTTTTGATAATGTTAAATTTTTATAGTATTTTTTTTAATTTTGAACACTCGTTTGATTGCGGTATTTTTCTGTTATTACTTAAATGGCTTAAAATGATTGAAAAGAGGTTTATGAAAAAAATAAAAAATTTAAATACATATGGAATTTCAAAAAAATCATACCTTTTATCTAAGGAGTACAATATAACAACGTGTAGATTTAAGCTAGCTAAAGCTTTATTAAAATAAAAGTAACACATTCGGTAAATCCGAATTTACCGAATGTGTCACTTTTATTTTAATAAAGCTTGTCGCAACCGACGCAACCGCACGCTACGCTCGCGCCGCGTAACGTGCGGTTGGCGTCACCGCTACGAGCTACGCAGTCGTAACACTCGTAGCAGATCACGGAACTGCTACGCGTCGATTTAAGGCCCTAACTCCCGAGCAGGGCTTCAAGTCTGCTATTACAATAGTGTCAGAATGGTCTATCATTGATTTCATAATTGTTGATTTTGACTCCCAGAGCTATAAAACAGTGACTTTCTGAAGCTCGGTAAAGGCTGGGTTAATAGACTTGAATAAAATATATGTTTATTATAGATCTATGTACAACATTATCAACATATGATTTTTCTTATGACTAATACTTTTACAACAAAAAAATAAAAATAACAACATGATATTTTTTTTTGTTTGGTTCCCCTACTCGTTTCAAACGGCTTTGATCTTTAGAAATATGTTTACACAAAAAATTGCTGTTTAAGCGTTCTTCAGAATGTACATAGCATATGTAAATCAATCAATATTTCGCAAAGAAAATGGATTTAAAGGTCAGCGGGGCTCTATCCGGGCGCGGCTGGCCGGAAATAAATGCACATACTCGGACACATACTCATATGAATCCATTTAATTCCGGCCAGTGTTCAAGGGACTATAAGCCTTAAACTGTGTATTGTGATTTTCAAACATTCCGAGTTCAAGTAACGGAAAGAGTGAAAATACTCTATAATTTTGTTTGGATGGGGCTTCAGTCTAATGGTTTTAGGCTCGTTTAATTTTTGCGAAATTTCCGATATTGTGGATCATAATATACTTGAGTCTAAACAGTAACAAAATTAAGCTTTTAAGAATAATTAACCAATCTTGTTTACTTATCTAAGGGATTATTTTTAATTATTTATTTTTTCCTTTTATGCTAAGCACAATTTTTTTTAAATTTTCATTTATTGATACTTTATTCACTAATGAAGCATTATAAAAAGGCGGCTTAATGCGTTAGGCATTTTCTACCAGTCAGTCGTAGAGTAGTGCAACTTAACAGAAGATAAACAGAAAAAAAAAAAATATATATTTGGGTACATACATACAAACATATAATGATGTCGCGAAAAATAAAACCAACCAACAAAAACAACGTCTTATGAATGTGTTTTCGTTCCTTACTGTCCCACTGCTGGTCTTCCAAATCCTCCCAGACCTTCTTCACCCGCGGCTCTGTTTCAAACCAGTTCTTATGGTACGAGTCTAGATTGCGAAAACATTACATTGTCATATTGTAGGTCAAAATTGGAGTCAAACAGTAATGCATAGCTGTGAGATTGTTCTGTGTAGTAGGTTGTTAAACTACTCTTACATTGTACGTAACTAAAAGATTAATAACTGAATTTAAAAGTAGGCAAACATAGTATAATATTTGTATGTTTTATAATTATGGTATTATAATTATTATGTTGGTAAAACCCTTGCCCTAAAGGAATATTGGTTTTACTTTTATGGTTAAAATAAATATGAAACGGTGAACGTAAGCAGCTTTTACCGAATCAGCTTTTTCATATTGAATGCCCTTGTCAATAATAATTAAGATTATGATGATTCGTAGTATTCGTAGTTCAAGTAATTACTGTTATATGCACAAATTTTATTCTCATTAATCTCTGGTAACATTGTACCACAAAACTTATGAACAACTAACGATGTGTTTAAATGAATTAATTTATATATACAGTATAATATACTAAGATCCCAGAGCGATTTGACATAACTTATATTCACATGGATGAAACCTTAGGTTCTCAGTAGTATCTCATGTGCTTTGAATACTTGTGTGCTTGTGCAGCAGCACCTTGGGGTCCCTGGGCAGGTAAAAGGTGATAAAGGGAACTAAAAATAAGAGTTACTTAATTAAAATTATTATGGCTGATTTTTATATATGTTTTGTAGAATATTATTCTAAAGTAGTATCATAAGTGTCAGACAGTTTCCATGGACCAAAACTTCTGTCAGACGCTTTAAAACTCCAAAAAAAAAAAACTTTACTGCCAATTACAAGTTTATTTAAGTCCTGTGCAGAGGGTTTTTGACGAAAGATTTTTACTTTACTGACTTTCAGTGGTTGTTTTTGTTAATCGCAAATTAATGTGGATATCGTGATTGTGGAAATGTTTGAAAGTGAGAAACATTGCGCCACACTAGAAATTACTCCCGAATTACACCCGCGATTTACAAACATTTGAACCCACATACCCAACACACAAAAACAAAGAACAATTATCTGCAGACCGAATGGTCTGCGCTGGTATGTCTGGTTGCGGGTTCGATTCGGGTTGGGAGTCAATCCCGCAGCATGTGGCACATTAGCCTATTGTTAAACCACTGCGCCAACCGTGCCGTCAAAACCACTGCAAAACTTCAGATTGAAAATCCCAACACCACTTTTCCTGATCCGAGCATTGAAGCCAGTACCATATGTTCATATGATATGCTTGCATTAGACCAATGAGGCAGGCAGTAAATATATAAATAGGCTTCTGCCAGCTGCTTGGTCCGCGTGAAATTAGAAAATATATGCCTATATCACTCAATGATCACTAAGGGTCACCGAGTGTTCTACTGGTGAAAGTATTTTTGAAATCAGTCCAGTAGTTTTTAATTCATTTATTATAAAAAAATCAAACCTTTCCGTTTTATAATATTAGTGTAGATAAAATTACCTAATAATTTTAATCCTTTAAGTGTTTCTTAGCATTAATTTTGAGTAACAAATTACCTGTTGTTTTACCTTCAATAAAGCTGCCTTGATAATAGTGTTCTGCTCTGAGTATTAAGATTTAGGTCAAGTGTACCTACCTACCTGCTTAGTAGAAACTGGTGCAAGACGGTATCTCGAGTACCGCCTCGTCAAATGTAGCGAAGATATTCCAGCAGTCAGAAAGCGTCTGATCGTAACTTGACATTTAAGTCTTTCCTAGAAGTTTTACTAAGTAGGCAAGTATTCTGTTTCCTATTTAACTACAAATCCTTTGCTTCAGGCTAAGTATTTACGTATTTTCTAAATTCGAAGAATTCAGTAAATGCTTCAAAACTTGATAAGTTAAAACGCTTTTGCTTTAACTTGACACGTGCCTACCTACTTCAGAATGGAAAATTTAAAATAATATTTTTATAAAAAAAGAAAAAGAAAAAAACACAGTATATCAGCCACTCCCGAGAGCATTACCACAGTATTTCCTATATAAAAAAACACTAAAACAAACACATTGCAGTTAAAATTGATCGAAAACAAAACCCGGCTCTCTGGGGATTCACGCAATAGTAATTTTATTGCAATCGTCTCGAATATTCGTTTCATTTCGAGACGACGTAATAGAACTGAAGTAGGTGCTGCATTATAAAATATTTTACAGTAATTTAACATATAAAGAACGCTGTATGAGGAAATTTCAGCGTTTTCAATTTACCCGAGAAGCATACAGAACCCTCAACGGATATAAACTTACTTATCTAGTAAGATCACATCTCCAGTTTTCACACACGTTTTATGATGCTGTGCCGAAAGATCGATGTTTCCACACTCGTTCTGAAAATGTGTTAGCTTCGTCTTAATCCAGGTTTTACCTGGACTACTGCCAGCGATCGTTTGTTAAAGAAATAGTTCGTGCGCTTTACCAGGTGCAGCCATTCTTTTAGACTTCGAATTGTTCCATGTTGTTGTTGTTTGAACTACACAAATCTTGTAAGGTAACTTGATTTCCTCTTTGTTTGAATAGTGGAACAAATATTAAATTGCACCAATTATCTTCTGGTCGTAAATGCAGATTCTTGTGCTAGACTAGCTTGGAACTACGTCATAACCCAACAGATCCGTTAAGTCA
This sequence comes from Mythimna vitellina, assembly GCA_949316375.1. NCBI lineage: Eukaryota > Metazoa > Arthropoda > Insecta > Lepidoptera > Noctuidae > Mythimna > Mythimna vitellina. The sequence goes on from OX438688.1 coordinate 16,313,291, forward strand.
TGGTTGAGCGATTGAATTCGGTCGGCACAAGGAACTATGCTTGGCTAGGTTACAGATTGTTCCGGCCATGAGTGTTTTGTGTTCTATACAAATGGATTGCGTATGTACAAAATTTTTTGAAGCTGAAACTTGTTCATACTGAACACTTCATTTTGTGAGTATTGAATAAAACTAAGCAGTCACGTTCAGATATGTCGCGCTTGTTCGGTTAAAGTCGGATCGAGTTTTCTTCTACCTTATCCGAACGATTTTTATAGCCTATTTCATGTCCCGCTGCTGGTCAATGCCTCCTTTTTCTCCTTCCAAACCTCTCTATCTAGGGCAATCCCTGTCAAATTGGCCCCGCAAACATGTTCAGATCGTCATACTACCTTGGCTGCAGTCGACCTCGACGGCCTTGCTCTCCCCAAGCATCCAGTAAGTTATAATTCTCGCCCATCTGTCCGGTTGTATTCGTGCGACGTATCCAGCCCACTCCCAATTTTGCCTGGCTTTTTTTTCTCCGACATCTACTACTTGAGTTATGAACGCAGCATGGTGTTTGTAACGCGATCTATTTGCTTAATGCCTATTATGATCCGCTCCATCAACCTTTGACAAATACAAAGTGTGTGTGTGTAGTGTGTGTAGTGTGTGTGTGTGTGTAGTGTAGTATGTGTGTGTGTGTGTGTAGTGTGTGTATGTAGTGTGTGTGTCTAGCGTGTGTGTGTGTGAGTATGGTGTGTGTGGGAGTGTGGACTTTTGTGGTTCAGTAAGTGACCAATTTTGTTGCACCATAGGTTAGAAAGGCCAGGATACACATGTCAATGAGTTTTCTATTCAGTGTCATCGGAAGACCTTTCATGTGATCTTTAAAGGCCCAGAAGGTCTTCCAAGCATTTTAGATTCGTCTTTCTACTTCCTTGTCTTGCCTATTTTTAAAGGATAGAACCTGGCCTAAATATATACAATATATATTCATCGAAATATTGTAAAACTAGTCAGTCAGGTAGACGGGCAAGCCCTACTTTTCATGCTGTTGGTCATGACTTGCGTCTTAAATCTGGTCATTCTAAGTCCAACCTTAAAACTTACCGTGCTCAGATCTTGAAGCATTTCTTCAAGTTGATGTGGAGAATAACACAATGTCGTAAGGTTCGTTAGCTGATTGATGGCTACCAAAATGTATGCTTCGTGACTGTCATGAATCAGGCAAATAGTTAAAAACCTCCTGCAGTGCACTTGTGAAGAGCTTTGAACGATTACGAGATGTTCTTATTAACTTCTCCTTGATAAAAATTTTATTTCTATCATACGGCTTTTAGTACACACCGTTTCTTTTTTTATAATATAAAGACTTTAAAAAGAATGTGCATACAGCTAAGGAGTCGAATTTCCTTTCTGAGTATCCTTATAGCTACAACTTGGGGGTATTGCAGTCAAGAATAAACAGGTTATTTCCAAGCAAGCGTGCTCCATGGTCGATCACGTCATTGCTTGCCTTCAGGTGAGATAGTGCTTAAAAGCGAAACATAAAAAAGATTTAATTAAATTGTTAATCACAACGAACATAACGGTAGGTCGTCGTAGAATAGGATTTTATTTAACCACAGATTATATAACGTCTTTAACAGCACTCGTGAGACCTAACAGTGTTTGAAAACATTAAAGTTAAGTTATTTTATTGTTCTGTACCACAATAAAATGGACCTAAATAAAGTTATATTTTAAAGTCGTAAATCGCGATGACAGTCCGCGGCTATTAAAAGTTGTTTGTATTTCATAATGAAACTCGTCGAGTTAATTACATTAATCTTAATTAGATCAATTTTGATCAACATTAAACAAAAAGTATCCTAAAACAAAATTAATATATCAAACTGTTTGTGTGATCAGGATTTCTTTGGCGAAAGGTCGAGTCACGATGAACCCGCCGAGCGCCGTTTATTTTCTTTCTAAGGCGAGTTTCGTGTCGCCCTAAAATCTTTGTATATATCCTTTCTATTTTATTTCTCAATAGCTGCTGCCAGCGGCTTAGCACGCGTGTTGCAGAAAATTATCCCGAGGGATATTTCCGGGGTAAGAAATATCCTATGTGATATTCTAGGACATAGTCTACCCGTGTGCCAAATTTCATCCAACTCCTTTCAGCTCTCGAGCGTGAAAAAGTAACAAACATACATAAATACTGTGTTTTGGGAAACGCAATTAAAAGGCTTCTAGTTCAATTTACTATTATTATATTGTTAGAAGCATTCTTCGTTACATTATTTATATAAGATATTTCATTTTCTTAGTCTTTTCTTATTTGACAATCTCTCAATCTATGTTTGGAATATCTACAACAAAGCATAGTTGTTCTTGCCACAATTATGGCGGTAAGTCCCCCCTCTTTGAGGCGTGGTTGGAAATACGTCACGGCGTCCTCACCTTTCGCATGACGCAGGTTCCGCATGGCGCCCGGAGGACACGCTGGAGCACTCGGTGGAGGTATGCCCCGTTTGGGCAGAGCAACGCCGTGTCCTTGTGAGGGCGATCGGCGGCTTCGATCTCTCGCACCGGGCCTTGGTACAGGCCATGTTCCGGAGCAAGGAGGAGTGACAGGCGGTTGCCTCATTTTGAGAAGCAGTAATGCCAGCAAAGGAGGCGGCCGATCGCGTGAGGTAACGGTCCTCAAGCTCCAACCGCCGCCGGGATTCCGATCCCGATTTCCGGCCACCGTAGGCACGGGCTTGCGGACGGCGAGCAATGGGTGGCTGGCCGTCCGACCGTCCGGTAACCGTCCGGACCGAGCCCAAATCGTCGACGGTGCGTACTGTTCCACGCGCGCCTCAAGGAGTTGTCAGCAACTGTAGGGGCCCAGCAGGGTCGAAACCTGTCAGGGCCAAGGGTCTGATTCTGAAAGGAAGACTCGGCCCCGGTACGAAAGGCAACGAAGGAAGAGGAGTGGGTTTTTAGTCAGTAAAAGTCTGACACTATTTCCTGCTCCGCCCATGAGCGGGATTTGTTATTAGATGATTTTCCCATGTAAAAAAAACCAAGTCATGAACCTTAAAAGTATAATTTACCAGTTTGCAAGGTTAATGGGCAATATACACTTTTCGCCTTTATGGTTAAACTACTGAACCGATTTTGATGAGATTTAGTACGGAGGAAGCTTGAACTCCAAGGATGGACATACTTTTTATCTGTCTTAGACTTCGCATCCGCAACAACCAATGTTCACGTGGAAGCAGAAGCTAGTACATATATTACAGTGTGATGAAATCATTGTTTACGTATTGTAAACCCTGAAATTTCTTTACACTCTCGTTTTTGTATGGTTGACAGTTATAAACTGGATAATTCCGTTAACTACCGGTTGAAATTCGTTGAAATCTAAAAAACTAATCTAAAAAACAATCTAAATCTAATAAACTAGTGCTCCTGACCATCAATGATTGCATCTCCGCTTACCATCAGGTGGGATCGCAGTCAAGTACTGGTATATTATATCAATTAAAAAAAAATTAAAAAAAAATCTTTCAATAATTTAGTCGGGACGCCATGAGATTTCGTACACAGTTATTTCAGGAAGAATTTCCGATAAATAACGTTGTTACAGGTTTTTTGTTTCACGAAATATGTTACTTTGGGTTGAAAGAACTCAGGCTCTATAGAAAAATCTTGTAATAATCACAATTCCGATGTGAGGGTTAGACAGAACTGTACAGAATGAAAAGCACTGTCCCTTTCTCACACCGTTTTAACCCTTTCAAAGCCATAGTCTGATATACCAACAAATGGGTTGAAACAAAATTTCAATTTTTATGTGAATATACACAGCACACACAACGATATAAGTGTTGGGTTTCTCGGAACTGTAACCGAAATCGGTAAATAGATAGATCTTTATTGTACACTATAAAATATAAAAATATAATATATTTTATTAAATTATGTTAGGTATTTTTGGGCCGTGGCATCGAAAGGGGCGTCATGGTAGGGAGGTATTGAAAAGATCATCGCTCTCTTTCTGAATACGAACCAAGTTAAAAAAACTGTTTCGTTTCGTTATTCATACTAGTTTCGATTTGATACGTTTTGTTGATGCAAGTAGGTGGACAAAGTTGAACGACATTAGACACACACATTAAAATATGAGTGGGGGGTGTTTTTGATAAAAAAAAACCGAAATATTATTACTCAGATTTTATTTTAATGTTTTTTTTTCAATAACTACATAATGTAAATAAACTCGCTAATTCTTTTGCTTTTTATAAGCGCAGTTCCTTATTATTTTCTATGCAATTTGTAAGAACGGGCTAACGGAAATTATATTATGAAGGTAAAGAAATATTGCTTCGGGATTGTTGGAAAGAGTCACTAACCGTGGCCCTGGAACGCGTAAGTTTTAGTCCATGCAAGTCTAATACTCGCTCTCACTCCACCCAGAGCGGAAGAAGTAATTTGATGATTTCACAACTCAAAAATAAGGTAGCGAAACTTTTCTGACTTTGCGACTGTTCTCACTATTCGTCATTCTATTCAAATGTATCTCTTCTACTACCTTACCTAGTATTAGACAGCGATAAGGCCGCCAGACCCATAGGTTTAAGTTTATTTATAAGTAGTGTTACTCGTTTTGGTGTACAACATAATTTATTCTTTTTTATTCATGTAAATAACAATGTCCCGCTAGCGGCCCGAACATCGGCTCTGCAATCGGTCTGACCACGTGACTGAGCGTTGAGATGACGTCAGAACAAAGGAATCGGAGGCGTGGCCTAATCGAGGCGTTTGACGCGAACGAAACGATCGTAACTTGGCTAGGGGGGCTGGGCATTTTGTTACTTATAATTATATATGTTGCAGTCAAAACTCTTAACCAGTCAAAACTCTTAACCAGTCAAAAGTACTATTGACTAGCAAAATCAGTCAAAACCACTTTTGACCGTATGCTTTAGTCAATAATACTTTTGACTAAAATAACAGTTAAAAGTACTTTTGCCCAATGGAGCTGGTTAAAAGTACTTTTGACTAAGTGATTCCGTCAAAAGTGGTTTTGTCAGACAAAACACTTAAAAAGTTAAGGTGCGACCCAGGGAGAGTGGGAACGTCGAGAGATGTCGTGCGGTGTCCCGCAGGGATCGGTACTAGGACCGCCCTTGTGGAACATCGGATACGACTACGTGCTGCACGGCGACCTCCCTGACGGGGTCAGCGTCGGCAACCTGGCACGGGGAGAGTCGTACTAGGCGGCGGCCGAACTAGCGACACGCGGAGTTGCGACAGTCGTTGGCAAGATCCAGGAGTTGGGACCCGAGGTGACATTGCACAAGTCCGAGGCCATGTGCTTTCACGGTCCCTCGGAACGCGCCACCACCGGGTTCCCAACTAACGGTAGGAGGAGTTCACATCGGCGTCGGGTCAACGATGTAGTACCTGGGATTCGTTCTCGACAGCCGATGGGATTTCGAGGAGCGCTTCCGACGTCTGACTCCCAAACTAAATCGGACTGAGGCTGCCTGCGGCTCCTGCCTAACCTCGGGGGTCCAGACGCCTCCTGCCGGAGGCTCTACGCGGGAATCGTTCGGTCCATAGCCCTTTATGGCGCACCGGTATGGGCGCCGGGGCTGCGGAAGCAGCCGGCGGCCCGGCTGCACGCGTGCCAGAGGGTCATGGCCATACGGATGGTGCGAGGATACCTGACGATTTCCCGCGAAGCGACGCTCCGCCCAGGCGAGATTTGTATAAGATGATTTTCCCACCAATAAAAAAAAAAAGATGCGACCACCTTAACTACGCTACATGCGTTTGTCGTTATTTTTAAGATAAGCGATTAACGTAATATAGGTACTGTGTTTTTATAGCCTGTGAATTTACTGATTACCTTTTTTAAAGTCAATTTTTAAGTGTATGTTTTCTTTGTATTGATTGTAATGCCAAATTTTTCGTAATAAACGATTTCAAATTTAATAAATATTATTTTTATTCACATCTAACGAGTTAATAGTGCTTTTGACTGACGCAGATGCAATAAATGCAGTTAAAACTACTTTTGACGAAGAGCGTCAGTCAAAAGTACTTTTAACCGCAAATTTGCAGTCAAAAGTACTAATAACCAATAATTTTCAGTCAAAACCACTTTTGACCAGCCTGTTCAGTCAAAAATACTTTTGACTGATTTTGCAAGTCAATAGTACTTTTGACTGGTTAAGAGTTTTGACTGCAACATATATAATGCTAGATTAGTTTGCTAGTAGTAAATCGCTGACTACACCCTGTATTAAGTTCTTACCAGCCATCCTCAGATTGTATCGCAGTCACCGATAAGACCGCCTTTGTACCCATAGATTTAAGTTTATTTATAAGTTGTGTTACTTTTTTAGTGTACATTAAAATTTACTCTATTCTATTCTTGTAAATAACCATGCAGCGGTGGTGCGCAGTGGTGGCCGGGCGGTAACAGCCCCGACTTACGAGTTGTAGATTGCGGGTTCAAACCCAGCCAGGCGCATTACTGTGTGTAATTAATTTCATCACCACTGCTCTCAAAACGGTGAAGGAAAACATCGTGAGAAAACCGGCATGGCCTAGAACCAAAAATTCGAAGACATGTGTCGTTCATCAACCCGCACTGGGTCCGCGTGGTGGATTACGGCCCATTCCCTCTCCTAGAGAGAGGAGGCCTGAGTCCCAGCAGCGGGAATATTAAAAAAGGCTTATTATGCTATGCTATGCTAAATAACAAAACTAGCGGTCGAACATCGACTCTGCAGACACTCCTGGACACTTTGTGACTTATAATTACTAAATGAATAATATTATTACAAGTTGTTCGAGCGAGTTGTATCTCGGAGTTGTACAAAATAACTACAACGTTGCCGAGATGCGGATCCCGTCCCTGCAGTGCTATCTCACTTTACATTAACATATCTTACTTAGCCACCTCGAAGAACGAAAATACATTAGCTACGTATACTTTAGAAATGCTAATATAATTTATTTTAAGTTTCATTATGACATACGTTTCAACAGCTTATGAAGTTAAAAACATTTTCCGAATGCTGAAATACATTTTTAACGGGGCAGCAAAAAATGTTTTTTGTCAGTTCTAAAATATATTTTTATGTGTAAACAAACAGATTTAAGTTACTTCTAGTCATCGGTAAAAATGATTTGATGGTCATCGGTAGCTTTTAAATTAATATCATTGGAAATTTAATAGCTATATCTGCAGGAATAATAGTAATTGAGCAGCAGATCGTTAATAAATGACAAATTAAATTTTTTTTTTTTTTTTTTTTGTGTTCTTTATCTGGGCTTCCTATACAATAACGCTTGTTCAGACGGCAATGTAAGTAAGATTTTATTTTTATTTTATTTATTAGGGATAGTAAAGATAAACCGATGGGGCTCCTATTTTTGTCTCCAGGGTTTAAAGGATACTACCATGAAGGGGAGAAAAGGGGCTTCGTTCGCTCGCATTGCTCGCTTACTCTAGCCCACGTCATCCTGCAGAGTGGTTCCGGGAGGCCATGTCGCAAATTTGCGACGCGGCAATGCCCCGAGTCCCTCCAGGACGTGCTCAGCGCCAGGTATACTGGTGGTCGCCGGAGATTGCGGCACTGCGCAACGCGTGCAATGCCGCGCGACGCCGGTATGCCAGATACCGCAGGCGCCGCATCCGTCCACCGGATGCGGAGGCCAGAGAGGCGGAGCTGTACGAGGGATACAGAGCGGCAACGCGCACCCTCCGAGCGGAGATAAGGCGGGCCAAACTTGAGGCCCGCAACGTGTGGCTGGGGACTCTGAATGGGGACCCATGGGGACGCCCGTACAAATTGGTACGGGACAAACTCCGCCCCTGGGCTCCCCCGCTGACGCAGAGTCTCCGGCCCCAGCTCGTGGAGGGTGTGGTGAGCACTCTGTTCCCCACGCGAGGGGAACACTCTCCCCCGCCCATGGCTCCGCCACCAGCGGTGTCCGACGCGGACCACGATGGCGACGACGACGACAACGTTCCAGAGGTGACCGAGGTAGAGATGAGAGTGGCGGTACGAAGGCTGAGTGCCAAAAATACCGCCCCAGGACCCGACGGCTTGCCTGGGAAGGCATGGGTCCTGGCCATGGAGGCTCTCGGGCCTCGACTAAGAGGGCTCTTCAGCGCATGCATGGAGAGGGGCCAGTTCCCACTTCGCTGGAAGACGGGGAAACTGGTCCTCATCGCGAAGCCGGGGCGCCCCGCGGACTCTCCGTCCGCGTACCGGCCCATTGTGCTGCTCGACGAGGTGGGCAAGCTCTTTGAAAGAGTAATTGCAGACCGCCTCGTCGCACACCTAACACGGGTGGGGCCGGATCTGGCGGACGGCCAGTTCGGCTTTCACAGGAGGCGCTCCACGGTGGACGCCATCATGTGCGTGCGAGCTCTCACGACAGGGGATGCAGTGGCCCAGGGCAGGTGTGTCGTGGCGGTGTCTCTGGACATCGCCAACGCCTTCAACTCCCTACCTTGGAGTAGCATTGGGAGGGCACTCCGGTATCACCGGATGCCCGACTACCTCTGTCGTGTGGTCGAGGCGTACCTGTCAGACAGGTACATAACCTACCCCGGTCACCAGGGGGTGTGGGAACGTCGAGAGATGTCGTGCGGTGTTCCGCAGGGATCGGTACTAGGGCCGCCCTTGTGGAACATCGGATACGATTACGTGCTGCGCGGCGACCTCCCTGACGGGGTCAGCGTGGTCTGCTACGCAGACGACACGCTGGTCCTGGCGCAGGGAGAGTCGTACCAGGCGGCGGTCGAACTAGCGACACGCGGGGTCGCGACGGTCGTTGGCAGGATCCAGGAGCTGGGACTCGAGGTGGCATTGCACAAGTCCGAGGCCATGTGCTTTCACGGCCCTCGGAACGCGCCACCACCGGGTTCCCGGCTAACGGTGGGAGGAGTCCACATCGGCGTCGGGTCAACGATGAAGTACCTGGGAATCGTTCTCGATAGCCGATGGGATTTCGACGAGCATTTCCGACGTCTGGCTCCCAAACTAAATCGAACTGGGGCTGCTCTCTCGCGGCTCCTGCCCAACCTTGGGGGTCCAGACGCCTCCTGCCGGAGGCTCTACGCAGGGATCGTTCGGTCCATGGCCCTTTATGGCGCGCCGGTGTGGGCGCCGGGGCTGCGGAAGCAGCCGGCGGCCCGGCTGAACGCGTGCCAGAGGGTCATGGCCATACGGATGGTGCGAGGATACCGGACGATCTCCCGCGAAGCGGCGAGCCTTCTTGCTTGCCAGCGACCATGGGAACTGGAGGCAACAGTCCTTGCACTCATGCACGAACGGCGCATGGAGATGCAACGCCGGGGCGAAACTCCGCTGCCGCAACAAGTCGCGGCATGGCGGACAGAGTTCCGGCGAGTTCTCATGGAGAAATGGCGACAGCGACTGTCGCGACCCCGTGCTGGGCACGCCACAATTATGGCGGTAAGTCCCCTCTTTGAGGCGTGGTTGGAAAGACCTCACGGCGTCCTCACATTCCGCATGACGCAGGTCCTCACCGGACACGGTAAGTTCGGGAGGTTCCTGCACCGGATTCGTGCGGAAACGACGCCCGGGTGTCGCCACTGTGTGGCCCACCCGGAGGACACGGTGGAGCACACGGTGGAGGTGTGCCCCGCTTGGGCAGAGCAACGCCGTGACCTCGTGAGGGCAATCGGCGGCGGTGATCTCTCGCGCCGGGCCTTGGTTCAGGCCATGCTCCGGAGCGAGGAGGAGTGGCAGGCGGTCGCCTCTTTCTGCGAAGCAGTAATGCTAGCTAAGGAGGCGGCCGATCGCGTGAGGCAACGGTCCTTACGCTCCAACCGCCGCCGGGATTCCGATCCCGATTTCCGGCCACCGTAGGCGCGGGCTTGCAGACGGCGAGCAATGGGTGGCTCGCCGTCTGACCGTCCGGTAACCGTCCGGACCAAGCCCAAGTCGTCGACGGCGCGTTTTGTTCCACGCGCGCCTCAAGGAGATGTCAGCAAATCGTAGGGGCCCAGCAGGGTCGAAGCCTACTGGGGCCACGGGTAGTGTGAAAGCGGAACCCGGGGCCCTGGGACGAAGGCAACGAAGGAACAGGAGTGGGTTTTTAGTCAGTAAGAGTCTGACACTATCTCCCGCTCCGCCCAAGAGCGGGGATGTCATTAGGATGATTTTCCCAACCAATAAAAAAAAAAAAAAAAAAGCCCACGTCATCCTTTTCTAATCTAATCTATACATATGGTGGTGCCGTAAGTTCCTGGATTATATCATCCTGCTGATCAAAAGAACATATATTATAAAACATAATTACTTTTCATTTTTACAGCATATTCTTTTTTAAATTGTTTAGTAAACGTTTTCACCGCTTTAAGTAAAACGTTCTTTAGAATTCAGATTACAAAAGTCAATAGAATAGAAGTCGATTGCTGTTTTCATTTCAAATTGCCAATCTTCGCTGGATTGGGCACCTATCACATAGATATTCAGATTGAAATTTTAATTTCGTTCTAGAAAAACATGAATTATGTTGAAAGACTTAATTTCACGTCAAAAATATTATTAAATTAAGTAGATATCTCTTTGAGAAGATGGACTAAGGGATCAAAATAAATAATAACGAGAGACGCCGAAATATTTTATATAAACAAATTCCAGTAGCCGTCAGATTTTCTCGTACTCACCCATGTTGAACTAACTGTGCTCCATTGTTTCACCTGCATTCAGTTTTCCACAGAAACTGTGTATATGGCGGTATTATTATTATTAGTACCCTTGATTCTGCCTATGCTAGATAAAACCGACATTTGCCGGTAACCTACCACTGCTCTCAAAACGGTGAGGGAAAACATCCTGGAACTAAAAATTCGAAGAAATGTGACATTCACCAATCCGCACTGGGCTCGCGCGGTGGATTACGGCCCATTCCCTCTCCTAGAGAGAGGAGGCCTGAGTTCTAAAAGTGGGAACATTAAAAGGCTGATTATACTATACTTATACTATATCATTTTCGATCCTTGAACTATTTCGACACAAAAAACCACATAAATTCGTTGCTCCATTACTAGACGAAAGACACAAACCTAAACTTTGCCATAAAATCTTTTAATCAAGATAGATTATGCCACTCTCAACGTTTCAAATCAACTACACAATTTACATGCTAGACTTTCTCATTTATAACGTTAAGAGTAGGGAGTTTTTGTTGGGATTTTTTGTAGTGAAGTTCGGCGGGTGGCTTAATTAAGAGTCTTAGTAGATATTGTGACATAAAATTGGTGTAGTTTTATATCTCAAGCATTTACACAACTAGACAATAAGGAAAATGCATGAAAAAATATTCGTGATCTATCCAGCGTATCAAAAACAGAAAAATCAATATCAAAATTTGTAGAAAAGCAAACGAGCGGGATGTAATAATTTTAAACAAATGTATATCTCTCTCGCCAACACACCATTTTCTATAGCGTGATGGACTTTGACGTCAAAGTCCATGTCGGACTTTTTTTTCTCAGTAGTAGTAGTTTTGAGGTTTTATAACTTCATTGTTGATGAATATATCATAAAAAATCTTTCATATTTGTTTACTTGAGCTAAAACTGATTTCATTTAGCAAATAAAAAAGTTGCATTCGTTTTCCTTATTTGTGGAATCATCGAAATAGGCGCAATCTCGGTAAAATGGAGCCGAAAATATTAAACACTTGGTTTTCAATTACAATGTGGAAGCAACGCCTAATGCTTTCACATTCTAATTGAAAACCAAGTGACTGTAGGTACAGTCAGGGATCAAAAATGCAGTTGCACTCTACAACGCTAAAGTGTGTTAAATTTGTTTGTTGTCGAAGTTCAATTGTCCACGACTAGTTTATTCAATACTTTAGATTCTATGCTACCATTGACCCTCTTTTACAAAAAAATTATAGACATTTTAGCATTGGTAAGATGGAACTGCACTTTTGACCCCTGACTGTACATTTTATCAAAATCAAAATACTTTCTTTATTTGACACTGGCTAAAAGCACAAATAGAGGGAAGCTAAAAGAAAAAAGAAAACGTTTAAAGTAAGATAGGTACTCGTAGTAAATTTCACAGTTTTACACTTTTATTTCCCGGAGTTAAATAAAAGGTGCTAACAGAATCAGCAGCGGTCTCATCTCGGCATCTCCTCTGTCCTCCCTTAATTAATTATCTCATAGAATTTTTAATGTCATCGCTATGTGCATTTTCATTCTAGAGCGCAATTGGAACAATTAATTTCCACGACGGAAACACTTGCTGTTTCGTAGTGACAGTAAGTGTTTCATGTTTTTGGAACAGTACCTGGGTTTAATTATATTATTTCCACATCTGTGAATACAACGTTTGTTTAGTTAGGTATAAAAATATTAGTTCTAAGTTACCATGAGATGTGAGTAGGTATCGCTATAAATTTGACGCTTATTTTATATTTTCATCGATTCTGCAGACTCAAGAATTCATAGAAATAACAAGTTTTTATATTCAAACTTTAGTTATAGCTGCTGGATAGTATCGGAGTGGGAAGGGTTGTTTTACTTTATTGGAATAATATTTCAGTATTATTTGCAAACTATTTATGGACTGGGTATTGAATACTCGGCGCTCCAGTTACCGCTCAGCGCTCAACTTTATATTATACAAATTTATTCAAATTGAAATAACAAAACAATATAAAAACAGGGATCTCCTTTATTTTAAAGTTCTTATTTAAAGTAACAGTTACGTACATAAGGTTCGTCAAAGCGAAACATCACTATCATCTTAGATTGTCCTAATACAAGTTAATTATGTACAAGTATAAAATCCACTACGTTCAACTCACGTTGTTGATACAATATCTTTACCTGCATCATTTTCATGTAATTTGTCAATCACTAAAGTCTAACACTGATTTTAGATGAGAAAATGACAAGTTCATGTTTTTTTATAGTCTTCTTTCTGATCATCGCACAGTCCTGTAAACGAAAAGATAAGATTAGATAAGTATTATTGATCGTATTTAGATTTATATTAATATTAATCGAATTTATATTTAGATATGTGGGAAATCAGTTGTGTGTGGGAATAAATATGTCTTTTCTAGACAATCATGCTCTACCGTCGACCACATCAACACTTACCATCGTGTGAGATAGTGGTCAAAAGCGCTTGACCTATCAATAAAAAATAAATAAAAAAAGATCTCGTAAAATAGTAGAATTGTATCTGGGAATTGATCAGTCTATTGCTTATCGAACCGTGTCACATCACACAACATCACTAAATAAAAGTGGGTTTAGAACAAATACAATCACATTCATCATTCATATTTCGCTAAAAAAGATTCACAATGTTAAACCACGGTACGATACATATTCGATCCATTTCCAATTACTCCCTGCATGGACAGGATATGATTGGATGAGATATATTATATGGATGTGTGTAAAATAAATGAATTCAACTCGTAACTTAAATTGTTTGCAGAAATGAGGTACGTGCTGGAAAAAAGGTGAAAATCAGTCATTTACGTTTGTAAGTATTTATTAATTATTAACGAAATTTCGATATTCAAAGTATAGCCATATTTGTGGGGCATTAAATTAAAGATAAAACTTATTTATTTCAATGAAATCCCACAAAGTGCTTGGCAAAATCAACACGATTCGGAATGGGCGAAGTTGATTTTCCTGACGTTTAAAATCGACCACGAAAAAGAAATATTTGAATTGGGTTTTTCACATGGGTTAATTTTTTTGCATCCTCCAGAAGCTTCAAATATGTAACTGCGTAGACGATTAAAAAAGAAATTATCGTAGTATCACCAAACTTAATATGATACAGTTGAGGTGCAGCGATTTCGATATGCTTTTGATTACGTTTCATTCCACATTTTCGTACTTTCGATTCTGTATAGAACAATATACAAATCAAAAGCAATATGACCTTACTACGCCAAACAGTTCTGTAATCTTGGTGTATATAGCTCGCTGGTTTTGATAGCCTTCGCCACTAGCGTGAACGTTTGACTAACAGCTTCGTTGACGCGACGTCAACGCTACGTATTTTTGCTTAAAACTGACACTGCGGCGACATCGTGACGTCAACTGACGCTGAATGCTAACACGATGTCCTATGTAGGAAATTAAGGCGAGCATAATTACGAAATGCCGATGCTGTTAACGCGAATTCAACGCATTGCGTGCGCTCAAATTGTCACAATTTATTAAAATGAGCCACTGCACCGCACGAGTTCGTGTGAAAATATCAAACTAACTGATTGCGACCGTATCTATTCGTGGCCGCACCGTATCCACGTGTGATTGGTCACATAGAACACCGCAACAGAGTCTCAATTCTTTATTGCAATCGCGCCGCGTCGCTTCGCGATCGCGATCGCATTGATTCACCTACACTTTGGTTAACTTAATGCGGTCTGAATTAAGCTTTCAATTAAATTATTAATAGCGATGTCTTACCAGTGCCTGTACAACAAACAGTTGAGTATCGCCATGACGCTGACGTGCGACGTTGAGCGACGCAGCCCTGGAACAATAAGTAACGTTAGTAAAGTTGTAAGGGTCAGGTCACTTCTACACTACAATGTAGAACTTTATTTTCTGGACAAAAAGGTTTATAATATATTGTATAAGTGTAATTTGAATACAGTCTTCGAGACGCCTCGATCGGTAGATGATTCATGCAAGAATCTGCTAAGCCTGTGCTCCGGAGTTTCGCGATGCGTTTCATGGTTTCGCAACGCGAAACAATATGCCTCTTCAAGCATCGTGTCGCCATCATTTTATAGTATGCGCTGACCCTTAGCCATACCAGCTCCGAATTAACGTCATCATGCCTATTTTATAGTTATCATAAACAAGGGATTGGTATTGCAATCTGCGGCATTAATGTTGCCCCCGCCATGAATTTGTTTTTATGTTTGAGGTAGCGATATTATTAACTGCCGTAGGTCGTAGATACCAACCCAAGCAGGTGATTTAGTTTGTGTAACATATTTCAAAAACGGTGAAAGAAAATATCGTGAGGAAACCGGCATGTCAAAAAACTTTGAAGACAGGTGATAAACTCCAACCCGCCCAAAAATCAAAACTTCGAAGACATGTGATATCTATATATCAACCCGTACAGGACCCGTGAGGCCCATCTCCTCTCCTGGAGAGGAGGCCTGAGTCCCAGTAGTGGAAACATTATAAGGCTGATTATTAATTATACTATGTTACGTTATGATCAGGGGTCGGAATTAGGTAGAGTTATTCATGTACTTGCATCGAAATGTTGATATTAATAATGATCTTCCCGGGATTTCTAATGAAAAATCCAATGTGGCCTACAATATTACAAACAAATAATAATAAAAACCTCAGAGATACAAATAAAACAAAGGTAATTAACAAACAATTTTTATTAGTATTTTTCATTGAAAAAGATCTCTCTACGTCAACTGAGGTAAGGTTAACAAATTTATACACTTCCCTCTCCTCGTCATTAATGGAGGAAGATTCTGCTATATTTCTGATGGTGTCATAAAAACAATTCTGCTCTTTAAAATTAATCTCGGGATTTGAGGCATATGAACTTTATTCTTACGCTGTATGAAATCGATGTAAGTACATGTTTAACTCTACCTAATTCCGACCTCTGGTTATGATAATATAAAATAAATTATTTATTACAATAATTTAAAATTTTAGGGCGCTTTCACAATCATCAACATCGTGCTTAGCATCATTGATGGTAGTTCGCTCAATACGAAAAAGTGTTTACTGCGTATAAGTAGTACCTAGCTAATTATTTTCTTCTGTGGTTTGAATATTAAATTCTCAAAAAAAAATTGCTATTAAAACATAAAATGCCTGAGGGTTACAATGAAAACATTGTAAGGCAGCTCTTTGTAGAACAAATGTGTTTCTGATTTAACTACGAGAGGAAATGTCAACAAGACAGGTACAGGTAAACAGGCAAAACCAACCCTTACGTGATCTAATTTTACTATACAAATTAACAAATAGGCTTGTGTAATGTAGCGATTAAGTAAAACGCATTTATAACTAGTTCCCCAGATATGGAGAGGAGCACCGCCGTGTTCGCGTGACTGGAGCGAGAAGGAATGGGATGCGGTCGCCTCCTTCTGCGAAGCAGTTACGTTAGAAAAGAAGATAGCCGTTTGGAGGTAGGCGGAACAGAGTGTAAAGTCCCGCAAACCTCCGTTAAAAAGGGAGGATCCTCCGGCCAGACGGGTGTAATGTCTGGTGGGCAACTGCCCGATAGATGATTTTGGGTTGTACGATATGTTCTAATCGCGCGGAGAACTTTGATTGCGATGCAGGATTAATTCTTATGTGATGCCATAGATATCGCTACAGCCGCAACCATGAAGGAATCGACATCCTCACGCCCCAGCCGCTACCAGAGGAGACGCTCCAGGTGTTGGGTGTCGTAGGATGAACCCCGGCCACCGTAAGTGCGAGCTTGCGGACGGCGAGCAATGGGTAGTACGCTTTCCTACTATCCGGTAAGGACTGAGCCCGAGTCCCGTGTGCACCTCAAAGATGCGCCGATGCGCGCCAGGGCCACGGGAATTTTTTAAAGGAATACCTTCGTCCCGGAACCTAAAGAGCAACTGAAAGACATAAGTGAGTTTTAGTAATTAAAAGTCTAAAACGCCCTATCTTCCACCCTGAAACGGGAGAAGTCATTGGATGATTTGCAGCCACGAAAAAAAAGTCTCCCCAGACAACCCATCATAAGATTGCTCCAGATTTCTTTCCCTTAATCCAAACTTGACCTTAACGCTCCTTTGGTCCAAATGTGCAGAAACTATAACAGTTTTTGCAAATCACAAGACACCAATTTCCACGAAAGTTCAGTAGATCAGTCTCGGAGGTACGGGAAAGAACAAATTCACAAATGTTTACCGTATGCCCACTGTTTGATATCACACAGATATTATAAAGGCGAAGATTTATATGAATACCTATATATTTATTACACTTTTTCTCACAAACTAAGTAATTTTATTGAGTAGAGTAATATAGCTCATACATTAGAATAATGGTGAACAATAAAGTATATAATAAATAAATAATAATAAAGCATATTATATATAAAAGAATTATCATTTTACAATTAAATTAAATGTCAAACGTCAATAAATAACCCGCTCCTGATCGTTCGCGGTGCAAAAGTACCCATAACACTCGCCGCATTACTTCGCTGAATAGCGATGGCCATCCTTTGCACTAAGAACGAACTGGACCGGGAGTCACTCGTATATAATTAATAAATAGAAGAAATACTGATTCCATGCAGGCGAAGCCGCAAATAAAAGCTAGTTTTATATATTTTTAACTCTGTTTGGAAGTATTTAATTTTGTGTATTATTTTGTACAATTTTTACCAAAAGTATACCATGTTACAAAAGTCATGACTTCCAGTACCTAAAAGTAAAATACGATCTGGTTTTTGTCTGTTAAAGGCATTTTTTACCGCCTATAGCAGTCACAAAGGGACATACAAAAAAAAAAACAACATAAAGGGAGTGACTTAATTATTTGATATTCATTAAAAGAATATTAATATTGAGACAGGTTTAAACTGTCAGTAACTTATTTTAATTTTTAAATTTTTAATATTTCTTTTTCCTATTATTTATACTTCTCTCATAATGGAAGTGACAAGAAATATGAAATCAGAATATTTATGAAAATTACATAATTATATTTTTCAGTCGGAAAATCATCAAATAACTCGCAGGAGCATTTATGAATTGTCAACAGTCGGTCACTCAGAAAAAAACTGGACAAGTGCGAGTCAGACTCGCGCATCTTATAATCTTCTGAAAGAGAGTCGGTTTTCAAAGCGCAAAAACGATGTATTCGGTCAATGTGTGGCTTAAAAACTACCGAAACTTATGAACCTCACTTTAAATCACTAAAATTACTAACATTTCTATCTTTGTACATTTACGAAACTGCTTTGTTTGTCAAAATCAATTTAAATCTGTTTCAAAAACTTTCTGATGTTAAAAAAACTCCAATGCGTTCTCAATATACAAACAAACTGTGCGACAAAAAATGTAGAACGGCTTTAGTGAAAAAGAGTTTTTTTTGGCATGGCTCCGAAAATTTATAATAAAATACCTGATGACATTAAAAATTTGCCCTTAATTAAATTTAAGAAGCTTCTCTACTCACTATTAATGGAAAAATGTTATTATACTGTAGAAGATTTTATGAATGATAAAATTTTTTAATATTTTTAATCAATAAACACTTATAATGTACTTATGTAATTTTAAAGACTGTTTTTGAGATTTTGAGACTGTTTCTTATTAAGTTCCTTTTAATTATAAATTTTATAAAGTTATTTTAAAATTATTCCTTTTTTCATGTTGGAGTTTAATTTTTGTTTTCTTTTATGTTAGTAGTTTAATTATTATTTTTGTTTTTTATTTTAATATTTGTACGCCTTCACGGCAAAACATAGAAACGTAAGAAAGAAACATAGAAACATAGAACCTAAGATCTTTATGTAAGTACCTATGTTTCACAAATAAACATTCTGATTCTGATTCTGATTCATACAAACTTATTTATGAAAACAGTTCAATTCCCGAATTGAGTAACGAAGATTATTCCAAATCGCAAAAAAGTTATTTTTGTGACTTAACTAGAAATTTACAGTTTTCAGATTTTTTTCTATACTTGTGCTATGAGACCTTACTTCATGCCAAATTTCAGGATTCTAGGTCAACGTTCCTATAAATTTTGATTTCCCTGAGAGTGTCAAAATAAACGTTTTTTGCGACATCCGTATCTTTTTTTCGTTTACTCAAAAGTTTGATTTTTTCACAGCTTCAAGGGACCGCAGACTTGACTATATGGTTTTAATTTCAACTCGATACCTCCACGCGTTCCCGAGTTCCCTTGACTGACAGACAGACATACAGATGAACAACAAAGTGATTCTACAAGAGTTTCCGTTTTTTCCTTTTGAGGTACGGAACCCTAAAAACACCCCATTATCTGGACTGGTAAAACATGAAAAAACATTAGGAAGCAAAGGCCATAATATAATCAGTTTATCATGTTACCATTGCCGTCTGGCCCTTAATACGTGGGCCCAGTGTGGGTTGATGAATGTCATACCTATGTCATCAAATTTTTAGTCGTCCGTTTTTAATGAAATAAATGAAACTATTTCGATGTCACGGAGCATATATTAAACTAAGTAGTGCTTCATCATCACCATAATTTTAGGCGAAAGACGTCCACTGTTGGACATAGACCTCCCCCAAATGTCGCTATAATGACCAGTCCAGTGCGTCTCGCATCCATCGGATTCCCGCGACCCTCACCAGGTCATCGGTCCACCTACAGTTAAGTAGTGCTTTTCTTTAGATTATTACTGCTAATACTATAAAGCGGCACCTACATTAGATAGATACACACGTGGGTGACGCCTGAGTTGTATTGGTGGTGTGTCGCGTGGTGTTGTGTGGCGTGTCTCATGTAGCTCTTCAAGTCTAGTTACCATATAAAATGTAAGGAGACTAAGGCGCCCAGATCGGCGTACGTGGCCCACTCGGGCCTTATGTAGTTCTAACTTAACCAGTTCCTACCTATTCTACCAGCCCCCCTAGCCAAGTTAAAATCGTATCGTTCGCGCCGAATGCCTGGAGTAGGTCACGCCTCCGGTTCCTATTCTGACGTCATCTCAACGCTCAGTTACGTGGTCAGAACAAAGGAATCGGAGGCGTGGCCTACTCGAGGCGTTCGGCGCGAATGAAACGATTGTAACTTGCCTAGCCAAGTTACAATCGTTTCATGCGCGGGCAGGGGCAGGAGACAGTCATTATAGAAATGAAGCAGTTGGCGTATTCTAGTGAGCTGAGAGGATGATATTGTTATGCACTTAATTTCGAGAAAAACGTAACAGACACCGTTAATATTTGTAAATTAAATAAAAAAAATGATAAATCATGATTTAACACTCGACTTACGTATATAAAGGGAATTATTTTGCTATAATCACAATATCAGATATAGCATAAGCATAGCATAATCAGCCTTTTTAATGTTCCCACTGTTGGGACTCAGGCCTCCTCTCTAGGAGAGGGAATGGGCCGTAATTCACCACGCGGGCCCAGTGCGGATTGGTGAATGTCACATGTCTTCGAATTTTTGGTTCTAGGACATGCCGGTTTCCTCACGATGTTTTCCTTCACCGTTTTGAGAGCAGTGGTGATGAAATAAATTACACAAAGTAATGCGCCTGGCTGGGTTTGAACCCGCGACCTGCAACAGATATCAGATATAAAAAGTTACAATAGCTAGGAAATAATCTATATATATAAAAGGAGAAACTGACTGACTGACATATCAACGTACAACCAAAATTACGGGGTTTAGGAGCGTAAAAATTTGCAAAAGGTTTCATTTTATGACGTAGACGCTCGCCTAGTGCTCACTAAGAAAGGATTTTCCAAAATGTGCCCTCAAAGGGGATGAAACGGTGGCCCAAAGTTTGTATAGAAAAACCTACTTTCAAGCGGCCGAAGTCACTGGCAAAAGCTAGTTAATTATATTCTAAGCATACTAATGTCACTGTTTTAATAAAGACATAGGATTTCATTACTTAGTACGAGACTTATTACTAAAGTAATCTGAAATGATAATTTTCTTTTGAACACACGCCCGTAGCGACCGGTGACATCCCTAGAGTTGACAGGCGCGCGAGAAAAGTGAAATATCCAAAATGTTTAGTCATTACTAAGACCTTCACGGCTTTGAAATAAGTGAAATTCTTCTCCAATTTCTATTTCAACGATTGTAAGTACTCATGTTTATTCATTGCAGAAATCCTTTATGGGTTCTTACAACGCATGCCATTATCCAATACGCTTTTCCCGCGACTCATTCAATCCAATGCCTGCGTCTCAAGTTTGTATCGACCGTTAACATCTCCACGAAATATTACCCTATTTACAAGATACATTGTTACTGTACTGTGGGATATTCTGAAGAATGCCTATGAAAATGTCAGAGTAGGCAATAACTTCCTGTTTATAGCCACTTATGATTCTGGTGGTACCGATGACTGAAAGAGTTATTAAACAATATGTTTTGTTAGTAATTACTCGTTAATAAATAGAACTGTGCGTCTCGCATCTATCGGATTCCCGCAACCTTCACCAGGTCATCGGTCCACCTTGTAGGGGGCCTTCCAACATTGCGTCTTCCGGTACGAGGTCGCCACTCCAGAACCTTTCGGCCCCAACGGCCATCCGTTCTGCGAGCAATGTGCCCTGCCCATTGCCACTTAAGTTTGGCGATTTTTCGTGCTATGTCGGCAACCTTGGTTCTCCTGCGGATATCTTCATTTCTGATTCGATCACCGTTCGTTCCGGACCGTTCTTTGTGGCGACATTTGGGGGAGGTCTATGTCCTAAATAAATAGAACTGAATGATCCATCAGTGTACCGTGTTTTTCAGTCAACATTTTTTAGTTTTTTTTTATTCTCCGCTCTGTATAACATAATGCATAGAAACTGTGTCAATAAGGGACTGTTATCTTTGTACCTACTTGTACAAGTTTAGTAAGTCAACAAGGAAACGATGGCCGAAAGCAATGGGTTAACGATGACCATGGCGGTAACAAAATAAACATTGGGGGAACTTCTAACTTAATTACCGTTACATTGTTTTCAAGTTTGTTTACATACCCCTGTAATAACCCGTTTTGTATCTCAATTACAATGGGATGTTCGGGTATGATGATACCGACTTTATATAGGTCATCTAAATATTAGAAGTGAATTGAAACTCAGTTCGTGACGATTTAATACGTTGACAGCAGCATTCATTTATGTATTATTTCCATTCCAGCTGACCTCGTTTGAAAACTATCATTATGAGTTTATGGGATTATTAGATACCATAACGTTTAAAAAATTGAAAGCTTTTTTTTGTTAAATGCGGTACGAGGTGATCAATGTGACCCCGTATTTAAGTAGATACATCACTGAACTCTGTTTTAATAGGGCATCTTAGGTATATATTCATCTCTTTACTAAACTAAACCAAATTGAAGGTAAGGCCTCCTTACGACAAAGAAGACTATGTTTTTCTTACAAAGCGTATTAGTCCACGTCCCGCAATGAACATGTTAACTAAAAATGTCTAGTTCTCGTTCTGTCAAAAACTTTTAAATTGCTATAAATAGCAACTATTTCTACAAATTAAACGATAATCGAAATAGCAATTTCAAATTTTCTCTAATAATAATGTCAAACTTATTCAGCATAAATTGAACAGATTACAAATGACAATTCACTGACTTTCAGACATAATCACTATCAGGCATAAAAGGTTAAAACTTAAGAGCGACCGACCCTTTCCATACAACCGCACTAAAGTGATTATGATGTTAGTTCATATCTTTCTCTAGATATTTGGGTACACAGATATCTCTTGGATATTATCTAGGCTTCTGTAGATAACAAAATATAAATTTGTGTTAAACTAATCAATTAAAGACCTCTGAAAATCTGCTATTTTACGGGAATTTTAGCCCTCCATTATGCACTCATACATTAAAAATATAAAAAAGTACATCTATAGCAGTCTTGCACGATTGAAATTCTGAATGACGTAAATTTTTCTTAAAAACTATTAAAGGTTTAAAAAAAACACGTGTTTCCTGGAACAAGTTTTGTGAAATATTCGAGTACATAATGGAATTACCGAATGCCAACTGAGTTTTCAGAAGTTATCTCTCTTTTTTCGCGTTGCCGCTTCATGAAACATCGCGTTGGATTGCATTAGACGAAGCAACAAGCTTTTAAAGCATGCTCGACGTTGACGATAGGCGAGTGGGAAGGGCCCTCTTAAGTCTTCTTAATAGGGTATGACAGGACAGAGCCTACCGCTGGCGACAATCTAACAACCTATTTTCATAAGCGCTCTTTATGACCAACAAACTCAAAACTACCATTATAACAACACATTCGTATGTAAGTTGTCTAAGTACTCCCTAGTTCTTAGACATGCTACTTATGCGGCATGGCATGTATTTATGCGGATGCGAATATTCGTAAATGCTAAATATTCGCATCAATTCTGAACTCTTCGGATGTCTTATATCGTGCGGTTTTGATCATGCATGCGGGATTGCCCAACACGCGTAACCCCCGCAAATGTCCGTTTCATACAAGTATTTATTGTAATGCTTGGAATACGCACGCGGGACGCGGGGCGTGATCCCGGACAGCAGACTCGCGCAGGGTCCCCACAACGCACAACAGCCCGTAGAAAACTAGATCGTAGGCTAGCGTGTCTCACGTTGCATGAAATTTTCTGCATGTGAAGCAATCGTGCAATGCGTGATGAAATCCGCACAATATTAAAAACAGCCTAATCTTTATTCTCACCCAGTGTAAATCAGAAATGACTATGCAAAATTATTATGACATGCAGCTGATCTGACGATGGAACCTGAAGTTGGCCATAGGAACTTGGTAATAAAACAACAGAACCCCGTTGAGTTTGGACTCGTTTGATCCGTCTTGACGAGTATTTTGGTGCTAGATGGTAACCAGGGTCTAATGATGGAGCACGTAGATAGCCATAGTAACTCAGTAATAAACTCAATAAGTTAACCATATCGTGTTTGAACTTTTCGGAATGGTCTTGATGAGTATTAATTATACAGTTAGGTATTACTCGCGGAAAGGATGTACTACTACTTCTTTGAAAAAATCGATTGAGAAAATATAACGTTTTGAGATAACTTTTTTTACATAGAGGATTGAGGGCCCACCTGTACCGGATAAACTATGGACACTACAGAAAAACTCTTCAGACGGACGAACAACAAAGTGATCGAATAAGGGTTCCGTTTTTTCCTTTTGAGGTACGGAATCCTAAAAAGTATCTTATATTAGCACATACTACGTACCACGTACTAGAATAGCTTCTAGTACGTGGTTTACGGTAGTAAAACATTATCCCAAGAGAACTTAATGTGCTCTCCACCATACCTATTTAAAATTGTTTTTTTTTAAACTATTCTGTAAATTCGCCCTTTAAGAAACCGCATTCGCGGATGTCGTAATTTTTGCATTCGCATCCGCGGATGTCGAAATATTTGCATCCGCATTCGCATCCGCGTATGTCGAAACTTTTACATCCGCAACAACCCTACTAAGTACCATGTATCACTGTGCATTCTCTCAACTAGACCATGATTCATAACAATAATGGCGGCTAAAGTACTGGCACATGCGATTTCTCGTCGCTGTCGCTGGTCATAGAGAATACGTGAAATGAATATTCATTGGTAGGATTTCGTCGATTCATATCTTTACCAGGGATCGGTTACGTCCGCGTTGTTTTAGAATATACAGATATTAATGCAAAGCAAAAGTTATTTTGTTATAATTGTGATAAATGTTTTTAGAGCAATTTGTTTTTCTTTGGCTTTTTATTCTTGAGGAATGAATCTTTCTTATATTTCGGATGTTTTTCAGCCAGAGACCTTAGCTGAAGTTTTTGTACTTTCGATGGCGTTAACGTAAAAGCTAAATTGTATAGTGACGAGGTATAATCTATTAAAGTACTCGAATGCATTTAAGAAATGTCAATTTGTAGTCACACTGTGTAAACGGCGTCCGGTCCAACAGAAAACAATAGTTGACACATTTTGATACAAGTGGAGAAAGTTTGTCAATGTGACTAAGACGAAATTCGCCCGAGCCGCAGGCGAGGGTGATATGGAGTCGAATGCAGCAGTGACAAGTTTCCATGTATATAAAACGACGTTTTTCAATACATTTACGAAGAAATAAATAAACAGGGGTTGAACTAGCGCCCAACCTGACACAATAAATACAATAAAGTGTTGAATACGGAAAGCAGAGAATTACGTGCCGAAAAGCGGTAGGGATAAGGCGCGTTTTCGAATATGTGTATTAAAAAAGTTTTTATACTATACGATATGACACAAGGGAGCGTAGCGTACCTAAACGTTAAAAACTCGCACTAGGGCCTCTGTTGTCGGAACGTTCAAGCTTTACTAAAAGCTCACGACAAAGCACAGTGTGTTTTTGACACAAAACTGGTACAGTTTCTGAAATGCTAAAAAAAGTAATATTTTTCAGTGCTTACTAAAAGACTGCTCATTACCACGTTGCTTAAACCTTATTGTAAACCAGATTCCGCTAGCGACTTCATCCGCGTGAAAGTACGTTCCTCCATACGAATTTTGGACCCCCGTTTCATCCCCTTAGGGGGTGAATATTGGCTAATCTTCTCTTAGTGCTCACCTGCGTTATAAAAGGAAACCTAGTGCAAAATTTCACTCTCCTAGTCCCAATAGTTTCGACTGTGCGTTGATTTGTCAGTCAGTTTCTCCTTTTATATATATAGATAATCTGTGATCTAAATATATGACAAGACTATTCTTTACTCTATTTACTCATGATGCATCCCTAAACTGAGACATACATTGTTGCGGCTATAAGGAAGTATGAACACTATTGTACGTACAGTTAAATGAATCAGAATTTCATCTCCCTGCATGCAGACCGCATGCGAAACAATTAAATCTAACAGTGTAACGCAGCGTGCGTTTAATGTATTTTAGGGGAATTAATGTGAAACTGCATAACAAAGTGACCATGTGGTCTAGTGCAGTAGAACTTAAACGTTACATTGTACCCATTTGTGTCATCAGAACTAATAATAACAATCGCTAAGTTCAGCTCTATGTAATAACAGAATAATAAAATAAATAATTTTAGAAATTGTATTATTTGATTTAATTATTATTTTTAAATTATCATATAAATAAAAAGAGAAGGAACTTAATTTTTTTTTAAGTATTTATACTAAATCTAACAATGTACCTACATAAAAACAATATTTGAAATAAAATGTATGTAAATGATATTAATATTTTGCATTTTTTTAAGTCAAAAATACTGTGATGTTACTTTTGATGCATAGAATAAACATTTTTACTTTTTATTTATTAGTTTAGCTCTAAGTTTAAAGTAAACGTTGAAGCCGCCTATCCATGGCTGACTTCGTTTAAAGTCGCACAAGTTGAAAAGTCGTGTTTGACGAATTTTGACGATGAAACTTCTAAGTAAGTTGTAGGTTGTGTTACACAAGTTCCAAAATAATCTGTTTTCCCTAAGAGCGTTGAACCACGCTCTGATATTTTCACGTAATTCAGAAACATGTCACTGCAATGCCAATGGTCAATTGATAAAATACCTCTAAAGCTGCATCGACGTTACCGTTACAATGGAATTGCAATATCCTCACACATTTGCTTTTTAATCAATTTAATTAGCGTGACTATGAAAGCCAGAGTGACAGTGCGACATGGCCAACAAATTGCACGTTTGTATAGACACTTTATTGCAACTGTGAAAAAAATACGATCGCCTATATCCGTATCAATACGTGGTTAAGGCGTATAGTGCCTTGAACATCTAGCCGGAGTTAAATGCACATGTGTGCATTTAACTCCGGCTAGATCTGCGGGCGCCGCTGTCTTTTAAAATCATTTTCTTTGCGAAATATTAATTGATTTACATATCCTATGTATATTCTGAAAAATACTTAACCAGCATTTTTTTTCTATAAACATATTTCTAAAGATCTCAAACTCGTTTCAGAGGAGTAGGGAAAACAAGCGAAAAAAAATCATGTTGGTAATTATAATTTTTTTGGCAAAAGTAGTAGTTGATAATAAAATAAAATCATAAGTTGATAATATTATTTAAGAATCTATAATAAATATTTTTTTTTTTCAAATCTATTTACCCAGCCTTTGCCGAGGAGTGGGCTTCGGAAAGTCACAGTTTTATGGCACTAAATGGGAGAAAGTGCCTTAAATCAATATGGAAATCCTAGAGTGCACGCAAAATACCTAGTCGCATATTTAAAAAAATAACGTTAAAGACATAACGAACATTTTATTTTTATTCTTTAGTTTAGATTACCCAGTTGTTGTTTTTCAATCTAACAACCAAAAGCTAACATTAACAGATAAATTTTCCTTCAAAAACTAAAATGAAGCAGTCGAACTTAGCCATTTAAAACTCTTTTATTTTTGAAGCTTTGAAACTGTGTACTCAGTTCTTATTAATTAATTTCCAACGTGCGAGCGTTGCGGGATCCAAAACAATATTTAAGCTTCCCTTGAGAGCATCGCAGGTACTAACAGGTCTCAGAAGGGTAAGAGATTCTGATAAAGGTCTCGGAGTCGCAAAGGTCTGACACCCCTGTGACTTAGATGCCCTTATCAGCATTTTTACATGAGAATTTGAACTTTTATTTCGAAAAATCCTTAAGGACTAGTTTTGTGTTCAAAAAATTATTAATTTATATAAATAACTTGTTCAAATGATATCGAATCAACGAGTAATTCAGTAGAGCTAACAGAATTCCGATAACCTTTTCATTAAACTCAAATATAAAACAGGATTGCAATGACTTTTAAAGCAATAATATTGATATTAAGCAAAAAATAATTGGTTCAAAACGGATTTCCAATAACCACACAAAATATGCATTTAAAAGTAATAATTTTCGAGTTTAAATATAGAAAATTGAAGTGCAAAAGTGTTTTTAAAATAACGATTTATTGACGAGTCTTTTTAATAATAATGTCATGCCATGCATGTGGCCATTGAAATTATTTTCTGCTGGGTGCAACTAACGCGTACTCGAATGTTATATTATAAGTAGGTAGGTTAAAGAAATTGTGAATGTATAACGCTAATAGGCTGATGAATATCCAAAGTTGCGGGCTTGTTCGAAAGAATCACCATAGCCCTAGAGTGTAAGAAGTTGTTTTAATGACAAATAACCAAAAAGGTATATTTTTGATTCTTTATTTATTTATAAATGTTACCGTTACAATACGGAATACGTTAATATGCGCATTAACTAGGTAATCTGCAAATAACCGGATACAATCTGAAATGTTAAAGTGTGTTTGATTTAAATAACAGATATTTCCACTTTACATAGTTAATATGAGTGGAAGACGAAACATTTTTGTCCCCTTTTAGAGGGGCTTCTACTTCTGGGTGGTTATAAAAAAAAACACGAAGAACTTTGCTCCGCTTCGCTCCCGCCTTAGCCTTCTAACCTAACCTATTCCGTGTCGGGATGCCCTAAAATATATTAATTCTTCATGCGTAAAATGTAATCAAACTTTAGATTTTATTATAATTAGAATTTAAAATTAAATAATTACAGTGAATTCGAATGTTTTATCCACGCAAAGAACCACTTTTATAACTTTACCGTATGCTTAGTCGTTAATCTGCAGAGAATCTGGGAAATTTGCAGATTATCTTTAACTTAAACATTTTATTCCACTTTTACCGGACTCAATCAGATAATCAACAGATTAAAAAGTTAATCTGCACTCTAACTGATTTACGCACATAAACGGTAACATATATACTATATTGTACGTACCCCAAGAAAATAAATTAAAGAAAACTTTAAATAAATAAACCGTCAAACCGAGAAAATTAACATTATCTACTGAAGTTTATAAACTATGAAACCGAACGTTACTCTGACAAAAAGATACGTAGGACTGAAGGAAAAACTTAACTTTGTAGTTGAAAAAATGTTTTTCCAGACATTGATAAATAAGGATGACATTTTTCACTCGCCCAATTTTAGGTAGCCTAGTCCCAACACATCAACATTACGCGTACGCAGATGGCACGCACACATAGAATTCATTGTTTTTCCATTTTATACTTTAACTCGACATATTTTGATGCTTAAAAGTATTATTTTATTTTTTCTAGTATTGTTGAGTCAAGTTTTTATTATCAGCAATTACTGATTACAGTGCAATACGTTGGTACCTACTTACCCAATTTCAAACATTCACTGGCCTTTAATGACGGTTACGAGAAATATCGACCAGATTTAGTTTAGGGTAACCTAAACTACTACTAGAATACTAGAAGTAATTCTAGGCAAGCGTGCTCCGTCGTCGGAAACGATTAGCAAAAATGCAGCATATACGATTAACTTGCGGCTAACTTCCTGTATCTGAGCAATCCAAGAGAAGGTTTAATCAATGAATGTCCCCAAGTTCTTACTGTTCTCACTAAAGGGAATAATGAAGTTGTTACAAGAAACTTGGGGAAAAATCATCCAGTCAATCCTTGAGGCCGATCTAGAACGGCTCACCATTACAATCTGTCTTTATAAGAGGTTCACCACAAGTCCGTTTCTCATGCTTTAGTCGCATATATGAGTCAGATCGCGATTTATAGTCAAGATAGCCCGCAGACAGATTTCCAAGACGAGCCGTTGACTCAAAGGCTGACTGGTAGGAAAGTACTTAGAGGCCAATTTATAAATATAATAGATAACGTAATAGTCAGCTTCTGGTAGATATCGCATGTCAGCGATAAGATCGCCATTGTACCCATATATTTAAGTTAGTGTAAAAGTTTTGTTACCGTTTTGGTATACAACAAAGTTTATCCTATTCTATTATCTAATCGGAAACGTATACAATACATAATACGAAACTAATGACCTTAATAGGTAGTCTGTTATTTCTGACTAGGTACCTTGTGAGGAAAAGGAACACGTTTATATACTCGTATATATGTATGTACCTGCAGATGTAATAAACGTATAAACCATAATACCTGAGTTAGAGTCCCGGCTGCCCATAACGGGTGCGATCTGCGGCCGCTCCTCGTCCAGGATGAGCACGCCACTGTTCGACCACACCGACAGCACGTGCGCCACACACGTCACGTTCACCCGCCCCTGTCACACAAAACCCTATTTACAGGTCGGTTATTGAAATTTGAACCCTGTCTTATAGGTGTAAGGCATACAATGTGTGCTTCTATCCCCTTAACGTCGTGTAACCCCATTTATAGATAATCGAATCACTGCAATTTAAACCTTATGTCAATAGATGTAAAAGTCACACGAAGTGTGCCAGTGATTAACAAGGCTAATTACTAGGCGCCAGGATCAAGCGATACATTGACCACTATGTTTACAGGCCAATTTATAGAGGGATGGGAAAAAGATTTATGGTATTAGTTATTTTAAAGTTCCCCCACTATATATTTTTTTATCTTTCTTGGGTGCATAAGTACGCACAAATCAGTTACGACATCGTCACAACGCTGATCAGTCACGATAAAAAATATAGTTTCGTAGAAGTCGTAGTGGTCGAGTACACCTAATTCGATTCATTCGATGTCATCCGAATTGTGAGACGACATCGGACGATGTCAGTTGAGGTAGCGTATACTGTCTAGTTATCTGTTACATAAGTTTGGTTCGTTTAACAGAGTTCAGGCGAGGTCGTGCGAACATAGTACAGCCGATGCCTGAGGCTAGACATCGACCCCACATGTCAGTCATGTCAAGACCGGTGGATCTCAGTCAATGACATACAGACAATCAGCGATTGATTCACAATTGGATGATGACGTGACTTATTTATGTATAGAGATATGTACCACTATTGATATCAACATCTATATTGGTGTGCCCTGCAAACCTATCTAGTTTGCAGTGTGTACCTGCACCATTTAATAATAGAAATATAACATATTTTTTTTTACGAAAACAAACAATATGCCTTGATAACAGCGTAGAATTATTGTTATTGATTGTTTCAAAAAGTTATAACAACGAGCATTTGAATCGCTGGATTGAATTTCATGTAACAGATTTCATTTCATAATAAATTCACGTAGGAGTTCGAAATTTTGAACTGTAGTTGTGAACAACAGTCTGGTTCACAATATGTGATCCGTCCCAAAACTAGGTACACTGTACCTAACGTTCGTAACGTGTAATTGTGTATCATACCATAATGTTGTTAGTGTTTTGCAGCTATTGAGAGCGAAACCTTTGTTCATGATAATTCTATACTACCTACTATCAAAATTTCAGTATTCTCATTGAAGTTGTATTCACAATATACAACTTCAATGAGAATACTGAAATTTTGAGATTATCTTTACTATTCAAAAGTCTTATAGAGCAACATTACTTTCATTGTCTTATGCTATCACAATACGGTTATCCAGTGCAAAGCAAAATAGGATCCAAAATTCAGTTTAACCCCAATCTTTATGTCTTCTTCTTTATTTGAGGGATTTTTGTACACAATTGAGACGATGTCAATCCTGCTATTAAAATTGCATTAACTAAACATCAGCTATATTTAAATAAGCGTCAACATAAACACTAGATTCAATCGGTTACAAGCTACTTACTTTGCGAAAATGTACCGACTGTACTCTTATAACAAGCTGGCTGAACGACGATGATTTATTGGATTTCTCTTCTTCAATACTAATGTTCAATTTATTTGCTATTTGCTCTAGTCTGGGTGCCAGGCGGGTGGTACTTTCCTCCTTGTTTTTCCGATTGCTATCAGTGTGGGGCATACCCACTGCGGCGTCGATATTGCCGGGAATGTCTATTACATTGTCGGTCACCGGTTCTTCGTAACCCGAGATTGCGTCCCACGGACTGAATATAATTCTATTTGCATCTTCGAGCGACGTGTCGGTTATCACAGGTTTTCTTCGCGCGTATGATGTGTCGTGCAGCGGAATATCCAACCCTTTCACCTGCGATGAAATATGATATTAGAATTGTGATTTTGAGTCACGGAAAATAAAGTTTATTATAAGCGTACGATGTATCTTGATATTATTTTCAGTATGTCTTATTATTTATACTTTACTTTGTATAGACTTCTCATTTGACCCATTTTTTTGCGGCACAGTTAAATTGTAGCTACTTTTCAGCAAAATTTTATAATAACTTTATTAAGTTCAACATTCTTCCATCAAAGTAAGTCAGAGAGAGAACTTTCAGGAAACGGATACAAAACATTTTTATGGTTTCACCATGTTGTCATTTTAAAACTTTTATATTTCTATTTTAATGTTGCTAACATCATTTCCTTTTCCTTGCGTGATCGAATCAGAAATGAAGATATCCGCAGGAGAACCAAGGTTGCCGACATAGCACGAAGAATCGCCAAACTTAAGTGGCAATGGGCAGGGCACATTGCACGCAGAACGGATGGCCGTTGGGGCCGAAAGGTTCTGGAGTGGCGACCGCGTACCGGAAGACGCAGTGTTGGAAGGCCCCCTACAAGGTGGACCGATGACCTGGTGAAGGTTGCGGGAATCCGATGGATGCGAGACGCGCAGGGCCGTTCTTTGTGGCGACATTTGGGGGAGGCCTATGTCCAGCAGTGGACGTCTATCGGCTGAAATGATGATGATGATGATGAACATCATTTACCAGCAGATTTTTTTAAAAGTGCATAGTCTTAAGAAACTAGTGCGCCTCACCATCAACGATTGCATCACTGCTTACCATTAAGTGAGATTGCATTCAAGCACTAGTTTATATCAATTAAAAAAAATATTGTATTTAAGTGACATTTAATTATATTCTTTTTTTATCGTGCTCATTAGTGATCCTAAGTTTTTTACTACTTTTTCATTTTCTCTCCGTGAGAACCTGTAATTGGCCCAATGTCTCATATACAATTATAATACATTTGTTATAGCTGTTCGTTCACCTACGATTAAAAAAATAAATTAATTAGATTTGTTATTTCAAATTACGATTTACTTTATTCAATTAAGATAATTTTGTGTGTCTAGTGATCAAACACTGTTAGAGTACAAATGCCTCTAATCGCTCAAAGTACTTTTCTATTTACAAACGAGAGAGGGGTCGAGAAAAACGAAGCTCAACTCGAAATTTTAATGGTGTCCAATAAATGCCGAATGAATTATTTGCCTGACAATTCGCAGCCTATTAAGCACATTTAGGGCCTGTTTCAGTGGCCGGAACGAAATTGTCTACCAGATGAATTAAAAATTGGGACAGAAATTGAAGATTGAATTTGTGTGGAACCGCAGCATAAATCTTCCAATTATGATAAAAACAAGGCAGTACAGTTTAGTATAAATATTATTTTTACTAAATGTACTACTTACGAAGTTCTTGATACAATCCAGGCATTTGGTGAATGAAAGCTAGACCGAAAAACTGGCCATCACGAACTTTTTTTTGTTTGTTCTCTATTTGAATTTTTTCTGGCTATATTTTTACAGATACAGAGTGCTTTTTGAATTTGGATAGACTGACGGATGGTATCCTCGTTTCGTGTTTTGTTCACAATACCCAGTGAACTATTCAGCTACTGACACATTACCTCCTGACCATTTAGAAGCCACGTGAGGTTGGCTGGCGGGTCTGCCGGCGGTGACGTGCAGTTGGCTCGGAGCATGTCCCCTATTGAGTACCAGCTCTTCTGTGCACGCACGCTGGGACCCGTCTCCGGCAGTTCTGAAAATAATGTACTCTTTAATAATCTCGTTGTTGATCTATTAGGACAGGTCCTAATAGATTCACCTTTATACAAAGGTTCAACCGAACGCAGAATACTACGCACACTACATTGTTTCCAGGAACATGAAAAAATGCTTACAGTAATACAAAATCTTTTTAATTACACTAATACAAAATCTTTTTAATAAAAAGTCAGATATGAGAGTAAATTAAAATAAATTATGAGTAGTAAATAAAGAGACGCAGATATGAATTGATAACCCTGCAATATAATAAAATCCATTTAAAGTCAGACAAAAGCAAACAAACTCTGTAGATATGAAAAGATGTAATGCAAATAGGAAATGTAAAATTACCCGAGATTTTCTCTTAATTACAAAAATAGCAGTTTCCGGTGCGAAAAGGAACAAGAATTTGATAATTTACTTATTTTGTTCTTGGTTAGCTGTTGTACAGTCGCTAATTGTATTCAACGAAGTCATTATAAATGCCGTTGTCGTCTTTATGCACCTCGGTACAGTGGCACACACAAATTTTGCCGCTGCCGGTTGTTCTGTACGAGTATATCCCGAGAGCTCTGCGACTGCACAAGGTGATTTACGTAGCAGCTGACTCTACGGACTAATTAAATTGCCAGTCCAACATGAAAATTGAACAGAAATATTGTTTGTTTGCTCACTGAACCAAACTGGTACACAAAGATACTGCAGACAGAGAGGCGCAGTAAATAGATGGCAATAAATCACATGGGTCGCGGTAGCACGCGTTTCAATGCGCGTCGCAGTCGACGTTGCATATTCATCTTCCATACGCGCGGTTCCATTTTGCTCACGAATTTCGTAGAAAGCGGTTAAAACGCCGAACAGACAAAATGGCGGCTCAAACTAAAACTCGGCATGCTTTTGTTTGCTAGCAGCGCCCTCTATTACGACGAAGCGGTGGAACTCGCGCCGAGCAAAGTTTTAAGTGTTTACATTCCTGTTCTGTCGCTTTTTGCCAATTCTACTTAATGGGAACGCAGGGAGTTTTCCAGCACCTCGTTTAATTCGGCCGCGGTGGGTATATTTTAGTGTTTATTTAATTCGTCAAGATCGTACTAAAAGCTGACTTACTTTATTGAACAAACAAGTTCTACTTTTTGTTTCGTATGTTATTCGATGTACAGTTTTTGTGTGAGGGGATATTTTGGACTGTCTAAGCGAGCACCAATGGTTTCATAGTAGGTACAAAAAATTAAAAAAAATTGAAACTAAGACCAGACTGCATTTATAGGGGACGATTTAAAAAAAATGACACTATTATTGCGCGTGTCTAGTAAGCTGCGTAATGATTTTTCTTATTTGTTAAAAAAAATTAGTTTATATGCAGTAAAATTGAATCGTATTTTTATATAAGAAAGTAGATTTAAGGCTCAAACGTATTAGTAACAGCTTAATAGATATCTCTTTATATTAAAATGCCTTATAATTATATTATGTTAGTCAAGTATTTTTAATAAGTGCTGTGAGTATATTAGAATGCCGCGGGAACGTTAGAAAGAGTTATCGTCGCCCTGACACGTAAAAGGCAAACTGAAGGACACATGTACACGGGTAGTGTGAAAGCGGAACCCGGGGCCCTGGGACGAAGGCAACGAAGGAACAGGAGTGGGTTTTTAGTCAGTAAGAGTCTGACACTATCTCTCGCTCCGCCCAAGAGCGGGGATGTCATTAGGATGATTTTCCCACCCAATAAAAAAAAAAAAGGACACATGTGGGTTTTAGTCAGTAAAAGTCTGGCAAGCCGTCTCGCTCCACCCTCGAACGAGAGAAGTCATTCGACCATTATCCACGTAAAGAAAAGGTATATTAAAATACGTTACGTATATATTTCATTATGAGGTTAGACTGTCAAATTCTTTTAAAATACACACATTTTGTGGGAAACACAAAAAACTAAATGAATGAAACATCAGAAAGAATTAGTCAATGAGTCGAGCAAAACGTGGCTGCTATCCAAAAAGCTGTCAGCAGAGCCTCCAGCAGAGCGACAGGCGACAGCATCCGATCCTACGTGTGCACTGTGCACGTACTAAATTCTTAAATCGGAGACTTACGGAGTCGTGCCAAGTAACCCACGACACGACGATGAAAACAAAACAAGAACTGGAACTGTGTGAAATATTAAACTTTTGTCGGATTTTACAAGTTTTTTTTTTGTCAATTTTTTAAAATTTTATTTGTATTCTAGTTTGTTAGTTAGTCACAGTAGAAGAAGTCGACTCCAACTTCATGGGCTTCAGACTCAAAACAGGACAATGCCATTTGGTAATAATTTCAAGAAGTTTTTTTTCTTTGTCCGGAACCCTATTCATTGTTCAAAAATAAAAGTAGGCCGAGTTACTTCTTGTAACATCAGCAAAAGACCCGTCAAAATCAGTGTAGCCGTTTCGAAGATTAGTTGAACTGAGAGACTAAAATTTAATAAATTTTAGGTTTAGATATCTTGATGCCTCAAACAGAAACTTCAATTTTATTTATATGCCTTTAGATTAATGTTGTCTAAATATAATTGAACTGACTTTAATCGATCAGTGTATTTGTTTGGTCAAATCATTGACAGCTTTTACTTGTTCCACGTCTTAGGTTATGCACACGCTTGAGACAAGACTGTCTTAGAAAAAAATGTCTGCGATGTCTGCGACAAGACTGTTTTTTTCTACGTCACGGCGCAAACTATCAAGACAAAATAGTTTAGCGGCGTACGGCCAGTGTTGCCAACTTAGTGGAATTTCCACTAAAACTGATGGTTTTAACCCCCCATTTAATTGCGAAATATTGGTTTTAGTGGCTAGTGGATTTTTCTAGAGTATTAGTATAATTCAATTTCTTACTAAAAATGCGATCACTCAGGTGTAAATCAACATCATAGAATCCATAATTATCAATCTGATACCAACGATCATGGTGCAAACAAAAATTTTCTGAAGACGAATTAATACATAGCTGATATTGAATTATCTGAAGACGAATTAATACATAGCTGATATTGAATTATCTGAAGACGAATTAATACATAGCTGATATTGAATTATCTGAAGACGAATTAATACATAGCTGATATTGAATAATTTGTATGTTGAATTACCTACTAATGTTAATTTTTATCACTTATTATTAAAGGAAACTAATAACCATATAGGTTATTGGCCTACTTATTTTATTTTGTACAATACATTTTTATGTTGGGAAATTTTGCGATTTTGTGTGTGGGATAATTTTTTGTTAATGGTTTTAAAAGTTGATTCTAGTGGTAAGTTAGTGTAACTTTTGGGGTCATTGGACGTCTCAAACAAGTCTGCGGTGTCGTAGACAAGTCAGTGACGGCGTAGACAATTCTGTCCAAGACAGTCTTGTCTTAAGTGTGCGCAGGCCCTTATCGACGTTTCTCAC
Source organism: Mythimna vitellina (assembly GCA_949316375.1). NCBI lineage: Eukaryota > Metazoa > Arthropoda > Insecta > Lepidoptera > Noctuidae > Mythimna > Mythimna vitellina. Next base: position 16,350,131 of record OX438688.1, read on the forward strand.
GACCCATTCGTTATAAACCATGCATTTTAAGAAGATTAAATGTTTGTGTGATGAGCACGATCATTTGTTCTGTGTCTGGGGGTAATTTATTTATAATATGTATGTATTTAGAAATATATAAGTATGTTTATCAGTTGTCTAGTACTCATAACACAAGCTCTGCTTAGCTTGAGACTAGACAGCGTTGTGTGATTGTTGTGGAATTATTATTATTATTATTTATTATAACTTTATTTATTTTATTTATTATTAGCGGACCCGACAGAGTTATCATGCCCAAAAGCTGGCTTTCGTAAGAAAAAGAATTGAAAACCCTATTGCAGCGCCACACACCAATCAATTGTATTTTCAAACTATCCAGGAACCAACTCAAATACACATTTCATCCAAATCGGTCAAAACGTTTAGGAGGAGTGAGGTGACAAACACACATACGGAAGAATTATACATAATATATATAAAGATCACCTACAAACAATTACCTACAAACAACAGTTGCTTTTATTCACAGTTTCATTACAATTGTAAATACATTTTTTTTTAAACTAGTTTTTGCTTGCTTAATGGACCTGTAAATGCATTCTGAGTTCAATAAAATCCATTAAAATAAAAAAGTAAAAAGCTTTACTTAAAATACCTTTAAGCCCACATCTGTACATGAACAATAAAAAATTGTTTTGTTTATCATATTTTTTTGATGACGGATTAATCCCAGAGGTTGATGTTAGCAAGTCGTTTAGAATATTAGAGCTAGGCTAGTGTTTATTGAAATTATTTATCGCGTACTAGAGCATTTACTGATAATAGTAGCTGCTTTCAGCGGCCTTGCCTGTGTGAAAGTAGAAAATGGATGCAAGTGATCATATTTATTTATTGATTATATAATTGATTGTACACCATAACACATACAAATGAGCAAGTCATAATTATGGCGGTAAGTCCCCTCTTTGAGGAGTGGCCCTCACGCCCCAGCCACCGGGATCCCAGGATCCCGGACGGCGAGCAATAGGTAGCTCGCCGTCCGACTGTACCACGCGCGCCTTAAGGAGATGTCAGTAAACCGTACGGGCCCAGCAGGGTCGAAGCCTACTGGGGACAAGGGTCTGCTTCTGAATGGAAGACTCGACCCTGGTATGAAAGGCAACGAAGGAACAGGAGTGAGTTTTTAGTCAGTAAAAGTGTGACACGCCCTCTCGCCCCGGCCGTGCGGTGGGTATCATTGGATGATTTAAACACCTAAAAAAAATCACACATACAAAAGGAAACTAAAACAAAAAAAACAGATACATACAATGGGCGGCCTACTCATACAAAACCTACTTCTGGGAAAAAAAATATCAAGAGTACTATCCTAGGACACGGTTTACTTGCATGCCAAATTTTATTCAAATCCATTCGAGCGTGAAGAAGTGACAAATATACACACAGATACACACACAAACTTCCGTCTGTATCATATTAGTGTGATTAACATGATATTATTGTCTACATTTTGACACAAACATAAAAAAAAAACAACAGAGTTACTCAACAATGTGTTCAATACACGAACCCGTTTTCGCAATCATAAATGATATCTGAACCACCGAGCTGCAGATGACACTTCGACATTTACTGAAACATGCGTACGCCACCATTAAAACTGCAATAACTACGCTCATTGCGAGGTAGTGAGAACAGACTCTCGAGACAGACGAATTCATCGGAAACGTATCAACACGCATATTGCTTACTCACACTTGTCACCGGCATTGTTGCCCATGGTTTATTTATGCAAGCCGTACGTTGAAATGTATTCCATACATTCGTTGTTCTCAGAATGGACCGGGGAGAGTAGTTAGCCGAATTGTGTTTCAATTTGCTCGTGGTGTCATGATTGTAAAACATTTTCGTGCATGTCTGTACGGAGTGCGGCGGTCGAGATGAATATTGAGCACAATGTGGTGACATTAGTTTTGAAATAGAAATGTTTTGGTGTTGCAGTTTTTTGACACGTTTGTTGAAAAACATAAAAATTATGTACACTAGCTGTCTTGGCAAGCGTTGTTCTGCCATATAAGTTTGATCAAAGAAAAAATTGAGTTATGGGCAGGAGGGTAAAAAATAGTTTTCTTCCTATTCTCACAACTACTGAATGTTACACAAAAAAATTTAAAAGAATCGGTCAAGCCGTTTCGGGGGACTTTTGTTACAAACACTGACACGTAAATTTTATATAATAGGTCTTTACCAATGAAATTGCCGCTTTTTAAAACGGGTTGGTTTGAAGTTTTACATTAAAAAGGCTTTACATTAAAAATAGGTATTTATTGGTTTCTTTGTGTTTTGTTTTTTCTGTAATATCGCTGCAAAAACTATTGATAATAGAACAAAATGATGTATTAAAAATTGTAATACATATTATTATCTACATAAAAAGGTCGCGACACTATTTGTCTAACTATTATAGTTATGTCACAATAACTTTTTTTTTTAATTTTTAAACCAAATTTATTCGCTGCTTCTAGGAAAGGAACTTTAATGGTACTTTGGTGTTAATTCTGATCAAAATAAATTACTTTATAATTAAGTCTGGTTTAGTGCATGTATATAACTTTTTGAGTAATTCAATTTGGACATTCCATTCGAGAGATATCACGATTTGAGAAATGCAATAGAAAATCATTGAAATCTTCATATAATGTTCAATTGTCATATTATCAACAATTTTTTTTTAATTTATATAAACCAGTGCTTGACTGCGATCCCACCTGATGGTAAGCGGAGATGCAATCATTGATGGTCAGGCGCACTAGTTTATTAATTTATTAATCATTATCAAAATAAGCAGGTTTGTGGTACAAATACTAATACTGAAACACTGATCTCTTAAACGGTTAAGGTGTAAACTTTAATACTCAATGAATTTCGTGTTCTCTATTTATGTCATTCAAAATCAGTTCTTGAGTGGTGGGTCTTAAGTAAGATTACTTACTAAAAGTAAAACTTCCTGTTCATCTGAAAAAAAATCTTTTTACGGGCCATGACCACTTACGGTCATATTGACCGACACGTGAATGTCCATTAAAGATAGTGTTAATATTATGAAGCTCAAGAGTCAGTCAGTCAGTTAAATAAATAAAAAAATCTCAGGAATTGCTGAGTCGAATTAAAAATGATTTTAAAAAAGTTATGTGTTATATAATATTACGCTACAACCAACGGGAGCTAAAGAGTGTGTTTGTTTGTTTAAACGCGCTAAACCTAGGCACTACTAGTTCGAATTAAAAAAATATTATTTAGATGCCCATTTATCGAGGAAGGTTCAAAGCGAAGCGGAGCAGTTACCAGAGTAAGAGGCAGTTGAATTGGCGGGGAACAACTAATATATTGTAAAAATAAGTCCCCCACCGCGTTTATCTGTCTGTCTGTTAACGATAAACTCAAAAAATACTGAAAGAGACAAAATACAGTTATAGAAAAAACTGAGAGACAAAATATAAAAAAAAAATATATAAAAAACAAGAGAAAAGTCTTTTTCTACAAGAGAAAAGTTAAATTCAAATAATAGTAGAGAAAACCTGAGTATTTCAAAGATTTGTAACACTCGTACGAAGCCGGGATGGGTCGCTAGTTATTTCTTATAAAAAACATAAAAGAACAACCTTTGGGGGGGCGTCCATAAATTACGTGAGGTGTTTTTTTTTATTTTCTGTCCCTCCCTCCCCCCCTGGCAAGATGTCGTGAGATTTTTCAAAATGTGGGTTTCTTACGTAAACGATTGGTATTGTAAAAAGAAAAAAAATTGCTTCGTGCTTTTATTTACGACTAGTTAAGACTAGTAATCAATAGTGTAATAAAAATTTAACAATAGAGTACTTAAATCGTAACTATTGTCATTAAAAAAAGAATATCTACTCTAATTCAGTCCATTATCTTCTTTCGAACGAATTAGTGAATGATCTTAATCGTATTACGATTACGCTTAAGATAAATCTTAAGCATGTACAATCTGGATTAAATGGACCAAAATAGTATTTTTTTTGTTTCAATCAGAAAAAAAATTGCGTGATATTTGGCGAGACCCCCCCTCTCTCCAACGTAAGATTAGATGAGATTTGACTCGACCCCCTTCCCCCCTTAAACATCTCACGTAATTTATGGACGTCCCCTTTATAATTCTTATAAATAAGCTGTAGGAAAACTGCTATAATATTTTGACAAATATGTTTAGTGTATATTTACGGACTAAAGTCACGGAAAATGACAGCTGTCACCGACGTGCAAATTCACAGGGCGTGACATAAGAAGCCAAGATGCGATGGGAACTAAAACGTTTAAAAGTAATACTTACAAAAACAAGATTTTTTCAATAGAAGAAACCTTTTTGGTTTTAACACAACGGGAATTTAAAGCATTCAAAGAAAGCATTCAAATTGAAATATTTTAACAGAAAATGATCGTGTAGATAAAAAGTAATTAAGCCGCTTTTAGATTTCATAGAACAAAACGACAAAGTAGCCATACGAGGTTTATTTTTCAGGAATATTTTATTTAGTTCGAGGCGCCATTGTATTTTTATAAATCTTACTACAAATCTTAGCTTTATGTTTATCTCGCTTTTCAAGATCAACGGATGACCAGCAGGTATCGAATTTTAAAGCTGAGTTCAAAAAAAGTTAATTTATACAAGTTGAGATAAAAAAATGTACCAAGCCAAAACTTATCTTTGATTCAGAAAAACTGTAAGTATTTATGAGTCCTATGCCATAATAATTAGGGGAGAGCTTCTCTTTCTTGCTGTTGTTTAAAGATACAATTGTAATTATAGCTTACGAGACTGGTATTTCAGAAGTCTCGCCTTTTAACCGGCAAGAAAATATCCTCGTGTAATTGACAAAAATAATCAGAAAAATAGCAATCAACCACATCGCGAATCACAGCAGGGGCGTAGCTACAACTCTATCAGCCGTATTAATGATACGCGTAACATTAAAACGGCTATAGGGGCTATAGGGGCCCCGACGTCGTGTGCAAAAATTCGTGACATTTTATTCACAACCTTAAATTCTCTTGTTGATAAGAGACCAGCAGTGAATAATTTATTTAACCATAAATATAAAGACTTTGAGGTTTCAAAAATACATTTGGTTGATGTTGCAAAATCTGCCTACTTATTAAGTTAGGGTATTATTATTTTTTTTTTAAGTTGGTTAATCATCCAAATACATTTCCTGCCCTTATCGTGTCAGACTTTTACTGACTAAAACATGTTCCTTCTTTGCCCTCGTCCCAGGGACCCTGCTGGGCCCCTACGATTGCTGACATCTTCTTGAGGCGCACGTGGAACATTACGCGCCGTCGACGACTTGGTCCAGACAGTTGCCGGACTATTAGACGGCGAGCTACCCTTTGCTCGCCGTCCGCAAGCTCGCGCCTATGGTGGCCGGAAATCGGGACCGGAATTCCGGTGGCTGGGGCGTGCGGCCGCATCCTTTGCTAGCATGCACCGCCTGCCACTCCTCCTAGCTCCGGACCATGGTCTGTACCAAGGCCCGGCGCAAGAGATCACATCCGCCGAGCGCCCCCACAAGGACACGGTGGTCCTCTGCCCAGGCTGGGATAAAGTTAGGGTATACCTGTAAGTATTTTAGGAGGTAGGAAAACACAAAAAAAAACACAAATAACTAATGAGTGAAAAAGATTGAGTGAGCGAGTGTGTGAGTGGTGTGATAAGTGGCAAACACATAATGACTATATGATTAGACGTTCTAATTTTTTTTTTTCTTATACCCCCTTTGTGACTATTTACGCCACTGATTCAAGGAAAAGGTTAATAACGAGTAATAACTTCGGGTCTTTGATACACATTTACCCTACCAAGCTCCAGTGTAACCGTAAATTAAGCAAGATAAACCTTAATCAAACATCCCTTGTGTTCGATTCCTAGCATTTATTGCCCAACAATAGTTCTGATTTACGATTTAGGATTGCACGGCGGCGCGCCGGGATTGTTCGTGTTATTTATACGATTGTAAAATGAACTAAGATACACTGTAATATTAAATACCTGTCGCCGAGTAGCCGAGTATTTGACATTCATTTTTATAATGTTTTTGTATTCCACCGTTTTTAACAATGATACAAATCAAATCAAAACATTTATTCAGGTACTTCCATACAAATATTATAAAAAGGAAAGATTTGTATGTTTGTAATGAAATAACTCAAAAAGTGCTGGACGGATTATTGGTAGAATGCGGAACAGAGTGAAAACCGCACATACCTTCGTTGAAAAGGGAGGATCCTCCGACCAGACGGATGACATGTCTGGATTTCGGGCTGATGTATATGCTCAAATTGCGCGGAGAACTCTAAATGCGCGTTGTAGGATTTAGTAGTTCATATGTAGCGCAATAGATGTCGCTACACATTTTAAAAATTCTTTCACCTTTAGAATGCTTTTCCTTCTCTGACAAATCCATCCAAAGATTGTCTGTAAAAAACCGCTTTTAGCGATAAGACCGCCCATTGTGACACCCTATTAATTTTAAGTTCCTATTGTAATTTTATTATTGGTGTACAAAAAAGAATATATCTATCTTCTATCTATGCTATTTTATCACTGAGTGACGTAGGGACGAGGGCAAAGCCGCTAGCAGAAGCACTTTTGAACTGTCTAAAAGTCAGTCAGTCAGAAAAATGATGCTAATTGCGTAGCGTAATATTTCAAAGAGTAGATCTCTGTGGAGAAGAATGTGCAAGAAACTCTGCGGCTACTCTTTTAAATTATAATTATACATATTACAAATATCTCGGTTACATATTTCTTGTCGCTTCTGTTATGGTTGTCGCTTCTACTATACTTTGGGGAGAGTTGTGCGGTAACGGACACATAAGGAAATAGAAATGATGCTTATACGATTGTAAAAAACGGAATTCTAATAAATTAAATACCAGGCCACTCAGTTTCTTTACTTATAAAGGAACAGGAAAGTATTTACTAGCTCATAATATGACTTTAAGACATCATCATAACTCTTGAATGCATGATATTAGTCACTAAAACATACTTACCTATAACAGAAAAATAGTCATAGTAGTTTATTGGTTCTTAATAATGTCAAATAATAAAAAAAATGTCAAACAAATAAAAGAAAATACAAGAAAAAAAATCGAAGTCAAATCACAAATTTAAATTTAAATAAATCATAATAAAAGTCAATAATTTTCAGTCCAAATTAATATTTGCGTCAAAGTTAAATTAAATTAAATCATAAATTCGTCAAAAAAATAAAAATTTTACTCGATAAGCCATTTTTTCAAACGAGCTTTGAAGCTTCCTACAGTCGGGGTACCAGAAATAGCTGCAGGCAGTTGATTATAAAATGTTGGGCCTATAACATGAGTCGTCTTGGACGATGTGGTGAGCGTACTCGAGACCGTCACTGACCCTTGCTTCTGATGCAATATGCCTTGGGTAAAGGTCGACTTTGATCCTCACGTACAGTGTTACCTGATACAAGTATAGCAGGTAACGTGAGGATGCCTCGTCTAATAAAATGGGGTGTAGCGGACATGTCCTGAGGTATCCCGATGATGGCCCGCACGGCACGCAGAAGCATTCAGAAGTCCCGCTGCCAATCGGCAGCACCACCCCATAACTCAGCACCATATTGGAGTAACGAGTGCAACGTCACAAAATAAAAGGACCGCACATCACGTTCGAGTAAGACGTGCGATTTTCTGCCAATAGCAAAACATGCACTATCCAATTTACCGCACACTTTACTAATCTGACCATTCCACTTGAGGCACCCGTCAATTTCAAACCCAAGAAAGGTTCTTTGCCTGAACCAGAGCTACTCCACCCGCAGATGTCGCCAGTGATCTTGAAGACCACCCTGACAGAACGAAGTGAATGAAGTGGGTCTTTTTCAGATTCAGAGCAAGACCATTTCCCTAGAACCATAACACCAATACATTCTCGGTATTATAAAAGTTTTGCTCTAACTGATCCACGAATTCAGCTGTTCGCTGCAATATCGTCGGCGTACATGAGTATCTCTGCAGTACCAAAAAGAGTATGTTAGATACGGATGACCCATGAGCCACTCCCATCTCCGATTTCAGAGGCTTGGCCACCTACACCTCATTTTTCCTTGGCCACCTACCACAACTTGAGTCCTGTCTTGTCTTGAATCTGTCACTAAAGCATGCGACGAGTCCACTACTCCGTAATGCTGTAGTTTTACAGCTAACACGGCGCGGTCAGCAGTATCGAATGCTTTGGACAGATCGCGACATAGGACCGCCATTAGCCTCTTTTGCTCACGTGCAGACGTGACTCGATGTATGAGTTCACGTGTTAAACACGTGGTCGAGTGGCCTTCTCGGTATGCATACTGACGGTCAGAAAGGGCGCGCGGGCGTTCGTCTCCGACATAAATATAATTATTCGGGTGCTCAAACCGTTCTCAAATACTTTAGCAGTGGTGGGTACAATAGAGACTGGTCTGTAATTGTCTATGAAGACTTATTCCCTTTTCCTTTATACAGGGGGGGGGCACTTTACTGAGCTTTAAGGGCGCAGGAAAAGAACCTTCTCTTAAGCAAGCATTAAAAGTAAGAGCATAGGTTAGATGAACTGCTACCAGTTTTAAAAGTCTTATCGAAATGCCGTACGAATCTTATATAATACTCATCGGATATTAATTAATCTATATTTCTTTTTCCTAACTACCGCCCCTTCCCAGCTTCATACGTATGTTAGAAACCTTTGGAATTCTTGGCTTTTCTCTGCTATAATATGAATATAACAGTTAAACCTTCTTCACAAATCTATACTTAATATTATAAAGCTTAAGTGTTTGTTTGTTTGGTTGGTTGAACGCGCTCAGAAACAACTGGTCCGATTTCAAAAAAACTTCTAGTGTTAGATAGCTCATTTATCGAGGTAGGTTATAGGCTATATAACATCACGCTATGACCAATAGGAGCCGTGTATCGACGAAAAATGTTGCGAAAACGGAGCTAAAATATTCCTTTTGAGAGCTTTCGTTCGCATGAAAATACGATCAGTACTTTTTAAATGTATTGCAAACATACAGAAAGAGAGACACGGTGGGACATTTTGTTTTATAATATGTAGAGATACGGATAACCTTTTCATACCCGCACAATGAAGTAAATATTTTTCTTTAGGGTTGAAAGAACTTTGAATGTTTAAAGAATGGAACTTGTTATTTGTTACAAATAGAGGAATAGAGTTCATGAAGCTTTTTTGTACTCAAACACAGAGCATACGAAAGTTTGTATGTATGTAGGTTCGAGTGTGTGTATGTTTCTTACTTCTTCAAACTGAACGGTTTTGGATGAAATTTAACACACGGTTATGCTATTTCCTGGAATATGATACTTATAATAATATAATACTCCACAATTTTCGCCATCTAGTCCCAAACTAAGCAGAGCTTATGATATGAGTACTAGATAATTAATAAACATACTCATATATTTCTGAATACATATATTATAGATAAATTGAGCAGTGCTGGTCGAGTGGTAACGACTCCGACTTACGAGTTGTAGGTCGAGGGTTGAAACCCAGCCAGGCGCATTACTTTGTTTAATTTATTTCATCACCACTGCTCTCAAAACGGTGAAGGAAAACATCGTGAAGAAACCGGCATGCCCTAGAACCAAAAATTCGAAGATATGTGACATTCACCAACCCGCACTGGGCCCGCGTGGTGGATTACGGCCCGTTCCCTCTCCAAGAGAGGAGGCCTGAGTCCCAGCAGTGAGAACATTGAAAGGCTGATTATGCTATGTTATGCTATAAGGTAAATTGTACTCAAAGTAAATTATCGTGCTCATCACACAAACTTTTGTCTTGGGTGGGAATCGGACCGACGACCTACGGCATAGCAGTCAGGGCAACTACCAACAGGCCCGTCATATATTTATTATATATTTTATTCCAGAAGTATGTTTTCTTTGGTTATTTTTTTACTTTCATAAGGTCGAAGATGCTGGCAGAAAGTACTTTAGTATACCTTTTTACTTATAAATACTTTTATCAACAGTTTATTTTTTTGTGCGATTAGATTTTAAATGTTCCCACGAAAGTTTTAAAATAGTTAGTTGAATTTTCTCCATATCGGTGGTGGCGTGAGGCATATCTTTTTCAAACAATTTTTATTATAGAATAAGCTGTTACTTTAGGTATATTTAACAAGTGCCTGTTACATTATAAGGCTGAAAAGTTTGTTTGTTTGAGCGCTGATTTTAGCTTTAATTTTAACTTCAAGCAGTCTTCGAATTGTATATTTTTTAATGTTCGAAACTCCATGCCAGGAGGAGTAAGCAAAGCACAGAGGACAACTAGGAATACAAATGGCATTCAAATGTTATTTTTTACGGTGTTCCGTACCACCACCGGGTTTCCGATCCCGATTTCCGGCCACCGTAGGCGCGGGCTTGCGGACGGCGAGCGATAGGTAGCCCGCCGTCCGACCGTCCGGTAACCGTCCGGACCGAGCCCAAGCCGTCAACGGCGCGTATTGTTCCACGCGCGCCTAAGGGAGATGTCAGCAAATCGTAGGGGCCCAGCAGGGTCGAAGTCTACTGGGGCCATAGGTAGTGTGAAAACGAAACCCGGGGCCCTGGGACGAAGACAATGAAGGTACAAGAGTGGGTTATTAGTCAGTAAAAGACTGACACTATCTCTCGCTCCGCCCAAGAGCGGGATATGTCATTCGATGATTTTCGCACCAAAAAAAAGGGGTTTCGTACCGAGTCAGCAAAAACGGAACTCTTAGCGGATCGTTTTATTGTCCGTCTGTCAGACCCTTATCCTCTGAACGCGTAAAAGTATAAATCTGAAATTGTTATGTAATACTCAAGAATACTACCCTAATCAGTAATGAAAAAAACAAACTTATAAGTCAATGCAATCTAAAGATCCTTATCTTTAGATTGCATTGACTTATAAGTTTGTTTTTTTTCATTATCTGTCTATGATCCGTTTAGGTACATATTTCGACACTCGCTAAGAAATCAAAACCTATAGTCCGTTGACCTAGAATTCTGAAATTTGGTATGAAGCAAGGTCTTAAAACACTAAGAAATTGTCTAAAAATTGTAAATTTGTAGTAATGTTACAAGAAAATTACTTTTTTTTTATTTGGAAAAATCTTTGTAACTTGATATTTGATTCGCCCAAATATCACTATTTTGCACGACGCACCCAGTGCTGTCTGAGCTCTGCAATGCAATCCAATTACTGAGCAATCTCAATGTGAGACCGCTCTGACTTTCGGGGCCTTAGAGTACCCGCATAACGACTGTCAAAGGTGACCCTCCTCCCTGAGGTTTCCATCGCAATCCTTGTCTACCTAGTCAAAGTCAAGAGTTGTTTTTTAGCGCTTTTTTTTCAATACAATAAAAAAATAGGTACCAACCGTAGCCAGTATTACAGACTACACATAGTATATGTGGTCAGAATAAGCTTATTAATTTTCTAAAAATATTGCTGATATCTAGAGAAATTTCATTTAAGCCAACTGATTTTAAACACGAAAAGTAGATAAGAATATTCTCAGTTAAAAACGTTTTAATTTGATATTGATGTCGCGAGAGGAAACATAGAAAATATGTATTTATAAATACATTTTTTCCATGTCTCTACATACTATAGTATGTGGAGGACTATTCTGCAAACCAAGAAATTCAATGAACTAATATTTAAGAAAACTACCGGTGTCAATAAAACACAGAAATTTTAACTTTATTTCTTTGTTGATAGGCTCAAGCTTGGTCACAATCTCATCTGATGGAAAGCGACAATTTGGTCGACGATGGAGCACGCTTACCTAGAAGTAACCTATTCACTCTTGACTTAAAAATCTCATGGTTGTAGCTATCAGAAAAAGACTTCGGTAGGGAATTCCACTCTTTAGCCGTAGTAATGAATGTGTTTCCAATTAACTACTTCATATTAACAGAGTAATATTGTACTAATTTAAAGACAAGACTGCCATGTCTAAAAAAATTATTATTAAAAAATGTTATTACTACAAAATATATAATCTTATACGTTTTTCAATATAAAATTCTGGTTTTTTTCAGTACACACTGTCATAATACTTAATCTAGGTACAAAAGACTCCAGTTTTATATTACAAGCTGTGCATATTCATTCTGCTTTGAAGAGTACATATATATGTGCTATGTGGTAGTAGTAATAAATTTAATTAAATAAAGTCACAACGCCGACTCCAAACTCGATTTAAAACCTCGGTCAAAAGCCTTTTATAGAATTTGTATGTCGCTACGAATAAATCTGACGAAACATATTATATTAGTTCAGCTTCAGATTTCAATGGTTTTGTTACAAATTCAAAAATAGATGGTTTTTTGACATATGAATTTGTGTGATTCCAAACTGAGTGTTTTTTTTTTTGTTTTTACCCAGTTTACTGGCCACAGACGACCAGAGACTAAATACTTACAAAAGTCTTCAATGTGTCCCTCAACTTACCGTTCTGAAGTGAACTTCTCATACTAGTAACCACGTAATATATATGTGTATAACAATATTTTGTAAGTGCCCTTTGAACGGAAATAGTCCTTGAACCTTTAACAACAGTTAGAAGCAGAACCAATACCCTAGTAATCACACAAAAGCCTGTTTGGTCCATGCCCTAAATCGCAACTAATTACATTTTGAGCTTATAAGTAATGTAATATTTATCGATACCCTCGTTAAATTGAAAGATTTACCTGAATTTTAGGATTGAAACATTTTAGACCTTTACGGCAATATAATGTTTGTATCCTAAATATATGTATTTCGCTTTACAGCCTACCTATATGTTACTGATTAGATGTTCGCATCAGGTTGGTTTCAAATACAGCAACATACATCCAGCCAATGGGAGCGTGTTCAAGCCAGACATCCGTGCTCTTTGGCTTCTCGACACATTATAGCCGAAATTTCGCGTTGTTAGAATAATGGCCGCCGCTGTTGCTACGCCGTAGCCACGGCTACACCTGCTACGCTGTCGTAGCTGATAAACGATGCGCTACGCGTCGACTCACATTTATGGACTTTGTACTTTGTTGTGCTTACTAATCCGCTAGGCCGTGTTTAAATGTGAGAGAACATTAACCACAAATACCCTTTTTAGAAGTTCTAGCTATTTTTGATGTGATTGAACTCACCACGCTCGGCTATAGAAATTATTATTATTTGATTTATTTATTGTTTCCTAGTGTGAGGGTTTTACACATGATGAAAGTACCACTAGATCAAATGTTAACAGTATGGAGTACTCGCATGGGCTCCACGCGCGTGCTACTGCTTAAGTTACTCGACCCATTTTACTAGATACTTTTCTTTTATCTTGAGCATGACAAGTATAAGGTCGCTAAACTACTCGGCACATTACTCGTAAAATTGATGGTCGATGAGGCCGTGCGACTGCGTAGGTACTAGAAGACACAGCTTTAAAAGCCTCAAGCAAGTTGTCTGTATGACCAGCTGTAGTCTGCGGGAATACGCTGGATGCAAGAAGCACGGGTCCAGTCGATGTGGCAACGAGCATTTGACATCTTTTGAATGAAATGATAATGACGATCCAAGGGGTAAAAAAAACAAACACACCACTATTTTTTAATTAGTCCATAAAAATGGGGCTCTATCCGTACCCGTTATTGATCACGTTTGTGTATTCAAAAGAAAAAAAACGAAATCCTAAAATTGTCCACAAAATTTGTCTTAATTGATAAATTCATATTGAATCAATCATTCGTAACAATTACTATTAGAAAATACTACGTGCAGTGTTTTTCCAATTTCATTGCCATTCATGCATATATAATAATCAATAGCCTGTACAATATTTCCATAAATTGAGTGACGTTTTGGGATATAAACAAACGCTAATAACTTTGCTGTTTATGAATATTATTTATTGAGACTTTACTTCAATAATCAGAAGACTTTTTCTAGTGAGCCCTTTAAGTATTTTTACTATTTAAAAATGCGTGGTGTATATACATACCAACAACTCTCATATTAGCACTCTTGTAGACGGTGTGGAAGAAGGGCGCGTCGGCGGACACCTCGCAGCGGTAGCGGCCGCTGAGTGCGCGCGCCACGCCGCGCAGTACCACCTGCTGCGCGCCTGAGCGTGACACCTGCATGCAAAGGGTAATGTTATTAAAAATATCCACCAGAGCTGGGACCATGTTCCCAATACCGGCAAGTCACTATTTTTGTTTTTTCTTTTCATTTTTAGAGTTCCGTAGCCCAAAGGCTAAAACGAGACCCTATTACTAAGACTCCGCTGTCCGTCCGTCTGTCTGTCCATCTATTCGTCTGTCACCAGGCTATATCTCAAGAACCGTGATAGACAGTTGAAATTATCACAGATGATGTATTTCTGTGGCAGCTATAACAACAAATACTAAAAAACCGGACAAGTGCGAGTCTGACTCGCATACTTAGGGTTTCGTATAAACTTGCCTATGAAAAAAGTCTGAACCGAGTTTCAAAGATTTTTCTGAATCGCAAAAAGTTTTTTTTTAACTACTTATAGTTTTCGATTTTTTTTCCTATACTTGTGCTATGAGTACCTTGTGTACCTAAGTTCATACCAAATTTTAGTATTCTAGGAAAGTACCATATGAATTTTGATTCCTTTGTGTAAAACAAACAAACGTGATTATATTAAACAAATAATGGAATAAAAGACTGGCCTGTTGGTCTAGTGATTAGTGGCCCTGACTGTATGCCGGAGTTCGTGGGTTCGATTCCCACCCAAGACAAATGTTTGTGTGATGATCACGATCATTTGTTCTGTGTCTGGGTGTAATTTATCTATATGTATATATTTAGACAAATAATATAAGTATGTTAATCAGCTGTGTAGTAGGCACTCATAGCAACAGAAGCTCCGATTAGTTTGAGACTAGATGACGTTGTATGAAAGTTATGGAATATTATACTAATTGATTCTCTATTGCAGTGGCCTACGTGATCGGCCGTACGTGGGTGCGATACGGTGCTAAGCAAAGCAGTTGATTTGATATTTTTGCGTGAACTCTTGCGGCACGATGACTTGTTTTATATAAATGGCGGCTAAGTGGCGAGTTTACGCATACGTAGAAAAGCCACCGCATCGCGTTGAATTTGCGTGACCCGCATCGGATCACTTCACTACCGCAATCGTGTTGAATCGCTCACAGACGACACTGCGTTAGCAACAAGAATATGATGAATAATAGAAAATGAATACACGGACGATAAACATTTGTAAATAAACTGAATCCGAGTCCAGGCACTCAGATTTCAGAATTTAGGAATGGTGTACGTTTTGCGCAACGCGAATAGTGTGTATATTAGAAAAGCTGCGCTGCGCTGCGTGCTGTTCGCACTAAAAATCAACCACTAATGGACCCTGCCGCAACAAGTCGCGGCATGGCGGACAGAGTTCCGGCGAGTTCTCATGGAGAAATGGCGACAGCGACTGTCGCGACCCCGTGCTGGGCACGCCACAATTATGGCGGTAAGTCCCCTCTTTGAGGCGTGGTTGGAAAGACCTCACGGCGTCCTCACATTCCGCATGACGCAGGTCCTCACCGGACACGGTAAGTTCGGGAGGTTCCTGCACCGGATTCGTGCGGAAACGACGCCCGGGTGTCGCCACTGTGTGGCCCACCCGGAGGACACGGTGGAGCACACGGTGGAGGTGTGCCCCGCTTGGGCAGAGCAACGCCGTGACCTCGTGAGGGCAATCGGCGGCGGTGATCTCTCGCGCCGGGCCTTGGTTCAGGCCATGCTCCGGAGCGAGGAGGAGTGGCAGGCGGTCGCCTCTTTCTGCGAAGCAGTAATGCTAGCTAAGGAGGCGGCCGATCGCGTGAGGCAACGGTCCTTACGCTCCAACCGCCGCCGGGATTCCGATCCCGATTTCCGGCCACCGTAGGCGCGGGCTTGCAGACGGCGAGCAATGGGTGGCTCGCCGTCTGACCGTCCGGTAACCGTCCGGACCAAGCCCAAGTCGTCGACGGCGCGTTTTGTTCCACGCGCGCCTCAAGGAGATGTCAGCAAATCGTAGGGGCCCAGCAGGGTCGAAGCCTACTGGGGCCACGGGTAGTGTGAAAGCGGAACCCGGGGCCCTGGGACGAAGGCAACGAAGGAACAGGAGTGGGTTTTTAGTCAGTAAGAGTCTGACACTATCTCCCGCTCCGCCCAAGAGCGGGGATGTCATTAGGATGATTTTCCCACCCAATAAAAAAAAAAAAAAAAAAAAAAAAAACCACTAATGGACTTAAAATGCAGGCTACACACCGAATTGACGACACAAGAGCCTTGATCTAATAAGGCTCCTGTCAGGTAGTCAGGATAATGGACCTGACGCAGAACACGGTATCCTTGAATACGGCGTGTATTTTAAGAATACTCCTCTCTCAGGAACTTTATCTAAACACTTGTAAACCATCAGAATTGAGTTTAACTAGCGTGAATATATGGACAAAATGCTTTTATTATACAACAACAAATGAGTCGACCCCAGATAATGGGAGCAGGGACGGACAAAGAAGAAGATGAAGTACAACAACAAATTAACACCGCTTTATATTCATTGTCAAAAATAATCAAAGAATTATCACATCTTATTCTAGATCGGTATATATTATATTCAACTAGCTTTTGCTTGCGGCTCCTTCCGCGTGAATGGCGGTTATTGCAGACACGAAGTCGAATGAAGCCAAATAAAAAGTAATGTATGTCCCTGGGGTTCAAGCTTACGTCGTACCAAATTTCATCAAAATCGGTTCAGTAGTTTAACCGCATATATGGACAGAGCTAGTTTCATATTTATAAAAGAAAATAACCTAGTATGGAAATATGGATTTCATGAAGGCGGCTTGATCATAGATGTGTAATTCACAAGTACATTGTTTCTGTGTGCGAAAGCTATTTCTTATGAGGTTGAGCGCTCCGGAGCTTTCTCATACAAAAAAAGTGTATGTATACCTACTCGCTCATCCCAGCCCAGGCCGCCTTGTGGTACACTCAACATTGAAACTTGCTAATCAGTCTTCGAATAAATTATACATATAAAAATAAACAAAAGATTTTGTATATTCGGTAGTAACCTGCTAAAAGTACTCCGAATGGAAATTTACCTACGTCAAATATCCAATTTACAAGGTCGACAACCCCGAAATATATTATTATAATTTATTCATCAAATAATAAACAGGCAAATATTTGGAGGTAAATATTTCTAGTCATGAATGTATTTTTAGTAATAAGAATAAATTATTCTTTTAGTTGTTTTAACAAGGTTTTTTTTATTTATAAGTGGAGAATTTTCTTTTTTTTTTGAACACTATAAAACTAAGAAAACTGATGTATTACATCCGAGTACTTATCACAAGTTACATCACAATATATTTATTTTTTATATCAGTTATTCATAACAATTACAATATCTATAATAAGTTTGCACTAATATTAGCAGTGTACCTTGAACAGAATTGTTCCTTAAAATCTGTTTTCGCCCTTTTCGAACGAAACGCTAAATAAAATATGGTAAAATGAAGGTGAGCGCTCTCTGATACGAATATGATGTTTTCAAATAAGCTGGCGATAAGGATGCCTTGTCGCGGAAAATGTTTTATAAACCTGTGATACTTTACTTTCCCAACAAACTTTCAGGAGTTCGATTTCCTTATTTTAGAAGCTTTTAAACAGACACAAACTCTTCGTTGGAATCTTATTAACTCTACTGTTCACAAACTTGTAAATAATGTGATAAAGAGTACGTAAACAAAAGACATGCAAGAACAAACATTAATATGTAACCAGGTGTACGTTTATACTGAAGCTATCTTTTATGACAAGGATTATAGAGACCGTATAATATTTTATGTCCAGAGCCAGTAGTAGCAAAATACCCTCTAACACGTTCGTAATATGGTCCTTCTGTGAACAGGATCGGTTCGTACGGTAAAGTTTGGCCGAAGCAATGTATCATTGATTTCAGGTGGTGGTCGCGGGAATGTGCTCATGCGTAATTTATACGTGAATCAGCGAGTAATCCCATTACAAGGAGCCGTGTGCACTTTACCGTACGCAGCTGCTAGGGACTCAAATAGAGCTAAAAGCTTCGATCCATCTTTCGGAAAGTCGGTCCACTTTGAGAAACCGCCGAACTAAATCATCCCGTCCCGCGCTTAAGAGACGTCTGACCCGATTCTGAAGGGCTGCGTGGCGTTTTGAGGCGTGAGTGTTGCGAGTGTGGCGTACGCCCGATGACGCCTCCATCTCGATGCAAACTTTGACTATACGTTATTCCCCGAAAGGGTTTTTAATGTATTATTTTGGCACAATGTTATAGTTCGGATATGGCGACTTGCCAACAGCTAAAGGTTTAACGTGGCGGCCGCTCGACGAGATTCTTAAGTGATTTTTTCAACCCTCTTTACGGAACAGTTTAACGAACTAGCAAGATGTCGCAGAGCCATTGACCCATATATGTATAATCACTGTTATTATGCCGTTTATAGTTTCGCCGTAAGTAAGCCATTTGCGTAAAGAATGGTGTTTCTTTCAAATCTTTTATTAACGTTGTCAAATAAACTAAAAGTAATTTTTGAGGTTACATAGAATTGTTTCATCAGTTTCGTGGTTCAAATAAACTGCCGTTTAAACGTTCGACTCTGCGTATTTATCATCGCAGCGAGGACTGCCTTTAATCTTGCTCTCACAATCTTCTCTTTGTTCGATTTGGTAATCCGTTTGAGCTGTAATTTGACTTGATCCAGGCAATGTGATTGATTAATTAAATTCAATTTGCATCAGTTCGATTCCGGGATATTAGGAATGAAGACGGGTTTCCTATAGGGCTTCTGTACTAATAGTAAGTAGCCCGATTATGCTGCTTGATTTGTTCGCGGGACTGTCGCTTGCACTATTTGTTTTTTATTTTCTAGTATAATTCACAGTAGGGACGCCGATAGCGTCGCTAAAAGCCATCGGCTAAGATAATATCGATTTAGCAACGTTTAATCGTATCGCTTAGTCACTAGCAGGAAACCAGTCTATCCTCCGGTATCTGGATTGAGGGCAGGTTTTTCAATTGAGTACTTGGAATTAAGAACGTATCACAAGGGTGTTAAAGTAGGCACTTTAATACAAATCTTTTGCCATTTTCCAGGCAAAAGTAGAGCAACATAAAAGTAGAAAAAAGGTACATTCTGAAACTCTAATTCTAAAAGTGGATATTAAAATCTATTACAAAAGAAGCTACACTTACATCAACACTGATCCCTGTTTGTGAGAAGACTCTCGTGTTGGGCAGCTCCTTGGGCACGAAGCGGAAGAACTCCTGGGCACCGTGGTACCACTTGACGGTGTAGAGCGTCTCGCCCACGTCAAGGGCCCACCGGCAGCCCAGCGTCGCGCTGGAGCCCACACCCACCGCCTCCGGCACGCTCAGCTGAATGTCACGAAGACCTAATACGCCTGTTTACCGAAATATCATCTTAATAGGAAATGTCGTAGAACATTCGAAACAGGTCCACAAAGTTGGAACAATAGTTCAAACAATCAATATTAATAATACTATTGTTATCAGGCGGAAAATAGGTTAATGTAAATATGGTTTTGTTTATTCATAACCGCTAACCAGCCAGTAATGTTGCTCGACACTATAGTGTCTATGTGGGCCTTGTTTATTATAAATAATCGCAAAAGGAAAATATATTTACCTTTCCCTTTTCGAATAACTAATTTGATTTTGAAAATAGAACAGAAATAGTTATCACAAACAATTTTAAATTACAACATTGTCAATTAAGACTACAGGTACTTTTGGATTAACAAGAAGTACGACAGTTTGAAAGTTTTGTTTTGTCCCGAAATGTAGATTCCTATGAATTGGCAAGCATACCTACTAAAACTAGTGTGGTAAGAGTTTCTAGCTCGCAGATTTCTAAAATGCGATCTAATCCGACGAAATTAATTGGACCTGTTCAAATATTAGCATAGGCAATAGGTACATGAGTGTACCTACAAATGTATTTCCGAACTGTAGGCAACAATAATGCAATTAGTACGATTAGAACTGCGAACGATATTATACCAAATACACTATTGTTATTCAAATGATATTTTGTTAGCATATCAATTTTGTGATTTAATCTATTGTAGATACTCAATAAACTAATTAATTATTGCACAGACAGTAAAATTGTGTATTTTTCTAATCTGTATTTCTTATTTGATGTTCGATTAAGAATACACAGGCATTCGTTTACATGTAGTACTAGCTGACTCGGCGAACTTCGTACCGCCTAATAATGTGATAAATGAAGAACCGCTCGACCGATTTTGTGCAAACTTCACATAAACCATCTACTAAATATTCCGAACAAACTCTAAACATTTGGTTTGGATAGGTGAGCCTGTTCTTGAGTTCTAAAATTACAACGAAAAGTGGCATTGATTTATATATATACAGATGAAACTCTTTTTTGTTCATGTTTTTTTTCTTCACACTATAATATAAAACAATATTCAACAATCTACGTTGTAAAATTCGATTGACTGAAATCTCTAATCCAATAATTTGTTTATTTGACTTCTGAAGTTTGTAACAACGACATAGCTCGTCCCCGTATGAAGCAATGTAATACCTAATACCTACCCACAGGTACGGCACTTAACTCTCGATAAATACTATCTAAACGACCGTGTCATGCACCGCACCTCTATTTTTGCCTCTCTAGCGTATAGAGGTCGCAGTTTAACGATCAAAGCCACCGCAGTTTGACGTAGGATAACGATCACACGTGTATTTCGAGTAGCTGTAATATAGTGTGGTATCACCTATGAATATAGCCCTCGGTCGCTTCCTGTAGATGTTGTAAGTGGCTGGAGGGTTATATTGAGAGGACGGTCAACTGTATCTACATACTTTGAAAGTATTTATTACTTTGGTCCACTGTTTGGACCTGGATTACACGTGTATTTTGATTATTAGCTAGGAATACAGTTCGGTCGCTTCGCGTGGAGATTGTAAGTGACTGGGGTGTTATATTGAGAGTATATTCAAATATATCTACATACTTTTGAAGTATGTAGATATATTTATTTAATACTTTAGTCCACTGTTTGGGGCTGGATGACATATGTATTTCGAATAGCTGTGATATGATCCAGTATCAGTTATGAATACAGCTCGGCCGCTTTCCGTGGGGGTTGTAAGTGGCTCGAGGGTTATATCAAGAAGATGATCAACAGTATCTCCATAATTTTAAAGCATTTATTACTTTAGTTCACTGTATGAAGCTGGATGACACGTGTATTTTGATTCGCTGCATCAATACAATATAGTGCGGTATCAGCTATGAGTACAGCTCGGTCACTTCATGTGGATATTGTAAGATGCTGGAGGATTCTATTGAAAGGATGGCTAACTGTAACTGTATCTATTTGTACACTGTATTTTGGTTCACTGTTTGGGGCTGGATGACACGTTTACTTAGACAAGCTGTATTATGGTGCAGTATCAACCAGGGTTGTTGTGAATATCATCATCAGCATCCGCAGATTATCTCCTATTTATATTGGCATCAGCAACAATCGATGCTGATTTTTAATGCTGACATTCACGTCGTGACATGTTCGTTGGAGGTGGGACTTAGCGTGATCCTCGTGAGCTTTTAACCAATCATAGACAGTTGTACAAAAAACGCTTTGCATTGCTGTCCCAGCCATTTATTATGTTAACATAAATTGGTTAGGCGCTTGTGAGTTGTATAACAATTAACAAATAAGTAATAAACTATACTCAAATTCGTAACGCTTCCTTGAATGAAAAGTTCAATATGGAAACATTTCACTTTTTTTTTATTGGGTTGGAAAATTATCTTATGACAAATCCCGCTCTTGGGCGGAACGGGAGATAATGTCAGACTTTTACTGACTAAAAACCCACTGCTGTTCCTTCGTTGCCTTCGTCCCAGGGCCCCGGGTTTCGCTTTCACACTACCCGTGGAAACATTTCACATTGATAAACAAGGATACTGCAGTGTAATATTTGTAAAGAAAGGTCGTACAAATAGGTACTTCATTAAACATTAAAGTTTAAACATCCATTCATTCATTTTTTTGTTTTTAAAGTTGTGAAATTGAAAACCAGGAAGCTCCTACTAAATATTACATTTACGAACAGTTTAATTGAAAGATATATTTTATTTAAGTAATTAAATAATATCAGCTTCAGCATCCGCTGATACAGTAAAACTTGCAACAACCCTGGTATCAACTGTGACTACAGAGCCTCAAGTCTGCTATTACAATAGTGTCAGAATGGTCTATCATTGACTTCATAATTGTTGATTTTGACCAAGTTTAGTAATCTACTTATATAATGGCGTCATTATGACTTTCCAATGGTCAACCACTGACACTCCAATGAAAGAAATGGCAAAGAATGGTAATCTCGTACATAATGACAAATGAATATTTGACGCATGCGGATAACTGGCAAAATTTTGACAGTTCCTTTGATCAGTGACCTAACATTAGAACGTCATTGTGCAGTCATTGCTTTGAATTTGTTGCGAGACAGCTCGATATTGTCATCCTGCCACAAGGATCAATGATCGACCATTATGAATTATCAGATTACGAACTTTTAGCAAAATGACAATGGGATCGTGTTGGAATGACGAATTTATAAAAATAGCAGACTTGGGCTGCAGTTCAGTCGCATCCCGTGAAGGTTGTTAGTGGCGGGTTATATCGCGAAGATGGGCTACTGTATCTACTTTTGTTTACTTATTCAGGAGCGGATCATAGTATGAACTGTTTTGTAATACCTTGGTCACCAATCGGGGGCTGCATAACACGTGTATTTCGAGTAGCTATTATAGATCCGTATCAGCTTTGAGTACAGTTCGGTCGCTTCCCTTGGAAGTTGTAAGAGGTTGAAGGGTTATATAGGGAAGATGGTCAACTGTAACTATGTACTTTTACGGGTTTATTACTTTGGTCAGCTGTTGGGGGCAGATTAACACGTGCACTCCGATTAGCCTACAATATTCAATTATAGTTACAGGCTTGGCCGTTTCACATGGATTTCTTAAGTGGCTCTAA
Organism: Mythimna vitellina; assembly: GCA_949316375.1. Classification (NCBI taxonomy): domain Eukaryota; kingdom Metazoa; phylum Arthropoda; class Insecta; order Lepidoptera; family Noctuidae; genus Mythimna; species Mythimna vitellina. The sequence goes on from OX438688.1 coordinate 16,373,292, forward strand.
AGTAGACAGTTATAACGGGAATGTAGTCAGCTGCCATCTCCTTATGGTTAACAACATCATACTTTCGTCAACTATTTATGGCTTTTTTAGGGTTCCGTACCTCGAAAGGAATAACAGAACCCTTATAGGATCACTTTGTTGTCCGTCTGTCTGACCTTGCCCAATTTTTTTGGGACATAAACGATCGTATCTTTTTTTTCAACTTTTAAACAACTTTAAGGGACTGCAGACTTTAGTATATGGTTTTAACTCAATACCTCCACGCGTTCCCGAAATAAAGGACAGACAGACGGACGGACAACAAAGTGATCTTACAAGGGTTCCGTTTTTTTCCTTTTGAGGCACAAAACCCTAAAAACGTATATTTCTGCGCTCTCAAGGGATTCAAAATTCAACGGGTACTTTCTGTTGACCCAGAATCCTCGAAATCGGAATAAAGCAGAGTACTAAAAACACTGGCATAAAACAGTAAATTTGTTGTTAGGTCACAAAAAAAGAACTTTATTTGTGATTTAGAAAAATCTTCGACACTCCATTCGGGAATTAAACTATTTCCATAGGTAAATTTGTACGGAACCCTTAGTGCGCGAGACCGACTCGAGCTTACCCAGTTTTTTTTATTTTTATTTGAGAGATCGTCCAATGATTTCTCCCTCTCTGGTTGGCGCAACTGAAGAGCAAGGTCCATAAGCATAGTTTTTAAATGTTGTTATTACTCGCATGGAACACATATTTGAATGACCTACCAATAGTTAGTTGTTCAGGGTCCTTTTTTTTTGTGGGAAAATCATCTTCTGACAAATCGCGCTCTTGGGCGAAGCGAGAGATAGCCCACTCCTATTCCTTCTTTGGCCTCGTCCCAGGGTCCCGGGTTTCAATTTCACACTACCCGTGGCCCCAGTAGGCTTCGACCCTGCTGGGCCCCTACAGTTTGCTGACATCCCCTGAGGCGCGCGTGGAACGTTACGCGCCGTCAACGAGTTGGGTCGGTCCGGACGGTTGCTGGACGGTCGAACGGCGAGGCACCCATTGCTCGCCGTACGCAAGCCCGCGCTTACGGTGGCCGGAAATCGAGATTAGAATCGGCGGCGGTTGGAGCGTGAGGACCGTTGCCTCACGCGATCGGCCGCCTCCTTTGGTAACATTACTGCTTCGCAGAAAGAGGCGACAGCCTACCACTCCTCCTCGCTCCGGTCCATGGCCTGTACCAATGCCCGGCGCGAGAGATCACCGCTGCCGATCGCCCCCACGAGGATACGTCGTTGCTCTGCCCATGCGGGTCACACCTCCACCGTATGCTCCACCGTGTCCTCCGGGCGATCCATACAGTGGCCACACTCGGACGTCGCTTCCGCACGAATCCGGTGTAGGAACTTCCCAAACATATCGTGTTCGGTGAGAACCTGTCATGCGGAAGGCGGGGACGCCGTGAGGTCTCTTCAACCACGCCTCAAAAAGGAAACTTACCGCCATAATTGTGGCGTGCCCATAGTTGTTCAGGGTCTGTGTTTTTTTTAAGGTTTTTTTAGGTAGGAAATCAGGAAATCAGGGACGGTGTGTGAGACTTTTACTGACTTAAACTACACTTGTGTCCTTCAGTTGCTCTTTGCATTCTATTACTGTGGGTTACCTTTTCAGAAATTCTTCGCGGCCCTAGCGATTTAATTAGGGCGCCCACTAGTATTACACTGGTTGGTTGGTTACACTGTCAACTTCTAATAGCGATTTTCAGTGGACTTAAGAACGTAAGTTTATTTTTAATATATTTTATTCAAATAAACCAATAGTGGAGGCGAGCCGTCATATTTTGCTGTGAAGTTTGCGTCCACATTCACCATTGAAACATTCGAGAGATCGAAAATCTGTTTTTGGTATATAAATTTTCGTTGGACTGCAGCCACAAGGGTATGCGATGCAATTACATCTGTATGTTGATATTCTCGATACAATTTTTTTTATACAATAATATATTACTATTTATATAATAAAAAGTGTAACAAAGATTTTTACAAATTTTTTTTTAAACTTCGCCTCACAAACTAGTAACTAATCCTGTAACTTGGGTACGTTCACAAACACGAAAACTCACATACACACAACACCCAGATCCAGAACAACTATCTGTAGCCCATACACTTATTATCGTTCTAAACAACTATCTGTAGGCCATACACTTACTATTGTTCTAAACAACTATCTGTAGGCCATACACTTACTATTGTTCCGAACAACTATCTGTAGGCCATACACTTACTATTGTTCTAAACAACTATCTGTAGGCCATACACTTACTATTGTTCCGAACAACTATCTGTAGGCCATACACTTACTGTTGTTCCGAACAACTATCTGTAGGCCATACACTTACTATTGTTCCGAACAACTATCTGTAGGCCATACACTTACTATTGTTCCGAACAACTATCTGTAGGCCATACACTTACTATTGTTCCGAACAACTATCTGTAGGCCATACACTTACTATTGTTCCGAACAACTATCTGTAGGCCATACACTTACTATTGTTCCGAACAACTATCTGTAGGCCATACACTTACTATTGTTCCGAACAACTATCTGTAGGCCATACACTTACTATTGTTCCGAACAACTATCTGTAGGCCATACACATACTATTGTTTCGAACAACTATCGGTAGGCCATACACTTACTATTGTTCCGAACAACTATCTGTAGGCCATACACTTACTATTGTTCCGAACAACTATCTGTAGGCCATACACTTACTATTGTTCCGAACAACTATCGGTAGGCCATACACTTACTATTGTTCCGACCAACTATCTGTAAGCCATACACTTACTATTGTTTCGAACAACTATCTGTAGGCCATACACTTACTATTGTTCCGAACAACTATCGGTAGGCCATACACTTACTATTGTTCCGAACAACTATCTGTAGGCCATACACTTACTATTGTTCCGAACCACTTTCTGTAGGCCATACACTTACTATTGTTCCAAACAACTATCTGTAGGCCATACACTTACTATTGTTCCGAACAACTATCGGTAGGCCATACATTTATTATTACGCCGGAACAGCTGCTCAAACTTTATCAAGCGCAAGTTTGATCGTGTATGGACTACTGCTCTCATCTTTGGGACGGATTTCCCCGATACCAGCTTGATGCACTTGAGGCTATTGAGAGGCGGGCCAGGAGGATCATTGGCAATGATGCCCTCGATGAGTCGGGGCTTCAAAGTCTTGAGCATCGACGCCGAGTTGCTAGCCTGTCGGTTTTCTACCGGTTGTATTTCGGGGAGTCTGCGTCGGAATTGCATAACCTAATTGCGCCTAGCCCGTTCCATCATCGGACCACTAGGCGTACGGCAATGCGCCACCGGTACATGGTGGACATCCCACCTATACGCACAAAACGTTTTAGGAACACATTAATTGTGCATACAGCTAAGGAGTGGAATTCCTTGCCGGAATCTGTGTTTCCTGATGGCTACAACCCGGGAATCTTTAAGTCAAGAGTGAATAGGTTACTACTAGGTAAGCTCGCTCCTTCGTCGACCGCATCGTCACTTTCTATCACATTAGATAGCGGTTAAGCGCGAACCCATAAAGAATTTTGAAATAAACTATGGTTCCGAACGGGAAACAACCCGCGACACGCAGCGCAACAGTCAAAAGTTCAACCACTGCTCCAACCGTGCCGTCAAATTACCATTGGATCTTAGGTAGGTACTCATTCATAGGCTTTACCATTGTTTATTTTTATTATCTGTAATTACTATTGCTAGCTTTATAATAAAACAACAACTGGAAGTATTTCTGAACTAACAAAGGGTCTTAAATGACTGAAAATACCATTTTGCTAACTGTACACACTCGTATTTCACAAAAGTAAACTAATTTCAAGAAGTACGTGGAAAACACAGAGGCGCTGAGTAAAAGGCTTGAAGCTAGCCTTATTTCACCCTTCTCGACGTCATTAATTGCAGCACGAAACGAACCATTTATTTGTGAAACGTGCACCTTAAAGCAATTTTATTTCCACGGTCCCTATTTCTTATAAGTAGGTAAGTTTGCGGTCGATCAGTTAGCGGTTCGCTGAGCAGAATTTCAGCTCGACGTAAGTAATCAAATCTTGGCCTTCAGCTATACTAAAGGTGGTCGGAATACATAAATCAAGTGAACGGTACGTGATCGAATTCAAGATCAAGCGAATACACAATTCCCGTCGACATGAACTCATTACAATGTAACCAAATTCAATTTACGGTAGCAGCCACATCATAATATTTCATCTCGGTGCGAGTTTAATATTTATTTGAAATGAATTTATTTCAATGTTGCTGTTTAAATAAGAATAAAATGTGTTTTTAGGTGTTTGGTTCGCGTACATTTTTGCGGTAAACAAGGACTTAATTTTCGATTTACTGGAGTGTGTTAAACTGTACTTGTTGGTTCGCAAATCTAAAATAAGTATTTGCAGAATGTGTAGCGCGGTGAATACAAAGTTGTTAATAATATTTTTACACAACGTATGAAATAAACACTCATAATGGTTAATGACTGCGCTATAGCAGAACCAAAAATCATTTTCTATTTAATGTGAACTACTTTATTCACTTTACTCGAAGTTGTGGACGATTTCGTTTACCTGGGAAAACGGTTCAGTTAGGTAGGTCTAACTTCGAGAAAGAGGTCAATCGTCAAATCCAACTCGGTTGAGTAGCGTTCGGGAAAGCGGTATCTTCTCGTCCAACCTACCACAGTATTTTAAGAAATAAGTCTATGACCAGTGCGTAATGTCAGTGTTGATATACGACTCTGAAACGTGTTCGTCCACAATAGGCCTCAACAGAAGGGGCTTAATTCACCCAAAGCGCAAAGCGGAGGGTTATGCTCGAACTTTCATTGCGTAATCGGATCAGAAATGAAGATATCCGCCGGAGAACCAAGGTTTCGTAACCTTGCTCATGTCTATACATAATCCGAAGAATCGCCAAACACTTAAGCAGTGGGCAGGGCACATCACTCGCAGAACATATGGTCGATGGAGCAGAAAGGTTTTGGAATGGCAACCATGTACTGGAAGACACAGCGTTGGAAGGTCGCACATAAGGTGGATAAACGATCTGATGAGGATCATAGGAATCGCACAAGATCGGTAATTGTGGCGACACTCGAGGGAGGCTTATGTCCAGTAGTGGACGTCTTTCGGCTGAAATTATGATGATGCCTTTATTAATATTTCTCTTTGCCATTTATTCCTACGTTTCCAATTACCTACGTATTTCATACTAAACATTGCTAATTTTATCCATTGTTACTGCTCCCATTAAAATGGACGGATTGATTTCAACTCAGTACAATTTTGTGGAATACATCACATACCGTTAAAATAATGTTATGTGATGTTTTCATAGAAAATGGTAGGTTTTAATAAACCCGCATACAGCGAAACTAAAACAATACCACCGCCGCGGTGACGGCTCCCTGTTTAGTTTATCATAACATATTGTTTACATTTTCTCTTTACTTTCGTTTCATGAAAGCGCTCCCCTATCTTCTTTACAATTGCTGAGAATAAACAAATTCATTGTCATGATAATAAAGTGTTGGCGGTGAAGTTATAAACTTCTTATTCCAACCCTATCTACATAAATTTAATCCAAAAAAATAGGTTTATGGGGCGGAACTTCCCGTCTCATCAACAATGCCCATGTCGTAATCTGGTTACTTAATTTCCAAATACATTTCTTTTAGTTGGCCATAAATGTCAAGGAGGTGAATAATTCAGTAAAAGTTTAGGAAAGTTGGATACGCTAGTGACGCGCTAGTGTCGCCCGCCGGACCCGCTCGCCTCACTATAAACATAATAAATGAATGCTGCGTGTTCCGAACCAATAATTTTAGCCAACTTCTACGCCGAGAGAGATTGGTACTTTAGAGAATTTTTCGAGGATCGCCCGGTCTACGGAGGATCCCGATAATCAGCTTTACTTAAGGGATTGGATTCCAAACTCGATTGTATCCGGAGTGATTTTAATAATTCATTACTCTGTACAGTTATTCCATGTTAGGAGATGAAAGATTTTATTGAATACATATACTTACTTTGATGAATGCGGAAATATTGAAGCTATTGAATAATTTACGTTTCACATATCTTACTGTATATTTAGATATGTAAAACGTGAGAAATCTTCGCATATCTTCGACCAGCGAAATTGCACTCTAGAATAAAAGTACTGCTTAAATTAAATGATTATTTCAGTAAAGGATAAAAGAAGAGTAAAATAATACAAGGGAAAAAATATCGGCCATAGCAATAATATTTACGACAAGAGAAATCATAAGTCCAAAGAATGGCTAGAGTAATAAAAATGGCGCTAAAAGATAAGTGGGTACTGTCAAGGTCAACAATCATTATGACAACGGTTTATCGGGGGATCATAGTATGGTTTGTCGTATTATATACATATATGAAATACATATAAAACAAATTTTCATTGGATCACGTTTCAAATATGTCAAAATTTTTACATATCAAACAAATATGGGGGCATTTGCCCAGTGGAACTCAGAGCATTGGGACTGCGCAGACTAGATATAATAATGTCAAATATATACACATACAGAAAATGAAATGTTTTGAGTAAGTTGGACCAAGGTTCCCGACATAGCCCGAACAATCGCCAAAATTAAGCGGCAGTGGGCATGGTACATTGCTTACAGAACAGATGGTCGATGGGGCCGAAAGGTTCTGGAGTAACGTTCGCACATCGGAAGACGCAGCGTTGGAAGGCACCTTGTGGGAGAGGTTAACCGATGGCCTAGTGAGTGTCGAGGGAATCTGATGGATGTGAAATGTACAGGGTCGTTCGTTGTCGCTCGCCGTCCGACCGTCCAGTAACGGCGCTTAGTGTTCCACGCGCGCCTCAAGGAGTTGTCAGCAACCGTAGAGGCCCAGCAGGGTCGAAACCTACTGGGGCCAAGGGTCTGATTCTGAAAAGAAGACTCCGCCCCGGTACGAAAGGCAACGAAGGAACAGGAGTGGGTTTTTAGTCAGTAAAAGTCTGATATCATATCCCGCTCCGCACAAGAGCGGGGGATGCCGTTGGATGATTTTCCCACCGAAAAAAAACAGGGCCGTTCGTTGTGGCGACACTTGAGTGAGGCTATATCCAACAGTGGTCATCTTTCGTCTGAAATGCTGAAGTTGAAGCTTTACTCGATCAAGCTCAATTGGCTTGTACAGCAGGCACCTAAACAGTGGAAAACTTTTTCAATCATTTCTTTTGTGTAAATGCATTTTATAATTCATTGCATAGATTCAAGAAACACAGCATGGCTCCTAGAAAAAACATAGAATATGCGGAAATCATCGGTCGCCTACATTCAAATTTTAAGCGATGCTAATGAGGGATGTCGCGTTTAAATTCGCCGCTAGAGGCGCTGCGGTCTAGCGTAACGTCTTGAAAATGTCAAATTGCATTATATATGGGCTTTTGATTCGAAATTTTTTACCTACTTACATATTTTTATGGCGGTAAGTCCCCTCTTTGAGGCGTGGTTGGAAAGACCTCACGGCGTCCTCACATTCCGCATGACGCAGGTCCTCACCGGACACGGTAAGTTCGGGAGGTTCCTGCACCGGATTGGTGCGGAAACGACGCCCGGGTGTCGCCACTGTGTGGCCCACCCGGAGGACACGGTGGAGCACACGGTGGAGGTGTGCCCCGCTTGGGCAGAGCAACGCCGTGACCTCGTGGGGGCAATCGGCGGCGGTGATCTCTCGCGCCGGGCCTTGGTTCAGGCCATGCTCCGGAGCGAGGAGGAGTGGCAGGCGGTCGCCTCCTTCTGCGAAGCAGTAATGCTAGCTAAGGAGGCGGCCGATCGCGCGAGGCAACGGTCCTTACGCTCCAACCGCCGCCGGGATTCCGATCCCGATTTCCGGCCAACGTAGGCGCGGGCTTGCAGACGCCGAGCAATGCGTGGCTCGCCGTCTGACCGTCCGGTAACCGTCCGGACCGAGCCCAAGTCGTCGACGGCGCGTTTTGTTCCACGCGCGCCTCAAGGAGATGTCAGCAAATCGTAGGGGCCCAGCAGGGTCGAAGCCTACTGGGGCCACGGGTAGTGTGAAAGCGGAACCCGGGGCCCTGGGACGAAGGCAACGAAGGAACAGGAGTGGGTTTTTAGTCAGTAAGAGTCTGACACTATCTCCCGTTCCGCCCAAGAGCGGGGATGTCATTAGAATGATTTTCCCACCCAATAAAAAAAAAAAAAAAAAAACCTACTTACATATTTTCGTGATTTTTGTTAATATTTTACTGACGACGATTCTAATGATCACTGTTTTAAGAGAATTTGGTTTCATTGAAACATATCGGAATATGTCCTTTTTTCAACCAAAATGTTGATGCGTAATACTGCGACACTATCAAGATTATAATATGAAAAAACGCTGCCCTGCTCTATAAATTACTCGTTGGTGCGGTCATAAACATGTAAACTCACATACACAAGACACTCAGACCCGGAACTACTATCTGTAGGTCATACAAATATGTGTTCTGTACTTATAAAAGCTGTTATGGATCTTAATCTCAGCTTATGGACCTTACTCTCAGCTTATGGACCTTACTCTCAACTTATGGACCTTAGTCTCATAGTATCGCCAACTGGTGAGCACAAAAATGGAAACGCTAATTAATGAAAAAGCACTTCATTGAACTAACCAACCAGCGGCTTTTTCACCAAAAGCTTTCACATAAAGTCAAGTCAAGTACGAGCCCACATAATACTAACGTCTCAAGCCAAGTATTTAATCTTATTATCCGATTCATATTACGTTTCATATCTAGTGACGGAGGCGCAATCCACGTTCTCAGTGCAATACACGCGTTTAGAATACATTATTAAATGTTCTGCTTGCGATATTATCTGTAAGTGTGAGAAGCTGGTGACTGACAAGGATTTACATACCGACATGTAAACATGTTCAAGCGTTCGCGAGATAATACTCGTGTAAACGTTTGGTTTTGTTTTAGAATTCCCTGGCTTAATTATGTAGGATGTTACGTAAGGGTAAGTAAAAGAGATAACTGAAATATATTGTTTCAGAATGCTTTAATACATATTTTGACCCTCACATTTCTTTCACTTTTACCAGATTTATGCGACACTAGCTGATGCGGAGAACTTCGTACCTCCTAACAGCCAATGAATGTAATAATAACCTTTTTGCTGAACTTATTAACCAAATGATTTAAACCAATGTATTTGACAGCTGTTGCTGTCATTTGTTTTTTTTTTGTTATTTTTCCAATAGCTAAATGGTTATTCTGCTATGCGGAGCGGAGACCAATCTAGTGTATTAAAGAATATTTAAATCGATCCAGCCGTTCTTGAGTTAAAAATAGTGTAACTGACACGATTTTGTTTTTTGTACAAAGAAATATATGCGAGCCGGCCGCAAAATAATCCTACTAATATTATTACGGAAATAGGTGTCATAATCTGTCTAACATCAGTAGTGTGATACTCACTTCCTCCCAGCCACAGTAAGATGGTGGTGAGCTGTGTAGCCATGTTGCAGCAAGCGACGCGCCCACACGTCATGTCACCACCGCCTCCAGACGGCTCGCGCGCGCCTTCCCTATATTCTCCTTCATTTTTAAACAGACTGTCCAAATATTGTACTCCTCTTGACTCAGCTAAATTGAGTTACCTACGAACGTGGTAGCCGTTTTCTAAGGTAGAGTTCATCCTTTCAAGTGACCATTAAGTATTCTGGAACAAAACAAAATTCATGTGAAATTCTTGTTACAAAAATGTGTAACTATTAAAATTCAAAGTCAACAAAGATGTTGAAAAAGGTCAGAGACCAATTCGTAAATATTTTCTCACTGTCTACATAGCTACTATATATTATTTAGAACTAAAACGACAGACAGAACTACAAATCAAACGGCATGTTCGCAGCAAAGTTTTGCAATTGCAGCGCAACGGAATCGGCACTCGAACAGGCGTTTATGTACGTGTAAATACGTACATACTTATATATTTCTTTGAGAAACGAACAAAGTACCGTTCAATAGTAATAAAACAGGACGATAGCAGAAAGATCTTTTCATTAAACGTATCGTAGACGTCGGTGATTTATCGCCTCACGAGACACTCCATTCACGGTATGCGTTTTGTTGTCTAGAGATCGATTGGCTCCGAATAAAATACATTCGCCAATTGAATAGCGCGCCCCAGCGCAATGTTTCAGCGAAAGCGACACTTTTTCAGGCGTGTAGAGGACTAATGGCTTCACGCGCTGGCCTCCGACTTTCAATAAATGATCGCCCGCGCGCGCCCGTCGCCGACGACGCGCGACGTTCGGCGAGGCATCGCCCGCCCGCACTCGCGCAGCCAAATGCCTAATCTATTCCCCTCATAATATATTTTCTTTTTCGTTTTCAATTCCACATGTAATTTGATAAAAAGACCCACCAACATACTCGGATTTTGGTCGATCAAACATTTTAGCTGGTTAAATCCTTTGACATTCTGATGATTTGAAGTGAAATGAAAATGAGATTGGGCTTTCAAAAGAAGGATTAATTTGTAGATTTGGTTTTTGTACAAATTAAAAATGAGAATTAAGAGAATGGATGAATAGTAATTCTTAGATCTTGCATTTTTTTATCTCAGACCAATACTGATACATAGGATCGAGACAAACATGGGTAACCGTTCAATAGTTCATTTTTTAACATTATTATTATTAGGCTTGCTCTTGACCACTATCCCACCTAATAGTTATTAGTTATGACGTAGATAGTCGACGATAGAACACATTAGCTTAAAGATTCCCTGATTGTAGCTATCAGGAAACACAAAGCACCGCGGTGAATTCCACTTCGAATCTTTATTTCCTCAGGATTATGAAACATATCTGTATATTTATTTAATTATCTTATTTATTATTTTACCAATCCTAACTACAAGTTAGTATTCCATTTATGATTTATACATTATTCATGGGTTCTAAGAAATTGTAAGAGCCATTTACACGTGCTCACGAACATTCTAGCCGTCCCAAGAATCTATGATAAACATATGAAAATTGAAACCCGCGATGTAGGCGTATATCGGTGGGCAATATACCAAATGTTATAAACAAACACAACCTTATGAATATAAAACTAAAACTAGCACTTTGCCAGTGACTTCGCTCGCAAGAAATTGTTTATAAATATTTTGATACCCCTTAAATTGTATTTTGAGGATAGTTTTGAAAAATGAATAAAGACAGTCTTTATTATTTATTTCGATTAAAAAATTTTCTAACTTTCAAGTTTATTGACAAAAGAAATAAGAATCATTCATACAAATTTTGAATTCCTACAATTGTTTTATTGGGGGTTGTTTTGAAAAACAGGTAAGGAAAACTTTTTTATTTACTTGTGTTACTATTATTATGCTAATTTTTAAGAAAATTGGCCTAAGGGATTTTTTTTTTAAAAAGTCCTTCATAGTGCTCGTCTACAACACAAAAGAAAACCTTGTCAAAATTTTACCTCCCTCGTCTTAGTAGTTTCGGCTGCAAGTTGGTATGTCAGTCAGTCAGTTTCGTTTCTCCTTTTAAGTATTTTTTTTTTAAGACTCAAATAGTTAATAACAGATAAAATGAAAGTCAAAACTTTTCTCATGAGAAGGTGATCCTGGTCATTGGTCATATTATAGACCTGCGGGAATGTTCGAAAGAGTGACCGCAGGCTTAGATGAAACGCACAGGGCAACTTAGGGAATACGAGTGAGTTTTAGTCAGTGAAAAGTCTAACACTTCTCTCGCTCCGCCCAGAGCGAGTGAAGTTATTTGATAATTTCCCATCCTCGTAACACACAGACCTATGTGGAAAAAGGGAAAAGAAGGCTTAGCAGTGTCTTCAAGACTAGAGACTTAAGAAACTAGTGCGCTTCACCACCAACGATTGCGTCACTGCTTACCATCAGGTGGGATCGCAGTCAAGCACTAGTTTATATCATTAAAAAAAATTACAAGCAATAAAACACACATATTATCATATTGATACTCCTCTTCGAATGAAGCTTTAAGAAGGACTTCTTAAAGCTTCATTCGATCTTTAAATTATATTAAAAGGAGGTGAAATTATAAATGGTTGCAATTCTAGTCACCTAGATTCATAGGTTGCGGGGAGCGCGTGAGATGCAGCCAAACATCCAAGCGGCAGGCTGGAAGGGGAAGCTGGGCTTGTTTGGCAAGCTATCTAACTAATTGCCACGTTACCGGTGCTACACTGCGCCCCGTTGTTTATGGGATCCAGGTTGGTAACGTTTGAAACTTGTGTAAAGTGTGTAAAGTAGTTAAATATATCTTGGACGTGTGTGTTTTGCTGGCACGAGATTTGTGTTCAAAGTACTTTATATATTAATTAACGTTTCGCTGTTCCTGCACTGTTTTAAAAACATCAACATGATAATAATAATAATAATATATATTCCACAATCATCACACAACGCCATCTAGTCTCAAGTTAAGCAGAGCTTGTGTTATGAGTATAGACAACTGATAAACATACTTATATATTTCTAAATAAATACATATTATAGATAAATTACACCCAGACACAGAACAAATGATCGTGCTCATCACACAAACATTTGTCCTGGGTGGGAATCGAACCCACGACCTCGGGCATAGCAGTCAGGGCTACTAACCACTAGACCAACAGGCCATTCATAATATACGTCTGCTATGATTTTTGAGGATGCAAAACACCATCACATATGATCTAGATAGATGTTTACGTTCAAAGTTGTATTATCTTTGATCATTAACTTCGTACACGTTTCGTTTTGCTGAGCTGAGACTTATGTTTAGGTGTTTTATATATATTAACTAGCGGTTTCACCGTTTCAGCCGCGACTTTGGTTACTGTTCGACTTCCATGAATTGTAGCCTCATGCTTCATAGCGCATACTATTCGTCATGAATTAGGCTATCCTATTCAAGAAGATTTTTTTCCAATCCGACTGGTAGTTTCAGAAATTAGCACGATTAAATAAACATACAAAAAATACATTCCTCTTTATTACATTTAAATATAAAATAATAAATACAATATTATCGATATTTTATTGTTCTAGGGGCCTTAACATGACATATTAAAATGACAATCGTGCGTGCGAGAAAGAGAGATGAAGCTATACACCCTATAAAGGTCCATCTCTTTAACAATTCAGTTTAAGTCGTAAAAAGGATCGCGTTAAAAGCTCGTGGTCGGGCTGTCTGTACTGTCTTTATATTATCAGCATGTCTTACTTCTTTCCATCCATCTTAAGAAGCCATTGTCACACAAAACAATGAGAAGTCGATACATCATAAGCATAAGCATAGCTTATTCAGCCTTTCAATGTTCCCACTGCAGGGACTCAGGCCTCCTCTCTAGAATGGGCCTTAATCTACCACATGGGCCCAGTGCGGGTTGGTGAATGTCACACGTCTTCGAATTTTTGGTTCTAGGATATGCCGGTTTCCTCACGATGTTTTCCTTCACCGTTTTGAGAGCAGTGGTAATGAAATAAATTACACAAAGAAATGCGCCTGGCTGGGTTTGAATCCGCGTCCTACAACTCGTAAGTCGGAGCCGTTACTACTCGGACATCACTGTCCTCAATAGCACGGCAATAATAGAGTTTAAGGGATGTTATTTTTTTTTAATATTCTCGCTAACGAAAGTCGCTTGCAAAGTACTAGTACATATAAATACTCTTAAAAAAATAAAAGTACTATTCTCGTATACTGATAAAATCATCAAAATGAATGAATGAAATAAATTACATAAACTAATGCGCCTGACTGGGTACATCAGTCGATACATCAGTAGCACCCAAATATAACTTTTTTCTAATTAACAAATTACGTGGGATTGAGTAGTGTTAGTGTGTGCTTTGAACGTGCTGATAACCGCTAGCTTGGGCCGACGGCCAGTTTACTGGTATCAGTTGCTTAAGTTACGTAATGAACATTCTTCATTCTTCCAAGTCTAAATGCTGATTTTATGTCTATTTCACGTGATATTTGTTTAATATTAATGAAATAATGTTCTAATAGCATGTTACCACTTCAAATGAGATTGTAGTTAGGATCACTACAATCTGCAATTCGCAAGGTCAAAATTAGGGCATAATTTATTTGATAGGTGAAAACATCAAATATATGTGTACCATAACTTGATGGATTACCCTATCGATGTCTTCTCCATGAGTTTCGCTTCATACAGACGTTGCCTGTACAGTGCGAATAATGTACGTCTTTATATTTCGGTGTGTTTTGTCTTTGTAGTGTTCTAGATTTAGGTATTTTGGACACACTTTTTTGTTCTGTGTTTGTCTCTAATATTCATTTAGTCAATGTCATGCATACCTGTTATTTGCATGGTTACTAAAATGCAAATTTTAGATGTAAGTTTATTTGAATTGTAAGTGATTGTGCTGTTGGTGTGCTTATTATAAATAAATAAATAATATGAAAGAGTACAAAAAGCCCTCTTAGATTTTTTTAAATATGATTTACGTGTAGGTATACAATAAAAATGCCTACATACATACCAACATTTCTCAATCCTACACGATCTTTGACTATAATTTATATTATAGTCATTATGTTTATATTATATAATTTTTTTTATTATTGTCATTCTTAATTTATATCATTTTTTTTACCATTATCACACAACGCCATCTAGTCCCTGACTTAGCAGAGCTACGAAACAATTGATAAACATACTTATATATTTCTAAATACATACATATTATAGATAAATTACACCCAGACACAGAACAAATGATCGTGCTCATCACACAAACACAAATGTTTGTGTGATGGGTGGGAATCGAACCCACGAGCTCCGGCATAGCAGTGATGACCACTAACCACTAGACCAACAGGCCAGTCCAAATTAAAATTAATTATGCTAAGAAAATTTGGAACAATGCTTATGAGTATGTTTTGAAATGGGCGTTGATAACAACGTCACAATTTTGTACTCTTGTTGCTATCTTCGTTTTCCTGTGTAACCTGCTAAATTAAGTTGTTCCTAATAAATTTTATTTTCCAAGTTTGCATGTACAAAAATCAATCGATTTTAATAATTATTTTTTTATTTGAAAGGAGATACTTTCAGGATTATAAAATATGTAAACTAAGTTAAAAAAATACTTGCATATATGGTTAAATTACAAATTTAGTTCAGAAATTATTTTGTACAACTTTTCAAAAACTGTTCAACTCATCAATTTCAAAATTGTTTTCCTACAAACTCTATATAAAGTTCTACTTTGAGATTTTTTTCATATTGTTACTTAAGTTTTAAAAGTTAGAGGGACGATGACACATTATTTAATACTTTTGGAGCGATTATTTCCGACAATACTTTTTATTTTACCACTTTGTCGGCGTGATTGATATACATATTGGTACTAAATTTTCAGCGTTCTAGTGCTAATGGTCACTAAGGTCTGCGGATAATCCGCAGACGGACGGACAGACAGACAGACTTGGTGAAACTATAAGAGTGCCTAGTTGACTACGGAACCCTAAAACGCAGCAAATCTCATAGTGGATCACCAACAACTATCTAGTTTAGTTAAAACATGATGCTTAGAAGTAATAGATAGTTTTTCTTAAACATCTCGTGTGAGTAATGTGGTTGGGAGTGAAATTAAATGAAAGACCAAAGTTTTCTATACTAGGACATAGGACTAGAACAGTATGAACATACTTAAATCCTTAATATAATCTCACTAATTGACTTTATACTTTTAGTTTCGCACGGTACAGAAATATAGCCAGTGGCAAGTTTGATACAGTCACTTTGTTTTCCGTTAGAATACGAATGTAATACATTCTCACTTTCAAATGTGTCATCGAATCAGCCCTCACGGCAAGCTTCGCTGAGGTAGTCCCAACTACAGTAAAAGTCTCAGCTCGATTTTATCAAGATTGCGCCTATTTCGATGATAGTTGTGTAGATATCTACTTGACATACAAAACTACACCAATTTTGTGTCTCAATATCGACTGGCTTTCAATTTTCAAATTATTAAAACGACACCTGAACTTCTCACGAAACAATTCCGACAAAAACCGTTCCGATCAACTTATGAATTCTTTAATTAAGCATATACATATGTAGGAATTTGCAGATGTACGATGCCACGACGTTCCCTCCGAAGTTTAACTCGATCTGTTGTAGGAGTTTTAAATAAAACCCAAGCTTTTGTTGAATTTTATTGTTAGGCACTTCTACTATGTCGGAATTCCGATTAAACAGTTGGTTTCGTTTTAAAATTAACTTAGTTTCATAATTAAATTGTCCCACCGCTTTCAAAAACAGTTGAGCTTCCATTAACTTTTTGTTCGAACTTTTACTGTTTATCTTATTCACTGTTAACATTTATTTTACTATTTACCTACTGTTAAATGATTTTGTGCCCCTCAAGTTGAAGGATAAAATCTACAAGTCCGTGATAAGACCTGTCATACTGTATGGATTAGAATGTTGGGCTGTGAAAAAGACTGATGAAAAAAGATTGCACGTAGCGGAGATGAGAATGTTAAGATGGATGTGTGGTGTGACGAGAATGCATAAAGTGAGAAATGAGTATATTAGGGGAAGTTTGAAAGTGGCGCCAGTGATTGAAAAGTTGAAAGAGAATCGTTTGTCTTGGTATGCTCATTTGAAAAGGAGGGATGAAACGCATGTTACTAAAAGAGTTACTAAAAGAGTTATGGGTCTCCCTCTCCTTCTCCATCCATCCACATTTACATGTGGATGGATGGAGAAGGAGAGGGAGACCAAAGAAAAGATGGATGGATTGTGTGAAGAGTGATATGAAAGAAAAGGAAGTTAGTGATAGCATGACGAGTGACAGAGCAGAATGGAAGAAAACAACGTGTTGCCCCGACGCCAAATAACACGGGACAAGGCAGGAAGATGATGAAATGATTTTGTGATTAGAAAATAAATCGGCGACATTGATAGTGCCTACATAAAGTTCAGTGTTTGTTTTCCAAAGGAAAGTAGCTTCCCACGATGTAAACTTAGTAGTTATATACAGGATGGATTTTCAAGATGGGGCAAGAAGGGCTGATACCTTTTCCTTTGTAGATGTAAGGCTCCTGACTGTCCTTATATTTTTGAATAATTTTAGTATTCACAGATTATGGAAATAATTTACAGTTAACCAGAAAATAGGCCATTTTCACAAAAAAGTTTTTGGTCAATCAGATCCTGTTTGTTCCAAATTACGTAGCACTAGAAAAGCTACTAATTGCAAAAAAATCTTTTCCCATTCATTTTTTTTTAAGTATTGTTTCTAGTAGTTATAGGTACTAACACTAGTTTTTAAATTGTGTGTATAAGTACCAACTAAGAACTTTGCCCGAAATATAAGATTTTTATTTATTATTCTTCAATGATCAACCGTCTTTTCTACGATATTTTTCAAATATATCTAATATCGGAAAATATTACTTATGAAGAGAAAACTATCTATCATAAGCTGTTGTGAATTTCAAAATAATTTTAATGTATTTATCCGATTTTTTTTCTAAGTATGAAAAGAGTCTATTCATTTATTTAATAATATGGAATATATATAACAGGGAAAGGTTTTGCGATATGTGGCTTTTCTAGTACTCTTTTTTGCTGACTGTACCTGCACTTAACAGTCACTCAAACAGTCCAAGACAATCTCCTATAAATTTTTTCTTAAAATTACAATAGTCGAAGTACCTACCTTACTGGCCCATTTAAAAAAAAAACACTTTGTATGTAAAACTACGTAATAAACGTGTTTGTAACATTTAGCCGAGTAAGCCCACTCAGCTCGGAGGCGGTAAATCACGAAGCGTTCGTCGGCGGTATGAACGTCTAATATTAATGGTCTCCTTTTCTGTGGTATGTGGCAATAGTTCGATTGTCAGTGTTAGAGAAATAGCTCGGGAGTGCGACCTCTCACTCGGCACCTATACGTCAGACACGACACCGCGCCGCGCCTTTGACACTTCATTTTATTGGTCCATTCATGGCTCAGCGAATAGATGATTGTCTTGAAAAATGCGAGCCTTCCCGGGTATTCTAGGGTTGGCAAGTTTTAGCTGGGCATGATCATACAGTATGGTACTATGCAGCTGGTTTATGTTTGTTTAGTGACCAATATTGTTTGATGTTGCTTGGTCAACTGTGTACATAAGCCAATGATAGCATAAATATAGCAATGATAGCCCGATGTAATAAACACGAGTTAGGTGAACTGTAAGTTAATTTATCTGAATTGCTCAATTAAATAAATAACAATATAATCGACGAATAAATCGTTTTGCAAATACCCAGCAAAATAAATATTCGTTATTGTTTACAGAAGCCATTAATTGCTAAAATCAATACCAACTAACCTAATCTCCAAGCTGACTGCCGAGGTCCGGATAAGAGATGAATTCGGAAACTTTTAAGCAGGCCTTATTCGATCTCCAGCGAGCTACCGAGGAAACAAAGATAAAATAAATTGTGAAGTTAGCGTTAGTTAGGAGAAACTTTTGAAAGGATTACGCCGTAGTAGGAGTGGTAGGTAGTCTTGTCAAACTGAGTTATTTACAGGTAAAAAGCGAGTCATCAGTGGGTCATAAGGTCGGGGGTAGAACGGCGCGGCGCAAAACAGCTCCGCCGCGCCATCTACGTCAGCAGCTAACTTTATTTTAATACAAGTTCACGCAACTCGCCCGTATCTTGACTTTCTTGCCACGTTTCTCCCAACTTCGAAACATGTTGGACATGTTTCCACAAGTTAATTCACGAGGCTGTCAATATAGAATGAAAAGGTCGGTGCATATTTTTTTTGTTAGGTAAGTATTTGTTTGTTATTGGGCGTTGCCCCATTTTTTTTTTCGGTGGAAAAATCTCCCAATGACATCCCCCTCACTTTGGCGGGGTGGGAGCGTGTGTCAGACTTTTACTGACTAAAAACCTAATCCTGTTCCTTCGTTGCGTTTCATACCAGGGCCGTCTTCCTTTCAGAAGCAGATCCTTGGCGCCAGTAGGCTTCGACCCTGCTGGAACTCTACGGTTTACTGAGATGTCCTTGAGGAGCGCGTGGAACAGTACGCGCCTTCGACGACTTGGGCTCGGTCGGACGGTTACCGGACGATCGGACGGCGAGCTACCCATTGCACGCCGTCCGCAAGCCCGCGCCTACGGTGGCCGGAAATTGGGATTGGGATCCTGGCGGCTGGGGCGTGAGGGCCGCTTCCTTGCGCGAGCACGTGCGGTCTCCTCCTTTGCTAACATTACTGCTTCGTAGAAAGAGGCGATCGCCTGCCACTCCTCCTCGCTTCGGACCATGGCCTGTAACAAGGCCTCGCGCGAGAAATCACTGCCGCATATCTCCCCCACGAGGACACGGCGGTGCTTTGCCCAAGCGGGGCACATCTATCGTCTGTTCCACCGTGTGCGTTGTCCCATACTAGTGTTAAAATTTAACAAGTCAAATAATAATAAATTATTTATTTCAGATTCATCTTGCGATTACATCCATATTTGTTAGTGCAGTGCGAGCTTACAAACTAGTGTTAGTAAAAAAAAATATATTCATGAATGGCTAAACAATAAGCAAATGATAGGAAATAAATGTTTACTGGGGCCATGGGTTCGCTTCTGAAAGGAAAACCCGCTTATGCAAGGCAACAAAGGAACATTGGAGTGGGTTATAGTCAGTAAAAGTCTGACACGCCCTCTAGCCCCGCCCAAGAGCGGGAGAAGGCATTGGATGATTTCCTACTTAAAAAAAAATGAACGCACTTAGTTTTATACTTTTTTATAGTGATAATTCATAATTTATTTACTTATTATGGACATCAAACAAAAGATGCACACACACTACATAATAAAGGTTTGATACATTTAAGTTTTAAATAAGTGCACTCCCTCAATTACTGGAGTGTGGAATTTAATTCATGGAGTGCATCTATTGAATAATTTTCGATAGGATTTTTTAAAAGAACGGAATATAAAACGAAATTTTGATACAAGTAAAGTAGAAACTTTGTCATTGCAACCGAGGCGAAACAAAGTGCCGCAGTAACAAACCACGTGTTTTTTTCTGTTCCGTTTTTTTGTTAAAATATGACAAGTATAAATGTAGTGGCTTTATAAGTTAACGGCCATTATCTTTCGAGTCATTGTGCTGAAAGTTCGAAGTAATCCTCATTATTAACATTTAGAGGATAAGTGAGAGAGCAGTGGTGGTCGAGTGGTAAGGCCCCGACTGACAAGGCGTCCTGACCTTCCGCATGACGCAGGTCCTCACCGGACATAGCAAGTTCGAGACGTCCCTGCATCGGATTCAGGCGGAAGAAACACCTGGGTTTCACCGTTGTGTGGACTACCCGGAGGACACGAGGCGTGCCTCGCTTGGGCGGAGCACCGCCGTGTTCTCGTGGAGGCAATTGGCGGCAGCGACCTTTCGCGTCGGGCCCTGGTTCGGACTATGGTCCGGAGCGAGGAGGAATGGCAGGCGGTCACCTTCTTCTGCAAAGCAGTAATGCTAGCGAAGGAGGAAGCTGCACGCGTGAGGGAACGAAGGTCCTCACGCCCTAACCACCGTAATTCCGACCCTGACTACCTGCCACGGTAGACGCGGGCTTGCGGACGTCGAGCAATGGGTAGCTCGCCGTCCGACGGTTCGGTAATTAACCGGACCGAG
This sequence comes from Mythimna vitellina, assembly GCA_949316375.1. NCBI lineage: Eukaryota > Metazoa > Arthropoda > Insecta > Lepidoptera > Noctuidae > Mythimna > Mythimna vitellina. The sequence goes on from OX438688.1 coordinate 16,394,055, forward strand.
CCCAGTTGTCAACAGCGCGCTCCTTAAAGAGATGTCAGCAAACCGTACACCCGCCCAGCAGGGCCGATGCCCGCTAGCTAGGACCGCGGAGAATTTCTGAAAAGGAAACCCGTAGTACTAGAACGCAAAGGGTAATTGAAGGACACAGGTGTGGTTTTAGTCAGTAAAAGTCTGACACGCCCTCCCGCTCCGCCCAAAGCGCGAGAAGTCATTTGGATGATTTCCCACCCAAAAAAAAGGCCCCGACTTACGAGTGGTAGATCGCGGGTTCAAACCCAGTCAAGCGCATTAGCATAGCATAGCATAGTCGGCCTTATAATTTTCCCACTGTTGGGACTCAGGCCTCCTCTCTAGGAGAGGGAATAGGCCGTAATCCACCACGCGGGCCCAGTGCGGATTGGTGAATGTCACATGTCTTCGAATTTTTGGTTCTAGGACATGCCGGTTTCCTCACGATGTTTTCCTTCAACGTTTTGAGAACAGTGGCTCAAGCGCATTACTTTCTGTAATTTATTTCATCACCACTGCACTCAAAACGGTTAAGGAAAACATTGTGAGAAAACCGGCATGTTCTAGAACCAAAAATTCGAAGACATGTGACATCCACCCCGCACAGGGCCCGCGTGGTTAATTACGGCCCATTCTCTCTCCTAAAGAGGAGGCCGGAGACCCAGCAGTAGGAAAATTATAAGGCTGCCTATGCTATACTATATACTAGAGGATAAGTAGAAGTAATAACTGTACTATAATTATATACATGAACCTATTTTGTGTAATAATTTCGTTGTGCATTTATTTTAACTAGTTTTCTTTTTACTATGGATACTGTCGCGTTTGACTACTATTTCACCTGTAGGTAAGCGATGATGCAGCCAACGATGGACCACGGTTGCCTAGAAGTAACCTATTCACTCTTTACTTAAAGACCCCTAGGACTTAAAATTAAGAATTACATCTGTATCGTCAGTGTGTTCACAAGCACGTAAACTCGCAGACATCCAAACCCGGAACAAATATCGGTAGGCCATTCTAATATTTGTTGAGTGCTTGAATCGAACCAATTGCTCAACCACTGCGTTAACCAAGCCTTCAAGTATAATAGACTAGTATCTGCCAGCGGCTTCGCCCGCGATGCAGAAGCAGGTTTCTCCATACAAACTTTAAACGCCCGTTTCATCCCCTTAGGTGCTGAATTTCGGAAGAAAATCCTATCTTAGTACTCGCCTACATCATAAAAGGAAACCTTTTGCAAGATTTCACATTCTTAGTCCCAGTAGTTTCGGCTCAATCAGTTTATATTTATATAGATATGCACACGTACATATACGTATTGTATGTACCATTTACTCTGATTCAAACTACATCTGTTTACACACTTTCGTGTGCCAGTGATAGAACTAGGTTCCCCTATGACAGAGTGAAAACCTATCGCAATTTTTGAACCGCTCCAATTTCCCGTGTTTCAATAGAGTACCTAGGCATGTTGTTGTACACTGGCGATATTTGAGAATTGGTTCAATCAAACTGTAGAGTTCTGAGAAATTGGCATGATTAAAGCTTGTTGTGCAATACTAGAACGTAATAGCTTAAACTGAAATATACTGGAACCCGAGACAGCTTAATATAGCTGTTACGAGAGGAATTAATAAAACATATTTCATTATCTAACAATGTCATAATAGTTTATTAATTTATTTTATAATTTATGTACACACATAAATACAAAAGAAGATACATTGTTATAAAAATTGTACAAAGGTATAGTTCTTCATTTCATTTATTCTTCTAAGTCTTTCATTTCATTTATTCTTTTATTTGTTGTTATTAAAAATGTTGAACATTTTTCAATTCGAACTAGTCGTTTAGGGTGTTCAACAAAAAAATTATTCAATTTATAATTTTAAACGTATGCTATACCTGTATTTAATACTAGCTTGTGCCAGCAGTTTCCCCATATAAACTTTGGACCCCCGTTTCATCCCCTTATTGAGTGAATTTTGGAAAATCCTCCCTTAGTGCTCAGCTACCTCATAAAAAAACCCTGTGCCAAATTTCAAGTTCAAGTAATGATATGTCAGTCAGTCAGTTTCTTCTTTTATATGTATACCAGCTGACCAGGCAAACTTCGTACCGCCTAATAGTAAGGATAACGCCATCTACTGGCATTACCAGAACAACATTATTCATTTTATAATGACATTTTGATTAGAGTCGGCGTTGTATTCGAATTTTTTATCGTCATTTTTTCAATATTTTCTTACCTTTTAAACCTTCCCTGGACTTTCACGAAATTTCAAGACCAAAATTAGCCCCCACCGACCGTGTTCCCACGTTGTCGTCGTGGTGGGGCTTGCGTGTCTTTATGACCTTGAGGGCTATGCCGGTAGAGCTACTCATGCCGGAAGGCCTCAAGCGAGAGACCAGACCAAGAGGAACACACAGGCGGAGTCCAGACGGACCGCCACGGAGGGTGCACTGTCCAGAAGCATCGGCACCAACAGCTGTTGGTGTTTTTGGACAGTGGTTTTGAGAGAGTGGGTTCGCCTCGGGTACGCGTCTGCTTATCAGACGTGACCACGATGGCGAACGTGTTATTGGGGACCCCACCCCAATATAAAAAAAAGGCAAAGCTGTGTTCAGCAACAACCATGAGTGCGGATAGAAAAAATATTACTACCCCAGGAGGGTACCTGCTTGCAGGAGAATCCCTCCCCGAGCAGAGCTCGGGCTGCCCCTCGTATTCTGGGGGGGGCAACTACCGCCTCGGGTCTTCGGACCCTGTACCGTCCTTCGTGGACGCAAAGAGCCAGGGTGGCTCACTCACCGGTAGCGTGGAGTCCCTGGGACCTGTTCCCAGCACGTCCGCTGCGCCGGTGGGTCCTGCAGAGGCCGGCAGGAGCTTCGGCCTCAGGGAGGTGAGTGGAGATGCGGCGTCGGACTCCGATGCCGCGTCATCGCTCACTTCGGAGAGGATGGAGGTGGAGGAGTCTGCCGCCAAGGCCAAGACCCAGTTCCTCAAACGCCCCTTGTTGGGGGATGGCCAGAGGAGGACATCATCTGATGATGAACTGGGGGCATCGGCCCGCAAAATCTCCACCGCCGTGCGGGGTGCGGGCCGAAAGCTGGCAAAGGGGAGTAGGCCACCCCTGAAAACCGCCAGGAAGGAGCGCCACACCGGGGCACCCAGTAGTCGGGCCGGCCCCTCGGAGTCTGAGCCTCCGGGCAGCGAGCCTGAAGGCATGGAGGAGGCACTGGCCAGGTTCAGAGAGGTCGTAACGGCTGCCGTCCAAAGCGTTGCGAAGAAGAGGGAGAGGGTCTCCAAACGGAATTCCATCCCCCAGGCTACGACCTCAATTCTAGAGGCACTGGGGTTGGTACTGGAGCCCCTCAAAAAGACCTTAAACCGACGGATTGGACGGCTCGAGGCAGACCTGGCCAGTCTCCGGGGCGCTGGCCCTGAGGCGGCGCCAAAAGGAGGACGCAAGCAGGGGCAAAGTCGGCCCCAGCCCTCGCCCCAGGTGGAGAGCGAGGTGCTGACCCTGCTGCGGCAGGAACTGGCTGCCTTTCGGCAGCAGCAGCAGGAATAGCAGCAGCAGTTCCAGGAGCGGGTCCAGCGGCAATTCGCTGTCCTGGAGGGCATAGTGCTGCGCCCCCCGCTTGCGGCCTCCGGCCTGAAAAGGGCGGTCTCGTACGCCGCCGCCGCCGCGGCTGCTGCGCCCAAAGCCGGCCCGTCTGGGCAGACTGGGCGCGGAGCCGTGGTGTCGGAACCGACGAGGACGGTCCCGGCGGCTAAGCCGCAGCAGCGGCAGGGGAAGCCTACCCCTTCCCCGAAGGGCAGAACGGTGCCTGCCGCTGAACTGGCAAGACCTCCTGCGGCGGCGGCGACTAGGCCGCGCCTGCCGCCTCCCTTGCCTGAAGAACCCTCGGCTGGCGCCGAATGGACGGTCGCCGGCGCCAGCAGGAAGGCGGGCAAGGTGGCCAGAGCGGCGAAGAAGCGCGAGCGGCGACAGCAGCGCAAGAAGCGGGCCATGGCAGCCAGGCTTCGCGCCCCAAATTCCGCAGCTGTAGTGATCACACTACAGCCAGCTGCGGAAAAGAAGGGCGTGAGCTATGACATGGTCATGGCGAAGGCGAAGCAGGCGGTGGTGGATCACCTCGACGAGTTCGGAGCCTCTGAAGGCTTCCGAATGAGGCGCACCGCAACCGGGGCCCGAATATTGGAGGTCCCTGGTGCGGACAGCGGCTCTGCCGCGGACGCCCTGGCCGCAAGGATCAGGGCGTCCCTGGACGTCGAGGAGGTCCGAGTGTCCAGGCCCACAAAGTGCATAGACATGCGCATCATGGGCCTGGATGACTCCGTCAGGGTGGAAGAGGTAGTGGCCGCCGTCGTCAGGGCGGGAGGATGCCAGGCCGACCAAGTGCGGGCGGGCACCATCCGTGCTGACAGCACGGGCATGCGGGCCGTTACGGTCAGCTGCCCCGTGTCGGCGGCTAAAGCCATCACGGCTGAAGGCCGAAGGCTCTTGGTGGGCTGGGTCTCCGCGCAGGTAAAACTGCTGGAGCCCAGACCTCTGCGGTGTTACCGCTGCCACGTGGGGCACCACGTGGGGGCCCACTGCGCCGCGGAGGTGGACCGCAGTGACCGCTGCTACCAGTGCGGTCAGGCCGGTCACAGGGCCGTCGAATGCCGTGCAACGCCGCACTGCTACGCATGTGCGGCGGCAGGCAAGCCGGCCGACCACCGGGCTGGGGGCAGGTCCTGCAACCCCCCCGCCAAGGCCAAGGCCAAAGTTCGGAGGCCTATCCACCCGGACGTACTCACCGCCGCAGCCGCCTCCTTGGCTGCCGCCGCTGTCGCCGTCGCACCCGCCGCGGCAGGGCCCTCACGGGGGGCTCGGGAGGAGACTGTAATGGACTGTCAATAACGACCCCATTACGTCTCCTCCAGGCGAACATCAACCACTGCGCCCCCGCTCAGGATCTGTTGCTCCAGAGCATGGCGCAGTGGTCGATCAATATCGCCGTGGTCTCCGAGCCGTACAATGTCCTGCCCAGGGGAGACTGGGTGCGGGACCTGGACGGCTCGGTGACCTTAATTTCGTCGGCCGCCGCCGGTACCCCGACCCTCGAGGCCGTCACGAGGGGACGGGGTTGCGTGGCAGCACGGTTCGGGGACATTGCAGTGGTAGGCGTCTACCTGTCCCCGAGCAGATCTCTCGGCGATCTTCACATCTCCCTAATGGAGCTGAAAGCCGTCGTCGCTGGGTTTGGTTCCCTCCCCGTGGTCGTTTGCGGGGACTTCAATGCCAAGAACTTGGCTTGGGGTTCCCGGCTCACGAACCAGCGGGGTCGGATGGTGGAGGACTGGGCTCTGGAGACAGGCCTGGTCGTCCTAAACCGGGGTTCTGTCCCCACGTGTGTGCGGATGCGGGGTGACTCAGTGGTGGACATCTCGTTTGCCAGCCCCGCTCTGTCGCCGCGTGTCGTCGACTGGCGCGTTATGGAGGGGGTGGAGACGTTTTCGGACCACCGGTACATCCGGTTCGACGTCTCCGCCCAAACCTCGATTGCGCCGGTCCGACAGAACCCTTGTGGTCCGCGGTGGGCGCTGAGGCAGATGGACCGGGAGCTCCTCCTGGAAGCCGCGACGGTACAGGCCTGGGTGCAAGCACCGGACAGGCCTGTCGACATAGACGTCGAGGCAGAGTGGTTCCGGGAGGCCATGTCGCAAATTTGCGACGCGGCAATGCCCCGAGTCCCTCCAGGACGTGCTCAGCGCCAGGTATACTGGTGGTCGCCGGAGATTGCGGCACTGCGCAACGCGTACAATGCCGCGCGACGCCGGTATGCCAGATACCGCAGGCGCCGCATCCGTCCACCGGATGCGGAGGCCAGAGAGGCGGAGCTGTACGAGGGGTACAGAGCGGCAAAGCGCACCCTCCGAGCGGAGATAAGGCGGGCCAAACTTGAGGCCCGCAACGTGTGGCTGGGGACTCTGAATGGGGACCCATGGGGACGCCCGTACAAGTTGGTACGGGACAAACTCCGCCCCTGGGCCCCCCCGCTGACGCAGAGTCTCCGGCCCCAGCTCGTGGAGGGTGTGGTGAGCACTCTGTTCCCCACGCGAGGGGAACACTCTCCCCCGCCCATGGCTCCGCCACCAGCGGTGTCCGACGCGGACCACGATGGCGACGACGACGACAACGCTCCAGAGGTGACCGAGGTAGAGATGAGAGTGGCGGTACGAAGGCTGAGTGCCAAAAATACCGCCCCAGGACCCGACGGCTTGCCTGGGAAGGCATGGGTCCTGGCCATGGAGGCTCTCGGGCCTCGACTAAGAGGGCTCTTCAGCGCATGCATGGAGAGGGGCCAGTTCCCACTTCGCTGGAAGACGGGGAAACTGGTCCTCATCGCGAAGCCGGGGCGCCCCGCGGACTCTCCGTCCGCGTACCGGCCCATTGTGCTGCTCGACGAGGTGGGCAAGCTCTTTGAAAGAGTAATTGCAGACCGCCTCGTCGCACACCTAACACGGGTGGGGCCGGATCTGGCGGACGGCCAGTTCGGCTTTCGCAGGAGGCGCTCCACGGTGGACGCCATCATGTGCGTGCGAGCTCTCACGACAGGGGATGCAGTGGCCCAGGGCAGGTGTGTCGTGGCGGTGTCTCTGGACATCGCCAACGCCTTCAACTCCCTGCCTTGGAGTAGCATTGGGAGGGCACTCCGGTATCACCGGATGCCCGACTACCTCTGTCGTGTGGTCGAGGCGTACCTGTCAGACAGGTACATAACCTACCCCGGTCACCAGGGGGTGTGGGAACGTCGAGAGATGTCGTGCGGTGTTCCGCAGGGATCGGTACTAGGGCCGCCCTTGTGGAACATCGGATACGATTACGTGCTGCGCGGCGACCTCCCTGACGGGGTCAGCGTGGTCTGCTACGCAGACGACACGCTGGTCCTGGCGCAGGGAGAGTCGTACCAGGCGGCGGTCGAACTAGCGACACGCGGGGTCGCGACGGTCGTTGGCAGGATCCAGGGGCTGGGACTCGAGGTGGCATTGCACAAGTCCGAGGCCATGTGCTTTCACGGCCCTCGGAACGCGCCACCACCGGGTTCCCAGCTAACGGTGGGAGGAGTCCACATCGGCGTCGGGTCAACGATGAAGTACCTGGGACTCGTTCTCGACAGCCGATGGGATTTCGACGAGCATTTCCGACGTCTGGCTCCCAAACTAAATCGGACTGGGGCTGCTCTCTCGCGGCTCCTGCCCAACCTTGGGGGTCCAGACGCCTCCTGCCGGAGGCTCTACGCGGGGATCGTTCGGTCCATGGCCCTTTATGGCGCGCCGGTGTGGGCGCCGGGGCTGCGGAAGCAGCCGGCGGCCCGGCTGAACGCGTGCCAGAGGGTCATGGCCATACGGATGGTGCGAGGATACCGGACGATTTCCCGCGAAGCGGCGTGCCTTCTTGCTTGCCAGCGACCATGGGAACTGGAGGCAACAGTCCTTGCACTCATGCACGAACGGCGCATGGAGATGCAACGCCGGGGCGAAACTCCGCTGCCGCAACAAGTCGCGGCATGGCGGACAGAGTTCCGGCGAGTTCTCATGGAGAAATGGCGACAGCGACTGTCGCGACCCCGTGCTGGGCACGCCACAATTATGGCGATAAGTCCCCTCTTTGAGGCGTGGTTGGAAAGACCTCACGGCGTCCTCACATTCCGCATGACGCAGGTCCTCACCGGACACGGTAAGTTCGGGAGGTTCCTGCACCGGATTCGTGCGGAAACGACGCCCGGGTGTCGCCACTGTGTGGCCCACCCGGAGGACACGGTGGAGCACACGGTGGAGGTGTGCCCCGCTTGGGCAGAGCAACGCCGTGACCTCGTGAGGGCAATCGGCGGCGGTGATCTCTCGCGCCGGGCCTTGGTTCAGGCCATGCTCCGGAGCGAGGAGGAGTGGCAGGCGGTCGCCTCTTTCTGCGAAGCAGTAATGCTAGCTAAGGAGGCGGCCGATCGCGTGAGGCAACGGTCCTTACGCTCCAACCGCCGCCGAGATTCCGATCCCGATTTCCGGCCACCGTAGGCGCGGGCTTGTAGACGGCGAGCAATGGGTGGCTCGCCGTCTGACCGTCCGGTAACCGTCCGGACCGAGCCCAAGTCGTCGACGGCGCGTTTTGTTCCACGCGCGCCTCAAGGAGATGTCAGCAAATCGTAGGGGCCCAGCAGGGTCGAAGCCTACTGGGGCCACGGGTAGTGTGAAAGCGGAACCCGGGGCCCTGGGATGAAGGCAACGAAGGAACAGGAGTGGGTTTTTAGTCAGTAAGAGTCTGACACTATCTCCCGCTCCGCCCAAGAGCGGGGATGTCATTAGGATGATTTTCCCACCCAATAAAAAAAAAAAAAAGACCAAAATTAGCCAAATTGGTTCAGCCGTTCTCGAGTTTTAACGAGACTAACGAACAGCTATTCATTTTCATACATATAGATCGATAGATAAAAATCGCGTCTCAGTGTTCATTATCAAACTTCTCAGAAATGGCTTGACTGATTTTTATGAAATTAAAAACATTATATTTTACCCTCCTACTGAACCCCCTATCGTCTTTGATAATTCTAAATCAGAAACGTTTTCCTAGGCACCTAGTTATAGTATCTAGTTGACTTTATTTTTCATTTCTCCTTTCCAGCGCTATCCTCTAAATATAGCTAATGTTACGAGAGAAATAAAAAAGAAAAAACCATTATCTGACAATGTCAAAAAAGTCGTCATTGTACCTATAGGTAAACTTTCATTTCATTCGTTTACATTGTCAATATTTGTACAATAACATTGTTTAACTTAACACAATTTTGTTCCTCCAGATCAATTCTTAGAATTCCACCTAACCTAAAACACATTGTTGTTTGATCAAAACTATGAACACAAAATAGATAGGTACAGAAATCAATGTATGTACTTCACTTTTCATACCTACGCTCGGCGGTTGCGCTAGGGTTGCTGTCCTCGAGGATCATGGATGGCGTATCAGCTCCCACGATTCCCGGTTCAAGTGTGGGAGGGAACATCGGGGTGGTTTTTAGTCAGTAAGAGTCAGGGTTGCTGTCCTGTCGCAAAATTCGCGCACGCCCGGGTGCGGCGGCAGCACGGCAGCTGCGCGGACGGCGGTCTCTCCGAATAGTTCCTATCTCAACTGCTTACTCACAAGCGTTTGCATATCTATGTAACCGTTGTGTGTTACATCAAAACGAACCATGGGCGCCGGGGCTGCGGAAGCAGCCGGCGGCCCGGCTGAACGCGTGCCAGAGGGTCATGGCCATACGGATGGTGCGAGGATACCGGACGATTTCCCGCGAAGCGGCGACACTTCTTGCTTGCCAGCGACCATGGGAACTGGAGGCAACAGTCCTTGCACTCATGCACGAACGGCGCATGGAGATGCAACGCCGGGGCGAAACTCCGCTGCCGCAACAAGTCGCGGCATGGCGGACAGAGTTCCGGCGAGTTCTCATGGAGAAATGGCGACAGCGACTGTCGCGACCCCGTGCTGGGCACGCCACAATTATGGCGGTAAGTCCCCTCTTTGAGGCGTGGTTGGAAAGACCTCACGGCGTCCTCACATTCCGCATGACGCAGGTCCTCACCGGACACGGTAAGTTCGGGAGGTTCCTGCACCGGATTCGTGCGGAAACGACGCCCGGGTGTCGCCACTGTGTGGCCCACCCGGAGGACACGGTGGAGCACACGGTGGAGATGTGCCCCGCTTGGGCAGAGCAACGCCGTGACCTCGTGAGGGCAATCGGCGGCGGTGATCTCTCGCGCCGGGCCTTGGTTCAGGCCATGCTCCGGAGCGAGGAGGAGTGGCAGGCGGTCGCCTCTTTCTGCGAAGCAGTAATGCTAGCTAAGGAGGCGGCCGATCGCGTGAGGCAACGGTCCTTACGCTCCAACCGGCGCCGGGATTCCAATCCCGATTTCCGGCCACCGTAGGCGCGGGCTTGCAGACGGCGAGCAATGGGTGGCTCGCCGTCCGACCGTCCGGTAACCGTCCGGACCAAGCCCAAGTCGTCGACGGCGCGTTTTGTTCCACGCGCGCCTCAAGGAGATGTCAGCAAATCGTAGGGGCCCAGCAGGGTCGAAGCCTACTGGGGCCACGGGTAGTGTGAAAGCGGAACCCGGGGCCCTGGGACGAAGGCAACGAAGGAACAGGAGTGGGTTTTTAGTCAGTAAGAGTCTGACACTATCTCCCGCTCCGCCCAAGAGCGGGGATGTCATTAGGATGATTTTCCCACCCAATAAAAAAAAAAAAAAAAAAAAAACGAACCATCGAAATACAAGCAAATTACCTACTTATGTACCTCTCTGACACAACTGATACCTTAAAAAACGATAAAATAATTTTTTTTTTTTTGCTCAAAATTGAATTTATGATATGGCCAACTAAAACTGGCCAGATCATTTAAACGTTAAAGTTTGAAGATATGTCAATCCTCGTTTGATCATACCGTTGATGTAGGATTTCTATGGTAATAAAAGATCTAAAGAAAGTAGACCAAACGAGGATTGACATATCATCAAACTATAAGGTTTAAAATTAACTGGCCAGTTTTACTTGGCCATATCATAAAGTGGTCAATTGCTAAGATCTGGCCAAGACATTGGCATCGAAATGAGCCCTCTATTTTTATGAGCCTGGTTGCAAGAACCACAAATTTGTGTTTATTCCTAGTATTGACGTATGGATATCACTTTATTTTTAGAGTTCTGTAGTCAACTGGGAACAGACGGATAGACAGACAGACTTGGCGAAACTATAGGGGACTTTCGCCAAGTCTGTCTGTCTATCCGTCCGTCCGCAGATAATCTCAGTGACCGTTAGCACTAGAAAACTGAAATTTGGTATCAATATGTATATCAATCACGCCGACAAAGTGGTAAAAAATGTTTTATTAGGGCACACTCTACACGTAATGTGGAGATTTTTTTTTTTATTTCAACCCTAACGTGTGATATATTGTTGGATAGGTATTTAAAAATGAATAGTGGTTTACAAAATTCATTTTTTGTTAATGTTATTTTCGGAAATAATCGTTCCAAAAGTAAAAATAAAATGTGTCTGATGCTCTAACTTTTGAACCATAAGTTTAGAAAATATAAAAAAAATCTCGAAAGTAGAACTTTATAAAGACTTTCTAGGAAAATGACCTGGGATTTAATTTATAAATTGAACGAAATAGGAATTGTTGAGTTACGCACTGTTAAAACTTTTCCGACAATTTGTTAGTCCAAGGGTGTACAAACGGCACATTATTTTGTCAACGGTCCCTAAAAATACGAGATTTCGCGTTCTGTTTGTTCGTGAAATGTATACACGCCCTAACACATTCGTACTTTGTGAGTTAGTGGGTGACCAGTGAATCCACTATCGGTTTTTTGGTGTCATTGGAAGAACATGCGTCTCCATTCTATTGGCTATATTTTTTGAGTGTTTTCGTTTACTGCAAAATAACTTTCTAAAAATGTAGTTGCCAGAATTTTGCCAATGGTTTTAACTTCTTAGTCCAAGACGTTCTTTCTTATCATACATATTCTTTATCCTTCCATATGTACTACAAAACTTAAGTTCCCACTCGGTGGGGAACTGTTTGTCTGTTTGCAATAAACTCACAACTGCTAAAGGGATTTTAATACTGTTTTCAGCAATAGATAAAGTAATTTATGAGCAAGGCACCTTTTGAGTACCGTAATTAGAGACACAATAGAAAGACAATGAGCGAGCGAACACCGGCGTTCGCTTGGGGTTTAATTAATTAAATGTACTACATATGCATGCATATTATAGAAGAGAAAAAACCAAGAATTTAAAAAATGTTAACGCCCGTGCCAAGTTGGGGCAGTCATACAAAAGATTATGAAAAAAAAGTTACGTTACAACTACTTACACATCATTCAATCTTGAGTAACTATCACTAACATTGCTTATAAACCTTCAAAGACGAGGGAACCTCGTAACATCTTATCCCTCTTGAACTAAAACTACTACTAAAACTACCGTTGTTACTAGATGCTTATAATGTGTGTTGAAGAGTTCTCAACACGAAGTCTAGGCATACTTGTTCTCAGCTATAAATCCTATTAACTAGTTCCAACTACTAAGTCTGTAATATATGAGTGTGTCCCGGACAGAACGATACTTTTATGTAAGGCCCATTTAGACGGGGAGAGTTTCTCGCACGTTTTGGTTCGAGAAATCGTACGTAATAATCATCATAACATTATCGTATCAAAATGTTTACATACGGGCAAGAAATAAATTCTCGCCTGCGATTATATCATACGAGATTTGCAAGCAATTATCGCTAGGCGAGTTATCAAACGCAGGACGTCAGTCCTGTCTGTTTAGACAGCAAAATTATAATAAGAATAGTGTTGCTTACGAGAATCTCGATTTGTGTAAACACGTTCTATGACATTTTTGTAGTTCATACGAGTATCATTCAAATTGGTTTGAACCGATTTGAGTGCGAGATTTGCCATTCGAGTTTAGTGGTTACTATTAGTAGGTACACAAAGTAGTATCGACCGCTCCAATCGACCTTTTTAAAATGTTGCAAGCATAGATAAACTAAAATGACAGCTCCAATCGAACTTTTTACAAATTTGCAAGCTTATAACATTGATAGTAATGAGCGGTGGGTAAATACTCATCGGGTTTTTATCAGGTAAATACACAATTTGGGTATAAACAGGGTATTTACCAGGTAAATACCCAGAAGCATGGGTAAAAACAATAAACGCTTTTTGGCTTTATTATAAACACTGAATAACATTTTATTTAATATGGTTTTAGTTTTAATATTCTTGTCATAAGCTTGACTAGTTTCATATATTTTTTAGGGTTCCGTACCTCAAAAGGGAATAACGGAATCCTTATAAGATCAATTTGTTGTCCTTTATCTCGGGAACGCTTGGAGGTATCGAGTTGAAACTTCTAAATTTAAAAAATACGGCCGCTTATGGAGCAAAAAACGTGTATTTCGACACTCTCAAAGGAATCAAAATTCATAGGGTACTTCCCATTGACCTAGAATCCTGAAATTTAGCATGAGGCAGGTGTATAGCACAAGTACAGGAAAATTCTGAAAACTTTTGTAGTTACGTCACAAAAAATCTTTTTTTGTGATTCGGAAAAATCTTGGTAACTCAATTCGGGAATTGAACTGTTTTCATAGGTAAGTTTGTATGGAACCTTCAGTGTGCGAGTCCGACTCGCACGTGCCCGGTTTTTTTTTAACCCAACATCTTTTTTCCGTTACCGTTTAATCAATTCTTGTCTGAGAAGTGCAGACATTATTAAAACACCCTCGAACACTTCACTCATGGTAGTAACTGTTACAAAAACTCGAAATACGATTATTGCCTTGGCATTCTGTTTACATGGACACAATCAATATTCCATTGCGAGGCGATTCTCGCTAAAGTAGACGAGCGAGAGGTATGAATGTTTAGACAAATATTTTTTTTATATTATTTCGAATATCGTATGTTTGAGACGAGAAACTCGCACCGTCTAAATGGGCAAGCTGTGGACACGAAATTTTTGAACGTTTGTTACAATACCTAACTTAAGTAAGGCAAAATGTGTTGGCACATCACATCGCGGCAGTAAGTCCCCTCTTTGAAGAGAGTTTAGAGAGACGCCACGTTCTCACCTTCCTTCTGATGCAGGTCTTCATAGGACTCTCTTGTTTCAGGAGGTTACTGTTTCGGATTCGGTGGGAAGAAACGCGCGAGTGTCATCATTGTGCGGATCACCCGGCCTGTCTCGCATGGGCGTCCACCGCATTCTCGTGGGGCGATCGGCGGCGGTGACCTCGCATCTAGCCCTGGTTCAGGCCATGGTACGAAGTCAGTAAAAGCCCCTCCTTCTGTGAAGCAGTGATGCGACGAAGGTGCAACCCTCACGACGTGGCTCCCTTCGCTTTTCATTTTTTCCACAAATGAACATTTTGAAGCTGTAAGACTATTAACCTTCTGATGCTTGACGTAATCTCATATTAAACATTATTTTAAAAAAAATACACTGGGTTTCAAAATTCTGGGTCGCTAACAAAATATCTGATAGTTTCTTCAATAAATAAAATTTATTTATTAAACTTTTTAGGTTACTAGTTGCCTTTTGCGTGCTAAGACCACGGGTGGCCTAACCTACTTTCAATCTAAAAATAAAAATATTGAAAAAAAAAAACTGTTTTGTGTCATTTTAATAGGTACTTTAAGGCTTCCACGACTAAACCAAATGAAAAACCGAATTTGTAATGCTAATTTTATACACGATTTTGGCCTATGTTAGCCTCCATTCTTCCATTAGCACATTACTCTTGTAAGGTAGCTTTGACCTGCGAGCAATATCTGTCGCATCTTCTAAGCTTCTCTCGTGCATGTTCTATGGAATTTAAGTCTGGACTGCGAGCTGGATACTCCATGTAGGTATTACCGACGTATTATATATATGCATTGGCCATTGCATAAGAACTATATGGCCAGGCATAATTGAGCATAAAAATGGAATTTACGTCAATTATCACTGAGAAAATCCTCAGCATGCTCACTGCAATCCGTATCTGATATATTTATGTCCTCTACATATCAGTAAACCATTTTCTATCTCCACTAACTCGACACGACTTACTGAAGATATGCAGCATATACTGAGTTAGGCGCCTTTTTGGCCTTGCACAGATTTTAAAGTTGTTTTTTTTTTTTCATACTTAAGTAATTCTACTGTATGTGTGAGGTACGAATAAACGTTTTTTCTTTCTTTTCTTTCTTTATATCCCTTCCCATACCATAATAATTTGTTGATCCTCTACTAGCACTTTTTCTTCAATTCACGCTTGCTGATGCCGTTTTCCTAATCGTCTAAAAGCTCTTATGAGGTCCCTTCCCGATCCGTCTATCGTTAACCTGAGCATGGTTTAAAAGCTTGTTGATTCATCCAACGCAATCCAATGCAATGTTTGATAAAGAGGCAACGCGAAATAGGAGAGACGACACCTGATGTCGGTTGGCATTCAGTAATTACGTCATTCAGTCGAATATTTCACAAAACTTTTAACAGATGCGTATTTTGTTAAAAAAAAAACCTTAAAAGTTTTTGAAAAAAAATTAGGGGTTAAAGTATGAAATTATCGTTTTTTAAAACGGGTTGCTTTGAAGTGTTGTATCTTTGGATTGACTTGGAATTATAAATTCAAATAAACTTTATATTAAAAGTACGTTATTCTTTTTTCAAAATTAGGTATTTATTGATTTTTTTGTGTTTTGTATTTTCTGTAATATCGCAGTACTTGTTACTATGTTTGTATGCAATATAAGAAAACTTGCATTATTTTGTAATATGAATTCTACCGTGGAAACAATGTGTCTCAAGCGGTATGCAATATTGATGATGTATGTATATAGACTTAAAACTGCTTATAAAGGGATATCTATATTGGTTTCAATCACTTTCCCTGTCTTTACTGGATTAGTTTTACGGAAATGTATAATTTGATCTCTGAACAGTTTGTGGCCTTTCGCTAGCCTATAAGGCATATGATCTTCATGAACTCATCGCAGGATCATGTCAAAGTTCACGTTGCTGTGGTAAAATTATTGAAGGATATTTCGGACCAGAGAGATGTTGATTTCTTAGCACAGTGCTGACGATGAATTGACCTTCTCGTGAATTTTTTTCGGAGGTGGAAAATTATCCCATGACATTTCTTGCTCTAGGGACACCTGACGCCTGTCCGCAGTTGACGACTTGGGCTTGGGCTTGACCGGGCTGTGCTCCGCTCAAACGGAGCACCTCTTCACCGTATGCTCCACCATGTAGTTGTGCACCTTGGCCCGCCGTTGCCTTGTTATCCTGGGTGTTTAATATTTACCTACAAAAAGACTTATGCCAAATAATATAAGAAGCCAATTTGCTAAGCGACTTACGTTTTCGACAGTACCAATGTTACTGAAACCATATCTAGCTCAAGTTACGTAAGCGTATTGGTATTAAAGATTGCAACGTCAGTGCCCTCATTTCGGTCAGCTGACTCGTACATACACAACTCATGGGGAATATGAGCATTTACTCGTCTTTCGCTTCAATTCTTTTGAATAAATTCTACTTAAATATTCGAACCGCAATTACATTTTACATTTTGAAAATACTTTCATTGTGTTTCATCTAAGGAGTTTTTTTTTATGTTGGGAAGTCATAGACCTCTGCCGAACTAGTGTGGAGCGAGACTCTGAGAGGGCGTGTCAGGCTTCACTGACTAAAACTACACCTATGTTCCTTCAAGTGCCTTGTGAATTCTACCACGAGGTGTGGAATCTGTGTTACCTGACAGCTATAACTTGTAGTTCTTTAAATCAAGAGTGAATCTGTTACCTCTCGCTAAGCAAGCTCGCTCCGTCTTCACAAGGTCAGATCTCCCTAGATCTGACCTTGGCATTTGCCTGGCTTGCCCAGGCCCCCCTGGGCCTGGGCAAGCCAGGCAAATGCCCAGAACGGCAGGAACGTGGGGCGACAAATTTTACGGTGTCATTACACCTTAAACCTTACACTGGCACACAAAGGGCAGCAAATTTTGTATTTGCTCGAAGCGAGGAAATATCATTATTATATATCATTACCAGTGATAATCGTAAACATAAACCTACCAAATAATACGAGTAACACAATCCGTCATATAGCATAGCATAGCATAATCAGCCTTTTAATGTTCCCACTGCTGGGACTCAGGCCTCCTCTCTAGGAGAGGGAATGGGCCGTAATCCACCACGCGGGCCCAGTGCGGGTTGGTGAATGTCACATGTCTTCGAATTTTTTGGTTCTAGGACATGCCGGTTTCCTCACGATGTTTTCCTTCACCGTATTGAGAGCAGTGGTGATGAAATAAATTACACAAAGTAATGCGCCTGGCTGGGTTTGAACTCGCGACCTACAACTCGTAAGTCGGGGCCGTTACCACTCGGCCACCACTGCTCATAAAATCCGTCATAGATTGTCTCAAATTACTCAAAGAATAAGGTCAGCATACCACCAAGTTATCCAACTGATGTAAGTATCTATATACTAACTTTCTTACTAATTTCAAGTAAGTATTGTAATTTAATAATCATTAATATTTCGGCCTCGTCGTCACCACCATTTTTGTTAAAGTTTCAGAGCCGGCCTTGTTTTTTCCTCGCTTTAGAATAATTTTAATATCGTTAAAAATGTTTTAAAAGGTTTGTAACCATGGGTCTAAAGATAAATAGGTTAGGTTTGCGTAGAACACGGTTAGATACAGTGAGTAATCTCAAGAACTACCGTCAACTGCTGAACATAAGATCCTGGGTTCAACCCACAGACAAATAAAATAGTAAAGATATGCCTTCAATACTTATTTATTCGGCTTCAGATGTCTCCCACTTATTCCATAAAAATAAAATAAAAATCTAGAAGAACTGCAAATGGACTTATATTGCTCACGCACACAAAGAAACTTATAGAAATACCATTAAACACGATAATCGAACATACAGACTCAGATTAAACACACGTTCCAGATTTGGTTAAGTCCAATCTACAAAGCCTCGTAGTAGCTCTAGTAGTAATCATAGAAAAATTCAGAGTTATATTTTTTCTATATCGCCAAAACGAGATCGTCTACAAACTTATTTGTATGGCTCGACACGACAAATTTCTTCCGAGAAGCACGCTTGGTAGAAACTTCCCTTAAAGTATATCTCAAGACTACTCAGTACAGGCCATGAAATCACAGTTTATCGCATGATTAGATGCTAGTCTAATCAAAATCACTACGATTAAGTCAACTTCAACAACGGGATTTTTACGGATAAATATCAGTAAAATTAAATAATTTATTGACTAGTGTAACAATTACTTCTAGAGTATAAATGTGCTTCTAAGTATTGTGTGACATCAATTAGTATTGTTCTAAAGATTGGACCGTTGCTGTTCCGCTATGATGATGATAAGATCTGTATCAACATGAAAATACCCGACTGGTATTTTCCAGACCCCATTAATTGTATTATAATTATATAAAAGATCATTATTACTAAGAAGAATCGTATAAAATATTGACAAGCACAAACATCACATCACAATATCTTTCTCGCAAAGTCCGAGAGCGGCCGCTTCAAGAAACTATCGTGTGAGTTAAGGTATCATTAAAATACTTATCCTTATTAATATACTTTCTTATTGCGCTATTAAAATCATTTAATCAATGAATTAGAAATAAATACCTTACTACTTAAGACTAAAAAAGCAATGGTGTTTGTTCTTAATGAAAATATTTGATTTGATACGTCATCGCATTTCCGTCGTGCGGCTTAAATAATTTACAAAGAAAAACCATATTATTATAGTATTTGTGTATGAAAATAGATGCTATCTTTTATGTCATTCACAATACAGCTGTTATTTAGGCAAACTATCTGAGCGACGCAGCATTTTGTCAAAAATCTTTAGCTGTGCAGAAGATGTCACAACTTAACATTCAGCTTTCTAATTTTTATTATAAGTAGGAACTTCTCTGGTATAGGTCTCCTGGACTACGAGATCATTCGATGAAGTTACCGTAGCACTGAAATGTAGAAGGCAATTGAAGGAACATAGATATGTCAGTCAGTGAAGTCTGATATTCCCTCTCGCTTCACCCAGAGTGAAAGATATTATTTGATGATATCCCGCCTCAAGAAAAAAGCCTCCTACAGCGTATTTCAGTTTTTTCTATGAGCTTTTTTTTATCCTTTCTTTTCCAGTTATCATCCAATTTCATCTGTCCGGCATTTCTTACGTCTCTCTCTTTTCCTTGACGTCTCTTACCGCTGCGTGCTGTCCACCTTGTCGCATCTATGGTACATCTCTTTACGCTATAACAGGCAAGTATCCGGCCTATTTCCATTTGAGCTTGTCTTCTGTCTTATGTATTCACACACATATGCCACGCCCTCTCACCATGTCATTACTGTATCATCAATCCCTGAGTCGGGCAAAGTGAAATTGAGTTATTTGATTAGGAAATCCAACGGATTCCTCAAGTCTAGATTGTTGTGTTTGACTTAACTAAATGGAAGCAACTACAAACTTAGTTTACCCTTTTGGGAAATAATGTAGTCATGATATTGAAATATAATAATATTCCACAACTATCACATAACTTAATCTAGTCCCAAACTAAGCAGAGCTTGTGATATGAATACTAGACAACTAATAAACATACTTATATATTTCTAAATACATACATATTATAGATAAATTACACCCAGACACAGAACAAATGATCGTGCTCATCAGACGAACCCACGACCTCCAGCATAGCAGTAAGGGCCACTAACTACTGGCCAGTTAAATAATATTACTTGCTTATTCAACGAGTAAACTAATGCTGTATGCATTCTTAGTTGTGCAAATCCAGTAGGAGCGTGAGATTCGTCGAATGTACTCACATGTTACTCCCTAAGTCCACTTAGACTCGAGCGCGATACTTAAGAACCAGGTATTACTCAAGTTTAGACCACCGAAATAAACTAAGTGTATGTTATTACATCAGACTTTATATTAATAACAGCTTTATTATTGTAAGTGTACTTATTTGTTATACGTTGGATGGAGAGGAAAGAGGAAAGCCAATATAATAATGTATAGATAGATTTTGTTGAGAATATAATGAAAAAACAAAACATATGGTACCGACCCCAAGTATAATGTATTTTAGACATACAGCTTCAAAGCTGTCCGTGGTTTTACCATGACTTGTTAATATGTCAGTTGTGCGAGCTAGAAAGAGGGATGGAGTTATACAACCAATGACCTTACAGCCAGACGCCTCATGCTAGAACTAGTACACCAAAATAATTCTGTCAACTAGCCTAGCCGACCTAGCCTATTACGTTCTGTTTGGTTTAGATCGGCACGAAGGAATGGGGTACTGCGTTCTGATTGGTCGACACATCAGATCTAAAATCATATATGCTGACAGACATGCATCGCCTGTTATTAGACGTCTAGTGGCTGTAAGGTCGTTGTATACAATCTATATTATATAGCTCAATCCCTTTAACAGTTCAGTTTAGGTCGTCAAATGGATCGCGTCACGAGTTCGTGGTGCCTACCAGGAGCTCTGAATGACACAAAACAGTGAATTGAACAGGCTATCGCTTTAGGGTAAACTCTCTAGGGTAGCGCGTGAACTTTTCACGAAATAGCCATTCGATAGGGTTAGACGAACTGAGACTCGAGAGAGTTGTATTGAAGATTTGAATAACTATAATTCCGTTAATAAATACGTGTAACGGTCGCAAATATATTGACCTTCGAAACGGACACTAGCCTAAAATGCAAAAAACTTAAGAGAATTTTAATTTCGGGCTACCCTGGAGAATTCACCATAAGGAAACCTATCCTGCGGGATTTTTCGAAAAAGTTACCGTGGCCCTGAAGACAAAGGGCAACTGAAGAAACTCAAGTGAGTTTTAGTCAGTATAAGTCTGACACCCTCTCCTAGAGAGTAGGCCTGAGTCCCAGCAGTGGGAACATTATAAGGCTGATTATACTATGCTATGCTTATGCACCGAAAAAAAGTAAACAATAATGGTGAGTGTACCCGCAAGAAAAAAAATGTAAAGTAAAATTGTAGTGAAAAAACGGTTTAGTAAATTAAAACATATTTTCTAAGAATTGTAATGCCTAAATGTATGTCTATATGTTTAATCTATATATATAAAAGCAGAAACACACACAGCCGAAACTACAGGGCCTAGGAACGTGAAATTTTGCACAAGGTTTCCTTTTATGACGTAGGTGAGCACTAAGAGACGATTTCCTAAAATTCACCCCCTTAGGGGATGAAACAGGGGTCCAAAGTTTGTATGGAGATACCTACTTTGACGCGGGCGAAGCCGCTGGCAGAAGCTAGTCTAGTATAAAATAAAATAAATTATCAGTTTTTTGTTCTTAAACCTACTTTATATAACATAATATAAAGCAGGTTAGTACAAAGAGCTAAACAGGAATTTATATTTGAAAAGAGTTATTCCATGATTTCTTTTTTTATTTGCCGTGAGTGGGGTATCGTTTAAGATATTAATAATGCACGACAAAGAGTTAGTCCCCCGAGGATCTTTGGGAAACATTTTGTAACTGTTGTGGCAGATGTCACAGTGAAATAAATTACATACAGAAGTAAAGTTTATTATAAACGTAAACCCAACTACGGTAAAAATAATCTTGTGTGTGTTTTTTATATGTATATACGTGAAGCTGTAAGTCAAATGTATCAAGTTTGTATTTTTGGAATGTTTGATTTTGTTTTTTTTCACAACTATCACACAACGCCGTCTAGTCCCAAGCTAAGCAGAGCTTGTGTTATGAGTACTAGACAACTGATAAACATACTTATATATTTCTAAATACATACATATTATAGATAAATTACACCCAGACACAGAACAAATGATCGTGCTCATCTCACAAACATTTGCCCTGGGTGGGAATCGAACCCACGACCTTCGGCATAGCAGTAAGGGCCACTAACCACTAGACCAACAGATCAGTCAAAATTTAAACCTTGAATTTGATACAAGACTTAAAGCTTCTTCTCCTTCGCTTGTTTCGCGACGCGAGGTCGGTTTTAGTAAGTATTCGGTGCCATTCATTCCGATGATAAACATCGTTATCTGTAAGGCTAAGCTTTTGCAAGGCAGACATTTGTCATCCAGGTAATTTGCTGTCTACCTTTCCCTCTCTTCTTTATAACCATGGAAAATCACTTTTTCACGATATGGTCATCGGGTTTTGTTTTTTAGGTGGTAAATTATCCAATGACTTCTTTCGCTCTTGGGTGGAGCGTGAGGCCGATTAGACTTTTACTGACTAAAACCTACTTTTATGTTCCTTCTTAGCCTTGCGTTCCATAGGGCGCATAACATGTTCGTACGAGTGATTTTTTCAGTTAAAAGTCGTTAAAACACACTATTATGAGGTCGTTACGCACTTTGATTCACCACACTTGAAGCAATTGTAAATATTATTTTTTTGTCTTTTAGATAGATTTTATAATATATTTGTAAATTGCAAATAGGTATATATAAATAGTTAAAAAACACTTACATGTAAATTTTTTCATCTTTTTAAACTAGACGAGGCCGTTTTAACCGCCAGCCTACTTAGATTTAGCGTGACATCATAATATCCTAATACGTTACAAAAAGTTGTAAAAATCTGAGCTATGAAGGAACAGGGTGTTTGGTAACGGCATGTGTTCTTTTAAAAGGGATATTCTTGAACTTAGTTGCAAAGATTTTAGCTCATTGGAATTATCGAACTTAGCCAAATTAAGTTGGTTCTGAACTTTTAAAATTTTTTAGACTTCGTTTAAGACACACCCACCACTCTGGACGATTAATTGATACTTTTCTGAAAGCTCTTGAGCCAATTTATCTCTTAGAAAATAATTGTTCTAAAAAAATACCTATCTATTACTTAAAACATCATCGTTAAGTTCACTAAAAAAAACACTAAAAGGATCAAACTAACTTAATCAGAAGTCGGTGTTTCTCGGTATTGTTTGTTTCTTAGTTACCACCGACTTCTAAAATGAAAATTATTTTGATCCTTTTAGTGAAGTCGGTTTTTTATTACACACTTTTTACTTATAACCAGAGTGCCTATTTCTAATGACAATTCCAATTAACCCAAACAGTGCTAGGTTACACTATTTTATTATGAAGTTCCCGTGTCTACCTTCCACCTTTCGGCTCCATCATCATCATCAGGTCACCTCGATGATAACTTAATATTTGTTTGTATTGTCATAGTCGCTCAACTATCTTCATTGTGATATCTATGTGAGTATGAAGTTCCGTTGGCAATTTCTGGTCTTCTTCATCAGTTCCATTTCATCAAATGCTACTTTTTAACTGTAAGTGCTTAAGTCCTCGATAAAAATACTAAAATCACTATATGGTTGCCTATCATATTTGAGAAGCTTCCTCGATTCTTCATGGATCCTATCATCAGAAAAAGAAAAGTTGCATATCGGTATAATTATAAACGACGGAGTTCTAAGGTAACACATATAAAAACTTAAATAAAAAATACAAATGAATTGATAACCTCCTCCTTTTTTGAAGTCGGTTAAAAACCGACTTTGTACCCAGTTGTATTAGTGATTAAAGTTTTCAATAAATAATAAACAAACTTTTTTTTAAACTTCTTAAAGAGACAGCATTTATAAATATATGATACTTTTTTTTAGAAGGGACATTACCGATTTGAATGTCTCCCGCCTTTGAGCAGAGCGCGAAGACGTTTCAGACTTTTACTGATTAAAACCCACTCCATAGGAGTGGGTTTCTTCTATACCTTGCATTCCAGGCCTTGGATTTTCCTTTCAGAAGCGAACCCATGGCCTCAGTAGGCTTCGACCCTGCTGGGCTCCTATGGTTTTGCTGACATCGCTTTGAGGCGCGCGTGGAACACTATGCGCCGTCGGCGGCTTAGGCTCGGTCGTCTGGTCCGAGCCTAAGCGGTCCAGACGGTTACCGGACGGCCGGACGGCGAAACCACCGGACGCGAACCCACGCTTACGGTGACTGGAAATCGGGGTCGGAATCCTATCGGATCCTAGTGGTCGGATTTCGGCTTGAGCGTGAGCGCTGTTCCCTCGCGCATATAGCCGCCTCCTTAGCTAACATTACTGCTTCGCAAAAGCCTGCCATTCCTCATCGCTCCTTACCATGGCGTGTACCAGGGACCGGCACGAGAGTTCGTTGCCGATAACTCGCACGAGAACACGGTGGTGCTCTGCCCAAGCGGAGCACACCTCTACCGCATGCTCCATTTCCTCCGGGCGATCCACACATGCGGTGACAAACTACAGATACTAAGACTTTTTTGTTATAAAACTTTCTCAAGAACATCCCATTTGAAGAAACGCACTTAATTACCAATCACCCTGTATAGACTGCTAATTCTCACATTAATCGAGTAATGGAACAAACTCTATGAACTTTTTGCTTTTGATTAACGAGAATTAAGTACAACGTTTTATAGGCTATCAGGAAGATAATGCCTAATTGAAGCTCGTATAAGCTAGCTCAGCAGTCAAGCGTGCAAGTTAATCAGGTAGATAAATCCGAAGTCCATTAGAGGGATCTGGAGCATACAGTAAATGTCGAAGCAGATATAGAGGAGTACTGAGCATTGTTGGTGAGGTAATAGGCTGGTGCAGGTAACATTAGCAGGGAGCAAGAGTTCCCGTGGCCCTGGAAGGCATAGGGCAACTGGAGGAACACAGGTTGGTTTTAGTAAGTAAAGTTAAGAAGTTATTCGATGATTTCCTTCTGATACCATCACCCGTTTAAATATAAAACCTTAGGAAAATACAGAGTTATAGGTTATTCCAGGTTTCCTGAAGGAAACCGCAAAATGCGATAATGCCGCCAATTGTATGTTTTGCTTAGTGTAAGGTTTCATTTTTTTTATTTGTTCTATTTAAAATTTGTTTACACGTGACAATAAACTTATGCTAAGCTAACAACATAAAATAACCAATACAACCAAGAAATCAAATAATCCCACATTACATATCCATGGACAATATTCACTGTTCCAGGATGCTAAATGCAGGGCTTGTTACACAATCCACATGGCTATGGACACAGTGACAAATAATGTTTTTTTATTTTATTTTATAAGTTGGTATTTTTGTAAAATCTTGGTGTACAATAAAGTATAGGTAACATAAAGATGAACATGGCACTTTTAATAACAAATATTTCATATGAACTTGTTATTACTTAGTTTAAGAAACCTGACATCTACGTAATACATGTCAAAAGTTTATCACATTTTATTGAAATAAAAACTCACAAATACAAATTTGACATGCACAACCACCCTTAGTGGGATTTGTGGGTCATAAAGTATTTACGTATACGTGAATCGAACCTGGGATCAGGTACTCAGCTACCAATGCTCTATGGAAGTTAATAGAAACAAGCTGACATACTTTCTCGTAGGTAACGGATGACCCGCATCAGAGGTTGATTAGCATCGCGAAGTGGACGGATGTCCACAATTTTCGAATGGACTCTGCGTTATATCGTGCAACTGCACTGCTAACCTTTTGATTATTATTAGATTTAGGACCTTGCATTATTTTAACAATCTTTGAGGAACCTTTTTGTAACCTTTTTGGTTTTTTTAATCGAGCCAGATGCCAATTTTATAAAAAAATACTACTAGTGACAATCTGATTTCGTGAGTTTTGAAAAAAAAATTAGGAGGCAATTTATGTTACTGAATCAACAATGGAATGGATAAATAAATATATATTTTTTAATTTTATTATTGTTTACGGATATCGGTAAAAGCGATTCATAGAGTACCTAAGTGAGTGGAGCCTGTACAGTGCATGACATGACGCGCGATAAATCGCAATGGGTGAAGAGGTTTATTAAAATTATTCTAAATAACATTCGGAATTAAAAAAACTGAAATAACAAGTATTATTAAATATAAATATTGACCAGGTATTGCATGACGCCTGGGTGTCGCCACTGTGTGGACCGCCCGGAGGACACGGACACGGAGGTGTGCCCCGCTTGGGCAGATCGGTGGAGGCGATTTCTCGCGCCAGGCCTTGATACAGGCCATGGCCCGGAGCGAGGAGGAGTGGCAGGCGGTCGCCTCCTTCTGCGAAGCCCTAATGCTAGCAAAGGAGGCGGCCGATCGCGTGAGACAACGGTCCTCACGCCCCAACCGCCGCCGGGATTCCGATCCCGATTTCCGACCACCGTAGGCGCGGACTTGCGGACGGCGAGCAATGGGTGGCTTGCCGTCCGACCGTCCGGTAACCGTCCGGACCGAGCGGCGCGTACTGTTTCGTTTCAAGATGTCTGCAACCCTGGGACGTCACGTCAAGGCTCTGGGACGAAGGCAAAGAAGGAACAGGAGTGGGTTTTTAGTCAGTAAAAGTTTGACACTATCTCCCGCTCCGCCCAAGGGCGAGATTTGTCATAATGATGATTGTCCTACCTAAAAAAAAAACCAGGTATTGCATTTTTATATAATATAAATTACGAGTTTTGAAATTTTATGTCAATTCAAAACTGCACCTGGTATATTAAATAAAAACGCTCAAGTTACAGAACAAGGGCTGCGGATTGTTCGAAAGAGTTATCGCGAAACTGGAACGCAATGAACACAATTAGTTTTAGTCAGTAAAAGTCTGACGATCCCTCACGCTCCGCCCAGAGCGAAAGAAGTCATTTGACCTCAAAAAAACAAGATTAGTGAACAGACTAACATTGAAAATTTTTTTTACATTACTGATAGAAAACTGTGGGTTGTGGGTTAAGCTCGCATATGTACATCAACTGTCCTAATTTAATTGTCTGTATAAAATTGTGTGTACAATAAAGAATAAAGAACTTTTCAATCGAAGTCTGAAAGCTAATTTCCACCACCAGTTTATTAGTGAACCTACTCATAATAAGATGAGATTGGTTCACAGTTCATACTTACTTATTAAGGTAAGAAAACAGTAACATCGAGTTTATTGTACTCTACGTTCTACCACGAAATCGTTCGTCATGATCTTTTTTTTTTAAAAAAAAACTTTGCCTCACACTAGAAAATACTACTATATCGTGGGTGCATTTACAAACATGTACAACTATATGTAGGCCATACAAGTAAATACTTGATTGGAACACATTTTCCGTGCGGGAATTCAACTTGCGGCACGCAGCGCAGCAGCTAATCGCTTGTAGCGACATCTATGGCGTCACATAAGAACTAATCCTGCATCGCACAATCAAAGTTCTCCGCGCGATTAGAACATATAGAACAACCCAAAATCATCTATCGGGCAGCTGCCCACCAGACATAACATTCCGTCTGGTCGGAGGATCCTCCCTTTTCAACGGAGGTTTGCGGGACTTTACTCTCTGTTTCGCCTACCTCCAAACTGGTGACCCTCGACAAAGAACGTCAGCGCAGCCTTCGTGCAGACACTACTTCGTGACGTCATCATCACTTCCTCAAGCTTTCGAGCAGCGAGCCATACAGCCAGCACCCACAGCTATAAAGGGTATCCTGACCACCAGCATGCCTACCTGGTCATACCTGGTCACCACCCTCAGCCTCATCAGCGACCTTGGCGAAGTACACTGCACCTTCGGCCAGTCACATGAAGAGCAACGAAGAACCTCTCCTGGTCGACGCAAGCAGTCAAGCCGAACTTTCTGTTTCGCCTACCTCCAAACGCTCAATCACTGTGCCAACCGTGAAGTCGATAATCAGTTAACAAAGCATCCGTCCAGTATTATTCCCTTGCTCTTGCTTAGACGTAATACAGATACCTAAGTTTCCGCTCTAATATATAACTTCCAAGAGTTACAGCACAGCTGAACTATTAGTGCACTTCAGCATAAACTTACTCTCATTCAGCAAATTATTGATCGGTAAGTGGAAGGCAAAGATAGATCGAATTACCTGCTTATCATACTGCAAAGTCAGATCAACTAAGTGAAGTAGCCCACAATGGTGAATAGAGGGAGGTTGCATCGTCATTGTACCTAATCCGTGATTGAACAAGACCTGAGATTGGTTCTGTGAACCCTGATAACTTGATTTATATCTCGAATCTGCGATGCTTTGTCAGGTCTTCTTGAAGCAATAAGGTAGCACACGACGAAGAATACGTCGTTTCATACATGATATTCTATACTATTTTATAAAAATATAACATTTCTGAAACGATTGTATTTCTACTTCCAAATAGGTTCTTTCACAAGAATCAATTTAAAAAAAAAAAATTGTTTTATGGTTATAAAAACTTTTATTAATTGTTTTTCAAACACTAAATAGCAGATTCTTATTAAAAAAATGAACATTTGAATTTAGTATATGGTAATCGGTCAAATATATCATAATATTGCTCAACGAATCAGCATTATTCACAACGCTGCTAGCGTTCTGAGCACTTTTCCCATTGACATCGACGTGGATGAATTTCTTAATGCCCAATGAGATCTTTTTCTACCCTGAACCTGAAACTAAAAATACATAATGATATGTACAAACATACATATTACTATGTATTTTCAGTTTATATATTACCTATTAAGCTATTATATTTATTAGTTTAGTGTTTACAAGTAGTTATACAATTATGATTGTATTTTTCTTCTTAGCGTATCGAAGGCAAGACTAGTTAAATTCCTTGGCTAGCCCAGTATTCGGCCACGGCAGTACCGTCCGCTGATGCTGTCATTAGGTCCTTACGTGAACAGGTAACAGGGCACGTAATGGTATATGATTGTATTTATTAATATATAGTTAAAAAGTTTATATAAATGCGTATTTATATAAACTTTTTAACAACATGATTGTAAGCATAAAACGAGCGAAGTTATAAAAAAAAGGAATTATAACACTTAAAATCATTGAGTTCAATGTAATCATACTCAATAAAGTCCATTCAATGTGGCCGACCTGAAACCGAAATTGCAGTTAATCTACCCGCAAATTGGGAGGCATATTAGTCAGCGTGGAAGTCCAAAAGTATAAATCGATTCATGATTCAATATATACTGTAAAATAACAAACGAAACACCGAGAATAGAAGATAAAAAAAAAACGTAAAGAAATAATCGTTACTCACTGTCTTCCCGGTATGCCAGCTAATCGAGGGAGCCAGTCGACCGATTTTATTAAGGTTCCAACATGTGAAGGCATTCCTTTGAGTAAGATGCATGACATTAAAACCCATTGCTTGTGCGGCGACAGGTGGGGAAACCTTATAAGTGCAATAATCAAATTGCTGTTACTCCATTCGCTTTCAAGCCTGTCGTTGATTTATTTCCAAAGGGAGTACTTGCTTGCTTTTACCTTTGCTTATTTATTTATAGGTCTTTCCACTCTGAAAGGTTTGACGAATTCTTTGATATGAGAATAGAAGGCGCCTTCTGTATTTTATCGAACCACATCTTTATATAAATGGTTTTAAGTGCTGTACACATATTTATGTAAGGGTATATCAAGTATTTTTTACACCACTGGCTTGATAATACTCTTTTATATATCATACAACCCGCACCTAAAGCAAGTCATTCTGTCCCTAAGGAGTTAATGTAGTATGGGCGTTTCCAAGGGAACAATGTAATTTGAATTTGGAATGTGCACTAACTTCTGGTAATTTTTTAGTGCCCATGTAGGCCTATGTGAAATGGAAAGAGATTTGTTTTTTTTTTTGTCAAATATCATAATGTGACCTGTAGCACAGGTTTCTTCGAAACCTACAACAGGCACCAGCTCTCACAATGCTAACTCATAAAATTATTTAGTCCTAAACTGTGAAGTCCAAGAAAACCATTGTGAAAGAAAATAAATGATATTATAACCAGTTTAAAAAATATATATATTATGTGAATGAAAATTTACATGCTTGATGCATGTAAATTTTCATTCACACGAGTTTATTCAAAAACCAAACTGGCCACTAACCAAAAAAAAAGATTTAAATATGGTTACTGTTGTATCTCTAAAAAAAAATAACATTAGCATAATAGCATAATCAGCTTTTATAATGTTCTCACTATTGGGACTAAGGCCTCCTCTCTAGGAGAGGGAATAGGTCATAATCCACCACGCGGGCCCAGTACGGGGTTGTGGATGTCACATATCTTTGAATTTTTGGTTCTAGGACAGGTCGGTTTCCTCACGATGTTTTTCTTCACCGTTTTGAGAGCAGTAGTGATGAAATAAATTACAAAAAGTAATGCGCCTGGCTGGGTTTGAACCTGCGACCTACATATCTACATCCACATAGTCACTTTATTTCTTACATGAAATGCAATAAATATAAATTACTTTACTTCTCCAATATTTTTTTTTATTTCGGAAACCAAATGGTACTATTGATATAAACGTCAGTTGAATCCGCTGTTAATTGTGATGATGACATATTTAATTAAAACCCACAAATCATCAATATAATGGTAGACCAAAATACGATAATCAGCAAAATTTTCGACGAGTTTGTAATATGTTATTTTAATTACGTAATATTTTGGTTTGTATATCTGTATTTTTTTTAATAAACTTTGATTTTTCGCCAAAAGATATTACCAAAATTTATATGTTGTCTTGAATATTAAATAACATATACATTTTTTTTTAATAGTATAAACTGGTGCTTGACTGCGATCCCACGTGATGGTAAGCAGTGATGCAATTGTCTATGATGAGGCGCACTAAAATACTCAGTTATGTTATTTGGTGAGGGTATACGGGAATCATTTGGACGCGAAGAAAACCGCATGCGTCGGTTAGTAAAATTATAGTTTCCATTGAACGTTAGGAGTTATCCAAGTCATCTTTATGTTTTGAATATTAAAGAAGCTGCATCAAAAATACTTACGAAATATCCACAAGCCAATCGTAAGTACTAATTAAAATTTTAATTATTTACTTTAAGATGAAAAGGAAGCAAACCTGTAAGTATTTACAATTCTTTTACTAGTACATTCATGTACAATTTCTGCGAATTTAAATGTTTGATGTAGAATCGAAGAAATTATCATAAATCAAATCTTTCTTATTTCTAGGAATTGAAACTGTTCAGTAAAATAGCCTCCAACGTGCTTACATTACAAGATTTTTGAAAGACAACCGACATTTATGAATAATTGTAAAGTACTTTAACTTAATATTAAAAAATATGAAACCTTAGGTTCTTCATCTTATTAGTACAGTTTCATGACGTCTTATGAGTTCGAGTGAGGAATCAAAGAGCGAATGGGTTTTCTATTAAGAAATTTTCCCCAAATAGGAATTGAACCCGATACATTCCAATGGGGTCACGCGCTATTACATTAGACTGAATGCGAACGAAATGTGGGCGAACAATAATACACCTTTGATTAAGTATTCCTTTGGAAAAAACGTATTGAAACGAAAAGAGTATTGTTTTTAAATTATACTCATTTATACACAAGTAAAGCTTTTGCCTGTTATTTCCCTGAGAAAAAGTATTTAATCCTAAACGAAACGTACAACTGAGATAAAAAAATATAAGGTCAAAGTAAAAAATGAAATGTCTTAATGCAGGTAATTTTCTACCCTTGTACCATGTTTCATCTAAATCCATTTAGCAGTTGAGACGTGATTACTTACCAAAGCATCTAAACCAGCGGTTCCCAAACTGTTTTATAAGCTGGGACTACTACTAGTTGTAATAAAAAATTACTTACACCCTTACACACCTATGTGTTCTTAAAAATCAAAAGTAATAAGTATTGTTGTACACAATCTTGCTTATGTAAAAGATAAAGAGTGAGAACCTGCTGTACTGAAACATAGGCCTAGAGCCTAGCTTAGGCACCAGTCTCCTACAATATATTCTTACTGATTTTTTGTATACTTATAAAATTTTTTGATGAGAACTGTATAAGGTAAGGACGACGTGTTGTCATTCCAGCCACTCCTCAAAAAGGGGACTTATCGCCATAGTTGTGGCGTGCCCAACACTGGGTTGCGACAGTCAATGTCGCCAATTCACCATGAGATCTCGCCTTAACTCTGTCCGCCATGCCGCGACTTGGCGCGTCAGCGGATTTTCGCCCCGGCGTTGCATCTCCACGTGCAGATCATGAAAGATGCAAGGACTGTTGCTTCAAAATCCCACGGTGGCAGGCCAGCAAGGAGGCTCGCCGCTTAACGGGAAACCGTGCGGACCGCACCATCCGGATAGCCATGACCCTCTGCTATGTGTTCAGCTTGGCCGCCGGTCGCTTTCGCAGCGGTGGCGCCCATACCGGCACTCCATAAAGGGCTATGGACCTAACGATTCCTGCGTAGAACCTCCGCCAGGTGGCGTCTGGTCCTCTTAGGTTGGGCAGAAGCCTCAGTACGATTCAGTTTGAGAGCCAGACGTCGGAAGTGCTCCTCGAAATTCCATTGGCTGAGTCTCAGGTCTCATCGTCGACTTAACGTCGATGTGAACTCCACCTACCGTTATTTGGGAACACGGTGATGGCGTATTTCGAGGGCCTTGAAAGCACATAGCCTCGGACTTGTGCAGTGCCACCTCGAGTCCTAACTGCTGGATCCTCTCAACGACTGTCGCAATCCCACGTGTTACTAGTTCGACCGCCGCCTGGTACGACTCTCCCTGCGCCACGACCAGCGTGTCGTCTGCGTAACAGACCACACTGACCCCGTCAGGGAAATTTCCAAATGAAGAGTAACACTAATGTTACTTTTCTCGCTTCGGGAACCATATTTTAGCTCTTGCGGACCACAGCTTGAGAACCACTAATCAAACACTAAGATAAATAACACGAAGATTATAATGTTAATAATTTTTAAAGGACAAGAAAGTAAATTGACTGGATTATAAAACATAGGTTAACAATAGTCTTTAAACAATAAACTTAAACCAAGTTTGTCGGTAAAACTAACTTTTGTAAAAAAAAAACAGGACAAGTCAGAATCGGGCTCGCGCACTGAGGGTTCTGTAAAAACTTACCTATGAATTCTTCTGTAAAAACACTTCAATGCCCGAATTGAGTTACGAAGATTTTTACGAATCGCAAAAAAAGTTTAACGTTACTACAAATTTACAGTTTTCATATTTTTTCCTATACTTTTGCTATGAGACCTTGCTTCATGCCAAAATACAGGATTCTAGGCCAACGGGAAGTACTCTATGAATTTCGATTCCCTAGAGAGTATCGAAATATACGTTTTTTACGAAATCAACGGCTGTATTTTTTTTTTCTTTAATTCAGAATTTTGATTTTTTCACAGCTTCGGGGGACTGCAGACCTAAGTATATAATTTTAATTTTAACTCGATACCTTCACGCGTTCCCGAGATAAAGGGTCTTGACAGGCAGACAAACAGACAGACGGACAACAAAGTGATCCTATAAAGGTTCCGTTTTTTTCCTTATGAGCTAGGGAACCCTAATGAACATAATATGTTGAAAAAAATGGTCAGGAACCATTATCTCACCTGCTGGTAAGCAATGATATGGCCGACGATGGAGCACGCTAATCTAGAAGTAACCTGTTCAATCTTGACTCAAGTAGCACCAACTAAAACACAGACTCCGATATGGGACTACTTCTTACCTATATAGGTAAACATATATGTTATATGTAAAAAAAAAATTGCTTCTGCAAGCAACTTCGTCCGCGTGAATGTTAGTTATTGCGGACGCGAAGTCGAAGTCGGATAAAAAGTAGCCTATGTTCATACCAAATTTCATCGAAATTAATTTAGTAATTGAACTGTAAAAGCGTAACATACAGACAGAGTTACTTTCACATTTATAATATTATTATGAATTGTAATTATTGGTTCCTAATAATAACAATTTCACCTTAACAAAGTCTATTTTTATCTCAATTAATGGGCATATTCTCGAGCCCGTATCTTCTTATAAGGGTCCCGGGTAAGCCCAGCCTGGCCCAACGTGGCCCAGCTTGACGTATACGCACCATTAACTTGATTACCTGTAGGGTGTGCCAATTAACCACTTATGCATCCGAACACAAGTGAAAGTATGGGGGATGTTTCCCTTATTATTGTATTGTGTATAAAGAGGGTGATGTGGGGGTAACAAAATGTTTTTCTGTAATATTAATGTATGATTAGTTTATTTTGTCGTCTGGTTTTTTCTACCGCAACATGACGCAATGAAATAGCAATTTTAATATGAAAGTGTAACTTAATTATATATATTTTTAAATTATTATTTATAGCCTATCACTTGACCACTATCTGGTCTAACGGTAAGCGATGATGTGGTCAACAATACAGAACGCTTGCCTAGAAGTATAACCTATTAACTCTTGACTTAAAGACTCCAATGTTGAAGCTATGTAGATAAATATACATAAATATTAAGAAAACTTCATATCTACGATATGTAGGTGAATTCCCGAATATTAACACGCTCGATTCCGATTTTTTTCTAATTTGAATGTGTATACGAGCACGCACAATGCCGCACTTCATATTCATTCGCTCATATTACTTACAATTTAACAAGCCCCATTTATGTTATGAATGGGTACAACTTTCTACCACTCAGTAATAAAGAAATATTAGGGTATAAACCTTCAATTTCTTTTCTACAATACTGCTTAATTTTCTTGTCTAACGGACATTAGATTAAACCACACAATAAAGGGTTGCTTATAAAAATAACTTATGCTTATTCTACACTCGTGGATAGGTCGGTTTAGATTACGTTTCCCTTATATGATGATATCAAACGGTCTGCGTGGAAAGGTCGCTCGTTGTAATAACAACCACATATAGAGGAAAAATTAAACCAAATCTGTAAGCTCGTTCTAAATAAATTAAAAACTTTTTTTAATACTTTAAATAGAAATAATATTAAACTTACCTTTAATATAAATAATCCAATAAAACTATAGTGTACGTAAACACAATTTCGTTCGAAGTTTATTTACACAGTGACTTTTATTTCGCACGCAACAGTCGAGGCACTTATTTGCTAAGTAGCAAGTTCAATAAACACTAGTGCGGCTCGTAGCACTCGCGCTACGGCGTGGCTGCGTAGCGCGTAGACGGGCGAGCGTAGCGAGGGCCCGAGAAGAACTGAGCGCGGTGCAGCGGCCGCGCTCGTCGCCGCCGCTCGGCGCCCGGATGCAAGCGTGCTCTGATATCCTTTTTGATTCCTGCTAACTAGTACCATCGTTTAATGTATGCACCACTTTATTTTATTTTTGTTTTAAAGTGATTAAGGTTATTGTTCCAAGCAATCTATTTCGTTTAACTTAGGTACACTTTTTTTGAATAATAACTTTAACTTACCGGAATCCAACCCTACTACTTATTTTGTCGTGTATTTTTATTGCTTCCAACTTTAAAATCTGGGCAAGTGCGAATCGCACTCGCACACTGAGGGTTCCGTACAAGCTTATCTATTAAAAAAGGTTCAATTCCTGAACTGAGTAAATAAGATTTTTCCGAATCACCAAAAAAGATTTTTTTGTGACAAAGTTTTTCCTATATTTGTGCTACGCGACGTTGCTTCATGCCAAATTGCAGGATTCTAGGTCAACAGGAAGTGCCCTACGAATTTTGATTCCCTTGAGTGTGTCGAAAAATACGTTTTTTTGCGAAATAAACGGCCGTATCTTTTTTTGTCGTTAACTTAGAAGTTTGATTTTTTCACAGCTTCAAGAGACCGCAGAATTGAGTTCGTGGTATTAATTTCAACTCGATACTTCCATGCGTTTCAAAGATAAAGGGTCTTGACAGACAGACACAAACAGCCAGACACATAGATTGATGGACGGACAACAACGTGATCCTATAAGGGTTCCGTTTTTTCCTTTTGAGGTACGAAACCCTGAAAAGCAAAGTTTTAAACATGAATGCAGAGTTATTACCCTGTAGGTTTTATTTAAATGGTTTGCATTTCGGAGAGTGTGCATCGAAACTACATAACTTAATTCCGCCAAGCCTGTTCCATCATAGAAGGACGTAAGACATACAGCGTGTCGCCACCGGCACATGATGTACATCCTGCTCATACGCACAAAACGTTTTGAGATCACATTCACTGTGCGCATCATTGTGCGTATAGTTGAGGTGTGGACTTCCCTGCCGGAGTTTACTTTTCCTGATAGCTAAAAACTTTTTAAGTAAAGAGTGAGTTGGTTACTTCTAGGTATGCTTGCACCATCGTAGACCACATCATCGCATACTATCAGGTGAGAAAGTGGTCAAGTACTCGGTGTTTTTGTAGTATTTATAAGCCCGGACAGTTATAAATAATACAAGAAAACAAAAATATAAATTCATTTTATGTACAAAAAAATGAATTTAAGAGACATAAACAATCGCTGCGCAATCAGATTAACGAATGTTAACAAATCCGATTCCCGTCGGCCGTATGCAACAATTTTACGTTTCGTCCGTTTACTATTTAAGTTAACAGATTTACGTTTTCGATAAAAGCCGAATCGTTTCCCCGTGGAATTTGAGCGCTGTCACAATGTTTGCACAAGAGCGATAGGCAATTATGAAGGGATGTAAAGGTAATAACTTCGAACAAATGGAAATATGACTATGTTCATCTTCGTCGTGAGGTTGAACGGCAAGACAAATGAAATTCCATTATGTTATTAAAGAAAATCCCCAAAGCCGTCGGTAGCTTTATGAAAGAATTTAATAATAAGGAGCAGAATATTATTCAATTTTTTCTGAAAACAAAGATGGAGCAGGAACAAAGTCTGTTCCCACCTGGGGCTCGGGGGCTAGTCGAATTTATTAGCATTCAAATGATTTATAACTAGCGAGCGGCAGCTGAATATTTTCTGATTCGTCTTAAATTAAATTCTTTCTTTCCTTTGGCTGGATTTCATTAAGGGTAACGAAATGCCACCAAGATGAAAAAGATAATCTGTCCGTCGCAAGCTCGTCGCGAAGTCGTCGACAGCAGCGTGCCTGCATGACGATTATACTGCTGTACACCACGCCGTATATACGTGACTGGTTACAATCTCTACCGCATTCATAAAGGAACGTAAACTTTCATGCGGTTTTTCATTCAACCACAATACAAATAAATTGTAAAGCACCAAGCTGAATAAATTGAAATCTCAAAAATATTATTCGTAATATTTTTACGAACCTAACTTGATTTGTGAATTTGTAACTCTTGAATTTACATAACAGAATTAATAATTATCGTTGACAAGCGAAGATTTATTCTTCGTGACATCTTTGTGACGCTGGACTCATTAGCTGAAGCATATTATTATTATAAACTTGATCAATGTTTTGTCCGTGTTATCTGTTCTTACAAAAACATGCTGCATGCTTCGACCCATGCTGATACAATCTCCTCGTCACCCCTAACCAGATCGACGAAAAGATATGAAGGGTCCACAACACGAACGAACTTGCTATACTTACGTACTGTTATAAACAAAGTCGTACCTTCATTGATTGCAAGATAAGATAAGAGAGATTAGGCGAGGGACAAGAGCCCTCAACCCAGCAATCAGCAGCCGTGCAACAAGAGAATGCGAACCACTAACGATGATAAACTTGTAAGCGTCTCGGATGGTTAAGCCGCGCCGTCAAAAAGGTGTAGAAAGGCCATTATTTTCAGTGTATTTATAAAATACATGAACTGTCAGCCCAGTGGTTACGGGAGAGAGCTCTCGCATCCGCGTAGCGTTTTAAAGCTAAAATATTTAATGAGCGCAGAGCCAAGAACAAAGCCTGCTCTGTGTTTAGCTGCACACTGCACATGTCTACGGTTCCCCCAAAGCCTCCGTCATTAAATTCAACGCCCCTTTATGCGTTTCTGACTTTGTTAAATATAGAAGAGCTTGCAACAGAAACGGTGGATACCGTTTGGCAGCAAGCGTTAACGCTATTGTCACATTCATATTTAATTCCTTTGAAAATTTAATTGAAAGGGTAGGTTTTCGATAATATCAACCCGACGAACAGCGAGTATCCACCCTTACGTTGTTGAAACTTCAACGGCCGGACTAAGCGTTTCGCTTCATCGTTTATACCGCGTACATCGAAGGACTGGAACAATTTGCCTGCTGCGGTCTTCCCGTCCAACTATAATTTAGGTGTCTTCAAGGCTAGAGTGAATAGGCTCTTAATAAACTAGTGCGCCTGACCATCAATGATTGCATCTCTGCTTACCATCAGGTGAGATCGTAGTCAAGCACTGGTTTATATCAATTAAAAAAAAAGGTTGTTTGGTAAAAGCTAAACCTCTACAATTTTACGGGTTTGGAAGAAAATCAAAAGAACTTATTACTACTTGTTTTTACTGTTAAAGCTATTTTTCCTGTAGATTTTTTTTTTATCTTTGCAAACGCTTATGTTGGTATAGACGACCAAGCCAATTTTTAAAGTTATAACATTTACAAAGTAATGTAATAAACTGTTAAAATTTGGGGTCGCTCCCCTACTTGTAAAGAGAAAACGATTTTTGCTTTATTTATAGAACTCATCGCTTCAGTTACCGTTAAATATAGCAGATCTTCATTAGTAATGTTAAAGAGCGTAAATTAAACCGAATCATTTTTAAATCATAATTTCAGTATCGAAGTATTTACTTAAATAATAATCTACAAATGAAATGTTGAGTTTTGCAGCTTAAAAGCTCAGAATTAAAGTCTTATAAAACAGGCGTAGGCGGTGATTCGAACTTTATAAATTACTCCACAAATATTCCATAAAGTATATAAATACATTTTTTTTTTAAATATTATACATAACTCAACGGCCCGGGGGACACGGTGGAGCATACGGTAGAGGCGTGCCCCGCTTGAGCAGAGCAACGTCGTGTCCTAGTAGGAGCGATCGGCGGCAAAGACCTCTCGTGTCGGGCCTTGGTACAGGCCATGGTCCGGAGCAAGGACGAGTGACAGGCAGTAGCCTAATTCTGCGAAACAGTAATGTTAGCAAAGGAAGCGGCCGCACGTGTGAGGAAACTGCCCTCACGCCCCAGCCGTTGGGATCCTGATCCCGATTTCCAGCCATCGTAGGCGCAGGCTTGCAAAGGGCAAGCAATTGGTAGCACGCCGTCCAGTCGTCCGGTAACCGTCCAGACCGAACCCAAGTCATCGACGGCGTGAAGTGTTCCACTCTCGCCTAATCGTAGGAGCCCAGCAGCGTCAAAGCCTACTGTGGCTATAGGTTAAGTAAAAATGAACCCCGAGGCCCTGGAACGCAAGACAAAGAAGGAATAAACGAGTGGGTTTTAGTCAGCAAAAGTCTGACACGCTCCCGCTCCACCCACGGGCGTGAGATGTCATTAGGTGATAACCCACCAAAAAAAAAAGGTTTAATCTCAAAAATTATTTTGACCTTTAAACAAATACGCAACTTCAAAATCACAGTTCGGTGATTATCGGGTGTAGAATGCCATATATTCTACTGTCAAAGATTTTATCTAAATGATTTAAAAACTTTTGCATTACCAGACTAGTTAGAAACTAACCATTTATGGGGTGAGATGTAACTTTTTAAGGCCTCGCGTTGTAGAGGAATAAAATCGAATAAGTAGACCTTTTACAGCAGCGTCGACACACCACTAGTTTGCGGTTCACACACCGTCGGTTACGCACTTTGAAAGTGCACCATTTGAAAAGAAGTGAGCACTAATTACGTAGGCGTAAAACGTCAAAGTATACGCGAAGTGTACGATGCATCAGGCGTTGATGTTGTGAGGTGACAAGAAACTCCTTATAATCCCTGTCTGGACCCTTCAAGATACCTTTTGCATCCTCGCCTCAGAAGACTTGGGAAAGTGCGTATTATAGTTATGAAAACTTAATTCGTTTCATTTCAATTCATTAGAAATCACGTGTGTATTATAAGGTCTTCAAATATTTAACGATTTCATAAGGACCTTGTCGAGCACCACCATTTTTTATTAATAAAGTTACAAATATATGTATAAAGCTTAAAAAAAATTGTCAATTAAATTGGTTATGTCAAATCAAATGGAATAAAAAAACGAATGTCATCAATAATAAAGTATGTAATTACATACCTATCACAATAAATTCATTTGGGATGTCAATTACAATGAGGGCAAAATTAATTTTAAAATTGAAAAGATGTAAAATTTTTAATGTCAAAATATAATATATATTTACGTTTCAAAGTCATCATTAAAAAATGTATTCACTGCTGCAATTACTACAAAAACTATTATTGCATTTGTCAACCAGTAGTTTTTTGGGACGCTTAATAAATAATATAACCTGTAATTTTCCTCAGTTAACTTACTCGTACAGACAAACAAGCTCTTATTATGCTAGGTGTGAGCCCAACATCAATCTACGTACATGAAATTAATTAATGTAAATATTATAACAACCTAAATAACAGTAAACATAAATTATTCAGGCTCATCAACTCAACAACAACTGCCTGAAACAAGTCATGTTAAACTATAATAACGTGTACTAAGAAAACTAAAATTACTTTCCGATTACAAGGGAATCGAATAAAATATAGTGGCGCAGTTTCTATGTGGCACAATTACATGGTGGATTTCACAATTTGGCCTATTTATTTTTATAAAGCGCAAAGGTCGCAATTTCACGGGTTAGCTGTTGACATTATTGTGCCGTCGTGAAATGTTCTTGGATCTGAGGCCGCGGTCGGTCTAATGAGCCGTGGGAGCAGCGCAGCCGGAACGAGTGTTGATGTGCACCACTCATGGTGGCTCAGGACCGCATAACGACCGCACCTCACGCGCACCTACGCTAAATGCATGTGACCTCAACCCAACTTACCTGCCTAGACAACAAATGTGGACTCAGGATTGTTTTAAACCGTTGCGGATCATGTTCGAGCTAGGTAGAGAGGTAGTTAAACACATCATCATCTTCCTGCCCTTATCCCGTGTTATCTGGGGTCGGCGCAACACGTTTTTTTCTTCCACTCTGCCCTGTTACTCGTCATGCTATCACTAACTTCCTTTTCTTTCATATCACTCTTCACACAATCCATCCATCATAGTAGTAGTAGAGGTAGTTAAACACATCACAGAGAAAAACGCTTTGGAATTTCAAAATTACTTGAAAAATTTAAGTACTTAAATAAATAAAATCATGCTTTTAAATCTCTGTCTCAATGTAAAAGGCAACACGTTCAAACATTCATCTTCCACGAGCTTAGCTTCTCCGAAAAAGAAACAAAGCACAATCGCAGTTTTTCTTTTTCGAACGCGTCGTAAATATTTTTTAGTTTTAATTAACAATTGGCCAGAGACAATTGCATCGTCTTTTTCTTTTTGTTTATACTCTTATTATTAACTGTATATATTATTATATAAAAAGAGAAACTAACTGACATATCAACACAACAGCCTAAACTACTGGGCCTAGGAACAGGAACATGAAAATTAGCATAAAGCTTACTTTTATGACGTGGGCGAGCACTAAGAAGGGATTTTTGGAGTTCAACCTTTAAGAGGATGAGTAGGGGGAATTTCGTTTGTATGCAAAATCTTATTTCGAGTACTTATACTTGAACGATATGTCGTAGCCAAAGTAAAGGTTGATGGTAAAATAAAGGTTGTCATTATTTGTTTTCAGAACTACCCCCAAATAGAACAATTTAGGTTTTAAAGATTGTATAGAGGATTCTTGTTTCTTGGGTCATTAAACTATAAACTTGGCACAAATTCTAAAAAAAATTAATTAAAATGACTTTAATTATTAGTTTTTAAAACTAACCTCAAACTGATGAAAACATTCTCGCGAACGAAGTCACGGGAAAAGTGTTAGTTTCATATAAACCACTCGCATTGTATCACAACATAGTTACATGTTTGTGATTTACAAACGATAATCCGTATTAATTTGGTATACACAGATTCCTACTATCCTTGTGTTTGGTTTGCAATGGAATATACGCACGCATTTTCAAATTCAATCGCAGAGCTGTTTCTCTCCGGCCGAGTTCAATATTTCAATAATGCTGTGCGAGTAGTATAATTAGTGTTCACCAATTTAATACCATTTTCCGTAACGAAATATATTTGATAACGAACGCATACATTAAAGAGGAGTTCATTTACTTGTATTCATTTCATCCATTCGGCCGTAAAGGTGGTCTCTGAAAACCAGATGAGCGTTAAAATCATAATGTTCGAAAATAAAGTTTTTAATGAGCATCGAATTCAATAAAAGCATCAACAATGGCGTGTGTGAACTCGTATTGTGACTCTTTTGTTTTACTCCAGCGACGTCATTATAATTTTTCACCGCAACTGTCTAATGAGTAAGACTATATAAATGTGTATTTATATTATGCACACCAACCGCTTTTGTGGTACTTATTCAATACCTCTATTTATTTTGTTTTCGAATACGTACATCATAACTTTTTTTTATTGTTGATAGGGTCGTGTTTGACCGCTATCTCACCGGATGGAAAAGCGACGATACGGTCGACGATGGAGCGCGCTTACCTAGAAGTAACCTATTCACTCTTGATTTAAATATCCTCTGGTTGTAGCCATCAGGAAATAGACTGCGATAGAGAATTCAACTCCTTAGCTGTACGCACAATGAATATGTTCCCAAAACGTTTTGTGCGTATAGGTAGGGTGTTTAGTTTGGTACGTCTGATATTTCATACTTAATTTACTGTGTTTTTTTACACCATTGATTGAATTAATTATATTAAGTTTTATAGAAACCATATTTCGTTTATATTTCTCACCGACTGATCGACACTTTGTGTGACCAGAGAGCTGGCTCGTTCTTCGTTAGCATTGCCATTCAACGTGGTAATGCCATGTTTGTGTGTCTTCTAGACACATTTCAAGCGTGTCCAGATGGCAGCAATGTGGAGGAGTACTTCAACGCCTAAGTGTATTAATTTATACACGCATGCCAACGAGTAATTTACAAAAATTTGAAAAAATAATTAAAAATATATACGAGAGGGTTTTTTTTTAGGTAGGAAATCATCCAATTGCTTCTTCCGCTCTAGGGTGTAGTGAGAGGGCGTCTCAGACTTACTGACTAAAACATACTCCTATGTTCCTTCGTACTATATAAAAAGTCACTTATAGGTATGCACAACATTCAAAGTAGGTCTAATTAATTAAGGAGATTTTAAAACAGAGACACCTTAAATACGAAAACAAAAATTAAAAACTTATCTCCTAAATCAAAATAAATTCAACGACATTATTAGTACATTAACTTAAAATTATTTTTTTATTAATTATATTACATTTTTATCAAATTAATCCATCACAATGCAACTATATTGTATTAACTATATTATATTATGTTTATCGTTTAATTACAGTATTATTTTATTACCTATAAAATTAAAATATCATAAATAAAAATTACATTTGAAGACATAAATAAGCAAAGGTAAAAGTTGAAATAGCCGGCTGATCATATGTCAATTTTAATAGTTTTGACTTTCAATCTTGGCAAAGACTATCAAAAAAAATATCGATACTGCTATCGGTAGCGCAGGCTTTGTGGTAGAAAACCATGTTTTAAGCTTAAGACATACTGAGCATACATATGCCACGTATGCTACGCATTTTAACATCAAACTTTGATATTGCTTGAAAACGGGTGACTTACCTGTGAAGCGTGTGACAGCGTTGTTATGCTAAGTAAATTCTTAAATCATCTGTCTTCAAGTATATTAATCTATCTTCAAAAATCTAGATATCATTATGCGTAGCATACGTTACATACGTGGGCTCAGTTTGTCTTTACCTTGATTACTTAGGCCATAAAGTAAGTATGTAGATTTGTTCGTTTAGCAAAACTTTTTTGTTCCAAAAACGTAAGTTATTTAGAAGCATACATATAGTTTAGTTATATTATTCACAGAACCGTAGAAATATTAAAATTAAAAACATCTCCCCTAAACAAAATTGAAAAATAATCAATTTTTCAGCTATTTCCGTCAAATCCAACGAATTACACAGCACTCAATAGTAAGAATGTACCAGGTCATACAAAATTAGGTAGAGCTCTAGTGGCTAGAGACGAGCACTAGATTCTTTTTGAGAGCTGCTATCGTGAAGGGCTCATGTTATGATGGTTATGTTGGCGGTGAATTTCGGCAGGTCAGCGAAGCAGCCGGGGCCCGCCGAGGAGGCATCGCATGGCACCGGAAATAATGACTGCCGCTCTGTAATTGGAACGGGCCGGCGCATTTTAGCTAGTGACTCGTCACTGCCTTTGCCGGTCCTTTTATTTTTTTAATTTTTCAGTACAAAAGTGCCCACTCTAATTGTTTGAAGTACTTTAGCTGTTTCGCAAGTCAAAGTGTACTTCCATTTTTAAATGTATACAATTTTGTTAGGTTACAAAGAGAATACTCACCCCCTTTTCAAACACTTAGGTACTTCAAGTATCAAAAAGTTTATAAATGTTAGAAAATTTTTGAACGACTGAAAAGAATAAATAAGTAGCTCCCAATTTGCAATGCTTTTACGGTTTCGTATTTTAAACGTGACTTGAAAAACTTCATTACTGTTCACCAATTTTTAGAAGTACTTTCAAGGGAACTTATTCTCCTTTTTCTTCAACGTATTATTTCTTATTTTCCAAATTAAAACATTTATGTCATTTGAAGAATAAGAAATATTTTTCCAATGTGAAACGTTGTACAGGGATTTTTTTATGTTACTTGATAAAACATAAATTGATATTTTCTTTGAAACGATTTGTAATCCGAATATTTTCCGAAATATTTCACGATCAAGTCACAGTATGGAATTTTAATAGCCAATATTAATCTTGAGTCCAAAATTTTCTGGACGGCGACGTAGAGTGTACGAGAGTATGTAGAAAATAGCGGAATGTTTGCGAGTGGTGGGTGCCAGGCTGGCGGGCTCAGCATGTTCAGGAAATAATGACGTCCGGCGCCCGCCTCCGCAATTGAAACACCGCGGCCCAACGAGCATACCTAAATTACTGCACGGAAAACGATTAAGCACAACGGAAATTTACTTATTACACCAAATTTTCAACAACCTGCCCCCAGGACAACGCAACCCTCAGTTACACATACAAATATTATTATTTATTGTACACTCCCAAACTTTGTCAGGTTATTCTCAAAGGAAAATTGTACTTTGTTACTTCAATGCAATTTGTCAGTTGGAAAATAAACTGATTTTGTTGCAAACTGAAATTGAGAAAATGCTCGTATACAGCGCCACTGAAGTTACAGGAGCAGTGTAAGAGAAATAAAATAGTTTTTTGTACGTGAAGCTGTATAACTATTTTAAAATGTAGCACTTTAGTATGTAGTTCTTATATGTCCTACTTAACGGACAAACAAG
Organism: Mythimna vitellina; assembly: GCA_949316375.1. Taxonomy (NCBI): domain Eukaryota; kingdom Metazoa; phylum Arthropoda; class Insecta; order Lepidoptera; family Noctuidae; genus Mythimna; species Mythimna vitellina. The sequence continues at coordinate 16,438,986 of OX438688.1, forward strand.
CAAACATGCCAATAGATAGTTGGGTCGGGTTTGATGTACAACGTAGTGATCAATAACGAGCATTAAATCGACATAAAAGTAGAGTCACTCTCTTCAAATTGATAGCAATCAGACTGTAGAGGATTACTTTTCAACATACATGATTCAATAAAATACTTTCATAGAGCTATCCACACGATTGACTTAAATTTCTAAACTTATTGTGTCATAAAAGTTATGCAACACACATCACATTAATATTATAAAGACGAAAGTTTGCGTGTATGATTGTTACTTCTTCAGTCTCAAACTGCTGAACGAATTTGGTTAAAATTTGGCACACGGGTAGACCATGTCCTGAAATAGCATATAGAATACATTTTATTTCGGAAATATGTTCTCTTGGGATCATTTTCTACTATCACGCGGACAAAGCCACTGGTAGCAGCTAGTGATATTACAAAGCCGCTGGTAGCAGCTTGAGATATTACAAATGCGAAAGTTTATGTTTTTTAATTCGCTCGAATGGCTAAACGGATTTCAATGAAACTTGGTGCACGAATAGTCCATGTCCTAGAATAGCACATAAGATACTTTTTATCAAAGGAGTAGTATATTTATTTCTAAATACATACATATTATAGATAAATTACATCCAGACACAGAACGAATGATCGTGCGACCAGATGGCTGTTATCATACAAACATTTGTCCTAGATGGGAATCAAATCTACGAACTCCGGTATAGGCCAAGCCACTAACTACTAGACCAACAGGCCATTCGAAAAATGCCAGCTTTCTCATACTTAAGTCTGAAACGAGTTAAAATCTTATTCTATATGTATATTCTAAATATATACAAGGAGAAATTGATTGATTGACATTTCAAAGCACCGCCGAAACTACTTGAAATAGCAGCGTGATTTTCCACACAGCTTACTTTTATGACGTAAGCAACAGCAAGCTATAAAAAAAAGTTTTTTTTTATAAATTAGGGGGAATTAGTTTGTATGCCAAATCTTATTCCTTGTGCTTCCTTAATTCAAGTATGAGATATACTTTAAATTTAGCACAAATAGTAACCTTGTCCGGCCGTCCCGTAACCGTCCGGACCAAGTCCGAGACGTCGACGGCTCGTAGTGTTCCACGCGCGCCTCAAGGAGATGTCAGCAAAACCGTAGCGGCCCGGCAGGGTTGATGCATAGAGGGACCATAGGTTCGCTTCTAAAAGGAAAACCCTGGGCCATGAAACGCAAGGCAAAGAGGGAACATAGGAGTGAGTTTTAGTCAGTAAAAGTTTAACACGCCCTTTCGCTCCACCTTAGATCAGGAGAAGTTATTGAATCATTTTTCACTTAAAAAAAAAGAATAACCTAAGTAAGTAATAAAAATTTTCATTATTCGTTTATGAAAACTACTTATGGAGAGGGAGAGGGAGACCAAAGGAAAGATGGATAGATTGTGTGAAGAGTGATATGAAAGAAAAGGAAGTTAGTGATAGCATGACGAGTGACAGAGCAGAATGGAAGAAAAAAACGTGTTGCACCGACTCCAAATAACACGGGACAAGGGCAGGAAGATGATGATGATGTTTATGAACACTACGTCGATAAATCGCTTTAGGGAGTGTTATAAGTTGTATGGGGAAATCGTATTCCCTGGGTTAATAATCTTGACACATAGTTTTTAAAAACTAACCTCCAAAGATGGTTTAAGAGGTTTTAATGTTTCTGTGAACGACTAATACACATTTAACTTGATATCAGTACTTAATAACAAATATAATTAATATTTTTTTCTTAAACTGCCTCCATAAGACGGTTTAAAATATTTTTGCTAGAATGAATCTTAACACACGCCTTAATAAATTAAACGCAGTATAATTAAACTTTACAGAAAAAGTGATTAACATATTTGGGTCGTTCATAAATCGTCCTCAGACAGGACAAAAGAGGGTATAAGTTAATCGGCAGTTTTTTGTATTCACCGTATCCAATGTACGAGAAAGTACGAAATTTATGCGACCGAAGTCGCGTGCAAATTATTATTAAAATATAGGAAAGTGAACAAAATTATCTTTGAATATATGACTTTACGCGACCAGTGGTGGCCGAGTGGTAATGGCTTCGACTTACGAGTTGTAGGTCGCTGGTTCAAACCCAGCCAGGCGCATTACTTTGCGTAATTTATTTCATCACCACTGCTCTCAAAACGGTGAAGGAAAATATCGTGAGGAAACCAGCATGTCCTAGAACCAAAAATTCGAAGACCTGTGACATTCACCAACCCGCACTGGGCCCGCGTGGTGGATTACGGCCCATTCCCTCTCCTAGAGTGGAGGCCTGAGTCCCAACAGTGGGAACATTGAAAGGCTGATTATGCTATTATATGACTTTACAAGTTTTACAAAAGTTAGTTATAGATTGAACACAAGAAGAGAATAGAATAGTACTTTATTGTACAACAAACATTACATAACTCGTTTACCCGAATCCAAAATTAATACTTTTTAATTAATTTATATATCTATAATATGTCTGTATTTAGAAATATATAAGTTTTTTTATCAGTTGTCTAGTACTCAATAACACAAGCTCTGCTTAACTTGAGACTAGACGGCGTTGTGTGATAGTTGTGTGAATATTATTATTATACTATATGCTATCCATATTATACTGTTACATAAATAAAACAAAGTCCCTCACTGCGTCGGTCTGTCTGTATGAACGCGATATACTCAAAAATTAATTAGCGGATGTTCGCGCAGTTTTTAACAATAGACACGACTGATTCAAGAGGAAGGTTTAATGTTATTATTATTATACATGCATTTTACAGTAGAGAAAAATCTTACAGTAGAGAATTTCAAAGTTTTCTGACACCTGTGAAAAGCTGAGGCGGGTAGCTAGTGATATTATAAAATTGAAGAGTTTGCTTGTTTGAACGCGTTAATCTCTGAAACTACTAGTTCGAATTTAAAAAGGTTATAGGCTATGTTATATTACGATACGACCAATGGGAGCAGAGCAGTAACCAAATACGCGGGTAAAACCGCAGAAGACAGCAAACAATGGTAGTCTTATTGCTGACAGCAATATTTACCACACAACCTTTAGATGTACTGAAAGATCTTAGAATAAAAAAGAGGTAATAAAGTCAAAAACAAAACTCAGCACAAAGAATAAATCCCATAGGTAATTAAATTATACAGTCTGCGGATAGTTTTATATGCGAGGCAATAACGAGACTGGTAATCGTGACAGAGGCTGCCTCGGGAGGATCAAGACTCGGCCTTAAGAAGCACCTGATCCCTGCCGAGCCCGGGGCGTCGCTACGTAAACTTCTTCAAACGAATTAGACGGAGCGCCTAGGAAACGGGATTATCCAGTAACTGTTTTACCCTACGAAAATAGGTTCGCACCGTAATCGAGTGTTTGTGCCTTTAAGGTATGGTTACACTATTTAATAATGGCCGCTTTGTCGTAGATTAGGCTGGTTTATGTAAGATCAATTACACAAAGATACCTAATACATTTCAAATACAGCAGTTTATAACAATGTAAACCTCTCAAATTTTCTAACTTTGTGACATTATTTTGTACAAAATGATATTTATTTTGTAAATAGATTTAAAAAAAAACACTTTTACACGTAATTTTTTTTTTTTGTTAGTTTAAACTAGATCAGGCCGATGTTTTCTAGCTGACTACTCTGAGAAGAAACATCGAAACAAACTCAGAGGTCTAAGTCTCTTTTAAAGTTCATACAGTATACATATAATGGTCAAATCATATGAGAACCATGCAGAAAAGTGTCTCAGATGGTCTTTTGAAGAACCACACGGTTTTGAGCGGACCTGTCTAGACAGTGCAAGCATTTTTCAGTATTTGTGTAGCTCAAAGTCAGGACTACTAAGGAGCTCAACGACTTGACGAACAATACAACAAAATTACTAGGTTCTGCCAGTGACTTTGCTCTCGTGAAAGTGGAAAATACATGGCCATGTTATTCAGTGATAAAGCAGCATTCTACTGGGAAAAGAACTTTTAAAATGAATTCAGAAGTTTTTAGGTTAACTCATTACAAACAAAATGCAAATTTTTCCTCTTTATAAAATAATAATATGGAGATTTGCAGAAGTAAACGTGCTCGGCAGAAGAATGTATAATCCAGTAAGGTACTATACCTCTCCACTCCTCTAGCACACTAGCATATGTTACCCTCTGGTTGCTCCTTCATTTCGTGCTAGCGAACGTTTTTGGGGGTCCTTTTATTGAGTGTGCAAGTCACCCCCTACTTTTTTTATCGATGGATATTAATAACATTGATATTAATAACAAGCAAAGGCCATAGTCTCAACATAGTTCCCGGTAACCAGTCCACTTAAGCCTCGCAAAACCATAATCCTTATATCTTTGTTTTCCATATATTGCAATTATCGATTCTCGGTATCAATTGTTGCTGGTCCTTTGATGCACAAGCATAAAGCTTAGAAGGATAATCGTCGGTTGTTATAACGTTCCACGAAAAGTGTTTAAGGAGCCTCTGCGAGTTGGAATTGGCCCCAAGGTCCTGATATATTCAAACATAGAATAGAATAGAAATACTTTTGTTGCGAACTGATACAGCACAACGATTACAAACACAAAGTAAAAAAGAGCAAAAGTTCAGAATGCGCCGAGCGTGCCCGTAACGAAAGGATGCCCACCTCAGTATTTGCTGGGCATTAGACTCCCAACGCTGGTTTTCAGTTGGCACCCCACACTTACGCACGGACGAAGGTAAAAAACAAAAAATAAATAATTAAATATTGATATTTGTGTACCTATAATAATAATACATTAGTTATATTATTATTAAACAAAACTTTTTACAAATGTAAAACTTGTAATTGTTTGCTTGCAGTTTCATATTGGCATAAAAATTAACGACCAAGTTAAATTGTTTAATTTGAACGGGCAACAAAATGTTGTGTAACATTGCTGATTACAATAATTAGATGATATTTCAGACAAATAAGTTTACAAACTACCAATTACAGTTTGAAAATTGGGTAGCAAATAAAACATAGATCACTATTGCATTTCAAATATTCAATAATAATATTAGACTCGTTACAGTAATGTCAGTTAAGGGCCTCGGGCTGCCCAATACAAACCAATAATTAAAATATTCTCTGATAGGATAGCTGTCAGAAAATGTTTTAATTATTGGTTTGTGTATTGAATAATTAATACATTTTCTGATTCTGAGCTATCCGCCCATTATGTACCATTTTGCAAGTTACAATTTTTGGCCAGCTCTTAATGGGAAATATTGAGGTGCATGTTAATCGGAAGTATTACAGATTATTATTGCAGCTTCAGAGGTAAGTAGGTTTTATACGTATATCTGCAACTTACAACCAACATGTTTACCTATGTATATGTATGTATCATCCAATGACATCCCCCGCTATTGGGCGGAGCGGGAGTTAGTGTTAGACTTATATTGACTAAAAGCCCACTACTGTTCCTTCGTTGCGTTTCGTACCGGGGCCGAGTCTTCCTTTCAGAATCAGGCCCAGCAGGCTTCGACCCTGCTGGGCCTCTACGGTCACACCTGAAACACTACGTGCCGTTGACGACTTGGGCTCGGTCCGGACGTTCGGACGGCGAGCTACCCATTGCTCGCCGTCCGTAAGGCTGCGCCTACTGTGGCCGGAAATAGGGATCCCGGCATAAGTATATGGATTGAGCGATTGTCTGTTGCTCTGTGTGCCGCAGATTCGATTCCCACACAAAATAAATATTTGTAATACAGACAGTTGTTTCGGGTCTGGGTGTCTTGTGTATGTGAATGTACCTGTTTGTGAATAAACCCACGATACAGGAGTGTGGAGCTTAGTGGGGCTATATTTAAAAAATGCAAGGTATTTTTAATTATGCAGGAAATATCAGATTTTTGAGTAATGTACTGTAATGAAAGAACAAAAAATGTCCCAGATTTATTTATATTTTTTAAACATTAAAGAATTTAATTAAAACAGTCTAAAATATGCCGAATACTTCTCTTTAGTACTCGTACCTACCTAGTTTCATTTAGACAAAGATACAAAATGGCCGACGAGAATAAAAATGGGGAATTTCATAGTACCTAAATAACCTACTTAGACGTCGATAGACTACTAAAGCATCGTTTGATGAATGCGTCCCAGCCCTAACACCGTGTAATTAGATTGTATTAATTCAATTTAAGTATTTAAGTTTAAAACTTAATTGAATCTTCAACAGAGCCGTTAGGCACAACGTTTATTACATTAATTAAACTGTACCTTCAAACATCACTGAAATCTCATTTTGGATCTACAAACAAAAAGCGACGCTTTCAGGCCTTTTTTAAAAGGGAAAGTAGAATGTACACTAATAAATAAAATTAAGTCTAATTATTACTGTATACTACACTTAAATCAAAGATCAAGTAGTGTACCTTTTTATTTGGCCGTTGAAGATACGCAAGTCCAAATGAATCCATACTATAAGGACCTATCTATCTAACAGAGTATCTTGGCCTTACTCTGAATGTTTGGTGGGACTTGAAAGAACATTTCAAGCGCCTGCTCTCTGCTCTAAAAGGTCATGGGATGCTTTGCGCAGACTGCTGAACAATCTTGGAGGACCATGAGAAAAAGTTCACCGTCTCTGCGCAGACGGCAGGCAATCAATGGTAATTTATGGGTCAACACCTGTTTGGGCTATCACACCGTGAGACATCCGACGCTACAAGACTAAAATCGCATGCGGATGCCGAATGACCGTGGCACATAGATCACGTGCTCCCGAACACAGCGAGGGCTGTGCCCTTACAGGCGTTTTACAGAAGTAGTGCCAGGGTGGTCTTTAAGAACTCACAGCACCCTTTTCATTTGCTGATGATTATTACCAGGGTGGTTTAAGGTCAAATGTTCAGGTATCTTTGGAAGGTTTTCTAACGATATTAATAAAAAAGGTAGCTTTCTACTAAACACGTTATTACGTATACGAATACTGTAAAGTAATAAGGTGTAGAGTTAGAATTTAGAGGAATCAGGAAAAGAGAGAAATAATGTTCCTTGTATGATAAGAAAAACATTTATAAAAGGTTTCTTTTAACTTTTATAAATGTAACTGTGTATATAAATGTAAATAAAATGGACGGTAGAGCTCTCCCAAAAGCAGGCAGACGCTGGGAGGAACAGAGAAGTCCGGCGCAGCGTGTCGATGAGGACTCGCACGGTATGGTAGAGATTTCCTGAGGAATAAGGTTGAGAATACGGAGCGCCCGAGTCAGCAGCGACTCCCGGAACAGAATGGTTCGAGCGCGCGGTTGCGCCAGCAGCCGTAGCTGTTGTCACTCGTCCCGGTTTGGAACTAGAATATATAGAACTTTGCATATATACGAGATTCCTGTGACCCTAAATTCGTATATATATAACTAGCTTCTGCCAGCGGCTTCGCCCGTGCGAAAGTAGGTTTCTCCTAACAAACTTTGGTAGATATTTATAAGATCTACAATTAATTAGAACATTTTATGGTTCTATCTTTTATAGTTTAGGCAGCGTACGCAAAATAAGTAACTTTTCTGGTTGACTTTTTACACCTTGTGTCCGAAAAACTCAAATATCTTACGGAACCCTACTTTTTTCCAAAATAAAATATAGCTTATGTTACTTGTGGATAATGTAGCTTTCGAATGGTGAAAGAATTTTTAAAATCGGTCCAGTAGTTTTTGAGCCTATTCATTACAAACAAACAAACAAAGTTTTCCTCTTCATAATATTAGTGTAGATAAATGAAGTTTGATACATCATGGGTAAAATAAATAAACACAGTAGAAGCGAAAGACAAGTACCTGACAAGCTTGTTTTGTACTTTGTCCAATATGAGCCTATATTTAGATTCATGTGGAGCACAAATGACTGCGTTACATTCTAATTGATTTCTAACCAAAGCATTATAACGCAATAACCGCTTTTATGATTGGAAAGTCCGCACCATTCGGAGCATGAAACCTAGATTACGGTAAGCTTTTCAGCAACAGCTTATGACATGATCACGAAACATTAACCCCATATTGAAATTCACTCCTAAGTCCTTAACTTCCGTAGCCCTAACAATTAGCACCTCGAGTTACCGCGGCCCTGGAACTCAAAGGGCAACTGAAGGAACACAATAGGATTAGTCAGCAAAAGTTTGACACTCCCTCTCGATAAACGTCATAATGGCGGGGCCAAATCTTGTATCCGAATTATTCTACCACGTATATTTAGTACGTATACTTAGTACTATTTTGTACCCTTCCTGAAAATTTTGTACCTCACACGGTGTAAACGGAATTTCATGATATTGTTGGCCCCGCCATTATAACGCGTTATAATGGCGGGACCATGCTTGTACGCTAAAACTATAACAAATTTCATCATTCTGATAAAACAAGTATTAAGTACGCGATTTAATACCTCCTAAAATCAACAACAGGTGACGAAGACAGTGTTAGTTTCATAATAAAATATATTTTTTTTATTCTTGACATTTTCAATCTCAATGGTTCCCGCCATTATGACGTTTATCCCTCTCGCCCCACCCAGAGCGCAAGGATTAAGCTTTCCCATATCAAAAGAAAGGTTACCTCTACGTACTTGAACCTCGTATGCACTTGTACATACGAGGTTCTTTTTCAAGGTTCAAATTTCAAGGTTCTTTTTTCATGTAAGGAATTTATCAGTAGATAGTAACATCTCACACAATATTGCCTTCTCTAAACCCGCCAATGGCATCCCAAAGATTTTCAATAAATAGTCATGTTAACGATCGAACCGTTAAAATGATTTTTATGACTTTTGCACCGGCCGTTAGAAGTAACTGAGGGATTTTACATACAAAATGACTTTTTCATGGTTTAACTCTGCGATAAGAAACTTATTTATTTATTTATGTACACACAAACAGTTAAAAATGACAAGAACAAAAGCAGATAGAAGAGCACAAAGGTACTGCTTATTTCAAATGAAATTTCTTCCAGCAGACGTGCGCTAGGAGAGTTGGTTGAGAGTGTAGTACAAAGTGAAGTTATATTCACTGGCAATCTTTAAGTAGATGAAAATCAATCAATCTGCCTTTGCCTTTCCCAACTATTTTGGGGTCAGCTCCAGTCTACCGTACTCCACCCTATCTAGTTACCTACCTTACCCTACGCTATTTACCTACTTACCCTTCCTACCTACCTACTTATTTTACCTACCTACCTTGCTTTTAAACTTTCCGTGTGCTGGTGGAGAAAACAAAAAAAAATTTGTTAAAATTGGTCCAGCCGTTCTTAAGTTATAGCGTGACCGGGAGAAAGAGGGTTAATTTTAACCGACTTAAAAAAGAAGGAGGTTCTATGTTCGGCTGAATTAATGTATTTTTTATGTATTTTCACCGATTTCTCGGCCAATTGTGGATCGATTTTGATTTTTTTTTATTTGAAAGGTTATGCTTTCAAGTTGGTTCCATAAAAATATTGTTATAATCTGATCATGAACTTCGACGATATGGAACAGAACTCCTCATAGGATCACAGCAGAACTGTCTTAACAAGTAGAATTGCTTTATTTATACGTGTAGTCGATGACTGACACCAAGAAGAGAGGGAATATATCGAACTGATCTGATGATGAAGCCTGAAGTTAGGCACCGGAACTCTGTAATAAATTAATTTAGTCTAACCGTGTTTGGTATTATTAAAATTGTCTTGAGAAGCACTCTGGCTAAAAGGTATTGAAATATGGTTGAGGGGTACTTTTTAGTGATGGTACCACAAATAAAAAGTGTAAAATAAAAAACTTTTCACAAAAAAATACAACCGACTTCAATGTAAAACAAACACTGAAAAGTGCAAAATAACTTTAATTTCGGAAGTAGGTGTTAAATATCGAAGAGACAAAACTATTTTATGTAGAAACACCGACTTCCAAAATTAAAGTTATTTTGCACTTTTCAGTGTTTTTTTTATACATAGAGAATTTATGACTCGGAGAAGTTATGACATTTTTTATCTCTCCTTTCGCAGATCTGCTGGAAGAAATTTATTTTGAAATAATCAGTACCTTTGTATATTTTTTTTATAATTATCTAAATTATAAAACATTTGACGTGTGACGTTTTAGACAAATGTTGCGCTATTTATTATGTTAGTTATATGTCATAAATAATATAGTTAAAGGAATTGTAAAAATAATGATTGCAAATAAAGATATAATTATAAAATAATATAAATAAATAAAATACTACACCGAATTTTCCTCAAAACCTAAGGAATTATAAAAGAACTAGCTCCTGCTACCGGCTTCGCCCGCGTGCATATACATTTCACCATACCAATTTCAGACCCTCATTCCATCCCCTTAGGGGGTGAATTTTATATGTGATTAAATAATTTAACATAAGACCATTGAATGTAATACTCTATTTTTATGTGAATATATGAACAAGAATATGAAAATGCTCTCTTAGTGCTCGCCTACATCGAAAAAGGAAACTTGTGCAAAATTTCACGCTCCTAGTCCCAGTAGTTTCGGCTGTGCGTTGATATGTCAGTCAGTCAGTTTCTCCTTTTATATGAATAGATAAATCTGTCTAAAATACAAAAGGAATTCAGTTAATAATTACTAGCTTCATGTAAACTCTAATTCAGGCTACATCGCTAAGTTGTCGGTTTTCATTTTGCGAGATAATGAAGACTCACTATTGTGTTACCGTCTGACCTGCGCAACCCTTAGCAAGCCCGGATTATGTTAGGAAGACGTTAAGATGTTATCCGCTAAATGCCTGTATTAATACAATGTTAACTTTCTAGCCGTTTGTAAAATGTTTGTGTTCGGGGTGAGTTTAATTTTACCAACAATATTTTTGTAAATAAAAGCAGTCTGACTGACTATTAACTATTTTACTATGGGATTAACTATGAAATTTATAAGAAAAAATCATTTCGCTTCGCTTCACTCCAGATGCCCACTTTACTAGGTGTCAATGATTTTTGTCTTTAAAAGCTTTGTAATCTCCGTAACCTATTTCCAAACTAGCTAGGGGCTTGAGGATGTGGAGGTCAGATAAGCAGTGGCTCCATGTGAGATACTGGCATACAGCTGCATCTGGTTAGACTGGAAGCTGAGCCCAACATAGTTCACGGTGGTGCACACGATGGAGGTGTGCCCCGCCTGGGCAGAGCAACGCCGTGTCCTCGTGGGGGCGCGGCAATCTCTCGCGCCAGGCCTTGATACAGGCCATGGTCCGGAGCGAGGAGGAGTGGCAGGCGGTCACCTCCTTCTACGAAGCAGTAATGCTAGCAAAGGAGGCGGCCGCACGCGTGTGGCAACGGTCCTCACGCCCCAACCGCCGCCGGGATTCCGATCCCGATTTCCGGCCAAAGTAGGCGCGGGCTTACGGACGGTGAGCATCGGGTAGCTTGCCAGCCGACCGTCCGGTAATCATCCGGACCGAGCCCAAGTCGTCGACGGCGCGTACTGTTCCACGCGCGCCTTTAGGAGATGTCAGCAAACCGTCGGGGCCTAACAGGGCAACGAAGGAACAGGATTGGTTTTTAATCAGTAAGAGTCTGACACTATCTCGCGCTCCGCCCAAGAGCGGGGGATATCGTAAGATGATTTTCCCACCGAAAAAAAAACCCCAACGTAATTGGGAAGTTATATTATGATATAGGGAAGATACCGAAGTAATTTCCAGGATTCTCCGAAAGAGTTACCGTAGCTCCTGGGGTATGGTAACGGTCCAGATCGTTCCAGTCTAGACTGGAAAGGATAACTGAAGAAACACAGGTGGGTTTCAATCAATAACAGTCTGACACTCTCTATCGCTCCACCCAGAACGGGAGGGGAAGAATATATACAGTAGTAGTACATAGGCGAACTATACATCAGCAGAAGCAGAATCAACTTTATAATGTTCCCATTGCTGGGAGTCAGGCCTCCTCTCTAGGAGAGGATTGGTGGACTGTATTCCACCACGCGGGCCCAGTGTGATGCCGGTTTCCTCACGATGTTTTTCTTCATCGTTTTGAGAGCAGTGGTGATGAAATAAATTAACAAAGTAATGCGCCTGGCTGGGTTTGAACCCGCGACCTGCAACTCGTAAGTCACCACTGCTCTCGCACTTTAACTATATATCACTCACTAGCTTCTGCCAGCGGCTTTGCCCACTTGAAAGTAGATTTCTCCATACAAACTTGGACCCCCATTGCATCCCTCTAGATGGTGAATTTTGCAAAATCCTCTTCTCAGTGCTTGCTAACGTCATAAAAGGAAGCATTGTGCAAAATTTCACACTCCTAGTTCTAGTAGTTTTGGCTGTTGATATGTCAGTCAATCAATTTCTCCTTTTATATATATAGATTATCCGATAATGTGGCACTGGATGAAGACTCATCGTGCGTTATTTAAGTATATTAAAGAGTTTTGTCGTTTTCGTATCTTTAATTTGTTAATGTATGTGCAATAAGTATGTTTATGTAAATGTAATAGGTTTGTGTAAATGTAATTTGTTTCTGTATGTGTAATTTTGTCTCTGTATATGTAAATTGTTTCTGTGTGTGTAATTTGTTTCTGTATGTGCAATGATTTATAGACTTTGATTGTCCGAAATAAAAATTTATTATTAATTCATTGTTTACCAATCAACTTTTAGGTTAAGAAAAGACTACTTATATCTTCATGTGTGTCACTTCTCATAATCATCTTAGCATCAAACATAAAGCGTAGTAAATGTAAGCCTTCTTAAAGTTGGTGTACTTTTTCACATACTCAATAAAAACTGGATTAAGGTCTCCGCACTAGAAAGCTAAAACGAGTAAGTCGGTGAAACCTGTGAACAAGTCTTTGTTATCCCTGAAATCCAAGCAATTTTCAATAATCCTGCTGCGAAAGTTTTTCTTTTGTTGATTCTACCTACTCTTCTTTTTAGGGTTCCGCATCTCAAAGGAAAAACGGCACCCTTATCGGATCACTTTGTTGTTCGTCTGTCTGTCTGTCTGTATGTCAAGAGCCTTTATTTCGGGAACGCGTGGAGGTATCAAGTTGAAATTAAAACCACATACACAAGTCTACGGTCCCTCGGAGCTGTAAAAAAATTAAACTTCCAAGTTAACGGAAAAAAAAAATACTACCATTTATGTTGTAAAAAACTTACATTTCGACACTCTCAAAGGAACGAAAAATCTTAGGGTACTTTCCGTTGACCCAGAATTCTAAAATTTCGCATAAAGCAAGGTTTTATAGTATAAATATAGGAATAAATCTGAAAAAAGAAAATTTGTTGATACGTCACAAAAAAAAAACTTTTTTGCGATTCGGAAAAATGTTCGAGACTCCATTTGAGAATACATTTACATAGGTAAATTTGTACGTAACTATCAGTGCGCAAGTCCGACTCGCACTTGCCCAGTTTTTTACTAATACTATCTCACCTTACAAGAAAAACCTGGCTTATTGACCGATAGGTCGATCAGGACCCATATTTGTCAAAAAATAACTATATCACATTCTAACGACAACTGTTCGATATACACGTATTTTTTTTTCTTCCTCAGATAAACCTATTTGAAAGAATTCAAAAAACATATTCATCAACGACCACATTAAAAAGCTACAGAGGTAACAAATTAGAAAGAGAAGTCCGATATAGACTCTGACGTCATTTATGGTCGTAAAAAATTGATAGTAAAGCAAACCAGATATAGTTTAGTTTTTTCACTTTTTCACTGACTGATGACTGTTCAAAAGTTAAAAAAAAATATAAATTTTCAATGCATATTTAAAGTGACCATATGTCCCGTTTTGAACGAAACTCTCCATTCTCGGTCCCCAAATTAAGCTCTGGAGCGCAAAAAAAGCCCCGTTTGCCAAAACGGCACGAAAATTTAAAATCGTGTCCGAAGTGATGCAATTTAACAATTGTTGTCAGAGGAACTTTGGTTTGATAAAGCTTGTAATCGATTTCTATTTTTCACAATTTTTTACTGCTACACGTACGGTGATGTGACACCGGTACATAGTAGACATCCTAACCATACGTACAAAACGTTTTGGGAATATATTCATACTTCATAGTGCTTACAGGTAAGGAGTGGAATTCCCCGCCGTCTGTTTCCTGATAGCTACAAACTGATGGTCTTCCAATTCAAGAGTGAATAGGGCACACTCGACCACATCATCGCTTACCTTTAAGTGAGTATCTGATCTACAAAAAAATGTGAGCCTTACAAAATCGAAGCATGTCGCTTGCCAGTTTTAAAAGACCTTAAATATTTGAAACTTAAATATTTATGTACAATACTATTGTAAATTAAGATTCTGTCAAAGAGCACAAAACTTTATTATTGACTAGGTGGTGTCCGCGACTTTGTCCGTGTAATGCACAAGGATTTTTTTTTCGCAGAACCTTAAATCTTTTTCTAGAATAAAATTCACCTATGTAACTCCTTATAGCATGAACTAGGTATCTACTAGTGCAAGTCCCGTCAAAATCAATTCAACCGTTTTGGAAAATAGCTGGAATAAACAGATCAGACAAAAAGATGTTTTTTTTTCTTTTTTTGATATTAAAGTTATTTTGATCCTTTTAGTGTATTCTTTTTAGTGAACTCGGTTTTTTTTGTAAAAAGTTCTTATTTCACACTTTTTAGTTGCGATACACTTATAAACAGAGTGCCATTTCTCATGACAATTCGAATTAAACCAAACACTGTTAGGTTACATTGTTTTATTATGAAGTTCCTGTGTCAACCTTCAACCTTACGGCCCCATTATCAGATCAGTTCCATAGTACCTTATAGCCAAAGTGCGTCTCATGACAATTCTAATAAGCCCAAACACGGCTAGGATACATTGATTAATACAATAATAAATCCAGTGCCTACCTTCCGGCTCCATCATCATCATCAGATCACTTCAATGATACCATTTTCAACGTAACTATTCAGAACCATAAATTTATTTGTATTGTCATATTTATCCTCATTGTGATATTTATGTGATTATGAAGTTCCATTGACCATTTCTGGTCTTCTTCATCAGTTCCACTTCATCAAATGTTATTTTTTGACTGTAAATACTTAAGTTCTCGATAAAAATACCAAAATCACTATATGGTTACCTATAATATTTGAGGAGTTCCCTAGATTCCTTATGGATCCTATCATCAGAACCGAATTTTGAAAAAATTGGGACCAATCTGGAAGCATATCCAATAAGGGGAAAAAAAATTGCAAATCGGTCCATAAACGACGGAGTTCTGAGGAAACAAAAATAAAAATAAAAATTTATAAAAAATATACAACCGAATAAATAACCTACTCCTTTTTTTGCAGTCGGATAAAAATAAAAATTTGACATTATAAACAGATACTACAACTTCATATCCCGTTGCGCAACGGAAAGGCGTGTCAAACTTTTACTGACTAAAACCACACGTATGTTCCTCCAGTTGCCCTTTGCGTTCCTGGACCACGGATTTCCCTTTTAGAAGTCAACCCATGGCCCCAAACTGTGGCATACGGCTTATATAACTTACCGCTAGCAAAAAAACAAAACAATATCTACCATTTATTAAAATCATGAATGGATAAAAATTACCAGCCGCATTTTCCAATATTTGCAAGGATGTAATGTGTGAAAATTGCACCATTTTTACGAGTAATCGTTTCGCGGTTTATTTAACATACATAATAATATTACATTGCCAGTCGCTCTCTGCAACAACTATTGCGCTCAGCTCCCCCGCGTCTGCAGCCATTCCCCGTCCAATAATCACCATAATTAATTTAATTTCAATCCATATCGATGACAGTCATTCGATTAAATATTATTACATGCAGAAGTTTCATTAATTTTTAAGTTTATTATGTTTGTGATGTAAACAGGAAACGTGCATGTATTTATGGAATCATGAAATAACGTTGCTTTAAGCTTATTTAATATATATGTATGTATATTTTACAGTGTATATACTTTTGTAGTTATCGATATAACCCGAAGAATCGCTAAATTAAAGTAGCAGTGGGCAGGCAGCATTTCTTGCAGAACAGATAATCGATGGGGCCGAAAGGTTCTGGAGTGGCCACCGCAAATCGGAAGACGCAGCATTAAAAAGCCTTCCACAAGGTAGGCCAGTGTAGGTATTGATTTGATGAGGGTCGCGGGAATCTGATGGATGTGAGACGCACAAGACCGGTCGTTGTGACCGGTTTTTTCATACTTAAGTAATTCTACTGTATGTGTGAGGTACGAATAATCGTTTTTTCTTTCTTTCTTTCTTGTGGCGTCCTTTGGGAGACGCCTATGTCCAGCAGTGGACGTCTTTCGGCTGAACTGATGATGATAATGACACTTTTGTACCCTAATTTTCTTAGTAATATTCTCTTTTTCATGCACCTGCCACGTTGTCTCTCCACAAACCTTGTTTGACTGGTAGAGAATGACTAGGCATTAGGTCCGCCTTTGTGCTACAGGAAGTTTTAATGATTAAATCAGTAAATTAAGCTGTTGAAATGCTCATTTTACCAAAAAAAGTTTGACAGATATAGAAAGCCCTTTTCACGACGTTAGTTCAACTAATTAGTGATAATATTAATTAGTATAAGGAGTTCTAAGTAAGGTTTTCATACCTTGAGGTAAGCAAAACATGTAAATATAAACCACATTAGTCAAAATACGCGAGAAATGTCTGTTTTCTCAGAGAATATACAAACATTGGTTAGAATAAAAATGTGGGTATATACTTGCTTCCAAGGGCTGACAATTTAGAAATTATGTAAATAAATATTTAACGAAATTCAGCCTATAAATTACAGAATTAGTAACAAGTATAACATGGCTGGCAGTGCACTGATAAACATAATTATGACAATTATATTAAGTTTATTGCATTAGATGCGGCCTCACGGTGCAAGCAATCAACAATTATTCACGAATATAAACGTCATGTCACACTGGAATTAACTCTGTTAGCTCGTAAACATGTCCTGACATTGATTTATTGCATTAATTCCAGACTCCGGGCCATAATCATTTAGAAACAAGTGTGTACATAAATCACTTAAGTAAATAAAATTGTTTACCGCTGTGTATTGTATAAACAAAGTATTAACTCTAATAAATGCTTATAAAATGCGTAGACGTCTCATTTGCAAAAAGTATTTGAGCACGGCATCCACTAAATTTCATATTAACTCAGAAATTATGGCTTCAAATTACTACATTTTATTTTTAAGCGCTTATTATTAGTATTTTATTACACTATGAGAATTTTCAGGACATAAATTCGGTCTTAATAGACTTATTTGCTTCATTATAATATACTGGTTTCTTTTAGTGCGTTTTTGTACTCATAAATTAATGAAAGTGGAGAATTAAGCAAAATAATAAAAAAAGAGTAATAAGTTAGTCGGCAGCATTAAGTTTGTCTAAAGAAGTAGACGATACATCAACGTCAGTTCGCGCCGAAGCTAAGAAGTGATTTCCAAACGAAGCTCGACGTTCAGGAATGTTAAGCGATTCCGGGAGAGACTTCGTGCGAGCTAACATCGAAGAGGTTCCAGCTAATTACTACTAGGAACGTAATACTGTAAAATTGCTTCTGTAATGTTTTACATTATTGGAGTGCTACAAAAGGTGAGATTTTTTCATAATTTATTACATCCTGTAGCTCTACGATTTTAAAGAAAGTTTTCTTATTGTAAAACAAAAGCTTGGCGACTAATAAAATTTCACTTTAATGTTGTTTTATAGTGTTTTATAAATCAACAAGCTAAAAGCCAGATGATCAGAGCTTTCCATCCGTGGAAAAAAATGTACTTTATCTTAAGAATGTCGGCAGAATTCGTGACACAATTTGGTTTACGATAATAAATTATGACTTGATGCCTAAACTGCCTCATTAGCTCCGTTGTAGTACGTGGAGTCTTGGCTTCGATTACTGGATCAAGCAAAAAGTGCTATTAGGTTTTTCCCTTAGGAATTACACTGTAGCAGACCAGGGTTTGGAAGTTGGTGATGGGTGATCCCTGTGGCTCGGTCCATAATGCTTTTGGTGAATTATTATTATTATTGAGACTTGAATCACACATTAACATTAAAAAAAAAGTTTCCTATAAACTTGAGAAAAAAGGAACGCTATAAGGACCTTATCACACAGAACAAAGTAAAACTTGTACATTTTCGTTTTCATTGGCAAGTCAAAAGCGTTGGCAGTCTACATTCAGTTATAGGTTTAATACACAATGTCTAATCCTAATTGTAAAGAACAAAACAATCAGTAAAACAGAAAAGATAAAAGCATTGTCGCCTTGAAACGTTCACGTTTTTGCCAAGGGTTCGTCGTAAAACTTTATTAGGCGCATTAAGGTCGCGGTTGAATCCTGTTTATGTAATCGCCGCCGGGGACCTTTAGCAGGAAAAATATTAAGTGAAAAAAGAACACACAATGTCACCCTAAGTAAGATTATATTTATGACGACCTATATCTAAGAAGAGGGTGGTCACGGGCACTCAAAATGTCGGGCTAAGCGAAATGAGACGAGAGCGGACACACATGAGGCAGAGGTACGTCCACGGTGACGGCAGTAGGACCCACTTATCCACAAAGATAAGACTTAGATTGTAAGCGTAATGTGTATCTTCTTTTGGACGATAGTTTTTTTGGTTACGTCTTCAATATTTATGTTAATTGGGTACAGATCTGTGCTTTTTTTGTGCGATATGTTGTACTAAACAACAAATAACAGTAAAAATAAATCTTTTTTCTGAAAATCACAATAAAAATTAGTTAAAAAATTAAGTAGCATTTCAAATATTTCTATGAGGAAGAGTGGGGAAGATCTCGGTATTTCTTTGCTGTACACATAATCTAATGGCGGTGACGTCACATTGTAGTACGTGCATTCTTTTTCTGTAACGCGACAGTTTGCCCTTCCACCAGATTTGGAATATTTCTAACTTACTTAATTTTGAACGGATTTGATTTTTTTTTCTGTTAACTATTTTTGATGAAGTTACCTTTTGATACAATATCTAATTAAAAAAAAAAAGCGGCCAAGTGCGAGTCGGACTCGCGCACTGCGGGGTTCCGTTACAAACTTACCTATGAAAACAGTTAAATTCCCGAATTGAGTTACGAAGATTTTTCCGAATCGATTTTTTTTTGACCTAACTACAAATTTACAGTTTTCAGATTTTTTCCTATATTTGTGTTATAAGACCTCACTTTATGCCTTTCAGTATTCTAGGTCAACAGGGTGTCGAAATACACGTTTTTTGCGACATAAACGGCCGTATCTTTTTTTTCGTTAATTCAGAAGTTTGATATTTTCACTACTTCAATGGACCGCAGACTTGATTATTTGGTTTTAGTTTCAACTCGATACTTCCACGCATTCTCGAGATAAAGGGTCTTGACAGACAGACTGACAAACGGACAAAAAAAGTGAATGAAAGTGATTGAGTTTCTTTCCTTGAGGTACGGAACCCTAAAAATTATTCAAATGCTAAATTATTATACGTACAGAATTTTTCCCAACGAAATAATCACATCAATGTAGAAGATGTAAGACCGAACTATCCGAACAAACGGTTACCATTCCAAGCCATTCAGAAACTTCGCTCGAAATGTAATTGCGTGAAATGTGATTATATGCAATTAAACATATTTCCTTAATACATTTCCGACAACGGAGCACTTAGCCTCTTTGTAAAATCGCTCCTACTGTAGGCACATTACTTTATTCCTCGCCGTCTCTACTCGGTGCTCCGTGGCACGAATAATTTCCTTAATATTGCTCTGCGAAATCTTATTCAAATAATCAGAAGTTCGCGACTCCAATCCGCCTAGATGCAAATTGCATGCAGACTGCTTAATTAACAGCCTAGATACTGCATAAGCTGAACCGATAGCAGGCACTATTGCAGTTTGATTATTGTATATATTATATATTAATGCAAGAATATTAGCGCCTTATGTTAATTTCAGTTTTAAGATCTTATTACACTGATTTGAAATGTTCCAATCAACCAATAAGTAAACGAACAATTTCCACAACACGACACCACCACGACCTAGGGGTCTTTAAGTCAAGAGTGAATAGGTTATTTCTAGGCAAGCAGGCACCATTGCAGTTTGATTATTGTATATCTTATACATTAATGCAAGAATATTAGCGCCTTATGTTAATTTCAGTTTTAAGATTTTATTACACTGTTTTGAAATCTTTCCAATCAACCAATAAGTAAACGAACAATTTCTACAAAACGACACCACCACGACCTAGGGGTCTTTAAATCAAGAGTGAATAGGTTATTTCTAGGCAAGCGTGCTCCATCGTCGGCCACATCATCACTTACCATTAGGTGAAATAGTGGTTAAACGTGAGCCTACATAATATAAAAAAGAAGAAACTGACTGGCTGACATATCAACATACAGCCGAAACTAGTGGGACTAGGGACATGAAATTTTGCGTAAGGCTTCCTTTTATGACATAGACGAGCAGTAACAAGGGGTTTTTGGAAAATTTAACCTTTGGGAGGTTTTTTTTTTTATTGGGTGTAAAAATCATCTTATTACAAATCCCGCTCTTGGGTGGAACGGGAAATAGTGTCAGACTTTTACTGACTAAAAACCCACTCCTGTTCCTTCGTTGCCTTCGTCCCAGGGCCCCGGGTTTCGCTTTCACACTACCCGACCCAAGGTGAAAAGTGGGAATTTCGTTAGTATGCAAAATCTCATTCCGTTGGCCAATATACTTAAAAGTTAGCACAAATATTAACATAATTAAATAATAAAAGTTGTCATTGTTTATTTTTAGAACTACCCCCAATACAACAATTTATAGGGTTTTACAGATTGAGGTGAGGATTCTTATTTCTTGAGTTAATAAACACGAAACTTGGCACAAATTTCAATCAAAATGAATAAAGACTGTCATTTATTTATTTATTGATTAATCTTCATGCAACATAAAGTACAAAGGCGGACTTAATGCCTTAAGCATTCTCTACCAGTCAACCTAGGGTGGTGAAGAGACAATATGGTAGGTGCATAAAAAGAAAATTTTATACGAAATGCAAGGGTAAAAAAAAGTATACATAATTACATATAATTAAAATGCACATACATATATATGTCATTATTGGTTTTTCAAAGCTATCCTCTAGGAGTATTAATGTTTTTATGAAAACGTTCTCTCAAACGAAGTCACTGGCATAGTGCTAATCAATAATAATAAAAAAACCACTAAGTATTATAATACGAAACGTACTCTATCCTATCAAAGTGGTAATAACAATGAATAATACAGAAAAGAATCAAAACGACTGCATAAAAGATGGGATTGTTATTGCAGCGAGTGTATAGGGACAGTGAGTAGTGATCTGTCAGTGGCTGCCGACCCGTCTTAGAGACGACGTCGGGCTTACACGGATTTGAGGGGGTAACCATCCCCGGCTCACTTGACTGATGCCCCATCCTCGGCCACATTTCTTCCACCGTTTAATTAAACCGGTGACTCGCCGATTACCTAACGCGATGCTATTTCTTTCACAGTATTAAGTAAAGAGATTTTTAACAACGATGTTTTCCCGTCCAACTATAATTTAGGTTTGAAGATACCTAGGCTAGAGTGAATAGGCTCTTAATAAACTAGTGCGACTGACCATCAATGATTGCATCTCCGCTTACCATCAGGTGGGATCGCAATCAAGCACTGGTTTATATCAATTAATAAAAAATAAAAATAAAATATGTGCTATCGGCAGCTTTGCCTTTGGGAGTTAGCTCGAAGAAACTGATGTTTGATTATTCAGTATTTTGCATATGAGACTCTAAGATAAATTTATTATTATTATTCTATTTATTGTAATAAAATATTGCGGGGAACAGTTTTTCTTCCTCCTGTAAAGAGTTACCTCTGGCTTTATGGGGTTTTCACTGTAAGGCGACTTTATGACGTTAACTTATCAAATTAGAAGTTAATCTATAATAAATTTTAGTTTAAATATATATTTAAACTTAAATATAATTTGGCAGTTATATTTTTGAGCCGTTTTGGGTTGAAACTCTTGGGCTGTGGGGTCCGAGTCCTCATAAGCTTTTCAAAGAATTATCCAAACGCTTAGTAGACACTTCGCGTGACCCAAGGGCTGGCTTTTACCTCGATCAGAGATTAAGCATTGCCATACAACGTGGCAACGCCGCCAGCCTTTCGGGTACACTTCCAGTCGACAGCGATGCGGAGGAGTTTTATGACGCCATATTTTAGCTAGTAGTTTTTGCTTTTAATGTATATATAGTTTTAATTAGTTAAGTGTTTTTATTGAATTATACAAATAAAGAAGCTTGATATTTAAATTAAATTCAAATAAATGGTATTGTACAATGGTGTACAATAAAGAGTATATATCATCTATAAATCATTTTGCTTAGTCGAATTTACTTTTCTAGACTATTTTAAAAAACCCATATTAGATTCTGAAAAGTAATCATCCCAAACTCGATACGAGAAAATATTATTTCTTTTGACATCAAATCTAAGCACATTCCATCTTGAAACCGCCGCGGTCATCCTTAGAACATAATACAGTCAAGTAGGTCCTTTCAAACATTCATAACAATTTCTTACTTCAAAGGATATAATTCAAATATTTCATATAAGTAAAGTTTTAACGAGCTCACGTATCAGCAAATAAAACATGATTTGAAAACAACGCAGCCGTAAAATCCGAGCATTTTATGCGACTCCATTATCTTCAGTGAATTCTCATGCATGAAGAAGTGTTTATTTTCACTGGGACACACGCATGACTCTAGTGTCTGTCCCGAATTCTCGTATGTATGGAGCATAAAGAACTTCATAAAACTGAAGTTCGTCGTCTAGTCCTTGTAGTCATGACACGGACGTTTTATCACTTAGCTTTAAAAATGTCTCTCGTAAATCAATGAAACTGGAATTCATGCTGTCTGTCATATTTACTATCTCTTTTTTACTACCACCACTCCACACCATAACTACCACCACAAACAAACACAACTACCTTTTCTTTTGTTGCTTCTCTTTTTTATTTTATTTTAGTAGTTTTTATTTTTTTTCCAAAGGACCTTATTTAAAAAAAAAAGGCTGTGGGGGTAAATCCTGTCACAAAGACCCAGTTGTGACAGGATTTCGTATTGCAGATGCCAGTCTCCCATACTTGTATTTACGTATGCAATGTTAGTCTGTAAGGCACCTTCGTGGAAGAGAAAAATAAAAAAATATGTTATGTTATATTAAATATGTACTATCTAAATCTATCCCTCGCTAAAAATCCGTTGCTATATAATATACTTGCGTCTGTCAGGAGCATCGCTCGCGTAAAAAATGAAAGTTATATCGAGGGCCCTTGGAATGAAAAGAATACCCTACATCAGGACACCGCCCTTTCGTGCGCCAAGTTTTATGCAAATCTGTTCAGTGGTTAAGACCTGAAGAGGTAACAGACTGGCAGACTTACTTTCACATTATAGTATCTTCTACCAGCGGCTTCGGTCCTGGGAAGGTAGAAAATTATCCACGAAAACACTGCATTTCAGAACATTGTCTACCCGTGTGTAAAATTTCACCTCAATCTGTTCAGACGTTTAAGCGTGAAGGAGCAAATTTATACATATAAACTTTGCACGCAGATCAGATAGTCGATGGGGACGAAAAGTTCTGGAATGGCGAGCATGCACCAGAAGACACAGCGTTCTAAGGCCTCCCATAAGGTGGACCGACGACTTGATGAGGGTCGCGGGAATCCGATAGATGCGAGACGCACAGGACCAGTCACTGTGGTGACACTTGGGGGACGTCTTTCGGTTGAAATGATGATGATGATGATACACTTTTAGATATCACCAGCTGGTGTCAGGGGCTTCGCCTGCGTGATATAGTAGAAAACTATCCCAACGGAATAAAAACAACTAGTAACAAATAATCTACCCGTGTACCAAGTTTCTTTGAAATCCATTCAGCCGTTCGAGCGTGAAAAAATTACAAATTCCCCTACGCGCTTTTTTCATGGTTTATGAGTTAAAATTGTGGTTACAAATAAAATAGCACCTAACTGAGGGTAAGTTTTTTGGTCCATAGTTTTTTTTTAAGGTTGGAAATCATCCAATGACTTCTTCTGCTCTGGGTGGAGCGGATAGGCAAGCGTGACTAAACCACACCTGTATTCTTCAATTGCCCTTTGCGTTCTAGAACTATGAGTTTAATTTTCAGGAATTCTCCGCGGTTCTAGCTAGCGGGCATCGGCCTTGCTGGTTCCCTACGGTTTGCTGACATCTCTTTCAACGACTGGGCTAGGCGGTCAATTACCGGACGGCCGGACGGCGAGCTACCCAATGTTAGACGTCCACAAGCCCGCGTCTGCTGTGGCTGGAAATCGGGGTCAGAATCACGGTAGCTGAAGCGTGAGTACGTTCGTTCCCTCACGCGTGCGGCCTCCTCCTTCGCTAGCTTTAATGTTTCGCAAAAGGAGGCGACCGCCTGCCATTCCTCCTCCCTCCGGACCATAGTCCGAACCGGGGACCGGCGCGAGAGGTCGCTGCCACCGATCGTCACTACGAGGACACGGCGGTGCTCCGCCCAAGCGGGGCGCACCTCCACCGTGTCCTCTGGGCGGTCCACACAATGGTGATACGGGGGCGTGTTTCATACGCCTGAATCCGATGCAGGAACCTCCCGAACTTGCCATGTCCGATGAGGACCTGCGTAATGCGGAATGTGAGGACGCCGTGTTGCCGCTCCAGCCACTACTCAAAGAGGGGCCGTGAACTTAGCAGATCATTTTCCAGCAGAGCATAAAAAAAATAGAGTTCTACTTGCATGCAGCATAGTTTTGAAGTTCCTAATACTTTTCAGAAAAAGTTCTGGTGTTTTTCCTGGAAAAATATGAAATGAAAATATGATCTGCTAACTTCCGGTAGCAGATCATTTTTTCCAAAAACAAAATTTTAAAAGTGCTTTAGGTGCAGAAAGGCGAGTTCTATAGTTCTTAACGACTTTTAATAATAGTTCTGTCAATAAGAGCTCACAAAAAAAAAATAAAAACATATTATGAATCTTATAACAGGGAAAAAACAAGTAATGATAATAAACCTAAAGATAATTACGCAATACGTTTTCACATATCATTTTGAATATTATCAGTCGTTCAGATGTCACCTAAACAAAAAAATGAATGAAAATGACTTATTGCGCATGCTATTGACTATTGCGTAATTATCTTTAGTTTTAGCTACCGTAGAGCGAGACAAGTCCCAGCCCAGAAAAAGACTATTTTGTGCCCCGCTTAAGCCGATTCTCGAAATTGAGCAATATTGAATGCTAAATTTTTATATTAAAACAAATAAAAAATTTGAAGTCGATGTTTCTGGTATTGTTTTTTTGTTTTTTGACACCGATTTCTGAAATTGAAAGTTATTTTATAATTATTAGTTTTCGTTTTTTTCGAAGCTGTTGGAACCCCGCGTGTCGCTAGTTCGGCAGCCGCCTGGTGCGACTCCCCCTGCGCCAGGACCAGCATGTCGACTGCGTAACAGACTACGCTGACCTCATCGGGGAGGCTACCTGGCAGCACGTAGTTCTACCCGATACAAGGGCGGTCCTAGTACCGATCCCTGCAGAACACCGCATGACATCTCTCGCCGTTTCCATTCTCCCTGGTGACTAGGGAAGATAATAAATCTGTCCTTCAGGTAGGCCTCGATCACACAATGGACGTAGTCGGGTCACCTGGTGATACCGGAGTGCCCTCATAATGCTACTCCAGGGCAGGGAGTTGAAGACGTTGGTGATGTCTAAGGATACCACCACGACGACCCTGCCCCCGGACACCGTATTCCCTATCGTGAGCCCTCGTACGCGCATGATGGCGTCCATTGTGAAGCGCCTTCTGCGGAAGACAAACTGGCTGTCCACAAGATTCAGTCCCACCCGCTTCAGATGCACGACGAGATGGTCTGCGATAACTTTTTCGAAGAGCTTGCCCACCTCGTCGGGCAGCACGATGGGCCGGTATAATAATAATAAAATGTGTATGTGTTATGTGGACGGAGAGTCCTCAGGGCGCCCCGGCTTTGCGATGAGGACCAGTTTGCCGAGCCGAGTCGTAGTCGAGGCCCGAGAGCCTCCATGGTCAGGATGGGTCCAGGACTCTCATCTCTACCTCGGTCACCTCCGGAGTATCATCGTCGTCGTTGTCGAAATCGTGGGTCTGCGTCGGACACCGCGAGTGGCGGAGCCACGGGCTTTGGTCCGTAGTTAAGTCAACCAATAGTAAAAATTGTGACAAATTGTTAAATATCGGCAAAATTACGGGTGTTAGTTATATAACTATTAGTTAATAATGAAGATGACAATATACAGACAAGTTATCGTAATGACTATTTTTAACAAATCCATTGAAGTATCTCAATACCTACGGATAAAGAACTGAATTAATTAATTATAACAAAAAAGAAAATTAACCGTTTTCGCAGAACTTTACTCTTTAAACATACCGCTTTGACTTTGACTTTGACATACCGCTAATGTTAGCAAACGTACGTATAAACATTTCCATATTTACTTCTCCTGTTACGATACGAAACTAAACACTCCATAGCCTAGTAAATGTACAGTCGTATGCCGCGATACGTCAGCCAAGTTATGTTAGTGCTGAACCATTCCGCTAGGTAACTGTACTCACATTTACGCTCCTCCAGGCTCTCACGGACAACTTGTCCTCGTGAAGATGTGACTGTAAAAGTTTGATCAGTAAGAAAGTTTTAATTGCTACTGAACGGCATTTCCAGTGTGCCCCGACGGAGTTCATTTTGCAAGTATTTTATTCGTACAGAGGAAATAATTTACTAGAACATATTTTATGTAAACACCGTGTGCTAACTTAGAAAGGAGTGTCAATTAAGATCGACTGTCGTATGTTTTCCAGTCAATACTAACTGCTGTAGATACCGATGTTGCCATTTGATTGGTTTCTACTACTCTATAAAACTTTCTCTTGCTTCTCTTTTTAACCTTTGAAATACCGTAATTAGAGACACAATAGATACACAATGAGAAAGCGAACGCGAGTGTTCGCTTGGGGTTTAATGAATCAAAAAGTGTATGAGCGAATTAAATAGTGCACTAGGAGAAACAAGTTTCTTTAACTTAAAAAAACATTTATTTAACAATTGTTAAATAATTTTCACATATTAAAATAACACTTAGGTGCCACAATCATATAAACAATAAAACAAAAAACTAATTAAAATAATATAAAATAGGGCAGCGAAAAACTCCTCCGCGTCGCTGGTAATGCTCAAAAGACTGGCGGCATTACCACGCTTCACGCAACTTAGGTCCGTAAATTTTTTATGGTAACATTGGTAACACAACAGCATTGAGTAAGTAAACATATAATAAAAACAAACATGTTTTTCTCTTCACATCCTAAATAAACTGTAATTATGATCTTCTCAACTAACAACAAAGAAATAATAAAACTGACTGAACACGGAGGTGTCATGAAAACTGAAACAAGGGTGTTTTATGTGTGCACAGCTCATTCGGTACCGCACCCCCATAAACACACCTTGACGAAAAACAAAGCCGTAGCTAATAAACAGCTCTTTAAACACATGCTTTGGGCGCACATTTTATTATCAGAGCACCTACCTAACATACGCAAGTAACGTATATCGAATATCAATAAACATTGTTGTATATCTAAATGGAATGTATCTGACGACGTCTTCGAAGACATATACGTATGTACGGACCTACATACGTGGAAGTAGTACTACATGTCACCTACATTCGATTTGTATTCAGAGTTCGTTAACTCTGCTCGCAATGATTACCCCGAGGCAAGCGCGTCTCTGAAACGAACATATATGTGTTGTAACTATACCTACCTTATATTGTTAGTAATATGTCGTACATTATTACTCAATTATGCTAAATACTACAAACTAATATTCAAGATTAGTTTGATGAAATTCGCGATTGTTTTCCTCTGTTACAAAGTTTAATTGAACCTATCAATTATATTCCAGAATAATGTTAATCCGTGTAACCTAATTGTAAATTCATGTATACCGTAAATAATTTGCAGAAGAAAAATTGGAATAAATTTTATCTTTGTAATTGAACTCTCCCTCGAAATATTTAATCCAATACCTTCATATCGGTGGGTATTTTATTTTATCATAACGTCGGTTTTCAACGCTCGACCGTGCAACAAATTATATTGTTATTACGTTTTCAATTCGAAATTCATACGTGGAAACGTTAAGGTTTGAATTTCATTTTAAAACTAAATTCGAGTTACAAACCACGTCAGACACTCATAAGTGACATCGACAAGAGCTATAATGGCTCATACGGCGTGCTCGTAAAATTTTATAGGCAACTCGGAGGTACAGGATGTATCCCCGGAGGGAAGCCACATTATGCCTCCTCCAGACACACTTATCTAACCATGATTAATTATTGTTTTATCGTTTAAACGCTCCAAAAGATTTATTTCACTCGAACGATTATGAATGACGTAAATAAGTCAATGAACCCAATGCTTCAGAACTTATCAATGAACTTTCACAACAGAATTTCAAAATACTTGTACATTTTAAAACTCACTCGCATGAATGGGCCTGTGAGTCATTATGTGATATTTTCGATTTTAATATTTTATTGTTCACTTGTGCATTCATTAGCACAATTACTGATCGGCCACGTATATGACATTGTGGAATATGAAGGTTTTTTTTTTGGGTGGGAAAATCATCCCATGACAACTCTCGCTCTTGGGTGGAGCGAAAGATAGTGTCAGACTTTTACTGACTAAAAAACCACTCCTGTTACTTCTTTGCCTTCGTCCCAGGGTCTTGGGTTTCACACTACCATGGCCCCAGTAGGCTTCGACCCTGCTGGGCCCCTATGGTTTGCTGACATCTCCTTGAGGCGCGCGTGGAACAGTACGCACCGTCGACGACTTGGGCTCGGTCCGGACGGTTACCCCACGGTCGGACGGCGAGCCACCCATTGCTCGCCGTCCGCAAGCCTGCGCCTACGGTGCCCGGAAATCGGGTTCGGAATCCCGGCGGCGGTTGGGGCGAGGACCTTTGTCTCACGCGATCTGCTTCGCAGAAGGAGGCGACCGCCTGCCACTCCTCCTCGCTCCGGACAATGGCCTGTACCAAGGCCCAGCGCGAGAGATCGCCGATCGATTCGGCTACCATATGCGCGGGCCGTCCGCAAGACGGCGAGCGATAGGTAGCTCGCTGTCCGGTCGGCCGGGTGGTGATACGTCGTGTTCCACGCGTCCCTCAAAAAGATGTCAGCAAGATGGACGGGGCAGTTGTTGCCGATACCTACGGATTGTACGAAGAAGTTACCGTAACTAGCCTTCGCAAAAAAGGCCATTGAAGGAACACTGTGGGTTTCAGTCATTAAAAACACACTGAGTTTTAATTTTAAATCATTTTATGTTATCCTAATTTATTTAATTTTATTTTAATTGATTGACTTTGTTTTTATTGTTTTGATGCAATGATTGTAATAAGACGAGAGAATTGTAATAAGTGACGTAATTTTAATTTTATTTTTGTACGAAATTTATATTTTTATGTAATTTGTAATTTATATGGGAATAATTTCCTGAATTAAATGATTATTATTATTAAAAGTCTGACACTCCCTTCCACTTCACCCAGAGCGGGACATGTCACTTAATGGTTTCCCACGTAAAAAATGCGCATTGCTACTTCTCTCTCTTCTGAACTTCTCTTTACATTAACCTGACACTAATCTCACTCAAATGCAACAAAATAAAACCAGAGCCACTCAGGTGCCAAAACAGTCTTAGAAAACCGAAAGCTAACTGCAAATTCACTTCAAAATTAATGAACCCCGCAATACCTATCCAATCTGAAGGATGAGTTTCCATGTTCGTGTGTCGCAGTTAGTCAACTTGTTCCATATCGATCTAGGAAGACGCAATCAAGGAACACACGAACATAGCAAGACTAGAACACACAAATAAAGACTTCTGTTTTATCCCGGTGCCTCGTTTGAACTGCTTTAAAGAAATTGTTTTATCTTTTATCGACGGACTGCTGCATTACGAAACGATTTTACTATTTTTATTCATTTTATTTAACAATTCATGTACATTCATATTATAATAAAAGTCAAGAAGAAGGAAACAAAAAATAGGCACAAAGGTAACGCTTCTTTCTATAGAAATCTCTTCCATCATACGTGCTAAAGGAGAGTTGGAGAAAAAAGTGATGTAGACATGATGATGTTAGATGTGTTAAGAGAGATAGGAAAAAAAGAAAAGTACAAACTACACAGTTTTTATCATTGAAAAAATATAACATAAAAATATACTATATATCACTAGATATATGTACTATCATAAATATATACATACACAGTAGCGTGGCGTCCTTGCGGCGGCAAATAGCACAGACATTTTTTGATAACTAAGTGGCTTCTCTCATTCGTTGTTTCGAGATGCAAAGAAAAAAAAATAAAATAAAAAAAAATAATTAATTGTGATATGTACTTTCCATCACGATATATTACTTTAAAAATATTTTTTTTGTCTACATGTGGAGGCTTGTAATTAGCGATTTGAAAATATCATACTTTTTGTATCACTTATTTTGTTAGTCTGTAAGCCTTCTTTAAAATGTAATAAATAAATAAATAATACATATGAATACATATATATGTTACTAAAAGAGTTATGAGTATACATGTGGATGGGTGGAGAGGGAGGTCAAAGAAAAGATGGATGGATTGTGTGAACAGTGATATGAAAGAAAAGGAAGTTGACGGTTGACAGGAAAAACATGGAAGAAAAAAACGTGTTGCGCCGACCCCAAGTAAGATGGGACAAGGGCAGGAAGATGATGATGAGTAGAATACATATGACAATAATATATACTGAATAATATTATATAATAATATTACACACTTATAGGAAACTACGACGAAATATATATAGAAAGATAGTATTCTTTCACTCCTCTCTTGAAAACTGCAAGGGTTATTATATTGTTATTGTTGAGTCTTCATTTTATTTAATAATACGGGTTAAATAAATTTAAATACAGAATTGACATAGAACCTTTATGGTTTGAGATTTTTGAGTGAATCTTTTTTCACATGGTACCTATGAAGTTTTTCTTTTTAAAAAATGTGCAACATTTGATTAACGACTTTTAGTTGTGTTTGTTTATTCAGCTTAAACAAGAAAGATGGATACTTCGAAAATTCGAATGATTTTGAATACGAGTTCCGACGGGGAACTAACGTGGCAGAAACAGCTCGCAATATCAATGTTGCGTTTGAAGAGGGGACTGCTAATGAACGTACCGTGTGATTTTGGTTTAAACGCTTTCGTGATGGAAACTTTGATTTGAACAACAAACCACGTGGAAGACCGCACGCCCACACACGAACTCCGAACAATGATAGCAAAACTAGCAGTGAAACAGGCCTGACTTATGAATCGATCTTTACCATTATTGCTCCATGATAATGCGAGACCGAGATACAGCACGAGAAATCGTTTTAACTCTACAGGAACTGCAATTAGAAACCATTCATCTCCCTCAGTATTCGCCAGACCTTGCTCCAACGGACTACCATTTTTTTCATTATATGGTTTTTTTTTTTTTTTTTTTTTTATTGGGTGGGAAAATCATCCTAATGACATCCCCGCTCTTGGGCGGAGCGGGAGATAGTGTCAGACTCTTACTGACTAAAAACCCACTCCTGTTCCTTCGTTGCCTTCGTCCCAGGGCCCCGGGTTCCGCTTTCACACTACCCGTGGCCCCAGTAGGCTTCGACCCTGCTGGGCCCCTACGATTTGCTGACATCTCCTTGAGGCGCGCGTGGAACAAAACGCGCCGTCGACGACTTGGGCTCGGTCCGGACGGTTACCGGACGGCCAGACGGCGAGCCACCCATTGCTCGCCGTCTGCAAGCCCGCGCCTACGGTGGCCGGAAATCGGGATCGGAATCCCGGCGGCGGTTGGAGCGTAAGGACCGTTGCCTCACGCGATCGGCCGCCTCCTTAGCTAGCATTACTGCTTCGCAGAAAGAGGCGACCGCCTGCCACTCCTCCTCGCTCCGGAGCATGGCCTGAACCAAGGCCCGGCGCGAGAGATCACCGCCGCCGATTGCCCTCACGAGGTCACGGCGTTGCTCTGCCCAAGCGGGGCACACCTCCACCGTGTGCTCCACCGTGTCCTCCGGGTGGGCCACACAGTGGCGACACCCGGGCGTCGTTTCCGCACGAATCCGGTGCAGGAACCTCCCGAACTTACCGTGTCCGGTGAGGACCTGCGTCATGCGGAATGTGAGGACGCCGTGAGGTCTTTCCAACCACGCCTCGAAGAGGGGACTTACCGCCATAATTGTGGCGTGCCCATTTCATTATATGGTCAATTTTCCACACGATAAAACAGTTTTCTTCTCAGGAAGTAGTACAAAATGCTTTCACACAGTTCTAGATCACCAGAGTTCTACCGCAAAGGCATAAATGACCTTCCTATTAAAGGGCAGCAATGTATAGATAATAATCGTAATTATTTTGATTAAATAAATATGTTAAATTACAATAAAACTAATTTCACTTTTTCATTACAAATCGGAAATTTCATACTTTTACCCCTAATATATTGCCTTGATTATGATCACAATACACAGTCACCATTACCGATAGACGTCCACGGTTGGGCATCCCCCAAGTGTCGTCACAACGACTGGTCCTGTACGCCTCAATCGGATTCCCGTGACCCTACCACAAGCTCTTAACACGATTCATTTGGCCTGTTGGTCTAGTGGTTAGTGGCCCTGACATCTATGCCGGAGGTCCTGGGTTCGATTCCCACCCAGGAAAAATGTTTGTGTGATGAGCACGATCATTTGTTTTGTGTCTGGGTGTATAAATTACATGTCTGGTTGTAATTTATCTATAATATGTATGTATTTAGAAATATATAAGTATGTTTATCAGTTGTCTAGTACTCATAACACAAGCTCTGCTTAGCTTGGGACTAGACAGCGTTGTGTGATAGTTGTTGTGTTGTTGTTGGTGTTGTGACGACCTAAACAGAACTGTTAAGAGGGGGCTATATAGGGTGTATACTTGTACTAGCTCTTTCTCGCTCTCACGCTTAACATTTTAACACGTCCAGGTAAGACCCCTGGTCGTCGGTCCACCTCCAATACAATGCATTAGTACCTAGAACTTATTCTTCTATTTTTTCTAATGTCATACTAGATAGAAGTAGACCAATTGCCTGGTGGGCAGATGACATGACACTAGTGGATGAAAACAGCAAAAAATAGGGACATTTGGACACGAAATCTCTAGAGGACGCTTCACCTTCGATTAACGTGGAGTTCTTCGCTACTAACTTAGGAAGTAAATTCCATTTAGATTTATTTAAGTAAGCCTGTATTGTAATTATTAGAAATGTAAGACATTTTATAATAGTTCTAGCAGAATTCTGAACTATAATATGGATGTATGCATTTAGACTTTCCTCAGGAACTGAAGAGAATACTCAAAATAATCTTTTATTAAATTAACTTAAAAACTGGGCAAGTACGAGTCGAACTCGCGCACTGAGGGTTCCGTACAAACTTACCAATGTAAATACTTCAATTCCCGAATTGAGTCTTGAAGATTTTTCCGAACAGCAAAAAAGTCTTTTTTTTTAATTAACAACAAATTTACTGTTTTCAGATTTATTCCTATACCTGGGCTATAGGGCCTTATGTGCCAAATTTCAGTATTCTGGGTCAACCCTATGAATTTTGATTCCCTTGAGAGTATCGAAATATACGTTTTTTGCGACATAAACGTCTGTACTTTTTTTTCGTTAACTTAGAAGTTTGGACTTCTGACTTTTTTTTATGTCGGAAAATCATCTAATGATAAATCCCGCTCTTGGGTGGAACGGGAGATAGTGTCAGACTTTTACTGACTAAAAACCCACTCCTGTTCCTTCTATACCTTCATACCGGGGCCCCGGGTTCCGCTTTCACACTACCCGTGGCCCCAGTAGGCTTCGACCCTGCTGGGCCCCTACGATTTGCTGACATCTCCTTGAGGCGCGCGTGGAACAGTACGCTCCGTCGACGACTTGTGCTCGGTCCGGACGGTTACCGGACGGTCAAACGGCGAGCCACCCATTGCTCGGCATCTGCAAGCCCGCGCCTACGGTGGCCGGAAATCGGGATCGGAACCCCGGCGGCGGTTAGGGCGTGAGGACCGTTGCCTCACGCGATCGGCCGTCTCCTTTGCTAGCATTACTGCTTCGCAGAAGGAGGCGACCGCCAGCCACTCCTTCTCGCTCCGGACCGATAACCCCCACGAGGACACGGCGGTGCTCTACCCAGGCAGGGCACACCTCCACCCAGGAGTTTCTTCCGCACGAAGACTTCTGACCTGGGGCCCAAGTCTGCTATTTTTATAAATTCGTCATTCCAACACGATCCCATTGTCATTTTGCTAAAAGTTCTTAATCTGATAATTCATAATGGTCGATCATTGATCGGTCAATGATCTTGTGGTAGAATGACTGTGTCGAGCTGTCTCGAAACAAATTAAAAGCAATGACTGCACAATGACGTTCTAATGGTAGGTCACTGATCAAAGGAACTGTCAAAATTTAGGCAGGTATCAGCATACGTCACATATTCATTTGTCATTTCTTTCAATGGAGTGCCAGTGGTTGACCATTGGAAAGTCATAATGACGCCATTATATTAGTAGATTACTAACTCGGTCAAAATCAACAATTATGAAGTCAATGATAGACCATTCTGACACTATTGTAATAGCAGACTTGAGGCCCTAAGTATATGGTATTAATTTCAACTCGCTTTATTTCGAAGCGCGTGGTAGTACCACGCGCTTCAAAATAAAAGGTCTTGACAGATAGACAGACAAACAGACGGACAACAAAGTGATCCTATAAGGGTTCCATTTTTCCCTTTTGAGGTATGGAACCCTTAAATTCATAATTCTTTTATTATTCATGCCGTGTACATTAAGAGTTCTTGATTTGATCCATAATAGATATTAAATTTACATGTTCAAAGTGGCTGTTAATGGTTAGAAATGTGGTTAGATAAGTGTAAAACAAATATATGTATGAAGCTGAGTTGTAGGCGTTCGTTCTAGTGCGTGATATTACAGTGTACGCCTGCCAATTGTTTGTTCACGTCTGGTCTAACATCGTTACCTAATAAAACACTGTGTGAGCACAAATTGTTCCAGTTTCACTCAGAGAAAATATATAGTCGTTAAAAGAACACAGAAAATAATGTGTTGTGTCTACATCAATCATTATGTTACTAAGTCAAAAGTAGACCTATAAATTAAATAATAATAATTTATTTCTTAACATACGTAAAGAGATACAGGTCTTATTTTTAATAAACAGAGCGCTATATTATGCCTGGAGGCGTACAAATATGGGGTGCAATTGTCGCTGAGAATCACAAACTATAATTTACAAAGAAAAAAATAAACATGGTTAAATAAAAATATATTTAAACAAAAACTGCAAGTATATGCTGTTGTCATTATTTAACAAAAAAGTAGATAGATACAACATGCACAAAAAGAACATAAAATAATTAATAAAAATAAATTAAAAAAATGTGGAAAGCCCTAACATTGTAACACCTCCCTTAACTTTAAACATTTAAATCGATTTTCACGTTACGAGTAATGGGTAGCTCGCCGTCTGACCGTCCGGACCGAGCTCGCGATCACGTACTGTTCCACGCACGCCTCAAAGAGATGTCAGCAAACTGTAGGGGCCCAGCAGGGTCGGAGCCTACTGGAGCCATGGGCGATACGAAAGAGATCCCCGGGGCCCTGGAACAATGGCAAAGAAGGAACAGGAGTGGGTTTTGAGTCAGTAAA
The DNA here is from genome assembly GCA_949316375.1 of Mythimna vitellina. Lineage (NCBI taxonomy): Eukaryota > Metazoa > Arthropoda > Insecta > Lepidoptera > Noctuidae > Mythimna > Mythimna vitellina. The sequence continues at coordinate 16,474,992 of OX438688.1, forward strand.
AGCCTGACACGACCTCCCGCTCCGCCCAAAAAAAAATAAAAATAACATACAGTTTTGTAATGTGCATATTAATACTCGTCCGTATTTGCAGACATTCGGTTGTTGGTTCATTAAATTACCTCTCTCAGCCCTCTCCCCCCCATAATTCATAATTGTCTTCATAATTTATAACTGGCAGATCCACTTTTGATCAAAGTTTTCTAAGAACCATCGATCTGTAAAAAACCGCATTCAAATCGATCCATCCGTTTAAGAGCTTCGGTGCAACAGACAGACACATTGCATTAAAACTTACAACACCACCCCTCTTTTTACGTCGGAAGTTAAAAATATTCAAGCGAGAGAGCAAAAGTTTTGAAGTAAAATTGTCCCTCGACAATAGTTGGGAGTTCAGAGAGAAAAAATCTTTCATTTAGCCGACCTAATGATAAAAAGAGTTTCTAAACTACTGTAATATAAGTTATCAGTAGAAAAGAAACATTATGTGCGTCCTACTTGCTGATATACAGCGAATATAAACGGTATATTATGCGTATTGTTCGTGTATAGGACTTTTGTTTGTCATCCATCTCATGTTGTAAGTATCGACTAGGAAAATGGGTTAATGTGGTGGTCGCAGGCCATCGCTCTAGTAAGGACAGCCTTCTATGGATAGCCTTTGAGTTTGTCACTATGTACTATCGATGTTCTAGTGTAGTGTGTATGTTTAGGAACAGTGTATTGCTTGCTACACACTGGCTTTGAGTAGTACACACGCTGCATGTATTAGACATTCGAATAGCTTCGTCACATCAGATTGTTCGTGAATATTGATTGTGTTTGATAAATCGTGTTCAGAATTGTAGCTCCTTTAGACATGAATGTTTGAAATGTCAGTCAGCCATAAGCTATTCATGTATTGTGAATTTTGTTAAATCTACCTTCCTCCTATCTTTACTGCAGTGGACGCTTTGATACTGTTGTAAGTATTACAATGTTGATTATTGCTGATCGAACTAAAGTTAAATAGATTCGATGTAGGTATAATCCAAAGCATTCTATCAAAACCGAAATCGGAGGCGGCCAGAAAACTAAGTGGTTTAATAGCGGTCTTGCAACAGTGATTCGCCCTATTTAATATCTGTAATGTATTTTAGGTAAATATGTATTAGTTAATAAAGGTATGTGTATGTCGTAATTGTTATAAGGTACGATGGGGCTGACATATCCTTTTTAGACAAAAGCCCCTAAATAAAATCTTGATTAAAAAAAAAAAATTTTGATTAATTTTCATCACATTTTTTCCAAAATAAACTTTATTGTACACTAAAATAGTAACACAACTTATACACAAACTTTGAATCTGTGGGTACAATGGGAGTCTTATCGCTGACAGCAGTGTCCACCAGATAACTTTTGAATGGATCGTAAGAATTTAAAACAATAAAGCTCTACGGAGTAGGTACAGCTAACAAATTGATTCAGTCGATATAAACATTACATTTTAAATAAATATAGATATAAAATTATATACCTGTATAAAAGACAATACTTGACTTTAAAAATAATAATGTGTATGCCAGATCATAGACATTGATCACTTCATGATATGGCCAACTAAAACTAGCCATATTGTTAAACGTTAACATTTGATGATATGTCGATCCTCGTTTGGCCATATAATTGATGTAGGATTTCTATGATGATGAAAAGTCTAAAGAATGTAGGCCAAACGAGAATTGACATTTCATCAAATTTTAACGTTTACAACCATCTGACCAGTTTAACTTGGCCATATCATGAAGTGATCAATTTCTACAATCTGGCCACGACATATATATAAATATAATATGTCCATTACATATTTAAATAAAATTAAATAAAGTAGAACCAGTCCATGATGTTGCTTCTGATTTTATTATTGATGTTTCTCGTACACATATAAACTCTTGGCAAGTATTTCGGCTACCGAAGACGGATATTTAAGCATTTTATATGTAGGAGACATGTGACGGCTTGTGTACATTTGAGGACTATGCCGTCTAGTCTTGTCTCGCGTCGCCTGCGCGTCCGGTCCGGCTCATTTATTTTCTCTCGCCCTAATGGTGCAGACAATAGATATTTACTGCTCTGTTTACTTCCACATTTAGATATCGTATACTTAAATCGATATTAGAGGTACCAACAACACAACTATCAAGAATTTCTGATACAACAATCCCAGGCTGATAAATAACTTCCTCTTCCGGAAAATTATATCAACTTCGAACTTTCATTTCATATCTATTTCTACCATTGTACCTAATAACCTCCTGAAAAAAATAAAGCTTCAGAATATTCCCAGTCCAAAAGTACAAGAAAACTTTTTTTTTCAAACCGATTAACTAGTAAAACAAATCTCATCCGGTGTCGGACTTCAGTAAACTGGTTTAGCTGGTCCTTAAGTTGAGTCTACATCTGCTAATTGCTTCCGAACTTGTTTTTGAGCATAATTTTGGCTAATTGCAGTCGTGCACTTGGCTTTTTGCCAACTACTAGTCACAGGAAAAGGCACCTTAATTCAAACACTTTAAAAAATTGAACGCGCGTTCAGTTTTGATTTGTTTACCCTACATACACTTAATGGAAGCTTGTGCTGCATATTCATTCATAGATTTCTGTTTAATGAAAAGATAATCTGGCAAAGATCCTTTCTACCCGTTTTTATTTTCATCTACTTTGTTCAGATTTCGCAAAGCAATCAAACAAATTGAAAAATCAAAACATTTTGTTTTTTTAACCGACTTTGAAAAGAAAGAGGTTCTATGTTCGGCTGTGTGTATTTTTTTATTTTCAATAGAACCGAGTCTTCCATTTCCCGATAGACGTACAATTATACTGTCAAACATTAAAATGGACGATAAATTGTGAAGGATTAATGACCTCAAAGTGGTTGAAGTAAAGAAAATGACAAAGTGTTGTCTGTGAGTGCAACAGCAAGCGGGTGGCGCCTAGCGTCGAGCGTCGAGCGGGCGGGCGGTCCCTGCCTCCTCTGAGGAAATTACTCCGGAATATTGTTTTGTATTGCACTTGTTACAGTCTCCCCGACACCGCTTGCTCTGCGGCGCTGCGCTACGCTGCGCTACGCTGCGCTGCGCTGAACGCTGCTGAACTTCGCACAGATTTATAGAGTACACACGCGACCGTCTTATTGCTACGTGGCACCGCGACAAATGCTGCGTTCGATTGTGCTTTACGTTTCAATAACGTACGATTGGAGTACTGTTGAACTTAATTCAATATATTTTCACCATTTACATTCACAACACTGCCACTGTGAGTAGTTGAGACTGTTTCTGTTCTAAACGTGAAATCTCTGCAGATTTAAAGAGTAGATAACATTCACCACCGCCTTCAATCACCTTTTCTATGGATATTACGGAGCTTCGACTCCGACGCGACCAGTCGGAACTTCCGATTGATATTACTCTTTCGGTTCTGACTTCAGCTCCGATACTTTTAAAATCGAAGTTTTAATCAGAGGTCAAAGCGTAGCAGCGCATAAAATCCTCCTCCTCACGCCATTGATGTCTATACTCTTTCAGTACTATTACTTATTTTATTAGGCCAGCCCTTAACACAGATGTGTTAAGGGAGAATATCTCTTCTGCCATCACCTCCTACAGCGGACCCGCCACCGACTTCGGTTCCGATAAAACCATCACCTCCGTAACCTTCCTTTAGGGAAACATATTTAGGTAGAACGGTGTTATTTATGTACTGGTTAATGCCTCAATGCATTTACCTGATCTAATCCCATGGTGGCCTCTTACGACACTCATGAGTTAACGTGGGTTAACTTTTCCTTAACCGGAGATCACACGGTATTACACAAGGTCCATTTTCTTTTTTGTTTAAATATCACGTTCTAAATAAATATAATGAAAGTGGTCTCAAGTGAGAGCATATAATGAAGCAAACGGAGGTTATAATAAATACGTATAAATGAAACGATTTATTTGGGAAGCGCGAACTTTTCCATTGTGTTAACTTTTTGCTGCGGGCCGGAATTCGCGTAGCAAAACATTGTGATCGCTTCACGGGTCATGTTTTGATAACGCCGTGACATTGTTATCTCGTTTGATGAATGGACTTTTTGTTACAAATGGACGTTGTTATTTTGCTAGTGAACTCTCTCGCTGTGAATGTTTTCCGTAGCGGGCGTGAATCGTTGAGACTTGAACAATTTTAGTTGCAATAAATATTAATTACTGTGTTTTTCTTATCTTCTGCGGTTGACCGTCGACGTAATCAAGTTGGGACTAGAGAAAAACATACTAAATCAAAGTTACTTCGTCAAATAGATTTCTTAAACGTTCCGAAATATATTTAAACAGTATCCAAAGTTTAATTAAGATCAAGTGGATTTCAACAAAAGGTTACCCATAACCAAATACGATGGAATTGTATGATGTGAAGCCATTTGAAACAGTCTTAGAAACAGATTTCGAGTTAAAATTGGCATGCTGGGAACTTTACTTGAGCTGAGGACTTCAACGAGGGAAATGAAAATTGTTGTGAAAGTCGAAGCTTCAAAGGGCTCGTTTAAGACAAAGTGTCACACAGCTATCTTGGATATTGCTTACGCATTTTATTGGAACAAATAATATTGAGCAATCGCTTTCTTTTTAACTCCCAAATGTTGCGAATCAGTTAACAAGGCAAACTGAAGCCAATAGATGCTCATGAGTTTGCCACGCTTTTGTTTAATTTAATCTATTAATAATTTGATAAATTTAATAATGAAATATTTATTTCATATAGACCTACATACAATTTGCCTTTTCCCATGGAGAAGAACCCGCAAGAAACTACGCGGTTGTTCTTTAAAAAAAATGTTTTTACAGAATTTATTTCTATATTACAATATTAATCAATATGATAGGACAGTGTTGACTAGTCAACATGCGGAAAATAAGTAAAATAAAAAATAATAATAGAAAAATGAATCGAAATACAAGAAGAATAGCTAACATAGACATATGTAGGTTTATATTTCATAACGCTTAAAAAACAATTTTCCTTCCTCGCGGTCGAGTTCGAGTACATTTTCGTACACACACCTTTAGGATTCAATTCCACATGACAGCTGACAAATCGCACGGTTTTGGCCGCTCCAATTTCCGATGACAAGACCGACATTAACCTCAAGGGCCCTCTGTCACCAGCTCCAACACATGGAAAGAATAAATCCAATTCAAGAATAAATTAAGGTCTTTGTGTCATAGAATTGTCCGGAGTTTTCAATAAAACCACCTGGAGCCGGTATTGCCAGGCACCGCCTTTCACGTACAAATAAACATATGATTTACGGATTTATTTTCGTTTCCAACGACAACTTTTGGGTGCGTTCGGTGTTTCTATGGGTGTTTTATGGTTGTATATGTTTGAGAGCGTATATCCGAGCTTATGATTATTTTGATGTCGTATATAATACGAAACATTATTTTAAAACAAACAGCTATACCACCAATCAAAATTTGTTGGGTTTCAACAGAATTATGAAAATGAGGAAAATTCGATTCCATTGAAAATTCAAATTTCATTTCTTTTACGTTCTGCCTGACTGAGTGCTGATAAAATATAAACATCGTTCAATGCCATTACAGTTAAATTCATTCGAATAATAAATTTAAACTTCAACGAAGACAGATGTTCGTTAAAATCGCCGCATTCATCCAATCATTTCCTCTACACGGTTTATGAACGTAATAGTATTGCGATATAAAATTTTCGGCGCCTTGATTTTATGCCAATTTTTATGGTATTGTCTTCGTAAACGTTGTCCGAGTTTTATTAGACACTAAAAAAGAAAAGCTGCGGGTACTATGATTATATTGCCAATACACGGCCCTTTCCGCTGATACAAACCCAAGCCGTGTTTTGACGTTAACAGGTGAACGCAAAATGCAAATCGAATCAACGTTGGGAGTCAATTAAATCTACGCTTTATTAAAACAATGGCTGATTAAATCATGCAAATATGTCCGTCGTTTGATATTTTAAAGTTATTATAATATAATAATATTGCTGGCGCGGTGCTGTTGGGAGCCAGCGAATTAATTAAGTTAAAAAGCAAACAAGACTAAGCTGGGGAACTTTTGTTTCGCTCGCTCCCAATCACCCAGCGCAGTGGTACATTACAAACAAATCTATATGTCCATAAAGATTTACATGTGATTTATACTACTGCGTGTAATCCATTAGTTACATGAACGCTCGTTAAAACATTCAAAAATTATTTGCTATCGTTATATTTGTAAAGGTATTTTAATTTATTAATTAATAGCACCAAAACAAATCATTCGTGTTTATTCGTTGTCAACTTATTTTAATAATTCATGCTGTCATTCAACCCGGAGGCGGAGGCTCCACAATAATATGTTTTAATAAAAACGCTGCGTTATCCCGATCAAATAAATTGAAACATACCAAAAACAATAAATATACATAAACAGTAATTGCCACAGTAACGGGTTAGAAAGAACGTGAGATATTGGCAATGCGCCACCGCTAGTGTTGCAAATAGTTGAATACATTCACTCGAGAGTACGTTAAACCAAAATATCACTAACTCTTTGCATTGTGAACGATTTTAGAAGGATGATTAAAGTATAAGTGCAATCCGCATCGACTGAGGACATCGAGAGTACTCCCGTACTTCCTAGCCGCTCTGAAACACGACGTAGATTCGATTCGAGAATTTCACGCTTCCCTACCTACCAATAGGTACGTTATTCGTGAACGCGAACGCTGCGTGACATCACAACAGTCGTGTCTTTGTCAACGGACTCGACTTGGCTTAATCCCAAACGACTGAGGAAAGGTAACATATCTCTTTATTTACGTTATATTTACTATGACAGTAACAAATGTACCATACATACATACATACCGGTTAGTACTCGTGTCTGATATTACAATGAAAATCAGAAGAATAACAGAAATATTGGCCATGTTTTAGTAATGATGCTGGAAGCCATAATATAGTTGTAACAAACGAACAATAATAATTATGTTGGAATAATAATTGCGCTACGTTTGGTAAATTGCGCTCGCCTCTGAACTTTGTATTGAATAATATTGTCGGTGTGGGTGTGGGGTAAATTTTTCGTATTGAGGTTTATTCTGAAAGATAAATTATTATTACTCCTCGTGGTGGCAGTTTTTCCCTTAATTGGTGTCTAGATGACGAATTAAGGGTGGGGAAGCAGTGACGTAATTGACAGGCCAATCTGAGCGGCGGTTTGGTGATGGATCTTGGGATGCTGTTCATGGAACAGATCGTAACGGAAAACAGACTCCCACCTACTGGAACGTATTATGTATATACGGCACCATTATAAATGCCTTCTCGGAAAATAGAGGTTCCGGATAATTTCTCAAGTTCTTTATGATTACATCTAATGCTAAATATATATGTATTATAATATACAGGGTGTTTAGTGCATCGTGTGCCAAATTGAAATGATCGACAGGAAGGCTCATCTGCTATCCTTTCAGATCCCTAAACACTCGCCCTGCGGATTTTTTTTTTATCGACTTTTCATTGTTTTATGAAAATAAGACTATAAGAATAACTTTTGAACTTAAATTAAAGCTGACTGAAAACGGCTTTCAATACAATTAAGGAGGAAATACGACTTCGTACAACAACTGTCGAAATACGAAACAAATGTTAGGCCTGAATTCTCAACAGAGGCCACCAATTTGAGTAGGATGTGTAAAAATTATTAAATAAATGTTAAAACTGCAACTTAATTTTTTTTTTTCTGGTAAAACCCACGAAAAGCGAGATACGAGACAGATTTTACCTTATAAGAGTGAGATAACATTTTTAATAAGTTTTTCAGATATCATTTAAGCAAAAATATTTTTTAAATCATAATTTTGAACATTAGTCTTATGTGAATCTAGATTCACAATTCTAGCGAATTCACAAAGTTATAGAAATATTTTTATGGCATGTGGCACATCATTAACAAGAGGATAAACTAGGGAATTTTTGAGGGAATTGGAAGATTCCAGTCGCTTTTAGTTTTTTTTTTATAGTCATGTAAATAGCTGAAACATGGACAGCTTTAATTTAAGTTCAAAAGTTTGCGAGTAAATTAAAAAAAACTAGATAGCTAATCTCACTATTTTAAAATTTAAAAGTACTCTTATATAATACACATCTATATAAAACCGTGCCCTGTCGCCATTTCATCCATCTAGGACCATTTCATCTAATACAGTACACATCTAAATAAAATAAAAATTCAGAGTCTAGAATGAAAAATTTGGGTCTTATTTTCATAAAACATTAAAAAGTCGATGAAAAAAATCCATAGGGCATGAGAGTGTTTAAGGGGCTGAAGGAATAGTGGATGACTTTGACCCCTGAGTTTGTTTCGGTGTTTCTTCTCAGGGTAGTCAGCTAGGAAACACCGGCCTCATCTAGTTTAAAATGACGAAAAAAAAATTGACTTGTAAAAGTTTTTTTTAAACCTACTTACAAAATAAATATCATTTATCATGAACCTAATCTTTACAAAAGTAAAAATATTCTACAAAGTTACCAACTACAATTTAAAACGTTACAGCTAAAAAGCCAGGCTCTTTTAAATAAAACAGAACAATAGAATAGTGAGTACAACAGAAGCACTAATACTCTGAATAAAACTGGATTTGTAAAGGGACTACACAAAGTATAATGTGAAAAGAATACTTATTTTAAAGGAGTGAAATCATAAAACATGTTGCAACAAAGGGAAGATGAAGGAGTGGCTCGGCTTCCGCGTTCAAGCGTTTGATATAACGCGGTCTACGAGGACACGGCTCAATGGACACTGCGCCCAACTTAAACAATAATCGCAAACTTTAACTTTTTACGTCTTTAGGGACAGCGGGGCAAAGGACTGCCGTCATCGCCTGCCCTCGTTAAATGTTCCGTTATGAAAGTTCATAAAAAGCCCCGTCAAAACTTTTTTGGTATCGTCCACAGGTCGATTCCCTCGATCTCGTCTTTTACTTTCCGCGTGGAAACTACTCGGGGAGAGTTATTACTGTAGGTATGGCGGAGTAAAGTGCGCAGTAAGTCTCTATTATCTACGCCGTTAGAGTCGCGTGAATGAAGGCGAACGAACGTGGCGGGAATCTACAAGCTAACTCAATTCTCACCGTGCCGTTAATACATCTAGAATGAAGCGGGTTTTTCTTCGTGTTCTACTTGCATTCAATTAATTTCAGACTTTGTTTTGCCCACGAAAATGATGTCTAATTTCCAAAAATTACACTTATCTAACTTCTAAGTTACAAAACACTCAGCGTAGGTATAACATAGAAATAATGTTATAGTTTAAATATGTCTGTTTTTTTAGACCATTCTATGATAGTTACGGTTGTACTCAAATTGTCTGTAACTAGGTAATTAACGCTGAAATTATGTCTTCAAAAAGATATAACGTGTGAAATAAGTTTGAAGACTGATAACTTTTGAGAAAGTATTGTATCAATGCTAGTAGAGCGTGAACACACAATGTAATTTAAGTATTTAAAATAAATACAGAAATATTTATTAAATCATACTTCACATTGAAAATAAATAAACCAGTGTACATACTTTTTAAATTGGAAAAATATTTCGTCCATTAAATATATTTATGTACCCTAATATAAAAAGAAACTTAAAGCTATATTCAAACTATAATAATATTACAAACGTTGATATTTATTTTTAAAAGTTTTCTAACACAAATATGATTTAAGTAAAAGATTTTTAAACTTCACAGAAACTTATCTCATGATTTTCACCGTATAGCAATGAAAATAAATTATTCGCTTTACTGGTGAAGTTGAAATATATTTATTTTTTGATATACTCAGCTGCAGCCGTGGTTGTTTTCGTCAGTATACGAATACGTAAGATCGTATCTCGCATCTAAGGAGGCGAGCCACTGAATAGGGTTTAATTTGTTCTCTAGGAGGATCCTCGGAACCCCGCTGGCCGCTATTCAGCTGATACTACACTTTCCACACCACACTAGTTCTAAGACTATTTCAGTTTACTTCTGACTTCAACCGAAACTTAACTCAATTATCTTTGTTTGCTCGCTTAAAACTCTAAATTAAGTTTCCGAATTACCAATTGATTCGATTACAGTATTTACAATTCTACAAACGCAAGCACTAACATTTTTACGATAACAACTAAATACTAAGTACCCACATTATTATTCATATTTACGTACGAGTACATCGTAGAATTACAGATATTATGGTTTGTTACAGTACGTAACATTCAGCTTATTCCAGCTCTATAATGCTTCTCATAAAATTTTATGGAGAATCTTCCATAAGCTTTGATTGCACGATCAGTGAGGTAGATATCATATGTATGTAGATTGATATTAGTTATTATTATATCTTTTCTATATTTATAACTATATATATCGGTTTCAGTTTGTATTTACTATATGTCCTTTCTATATTGAGGGTCGAGCAAGGTTTCGAATGTGTTTCATTATTACTTACTTAATCCTTCAAACATAAAATTATAAAGAGTTTTCGCTATAATTATGAGTACCTATGCCTTCATAATTAAAACGAAATGTCTTTATAATTTTCCGTTCGTGAAAGAAGTTACCAAGATAAATGAAAGCTCAAGGTAAAGGTCTGACGTCTGGGAACGAATAATAACGTTAAACTCTATTATAATTTAATCTTTAAATCCGATGACAATCCGGCTCGGAATGAAACTGTCATAAAGTCCAATGTATCACGAAGTGAATTTAAAAATGAAATATAGAAAAGAATCCGACATCGCTTATTTCCTTTCCTGCGTAAACAGTCTCAATAAATTCTTCACGTTGATCCGAGGATGAACCCTTGTAACGTATGAAAATAGGGGGTTAGAGTACGTGTCGTGTGTTGGGAAAGATCCGAGATTCGTTTTCGCTGGGGGCCAGAGTGCGGCCCCGTGTGGCCAAACTTGGGGCCCGACGGCCGGCGCGCGTCGTTGCGGCTGCCCGCTGTCTCCATAGTTGCTCGCAGCATCGCTCACTGCCACCGAATAAATCACTAGAGATGAACTTCATTTTATTGCAACCTAAAAAATAACTCACATAAATCCTCGACTAAACAACCTTTAAAAGTATGTTTACTCTTACTTTGATGTATGAAACTAATAACTAATTCAGTGTAAGTTACCGCTGTCAAAGTTCGTTGCTGGTTGGTCGATCTTGCGGCTCTCATATCGTACATATGCCTTAGTGAATCAAAATGAACGATTTCTATGCTAGTCGGTTCAATCATTTATCAATGACTGTTGTTCAAGATAATTTACTCAGTTCTATTATTTACTTTGTGGACTCGTACCGCCATTAAATTAAGAATAGGTCTTAAAAGTTTTATTAAGACCTGCTAAACAGATCTTTGGCAGTTTAGACAACGCAGGTAGGTATTGTCTAAGTAAAATTCGATGTAGAGATCAGCTAACACGTCGTTCGAACCAGGTTCGGTGCTTAAAAATATTACGTTTTGTTCGCATTACTTTTGCAGACTAAGTTCTTACAAGACTCAGATGGAGAGTCCGTGGATTTTATTATTTAACTTGGACAGAAAGGGGAAACAAAGACAGTTTTCGAGAAATTCATCAAAACTTTTGATTGTATTACGTACACTCCGACCCGAATGCTTGTTAATCTTTCGGTGCCGCTTTTGGTGTATCCTTTTTTAAACAAACTGTTGACGTGACAGCCGCTTAACAAAGTTGGAGCAACTTTTAAAAAAAATTAAAGTCCTTTTATGAAATTTGAATGACGTGATTACATTTTGTATTTGTCAACACTAGAATAATTGTGCTTATACTTAAGGTTTTCTGTATTTTATAATTATTACAGTTCAACATTTAGTCCAAATAATTAATTCCAGTCCACTCAGTCGCTTCGTGATGCGTGCGGCCAGAATGTGACGCGAGCGCCGTCTTGTTACACATGTGTCACATACGAATGTACGAAAGCGGCTTACCGGGATCTTTTATGCTCCACTATTTTAGAAGTGGGCATATTTTAGCTATGAAAAAACTAGAATAAAGGCACACATTATTATGCTTATCTATACTAACATTACAAAGGGATTTGTAATTTTTTACCGACAGAATTCTACTTTAACAATGAGTTATTTTTTACTTTCATACGAGCGAAACCGCTGGCAGAAGTTAGTTAGAGATACACATACATAGATTACCTAAAGCAGGTCAAGTCTTTTCTACAAACATCAAGACCAAACAATTAATTACAGCCTATTCAGTTACTAACAAATCAAACACTTTCATGATGAAATGTATTAAAAAGACAATATAACGCGTGCAACAAAAATGTGACGCGGGCGCCGGCTTGTTACACATGTGTCACATATGCGTGAGTAGCTTGCCGGGATCGTGGTCGGCTCCACTTTAATTAATATGGATTTGATGGAGGATTAAGTTTGCGCGACGCGTGACGGATCGAGAGCTCTGCGCGCCCTGCCCCGTCTACTGTGGTTTAAAACGGATTTACCTCTCATTTCCCCTCCGCACAATTTGTACACACGTTCAAGAAGTATAATTTGCCTTTCGAGCTTATTAAAGTGAATTGTGAGGAGCGGCGAAGTAATTTTTGTTGTCGTTGCGTGTCACGGTTTACTGTTGTGATTATGACAACATAAATTGATTAGGAAGTGTTTTTGAAGAGGATGAGTACGATTATCTTAAAATGCGCAGTAACGCTTTCTTGGACTATATTACTGTGTAAAATATGCAAGCAAAGGTATGCATAAGCCTTTGAGAACATGACAGTCCATGCATGTATATAAGGCATTAGCCAGTATGTTCACAAGGCACCTCTTAGAAACACTTGGTTTAAGATTTTCAGGTGGTGTGTTACACAAAGCAAGAAGCATTCTGACGTCCACCTGCACACAACGTAACTTCACAATGGAATTACTGTTCAAGCACCCGAGCTATTATGTTGAGATGTTTCAGGAAACACGTGAATTTAAAGTTTTACTCAGAAGCTTTGTGTTTATACAGACCTCAAGCTCGTCTGTTTCGGAAAAGTGTACTTCTTCAGAATAATGTTATTATTGTATCCACTAGCGTTCTAGAAAAATCTTATAATATAAACTTAACATTTTTACTGGTTTGATTTTTACTTGATAGCAAAGAATAGATGGAATAAAATATAATATTACAGTAGTTTAAGGTCATATAACCAAGGTTATCAAAACATAAGTTTGAGTTTACAAACTAGGCCACAGACGAGGGCATATATTTAAAATCGAATGTTTTGATGGCTAATTACATGTAGTGCATATACTAATTTATCTATAATACAATTTAAAATATTTATACTAAATACTTATATAATAAAGCTGAAGAGTTTTTTTATTTGAACACTAATCTCTAATCTCCGGAACTATTGGTTCGAATTGAAAAAAAAATTCTAATGATGGATAGATAAAAAAGAATCATTTATTTTTCCACATTGATGTAACACAGTACAGACAGTATAATAAATGGAGTGGACTGGAGCCTAAACTAGGGTAGCCCTATATTTCAGGACTTCATAGTTCTAGATCATTTATCGAGGGGGCTATATGCTATATAATATCACATTACCATTACCAAAAGAAGAGAAGCAGCATGGTGTTATCCACCCTTACGTTGTTGAAACCTCTACGGTCCGGACTAACTTATACCGCGTACATCGAAGGACTGAAACAATTCGCTTGCTACAGTCTTTCTGTCTGATTATAATTTAGGTGTCTTCAAGGCAAGGCAAGAGTAAATAGGCTCATAATAGATTAGTGCGCCTCACCACTAACGATTATATCACTGCTTCCCATCAGGTGGGATCACGCAAGAACAAATTAATATTATTTAAAAAAAGAAGAAAATGAAGGTTTCTTCGCACGTTTAGAGGTGCATACTCGATTATGTGACACGTGGTAACAATATTCTGCAGGGTTAATTTTTTTTTAATTAAGACCGGTTAGTTTTAGGTAAGTTATCAGTGAAACTGTTTTATAGATATTAATCGTAAAATATGTGAGCTTCCAGAACTGATTACTTACAAGCAACATAGGGCGATACCAGAAATAAAGTAGAAACAGAGCTAAACTAAAATGATTGTGTGTAATTTTATTTATTATCCTTAGTTTTGACCATAAGCTTGAAAATAAACCTATATTATCTCAAATTCAAAACCTTCTCATTGCACATAGGCCAATATGGGTACTTATAAAACGTCAGATGCTAGTGCAAGGCTCCAAATGGTCGTTTCCTATGGTGAAGAACCGGCAAGAAACTCCATGATGTCATCCTTCTAGTTATTTAATATACGTTGTTGTTACCTATTATTTTATTTAAATAACTGTATTATCTTGTGTAATAGAATAGAATAAACTTTATTATACACGAAACATTTTAACAATTTCACAGAAACTTAAATCTATGGGTACAATGGCGGTCTTACCAGGCAATTTAATATTTTTTTCGTGAACTTCATGAAAACCAACGAATATGATTTGAAAACTGGTCGCACAAAAAAGCACAGTTTGCTTTGATAGAAATGGAGTTATTTTATAGTATTATTTTTTAGGGAAAGTATTATATAAAATAACTTTCTGATTTTATTAGAGTTGTCTGCGGATAGTCTGTTTATTACTTTTTATTACTTATAATTCTAACTTTAACATATAAAAGTAGATAAACACTACTTTTACATCATCTCACTAATCCACCCAAATCATTAAACACATAATTGCGTAGGCGATCTATACATTAATGTACACTCCCAAACCATTAACATAATTCTATACACGAATTTGGCACATTACCGACAGTGTACTACGAATGTGCTACGCTGCTACGGATGTGCTACGGCGTAGCGCTGCTACGTCAAGTGCGACGTGGCCGGTAATATTAAGCGCTTTATTGCCTCCTACACTGTTTGCGGCCACACTAAGGTACTCTATATTACAGCCGGCTATTCGAAGCAAGTTAATCATTACAATGTGTTTGGATTACCGTACGAAATTGAGGTACAGGGACATCTTGTAACAACTTTGTCTTGTGCGAAATACCCAGGCTATTTCTCTAGTTACACTTTAACACGCGTTCGCCTCATAACTTTCTTGAGACTAATCCTGTTTTTTACTTTATCATCGTAATTCTTTTGCCAATTTATTTGGGGTCGGTACAATATGTCCTTCTTCCATACTTCTCTCTCTTCCACCGGCCTGATGGTCTAGTGGTCAGTGGCCCTTACTGCTATGCCGGAGGTCGTGAGTTCGATTCTCACCCAGAACAAATGTTTGTGAGATGAGCACGATCATATGTTCTGTGTCTGAGTGTGATTTATCTATAAAATGTATGTATTTAGAAATATATAAGTATGTTTATCAGTTGTCTAGTACTCATAGCACAAACTCTGCTTAGTTTTAAATCTAGATGGCGTTCTGTGAAAGTTGTGAAATATTATTATTATATTAATCCTATTTTACTTATATTTAAAATGTTAATATAATATAAACCAACCCTTAAAATTAACATTCCATCAGTGTTATAAACCTCCCGTAGTGACGGTAAAGGTCAGCTGATTACCCATTCTATATGCACGAGCACTTCGCGGTCCATCAAAAACAAGTAATCAAACCCCGAGATAGAACAACAAAAATTTAATGGATAAATTAAGGAGATCGTAAAATATGCGATAACTTCCGCAACATGAAACAAAATCCATTACATTAATGTTAAAGAAGAGCAACAATACGTCACTGTCAGGGAGGAGAGTGGGGCCGGGAAGTGATTTCAAAGGCGGAATGCCCGCAACGTGCCTAGACTCCCGATTACACCCACGTGAACTACATTAATATCTCGAAGAATTAGCCGACGTGACCGCTTCATCAACTTTAACTCCACTATCGAGTTTAAACACGAATTCAACTCGCATTTCGATTCAATTATACACTCTCTTTACTCGCCTTTTAATGAGTTTTATGACGAAGACGGTGCTATTTAGTTTATTTAAAATTGTTATCAATTTGTATGATTTTGCTACGCTTACTTCTGTCGAGATGGGTGTTAATTAGGCAAATAATATTAGGTGAATAAATCGAAGATTATTTTTTTTAGGTGGGAAAATCATCTAATGAAATCCCAAATCCCACTCTTGGGTGAAGCGCGAGATAGTGTCAGACTTTTACTGACTAAAAACCCACTCCTGTTCCTTCTTTGCCTTCATTCCGGGGCCACCGGGCTTCGCTTTCACACTACCCATGGGTAATACTTTACAGATGTGACCACCTCATCAACTTTCCCTTCTATCGAGTTTAAAAAAAAATAAAAGTCGCTCTTTGACTTCAATTATACTTTCCCTTTACTCACCCTTGCTTAGTGAATTTGATGACGAAAGTGGTTGGGTTGCAGTAAAGTCTATTCCTTCTACCTTGTTTGTATTGGCATCAATTTTTATGATTTTCCTGAGCTTGCTTTTATATCTATTTGTTCTGTCAAGATGAGTGAATGCTAACGCAAATAATTAAGACCCTATCTCACACTTAAAGCAAATATACAAATACAAATAGCTGATTTCTCAAAAGAGTAAAGAGTTCAATTTATTTATCTAAACTTCGTGTATAGTAGTTGTACATAGACGGAATTAATGCAAAATGGCTTTTTTTTAAATTAAAGAAAAACCCAGTTTACCCAAGGGGGGTAAAAAAAGGTAACACTGTGGTAGGTGTGCAATAAATATATAACAAATATTTCAAATAGTATGCAGTATAATTAAATTAAGTTGTTGTTATAATAATAAAATACGTTTTTATGCTAATATTATAAATTAATAAATACTTTGATAAATATTAAACCATTATAATTAAGATAACTTAAAATATAACAATTATGATGAAGACCGAACTAAGGTTGAGAGGACTTCAAGTAGTAGAGTCTCTTTCGAGTTTTATGCATGAAGGAAATATTTACTTTCAGCTTTTTTGATGTCAAGGGAAAGCACATTCCACAGTACGATGAGAAGATGCAATTCAATTGCTAAGTAATTACAAATGGGTTGTTTTGGCTCGATTAAAAGGCCTATGTTTGCCTAAAAAAAGTTCTATATATGGCCACGTTTCTTTGCACTACCGCTTGGGCCACGGGGAATTTCTGAAAGCAAAGCCGTGGTCCTGAAACGCAAAGAGCAACTGTCCTTCAGTTGCTCTTTGCGTTTGCGCAGCTGTTGTTTTAGTCAATAAAAGTCTGATTCATCCTTTCGCTCCACCTTCGAGCAGGAAAAATCATTGGATGATTACACAAAACAACAGAAAAAATGCCAGATTAATTAACAGTATGTGCTAGGAAAACAAGCCGAATAATTCAAAGAAATTAACCGGCATGACCGCTTCATCAAGTTTAACTCCACTATCAAGTTTAAACACGAAATCAAGTCTCACTTCGATTCAATTACATTCCCCTTACCAGGCGAGGATCGCAATGAATTTGATGATGAAGATCTATTCACGTAGTGACATCAGTTTATGCAGTTTAGATGCGTTTGATTCTGTCTTCATCACATAGGTAACTGAATAGACAAATAAATTGAACAAGCGTTTTGGGAACACATTCATTACGTGTACAGCTCAGGAGTGGAATTCCCTACCGGAGTCCTGATAATTAGAGAGTGTGTTTCCTGATAATTATAGCCTAGGGGTCTTTAAGTCTAGAGTGAAATAATAAGTAATCTTTTCACTCTTAGTGGTGATGAAATAAATAACACGAATTATGCGCCTGGCTAGGTTTGACCCCGTGACCTACTACTCGTAAGTCGGGTATGTTACCACTGAGGCACCATTGCTCAATATTCTTTTTCGCAAATCCAACCTTGGCCTCAACGCACCCTTGTTTCGAACCCACAAGAGTTTTTGCAAATCACGAGACACCGATTTACACGGTGTCTCACTCAACAAGTTTAGGAGAGCAGTCCCAGAGGTACGAGCGAGAACAAATCTTCCAATTGAATGTTAATTTTACACAATATTCCAACTTTTTCATTGAATTTTTTTTTGCATTTTGAACGTTTTTAGTAACTATTAATTTTATCTTAGACTGTAATCATT
The DNA here is from genome assembly GCA_949316375.1 of Mythimna vitellina. NCBI lineage: Eukaryota > Metazoa > Arthropoda > Insecta > Lepidoptera > Noctuidae > Mythimna > Mythimna vitellina. The sequence continues at coordinate 16,493,148 of OX438688.1, forward strand.
AATATTGTGGTTTATAATATGATGTAAGCCGTTTATAAATTTAATAGGCATTTAAAGGGGTATTTAATTGTTTTTAGGAATATATTTGTTATTAGTCTGTAAGGTTTCTTAAAAATACTCTATAATATAGCATAGTAGGTTCTATTCCCAAGTCATCGACGGCGCGTAGTGTTCCATGCGCGCCTCGCAAAACCGTAGGGGCCTAGCAGGGTCGAATCCTACTGGGGCCGTGGGTCCGCTTCTGAAAGGAAAACCTGGCCCTGGTATGAATGGCAAAGAAGGAACAGGAGTGGGTTTTTAGTCAGTAAAAGTCTGGCACACCCTCTCGCTCCAACCAATGCGAAAAATGTCATTGGATGATTTTCCCACCTAAAAAAAATGTAGGTTCTGCTGTTGGTGTGTCAATCACACTAATATTATAAAGGCGAAAGATTACCATTGTTTGTGTATATGTGTTAATTTTTATTACTCCTTCACGCTGGAACCGCTGAAAGGATTTAGATGGTTGCAGGTCATCATCATCATCATTTTAGCCGAAAGACGTCCACTGCTGGACATAGACCTCCCCCAAGTGCCACAATGAACGGTCCTGTGCGTCTCCATCCATCGAACTCCCGCAACCGTCACCAGGTTATCGGTCCAACTTGTAGGAGGCCTTCCAACCCAATACTACGTCTTCCGGTACGTAGTCGCCATCCCAGAACCTTTCGGCCCCAACCGGTCGCAGGTAGACTAAACATATTAGTTTATTTACAACTAGCTTTCACTGTTGACATACAAGTCAGCTTCATAATATTAGTGTAACGTTTGAATGTCACGCTTGAACGTCTTTTAAGTCTTGGATAGATTTTGAAACCAGTAGACTTAAGATGTAGACCTAGGATACCTTTTCTTGCGACCAGGTTTAAAATTTTTACGTGGACGTGTCTACTGGTAGGTCATCTTTCAAAATATCAGCGATCGTCAGACCTCACCAAAACATAAATGCCACTTTTGTTGAATTCAATAACACTCACCCAACTGTCGCCTTGCTTACAACTATCTATGGAACCAAAGCAACTATTGCACACAAAGCGATGCAGTCCTGTTTGAGACGATTTCATGTGTGATGGTTTCGCATAGTTTCTTGTTCCTGGAACATTGGAGTATAGACTAGATATCTAACAGATAGCTTTCATAGCAAGGCTGTGTGAGAAATTGTGCGTCATTGTCTATGATCCAGATCATGATGAAGATAAGATCGATACTGGTTTCTTCTCTATCTCAATCAGAAGATGCGCAGTTTACAAAGAAGTTAGTAAAACTTCTTGTTTTTTAAGGTCATCCATCATCCAATGACTTCTTCCGCTCTGGGCGGGATGATAAGGCGTATCAGACTTTTACTGACTAAAATCACACGTATGTCCTTCAGTTGTCCTTTGCGTTCTTAGACCACGGGTATCCTTTTCATGAAATCCCCGCGGCCCTAGCGGGCATCGGCCCTGCTAGCCACGTCATCTCAAGGCTCAGTCACGTGGTCAGAACAAAGGAATCGGAGGCGTGGCCTACTCGAGGCGTTCGACGCAAACGAAACGATCGTAGCTTGTCTAGGGGGGCTGGTAGTAAGTAACCTGCTGATAGTGTTCCACGCGCTGTCGACGACTTGGGCTCGGTCCGATCAATTACCGGCCATCCAGACGGTGAGCTTACCCATTGCTCGTCGTCCGCAACCCCGGTTCGTCGTCCGCTGCCCGGAGTTGGTAAAGCTGGAATTGGATCGTGATGATGAATGGAGCTCTTCTTAAATTGGATACTTTTTCGGATTTATCTAAATAATTTGCTGCCTGACGTCGTGTCACATCAGTTTCGTTTTCGAGCAGTTTCAGGCAATAAATTAGTTTTAGCTGGAGTTTCTGTTTATAATATTCAGCTCGACCAAAACTAGCATCTTTGAGCTGACGGTTGTTATAAATAGCTAAAAACTGCCTGACTCGTTCGTCTACGTGTAACATAATTTTATTTACTCGTCGCTTTATTCATTGATTTAGTATTTTATTAAAGTCATAACTATATAATCTACATATACAAAAGGAAAAAAACTGATTGATTGATACATCTACACTCAGCCAAAACTGCTAGAACTAGGAACATGAAATTTTGCATTAGACTTTCTTTTATGACGTAGGCGAGCACTAAGAAGAGGTTTTTGTGAAATTTAATCTTTAAAGAGGTGACAAGGGGTTTTTTTTATTTTTATGCAATATCTGATTCCGTTTACCTTTACACTTGAAAGTTAACACAAATAGAAACCTAAGTACCTAAATAATAAAGTTTGTCATCATTCGTTTTTAGAACTACCTACAATAGAACAATTTAAGGTGTGTTAAAGATTGTATGAAAGGCTCTTATTTTTTGAGTTATTTTTTTTTAATTAGCATGAATTTTTATCAAAATTAATAATAAAGACTGTCATTATTAGCTTTTCAAAACGTCCCACAAAATACGGTTTAATACCCCTTCTTCTTCTTCCTACCCTTATTCCATATTACTTGGGGTCGGCGCAATGTGTTTTTTCATTCTGTCCTTTTTAAAGTTTTTATCTCGTGGACGAAGTCGCTGACAAAGTGCTAATAACTATGTAATTAAGCATAAATATGTCGAAATATACTTACTATATTTCGACATAGTTATGAATAACTGTCTCAAAATATTATTTTTACTTACCACGTCAGTTTCCATTTCAATGGCGGCCGAAACTGAAAGAGGTGCCGAACATTCGGTTATGGTTTCGGCCTCAAATCGTGTTTCGGTCGGTCAATAATAACAGGTAATTTGTGAGTAACAATATAATGGGAACAGTGAAGTTTTAAATATAGTTGAGTCTGTCTCTCCAGTCTACTAACAAATACAAACATCTTCAATTTGTCTTCAAAGTTGTTGTAAATAAATTAAATATTTCGCCTCGTCATTGAAATCGCAAACATATCAGTAGATATTGATATTGATATTAATATAATAATATACCACAACCATCACACAACGCCATCTAGTCCCAAGCAAAGCAGAGCTTGTGTTATGAGTACTAGACAACTGATAAACATACTTATGTATTTCTAAATACATACATATTATAGATAAATTACACCCAGACACAGAACAAATGATCGTTCTCGTCACACAAACATTGGTCCTGGGTGGGAATCGAACCCACAACCTCCGGCTTAGCAGTCAGGACCACTAACCACTAGACCAACAGGCCAAATAATAAAGATTGTCATTATTTGTTTTCGGAAATACCCCCAATAGAAAAATTTAAGAGGTTTTAAAGATAGTATGGAGGATTAATTATATTATTTCTTGGGATAAAAAACTTGAAACTTGGCATAATTTTTTTGGCAAAAAAGCTATCATTATTAGTTTTTCAAAACTATCCTCAAATTCGGTTTAGCATAATAATAATAGCATAATCAGCCAGATGTTTCCGCTGCTGGGACTCAAGCCTCCTCTCTCTAGGAGAGGGAATGAGCCGTAATCCAACACGCGGGCCCAATGTGGATTGGTGAATGTCACATATCTTCGAATTTTTGCCGGTTTCCTCACGATGTCTTCCTTCACCGTTTTGAGAACAGTGGTGATGAAATAAATTACACAAAGAAATGAGCCTGGCTGGGTTTGAATCTGCGTCCTACAACTCGTAAGTCGGAGCCGTTACTACTCCATCACTGTCCTCAATAGCACGGCAATAATAGAGTTTAAGGGGTGTTTTTTTAATATTCTCGCTAACGAAAGTCGCTTGCAAAGTGCTAATATGTATTGACATATAAATACTCTTAAAAAATAAAACCTATTCTCGTATACTGCTAACTACATTTAATTTATTAATTAAATTGAAGTTCAGGCATCACTTACGTTAACAAATATTCGATAAAGCAAACAAATTATAAAACCGAAATTTTCCAGTGTGGTTTTCCAATACCATAATAATAGGAAATATGTATTTCCCAGAAACCTTTTAATTAATGAATCCTTTCGAACGTAGTTTTAATTTAATCCTGTTAACGTGAATAACAGAATAAATATTTAAGGAAAATGATACATTTATTTCAAATTTACTTTCGTCAGCAGTTTTGTCTACGTGTAAATCGGAAAAAGGGGAAAATATATGGTATATCCTAATCAGTAATCGTTGCGGCATTATAGATTGACAAACAAACACACATACACATATATACACATACATACTTCCAAATCAATAACATTTTATACTAGCTTCTGCCAACGGCTTCAACCGCGTGAAAGTAGGTCTCTCCATACCAACGACCTTACAGCCACTAGACGCCTCATGCTTGAACTAGCGCACCAAAACAATTCTGTCTACTACCCGAGGTACGGGGAGCGGGGTGCTACGTTCTGATTGGTACGGGGGAGCAGGGTACTACGTTCTGATTGGTCGAGACATCAGATCTATAATCATATGTGTTGACAGACATGCGTCGCCTGTATACGTCTAGTGGCTATAAGTTCGTTGGTCCATACAAACTTTAGATCCCCATTTCAACCCGGGGGAGGAGATTTTTTGAGAATCTTTTGTATAATTTTCTTTGTATAAATCATAGAAGAAACGTGTGCGAAAATTATTAGCGTTTTCGATATAAGGGTTTGGTCTCAATTGGATCAAAAACACGACAAGAATGACACAAAAGGTTGAATCATATCATGTCTGCGTAAATGTTTAAAATCTATTCAAATGATAGACGAGAACTTTCAGCTTTTTAACTTTAACTTTTAGTTTAAAAGCTTAAGTTATCAGACTCTCATTAAAACTAAAAGCGTTCGAAATGCTTTCAAATCAAATATAGTCAAAAGAATCGAAGATATTTTTTTCATTTCACTAAAGTCACTGTTTAAAATAACCGATACACTAGCATTTTTACCTTAAGAACTTTCTTATTTTTCAAAAAATATTTTTTTATCTTACAAAACTTTTCTGAATCTTATTGATAGCAATGAAGAAAAGATGGAAGGATTGTGTAAGAAAATAAAAAAAAATATGAAAGAAAAGGGAGTTAGTGATAGCAGTGTAAAAAACCAGTGACTTAAACTTACCAACAGCGACTTAAAATATCCCCAGATTATACGTAACTATATCCAAATACATTCCAGCAAGGAATTCCACTTCTTTGCTGTACGCGTAATGATTTTTTTAGTTTTAAGCGTATAGGTAGAATCGTCTTATATTAAAATTTATTTACCAAAAATAAATACCAATTACTCGCGAGCAAATCCAGGATTACCAGCAAGTTTACTACAAAATGAGAGTTGGTGTGTGCCAGGTTATAGACGCAATATTACAGCCATTATGAAACATTACGACCCCATAGGATCAGGTACTATAAAGATAATAATGTCGTAGGATTTGTATAACCCCCAAGTACTTGCTTTCGCGCTCATGCCTCCCCGTGGGATAAGCAGAATTCTAAATGGTGGCGACGATTATGAAGATAAAGAAACTATGTGGAGTTGTAAATAATTTAGTGGGTTGAAGTCGGAAATGAAAAATATCTACCTTCTGGGGCAGCCGGCCGGGTAGAAAAGGTTGATAAACTGATTTTGTACCTTCGCAATGATGTCAAATCAAAAATAGAAGAAGGAACCCCTGTTCAAAATCTTTTCAATTTATTTATTTGTTTTTGGTATAATGATAACTCTTCTTTTTTTATGTTTCCACTGATGAAACTCAGGCCTCTTCTCTAGGAGAGGGAATGAACTGTGCCTAATCCACCACGCGGGTCCAGTGTGAGTTGGTAGATGTCTGCGAATTTTTGGTTCTAGAACTTAGGTGACGATATAAATGAGACAAAATAAAGTGCATCGCCTGGTGCGAGTGTGCGTGCCGCTTAACCGAGAACACCTGTGTTTATCTACCGCCTGCATTACACCACAAAGGTGAAGGACATCGTCGATTATGTGCGCCAAAATTTGAAGCACACACTGAGGGTGCAGTCGCAACGGAATATTAATATTAAGGCATTTGTTGTGCGAGTACCGAACTGTTTTCTACACCTTGCTATGGAAGAAGACTTTTGGCCACAGGGTGTGGTGTTCCGTCTTCCGCGGACAAATACCACAGGACAGCACCAAGACAAAATAGTGCGAAGTGAAGTGTTACTAACATACTTTTAAATCATGTTTACTAACAAAATAATTTATTTTAAGTAGTTATGTATGTATGTCTATAAGGTATTTATGATATGGGCACATGTTGCCTGAAATAAATTGATTATTGTTATTATTATTTATTATTAAACCACCGACGTACAAATCGTAAGTCTGGGCTGATTAATTACAACATTCTAATCTAGACAAACGACTCGTTTTAAACATCTCGCTCAAACAAAAATTAAGCAACCAATTCTAGAATTTACATCAGAAATTCCTTCAAACATTTTAAAGACCGAACTTTCGAGTGTTCATTTCATACAGTGAAGTTTCACTATATAAAATTAACGTATCAAACTTGGTTAGTAGCGAGTGTGGTGGCGCCTTAACGTCAATGTCGCAGCAAATTCGGGTCGTATATATAACAAACACAACTTTTAAGCCTCGGCTTACCCACAAGGGTTCAGAAATGATCGGACGTAATTAGAAGATGTGGCGCATTTAAACTTTCCTCGTATAGTAAAACAAACGACGCGTTCAAACAGAGTATGCTTTGGCTTTGTAGAGACTCCCACATGCACACATGTATACGTACGTTATATAAATGACGATGTTATTTTGTTTTGTGATACATGTAAATGTACGGAGGGCGTGTGAAGTTCGGCTATTTGATTGATAAGCAAATCGAGTGACGGTCAGACGATACGAAATGGAGCATTTAGTTGACGCCAGGGCGATTTGTTTCACATCGAAAAAACGGTATTTTAGAGAGAAAAGAATGACCGAATTTGGACGTTATTTTGACCTTTTTGTTTTGCAGTCCCTTTTGATACGATACTAACAGACAGAGACTAGGCGAAATATTCTAACTACTAGAATATTTCGCCTAGTCTCTGTTACATTCTGTTAGTTGCTACCTTGGAGCCCGCGCGTGAAAGTGGGTTTGAAGCATAGTCAGACACGGCCAGTGCCACACGTCAGTTACTAAAGGTAACTGACGTGTGGTACCTTTAGTAACTGACGTGTGGCAATGCTGATATTTTGCAAAAGATTTTTTTTCCGTCACTAACTTTTTTCATATTTATTGAGGTGGGAAATCATCCAATGACTTCTCCCGCACTGCAACCGCTCTCTAGAGCGGAGCGGGAGGGCGTGTCAGACATTTAATTACTAAAACCACGCAACGAAGGAACAGGAGTGGGTTTTTAGTCAGTAAAAGTCTGACACTATCTCTCCCGCTCCGCCCAAGAGCGGGTTTTGTCATAAGATGATTTTCCCACCCAATAAAAAAAAAAAAAACCGATGTTCCTTATTTGCTTTTGTGTTCCAGAACCACCAGGTTTTCCTTTCGGAAGTCAATCCATAGCCCTAGTAGGCTTCAGCCCTACTGAGCCCTTACTAGAGCCCTTAGAGTTTAATCAGTGGAGGTTTCCATGCACATGGAGCTGTCAAGATTTAATTAACTTCGTATCAAAATAGCCCACTCCACCTTATTATCTCGTTATGTACTCGTAAAGCGTTCCGCGTAAAACTTGTTGGAACGAGAAAATTTCAATTAAAGCAGTGTTTGCTTGACGCAGAAATTAAAGAAGAGCGAGGGAGCGAATCCACTGTGTCAACTAGCTTATAACTGCAGCGAGAACAATGTGTAAGGACGTGTCTACGCATACTAGTAGCCCAACTGAAATATCGAGCACCGCTCGCTCTAGCGCCGCGGCCCTCGCCTCGAAGCACAAATAACACATATTAGAATACGCTGCAATACTTTGCGACCCCCACTCCACCTCTTCACTTGAAAGAACGCAATATACAAGAACTCCAAATTCAATTAAACGTTTAAAACACGGAATCCGACTGTAACATTCATTCAGAATTTTCATATGAACAAACAGTGCAGTGGAATACTTCAACGTCATAAGAGTAACATATGTGACCCAAAAGCGAAAAACATAAAAAATCAACAAGCAACACGTTGTCGCAACCGCGGCCCTCTTTTCAACGAATTTTGACTGTACCTAAAAATAAAAAAGTCGTGAAATAAAAGAACTTTTTAAATAAAAGTTTTATTTCACTTCTTTTGAGTAAAACCTCAGTCAAATTTGATATAGCAGAATATATGCCGCAAACATACACCCAATTTTGAATAAATATTAATAATATGATAAATCATATTAATATTAAAACCAAATAATAAGTATGTCCCAAATTAGGCCAAAAACTTATAAAAATTGAACATTGTTATGTACCAACAGTTACTTAATGTCGGCTTTAAAACATACATTTACTAGTTAAATGGTTACATTAAAAAAGAACTGTCAAAATATAATTAACATAATCAAATCAATACAATTGCAACCTACAATGGGCCATTCGAAAAACAAATCAAAACAAAACAGTTCGCGATGTTCGATTATTTCTGTCACAAGTTTCAGAATGGTAGCCAGTTGTAGATTGTACCGGTTTCGCTGGGACGCCTGACTTTACACAGAGTAGCGGGTCCCTACCCGGCGCAACTGCGACCAGTCCCTGGCTACGTGACGTGGAATAACTCACAGCTGTAACTTTGCTCGCTACTGCTCTCGGTGGAGAATTTTATGCGCATTATTATAACGGTTTATGTACCTACGGGCCCCGCTCAGCCACAGTAGAACTCAATCCTAAATGTCTTTATGGCCCACGCTAAGACGATGCCATTTCCGCTAAAACAACTAATTTATTACAGGGTAGTTCTGTGTTAGCGGTTCAACTGTGCCGTTTCGTGGTAAATACAAAGTGATGTTTATGTTAACAAAACGAAAGTGGGAATTCGGTTCAACTTGGAGTTTAAGAAAATGAAATTTGAATAACTCAATACACTTAACAGATAGAATTTAAGCTGGTATACGAAGGACGCGGATAGAAGTGATTTTAGAAAACGTTATTATGCAGTGTTTGTAGATAGCACAATAATAATACACGAAGCGTGATTAATATCATTAATATTCAAAACATGGACTGCCCGCCAGCTGTTTGATTATCTTCGATGGAGCGCAAAGGAAAAATTTAAATTCCTTAGACGTTGCAGCGAAGCGACGGTTGAAACTAAATTGTAGAGTAACCTTTTATTATCAACTAGCTTCCCATCCCTACAGAAGACGTTGGTAGATTAGTAGACATTCTAAATGTCATTCACCAGAGACACCTCAATCTATTAATTTCGTCTCTCTTTTGATTTTAATGTTAAATTCTTCTAATTTGAATTTATAGACTCAGCTGAATGTGCATAATATGTTAAATCTAAAGATAATGAAGTAGAGGGTGCATGGAACTCTTGGGAGTAACAAAAACGAGGGTGCTGATTAGAAATCCTGCTCATCCATCTGTAATGAACAGTAATCAGCTATGTTGCCAGCAAGGAGCAGACTTGTACGTCAGTGCACGGACACCGACTACTTTTTGACATAATTTTATTATGTTTGTACTGAGTTAATTAAGTCGCTTGTCACCGGCGACGCAGCCTCGCTGCTTAATACTTTAAGCTCTTAAAACGCAAACTACAACACTACACTGTATTATATCCTCTTAACGAGCTCTTATAAAGAGCTTACTTCAAATTTAATTAATGGCGATTCAGTAAAAACCGGGGCTGAGTTATTAACATTAATTAAGTTTAGACAGTATTAATAGAGTTATAGTAGAGACAATATTTTATGAATGAAAAGGATCTTTAGACGGGGATTAAAAGCAGGCAACTTACACCCATTTTGATGTGTTTTAAAGTAATGGAGTAAAGTTTCAATAGGCAGCTCTATAGTTATATGTAGGTACAAGTAACAAATAGGCACGAGGCTCTTAACTATGAGAACATCTCTAATTGCCTGCTACTAAGACATGGACTCGTTAACCCAAATGTAAACTAATTAGTTGTAAACATAATAGAGAAACAACCGAAGTGACTTGTCTCATATTTCAGCAGTATCTTATATAATCACTAGCTTCTACTAGCGGCTTCGCCCGCGTGAAAATAGAAAATATATAGCCTTTGTCAGTAGCATTCTACTAGTAAAAGAATTTGTAAAATCATTTCAGTATTTTATTTTTTCATTACAAACAAATATGCAAATTTTTGGTACTTACAATATTAATATAGATGTATTGAAGCCATATGGTCTTAAAGTTAACTAAAAACCTAGTTATAATGTTTTACCGTCAAAAGTATTAACTACTAACTTCAACTCCGAAGAGCAATTTCTAACTATATGTCTCTAAATAAATAAATATCTGACTGTATAATGTATTAAGGCTACTGCATAAATATATAGCGAAGTAAACCAAGGGCGTCTTGACGGAAGCTTCAGATTCGTCTTTATCCACCGCAAACCACCCATAGCCCACCGCATCTACTGCCAACAATCCATCATCCTGCCTAGATCAATTAAACCCGAGCTTGGCCTGCCACGTAATGTTCCAAGTGAGGATAACACGCCTAATGCAATCTCCATCGCATTCTACGAGCCCTCTGACTGTAATTAAGTATTATACGTAAATAAATCACGATGAAAAGATACTGCTTTTTTAACTGACCTCTGTTTACTGAAAATTACTCGAGCACGCGGCTCGCCCTTCATAAACCACCTGAGGATTCCTTCCCTTTTGATGTGTACTTATAAATATTCAGTCATAATCCGCATATTTTAAAGTATAAACAACATTAAACCCATGAAGCTAATTCGGAAAACGTTCCACTTGAATTGTTTGAAACATAAAATAATGTAAACAAAAATAATACATGTAAAATGCAAATACGAGAGTGCAGTAAACGAGATCTTGGCGGTAAATATGAGCGTGAGCCTGTAGGTGGCATCACCCAGCATAAATATTCGGCGTAACTTATGTGCGCTGTGTCGCGCTGTTCACAGACAAAAACACCTCTGAAACGGAGCTTTGATTTTAAATTCTAATTTTATGAATCGTCTAGTTTGCATATCGCAGCATATTTTGGTTAAAACGACACGAATGTGTAGCCCCTCCCTTATTAATGGCTGCTAATTTATAATAAACCATTTCGCATGTGTGCTCGGGCACAGAAAACGTTCGTTACGATTAGGTAGGTATATGACACATAAAAAAAGTATGCTAACGTCAGTATAATTTAGATGATTCGTGTCTTACAAAACCTAATTCGGTTGGATTACTTTCAGCAAGTTGCGTAACTAATGAAGTAACTTGTGACACGGGTCGGGCCCTGGGATCGACGTAATCAAATTAATGAGAAAACTTCACTTCAATTTAGGGTTTCCTACCTCAATCTTTTGGATATTTGGTAGCGGTCAAGTGCTCGACTTGACCGCACCAAATATCCTAATGGGCATGTTGATTGCAGTTTGAGTAACTTGCTTTGACCTTTGTATGCTCAAGAACATGGGAAGAAAAGCTACTGAAATATGTCAATCAATCATTCTACCAAGCCATTTCCCATCTACGTTGTGGTATAAGCAGAGTCTGTTCGTGATATCTGACATCCACAATCCAATATATACAGACTCCGATTATACTTGAAAGCCACAATACCCATGACTAGGTAGCACGATGAGGTATCGTTGTCAATTGTCGTGACCAGTATCAGATTACGAATATAGGGATAATCTTATTCCAGTTTCGGATATGGTGACGGATATTAAATTCTTTCGGATCATCCTCTAGTTTTGTATAGTGTCGGTTGCGGATATAAGAATTTTAAAATTATAAATATAAAATATAAATAGTAAGGTTTGACTTTTATTTCTAGGCTAGATTATCATTTTGTACCAAAAAACAAACAGAAACATATCGTAACCTGTCATTTAGACTGCGCCCTTATCCGAAACTTATATATCGGTTTCGGTTACGATTACAAATATTTTTTTATTTCGGATATCCGATTGAAACTATCGGATATCCGAAATCATGTTACGTTAACGTAACATCATAACATCTCTGCTTCTGACTACCTGTAATGACTATCGAAAATCTAAAAATAACAGCCAAGACCAATAACTTAACGTGACACTTAGGAGACTCGGTATGTAAAGGGTCTTCAACTTAATTTTGAAGACCCGTACGTTCCGTACCCAAAGGATAAAGCGGGACCCTATTACTAAGACTCCGCTGTCCGTCTGTCTATCTGTCTGTCTGTTCGTCTGTCACCAGGCTGTATCCCATGAACCTTGTTAGCTATACAGTTGAAATTTTCACAGATCGCTATAATAATGTAACAAATTCAAAAAAAAATATTTAAGTGGGGCTCCCATACAACAAACCTGATTTTTTTGTCGTTTTTTGCTACAGACGGTATGGAACCCGTCGTGCGCGCTTGAGCCCTATCCCCTGATGGAAAGCGACGATGGTGCACGCGGTGGTATTATTTAGCTACAAGCTCGTGTACTCTCCACTATTATGCACTTACAACGTAGAGTAACAGCAATCTAGTCGAGTGAATACCCACAGAACAAAGGACAAAGGCAAGAATACAATGTCTCAGATAACGCCAAGCGCTGGTGATAAGCTACTTAAGCTAACTAGACCTTTGATGGTTGCTAATTTAATTGCACGGTTGCCGTTGTGCTATTGGTTGCTGCGCTGCATGTCGCGGATTCGATGTATGGCATATTTATGGTTGTTCCGAGTCAGGGTGTCTTATATATGTGAGTTTGTACGTTTGTGAACGCGCCTACGATACAGGTGTCATTAATAACGTAGAAAATCGTTTTTATTAAAAATAATAATAGTAAGTGCAGCAACAAAATAGTATCGATAAGAAAAGTGAACACAGTGGTTATTTAAGTATGCACATTAATAACTACTATCAATTGTTTAGGAAGAACAATGTATGCGATAGTTTGCGGTTTTTGAAGGAAGGGATTTGGGATTATAATATTTTAACAGGAACTTACGTTACCGGGTGACCATCTTAATAAATTAAAATTCTCCCATGCCTCGGAAAACACGTTAAGAACACGTCAAAAATACTTATACCAAAAGGGTCATTTCTTCTGAGGCTATGACTAGCCTCAGAAGAAAGACCCTTGAAGATAGGATAACTCCTATCTTCGTAAACAAGAATCACCAAACCAAAAAACAGCTCCTAACATGTATAATTTAATATTATACGTCTTCCTAAAGTTTGGTTCTAGATTAAATAACATCACATTCAATCTAATTAAGCAATAAAAATATGCAAAAAGATTACGAAGACGTCAGATAAAGACTCCACAAGAACAAAGTTTAAGAACAATGACGGCATGAAAAAAAAGAGTGTCCATAATCGTCGGTACCTAATTGAATTCTGAAGTTAGGACTGTTGGGAGCTTGCTGCACTACTCCAACTTCTAATCATAAATTCCGCTGTTATAACATTTAACAAAGTTTCCTGTCATCCACAGAAATTGGCTTCACTCCAATTATCCGCTTTTTTCTCCCCGCTTTTAATAGCGGGTGCTAACTGTAACAACAATGTAGGCATTTAGCTTTTGTTAAAATTCCACTTTAGCCGTTATGTTTATGAGCTCTCAGCAATAATACGCTGTCTTTAACACAAAACACTAACTTTTTTGGTTTGATGCCAAAGTACAGAAAGATTTGTTACATGCTGGCGTAACACTCACCATGTTTAGAGACACAAAATGAATATTAATGTTAACGCATTGGTGTACTAAAATTCAACTTAAGAGAAAAATTGAATGAAATATTCTTCAGATTCTTAAAAATACTTTGAATATGAACACAGCTTATGTAAAACAAACACCCTTAACACTTTCCTTTTGAATGAATTATGATATTTACATAAAAATCCCGTCTGCGTACTTACTGAGACATAAGTCGGGAAAGGCTACTTATGTTCGAGTAAACATTAAAGGTATCATTAGATGTGTGTCGCTTGTTCTCGAAACGTTTGATCATCCAGCATTTGTTTCAGATCTACACATTTAAACGCATTCGCCTGAATAAAAGGGTTGTTTCGTTGTATTGTTAAAAATATATTCGACAAACGTTTTTTTATTGTGGATGATCAGTCGAGGACATGGTAAACACAATCGCGCCCACCCCACGTTAAAGCGGGTATTGAAGTGTGAAATTCAAAAATCAACTAACATTTTCTAGCCCAGTGAATCACTCATCCCTCCGTAGTCTTTTGCTCGAGACGTGTTTGCTTTTCGCTGAAGAGATTTCCCTTTAGATAAATTCATCGTGTTGATTCGACATTGTTTACACTGGAATCCTTTTAGTTGCGTTTGAACTTTTTTGTGTTTTTTCTAAGGCAACAAACTGATGATGAAAACTTTAAATATGTTTCTGAGAAATGCGTGCAAACAGAATTACATTTTGTCTATAAACATTCGATGTTTGGTCTGAATCAAAATAAAGAATCGGTGTAGATAAACTTTATTACATTATACATTTTCTTTATAAATACTCCTCGGTAATGAAATAAATAAGATGCCCAAATATTAAAATATGTTCTTGATTGCCGCCTACTTGAGGAAAATGAACAAAACGACATTATTAGAGCAAACTGTTGTCCCTCATTCATCTATACAATAATATATTTATAGGTCTATGTAATATAAATCTCTAAAACTACCAGTCGGATTGGATTGAATTTCTGCATGAGCTGTACATCTATATTATACAACATCACGCTACGAGCCACGACAGCTGGTCTAATTATATCGAGGTTCTTCAGATTTCAATGTTAATTAATTATAAATACTTGCAAAAAAAATACATATAATTAAAATAAGGCAATTTGTTTTGTCATATTATAGAACTAGCTTCTGCAAGCGGCTTTACCCGAGTGAAAGTAATTTTCTCCATACAAGCTTTGGACCTCCGTTTCATGCTTTTAGAGGGCAAATTTTATAAAATCCTCTCTTGGTGCTTGCCTACGTTATAAAAGGAAGTTTTGTGCAACATTTCAAACTCGTAGACCCAGTAGTTTCGGCTGTGCGTTTATAATAATAATAAAATTTATTTTCAGAATTGCTTTCATATAGTGTTAGTAACAATTTATATGTCAGTCAGTCAGTTTCTGCTATATATATATATATATATAATAAAAGGAGAGACGTAGAGGAAGAGGGAGGAGGAGGGAGGCGTAGAGCCTTTATATACGCCACCATAGGCCTAGCGGCTTGGGTTACCGGGCGGCAATCGAACTAGCGACACGCGGGGTTGCGACTGTCGTTGAGAGGATCTAGCAGTGTGGACTTGAGGTGGTGCTGCACAAGTCCGAGGCAATGTGTTTTCACGGCCTTTGGAGCGCACCACCACGGCGTTCCCAATTAACGGTATGAGGAGTTCACATCGGCGTCGGGTCAATACGATGAAGTATCTGGGACTCGTCCTCGACAGCCGGTGGAATTTCGAGGAGCATTTCCGACGTCTGTTTCCCAAACTGAACCGGACTGGGGCTGCCCTCAAGCGGCTCCTGCCCAACCTGATGGAATACATGATGGGTTTAAATCAGTAAAAGCCTAACACTTCCTCTCGCCTTACCTAGAGCGAGAGCAGTAATTTGATAATTTCCCACTTTAAAACGGTATTATGCTACTAATAAAGGCTCTTCGCCACCGTAGGCCTAGCAGCATGGGTTGTGGGATTGTTCCAAAGAATTATCGAGGCCTCAGAATGCAAAGAGTAACTGAAGAACAAAGGTGGGTTTTTTTGGGCACGCCATAACTATGGCAGTAAGTCCCCTCTTTGAGGAGTGGCATCCTCACCTTCCGCATGACGCAGGTCTTCAGCGAACATGTTAAGTTCAGGAGGTTCTTGCACCGGAATCGCTCGGGTCACCATTACGTGGACCGCCCGAAGGACACACCGAACATACGACAGTGGTTTGCCCCGCTTGGGCAGAGTACCGCCGTGTTTTCGTGGAGACGGTCGACGACAACGACCTCTTGCACCGGGCCCTGGTACAGACTATGGTCCGGAGTGAGGAGGAATGGCAGGCAGGCTCCTTCTGCGAAGCAGTAATGCTAGCAAAGGAGTCGGCTGTACGTATGAGGGAACGGCCCTCACGCCCCAGCCGCGAGGGATTCCGATTCCAATTTCCAGCCACCGTAGGCATAAGCTTGCGGACGGCGAGCAGTCCGGATCAAGCCCATGACCCCATGGCCCTAGAACGAAGGCAAAGAAGGAACAGGTGTGGGTTGTAGTCAATTAAGCCTGACACATCCTCTCACTCCGCCCAAGAGCGAGAGAATTCATTGGATGATTTCCCATCATAAAAAAGGTGGGTTTTACTCAGTCAAAGTCCTCTTATCCCACCCAAAGCAGAGGAGTAGATGAAATCACACCAAAAAAAGGGTGAAATACCGCGCACAGTCTACGCAAATAAGGTAAATAGGCAAATGTTATGTATACTCAATCCTCTTAATTAATTAACAGATTAATTCTACTTAAAAGAAAACAAACATCTTTTTATGTTCCACTATACATATATAGTACATACTCGTACTTGTGCGATATTTTTTCAAAGAATATTCGCTAATGTTCCCGTAATAAAAATTATGAAAGAACACGAATCCTCTATTTCAAAGCTATCCCGAGCGTTTATAAATAAACGTTTCATATTTATTATTATTTGTTCCGCTCGGGCTCTCCTTAAGTTTGTTTGTTTGTAAATAGACGTTAATACCAGATACACTGAACCGTTTTAATGGGACATTAACTGTTTTTTTTTTTTTTATTATGCTATAGATTTAGTCGAAGCTGTTCTTTTTGGATTCCATTTATAAATTTTAACTCTTTTAATTCTTCGAGCGCCGATTTTACATACGTCTGTACAAATTGAATGGCCTTGAAAAACGCTTAATTGTCGTAGAGCGGACAGCGAAGCGGACAGCAAAGCGGACTGCAAAGCGCACAGCGGAGCGGACAGCGAAGCGAACAGCGATGCGAACGGCGAAGCGAACAGCGATACGAACAGCGAAGCGAACAGCGAAGCAAACAGCGAAGCGAACATCGAAGCGAACAGCGAAACAAACTGTGAAGCGATAGGCTTCAGCAATCGATTTTCCACGATTGACTTGCCAAGAAAAATTCAGAGCGGACAGCGAAGCGAACAGCGAAGCGAACAGCGAAGCGAACATCGAAGCGAACAGCGAAACAAACTTTGAAGCGATAGGCTTCAGCAATCGATTTTCCACGATTGACTTTCCAAGAAAAATTCAGAGCGGACAACGAAGCGGACAGCAAAGCGGACAGCGAAGCGGACAGCGAAGCGGACAGCGAAGCGATAGGCTTCAGCAATCGATTCGACAGTAGAGCCGAGAGTTTCTTGCTAATTAAAAATAAAGTCACAAAGTTATTTCGGAAAAACTGTTCTTGAGACGTGTCCAACTGTGACTCCAACATGTTGTGTGAATCGACCCTGAATAAACGAAGCAGCATCATATAACAATTTTTTTATCAAAAATTTTAACTGAATAATTTTTCGATCTCCTCTGAACTATAGTCCAAAAATAATTGGTGCACACATTTATAGGTATTGCTTTTCTTTCTCAAAAACAACTTGCAGAAATTTAGAAAAAATAATCATATTTTTTACAATGAAAAGTTGATCAACATTACTTTTAAAATGATGCACAAACTATTCACTTCAGTATAACTAACTAGATAATTTTTAGGTGTTATTTGACTTTTGTGAGAAAGACAGTTTAATTTTAATTCTAATTTCAATTGGACTTAATTATTAATTTCGCAAAATTCAGTAATGTTCTGTGCTGAGTTTGTATGTACGTGTCGATGGAAACCATAAACAAGAAGCAATGGTTTTTATTGAACCGATGTAATCTGTAAAATGTTGACAAGCGGCGGCATTAACTCGAAGTCAAAGTGAACCTTCGTCACGCCAGCGCTATCGGAATCGAAACACTTCGTAGCGATTGACAGTTATCCAGGGCATGTGAAAACACAACATATGAGGAACGTCAGACGTTGACGTCACGTCAGTTTAACTAATGTCAAACACAAACGTGAGAAGCCAAAATAATAAAATAACAAGCATTTTGACAGTTACCTCATGCGTCAATGCTGCCAACTGGTGTTCATCAATTCAAAAAACCGGGTGTGTTACATAATTCGGAAAAGTGTAACCTCGAATAACACGTCCCGTATGTTTACTAATAGGAAACTCTTCACAACGAATGCATGCTGCTACAAAAATCCTAACGCCACAGTCATGGAATCTCGAATAACGAAGTCTCTAATTCAACAATTCGAGTCAGCTAACAACAAATGCGCGCTTCTACGAATAACTTATCGCCGAAGCCACGCAACCTCGCTTAACCAAACCTCTAACGAAAAGACATCTCCAAATTTTTATACTATCTATTAAAATCTATGTATTTTGAATTAGAGACTTCGTTATTCGAGATTCCATGACTGTGACGTTAGGTTTTTCGTAGCAGCGTGCATTCGTTGTGAAGAGTTTCCTATTAGTAAACATACGGGGACGTGTTATTCGATATTACAGTTTTCTGAATCATGTTATTCGAGATCGCATGGCTACGGCGTTAAGTTTTTCGTGGTAACGTGCATTCGTTGTTAAGTGTCTCGGATTAGTGAACTTACGGGAACGTGTTATTCGAAGTTACACTTTTCAGAATTATGTAACACACCCCAAAAAACCCTCTTACGCATGTATACAGAAAAAATATACAAACTTAAAAACGAATGCTTAACACGAAACGTTATCACATTGGTATTCATACTTCAAAATGTTTTGCTAGTGAAGCAATATGCAAAAGCAATCCTTACTGGGGGTCCGTTAACCAAATAAATCCCACGAACACTAACACCAATGCTTTCAACAAATACCTGAGGCAATACCGAAGTTTTTCCCAATATGTTCGTGGAACTGTAAACATGGAACTATTCTATTTTTGCCAATTCTCCTAGTGCCGATTACTCGTACAGTCGATTGGCTATCCGTGAGTGTAACCTACGAATTGATTTTGAGATTGGAACCCACCAACCAATTTTTCAGATATGCAAAAATATATACGCCTAATAGATCATTAGGATTGAGGTTTTTGCCATGATTTTTTCGAATGAAGTTTAATGGCTGGTTTTAACTATTCGTAAATTGATTCCTAGCGAATATTGTGGTGTAAAATTTGTATAGACACAATTAGACATTATGTGGAATCATTGAAACAGGTTTTTTTTAAACTTAAGAAATCATCCAATGACTTCTCCCGGTCTGGATGGAGCGGGAGTGCGTGTCAGATTATTGTTATTATTGACTAAAACCACAGTCCTTCAGTTGTCATTTGCGTTCTTGGACTACAGGTTTCCATTTCAGAAAATCCCCGCGGTATCATTGAAACAGGTGCGATCTCAATAAAATGGTGCTGAAAATCTTATTGTCGTATTGATCAGATTTTCTCAGCAAATCTAGCTGAGATTTGATGATTGCTGCCAAATACTGCAAAAACATTAGAATGTCATCCACATTCTTATGGAACACAAAGTTTTCTGAATAATTATAAAAGAAAACTAAAGCATTTTTAAACTTGGCTGGTGGAGAGAGAAAAGAAAAGTTTGATTAATTAATCTATATTAATATTATAAAGCTGAAGAGTTTGTTTAGTTGAATGCGCTAATCTCAGGAACAACCAGTCTGATTTGAAAAATTCTTTGTAGGATAGCCTATTCATTGAGGAAGGCTATAAGTTATATAACATTAGGTATTGCCACGGCCGTCGCGTCGCGGCTGTCGGGAATCGCTGCGACTCTATTAGGTGGAAGCACCGCTCATTCTACTTATAAACGGCTTCTGACTATTTTTTTGTAGACAGATAGCGTTCGCTCGATCCGTAAAAATTGCCCTTTGGGAAAAATATGCAAGATATCAATTTAATCATACGGGATGAATGCATTCATAGATCTCATGTTGGGACCAACTACTCAAACCCCGCGCGAACGCCGGAGTTCGCGCGTGATTTCGCGCCATTTAGGATAAACGATAGCGTCTGCATAGATTATACAATATTGAGCTTTTTAAACATTTATAAAATGTATTATTGGGATTTATCCAAGTACATAAATAAGAAGTTATTCATAAAGTAGTCTGTAAATATCGAAAATAAACAAACTTTTCCGTTATTTCCTATATACCTATACATATCCATAGGTTAAGACATAAGAAGTTGTAATAAAATCATGGGTGGAATCACTTTCAAGTTTGCTGGTAATTTTACATTGCCAGTTATAGTTAGGGAAACTAGACCTGACATAATTGAGTCTTGCGTTGAGAGCACATTTGAATGGAGGTACAAATTTTCCTTCAAAGTTACTTTTAAGCGATAGGGAAGTACCCTATTTTGAAAATGAAAACAAAGTCGAAATTGATGGTGATTTAGGTAGGAAGTGACCAGCATTGAAGATCTAATCTCCAAAGCTTATCCAGAATTCCAGATATAGTCCAAATCGAAAATAAAGACTACCAGTGGATGTGTCAAAGGGCAATATTCGCGGCTAGAAATAGTAACGAGGAGATTAGCATTAACTACATTTTCATTGATAATTTAATTTATCAAGAAGATGCGGTACATTAACCTCAAGAATTCCTGAATTCACTAACTCCGAGTGTCTCCACATTCGCTCAAATTAAAATTACACCAATTATTTTTTTACCAAAAACTAAGGGAACCAGACTTGGAATTAAATTTCTTCACAATAATGTGATCAGAGCCAGAGTTTTGAATGGTCTAGTTGAGCAAATGATAATAATGTAATGCATCTTAAACAGCCTCCTAATGTACTTGCACTTTACAAATATTTCCAATTTCTACGCGAACGAAGACGCAGACAAGAGCTATTAATTAAATATAATTTTAAAAATTCAATAAAAAACCTAATAGAAAAATTTCTACTTCTACGCGAATGAAGCCGCGGGCAAAAGCTAGTAGATAAATAATTTGACACAGTGAGAAAACAAAACACGACACACAGTTGCCTAAACGTAATTAACTGTCAGTGTCAGGTTAAAGTAATAAAAACTAGAAAATATTATAATGAACATTTTAAAAAGACCCACATTGGTAAGAGTGCGACAATTATATGACGTGTGACGATGTAAAATTTGACATGATAGATATTTTAGACCAAGAAGAGAATAATATACTTACTGATTTCTTGTAAGTATGAGTACAGGCAAATGACAAGTGAATGACATACTAAATAAAACCTTTTCTATTAGCTTCAGCAGCCTTCAGCTTATTTACTTCAACTCCAAATATACACAGTACTCTACACAGTACAAAGACAAGTCATAAACATAGTCATAATGGATTTCATAAAAACACGTAGAAGAAACAAATAGTTTGTTTATGCAGAAATATTACCCTTTTAAGGTTATGGCCTGGCGATAGTTCGCGTATGACCATAATGTTCCTCGGCGAGCTGTTATTTCCATTAAACGCTTATCTTGGAGATTCATGGCAAGCCCCGGCAAAAATGATGGTCGTTAAAGAAATTGAATACCCTTTACTCATGCTTAAACTTTCTCATATCCATTTGTTCTTAAGTTTCGGTGCCCCGTGACTGGGTCGGGTTGCATCGATTTTCTCGGGCGGCGGGAACTTTGGTCTGTCATAAAATACAGTTTTTATTTTTATCACGACATATTTTTTCTTTAACAGACTTGTAAGTTTGCCATCAAATTGCAGATCTGCATCCCATCTGCACTGAACTGTAGGTAAACCAACTGCAAAGAGTAAAAATGAAAGACAGTTTATCAAAGTCTTATAAATACAAAACTAACCAACGGATCAATTATGATCTTTCTATTTTAACGAAGCATTTTAACATAGCCCGAAGAATCGCCAAACTTAAGTGGCAGTGGGCAGGGCACATTGCTCGCAGAACAGATGGTCGATGGGGACGAAAGGTTCTGGAACGGCGACCACGTACCGGAAGACGCAGCGTTGGAAGGCCTCCCACAAGGTGGACCGATGACCTGGTGAGGGTCGCGGGAATCCGATGGATGCGAGACGCACAGGACCGGTCATTGTGGCGGCATTTGGGGGAGGCCTAAATCCAACAGCGGACGTCTTTCGGCTAAAATGATGATGATGATGATGATTTTAACGAATGGAAGATTGGTGTAGTTTTTATGCTTAATAGGTTACTGCGCTGTATGTAACAGGTTCAATTCCGGCACGTAAAAATATTTGTATGGACTACAGATAGTTTGCAGGTCTGTGTGTGAATTGCATGTATGATTTAAATGTTTGTAAACGCATCCATGATGCAGGAGTAATTCCTAGTGTAGGGCCAAGCCTAAGCCTTTTCTTTAAATAAAAGATAAAACGAAAGTGGCCATGGAGTTTCTTGAACGTTCTTCTCCATTTTGATCTTCACTTTGGAACGTTCAATTTAGTTTCACTTTTAAGGCTGATTGACATTTTAACAATTCAAAAGTGCCTGTAAATAAATATATATTTATTTGAAATAAACATTTTTCGTTGATTGATTAAATGAATTTAATAAATAAACACCTACACTCTTTAATGAAACTTATTTTGGCCAATATCTTATCAGATAACCTTATTAAATGAATTTTTCATAAAATAGCCATTCAATAGGATTAGACGAACTGAGAAGGTTGTATGATGATTTTAATTATTGAAATTCACGTAAATAATTTAAAAAATAGATAGATATATTCTTTACTGTACACCAAAAATACAAATTACATTAGTAACTTAACATTAATAAGGTGTCACAATAGGCGGTCTTATATATTATTATATGTCGCTATAAGCGATTTTTTACACACACCCTTTGGATGGATTTGACAATTAAAAAACAAAATATTGTAAATAAATACGTGTTACGTCTGCCAATCATATTTTAATCAACAAACAACCTGACACTAACCTGGAAAATGTTAATTCAAACATTACGGACTTCCCTGAAACATCCCTCATCCCCATGTGTTTGGCTACTTCGAAATTCATCTGATTTTTGGAGACACCGTAATCGATAAGATGGTCACATACTTCTTGCAGCAATCGCTTGTAACTGCCCGCTGTAATTACCATAGCAGATTTTAATACAAGTAAAGATTTTTTTTTATCAATGATAGGTTCGCGTTTGACCACCATCTCACCTGATGGTAAGCGATGATGTGGTCGACGATGGAGCACGCTTGCCTAGAAGTAACCTATTCACTCTTGACTTAAAGACCCCTAAGATGTAGCAATTTGTCATTGCGAAGGAGGCGAATTCGTGTTATGGAGCCGAGTGTTCTGTGAGCCGTTTTTCAATACACTTACGAAGAAATAAATAAACAGGGCTGCGCGGCGCCCAGTCTGATACGATATATACAGTAAATTGTAGTGAGGCGAGCTCGCGCATTTTTTCGCACTAGTGCGGAAAATAGAAAATTGCGTGCCCAAAAGCGGTAGGAATAAAAGTGGGTTTTCAAGTAAGTATATTGAAAAAGCTTTACCATTCACTTAAAAATAACTAAGGGTAAGTAAAGTCTTTCACCACATCGTCATATTTAATAATTTCATATACTTAACGCCAATGAAACTCGCGCAGCAGTGCACCGCAGAAAGTTTTAGAGATTGTATGAATATGCAGAGCCTTCAAAATGTAAGCGCAAACTTTGACTGACGGATATACATAGGTATCGCTCTTTACTGTCTTCAAGAATATTAATAATTAAACTTATTACCTAATAAGCTGCTTATCCAAATATATTATAAAACAATATTTTCAACAGATGGACCAATTATAGACTTATCGGCGACTAGTCGTACAATTTCACTTGTAGAATCTCACTGGTCGCATTTAATTAAGATGGACCTTCCAGTCTCTCTACCACTAACGTACACATGGTTGAAAAGCTTGTTGTTCCATCCAACGCAATGTTTAATAAAGAGGCTACGAGAAAAGAAGGATAGCGCCTGAACTGAACCCTCCGTTGGCATTCAGTACTCCTGTCGCTCACTCGAATATTTTACAAAACAAATATTTAGTAAAATAATTAAAAGTTTTTGAAAAAATCGTCATTTAGATTTGGAGCTTCCACTAAATATATTTTCATTACTTTTTTTTATTTAAGAATACATTACGAAAGACCAAAATTCACGTTAAATTTGTACAAACTAGCAGATTTTCATAGGTCTTTATAGAATTAGTTTTACACAAATCATTTTTTTTTTTTTTCAATAAAGAACCTTCAAATAACAACCACAAAATATCTGTTTACCCAAAATATTTAAAGAAAGGTGTGTAATAACGTAAAAGCGGTTGTATGTAAAGTGACACGGGTTGGGCGCTCTTAATTCTAAAAATATTAATATCGTTAACACACAAGGTAATCTATATATATAAAAGGAGAAACTGACTGACATATTAACGAAACTACTGGGATTAGGAGCATGAAATTTAGCGCAAGGTTCCCTTTTATGACGTAGGTGAGCACTAACAAAGGATTTTCAAAAATTCACTCCCTAAGGGGATAAAGTGGGGGTCCAAAGTTTGTATGGAGAAACCTACATTCACGCGAGTGAAGCTGCGGGCAGAAGCTAATATGGGATAAGAGCAGGAAGAAGAAGAAGGATTTGGTCCGTTCGTACCAAGCACGAGCGTGATTTAGCATAATTACTATTAACACTCGCTCGAACTTAGTATGATTGACCAAACTGCTGTATTAATTTTGTTTGCCAATTACCCGGTGATTAAGCACCTACTATTTGTGAATGTGACAAGATTGTCTTTCCCGACTAGTCACTTCATCTCCACTGATTCCTGACTGTTAGTACGTATTTGGTTAGACTGGAAGCGATCTCAAGGCTGTTGCCTGATCGCAGTTGGGAAAATGCTAGACAGGCAGGTTATTACCGAACATCCACATTTTAAGAATTCACTATATAACAGTATTCTACCGTAGCTGGAAGTAACACATGGTTTTAGTCAATAAAAGTCTGACACGCCCTCCCTCAAGAGTGGGAGAAAATGATCACAACCCACCTCATAAAGAAGAGTATTGAACGTGGATCTTCACTAATGACCGCATCAACTAACTAGGTGAGGGTCATAATAATCAAAAGTTCTACACAAAAACAGAGTGGTTTTTGTATACACGTGGAAGCTGTTGACCATACAAAGTATGTAATTCTTCAGGAGTCTCTTGAACCCCAATTACGCACTCACGCGGCCACAAATGGAATCCGACTTTGGTAACGAGTCAAGTGAGAAATATAATATGCAAAATCACGCTTATGTGTCTGAATTTTCATTTAATACCTGTTTTGACTAACTGTTGGGGCTTTTATTTGAGCATTTCTTTATTTGTCACAAATTGTTTGTGATTACACCCATAAAGTTCGAAATAAGGCTAGGTTGAAACAAGGAATTTCCTAATTATTTTTTGTAAACATCAACAATGATAAATAATGCCTGTTGGTCTAGTAGTAAGTGGCCCAGACTACTATGCCAGAGGTCGTGGGTTCGATTCCCACCCAAGACAAATGATTGTGTGATGAGTATGCTCATTTTTTCCGTCTAATTATGTTCTAATCTATCTATAAGGTATGTATTTAAATATTTAGAAATATATAAGTATGTTTAACAGTCTTTAAGTACTCATAGCACAAGCTCTGCTCAGTTTGGGAATAGATGGCGTTGTGTGAAAGTTGTGAAATATCACAAAAACCAATACACATACACGGTGTACAATAACACCAAAATAGTAACAAAACATTTACACAAACTTAATTCCGGGAAGATCCATATTACTATCAAACATTTCGATGCAAGTATATGAATAACTCTACCTAATTCTGACTCCTGCTGATTACAAATAGATTGAACAAAAAAAAAGTTTCACTCTCGAACGATTTCGATGAAACTTGGTACACGGGTACGCCTTGTCCTGGAATGGCGCATTTTATCACGAGAGTATATCCTTTGGGATAATTTTCTATTTTTGAAAACAAAAGCTGTTTAACTACCATTTTCATTACTCAGGTAAAAGTTATGTGACTAAAAATCAGCCCTCAGTAGGACTAGTAGGATATTTTTTTTGACCTGGTAATTATCTAATGACTTCTCCTGCTCTAAGGCGAAGCGGGTGGGCATGTCAGACTTTTACTGACTAAAAGGTCACTGAAGGAATATAGGTGTGGTTACACCCATTTTCCTTCAGTGGCCTTTTGCGTTCAACTAATGGCCCCAAGGATAGTATCTACCAATAGAATTTCATACAACTGCCTTAAATGAATTGAACACACTTGTACGTGAGCTCTAGCTAGAGCCTAGATACCTAATGTATCTCATCGGGGTAGGATTTCGACTCATGTCAATCAACGCTTCGGGCAGCAGCCTATTGTCGCATAATGATGTTGCTACCGGCGATCAACGCTCCATTATGTATCATAATCGCTATAATCTTTACACTCTACATACTTAGTTGTTATGAGAATATAGAGTTAACAAATATCATGACAAACTCATCTCATTATTATGAAATATTGGGAACTAACTACACACACGTTTCGGGAACACATTATACACCTAAGGAGCGGCATTCTCTGAGGGAGTCAGTAATTCCTGATAACTACAAACTTGGGGTCTTTAATTTAAAGAGTGAATAGGTTACTTTTAGGCAAGCGTGGTCCATCGTAGACGACATCGTCATCATCTAAAATATCATCACACTTTTCTGATAGGCACAACCTGTATAAGTAGACTAGCTTCTGCCCGCGGCTTCGCCCGCGTGAAAATAGGTTTTTTCATATAAACTTTGGATCGCCGTTTCATCCCTTTAGGGGGTAAATTTTAAAAATTTCTTTCTTAGTGCTCGCCTACGTCATAAAAGGAAACCTTATGCAAAATTTCATGATTCTAGTCCCAGTAGTTTCGGCTGTGCATTGATATGGCAGTCAGTCAGTTTCTCCTTTTATATATAGATAATCTTGAGATGCTTGCCTACTAGATACGTCACTGAAAAACAAATAAAAAGTTGAAAGTGGTACACAAATGTGTTTGCCTCTATCCTATCATAAGTGAGTAATGAAACGTATAGATCCAAAACAAAATGTTAGTTCGAGAATTCCAGTAGAAATTGCAACAAAATTGTTCCAGAACTTCCTTTTCCATCTAGATAAATCTATAAGATAGCGACCCTCGAGCACATTATGTGAAAATATCGTCGGGTGATGGCGAAAATGTACTCGTGTGTTTGAGAAAAAAACGTAACTTATGTGTAACTAGTGAGATATCAATGGTCATTCCTGAGAAAATTGAGCCACGACCCACTCGGCCAGACATTTTATAAAACATTAATGTTCTTAATTAATACCTCGGCATTGTTCACGTCGACATAATTACAGAATTAACGTTTATGACGCTTTTCGTAAAATTAGGCATTTGGGTTACGAAAGATATTAAGTTAGGACATTTAAATAAGTAGGTAACATTACAGATGTAGGCAGGTACGTAATTGTTTTAATTGCCTGTGTCAAAAACAGGACTGGAATTAAAAAACAAAGTGGCACGGCACTCACAAATCCATACTTAATATTATAAATGTGAAAGTAACTGTCTGTCGGTTACGTTTTCACGGTTAAACTACTGAACCGGTTTTGTAGAAATTTGGTACGGAGTAAGGTTGAACTCCAAAGAAGGGCATAGAATACTTTTTATCTAATTCCGACTTCGCGTCCGTCCGCAATAACCGACATTTACGCGAAAGAAACTGCTGGCACGGAATGTACAATTTTTTTTTTAGGAATCTGCTATAACGTCTTGGAAGAAAGTTGTTCATTTCCATGGGTAGAAATAGTAGCTATCCAAAATATGACC
Source organism: Mythimna vitellina (assembly GCA_949316375.1). Taxonomy (NCBI): domain Eukaryota; kingdom Metazoa; phylum Arthropoda; class Insecta; order Lepidoptera; family Noctuidae; genus Mythimna; species Mythimna vitellina. Next base: position 16,521,135 of record OX438688.1, read on the forward strand.
ACACAATTATGTTAGGTACACCCTGTACAAGTGAGTAATCTTGAGTTGCTAGAAAAAATATTTAGTTTGTGACACGGCACTCGCAAAATCCATACTTGAGACAGGCCTGTAATTTGTCTAGTGGTTAGTGGCCCTGACTGCTATGCCGGAGGTCGTGGGTTCGATTCCCACCCAGAATAAATGTTTGTGTGATGAACACGAACATTTGTTGTTTCTGAGTGTAATTTATCTATAATATGTATGTATTTAGAAATGTATGTTTATCAGTTGTCTAGTACTCATATCACAAGCTCTGCTTAGCTTGGGACTAGGAACGTCATCTAGTAAAAGCCACCTGTGTGAAAGTTGTGGAATATTATATTATACTAATATTATAAATGTGAAAGTAACTCTATCTATTACGCTTTCACGGTTAAGATGACCGTGAGCATTTTTTTATCCCTTTTCTCCTATATTATTACACTTGAACGATAAATCTACGTAAATACGGGAGCGTTTTGGCGAGAAAAATGGCGTACGTCCACCCGTCCAAGGGCAAGGCGATCTATGATTTGGTATTTTGACGTCGTGATTTACAAAATTTGTTACTGAGAATTGGAAAAATGTTAATATTTCAAAAAATGTACTGTTAATTAAAAAAAAAAAAATTGTACAATAATTACAATCACTATATTGGCTATAGACAGGGTTAAATTTCATGTTGGTAATTGCTTAGGTAAAAAAGTTGAAGCACAAACAATAAACGCAAATAGACATTTTTTTTTAATTGTTTGTAGAACTATAAATGAAAAAAATATTCGTACAAAATTTAAGACCATGAATCAAAGTATTGCATATATATATAATGCCTTTTTGAGGGACTTTATACAAGTTGAAAAACCTATATTTTCAAAGGGAGCCTCTTAAACTACTTAATCTATTTTGATATTAGGAATGGAGGAAGCTTGGACCCTAAGAAAGGACATCTAAGCTACTTTTTATTTCGCATCCGCAATAACCGACATTTATGTAGCCGAAACCACTACCAGAAGCTAGTATGTAACAATTTTAGTGAATTCAAAATGGCCGTTTCTTTGCTTGCCTCAAGGTATCTATTTCTGTCTGTAAGGGGTCGATACAGATACCTACTTACATTACCTTATTGAATTTCCCTTTTAGGAATCTTGGTCATGATTTATGACGTGTGGGGTCTTTTCTTACATCTGGGTGCCGAATGTCAATACCGAAGAGTCACTACAAAAGTTTCAAGTACAATTACACTGGTCTTGGTTATATGAAACTTTTGAACTTTGAAGACGGCAAGCGATTATTATTTTGGCCGCGCTTCGCTTCTATTTCTCATTTTTATTATTACTATTGTACACTTTTTATTATCGCCGCGGCAAGAGTTTTTATTTGCGACGATTAAATCCAAAGTTTTTGTTATATAAAAGGTAGTATTCTAGTGAACTGACCCAATATTTCGAATATTTATGAGGAATGAACAAAGAGAAATTAAATCTCAGTGATTCTTTGTTTTCATTGTGAATATCGATTTATTTAAAACAAAACGACTACTTGAACGATATCTGTTTTTAATTAAATATTAGGTACACTTAGAACATTATACTTAGGTTATACCTAGCTATCTTTATTTTTCTGATTTTGTGGAAAATCATGAAACTCTATTAAATACTCTATTTTGACTTTTCTAAATTATTTATACACACTGTATGTACATTTTTTACCCAAACTCCTGTCGCAGGTCTGCTAGGAGAAAGTTTGCTTAAAATAAATAGCAGCTTTGTACTTTTCTATATGTAACTTTGTTCTTTTCGATTTTAATTGTTTGTGTACATAAATAAATGAAGATATCCGTAGGAGCGAAAGGTTAGCGACATAGCACGAAGAATCGCCAAACTTAAGTGGCAATGGACAGGGCACATTGCTCGCAGAACAGATGGCTTTTTTTTTAATGTGAGAACTCATTCAAATGACTTCTCGCGCTCTGGGTGGAGCGAGAGGGCGTGTCAGACTTCAAACCTGTGTCCTTCAATTACCTTTTGCGTTCTAGGACTACGGGTTTCCTTTTCAGAAACAGATGGCCGTCGGGGCCGAAAGGTTCTGGAGTGGCGACCGCGTACCGGAAGACGCAGTGTTGGCAAGCCCCCTACAAGGTGGACCGATGACCTGGTGAAGGTTGCGGGAATCCGATGGATGCGAGACGCACAGGACCGTTCATTGTGGCAACGTTTGGGGGAGGCCTATGTCCAGCAATAGACGTCTATGGGCTGAAAGATGATGATGATGACATAAATAAATAACTTCGCTCGCTCTGGGTGAAGCGGGAAGGAGAATCAGACTTTTACTAACTAAATCCCACAGTGTTCCTTCAATTGCCCTTTGTAACTGCAAAGTAACACCTTCAAACAATTCGCAGCCCTGGCAGACTATCAATCTGCCTAGCCTTTTACTAATGTTGGGGTTAGCTGCGAGTCTAACCGGATGCAACTGAGTACCAGACGAAGCGATGGACCGTCTACTTGACCTCCAGACTCGTACTATACAACCTACTCTGTGCACATGATACCCCTGTGCAAGACTGGTGTTAGATTTGCTGACAATACAACGAGATCAGAAAGGTTTTGATAGTGAAAGATGGTTACCCATCCAAGCTATCGTTGTGTAATCTAGTTCTAGAAGAATGAATTGTACAGCTGTTAATATTAAGCCACGACACGAGTTTTTTAACTACACGTAAAATATTTCTCTTGAATACTAAAGAGGACTCTACAAAGCAGCCTTTAGAGAATGGTTACTGCCATCCTCCAATACCAATTATTACCGTGTTTACAGATAAGACACAGTTGGTAGAAATGCACGCTATTTAACTTTTATTACATCCATACGATACAGGTTCCAGAAATTGGAAAATACACAATTCTTAATGACGCCCGCTAAGGGTGTAATGAACTTCCCTATGGTAGGCATCAGATACATTTGCATAATATTATTATAAAGAGGTAAAGTTTGTTTTTTGTTTGTAGGAGGTAATCTCTGAAAGTACTGATCTCTGCGTAAACTTTTCACCGATAGAAAGTTGCTTTATTCCTGAATGACATTTTATGTATGCAGGTGAAGCTGCGGGCAAAAGCTAGTTTGCAATAAAGTGCATTAACTTTTTCTTAATATCTCGGAATAGGTACCCGAAAAACAAACAACGATACGATTTTTACGTTTGTTCACCGATTTTTCAGTCAGTAGTGGACCGATTTTGAAAGTTTTTTTTTTTTTATTGAAATGTTATGCTTCCAAGTGGGTACCATAGAAATATTCATAGGATCAGAAGTTCTCATAGGATCACAGCAGAACTGTCGTAACAAGTAAAACTGCTTATACGTGTAGTCGATGACTGACTGAAAGAAGAGGGGGAAGGGATATATCAAGCTGATCTGATGAAAAATGTGGAAGGTAGACTCTGGCTTTATTGTATTTAAGTTTAGCTGAGGGCTTTTTAGTGGTGGTGTCATAACTAAAAAGTGTAAAATAAAAAAAAGTCGGTGTTTCTATAATAGTTTTGTCTTTTCGTTATTTAACACCGACTTTCGAAATTAAAGTTATTTTGCACTTTTTAGTGCAAAATAAACATTTTTACATTTAAGTTCAGTATTTTCTTTTTTTGTGAAAAGTTTTTTATTTTTGAGTGCTAGTAAATATAAAGATCGTGAGCAGTGCCGTAACTAGCCTTTTCTACGCCCGGAACCAGTTTCTATAACTGCGCCCCTAAAAAAAGTCCGAGTAAGTTTAATTCGCCTGACGCAGTTCCTCACCGGACATGAGAGTTTCGAGATGTACCTGATTCGGATCTGGCGCGAAGAACTGGTCGGGTGGAGCACCGCCGTGTCCTCATGGAGGCGAACAATGGTGGTGACCTGAGCGTCTGGCCCTGATGGTTCATGCCATGGTACGAAGCGAGAGGGAATAACAAATAGTAACCTCCTTCTGATGAAATAAATGATTCAAAACTTGGCCTTGGTTTGATCATTTCTGCGCCATGTGCCCGGACACCGCTGGTACCGCCCTCGTCACGGCACTGATAGTGATAGATGAGCATTCAGGACAGCTTTATGTCTTTATTTCCATTTTTTAAATTAAGAATGTCAATAACTACTTTTGCAAAACCTGGCGCCTACCTTAGATTAACTATTTCTTACTATGAGTACGATCATTAAAAAATATCAAGGTAGTCATAGAAACATAAACGAGTAAAATATTTAAAATAGAGTGTTCATTTCTGTCGTTGGATTTTGCAGTATCTACACTAATATTAGTTTGTTTTTTTTTTCGTTTATAAGAGGTAATCTCTGAAAGTACCAGTCCGATTGCTAAAACTTTTTCACCGATAGGAAGCTGCTTTGTTCCTGAGTGACATAAGCTGTACTTTATGTGCCTACGTGGGCGAAGCTCCGGGCAAAAGCTAGTCCGTTATAGTTAGATGACGTACGGCGTACGGCGAGTAATCACCCTTACGTTGTTGAAACCTCTACGGTCCGGACTAAGCGTTTCGCCTCGTCGTTTATACCGCGTACATCGAAAGACTGAAACCATTTGCCTGCAGTGAGGTCTTCCTGTCCAACTATAATTTAGATGTCTTCAAGGCGAGAGTAAATAGGCTCTTAATAAACTAGCGCGCCTCACCATCAACGTTTGCATCACTGCTTACCATCAGGTGGGATCACAGTCGAACACTAGTTTATATCAAAGTAAAATAAAAGTTAGGTAGGTGCGGGACCTACATCAACAAAGTTCCAAACATTTTAGTTCATATGTACTAAGTTGCTGCAACTGTAAAAAGTGGCTGCAAACTTTATCTTGTACACCTGGTGCTTTGATCCAACTATACAGGGGGTCTTTGACATAGACGCACAAACGAATACCACATATCCAGTACATGATTCTGGAACCCCAATGGTGGTGGAAGTAATCGTCGGCATTTCCGAATAATAATAAAATTCCATGGTATTCGTTTGTGCGTCTATGTCAAAGACACCCTGTATTTGTTAGGTAACATTCTTAATTTCTAAACTAGAAATTTATACTAATATTAAAAAGAGGAAAAATTTGTATGTAATAAATAAACTCAAAAACTAATTAGACCTATTCACAAAATTCTTTCACCAATAGAATGCTACTTGCGGCACGGTTAGCGCAGTGGTTGAGCGATTGGCTCCTGAACTGCGAGTCGCGGGTTCGTTTTCCGTACGGAACAAATATTTGTATGACCTAAAGATGGGTGTTGCGGGTCTGAGTGTCTTGTGTATGTAATGTATGTTTACATGTTTATGTACCCACGATACAGCAGAAATTCGTAGTGTGAGAAAAAGTTATTAAAAAAAAAAACTTTCTCGCTGAGTAACAGGTAATATAATTTTCTACTTTTACGGGTGAGGCCTCTGTGAGAAGCTTTTTTTTTTAGGTGGAAATCGTCTAATCACTTCTCCCGCTCTGGATGAAGCGAGAGGGCGTGTAGGACTTTTACTGAATAAAACCACTCCTATGTTCTTCATTTGCCTTTTTGTTCCAGGACCACGGGTTTCCTTTTCAGAAATTCCCCGTTCACAGTTTGCTAGTAAACACATCAAGTCAGCCGGCCGGTCGATATCTTTATAGAGCAAGATCGCAAATCCCAGACATTACTTATTTTCTGGTTAACTAAGAAGTTTGGGATTGAGTAATGTTGTACCTGCTAACTTGCCGCTAGCTTGGGACGATGGCCAATTTACCGGTACTAAATACTAAAGTTAAGTAATAATCATTACTAACTTTTGTTAAAGTTCTGTTGCTGCTATTTTTATGTCTGTTTGACAGAATATTATTGAACAAATAATAAATAACATGATCTTATTTTAAAGCCTGTTTATTAATTTTATTAGTCTATGAATTAGGTAGTGAGATGATCTAGACGCTTACCACGAGGACTGGTTCTTGACGCGCGAGAAGAATATCTGGAACGAGTTGGGAGAGGTTTTTGCCCAGCCGTGGGACAGTAATTGCCAATCCATACCACGACTTTCTATGATAAATCATTTACTGTCCAGGCTGCTCGTCTGTGGAATGAATTACCAGACACAATTAAACGCGCTCAATCGTTGCCTGTTTTTAAAAGACTCGTTAGGGATCATTACCTGTCGCTGTAGTCGTGATTCATATTTCTGACTATAGTTTTCAATAATTATGTTTGTATTTATGTATCTATTATATAGCATATGTATATATCTGTGTATCTATTATAATATAATTTGTTTAATGCTGGTTTTGTTACACCAATGACAGCCCCATTTCTTGTCCAGGCAATTACTGTCCATCCCAAGTTTCCTAGAAGAGTTCGCGGAATGCGATAAGGCCGCCCATTGTATGTACGTATGCGTTTTAGTTTCCTTTTATGTTTGTATTGGTGTACAATAAAGGATACAATAATTAAATTAATAAATAAATAATTGCTAGATTTAAAACAAAATGTTTACGACAACATAATAGTATATAAGGCAGTTTAGGCACCGTTTATTTAATAGGAGTAAATATTGAAAACAAGAATCTGCCATGACGTGGGAGGTTTCAAAATATCCGCTATGATTTTTCAAATACATATGTACGCAAAAAGATCATAATCGGAAAATAAGTATAATATCTAGGGGTCTCTGGGTTCTTGGATTATTAGCCTAACCTATACCTGATGACCCTCAACATTTTTGCCACTGAAAAATGATTTCATTATCAGAAAAAGGACAATGACCGCTATTGTCATTTACATTCTAAAACAAGACAACAATATTATAAAACTAAAATTTCAATTTCCATGCCCTATGAGGTATCTTTCTTTAAATAACATCATGATCGCAAACAGTCGTGGATGTAGCTAATAGATAGGATGACATGACATGACGACAGGTAAGCCAAACTCGCGCTCAAAGCAAATATCAAAGGAATGGACAGCGAGTCAGATTACCCGGCCGATTAGAGATATTATTGCGACTGACTGACTGAATAGGTATTCACTCAGAAGGTATCTAATAGTAAATGTGGTATTCGACTATCTTTATATGATGATACATGTAGATACTATGATATAGAAGGAGACCGCATGGGTTACGGCCCTTATTTACAAGCGGGTTGATTAGACAATTTATACACCTTTAAAAGTATTAAATAGATTTTGATTGAAAAAGAATTGAATTGTTTTTTAAGTCAGTTTTGAATGAACTATGTGCCAAAAATATAAAATATTTAAATATCAAAGCTCGTGTTTGACTGCGTCAGCACCCTGTCCTGAGAAATGCTACGCTCCAAGACCAATCCAGCGGGGTTACCATGACGTTCAAAGTAAGATTGTTTCATTCTCATTTTAGTGTGGATAAGAAACAGAGCTATACAGGTTGTCTAGCACCATCTCTTACCAACACTGGAAATAATGAAACAATCTTACTTTAAACGTCAAGGTACAGGTCCTAGTCAATACTATATCTATTAATAGGTTTATTTGTATATAATCTCTATCTGGTTCAATATTTACTTTTTCATTGCCTACGTATTTCATTAGATTCTTACTTGAAATCTAATTTTAAGCTTTTTTTTTTATGCGGTCGTCACACTCGTTATTCATTTGTTTTTGGTGGTTTTTTTTTTAGAGTGAAGTCCGTTGACTGTTTTAATTCTTCGCAAATTGAATTATATAAAGTGTAGTATAACTATAAAATATGTAGAATCATTGAAACAGCGAAATCTCAGGGGAATGGAGCTGAGGATTTGATAGTAGTATTGACTACCTCTTTTTTTGAGGTGGGATATCATGCAATGACTGCTCCCGGCCTGGGAGGAGTGAGAGGGCGTGTCAGACTTTTACTGACTAAAACGACACCTGTGCTCTTCAGTTGCCCTTTGCGTTCTAAGGCTGAGTTGATACATTTGCTACCAAATACTACAAGAACGCAAAAAAAAAAAATTCTAAACTTTACACTGGCTGAATGCACAAATTGAATGAAGACAAAAAAAAAACAATACCACCGAGCATTTTTTTCGGAGCTATATAATGCAGCGACGCGTTTTCATAGAATTGTTCTAAAATTATAGATAAAATGACTATGAAATAGCGTATCGTATCGTTATCGCTTTTGTCTCGTGCACCTGCCTATGGCAAGCTTACCTAAACTAATATTAAAATGTGGTTGAGATATTTTTCGTTCGTAGTAATTCAAGTCTGCATATTCCGAAAGCATCATAAGAGTATTGAGAATGTAAGTTTTGTGCACTTTCCGGAACGTCTTGAATATCTTGAAAAGTAGGGTAGGGTATGAAACTTTGGAACACATTTTAACAACTCACAATGTACGTAGGTGAAACCTGTAGGGGTAGGGTTAACACATGCTTATGAAGGAAGAAAAAGAACATAAGTTTAAAAGAGTATTTTTTAGACTAACTACCAGCAAGTTTGGAAACAATCTTTGGGAAAAATCAGGGAATATTTTTTATCAACATTACCCATATATATGTATGTTTATAGGTATCTATTTATTGTATAAATTATGTTTATGTATAGTGTCCAGGGGCCCTAGTCTGCTATTTTTATAAATTCGTCATTCCAACATGATTCCATTGTCATTTTGTTAAAAGTTCGTAATCTGTTAATTCATAATGGCCGATCATTGATCAATCGGTGGTCTCATAATAGAATTGTGGTACGAACTGTCTTTTAACGAATTAAAAGCAATGACTGCACAGAGACGTTCTAATGATAGGTCACTGATCAAAGGAACTGTCAAAATTTTAGCAGATTACCGCATACGTCATACATTTATTTTACATTACGTACGAGATTACCATTCTGTGCCATTTCTTTCAATGGAGTGCCAGTGGTTGATCGTTGGAAAGTCATAATGACGCCATTATATTAGTAGATTACCAAACTTGTCAATATCAACAATTATGAAATCAATGATAGACCATTCTGACACTATTGTAATAGCAGACTTGAGGCCCTGTATACATATCTGTCTAGTATATTTTTAGTTTTAAGTTAGATTTAATTTGTGTTTAATTTTTTGTTGTACATTTAAAGTTCCTCAAAATTTGTAAAATTTATTTCTGACGCATATGGTTTTGCTGTAAGAAAACCCAGTTGTGGGTTAAGCTCGCCTATGTACATCAACTGTCCTATTTTTTATTGAATAAGTAAAATTGTGTGTACAATAAAGAATAAAGATAAGATAATCTTTATGAAACACAGGGCTGCTAGGTAGAGTTACAACGTTTAATACGTTTACATAAAATACGTTTCAAAAAAGCAATCCGAATTTATCCAGAAGTCGATTTGTCATTTTGTAAACTTGAAGCTTTTATTATATTTCACTTCTTAGTTGTTTTACTCCAAAGTTGAAACTAAATAATAAGCAACTTTTAAAGGACATAATTTAAATTAATTTATTGACAACTCCAATAAGTTCAAACACTGGAAGAATACCTACTTATAATTAAGGAATTCCATGGGCCATCTGTGGTTCTTCAGTTGCTCTTCACTAATTGATAGTTTCTGGATTCACATGCTTAACAAATTTATGAAAATACGAAAATATTTGAGAGATTTCCTCAATTCTTCATAACAGTCATCATTAAAACTAGACTTTGATAAAAAATAAGACTCATCTGGAATAAGTATAGGAGATAAAAATAAAAATAAAAGATTTTTTTCTGAAGAATAGTTGACGAATAGTTCTAGTAAAATATAAACGGATTGCGAATCGTCCGTCCTTGAAGCCAGTTAAAAACAAATTTATTTTGTGTATTTAATCTTCATGCACAAAAGTACAAAGGCGAATTTAATGCCTTAAGCAGTCTCTACCAGTCATAGAGGTCATTACTTATTTATTTGTTTATCGACTTCAACATAACACGACCATAAACCAATTACATCAATTAAAGACATGTTTTTAACATAAAATATGAACAAAATAATAATGAAACTAGTAATAAAATATAACTATACGGCAGTCATAGGTACACTAATCTCACAGTACCCCAGACACACAGACAAGATGTTCTTCCATTGATCCGCGATTACATAATTTATTGTGTTTTATTTAAGGCAATTTATTTATTTTTATTTATGAATTATAGATATTATGTAGGTACTTTATGTTAATGTAAATAATTGTGTTGTGTAATAATATGGGTGTAACTTACCTGAATAAAGATGATTATTATTATTACGTAGGTAATCACCGAGGGTTTTCACAATGTAAAGGAAGTCATTGTCCCTTCCGTAACACATACTGTTTACCTACGCCTAGTTGTATGTCGGCGGCATGCAAAGAGCAAAACAAGCAAAGATTCACACTTACCGGGAAGCGATATAAAGTTGAGTAGCGTTTTAGCACGAAACTAAACACATCGAAAGTTGCCAGGCGTGCTTGCGCACATGTGCCCGAATTTTCACCCGCTTGCTTAAGTGCAATGCATAGGAACTCGGCACCTAGGAGCAGTATAGTCTTACCTCCGTTTTCTAGCAATCTAACACATGCACTACCGCGGCCAAAGTTCGTGTTTAGTAGACTAGTTGTAGCGCCCCGGGTGTTCGCCATGTTCGGTAGATAATCGCAAATTGTATCAACGCTGCGTAGGTATATTAATTTACATTCAAATAATACACAAGCTTCTCTTGATGCTACAATTACATTTAATTGGAAGCCGGGATCACGTTTCATGTCACATTATTACCTATATGTTTATATGGCCCGGAGCTATTGAGTTGTATCTATTAAAATAATAGCTAATGATACGGAAAACAGTTGTGCTTTTGATTTGAAATAAGTTTTTTCAAGTGGGAAATCATCCCACCATCCACTGCACCACAATGAGAAAGCAAACGCTGGCGTTCGCTCTCTCATTGTCTTTCTATTGACTCTAATACCAGGGGCGCCGGTTTCATGTCATGGGTGCTCATGCTCATTTGATGGAATCGAGAAAAAGCGGCGAAGTGTGAGAAGAGAAATGCACACTGATAGACCGAAAAATAAATAAATGTCCTACTTACATACTGCGTACTTAACTACTAATTATGTTTGATAAAAATATAAAATGAAACCATTACATAAAAATGAAACTAGTTTTTAATATCAAGATATATTATAATTTACATGTAACCTAAAAGGTGATAACTAATCTGTTTCTTGATGTCTATTCTCAGGGATGCTCGGCACCCACTGTTTATTTCTCATGGGTGCTCATGCCCCCGAGCAACCACGGAGTCGGCGCCCCTGTCTAATACCATCTAAACATTAGATACCTACCTCCTATAAAAAGTTTTTTTTCGTTACTCATACTCTGAAAGTAGGTCTGAAGTTGCCTGAGTAGCTGGTTGAAAGTAATACTTTTCATCCTTAGGGAGAATCGCTTTCAACTGGCAGCTGTCAAATTATTTAAAAAAAAAACTAGTTCTATCTTGACATTTCTATTGAACCATGTCCCAACTTTTTATACAGCCAGTTAATTACAGCGCGATGTAAAATTGAAATAATTTAATGATAAATATTAATTAAAGAATATATATATATACTTAAATAAGTGACTTTTTTTCAACTATTTCTTTAAAATATTTACCTACTTTATTAAAAAAAAATATTAAGGAAAATATATAAATTTTTTCAATAATGAAAATGTAAAATAGAAGCTGAATAGTTGACCGGACAGAGAAAAAAATAATAGGCGGGAAAGTGGCAATCCGACAATCCGATCTTCAGTTGTTCTGAGTTTTTGGCGGGGTTTCTTCGAGTAAATTTCAGTGGCTGTTTTAATTATTCGCAAATTGAATCCTAGTGGATATTGTGATGTAAAATTGGTGTAGTTTTGTATCTCAAGTATCTGCGCAACTGGACAATGGGTAGAATCATTGAAACAGGTGCGATCTCAGTAAAATAAAGCTGAGAATTTTATGGTAGTTTTAGCTACCTCAGCGAAGTTTGCGAGAAGGCTGACTCGACAAAAAACTCTAATGTGTTGCACCCCGCACTCTAATGTGATACATAGTGCAATGTTTTGTAACATTAAATAAGACTTGACTTAGGTAAAGGTCCAAGTGACCAGGTAAATTAAAAGCCAAAAAACAAAAATTATTCTTCCGAGTTGTAGAGTTTTGTTTACATACCCGGACAACAGAAATTTCTAATAACACGATAAGTTCAACATATTCAGATGTGGATATAACGCATGATTTCATAAGAGAAGAGGTTAAATTAGTAATGGAAAACCTTTTACCGCTTAAATCAAAAGAAAAATACCTGCCTAAAATTATACGACGACTCAGGTTTTACAAGTATTTTTATAAATTTTTACTTTCCTTGTATTCGTAATGAAAAGCACAGTGCTTACCTCGGGTTAAAGACTTATTTAGTCCCTCGAACTAATGGCTCTTTCTCGCGACTAAATAAGTTACTTTCACCCCTAGGGTAACAATGTACTATTGCACATAACCTATAGCAATTTTTAATAAGTTACCCCCCACTAGGAATTACTCCTATATCGTGGATGCGTTCATAAACATGTACTCACATACACAAGACACCCAGACCCGACACAACTATCTGTTGGCCGTACAATTATTTGTTCCGTGCGGGAATCGAACCCTCGACACGCAAAGCACCAGCCAATTGCTCAACCCTGTGCCATCAATATTAATCGAAAGCACTGTTGTAAGGCTTCACACTCAACCTATTAAACCAAGACGATCTGGAAGTTAGTTACGGAACTTTTACCAAGTTCGTTTCAAGAGTTAATAAAGGTTCCATTAAACTTACCTATAGCGTGTACTACATAAAACAAATACACCTATTCTCTTCTTCTAAAAATACAAAGACATTTTCCATTTTCCAATCGAGCTGCTCAGGTCTGGCGCCTCATTTACATATATCGTTGAAACTTTTGCTCGATTGAAGTCCATCCCGCCAAAACGCGGTCGGTGCGAATTTTTAGGAGAACGCGCCGTTGTAATTGTGATTCGAGTTCGAGTGGTTAAAAGCTTTTCTTGGGAAAAATCTCGACACGTCCGGAATAGGCGAACTTTGATTTTACATTAAAGATAACATTTCTTAAAGGGAGCACGAATCGATCAAGTGGTACTTGGATATTTTAGATGACTTTGAGGCAAAAACAAAGTGGGGGTTTTGGCGATTACACTTGTATTGTAGCACTTTTTTTAAACAGTATTTTAGCATTCTTACCATATCTAATTATTGGACTTTTGAAACGGCTACAACTTTTATAGGCAATGTATAGAATACTTAAAACGTGTAGATAGGGAATGTATAAAATATTTTTTTCTTTTATACTTTGCCTAGGTATTCTATACAATACCGAATGCGCAGCCGGTATTATGTAAAGACAAGAGTAGGGAAGGAGGTGACGTATTTTTAGGGCACCCTGACACGGACAAGTTAGATTAGAAGACAAATATAGGACCTGAGTACTTGTAAGCAAATTATATTATATGTTACTTTAGCGAAAAAGTTCACGTTAATTTTATTATGTATCCTCAAGGTACTATTTCTGTCCGATGGATTTAAAATTTGGCTCCTATTGGCGGGTGGTTATAAAAAAAAATAACCAGAACCTAACCTGTCCGTGTCAAGGTGCCCCAAAATTACTTCAATTCCTTCCCTGCTCTCGTCTTGTACACACATTGATTTTAATAACAGAACATGTTTCATTTGCCCATCATTTTATAGGTAGGTCGGTAACATTGATAAATGTAGACCAAAATCTATTTGTTTTACACATTGCCGGTGAACCATACAATCCCTAGAAATTGTATACATTACCTAGGTAAAGTATGTAATGAACAACAATATTCTTCATTATAAAATTAGTTAGGTATTGTTAGTTAATCAAAAGAAGGCAAATGAACAATAATACAATTTTTGAAATGCAATTTTCAAATGTTGTTAGGAGCACTATATGGACTTATGCAGTTTACAACGAACATCGAAATTTCTCCGGGGACCACTACCCACCTCAAGAAAAATGGGTTCTCGGAGATAAACATGATCTGAAGAAATTAATTTAAAAAATTGTCCTGTTTGATTCCCTATCCTCTGAGCTCAGCGGTATCAAGGGACTACTGTAATTTGTCTTTAGTAGGTTTCTTACCTTTGTATTTTTGATCAAAATTGTACAACTTAAGGAAGTACTTAGACCCGGATAAGTTGGAAATTATGGTATTATTAATAAAGTATAAAGTATTTTGGGGTGTTTACAACGCGGTAATTCCTGTTCGTGGAACCATTTTAGTAGGTAAAAGTTTAAAGCCTCTCCAAACAGCGTCGGAGCCGCTGAGGATTGAAGGGTCTCGTCGCTGATAGGTACCTACTAACACTTACAATTCAATCGCACTGTTAGAGCGGTCGACTCGTGTAGGGACTGTTGTCGACACGCCTCTCACCGCCGAAAAGTTTCGTGAGAAATTTAGATCAAAATGGATTGATGGGCTGACGATTCGTAAAAATATCTAGGAGCTTACACATATAAGGCTTTGTCGCAAACGTTTTACGCAAAATGACTACTGGTCGTAAAATAACTCTTTCTTATAATGTCGCTATCGCAGAATTTCTTTATTAATGTTCGCTCTTTCACAATGGCTTTTTCGCAGAATTTTTCTTTCGCAAAAGGTCGCTTTCTCACACTGGCTGTTTCGCAGAATGTGTTTCTCAAAAGGTCGCTTTCTCACAAAGGCTCTTTCGCAGAATATTTTTCGCAAAATAACGCCTTAGTAATTAGGAATAAAATTTAAACAGGCTTTTTTTATTTAAACTTTAAAAAAGAATTGAATTGAATTAAAAAAAATTGCAAGTTTTTTATTGATTAATACAAAAAAAAAAAAACTGTACAAGATCGAGTGGGACTCGCGCCCTGAGGGTTCCGTTCAAACCTACCTATGTAAACAGTTCAATTCCTGAATGGAATTTTTTCCAAATCGCAAAAAAAATTTTTTTTTTTTTTTACCTATCAACAAATTTACTGTTTTCAGGTTTCTTCCTTTATCTGTCCTATAAGACCTTGCTTCTTGCCTTGCTTGCCTTATGCCAAATTTCAGGATTTTGATTTCCTTGAGAGTGTCGAAATATACGTTTTTTTGCGACATAAACGTATCTTTTTTTTCTGTTAGTTTGATTTTTTCACAGCATCAAGGTACCGCAGACTTGACTATATGGTAATAATTTAAACTCGATAACTTTACGCGTTCCCGAGATAAAGTTTCTTGACAGACAGACGGACGGACAACAAAGTGATCCGTTAAGGGTTCCGTTTTGTCCTTTTGAGATACGGAACCCTAAAAAACACCTTTTTATATACTTATTTATTGATTATAACGTCATGCAACAGAAATGTTCAAAGGCAGGCTTAATGCCTTAGGCATTCTCTACCGGTCACTCAAGGGTGCTTAATTTTTACCATTAACTAACGTGCTCTTTTTAACCCACCACCAAATAGAATGAATGTTATATTAAATTATGTAAGTCAATCTGTTTGTCCGTGTATGTAACGATCTGAATGTTGGTCTGTGGCATCGTAGCTCCTAAACAAGTTAATCGATTTGAATTTATATATTTATTTTGTATGAAACGTGACTTCATTGAGAATATTCATAGCTATGATTTATGAAAATTTGATTAGCTGTTTTAAGATTATCAGCTTTTTTCTAGTTGAGATGTGAGCAATTTCCATAGGTCAAATCGATTCGTATTTCATCCTTTAGAATCAATTTTGTAAGAACATGATAATCGTGACCTGATACCACCACGTGACCCGGAATCTACAGGTTACCTAACTCCTCACAGCAGAGGTTTTGTGTTTGGGATCATTGAAATTATCTGAATGAGGGGTTATAAATCGTTAGATAGAACCATACAACTTTGCCCAAATTTCTTGCAATTTTGTATTCCACACTGTATATTTTAATTAATAATATTAATTTAAATTAGTAATTGTGCTACAACATTGTCAAATGTAGGTATTGATTTTTGCATAGAATACATAAAAATATAAAGAAAATGTACGTTTATGTACTAAAAACCTTAATTTGTACAGCGGTTGCCCCGCTGTACAAATTTATAGTACCTTTTGCAAGTTTGCCCATTTTGCAGAAACTTTCTGTATCTTCGATATTTTCTACTTTAAGAACATAAGCTTTAAGTGTCATTCTAGAAAAAATGACAATTTATCATAGGATTTTATTACATACATATACAAGTAAACGTTCATATTGCCTGTCAAATTTGAGTGGGCAAAGTCGAAATCGCTTTTTTTTTTGGTTTTGTATAAAAAATAAACGATGAACTTGGGTTGTATTACACTCTTTATTGCTGCTTAATATGGTCGCAAGCCTACTTATCACAAATTTAATTTAAGATTGTGGAGACAACTTTAACACGTTCACTG
Source organism: Mythimna vitellina (assembly GCA_949316375.1). NCBI lineage: Eukaryota > Metazoa > Arthropoda > Insecta > Lepidoptera > Noctuidae > Mythimna > Mythimna vitellina. The sequence continues at coordinate 16,537,593 of OX438688.1, forward strand.
CCACCACATTTTTTTTGAAGTTCATAGCGATGCCGCCCTATAAAGCCACGCGGACAAGCCAGGTATGTCGGCGGCACTGCATCTTGTTAAACATGGACAGGCTAGGCGTGTCCAGTGGCACCTCGATAGAGTTAAATTCTAAATCTGTCTTTTTTTTCGGTTTAGCGATGAGTATTAGTTAGTTTGCCATTCGCTGAGCAAGAATAAAGGTGTTTCAAATACGGTAGTGAAAATTATTCTGGAATTATGGCTGAAAATAAATTTTTAGGTAAGTAATTATCGTAATTTTGTAAGAGATCATAAACATTTTGTGGTTATTTTGAAATATTTCATAACATTAAATTAGATAAGTCAATTATTGCAAGTTTACGGAACAATACATATTTTAGTTGAAGATAGCATATTTATTTACTACAAAAACAAAATGTTTCATAAAAGTACTTATGTTTGCCATAATTTTCTCACCTGTGAAAGCGGAACCCGGGGCCCTGGGACGAAGGCAACGAAGGAACAGGAGTGGGTTTTTAGTCAGTAAGAGTCTGACACTATCTCCCGCTCCGCCCAAGAGCGGGGATGTCATTAGGATGATTTTCCCACCCAATAAAAAAAAAAAACCTAGGATATATTTTTATTACCTAGGTTATACTTTTATTTCACTAAATATGAATTGACAAAAACTACAAAAAAATGGGGGTAAGGGAGGCATAAATACGCAACTATGCAGCCGGCTGCATGGCTGCGAGTAACAGAATAAATATTATGGGAAACCGTTAGGGTCGAAAGGTTCTGGAGTGGCGACCGCGTACTAGACGTCTTAGTACAAAGGTTGACAATCTATGATAAACTTGTTTAGGTGGATACGCCTGGCGGGTTCTCAGCATTATATAATCACTTTCATTTTTTATTGGTTGGGAAAATCATCTTCACTCCTGTTCCTTCGTTGCCTTCGTCCCAGGGCCCCGGGTTTCGCTTTCACACTACCCGTGGCCCCAGTAGGCTTCGACCCTGCTGGGCCCCTACGATTTGCTGACATCTCCTTGAGGCGCGCGTCGAACAGTACGCGCCGTCGACAACTTGGGCTCGGTCCGGACGGTTACCGGACGGTCGGACTGCGAGCCACCCATTGCTCACCGTCTGCAAGCCCGCGCCTACGGTGGCCGGAAATCGGGATCGGAATCCCGGCGGCGGTTGGAGCGTAAGGACCGTTGCCTCACGCGATCGGCCGCCTCCTTTGCTAGCATTACTGCTTCGCAGAAGAAGGCGACCGCCTGCCACTCCTCCTCGCTCCGGACCATGGCCTGAACCAGGGCCTAGCGCGAGATTACATATCACTTTAAAAAAAAAACAAATTAAGAGGTTTTCCCGGGGGCCACCTCAAAAATCCTTAGGTTATTGCTAGAGGATTATGTACTGAGAATTCCAAAAGGCAATTTTCGCTCATTTTCGAAATATCACTGAAACATTTAGGACACTCCTGGCGTGTTCAAGGCGTAGTTATAGAAATTCGCAAAAACACACTAGGCGTGTCGGCGGCATTGAACGCGTTAACGGTAATATTTTGGTGGGCAAAGACGAAATAACTGCTTGAGAAAAACGAATTTGGCCCACCATCACAGTTTCTAATTTGAGAGAGATTTTGCGTTGGATATCCGATCTTTCTTGTTATTTATTACAAACTAACAGTGGTTAAAAACTTATTTACCTGCTGTGATTAAAAATTGAGTTACAGAAAAAGTTTTTCCACACGACTTTTGACCCGCAAATTACAACTCCAACTTTGACATTTTATTACAGCCGACTGGAGCGAAATTAAGAAAAATCAGTTATGCAGGGTTGTCGGGATGTATTTAAATTTCTTTTTTAGATTTAGGTACTAATAAACACAATTACAAAATGTTGCCTGTTTTTTCAATATTTATGAAAAATTTATTGCTGGGCAAACTCAGATTAGTTTGGCAATCATTTAAAGTTTTACGGTACCAATTACGTGTGATGAAGCAACAGAAATGGGAATAAATTGGTAATAGATTAATACTAAGCTACCCACTGACTCACTCACTCGTTCCAACGATATCATATTTCGGTATGAAGGTATACGTTATAGTAACATTTGTGTGAGGGTCGATATTTTCTATCTACCTACTTACTTATGTTAAACTTACAACAGACATTATTTTATACATACTTATTTGAAGTTTTTTTGGGCAGGCATTCCTCGAAGCACACCAAGCGCACCAGCTTTTAAGCGAAGAAAACAAACATTCTTCGAAACGCTCCATTTGGTGTGCTTACAAAATAAAAAAATATTGTAATTCCTCGAAGCGCACCAACGCCAATCATGAAATATAGGTAAGAACATGAATGACTCGTAATATATGTTATCGATTAAACTACCAGGAAAGCAGAAAATAAACTGGAACTATTCTTTTGTTCTGACCACGTGACTGAGCGTTGAGATGACGTCAGAATAAAGGAATCGAAGGCGTGGTCTACTCGAGGCGATCGACGAAAAGAGAATCGAAACGAAACGGTTGTAACTTGGCTGGTCACTGGAACAACTTGTGGCCCTCGGTAGCCCGCAAAGTTGGAGGGTAAAATCTACAAGTAAGATAAGACCTGTCATACTGTTTCGATCAAGATTGCACGTAGCGGCGATGAGAATGTTGAGATGGATGTGTGTGACGAGAATAGACAAAATGAGAAATGAGTATATTAGAGGAAGTTTGAAACTGGCGCCACATGCAAAGACGGATGAATTGTGTAAAGAGTGATATGAAAGAAAAGAACAAACAACACAAGACAAGAGCAGGAAGATAATGATTTTTATTTTCACCCACGTTCTCATAATATTTCACGTACAACGATGCCGTAATACCTTTACAACTCGAAACTATATAAAGCATAAATCCCACTGCATTTATTTAAATACCTATCAAGTTTTCCGACACCCATCAGCTTATCTCAAGGAATCGCCGTCGGATAATCAAAGGAAGTAACAACGTAATCGATTCAATAAGGAAAAGCATTGCTGGCGTCTGCACGACGCTTAGTGCAAGACATTATTAGCACGGGGACAGGTTGTCACTGATGACCATCCTCTCCGTGTAATCGCTTGGCTGATGCTTGCCAAGTTGCCAGCAATGGACGTAATGGGATACTCTATTAGTAGAAAATGCCGCACGACGAATAGTTATGCGATTTTCTTATGTTGTAAGGAACGTGTAGACTAGTTAGGTAAGTCCTTTCACAGAGAGGAGTACCTATATATCACAGCGCTTACACGGTTATAAGCAGATAATGATGTACCTACCTACAGACTTCAGATACGTATGTAAGGTTAGCCTAGAAATTGACCTAAATCCTGCTGGGGTTGCGAGATGTTTAAAACCGCGCCGCGGGGCGATTTCCGGTCACCGGAGGCGCAGGCTTGCGGATGACGAGCATTGGATAGCTCGCCGTCCGGCCGACCAATAAGGATCAAGTCCGAATCGACGGCGAGTACCTACCTAGTGTTTCATGCGCACCTCAAAGGGATGTCAGCAAAACTAAAAAGGCTCAGCAGGGCCGATGCCTACTAGGGCTGCGGGAACTTTTGAAAGCGTTAACGTGGCCCTAGAAGACAAAGGGCAAATGAAGGAACATTGGTGGGTTTAACTGTCCTTCTCGCTCCACCCAGAACAGGAGAAGTTATATTTGATGATTTCCCATCTCAAAAAAAGATAGGTACCTAAAATATAAAAGCGTAGATAGGTACTTAAATAAATCCGACTTTACTAACTGCTGAAAAAACATGTAAAGTAAACAACTTAAAATCTACTTAATTGTAGAAAACTCCGTTAGCAAAACTAAATTCAATCTTAATTCTATTAACACTGGCATGTACGCGAATTCCGGCTTAAACTTTGAACTGTGTAGAGATTACTTAGTTCTTTAGTTGCGTACACAACACAACTTCAGAAGAACGATTTCCAATTTATTACATGCGAATAGGTAGATAATCTCAATTAAACTAGTTTTGTTTCGAACTAAGATCGTTTAAACCGCGTATGTGTGATGTAGGCACTACGTCTACACAGCAAGTTAGGGACCACCATCACATAAACTGTAACTGTAAACAAGTCTTAACAAAGTTCCGTGGTTAAGTTGTACGGTCTCTTAGTGTTTCGTACGATTCTATTGTTTAGCATGAATAACTAAGCGAAGATAATGTGGCCACCGTTATTTATTGCCTATTAACGTTCCAACTTCATTTGCTACATTATAGAATTTAACACTGTTTCAATAAACATAGTTTTGTTATTTATGAATGGTTTATTCAGGTGCAGAAAGAAATAATAGCCAAGTCTTTATCTTTGATAATAACCTAGCGCCGACTGGTGGTTACGTTATCTACCTACCTATCGACATTGTTTTTCAAAGCATATTTCTATTGAATAGTCGGCGTATCCACCTACTCCGGTATTTAGCCAGGCATCTTTAGAAGTATGCGAAACAGGATATAAAGTTCCGCAAACCATTGACTTTTTTTTTATCTTGTTTTTCGTATTAAATTTCATTTTTATGCACCTACCATATTGTCTCTTCACCACCCTAGGTTGACTGGTAGAGAATGCCTAAGGCATTAAGTGCGCTTTATGTTGCATGAAGTTTAAATAAATAAATAAATTGAAAAGGTCAGACGGGTATTGTTTCTTATCCGGACAACTGCTCGACAGTTGATTTCGGGCTGATGTATTATGTTCTAATTGCTCGGAGAACTTTAATACCGTAATGCAGTATTTCGAATTTTAGTGCCCACGTAGAGTCGTAAATATCGCTACAGATCTATTGACAAATAAAGTTGAAAGTGTCAAAAACTCTGATCGCAAAAAACGACTAAAAAGTTCGAAACAAATTAGTAGGTACCTACGTAAGTTTCTTTAAGCAGTCTGATGGAGTTGGTGGAATTTATTTAGTTCAATCATAGATTTGACACCATCAACGGTATCAAACTTAACTTTATGGTCGTTTTTTGAGGTCGGATTTTTTAACACTGTCAACTTTTTTATTTCCTACGTTTTAGTAATATTTTTGAAATTATCTCCTCGAGCCCTTTATTTTGATAACCAACACGGTCACGAAAAAAAAACACTTTAAAAACATAATAAGGTTATTTTTGCATATACTCGAAAAACATAATCCTCCTTCTGTCGCAGGCAGTCGGGTAAAAAGCTAACCACTTATTTTTCTGCCACTCAACTAAAATAACAAAAGTGGCTACGCAGCTACGACCTACGTTTACGTAGCGCGTAGCTCGTAGCCACGTAACAATATAGTTGCTTAGCCTTTTTAATAGACTTCCACAAAAGGAGGAGGTTCTCAATTCGTCTGAATTTTCTAAACTAAGGGCCGCGAGTTTCTTAGATATATTTATATAACATAAATGTATATATCTATATATATAAAAGAAAGTCGGGTTAGTTACACCACTTATAACTCAAGAACTGCTCAACCGATTTGGGTGAAAATTGGTAGGGAGGTAGTTCAGAGCCAGGAGACGGACATAGGATACATTTTATCGAGTAGGGTAGATTAGGGTAGAGTAGAGTAGGGTAGAGTAGGGTAGAGTAGGGTAGAGTAGGGTAGAGTAGGGTAGAGTAGGGTAGAGTAGGGTAGAGTAGGGTAGAGTAGGGTAGAGTAGGGTAGAGTAGGGTAGAGTAGGGTAGAGTAGGGTAGAGTAGGGTAGAGTAGGGTTTTTTTTTTTTTTTTGTGTGCATCGCTTTATGTCCTCTGACACTGGTCAGAGTCTTTATTTGGCTAGGCACGGATTGTCGCTTCTGTTGTTTTTCTTTTCCTTGCTCTGGTTGTAGGTGTGAGAAGGCCATTAGACCCATCACGGATGCTTTATTCTGTACAGAAATTACTAATAAATATTTACTAAGTTAGGTAATGAGTATCTTTTTTTTTTTTTTTTTTATTGTTTCTATTACTTTTTTTCTTTTTTCCCTTTTATCTTTTTTTTTCTGTTTTCCGTTATTATTTTGTATTTTTTTTTGTTGTTCTTTTTTTTTTTTTTTTTTGTTCTTTTTTTTTCCTTTTATATTACCTACTTAACTTATTCTTTAACACTAAGTACAATATAGGTCACTATATTTACAGTGTTAGTTTCTTAGTCTACGTTTTATTTCTATCTATTACAATTCTTATTATACCGAAACAAAATTCTAAAAAGGTACTTCTTATTTCGTTATTTAACATTATTTTATTTATATTATTAATACATATTTTTATACCAATTTCATTTTCCAGGTTGAATCTTCTATATTGGAATACTGGACACTCTACTATTAAGTGTAATATTGACTCTTCCGCGACTGGGTCGCAAATACATGCAGGTGAGTCCTTCTTTTTAATACGATTGAGGTATTGTGAGAAGCCCCCGTGCCCTGTGAAGAGTTGTGTGTGCAGGTGTGTAAAGTGAGCGTTCTTGTTTTGCTTATAGGCTTCTCTGGCTGAGGGGAAAAACACTTTAGTAACGCTAGCTGTGCTCTCTTTTTGATATCTTTCTTCCCATTTGTCAATCGAGTCATCCCTGATGGTTCGCTTGACAAATGAAATGGGACATTTATCAAAATCAGGTCGTCTCTTTATTTTTTGTGCCGCTGTTTTCGCTAGCTCGTCTGCCCTTTCATTCCCCTGTATACCAACGTGGGCCTTAACCCAGAAGAGTTTCACTTCTTTGCCAAAGTTTTTAAGTTTTCTGACATTTTTCTTTATTTCCAGAGCGAGTGGGTTGCAGGTGTCACCGTTCATTAATAGCTCAAGAGTGGACCTGGAGTCACTAAAAATATTAAAGTCCTTCTCTGTGCTTTTTTCGATCAGTTCTATAGCTCGGTATACTGCGTACAGCTCCGCTTGAAAGACGGTACAGTACTCCTCGAGCTTAAATTTCTGGCATTTAGTTTCAACTACCCCATTCCACCAGGATAGGGCAGCCCCAACCTTACCCTCTATTTTGCTACCATCTGTAAATATATGTACTGCACCCTCTCCCATGCGCAGCCGAACCTCCGCATCGCTCTCCAAGCATTCAAAGCCGAGATTCTCCTCCTCAGCTGGGTGAGGTCTCTCCAAGAAGCTTGCCCTCCCTTCAACAGATCGATCTTTCAGAATTGGCTGAGGCTTTCCTCTCTTCGCCTCATAAAGGGATTCTGCTTCCTTGACTCTCAGGTCAAGAGGCAGCAACCCTGTCAAGATTAGAGCCGAATTCAGTGACACCGTCCTGTATGACCTGCTGATCTTTTGGGCGAAGCCTCTCGAAACGGAGTTAAGCTGTTTCTGAATGTAGACTTTATCCACCACTCTGCCCCATACACCAGCTGCGTAAAGAATCACCGGCTCCACTACCGCAGTATAGATAACCCTTATTACTTCCGGGTTTAGTCCCCAGGTTACCTTTGCCGCACCGGAGAGCTGCCTAAAGATATTAATGGCTTTTTTGCAGACGTAAGTCACGTGGCTTCGGAAAGTCATCTTCCGGTCAATTATCAGTCCCAGCAGCTTGATCTCCTCTATTAGCGCAATGTCAACCCCGCCCATGCGCAGACGTGGGGTGTCGAACTTTAGCTTTTTAGTTAGCAGCATAGCATGAGTTTTATGCGGCGCAAACTTTAGTTTGTTTCGAGCACCCCATCGCTGCACGTGCGCAAGACTGGCATTGGCTTCAGTTTCCAGATTCAGAGCCGTTTTTGCGGAAAAGATAAGAACCACGTCGTCTGCAAATGCCTGGCAGTATGTGTTTCTATTCTCCAGTTCATCTAGCAGTGGGTTTAATACGAGATTCCAGAATGTGGGCCCCGTGATCGATCCTTGCACGCAACCTTTTGAAGTCCTCTTTTTGTGTTCTACTCCAGCATATCTCACTGCAACCTTTCTGTTTTCTAGGTAGCTTGCCACTAGTTTTCGGAGGTTTAGGGGACAGTGTTTTTCTACCAGCCGATTTTTAATTGCTGGCCACCACGCACTGTCGAATGCTCCTTCTATATCTAATGAGACGACTACTACCAAGTTCTTCTCCTTCAACTTCAAGTCTATATATTGAATCACGTCGTACAAAGCGTCCTCTGTACTTCGCTGCGGCACAAATCCGTACTGCCGTGGGTTTAATTGGGGTAGCATATGCCATCTAAGTCTCCGGACTAGCATCTTCTCCAATATTTTTCCGAGGATTGGCAGGAGCCCGATCGGTCGGTAAGACTTTGGTTGAGTATAATTATCCTTTCCAGGTTTCCTAAGTACGATGACCGCTGCTTCCTTCCACTTTTCTGGGAAACAGGACAGCTCGAGGCACTTGTTAGCTATGGCCAAGAACACTTGTTCATTATTATTGATGGCGGCTTCGCAAATATCAGCAGTGAGCCCGTCAGGGCCTGGCGCTTTTTTCGGGTTGAAACTTCTTGATGCATACCTAAGCTCGGCAAGAGTGAAGGGTGGATCTATTTTATCTTCTGATGTGCCTTCCTCTGAACGTGCCGCTGCAAGTCTCATCTCAGCGTGTTCTGAATTGTCTTCTTTTTCTTCATCATCTGGGAAGAAGGTTTCCGCCAAGACCCTGGCAGAGTTTCCTGGGTTTAATGCCTCACCATTTTGTACAATTGGAAGGTCTTCGTGCCTTTTCTTTGTCTTTAAGATAACCCTATAAATACCATCCCAGACGCTCTCCCTGTCCTGTCTCATGCAAAAGCTTTTCCAACTTTCTATTTGTGCCTTGCATGCTTGAGACTCATACTCCTTTTTTGCCCTCAGGTACTCCAGTACGACCCATTCCCGACGACGTGGAGCTGCACATCGGATTCTTCGCTTCTTCGTGGACATGGATTTCTTAAGCTGATCGAGTTCTTCGTTCCACCACGGTAAGTATGTTTTATCTACTTTCTTTATTCTAGGTATTGTCTTATCGCAAGTTTCTGTAATAATTTTTGTTAGTTGTTCTGTGCATTTTTCTAGTTCTTCTTGGCTATTAATATTATCTACATATGTTTTATCAATCTTATTTTCCAGTATTAATTTTGATAGTTCTTCTCGAAATCGACTCCAGTCTGCTTTTTTAGTATTAAATATTCTAGTGTTACTATACTTAATTTTATTTCCAATTCCTTTTTTTGTTGTCATTTTGAGTACTACCGCATTGTGATCCGAGCTTGTCATTTCCGTGTCTACTGTCCATTCTTCCACGTGGCGAATCATGTCATCTGAGCAGGCCGTAATGTCCACAGTGCTCTTGTATCGCTTTCCTCCTCGAATGGTGTCAAATGTTGGGATGTTTCCGCAATTGAGTACATGGAGGTTGAGTTCATCTAGAGTTCCAGACAAAAGTCTTCCTCTTTCGTCCTCTCTGTCACTTCCCCACCATGTACTCCACGCGTTTACATCTCCTCCTATAAGTAATTTTGCTCCTTCTATTTTCGTCACTATTTCTCTGAGCTGGTCGAGGTATGGTTCGATGTCGAGATAGTCTTCGAAGTAAACGGACGCCACTACGGCGGTGGTGTCTTCCACCGTCAGCCTAGCCACCACTATGTTTTCGGTTGTCAGTGTCGGACACACCACCACGTCTACCCTGCTATCAAAAATAACTATTGCGGCTTTAATGACTTTATCACTCGTTTTTATTCCCTGTACTATTCGAGTCCCAGGGTAGCTTCTCATTTCTCCCTTCGCCCCAACATATGGTTCTTGAACAAGAGCGTACTTAATTTTCCTACGTCCTGCTTCAAGTATGAGTTCCTCGGTAGCAAGTTTTTTCTTTTGAAGGTTCACCTGCACGACATGATACTTCGTATAATTTTTATCTCCTGTCTCCACCACAACCTTAGCAGTACGCTATTGCCGTTCGAGCCAGCACATCCCACTTTTTTCGGATGGGGCACTCGCTGTCAAAAGCATTGTGTGCCGCGTCTCTCTTTGCCTGGTAGCAGTTTTTGCATTTCGGTTCTTCATTGAGGGTGAGCCCAGGACATTCCGCTCTAATGTGCGGTTCACTGCAGTGGCTGCAGAGAACCGCTGGCTCTTTACAGTACCTTCTGCTGTGTCCATACGCGAGACACTTTGTGCATTGGATCAGCGGGCTTTGGTCTCTCACAACCACCCTTTGCAGGTCCACGTGGATTCGGCCCGCTGAGGTTAGCCGTTGCCAGATCATCGGCTTGACACGCAGTACCACATGATTTGTCAGCGGATTCCTCGCTCTTCGCTTATACATGACCTGGATGTCACCCCCTCTAATTTCTACTCCCTCCAGGAGGTGTCCATTCTGAGAACCAATTGCCATCACCAAGTCGTCATCAGTTACGTAATTCATTACGTCTCTGATAACCACGAGTGGGTTCTTGTTTATGGCTTCCTCAATTTTTAGGTCTCCACTGGAGTTTCTAAGCTTTTCCGATACCCTTCTGATCTCTTCTTTCTGAGCGCAGCTTATTACTACCGATTGGTTTTTTGCTTTACGCAGATGATCTATCCTAACTCCTGTGCTTTTTGCATCGACAGTCGTTCGAATTTTTTGCACTACATTGTCGGATGTATCACCCTCACGTAGTGATGACACTATAATTGAGTGCATATTTTTCCTATTTGAGGGCTGAGGCGGCGTCGCCAAGACTTGCGCATACGTTCCGAGGCTTTCTATTCGGGCTTCTGTTCTCTCAGTTTGTGTCTTTGAGACTGTCTTAAGTTCTTCAATTTTTAACGTCTGCGCGTCAATTTTTTCACTCAACTCAACTTTGGACTTTTCTATTTTGGCTGGGAGGTCCTCCCTTGTGCTTTTCTTCAAAATGTCTTTGACTTCCATAATTTCGTTTAGTATCTTTAAACTTATGCTATTTTCTCCAGTTTCTTTTTGGCTGTCATTGATTTGGTTTGGAGGGGGTAGAATGACCGGGTCAGTATCTGATGTAACATCAGAAGCGACAATTAATTTAGATTTCTAGGTAGAGATTTAGATGTCTAGGTAGAGTAGGGTAGAGTAGGGTAGAGTAGGGTAGAGTAGGGTAGAGTAGGGTAGAGTAGGGTAGAGTAGGGTAGAGTAGGGTAGAGTAGGGTAGAGTAGGGTAGAGTAGGGTAGAGTTGGGTAGAGTAGGGTAGAGTAGGGTAGAGTAGGGTAGAGTAGTAGAATATAGACGGGAGCGAAGCCGCGGGCAAAAGCTAGTATCATATATAAGTAACTACCTAGACACACATATAAACTTAATGCTGACAGCTGAAATGAACAGTACAATCATGCTCATGGTAGGTAATTTATTCACAGCACCTGCGCCTGGATTTTTTTATTAACCTGAACGTACTGTCTCTCTCTTGAACAAAGGCCTCACACCATTTCTGCCATTTCCCTTCGTTTTAAACTTCACAATTTTCGAGAAAGCCATCCAAGGCGTCCTGCATTCTTCTAGGTCTGCCTAGACCTTCCCTCTCTGGCTGTCAGGGCCTTTGAGCTACGTTGGCAATTTAATTTCTGGAGCGCATTTTAATAATGCTGCCCTCCAACTCGACGCCACTTGGTATCTAAACCTTGAGCCTAGACAGCTGGATCTTTATCAAATACCCAAACTTATGCACCAAAGCTAAAATGGGGAGCATGCACATATCCATGATCATACGTTTATGAAGAATGAATCTTGCTTGTTGCAAACAGAATACTTAATATAGGTGCTGATTTACATATATCCGAAGAATTGAATATAATGGGTGTGACAGCATCCGTATGAAAGCTGTCAATAACTGAAAAATCAGCCCTAAGGAAAACACGGTTCAGCTTTGGGGGCCCCTAAATATGCAAAATATAAACTTAGGGCGTTACGAGCTGCGAGATTCAACAGTTACCGCGGCCCTGGAATGCTTAGAAAAACTGAAACACAGAGAGGTTTTAATACGGGTTTTCATCAGTAAACGCCTGACACTCCCATTCGTTCCACCCAGAATGATAATGATTTCCCATCTCAAAAAAAGTTGTTCGAGCTCGCTTCGCTCACTATTGCATCCGAAAACTTGAGTGTGTAATTCGGTAAACTGTAACTTCTTTATGGTTAAATTGGAGTTATAAAATGTCTGCTTTGTCGTGTACCCTTTCTTTTCTTGTTTATCCTCTGCTTAAGAGCGTGCAACCCGAGATACATTTCCATAGAACCGCTCTTACGTGATTATGACGTTATTACACATCTCCCTCTTTATATTTTGGGAACAAATACTCATCTTGTGGATATTATCTAGGTTTCTATTGAAATCAAAACATAAATTGATGTTAAACTAATCCAGTAAACAACTCTGAAAATCTGTTACTTTGCGTGAACTTTGGCCCTTCATAAGATACGCATTAAATTAAAAAGTAAAAAAAAATACAACTATAGAAACCTTGCACAAGATTTTGAACGACAACGAAAGTTTTTTTATAAAAAAAAAAATATGGTTTGAAAAAAAAACTCAATTCCTGAAGGAAGTTTTGTGAAATATTCGAGTAAGCGACGAAATTACCGAATGCTAACAGAGCAATAAAGCCATAGGTATCTCTTTTTTCGCGTTACCTCTTTATCAAACATGACCCACCCTCTTATGTCTAAATAATACCATAGATACCTACCTGAACAAACAGGGTACTAAATTATTGAAGCTCACTCCGTTCGCTTTTTAACACGTCACACACTGGTCCCGGTTTTGAAAAAAGTGGACATTCGATGAAAAAATATATTTTGCGTCGGAAAATTTTTATTCGATAGGTTTTTGTACGAGTAAAAACAATTTGTTCTACGACTTTGAAAACATATCTTTTTTCTTTGTCCAGTTTTCCCATTCCCAAAAAGGTCGGAAGTATGTTCGCTTAGACTGGTGACTCATCCGTTAGGAACTTATGTAGCAAGCTTGCAGGTACCTAACTGATGACTCATCCGCGTGGTAAATAGCACAAGCTCTTAGGCAAGTCTTGTTTTTATTAAAATATTTAAATTTTGTACCCAGTATGCAGGCAAAGCCGCGCGTGTCCAGAGACGGTAATTTTTTTTTTAATTTCATGTAACACTAGTTCTTTACAATTTTTGAGGTGTGATCTTTAGGTCAGAGCAGTTTTCCGTGAAAAAAAATATTAAAGGTTTACTTTCATACATTTTTTTCTGAATTATTTTCATCATAAAATACCAATTTTTAAGAAAAGTCGTAGAATAATTATTGTTACTTATTCAAAAACCTATCGAATGAAATTATTCCGACGCCAAAATGTCATTTTTTTCGAACGTCCACTTTTTTTCAAACCGGGACCAGTCTGCGTCAGTGAGATTTTTCTCACTCATTTACGAAAGTTTCTGCAGAAATCGACCAATTATGGGTTAGGTAACTGTTCAATTTATCAGAGACGTGCAGAAATTGTTTGAGATTTTGAGACCGTTTCGCTCACTCTTGTTTCTTGCCATCTCTTGTCTATCAAACATCCTGCATACCGAGACGAGAACCGTTGATTTAGTTTTGCCGCCCCGGGGCCCCCAAAAGCTTACACTAACATTGTGTACTGTACTTTTAATTTAAGAAAACAGTTCTAAACCTGAGCAATCAGTTCTAATGGGTACATTACATTAGGAAAGTTTCCAAGCCACAAATTGTAATCTGCGGCTTGGAAACTTTTTGTTGAAAGCTGATTTGGTGCTCATTTATACATATCATAAAAAAAGTGATGGTTAAAATGATTATCGCAGAAAGTCATGAATTCTACTTATAATTCTTGCAATACACGAAACCTATTGATTGCAGCTAATAAAACCAAATGATTTAATGTTTGAATTGTATAACTTCACTAAACTTACAAACAAATACAAAAAATCAGTACATACAATAAATAGATGTCTAATAACAGAACATTATTATTCATAAAGATTCATTCTTATTCTTAATTTTTAAATGAATATCAATAACTACAGTTTTCTTAAATAAATCTATTAAATCACTTCGAATGTGGGACTTGATTTGTTGCAGCCTGCCACCGCCGGCGCCCGCTATCAACCTTGATAGTCTTTCATTGGGGCACTCCACAGCCACAGAACAAAGAATTTTCTGTTGTTCTTCAATATCTTCATAGTATTCCAGCTGCACATTTAGTTTGTACGGGATCTCTTGAGCCAAGAAGTCTAAGAATTTAGCCCTGACTGCTTCTTCTATCAAGGACTCAGGTTTCTGGTCAGTCCATTCAGTGGGAGAGTACTGGAATCCAGCAGTTTTGGCGTTGCTTATTAGATATTCCTGGAAGAGAAAGTAAAACAGAATAAGTACTTATATTAATTATATCCTAAAAAAAATTGATTTGTTTAATGTTAACCGGATAAATCATTTTTCAAAGGAAACAACTAGGTATTGGTTTATGATCCACAATCTCTAGGAAAAGGTTGTCTGTAAAAAATCGCATTTAGCGAAATAACCGCCCATTGTGACACCCTATTAATTTTAAGTTCCTATTGTAATTTTATTTTTGGTATAAAATAAAGAGTATATGTATCTATCTCTCGGAAAGAGGAGGCCTGTACCAAGAAGATGGTACTTTAATAACTGATTATGCTTATGTTATGCAATGCAAATGTTTTTATTATAGAAGATTAATGATAAATATGATAAATCGAAGCCTTGGCATAAAGTATTTCTGCAATTCTTACCTTAATATCTTGGACCCCATCACCATTCAATGCTGATATAAGGAAGACATCAGAAAATTTACTATAACCTTTTTGTAAATTCTTTTCTATTTTGTTACTTCTACTCTTATCAGTCCCAGGGATGGGGTTGCCAGCTATGGTACCATTAGTTAAGTTTCTTATAATTGTCAGCAATTGATTTTTGGATTTCAATTTATCAACCTGTAAAAAAATATATGAAAATGAGTAATATCTAATGAGCCATTTTTCCAGTAATGGACTAAGATAATTATACTGAGTTTCTGCTTAGTTTTTTGATGAAACTGCTACAAAATAAGCATCGTTGTAGATGTAATTACAGAAGAATTTTATTAAAAGGGTTGTTGGAATGTTCGGATTATATACAAAAAATCTGTTTTGAGCTTACACTGCTCGACCTCAACAAAGCGCATACGCTGTGCGTGGCGTATGGAGGGGCGAGGGAAGCGGGAGCGGTAGGTGTCGGATTATTGGACATGTCGGTCTATTGAAGTGCCAGATTAGTGAGATTCTACTGTATTTATTAACATTTAAATACATTTTTCAAATGACATATCACCAATAATCGAAGTAAACGACGACAACGATGATGTTTATATTTTAATTGAAACTCCGGGAATCAAAAAACATAATTGTTTTGTATTGGCATTAAGTGCTTATCGCGCAAAGTTGTCAAACTAACATCAGCAGGTATCAGGTTTATATTTGGCTTGCGCAAGTATGACCACGTTTCTGAATTTCGTACTCGGCTCGAATGGCGTCCTATTCGCCCTCGCTGAAATACTTTTTTTACTTTACAATGTGCTCTTTAATCTTTTAACTCCTCTTTATCGCAAAGAACGCTTTCAGTTCCTCTGTGACACACATTTTAGGTTGAACTTCAAGGACCTAAAATGTGTGTCACAGAGGAACTGAAATCTAAAACTTTTATTCCACTTCGTTCTTTGATAAATCTTTCACGATACAAGCAGCTTGTTTGTGGAATGCATACCATCCCATCACATTCCATAGAAGTGAGGCGTGCCCAAACGCTACCGACGTTAAAAAAAATGGTGAAAGAACATTACCTATCACTTTAATTTTTCTTCTTCTTTCTTAATTGTATATTTTTTAATATTTATTAGTTTATTATTTGGT
Organism: Mythimna vitellina; assembly: GCA_949316375.1. Lineage (NCBI taxonomy): Eukaryota > Metazoa > Arthropoda > Insecta > Lepidoptera > Noctuidae > Mythimna > Mythimna vitellina. The sequence continues at coordinate 16,553,408 of OX438688.1, forward strand.
ATTCTATTTATTTTTATTTTTTAATATTTTTCTTATACTATTTTTGTAGTTGTTCACTGACAGCCCTAAATCTTTTCCTTTCGTTAGAAATTGCTCTGAGCGATAAGACCGCCTATTGTACACTTATTTTTATAAATGTTTGTCCTGTGACAAGTTAAGGTGTGCAATAAATAAATAATAATAATAATCAGCGATGTGTTGGTAATTTCCAATGCGCACACGCTGCGATGTTGCCGCTCATCACTAGTAGAAACAAAAGAAAACAATAGCGGGCTACGCCTCTAGAGAAACGCTCCTGTTTTTTTGTCTCTTTCTACAGCATTTAAATTGTTTTACGACAATAGCCTACACCCCGCCTCACCACCCTCGCCCCCTTGCGGGGACGCAGCGATTTCCCAGTGCTTGACTCACTCCATAACTTCGGTTCTTAGAGTGCGCTTGTCTGCTTCCTGTTGTGTTTTGTGAAGTTAATTATTTTCTGTGGATTCTGGAATTTCTTTAAACCACGTTTTGAATTTACGGTTACCTTTTCGGACTCTGAATCAACTCTTTTGGATTGGACGATTACATATTCGGAGTTTTTTTCTGGTAAGTTTATTTTTAAATAATAACATATTGACTAACTAAGTTTTCCCTCATTTTAATGTTTACTCTATTTTATACACAAAAGACAAACATTAAAATTATAGAAAAGTGAAATGTCTCAGCTTAGCTAGGAGCGATTCCTAAGATTTCTTTCAGTATGTTTTAGTCTCTTTATTTTTCATTTGTACTTAAACATGTTACAAATGAGAAATAATGCCTTCCAAGATTTTTTCCAAAAATACTTGTGAGGCGTCTGTTGTTGCAATTGCAACAATAATTTTCATTAAACGAACGCCTAACGAATAACAATTACAAAAAGCATATTTGGATAAGTTTTTTTTTTTTTTTAAAGAGGTCGATTTAATTTCTGATATCATGTACTGATAAAGTGATAATGTAACACATTTCTGCGGGGCGAAAATTAAAACACGAAACGTGCTTGGCAAATGCTCTTCAACGTGTATCGGAACAATTACGTTTAGAGTATGATGTGGATAAGTTAATGAAAACATTAAAAAAAAAAATTACCTCTTCCTTTACAATTAGTTATACTTAATTAGATTAGGCGCTTGGTTGGAAACGGCATCTTAGATAAATTATATGGCACCTCCTATTTTTAGGGTTCCGTACTTCAAAAGGAAAAAGCAGAACCCAAAGACATTCAATATATACTACCAATAGACCGGACATAGTGAACAAAATCGTGATCCGATACTTATTCCCCGGTGGTCATAAGTCACTCAGTCTAGTATGACACACCTACACGTCAAGTCGTGTTTGTATCCGTTCTATGCACTAAAAGAAAATCATTTTCTGAGAAAATATGCCGAACTACGCATTACACTATTGTAAATCGTGCTATGGTAAAATGACTGGACCTAACTTCGGTTTATTTTCGTAAATATTTTTGGTATTTACGAAATATTTAATTAGAATTCAATAATTTTTATAAATAGTTCCAGAACATTTTCGGATTTTGTGTTAACGCCATCTATTGCTGAAAAGCTTAACCTTTCAATTATCACACTGAGGCTCTACCACGAGCTTATAACGTGATAAATTTTTCGACCTAAATCGGTCTGTTAAAAGGATGGAGCTATATAGGGTGTATAGCTCTATCACTCTCTTTCGCTCGTACGACTAACATGTTAACATTATCATGGTAAGGCCCCTGGCCACCTACCGAGCGATAGTTAAATCATTATAAATTTTGACAAATTGAATTCGCTTGTTTGCTATTCTAAGCCAGATGGCGTCACTGAGCCATAGGATGACAGTTTTTCTAAGACATTTTTTCTGATAGCCGCTCTATTGTATCTCTTTAAATCTCTTTGACAGAACCCTTATAGAATCACTTTGTAGTCCGTCCGTGTCTGTCAAGACCCTTTATCTCGCTTGCAAGCATCGAGTTGGAATTAAAACCGTATAGGTACTCAATTCTGCGGTTCCTTGAAGCTGTGAAAAAATCAAGCAACAGAAAAAAAAGGTACAACCGTTTATGTCGTAAAAAACGTACATTTCTACACTCTCAAAGGAATCAAAATTCATAGGGTACTTCCCGTTGAACCAGAATGCTGAAATTTGGCATAAAGCAAGGTCTTATAATATAAATATAAGAATAAATCTGAAAACTGTAAATTTGTAGTTACAGAACAAAAATTTTTTTTTACATTTCGTAAAAATCTTCGTAACTCAATTCGTGAACCGAACTTTTTTCATAGGTAAGTCTGTGCGGAACACTCAGTGCGCGATTCCGACTCGCACTTGCCCTGTTTTTCATAATTTAATTGCAAAAAATAATACTAGTTGACTCAATTTTAGCTTCTGACCATGTCAGAGATGCATTAAGTGAATACAATTCCAGTAGAATAACAAACTAAATCAAAAATTGTTTTTGAAGGAGGTAACCTAAATGTTACCTCCTTCAAAAAAGTAATCATTACTTTAAACACTCATAATAGTTTACATAATTTTCACTTACTTTGTTCAGTATTAAGAAACTAGGTGTTTCAGCTATAATGTTCAACATATTGATGACATCAGAATGGAGGAAGTCCTTTGTGTATCTGTTAGAGACGTCATGGACAACACCAACCACATCAGCACACCGCAAACTTTTATGGCATGCATTGATCATTGATTCAGGCAAATTGTATCTGGAATAGCATAAAATAGAATATTATTTAACATTTTTTATTAAATAAAATTGGCAGCAAGGAACTAATACAATCACACTAAAATTTGATTCCTTATCCGTACATAACTATGAACATATTATTTCATCATCTATACTAATAATAGAAAAGATTAGTATTTCTGTTTGTAATTATTGAACTCAAAACTACTTCACCAATTTCTTAAAAATTCATTCACCGTTATAGTGCTACTTTATCATGGAGTGACATATCGACGGTGAAGTACCAATAACTCCTAACTGTCGGAAGTCAAAATTATCTGTCCAAAAATTGTTAGGAAGTAATACTATAAATTGACACGTTGGTTTAGTTAGGTGTTTGTTTCCACAAATTAATTTGATGCAGTTGCAACTAAATATCCGCTTCGGATATTTTACGAAGCATGCGGAAACACGCATTTAAAATATAAGCACTTAAAAGTAATTTTATCGAATAATGTCAGTTAGAAGGTATTAGCACTTCACCATCGATATATGGCTATATATACTATATATATATTGGTGCCACCTTCACATAAAATTGTAACATTTTTTGAGTATAATTATATTATAAAAAAATTAAATAAATATTACTATTTCTTATTACATCCATACGCATAAAAATTTGTCAAAAACCACTTATATCATTAATAAAATGGCTCTGCTGAATATATGTACTTTTTGCTTAAGAACTTATTTATGCATAACAGGCATCAGATCAACATTTACTATTTTTATGCAGGCTAAGCCACTGGAATAATGGCTAATAATTCAATAATAATGGCTTAAAATGGCTGTCACCAAGTTTTCAGATTGGTTGCAAAATAAAGATGACGGTTTTCATTTACTTATAGGTTTATAACTTACTTCTTTTGTTCTTTCTCAGTAACAACTCCAGGAGTGTCCAAGAATATAATCTGTGTGTCATTTTGATAGCACATAGCTCTTACTAACTTTGTTGTTGTGTGTACTTTGTTGGAAGCGGCACATATCTGTAAACATAATATCCATTTATATTTTATTTTATAAAAAAGGAGCAACTAACAGTCACATTATATCATCTTACAACTAATTAAATTTAAGACATGACAAAAATGCAACCTAAGACATTAAAAATGTATAAATACGATTATAATCGCTAGAGGTGTTAGTAATAAAACATGCAGTTAGTAATAGTGTTTTAGAGATAGTAAAAGTAGAATTAAGATGAGAGAAAAATTCTCAAGGGGAACACAAAGCCTTACTTGAACAAAGAGCTGCAGATGATTTTTTATATTTAGTAACTATCTATAAAATTGCAGTTCAACCAGCTCTTTTACAGGTTATAAATAAAGCAGCAAATCAAAGTTTTCCCCTACCTTTCTTTCCGTGACTTTATTGATGAGAGTACTCTTTCCAGAATTAGGAGCTCCAATAATAGCTACATTTACAACTTTGCCTGTATTTCTTACGCTTGCATGTTCAGGTTGTGATGAATAATAAAATGCTGCTTTGAAACTATGTTTTCTACATGTTAACCGCAAGGCACACAATACAAACGTGGTCATGTTGCAGTAGTATATTACATTTAAAAAAATATACTTATTTTAGGCCAATTTTTAATACTAATAATTCTGTATTTATTTGTCTTAAATTCAGCTTGCTCAACTTGTTGCAAATTATACAAAGCAACCAGTAGCGCCATCACCATCAGGAATAGCACGGTGACATCGGTGACACTGACATTGACACTAGACATACAAACCCGCGTTCCGAATACGCGATATATCGATATTAGCGCGCCAGCAGTCTTTCCGAATTACCTTAAACGTATAATGTCACGGACTCGGACTGAATTTTTTTTGTAGTTTTTATTTTAAATTTTTATTTGATCACCTCAGCCACCAATCACTTTAGCGAGGCTGACTAGAATGCTAGATACATTATATTCTGCCAATTACTGTACACACACAACAGTACAATTTTTTACATCTGTGTTCTAATAGTCTATGGACTATTCGATACGCAAACCGTCTAAAAAAACTTATCCAAGACAAAAACATTTAAAAAAATCTCGAGTAGGAACCCTGCTCGGATTCAATGTCAAATATAAATATTTTTTTAAAGGCCCTATTACACTACGCGATATTCAGCACGCGATTTTCAGACTGTCTTATTTTTTGTTCCTAGTAAACCGGTCTAACCCTTATTACCATAGCTTTACATAGTCTTTGCTTATTACACTACCCGACATCGACTAACACAGTCTGAATATCGAGTACATATTGGATTTGTGACCTCCCAGCGTTCCGAATGGTGATAAAATGTTTTTTTCGCGAATCCGACCAAATTTAATAGTTAGAAAACATAAAAGTTGTTGAGTAATAATTTTGACGTTGTGCGTTGGTTGGATTCGCGATATTATCGCTTTTGTTGCAATTCGGAACGCAGGGTCAGTAGTCTGCGACTGTGTGTATGAGCGAGCTATAGCTATGAGTGAGTGAGTAGGTCAGACACTTCAGATTAGAGGTGAGATATACTAGGTAGAATGCGTACTGAGTCTTAAAAGTACGCGTCCGCCGAAATACTTATTCCAAAAACTAGGGCCACGAGTATTTAGGCGTCTCGAGTTTATTGACGTTTCCTTATCTAGCGAGTCTTCGTACGTAGAAGTAATATCGAAACGATTAAGTAATGAAGTATTTTCGGTTTAACAAGCTTAGGACAGATAGCTTTTTTTTTATAAAAAAATATTGAAACTTATATCAAAGAAAAGCTGGCGTATAAAGGTTTCAATTCATTTTATTTACAAAATGAATTTTTAATCATTTATTTACAGGATTAAATTTTTTTTGCATTTTTTATGTTTATTTTTGGTTTATGTATTATTATTTTTTCTATATTTCGTTGTTTTCTTTTTTAAATAGTGTTTCCTGTACGTTTCTTACACCTAATCATGTTCATCCAATAGGTAGTCTACTAAGTATTTACGTGTCAGACGCCATACGCCTAAATACTCGAGGCGCGTTTATGTGGTGCCTACGGAATAAGTCTTTACGCGTCCAGCCACAGACCTATTCCAAAAACCTGTTCCAGTATATACGTTTCATCTCTACTTCAGATAATAATTTTTTCGAGTGTAAGCGGAAAACTTAGATAAATGTAAAAGATTTGCTTGCATTTAACTAACCAGACTTTTTAATTCGATAGGTGGGTTGATCTCAGTATGATTTTGTAAAAAGAAGCTGCATCACTCTGCTGCTTTGTTCAAAAATCACCGGCATGATTTTGTTCAGGTACCTAAAGTTTTTCAAACTCAACTAATAAATACTTTCCTCATCACGTTTAATTTCATTTTGATTATAATTTGGAATAAGTTTGTCAGTGATTATTGTTACCAGTTATATTATTTTGTTTTCCTTTATTCCTCCCTATTTCCTTTTCCTAGTTATTTTTATTTTTTATTTTTTTTTCCAGAAATGTCAGAGATAAAGTATAAAAATCAAATTTTGGCTGCTATTGATCACTTGCGTTCACGTAAATCGCGTCCCGATATAAATAGAATTTGCAAGTTTATGCTAAAGTGTTACAAAGTTCTACCTAAAGACACTAAAGCAGATCTCAAACGTTGCCTGAAGGAGAAAAGTATTTTTAAAGTTGATTATAAAGATAATGTAAGCTATAGGAACGCTGCTAAGTGGCGAAAAAAGTCAAAACAAAACAACAGTGAGTTTAACCTGCATGAGTCTATTCAGCTTTAACAAGTTTCTCATAGTTGGATATGAGAACAAAATATCCCATGAAGTGCTCAGTTACTTCTATCCATGGTCATATATGCAATTAAAAGTTTTCAATTTAATTATACATAATTATATTTAATAAGCTTCTTTTCTTTTTAGAAATGTCTTCATCAGTTGCAACAAGTGAGCGAAGAGTAATAACTTCTGCAATTGCTACTCTTATTTATCAAGATCAAAGTTATTTGGAAAATGGCATTGCTTTTGATGATCTTGTGTCTGCAGCGGGTTCACAGGGATCAAAGTATTCCAAGAAGCAGCTGGAAACTATTGTGAACAAAGAATTATCATCAGGAAGTTTAGTTAAATTACAGAATGGAAACTTGGCTTTGGGCCCTGCTGATCATGATGGTGATAGCTCTGACAGTTTCAAGTTTGAGTACAATGCTGATTTCAATAATACAAAGGTATGATTGTTTACTAATTTTTTTTCATTGATTTTTTTTTTCTTTAATTATTTTTATTCTTTTTTTCTTTTATGTAACTCTGATCATTCAATTTAGCATTCTTTTATTTAGAACCTTGCGCAATATATTTATTCTGTTTGTAATCTAATATATAAAAATCTTGGGTGTCACAGTGTCTGTTAATGGACTTTTCTGAAATGGCGTGACCAATTTTTATGTTTTTTTTTTGTATATTTTTTAGGTCTGAAAATAAGTTGCATGCTATTTTTTAACCTCATACCCCCTCAACCCCATTCTTTTGTTTGATTGTTTATAACGTAGAACAATGTTTGCTGGGAGGTCTAATTTTGATTTAGAAGAAAATTATTTATAACTAGCTTTTGCCCACAGCTTCGCTCCCGTCAACTATCTAACCTACTCTATGAAGTTACCTACCCTAAGCTACTTACCTACCTACCCTACCCTAATCACAACCTTCCTTGTATGCTGAATTATTAAAATTGGTCCAGCTATTCTTAAGTTATAACCAGGGACCGTACAACCCCGAATACAAGTTAATTCTTTCGAAAGTGTTACATGTTGTTCGCCTACAGTAACGGAAGATGTTACCTCTTGGTAGTGTTAGCCCCTTCATAACACTAACGTTAGGGTAACCCTATCAATAAGTTAACTAGTTCAAGATGTTACCGGCTCTTGTATGATTTCCATTTGAAGCAGATAACCCTTTGAAAGGGTTTGTCGGGGTAATCAAAGGGTTTTGAATAAAATCATTTTAAATTACGTTGGAGTGAAGGAATAGATTTTGACCTTGAAAGTTTGGAATCATATATGTAGAATTGTTCATTAGTGTTTCTTACTCGGTTTGATAGGACGGTGCTTTCTTTTTTAAGTTTTAATAGCGTCTGAATATTGAAGATGAACAAAGGTAAGTAAGTGTATTTTAAATCAGTATCACCTAATATAAAATTATAAATAGCCTATGTCTGTACATTGAATGTATTTTAAACTTTTAGTGGGGTAATAAGTAATCAATATAGATACCAAATCACCAATTTTTGAACAATTTGTCTGTCTGTATGTATGTTTGTGCAAGCATCACGCAAAAAGTACGCGCTGGATTTTGATTAAATTTAGTATGGTGATAGCTGAATATCCTGATGAACATTTAAGGTAACTTTTACTGCAGGAAAATGTCTAATACCGACTATAAATCGTCGCGGGCATAGCTATTTATAGCTTCAATAAATATTGAGACAAACAGATAAGAATTCTAATCAATTTTTTTTACTTTTATAACTCTTATTAAGACGATATATATTATATCTATACCGATGACGTGGATTAGTTAAGGATTTTCTCTAATAATATGAGACATCGAAAAGTGACTATTTCACACTTAAGTATTAATTTCTACGGTTTTTTGCCCTAGATTGTATACATTTATGTATTTATTATATACTTTAACATATTTTTCTTTTAATGATACACTAGGGACTACCTACAGTATTGTTTTCCATCTTCGTTAAATCCATCCTAAGATTGTCTTGAAAATATCGCTAAAAGGCCCTTTTAAAATAAAAACCGTCCCTAGTATTTGTAATTATTTGTAAAAGTCGATTCCCAAAACCATAAATTTGTCAAAGCAATTGTTAAAAAGTTATAAGTTTGAACCTGGCCGCGTCATCGAAACACGACGAGCCATGGAGATCTTTAAAACAAAGCGTTGAAGAGACCTAAAGTTTAGGTAAATAACATTGAATTTGTAATTTTTTTTTTATATAAAAAATCCTGTGTTTAAAAAGCACCGTAGAGGTCAGACCTCTTTTTCTTCTAGTTTTTTGTAAAAACTAGATTTGATTTTATCAAAACTAGTATAAATACAACAAAAAATTCTAGGTTTATATTTCAGGAGCTGTTGAACCAAATCTTTAATGCGTCTTGAATATGTCGATAGGGTGACTATGGACAATTGTTTACAGAAAACTTTCCACCCTTTTGAAACAATAAGTTGCAAAAATATGTTTATTACTTTAACTATCACACAAATCACATATTTTTCGCTTACACTGAGACACAAATTTCTTTAAAAATCACAGATTGTTGAATCACAGACTACGGTTCCAACAGTATTATGGTGAAACCGTAGCGGTAGCCCGCGAAATTCAAATTTTCTTTTATTTTGGATTTAGCATATTAATGACAGGTTGTAACTTGATCAAACTTTCGAAATCTAACTAATATTGCACAAATGTAAGTTAGACCTATCTATTAATCATTTTTGTAATTATGCAAATAGATTCTTTTTACTATCGCGAATTATACATATATTGATCTAGTAACAACCTGACACCGACCTGAAAATTTAATTCCATCACTTTAAATATTAAATAAATATTTATATCCTAGTGTAAGCGAACAATCAGTGAATTATGAGATTGTTGAAGAAATATATGTGTTAAATGTAAGCGAAAAATCTGTGATTTTTTTATTTTTAAAGAAATAAACATATTTTTGTAACTTTTTGTTTCATTTCAATTTAGAATCCTTGAGATAACATTTCTAATAAAAAAGGGTGGACAGTTCTCTGTAAACAATAATCCATGGTCTATCGACATATTAAAGATGCATTAAAAATTTTGTTCAACATCTCCTGTAATATAAACCTAGAATTTTTTTGTTGTATTTTTACTAATTAACAAACACTACGTTACTACGATTTGGCAAATTTAAATCTGTGTTTTACAAAAAACTTTAGACGTCTGCGATGCCTTCTCAGCGAAATATTGTCGAAAAACTAACTTTTCACCGTTTCACTGGCGCGGCCATGGGTTTTAGTCTAATAGCTCCTAAAATATAAACACAGGATTTTTTCTATTTTTATATTATTTTTTTACAAATTCAATCTGCTATTTACCTAAATTTTAGTTTAATGTTAGGTTCGCGTTTGACCACTATCTCGTCTGATGGTAAGCGAAGATGTGGTGGACGGTGAAACAAACTTACAATTTTTTTACAAAAACTTGGGATGGTGTTTATTAAGTTAAGTCTTACAGCTCCTAAAATATAAACACCGGATTTTTTTCCATATCTTTGCATTTTTTTTACGAATTCAGTCTGTTATTTACCTAAATTTCAGGTCTATGCAATGCTTAGTTTTAAATATCTAAATGGCCGCGTTTCGATGGTGCGGCAACTTTCAAACCCTTATAACTCTTTAACCATTGACAAATTTTAGGTTTAGGGAATCGAATTTTACAAATTTTTCTCAAAAACTTTGGATGTTTTTTTTTATAAATAAAAAACGCCATTGAAACGGACGTTATTCTATCTAATTATATAGATGAAATCCGATTTGTCTGTATTTGTCCAATAAAATTGTTATAAGTCTAGGAGTAGGAGGACAGGGTCTTAATAAGAGCAATATAGGGCCACAATGTAGATTAATATTTGTGTATCTAACTCTAAATTGATTTTATAGCCCATACAATATGCCACTTAATTGTTTATTACTAGTTTTACAATAATAATTCTTATGTTTTTTAGAGCACATATATATTTCAGACAGCGATAGAAGCTCAGACAAAAGTGAATCAATATATTTGAGGAATTAAGGCAAACCGATTCTTCATGCGTGTCAATACCGACATTGCAACCAACATTAGACGATAATGCGTCTACTCCCGATTTGTCTTTTGAAAACGACTCTAAAGAAATGGAAGATAAGGCTATAAATACTGATAACTCAAACAATAGCAAGGAAGATGATATTCATGAGTGTTATTCTTTTTCTTTATTAATTGCAAATATCTTAGCAAGTTAGAAGAAGGACGACGTAACAATTATATGCATCAAATAGTTCATATGGTCATGTAAAGTGATCAAGAACAACAAAAAAAAAAAAAGCAGTAATAATGAAAATGGTGTATTTTGATAATAAATACCATGTTTTTTAAAGTTTTTTATTTATTAAATAATGACATCATTATTTAAAATTTAAAACAATTAACAAAATTATGGCTTGGTTTCAAAAAAAAAAAAAACAATTTGCTCAAAAAGCATTTAAAAAGTAAAAATGATATGTAACCACCTATTTATTAAACGTTGGGAGATTACTAAGTATAATAAAGGTGAAACAAGCTTGTTTCGCTCGATCTTACGTCCTCAGTCGCGGTCGAATAACTGAAAAAAATCTTGGTATTTCGATGGTCGAACTAATGAATTGAATTAGTGAGAGCAAACTATATTTTTTAACTGTTTCACCTTTAATATACTTAATGGTCTCCCAACGTTAAAAAAATAGGTACTTACATTTTATTTTCACTTTTGAAAATAGTGAGAACAAATGATAATTATTTCTTAAGGGGCACCGATAATCAACAAGTAGGTACATATTAATTTCACGTTTTAAAAGTATTTATCTCAATCGAATAAATCTGGATTTGAACGGATCAACATTATATCCTGTAACAAACTTCCACCCATATTACTTCTTAGAGGGTTTAATATAAATTTTACTGATGAAAATAACCGCTCCACTGATACCTGCGTTGCAGGAGCTGCAAGCACTACATTAACCACTTTCATTAGGGAGGGATCACTTGATGCTCCTTTGTTCGCCCAGTGGGCTAATATGTTGGTGTTCAAGGGTAGTCTGGGTTCAAATCTTAATTTACTTAACATTCCATCAAATGTATTCAATGACGACCTCCCAGCTAACCCACGATTTGCCTCAGTTTCTTTTAAATAATTTTCTAATGGTAATGTTGTTTGACCATGCTGCCTGGTGCTAGAGTCATTTGGTAAGTCCGAAATTTCGGCTGGAGACTCAGATAATGTGAGAGATTGCAACTGCTGGAAAGTCTGCGCTATTAATGTTTTTGCCTTCTCACATTCTTGATCACACAAAATTACGTTGAGGCGACCATCTAAATATAAGTTTTCTATGACTAAATCATCATTTAATAAATCAGTTTCTCTACCTTTCATGGCTTTAATTAAGTCCTCAGCAAATGAGGTTCTAATAGCTTCCAACTTTATTTTGCAATTAAGCCATTCTGTGAAAAAATCACCAATCGTGAGCTGTTCGCGTTGTAATGCTACTGTCGCCTCATAAACAGGTTTAAGGCAAGCAATTAAATTTTCGATTTCCAACCAGAAACTATCAGAAAAAATACTCGTAAGATCAGAGTCTTGAACATCCCTTAATGAATACAACCTTGCCAACATTTGATAGGTAGACGTCCACCTCGTTGGACAGTCAATTATCGGTTTATTTAAATTGGAGGCTCTTAAAATATTTTTTATATTTGGTCGGCGTAAGATTTTAACAGCTCTTCGTGCAGTTTGTGTGGTAATTTTTACATCTAAATTTTTATTAAAGGCGTCTTTTACAGCAAGTTGTAAAGTATGTGCAGCGCAAAACATTGCACGTGGTTTGAATGAGTCATTGTTCCCAATGTTGATAAAATTGTATAGGTCCGTGTTTTCATTGAGTTCATAGCTGTCAGATATTTGTTCATCATCATCATCATCATCATCATAATTTTTTACCTCATTTTCTTCGTACTCACCGCTGGTCTCATTATCGAAATCTGAGTTATTTTCAGTTTGAGCATTTGTATAGCAAAAATCAGTCAACAACTTTGTCATTTTTTTAAAATTACTGCCATTATCTGTGGTTATTGAATAAATTTGTGTATGTGAAATCATAAACTCATTTAAAACTTCCAAAAGCTTTTCCTTTAGATATTCTGCGGTTTGTCTCTCCAACACTTCTAATACAGCTAGATTTCTAATTATAATCTGACCGTTTTTCATATACTGCAAGTTGATACCCAAAAAATTCCTGTCAACGTAAGATGCCGAATCCAATTTTAAACTTATCATAATATTTCGAACTTCTAATGAAATTTTCCTTTTTATTTGGTATGCCTTTTGAGGTATCATTCCTTTAATAACATTTAAATTTATCCCTTTTGTTTTAGAATTGGATGGGACTGCAATATTAATGATTTCTTGAAATGCAGCATCTTGTAGCATCGCAAATGGTCGTCCATGAGTTGTTACTAATCTTACACACAAATTTTTTACTTTTTCCGAGTTAGAAGTATCTCTAGACGTACTCGGTTGATTGACATTTTCTTTATTTATATTAGTTACCAGTAAATATTCTTCCGGATGTTTTATAGATATGTGGTTTTTCAAATTGGTAGTATGTTTTCCCTAAAACAAAAAAAAAATATATAAATCTGGTTTGTTCAAGCATTGGCGACAACGAATACAAGTTCCTGTGAATGCTTCAATAACAATAAAATTAGACAGCAAGACTGAAAGTAAAAAGAGGAATATAAAGGGGAAGTAAAAAGAAGGCGGCTATAATATTTGATGATGATTGGAGTTTAGAAGATAAAAAATATTGTGAAAAGCAGTATGGTGAAAGCCGCTTTTACTAAATATGTGATCTAACGCAGAGGAAATGTAGTAGTAGAACGAATGACACTTGGATAGATGACGAAGTGAATGAGGTTGTGAGAAAGAAAAAAACCGGCCTATTACGAGTCGGACCCGCGCACGAAGAATTCCGTACCATTATTTATAAAAACGGCAAAAACATCATGTCTGTTGTATGGGAGCCTCCTTAAATATTTATTTAATACTGTTTTTTATAATTGTTGATACAGCGGCAACAGAAATACATCATTAGTAAAAAATTTAACTTTCTGACTATCAAGGTTCATGAGATACAGCCTGGTGACAGACAGATAGACGGATGGACAGCGGAGTGTAATAGGGGCCCGTTTTACCCTCCGAGTACGGAATTCTAAAAAACAGGCTTGGCTAAATGATTTAGCCTGAAAGACGCAAAAAAGGATTAATGAGGCAACAAATATGACAGTCTAGAAAAAGCTTTGAGGCAAGATATAACGAAATGCAAATTGCCTTAATTAACCTGAAATTTAGGTAGATAAATGACCGCACCTATAAAACGTTGACAATCACATTATCGCCGATATATTAATAAAAAGGCATCGCAGACGTCTAAAGTTTTTTGTAAAACACAGATTTAAATATGTAAAATACAACCAAAAATTCTAGGTTTATAATTCAGGAGCTGTAAGACTAAGCCCCCAAGGCCGCGCCATTGAAACGGTGAAAATTTTCTTTTTCGCCAATATCTCGATGAAAAAGCATCGCAGAGGTCTGAAGTTTTTTGTAAAACCTAGAATTGATTTTATCAAAACTAGTAAAAATACAACAATAAATCCTAAGTTTGTATTCCAGGAGCTGTTGAACGAAATCTTTAATGCGGTTTGAATATATCGATAACCTATATATATAATTTATGTGATTTTTAAAGGTGTCTTAGTGTAAGCGAACAATCGGTGATTTATGTGATTTTTAAGGAAATAAACATATTTTTGCAACGTATTGTTTTATTTAAATGTAATTTAGAATCCTTGAGATAAAATCTCTAATAAAAATAGGTGGACATGTCTTTGTATACAAAAGTCGATGGTAACCCCATCGACATATTTAAGACACATTAAAGATTTCGTTCAACAGCTCCTGGAATATAAGACTAGGATTTTTTGTTGTATTTTTACTAGTTTTGATCAAATCAAATATAGGTTTTACAAAAACTACAGACCTCCGCGATGCTTTTTCAGTGTGATATTGGCGTTAAACTAATTTTTCACTGTTTCAATAGCGCGGCCTTACTTACGGCGGTTTTACTTTTACAGCTCCTGGAATATAAACCTAGAATTTTTTTGTTGTATTTTTACTAATTTAAATCTGTGTTTTACAAAAAACTTCAGACGTCAGCGATGCTCTTTCAGCGAGCTATTGGCGAAAACCAAATTTTTCACCTTTTCTATGGCGCGGGGTTTTAGTCTAACAGCACCTAAAATATAAACACAGGATTTTTTTTCAATTTTTTACAAATTCAATCTACTATTTACCTAAATTTTAGTTTAATGATCGGTTCGCGTTTGACCACGACCTCGCCTGATGGTATGCGAAGATGTGCTTGACGGCAAAACAAACTTACAAACTTTTACAAAAACTTGGGATGGTCTTTATTAAAAAAAAAAACGCCGTGGCCGCGCCATTGAAACGGATGTGCCAATTGTTCAAAATATTTTTGTCACATAAGAACATAACATTTACTTGAGTATCGCTAAGTAAGTACATATAAGTCTTTTAAGAAGTTATTCACTCTTCGTAGTTTAATTGAACACTATTTATATTTCCGTTGCTTACTTATTACTCACTGTTTATATTTCGGGTTTAGGTCTACATTAATTTTAAGCTCTACGGTAAAATCAAAAGAACCGCAGTAGTCGCTACAATAGCAGACTATTTATTACAACGCCGAGCCGTGGATGAGTTTATAAACGCAACCCCAGGTGGGCCGTCCGCGGCTCACGGGATTCCCCGATTTTAACGAGCAAGAGAAACAAAACAATTACAAAAATTTACAAACAATCGACAATGGTCGGTCGCAATGAAATTATGAAACATAATTGTGCGTGTAAATTTTAGTTTTCCAAACATGGGCCCTAGCTAGATCTACTTTTTGATTGCCCCGTTAACCCCATATTCCAAATTTCATAGAAATCGTTAGAGCCGTTTTCGAGCGGAGCCACGGGCAACAACTAGTACTAGGTATAAATAACTAGAGAACATAATTTCAGCCAAAATGTAAAAAAAGAAATCGTAAGACAATCATAAAAGAGACGCGTCACAGGTTTCGCACACAGGCGCTGCCCCAGGGGTCAGCGCGGCCCTGCATGTAGGTACGATTAAATCAAATAACCTCGCGAAGCATCGTGCGTAATACACTCGTAAACCTAAACTCAACTTTTAAACGACAACCCAAACTGGTATCTAGAGTAGAAGATTGAGAAAATCACATCATAATAATAATGATGACCTTACCTTTATACGATTTCCACATAAATTGCATTTGCTGCTCTGAGTAGGTGCATCGTATTCATAATACCTATGTACGGCATCTCGCTTCGGTAGAGGCATTTTTAAAGGCAGCTCCTTTCCCTTCGGGCACTAAATAATGAGTGACAAGATCGAATGACATTTATGATTCCGTAAAAAAGACAAGTTTATACATGAAACAATCCCGACTATTCCAGAAAAAAAAATACATTTAACTTTAAAATCACTACAATAGTAACCATAATCGTATGTATGTATGGACTGTGGAGTCGCTAGGTCCTTGACTGCGTGTTGCGACTTGACGCGTACCTGTCGAATGCATGCAATTTAGTACTTTAAAGTAAGGCACGAGAGATAAAATTACAATATTTTTAGTTCAAATGGGTAACACTATTACAGTCGTTGAAGGGGTAACCCGTTCAAAACGTCTTACCACAAAAAAATGTAACCCACCAAGAATGGGTTTTTGAATATAAAGGTATCAAATCGAAAGGGTTTCGAAGAGGTTATCCATTGATGAGGGTTTTCGTAAATAAGTGTAACCAATATGAAATGGGTTTTAAAACAACACTTTGTCAAAACCCTATCAAAAACCCTTTCAATGGGTAACCAAAATGGTCCCTGGTTATAACATGACCAGGAGAAATACAGTACAATGCTATTGCATCACTGCTTACCATCAAATGGAATTGCAATCAAGCACTGGTTTATATCAATAAAAAAAAATTAAAGGGGTTCATTTTTATACATAGATTAATTATTAACAGATTAGGTTGCTACCAGATTTTTAAGCACCAACTTGTGGTTGCTACAGATAGCTGGTGATCATAGAAAATTATCATAAATACTGAAAACAATTGATGTTTTTGTTCAATTTGTTTATAGTCAGGATTTTTTTGACAGAAGAGTGTTTTTGCTATTCTAACTCTATACAGTTAGAATAGCAAAAACACTATAGTTATCCAGCCAGTTAGGTAATGCTACAAACATAAATCAATAGGTAATATCTTGTCAAAATGATGTCCAAAATGAGATTATTTTTTTTGAAATGGTACAACAATCAACATAAAATAAACTATTTTAATCGCAAAAGCTGTTAGTAAGTAACTAATTTAAAATCTTCTTTATCTGATTCAGTCAGATAACAACATTCAACATTATTTTTCTAGCCTACAGACTAACAGCATGACTACCCTGCCCTACAGACAAATTCTTGATTTTCGTAATTATAAAATTTGAACTTTTTGTATGCTGACCTGCAAAGTAGTGAAACTGTTTTTTTTTTTTTTCTGGACGACATTAGACTGTCAAAATTAATTGTTATGTGCATTATTTTGAAAAGTTAAAAATATTACTATCCTTATTTCCATTATTGCTCTTAATTCCAGATGACTTCATCCGCAAATTCTTCATGCAGATCATCACCTCAGAGAATGCGGGGAAGGCCAAAGAAACGAGGTGGTGGTTCCTCTAGCAATGGAGTCAGTGGCAATAACTCACGAAATGCGGGCGTACGTGTCGGCGAAAGACGTAAAATGGCTAAGAAGGTGTTTGATCCATCTGATAACAATGTTCCAAGTAAACGGAAAAGAGGGCGCCCAGTAGGGTCACTTAATAAAAGTACAATTAAGAAACGACTTATTTCTGCTGGACTCCAAAAATCAGATGTCGAAGGAACACCATTATCTGAAAGTCAATTATCTCTAGATGGTAGTGGCGATGAGCTGGAACAAGAAGAGTCTTTACCCCATGAGACATCAGGAGGAGTGTGTTCCGTTTGCCTTGTGCAGAAACCGCGCGGCTCTAATGACCGACTAGTTGAGTGTCGCGATTGCAACAACAAAGCGCATTTGAGCTGCCTCCAAGCAGGGTCTGGTATTTTAAAGCCTCGACCTGACAACACTTGGCAATGCCCACATTGTAAAACATGTGTGGTCTGCTGTGAAACTAATGATGCTGTAAGTTTCAAGTTATTTTTTTTTCCAAACACGATTTATTAACCACATTACACATTTAAACAAAGCATTGACCACAATATTTTTGTTACAGGGAATTCTAACTGTGTGTAGTATATGTTCTGATGCTTATCATGCCTTATGTCATAGTCCACGGATACCAGAAAGACTGAAAGCTTGGGATCAATGGGAATGTAATAATTGCCTGGAATCTCGACCTGCTGTTGTAGGATCTCCTGCTATACGTCGGAGTATGGAATATAACTCACAGAATTCCCCTTCAGTGGATCCATTCCTGAAACCCCATGAGCTTGACAGAGCTCCTTCAAAGCTAGAGGATTTGCCCATTGATCCAAGTATACCTGATATAACTAATTGGACAACTGATGATGCATTTGAATATTTTTCAAAGTACTTGCCTGAAGCTGCTCCAATTCTTAAAGAACAGGTAACTACAATGTAAAACATATTCCAATATGAGTTTACTAGTAATAAGACACCATAAGAGAGATTAACATAAGGAATTGTTAAAGGCTAACTTACACTAGGACTTGGCTGGTTGTTATGATTGACCAACGCCCTGACTGACAACACAGTTCGCAGCCGAATTTGACCAAGTTTGGCGATGTCGTGTGATTAGCTTCTACTTTCTAATTATCAGACTCCTTGACCATCTAAAAGTATAATCGAACCTTTGGCACGCCAGAGACGACTCACGATCCTCAGTGTAAATGAGAGTCCATATGGTTTCAGCACAACAACAGTACAGTTAAAAATGCAGACTGAATGTCTGAATTTTTAATATTTTAGCTATAATTTTGGATATATCTACATTATGTTCTAGATTTAATGAGACACTATAAGAGATTGCTTTTTCAGGAATTCGATGGCCAGGCGTTGAGCATGGCGCGAAGAGCCGATATAGTGAGAGGTTTGGGACTCCCTCTAGGACCAGCATTGGCCCTATATCGCATCATTGTCAAATTACAAACAAGAAAAGATGACTGGACTATGTGCTGGGGTTGATAACAGACATCATTAGATCTTATATGTATGTTCATAAGGTGTCTATTTAGAATTAAGAATACTTTACCCTGTACCTATTTTAATGTTTAAAATAAATACTGTGAATCTAACCATGTCTTTACTTATCACACTCATGATTTGGATTCACACATCATCCTCTTCTCTTCGGAACGCCGGAAGAAGTAGTAACAAGACGGGACACAATTGAAAATAAACTACTTAACAGAAATTGAAATAATAGAAGAGCCTATCCAATGAATAGTGTGAGGCAAATAAAAATAAAAGCAGTTAGACAAAGAACCTGTTTTTTGAAGTCTGTTAATTAAAAACCGTACGACACGAGCGACGCGACGGCGTGTGAGCGAGGCTGCGACTACAACTCCGTCGTATGAGCGCCCCTAGTACCTGATTGATCTGTCTCCTGGTTGTGAAAACACCGCTGTAAAGGGCATGTAACATGCAAATTATTGCTGAGCGAACGCTCCATTTATTTTCCCTCTTGTTGTCGTAGGGGCCATACCTCAGACAATTGGAGAACTGGAGCTAATTAGCTCCACCTTTCAACTTGTGAGCTAACACCAACTTACGGGCACACATTTACACCAAACCAACGTGGCGCATTGTTTTAAACTACTGTAAATCATCCAATGACTTCTCTCGCTCTTGGGCGGAGCGAGAGGGCGTGTCAGACTTTTACTGACTAAAACTCTCTCCTGTTCCTTCTTTGCCTCCGTTCCAGGGCCCTGTGGCACAGATTACTGAATAGTTACTACGTAACCTGTGGTAAACTTTCGTAAAACCCATGGCCCTAGTAGACTTCGAACCTGCTGGGCCCCTACGGTTTCCTGACATCTTTTTGAGGCACGCGTGAAACGCTACGCGCCATCGACGACTCGAGCTTGGTCCAGACGGTTACCGGATGGCCGGACGGCGACCTGTCGACCCCATTGCTCGCAATCCGCAAGCCTGCGCCTACGGTAGCTGGAAATCGGGAACGGGATCCCGGGCGAGTGGGACGTGAGTGCCGTTCCCTCGCCACGTGCGGCTGCCTCTTTCACTAGCATTACCGCATTTCAGAGGGAGGCGATCCGCTATTCCTCCTCGGTCCTGACCTACTAGGCGGTGGCGTGAACCAGGACCCGGCGCGAGTGGTCGTTGCCGCCGATCGCCCCCTTGAGGAATATACTGCCCGTCTGGTACTCAATTCTTGTTTTTTTTTTTGAGGTGGGAATTCATTAAATTACTTCGCTCGCTCTAGGGTGGAACGAGAGGGCATGTCAGACACTGACTAAAAGCCACCTGTGTCTTTCGGTTGCCAGCACAGATACTGGTTGCCAATGATACATGCAGGGCCGGCTCTAACCATCTAAGCACCCCGGGCGAGTAATTCCTTTGGCGTCCTTTTATCATCATCATTCATTGCTTTTAGAAAATCTCATGGGTGCTCATCACGTATATATATCAGTGCTCATGCTCATTTGGTGGCACGAAAAAGTGGCGAAATGTGAGAAGAGAAATGCACACTGGTCGACATTTTGATAACAGTAACTAGCATCCGTAGCCCGCATCGTTAATAAATAATAAATTGAGACTATCACATACATTGTCCTGGTCCCAAACTAAGGTTTTCCCTTGTACTATGAAAAACAGGAACAACGAAGGTACCACAAACACCCAGACCCAACACAAATATCTGTTTCATCAACAAACATTTGTGTTGGTGCGGGAATCGAACCCGCGAAACTTGCGTCTCAACCGGCGCTCTAAACCACTGCGCTAAACGGGTCGTCGAGTAATGAAAAAACGCCCATCCCTAAAAGGCGTTAACTAATATGTTTCTTAATGTCTATTCTCAGGGGTGCTCGGCACCCACTGTTTATTTTTCATGGGTGCTCGAGCCCCCGAGCACCCACGGAGTCGGCGCCCCCGTCATCATTAATTCAGTCGAAAGTCGCTCACTGTTGGACCCAAGTTTGCTGCCCCAAGTATCACCACAGTGACCGGTCCTGTACGTCTCGCATCCTTCGGATTCCTGTGACCCTCACCAAGTCATCGGTCCACCTTGGGGGAGGCCTTCCAACGCTGCGTCTTCCAGTACATGCTCACCACTCCAGAGTCTTTCGGTCCTCCAGAATATTTCGTATATAGATACCCATCAGGCGCATTAAGGTTTAATTCATTAAACCCCAAGGAAACGCCGGCGTTTGCTGTCTCATTGTCTGACTATTGTGTCTCTAATTACGGTATTCGAAAGGGAGTTTACATAAACTTTACGGGGCTCATTTCAGCATACTTTCTGCGATCTTATCGTAGCTTGACTCCTATATTCAGATAGATCCCACTACTACTGAGCTACTGTCACTATAAGCAGTGCCAATAGCTCTGATGACCAGCTGGAGATGAAAGACTTTATCTATTGGAAAGCTAATAAAATTCGTGTGCTCCATTCTGGGAGATGTTACTGTTGTTGTTGGCGATTGTAATGCCACGCTTTATGTCCAGCCCGCGTCAAGGGATGTCAGTGCCAAGCCAACGCCATCCTACGACAATCTGGGGCTACATTTGTCAGCCAAGCCAGCCAGTGACTGTTTGTGAAGTCACATCCAACGACGGAAGAGTACCTTTGTTTTGGTTTCTCTTTTTGCTGCAGTAGGTACACTTGACAGGCCAAAAACGCTGCCAAATTCCAATAAATAATTCTGTTTAAAAGTGTAAAAGTGAATTATTTCATCCTCGTTTCATAATCTAAAAATTAACTTATCATTATTCAATAGCATATTGTACATACCTACCCACCTACATATCTAAAGTATGTGACTAAAGTAACATTCCCGTCACCCATGTCAATATGTTAATTTAATCCAAGTTAATTGTAGGTAGGTTTATTTTGTTCAAGAAAAGATTAGGTAACAGGTAATTTTGTCGTGCTATCTATGACCAATTTAAACTGAAATTTAAATACTGTAGAAAATAACATAGATAACTTAATACAATTGCCACATCGTAACTAATTACAGCACCGGGTATTGACCCGGTTTTAAGTAACTTTAATAAGGAATGCAAAAACTACGAATATTTCACGTATGAATATACCTGCCTACGTAGTCTTGTTTTGTTTTAGTTACTATTTGATGAGCATGATGTGGTGGTCAGTGTGGCAACGGCCCTGACTTGAGAGTTGCAGGTCACGGGTTTAAACCCGGCCAAGCTCGTAAATTAGTGTAATTTATTAGGTACATAATCACTGCTCTCAAACGGTGAAGGAAAACATCGTGAAGAAAACAGCATGTCATCCAGGACATGCCGTTTTAGTTCCAACAAAAAATTTTAAGATAATATATGCGACATCCCGCGACTCTCACCAGCGGTGGATGCGAGACGCACAGGATCGGTCGTTGTGGCGACGCGACGCTTAGGGGAGGCCTATGTCCAACAGTGGACGTCTTTCGGCTGAAATGATGATGATGATGTGACATCCACCAACCGACACTGGGCCCGCGTAGTGGATTACGCCCCATTCCCTCTCCCCCTAGAGAGGATGCCTGAGTTCGAATCCGAACTGTGAGAATATTTTATGGTCTGGCTGGATATATGCTATGGATCAGGCCTGGCGCACTCCGCGTTGTAGGCATGAAAATCTACCTACGGCGCGTGGCCCCATCGGAGTGGCAAATTCAACATAGAATCACACGCGTGTTCGCCGTGCCGCTTGACGCACACAAACAAAAAATATTTTCGAACTCTTATCGAATATTCAATCGAATTTTTATTTCAAATATTTGCGTCATTTTTCACGTAAAATTCAATGACCTTAAAGATCATTCAATATAAGTAGACCTTCTAGTACTAGTGTCTACCTTAATTCGTAAGGTCAATATGTACTGGAATTGCATCTTACAAAATGTTAATTATTAAGTAGGTATAATAACGTCTCAAATGGCAAATGGTCACCTTGTAAAAATTAGATATGAACGCAAAGCTAACTCACACACAAAACCAACAAAGTTATATCCACTTCATTTTAATTTTATTTCTTTTGTATACTATATGTAAACAATCTCTTGGCACTAATAAGAGATGACTTTTTAAAAATACTAATACATAGGATATATGTACATAGGCACAAATCAATTATAAAAATCTGAATATATTTTATGTTATGAAACGGTTATTTTGTCATAAAATATATTTGTCATTTTTCAAAAACACGACTCCTAACCCTATAGCAAGAACTACCTGTTCAAAGGTGTATAACAGGCATAATAAAACAGACTGTCGTTACGTGAACCTAGGGTGCATTTTGATTCGTTACGAGCGCGACTATCCTCGGTAGGCAATTATAATAAAGGTCACGTGCGTGCCGTGCAAGGCATTATGAACATTAAGAGGGTTGTCAGTAGGTTTATATTCGCATGTTTTCTTTTGAAGAGTGAAATTTCTGTACTTGTACTATTACTTACTCTGTGACTGCGAACTTACCTGTTTTTGATGGCCAATGTCTCATACAAAGCGTAAATAAGTTGTCGATATTGGGGCTTCTGTAGACCGGAGGCCCCGTATCTTCGATACGGCGATATCTACACCTATGCCTAACCTAAATTTCTATCATATTCCGAAGATACAGCAATGACTGAATGAATAATATTTCATCTGATTACTGGGAACTAGCCAAATCACATGCGGAAGACACTAAGACAGCTTTAGAATCGTTATAAACTGGCTGGTTGTAAACTGGATATCTAGTAATCTCCTAAAGCTTAACCTTGATAAAATGTCGTTCATAACTTACTCCCCTTTACAAAAAAGCCAACCGCGACCAGTCTTGTTCAATTCAGACGCAGTACTGTGCTTGTGACCAAATCCGCATTATAAGGACGTGAAATGTAAAGTAGATACATAGGTATAGTATCTACTTTGCATTTGAGGGTCTCATTTTTTGTATCTATTGTTTAACGGTCTACCTATACAATAGGTAGAAACAAACGAATTGATGAAATAGTTCCTCGTAAAGCTAAGTAAGTTCCTTTTTGTTTTCAATAAACTCCGACCAGTGACAAATTACAAAAAACCGAAAACAATTTACTTTGCACTTGCCCAATGCAGTCGGTATGATGCGTCTTGAGCGAGGTCCTCGAGCGAGCGAGTCATGTGCCTAAAACCTTTCAGATCTTAACGGCTAGACAATCAAACGCAAACGTGCTACTATTCCAAATTCCCAAAAGTTGCGCTCCTTTTAAAAATATATTATTAATACTGATGTTGCAAGCACAAGTTTTCAAGAGCATGGTTGTGATAGGTACAGATAGCATCAATTGGCTACCGGACACACCAAAGGAACTTCTATATTAAATGAAATGCTTACGTCAACCTCAAAAGCGTTCTGAAGAGTAGGTAAAGATACAACGGTGGACGATATATCTTTCTTACTAGTGTGTGCCTACTAAGGTAGTAGGCACCATGTACTAAGGGAAAATTCAAGATATTATTGATGTACATTAAGATTATGTAGACTTGCAAGTTTAAAACGAATTAATCAATTATATGTAACGAGCGTTCCCAGTATGCCCACCAAATAGAACAATGAGAGTTAATGGTTACCAAATAGCCGATTTCTATAGATATACCTATATAGACATTGGTGTCATATTGCTGCATCCAAATATAAGTCATGAAATTCACCTATCCCAGACAGCTAATCAGGAGAATAACATTATATTGACATTTTTATGCCAAACACGAACCGGTAAAAAAAAATCATGAGGAAACCGGTAAGTTCGAAGTGACATCCACCAATCCCCTCCAAGGAGACTTGAGTCTCAGCAGTGGGAAAATCGAATATCTATGGGGAACCACGGATATCGGGGAACATTAACATTAGTAGCTTAATTCCAGGGAGACCCTGACCCATGGATATCTATGCCCTAACCTCTGCTCACCCGGAGACGAAGTTATGAAAGTAAAACCACTGAGTAATTTCTGATCAATTTATAGGGGTCGAGGCACCAGGATTCTCGAATACATTTCTCGAGAATTATTTTTTTTGTTAACCTAGTAAAGGGCCATTACGCGATATTTAGCACACGTTATTCAGACGGTCTTATTTTTTGTTCCGAGTAAGACCGGTCTAACCCTTATTACACTGCGCGACATCGACTAAGACAATCATAATAATAGGCCCTTAATAGATAGGTGGACAAATTCCAACATTCTAGTTGTCTTTATTTAAATTTTTCCTTTGGTTTATCAATAACAAATATAAACTTAATTGCTATGAAAATAAAGTACACTTTACAATTTGTAATATTGTTTAGTGAGGACAAAGGATAGGACGTACGTGTAGGTAATATAAGTTCCTTGGGTATAAAAGCGCAGAGCGTAACGAGTCGATGACGCTGCCCATACTGTTAGGTGTATTTTATCATGCTCGATTCACCATATTTCTTGCTCAAATGGGAAATTTGTAAAAACATATTTAATTTGTAACCAAATCTATTTATTATTGAAAAAATACCAGACCTACTCAACTAATCATCTACATCGCTTTGATTGGTTGCTTTGCTATTTTTAGAACCTGTCGATTTTTACTGCGGAAATAAGCAATGATTTTTCAATACACTTATTTAAAAAGCCGCTCCTAAACCTACCGCTTTTAGGCACGCATTTTACTGTTTTCCGCACTAGTGCAGAAAAGTGTACGTTTATTGTGTGTATGAGGCTGATCGCCGCGCAGCTCCTACTAGTCGCTGGTCAACCCCAGTTTATTTCTTTCTTCGTAAGTGTATTGAAAAACGTCGTTTGATACACGTGGAAATTTCTCTCTGCAGCACTCGGCTCCTTAACACTCTCGCCTGCTGCGGTTCGGGCAAATTCCGCGTCGGACCCAATGACATACTTTCTCCATTTTTATTAAAATGTACTATTCCAGTTGATTAGATCAGTGTGCAGGATAAATTCGATTTTTCTTACTTAAAATAAAACTCTTTCATTGTTGTATTGTCTTATACTTAACTAAGCAGCGTCAATAGGACAACAACTGTAAACCTTACAATAGATTTTGTTTTAGGCAGTCATTATTATGTTGTTATATCAATTCTTACTGGAATTATGTTAGGTTTTGGCTTGTAATTTGCGTGCTTTGCGTGATTTTAAACAAAGCATCACAATCAAATGGGTGATACCAAGAATTTGCTTTGATTTGGGTGAGCATCTTCGTTAATACATAACTTAATGTTAGGTATTTTATCTATTGATAAAGATGTATAAGCTGTTTTGTTTAAAACCCATTAACCTTAGTCTGCCTTCCATATTAACAAAGACCTCTTATTTGAAAGAACTTATTTCTCCAAAGGCAAGGATTTAAATAAATATAAATGTGAGAAAACACTGAGATTATTTACAGGTCCCAAGATCATGGAAAGTTAAAGTTTACAATTGTATCTTGACATAAATTATACAATACTTCAAAAACAAAACTATTTCATTTAAATAAAATATTTACACTACAAATATTACAACAAGGTCCACAAACCCATGACCATTAATGTTCTTGATCATAATGTTTCACAAATGATAGGAAGATGTTAAATATCATAGTTGCTACATTTATATACACAACCCTGTACTGAGTAGGTAAAAAATAGAAATTAAAAAATTGTACTGGTGGCCAATACATACAATCACCCTGGAACAAACAAATCAGTCTTTTAACATTAGTTATACATAACACCCAGTGTCTTGAATGAAAAATCACTCGACTCCCTTTGTCAAAATTAAACTCAAGTGAGCGGATTTAACAAGAATTTAACAACTAGTTAGGTAGTTAATTTTCTATTGTTTTTTTTTTTGTTAGCGAAACTGGGTTTACGTAAAGTAAAAAAATTACAAGTATCCTAAATGAATTGTTTGACTCACCGTGTACGCATATAAAAACTTCTTTTGAACTTCTGACGTAATTTCTAATAATGATTTTTGTTCTAGACCTCCCATTGCATAGAAAAAACATAGAATAGTTAATGGTGAGGCAAATGCTTGATCACACAGTATCTTTTTCACAACTGTTTTGAGGTCAGCTTTGGGTAATATTTTGTCTAATTGAACATAATAAACATGATGGATAGGGCCCATTGCCACTCCCACCGAAAACATTCGAGCTGAAAAAAATTTTTGAATATTATTGAATAACACAGGGCAAACAAAATGGAAATGGAGAGAACTTGGCTATTACTGAAGGGACTGGACTGGCCCACAATGGCCAAAGACAGATGTGTGTGGAAAAGGGCAATGTGGCAATTGCCAAGCTGTCCAACAGCTTAAATAACAGATTAATTAGAGAACTGGGCCCTGTGGCAATTTGTTACTCAAAACTAGGGATTTCTAGACAACTTTAAACAAAAAATGTAATTTTAATTAATTAAACCCTAAGCGAATACCGGCGTTCACTCTCTCATTGTCTTTCTATTGTGTCTCTAACTACGGTATTGGAAAGGTTAAACTCATTAAAAAATAAAAAGGCCCCTTTTGACATTTGAGTCAATACCCTAGAATATAACTTGGAACAAAGCTGAAAGAAACAATAAAATAATAATTAATTACATAAAGTGTTTTAAAAAAAGCATAAATTTTTTTGGCACATTAAATTATATGATGGAATGTATTGCAAGTATTCTTTCTGCATATTTATATTTGTTTTGCCACATGTCAAAGCGGGCCCTTTATTTTTAGACAACTTTGGTTTTCATAAAAATCAAGCTGTCAAGACTATCAGTATTTTTCGCTGTTTATTCTCAATTTAGTCATTCAAAATCCAGTTCAGGCAACATTAACAAATAATATTTAAGAGAGTACTGTAATATAAATCCACTATAATGCAAGACTTCAGAATTAAGATAAGAAGAAAAGAACTAAGATCCGCCTATGTACCACCACTGTACATGAAGTTTAAATAAATAAATAAAATAGTTACATAACAAAATAAATAACCACATTTAGTCAAATTTTGGTGCAATGTTTTTAAAGTTTTACCTACCATGATAATGTTCTATAGTAAATATAATTAGATACAAGAATAAATATACAAAACAAAAAAGATTATAAAACCTGCTCTTCCCCAGTCATATCTCTGTGGTAAAACTTTTCTTTGGTATTCGCATTCTTGTTGTACTAAATCTCCAATAGCCATGCATATGCCAGACGTTATACTGTTTGTTAATAACAGGTTTTTCTTAAAAAAGAATCTCACACCTCGGTGAAATATCGAGTGTTTCGGCATTGGTAATTTATGTAAGCTGCTTCAAGCTGCTTGCTTTATTTTCATACACATGAAAATTATAGCAAACAGAAGAAAATAAAGAATGCTACAATCTGTAAAAGAAAACATCAATTAAAATAGTTATTTTTCCTTAGAATAGGGCGAAAAATTATCGAATGTCTGCGTAATTCGTATTTTGTTGGTTTTAGTAACCACGGGCTCTACTCATGATTATGAATTACAAGTTTACCTGGTTATCATGGTGGCAATAAAAATGTTTGAATTTAATTTAAACATTGCGCCTTCGTCATGTCCAAAGGCAAAATGATGATAATGTTATGTTATTATAATATACCTAACCTATCACCATTTTTTTTTATACTGACACTGACAAGTTAACTTTCGACAATTACTACGATAAGCGATACCGGTTCCTACGACCGCATTTACACATTCGCGCTCGCCATTCGCCTTGTCGTTCGTCGAGAAGTTTATAAAAAGTGCGCGATGTCAGCGAATTTGTAAATGCGGTTTCAGGATATGTAATGCCCAGTTTACACGTTGGCTCAGCCTCGGCCGATATCGCCATCTCTAGTCATTGGGACCACCTAACCATTTAAAATATAGCGATTAGCCGAGACTGGGCCCACGTATAAACTTGGCGTGTGTATCTCTTTTCTGCCGACTCACTGTTTCGAAACATTTTAGTGTTCCGAAAGATGGGAACATCAGTAATGTTTTAAATGCATCATTTATAACAATTGGAACACTGAAACAGTTTACTTTAAGTGACCAGCAGTCATTTTAAAATTCAAATTATAACGTTAATAGTGTAAATATAATTAATGACCTGAACTAAAAACATCTGCTTTAAATTATTCTCAAATCAAAATTCACGATTCATAACAGTGTCTGTATCTTTTGAGCCGTTGTTCCAAATGTTCCGTTTATATCTTATGAGCCGTTGTTCCAAATGTTCCGTTTGTATCTTATGAGCCGTTGTTCCAAATGTTCAGTTTGTATCTTGTGAGCGGATGTTTCAAATAATCCGTTTGTATCTTTGGAGCTGATGTTCCAAATGTTCCGTTTGTATCTTGTGAGCCGATGTTCCAAATGTTCCAAATGATACATATTATTATTACGGAACATTTCATTGATTCAAATGCAAATGTTCCAATCGCAAAGATAACACACTTTTCCCACGCCTAGTGTAAACGTACCATTATTGAAATAATAGTGATGCCTTAGGTGATTATGTCGAAAATGATTAAAGTCGATAAATTGGTAAGTAGGTTTTTTTATACCTCAAAACCGTTTTTTAGGGTTCCGTAGCTATAGGGTAAAAATGCTAAGACACCGCCCGTCTATCTGTCACCAGGCTGTATCTTATAAACTGTGATAGCTAGACAATGGAAATTTTTACAGATGATACATATACATAATAAAAACAAATACCAAACAAAGCATAAAATAAATATTAGTGGAGCTTCCACACAATAAACGTGATTTTTTGCCGCTTTTGCTACGGTCTGTGCAACTGGAACCCTACGTGCGCGAATCCGACTCGTACTTGGACGGTTTTACTCATACCTGTTATACTTATACCTCTTATCTATTCTATATATATTATTCTATTTCTTTATGTATCAGGTAACTGGCGTCATCGTCAGACATACTGTATCATATTATATCGATGCCACAACACTGAACCGACCATTTAGTGAAGGTTTAAACCAAAGAGTATGTAAAGCTAACGCTTTAATATTAAACTGACGAAGCAATATTTATATTTATTTAACGTAACTGTTTATTTCATTATAATCAAAAGCAGAATACTAGAAGAACGCAGAAAACCTATGGACCAAATTATCTACATTAATATTATAAAGAGGAAAACTTTGTTTGTTTGTTTGTAATGAGTAGGCTCAAAAACTACTGGACCGATTTTAAAAATTCTTTCACCATTCGAAAGCTACATTATCCATGAGTAACATAGGCTATATTTTATTTTGAAAAAAAATAGGGTTCCGTAAGATATTTGAGTTTTTCGGACACAAGGTGTAAAAAGTCAACCAGAAAAGTTACTTATTTTGCGTAACTATAAAAGATAGAACCATAAAATGTTCTAATTAATTGTAGATCTTACCGACATCCACGCGGGTGGAGCCGCGGGCGACCGCTAGTGCTATATAAAATTGTCAATGGTCTGATCCATGTACCAAAACTTCTGGATGACATAAACATAGCAGTCCCCCGAAGTTGTCATCCCAGGTCTGATCGTGAATTGGATTTGTTTTTGCCGTTTGCGGCTCGAACAAACCTCGGACGATCCGCGCCGTTGAACCGTATGATGAGAACATACAACGAAAGTCACTCTCGCACCAATAGCATTGACATCTTCGACAACACTTTGGCTCAGTTTAAAAAAAATCTTTGCACCAACTCGTAAATTTATTATGTTACCCACCTATTTATTTTAATTTAACTAAATTTAACTTATTTTGACATTATTTGACATTATTTAATTTAATTAATTGATTTTTTCTATTTGCAATTGATTATTAATAATTCCTAATTCTGTATTATTTTTAAAAAAATTTATTGCCTTGTATTTATTTTTATCTGTACCTTTTTATTAATTATTGCAGGAACATATAATGTAGAACAATTAATTTAAAATGTAATTATTATTAACTTACCAAACCTTGTAAGTGCTGTGCACACCTTTAAGTGAAGAATTCGCTGGGTTAATTGCATATTAATAAGACTTTTTTATTGTAAATGTATCGGCGAACTATTCGTTGGAGTGCCATAATAAATAAATAAATAAATAGAATACACGTCCGCTTAGTCTCGTGACTCGTAAAGCGATCGTAAGCACAGTAGCCGTAAGTGGTATGTCTTCTGGGATTTCACAAGTTACGGATAAAACCTGCGGATCTACATTCGGACGAAATAGCGGAAAGATTAACCAAACACTGGAGAATCACGTGGCTAAGGTTGTTGATGACAATCAGAAGGCGCGACTTCGTCCGCGTAGAAGTCGAAAATGGTTTTATTAGGTTTTTTGAGACACGAAAATATGAAATATTATTTATTATCTTCGTCGTGTGTGACAGTCCATTGAATTGTATGGCGAGCGATATTGTATTGTTTTTGTACCTTTTGAGTAGCGTAATTAGAGACACAATAGAAAGACAATGACCGAGCGAACGCCGGTTTAATGAATGTTCGCTAGAGGTTTAATGAATTAAGATATAATATTATAGTATCTTAGCCGTGTGGAGCGCCCCTTAGTGAACTCCACTGCGGGTGACGTAACCTACGACAAAATTATTATTTGCGGTTGGTAGAGTAATCGAGTCTAGGGATCGAACCGCAAAATTAAATTTGTTTTTTATTTTATATTCTTTTCTAGGGTAAAAAGTACCCAGTGTGGTGGCCAGAATATTAAAGAATAATTATACCAAGTTTCATCGTAATCGAACCGGAAGTTTTTGCGTGATGCCTGAACAAACAGACTGACAAAAATTTTTTTAATCACATTTTTGGGTTCGGTGTATGTCTAGTAACACCCCCAGCCATAATTTTTTTTTGATACTTTTCAATGTACAGTATTTTCACTTCTACAGATTTATTATACGTATAGATATAGAAAAAAATGCTTGGCTCAATGCTGGTCCAGCTCCGCTACCACTGGGGTGTACAAATTGATTAGTTTAGAAATTATTTTTTATTAAATATAATTATTTTTAATTGGAAAATATTATATGTATTGTATAATGTAAAAGCATTTTTTTTTTCAAAGTTTGTTAATGAGTATCATGGAGCTATTTTATGGTTTTTAGGTTACCATTGGACTTGTTTGACATAAATGGGCAAGGCAGTTGAGAGTTTGTCATGCTCACTCAAATGTCTCACTGATGGTGTTGCGTATGATGGATCATTCGTTTCCTTTCAAAATAGTTGAGCTGCAAGATGCTAATATTCGCGTCATGTCCACCACTACCACTACTGTGTGTGCTACCAGTTGCTATTTTAATATATATATATTTAGTTTTTATTTTATTTACATTGTTCGCACACGATAGCGAGAAGAAACATGTAACAAAGATATTTGCAACAACATAACATAATTGAAAAGAGTGTCCATGGAGTTTCTTGCACATTCTTCTCCATAGAGATCTACGCTTTGGAATGTGCAATTAGCATCATTTTTTCTGACTGACTGACTTCTTGACATTTCAAAAGTGCCTGTGAATGGTTTATTTGAAATAAAATGCTATGAATCTCTGAAACAGCGGCACGATAAAGATACAGTACCAGTAGTACCTTACTGAATTATACATTCTTCTCCCGAAAACGATTAATCTCGCGAAAAACCACCCAATAAAAGCTCGCCATGTCTCCGATAATTCTAACTTCGAGCAATTTCTTGACTATATGTTGAATATAAATCGTTACTTAAATAGATACTTTTACTCAAGTAATTACTTTTACTTCTTTGAAAGGCGGTACTGCTTGGACGGACCCGGACGTAACGGAACGGAGTAGATGTTTACTGTCAGTGTCAAATTGTGGTTGACAAGTTGACATTGGAAGAAAAACATTTTTAGAATATAATTTTATTATTATTTTGCGGGATTGGAAGCAATTATTTAGCTTATAATGGCTCTGCTTACTGAAAATTTAGATTTTTCGGGTTTATTTAAATTAGATGTATTAGTGCATCTAGATATAACCGCGTATAGTTTTTATGAAGTGGGGCATAAAAAGTTCTTTGCTTTTACAAGTGATAAAGAATTAATTTTTATATATATAGATCCTCAGTTAGAACGATTTGAGAAAAATTATGATTGGGATTTTCTAGATAATCCAATTTATTGTATGTGTTTCGAACCAAGTGGAACATGGTTGATTATTGTTAGTGAACAGAAGGTCCTGTTAGTGCCATTTCTTCCTCTGTTCATCCCTCAGAATATGTTTGATTGCAAGTGGTCACTCTCAAGAGTTACTGTTTTGCCACTAGGACAAATATTAAAACCAACATCTATGGTATGTTGGCTAACTAAAGAGTCAGAAAATGTACTAATTATTGGATCAAAGGTATTGTTATATTTTTTAGCGCTAAATTTCATCCCAGCTATATCTTGCTGTCTTGACTGTTCATCATTTATAAGATATAATATAATTATATTCTAATCATTCCCTTACAAAATATTTTATAATATATATATAATGCTATGCAATTCTTGTTTATGTTTTTGTACATAAAAATAATATTATGCTGTCACCTTCATTAGTAAGGTGACAGTATGAAATTAATATACAATATGAATAATATTTATCAGCTGCATGTTTTGTTTACATAACTTAGCATAAAAATCATTGTATAAATGTTACTTCACATGGAATTGAGACAAAGTATCAAAAGTTGCTATTATTTCAGACAGGAACAATAACATTTTATTCCCTGGATTCGCAAACTATTGTTGGAGAATGTAAAGTTCCTGGAGAAATAACAGATTTACAAATATGTTTTGATGATTCCCTGGATTTATTAACACTCCTGGTAAGTATTTTTTATGAAATAACTGGCTTCTGCTAGCAGCATTGCCTGCGAAAAGTTAAAAATTATCACAAAAGAACATACTGCCGGGTAAGATTTCCTTGTCTTTGTCTAAGACATGGTCTACTAGCGTTTTATTTTTTTCATAAAGAATTTTTATATTGTATAAAAAATTAACACCAACCTACACAACAAAACAAAGATAATCATAATATCATATAATTTAAATTTGAGAACATTATATAAACAATCCACAAAAATTTTACAGTAAACAAACAAATTATTTTAAATAAAAATATTTCCAATTGAAATGGTGTATGTCAAATAAAATAATTTTAAACAAATAAATTTACATCCCACCATTATAATTATATCAAAAGTAAAAATATGACCCAAGTTTCATCCAAATGTATTCAGCACTAAGACAAGAAGAGGTATTACTTGATTAAATAATTTATTCAAAAACAATTTACATAGTGTGCAAATATTAAAGATTAAAAACTAGAAACACAAGTATTAAAAAGTAACAATATTGAATTGGTTCAAATTGAATTACAGTACAATTTTTTTTTTTTTTTTAAATAATAATGTTTCATTCTTTTTTCAAGATCTTACAAATAAATTTGAAACAGTTATCCCTAACTGATTGGGCTGCTGAAATTTGGTATAACTTTGTAATTCTAATGACAATAATAATAATAACCAACAACGGTCAAAACAGTGGCTAGTCATCCTGCATAATCATATGTCGAATGATACTGTAATTGATCGCCTCCCAATGAAAATGAGTAACTGTGTCATTACCCCTCCATCGCAGCCTGTGGTAAAACTTATAGTATTGTAGCGACAACTATGGCGTCACATAAGAACTAATCCTGTATCGCGCAATTAAAGTTCTCCGCGCGATTGGAACATATAGAATAGCCCAAAATCATCTATCGGGCAGTTGCCCAACAGACATAACACCCGTCTGGTCGGAGGATTCTCCCTTTTCAAAAGAGATTTGCGGGACTAAACACTCTGTTACTTCCAAAGAACCACCATCCAGCCACATCCTGCCACGCTGACGAGGAGAGTACTGACACGGTAACTAACGTAAGTAAGCAGTACAATAGTGAACTGAGGAGTGCTTTGGAGTATGCGATTCAGGAATATTGCAAAATATCACCCAAACTTAGGCCATGCTTACCTCGTTTGCCCATGCACAACTAGAATAGGCCGCTGGTGGCTGCTCTAGATTTGCAATTGTCTAACTATTTTGATGACTGCGAAGATTGACCGATACACACTCGATAATGTACTGCTAAATGTCAAATTCTCAAACAGCGACGTAGCTACATGACCGAAACCAGCTCTGCTGGCTTGGCAGTGCAGGATCGAGCGTCGTATTGGTGGAGCCAGAGCATTCATTGGCAAACTAATTTGCTTCAGGTAGGGCAACACACGCCCAAGTGATGCGCTTTGAGAGACGGGCATTTTCGGGGACTGACATCTGCCCCCGAGACTATAGGTCCCAAGTCACAGAGGGCATCGACTTCCTGAAGCATAAGGTTTTTTCTTGGGCAAACCGTATCCGTAGGTATAAGCGACGGGTGGAGCGATTTACTCTGAGTCGCACATTCCGGAGTAATGAAAGGTATATTGTGGGGCTTAGGTGCGTCCGAACCAAGGTTTGACTGTAGCGCGCCTTCCGGATGATGGCGCTATGAGTTCATTCTGGCGTAGCATCTGGTCGGTGCCTGTCAGTCACACCGAGGGTGACTGGACTCGTTAAGTCGATCGTGTGTGCGACAACATCAAAATACCACAAATGGGGGCAATTGACATCAGCCCCCAGGATGTAGCTCGTGCAGACCGTCCGTTGCCTAATTGGAAATTTCCACGGCCGGATGGGCTGCACAATTTCTGGATTATGTGGTTTACAAGATCGCATGCCCGCTTGGCGTATCAGTTTCAGTCTGCCTTAGAGTCAGGGTCGCTGCCCCAGTTCCTAACAACAGGAATAACCCACCTGCTCCATAAATCAGGTAGACGATCTATTAAGTCCTTACATCCATCCTGTGGGGCAAAATTAATAGTCATATTGACAAAAATTGCGGTGGAGTATTGTGGGATTATCCAAAGTCCGAAAACAGGGGGACAAGATAATCCTAAGATCTGGTAACCTGCTCTATTTTCGGGAGGGTGACCAGCAGTCTCTGGGTTGTGTTGAGTTTATCGTCCACAAGTCCCTTGTATTTGTATTTCGGGCTGGTGTCCGCAACTCCACGACTAAAGCGCGTATTTTACGTACGGCACAAGTCCCTGGTCAACAATGTGGTGATGATCGAGAGTGTGTCGACCAGAGTGGCACTTTACTCTCAGAATATAATCAATATATTCGCTGAAAGTCATACAGGTTTACGCCCGACCTCGACTCATCCCGACGACGAAGTAGAGACCATGTATGAGGATGTGTCCAGAGCCATACATGGTTATAAGACTTACTTCACCGCGCTCATGGGGGACTTTAACGCGAAACTGGGCAAACGAAACGATGACGAACTGCGTGTGGGGCAATTTTGATTTGGACATAGGAACTATCGTGGACACCTACTGGCTAGTTTTATAGAGAAAAAGGGCTTATACATGATGAACTCCTTCTTCAGAAAGCGTGAGCATCGGAAATGGACTTGGCAAAGCCCTGATGGTGCAACTAAAAATGAGATTGACTTCATCATGTCGACGAAGAAACTAATATTCAATGATGTCTCTGTGATCAATGCGGTGACAACAGGAAGTGATCACCGTGTTATAAAAAGCACATTAAATATCAATGTCAAGCTTGAAAGATCTCGACTGATGAAGTCTACACTTCGTCTAGCACAGATCCAAATCCAAAACTCCGAGAGCTTTCAGCTCGAACTTCAAAATCGTTTCGAGTGCCTAGGAACCTCCGTGGATGAATACAACGATGTGTTCGTGGAAACTGTCCATACGGTCGGGTTTAAGTTCTTTAAGACTCGTACAAATAAGAACAAGAGGCTCTCAGATCAAACTCTTGAGCTCACGTAGGAGAGGCGTGAGATGATTCTGAAGCCTTCAGACGATGCGTGCTTAAATCGGCAGCTCAATAAACGGATCTCTAAAACGCGATCTCCGTCTCTTTAATACCGAAAAAATTAAAGACGCGATTGAGCGAAATAAGGGCTCCATGGTATTTGCAAGAGATCTGTCTATTGGGCAGAGCTAGCTCACGAAACTGAAGACCGAAGATGGCTGAATCATATCCGCTAAATCGGAGCTTCTGGGAGAGATCGAGGCTTTTTATGGACAGTTTTACACGTCAATTACCAAACCCACTGCGGATCTAGCACACGACCCAAGAGTTAGATTGACCCGACACTATACCGAAGATATCCCGGATGTCAGCCTTTACGAGATTAGGATGGCTCTGATGCAGCTAAGAAGGCCGACAAGGCCCTGCTCAAGTATTATAGGCTCATCTCACTTCTGAGCTATGTCTACAAGCTGTTTTCTCGCAGGTTTGACAACTTCTAGCCTCCGTTGTTCGGGAGGTTAGAAGTCGTCAAACCTGCGCGCTTCAATTTGATCATGTCACCTTCTCAGAATGGATGTATTAACGGGTCCCAGCGGTACTAAGGAGCTACTCCTCATTGATATGACCATTAGTCAACAGGTTCGACGTTCCCGAAAGGGTCTGTCGATATGTGGGATGGATTTTAAGAAGGCCTATGACTCTGTTCCTCATAAATGGCTCATAAGGGTGCTAAAATTAGAGAACCTCGTGAAAGCCGAGAAAGATAAACAAATTAAGTACATTGACTTGGCTCGCAAGGTTGTCGACATGTGGGTTGTGGACTAGGCGATCTCTTGTAACGGTAGTCGTGTCGGGCAATGGCTTAATAGCCAAGGGCCTCGACCAACACCTTACGAGGCTCGCGTTAGGCGACTGGATCAAGGGCTTGATTCAGGAAGCGGTACTCCTGGACACGGCTCGTATTGTTAGGAGATTCCTTTCTCTGGAGACCTGACCGCCGGTACCTTGGACCCTGTTCCCGATACCGATGGGATACTATTTTTTATATTTTTAAATGTATTTTGTGTGATTAGGTTTAAAAAAAATATTTAAATATGTAATTTATATGTATAAATAATAAATAAAGGAAATAAGAATAATATTTTATTTAAAAGACTTCATTGGCATTGGTCTAATGGTTAGTAACAACTTATCAACAACAACAATGCACAATACAACTCCATCATCAGACGATGGAGATATATAGTGGCTATAATGGAACTATTGAGCGCAACAAGGCAATCTCATCGTGTTTACAACTTTCTCTCTCTCTCGTATTGATCAGTACTACACTGCGCAGTAAAAGCTTGTTATGAATTAATTATTTTTTCATTGAAAACTTATTTCTTAAATTAAATATATTCAATTAAAACAATGTTGTTTGTATCATTACGATAGAAGAATGTTGATGACATAATCATCACTAAAAATATCACTTGAGTAAATAATAATTTAATAATAATGTTATGCAAATTTGATATTTTATCAAATTAGCAAATATTATAAACATATAATGGGATTGTGTTTTGGTTTTGTCTAGAATTGGGACGAATCAAGCTACAGCATCATTAAATAAATTTTACATTGGATGATGGCAATTGCTTTGAGTAGTCAGAATATACTTTACGGTTTGCCAGTCATAATTAGGAACCGGATTATATGCATTTGCATATTTAAGCCATCCTCAGCGGTAATAGCATATTTTACCAAAGATGCTAGTTATGATGCATTTTATCGGTACATTTACAATATTTTTCCGTGTGCCGTGCAATCATCCTACGTTACCTCAGTAGATGTGGAGCGAACCTTTTCCACTTATAACAGTATTTTAAATGATCGAAGACCCAATATTACCACTGAATATTTGGTATATACTTGATTGTAATATGTTTACAAAACTACTAAATATTTTTAATGTCATGTAACGTTAACAGAAACATTTATATTTTTATTTTTTTTATAAGCCATCATAGGTACTGACCTATTATGGAATATATATATCTTAATATATATCTTCGTTTTGGGTTTCAATAATTTATCATTTAATTTCGCATATTCTGCCAATTGTCGTGCATGTTTTAAGTATTTTTCATGCATATAAAATGCTTTTTATGTTGCATATAATCTGGTCTCTATTCATGATAGACAATTATATGTGGGATGTAGCAGCCTAGCCCTTCGGGAAACACAAATGAGATATCTTATTTGTGTTTCCCAAAGGGCTGGCTATGTGTCAATTTTTGGTTTTCAGATATCCGTAAGCCAAGCACAGCAATGCAAGTTAGTGTTAGAGCACAGGTCCTTTGGGTACAACTGGCTGCAACAAACGAGAGCACAAAACGATAAAGATAAGAGGGATGGCTTCATGTCGTACATCAAACAGCTGTCTAAGGATAAAATTACTTTCTTTATACAAGGAGGCTCTAAAGGTAATGAATACGATTGATATTGTTCAATCTTTGTTTACCTTTAAGTTCCATAAAACATCTTAAGTTGATTTGTTTTCATTCCTCTTGGTTTTGGGTAAGTGTGTATCAGTCCTGTGATTGAGTGTCGAGTCGCGTACTGGTCCCCCATCTTCTCTTAGGTCTATTGTGATCTCGCTAGTATTTCTTTATTGAGGAATACCTAACAGTTACACA
This sequence comes from Mythimna vitellina, assembly GCA_949316375.1. Taxonomy (NCBI): domain Eukaryota; kingdom Metazoa; phylum Arthropoda; class Insecta; order Lepidoptera; family Noctuidae; genus Mythimna; species Mythimna vitellina. The sequence goes on from OX438688.1 coordinate 16,592,822, forward strand.
TTAGGTCTTATTAACTCACAAATACAATATAAGTTCATCATATAAATGTGCAACTCACACCGTTATTCATAGAATACGTCTTAGAATGTTATTTTGACCAAAACGTGTAAAAACAAATAATCAATTAATTATTATCCATTAAATTCAAATTTCTTTATAAGCCTTGTATGGTCTCAATAAGACTTTTCCCGAAACCTATTGATGGGCATTGCAAATATGTCTAACTCATGTACGACGTAGAGGTGCACGGGCTCCAGCATTGGTTTGTCAGGACGAGAACGCGAAAACTGAACGTGCGCACACCTCTCGCCTCAAAACACTTCTAGGAACATAATAATGTACTTTATCGGCAATGTCCGAGCAGTCGTACCTGTGATTACACACATCATAGAGGAATATCGTTTCAAGGTTAATCTTCTAGACTTAAGACTCAAGCAAGATATTATATTTTTTGAGCAATCATTATACGGCGGGAAGTTTCGGTAACAACAATGCCTTAGAATGCCTTGTTGCATTAAGCCCGCCTATGTACCACTACTGTACATGAAGTTTAAATAAATAAATAAAAAAAAAAACGATACTGTACAGATCTTAAAGATTTACGTTGAACCTTCTCATATTTATTATAATAAAGATTCCATACCACCACAACGTATTCAAGTTGTGATCTATACAGATGGATGTAAGCCCTCTTGATAAATCCGTACGTACAGTAAGCATTCTTAATTGTATTATGAATGTGCTGATCAAGGTGTAATTTGTCATCGAACAGTATGCCAAGATCTCTAACGAATTCAACTCTTGCTAGATCTATATTGTTTAGGTTGTAATTGTAACACATTTTATTTATATTTTCTGTGAATGAGATCGTAGAACATTTTGAAATATTAAGATGCGGTTTATTTTTAATAACTTGCAATTGTTGGCAATCTCTAGAGTTCTTTATTGACTTGAAGATTTTCAAGTCATCGGCATATAACAAAAATTTAGAGAATTTGAAACAGTCAGTGATGTCATTTATAAATAAAATGAACAGGAGGGGGCCCAAAATTGATCCTTGAGGTACCCCAGATGTAACATGTACAGTAGCAGAGTTAAACCCTCGTATAACTACTTTCTGAGTTCGATTTAAAATATACGATGAGAACCAACGAAGTAAATCACCTCGGATAATGTTATACACTATTTTTGTAACCAGTAATTCATGGTTTACCTTGTCGAAAGCTTTTTGAAAGTCTTTGCAGACAGCATCGACTTGAACTTGCTGATCAATGTTATTAAATAAATAATCAGTAAAAATCTGATTTGTAGTTGTAGATTTTCTGTTGATAAATCCGTGCTGTTGTTCTAAAATAATTTGGTAGATGGTGTCGTGTATCTCGTAGTAGGAAAAGAAACAAGAAAGAAAGGCTTTTGCAATGATGGTGAGAGAAATGGGTTATAAGTAGCTAAAAGTATAAATATATTTTTTTACTAAGTAATAATATTGTTTTTTACTAAATAATAATTTGTTTACTAAATATGAAAGTCGTGGACAAAATGTTAAACTGAATCACTGTTTTATCAAAGCTCAGAAATCTGACGCAATATATTTTATTAAATAAAGTTATTAGAACCAGTTTTTCATCCTTATTGCCATTTTCAGATGACAGTAAAGCACAAACTGTGGAATATGTGTTGAAGCCAACAGAGTATTTGCCATTATTCCGTAAAGGCTCTAACAACTGGGCCTTGACAGCACAGTATGTGAATGGAAGACATTTCCTCACAGCGTTTGAATTAAATGAAGGCACGCTGATTGTAAGTTAATGAGTTATGTAACCTGCTTTTCAGATTTATTAAAATTATAAACATTCTAAAATATCAATATTTCATAAATTACTAAATGAATAAAAATTACGAATATTCATTCATAAAACAACCTATAACCATGTCTTGTTTATATAACCTTTTCAGTTAGAAAGCCCTGAAGAAGATACTCCATCAAGAACTTTAAGGCCTCACATTAAGAAAGATGGTCTATACATCCAAGGGTTATGGTCTCAGAGGCTGGTGTATCTTTTGAGGAAGAAAGAACTGGAAGTTCACTCTGCAAGCTTTTCTGTTATTCAGGTATTTATGGTGTTTTCTTTGAGCAGAGGAGAAAAACTAGAGCCTGGCTTGAAGAATGCGTATTCAAAAATTAAACCAACTTGTAGCAGTCTCTACTACTCTCCAGTATCTACTAAAAGCTTCTTTAGAATTTGACTGGCCTGTTGGTCTAGTGGTTAGTGGCCCTGTCTGCTATGCCGGAGGTCGTGGGTTCGATTCCCACCCAGGACAAATGTTTCTGTGATGAGCACGATCATTTGTTCTGTGTCTGGGTGTAATTTAGAAATATATAAGTACATTTATCAGTTGTCTAGTACTCATAACACAAGCTCTGCTTAGCTTGGGACTATACAGCGTTGCTGTTGTGTGATAGTTGTGGAATATTATTATTAATTCTCCTTGTATCACCCATAATTTGACTTAAAGCAAAAGGGCGATACACCGACCCACAGTGTCTAATTTTATCCAAATCATGTGTATGTTTTCAGCCAATATGCCTTACTATGTAGTAAAACTTCAGGGAAGTAACCGCATCTCTTTTTTTGATTTTATGTTTAAGATATATTCGAGAAAAACTCACAGATAACATAGAAATGCATTTAAACATATTCTAAATATTATGTTTTCGTAAAAAGAAATCTTGGTACGAAATTAACGGTATTATGGCTACAAGTATAGTTGAAGAACAACAAAAAATAACTGTCGAAACGGAAAAATAGTATTTATAGCAAATACAGAAAATTATTTTTAATAATGCTCCCATACAATAAAAACAAAATAAACTACAAATGTTGATTTAAGCGCCATCTAGCGTGAACAGGGCCATGCTTGGGCCCGTAGCTTTCTCCTTAAATGCAAAGATTCATATTGGTGGGTAAAAACTTGCCGAATCGCACTATTGAGTCGCACAGAAAATAATGAATTGTCTTATTAAAGTAACTTTGTATTCTTTCACAGTTGTGTTTTTGATGGGATAGATTTCAAACAATTTTTTCATGAGTCTCTTAGACTTTTCAATTTCTTCATCATCGTTTTTTTATTTTTCCCCTATTCTTATAGTTATAACATTCATTATGAAAACGTTTCTTACCATAATCATTAGGATAAGCAGTCAATCAAGCTATAATACGGCCCTTCTAACTTGGCGCCCGTGAACATAGGCTCTGCGAACTTTAGCGCATGTACAGTCGTAAAAAAAACTGTTATTGACGCTATTTTTTTAAAACCTAAATACGAATAAAATTTTACTAATACAGGGACCAAGTACAAATAAAATAAATATTAAAACACTTTGAGACAGAAAGCTACAAAAAAACTTAACAATGTATTAATAAAAACCAACGAAAACTTTTGTCACCGCCTGTGCTCAAGACAGAGACAGCAACACGAACACGACACCAATGCTAACGTGTGACTGAGACACATTACCGCGTCCCGAGCATTGCCGATTATGCACGAAGTTTTACGGAGTAAAGAAAAAGGGATGTCCAATATGCGTGTCTGAGGGTGTTGTTTAATCGATTATTTTTCAAATCGATTGAAATCTAATTATAAAAATATATTTTATTAAATTTTATAAGGAGGTTTAAAATATTCTCAAACAGTCGTTATTGTAGTAGTCGTTTATAATTAACTGATATTTGACTAAATCATATCTTTCAACCAAGAAAATATAATATTATTAGTTTTTTTTTATTATTAAAGTCGAAATCTCGTTTACTAACGACAACATTTACTATGTTTGTAAATCTATTTCGTTCAATATGTCATATAAACAAAAATTAATAAATTTCAAATCGATAAAAATCGATTGCGATATTTGATTGAATAAAGGGTCGATTATGTTTACATAGAGTCAATCTCTAGCTTACACCAACGCCCCGCGCACGTAGCCTCATGCCACCATTTTGTTCCTAAAAAACGTTCGTGCGCAGTCTTCTGCGCAAACTTCAGGGTCGGCAAATAAAAACGGCCGTATTGTACCTAGCCTTTTCCTAAGCCGACCCCAACATAGGTGGGGTCGTGCTTTCCGAGGCACAGTAGAATCTCGATATGTTAAGACGGATCCGCAGATCCGCAGATCGACTTCGGCGGAGCGTAGTCAAGCACTGGTTTAAATCAATTAAAAAAAAAAAAAAAGCTTAACTTTGGAGATCGACGCGTGTGGTTGTTATTGATAAACAGTGTGGGACTAAATTTATTGTAATTTGTATGCTGGCTTTTGCCAGTGACTTCCGCGTGAAAGTAGATTCCAATGAAACATACTCCCGAGATAAAAAGTATCCAATGCACGATTCCATACTCGTGCATCAAATCCTTTCATCTTTATAATATTAGTGTTATATGACAGGGTGAAGCCTTACTAGGCGCTAAAAGGGAGTACTCAGAGCTATGGCGCGCAGAACTGATCGGCGATGTAAGACGAGCGCACCTGATGACAGCGAGGGAACCTCCCAACATGGCCGGCGGGTGGCGCGAGCCTACCTTCATGTGCGACCTGCAGCTGCCGCGGTTCAGTCTTGAGCCCTGTCTGATTGTTACCAATAAGGGAGCTTACATCCTCAATACTGTGTAAGATATTTCAACAACACATACAATTACAATATAATATAATACAATACAATATAATAGATATTTTTACAATTTCTTACTAGCAATTTAATAAGACTATTCACAAATCTGTGTTCGATGAGCCCTGCCCATTGCCACTTAAGTTTGGCGATTCTTCGATCTACGTCGGTAACCTATACGGTACGGCACGAAGAATAGATGGTCGTTGGGGACGAAAGGTTTTGGAGTGGCGACCACGTACCGGAAGACGCAGCGTTGGAAGCCCCCCCCCCCCCCACAAGGTGGACCGACGACCTGGTGAGGTTTGCGGGAATAAGATGGATGCAAGACGCAAAGGACCGGTCGTTGTGGCGACGCTTGGGGGAGGCCTATGTCCAACGGTGGAAGTCTTTCGGCTAAAATGATGATGATGATTCACACATTTAGAGGTGTAATTTAGGGTGTAAAGTCCCGCAAACCTTAATTGCAAAAGGAGGATTCTCCGACCAGGCGGGTGTTGTGTCTGCTCTAGACAACGCCCGATAGTTGAATGCGGACTGTTGTATAATATGTTCTAATCGCGCGGAGATTTCTGATACTGCGTTTGCAGAATATTAGTTTTTTAGTTACTATGTGGCGATATAGATGTCGCTACACACATTATTTCAATTGTTGTGTCCTTAGGCACACCTAAAGTGTAAGTGTAAACCATATTTTCATAATTCTCCAGGAGTGAGGCATGCGAATGGCTGGTAGGCGTGATAATGCGCGGCGGCGTTGGTGCAGAGCAGTCGTGTGCTGCGCTGGGTGCGCCACTACCTGCGCTATTGAGAGCTGCCTCAGACATGCTGATGTCGCGCGGCAAGATGGCGCCTGCGCATTACTTGTACTCCTTATCACAGGTTGGATTTCAACTTACTACGAATATTCCCTCTCCTAATGAGGAGGCCTGAGTCCCAACAGTGGGAACATCATAAGGCCGACTATGCTATGGTATGCTATGCCACGAATATTCCTACAGCTGATAGATGATTTCGATGCATATGCATAATTGCATACTATCATGAATGAAAAATTTATTTAACATACCTATCGAGAGTTTATCAGGATGACGTGAAGACTAACACAAAATAAATATTGGTAATTAAATTGCCAACCTGTATGTGTGACGACGCTATTACTGGCTTGCAATAATTCTAGTTTTAATTTACCGTAACATGTTACAGAGTCAGCCAGACGGATGGGTAGCGCGTTTGGGCGTGTTTGGTAAACTTAATGAGTTATCATCGTACAAACAAACGGGCAATATCGGCAGCCTCGGCGATGCAGCGATAACTGTAAAACTTCTTGCTACATTACTCAACTTGAGCACTGGAATTGAGGATACGTTTGAACCGTAAGTATAGGGTTTTTGCTAAGTTGTTTTAAAGAAAATAGAGTACCGTAATGAAAAATAAACCTTACGATCTGGACAATAAAGTACAAACTCACACAAACTTGGAATCGGGAATCTAATGATTAAACGTTCGAGTATTCTCTAGCTGGGTTGTAATCGTTACGATTGCACTTGCAATCTGTTAAAATAAAGTTTAATATTCAATGTCACAATACTTTTCCCTGCAATTCTTTCGTAATAAATTGTAGAAGAAAATCTAATTTCAATTTTCTTATTTCAGTGATGCTAAGCTAACAATGTTAAAATCAGCTGAATTGCTGGAGTTATCGTCTTTTGCTGCAGCAGTGGGTCTTTGGGACTTGCTGCCTATGTTCAGTATCCATAGAGGGCACCCACACTTGATGCTGTCTGCATTGAAATCCCGAAGTGAGATCTGTCGTGGCGCTATCGACAGCCTGCTGGGAGAAAGATGTCTAGTACCCCTATTATTAGAAGAAAATGGACAGTGGCTGTTCGACTACATCATACAACAGTGCGATAAATTCGATACTACTATTTTGAAGGTATTGTAGTACAAGTCTATATATCATTTTGCGAGATTTATGGTTCTACTAATAAGAGATTTTTTGTTCCAGTGCCTATGTTTATGGTTGAATCCTTTACAAGATCAATTGCGTCCGGTAATGCGTGATTTGAAGCAAGGAATAACTTCGGTTTATGTAAGTAAATACTGGTCCATATACGCGCAGTAAATGTGCGTGCATTACACATTGTAATTTAAGCCTTAACTTAATAAGTGTAAGAATTAAATTACGATTACGCGCTCCTGTTTTTTCTCAACCATTTTTTTATTTTAAATTTTGTTGCCTTTTAATATGAATTATTCCTGTCCTGGGCGTGTTCACAAACACCAAAACTCACACTAGACACCCAGACCCGGGACACCTATCAGTAGGCCATACAAAATATTTGTTCCATGTGGGAATCAAACCGGTGAAACGCAGCGCAGCAGCCAATCGCTCATCTTCTGCGTCAACCGTATCAATTCAAGTGGCACCGTTCGATGTCGCTACGCTTGGGGCACGCCTATGTACAACAGTGGGCATCTTGCTAGTCTTGCTTGCTCATCTGGCTTAAATGATGATGATGATGAGAAATATAAGGTCTACTGTCTACGGACGCGTAGCTTCATAGACGCGTACTCATCACTATACGCTTGGTGCACGTGAAGTTTACATACAAAACTATGAAACTGTCGACGAAACTGCAACGACACGACGTCACGACACTGCCTCTTCATCACCACAGTTGTCTTGACAAATAACAACATTCTCGAAATTTGTTTCAGACGACCAGACTACAGCAGTTAATAGCAACATTCATCCACATAGCATGTGTAATAGACTCCAGGGATCCATGTCCAGAGATACACCTAGAAGTGACACAAACTTCTGAAACTTGGAAAAATCAGTTCACACCTAAGAGGACGGTCAACTGTGGACTAGCTCACTGGGGGGTAGTTGACGAAGGAAACGCAATGATCAAGATGACGACTGTACCGATTAATACTGAGCTCATTGGACGAGTGGTCGATATAGCGTGTGGGAGACATCATACGCTGGTGTTGACTGAGAATGGGGTATGTCCTGCTGATTTTGATATGTCAGTTTAATAAAGTTAGGTAGCGCGGATTCTATGCATGATACATGGAAATGGTTAGTGTTATATGATGACCTGGTGAGATGATCTCGTACATGGGACCGATCGTTGTGGTGACACTTAGTAGGGGCCTATGACCAACAGTGGACGTCTTTCGGCTGAAACGATGATGATAGGCTGTATCGTATTGAGTAAAAGCCGGTCCACACGGCGCGCTGTATGGACCGGCTCTTAGCAGTCATAGCATTCACAAAGCCAAAACGACGGCGTGGTCAGGATGAACAATTTACGATACCTTCTAAATTTTACTGAATCTACTATTTTGAGGTAGAGGACGTTCATGAGGACAATTCATAAAAAGAGTCAAATCTTATACTATAATGTTAGAAAAATATTATTATATTGCTGTCCTGTGCATGAGTTACTGGGTTCGACCCAAAAATTCCTGCACAGGGCTGGCTCCCGGGTCTAGTAAGAAATTTTTAATAGGAGTCTGAAGTCTTAACATAAATAAAATAAAAAATAAAAACGTTTAATTGATACAATTAACATTCACAGTACATCTGAAGTAACCACCAAACTAGGCCGAGGGCCTGTATTATGGTGGTCCATCGTTCAGCCATGAAGCTAAAGTACATAATTAGAAAGTGTCGCTACATTGGCATTTGCTTTTACCTAGAAGACCTAGACTATATATAGACCTAGATTATAAAACCAAAAATATAAGTAAAAAGTAACACAAAACAAAACAATAGAAAGAAATTGTAAATATTTTTCCAGTTCATGGAAATAGACCCTCCCTCTAGGACCAATTAGGTTTTGGTGAAATGTGAGGAAAACCGACTATTGGTATGTTATAGTGATGATTTTTTGTTGTTCACAATATTTATTTTTTCTTGCAGATATACGCGGCGGGCGACAATTCGTTCGGTCAGCTGGGCGTGGGGTCCTCGTGGGCGGGTGGCGTAGGAGAAGGTGCCATATCTGCCGGGGCACTACGTCACGTGACCGGAAACTTTACGGCGCCACTAGCTGCGATATCAGCTGGACATTACCATTCAGCCGTCGTTGATGTGGGCGGGCGACTTTATACTTGGGGGTGAGTCTCGTAGTTAACATCGAAATTAGGTTACCTGGGCGGGGGTTATGAGGAATCGCGGTACGCACAATGGTTCACCGTTGTGCGGAAACCAAACTCCAATAGAAGCGTGGTATCTTCCGGGGTGCTAAGTTACGTGGTCGACAACTTGGGGTACAAGAAAAATGCAGTTACATAGTTTTTCAAACCAACAGAAGTTTTTTTAAAATAATTAAAGGAAGCTTCTTAATAAATAATTACTTTCTTGTTCATGGTGACAAAATATTGGTAGCTGATATAAAAATACGAGCTTAGAATTGTCCCATTGGATTGCAGACTTCTTTTCAATTAAAGAAGTCATGCACTGTAGAGCATTGATCACACCGTTCGTTCAAGGCGGATATTTTTGGACAAATAAGGTTTTGTTTTTCTCGAAGAAATCTGTCAACATATTTAATCTGTTCTTTCTATATGATAATATTATTTATTACAATTTTTAAGGAGATTTTTTACTATGCAGATGGAACGTCCATGGTCAGCTGTGTCACGGTACCATAGATGATGAGTGTTCACCCAAGTTGGTCACCAAATTCCAAGGCAGAAAGGTGAGTTGAATTCGTCTCACTTAATTTTCGCAAACTATAACTGTCAAATATGGTCTATTGGCTTTAGCTGAAGACAAGCGTGTCCTCGGCATTTAGTCAGGAGATATTTTGATTGCGGGTACAGACTAAGTGAATGAACTGAAAAACGAAAACGTGAAAGCGAACGAGAGTGCGCTGTTTCTCTCTCTTTGACTCATTAGCGTTTGTTCGTTTAGTCTGTACGAGTGTGACGTAAATGAGGTTGCACTGTACTTTAGTTATCGATTATATGTGATACAAAAATCACACTTTTTTTTCTAGGTGTTGAGCGTAGGCCTCGGCGCCTGTCACACAGTGGTCCTAATGAAGAACGGCGAGGTGTGGGCCAGCGGCGCGGGAGTGTTCGGGCAGCTCGCCAGCGGCGGCCGCCACAAGAGCTCCGTGCCCGTGCGCGTGCGCCTGCAGGACCCGGCTAAAGCCATCGCCGTCGGATATTTCCACAATGTGTGTAGCATACTGGATTACTATATTTCCCCTTACAATGACGTGCCAATACCATCATCATCCAGTTGTAATCCTATTTAAAATATACTGGATACAATGACTATACAGCCTCTTGACTGCTTATACTCATTCTCAGGCTCTCAACATATAAATGTTAAATGACAATATTAGTAGCCATTTTAATTTAGACCAGTTGATGGATCTTTGCACGCGCGATCATTTTAATACCGCCTTATAAAACATTTTTGCATAAATAACAAACAATTATGAGTTTCTTTTTAATTCAATGGTGTGTGATATCGTCTAGAACTTTCAACTATAAAAAAGTTGGGAAATTTTTTATATCAGTAAGTAATAGGAGTTAAAGTATGAAATTGCCGTTTTATTGTAACAGGTACTTCGAATTGAAATAGAACCTTCATCGTATGAGATTTTTGAGTGAAACTTTTTTTACATGGTACCTATGAAGTTCTTTTAAAAACTGTGCAATATTTGATTATCGACTTGCAGTTGGTTTTTTTATTCAGACAAGAAAGATGGATACTTCGAAAATTTGAGTGATGTTTGAATACGAGTTCCGACGCGAAACTAACGCGGCAGAAACAACTCGCAATAACAATGTTGCATTTGAAGAGGGGACTGCTAATGAACGCACCGTGCGATTTTGGTTTAAACGCTTTCGTGATGGAAACTTTGATTTGAAGATCGAACCACGTGGAAGATCGCCCACACGTGAATAACAATTAATTAAAAGAGATAGTAGAAGCCAATCCGAGCCAAACTACCCTGGAATTAGTCATCATCATCATCATTTCAGCCGAAAGACGTCCACTGTTGGACATAGGCCTCCCCCAAATGCCGCCACAATGACCGGTCCTGTGCGTCTCGCATCCATCGAATTCCCGCGACCCTCACCAGGTCATCGGTCCACCTTGTGGGAGGCCTTCCAACGCTGCGTTTTCCGGTACGTGGTCGCCATTCCAGAACCTGTGTGAACCTGAACATTCTGGAATTAGTGGCATGGTTTAATGTTACCTTACCAACAATATCGTCTCATTTGCGTCAAATCAGTAAAAAAATAATAATATGAAAAATGGGTGCCTCATGATTTGACTGATCTGCAGAAAGAAATGTGTGTTGAAATTTGTGTTGCCTTGTTGAATCGATACGAAATGAAGGAATATTGAATCGAATTGTGACGTGTGATGAAAAGTCGATTCTTTACGATAACCGTAAGCGAAAAATGCAATGGCTGACCCCCAGGTCAAACGCCGCAACAGTGTCCTAAAGCAAAGCTTACCAATAAAAAGTTAATGGCAACTGTTTGGTGGTCTCAGCATGGTGTTATTCACTATAGCTTTCTCCGATCTGGTCAAGCAATAACGGCAGATATCTACTGTGCCGAACTCCGAACAATGATAGCAAAACTAACAGTGAAACAGCCCCAACTCATGAATCGATCTTCACCATAATTGGTCCATGATATCGCGAGACCAGCACGAGAAACCGTTTTAACTCTACAGGAACTGCAATTAGAAACCATTCGTCACCCACCGTATTCACCAGACCTTGCTCCAACGGCCTACCATTTTTTTCGTGATTTGGACAATTTTCTACGTGATAAAAAGTTTTCTTCTCAGGAGGCAGTACAAAATGCTTTTTTGCAAACCTTTTATTATGATTTCAACTGCCGCTTTCTGCAATAAAGACAAAACATGTTTGTGCATGTGCAATGCAAGATCAAAACGTGTCGAAAAAAGCTCAAATCCCGTAATGTTTCATTGACGATTTGTCAATTTGATGTTTGACGTTCAAATAAAGCATCCCCACGTTCCTAGTCGCGAGAAAGTCTCTGTTAGCGCGTTTACAAATCGGTTGCCGGGAAGGAGCGGCTATTGGCGCGCTAACATCGGTTTTATCGTTACTCGGAACGCAGTGCATAGAATACACAGATACAAAGTTATACTGTCACGTCAATTACCACAGGGTGGCTAACACTATAAAATAATATTTATAGTGATAGAAGCTTACATTTTTTTTCACTTCACTTAAAAAAAAACGGAGATCTGTAAAATGTTATTTAAAGCTCAAAACAATTAAGATAATTAAGCCTGTATAAGTCAGATTGCTGTTCAATTTCAATTATTTTTAGCTCAAGCTCCATACATTTATTAAACGTCTCCTTTACTAATATTATTAGTTGCACATTTAAGGTAAGCAACCTATTTAGCATGGGCCCTTACAGTGGTCCATGCTAAACAGGTTGCTTAACTAAAATGTGACAAAATATTATACCGGTAAATGGCTAGCCATTAAAAATTTAGTGTGCAGTAAGAAAGAACGTGGGCTAAGACTATTTCGCATACTTTTGAACAAGTTGGCCTGCATGAATTTACCATTATACAATATTACAGTTGGCGTTAACAAGCAAAGGAGAGTTGTGGACATGGGGAGCCAGTCCGCAACAAGTACGCGCGGCCGCAGCACGGCGCGCCGCCGACACGCCCCCTGATGCGCCCGCAGCACCCGGCACGCCCGACCCGCATCTACTGCCGCAGCGTGTAGACACGCAGCACGTGCGCGGGGAGATCGTGCAGGTAACATACATGTAGCTAACTAGGCGAGGTGTGGATATGGGGAGCCAGTCCGCAACAAGTACGCGCGGCCGCAGCACGGCGCGCCGCCGACACGCCCCCTGATGCGCCCGCAGCACCCGGCACGCCCGACCCGCATCTACTGCCGCAGCGTGTAGACACGCAGCACGTGCGCGGGGAGATCGTGCAGGTAACATACATGTAGCTAACTAGGCGAGGTGTGGATATGGGGAGCCAGTCCGCAACAAGTACGCGCGGCCGCAGCACGGCGCGCCGCCGACACGCCCCCTGATGCGCCCGCAGCACCCGGCACGCCCGACCCGCATCTACTGCCGCAGCGTGTAGACACGCAGCACGTGCGCGGGGAGATCGTGCAGGTAACATACATGTAGCTAACTAGGCGAGGTGTGGATATGGGGAGCCAGTCCGCAACAAGTACGCGCGGCCGCAGCACGGCGCGCCGCCGACACGCCCCCTGATGCGCCCGCAGCACCCGGCACGCCCGACCCGCATCTACTGCCGCAGCGTGTAGACACGCAGCACGTGCGCGGGGAGATCGTGCAGGTAACATACATGTAGCTAACTAGGCGAGGTGTGGATATGGGGAGCCAGTCCGCAACAAGTACGCGCGGCCGCAGCACGGCGCGCCGCCGACACGCCCCCTGATGCGCCCGCAGCACCCGGCACGCCCGACCCGCATCTACTGCCGCAGCGTGTAGACACGCAGCACGTGCGCGGGGAGATCGTGCAGGTAACATACATGTAGCTAACTAGGCGAGGTGTGGATATGGGGAGCCAGTCCGCAACAAGTACGCGCGGCCGCAGCACGGCGCGCCGCCGACACGCCCCCTGATGCGCCCGCAGCACCCGGCACGCCCGACCCGCATCTACTGCCGCAGCGTGTAGACACGCAGCACGTGCGCGGGGAGATCGTGCAGGTAACATACATGTAGCTAACTAGGCGAGGTGTGGATATGGGGAGCCAGTCCGCAACAAGTACGCGCGGCCGCAGCACGGCGCGCCGCCGACACGCCCCCTGATGCGCCCGCAGCACCCGGCACGCCCGACCCGCATCTACTGCCGCAGCGTGTAGACACGCAGCACGTGCGCGGGGAGATCGTGCAGGTAACATACATGTAGCTAACTAGGCGAGGTGTGGATATGGGGAGCCAGTCCGCAACAAATACGCGCGGCCGCAGCACGGCGCGCCGCCGACACGGCACGTATCCGACTGGTCATTTTCTAATATATAACAGCCATCTCGAAATGAACTTAACTATATTTGAATAAAGTTGATATTTCATTTATAGTGTATTCGCGTTGGGAAAATAGTGACTCATCGTTGTCACTCAGCTTAGCAACGCCCTTCACCATTTAGAGTATATAAAATTAGAATGCCGTGTTCACATTGGCCAGTTGACGTAAGCTCTTCAGACAGTACGGGCAGTAGTAGTAGTCATCATCAATTTTAAAAATAAATATCTGACCTATTCATAAAAACAAAAGGGAATATTCTGATGACTCTGATTAAAGTTTAAAATCACTATGTACTTAATTTTAATATTTAAAAATACTGTGTATTAAAAGGTTTTTTTTTTTCAATTGTTTAATTTTTATCCTAGGATGAATACACGTTTACTTTGCAGTTACACTGAAAAGTCACTATTTTCTTGACGCGAATAGACTGTAGGTGGGTATAACGTCAGCTGGGAGTATCAATTTGGAATAGAAAAGTTCTGATGTCTTACTTTATCAGGACGTAAATATTGAGTTTGTTGTTAGAAAGTTGATGATACTTATTTGTTATTCTGAATTGAATTTTACATAAACAAATGGGAGATATGAGTTGTTATTGACGTAATTATGTGAGATGTGAGTTCTTTTCTACGATTAGGGATCCTTCATGCGATCGTAGAAATAATAGTGAACATATTTTTCTGAACGAGTCCTATTTTTAAAATCTTGGTACCTATCTTTTCTACTTTAGAATCTACCTCATTATATCATGATTTATATTACTTGCAGTTGTCAGCTGGTTGGCATCACTCATTCATTCTCAACAATGCTGGTACCCTCTACGGTTGGGGCCTCAACTTCGATGGGCAAATAGGTCAGTAGAATTATGAAAATTTTGAACTGTAAACATGAATTTTGAGGTCGAAATTGTGATTTTTGTCTTTAAATTAATACTTTTTTTATGTATTACAGGAAGTGGAGATCGAAAGCTAATTACGATTCCAACTGAAATAAAAATACGTACAGATTCTCAAACGGATATCGTTAAAAATACTAACGCTAAAACTCCAGAAGTTGAAACAAAAGATCTTAAAACAAATGCTATGGTAAAATGTGGAGGAGACTTCACCGTTTATATCGATAACGACGGAAGAGTGTTTGTCTCAGGCAACATACATCTACGGGTAATTTATTTCAATATTTATTTATATGTACATTAGGTGGCCATTTTATTAGGGACAGTACCTAGGTTTTTATATTATCTACTTTAACTGAATTTTGCAGGTAAGTGGTTGGTTGTAGGTCCAGCTGGTATTTTTTATGTATAGCCCTTATTGATTGAGTTAGTAAATACAATAAATTTGAAAGCAAAATATGTACGTATTTTTGAAAAAAAAAAGATACAGGTTTGACGAATATTACTAGTATTTTGTGATAGTTACCATTCATCGTAGTATCTATCTATGCAAGTTCTGGCATTCTGATGCAGGTTTGTGATACTACTCTTTAAAGAGAGCTGCAATCAGCTGGTGCTTTCTAATAATAATAATAATCATTTATTTTCTTGGTGGTGATCCCTTGCTAAGCGATCGCCTGCTTGAGCTCCCACGTGTGGTCAATATGGTTCATGTCTGGTGAGTGACTTGGCTAGGGTAAAACATTAATATTTTTTCAGCTAAGTATGCAGTAACACTTGGTTTTGTAGCACAGCGCAGATTCGTGCATAAAAATGTAGTCTTCGTCTTTAGGGAACCATTTTTTGAACTGCGGCAGTTGTTCATTTTCTAGTACTCGCGTGTACTAGTCTTGCCTCATGGTCCCTTCCACGATATATAGGCGCCCCATACCCTTGGCTGAGACTAAAGACCATGGTACTAATTGAGGACCCTTTTCAAAAACCGGTCTGCATGGAAATATTCTCCAGAGCGTCGTCGGAAAGGAGCATTATGTGAAGGGGCAAAGGAGCTTTTGTCAACCTGAAACGTCGATTCATCGGAGAAGCATCTTTGAAAAATTATATAACATAATCAGATAATTAC
Organism: Mythimna vitellina; assembly: GCA_949316375.1. Classification (NCBI taxonomy): domain Eukaryota; kingdom Metazoa; phylum Arthropoda; class Insecta; order Lepidoptera; family Noctuidae; genus Mythimna; species Mythimna vitellina. Next base: position 16,608,553 of record OX438688.1, read on the forward strand.
AGTAATCTTATTAACAATGTATTGTACTATTTAAAGTAATATTTTTACCCGACTTCAGTCTGTAACAGTCATATTTTGGTGTTGTATGGCCCAGTGTAGTCGTCTCTTCTTCATGGCCTCAGTTAGGCGTGGTTTTTTTGGTTGGCCGACGACCTATCAACTTCTCTTTGGCCAACCGTCGATGAACTGCCCTATCGGAAACTTCTACGCTCTCGTTCTTTGTAATCGTAGTAGGATGGGCAACACTCTTTTTATGAGATATACCTGATTTTACGATCTGTACGAAAAGTGGTAATCCTTTTCCTGCCACACTTTTTCACATGGTGTGGTTCCAAAGTTTTGTTCTGATTAGTTTTTCTTTTAGCTCCATTAACTACAGACTTTAAAGCACCTGTAATAGCTGCTATATCTCTCTGGGAATGTTTGCAATGCAAAAATAATGTTTGAATATGTGTACATTTTCTTAGAGACGTGTCTGAAGCCTTGCCTTGCTTTTAAAAAAAGCAACGCAATAAGAAACATTACTTACGTATTGACTATTTTGTACAGGAAAAACTAGTAAACTCAAACTAAAAATATTCTTTTTCCACCAACAAAAAAAAAACCAAATTTTCAACAAATGTTGACAAAAGTCAACAAAGTTAGAAAAACTGCCATTTAAAAAAAATGGCGTGAGCTCACAATGTTGCCACATATCAAAAATAATAATAATGATACCAGTAACAATACCAAATAAAAAAACCTTATATAAATCCTTTGGTTTGCTTGTACAAGTGTGTTTCAATCAGAAATTACATATCTATGAGTACCTACTGTCCCTAATAATTTGGCCACCGCTGGTATATTGAAGACACTTTAAAATACAAACAACAGCGCAACTCTGGCTCTTGTATGAGAAGATTCAGTATCACAAGAGTCCAGTGTTCTATAGAGTTACCGTGGTCTTGGAATGCAAAGGGCACAGGTATGTTTTAGCTAGTAAAAGTCTGACTCGCCATGTAACTCCATCAGATGGGGAGAAACATTCTATGTATTGATAATAACTTTTTTTTTAGTACCTCACCGAAAAGGACCGAGGCGGCAGCCGCGTTATCATGATGAAGACGACAAAGCGCGTTATCAAAATACCAGCAAGTCGGAGCAATAACAAATTCCAATTTCAACAAGTCGATAGAATTGATATCATGTTTCCTTTCGACGTCGACGATTTACAAAGAAAACCAATCGAAGCCAGATTAAACCCATTAGCTTCTATGAATGATTTTAAAAAGAAATCGTGGGCTGACGACATGATTCTCATACTGAAACCGTGGCTAAACGAAGGAAACTTCAATGGAAATTGCAACCTGGCTGCTAAGTTCGCGTACCATAACAAAATGTATTCAGAATGTTTAAGATTGTTATTAGACAATTTAAAAACTGATTTACAAAATGATCCCACTTACATGACGCACACTGCTATAGAAGATGGCGGTTCAAATAATGACACAAAAACGTTCCCAAAGCAAGAAGAACTCAAATTAATAATTAAAAATATTATGTCAAAGCGAATCAAAGAGGTGTCTTTGTCTATTCTCAATGAAGAGCCATATCCTGTAATAGATCCATCTATTTACAATGCTCTGCCTTGTTGCTGCGATGAACTGAAATATCGCAAAAAGCGAGCTTCTTCAAAATCGTCAGTCAACATTTTAGAGTGTGACGTTTCTATAAAAGCAGCTCAAATAATCGACAAATGTATGAGTATTTTCCCTGTAGACACAGAGTTATGGGAATCATGTTTCAGGCTCTCTAAGAATTTCTTTATTGAAAATCATTTGTCGATATCAAAATTGGAAGTCGTGTTGCGTAAGTATATGGAGTCTGATGCAACAACGATGGCTGCAGCTATTATGTATTCGAATGATTGTGCTCAGTATAGTAAAATATTGTCACCAAAATTTTACTTGAATATGTGTAGTCAAGTGTTGGATACTTGGGGTTGAGTCTCTCGAATATTTCAACTTGGGTGCTTTCAATTCAAAATTTATTGGATGAGAATAAATTTGACGAGTGTCGATTGATCGATTCTTCGATTTTGTTGTCGCATAGGCCGCTTTGTAATGGCCTAATTTGAAAGCATTCACATGTTTCTTGCAAATATGTACTAGTAAAATAGAATTTAGTATTTTAAATCAATCGGCTTAAACGTATCAATGATAGATTAATCATGTATACTCATTCGAATATTTTTATACACATTCTTTATACTCGTATGTATGTAGTAACGTCGTCGTAGGAACTTATATTCTAATATTAGTAAAGTCTTCTGTTGTAAGTAGGAATTCCATTGCAGGAAGGCTGTTGCAAAATTTAATGCACATATTTGAATCTCTGTTGTAATACATTACATAAACATTCTAGTAGAAAACTGTAATATACACCCCCCATTTTTTAATCAGTACAAAAAAATGGGGCTCTATCCGTACCCCTTACTTATCATATTTGTGTAGTTAAAAGTAAAAAAAAAAACGAAACCCATATTTGAATCAATCATTTATAAAATTGCTACTAGAAAATACTACACGCAGTGTTTTTTCGATTTTTATCGCCATTGATTTATTCATAATCAATAAGCCTGTACAATATTTCCATAAATTGAGTGATATTATTGGATATAAACAAACACTCATAGCTTTGCTGTTTATGAATATTATTTGATGATAATAACAAGAACTTGGTCAAGATATTGACTAATTAAAAATTTGTGGTGTAGGTATATAGGTACTGTCAGCCTGCAGTTTCCCACAGCTGGGCAAAGGTCAGTCTCACGGATACCTGCTATTTCGTTCTTACGGTGTGTTGAATAATTAATTGATTGTAGGTTTTGACCTATTCGTCAGGATTTATTATATAATAGCTGTCCCCCGCGATTTCACCTGCATCTTTGGTTACTGCTCCGCTTACATGGGCCATAGCATGATGCTATATAGCATATGCTATTCGTCATGAATCTGGTTATCGTATGCGTTTTTTTTTCGATACAACTGGTAATTCCAGAGATTAGCTCGTTTCAACAAACAAAACGCTATTCCACTTTATTAATATAAATCAGGGTTGTTTATTGTTTACTGCTTCATACACGTTATGAGTGAATATTTCACCCTACAAGTTATACGAAAAGAAGGTATGTATTATTATAGCTTTATCTGCTACTTTTGTAGCGTCTTTTCTGTCACTCATAAGTCTTACTAATGTGTTGTGTCATTATTGATAATGAATGCTAAAAATACTTTCGCACTGTTCGAATGTTGTATCCGTTAGTGATAATTGTTCTTTTGTTGACTCTTTATTATTTTGGTTGTCACTCATGTTTAAACTTAATAACTCATGTTAATTTTTTGTATTATTATATTCTTTTTGTATTTTATCTAATAGATAAAAATATGGTTGTTTTTTTTTTATATAGTAATTTAATATTATTCTTGTTGTGTCCATATTGTTCATGTGTGTAATAATCACTGATGTTAATGTACTGTGTGTTAAGCAACATCATCGCGAAAATGTATAAAATTACGTACTCATGATATGTAACTGATGAGAGGTAGCAGCTGGTTTTAAAAAAGTTTGGCTTTATAGAACTTCATTTTTGTCTCTCATACACAGCTTACGTGGTTTCTGTCTAGACTGTATTAGCCGTCATAACGGCCTCTATCGTATAATAGGTACCTACTACCTCTCAATTCGTCTGTGCATATACATATTATGGATATATTACGTATGACTGGAAGAGAGCTTATTCTACTACGAGGATATCATAAAAGCTAAATTGCTCTAGTGAATTTCGATCATTTTATCCTTGTGACAATTTATTTATGGATTGATTACTTAGTAATTTGTTGTAGTCATCTAGTCATTAGTTTAATTTTTGAACTGTTGAGTTTTCAAGTAGAAATCTGAATACATAAATATTTCTTAGTACAATGATATAGAATTATGTCTTGAGATTGTTTAGCGTTTTATATTATTAATGTTTTATTAAAAATACGCAACCTGGCCCGGCTAACTTCAGTTGGGAGCCGCCTTTTTTATTTGGTTCGTGTAATCTTATCTGTAAAATGTTTTATCATCTGAATGTTTACATTACGTTTGTTTTACATTCATTTAATCTAATAAATTAAATATTATTTTAGTCACGACTTTTATTTTGCGATCAGCAACAAGACGCTCGAGTTCTTATTGATGACAATGAAGCTATTTGACAGAGAATAGAGTTGAAAACAGCGTGCAATCCCATGTGGTGTTTAAGCAAGCGTGGATCCATGGTTGTAGGAACTTTGGGCATGCCAACAACCTTAATAGGCTTGTGATGTGATATCATATTCTCATGGTCATGATGAAGCTACTTGTGTAATTTTCGTAATCAAATAAATTAACATTTTACAAGTTTATTAATTTACTAGTGTTCACCCCACTTACTTCAACTCTTACTTGGCCGATTTTCCGATAGCTGTCAGCTGTGACTACAACCTTTTTTGAGGGCTGGATCCGCGCTTCCATATATGTAATTTTTTCGTATTTGTCCAAGATCCCAGAGCCATCTGACATAACTTTTCTCACATGGATGAAACCTTAGGTTCTTAGTAGCGTCTCGTGTGCTTTGAACACCTGCGTGCTTGTTTAGCTTCCCATGGGAGCCCCAGTGCAGGTACCAGGTGAGAAAGGGAACTAAAAATGTATGGCTGATTTTTATTTATGTTTTGTTATGTGTTTTGTAGAATATTATTCTAAAAAGTAGTATCATAAGTGTCAGACAATTTCCATAGACCAAAACTTCTGTCAGACGCTTTATAGCTCCACAAAAAACAAATTAACTTTACTTATTTTTACATGTCTAATTTTTAAATATGCGGTTTTCACTTTTTAGTGAACCGGCAGGTCCACTTAAAAGTGAAAATGCCCATATATTATGTTCATTGTGGTTGGTCGCGGGAGTCAGATGGATGCGAATGATGCACCAGACTGGTCGATGTGGCGACGCTTGGGGGAGACCTATGTCCAACGGTGGACGTCTTTTGGCTGAAATGATGATGATGATTGTACTTACGCTGGCCGTCGTCAGCTTAAAAATATAATTATTTAAATCAGCGATTAACTTCCACATGGTACAAGGCTTAGTTGTTCCGGATCTGGCTGTTTAGATGAAATAAGTTGAATAACTCGCGTAAGGTACAGGAATTTGCAGTCATTATTCAGGTATTTCGGAACTGCTGTATCGCTTTTATTTAATTAATAGATTGGGGCTTTATTTTATGATAGGTTAGAAAGTACTACAAAGCTGGGCCCATGGTCCATACAAAATAGCATCATATAAAGTATTTCCGTAGTGATGAGACGCGTTAATTATTTGAATTTTCTGATGCTTGCTAGGGTCATGAAAAATCTTCTGAAAAGGATTCTCGTGCCGTGCAGGCAACTGAAGTTCTATATAGGTGTGGTTTTAGTCAGAGTCTGATACTTTCTCTCGCTCCACCCTAGAGCATGAGAATTTATCAGATGATTTCTCAACTCAAAAAAAACTATCGATTTTTATTTCATTGAATATTTGTATTGTAGCGTCACATATTTTGGTAAAAGATGAATTCTGTCGTATGCCCATGAACCCCGTACACCAAAATATGTGACACCTAAATTGTAAAATAAAAACACTTTTATTTATAGAATAATGTATTTTTGTAAAACTATATTTACAAAATAAATAAATATACAAGGTATACTTTCAAATGCAGGAGCAAATAAGCAATCATCACCCAATTAAAAAAGAAATCGGAATGAATAAAACTATATAAAAAAAAAAACTGAAGTAAAATAAATAGTCGAGGCATGTAAACAAATTGTATAAATAATATTCAATCGGCGCGGCCCTTTTTTTCTAAACACTGCTCTGAGATAAGTGACGATCACAGGAAGAGTAAGGGAGAAAGAATCTATGGCATACATAAAATCAATACCCAAAGTACATTCGAATCAGATTCACACACGATTGCTTATAGCGAATCTATAATAACTAGAGACCGGAATATATGCAACTTAAAATGCTCGTGAAAAGCATGCACATGTGCTTGAAGCAAGAACAACCAACCGCTAAAATTTACCAAAGTATGCTTTCACATTCAATTATATACTATGAAATAATGATTCCTTTTATGAAAAAAAATCAGTACACATTATACTTAAAAAAATCCTTAAATTACTACATTTTCAACATGGTATTAGCATTTTTGTTCTTAAAATCGTTATAACCAAGTACTGTATGAATATTTATATAATTTGCGTCTTGTAATGAGCAATCTTTGAAGATACATTATGTTCATGTATTTAACAATATATGTTTCTCTAGTTAGGTACAGTAAAATAATTATAAATAATATTCACAATCAGTAGATCAAAATTATGTAATAATCTGAAAAATTGCCAAAATGTAAATAAATACACAATGCGAACATACGTTTGCATAAAGTCCGGCCTCTAATGGTAACTAACTTATTTAAAGCCCTGTTGTTGTGGGCGTTTACATAATTTGATAAATACATCTTAGTCCCGAATTAGAAGTTGATGGGTTTTCCAAAGTATGCCGCCAAGTTTGCTTCACGGAGAGCTTCCGAGCATGTCTAAAACAAAGAAGGTAAGTGTTAAGGAATATCTACATAAATAACGTCACGCCCCGATTACTCGAAGGGTTCCACAGAAGTAGGTTACACACACCTCACCAGTTATGTTCGAGTCCCATTTAATACCCCGCGTACCTATTGTTATCAACCAGGCACTTATCCCAACTCTGGGTTGTCAAATACCAGATGAGATATCTCAAAAAGACTGCCCAACCCAAAAACGTAACCCTTCAGTCATTACTTTTTTTTAAAGTAATCACCCAATAACTTCTTCCGCTCTGCCTCCCTAGCCAAGTTACAATCGTTTCGCTTTGATTCTCTTTTCGTTTGTCGCGTCGAGTCGGCCACGCCTCCTATTCTTTTGTTCTGACTACGTGACGAGTTGAGATGACGTCAGAATAAAGGAATCGGAGGTGTGGCCTGCTCGAGAAGATTGACGAAAAGAGAATCGAAGTAACTTGGCTAGGGGGGCTGGTTGGAGTGAATGGGCATGTCTTTTAGTTGCCCTTTGCGTTCCAAGTCCGCGGTAACTCTTTCGAACATACCCGCAGCCCAATTATTACTTTTTCAGCATGTTGTGTTAATATAATTATATTGAAGCAAACTTACGGGATGGGCATGGCATACTCTGGCGACGTCCTCTGCCGCGGCTCCATATTCTTGCGCCAACACAGCCTCGTTGATCAGCTCGCCGCCACCCTGTGTTTTTATTATTATGTATTATAGTTATTCTTGTAAAGGTTTGTAGAGTGAGGTATAGTGTACTAAGTCCAGTCAGGATGTACTACGATCCTCTCTGGCTTGTTTATATTTTTTTTCGTTTGCGTGTGAACATGTTTGGTGTAGCACACTTAAAAGTACGTTTTCAAATGGTTCTGCACTGCGCCCGTCAAATATCAGTCCGAAATAGCTATAGTTGTAGTATTGTGGCCGGTTTCATTAACTAGACGTAAATTCTCTTCAACCGTATTTAGAACATTTTCAGTTCGGATAGAACTCTGAATTAGAATTCAAATGCAGTATGTTAACACATTTAAAAACCAACATTTTTCTTTCTTTCTATTTCTTTGCAATCTTGATGTGCGTATAATGGTACGAATCAACAATAAATCTAACTTACGGGTCCAATGATGTGGGTGCCGAGGATGACGTCAGTTTGTTTGTCGGCTAGAACTTTGACGAAGCCGTCTGGCTCGCCATTTGTTTTCGCTCTTGAATTAGCCAGGAACGGGAACTTGCCTACTTTGTAAGCTTTACCCTGTAAAGTAGAAATTAATTATTATTAATTTTTAATGATAAGAAAATTATATGAACTACTAACTGTTACCTGCGGCTTTGTGTGCGTCTAGCTCGTAACACCGCACGAATGACAATTTCATGAGCTTTCATTTTGTTGCATGGAACCCTAATTCATTTGCTAACATAAAAAAGCAGTCCCTAAAATCTCCTCAAAATCAGCTGTGTTATTTCGGATATTAGCCGGAACACAGACACTGGTATAAGTACCATGTAACAATTCATTTGCATTGAGAGAGATAGACATACAAAACATGTCAAAACAACAGCTGTATTTTGACACGATTTTTGTATAGATGATTACAATGACAACATACCTCTTTTTTGAGATCCTCCTCCGATTTGCCAACCCAGCCGACTTCGGGTGCTGTGTAAATTACAGACGGGATTGCGTCGTAATTGAAGTGTGTAGACATACCCTAGAAATAAGGATATAATTAAATAATTCAGTTCTTAACAGCATTTTATAAAAAAAACATAAATATCATCATCAATTAGAAACTTATTATAACTCATTTGAACAAAATTTTCTTTTTTCGACATGACACTTTTTTATATTTTAGGTGGGAAATCATCTAATGACATCTCGCGCCCTTGGGCGGAGCGGGCGTGTCAGCATTTTACTGACTAAAACCCAATCCTGGGCCGGGTTTCCTTTCAGAAGCGTACCCATGGCCTCAGTAGGCTTCGACCCTGTTCGGCCCCTACGGTTCGAGATGACACTGATATTGTAATATTTTTCTTACCTTCATGCCTTCAACACATACAATTCCCTCATCTTCAGCCTTGTGAGCCAACATGGGTCCATGAATGACATCTCCAATTGCGTAAATTCTGGAAAATTTAAAATACATTATTATGATGAGTTTGCTAAGTTAGAATCAAAGAAAAAAGCATTATTTTGCTGACCCCATGTGGTGTGGATTAAACACTGGCAGAAAAACATGTTGAATTAGACTAGTGATAAGCTCGATAAACTATCTTACTAATATTATAAACGCGAGAGTTTGTATGTATGTTTGTTACTCTTTCACGCAAAAAATACTGAATGGATTTCGATGAAACTTAGCACACGGGTAAACTAACAGCACGTAGCATACTTTTTGTCCCGGGAGTATGTTCCCTTGGGATAATTTTCTACTATGACGCAGCAGATAATATTTTACATTTTATTATATATAAAAATACCAACCCGGGAACACTTGTGGCGAACTTGTTGTTGACAGGGACCCTGCCCCTGTCGTCCAGGGCAATATTGACGTTTTTGAGACCGAGATCCGTGGTGTAAGGACGACGGCCAATCGAAACCAACACAACATCACAGACCAACTAAAAAAAAAAGAATTTGTATTTGTAATGAAATAAACCACAAGGTAAGTATATTTTATTTTAAAATTGAATAATTGAAAATGACACTTAAATAGTTCAGTTAAAATTGAAAGGTTAGGATGTGTATTAGTTTTTTATTTGGAAAAGGTATCGAAAATTAAATTCGACCCTTGAGAAGTCATATTGCTAATATGTACTAATTTGAAAAAATACGTAAAGTGGTAGATAAAATAAAATTGTTAAATAATTTACGGTTTCTTTGGTGCCACCCTTTGCCGGTTCAACATCAACTTTGACCTGGCCACCTTCTTTCTTTACTCCAGTTACTTTAGTACCTAGTTTGAATTTCATTCCCTGTTTGGCAAGGATCTTTTGCAACGTTTTAGCTACTTCACCATCAATGCCAACACCTGAAAGTAATAATAACAAGAATAAAGATATATATATATTTTTAATAAATTTTTTTTTCTTTGGATAGCATGTTGCCCCACAAGAATTACTCCTGTATCATGGATCATTCCATGAACATGTAAACTCATATAGACAAGACACACAAACCCAGAGCAATTATCTGTAGTTCGTACAAATATTTGTTCCATATTGGAACCCAACCCCAAATTATCCCCTCTTTGAGGCGTGGTTGGAAAGACCTCACGGCGTCCTCACATTCCGCATGACGCAGGTTCTCACCGGACACGGTAAGTTCGGGAGGTTCCTGCACCGGATTCGTGCGGAAACGACGCCCGGGTGTCGCCACTGTGTGGCCCACCCGGAGGACACGGTAGAGCACACGGTGGAGGTGTGCCCCGCTTGGGCAGAGCAACGCCGTGTCCTGGGGGCAATCGGCGGCGGCGATCTCTCGCGCCGGGCCTTGGTTCAGGCCATGCTCCGGAGCGAGGAGGAGTGGCAGGCGGTCGCCTCCTTCTGCGAAGCAGTAATGCTAGCTAAGGAGGCGGCCGATCGCGTGAGGCAACGGTCCTTACGTTCCAACCGCCGCCGGGATTCCGATCCCGATTTCCGGCCACCGTAGGCGCGGGCTTGCAGACGCCGAGCAATGGATGGCTCGCCGTCTGACCGTCCGGTTACCGTCCGGACCGAGCCCAAGTCATCGACGACGCGTTTTGTTCCACGCGCGCCTCAAGATGTCAGCAAATCGCAGGGACCCAGCAGGGTCGAAGCCTACTGGGGCCACGGGTAGTGCGAAAGCGGAACCCGGTGCCCTGGGACGAAGGCAATGAAGGAACAGGAGTGGGTTTTTAGTCAGTAAGAGTCTGACACTATCTCCCGTTCCGCCCAAGAGCGGGGATGTCATAATGATGATTTTACCACCCAATAAAAAAAAAAAAAACCCCAAATTATAAAATTGTATTATACATGTCTACAATTTCTAGATTTTGAGTGTGATAAATATCAAATATTGGTTGCATTATACAGCTCATGTGTATTTCCTAGGCTTAGATTTAATTTCCTTTAGTGTCCAGAAAATAACTGTATTTCTTACCTCCAATACTTTCAAGGAATTCAATGGCAGTGACATCTGCTCCGAGCCTCTGGTAAACAGATCCAAGTTCCAAGCCAATGACTCCTGCGCCAATGACTAACATTTTCTTGGGGCACTCGCTAAGCGAAAGAGCTCCAGTTGATGTAATGATTTGTTTCTCATCAATCTGTCAACACAATATACAAAGAGCAATTAACATGCTACTCTGCAACAGTTGCATGTTTTTATTTGACTTCGTATCTGTACTAATATTACAAAGTCTAATTAAAATATTCTATTAGTGTTGGTGTAGTCCATCCATTTATCGAAGAAGGTTATAGGTTACGTAACATCACGCTACGACCAACACGAGCAGAGCAGTAACCAAAAACATTGATGAAACCACAAGGTACAGCTATTCTCAAGATAATCGTACTCTATCTCCACTAACTCAAGTGTAAGGGGTGGAATTCTCTTACAACCTAGGGGTCTTTAAGTCAAGAGTAAATAGGTTACTTCTAGGCAAATATGTTCCACTGTGTCAAATGCGAGCATATGGATAATAATAAAAAAAGATCTATAGCATTACGCATTTGATGGTGTGTTTACAGGTGGACCCAGTCTCGGCCAAAGGCCATCCCTAGCCATTGTGTAAACGGGGAAACCCCATTTAAGCTGATATAAAAATCCAAAAAAGTATTGAAAAAACCTTCAAAAGTATAGATTGCAATAGAATTTCAACTTTGACATATATCACATACGGTTTGATGTTTCAATTCTTGATAACTATAAATATTCACTTCAAATATAAATTAACTCACCGTAACACCTGGGAAGGGTGTCACTTCAGATCCAGTAGCAATTAAAATGTTCTTAGTGTTGATTGTTTCTACACCTTTTTCTGTCTTTACTTGTACCGTTTTCGGGTTCATAATGGTACCTACTCCACGAACTAATTGCACCTGAAAACAAGAAACCTTTTAGACCTCTATACCTATACAATTTTGATTATTGTTTAAATCAAATAAGATACCAGTTCACATTATGGTTCCTCACAAAAGATCGATCGCAGGATAAAAAAGATAATACTACATAACATCCATTAAAAGTACTACCCTTTCATTGCATTACAATGATTCAATGAGAATCAAACCAAATTAACCAGGTTATTTAATTCAATTGAAATAATTTAATCAGTCCTTTTAAGTAGTAAAGAATGGAACAATACAAAACATAAAAGGTCAGAATAAAAGCATTCTTTTTTACTAATGGTTCAAATACATACCTTATTTTTTTGGAAAAGCATGGCTATTCCACCAGTCAGGGCCTTAACAGCATTGACTTTGTATTCCATCATTTTGGCAAAGTTGTAGTTGACTGGGCCTGTCTCAATGCCTCGGTGTTGGAAATCATGTTTAGCCATATGGTACAAGTGTGTGTTGTGGAGTAGTGCCTTGGATGGAATACATCCAACATTTAAACATGTTCCACCAAGAGTTGGGTCCTTTTCTACTGACACAGTCTAGAAAACAATAGAAAAAGTAAACTTTCAGTCTTTTTATCTTCAAAAGAATGGACTATTTTAGAAATAGCTTATTATGTTTTTATACATTTTGTGTATATCTGGACATTAGTAAATCTGACTTGTCTTGTCAAGGGGCCCATGCCCGTGGTCAAGCCCATGCCCAGAAGAAACAAAGGAGTGGGTTTTAGTCTGTCAAAATCTGACTCGCATTCCAGCTCCGTCCTAGAACGGGAGAAGGCAATGGTTGATTTCCCCCCTAAAAATAAACACAATTACTGTGTTTTGGATTTCAGATAAGCAGTTGCTCCATGTAAAATACTCTTATGGTAGTGTGCTGCACTTGGTTAGATTGGAACCAACCCAAGTTTAGTTTTGAAAAGGCTAGGCAAATTGATACATTTTGTATACATTACCTTAAAACCTAGCTGTGCAGCTTTGATGGCAGCAACATAGCCGCCAGGGCCCGATCCGATAACTACTAAGTCTGCTTCATGTGTGGTTGCATAGCTTCTTGTTACGTTCTTTACGGGACCGCCTTTCTATAATTGACAAATTGTTTTGGTTAATTCTGTTCTGTTCTGTTTTGTTGTTGTTATTGTTGTGTTTGATTCATGTGTGCATTCTTCTTCATGTGGAAGGAAATTAAGTTTTGTTGACCCTGTGTGTAGCAATCTATCTAGATAGATCAGTTTGCATTTTAAGTGTTATTGTTTTGGCCAAATGCTTTCTGCTAATACCACTCATGAAAATATTGTGTAAATAAGTATTGGTTTTTATTTTATCTGAGTTTCTAATTTGGAACACATTGCAGTTTCCTTGAATAAGTATGATAGATAGAAAATGTACAAAATTAAAAAAGATTAAATTAAAACTTCTAGCAGTAATTTTACTCCTACAATATATTTATTTGCCTGGATTTTAGTAGGTAGCTGGCAATGTCAAAATGGCATTTTATTAAGGAAACAAAAATAAAGTTGGTTATTACCAGTGATCAGAATAGGTACAATGAATTGGGGTTATACATCCGAAACGTATGTATTAATATCGACATTCCTCTGGAATTGGTTGATTATTAAAAAAAAACCAGAACTTAGGTAGGAATTGTTTTAAAATGAGCAATATTACATTCTTCATAATTTTTTTTTAACTTTACATGTTACGATTTGACACAACCGAACAACCAATCAGAACAAAGAATCATGGGTGGTGCACTAACCGGTTATCAAAACAATGTGTATGCGTAAATATTGAAATTTAAGTGCAACAATTTAAAAAAAGCTGTGGCCATTAAAAGGCAAATAATAAAAAAAAATATTAATGCTTCGATCGGAATACGATTGTTTCCTTCCTTTAAATTTTGAATTGAGTAGTAATAATATCACTACCAACATTAATAATATTTAATTAAACCTGGAAATACCAGAATTACTTTCCGGGAAAATGGCTTATCCATGTTATTCTTTCTGTGTGCATTTATGATAAAAGTACCAAAAATCAATCTACCTACTCCGATCACTGGTTATTACATTAATTTTAAGTAAAAAGTCCTGAGGTTTCAAGAGGCATGTAAAATATATTGTTTTGATAAAGATACTCAAAATGCAGGTTATTCATTTTTACACACTTTATTGAAGCAGAACAATGCATCAAATTTTGACAGTTTTAAGTGCTACAAAAACTCCTTACTGATCTGTTTGTAACTGATCCCAAATTATTGTTTTCTAACAATTTTTTTTTTTAAATTAAAATTCATTGAATTGGAGCACATAGTTAAATGTCTTTCCTGCCCTTGTCCCGTGTTATTTGGGGTCGGTGCAACCCGTTTTTTTCTTCCATTCTGCCCTGTCACTCGTCATGCTAGTTAAAAGCCCCAAACAATATTAATGTAACAAGAAAATACCCTTTTAAGTTTTGTTACCCTATACACCCCATTTGTGTACTTAGAACATAGCAGATGTTTCACAGGTACCTAAAAAAAGTCTTGTTGGAGTGAGCAGCTCACTACATCTACTCTTTGGAAGAATTTATTCTCTAGAGAAGGTTCTCTAGGAGTTTAAAGCTATAATAGTAGCAACATAAAATAAGGAGGCAAGCTGCATATACATACAGATAGTCTGTTTTAGTTTTTATGCAGACTGCAAGCATGATAATAAATCAATAAGATAGCCTACTTAATTTATAATGATAATATAAATCAAGTTAGATAACATTACAAATCAAAGTCATTCAAATCGTAGATTTCTTGTTTTTTTTTAGTTGATAAGAGAATATTGATGCGACTATCGGTCACATGTTGAAGGTCAGTGCAGGTTATTTAGAACCAAAAACATCTGTCAATATTGTAATCTAATGTTTTCTTTTGACTGTAGTAAGCATTAAATATTGTTGTCAGTATCCAAATAGCCTAAAACCCCGGCCTAAATCGTGCCATGAACCATTGCATAACATTTGACAGCTATTTGAAAATCTTATTTCTTGGTGATAGGTTAAATAAAAAGTAAAAATATTACAAGCTTACCCTGTAGGCCGATGAGGCAATTCTAAGAAATGTGTAGCCCATCTTTTAAAGGGGAGAATACCCTAAAATATCACTTGTATTATTACAAATTCGGGACCCTGGCGACCAACAGAACGAACAAACGTCACAAATTGGTCATAAAATGAAGTTCCAGTGCCTTTATCTTTTGGTTTTACTATTTGATCACAAGATGATAACGTTATCCTGCTTATTCGCACATCATATTCATGTTAATGAAAAAGAAATAGCTGGTTTAAAAATGTTTAACATTGTAATAATGAAAATTGAAACGCAGTTTTTACAGTGTTGTCAACTTGTCACTACATTGCTTCCAAATTTAATGAAAGGGATACCAGTATGAAACACTGAAAAAAACATAGAATTTATTTTATTTCAGTTTTTAATCATAGTCAGAAAGTCAATTTCTTTCATAAACATTCGAAATTTAGTTCAAATCTCATCTCAGCGACAAAAAGTAGCCAAACTGGTCGTAATTTTGACATATAAGACGAAATTTATTTAAAATGTGGGAATTTCTTCACTTATAAAAACAATTATCATGATTAATATATTTGTGTAGTATTTATAATCGTTCAGATTTTTTGTTATAAATAACAGATAAGAATATAATACTCAACTGTACGATACCTGTAAAGTGGCAGTGCAAATCTAAACATTGTGTAACAGAAATTGTCATTCTACACTAGCGAGATTTTAAAAGTAAAAAATCTACATGATCATTATTACGAAGATTTAAATTTTATTATTTAACCTTTGGAATACCGTAATTAGGGATACAATAGAAACACAATGAAAGAGCGAACGGCTTTCGCTTGGGGTTTAATGAATTAGTCCTGTAGTGAAATTAAAAAAAAAATATTACTAAAGGTGTAAACCGTTTTCGATACTGGCAATACCAAAATGCGCGCGCTGCCGGAATGCGAAGTTTGTTTATCAATCAAATCGAGCAAAGGACGGTGTCTGGTGGTGCCTCTAAACGTGCGAGCGTTTCTTACGTAAATCGATTTCAGCATACGTTTGCTATCAAATTATAAAACAAGTTGCACATAAACAATTAATCTGTGAACAAAAAATAAAGAATATTAGTGTTGTGCCATTTTTTTTCACCCAAGGTAAGATTTTTTCTGTTTAATTTTGATATCACTCGACGTACATAACTGCATTCATTGTCAGCTTGTAACCAAAAAAAACATAATATATGTCTCTTTATTGCTATTTCTTTCACGATAGATCATATTGCGTAATAAATAATATTGCGTTGAGCTAAATAAAAAAAAAACATGAAGCCCGGTATAATTTCAAAAATCTTATCTAATTTTGATGAATTGATTTTTTAACAACCAAACATTAAATAGGGGAATACCTTTTTAGGGGTTACTGAACTTTAAAGTAACGACTTATTTTAATACATTGATATCTAATAAAATTATATTTTGAATGTCTACGTTAAACGTACCTACCATAGGTAGGTAGCTAACTATGATATTATTTGGAGTAAACACATGATTATCTATCTACAATTCTACAGATCAGACAGCCAATATAATCTTATCTTTATATCACCCTGTTGCGATTTTTTTTATCTGAAATAATGTTGATTAAAGTATCTCGCAAGCGGCATATTATTATTCCAGGAAAAGTTTATTATTTTAGCTTGATATGAATATCTTTGCTTTCTAGCACTATCATGATTTCTGGTATGTATCAGATGTATGCAGATACCACACTGAACTCTTAATCACAATCATTTAGACTGGTCTGTTGGTCTAGTGGTTAGTGGCCCTGACTGCTATACCGGAGGTCGTGGGTTCGATTTCCACCCAGGACAAATGTTTAGACTAAATAGGCTCTTAATAAACTAGTGCGCCTCACCATCAATGATTGCATCACTGCTTACCATCAGGTGGGAACGCAGTCAAGACTGGTTTATATCAATTTAAAAAAAAAGAAGGTACTTCACATAAGATCGGACCTGTGCTTTGTATAATATTAGAAGCTGTCCCGGTGTGAAGTACCGCCGGCCGGACTTTCAAAAAATGCCGAGTTTCCTAGCAGCTACCTTGGCTTTGGATTCAATGAACCGCCCAAATTTAAGGTTTGAGGAAATTTCAACTCCTAAGAGCTGAAGGCGGTTGGTGCATTCCAAGGATATATTCTGAAATGCAGGACCCGAGGTGAACGGGCTTCTTTTAGCGATGAACGGTTGCTTGTGTTTTGGCAGCGTTGAATCCTACCA
Source organism: Mythimna vitellina (assembly GCA_949316375.1). Lineage (NCBI taxonomy): Eukaryota > Metazoa > Arthropoda > Insecta > Lepidoptera > Noctuidae > Mythimna > Mythimna vitellina. The sequence continues at coordinate 16,625,608 of OX438688.1, forward strand.
GCGTTGAATTTAGAGACTGCCTGTGAGACATTCGTACGGCCTGCCATAGCCTTTCTTTCGGACTGGATTAGTTCCTTACCAGCTCGAGCATTCGGCAGGTATCTCGCTACAACTATCATCTGCATACTCATAGATACTGCGGATCAGCAGATCGCTGATATGTAGCAGGAAGAGACTTTTATCATCATCAACATCATTTCAGCCATTAGACGCGCTCTGATGAGTATGCCACAATCGCGGCTTTAACTCTCCTCTTTTAGGAGAAGCCTGAGAAGCGCCACAGCGTCTTCACTTTCCGCATGATGCCGTTCCTCACTGAACATGACAAGTTCGGGAAGTTTTGTTTCGGATTCAGGCGGAAGTAACGCCGGCCGGGTGTCACCAATTTGCGGTCCGCCCGGAGGACGTCCCCGTGTTACCATACCTTTACCGTATACTCCACATACGGTGGAGGTGCACCCAACTTGGGTAGAGCACCGACGTGTTTACGTGGAGGCGATCGACGATGGTGATCCCTCGCGCCGGTCCCTGGTTCAGGCTATGATCTGAAGCAAGAGGGAATGGGATGCATTCGCCTCCTTCTGCAAAGCAGTAATGCTAGCGACAGAGCAAGTCGTAGGGCAACGGGTGTCCTCACGCCCAAGTCACCGGCACAGTAGAGGAGACGCTCCGGATGCGAGTCACAGGCCGATTCCCGGGCACCATGAGCGCATTTGTCTGGTGAAGACCGAGCCCGATTCGTCGACGGCGCGTAATGTTCCATGCGCTTCAAAGAAATTTCAGCAAAATCGTAGGAGCCCAGTAGGAGAATTTCTTTAAGGGATATTATAGTCCTACAAAGACGTCCTACAAAGGTGGGTTTAGTCAGTTGTCAGTCATTTAGAAAAAAATATGCTAATTGTACTTTCCAAAACGTAAATCTCTATGGAGAAGAATATGCATGAAACTCCATGGCTCCATCTAAATGACTTGATAATAAAGGTAACCAACCGCAGGGCCGAAACCTACTAGGACCAAAGAGCGACTTCTTAAAAGGTGGTCCTATAAGGCAAAGGGCAACTGAAGGAATATAGGTATGGCTTTAGTCAGTAAAAATCTGATCGCCCTCGCCCTAGAGCGAGAGAAGTCAGCAAGCATATGTCAATGCGTTGACTAATTTTTGAATACGCAGATTTTCGTTTACCTATTCAACAAACAAACCTATATCGATGAGACCCATAGCTGTTTCCATAACACCGTAAAATCCATATGTGGATTCAATTAAAATGATCTGATGCACTAAGAAACCGTTACTCTTGGGACCTGTATATCATCTAGGTAGGTCCTACTGGTATTACTATGCACATACTCACCTAGGCACCGTTCTCACATTTCTTACCCACGTTATTCATTGAGCAAAAAGGTTCAGGTTACCTAACTATAACGAATAAGTAGTAAACCTGTAGCTCGAAAGTATATCATTGAAATATGTCACAAGATATGATATCGACGGTGTAGTAGTATCAATATCTTATAACTACCAAACCATTATTGTACAGAAGGCGAAACCAAATAGTTTAATTTCTATAGTTTTTAATATTTTAATCAAAAAGTTACTTCTAAATAAAAAATATTAAGAAACGTAAATCTATGTAATTTTATGATTAAAAAGTTTAAAATTGGATTACCTTTTTTCTCCCCCTGGTAAATAATTTTGTAGTTATTAGATATTGATAAATACCGTCGATATATACAGGTCGTCGGTACAGGTAGATGGTTACCCCACCTATGTAAGCAGAAGGTAATTTGGAAACATCAGTCGTAAACATTGCGAGGTAAAACCAAGGCAAATATTCTCCCTAGAGACAATGACGTAGAATAGATTTATATTTATAAAAGTCGAAGTTCAAGTACAGATTACTAGCACAGAATAAGTAATAGTATAAGCTAGGTATTACGTTTGTACGTTTTACGAAATACGACTAGATGTGGAATAGGTCGTATAGTGTCGTCATTAATCCTCTCGGTGAATGAACCTAAATTCCCTGCTTTGCAAAACTTCAATGAACTAGCAAATGATAATGGTAGTAAATTCTGTTTGAATACCTTGTCTGAAATAGCTGATTGCATAGTCACATTTTCGCATAAATTTATTTAGCCAAGTTCATATAAATGTCCCTCACAAAAACGCGCTTTTTTGATTTTCTGGGCAACTTTTCCAATTTTTCTTTCCTTAAAAACTGTACTGTGTTATCAAACTACTATCGATCATTCATTAAAATGAATAACCCAAATTGGAGAAACTGTTCTCATTTTTTAAATTTAATTTATAGTTGGATAAACCATTTTTAAAGGGTAATATTTTACTGTTCCTCAAATAATTCCTGTTCTCTATGACAAAATATGCATTTGTTCCATCAAAATTACCAATTGTACTCTAAAATATGTTTTTCTGGGTGGTTTAAAAAAATACCCACGAAGGGGACAGCGGGGTCTAGTGAGCTATCGAACAGAGCGAACACAGACCCCACCATCCCCTTCGTCTAACTTGACCTGCCGTATCGGCACAGTCGGGGAGTCCCAAGTCCCTTTATTATTGTAAGAAGTCCATTATTTGGTGTATCTTTAGTGAAGAAAAGACTTGATGCACAGTTAAAAATATCCCATTCATAAATACTAGGTACCTACTTAATTACTGGTCTACTAGCTCTAGCCGCTACTTATGTAATCTCGATTAAAAGTAAGCGATGCGCGGCCCTGTTCAAAATCAAACCAATAGTCATAAGCCGGTTAAGTTATAAGATATTGTGGTTAGTACGAGTACCTACCTAGTTCAGTTCATTTTACCTGCGTAGTAGTAGGGCAGGTAAGTTAATCCTGTTAGGTGGCCGTGACACGTTGCCCGGCTTCTGTATTGAGGCATTTAGTCGTCGCTGCTCGGCCCGCATCCGTCCTCGCAATGTTCGACGCCAGACCACGTAAAACTGCACCTGCCATACAAGAGAAACTCGCCATTTATGAAAACGGTATTCATATCATATCCATATCTCATCGTAGGCTCCTGATTAGGCTTCGCTTACAATTTACGATCGAAAGTATCATACATACATAACCCTGTCCTGTTACTACTACGTCGCATTTACATTTGGACAAGGTAGTGTTTCACCACGGCTCGTTGTTATTTGGCACACGTACTAAATGCGCGGGCTAAACAAAAGCACATGTCCAGCGCTTTCACGCCGCCTGGTTATGATATTTGACCACGATGACATACTGCACCAGTGCACGGTCACCTAATACCTTTTGTTCTGTCCATCTCTCCATAATAGCTCATGTTTACAACGTCCAGTGCAATCTAAGAACATACGCAGTTAGCATTTTTAACTCATTATTTCATCGCTATCAATTCGTCACATTTTTTACTGTGATAAAAGTTTAATCTCGTGCATTTAGTGGAGAGTTTGTGTTGTGTTTTATATTGATTAAAACGGGAAATGAAATAGTGTTCCTTTGTGGGTCTTATCGAGTCCAAAACGCTGCGACCCATAGTCGACGCTGCGTCATGAATTCATGATCTTTAGCTTTATATGCCGTACGTCAAGCCGAGTACAATAACACTTTGTTAACACGTTCTCACATGAATATGAACCAGAGATTAGCTTCGCTTTCATAAAGTAGCTTCAGAGGTGACCGACTGTTTTATCTTGAAACCGTTTATCATTCAAAACTGAACACACGTGTTCGAGATACTTGACTATTATGATGCACCATACATTTCCATATGTAGTAAAGACTTCCATAACACTTAATTTTTGTTTTGTCTGGGTGATGTCATGACGCGAAGATTCAACGTGTAACGATCAGAGCCACATGTGAAAAGTCATATATAGGACGTTTGACTATTTGATGAGATAGAGGCAATTATGTACATTCGTTAACGATTTCGCAAATGTCGCGGAAGAGAACTGCCTACTTAAATATATTATTACTGACAAAACTTGCGTAATGCTTGACGAAGATAATACAAGCACCCATGAAATTCATACGTGTTGTGATATGGAATGCGGACAGTATGGAAACAGTTATATTTTTGTGCATCGCATGTTCAAGTAGTTGTGTATTGTGTGGGCGGTTGCATGATCATTATGTATGCAGCAGGCGTGGGACATTTGGCACGGGAGCAGGATAAGGGGGACTGGGAATTCTGGATAAGGATCCAACGCAATGGGTGGTTTCTGTATTATCTTCCTTATTGAAGTAGATTATAAAATGCTATCGGTTTCATTGTATATGGTCCTAATAAATAAGGAAGTGCGCTCTTATTTCTAGTAACGTTCCCTGCAATAAGTGCTGTGAATTATAAAACAATTTGATACAATAAAAATACAACGGTACCAAGTTTATTTATTAACATGCCGCATAATAAAATAAAATATATAAAAAATTATACTGAACAAGACATTGACATTTATTAATAAATATTTATGTAGCTAAGGTTAAACAGATTCAAAATAATACGATCTGAACGATTTTGATGCGCATAGCTTTCCATGAGATATTTAGATATCATTTTATAGAACGAGACACAAATGTATATAATTTTACCTACCTAAGTTATACATATATCTACTGTAAGTATTGAAATATTAGTACATTGACATAGGACTTAGAACTGGTTCTATCTGTGAACTTTTTAAGAGCAGGAGATAGTGTCAGACCTGACTAAAAACTCACTCCTGTTCCTTCGTTGCCTTTCGTACCAGGGCCGAGTCCTCCTTTCAGAATCAGACCCTTGGCCCCAGTAGGCTTCGACCCTGCTGGGCCCCTACGGTTTCCTGACATCTCCTTGAGGCGCATGTGGAACAGTACGCGCCGTCGAAGACTTGGCTCGGTCCGGACGGTTATCGGACGGTCGGACGGCGGGCTACTCATTGCTCGCCGCCCGCAAGCCCGCGCTTCCGCTGGCCGGAAATCGGGATCGGAATCCCGGCGGCGGTTGGAGCTTAAGGACCGTCGCCTAATACGATCGGCCGCCTCCTTTGATAGCATTACTGTTTCTCAGAAGGAGGCGACCGCCTGCCACTCCCCCTCGCTCTGGACCATGACCTGTACCGATCGCCCCCACGAGGACATGGCGTTGCTCTACCCAAGCGGGGCACACCTCCACCGTGTGCTCCACCGTGTCCTCCGGGCGGCCCACACAGTGGCGACACCCGGGCGTCGCTTCCGTACGAATCCGGTGCAGGAACTTCCCAAACTAACCGTGTTCGGTGAGAACCTGCGTCATTCGGAAACTGAGGACGCCGTGAGGTCTTTCCAACCACACCTCAAAGAGGGGGCTTACCGCCATAATTGGTCATGCGGAAGGTGAGGACGCTGTGAGGTTTTTCCAGTCACACCTCAAAGACTTACCGCCATAATTGTGGCTTGCCCAGCACTGGGTACCGCACAAATCGTGCTTGCAATGCTTGCAAGGACTGTAGCCTCCAGATCCCATGGTGGCAGGTCAGCAAGGAGGCTCGACGCTTCGCGGGAAATCGTCCGGTATCTCCGCACCATCAGTATGGCCATGACCCTGGTACGCGTTCAGCCGGGCGAACGATTCCCGCATAGAGCCTCCGGCAGGAGGCGTCTGGTCCCCTTAAGTTGGAGAGGAGCCGCTTGAGAGCAGCCCCTGTCCGATTCAGTTTGGGAACCAGACGTCGAAGTGCTCCTCGAAATCCCATCGCTGTCGATAACGAGTCCCAGGTATTTCATCGTCGATCCGACAACGATGTGAACTCTTCCTACCGTTAGTTAGGAACCCGATGGTGGCGCTTTCCGAGGGCCGTGAAAGCACATGGCCTTCAACTTGTGCAATGCCACCTCGAGTCCCAACTCTTAGATCCTTTCCATGACTGTCGCTACCCTGCGTGTCGCTAGTTTGATCGCCGTCTGGTATGACTCTCCCTGCGCCAGGACCAGCGTGTCGTCTGCCTAGCAGACCACGCTGACCCCGTCAGGGAGGTCGCCGCGCAGCACGTAGACGTACCGGATGTTCCACAAGGACATCTCTCGCCGTCTCCACTCTCCCTGGTGACCGGAGTAGATTATATACCTGTCCGACTGGTAGGCATCGACCACACGACAGAGGTAGTCCTCGACCACACGACAGAGGTAGTCGGGCACCCGGTGATACCGGAGTGCCCTCCCAATGCTACTCCAAGGCAGGGAATTAAAGGCGTTGGCGATGTCCAAAGACCCCGTTGTGAGAGCTCGCACGCGCATGATGGTGTCAACCGTGGAGCGCCTCCTGCGAAAGCGGAACTGTCCGTCCGCCTGATCCGGCCTCACCCGTATTAGGTGCGCGATGAGGCGGTCTGAAAGTCCGCAAGGCGCCCCGGCTTCTCGATGAGGTTCTATTTGTGGACTGAAAAAATTCTTCAAAAACAAGCGGATGTTGATCCTTAATCAATCGATTGTGATCCTTAATCAATCGATTGTGATTAGTGTAATTTAAACCCGATTAAAACAATAACTACTTTATGTAAGTACGTAGACACTTTTGAATACATTTTGTGCCTTCGGACTATTCGGGACTATACAAGAACGAAGAAATAGTTGATAGAAAAAAATAAACTCTGTAGATGCAATTGTTCGAACGAATGCCATGTGTAGATATCGAAATAATAAACAAACAATATATTCAAACAATTAAGCTTAGAAGTCGAACGTGGAAATAAATAAACTATCGCGTGGCAACACTATTTTAGTATGATGAATAGGCGTACCGTACTGGGTATGGAATTAGTAAGAATTGTATATGCTAATTAATTGATCGGTTTCTTTATTTTCTCGCAGCGTAATTGGCAGCGCGCAGCGAGAGCTCCGTCAAATATTCAATACTGTTTCCAGGACCCAGCAAAAAGCGATCTTTATTCACAACAAACATGCTGATAGCCATAATAAGCCATTTCCTCCCAGCAAATTATGCCGCCCAACTTATTGATACATTTTATGTTTAGTTTTTTTTCCTTCCTTGGAAAACTCTATACGTAGTTATGCCAAATAAAGTTTTATTTTGCGTTTCGGATAAAGAAGAAAAACTTATGAATTATAAATTATTTAGTTTAATGGATTGATCAAAGTGAGAAAACTTAAATGCCTCCAATTTACGATCCATTCACATTCATCAGTAGAACTATCTTCAGATACTAAGATGACATATTTGAAAGCTAACTGCATTATATTTGTCGTAGGAGACAATATCCGCAAATAGCATCTTCGTCTTCATAAGAAAGTGGCGGAATTGTCGACTTACGACACGGCCATTACGCATTTGTCGTAATTTCTTACGAGAGCGGAGCGAACCCAGTATTCGAGGCAAACGCATTTTTCACTTTTAGTTTTATGTTGCTTATGACGCTAAGTCGTTAACTTATGCAAGTAATTACATTTCGTGTTTATAGAAATAGGTGTTCTACTTTAACAAATATTTGATTGCGTACAAGTGGAAATTCGTAATCTGTACTAACGGTTGATAATATCCTCAGTTCCTCATTTACATTTAGTGCGTGAGTCAGCGGCTTGCTTTAATTAACAAATTGGATATCCGTTTGTTAATAAAAGTTCGTCGGCATTGGCATAAAACATCCCTAGCTGTCGTTTACAAGATGTAGTAAAATGTATCAGGTAGTGTAGAACTAGAAACGTTGACAGCAAGCAGTTTGTAGCTGCCTGGTCGATGCATGGAAAGCGAAAGTGCAATCAAGTGCGGCGCTTGGCGTGCCGGTGACTCCAACTAGTGCATCACACTGCCTACGCTTAAAAGGACAAAGGAAGTCCGACGCTGCCTCTGTTTTACAGTAACAATGGAATCGTAGCTTTAACAATGGTTCTATCATTGTGATGCAAGGTCGTTTCCGATAGGATTTTGATTTAAAGACGAGTTAATTACGTGTATAAATGAAGAATTAAAACGTAATTAATTAAAACATGTTCTTTTATTCTCGGATAGTGATCATGTTAAGAGCTTCTACATGCCTGTTTCATTGTTATTTTGTGTCTCCACTTCAAAATATTCTCATAAGCATTTTTTTTGTCATTTATGAGTGGGTGTAACAACACTTAAATTCAAGTGTGTATTCTGCTGTGGAGTCCTTGAGCACGAATTTTTTTGGCAGTTCTTTACCCTAGAAGGAACCAGAAAATATTTTCATATTGGACTGAAAGTTTTAACTCTCGTAGGGATATAATTTCCATGGCGTAATTGCGGAATTTTCTTGAAAAATACTCGCGCGTACGTATGGGATTGTGTTGGGCGGGCGGGCAAGTAGGGCGAGACGCGAAAAGCTCCGTCTGCTCCTAGGGGTCAACGCCCTCCGAGCCCTGCCCATGAACGCAAAAGTGAGGGATGCCCTGCACTATTGTTATCGATGCTATTTGCCGAATATAAGTTATCTATATATTAACTTTGAATTTCAGTTTGTAAGTCGTTGATCTGTCTATTGAAATGCGACCTTGCATTTGAAGGGTTAAGAGCCTGCTTAAATGCTCTTACTTTGAATTTTACTTTTTAAAGTTTTTATTTTATGAGCTCAGCAATATTGGTTTCGAGCAAAGATCAAAAGAAATTTAAATCTCATTTAATTGTATCTCCTGAGAGCTCTTTCATTTAAATTTCTTAGCCTAACTGCTATTTTAGAATAATAGAGCGGCCTCTGAAGCAACATCGCAGTGTGCAAATGCAAAGTAGCAGCGAATGAATGAATGCAGTCACAGTTAGTTTCACAACAACTGAAGTTTGTAGGTTATACAGCCTGAAAAGACAAGTAGGAGACAAAATATATCCCCATAAAGTAGCGTCTTTTCACTTTGTGCCGTCACTTGTTATGACAGTTTCATTTGCAAAGTGCTTTGAAGGCTAGCTGTTATGGCTATTTTACTTATATTCGATAATAACTCAATGGTTCCTATAAAATCTCAAGTGTTTTCGTGTCCGAACGAAGGTCTATAAATAATGGTTAGGGAGTGGTCAAGGTAACTGCTTGGCGTGATAAATGTTCAAACGGTGCTATGGTGTATTTATTGATAACACGCTTATCATGGCTTGGCCGACATAGGCAAGGGAGGTAGGTACTTCACTTCTCATATGTAGTAGCTCTTTCATTGGTTTATGTGTTTACTTTGCACTCCTGATATTTTAATACGAAAATAAACATGATGTTATATAGATTGTTAGTTATTGAGTTTATAAATATTTCAAGTATGACGAAATGTTTGCATTGCATGACTCGTCTGTCTTCACCGTTGCAGTCAAAATTAAATTAGAACAATAATATTTCTTCACATTAATATTATAAAGGCGAATGTTTGTAAGTGTGTTTGCTACTTCTTCACGTTCGGATCGATATGGATGAAATCTGGTACACACAGACTATAACCTAGAATAGCACATGGATACATTCTTTTTATCCTGGGAGTATTTTACTTTGGGACAATTTTCTACTTTTACGCGGGCGAAGCTGGTGGCAGCATCTTGTATTAGATAATAATATTTGATTCATTTACATATGTAGGTTTGGTACCTACACCTATTGGATAACACTAGTAAAATATAATTTTTACGATTTTCTTTTGAATGAGAGAAACTCGTTTAGACAAAGGCAAGATGTTTAACATATGTATACATACTATAATATGTAAGTGTAAAGTTATTTTTTCTTTCATTTTGTGTATCACAAATGGGACTTCTAAAGCGGCTTTATTGGCATAAAAATATAAATGCCTAGCTAGATAATGTACATCATTTGGGTTCTCCAATTCAGAGTCATTTCTGAGCCTTGCAATTTATGGAATCTTTTAATAAACTCTTAATCGTTCCAAATAGTTTTACTTTTAATTCATACACATGAATCCTTTAAAACTTTGGCACGTATTTTAAAATTCTGTGGCGTCATGTGTGGTATACTGTTACGTTATTATTCAGTAATGACTAGTGTCCTTGCGATCAAACATGGGGTCGTCCCCTAAATACTGTGAACCCTTTACCAGTCACACCCTACTTATTTAAAACGAGTGCTAATCTGTAATGACAGGCTATCTTTTGTAACGACAAAATGATCAATTGTGTTATTTGCATCATGTCGATCCTTAAAATATTCAACCGACTCCAATAGGCAACTTTCTTTATTTTCTAAAGTCTCATAAATAAGTTTACAATGGTCACCTATTAAAACAACGAAGTTCTATTAGATTCATTGGACTTATTAAGAGAATGAGCACATGTGTGCTGCATCTTCTTTGGTCGAATCAGTTAACCTCTCCCATTGCGGCACACGGGAAAATTTTGTATCGTAGTTATAACTGTCATCAACTGTAATAACCGATTCGTGTGCGCCCGCATGAGGAAGTGGCTTATTGATCGTGTCACGGAGGGATCATTCATTCGACGTTGATTGGTCTACGTCATCGCGACAGTTAAGACTTTTAAATACTCCCCGTAAATGGACCGCGTTGGTCTTCATCATAATTATTTCTGTTAGGTCAATGTAAATCGACACGGTGAATTGTTTATTTTTACTCACCTTTATTACTTCGACCTGATGCGGACGTCAGAGCAGACTGTTTTATGGATGTTTATTTATTTAGAAGCTTGTTGATAGATCAAAGATATTTAAGCTTATTTATTTGATGTATTTCACCTTGATCGGTGTGGTGTTCAATTTAAATAAATAGTTTGTATAAAACATTTTTTATGTTGCCCTTAAATGTGCTAGCACTTTCCGTTATAGTTTATGGGTTGTAAACACGCCGCCCTGCGCCCCACTGGTGCACGTGTCTTGGGAATCATATATCTCTTAGAGCAATAACATCTTCCGTACCATTACCGATGGCAAAAATAACCCTACCGCTTTGTCTAATGGTCACGCCTGTTTCACAATGATTGCCCAAATCATAAACTAGATACAAGAATTCCCATTTAAAATGGCGCAATAAAACGTGCGCTATGCTATTGAAGTTGACCCCTTTTTGGATTCATTTGAATTTTTGCCAGATTCGATGTAGTAATGGAGAAGGCAATAAGAGCAATAACTTGCATATTTATTCGAAGATTGTTGATGAGAAACTTTTCTTAAGAAATGCTTTAGCCTCTCTTTTGTATTTGGATCGATTTAGATTTAGAAAACTGAATGCTTGGTAGATTTCGAAATAAAAGATAATTTTTCTATTGGGTTTTCTGGTTTTTGAACCTGACATAATAATTAATTATAATTTTTTACCCTATGTAAAGTAGATTTTTGAGATTATTTCTGAAATTCCACTAATAAACTTAGTATTGATTGTAGTATCGATACATAGGCACATATAGCAGCTAGATTTTCAAGTTACGTTATCTACCTGCACTTAACTGCGTCGTAGTTACACCCATTCTATTGACACAGTTAGACTGTAAGTTGTGCCTATATGGTAACATAACATTCATTAGATGGTTCGTCTGACACAAATGCGTCATGCTCATTATTGGAAATCTATTAACATCCATTTAGATATAGATTGCTATAGCACGTTTGAGACAATGTGAGTTAAATAAAAATTTAGTATTATTAATCATTTTTACGCCATCGAAGAGTAGAGCAATTAAGAAAAAGAAATAAAACTTGTTTATTTGGCACACAACGTAAATTAAACATAAAAATAATAAAAACAACAACAAGAATGTGTCTCACGGCTGTGCCACATAGGTCCATATGATGGTTCAAAGTTCGAGAAATTGATAATTTTAACGCTATCAAAGTCTAGAGAAATTAATCATTTTAACGCCATTAAAATACACAAAAATTAACATAAAAATGCATTCAAAATATTCAACGCAGCTCGGTTATTTGCAACGAGGTTAAATTTTTGCAACATCAGCTTTTTGCTATTTTGTTGGTTACTGTAATTGCCATTAGTTACCAGTCATTTAAATTCGCTCGACTCAGAAAACGAGCCCCGACTGGATTGCAATTTCATTAATTAGCTCTTAAATTGTATCGGAGTTGGATTAAAGTTATAAATTATTCCGCCCTAAAAGTCCTTCGTTAAAACGTAGCTAGTTATGCATAACTGTAACTAAAAGTTGACCTAAAAAGACAGCCATATTAATAACGACAACTGTAAGACATCGTGATTGATTTTGATGAATCATTATCATTAATGTCACCAGAATAGTACATGCGTTTCGTTTGACATCAATTCTTTTTCTATTGCGAAGTTTTATTGTTATTTACCACACGTCATTCTCGACTTGCGTTAAGTTTCTTAGTTTGATTGATTGGGTATTATTCTTTTGTCAATGTGTGAAATGTTCTGTCAGATATAGCTGAGTAAAACAATATTTAGCATAATTAACGACATGATACACATACCTAAGCCTATTGTTTACTACCAACTTTATTTCATCTATGACTGACACTCAAATGATCTCTAAAATAACTTAAAATTAGATATTTTAACTTGTATATTCAGACGCTCAATTGTCTAGAGAATAAGTAGTCGATTCTTGGGAGAGTTTCCAATCAATTTCCTTTAAAAATTCATGAACTTGAAATACCGTGCGATGTGTTATCTTAAAGTAACTCATGTAGAAAGGAGTTACCTTAAGTACTAAATGAAATATTCACTATTATTTTCTGTCATTGTTATAATCGAAAATTTGTGAGTGCCTTAACACAGATGTGTGATCACTTTAAAAAAAAATACGTAGTGTATCTAGATCACACAAAATTTAATGTTGTACAATAAAGAATATATAGATAAATAAATAAATAAAGAATAATGAGATGACCCAAGATTAAGGAATCTTGTGTGAGCTATAGAGCTCGGAGGAAGCGAAATAAAAATGGCGAAATACATATAAAAGAAAGAACTGCAGTCAAAGGCATTTATTCAGATGACTAACGCTAAGCATTCTAATGAAAACATTTTCAACAACATTGCACGTATAAAAATAGCCTTCAGCTAGTCCATCTACATAATTTTAGCAATTAATTAGTCTTAAACAGCGTAATTTCCGCGAATGTCGTATTATATTATCTGTTTAACGAAGTAGAATGAACAATGTGGTAGCCTTCAGACGTAGTGACGTCAATTGTTTCAGCAAATAAGTGCTGAAACAACCTTGTAGCAGCGTATGGCTAGATGGAACTGATGGAAGGCTAAAAATAACCATAGGTCAGGGGTCAGATAATGGTGAGTGAGTGACCTTTACGGTGAACGATATTGCTAACAAAATATTGATTTATGTGGATACATTTCAGATTATTAGATGACACCTTGACCTTGCGAAACACAGCTCTAAACAAAATGTTATGCGATGGTAATTAAGAAGCTATTTGTATTCATGGCCACAACATAATGTCATAATCATTTGTTTTAATTTGTACAATACGCGTTAAAATAAAGAATTATGCTTCTCAGTGGACTTCAAAACCACAGTGCCTCTCTTATCTTCTATGATGTTTGGCGAGTTAATCCCATTTCAAAACAGTTAATCTAATTATCTTGGAAATATTTAAGATAACGAACCCAGCGCTTCATTAGAAAGAGTCTTAAAGGAGATTTGTTTCAGTTTCATGAATAACCTTGAAATATTCCTTGCGTGTAGCTTTGGCCTTCTCAGACGGCTGGTTCGATACACGAACACGGGCACCGACTTTAGTTTACAGTAGATATCCTTTTCAAGGGCACTCCCTGCGGCGGTTTACTGGTACTACTTCCACCGAGCATAATTTTAACGTCCAACGTGAATTTAACTATCCCGGTAACTCTTACTTTATGGTAGTAATTATTGGCCCTGCCTACAAATAGCCAATATTCAATCTAAAGCCAGTTTGTTTACGTTTAGTTCGTGCTCCACCGCGGCTTTGGTAGCTAAGTGAATAAAGTGAAAATACTTTTATTGCTGTAAATATTTAGCTTCATTACGCTCTATGGATGTATAAAGTACTATTATTTAGTTATTTCGTACATCCGCTGACGTCCGGGTCCGCGTTAGTATGACATTTCCCGGATTATTGCGTTGCGCTGCGTGCTAACAACTTCTACTTACTTTATAATGGTAATGCAACGCATTGCCTAATGAGGTGTTAAATTATAAGAGTGAAAGTATATTATTGCGTGCATTACTTTTTGAATAACTATCAACGGTTAATCCCGTTGCAAAAATATAAAATTAGTAGCTCCCGTTAGTGTAGCCGTAGTTATTCGGTTACAATTTTATTGCCAAGTAAATCTAAAGCCGGTTTCTCACATACTGCCAGTCATGATGACACCTGCTGTGACAAAGACACACTACTCGGTTGCGTACACGAAGGTACATACAATACGAGTACCTTACCTATGTAATAAAATGATATGTAACCAGCCAGTAAACTGTAAAAGATAGTAACCAGTTCCGACCTTTCAAATGATGTTTGAGAAATAAGAATGATTTATTGGTATAAATAAATATGTAGTCAAATGTTTACATAGTCTTGAGTAATTGTTTACAAACGCAGGAAGCTGAATAGGTAGGGCTGCCATCCGTCATGGTTTCCCTGGATTTGTCCTAGTTTGAAAGGCGTCCGGGAGGCGTCCGGGCGGGATTTTTAAAAGTGTCCGGGTAAAACCCAAAAACTTTTGTTGTAAGGGGATACCCGTTTCATATCTTAAAATCGTATAGTAAAATCGAATTAGGTACGTATGTAACCGCAAGTAATACAGTCCTGCAAGGTTATTAATGTTTTACGATTAACCCTGTATATAGTGATTAATTTTATTATTAAAAATGTCTATTAATTATTACATAGGTACCTAATTCGATTTTGTTTACAACCTGTAAAAATGAATAAAAATTAAAAAATTATAACGACTTTTTTATTTTTGTGGTAAAAAACATTTTTTCCTACTTTTCGGATGAAAAAACCATATTTCGCCCAAATGTCCGGGATTTTGCCATGTTTATCCGGCGTCGCCAAAATAGATGATGGCAGCCCTATGAATAGGCATCTTACGGTTGCTCATCATTTTTGGAAGGCATTGAGCCGCCCGAGGGCGACCTGTGAAAACGACAGTATGATAATTAATTATATTATCAATTTCAGCCCATACACTTCTTCCGCTTTGTTTCTGGGTATATGCCTCTTCTCCTTCGTGCCAATGTTCTTTGATCTACGTCGGTTTTATAATGAAAATGACTCTATAAATTAAATATCTATAAAGCAACAATATTTTAATGAATTCTTATAAATTTATGGTATGATAAATTAATAGTTGATAAGTAAATAAGTTGTAAATGTGAAATTATTAATGATTAGAAACTATAAGTAGAAAATTAAGCAATAAATTCACGGTCTCAACGATCTAGGCTTATATCACGGCTTTCTTTTACGTCTAGAAGTCACGGGCGCACCTATTGGCTGCTAGATATTTAGACATACGTACATAGTCCACTACTTGTGCCTATGTAGCTTATAGCTGCCTGTAACTAGTTTCCACATGCCCATTATTTGTCTGTCGCAATAAGGAAGGAGATAAAATAATACGCGCTAAATTATCACACATGCCGTTATAAGTTTTAGTAATTAGGATTTAATTCTTACGTGGAATTTTACTTGATTAGTAATTTGCTGCAAAGAGTGTGACACAATGTATAGTCTGTAAGTATGTGCAATCACGCAAATATCTTGGATAGTTACATAACTACACTTTGCTTTTTTAACCGACTTCAAAAAAGAAGAGGTTCTATGTTCGGCTGAATGTATGTTTTTTTTTATGTATGTTCACCGATTTCTCGGTCAATTGTGGACCGATTTTGAAATATTTTTTTTGATTGACTGGTTATGCTGCCGAGTTGATCCTATAGAAATATTGTAATGATCTGATCATGATCTTCGAAGATATGGAACAGAACTCCTCATAGGATC
The DNA here is from genome assembly GCA_949316375.1 of Mythimna vitellina. Taxonomy (NCBI): domain Eukaryota; kingdom Metazoa; phylum Arthropoda; class Insecta; order Lepidoptera; family Noctuidae; genus Mythimna; species Mythimna vitellina. The sequence continues at coordinate 16,641,513 of OX438688.1, forward strand.
ACAGCAGAACCGTCATAACAAGTAAAATTGCTTTGTTTATACTTGTAGTCGATGAGTGACTGAAATAAGATGGGGAGTATATCGAACTGTTCTGATGATGAAGGCTGAAGTTTAGGCACGGGAACTCTGTAATAAATTAATGTACTTAATCTAACAGTATTTGGGATTATTGGAATTGTCATGAGATGCACTTAGGCTATAAGGTATTTAAGTCTGGCTGAGGGGTAATTTTTAGTGGTGATACCATAACTAAAAAGTGTAAAACAATGTAAAAAAAAAATCCCGAAAAGTGCAAAATAACTTTAATTTCGGAAGTCGGTGTTATATAACGAAGAGACAAAACTATTATAAAAACAGGGACTTCCGAAATTAAAGTTATTTTGCACTTTTCAGTGTTTTTTTTTACATTGAAGTCGGTTGTATTTTTTTTGTGAAAAGTTTTTTTGTTTTCCGATATTCTCTTCAGTGTGATGTTAAACGTGCTACTGATTCGATAACGGTTATCTATAAGTGGCTAACGTTCTTCGTTATTGCTTCACAGTTTCCTTCCACAATTTCGACAGAGAATAATAAAAATAATTACCTACATATTACAATTGTGCAATTGAACGCGTTTGCACTAAATTCATTGAGCTCCGTTATTGTTTTATGTGAAATTTACGACTCAATTTTTTTTTGGTACACGTTTTGTACATATCTACTTTAATTTAATATCATAATGAATTAAGAAACGATAGATTAGTAGTTATAGTCACTGATAGGTACATGGTGGACATCCCACCTATACGCACAAAACTCTTTTTGTTTAACACATTCATTGTGTGTACAGCCTGCTAAGGAGTGGAATTATTCTCTGTCGCAGTCTGTGTTTACTGATAGCTACAACCTGAGTGTATTTATGTCAAGGGTGAATAGATTACTTTTAGGTAAACTCTGTCGTCGACCACCTCTTCGCTTATTTACCATCAGGTGAGATATTGGATATATAGATACAGTTTGAAGGCGACAAAAACCAAATAACTATTACAGTTTACCTACAGAATACCTATTACTTTCTTAGATCCAAGCTAATACACCCGAATATTTCTTCTCTTTTTTGCAGATCACACTATGTTTAAATATACTTAGGTAAATATGTTTTTATCTATGCTAATCGAATTACACCACGTTCAATGCGCCCATTATCGGGCGATTAATATTTTACTGATAAATTATAATCTTACACCAGATTTCTTGAATGTCACATGGTTTCGTTATCATTTGCTGTTCCTTCTGTCTTTGATGAGTTTAGGAATTTGTTTTTTAAATTACCTATTTTTTTATATCACCTAGTGACTAGTGTAATGTCAAATTCCTAAATAATCAGACCTATTTTGCATTTTATCTGTGCGATCTTCGATATATTAAATTAATACAATCATTCATTTGAATATCATTATCGTCATTTTATTATTGCTGACTTCATTGGGAAATAAGCACATAAAATGGCAAGTATGTAGATGCAGTTAATAAAATAAACATTAATCATAATAAGGTAAGTACTGTATTTATTGTTTCGAAACCGGAAATTAGTTTTGAATAGTACATTATAATAAGTTCACATTTTTAATGCTTTGCTTGTATTGCGCTCTTGATTTGTTCAAACGTGGTAATCTGTAAAAACATGAACTCATATAAAATAGCTTTGTTACGTACTACTGAGACCAAATCACGCCAGAACATCAATATTTTTCATGAGTTGGCATCGATGCTATATAGGACAATTCTCTTTCTATATAAGTACCAATACCAACGCGCAACGATTCAAAACGAGAGTAGGTTATATTGTATCTATATATGAAATATCGCTGATGCGAAAACATCAGGGTGGGTGTATAAGAAACATGAATTTATGAAACTGATTGTTTTGTTTCAGTCTTCTTACTTTAAAACAAATAGCTCTTATCTAGTTCTAATATAAATAAAAAAAAACGTAATTGTCTTCATTGTCGTTATTGTTATCTTCGACGGAGTAATAAACTTTGAGCTCTGTATAATCTTTAATTTTTTAATACTTTGTTTAAATTACGCATAAAATATGATTAAATAATCTCTAGTCTCAATGATATCTAATGTTAATTTTTAAGAATTGTTTTTTTTTTGCTTTTTTATAAATAATTTATAAGATGATGGCTTAAGTATTTTGATTCGTGGTTCTACGATTTTGAATGTATTGAATTCTGTTACGTTAAACAGTCTAATTTTGACAAAACAGCATACCTACTTGTTTCAAATCCCAAATGTATTCTAAGTATTAATTAACTGGTAACTGATAAATATAGACGCTTATTTTCAATTATGTACAATGTTACTTGAGAGAAAACCAGCTTCGATAAATATATCCAGGTCTTTGGAACACAAACATGCGCCCAATAACTCTACAAGTGTTCTATTTTGAACGTCGTTAGAGAATGTAGGTATTTGCTTTGTAACACAATGTAGCGCTGGTAACAAGGCGTGCCTTCAGCTTTTAATCTGAATTGAATTAAAAACCTTGCAGAATTATAAAGCAGACGTATGTATAAACTCATAAAGATAACTATACCAGTTTCCGTTTGTCTAAAGTGCCTGAAATGAGGCCGTGGCGTGAGATAACGAGCAGGAGTTGAAACGTTTTAAAAAGTCGAGTTGGGATTGCGTTCCCGCAGAAAAATTCATCGTGTAATGCTCTGTTATTTTCCCTTCCCGGGAAGGAAGTGACGCCTCGCCACTCGGAGCTCTTATTAACCTGAGTTCAGGGATCGCAATCATGCCTCAGACGGATTTGCGACGTAAACCAGGTCACAACCATGAAACAATACTGCCTCTTTTGCCCATAAATTTTCACAACGCACATAGATACTCTGTAGGTTGTAAATAAGTATCTTGTCAGTAAATATGTTAAATTTCAAGTAGCAAATTGTGATGTTGGTTTTTTTCTTGTGAGACAAACAAACAATACACAGGTGAAATAGGGGTCAAATTAAAATGCATGATCATATTCGAAGTTCAGTTTAAACAACTTTGCAATACCGCAGGAAACTTGAATTTTAATTAATTGGTTTTACAACACGGATCCTGTCAAAAGCTAATTAACGACTTTTCGGAATATGCATAATGGATGATCTCGCAATGTGTGATGGAATGTTTGCCAATTTCAAAGTTTAATCCTTTGTGAGTGCGACGGTTTCGCGACCATTTCCCAACTAGAAATACTAATAAAAAAAGTAATCAACTACTGAGTAACACTACACATTAATTATGAAAGAGTGACCTTTGAACTCTGTTAAAAAAGAGATAGGTACTCGTAACACAGAGCTACGTGCATCCGTGTAATATTATTAGGCAATGTAACATTTCATTTCATGTGGACTACGTATGCTAATATTTTTTAACAAATTACGTTTATGGTTACATACTTGTATTAGTATGCTTAATGTGTAATGCTTGAATATGATGACATCATCAGTGAATCATGAGATTTGTATAGTGTACCCGACACCTGTGTGTTCTTGACTCTTGGCTATTTATCTCGTTCAAAACACGTTTAATGATCTTAAGAACTGCTTGAAAACATGATAAACTAGCTCCTGCCGGTGGCTTCGCTTGCACGAAAGTAGAAATTATTTCAAGGAAACAGCTACTTCTGGGATAAGAGATACCCTATGTGCTATTCCCGGGCATGGTCTATCCATGTGCTGAATTTAATATTTTCTAAGTTAGTACAACGGTTTGAGCGTGATTGGAGTAACAAATATTACATATAAACTTTTGCATTAATAATAAATTAGAGACAATGTATACTTACATCATCATCATCATCATCTACCTGCCTTTGTCCCGTGTCATTTGGGGTCGGCGCAACAAGTTTTTTTCTTCCACTCTGCCCTGTCACTCGTCATGCTATCGCTAACTTATTTTCTTTCATATTATTCATTTCTCACTTTATTCATTCTCGTCACACCTACATGCAATCTTTTTTCATCCGACTTTTTCACAGCCCAACATTCTGATCCATACAGAATTACAGGTCTTATCACGGACTTGTAGATTTTACCCTTCAACTTGAGTGGCATCCGCGGGTCACAAGTTGTTCCCGTGACCTGTCGCCATTTCATCCATCCTGCGTTGATCTGATGTGTTACGTCCCGGTCTAGCTCACCATCCCCTTGTATACTTTCATGATAGTGTGATATTGATGAAACCTACTTGTAATGATGTAGGTAATTATAGACCATATCCAGCTAGTTAAGCTAAAGACAAAGTTTCTAACATATCATGAAATGATTCATGAGCTGTTTGTGTTACTATAGTAGTTAACAACTCATCCTTATTATAGCCGGGAGCACGTGGTCCTGGCTGTCCTTTTAAAAACAGGATGAGGATAATGATGATGTATTTGTAAACAGTAAACTTCCTTGTTTGTCTAGCTAATAGGTGAGCATAATAGTCATCAGTAGGTTCCAAGCGCCGAGTGTTAATTTGAGCCTAGGTCATTGTTAAAAAGGCTTGCGTTATTATCAGCTTGAATATTTATATAACTGGCAAACTGTGAGGTTCCTCTGACTACCTCATCGGGGAATACCCGAGGCGTGTTTGGTCCTCTTACAGTCTTACGTGTACGCTTTATGCTCGGAGTTATACGGCTAAAGTTGTGTACGCTTTATGCTAGTCACATGAATTAAGGCTCATAACACTGTGACCGTATGTCATTAAATACTATAGTTGTGGCTGAAATTGGTGAGAAATAATATCCTCACACCACCGTTGGGGTGGAACAAATCAGTTTGTGACTGAACCCACTAATACAAGGGAAGAAACGCAAGGGTGTTATTGCATTATGTGGACCGCCCGGAGGACACGGTGGAGGATACGGGAACGATCTCTCGCGCCGGGCCCTGGTACAGTCTCCTTCTGCGAAGCAGTAATTCTAGCAAAGGAGACGGCCGCATTCGCTAGGGAACGGCCCTCACGCCTCAGGTGCCGGGATCGTGACGGGATGGCGAGCAATAGATAGCACGACGTTCGGTAGTTCGGTAACCCTTCCGGATCGAGACCAAGTCGTCGATGGCGCGTAGTGATTCACGCGCGCTTGGTGATGTCAGCAAATCATAAGGGCTTAGCAGGGTCGAAGCCTACTGGGGCCATAGGTTAAGTGAAAATGAATCCCCGGGGCCCTGGGACGCAAAGCAAAGAAGGAACAAACGAGTGGGTTTTAGTCAGTAAAAGTCTGGCACTCCGTCTCGCTCCGCCCAAGGGCGGGAGATGTCATTAGATGATTTCCCATCTAAAAAATACCCACTAATACAAAAAAAAAAAAAAAAATACAGGTCTTCATTTCAGTCAATTTGATCTCCGAGTCGATTGAACCATTAGATGCTTGTAACTTGGGCCCAATAGATGGCTTCATTAATATTAATACATAAAAAAAATGGAATTGTGAGGGATGAACCATTTAGTTAAATGAAATGCAGAGGTATTTTTTAAAGTGAGCCTACGGTGCTCACTCGACAATCGAAATGGGGTTTCGGTGACATCATTAAAGACCTTTTTTGTTTGTTTCCAGTGTTATCGGTGAGCGCGTTGAGCGCGGGCGGCAGCGTGGGCCCTGTCCCCACGCTGGTGTCGACTGCGGAAGCGGACGTGGACATGGTGCAGGAAGGCGACGGTGCGGGCGAAGGCCACGGCCTCATCGCTCCGCGCCGCGTACCCAACCCCTGTCTGGAGAGCCCCCAGCGAATGGACCTGCATAGGGAGCTGCTCTTTAATCAGAGGATGTAAGTGTAATTTGACCAGCTATATTCAAAACACGCTTGCTTTTTTGTCGTGAGATATCGAATATTACCAATAGTTCTGGTTTAAAGCGAGAGCCAGTGGTCCCCTGGATCCTTACATATGACGCCACCTGTAGGTATAGCGCAGCGGAGTCTTATCAGGTGCGTGGCATTGTCGTAGAGGCGACGTAGCAGACTCGTAGCACTAGCGTAGCAGAGACGCCGCAACTGTATTCGTAGCAAAGGCGTAGTGAGTGAGTAGCAGTGGCGTAGCTGCTGCACTGCGCAAGATAATCGTAGCGGACGCGTAGTGCAAGCATTGCGTAGAACTTGCTTTCACGTTTCGCCAGAATCGCCAGGCGCGTAGGCGTAGCGTAAGCTCTGGAGTAATGGCGCCAAGCTAGCACTAGCATTCATTTCTGATATAATTAAATAAGTAAATATATTGGGCAAGATTTGAACACTGTTAGCTGTCTATCTAAAATAAAATTTATTACGAACTAGAAAGAGAACATAGGTATGGGCTCATAAGTTCGAAAAATATTAGACCGACTTTGATTTCACCTAAAACTTCTCTACTGTTATCGTTTCGTTTTTTTTATTACATCGAACTCACGTCTGCCACTGTATCAGTTGACCTATTATCAATTCGATTTTTTTCGTTATTCCGACATTTTATTTGGGCGAAAAACTTTTCATCGATGTTATTTTTAGCCGAAATAACATTTGTTCGAAGTATTATGTTTCCGAACATTCATTATACTAATGTTTTAATCACCATATTTTTAAACAAGGATAATTACTTTAAGCATTTAGCATGCAAGAAGGCATGCAGCATGTAAACAGGTATGCAACATGCAGCAAGCATTGCTTCTGTCACAACTCCGGAGTTGTGAGCTTATCGTCGCAGATGGTTTTAACGCTCACCGCCGCGGCAGGCTGACCTTCAAACTACCTGCTCCTCAGCTCGCGGGTCGCCCTACCCCTCCACGCGGGCTTGAATTATATTCTAGGGGTAGGGCAGACAAGATTGTGTAAAGTCGGTTTTGTGGCGATTCGTTTCTGTCACTAAATTTTGTAGTAAAACATATTGACTTTTTATGACATTATTTTAATTTAACATTGAAAATGCTTCCAAGTAACCGTCTATATATTTGTGATCAACATTCCGTAAAATGTTGTTTCGGTGTGGTGAAAATATGGTAAATAAATCATTTGGCAAATGAATAAAGTTCAAAAGAGGCTTCGGCCAATAGCTATTTTGTAAATCTTCGAAATATAGTTCGGTAAAACACACACACACACACACATGACACATGATACTTCGATGGTTTAAAAATATGTCAAAAAATGCCTACATCAAAAAATATCAATTCAAATTTTAAAACAGGAGGAGGAGTGTATCTGGTGAGTGTGTGTGTATATGGGATACAGTGTATGATTTTAGATTCGGCGATGAGATGGCGGGCGCACACGTTCGATTCGACGAACGCCTATAATAGCCAACTATTATAGCTTTGTTTATTTTGCTTATGTTTATTTATGCAAGCGATCGGATTCATTGGTCAGTTCTCAAAAATGTTTAAATCGGATCTGACTCAGATGTTTTTAGTTATTTGGCCCAAAGGAAATGTGACGCGCGAGCGTCGATTAAATATTACTAACCGGAGTATTCAATTCAATGTTGTGATGAGTAAATATTGTGACTTACTAATAAATGTGTTTATCTGTTTATTTCATAATTTTAAGTGAGTCAAGAACCACTGTTTACGGAGTACTCTTTACTTTAAGTCCAGAGCTTGCAATCACATAGCTTGCTTTCTCCAACCTTTGTCCGTTGTAATAATGGAGAACGCTCTCAAAAGCACTTTGTGGAAGCGACAAGTGCCTCTTCCGATAAGGATGCCACAGGCAAATGTTGGCCAAGACCTTTTCTGTGTTTTACTTAATACGACTTTAATATATTCCTATTCCTACATCAAAGAAACAACAATGAACCCTTTTTTGTTAGGATTTTCTTAGTAGTTATACCTTATCTTATCCTTGACCATTGAAATCATGTTAATATGTAATCTAGAACATTAAACAAGGTAATTCAATTACCTCTGCAGATAACATATCTAGAATTGGAAATACATTCCAATGGGTCGGTATGTACACAGGGCGTTGGATTGGGTGTGGATGGCTAAATCTGAAACAATGAGAAATATTGAAAAATCCTTAAAGTAGTCTCTAAAACTAAAACAGATGCTGACATCGTTCGATATTGTCGCTAATAAACATCAAATTCTAGGAAGTAGAAAGGAAGGAGGAGTAGGAGGGAGGTAGTGGAATTTTATTTCTATACTTATAATAAATCTGTAGAAGTGAAAATTCTGTACATTGAAAATATAAAAAAAATAAATTGCAAGGGGTGTTACTAGATCGACACCGAACCCAAAAATGTGATTAAAAAAAAATTTTGTCTGTCTGTTTGTTTGTTCAGGCATCACGCAAAAACTACCGGTTCGATTACGATGAAACTTGGTATAATTATTCTTTAATATCCTGGGCACCACACTGGGTACTTTTTATCCCGGAAAAGTATATACAATAAAAAACAAACTTAATTTTGCGGTTCGATCCCTAGACCCAATTACCGTACCAACCGCAAATAATAAGTTTGTCGTAGGTTACGTCACCCGCAGTGGAGTTTACTACACGCTGCACACGGCTAAGATACTACATACAATATTTTATCTTAAGATACAATATCGCTCGCCATACAATTCAATGAACTGTCTATCACACACGACGAAGATAATAAATAATATTTCATATTTTCATATCTCAAAAAACCCAATTAAACCAAGTCGCGGGCAAAAGCATTTAAAAATGTTACTATGGGTTAATTAATGCCTGAAATATACGATAAATAAATAGCTACGGCAAACTTAAAAAAATTGCTGAATTTTAATAAAATGATTCTTATTTTAAAATAATGTCTTTTATTCATACATTATTAACCATATCTTGCTCGAAAGGTATATGCTCAATTTTAAATTAAACAACAAATCCGTGGCAAAGTCAACTTTTCGAAATTATGTTCTAATTACAGTTTTTATTGCCTCTTTGCGGATAGGTAATAAAAAAGCGAGAAAAAAATAATAATTCAAACATAACGTATAATAAAATAAGCAACGCAAAGAAGAAAACTTTTTTCGTAAATCTGTTCTTTCCTTTTGTTTGCCATAGCTGTCATTGCTTCCCAGAACGTTATCAAAATTAGCGACGTGCAATAATACACTACGTTTTTTTTTCCTCAAAAGTAACGGTTTTATTACTGGCTAGGAATATAGATTTTTTAATCTAATGATGCAGTTGTAGTTTTTAACAATATCGATTTTTTGAGTATTTTCCTTTATTCCTCATAGAATAGAATAGAATAAACTTTATTGTAAACCAAAATAGTAACACAACTCATAGTTAGTGGTTTGGCGATCCACGCCCACTTTAAAAACATCACCCTGTGTTTAAGTGTGTTTTTCTTATGAATAGAAGATAAGTAGTTCGCAATCATTATTCTGAAGCCCCATTCCACGTTTTAATTGAAGACAGTGCGCAAAAACTGCGTTTAGCTTTGAACATAAGTGACGAGTGTGTGCGGAACGCGGCGAGTTTAGTTTTTGCTAGGTCTAAGTTTGGCTCGTCTCCGCACAGGTGCATCGCATCCTGTCGACAACGCACCCGCTGTAATTATTGAACATCTGTCGCCCGAACTGCGTCGATCGCATTGTAAAGAGAGGCCAGTGGCGTAGCTAGTCCCAAAGGTGCCCCATATGAAAAGCTTTTGAGGTTTTTTTTTTATACCGTAGGCCCTACTAGCACATAAGCCACGACAGAGATGACCAGAGAGAGAGAGATTTCGTCCATGTAAGACCTAGCCCGGCTATCTTCGTTTATTTGAGCATTATAGAATAGAAGAGAGGTTCAGTTTTTATTGTGATCGTTTATTATGTTCTCTACATAAGTAGAGAATGTTAGAACGAACAGAGCGATGAAATGGAATATCGTATCATTTAGTAATTATTATATACTTTAACTACGCATCGCTTATCAATGATAGATTTGAAGGTTTTTTTTTCGGTGGGAAAATCATCCAATGACATCCCCCGCTCTTGGGCGAAGCGTGAGATACTGTCAGTCTTTTACTGATTAAAAATCCACTCCTGTTCCTTCTTTTTCGTTCCAGGGCCCCGGGGTTCTCTTCCGCATCACCCATGGCCCCAGTAGGCTTCGACTCTGCTGGGCCCCTACGGTTTTGCTGACATCTCCTTGAGTCGTCAAGTCGTGTCGTCGACAACTTGGGCTCGGTCCGGACGGTTACCGGACGGTCGAGCTACCCATTTGTCCGCAAGCCAGCGCCTACGGTGGTTGGAAATCGGGATCGGGATCCCGTCGGCTAGGGCGTGAGGGCCATTCTACCGCGCGTGCGGCCGCCTCCTTTGCTAGCATTACTACAAGAAGGAGGCGATCGCCTGCCACTCCTCCTCGCTCCGGACCATGGTCTGTACCAAAGACCAGCGCGAGAAATCACTGCCGCTGATCGCCCCCACGAGGACACGGTGGTGTTCTGCCCAGGCGGGGCACACCTCAACCGTATGCTCTACCGTTACCTAGGCGTTTCTTCCGCACGAATCCGGTACGAACTTACCATGTCCGGTGAGGACCTGCGTCATGCGGAAGGTAAGGACGCCATGTTGTCTTTCCAGCCACACCTCAAAGAGGGGACTTACCGCCATGATTGTGGTGGGCCCAGCACTGTGTTGCGACAGGCGTAGTTGCCATTCCACCATGAGATCCCGCCGGAACTCTGTCCGCCATGCCATGACTTGGCGCGGCAGAGATTTGAAGGTCGTGGATAACAGGTTGCGAATTTTTACACGGGGCCCCTGCAGCTTGGGGGCCCGTATTATTGATACGGCTGATACAGCGGTAGCTACACCTCTGAAAGAAGCTCAATCCATCTTTGTGAAATCAACAAACAAACGTCGAAAGCTATTCTTTTCAATATAATATTGAACAGAATAGCTTCACAGATTTGAAGACCTGTTGATTCAGTCCATTTCCCCGTCAATGCGATTGTCGGAGCAGTCTCGTCCTGTTATTTCCGTGAACGGCGCGAGTGCCGCTCGACGGAAGGAAGCAATTCCCAGCTCGCTAACGGGAATTCTATGCGCTCGTATCTATAAACTACAATGTATAAATGCGATATACATTTACACTTATCAGGTAGATAAATTAAAATAAATAGTGTAAAATGAAGTATATGACACCGTGATTCTTATCAAGGCTAATTTGTTTTGTATTGTAGCAGTACCTATTGAAGAAATTCCACGGCGATATAGTTTAAACAAACGCAATAACCATGGTATTTGCCAACTGATATAGATCTAGAATCAAGATGCAATTTTGAACGCAAAACCACTCCATTGCATTCCATTTACCTATTGGAGCATTTTGTTCACAATAGAGTTCAAGTAATCGGATCTGATTTGGAAATTGGTTAAAGATTTAGTTGGTCTAATTTTCAATTAATTCTAAGCCTATCTGGTCTTAGATAGCTCGTTACTTTATGTTGTCTGCGAGAGTGCTAAGAGGCAGATTGCGCGGCAATCTCCTATGACGGCGCGCGGCGGTAGTAATTAGTTGGGATTAAATCACATTGACGATCTCCTCATCTCCTGGTAACGCCTCGTCGACTTGATGTAAACTCCTCTCGGCTCGCCTGGAAACTAATTCAAAATATTAATGCTCTAAATAACTCGACGATTGCAAGGTGTTTACATTTTGCGCATAGACTTAAGTAATGTATGTTGAAATATGTTTCAAAATTATATCTGAATTGGGTATCGCAGATAGAACATGCGATAGCTTTTATGAATAAAATGGAATTTAAAAATTTTAATTGATCATTATAATCAAGATTGGAGAAGTAAACCAGAAACTAAAAGCAGACGGAAACAATACAGCCGATGTATTTCAACACAGATGTGCAGTAAAACAAATAAAACAATGCAGTAACTAGTGACGTCAGACGGACAAAATAGTCCACACATGCAGGTATTGTGCGTGGGAAAGCCGCAAGGGAACTGTCTCAATACAAAACAGAAGCCATTCAGTACACTACATTGTCTATTATTTTACTATGTAACGCGTAGTTGTAGAATTTCTGTCGAAATTGCATTCAAGGATATTTCAATATTTTCAACATTTTTAATGTGCAACAAATTGCATTAATTTTCGTCATTTGGATTTTGATTTGATTAATATAATTTTACAATATAATGCTGGAAATAGCCTTGAAGGATCGAGGCTATCTCAGAATAGTTTGTAAACTATGTGCTGGCATTGCCATTCAACGTGGCAATACTGCCAGTCTTCTGGGCTTTCCGGCTTTGCAATAAACAACGTGCGTAGCAAATATTTCATGTATGAAAGAACAATTTTTTTTTATATCCATTGCTGAATAATCTTTATCGTCTGTTCGTATTATTTTGTAGATAATGACGACGTTAAACCCAACTATTGTGTATCTACAGTCGAATTCTTATCAATTTTATACGTAACATGTATATCGTCGATGATACTTCGCCTACCAAGCACATTACCATATTTGGTCATGAATGCTTCAATTCTGTCATTCATGATAAGATTAATGCTATCATAGTCTTACTTACGTTACAATATCTTATCAAACTACGCTACGCTGAATTCTTTGTTAGGTAGGCTACGAATATTTATTTTAATATTGCAAATATTTATAATTATGTAATATCAGTTTTCAGTAACATTAACGATTAAAAAATAATATCTTAAATATTATTTCGTTTTGGCTAATAATATATTTTTTCTGTTTCAGAGGTAAAAATGTCCTGAATCAAAAAAGTGAACTAGAAAAGGCCTTGTCGAAACACAAAGAGAAGCAAATAATGAACCAAGTAAAGGAACACAAGGAGACTCCAGGTAAATGGATTACAGAAAAGCATTCGTTCCTTTTGTTGATCATGCAAACGCATTCCATTAACAAAAAAAGTTTATAATAGCGGCCTGATGTCGGCCTTGTCGAAAAAGTGTGCCGAAATTATGACGGAACGCAGTGTGGGTTATTATATCACAATCAGTTATTATTTTGATACAAGATAATATTATTGATTAACAGGTGTAGGTATCAGTAATCCCCAAAGTATTAATAGCAACCACGAAAAACAAGTTAATATACGCTTGTAAGCGACTATAGGTAGCCCAGTTTATAACAATAGTTCAAAGCTACTGGACCTTTTTGTGATAACAGTGCTTATCAGAAACATCCGGCGAACGTTTGCTAATTAATAACCAGTCAATATTTGAATATGTATAGTTCGCGTTCATTATGCGGATTAGTAAACGAGGAATTAACATACAAGGAGGCTTGTAAAAGTTTGATGACTTATCAAGGCAACGGTGTCAGTCGGTCAGGATACAAAAGCGCGTAGTTTTACTTGTTACATCAGAGTCGCATTATCACGTATTTGCTATAACATTAGGTAACTGAATCATTAATCTGATCGCTAACGTGCTGCGTCCGGTGGAGGTGGCCTATGGTTACGTAGCGAAATCTTTTTAATCAAATCTACCTGCCTTATGGACATTGTCTTTTACGACCCACTATACAGATCTTTGAAGATAATAAAATATTTGCTGCAGTATTTGCTGGGCATAACTTTTACTCTCAAAACATTCGTCGACGATTAAAATCGGGATTCCACAAAACTTGTATGGCGTTTTTTTGCTCACATATTTGGACGCGGGCTCTTTATCCGGTGCAGTTCGATATGAGGCGCAGGTGCACTCAGCGGCCGTTCACCCCGAAAGGCCAATAATTGTGGACAAATTCCTTGTTAGCACACAATGTAAATGAAAACTCGATAGCATCAGGTTGTGCATACTTGTGTTCATTTATAACAATTTTCTCTAATTGGTTTTGTGCGGATGTCGATGACCAAGGTTGGATGAAAGTGAAACTGCATCTGGTTATTTCCCGTCCGTCCGAACTGCTATTGGTCGAACGTGGGAGAAATTACTGCTATAGATAAAAGCTTACAACTTTTGCGGTGATTTCCTTATGGACTCATTTAGTATCGTTTGTGTTACATTTAATTAAATATGTCATTAAACGTGTGTGTCCAGCATACTCGGAAATTGCTGTAGCGTTATCGTAATAGCCGCAGAGTACTGTTAGATCACACGGAAAGCTTTTGTTTTGTACACTGCACGCGCTCCATGCGATAATTCAGTTATAAAGAGCATCAATTTGATCCATACTGATTTGAGGGATAAGATGCAGATCGCTGAACGCTGATCTTTCTCGTTTGAGATTATAGAAATCATGTTAAGTTAGAGATCATCAACATGTTATTTTCCTATTGACTAGCGCTGTCGGCCTTTACCTAATCTGGAACTGTATTTGCAAAGACCGGTTCACCTTTACTTGTGCTTTCAATAAAATTGATGACAACATTTTTTTATACATACATACTTGATCAGCCTAGAGCTATGTTAATGTTTTACCGATTAAAACTACACGGTTGTCGTCCATAGTAGCTACTGCGATGGCCATATTACCGAACCGGTACCACAACTGTGTTGTCCAGATACCTAATGGTCAAAAGTCAAAACTTTCATTTCAATATTAGTCAACTATGTATTTATTTATAATTATTATCACATACTTACATAGCAACAGGAGCAGTGGTGGCCCAGTGGAAATAGCCTCGACTAACAAGTTGTAGGTCACGGTTTCAAACCCAGCCAGTCACATTACTTTGTGTAATTTATTTCATCACTATTGCTATCAAAACGGTGAAGGAAAACATCGTGAGGAAACCGACATGATTGTCCTAGAATCCAAAATTTGAAGACATCAACCAATCCGTACTGGTCCCGCGTGGTGGATTACGGCACATTGCCTCTCGTAGAGAGGAGACCTGAGTCCCAACAGTGGGAACATCATAAGGCTGATTATGCTATATCTACATAAACTCTCTCTTCCCATGGAGTTAGGCAAAGCCACCTGCACTTGCCGATCAAGAGACTTCCTAACAGCTCTTTCTTTCAATTCCAGAGCTAGAACGTGCAATAGCCGAACGAGCTCGTCGTCTCGAACAAGCAGAGCAGGTGCCAGAGGAGACAGAGACTGGTGCCAACCCCACGCTGCAGCAGATCCGCGCGCGTCTGAGACATGCCGCGCCTGCGTCTGCTGCCTCTGCGCATTGAACGTACCCCTTCCTTACCTAACGTACTCGTACATACTCGTATACCGCGGTCAAAATTAGAATAGGTACGATTGATTTAAACGTAACATTGGCTAGATGCATAAATCGTGCAAAAAAAAGAAAGAAAAAAAATACTATAGACGTTCCCGCCATATTATGACATTTCAGCTGTCAAACTAACGTCAGTTTCACTAAATGAAAAGTTTGTGTAGCTTATGGTTTGGCAAATTGAGTCTGTTCATACAGTGTACGTTGATTTTCCATTAGATTTCACAGGATTGATTAAGAATGACAGTTTTGATTTGATTAAACGGACAATTTTTGTTGTAAGTCAAGTTTGTAATGAATTTGCTGAACCATTTGTTTTCCTGACTGTACCTGTTCGTGGTGTTAGTATATCTTCATTTGAAGCCAGTACTATTCTTATTTTGACCGTGTAACCTCACCTACCGATTTCAATCATGAATATCCTGAACCTATTTTGTTGATCAGCTTCACCACAAACCTCTGAGCTTGCTGTGAGATATCGGCAAACAACACAACTTTTAAAATGGACAAGTTTTGTGCAAGAGGTATTATTGCCTGTTCACTAAACCCTTTATGGTACTCAAATCAGCAATAAAATATCTTCCTGATTGTTAGATCAAGTAGTCGCACATCATGAATGTTGTTTGTGATTAGCGCCATCTTTGTGTACTAGACGTAATTCTTACTAACATAGTATCATACTAGTTCAGGGTGAAGGAAACAAGGAACTTGGTCTGGGACCTAGGTGGAACTATATTGAAGTGAAATATTTCAAGGGTTAAAATAATGATATAAAGGGATTGAGGAATCGGAAGTGCACTGTAATTATAAGCATTGAGCGAGTGTTGCTGGTGGTGTGAGTGTTGATACGCTTTGATTGCCAAAGCTTTTGATTGATTATAATAATCGGTTATTTTATTGAATAAGTCGGACAGCTATGCTTTAATCTTTTTTTCAACGAAAAAGGTCACTTAAAGTGTCACAAAATTATAAACAGTAGCGATTTATTTGTTATTTACTATTATTAACTTAATGAGTGTTAGTTATGCTGTACTAACAACTCATTCGAACATTATTATTTTTATTTATGCACACAATTATTTAATTTGACTAATACGTAATATATCGAACAACTATATGACTGAGGAATCGACTGCGTGTGTTGTAATAATAAATAGGGGTAATGTCGACTTCAAACAAGAGATTACAAATATTTTTCTAAACTTTTTGACGTCACAAATCGTAACATTCGTAGCGATCATTCGTAAGCATTTACTGTTCTTGTTGTACTCTGTAACTTATCCTTCGCTGTATTATTTAGAGATAACTGTCAAAATAATAATTGTAATAACTATTTTATGACATTAATTATTATAGAGAGTAGATAGATGTTTGCAATTTACAGATGTATCGATTTAGAAATATTAAAATATAATACATATTTTATTGTCAGAGTAGAAATCTTATGAAAAGTAGAGTGGATCCTAAATAGATATTACCCATACTTACCTATATATTAAAGTTAAAAAATATATTCAGATACATTACAAAGCCTAATCATTAATAACTGTGAATTTAACAGATAGCTTTATGGGCACATAATATTATTATAAAATGTCTAATTTTCTACAGATCCTTGCACCTCATCGGCCTTTCTTAATAATGAATCCAATGAATAGTTGACCAGTTTATTAGAATTTGAAAGTGTTCATGAAAGTGATAGAAAAGTATTTTTATATATTTGAGATGCTTGCAGGTGACTGCAGGTTTTCAAAGTTTAATCGATATTCGTAGTAAAACCCCGAAGATACATTTAAATAATCACTACACCAAGTAGATGTTAAACAATTACAATAATAACGAGTAACATTTACTTCGTATCTAATAAGATAGAGTTATTTAACAAATGCCTAGAAGTTTAGTGATTCAGTCGCTATCTGCCGAATGATTTGAAGCTTGCTATTTATACATCTTGATGAATCTCCGAGTAGTGTTCGACCTTCTGGTTATTTTATTGCAATAAGGGTTTTCTAAAATGACGTTCACCAAGTGGCTGCACTGAGTCATCAGGTCCAGGCACCTGCCAAAATGCTTATCTTAATGACACTAGTTAGACATCGACGTCAACACCGAACGTTAGACGTCAATGTCATTATACGTTTTCAAAAGTAGAAGACCTGACGGCTAAGTGGCGCCAACTAGTGGTGTGATTTTTCCTGAAAATCCTCATTACAGTATCTTTATATATATCTGTCGTGGTCAGATCTTAGAATTGATCACTTCATGACATGGCCAACTTAAACTGATGAACTGACTGATCATCAAACGATAGACAGAAGATGTCCTCTGTCGCATACATATGACATATGTATGTATGTATGGATTGACATATGTATGTCAATCCTCGTTTGGCTATATCACTGATGTAGGATTTCTATGACAATAAAAGGTCTAAAGAAAATAGGTCAAACGAGGATCGGCATATCTTCAAACTTTAACGTTTATATAATCTGGCCAGTTTTAGTTGGCCATTTCATGAAGTGATTAATTTCTAAGATCTGGCCACGACATATCCATTTAACTAACTTTTGCGCCATGTAAACTTCATTTAACATAATATACATATTATGTTCTCTAGTGTGCCTATTTATATAAACTTGTTATTTACTTTCAGAGTATTAATTATTTATCGTTATAAGTTAGATTGTAGTAGGATGACGATTCTCAATAAGATACCAAAATTACAAAAAAATAAAAGAAATGTAGTAGTCTATCATTCCACTTGTTATTCTTTCACTTGCTATGATTTTCTTTGTCAAAAATGTTTTTCTTTTCTATTAAGGTTATTGTTAAGTTATTGTAACTTTAGTACAAAGTGACTCCTTCATGAATGGAGGGCAGTTAGGCTTCGGAAGCTGCATCGTGGCCATCTAAAGTGCGACATTATTGACGAAAGTAGTGTTAAGTAAACTTACTCTTTGTATTGATAGTATGACATGGAACCTGTATAAAAATGATTTGCATAGTCAAATAAAAATGTTTTAGAATAATTATTGTTTTTTTTTTTTTTTTTGTTAAACCCTAAATCCAATTCATTCGGCAGGTATCTTGTATAAGTTTGGTGGTTGGTATGATTGGTTGATTGGTCGGTGTGTGAAATTGTAAAAAAAAAAAAAAAATAGAAATGTGGTCCCAAGTCTTAGGACGATAGTCTAAACAAAGAAAAATAAATAGGTAAGCACAAGTGTAAGTTAAGTATACTCGTATGTGTGTTGGAGACTATAAGCATCACTTGAGAACGGCCCGACTGAATTGGCAGTACTTTGTTTTTGTTGTGTTCGTAATTAAATCAGCACACAACAACACACAAGCACAATCAGCCTTATAATGTTACCACTGCTGGGACTCAGGCCTCTTCTCTAGGAGAGGGTATGGGCCGTAATCCACCACGCGGGCCCAGTGCGGTTTGGTGAATATCACATATCTTCGAATTTTTGGCACCTGGCTGGGTTTGAACCCGCGTCCTGCAACTCATAAGTCGCGGCCGTAACCACTCGGCCACCACTGTTTATTAAATCAACAATTTGCACCTATTCGAAAGCCGGCCAGGTTACTAGTAAAACATTATTATAAGCCTACAAACCGCCAATGCTTTCCTACTAGCAATACACTATCGTACGCAAAATTGCTACGTTAATCAAGCCAGGCGCAGACAAATTGACGATCGATGAGAGTTTTTAGTAGTACAAAAGAGTTTTACTTCTGCTTCGTAACTTTCATCCCGGTAGGTCGTATATGGCTCTCCAATCGGGGCTTAGGATTAGCTACATTTAAGAGAACTGGATTTACTACGATTTCCTACGTATAAAAAAAATACGCATTTCAGTGAGGAATTCGAATACACTCCGTGAAATTTAAAATAGCACTTTATTGAGTTCTCCCACATAATTGTTTACTTTTTTGTAGTATAACCTGTAAAGTAGGTAGCGTAGCACTTCCTGTTGTAATGAAATGAGACGCCAAAAGCGTGTACAGTAGGTAATTTTAACAATAGTTAATTGTTCTGTCAAACAAGGCATAACATCATTTTTGTCATTATGTAGCAAATATTCATAAGCAGCGGTCATATGGGCATTAAATTATGAGGTAAATAGTGGTACTTTTGGTGCCAAGAACATATAAATGATTTGATAGTGTAGCCATAACCCGCCTCCCGAATATTTGTTACACGTATCTATTGTTGACTTGTGTTTATACCAACAGCGAGTCCAAATCTACTCATATGCCCTTGGCACCGAAAGTGATGATCCCTAGAACAGCAAAAAGGGGGTACCTTACCGTTATATATCCAACGGTCAAACATACCAGGATACGCTAGTAATATATATGTCAATGCCAGGATAATTATGAAGACAAAATGGTAAAACTAGAGTTTTTAATTAAGTTTTTTTAGTAAAGTTTTTAAAACTAATTTTTGTTTGCCATAGATTAAGACAAGGGATCGCTATAATCATTTTAGCGGTAAGATGTCTACACCGAATACCTATAGGGCTCAAAATTTTGCTGAGCCGACCGGTGCCTGACCTGTGATTATTGCATCCAGCGGACTCCCGCGGCCCTGATTAGGGTCGCCGATTTACCCTGTAGATATATTTGTTAAGCTTAATTGCCTTTACTTCAAGTAGGTAAGAAGAAGACTCTGTTCAATGTTAATTAGCAGAGCCAGCTAAGACAGCCGTAGGTACCTACACTGCCTCCATAGCAAAAAGTAACTTGGCAGGTAAAGATCGACCAGTTAACACTTAAACCGTTTCATAAGCACATTTTATTAGTTCACATGTAATAGAATTGAAAACTTAAGGAGAAAATGCAACTAGTCCAGAGAAATCTAAAAGCGTGCATGGCACCTTGAGAATATCAATACCATGTCGCTATTAGATAGGTAGGTATAATGGCCATTGTCATGGATTCTTGAACTAGACATAGGTAACTAAACCGTTAGGTATACACTAATTAGGAACATGATTATTGATTTGTTTATTTTAGTAGGAACCCACTTTAATGGCCAGATTCACTGTCTACATGACCTGTCTGCTGCTAGTCGCTCCTCTTACGGAAGCAGACATGGAAACGATTTCCAACGTTCGACACTAGTGATTGTATCTACGATTATGTGATTTATGACCCGCTAATGTGTATGCAGCTTTAAAAAATATTAGATACCTACAATGACGGAAGACGACTTTTCAAATGACACGAGCAGCCAATTACCTGCGTTGCATTAATATCATCAGCTATTATTGAATGCATCGAACGTATTATTAGCGAATAATTAGTTGGGGAAATTCGTAGAGTTGTTGAAGCGTAAAGCGCTTTCGTTTTCTTAGGACACGGGAGACACGTCCACCGGCGGTCAGCGAGCAGCCAGTGGAGACTCCACCCCGGCTCCGGTGCTTGCGGCTTCAACATCGTGCCATAACGCGCCCTCGTTCAGTCGACAATCGAACTTCTTTCGTGTCTCACGTTCACGTACAATGTACCTAAATAGTGCGTAGCACGTTGTTACCCGTAACAGTGATTCATCCAATATGTTTAACAAGAAACTTTATTTTACGTTAATAGCATTATTAGTTATTAGTAATGTTGTTTGCGGGAAGAAAACTAAAAAAAATAAACGGCCCAAGGATCAAGAAGACACCACCACCATACAACCTAATGTGGTTGCGTATTCAACTTTCGGATTTAACGATGTTGGTTCCTATGATGGATTTATTCCGACCTCACCAGATTATGCCACCTTCCTGAGTGGTGGTAATCAGAATCAAGAAGCTACTACAAGATTATACGCTCCAGCATTTCCCAGTTCCTTGGATTCATCTGGATTTGGTGGGAATTATGGTCCTCAGACGTTTGACGGTCAATCCTTCGGCGGAAATGAAGACAACATGGGGCAACCCGGTATGTTACAGTATTCATCTGGTTCAATGAACTTTTTTAACAATCAAAATTTTGGTACTACTGGTGAACAAAATAAAAACATTGATCCTGAAGATACAAATGCACAACATGCAGAAGATTCCGATGCACCAGTGTACGGTACTAAAATTAATTCTCGTAATAAATACAGATCTATCAATCCGTTTAATAATACTGAGTTTAATGTGTTTAATAATGGTTACGCAAATTTGGCAGATGAAAAATATTTAAACTTTCCTGATGTAGAGTCAACTCAAGAAAATAAACCTGCATTTAGTGAATCTATTAGTAATTATCAAAATTCCAACAACAATGCCCAAAATTATGAACAGTCTGAAAATGAGGACTTTAGAAAACCAGCGTCTTCCAGTGTACATAATAATGTAATAAAGTTTCCAAGAGTAGTGGATTTTACAAATTTAAAACCGTATCATCAGATCGAGCTAGATACTAGTAAGTTTTTTTCAGAAAATAATCAAATGTTAAGTCCACAAAATTCCATAAAAAATACTCAAATGGAAAATGGCTTTTCTAATAATTTTGATTACAATAATAATAACAATAACAAGTTTATGGATTCCTCGGTAAAATTTGGAGATAATTACAATATGAAAAATAATGAAGAATCTAATGATAAGTCGGTTACAAAATCAAATTCATATTTTGATCAAGACACAACTTACAATCATGTTAACACCCGTCATAAAAATAATGTTCCAACTATTAAAACTTCCGATCAAAAGAAAAAAATCAAGCATAAGCCATGGTCTTCTGGAAATTATAGTAATGACTTTACAAATTGGAAGGATTCCTCTATAAAAGGCTATGGATATTCCACAAATTATAGTAACATGCATTTCAGATATGGTGTCAGTGAACCAAAAAAACCTTTTAATCATGATGAAATAGTGCCAGCAAGTAGCAATGTAGTAGATTTGACAAATTATCAATATCCAGAAACAGATTACTCGAATTTCAAGAAGTTGCCGGAATTTAACGAAGATGATGATTTTAATAGCGTTTCATTCAAAGATAAAACTAGAGCAAGTGACTACTTGAATCAATTCAAAAATTCCTTTAGTACTGTACCAACTACAACGTCATATTGGGGAACTGGTTTTAAATCATCAGATTTTTCGTCCTTAAGAGACCATCCAAAAAAAACTCATTACAGCGAAATTAACAGCGATACCGTAGTTAACATACCAAAGAGACCGCATAAATTAAGTTACCCAAAAGCTACCGAAAACAAACTATCTGATTGGCCGCAAACACATCATAGCAGACCTCATAAGGTTAACAAACCAACAAACGACTGGACCAAAGATTTATTTGACACTAGATATAAATCTGAAGAGGATTTGCTGGGTCTGAGAACACACGACACGTCGCACCCAACATACTTACCAACATTCAAGCCGAGTAATAATGTTTTTGATAATGATAATGAATTCAAAAACCTAGTCGAAAAGTGGAGGCAGTCTTATTTGAAGACTAAATATAAAGATGTGCCGGTTCGTGATTACGAAAGTTACGGGTCCGAAATGAAACCTCAGCATGTGCCGATACCGAAACCATACCCGGTAAGTGATACATTTCTTAATGGTTTGATGTAAATGATCATGTTGTTAACAATGTCTGTTTAGCTATTTATGTGTATAATTGAACAAAAAACCTATGATATGATGGAATGCGGATCGGAAAAGCAGACAACTCACGTCGCGCACTAATTTCCTCGGTCTTGGCCAGTAAAATGATGCGCGTTCGTGCACCCAGGAGAAATCATGTAATATAACACTTTATCGGGATTATAAACCATATATATGATAGAAGTAGGGCTTACGCAGAGGTTGAAATATAATAAATGCACTTGAAAAGTGATGCAAAAAGCAATGAAAATATGGAAATTGTGCAAGTGCACCTAGATCGATGGTTTAACGAGTAGTTGGGCGATGATAATGAGCTCGATGAACTCCCTGGAGTCACGCTACATTAGCTGCTATTGTAAGTAGTGAAAGCAATAACTGGTCAGCTTATCTTCTGTTCAATAAAGATAGGGCTTAGATATCAACAAGTCTGAAATGGTTCAAAGCGAAACCGTGGGAGCAGCGGATTTAGATTGAAAGACTAATAATATACCTGAAAAATATAGATAATCAGTTTGAACTACACGAAAACATTGAATTTGTCCATTAGTATACAAAATTAGAAAAATGTCGATTGTCATAATAGGTATTGTTTACAACAAGTCAAAGTCCGCGTAAGTGATCGTAACGAAGCTTACATGAAAGTCAAAGCATTAACTGTTAATCTGCGTCCACGCTGCGTTGAACTTGTTAATGAAAGGCTGGTAAGCACGCGTCACATTACAACCGAGGGTTTTATAGGTACCAATGATTAGGAAAACTTCAAAGAAAAACTACTAAGCCGGTGCTTAGGACCAGAAAAAATATCTCGATAGGTAAGGGTAAACATGGTTTTAGTGCTTGGAAGCGCGTGAGATTCTTGGGGACTGGCTAATTATAGATATGCATGTATTTGTAGAACTAAACCTACCGTTCTCAATGTACGCAATCCTAATGAAACTGTATACACGCATGTGGTGTTTTATCATAACAACGACCTTTACCTTGTAAATGTTGCACGGCATGTGTTATGCGTAGTACTCACAATTTCACTTTTTACCATTCCTTCGATTTCGGTGCAAGTAGAGCAGTAACAGATAGTTTGTATGCATTGTTAGAAGGACAGAAGAAAGTGTTAGCGTTCGTGATAAATAAAATATACTCTTGCTTTTACTAGGGAATATGTACTAGCATAATAAATATAAAGAATCACTTACTAGATCGGTACATCGATAAAATTGTATTGTAGACAGGGACTAGGAAAATATTTTTAATTGGAAATGATTTAAGTGTTCGCGTGTTGTGTTACTTTCTATCAAATGTTTTGAAGACATTTAATTAACTTTGAACGTGTAAAGTCTATTTTATTAATAAAAAAAATTACCTTACGCTTCAGTGGAGGAACTTATTAGCTCGTTTTGATTAATGACCGTATAAAAACTTGGCATTTTAATAAAAAGTTGGGTATCGATCTTTTAGTTTTAAATTATAATAAAGTACTTATAATAGTAATAAGCGAGTTGTGTAGAGCGAACATAAACTTGCAGATAGAAGTCCCTCACCCGGTAATAGTGCCGGTGCCGCGGCCGTTCCCGGTGCGAGTGCCCCTGTCCCGGCCGGTCGCGGTTCCCGTGCTGCGCGAGATCACCGTGCCTATCATCAAGCCAGTGCCCTACCCCGTCTACAAAAAGGTTCCCTACCCGGTAGAGAAGCTAGTCCCTGTGCCTGTTGAAAAAGAGGTTAGTGTCCTCGATGTTACAGGGGCAGTGATGTGCACATATCAACAAGGATGTGCCCATGACTCAGTTTATGCAACGGTACCCGCAACGAATTCACGGTCGACATTTACTTAGCATTTAAATGCAGAGCTGACTACGTGGATATCTGATGGTGGAACATTCCACAGTTGTAGGTATATTAGGCAGGGTGCCTGAAAGAACTTGTGTTAACTTGCACGTTTGGCATCAATCGATCTACATATCTTCCACGGAAATCTATGAAAATTATTCCATTACACGGTTGATGATTTCAATTTTCCCCACATTCAGCTTATTGCATGAAGACTGTATAATTATTTCCTTCGTAATAGTAGCGTAGAGCATGCAAATTACATGGCATTTGAGAAGCAAATTGAAATGTTTAGCACCTGGAACTGGAGTGCTTGTGACTGATCAACAATTATTGTTTTTGTGTTCAATTATTATTATATATTTTACTTTAAATGTGTGGTACAGGTTACAGTACCGGTGGAGAAACCTTACCCAGTGCATATTCCCTACGTCAGGCCAGTGTTCCATCACACGAAGCCAGTGCATGAGGATCCAGAGGACATGGTAGAGGATGACTATATGCGTCGTCCAGAGATAAAGAAGCCTTCACAGTATAAGAAGAGACCTTACGGGTAATTTTGTAAATTGATTATTGAGTATTGGCTTTCCAGAGTTATGAAGTTTTTATAACAATTTAACAACTTTTGTCGTACGTAGTAGCGATTTTGTTGATTCTATGACTTGACTGTCTTGGCATCATTGGTAAGTGAGTTTGACTTTTGGAGATTTTCGATTTTGTGCGTGTGTTTAACCGATTGGAGTTGCAATTTCTACAATACCGACATACCTTATGTGGCGATTAACAATCATTTGTCAAATAATGTTGTATAAATTAACACGCATAAAGATTAAATCATGTTTTACATAATTATGCAAACTTGTAAGCAGTTACGCGTGTCGGTAACGCACGATAGGTGCAACTAAAGTTCATAGACTTGTTCAATAAGTTGGGTACCATCAAGCCAGTAATTTTAAAGAAAGTATAACATTTTATTTGTCAAAAAAGACGCAATCTTAGGACTAACAGATTATGGACATTTCCTATGAAAAAAATATGCGCCACGTCTGGGCAAAACGGCCAAACGCTCAGCATAAACACACGATAAAGGAACACGATTCTATATTTCGTTCTCAAGTGTCTTTGAACTCAGAATTGATCGGCCTCTCCTTGACGCATCAATGCATGTCATTTCTCAAACAAGCATTTCCTGGAAATCACAAATCACCTACATACTTCTTCTGATGCATTGCCATCGTAGCATAAGCATAGCATAATCAGCCTTACAATGTTCACATAGCTAGGACACAGGCCTCCTCTCAAGAGAGCTCTAGGTTTGCCACCAGTGCTTGCGATGAAATGTCATGCTATGCGTTGTAAATGACGGGGGTAACATTCGCTGGAATTTGTCTATATATTGTAAGGAACTCTTCTTCTTAGTCGTACACTCCTGCCGGAGTGGACGTGGTCATGGATCGTCTGGTAGTTTGATTACGGCTCTTGCGAGACTTCTCCATCTTTCTCTATTCGTGGCATTGCGTGTTCATGAAAGGAACTAATTAAACCTTAATTAGAATTTATGTGTGTTGCAGTACCCGAAACAGATCTCGAAGGCCTTCGCGTACAAGTTATCAGGAACGCACCAGGAGGCGGTGGCCCGACCGCCGCCGACCCTCTCCCCACAACACCGAGTACAGACAACACTCCAGACCCTCGGAGTACCACGCTCCACCGTATAAGCATCGTGAATATGAACACGAGGAAGAAGAAGAACACAGTGATTACGCCCTGTATTGTAGGAGAACAGGGAACTGCTGATTATCAAACCAGGGAGGGTTACACACCTAACACAGTGATGAAAGACTGCTTACGTATCAAACCCCAAATTACTTTAATTAAGTCCTAACCATTGCATTTGTAGATCGTTTCTTATATTTTGCGTTTTATGTTCCATATTTTAGGGAACTTATAAAATGTCAAAGTATTTAATTTGAGCATGTGGATACTTGGTTAACCTTTTAATTGCCTACGTCGGATATATTCGACAAAGACTCTCGCGTTTATTCCGTCAGGGTCGCACATCCACGACCAAACACTCCATTTCTTCAGCTCTTCAGTCACCTATGGGGATTGAAGAGCTAAACAAGATAGAGTAGGTACCCAGTCGCAAACACACTACCCTGGCGAAAACACTCGTCGGACTTATCCGACGCGGGCGATTGAAGGGTTAACAGTTGACTCTGTGTTAGATATTCGTGGGGTAAGTTTTTCGATTGGTGTTTAAAGCCAGTGTGCCAAATAACTCTTAATTTTTGTTCTAATGTACGTACTGTTTTCTATTTTTATATGTTTGTACTTAGGTTAAGTCCATTGTTAGCTCGCCTTATTTTGTATAGTAGATGTAATTATTTATCGATTAGCCAGTAAATTGATTTTGAAACTACCCTTGGTTTTTATAGGTGTTGACAATTACGCAAATACCATCTTCACTAAGTAAAACTATGGTTTCGGATACTATAATGATAGTTTCAAGTGGTAATTATTGGTAATTATTTCAACGTATTTATGTGGAATACGTGTTTAGTTGAGGAGATCAGTCAGTTTCGCATGGGCGCTCGCTTTTACCAACGCTTCGATAAGCAGAATGCGTCTTTCGCGCGAACAGAGAGAAATAATGCGACGCCAGACGTTTCTGACTCACAGTTTATTGTCCGCGCATATCAGGTATATTATTTACTACTACTATCATAAGTCGTTAACGTAGTAAGATGAATAATCTGCTCATGTATATTTATTGAAACTTTCTAGCTGTCATATCATCAATCATCGCCATCATCCCAGCTCCAGTTAGGTAAGCCCAGAGAAAATGCTTAATTTTGATAATAATATGTAATAAACTGTCACTGGTCAGGTACAAGACACGTCAGGCTGCAGGATTGTTCGAAAGAACTGAACTAACTGAAGGATCACGGGTAGGCTTTAGTCAGTAAATGTTTGACTCTCCCTCTCGCTCCACCCAGAGCGGGAGAAGTTATTTGGCGATTTTCCAACCCTCAAAAAAGCGCTATAGGTACAGGTGGCAACCATTAATCAATACTTACACAATTATGCAGAATTACTTATTGACAGTACCTACCTACTTATTAGAAATATTTTCCGGATGATGAGCAATGGGTAGCTCGCCGTCCGACCGTCCGGTAACCATCCGGACGGAGCCCAAGTCGTCGACGGCGCGTATTGTTCTACGCGCGCCTCAAGGAGATGTCTCAGCAAACAGTAGGGGCCCAGCATGGTAGAAGCCTACTGGAGACTACTAGGGTTCGCTTCTGAAAGGAAAACCCGGCCATGGTATGAAAGGCAACGAAGGAACTAGGAGTGGGTTTTAGTTAGTAAAAGTCTTTGGATGATTTCCCACCTAAAAAAAAAAATGGCAAAACCGTAGAATCGATTTTGATACAATTGAAAATTACTTATAGATAACCTGAAGGCTGAGGAAGAATTAAACTAGAAGGAAGAACTAAAAATTTAAACAGTGAAATGAGATATGCGTCACCGGACAATTGCAAACTTACGAGAGTAGTAGGTACATTATATGAATAGATAATTTCAAATACACAATAAATCTCATTCTTTGATCATTTATAGTGTATCCAAGTCTTATTGAAAAGAAAGAGTTCACAATTATCATTTTTTGGGGTTCCGTACCTCAAAAGGAGAAAACGGAACCTATATAGGATCACTTTCTTGTCCGTCTGTCTGTCTGTCAGTCTGCCTGTCTGTCTGTCAAGACCCTTCATCTCGGGAACGCGTGGAGGTATCGAAATTAGAACCATATACCAAGGTCTGCGGTCCCTTGAAGCTGTAAAAAAATAAACTTCTAAGTTAACGAATAAAAAAAGATACGACCGTATGACCGCACAAAAAACGTATATTTCTATACTCTCAAAGGAATCAAAATTCATAGGGAACTTTCTATTGACCCAGAATCCTGAAATTTGGT
This sequence comes from Mythimna vitellina, assembly GCA_949316375.1. Classification (NCBI taxonomy): domain Eukaryota; kingdom Metazoa; phylum Arthropoda; class Insecta; order Lepidoptera; family Noctuidae; genus Mythimna; species Mythimna vitellina. Next base: position 16,670,053 of record OX438688.1, read on the forward strand.
ATAAAGCAAGGTCTTATAGCACAGGTATAGGAATAAATCTGAAAACAGTAAATTTGTTGTTACCTACGTTACAAAAAACAATACGTTTTTGCAATTCGGTAAAATCTTCGAGTCTCCATTCGGGAATTGTAGTTTGTAAGGAACAGTGTCAGTGCGCGAATCTGACTCGCACTTGCCCAGTTTTTTCATAAACTAACAATGTTTATAATTATTCGATGACAATAGGTATATTTGACTGGGTAAAACCAAAATCCACAAGAAGGAAGTAGCATGTAATGCGCCAATCTATTTTTAGAATTTGCATAATAATTGATGTTTGTTATGTGCATATATTTTTAGGAGCTGAATTTTCCTTTTAACTATTCTATGTAAAGCTCTCGAAAACTTTAAACGTTGTGTAATTTACAAAGAAACTTCTCTAGATAGAAATATAAGCAGTCCGTTAAAAAGGAGTATTTTTAAGCTAAATATGACGCCTGAAAAAGGAATTAAAAATAAAGAATAAGACACAAATAGGGAAAACGTGCATCACACCCGCTCAAAAACACAGCCTTTAGCTCAGTATAATACTGAGCTCGAATAACAGACGGAGCCTCAGCGCTGGTTTTGGACTGGATGACGTCAACCAGGTAAATAAGTATATCGATAAGGTAATGTACCTATCCGTTATGAGGATAAGAATTTTTATATAATTAGTGTTGAGCATCTTAGGGTAGGGCTATGTCCAACTGTGAGCTACAAGTTTCAGTCTATATTAGGTAGATTTGATTAATTGATTTGTTACGACTACCTTGTCAAATTACCACAAAAAAAATATCTATACTTACTTATAATAAATCTGTAGAAGTGAAAATTCTGTACATAGGTACGATGAAACTTGGTATAATTATTCTTTATTAGCCTGGGCACCACACTGGGTACTTTTTATCCCGGAAAAGTTACGGTTACGTCACCCGCAGTGGAGTTCACTGAGAGGCGCTGCACACGGCTAAGATACTACTCTGTCAAGAAAGTACCGGGAAAAGATCAATAATACACAAAATGTCTGTTATTCATCCAAATTTATTTTATCACCTTCAAAGTATGCTCCTTTAGAAACGATACACTTGCGCCAACGAATAATCCATTCATCAAAACATTTTTTAAACGCTGCTTCCGGAATTGAGTTCAGTTCTCGCCGCGAATTCTCCTTTATGTCTTCTATCGATTGAAAACGGGTGCCACGAAGTGGTAATTTGAGTTTAGGAAAAAGAAAAAAGTCAGCAGGAGCCATATCTGGTGAATATGGTGGTTGCTGGATGGTATTTGTTTAGTGTTTGGTCAAAAATTCGTTCACAATGATAGCCTTGTGCGAAGGCGCATTGTCGTGGTGCAAAATCCAAGAATTTTCTTTCCACAAATCTGGCCTTTTTCGTCAAATTCGCTCTCTTAAATGCCGCATAACGCTCAAATAATATTCTTTATTTACCGTTAGACCTTCCGTTAAGAATTCAGAGTGCACAACACCGCGATAGTCAAAGAAAACAGTCAACATGACTTTGACTTTTGATCGACTTTGGCGTGGTTTTTTCGGTTTCGGTTCAGTTGGAAGGCGCCACTCCGAAGCTTGTTGACTAGTTTGCATGTCAAACTCGTAAACCCACGTCTCGTCACCAGTAACAATGTGTTTCATGAATGTTGGGTCCGAACTGACTCGTTCTAGCATGTCCTCAGCGACTTTCATGCGATTGAGTTTTTGGAGAAAATTCAGATCTTTTGGGACTAGCCGAGCAGCAACATGTTTCATACCCAAATGATTAGTTAAAATGGTAGGGATCGACTCGTGAGATACAGAAAGTTCGGCGGCTATCGCCGCTTTTGAACGCTTTGAACCATTCATAAGCACGAGTTTTTGATAAAGTCGATTCACCGTAAGCCTTCTGTAACATTTTCAGTGACTCCGAACACGAAATTCCATTGGCGATGCAAAATTTAAGACAAACTCTTTGTTCGATATTTTTGTCCATTATGAAATTCGCAATACACACTTTATGATATTACTAAAACCAGCACTGTATTTAATATAAATAACAGATGCAACTCAAACTCCGCGCTAAAATGGAAAACAGTTGTGCCAATCTAACAACTACAAAAAAACAAATTAAAAAAAAAAAATTAAATTGATCAACTCATTTCTATGAAGCAGCCATAACTAAATTTTCCTTGTCTCATAAATTCTTAGTATCTAACGTCAGAGCTACACCTTAAGCGTTTTTGAGTCTATCAATCTTTTTCTTACTGAACATTGATATATGTACAGTCGGATTCTTATATTTCTTTTGTGATTAGACCATTAACTAATGGGTTCTGTTCTGATAGTTGGATGAGGAGCAGTAATACTAACTAGGTACCTGCCTGCAAATCCTCACAATATGTATAAAGGGTGACTTGTAGTTCATCGACAATCCTTCAGTGGGTACATGTACCTTTGAATATGATCAACATTGGTCAAATTGGTGCTGCAAAATGCCATCTTTAGCGGCTTTAGACTCAGTCGAGAGGCGTGCGAAGAAGCGATCCAGATTTGGTAGACATCAATCGACAAAGCCTGGAGCACATGCGTAGCCAATCGAGTATTCAGCTACTGATTCGGTTTTTTCATGTTACCACACTTTACCATTGCGTTGGATGAAACAAGCTTTTCAACCAAGATCACTTTGATGAGAGACGGAATGGAAAGGGCCCTCTAAACAAGAGGGCGCCAGATTATCGAATCTTTGATGTGTCGAAATAGGTACTGGACTGAAGTCAGCAGTGTTGGTATTAATCAATTATTTTTTTTAATTAATTTCATTAATTTTAATCACCATTATTCTAATCGTGATTAAAAAAGTAATCTTAATCATGATTATTGACGTTAATGATTCATTACTAATCATTAATTGATTGACTTGATTTATAAACTAATATACCCATCAATTGTAAAAATGTCAAATTCTATATAAAATAAATGATGGAAATTAATAACACACATTTCTTAAAATATTTTTATTAATTTTTCAAAATACAAAAAAAAAAATATTTCTAACGTTCAAATACACTGAATTCTAATTTTGAAGAATATTTTCGATCAACTAACTAAACTTTATTAGTTGATCGAAATTATATTATATTTAATTATTCCTAATTTTTTGATGTTCAAGTAACATTTCATAACTACTTTTTATGTGATGTCTTGTCTTGATAATTTATGTGACCTAGGTTTATTTAGCATAGTTGCAAACGAAAACATTCTTTCTACCGAGCCAGAGAACGGCATTGGTGTATTGAAAATACACGATGTTTTTAGGGATATAAGGTTTATAATTAACTGTGTAGTATGGTCTGATTTATGATTTGCGGATTTATGTGCGACTGCGTAAATATTGCTGCATGTGTAATAGTGTCGGTAGTGTTAGGGACAAACTGGAGACATCGTGATCCAATACATTTTTTACTACCTTATATCTCCTCTTTTCGTATATCCATGCTGTTAGTAGTCACACTCTCTACAGTAGTTTAGTGCCATAAAAGGCGAGAGAGAGAGATAGAGATAGAGAGAAGCTAAGCTAACGCGAAGTACCACAGTCCCACCCCCTCACCGATATGCCATAAAAGTATAGTCTGTGAAATTGGAATAAGGAATGTTTACATTTTGAATTAGTTGTTTTATTATACATAATTCCATTTTGGATATTATTTATTACTGCTTTTGAAGCAGCATATTTATGTATCGCATAAGCTGTTGATGTTGTTCTTCCAATAAATTAATTAAATTAGTAGTTATTAGCTAATCAAATAATCCAATTCACGATTATAGATTATGATTAATAATCTTAATAATTTCAAATTTTATTATGATTAATTAATCTTAATCGAATTTTTTGATTATTATTTTTAGTTGTTAGTCAGATTAACTTTGGGCCAACACTGACTAAAGTGGCGGATTAGTAAGACACCTGTACTGTTATTTTATGAAAGATAATCAATTTATTAAACATCGCCCTAAACAAAATAGCTACCACCATTATAAAATAAAATATTTATATGATATCATGCGGCCGAACAAACAAAAAGTAACTAAAATATTTTATCGTACCTTTGACTAGGTAGTCAGGCAGGTAGGTACCTGCTAGAAATATTTACATACAAACAAATATTTACCTTATGTAGGGGGATGTAAATCTGTGTAGACTCTCGCAGATTCATCTTCCCATGGTTCTCATATGTCTACAGATCATTTTACTACAAATAAACGTACTTATTGCGAACCGGAGTTTGCAATAAGTATTTGCATTTGATCTCGGAGCTTCGAGCTCTACTGACTTATGAGTGGGGAGGTATAAAAAAGCAAAAAACCTACTACCTAGCTAAAATCGTGATTCTGTATTTACTTAGATTTACCTATTATTTATTCTGTGGATCTACTTTAGCTCTTTATTATGTACTTGTGGGAAATTACTCTCCACACGGAAATTCAAGACATTCTTCCCCTTTATTTTGAATAATATGGATATGGTTGCCAGCAGTATCGAGGGTTCAACGTTCACAAAAGAACAAGCGAATAAAAAAAAAATATTATCAATAAATTCATACATGAGTGCCAAAAATAAATTCTTAAATATCGCCGTTATACTGGGAAAACCAATTAAATCATTTTTTTTCATAAAATGATTTTTCGATGACTAAGCACTTATTTTTTAGGGTGCCGTACCTACCTCAAAAGGTAAAAAACGGAACCTTTATAGGATCACTTTGTTCTCCGTCTGTCTGTCTATCTGTCAAGACCATTTATCTCGAGAACGCGTGGAGATGTCGGGTTAAAATTAAAACTATATACTCAGATCGGTAAGTCCCCTCTTTGAGGCGTGGTTGGAAAGACCCCACGGCGTCCTCACCTTCCGAATCACGCAGGTTCTCACCGAAAACGGTAAGTTCGGAAGTTTCCTGCACCGGATTCGTGCGGAAACGACGCCCGGGTGTCGCCACTGTGTGGATCGCCCGGAGGTCACGGTAGAGCACACGGTGGAGGTGTGCCCCGCTTGGGCGGAGCAACGCCATGTCCTCGTGGGGGCAATCGGCGGCGGCGATCTCTCGCGCCGGGCCTTGGTTCAGGCCATGGTCCGGAGCGGGGAGGAGTGGCAGACGGTCGCCTCCTTCTGCGAAGCAGTAATGCTAGCAAAGGAGGCGGCCGATCGCGTGAGGCAACGGTCCTTACGCTCCAACCGCCGCCGGGATTCCGATCCCGATTTCCAGCCAACGCTGGCTCGCCGTCCGACCGTCCGGTAACCGCCCGGACCGAGCCCAAGTCGTCGACGGCGCGTACTGTTCCACGCGCGCCTCAAGGAGATGTCAGCAAATCGTAGGGGCCCAGCAGGGTCGAAGCCTACTGGGGCCACGGGTAGTGTGAAAGCGAAACCCGGGGCCCTGGGACGAAGGCAACGTAGGAACAGGAGTTGATTTTTAGTCAGTAAAAGTCTGACACTATCTCCCGTTCCGCCCAAGAGCGGGGGATGTCAGAAGATGATTTTCCCACCCAATAAAAAAAAAACCATATACTCAGATCTGCAGTCGCTTGAAGCTATGGAAAAATCAAACTGCTAGGTTAACGAAAAAAAAAGGAACGGTCGTATCTATAGCAAAAAACGTATATTTCGACACTCTTAAGGGAATCAAAATTCATAGGGTACTTCTGTTGATCTTGAGTCCTAAAATTTAGTATAAAGCAAGGTCTTATAAAACAGATATAGGAATAAATCTGAACGGAACCCTTAGTGCGCGAGTCCAACTCGCACTTGCCCAGTTTTTTATGCTCTTTCGGCTGTGAAAACCCGTTATTGCTGTTGGAAATGCATAAAATTAAGATTTTACTTATTTAAATTCCCTGAAACTCTTGTACCAGATCTGTAAAATTTTGTGATATCTAGGGTTCGTCACAGGATCTTCAGTTTTTCAGTAGACCTACAGACAAATATACAGTAGAAGTTTTGGCTAGATAAAGCAGAGATACTGGCCTTTTGTACCGTATTTGTTTAGACAACAGCATGCTGAAGTTTCGGGAAACTGCAGCTTAGTGGGTTTATCATCAAGTACGTATATATAAAATGATTTATCTGAATCAAATGTAAACAGAAGATGGTATTTATGTAAGTATAAGTAAATTATATTACAAGGAGTCAGAACTACCTAGGTGTGGGAAAATTCGTTCAGGCTGCCTTTTCTGCCAATAGTTACGGTGCGCTAGTGTAATTGCTCTCATAATTACAGCAGGGGTGACGTAAAGTGCGCTTGATTTGGACAAAGTGAGTAATTTAATAACACTCAGCACCGCACTATTCAGGGACAGTGGTTCGTGATCACGACTAAACTAAATAAAATGGCCGAGATCTGCATTTACTTATTTTAAGAATGGACTTTTCTAAGAAGCTTCGTCCTACGATTGCTACCTACTGCGGTAACAATGGTAGGTAGAAAATGTAATTTAGTTATTACACGTCATTATGTTTGAACTTTGACTTCGGTTTGCAATCTTTATTTCACGTAAACTGCATTCACGATAGCATTAGACAAAAGAGGTTCATAGAAGCAGGTGTGCACAATTTTTATATTTCGACATAAATTTAAACAATTTAACTTAACTTAGATAAATTTGATTATTGTAAGGTAAGTACTAAACACTTAGATAGGTAAATGAAATGACTAGCCTGTTGGTCTGGTGGTTAGTGGCCCTAACTGGTATGCCGGAGGTCGTGGGTTCGATTTCCACCCAGGAAATATGTTTGTATGATTAGCATGAGCGTTAGTAAGCTACAAGTCCTAAGTCATATTTTAAAATACGCGATATGATTCTAGGTGTTATATTCATTTCACTTAAATCTTTAATTACTTTCGGATAGGATTTCTTCGAATTCTTATCTTCACTGCCTTGATCGCCTATTTCGTACGAATAGTACGTGGACGGCCAGATTTTTTCCTGTCACACACTGAGGAGGTTTTAATGTAGGTAATACCTATCAATAACCCGCAAACATTCGACTTATACCAAGCGGATGTAGAGTATCAATAAAAAACTTTTTACAATAAAAATAAATAATTTAAAAAAATAAAAACACGACTGCCATGTTAAAAAAATGAACTAAAAAGGAAAAACAAGATTTTAGTTAAACTGTATAAATAAAAATGAAAGTAGTCACTCATTCACTCACTGACTAAATACGAAGTCTCGAAATACTTGATCTATATAACAAAATTTTTCATCACCGTCGGGGGACCAGTCTGTAGAATACTTTCTTATATTAAAAGTTCCCAGTTTACAATAGCTTATGTCACTCGGGACGATGCAAGGATTCTAACGATACCTCACACTTGTAAATAAGTTCAGTCATTTAGAAGTTATGGTGGAATAAAGAAACTCACATACATACACACGTGAACCCTGAAAAGAAAAAGATAACACTCCTTTTTTGGAGCAGGCGTGTAAAAAAATACAATTGAGTTTTTTTTTACATTGAAATCGGTTGTATTTTTTAACCGACTTCCAAAAAAGGAGGAGGTTATCAATTCAGTTGTTTTTTTATGTTTTTTACCTCAGAACTCCGTCGTTTATGGACCGATTTACAATTTTTTTTCTGTTAAAGGAAAGGGAAGGAATAGAAAGAAAGGAAAGGGAAGGAAAGGGAAGGGAAGGGGAGGGAAGGGGAGGGAAGGGGAGGGAAGGGAAGGAGTTTTTTTTGTTCCTTTTTCCTATTGGTCCCATTTTTTTCGAAATCCAGTTCTGATGATGGGATCCATGAGGAATCGAGGGAACTTTTCAAATATTATAGGCTATTTTGGTATTTTCATTGATGACTTAAGTATTGACAGTCAAAAAATAACATTTGAAGAAGTGGAACTGGTGAAGAAGACTAGAAAATGCTAACGGAACTTCGTACTCTCATAGATATCACAGTGAAGATAGTTAAGCGACTATAACAATACAAATAAATGAATAGTTCTGAATAGTTACGTTGGAAACGGTATCATCGAAGTGATCTGATGCTGATGATGGAGCCCGAAGGTATGCACCAAAACTCCGTAATTAATCAATGTATCCTAGCCGTTTTTGGGCTTATTAGAATCATCATGATGCACTTTGGCTATAAGGTACTCCCGAACTGGTCTGATTATGGAGCCGGAAGGTGGAAGGTAGACACGGGAACTTTATAATAAAACAATGTATCCTAGCAGTGTTTGGGTTAATTGGAATTTTCATGAGAAATAGGTACTCTATTTCATATAGATAAGTGTATGGCAACTAAAAAGTCTGAAATAAAAAACTTTTTACAAGAAAAACCAACTTCACAAAAAAAAAAAAACACAAAAACGATTTTTAACCCCCGACGGAAAAGAGGGGTGTTATTAGTTTGACGTGTCTGTGTGTCTGTATGTCTGTCCGTGGCATCGTAGCTCCCAAACGAATGGATCGATTTTGATGCTGTTTTTTGTTTTAAAAGCTGAACTAATTGGGATGGTTCTTAGTTATAATCAACTCAGTGATGCTCATCTTTAAAATATTTATAGATTGAACTTTTAATGAAGTTAAAAGGCTGAAAAAGTAATTTATTAACTCATTTTTTACTTTCTTAATTTACTTTTTTAGGTTTTATAATTATTATCTTTTTGTGTTTTTTTAGTGTAGTTTGTGTTTTATGTTTTTAGTCGGTTATTTTCTTTTGTAAAAAGTTTTTATTTTACACTTTTTAGTTATAGTACCACCACTAAAAAGTACCTCTCAGCCAAATTTAAATACCTTATAGCCAGAGTGCATCTCATTACAATTCTAATAATCCCAAACACGGTTAGATTACATTAATTTACCATCTGGTTTCATCGACTACACGTAAAAACAATTTTTTTTATTTAATACCTATTGGCGCGAAAATGAGAAAACACATTGTATAATTAATACACATAAAAGAATGACAAATTCTAAATTATGGAATTTCTTGCACGTTCTTCTCCATAGAGGTCTACGCTTTGAAACGTGCAATTTAGCTTCACTTGTTTTTTTTTGACTGACCGACAGTTTAACCATTCAATAGTGCCTGTAATTGGTCTATTTGAAATAAACTTTTCTGGTTTCTAAATTCAAATGTAATATTTTGCACTTCCGACGTCTGGCTCCCAAACAAGATCGGACTGGGGCTGCCCTCAAGCGGCTTCTGCCCAACCTAAGGGATCGTTCGGTCCATGGCCCTTTACTGGGCGCGACCGCCAGTATGGCGCAGTCGCTGCGAAAGCGACTAGTGGGCATGCTGAACGCATGCCAGAGGATTATGGCTATTCGGATGGTGCGGGGATACCGCACGGTTTCCCGCCAAGCGGTGAGCCTTCATGGGTTTTGTAGGCAACAGTCCGTGCACACATGCAACGCTGCTTTGGCGAAACTCCGCTGCCGCGACAGGTCAGGGGATTGCGGACAGAGTTCCGGCGGGATCTCATGGCAGAATGGCGACAGTGACTGTCGCAACTCAGTGCTGGGCACGCCATAATGATAGCGGTATGTCCCTTCTTTGAGGAGTGGCTGGAAAGAAGCCACGGCGTCCTCACCTTCCGCATGACGCAAGTTCGGGAGGTTCCTGCACCGGATTCGTGCAGAAGAAACGCCCGGGTGTCAGTATTGTGTTGACTGCCCGGAGGACACGGTGGAGCATATGATAGAAGTGTGCCCCGCTTGGGCAGAGCACCGCCGTGTCTCCTTGGGGGCGATCGGTGGCAACGACCTCTCGCGTCGAGCCTTGGTACAGGCCATGGTCCGGAGCGAGAAGGAGTGGCAGGCAGCGGCCGCACGAGTGAGGGAACGGCCATCACGCCCAGCCCCGGTGGTTTGCGTATGGTAAGCAATGGGTAGCTCGCCGTCCGGCCGTCGGGTAACCGTACGGATTGAGCTCGTGTCGATGACAGCGCCTCAAAGAGATGTCAGCAAACCGTATTGGCCCAGCAGGGTTGAAGCCTACTGGGGCCATGAATGGCGTGAAGGAGAACCCCGCGGCCCTGGAATGAAGGCAAAGAAGGAAAAGGTGTGGGTTTTAGTCAGTAAAAGTCTGACACGCCCTCGCGCTCCATCCAAGAGCGGGAGAAGTCATTGGATGATTTCCCACCTAAAAAAAATTAATATTTTGTTTTCACTTTTCAGTTTTTATCAAGTATTGTGTCTAGATTCATTAAAATTACCTAATTTATTTCAACGTGCTGCAATTTATGCTACTATAAAACAGCTGACGTAGGTAACTTCAGATGCTAAACTGTTAATTTATATATCTCTACGTTAATCAAATTAAGATTGGCTAATTGCCAATCTTAATTTGATAGAAGTTGAAGATTTGAAGAAGTTGTAAATAATTATTAAATTGTAAATGGTAAGATGAATTTGATATGTTTAATATTCGATAATAACTTATCTTTTTTTTATTTGCTACGTTAAATATATATTCGATAAGTTTTCTCGGTTTTCTCCACAAAAGTTTCCATTGTACGTACCTAAGAAATAATGAAGGAGAGTTTGATATTGATCTCCTTATGTGGTGAAACGGTGTAGCAAAGTATGATTTTATTTCTTTTCTGATTTACTTACAACGTGCTCTTTGATATTATTAATCACAAAAGTAATTAATTTTCAAATAAGGCAAAATATACAGTTACAATAATCGAAAAAAAAAATAGGTTTATCACCTACATATGTATTTTCTTAGACCGTAGTTATTATATTTGGTACGTTCAATGAGTCGTTCGGAATTAATTATTGGTTGAGGTTATCATTGTATTCTTAGGGTTCCTTTACTGAAAGATAGCAAACGGAACCCTAATTTTAAGACCCCGCTGTCCGTCAGTCCGTCCATCTGTCATGATCTGTCTGTCGATGGACTGCATCGCATGAACTGTAATACTAAGTAGACAGTTAAAATGTTCACATAGTGAGAATAATAGTAATAATAATAATAAAGTTTATTGACACAAAAAATATTTAGATAACAAACGTTTTAAAGCTCTGACTCCTGGGCTAGGTAGCAACCTGTGTTACAGGAGCCAGTGTCTTCACCCAGTTGCATTTGCGAGTGAATAAGTTACTTATAGGCAATTGTACTCCATCGTCGACCACAGCTTCGCTTGCCATCAGGTGAGATAGCGGTCAAACGCAAGCCTTTTAATAATAATAATAATAACAGCAGTCATTGTACCGATAGTCGTGACGGCTAATGACTTAATTGCTAAGAGCCTCGACCAAGTGGGTTACCATGACGTTCAAAGTAAGATTGTTTCATTCTTATTTCAGTGTGGGTAAGAGACAGAGCTATAGAGGTTGTCTAGCGCCATCTCTTACCCCCACAATGGAATAAGAATAAAAAAATCTTATTTTAAACATCATGGTAACCCAGCAGGGCTCGCATTGAGCGGTTGGATCAAGGGCATCATAATAAAAATCGTACTAATCTATTTCGAATGCGAGTCCAACTTGCACTTAAGGGGCAGATTTATGATTTTTGATGATTTTAAATCCAACATAACGTCTAAACGGCTAGTCCGTATGTTTTGAAAAAAATATGTGTTAAACTAGACTATTTGCCTAATAATTTGATATACGAATATTTTCATTTTTAGGGTTCCGTACCTCAAAAGGAAAAAACGGAAAAAATTAAACTTCTAAATTGGCGAAAAAAAGATATGTTGCAAAAAAACGTACATTATGACACACTCAAAGGAATCAAAATTCTAAGGGTACTTCCCATTGACTCAGAATTCTGAAATTTGGCATAAAGCAAGGTCTCATAAAGATATAGGAATAAATCTGAAAACAGAAAAGTTTTTGCTACGTCACAAAAAAAAACTTTTTTGCTATTCGAAAAAATCTTCGAGTCTCCATTCGGTGTCACGATTCATGTTCGTATGGAACCCTCAGTGCGCGAGTCCGACTCGCACTTGCCCAGTTTTTTTCTTAGAACTTGGTGTGATTTACTTATTTCCAAAGTTATGTCTAACACAGACAAAAAACCTAAGATCAGGCAAAAACCATTGGGTGTATTTTTATGAAACTTTCACAAACTAAAAGATAATTTAATTACCAATCTTTTGATATACCTGTGGTTTTTATTCATAATGTGTTTAATAAATGAATGACATATTATTATTCGAATAATTTTTATGCACGGGGAGTTACGCTAGCTCCTCTTTATAAAAAACAAATAAGATACAGTTCTCGACACAATAAAAACAAAGTAAACATATCTCGATCCTGATTAAAATGCACTCAACCAGTCCTTTAGTAATGTCCGCTAAAATTTATAACAAACTGCCAAATGAAATTAGAGAAGTAAGAAAAACAAATATATTTATTAATAAATTGAAAGAATTTCTAGAATCTAAGTCATACTACTCGGTAAAAGAATTTTTAGATGATAAGTCGATCGGATTTTTTTTTTCTATATTATTATTCAACAAAGATTCTATAAAGACATTTATTAAATATACTTAATACAGTATGAAAATCGAAAATTCAATAAAATATAAATTCCCAGATAAATAATAAAATAATTTAATAATAATTACGATGAAAAATAAATACGGACATAATAATAATAAATAATACATAATTGATTTAAATGAATACTTATTTAATTTTATAATGTTGACAAAAAATACCTGACAAAATTTACCTAACCTACTTATACAAAACATAATAATAATATAATTACATAATTTAATAATAAAGATGACAAAAATAAATTAAAATGTCGGACACAATCTACCAATACTTATACACAGACATAATAATATACATCTATTAGATCTACCTACAATAATTAATTCCATGAATTGTTACTTTGCCGCCATCCTCTCTCCTAACTTTGCTGTGCCCGACAGGGTCCATATTGACCTTGACTATATTTTATACCACCTATGTACATAATATGGAATAAAGTATTGAGTATAACCGACTTCAAAAAAAAGGAGGAGGTTATCAATTCGGTTGTATTTTATTTTTTGGCATCATTATTTTTTTTCTTATATTTGTTACCTGAGAACTCCGTCGTTTATGGACCGATTTGCAAATTTTTTTTTTCTCCTAAAAGGATATGCTTCCAGATTGGTTCCATTTTTTTCAAAATTCAGTTCTGATGATGGGATCCATGAGGAATCGAGGGAACTTCTCAAATATATAGTGATTTTGGTATTTTCATCAAGAACTTAAGCATTTACAGTCAAAAAGTAACATTTGATGAAGTGAAACTGATGAAGAAGACCAGAAATAGTCAACATCACATAGATATCACAATGCGGATAGTTAAGCGACTATGACAATACAAATAAATGAATGGTTCTGAATAGTTGCGTTGAAAATGGTATCATCGAAGTGACCTGATGAAGATGATGGAGCCGGAAGGTAGGCACTGGAGCTCCGTAGTAAATCAATGTTACCTAGCCGTGTTCGGACTTATTAGAATTAGATATATATAGAATTGTCATGAGATACACTTTGACTACACTGGTACTACAATGGTACGGAACTTTATAAAAAAAAACAATGTAATTGCAACTAGCAGTGTTTGGGTTAATTGCAATTGTCATGACAAATAGGCAATCTGTTTATGAGTATCGCACCTAAAAAGTGTGAAATAAAAAACTATTTACAAAAAAAAAACACTAAAAGGATCAAAATAACTTTAATTTCAAACAAACAATACCGAAAAACACCGAATTCCGAAATTAAAGTTATTTTGATTCTTTTAGTGTTTTTTTTTTAGTGTAGTCGGTTATTTTTTTTTTTTTGTAAATAGTTATTCTGTTTGCTCAAGGTCGCTTTAATTATGTCAATCATCCCCGATGTTTTATTGATAGTTATGAAGGTTAAGGAAAAAGGTAAAATATCAGCATTACTACATCGATTGAAGATCTACATTACTCATCTTTGTGATCTATCCCGTAACGGAACGTTCTACAACCGAGTTTTTCCTAACGGATGCTAATTCTAGATATTGAACTGGCCATTTGATACTGGAGCTATTGTTATATTTGCAGCGTGAAACCTATTTTGGTGTAGTCTTTTTGTGTTTTTTTTTTATAACATGTTAGAGTGATTACTATGGTCGTGAGGGATGCTTAATCGCAGTCATTATGCTGTCAAGCAGTGTCATATTATATAGGCTTAGGTAATAATATAAATCCGAGTAGTATTCAATTCAGAGCGACATTTTTGATTTTTTTTTTGCGAATTAGCGCAGCTATATCAGTCGTCGTGGGTAAAAATGTAATTGGTTTGTCTGAATACACTGAATAGTCAGCGGATGTGCTGGTCACGGGGATGGACCTTGAATTACCATCCGAGTCGAATTCACAACATTGCGCTCGCGCAATCGTTGAGTGTATAAACATGACATAGTAATAGGTGCTGTACGAGTATAGCAATCGACAAAGCGTAAACGCGTTTAAATCTTTTTTTTTGGCTGATAGTCAAGCGTGATTTAGTCAAATTTATCAATCAAAGGCTTCAAAGCTATTACTTTCAGTACCATTTACTCTGTTGCCATAGTAATAAATGGTTTATGTATGAAAAGAAGCCATTGTATCGAGAAGTTGTTATGAATATATAAAGGCTAGCGAGACCTCGAACTGTTTAGTCTGTCTGCGCGGTCCCGTTGAACCGGTCGCGGCACTATTGACCCCCACTACCTTTGCCTTACTTCACCACTTCTCAATTTTATCACACGTAAGTTTATCAACATTATAATCTATTTAATGCATGCTCCAGATTCATTATACCCAAGTTTTTGTGAACTTTGTTACCCGCTTATGCAAGTTGGCATATTGTTCGCATACATTTTTGTGAACATTTGGTTTCTTTGCATTTTTTTTTGTTATGAATGTTCTCGTTTTTGATTGAACAGATCCTTTGTGAAAATAAACGAAACAGAATGTCAACAAACTGGTTGTTTATGTTTTGTTTTAAACCATTTGGTCTTGATTTATTTATTGTGCCAAATCTCCAAAACATAGTTAATTATTTTTTTCAACTTATCACATCAGCTCAGTGAGAAAGAGCAACTAGTCATGACAATGTCAAAATGAATTGTTTCGATTTATCTTCAACTTCCGTAATGTATCTATAGTCATGTATCCGCTGATCGATTAATTTTAAATTGTTTACCTATTCGTCAGTGTAGAGCGCTAAGGACCTTGATCACCCTATGTTCTTTTCTGGATATAAGCTTTCTTCCCCTTTTTATTTGGCTTCAGAGATTAAACTTCTTTGCTCTGCCTACTGTAGAAAACTTCGGTCCACCAATAATTGTCTACTACGATGTTTCTTACACCGCTCTGGTTTTATCCACTCCTTGTTTGTCGAGGTGATCTCTCTTTGTAATGCGCTCCCTCTAAACATCAGGACGGCAATCAACTAAGTAGGTATTAGGTTCTCCTTTAAGGGCCTATTACACTACTCGATATTCAGACAGTCTTAATCGATGTCGTGTAGTGTAATAAGGGTTAGACCGGTCCTACTCGGAACAAAAAATAAGTCTGAATATCGTGTGCTGAATATCGCGTAGTGTAATAGGCCCTTTATGGTGATGGTGCGTGAATGCTTTCGACAGAAGTTGGTCACCCAATCAATCATCAAGCATTGATTGGTTGGATTCGTTTTTCACAATAAGATTGTTTGTTTATATGTTCGTATTTATTATTGTACCTGCCATGTTCTGTTTCCGCATTACAGTGCCTATTAAATTACTAGGGCATACATTTTTTTCAATAAAAAAAAACCCAACTTGTATTCAAATGTGAGGTGCATCATCGCATCATACAAGGAAAAAAAACATGGTCATTGTTTTATAAGTACTGATTTTCCCAGACCTATACCACTTAAAGCTATAAAATAGAAATACATTACTTTAAGAAACTTAACTTTCCATTCTAGCATAAAATTTTAAGCCTAGTAATACCATGTTTGTATTTTAATTATATTTACAAGAATTTGTGGTTTTGTATTTTTTGACGAAAATATTATCGTATATTTTTTAGGCTGGGCTTTAGAAAGCAGAATAAGTTATAGCCTTATATCTTCCGTTATAGGTAAATAGAATGAAAGAAAGTAGGCTCCTGTCATTTTAGGATATGTTTATCGATAGTTTGACATTTCTATAGTTGGTTAGAAACCAGCTTACGTCTTTATAGTTTTTCTGACATCACTAATAAGCTGTTGTTTTTTAGCCTTTATTCTTCGTAATACTGTCATGATACTTCGTTTGCGGTTTTATCAACTTACGGGTTTTTCGGGGATTTAAAACTAACAAGTAGATATGAAAAAACTCTGGGAAAATTACCTATTATTGAGTAGGTATTTCCTTTTCTTAAATTTAAATGAAGGTTGTTGACGTTGACTATACATCTACGTATACTTGACAGCTTAACAACAATAACAACTTATCTGTGATGACTCTATGTCTTATTTAAGGGGTGACCAGACGGGTGCAAACCAACGTCCCAACCAAGGTGACCTTGCTAGTTTCAATCCGTGTAAACAGCATTTGTAATCCATGACCTTCGACGCCCTTGGTTGGGAGGCGCGTTTTCACAACCACCGAACGTGTTGGCGCGTGGTTTACATCCATGTAGCCCATAGCCGCATCACAAACCAAACACATAAACCAAGGTCACCTTGGTTGGAACGCTAGTTTGCAACCGTCTGGTCACCCCTTTAATGATGATTGGAAGACTAGGTGCAAATTAAATAATCAATAATGGCAATATAAATCTATCACACCAAAACTGGGTACTTTTCCAGGACTAAAAGTAGTCCATGGCAGTAACTACTGAAATAATTTTCGGTTTGTACTTCCAGAGAATAAATTTTACAAGAAAGAAATAAACAATGTTTATAACCTGTTCGTTACATTAATTTAGCTAGATTAAATTAGGGCCCACCCTGTGTTAAGCGGACGCCCGCGCGGTTTCATACAAAATTACCGCGGATACCCGTCGCGAGCAGCTGCCCCGCGCCCTTTTTGCTACATAATAATACATTAAAGTTCTCCATCGAAAAGAATACGCCATTAAAATTGAACAAGCTACACTGTGCAGGTAATAATCCGGCGTACACGACACATGCGCGACGTCACGTGACAGGTGCCCGCGCGGGCGCTCGCTTAACCAGCGTTGGCCTTTAGATAGTCGTAGCGCTTTGTTGTGTCTACCAAGTACCGACCTCTACATGTATGTGCAATGCAACCGTAAGGGCCAACGCCGCGTTAAGCGGTCGCCCGCGCGGGCACCCGTCGCGTGACATCGCGCGTGTGTTTTTTGTGGCGGTCCCTGTAGCTGAAACCGGATTATTACCTGCACAGTGTCGCTAGTTCAACTTTAACGGTGTGCATGTAGTCGTGTCGATGGAGAACTTTAATGTATTATTACAAGAGTATTTTTGTATGGGAACGCACGGGCGCCCGCTTAACGCAGCATCCGAATCGGCCCTTAAAGACAAATATCTCGTAATCACGCTCCCGGTTTGTTTTCACCATTAGGAACTCTTCTCTGTTCGTTCATTACAATTCATAGGTATCTATGGGTATTTATAATTGCAGCGTGAACAAAAATACCGTCAATTCATTTTCAATTCAATTGAGATTTTAGTGTACAGGAAGTATCTCACAACAATGGCAGTATTATGCAAAATAAAGTAAACTAAGTTACTGGGCATTTAACGTCTAGCTATGAAGATTTATTACACTTTGCGCAATTATACAGGTATCATTAAATACGTTCATAAGCTTGTTTACATTTGATGAACCTTTTAATGTGGGTTCTTATGATCATGAATCGGTATTAATCCATTACACACTACTGGAAAGCCTTGAGCGAACAGTCGCAAAAACTGACTAGTTTGCGTGCCACATTCTCTTACCTTATGACTTGTTCCTGCATGAGTACGTCTTAAAGTATCGGAAGTGAACATACATACATACATTCAAGTGTATTATATACGTTATGCATGTACGTGCGTGTTTCTGACTCGACAAAACCACCGGCACAAGTTTGTATCGCTTTATTAACAACGCGATGTTCCTTTTATTTAGTTTTACGTAACCACGTCACAGTTCTCAAGCTATCAGAATGCATAACAAGCTCGATCTACTCGATAAGGAAGAATACAGCTAACTTGTAGTTTCTCAATAATAAGATCAAGTCATCTGCAAAAACGTGAGCCAACAGTTATGATGGAGTTTGAGAGATGCTCCGCTTCACAATACTGTCATTACCAAGTTACAACATCTCGCTGGGATGAATACAATTGTCACCATTCAAAAATACCAGACGCGAGATTTAATTACGAAAACTTCTCACTATGGCTTTAATTACGTAATTTTCTTAATTGTTTAGCTATAATTAGCTCCATTATGAACACCGAAGGGAAGTTTTTGACATTTAGGTACCACAACTTTCACAACTACTCAATCATTTATGGCCAATCAAACTCTCTACCTAATTTACTTGCTGCAGTTAAAACTGTCTGGAGTAGATATTGCAAAAGTCTAATAAATCACAATTATTTTAATTGTCCGTCATGAATTTAAATGAGCAATGTGTAACCGGAAATCCTCGATACATATACCTATTACACAGAACTTGCATTCAATTGTGCATGTAACTTTAAAAGCTATATGTTTTTCAGATCAAATATGAGGGCAGTCGGGTTCTTCGTGGCCCTTGCGGTTGTGACGGTTTGCCAAGCCGCAACACCAGAACTGCGGTTTGCATGGAAACAGATGGATTATACTTGGGAGACGCCCGAAAGCAGAGCAAACGCTATCAGTGAAAAAAGGTTTATACCAGAGAACAACCTCCCATTAGGATTAGCTCGTTGGAAAAACAAAATGTTCGTTACCATTCCTAGATGGAAGGCTGGCGTTGCCTCTACATTAAACTATGTTGACCTGGACGGGCCACAAGACCAGCTACTAAAACCGTACCCATCTTTCAAAGACAATTTTGTACCTGACACAGCAAAGGAGCTACCTTCGAACAACTCATTGATCTCAGTATTCCGAGTGTTTGTTGACGAGTGCGACCGGCTTTGGGTCATTGATTCGGGAATGGCTGACATTTTTGGTAAGTTCTAAAAATATAGTTCAGAAGCAGGAAAAAGACCGGTATTGTTCAGTATAAAGAACCTTTTGCCGTACCTGTGCTGTGAATGTGTTTTAAATTATGCGCGAAGTTTGATAAATTTAGACAATGCATATTTTAAAAACAGTGTGACTGAGTTTGAATACGTTTACATTACACTATCTCGTCATGCTAAATCTAAGTTTGTTTCTTAGCTGTAACACGTAGGTGATGTGTATCAAGTATTTTTTGCTGGGATACTTTAATTATTCGTCTATGTTGACATAGATTTGAACGCAATTACAGGTTGAATCAAAGCTTATGGCGATTCGGAACACTCCGTGAGTCACTGCGCTGTAGCAAATTCAGGAGGAGGCGAGGGGGCAAAGTACTGCGCAGCGAAACGTGAACTTCTTAGACGTCATTAATTTTGAGTCAAACTATAATTGCTTTATCTCTCCTTTTATCTTCGTTAGAGGAAAAATAACAATTATAAACGTATATTGTATTAATAAAATAACAAATAAACGTATTTGAAAGGACTATTGCACAAGGATCTAATGCAAGGCGTAAACATGCAAATTTGAATGGTCTTGTCTGATAAACCCACAATTAAATTGAAGCATACTTTTTAGGTATATGTAGAGAGAAGATAGCTTTAAAATAGCACACATTTTTATAATTCTGTTATGATTATATGCCAAAGTGGATATTTTTACAAGTACTTTGCAGTGGGACAGTCACAAAATAAGTAAATATTATTGCAGCAACATTTATTCTTCAATAGGATGTTGACACTATAGTTGGGCAATAATTTCAATATAGGCAGGTAGGTACTCGCAGTTCCTGCATATTCACCGGTGAGGTGACGGTTACACTCAAGTACTAAAATGTCGTTAGGTTATCTCTTTAAAGGCTCCTATAGAGCGGCATGGATTCACGCTGTGACAATGCAACAACAATAAAGTTGATATATCTGAGTGTCTTTACGAGAACCTTTAGTAGACTCTACCAGTAGATAAGGAATGTTTGAAAGAATTACCGTGACCCCGGCACAAAAAAGGGCAGCTAAAGGACATAGGTGGGTAAAAGTCTAACATGTCCTATGGCTTCACCGTAGAGCGAAAGAAGGCATTTGATAATTTGCCACCTAAAAAAAAAGTGCGGTTAAAAGAACAAGTTACCTTTCGCCTGTTCTTTTTTATGGCGATTTGCTAAAACTGCCAGCAAGGGTGCAATGAATAATTACTTTTTATTTTTATTATGTAAATAGCAACCACCTTGTAAAAATTAAAACCGTTTAAAGAATTAAACTTCGTAAAAATAATTAACCTTTATTTAAAACCAATGTAAACCTTGAAAAAAAAAAACAAACAGTACTTGTGGCAAGATTTAATATCATATTTAGATAGTTTATTTACCAACAAAACAAAGTAGAATTTAACTTTGCTGATTCTACTAAATAAATTAATTATTCAACCATCTAGATCAAGTCGTGATACCCTACCGTGGTTACAAAACAACATTCAATTATCTACATATTAATAAACTTACATAAATATTGATTAAATAGGTAAATATATTCCACTTATTACCAGTTAGTTACCCAGGCTTAATTAGATAATAATGTTTTTCCTGACTTTTTATATAATCGAAAGTTGAACTAACGCAACTGTCATTCATGTACCTTAGGTACAGGAATACAGATGAAGGGAGGACACACACGAGCAATTTTATTGTCTCGCAAGTTTTTGTCTCTGTCGCTGTTTCCTCGCCCGCATACGCGGGAGCCCGCACTCCTATCAAGATCGGGGATTCTACACTCGAAGTTGTGGATGTCTACGTTTACCTGGGACAGACGGTCCAGTTGGGTGTAGGTCTAATTTCGAGAAAGAGACCAATCGTCGAATCAGACTCGGCAGGGCAGCATTCGGGAAGAGAACCAAGGTTACCAACACACGAAAAATTGCCAAACTTAAGTGGTAATGGGCTGGGCACATTGTTCGCAGAACGGATGACCGTTGGGGCCGAAAGGTTCTAGAATGGCGACCACGTACCGGAAGACGTAGCGTCGGAAGGCCTCGATCCCACAAGGTGTAACGATGACCTGGTGAGGGTCGCGGGAATCCGATGGATGCGAGACTCACAGGATCGGTCATTGTGGAGACATTTGGGGGAGGCCTATGTCCAACAGTGGAGGTCTTTCGGCTGAAACGATGATGATGACGATGACACACGGGAGCGCAGCGATGCGACTTTTTCGTAAAAATTTGCTACCTATAGAAGGGGTAAAAGTTGCATCGGTGGCATGTTGCCGAACCTGCAGACAAAAATTTTCCCAGCTGTCGCGTCGCTACATGCGCGCACTTCTATCTATCTATCGGAGTCTGGTTTCTGCACTTAGTACTATGCAGACCATTGTGGCATGCGCGCACGGAGACTATAGTTGCTCGTGTGCGTCATCTCTAACTTTTAGATAAAATCGTTTAGAGAGAAAGAGAAATCGATATTAAGTTACCTAAAAGTAATCTCTCTCGTTCTGTTTATAAATCTTGATAGTATAAGTTCGTAAAGAACTATTAATTAAGATCTAGATAACATATTATGCGTATGCGCATTGGGTTTCATTAACATCGGTTTAATAATTTCCAAGATTTTGGAATTTAGCGTGCGTTTGTATGAAATACCGTGCCCCAGAAAAGCTCAGGTGTTTCATTACTACACACAATAGTGTGCCGATATCAATTGTTTATTTTTTTGTTATAGGAGAAGGTAACCAGGTGAATGGACCTTCCATCGTGATCTTCGACTTGAAGACTGATCAGTTGATCCACCGCTACCAATGCAAGGCTGGCGATATGAAGGAAGACTCTTTCTTTGCTAACATTGTGAGTTATCTACCGTTTTAGTCTTCTTTTTACCAGATCTTCATCATCATCATCATCTCATGAACAAACAATCTTGCCCGCAGTTTAGGACTTACTGGCTTCCATAATTTTAAATGTTAAATAAACTGCAAGCCTTGCAGAATCACACTAAAATTATCAAGGCGAAAGTTTGTGTGAGTGTGTTGGGTCACGGATAGATCATATCATGGAATAAGACAAAGGGTACCTACTTGTCGTCCGTGCGCGTTCTACGTGTCGTCGACGGGGGTATGTTTCTTTGGTTTAATCTTCTTTCTTTCATGAGGACGACGCTGCTGGCAGAAGCTAGGATTCAGTATTATAGTTATAAACAGCCTTACTTCGAGGTGAGAAGTGGTTGCAGAGTGGTAACGGCTCCGATTTATGAGTTGTGCCAGCCGCATTACTTTGTACAATTTATTTTCATCACCACTGCTCTCAAAACGGTGAAGGAAAACATCGTGAGGAAACCGGCATGTCCTAGAACCAAAAATTCGAAGACATGTGACATCCACCAATCCGCAATGGGCTGTGGCTGTAGATTACGGTACATTCCCTTTCCTAGAGAGGAGGCCTGAGTCCCAGCAGTGGGATTCATTATAAGGCTGATTATTACTTCGAAGTTAAGCTACGCTTGCTGAGATCTGTCCGTGGATGGGTGATTTATCCATTGAATACCGAGTTTCCCTTCCGTGTACCGGAAACTAGCAAACCTGACACCAATTTTGCCAAGGAGTATAGTATTAACCAGTTAGTAGGTTGTGGAAGTCAGATAGATAGTCGCTCAATGTAAAATATGGGTATTTAGCTTCATCCAGTTAGACTGGACGACGTACGAATCCAACGTATTTGGGTTGACTAGGCAGGCAGGAATCCCCGCTAAAGACCAGTAAAGCTATTTTCTAATAAGGACATAATTTAATTTTCGTGGTTTGGTGGTCTCATTCGACATTTCATTATATTTTTTGTATCCATTCCAGATTGTAGACGTAAACAAAGACACTTGTGATGACGCATACGCTTATATACCGGACCTGGGTGGCTATGGAGTGGTGGTGTATAGTCTGAAGCAAGACGATTCTTGGAGGATTTCCCATCATTACTTCCACTTTGAACCACTTGCTGGGTCATATAACGTGAGCGGTATCGAGTTCCAGTGGACGGACGGTGTGTTTGGATTGGCTCTTTCAGAACCCAGAGATGATGGGTTAGTATATTTTGAAAAACGTTTTAGGACTTAGTGGCCCTATTTAAAAGAAATGGTACAGGTAATAAGTAATTCTCGACAGTGGGAAGGATTTTCAATTGTCATAACGATGTTGTAGATCCACTTTAAAAAGTACAGCGAGGTGAGCAAAGGTCACTGATTTGATTTGCAAGTTAAGAAAACTTAATTACCGACCAGAAATAATAATATGAACGTGTTATCCTTGTGTTCAACAAATTTAATATGCACTATTTATATAAATACAGTATGGAAAGAGCAAATAATAACCATTTAAAAATCTACATTACTAAAAAAAATTAAGAACCTATATCATCCTTAAAATTGTATGATCTATATTATTTTATTATAATGAGTCTTAATTATCACGTGTAAGTGTCGTAGGAACTAGTGCCAACAACATTAGTAATATTACAATATGTAACGTTCGACACTGACCCCAAAATGCATAAAAGCTCTTGTATCCAAGGTCAAGAGACGGTACTGTTAATTTATCTAGAGCGTAATTATGACTTTTAGCATTGTCTGTCGAAGTTGCGAAAAATTTAGTTCACAATATTGTTTTAATTTCAGGTATAGGACAATGTTCTTCCACGCATTCTCGAGCACCAAGGAGTTCTGTGTGTCCACCGAGTTGCTACGCAATTACAAAAGTATCGACAAGATCGAAGCGTTCCATGACTTCAAGGTTTGAATGCTAACTATTATGTCCCACGATTACGTTGAATTATTTATCAGTAACAACGAAACAATTCTATCACGTAGGATCTACAGTTTTTACGAGTAGGTAGGTACCTACATTCGTGCCTAAGTGGTGGTAGAAGATTTTATATCAAAGAGAAAAATAGAAAGTTTATTCACATATTGCATTGTTTTGAAAATGTTTGTTAAGGCGTGTCTTCAACCTACGTTCATCAATAATAAAACCAGACTTTCGTTTTTTTTTTTAATTGTCTCGATTTACAGCTCTTGGGCGACAGAGGTGAACGCACACAATCGGCAGCCAGCTACTACGATCCTAAGACGCAAGTGCTCTTCTATACTCAGGTAAATACACTTTTTCCCAAGGTTTATTTTTTGTTATCCGACTTCAAAAAGGAGGAAGTTATATGTTCGGCTGTATGCATTTTTTTAATGTATGTTCACCGATTTTTCGGTCAATTGTGGACCGATTTTTTTTTAATGTAAGATTAGACTCCCAAATTGGACCTGTACCATGACGTTTAAAGTAAGATTGTTTCATTCTTATTTCCAGTATGGGTAAGAGATGGCGCTAGACAACCTGTATAACTCTGTCTCTTACCCACACTGAAATAAGAATGAAACAATCTTACTTTGAAGGTCATGGTTACCCCGTTGGTCCCATAGAAATATTATGCATTTTTTAGTGTTCTTTTTTTACATTAAAGTCGGTTGTATTGTTTTTTGTACGAAGTTTTTTCTATAGAAAGTATATATTATTTAATAAAAAATACAATCTATGAAAAGCAGGGCAAGGTAGTATCGGCCTGTGAATTCGTTTGCATACGCGAAGATTACACGGCGGTAAACTACCAAAATCAACTCAATAATAACCTTCGTTGTAACAATAATACCGAATGGCAAACCTTCACCACGGTTGACATTCTGTCTATATTTACTTTATCTTAGTATACAAATGCACGCAGACCACAACCTTCGTCCAATGTCTAAAGCAACAATGGAATCTATTGATAAAAAGTTTTATAAAAAAAGTTTGTAACTGTGAATAAAGTTACCTTTTCTATGCGTAATGTGTATGTCTATTCACCAATATTATAATAATGCGTCCTTAAAAGACAGCATGAGCAACACTTATTCAAAAGATATCATCTCACAATAGCGTCCACGAGAATATTTACGTCCGATGCTCCTTGGGCAGTCAGACCCACATAACTTTGCTTTACTGGCTTTTCATAATGGCCAAATAAAAATTACGCTGTGAGGGGAAAAGAGACAATTTGTAGACTTCAACTAGTAAAGTTGTTGTTGTCCTTGTTATATAAAGCTGTGTGTGTGTGTGTTGTTGTGTATATAATAAAGCTTCAACGTTTCTTCCTTCAGGTGAACCGCGACGGAGTGGCTTGCTGGAACTCCAACAAGCCCTACACCCCTGACAACAATCCACTCATCATCACCGACCCCGAACTTTTCGAATTCCCCAACGACATGAAGGTAACCAAAGTTCGAATTTATTTAATTAAAAGTAAAGTGATTAACCGAACAGCATATAGGGTGTCAGTAACAAATAAGTTAGTAAAGTCATGTTCGAATTTCAGTCTTTATCAGCTTGTCAAAATCAGTGTAAGCTAAGAAGCTTGTTCTTTTGAGCAGCTGATAAGATAACTACATACACAGTCACAAACCCAATTTTTTTTTGGGGAATTGACTACTATGGCTGTCTTAAAGAAAGTTGTTCATTTTCACGAACAGAAGCAGTATCTAAAACATGGCCATCCATTTCCGTTACACCCTGTATAGCTGCAGTGTTTATTGATATCAATAAAATCTAGGGATCTTAAAATCAAGAATGACTCCTAGGTTACCCCTAGGCAAGTGCTGTACCTATAGTCGAACATATCATCGCTTACCATCAGGCCAGAAAGTGGTAAACGCTAATCTATCAAAGGGAAAAAAGTGTTTTTAAGATCATCATAAACTTTTCCAAAAGTTCAAAGACATGCTTAATTTTCAAGGACATGCTTGTGCTTAAATTTCAGGTGGATAATGAAGGTACCCTGTGGGTGCTGACAGACAAGCTGGCTCGCTTCCTCTACAGAACGATAGACCCAAATGAGGTCAACTACAGAATATTCAGCATCGACACTGCCCAGGCTATTGAAGGAACTACTTGTCAATAATTTTAGCTTTAAAGACTTGATTATTGTATGCATAAAATGTCCTTTTTTCAGTATTTGGGTGACTACTAGACCTGAAATATTAATCTATGTCCACTAATATTATAAAAAGGAAAGATTTGTACGTTTGTATATTTGTTTGTAATTACTAAACTCAAAAACTGCTGGACCGATTTTGAAAATTCTTTCACCAGAAGAGAGAGAGACGGAGAAACTACTTCATCACTGAGTGTGATAAGTGATATATTTTCTACTTTCACGAGGGCGAAGTCGCTGGCAGAAGCTCGTGCAGAAGCTAATATTTTATATTTGTGAAATACAGCATATTACTTATTTATTTTCACATGTTTAACGATGTGTTTTATATGGTTTTCTACTAAAAACATGTTCAGTGTTTCTCCAAAATTTATCGTGCAGTGTATGTTTATTGATCTACATTAAATAAAATCAGAGGAAAGTCCCGCCTAACATAAATCGGAACGGATGGAACGTCGGAAATAATTTCTAATGAGTTCTGTTCACACGTTGTCATTATTTTTTTAATGTCTTCAAGTAGGTAAGATAAGTATTGTTATTATCAGCCTATAAATATATTGTTTGAGATTGTTTTTGCAATGTGATAGTACTTAATATTGTATTTATGTACCGTGTAAATGATTACACGGATCAGTAGCATGAGCTACTGCATTGTTTGTTTGCAATGTTACTGATAATTTAGATTGTATTGTGTACTGTTCATGGCACTTCATGGTACCTATATTATTGTAATGTGGTAATTATGATAAAATGCAAATTAGTTAAAATGCTTTGTTTTCTCTTTGCTTAGATTTTGCATGCATCACTATAATATTTAGCTATCAACCAATATTTTGTTAAAAACTAATAAATGTGTATATACTTTTATTTATTGGTACGTAAATTGGTCATAATTGTTGATCTCAAACTAACCCCTTTAGCGTCGCTGTACCTACTCAACTGACTAAATGATTATCTAATATTATCTTAACGCTTCGATTTTCTAAGTTTTCAATCTAAGTACCTATGGATTTTATTAAGTTTTTTATTGAAAATCTTTTTCATAGCGATATAATGGTAAGCGTAAGATTTAATTTTTTATCTAGGTTCTGAAGCTTTTATCAGTGAAAAAATAGACAAGCTTTTTTTAGTGAACGTCAAACCACATTCTCTGCCATTCAAGCCATTTAGCATCTTTAATTGATTTTTAAGGTTCAGTTGAAATTAAACAAATACTGAAACACCCTTTATATGATATGTGTTATCGCAAGTTTTGTATTGTTTTTATTAGTTATAGTGCGATAAGAGTACAAATTATGTAACTCCTAAGGTCATTAGCAATAAAGTAATTAAATCTTTAAATAAACGAGTTTAATTTATAATAAAATCTGATTTTTCTTTTCAGGTTTACCCAGGGAACATATACATACATATTTTATGTATGAATGTAATTCATAATCATATTTTTTTCACTCGTACCATTTTACTGGCACACACCTTTTCTTTATCTACTCTCACTTGAGGGGTTACCATGACGTTTAAAGTAAGATTGTTTTATTCTTATTCCATTTTGGGGGTAAGAGATGGCGCTAGACAACCTGTATAGCTTTGTCTCTTACCCACACCGAAAGAAGAATAAAACAATCTTAATTTAAACGTCATGGTAACCCACTTGGTAAACATAATTGGTTATATGGATGTAACTAATTAAAGTTGTTTTGATTAACCACATCCACGTAATTAGTATGATCTATGATCAATTGATTGCGTTACCAGTTAAACACGTATTCAGGATGAATTGTATAATTAATTAATCGGATGATCGCAGTAGTGACCCTCAATGTGCATTATCTAGCTTAACCACATAGCCTCGGAGGATAATACTGAAAGGTTTCAAGGATCTAAATATCAGAAATTAATTAGAGCAAAAAATAATAAAAGAAAACGTAATACTGAGCCGATGTCTTTGTCGTATCCTCGAAATTTACTGGCCCGAGACCATCACTAACGTAGAGCTGTGGGAGAAAGGCCACGAAAACCCGATTGACCACCAGATCTTCGTTCATACAATTTATACATGCCCGCCCCTGGTGAGTGGCACCAGGGGCGCCGGCTCCGTAGGTGTTCGGGGGCTCGAGCGCCCATGAGATATAAACAGTGGGTGCCGAGCATCCCTGAGAATTAACATCAAGAAATAGATCAGTAATCACCTTTTAGGGATGAGCGTTTTTTCATTATCCGACGACCCATTTAGCGCGATGGCTTAAATTATAGCGCCGGTTGAGACGCAAGGGTCGCACGCGGTACGCAAGGTTTGATTCTCGCACCAAAACAAATTTTTGTTGATGAAACAGATATTTGTGTTGGGTCTGAGTGTTTGTGGTGCCTTCGTTGTTCCGTAGTATGTAAGTAGGACATTTATTTATTTGTCAGTCGATCACTGTCAATTTCTGTTCTCATACTTCGCCATTTTTTCTAGTCATCAAATGAGCATGAGCACCCATGAGGTTTTCTAAAAGCCGGCACCCCTGGTACTCACTGAAATATTATTTTAATACTACTAGGTATGTTAATATTTGAATATTATTTACCTACACCAAAAACTAGAAACCAAAAAGATAACTCTGAAATACAAAGACTAAAATATAAACATTATATAACGAAAGGTATATAGGTAATTTCTCTTATTTGCGACTAGCATGACATACTTATAAAAAAAGAAATTGCAGACATAAAATATAATTATGTACAAAATTAATTATTATTATAATTATACAGCATCGAATTAATAAATTTATTTCGTTAATTTTTTTGAATAGAATAGAATTACCTTCACTCAAAAGACTGTGTGAAATTATGAGAGATACTAATTTTATTCAAATTTAAAAAAAATTGTCTTCTGTGAAATCGTAGTATTTGAGTCAAAAAAAAAAAATCAAAAGCATTTTATTTCAAATAAACCATTTACAGGCACTTTTGAAATGTCAAGAAGTCAGTCAGTCAGAAAAAAAAAAATGATGCTAATTGCACATTCCAAAGCGTATTATATCATTATTGGCTCAAATAAGCGATAATTATCTTTGGAAAATTGACAGAAACCTTACAGCAAATAAACACTAAATTGTTTTATTATTATTTAAATATGCAGATGGTTGTGTATCATCGAACTGAGTTCAGTGGCATTAAGGGCATTCAATCTACCTCGATTTTGCTCATCAATGCAAATGACAGTATACATAAGTAAAGTAGTATAAAAACTGATTAGATATAGGTAGGTACCTAAATTCATATTTAAATTGGTTCATTAGTTGAGTGTTTAGGTACGAAGGTATTATAAATAATTTGGCAAATTTATAATACCTTCGTACCTGAGTTACCAAAATATATTCGTAGTTTTCCTTAATCAAAGAAGGAAATCTTGTAGGCACCTACTGAATGAGTGTCATGGAATGTTTCCGACGGAGTTATGACTGACTACCATTATTTATTTATCAGTAATTCGAGCTATTCAGTCGTATCTAAATTGTAGTTAGAGAGAAAAAAGCCTTGAGATAGAGCTTTAAATAAAGTTGTCAGAGATCTAATGTACCTAATTGCGAATAATACCTCCCTCTGTTGTACCAAAAGTTACGCAGTTCGAACCAAACAATGAGGATTTTGTTGTTGATGATTAAGGGTGTTACTCTGTATTAATATTACCGATATTACTTGAGTTCTCCTCTTTGACTTGAAGTTTGTGAGGACGGAGCAAAGCACATGCGCAAAAGCGGATACTCATACTCCCATGCGTAGTTACGTCTGTTGAAAGAGGTAGCGAAAAGATTTGCAGGTGACCGGGTTACCGAAACTTAGACAAAAGCCGTATTCACATTATGATAATAATAAATTATAATGTATATTATACAATGACAACAGTTACTAGTAACTTATTAACATTAACGAGCTCATCATGTCCGATAGCGTTCTTTTCATCTTTCTTATGACGCGAAAAATTGAGAGTCAACCTTGTAGTAGCGGCGATAACTACACACTTAGTTGATTTAGCTGTGGTAGTTTAAAGCCCCGCGCGTCGGCTGCCCGTGTCATTCACTAGTTGTGTATCGGTCGTGTCGCAACAAACACGCAGCGCTATGGCCTCCGTCAAAACTGAAAAAGTCGGCATTGTTGGCAGGTAGGTAATGAATCAATTGCTTTGCATTCTTCTGAGGTTTTGACTCCAATGTTATGCTTTTATGTGTAATTGGATTTGCATGGTTTAGATAACAGATATTGTGTAACTGAATATTGCTTTCATTGATAATTTTATGTCTGAAATATTAATTGAAGTGTACCGTACCTACTTAATGAATTAACATTTTAATAAATCATAATTTTCAAGTGGTTCCAGTCGTAAACTAAGGTACCTATAAATTAAGAGGCATTATTTAAATTTGTATGTATATAGGTATCTTTCAATAACACTTCAATAGCAATATCAACAATGATCTTTATTATCTGAATTACTCCAATGTTAATGTTAGATAGACACCTACTAGCTTGTTTCATTGAAAGCTAGACCTTTTGCTAGTTAATTCTATTCTTGTTTGATAGTTACCTTAATTTCAGGAAAGGAAAACACTGTAATTCATTATAAGATATCGACTTCGGTCATATGGCAATCATTCTATAGAGTCATACAGCACCATCGCGGTTTCTTATTACGGTACTATCATTATGCAGTATTCGGAATATGGTAGATATAGTTTGAAAGTTTGCACCCGCAAACTTTAAATCATAGACTTTTAATAATTTTTCTTTTGCAAAACGAGTTTTGAATCTTTTTAAGTATCTACTTACTTAAAATAAAAGTGTATTCAAATAGATACCTAGCACGATGTGGTCCCATTCGACATTCATATTTTATAAGATCTCAATGATATTTAATTGATTGATTCTGAAAGGCCAATGTCAGATGTTCTCGTGAGATGTTATGTTAAGATAACTACACAGTTATTATTGGGTTCGATTCCCACCCAGGACAAATGTTCGTGTGGTGAGCAACGATCATTTGTTCTGTGTCTTGGTGATAATTTATCTATAATATGTATGTATTTAAAAATATATAAGTATGTTTATCAGTTGTCTAGTACTCATAACACAAGTTCTGCTGGGACTAGGCGTTGTGTGATAGTTGTGGAATATTATTATTATTATTTTCGATATACAAGAGTCAAACTTTGATTCTCCATCATGCTATGTTTATTATTCAAAAAGATAAGAAATGTTATCATCAAGTTCATAAAGGTTAATTATTGCTTAGATAAATTAGGTAATAATGTTTACATAAACAAACCCTTGTTGTATTCTATATATTTGTTGTATTTATATAAAAAAAGGAGAAACTGACAACTGACATATCAACGCACAGTCAAAACTACAGAGCCTAGAGGCGTGAAATTTTGCACAAGATTTCCTTTTACGATGTAAGTGAGCACTAAGAGAGGATTTTCCAAAACTTACCCCCTAAGGGGATGAAACGGGGTCCAAAGTTTGTTTGGAGAAAACCTATTTTCACGCGGGCGAAGCCGCTGGAAGAAGCTAGTTTTTATATAAAAGGCGAAACTGACTGACTGACATATCAACGCAGAGCCGAAACTATTGGGACTAGGAGCGTGAAATTTTGCACAAGGTTTCCTTTTATGACGTAGGCGAGGACTAAGAGAGGATTATCCGAAATTCACCCCCTAAGGGGACAAAAACAGGGCTCCAAAGTTAGTATGGAGAAAACCACTTTAACGCGGGTGAAGTCTCTGGCAGAAGTTAGTTAGATATATCAGGAGAAGAAATTATTGATAAAAACAGTGTCATATTGTGGGAATGAATAAAAAACATAAGCATGGCTGTATCAATGTAGAGATACCTACTTGTTGATAACCAACATTGACCTTATTTTTATTTTTAGCGACTCTTAATTTTCATACAACTTCACAGAAAATCATGAAACAGTGCCTGCCTATGGTAAGGTCTTAGGTAGATACCTATTTAATTATAATTTGCTGGGTTACCATGACGTTCAAAGTAAGATTGTTTCATTCTTATTTCCAGTGTGGGTAAGAGATGGCGCTAGACAACCTGTATAGATCTGTCTCTTACCCACACAGAAATAAGAATGAAACAATCTTACTTTGAACGTCACGGTACAGGTCATGATCATAATCTAAATAAAACTACTTACCAAATTACCCATAGTAAGTACCTATGCAAAATTGCTAAATCGAATCGAAGTCGATCCGATACCGATTTATGATCATTGAGCCTATATCACTCGTTGACATTGAAAGTTTTGCACAAAAAGTTCTAGCCGCCAGGCCCGTCAAATGCGGCTACAACTTTCGTGCTTTTTAATAGTGATCGATTTGTGATCTATCTTAGTTAATTTTTTTTCTATACCTACTAATATTATAAAGAGAAAAGATTAGTATTTTTGATTGTGATGAATGTTCATTTAAAAAAAACAGTAATTGAAAATTTAAATCTGAAAATTTAAATCTTTGAGTTTGATTTTTATTAAGGCTACAGAATCCGAAAACAATACATTTAGTTCGCCACGAATACCATTAGCAAAAGAAAGCATGCGACATATAGGAAAACTATATATATGAAAAATTACGTATATTTGTATGATATTATTAAAATATTGTTATGTGTTGCTACTTCTTACTCTTTTTCCTCACCTTTTCCCTTTACAAGGAATCGGTTTTCCACAATGACTATACGGTTTAAATCTCTTTGTTTTCCCATAACATGCGGCGCCTTGTGGTTCGTTAACTTGACTCTTTAATGGTGAGACCATAGCTTTTCATGACCCTTTAAATATTTGTCATCCATTTGATTATCCCTTACTCCTCATTTTATGACATAATCATCGGGCCTGCGTATTACGAGTGCATACAGTCTGCGAACTGATTTATGGGTAAAATCATAAAATTTTAGGTGTTACCAGGTGGATGTATTTTGTTCTAATATAAAATCATCTTCTTGCCCTTGTCCCGTCTTATTTGGGGTCGGCGCAACACGTTTTTCTTCTTTCATACTATCCGGTCAACCGTCATGCTATCACTAACTTCCTTTTCTTTCGCTGTTTTTTCACTGTGCACACTGTCCATCCATCTCCCTCTTCATCCATCCACATGTACACTCATAACTCTTTTAGTAACATGCGTTCCATCTCTCCTCTTTACATGACCATATCAAGACAAACGAGTCCCCTCCAACTTTTCAGTCACTGGTGTCACTTTCAAACCTCTAATATACTCATTTCTCACTTTATGCATTCTCGTCACACCACACATCCATCCACACATCCATGTTCTAATATAAAATATTACTCCTTATTTTCAGCGGCCTTATCGGGAGGTCATGGGCCATGCTGTTCGCGTCTGTGGGCTACCAAGTGACGATTTTCGATATCGTTCAACAGCAGGTTACCGATGCCCTTGCCGATATCAGGGTGCAGCTGACGACTCTCCAGAGGGATGGTTTACTGCGCGGCAAGCTGAATGCTGATCAGCAGTTTAAGTGCATCAAAGGTTGGTCTTGGTTTTTTTAAGTGATTTGATATTAGGTGAATAGACATTAAACAATAGACATTATTGCATTATTTTGAAAGTTTATATAAATATGAAAAAAAGGCTTTTTTTTGAAAAGTTATATGAACAACACGTAGGTCAATTGACTGATTGCTGAGCTTGGAGTCTGTTAGATTTTGGATTTAAAAGGCAGAATAAATTCAGTAAAAATTTGGCTGACAACACGACAGTTTCGACATTTAGTTTTTTTAAATATCAATATTAGAAAAGCTTCTACTGGCTGGTACTGTTACATTGAATTAAATTATGCTCGAATCATCCACAATGAAAATGGTAAATCCGTTGAATCGAATGATGGCTACAACTAACACGGTCATCTCCACAAATTCCGACATTGACTTGCCTACTTATTCTTGTGATAGCAAAACTAAATTCAGAAAAACATTGTTTTAAATTAATCCCAGCTAGTCATTATTTTAATTTTGATTTTTTATTCTAATATTTTTTTTAAATTTAATATTTTTTATCTAATTTAATTTATATCCAATTTTTAATTAAGTAATGTCAAATTGTACAAACCGTGTACACCCTGTAATTGACATACCTATTTGCACAGAACTAAACTAGCATACAACAAAACCTAAAAATCTCTTGTGCATATGCCGTTAAAAGTAACATTTCGTAAAATTCGCAATATATTTGGTAAATCGTCATTTTTTAAACTCAATTTTGGCCATGTAATTGGTGATATCATGGATATCACTGACAGCTGGTTTCAACAAGATGATGCTACAAGTCACACGCCATCAAAACAATCAATTTATTGCCAACCAAATATCTCTATTGCGCGAAATCTAGCTGTTAAGTGGCCAGTCCGATCCACATGATCGGGCCGTATATAACATCGTTGGATTATTTTTTATGAGGCTAGTTAAAGATAGAGTCTATACAGAGCCAATCGAATTGATTGCAGCGTTAAAACTCAAAATCCGTGACGTGATTAACGAAACATACCTGCCATTTTGCCGAAAAGCGATTGAAAATGTTGATGAACGAATCGATATCAGTTAGCAAGGTCGTGGTGGACATTTGTCAGATAATATTTTTAAATCACAATTTCCAAACCTTACCTACTCTTTCTAACACAGTATTTCGAATCATTTTCATCTAAAGAACCAAGTTGTTGTTGGAAAACCACTATAAAATAGAAATATGATTATAAAACAGCAAATCTTCAATTTATAATTTTCACCTAACAACAAACAAAAATAAAATATAATAAGGGAACATTATTCAAACATAGAAAACTTACATTCACCAGGAACATTTACTTTACAGAAGAATACACGGAAATTACATATTATTATTATATTGAAAGTGGCGCCAGTGACTGAAAAGTTGAAAGGGAATCGTTTGTCTTGGTATGGTCATGTAAAGAGGAGGGATGAAACGCATGTTACTAAAAGTGTTATGAGTTTACATGTGGATGGATGGACAGGGAGGTCAAAGAAAAGATGGATGGATTGTGTGAAGAGTGATATGAAAGAAAAGGAAGTTAGTGATAGCATGACGAGTGACAGGGCAGAGTAAAAGAAAAAAACGTGTTGCGCCGACCCCAAATAACACGGGACAAGGGCAGGAAGATGATGATGATGATGATATTATATCAGAAAAAAACATTAAATAGCTAAATGTTTATCAAGTCTAATGTTTATCATTGCCTTTCGCAAAATATAATTCTAATATAAAACATCTACCACACACACATTCTACATCTTCGGAACTATAAAACTTTTCAACCAATTTGGCTAACAAGATGCGAGTTTTATAGATAAAAATCATGTTTTCTTTTTCTTTTTACGAGGGGCATGACTTCTTACGTTATGTTTGTTTTTATTCAACAGATATTATTATAAATAGGTTGTTCTTATCAGTGATATTTATATTTATTTATTGGTAATGTAGGTAACCTTCCCATAGTCATACACCACCACAAACATATTTTATCGATCTGGTAAATTAACAGTTGTAATGAGAAAGTACCTAAACAAATAGGGATTTATACCACATATGCGTTGCGCCTACGCGACGACTATGCGCTAACTGCTACGCAGCGACTACGCGGCGTTCTTCAAGCGACGCCGATGTCTGCTACGTAGCACTTACACGGCATTGTTTGCTTTATGTAGCATTTTGTCGGCTACGCGGCGTCGGCATACCTACGAAGCTGTTGCTACGTAGCGTTGTCTACGCGACTTTTGCTACGGACATCGTCTACGTGACGTTTACTACGCAGCGCCTACTCGGCTTCTACGCTATTTATCGTTCGGCTAACGCTTATCCTAACGACACCTAATGAGAAAACAGCCTATCTTCAGTTCCTCGCAAAGAAGCAAAAAGCAAATGTTTATTTTATAATTATATCAATGCTTTGTTAGTTCAGTAGACGAGGCAGTTAGCAAGATACGGAATCAAATTATGTAATCAGCTCTTGATAGATAACATCTATTTGAGAGCTTTGTTTTAAAACTATGAGACTCTGTTAAATTATTGCCAGGAAATAATCGACTCTACCTAATTAAGATAATTGATAATAATGAGTATTGTACTATTTTTGCGATTATTATTTTCCTGTTCCATGTTTTATGCTGGAGTGTCTGATAACGACAGTAGGGAAAGATTTATCGATTCCAGAATACTATCAAATATTGTTTTTATTCTGTATGCTTATCAGAGTAATATGGATTTACTCTAGTACTTGAATATCAAGAGGCTGTGTACTATTCTATTCTACAACGTAAACATGAACATTTATTAATTTTACTTCATGTTCTAAGAATTTTAACTTCAAGCGTCCGAACACGTTTAATTGGGTAGGTGCTATGTTAGAGGTGGTAGAAGCGTATTGAAAATAGAAAAGTTAATGAGAGAAGACAGAAACAATTTTAACGGTTTCTGGTTATTCTAAGCTGTTTCTCTATTTTTTATAGCTAGCATTTTATCGAGGTCTAGGTTCAATTAGGACTAGGAGCACAAAACTTTACACCAGGTTTCCTTTTAGTTATGACATAAGCGATCATCAAGAGAGGATATTCCCTAAATTCACCCCCTACGGGGATAAAACAGGGGTCCAAAATTTGTATGAAGAAAACTATTGTCACCGCTGGCAGAAGCTAGTTTTGAATAATTGTACTAATTTAACTTTTTTTCTATTTCAATTTCAGGTACTTCTGATTTGGCAACTGCAGTTAAAGACGCCGTATTCGTGCAGGAATGTGTTCCCGAGAGCCTCGAGCTGAAGAAGAAGGTGTTCTCAGACCTCGACAAAGTAGTCGATGACAAAACTATTTTGTCCAGCTCCACAAGTACCACTTTGCCATCTTTGTTCTCTGAGCAGATGAAGCACAAGGCACAGGTAATTTGACTTTCGTACTTATTATAATAATTTTATTGGTTCTCGAGCATGAGTGTAAACTGCTACTTTAGTGGGAGTAGTAGGCGAGCTAGCACTGTTAGTAGAAGGTGAGGATCTTAAGAGAACCCTTCGCGGTCCGTCTTTCATCGATGTGTGTTCATGGTTGAAAAGCTTGTTGTTTCATCCAATGCCATGTTTGATAAAAGAGGTAACGCAAAAATGAGAGATAGCTCCTGAACGCTCGGTTAGTATTCGGCAACTTCCGTCACTCACTCAAATATTTCTCAAAACTTTTCCCAGGAAACACTTGCTTTTTTAAAAACCTTAAATTTTTTAGAGAAATTTTTCGTCATTCAGAATTTTAATATAATGTGTAAGTTTTTCATAAAAGTATTTTCTTTACTTTTTAATTTATGAGTACACTATGAAGGGACAAATAGCACATTTATAGAGGTCTTTACTGGATTAGTTTTACACATGTTCTGTTTTTAATAAAAACCTAGAGATAAGAACCACAAGTTACCACGGTCCAAAATATCTAGAGAAAGATGTGTAACAGCTTCATAACTACGTAAGAGCGGTTGTATGGCAATTATCTCGGGTTGGGCGCTCTTAGGGATAGAATGGTAAGTTAGGGTCAAATAATGTGTTTGAGTGTGTGGAGTACTTATTTGTGGACGTAGATAGGACGAAAGCGGATAGGCTTTTAGAGTTTTGAACCAGAATAGAGTGAATAATAGAATGAACGTCACTGCTCAAAAATTAAAGCATGCTTTAGTTTGAGGTGGTAGCTTAGCTACACTGTTACTAGCTGTCTGGTATGCAAAGCGAAAAGTGTGCAGAAATATTACATCAAGGTATTTTCCGTGATGTAATATTTCTGTACACTTTCGCTTACATCAAGGAAAATACCAAGCGAAAACAACACACCTCAGTGACTCAGTTTTCCTCATGCTTAGAAAAAACTTTTTCCTATCGACCGCTCTGAACCTACTACAGCACCAGTTTTCATATTTTGACATTCCACTTTTAAATTTATTATTTTTACCGTTAAGAACGAAAACATCTTGAAAATACCTACATATCACCATAACCCACCACAGTAGGTATGAAGATCATGACGGCCCGCGTGGTGCATTACGGCCCATTTCTTTCTATAGACAGGAGGCCTGTGTCTCCGTCACGGCATCATTATAGGCTGATTAGTTAAGCCATGTCATGCCAGATAATAATGACTAACAGCATTATTTACGTCAATCCCAGGTCATCGTCTCCCACCCAGTAAACCCACCGTACTACGTGCCCCTTGTGGAGATCGTGCCCGCCCCCTGGACCAGGAAGGACGTGTGCGAGAAGACGAGGGCGATCATGCTGGAGATCGGACAGGAGCCCGTCTCTCTGAGTCGCGAGATCGACGGATTTGTGCTCAACCGTATTCAGTGAGTATCTTCTAAGCCCTCCTGAGATTCTCTGCTTTTTAGACAATAGAAGGCCAAATTAAATTAATTAGTGAAACTCCATGGATCGATCAAAACCTTGTATGTTACTTTTACTGTAATGTTAACTTTATCCATGTTCTAGATACGCGATTTTGGACGAAGTTTGGCGCCTGGTCGACAACAAAATCGTAAACGTGGAGGACATCGACAAAGTCATGTCAGAAGGTCTCGGAATGAGATACGCTTTCCTCGGATCTCTGGAAACTGCGCACTTGAATGCGGAGGGCATGAAGTCTTATATCGAAAGGTTAGTAAATAAAGAAAAAAGTTAGGCAGGTATGTATCTTCATAGGTACCTACTCGGGCTGCGGGATGGTTTGGAAGAGTCAGCGCAGCCCTGGAATTATTATTATTATCATTCCAGTGCTACTGAAGGAACACGGGAGGGTTTTAGTCAGTCTGAGACACACTCTCGCTCAAAAAAGGTAGGTATTTATCTACGCACCTACCTTAGTTGTACACGCTCACACCAAAAAGTGAAATAAACGTAGGCAGGTGTACCTATGTATCCAACCATGAATTACATTCAATAGATGGCCATAAATTATAGTCCCTATGTTCGGCTCAAGTTAAAACTAGAAATGGGCATAACACTTATCTAAATTTCGATTTCATTCGATACAAAATGTATAAATTTTCAAATTCTTTAGATACGGAGAGACCATCTACAAGGTCAGCAACACCATGGGAAGTATTCCTCGAATGACCACAAGTACAAGTGCCGACACGATCTGCGAACAGCTGAACAAGATGGTGCCTTTGGATAAACTGCAGGAAAGACGCGCCTGGCGTGATGCCTGCCTCACACGTCTTGCTCTTCTCAAAAAAGAGATGAATGAACAAAAAATAAAATACTAGAACCGAATCATGATTACTTATTTAAAATGGTGATGCATTCTAAAAATAATGATAATCATGCAATATTACAGCTCCAAATTTCTATATGTGCCTGAATGCATTTCATCATATATCATTGCATTTTATCATATATTTTATCTAAGGACGAAGAAGGAATATGACTGTAATTTGTTATTTATTTTCTAATAAGTACCAAATAATATTCTTTGATGTGTTTATTACACTATTTACTTACCCAAAATGTGTTTTCATTATTTTTATTCTATCCTCGGCTACTTAATTAGGTACTCTTCAAAGATATAAGTATTTAAGTAATATTTTGTAAATCTAAAAAAGCTACTGAATATGCATGGAATCGATTTGAAATACCTTCATTCCAATTATTATTTGAAAATAGAAAGTAAGCAAAATAAGTTTAACATTACATTGCCGCCTCAGCGTCAGCACTGACCTCTACTAAGTGCGCCTCGGCTAGTGTTTTTTTTTTTTAATTATTTAAACTAATGTTTGACTGCGATCCCACCTGATCTTAAGCAATGATACAATCGTTGATGGTTGTTGGTTGTGGATGGTTGATGGAACGTTTTTTCTTTTGGTTTCCAACAGTAAATGTACCAACCTATTTAGCCTGTGTCAAGTTTAGAAAGTAGCCTAGGCTATTGCTCTAAATAATAATAGATTTAGTTATTAAGTACAAGATTTAAAAGCGGAGGAGTTTAGAAAATGGGAGTGGAAGAGAAACTCGGAAAAAAATACAAAAAAAAAAACATGTAATCGTTAAAATAAATTAATATCAATAAATTTACGACATTTTCGGATAACTAGAAAAACAATCAACGCACATATCAACAAAGAAACTGATATTCTTACTCCTCTAGAAACTCTTCATTAGACTCTGTGCGATAAAAGAATGGTAATAGCGTAAAGTTAAACTAACATTAAGGTTTTTATATGGTAACCCAACCCAGCCATCCGTCAAATGCCAAAAGTCATTTCGTGTTGACACAGCTTTGTTTATCATGTTATTTTATTTTATAGTAATTTTTACGATTTTATACATGTTCAAAAGGGCAATAATATTTAATATAGTTTTTCCAAAGAGAAAAAGTCTGGTCTCGGGGACTGTCTCACGGCACATTGTGTGAAGTAAATACCTAAAGCTTGCATAATAAATCAGTTGTGTGATCTGGAATAGTTTGTTTAATGCTCGATACCCAGTCATCGCCCACAAAACAAAGTCCCTGGACAGAGCTTCAATGATGATCGGCATCCTCAGCCGACATATTTTTTTCCAAAAAATAATAAGGTCACAAGTTAGAAACCACTGCTACTAAGTACAAAACAGATCACGGCAGGTCATAGCAGGCATCAGGTGCCAGCGCACAGCTGGGTGCGGGAGCGAAACAACCTCTCAGTCGCCCGGATGGCTCGGTGACCATGTATAACCAGGTAACATAACAAGCTTATTTTGTACACAGATTCTTTACACAAGAATACTAGACACGTGTTTCAGGTTTCGAATATACTAATGCTAATGTTGTATAAATTATTAAAAGAAAATTCATTTATATTGATAGATTTTTGTTTGTTTTGTATCGGTCAATGTTTTCGACAGCAGGTATAAAGAGAGTTGATACTTTTAATGTAACGTTTCGACTATAAATATTTCTTTTCAGGCTTGAGTAAACATACAGTAACTAAAATAATAAAAAAACTGGGCAACTGTGAGTCGGACTACCTATGAAAACAGTTTAATTCTCGAATTGAGTAACGAAGATTTTTCCGAATCGCAAAGAGTTTTTTGTGACATACCTACTTTACAGTTTTCAGATATTTTCCTATACATTGTGCTATGAGACCTTGCTTCATGCCAAATTTCAGGATTCTAGGTCAACGGGAAGTACCCTATGATTATGATTGTACTGTCCCGGCTCTCATAAGACTCTCACCATCGGCTCGGATCTTAATACCGTCTCAGTGATAACTAACATGAAAAACTTATATCATAAGTACTATTATTTTCAAATAATTTTTTAGTCATATTCTTTATACCTAACTTTGATTTAAACTGCACATTATATCTATTCAGAAATATATTTAACTGACTTCTACTCGTCACTTTGCTTACGTGGTATCCTACTTATATTTTAAATGTGTATGTACCGTATGGTGTTCGGACTTAAAGAATAACACCATTCTATCTCATCCCGAGGGTGTCGCAACTATCCCGCTTGCCAAGCAAGACGATTATGGTAAATCCCCCTCCCTAAAATGAAAAGCAAAACTTAAGAATGGCTCTAATGCCCGTCAGCACCTCTATATCTGACTCCGGTAGCGGACAAGGCAATAGCGAGACAAGGGGTGCTAAGAATCATCGGATGAGATCTGGCTACCCCTTTAAATGTCTCCGAAACGTGGTCACTTACAATGGGCCTCAACAGAAGACTTAAAGTAACCCCAAGGGCAAAGGAAAGGGCTATGTTTGGAATTTCCTTGCGTGATCACACCTGAGACGAAAATATCCACCGGAGAACCAATGTTACCGATATAGCTCGAAAAAATCACCAAACTTAAGTGGCAGTGGGCAGAGCACAATACTCGCAGAACACATGATCGATGGGGACCAAAGGTTCTGGAGTGGCGATCACGTACCGGACGCAGCGTTGGAAGGCTCTCCAGAAGGTGGACCGATGACCTGGCGAGGGTCGCGGGCATCCGATGGATGCGAGACCCCCAAGACCGGTTAATATGGTGACACTTGACGTCTTTGATAATTACAAATGCGAAAGTTTGTGAGGAAGGATGTATGTATTTATGGATTGTTACTCATTCACGCAAAAGCTATTAAAACGGATGAACTTAATGATAAATGTAGCAATAATATAGCTTATAAGCTTATTTTTGCAAAGTTTCATCACGTGCGCAAGTTCAACACATCTTTTTGAGCTACTATTTATTGGAGAGTAGAGCCATTGGTATAAGCTCTCGCAATCTCCAAACCTCCGCAAACGTTTTGGGCAAATGGTTCCGGAAATGGAGGATCGAGGTTAACCCTGATAAGAGTCAAGCTGTTCTCTACTCGAGACAGCGGAAGTCCGTCCTCCCCCCCCCCTCCGATCACCATGTACGGCAAGCC
Source organism: Mythimna vitellina (assembly GCA_949316375.1). NCBI lineage: Eukaryota > Metazoa > Arthropoda > Insecta > Lepidoptera > Noctuidae > Mythimna > Mythimna vitellina. Next base: position 16,712,700 of record OX438688.1, read on the forward strand.
AATCCCCTGGGAGAAGCAAGCCAAGTACCTAGGAGTGATCCTCGATCGTCACTTGACCTTCGCCGAGCACATAAAGCAGGCTCGCTCGCGAGCCGCTTTCGCTCAAAGTAGGCCCCACTATCTCCTGACTGCCCGCAGCAAACTGTCACTTAAGTGCAAGCTGCGGCTCTTTACAGCAGTAATCCGCCCGATCATGACGTATGCCTGTGCTATCTTCGCACACGCCAAGCCCCGTCACCTCCATAGGATGCAGACCCTCCAAAACCGAATCCTCCGTAAAATCCTCGGTGCCCCATTTTTCATCAGAAATGAGAATCTACATCTAGATCTCAAAATCCCCACCATCCAGCAGTTCATGAAACGCCTTTGCAAGCGTTTCTTCGACACTGCTGTGAAACACCGCAACCCCCATATTGTGTCGGCCGCCCGTTACAAACCCTCCCGTATTTCTAAAATTCGCCGTCCTCGGCATATTCTCCTCACCCCCGATGACCCTATTACCCTGCTCCAAGAGAGCCGTAGGGAAACCAGTACAGTAAAAAGACACCACAAACCGCCGTCTTTCCGTCCTCGCCGCCGAGGCCCGCCGCGACATTCTATTAAACGTCCTCCCCGTCCCTTGCTCGAGCCAGCCCGCGCCGCTGAGCCTGTAGTTTTAAAATCCCCGATAAATAATAATTAATACTGTTCGATCCAGCTCGTCCCTTGCTGCCCCCCCCCCCCCCCCCCCCCCAGCGACGCCCTAAGCCGAGGCCCGTACCCCACAGGGGGTGCCCTTAGCGTGTAGTCGCTTAGTTTTAAGTAAGCCCTGGCTGGAGGCTTTGATTTTCTAATCGAGGCCGCCACAGGCAAGACCGGTTAAGCAGCCGACAACCTCCTAGGTTGACCTGCGAGAGGCCACACACAAAAATAAAAATAAATTGGTATAAGCTAGTCTAACATAGTTTCAAAATATTAAGATGTAACAGTCGCACTATAATGACATAAAAATGTTGTCAACATAATAAAAATGATGTTCATATACAGCAAATAATGCAGCGCCCTTAAACTCTAAGAACCTTCATTTAATTAAATCTATTTCGACAAAAATCTTTGAGAATTTAAGTGATGTCTATTGTAAAGAAAAAACTAATATGTGTGAAGTTTATTAAAAGGTCTTGTCTTTATTTCTTAATTTTATTTGTCTAACCCGTGTTGCAATCTAATATTCGACTAAAGAAAAATTTAGTCGATTGTCAATAATGCAAATAACCAGTGAGTTGTGGCGACACACTTTTATGAACATCAAATTCCATAAACAATTTCGGTTTGTTTTATTTGCTTGTATCTGTGGTTCTTGTCTAATGGAGCATTTGCGCGATCGTTCATAATTTTATTTACCATCAAATAGTAATACAATACAAACAAAAGGAGTCTAATTTTTATATGGTTATTTGTCCACATCAATGTTGTAAATTTTGAGATATGTGTAATTTAAATAAGTAAATTTATTTTGATATAGCCTTCATGATCTCATGACAAAAGGCCTTGCAGTACGCATAGATTTACAAATGTGTTGTTTTAATAGATAATGGATCCAAGAATGTGTAGAAAAATCAGTAGTAGTGAAAGTCTTCCAGATGCGGACAATGTGGAATATGAGGTATCTAATATCATTGCACCGCAGGAGAGCGATGATAATTTCATGTTGGACGGTAGTCCCGAACCGCACTCCGTGACATGGCTAGACAACGATCAAATAGATGAATTAGATCTTAATTTAGACCAAACTAATCTATGTTTTCATAGAGTTGATAGCGCAGATATAATTTATAGAAGCAAGAAGAAAAAATGCAAAATGGTAGGGAAGTATGTGATGGGGGATGTGCTGGGGGAAGGCTCGTATGGCAAAGTAAAAGAGATGTTGGACTCCGAGTCGCTGTGCAGGAGAGCTGTGAAAATATTGAAAAAGAGGAAACTAAGAAGAATACCCAATGGTGAACAGAATGTACAGAGAGAGATACAGTTGCTGCGAATTCTTAGACACAAAAATGTGATAGAACTAGTCGATGTTATGTATAATGATGAGAAACAGAAGATGTACCTTGTGATGGAGTTCTGTGTTGGAGTGCTTCAGGTAAGTTTACCTACTGAAACAATTACTTTGATTGCCTTAAAATTTGTTCAATATGTTTCATATTGTGTTATTATGATTTCTTTGATCTACTATTTACTCAATCTAAGTAAGCTACATTGAAAAAATCATTAAGGTTAATGATGTGCTAAGAATATGATACACTAGACACGCACTCAGACAAAATAGTTGCATTGCTCTATTTATGTTAATTTTATTTGACAGTTATCTCTACTAAACTAGATAATTTAGCAAGATTACCGTGTGACCTTTCAAGGTCTAAAGCATTTAGCTTATTTATATTGTGGCACACTTTGTTGTTTACAACAGCTCATAAGAATGAAAATTGTAGGAAACAACAAAGTTCTATAAATTATAACATACAACAACTAGCTTTTGCCCACAACTTGTATCTGCATGTAGGTCACTGTGGACACAATTTTGAGGTCTATGCCAGATAAAATGTAAACCATATCCTTTGTTGGGGTTCAAGTTGACTCTGTACCAAATTTTATCATAATTGGTAGAGTAGGTGAACTGTGAAACAGACAAACAAAGTTATTTTTATATTCAATATATTAATATGGATTAAGTGTGATCTGATGTTTCTGTAGTAAATGACATGAAAATACTCTACACTTGCTTATATAATTATCCAGATATAATAGATTAATAATTCTCTCTAAATAATCATAACAATATTGTCCAGGATATGTTGGAAGGGAGTCCCGGCAAGAAGTTCCCTCAGCGGCAAGCACATGACTACTTCACTCAACTCCTGGATGGGCTAGAGTACTTGCATGGCCAGGGTGTTGTACACAAGGATATAAAACCAGGGAATCTGTTATTGACACTTGATCAGACACTGAAAATTACTGACTTTGGTGTTGCTGAGGTAATTGTAAATTAATTATGAGAATTATTATATTATTATATTTTAGACTGTAAGATTTAGAGTATAAGGTGGATTTTATATTAGCAACAATATTAAGATGGCATACACAAAAATGCATTCACACTTTAACATTTTATTAGTTCAGTGTACTGTTAATTTAAGTGACAGTACTGCATGCTTCTTGGAAAAGTCATAAACTTGCTGAAAGAATAATAAATCACATCTAATTATACTCTTTCTATCACAATCTGAAGTATTTCAACAGAAATTCCTAAACTATTGCTCTAATAGCTTGAAATTTTATCAGATTCTCAAGGCTAATTTTATTTACCAATGTGAAATAAAATAAGTTTTGCAAAAGGCTCTTTCTGTTTATAAATCAATTCTGACCAAATTAATATTGCATTTTTTTTATGTTCTAAGTTGACATTCATTTAGCAATAGAAATTTAAATGAATACAAGGATTTTAGAAAAGCCTATGTTCAGCAATTGTGTGTGGATTCTATTGTAATTTAATTTGATTGATTAGTTTTGACTTAATACATAAAATAACATGACGCCTATATTCCTGGAATAGTGGGTTTTATATTAATTTTCTATATTCATGCTTCAAAAGTTATGATGGAATCTGACATAATATTGGGCAAGTTAGCCCTGGCACAAATCCATACTCCAGGCTGATACTCAGAACTTCAAACTGGAAAAACTCAAACTCAATTTTGCCTGACCTAGAAACCCAAACTTTGACCACATGCTCAGGAAGAACCCCTTGTGACCACTACATTAATGAGGCAGTTTACTAATCTATTTAAATATCTTATTTCAGGCTTTAGACATGTTTTCTCCTGAAGACACATGTTACACAGGGCAGGGTTCCCCAGCGTTTCAGCCGCCAGAGATCGCAAATGGTGCTGAACAGTTCTCGGGCGTCAAAGTCGATATCTGGAGCAGTGGAGTCACATTGTAAGTGAACAAATATAGGACATTACCCACTAACACTGACCTTTTGTTATAGCATTGTTTCCTTCACAAAGGGCGCATTTATCTTTGTGACTTTACATTTAGGTATGTTTGATTGTCATTTTGATCTTTTGCTTAGTTTTTTTTTTTTTGCTGACGTTTTTGTTTGAGCAGTTTATTATGACTACTGAATTTGTACTTCGAGATATTGAAGGTCACACTGGAATTGTTCAGTGCAAATAGGCTTTTAATCCCAAAAAAAATATTTTTATATTCGCAAGGATGTTGTGTATCGTTATGATGGCCAAATAGTTAAGGCACCAGCCTCCAATGCATGAGGTTGCGGGTTCGAAACATATACTTTTTTTAAGTTCCCCAAGTACATTACTTACAACCCGTGCCTCGGAAAGCACGTAATGACGTTGGTCCCGGTTGTCATTCGTAGATCTTTGACAGTCGTTACAGGTAGTCAGACGCCAGAAAGTCTGACCATCAGTCCATCCTAGGAGTATTGTGTTGCCTAGTAACTGGGTTTTGGAAGTCTGATAGGCAGTCGCTCCTTGTAAAATATGGGTATTTAACCACATTAAGTTAGACTGGAAGCAGACACCAAACCAATCTAATAAAGAAAAGGCTACAGGGATTATTGGCTAGGATGTTGTGGAAGAAAATTTCCTTATCACTGTTCACAGTTCAATTACACACCTTTTGCACATTACTTTTACTTTGTTAGTAAACAGTGATTCATAATTAATTAAAAACTATTAATCATCATCGTCCCACTATACATGACTTGTTTGTTACTTTGCATACATTATAAACCTTACATAAATATCCATATATAATTCTGAAACAATGTTGTAGGATTTCCTACCAGTTTATTTACATTGTAATAATTATATGGTTAGGATAAATTATCCAGATTTACCTGTTTGACTGGTGTAATGAATTCTTTGTTAATAAAATGGCTTATTTTTTAATATTCAATTATATGTTGAACATACATAAGTACATACATACATAGTAGTTCGAAATATTTTGTACAAAAACTTAATTACATATCTACCAAAACATCAAACCATTAGGCGTTTGTGCGACAATCTTATAACAGCCGCGTACTGAAAGTTGTTACCCCTTAATTAGCCATCACTAAAGGTGTTGGAAACCAACCGGAATTATTGAGTTAAAATTCATCAGTCCATACATAAACCTGGGCAATCAACCAGATTTAAATCCAATTAGACCCATTTGTGCGGAACCAGGGTCAACGCATTAACTCCGAGTTAAGTTACTAACACGGGCCTATTATATATAAAATATTTGTTATTTAACCACGTGTTAGCGTTAGGAACTAACAGAATAAAGTTTTTGGCGCAAGGTCCACTGTGTTCATAGCCTTAGGGCCTGGCCATACTACCACGTCACGTGTCGTATATTTGCACGACGCGACAACTTGCCGCGGTCAGGCCGTTTCACGTTAGGAGCCGATCGTACCGTGGTAATTTGCCAAAACACAACTCTAGCCTATTTGCGTTAAGAAAATAGTGACATCACCGTTGTCACTCGGCTAAACTACGCCCCTTGACCATTGTAATCATAGTAAATTAGAAATCCGCATTCATAATGATCAGTTGTAGTAAAATTGAATAATCCACCTTTTCCTCCCCAACTCCTACCAAATCACCTCAACATTTAAACTTAAAGATGTAGAAAAGCTATTTTAGGACGCAATAGCAAAAATACATATGCAAATGAATCAATGAAATGCTGTGTCCACGTGGTTTATGTAGAAAAAAAATAATGTGGGACTTAGACAATGTTATGAAACTCCCGGAACCGGATTATTTTTTTATAAATGTTTAACGTTTCTGATTCAATTTTAAATTAATATTTTTAAGTACTGTGTAACAAATAGTTTGTTTTAATTTTCTAATGGTTTAATTTTTACCTTAGTATAAATACGCCTTTACTTTGCAGTAGTACTGATAACTATTTTCCTATCGCGAATAGGGTATAATTTCTCAAATTGTTCCTAGATACAACATGACAACGGGTCGGTACCCGTTTGAGGGCGACAACGTGTACCGACTGCTGGAGTCGATCGGTCGCGGCGAGCCGGCGCCGCCGCCGCCCTCTCTGGGGCCCACGCTCGGCCTGCTACTCACTAACATGCTGAAGAGGGACCCCGACCTCAGACCCACCGTGCACGAGATTAGGAGGCACTCGTATGTATTATCCTATATCTTCTATCAATAAAACAATACCTTATAGTATCCTAGAATAGCACAAAAGACGGATTATTTTGAAATTCCTTCTCTGAAGGGATGTTTTATTCTTGGCACGACAGTAAGTCTATTAATTTAAATTTAATTTGGCTAAATGTCATTATTTTCACGGTGTCATTGTTACCAATGTATATAGGTGTGGTATTTAGTTTGTATGAAGTAAGATTTTTCCTAAAGTAAAGGAGGAATCTTAAATTAAATTATTTACTGGTACTTTTGAATTATCAAGGTCGGTCAGTCACAAAAAAATAAAAAAGGTGAAGCTTATTGCATGTTCCAAAGCGTAGATGTCTATGTTGAAGACGCTTTATATATACATCTAAACAAAACTTCGAATTACGGAATACGTCTTCAAAACGGTTGAACAAAATTTGAGGGGACTTTCACTAGGATATAGCTAATGGAACAAGTACCGGGGGGAAGGGGAGCCCACATCTCCGAAATCGCTAAATAGATTTAGACGGGAAAAACGTGATTCCTATTGAAAAACCCACATTAGAAGATCTATGAGGGGAAAAATGAAAGGGAGGCCTTGTGGTAAGATGACACAGTCTAGTTTGGCATTGTTAAAACTGACCATCAAAAACGCCAAGTGAGTTATTGACCTTAAACCTTGACCATACTTAGAACCGTGTCAAATAAGATTCAATCGTCAAAAATGACACATCAACGATATTGCACAAGAATTAAAAGTGCTTACAACAATTGACGAGGAAAATGTGACAAAGTCCAAAAGTGACTAATTTTTTCGTAAGGTGAATGTACTCGCAACCAGTGTAAATTTTGAAGAATTTACAGATTTATACAGTAAGTGTCGTAGTTTCATAGCACATTCTATAGTCTGTGTCTAAACCGTAAAAAACTTAGGAGTGCTTGGAGAGGTGTCAGTGTTTTTAACGTAGCAAGACGCAGGTCCTCTCCGGACATGGTAAATTGGGAAGGTTTCTGCACCTGATTCAGCACACGGAGGACACGGTAGAGGTGTGCCCCCCTTGGCGAAATATCGCCGTGTCCTGGTACAGGCCACCTCGGAACGGAGGAATTCAAAAGAACGAGCACTAGCTCACCTAAATCTCACTGTCTAAAGCAGTGGTTCTCAACCGATCACAAAGTATGTGCTTCCAGATTGGACCCTTTTTTTTCAAAATCTAGTTGATGATGATGTGATGATGGAATCCATGAGGAATTGAGGGAACTCCTCAAATATTATAGGTAATCATATAGTTATTTTGGTATTTTCATCGAGGACTTAAGCATTTACAGTCAAAAAGTAACATTTGATGAAGTGAAACTGGTAAAGAAGACTAGAAATGACCAACAGAACTTCATACTTACATAGACATATAGGAACCGGAAGATAGGCACCGGAACTCCTTAAATAATCAATGTATCTTAGCCGTGTTTGGGCTTATTAGAATTGTCATATGTACTTTGGCTATAAGGTACTCTCGAACTGATCTGACGATGGAGCCGGAAGGTGGACACGGGAACTTCATAATAAAACAATGTATCCTAGCAGTGTTTGGATTAATTTAAATTGGCATGAGAAATTAATAAGGAAACCTTACGACATTTTACCTGAATTCATGCGAAAAAAATGGTTTTACAATAAAAAGGAAAACATTGTTGCTGTGGGTTGGTTGATTTGTTGCGCTATTTGTGTGGTGCAAAAAAGTATTGGCACAAAATACAGTGTCTAAACGAATTAATTGCCACAACTGATTGCAGCGGCGAGTTTCCAATCCTTAGGTTCAGTTTACAACGCAGCGGAATGAAAGCGATTGTTGTAAAGAAATTGTACAAAGTATACTTAACTTAATGTCAATTCAAAACGTGCAAAATAATAGATCGACTGAAAAAAAAACTGCATCATTTGGCGAATGCTCGCGCGTTCATTATACGATGTACAATTTCGGCAGTTAGCTTATTCCGATCCGCGACAGTGTTATATGGGCTTAAATGCATATTAGGCCGCTATTCCACTGGCGTTTTACGCGCGTTGGCGCTTCTCCAACCTCTGCGCAGTGCCAACGTTGCGCAAACGCGACGTTAACGTCGCGAGTTTCTAGTTGTAAAGCGCCAACGTTATGCAGACGCGACGTAACGTCGCCAGTTTCTAGTGGTAAAGCGCCAACGTTATGCAGACGCGACTTTAACGTCGCGCCTTCGCAGCGATAACGTTGCGCCTTCGCAGCGATAACGTTGCGCAGACGTTGGAGAAGCGCCAACGTTGCGCAGACGTTGGAGAAGCGCCAGCGCTCGTAAAACGCCAGTGGGGTAGCGGCCTTATTCGCAAAAGCTACTTCTTATTGTTCGCCAAATGATAAACTTAGATTTTTACGTCTTCATAAATACGTATAACGTCAGTAACAAACTAGCATGACATGTTTAGCGTCTTCAACGGAGGTTATGTTAAAGGTGAACATTTTAATCCCACTTAGCGATTGTCAAGATTATGTTGTTTACTCATAAATAACAATTCCAATTATTCGAGTTTACACTTAGGTGAAGAAAATGTTAATATCAAGGATAATGTGCGAAACTGTAAATAATATTTATTGCAACCAAGTGTACCCGAGGTACTTGGCGTTTTAATGGGTCATTAAAGTTTAAATATAGGTACTTATGACACTGTTTTCACAACTTTGTAACTTTCAAGTTAAGGAAATTACCGAACTGACCTTTATCTGAGTGTACTTATCAGAGAGGCTGTCATGGTTGGGTGACCATCGTCAGGCAAATGATACTTCAGTTTATTAATCATATTTTTTTTTGTCTGACATTTCTTGTGACTCTGGAAGGCGTACGAGGGGGGGCCGAAATCAACTCGCATTAGGCTCTGTTCAGGGCTTGAGGCGGATTGGATCAATCCAATTAAATCTTTGTGGTTTTAGAACCACAACAGCTCATTGCAAATCCATGTATGGCTTCCCCTATTCCGATTATAAATACCGTCATTTATCACTGGATTTAATATCAGTATGTCACAAGTATAGGCACTATACTCGTGACATACTGAAATTAAATCCAAATCAAATTAAAATCCACTCAATACAAGTATGTAACAGGAAAATGGCCTTGTATGTTGTTACTGACAAAGGAAAGAATTAAGTACTTTGTTTATTCAATAATATAATAAGTTGCTGATAGCAATGTTATCAACTGAATGTTTATTAATAACCGACATGCATACCTCACGTCTGTAGTATCTGAGGGGTAGACAGAGGTTTTACACTTACTTTACGACAAAAAATAAATCTGGCTTTTGTGGCTTTTAATCGCATTCCAATTTTGGGCTGCTACGGAGCATGCTCTTACAGAAAACTCTAATTCACATTTACGTAGGTTTTTTTTTTAACAACGCTTGCGAACTATACTTCTGTAAATTGGTAAGAGGACTACCAATCTAACAGTTTTGCCTTTGCCCAAACAAACTGTAATAACGTATTCCTTTTCCCATTTTCAGTTCATGTCCGTTTATTCTCTAATTGGCACACGCTATGCTTGGATTGATCTTGTTGGAATGTCCAGGATTTAGTACCTTGGCATTGTCACTTGTGCAGGTTCTTTTCTCTTCAAGGCAGCATTAGAAAGTTGTGACGACGCTTATTTATAACGGAAATTATGTTTTTCTTTAAATTACTAGCGACCAGGACGGGTCGCTAGTAAGTCTGCAGTTGTAACAACCAATAGAATTAAAAAAAAACATGCAAAAGGTGTGCATGTTTTTTCCCTGACAATTACAAACACAAAAAAAAAAACAGCCTAAACGATCGAGCCGTTCCTTAAGTGGTGCTTCGTCATACATGTGGCAATTTATTTTTGTTTATTAATAGATTCGCGTATGATTACAATTACACCTGATGATGTGGTTGACGATGCGATGCTTTCCTAGAAGTAAACATCTTGACTTAATACTGTCAGAGAGTGGATATCAGGAAACAGAATTCCATCAGGGAATTCCTCTTAGCTGTACATAGTGCATCACGTAAAGCGGACACACGCGCGGTTCTATAGAGAAATGCACGCGCGGGTCCCGCAACGGAGCACTTTTGTATGGAACCGCGCGGGCGTCCGCTTTACACAGTTTCAGGCCTAATATTATGAAGACCATTTTTTTCCTCTTTCAGTTGGGTCCAAGCCCGTCCTCCACTCGAAGCCGGTGAGCGCATGGTGACGCCGCGCTCGCGCCGCTCCGACGAACTACACACGTCCACAGTCATACCGTACTTAGTGGAGCGTCACTACCCTTCGGCGCAGGAGTACTTCACCGAGAGAGACTATAGACACGGTCAGTCTGATAGTGATGATGAGATTTTTTATGATGTTACTAATTTGAAGTTTAGGTATTGATGGTTTTAGTATTCAGTTGTAGAATGAAAAGGTTGTGGCAATTTTGTTAAGGTTTTTGGTTTTGAAAACATTATGTAATATATTCCAAAAAGTGTTATTGTTATGCCTTTTATGCGGAAAACGAATATACAGGGTGTCAAATCAAATCAAAAACATTTATTTCAAATAATAACTATTTACAGTTACTTTTGAATGGTCTGGTGTTATTGAAACATAGCGATTATAATGGGATAAAATAAAGTGAAATCGCATATAAGAAAATCAGCTATTCAGAACATTTTGTAGAGTTATACAAACATACAGGACAAAATACAACACTAATATATGGGGAAGTTGTTTCGACTTCGGGGTTAGTAAAAATGGTTTATAATGATGAATACAATGATCCCTTTTCAGGAATTGCTTTATTTCAGTTACACCTTGTATATGAACATTTCCGTTTCGCGTGTAATGCGTGAGTCTGGTTTCGATCAACCAAACAAACAGAAGATGGCTGTAAAACTTAAGGTTAAATACTCCGACTGTGTAGAAGATTGAAGCCACACCAATAGTCGGTCCAGTACGCAGTATGCGTAAATTTGCGCTATAGAATTTGTGGCAAGATTCGTAAGGCACCAGACTGATATTTGTGTAAATATTTGGATTAATATGCATTACGTGACTGAAAGAGCCAGTTTCATCAAGTCATTCGCCACGTCATATCTATGAATGGCTTAGTGATATCAGTTGTTACATAACAATATCATAATATGTATTGTAAACTACATAATATTTTGTTTAACGTAATTTAATTACAATTTCTGATGTTTTGAATCAGAACGGCTGCTACTGGTAGCATTGAAATTAATGTTATTTTATCCTGTCCTATATTTTTGTTAGCAGATCTTTTATGTATGTAAATATATAATACAAAAGGTAAATAGGGTCGTGAATTTTCAGAGGCTGATGAAGAGGTGCGCATAACCAGCCTTGTGCGCGCCCGTGTTTGTTCCTTGAGTTAGGTTCGTTGCATGCGAGTGACGAAAACCCCAATTTTATAGCTTCTAGCCTTATATACCAGTGATTTTATCTAAATCTATATGAACAGCCATATACCTACATATACTCGCTAAACAATAACAGGCTTACTGTAATTTATAACGACTAATTTATGTCCCAAAATAAAACGTATTTATGATGCGTTAATCTAAGAAAACCGATGGAAAGTGCAGTAAAATATATTTTTAAATATACGTGCTGTATTGTGTGTACTTCACTAATAGTTTTTTTTTTATGATAAATGATAATAATATGTATATTTCATATGAAAATAACTAATTTTTAGCGAGACGCAGATTACTTACTATACAGATACTTCACTAAACGCGTTTGATTTCCAATATTCATAATATAAAGGTGCAGGCACAATACTTGCCGTATTCGGGAATCCGAAAGGGTGAAAAAAAAAATTGGTCAATGAAGCTTTCCCAAAGATTTTAGTCTTTTAAATTCGTCCATATTGCATAGTCATCCCAATTCGGGTGAATTACAAAGTGTGATTGTACCACAATGCTTTGTAAAGTCTAAGGGCCTGCGCACACTTGAGACAAAGACTGTCTCAGACAGAACTGTCTATGACGTCGCAGACTTATTTACGACAAGACTGTTTTGTCTACATTACGGCGCACACTATCAAGACAAAACAGTCTAGCGGCGTACGGCCAGTGTTGCCAACTTAGTGAATTTTCCGCTAAAACTGGTGGTTTTAACCCTCCATTTAATTGCGAAATATTGGTTTTAGTGGCTAGTGGATTTTTCTAGTGCTTTAGTAAAATTCAATTTTTTAATAAAAATGCGATTACTCGGGTGTAAATCAGCACCATAGAATCCATAATTATCAATTTGATACCGACGATGATGGCGCATTTATGTTGAATTATCTACTAACGTTAGAACCGTCTTAATTGCCCGTTGAACATAGCCTATGTTCGCGTAGCCACGTGACGTATCACAAAACCTACACACAAAACATACACACAACACAAAACTAGATATAGCGCCGCGAAAAATGGAGATAAATACGCAGTGTTTGGTATCATTTGACAGGGCTTCACGTACAAGTGAGATTTCCAAAATATTGCTCAAATTGAAAGGGACGCCCTCTAGTGGCCAAAAAGTCATGTGTTTAAAAAAATGTTAAGATAAATACACCGTGTTTGATATCATTTCACTGGTATTTATAAAAAAATATCTAAATACACCGTGTTTGATATCATTTCACTGGTATTTATAAAAAAATATCATCAAAACTCAATGTAGCCCTCTAGTGGACAAAAATTAATTTACAGTCATTAATTACAAATTTAAAATTTAGCTTTTACAAGTAAATGGTATAGAAGCACAGTGATTTAACACTTAAATTGTTTAAATAAAAAAAGGTAAAAACTAAAACCCAACTACGACAAAAAAAAAACGACGCTGAAAAAGTATTAAACAAGATTTTAGAAAAGCCGTAGTCACACGTTATTACAATGTTTTGGTTGGTACCTATAACGTGTGACTGCGGCTTTTCTTTTTACCTTGTTTATTTCAGCATCCTGAAAAAATTTACAAGTGGTAAGTTTGTGTAACTGTTGGCAACCATGGACGTCTCAAAACAGTCGTGTTGTACTAAATAAAATAATGCAGGCAAATAGGTTATTAGTTTCCGTTAATAATAAATGATAAAAATGAACAATCAGTTGATCAGAAAGCCACTTGTTGGTAAATTAACATTAGTAGGTAAATCAACATACAAATTATTCAATGACAGCTATGTATTAATTCGTCTTCAGACGTATCATTTTTTTTTGCACCATCATCTTCGGTATCAAATTGATAATTATGGATTTTATGGTCCTAATTTACACCCGAGTGATCGCATTTTTAGTAAGAAATTGAATTTTACTAAAGCACTAGAAAAATCCACTAGCCACTAAAACCAATATTTCGCAATTAAATGGGGGGTTAAAACCACCAGTTTTAGTGGAAAATCCACTAAGTTGGCAACACTGGCCGTACGCCGCTAGACTGTTTTGTTTTATCTTGATAGTGTGCGCCGTGATGTAGACAAAACAGTCTTGACGTCGTAGACAAGTCTGTCTAAGACAGTCTTGTCTCAAGTATATAGGCCCGAAATTGACTATCAACTTTCGAATGAATTGAGTTTAACACGGTGAATTGATGTGGTGTATTAATATGGTCAGCATGAAGCATTCAGAATGTCATGAATAAGTGTCTGAATAGTATGTAATCGTGGTTGTGAGCCGTGGCGTATAACCCTGATGCGTATTGCAGAGCTGGGCGACGGCGGGTCGCGCACGCTGTCGACGGCGGAGCTGTCGGACGCGGAGTCGTCGCGGCGCAAGCGGCGCTGGCACTCGTCGTGTGGCCGCCTGCCGTCGTGCCGCCTCACGTGATGGCGCCGCCCGCACACCTAGAGTCTTCGCGGCGCAAGCGACGCTGGCACTCGTCATGCTGCCGCCTGCCGTCGTGCTGCCTCACGTGATGGCGCCGCACACACCTAGAGAGGATACATGTTCCAACCTTTACCCCCTTTACTTGTTTCTCCACTTTGTAGAACTTTGCCACCACTCTTGTTGCCGGATAGTTAAACTTTAATATCTAACTCCTCGTCACCCCCGTTTTGCCGCTAAATTAAATAGCACCTAGGACTTCTCCGTTCGATGTTTGATCAGCATTAGCTTTGAGCAAAATTGGCTTTGGTATACTTAATGTTGCTATTTATTTGTTTGTGTATGGTTTGTTACATGTAGTTTCTGTATACTCCTCTGAATAGTAAGGCAATTTAAAGCTTCAATAGATGTTTGTGTCTGAATCGAATATTGAGAGACCAATTATTTTAGCAAATTATCTGATATGACATTCAATCACATACGTCTGTTAAAGCAAATATTGCCATAGACATGTATGTATATTTAATTAGCTATCAAGGAGTTCATGCAATGACAAAAATATCATAAATGTAAAATAGTACCTGTTTTATTTGTCTTTCAAGATGTATGATGTAAAGAGAACATGTATTTAGTATAATTATTAGTAGATCTCAAATTTTAACGTGGCAATAAAAAAGATAATATTTTTATAAAAAAAGATATCGCTATAAAACCAAATTATAATAGAGTTCTTGCCAAGTGGTAAGCACCGACTATGTTATGAATTTTAGTTAACTTGATGATTATTTTGGTTTTCTGCACTGTGGTGCTTGTTATTGTTGATCACCAGAAGTTGTAATTCTCATCTGGATGATTGAATCCCACGCTTTCTCAATGGTTGATTGACGGACGAATGTGTTGCTGATTGTGACTACTTACTGTTAGCAGAAATGTTCGATTGAATGGTTTTGGGTATGATCGATTTTCTTATTTTAGTTGTTAGATATAAAGTACAAGTTATTATGGCGATCATTATACATAAAATTGTGTAATATCGTTAAATATCATCAATTGGAATTTGTTAAAAGAAGAATGTTATAGGATGCGAACAAATTATTGCATTGTTTGGATATTCCAAAAGGACACGGCTTGTACACATTTGTAACTTCAGCATTCTGTGTACCTATTTTAGTAAAATAATCTCTTTTCCCATCTCAACACCTCTGACGGACCTCACTTTTTGTAACTTATTTATATTGAAATAAAATTATGTTAGTATTAAGATATAATTAGGTATACAACGCATGATTTTCTATTTGTAATGTTGTTGCTGTGGACTTCGTATTGCTGGACCGACGACCAATGTAACGTTGGGTCCGGGTCTTATACAAACTTTTCGTCATTTTAATTCTGCGCTAAATTGTTTGTTCACATAATTATAATGTTACTTAGTTGTGCAATAACTGTTATATCTTGATGAAATGCTGTTCTAGTACGTAGTTTAGGTTAAAAGCTTACTTAAGCCATATTGTAATGAGATTATTGCGCAGGTGATCTCTACACGCCAAAGGCGGTTTTGCTAAAAGTATTTAATTTAACTGTAATAGTTTGTGTCCACTTATGTTGCACATGTATTTGAAAAGTGAGGTCTTACATATAACTGTTAAAACGTGTGTTTACGCTTAAATAAAATGAAAGGATGTATGTTTAGTGCCTGAAATTGAAAAATAACGTAAAAAAACTGAAAAAAATTAAAGAGAATATTAATATATTGTAAATAAAAAGTCAAAGTAATGTGCAATTTGTTTTTTTTAATTGAATCACAAGCCATCTATGTATGATGGATCAAAAACACTATTTGACGACTCACTTGGGCTGTAGTCCAATAAATATATAAACTTTGGTTTGGATCACAAAAAATAATGTTGATACATGTAAATATTAATTTATAACGAAATGTCCATTATAGGGCATAAAAGAATCATCTACTATAAATTCAATGCATGTGACACGAGGCAAGAAATGGCGATTTCAGAGTCTATGTCTGTCTGTCTCCCACGCCTTAGAGCTACCTCTAGGACAAATTTATAAAAAAAAAAACTATTTTTATTTAGGGCTAAACGTAATCTGTCTTGTTCTAAAACGCGTTCTTTTTAAAACATGACTAAATAAAACGTTGTAAAATCACTAGTTCCTGAACTATATATCCCACAAAAACATTTCATGTAAAATGTTGCCAAAACGACCACATAAGGTTTGCCCTGTGAAAAAGATATCAGATCTCATGTAGAGCCAAGCTTCTGAATCTACACGGCATAACTCTACCGACCCTAACTTCACAAATTCTACATATCAGTAAAAATGTAGGAAGGCTCGTCTTGGCGGGGGCACTACCGTGCCCCCAGATAGTAATAAAAGTTAACCCACCTAAACCCCTAGTTTGGATTGATCTCCGAATATCGCACCATTAAAACGAAAGTTGCATTATCTGAACTTTTTTAAATAGTTCTTACCTGCTGTGGATAAATCCATTCTTGTATCACAGGTCACGGATTTCAGCAACTACTAAAGAATGTCGTCTCATTTGAGTAATATTTAAAGCACAATTAACACAGCGTTGGCTTCTGCTGGTCGAAAAAAAAAAATCATACGAGTCGGTTTCTATCTGCCGGACGCTGGAGTTATTCAATGAAGTAGAAACAGCGACCGAGATAGCGCGGCTGGGGTCATTGTCGTACATAGCAGATTCAGAATCCATAGGCAGGCTGGGGTCATCGGAAAAAGCGAGTGCTGAGTTTATTATGAAAGCGAATAGTAAATGTAATAATAGCAAATACTTGGTCACAAACTGAAACAAATAGTCGCAATTCAAATGTTACGCGGCAAAATGTGACACTTTCTGCCACCACTTTTCCCGTCGTTTGGGTAGGCTAAGGTCTTAAGACCATACATCTTCTGAACTTCACTCAAGAAATCCCGGCAAAAATATCTGAAAATTTTAAACGACGCAATTAATACTTGTTCAATAAATTTTGCAAAATAATTGTATTTCGTATGCATTTTTATCAATGGAGCAAATGCATACCTAATATTGATATAATAAATGATGTTAAAAAAAATGATGTTCTGGTTGATTATTAAATTGAAAATTCGTGCAATCTTTATTTTTATTATTCGGCCTGAAGGACTTTGTACCCAGGGTCAAGAAATAATTGAAAAAAAAAACTTCAAAATGGTTGCAGGAACCAAAGAAACACTAGATTATTGAACTTATTGTTTAATATTATTTTTCCGAACTTTAACTGACGTGATATTAGTTTTTATAATTATTTATATATATTTATTTATATAATTATTATTATATTTTAATAAATAATAATCTTGTCTACGGCATTGTCAACCTCTGGCCGTTCCACTCCCTTTGGCATAAAGCAAGGCCTCATAGCACAAATATAGGAAAAAATTGAAAACAAAATTTGTCGTTACGTCACAAAAAAAAAAATTTTTTAGCGAGTCAGAAAAATCTTCGTAATTCAATTTAGGAATTGAACTGATTTCATAGGTAAGTTTGAACGGAACCCTCAGTGCGCGAGTCCGACTCGCACTTGTCACTACATTAGGAATTACTTAATTAATTACTCCTATATCATGGATGCGTTTACAAACATGTGAACTCACATGTAACGCAATGTACGCGTTTCAAGTGTTGGTTGTTGCGAAATGTTACTACTTCAACTAATCTATGTATCTAATAAAATATGTAAAGATAATTACGTTATGAACCATTAGATGGTTAGTTTGCAAATGTGTGAACTAATTAAGTAGTTTTACAATCAAATCACAGTGTGGGCGTTTAAATTATCAACCATACATGTCTATTACACCTAAATTCTGTTCACATGGGAACCTATCAGACTAATCTGTTATTCATTATTATCGTGTAAATTATACTCTCATTTGTGCTTGATGATATTCGCTAATAAACCTTGTTTTTTGCCAGAAGTTTGCAGAATATAAATTATTTGAGGACAGGCGAAGCTAATCTGATTGACACTTGCACACATAGATCTGGGGGAAAGTACCTAACTGGTCTAATAAGCCAGGTAGGCCAAATCGTGAACGATCGAATTACCTATCTACAGGGTGTAAGATACAAGTCTCCGCAAACTTTAAGGGCTTGCTCAGTATACTAAACTGAACAACCTTCCACAAGATTTGGTTTCAAGAAACCAAAAAAAAGGCCTCTCCATACAAACTGTTCAATCAAGTTTATAATTTTGTATGGAGGCCCATTTCTTTTTTTTTTATAGACATTGTATCTATTAAGCTTTTAACTGCACTGATTGCGAGAAATTGAAGTGTTTCAGAAAAAATGCAAACGGCTTTTCTCCAGAGGAGAGTGAGAAGTACGATATACGAGATAAAAGGACGGTCTACTCTGTTACCTCCCCTACACCTTGTATACTTACCATTAGTGTTACCAGGTGACCCGATTTGCGCGAATCATCCAGATTTTTTTTTTAGCCCTAAGAGTCGCCAAACTGAAGTGGCAGTGGGCAGGGCACATTGCTCGTAGAACGGATGGTCGATGGGGCCGAAAGGTTCTAGAGTGGCGACCGCGCACCGGAAAACGCAGCGTTGGAAGGCCTCCCACAAGGTGGAGCGACGACCTGGTGAGAGTCGCGGGAGTGCGGTGGATGCGAGACGCACAGGATCGGTCGTTGTGGCGTCGCTTGGGGGAGGCCTATGTCCAACAGTGGACGTCTTTCGGCTGAAATGATGATGATGATGATCCAGATTTTCAGGGGTCTGATGAGACGTCCCGATTAACCCCTGATCAGGACGCTAAAGGTCTCGATTTTTCAGTAACTTTTACGTCTGTTAATTTTGGCGGCTAAAACGTACCTAATCGTAGATTTTTGCTTCAAATTTCGCAGCTTTTGACTATTAAACTTTTATGCTTATAAGTCTCGTGCCTACTGGTGTATAAATGAGTGAAGCAGCCTCATTTAGTATTTTGTCTTCGCTCTCAGGTATGCTTAGTTCATAATATGACCACAAAAAAAAAACAATACCTATAATATTTTTTTTTTTTTGTGGTATTTATATCCCGATTAGAATACCATAATCCCGATTATTTTCAACTTTCATTCCGAATTTTCATTTACTTGACTGGCAACACTACCTACCAAACCAACCACGTAACATGCACTGGCGAGCAATAATGGCTCCAAGCCCTGCTCACCCATGGGTAGTTCGTTACCTGTATGGTATGAATTGCTATGTGGTAAGCATGGGGGCCATGCGACCTGATTCGCAGCCACAATGCGCGGAACTGGCCGGTGCGTTACCGCAACTAGGGGCGCCGACTTCGTGGGTGCTCGGGGGCTCGAGCACCCACGACAAATTAACCGTGGGTGCCGAGCACCCCTGAGAATAGACATCAAGAAACAGATCAGTAATCGCTTTTTCAGGATGGGCGTTTTTTCATTACTTGACGACCCGTTTAGCGCAGTGGTTCAGAGCACCGGTTGAGACGCAAGGGTTCGGTTCCCACACCAACACAAATGTTTGTTGATGAAACAGATATTTGTGTTGGGTCTGGGTGTTTGTGATACCTTCGTTGTTCCTGATTTCCATAGTACAAGGGAAAACCTTAGTTTAGGGCCAGGACAATGTATGTGATGTTGTCTCAATTTATTATTTATTAACGATGCGGGCAACAGACGCCAGTTACTGATACTGGTATCCGTTATCAAAATGTCGATCAGTGTGTATTTTTCTTCTCACACTTCGACACTTTTTTGACTCATCGAATGAGCATGAGCACCCATGAGGTTTTCTAAAAGCCGGCGCCCCTGACCGCAACGCCGTAACGCCTTCCGCCATATCAGATCCTAATAGAATTAGAGCACTGGATAACTATGTCGAACAGGTAGATTATGGTTATCTAATTATGCATCGGTTGACCGTAACATAATTTTCTAGCGAGACTTGACCGAGTGTTATGGTATGCTAATTCATCTGGCTTTAGGTAGGATTTCTGTTCAGAACCTAGTTGGTACCTACTTACTAGTATCTTAAAATTCAAAGTATAAACTAGGCTAACATAGGTATGTAGGCACTTACTTGGTGTTCTTCTATTAACCTATTTCAAAATGAAGGAGGTTCTATGTTCAGCTGAATGTTTTTTTTTTTTTTATATATGTTCACCGATGTCTCTGTCAATTGTGGACCGATTCTGAAAATTAATTTTTTTGTTTGGAATGTTATGCTTCCAAGTTCGTCCCATAGAAATTTTGCTATGATTTGATGACGAACTTCGAAGTACACAGTAGAACCAATTTTACTTGTTACGACAAGTAAAATTGGTTTGTTTATACGTGCAGTCGATGTCTGACTGACAGAAGTCAGGGGTATATATCGAACTGATCTGATGATGAAGCCGGAAGGAAGGCCTGGGCTTGGCTTATTGGAATTGTGATGCAATGTAAAACATGAATAAATTCTATAGGTACCTTACTATAGAACTTGCACACTATTTAAGTTTGGCTGAAGAGTACTTTTTAGTGGTGGTACCACAATTAAAAAGAGTAAAATGAAAAACTTTTTTGTAACTCGATTCGGGAATTGAACTGTTTTCAAAGAACCGTCTCGCATTTGCCTAGTTTTTTTTTTTAATTAATTAAGCGGACTTTTTCTATTTAACAGTTGATTTTGTAATTATTAGTTTTTATTATCCTTTTCTAATAGGATAGGGAAATAGGGAAAGAAGAAACAACATTTCACAATTTTAACTACGAACGCGGGATTTCCTAACGATGTTCTAGGCGTGTGTTTCTAAGCTTACACTAAAGGAATGTTAGGCACCACTCTATACGGTAGTTTAATCGGGTTTCCAGAAGACGCTTGCAAAATTAAGTAATCGATGAATCCAGACTTCCTACTTAGGAATGTAAACCGTTAAAACTAGTTATTACCTAAGTATTCTAATCCTAAGCACGCTAAAAGTACATATCGACGGTGAAGTGCCAATAACTCCTAACTGTCGAAGTCAAAAATCTTCTGTCTTAAAAACGTCAGGAGGTAATACTATGAATTAACATGCTGGTTTAGTTAAGAGGTGTTTCCACAATTTAATTTGATTCAGTAGCAACTAATATTCGCTTCAAGAGATCTCACAAAAACATGCAGAAACACACATTTGAATTAAGAGCGCTAAAAAGTAATTATCTCGAAAAATGTCAGTTAGGAGGTATTGGCACTTCACCGTCGATATACCTAACAGAAAACTCGAATGTTAGGTAAACCAGACTCAAAAAGTCGACCCCAATCACATCACGCTATCACCCACTTTTCTTTCATATCACTCCTCACATAATCCATCAACCTTTTCTTTAGTTTCCTTCTACCTCTCCGTCCATTCACATGTAAAGGCGCGTATCTACTTGTAACTCTTTGTAACTCACTTCCGAGCCATGTCTACAAATGTTTTTTCAGAGTCACCACGAACCGTCTCGCGCGCAGGTTCGACGACTTCCAGCCTCCCGAACAAGCCGGCTCCAAAACGTGGTCGCTTACAATGGGCATCATCAGAAGGTATAAAGTCACTCAAAGGGCAATGGAAAGGACTATGCTCGGAGTTTCCTTGTGGCAGTCGTTCATCAGAAATGAAGATATCCGCAGGAGAAACAAGGTTACCGAAATAGCTCATAGAATTGCCAAACTTAAGTCTCAGTGGACAGGGCACATTGCTCGCCGAACAGATGGTCGATGGGGATGAAAGGTTCTGGAGTGGCGACCATGTACTGGAAGACGCAGCGTTGGAAGGTGGGCCAAAAGGTGGGCCGATTGACCTGGCGAGGGTCTCGAGAATCCGATGGATTCAGTCATTATGGCAACACTTGGGGGAGGCCTATGTCCAACAGTAGACGTCTTTCGGCTGAAATGGTGATGATAATGAACTCTTAGTAACATGCGTTTCATCTTTTAATATAATACAATCACAACCCAAAACATCGCAGATTTCGTTACAACAGGTTAGTAGGTATTTCTGCGAGTTTATCTAAAGAGATTTCGAAAATGTCAAGCGCGCAAGCGAGAAAGAGAGATGGAGCTATACACCCTAGCTCCATCCCTTTAACTTTTAACCTTCAGTTTAGGTCATTAAATGGAACGCGCGTGATAGGGCCTTAGGTCAGCTAAAGAAATTGTACGAAACATGGAAATCGTTAACGAAATAGCTGAACGGGGTGTTGCTGAATACACGAACGACGGGGAGCAGAAGCATCCAACCTGACATACATTTACACTGTTTTTCATACAACCGCTCTTACGCGATTATGACGTTATTACACATTTTTCATTAGATATTTTGGAAACACAGATATCTTGTGGATATTATCTAGGCTTCTTTAAAACGCAATTTATAAATTTGTGTAAAACTAATCCAGTAGACCTCTGAAAATCTGCTATTTTTCATGCCCACCCTTCTTAGTGTACCTACTAAAAAATTGGAAAAGTCAAAAAAAATATAACAGTAGAATGCTTGCAAATTTAATTAAGATTCTGAATGACGAAAATTGTTTACCAAAAACTTTTACATTTAAAAAAAAAAACACGAAATACGTGTTCTTTTCCTGGAACAAGTTTTGTGAAATATTCGTGTGAATGAAGAATGTTACCAAGTGCCAGCAGAGCTTTCAGGTATTATCTCTCTGTTTTCTAATTGCCTTTTTATTAAACATTGCGTTGGATTGCGTTGGATGAACCGGCAAGCTTTTAAACCATGCTCAGATCGACGATAGATGAGTAGGGAAGGGCCCTCTTGATGCTGTTATTTAAGGAATACTCGTAAAAGAATAAGCATAGCTTCTAGTAATAGAAGATGTATTTTTTTTCTATTTATTGAATACTGGGTTTTTGTCCACGAGAGTACCCTATCTTAGTGCTAATTTACCAGAAGATTTTTAATATTATATTATTTTTTTGAATGAAAGTATTCATAAGACTGTTCTAATTGCACCGTAAACTATGACTAAAATGTAGTAAATGTTGCAGCCATTATAAGTCAAAAGAAAAAAATAATCAATCCTGGCCTAGAAGTATAGATCATTTTTAGGATTTGAGAGTAAACAACTAATAAATACGTTTTTTTTAATAGATACCGTACCTTTTAGGATACCTAGTGAGTTGGTAAAACAGGTAGGTACCTACTTACTTTGGTCAGGGAGTATTTTACAACAGGTTAAAAACGAAGTAATAGGTAACCGTTGCGCACAGAGGAATGGTGTCATCAACACTTCATTACACACGAAGTGAAGGGTTGCCGAAGATGGTCATTAACGTTTTTCTCATTGTCAGTGCATAAAGTTCAAGGTGCATTTTTTGTAGGTTAATCGAATCAAACTTCCTAACAACATAGCCTTAACGTGTTTCACAGTTGGTTGCCGATAGATCGATGAATTAGTTATTTCGCGTTCGCGCTCGCAAAATTACCTACTTTTAATCTATGAGGTAAATATTCATTGAAAACCCCATCCAATAACAATATTCTTAGGTCTTTTTTTATTGAGTAGTAATTACCTAACCCAGCTTCGCATGGGGCTCAGTTTGAAATTCTAGATACCTATCCAACTGTTATACATTAAAACCTTCCTCATGAATCACCTTTTCAATTAGTGAAAACCGCATAAAAATCCGTTCAATAGTTTATTAGTTCATTGTGAACATACCTACAGAGAGACGCAGCGGAGGATGTCAGCCCCCCTAGCCAAGTTACAATCGTTTCGTTCGCGCCGAACGAACGCTCAATCGCGTGGTCAGAACAAAAGAATCGGAGGCGTGGCCTACTCGAGGCGTTCGGGGCGAACGATACGATTGTAACTTGGCTAGGGGGGCAGGATAGACTCGCGTTTGACCACTTGATGGTAACAGATGATGTTATCGACGTTGAACCACGCTCGCCAACAAGTAACACAGATTCCTGCAGAGAATTGAGCAAAGAGGAAAAATTTATGATCTTTTTCGTCTGGTCTTACCTTTTTATTTCAGACTTAAGGCAATATTAAAATACTGAAGGAAACTTTAATGAGCTAGAAGTAAGTTCTAGTAAAGTAAAGACATGCTGGTTTGGTTTCGGTTTATATACTTGACCCTTATAGGTAATAGCATCTTTATGAGCATTCCAAGCCGGCATTCAGTGTACTGAATATAGATCAGTCATCATAATAAGTAGGTACCCATCTGCGCTTTAAACAATGAGATACAGTAGTCGATGCTTCATTATAAGCACCTGATGTTGAATATAATCAAAGAATCTTTTGTATTAAATAAAATAGCTGTGAGGTGAGTAGGCAATCGCTTGTTTAAGCGCCCATTCATAAATGCCTCATTGTAGGTCGTGAAAGGATGTGCCGAGGATACCAGTTCGCTTTAGTCCTTGAAATAGTGTACAGACATTGTCATAGGACCATAGCTAAAGTGAGTAAATATTAAAATACAAATGTTTGTCACACTTAGGTCTGTGTTCGTGTAGATGATAATTTATAACCTCGATTCAAAACTGTCAGATTGTCGTAGTTTATGACCAAGCGAGAACTTACAATAGGTAAGTACAGACCTACAATCCATCTGTTTCGGTAAATAGCTAAATGTAAACAATCTTGACATGTCTTTTATCTAAAAGTTGTCTAAAAATTGTATCTAAAAAGTCTGAAATAAAAAACTCTTTACAAAAAAAGAATAACCAACTTCACTAAAAAGAAAACACTAAAAGAATCAAAATAACTTTAATTTCGGAAGTCGGTGTTTCTCGGTATTATTTGTATTTTATTTAACTACAAATTTATTCTTTTTTTGTAAAAAGTTTTTTATTTCAGACTTTTTAGTTGCGATACATTTATAAACAGAGTGCCTATTTCTCATAATAATTTCAATTAACCCAAACACGGCTAGGTTACATTGATTAATTACGGAGTTCCAGTGCCTACCTTCCGGCTCCATCATTATCATCAGATCACTTCGATGATACCATATTCAACGTAACTATTCAGAACCATTAATTTATTTGTATTGTCATAGTCACTTAACTATCTTCATTGTGATATCTATGCCAGTAAGAAGTTCCGTTGACTATTTCTGGTCTTCTTCATCAGTTCCACTTCATCAAATGTTACTTTTTGACTGTAAATGCTTAAGTTCTCGATGAAAATACCAAAATCACTATATAGTTGCCTATAATATTTGAAGAGTTCCCTCGATTTCGCCAAGATTCCATCATCAGATCCCAACTTGGTGACTATGGGACCATTTGGAAAGTATACCCTTTCCAACAAACAAAGAATTTTTCAAATCGGTTGGCACGCGACGAAGTTATGCGCGAACAAACATAAAAAAAAAATACAAACATCCGAATTGAGAACCTCCTCCTTTTTTAGAAGTCGGTTAAAAATGTTTACAATTTGTTATTTACCTATACCCATGTTTGATAATTAACTAAATTTAAATAATCTTTGTGTCTTTTATACGATTTTAAATCATAAATCGTATAAATATCAAGATTGTTTACGTTTAGTTAACTACCTAAACAAATGGAGTATAAATGTAATGTAAACTATGTCAACTAAATAGCCAGTGCCGGATCAGCCACATAGCAAGAGAAGCAAATGCCACGGCACCCGCGTGTTGGGGTAGGCCCCGATATTTTATATCATACAAAAACAAGTCAAGATACTTGTATCATAATGAAATGTAACCAATTCCGCATTTTCCATAAAGACAATGAAGGCTGTAGCGACATCTATGGCGTCACATAGGAACTAGTGCTGCATCGCGCAATCAAAGTTCTCCGCGCGATTAGAACATATAGAACAGCCCGAAATCATCTGCCGGGCAGTTGTCCACCAGACATTACACCCGTCTGGTCGGAGGATCCTCACTTTTCAATGCAGGGTTGCGGGACTTTACACTCTGTTCCGCTTACCTCCAAAAGGTCTTCATAGGCAAAATATAGGTCATAACCCCATTGCTACTCGCGCCCTGTTCGAGAAATAAGTTAAAGAAGTTTTAATTTGTCATTACTTATAACTTTTTTCTTTACGTGAAGAATTTATACTTTAACATTGTGTTAATTAATATTTAATACTTAGTAAGTGGTTATTTTTTATATCATATGCATGTCAGATTCACATCTAGTAGGTGTCAATCAGATACCTATATTGTTTGGCGAATTACTTTTCTGCTTGCGTGATTGTATAACAGTTTTGTGAATATAATAATCACTAAATAGTATAAAACAAAGTCGCTTCTCGCTGTCTATGTATGCTTAGATCTTTAAACTCAACGGATTTTGATGCGGTTTTTTTTTAAATATAAAAATAGAAGGGGAAGGCGGGGTTTTTACGTATACCTAAGGGTTAAGTTTTGTTTTGAGGAAAACATTTTTGTATTGTCTAATGACAAAAAAAGCTGTGAACGTTGCATATAAAGACATTCTGTAGTAAGGTATATTAAGTAACAGATTTGCACCCTTGCGAAGTCGGGGCGGGTCGCTAGTAATTTAAAAATAACGATTATGGGGGCTCCTTGGTAGAATTTGCTACAGGCCCCACGCTAAATTACCTAATCCGGCACTGCTAATAGCAATATGAGTGCGACTTTTAGGATACATTTAACATTGGCACTATTTTCACATCACATTTTAAGACGATAATCATTTGCATCGCTGACCTTCTGTGCAATAAACACGGGAAAATGCGAGTACATTCAGAAACAATTTAAAAGAATAACAGAGCAGTCTCATAGTCTTATTTCGGACCTTGTCCTTAATAGAGTAATTGTTTTTATTTAGATTAGGTACAGTTTTTATAAAACTTGCTGAAAGTTTAACAAACATTTTTGCTTGAATAAAAATACACAAATTACGTTCACATATCGAGGAGTTGCTACTGAGTATATATAACTATAAAAAATGGGTAAGTAATTTTCTATATATATAAAAGCGAAATACCACTCACTGATTAATCACGAAATCTCAGAAACTATAACACCTAAAACGTAGAATTTGGCAGGTAGGTTCCTTATAGGGTATAAACATTCGCTAAGAACATCGGATTTTCCGAAATTCACCCCCCAAGGGGATGTAACGGGGGTCCACAGTTTGTATGGAGAAACTGACTTTCACGCGGGCGAAGCCGCTGGCAGAAGTTAGTATATGGTCTATTTACAAAATCTATAATATTTACAAGATATAATAACTGAGTCTATAATTTTATTTCATATAACGATCATAAAATATAATAAACAATTGATAAAATTTTCAAATAACTGATTTTTATAAGCATAACATACATTATAAAATCTTTAGATAAACCACTCAAAAGATATAAAACTTATTTAGTCTAATATAAAAGAACGAAAGCTTTTTATAAATCATAATGGCTTTTAACTTAACCTATCCACTTGATTCACTAACACTAGAAGGGGATCTTAAATGGTTACTGTTTTAACCTAACCATACCCACATGATCGCTTCGTTCGCTCGCCTTCATTTTTTAATGGTCACTGTTCTAACCTAACCTAACCCATATGATCGCTTCGTTCGCTCGCCATCACGTTCTAAAGCTTCCTATTCTAACCTGACCTAATCAAGGTGCGGTTTTTAACTTAAGCTTACCCAAATGATTCACTAACATTAGAAAGGGTTCTGGCTTTTATGGTCACTGTTCTAATCTAACCTAACCCAGACGATCGCTTCGTTCGCTCGCCATCGCATTCTAACCTGACCTAATCCAGCCGCGAGGCTCCACAGACGCGTTATATTACAGTAACGTTTTTCAATACGCCGAGCCAACTTATAATACTAACAGTGTGTTAAACGATATAGCTGCGACAAATATATGGTTTAAACTTATATTCAATAACGTTATAAAGCAAGCTTTAGAGTATATAAATTATATCAACAGTTGGTATATCTCACGTTTATAATATGTTTTGAATGTTAGTGAAATGAAAATATACCAAATAACTTTATATGATATGAGATGCACCCACAAAAAATATTGTAATTTTTTTTTCAGGTGTCCTTGGCAGAATCGAACCCACGACACGTAACGCAGCAGCCAAACGCTTAAATATTACTCCAACACTGCCGTCATAGTATTAGTTTTCACGAAAATAGAGCCTGAGATTCTTTTGAGTATTTTTCGCTATTGCTCAAGGATTTGGCTACGCCCACTTGAAAAATTCACTTTGTTGGTACCTACAGCAAAGTTAGAAGATGCAATCGCTTGACAAACTTTGAAGAGGCAAGCAACTTACATATTTATCATTGAATATTTCGTTACAAGTACTACAACCTGTTGCTTGTCGTAGGTATAAAGGATTGTGTCATCTTTCAAATGGTGCTTATTTCCCAGCCGTTTTGACTGCAGCAGAGGTCAGATAAATGCCAGCGGCGAAGCATGCGGAACTTGCCACGTTACAATAATGGGAAAATTGAAATCATGACAGTTTCTATAAGGGCAATAAATTGGAAAGCTCGTCTTTGAAGGTAGAATAGGTATCTATTTCGTAGCCTAAAGTCGTGTTCAATTTATCATAGTCATACATACATCATTCACAGGAAACAATTAGGCACTATATTTACTAAGGAAATATTGTGTAGTATCTGACATTAAGTTTAATTTTAGCTCCGAGATCATGAAAATCAGTCAGCACGATAGATTGGAATGGAACCTACTGTCTTGCTTAGCCAAAACGAGTGATGATGTATTCGTGTGATGTCATTCCATGTGATCATTACAGTTCTAACGTACTGACTGACAGTTCAAAAGGCTATGAGAAAATCAGTTCATCCGCTTTATTCTAATAAAAAAGTTTCGATATCGCGCCGCCGCGCCGTACTGGGATTCATCAACAATGCCAGTCTCGCACGGTTTAAATTGATGGGGTCAAAATCACAGACAAATGACGATCAAAAGGTGAGGCGCAGTGAAAGTGGCCGCGCAATTCTATTGTGACTCTGATTGATTTGAAAGATAGACGATAAGTTGCGCTATCATAGATGCGCTATTGTTCTTCCGACTTCAGCAATTAAATACCATAAAATACGTTTGAAGATAGCAATCAAATTCAAACCTGTTACTTTTGAAGCTCGGTTGATTATGGTTCTTGAAACATAGAAGTTTCGGGATATCCGCATTTATGTTTAAACTATTGCCTAAGTTTCGCTTTGATTCTGTTTATAGTACCGGTTACATACATTTTATTTTTTTTGGTTTGGGAACCACTATTGTATTAGGTTCAGCCTGTAAAGATAGTGTGTGTTTATTTAATAAATAAATAAATACTGCTTCATAGCAGAGAAATAACCTTTTCTTATACAGAGAAAAGGCACGACTTTTAATCACTCGTTTGTTCTAGGCGGTTTGAAGATATTAACTCATAAGTTCGTGTCAATTACTGGTCTAGCTTTTACTGCGATGTTTTCCGTCACCGATGTTAGTGATAACTTAAAAATTACACATGCATTTGAAAACGTCAAATTGGTACTTACGCGGTAACTTGGTGATTCCGTGTAAGTATGACTAAAAAATTAATTAAGTCAAAGAACATCTGGGTCTGTGAGAAAGTGGCCATAAACACAGGAAATTAAACCTAACCTACGTAACGTCGTATTTGTTAATTAGCGTCTATTGTGGGCGGAGATTGAGTAAGCCAATCAACATCGATGACCCCTTGGATACCCATCTTAAGATCTTTTTCACAATTTGTTTGGGTCAGCAGTCAACACCTTAAACTATCTAATGGCAACTATTTGGCATCTGTGGTACGGGGAAATACGATGTTTTCCAAGAGAGATCATCATATACCATCATCATCATCATTTCAGCCGAAAGACGTCCTCTGTTGTACATAGGCCTCCCCCAAGCGACGCCACAACGACCGATCCTGTGCGTCTCGCATTCACCACACTCCTGCGACTTACACCAGGTCGTCGGTCCATCTTGTGGGAGGCCTTCCAACGTTGCGTTTTCCGGTGCGCGGTCGCCACTCTAGAACCTTTCGGCTCCATCGATCATCCGTTCTACAAACAATGTGCTCTGCCCACTGCCACCTTAGTTTGGCGATTCTTCGGAAATACCATCATCATTTCAGTCGAAAAACAACAACCGTTCCTGTGGGGTTTGAATCCGCCGGATTCCCGTGACCCTCAGCTGGTCGTCGGTCCACCTTGCGGGGAGCCTAAACCCTGTGTTTTCCGGTACATGATCGCCAAGAGAGATCAGCTACCATAATTTCCTTACACTTCATAGTTACCTTGCGAAGCTTCAAATTAATGAATCTCTTACTATCGAGTTAACACCGTCAGCGCATCACTTCTTGGGCACGATTTCATGACTAACGAACAGTATGACGCTCTATCTACATTATTAAATTAAAGTATCCATTCACATTCGATGCTTATTGCGCAAGAACCATTTATAACCAACAGAGTCGTCATAAGTCTGTGAGAATGTAGTCTTCGTGTTCTATTGGTATCGAGCGTTACACTAACACATTGGTTTACTTTACATTACCGTTGCAATAGGTTTAAATGTTTGTGTAATATGTACATACTTATATATTTTCGATTATGTCGCAGTATAATTGGAAAAACCGTTTTCGCCTAAACCCTAGGATTTTTTATTAAGACTGGATTAATCGGAAAGAAGGAAAAGATGGCAAGGAAATGAGTTTGTTTGAAAATCATCAAAAATATTAAGTATTTACGCTGTGATTTATCAATGGGTAACTAAGCATTTTAGCTTCCAATTGATTTAAGCAGACCTAGGGGGTTACCATGACGTTCAAAGTAAGATTGTTTCATTCTTATTTCAGTGTGAGTAAGAGACAGAGGTATACAGGTTGTCTAGCGCCATCTCTTACCCACACTTACCATCCACTTACTTTAAACGTCATGACGTTTAAAGTAAGATTTTTTTGTACCATGGTACAGGTCCTAGTTTTTCGCCAAACATCTATTAATATATTAATAATATGAATGTATTTTTACAAAATTCGTTCATAGGTACTTTCTAATCCGTTATTTTGCAAAAATTGTAGGACTTTCGCGAAAAACTTTTATTCAATTTAATTATCCGCGACGTATCTGACATATCCGACGGTTCGCATTCCCTCACTCCTCGCAGATTGATGTAGTTCATGCAAATATGGATGTAACGGAAACGGAGAGTTATGCTAAGATCGCCGTACATAATTACAAGTTTAGGTTATTGGCGTTACCCAATCCGTAGATGTTGCTAAATGCCGCAGCTTCAATTTCATACCCTAAATTTTATATGGGCGTCATAAAAGTTAATAGTGTGTAATAGAGTCATGGTGAAGTAGGTATAAATAAAAATGTATCATTTAGATAACGATTTTGGAAGATCAGCTTATGAAAACATCTTCATGAATGAGTTTGAATAATCCGGTGACTATACCTAGTAAGCCAATGGAAAGACACCCTTTGATTGAAAATGCCAGTAGGCAATTGTTCACCATGTGGACTGTGATGAATGCAACACTTAATATTATTTATACTTTTATGACATGTCTTGCTCTAAAGATTCAATTAAATTAACAAAACTAAGGAGAGTACGTACGAGTACATGTAAAGATAAAACATGACAAAAGTTTCGAGAAAGCGTATTTTTTAAACAACGTGATGACAGAAGTAATGAGATGCCTTAACATCGGTACAGCTCCTTTTAAGTCTAATTAGTATTTATTTACGGTTATTTACGCTTTATATGTTAATTGGAATAACCATACTTGATGAATGTAAGTGTTAAAAGATTGGGTATTGGTAGTGATCTGGAATTGTTTTTTTTTAAATTATTTTTGGGAAAATCATTTTATGACAAATCGTGCTCTTGGGCGGAGCGAGAGATAGGGTCAGACTTTTACTGACTGAAAACCCACTCCTGTTCCTTCTTTGCCTTCGTCCCAGGGCCCCGGGTTTCACTTTCACACTACCCGGGCCCCAGTAGGCTTCGACCCTGCTGGGCCCCTATCTAGAATTGGTTCGGATATTTTTCGAAATAGATATATTGCATATTTTATCTGGTGATATTCACCGTTCTCTGAATTACGAGTATCTGAAGGTGGCGATACACTTACATGTAACTGGTACAAAAGTATGAAAGTAGCAAGCATGCCAGTGTACGACGACAATTTCTGATTGGTGTCGCTGTTACAGGTATGTGTATCGCTGCCTTTGGGCAAACTGCATCTGAAAGCAAAATATTATCTTAGAAGTGAACAGGGAAGTCTTCTTTAGTCGGTAATGTAATGCATACCAATCTTGCGTGCGTGTTATTAATACAATAGCACGCCAAGTCTCCGATGCAACTACCGAAGAAATTGTTATCTTTTTATCATCGCAGGAAATTGAAGACACGTCACAGCAGACTGATAAATACACCAATTGTTTTGGAATGTGTTTTTGCTTCGCCTTTGATATATGTATACAGAATTGATGTTAATTTTAATGATTCTGAACTGAAGGCCAGTGAGGTTCCATTCGTTTCGATAGTTTGGATGGTGTCCAATTGCTGCTCGATATCGATAAGGTTTGAAATCTCAGATTCCACCAAATCTATTTATGTATATGTAGAAGGCAATCGTTGTTGACTAACTAATCTATCAACACACAGTTTAAACCACTGAACGGATTGCGCTGAAATTTGGCACGCTAATAGTTATTGTGACGTAGACATGTGCTAAGAAAAGTTTCCCCAAAATTCATCCTAGTCTAAAGGGATGGAATGGAAGTCTAAATTTTGTATGGAGAAACCTACTTTCACGCGGGGGAAGTCGCTGACTGAAACTAGTATGAAATAAAAGTAAATGATATGTTCCAGTCATTTGCTTCCTTTTATAGTCGGATTTCTCAGGGCGGCCGGTTAAAGAGCGGTTCTACTCGTGCAAATTTCAAAATGGCTAATTAGTCACTTACACTTATAATTTGCAGCTTAGCTCCGTAACCTTAATTAACGACATCTGAGGTGTCTGATACTGTCACAATCGCTAATGTTTCACACGGTATGTTTTGCTGTCGAACCCTCATTTAATATCGCTTTTTTCCTTTACACCAATAAAAATGTCGACCTCAATTGGAGGCAAATAAACGAGCAAAGATCATTACAACATTGTCGGAATTAAACGCATTTTCGACATTATTTGCGTATCGAGTACTTCGTTTGACATTTTGAGAGGTAGAATCGTATTTTTTAACCTGTTGACCTCTAATATCGAAATTGTTTTTGCATTTGTCGGATCTTGAAGGTGAACTATTTGTTCCTTCTACTTTTCAGTAATTTACAGTTTTATGTCTTAATAGTTTCTGCCAGCGGCTTCGCCCGCGGTTGTAGGTTTCGTCATACAAACTTTGGACCCCCGTTTCATCCCCCTAGGGGTTGAATTTCGGGAAATCCTATCTTAGTAATCGCCTACGTCATAAAAGGAATCATTGTGCAAAATTTCACGCTTCTAGTCCCAGTAGTTTCAGCTGTGCGTTGATATGTAAGTCAGTCAGTTTCTCCTTTTATATATAGACAAAATGTACCTCGGTTCTTTGAACTTTTAGAACATTTACCTTAGAATATTGGCAGTCTGTTTGCGCCATTTGTAGGTTACTAGACTATTCCATTGTTTATTCGAACAGTTCATCGATGGAGACCTCGAAGCCGTAGATGTCTCGAAATGGAAATGTCGGTTACACTACTCTCCATTTGGGTTGCCCTTTTTGTCATAGTCTCATCGACAAAGCAAAGTAAGCTTTTGGTGGCTTTAGTTGATAATAAATCTTCATTAGAAATACTATTTTGACAACTTCTCACAAATTCCATTCCCTTTCGAGTACTTAAACTATCTGAGTGTGTGTCTACTGTAGGTATTACCTACTTACTCTAACAAGCAGTTTAATATATCGCTCACCTAGCGATATTGCTAGGTGAGCGATATATTAAGCTGCTTGGCATTTTTTGCATTGGCACATCTACTTACATTTTTCATATTTTACTGATGCAAGGGTCAAAGATTGTACAAATATTTAAAACGAAGTTTTGAGTTCATTTTACATTTTCTATCGAAATTCTTATGTTGGCTACTATTGAAGACCATAATAGATAGTCAATTATCTAATTTTAAACACTTAGGTCGTTAAAACTTAATTTCGCATTTACTGTAGATGTGCCAATATTTTACTAGGTGAGCGATATCTAATATGAATTTCAGATGATGATGATGATGATGATTTATAAAGTAACTAAAGACACCTTTGTACGATACGAACAGACATTTCTGAACATTAAAAGTTGTGACATTGTACCTAAACATTTATGCAGTTTAACATTGAAATCGATTTGTAAATAATAAGCTGCTTGAGCTTTCTACAATCTCGTATTTAAAATGTTAATTTTATCTTGATCAACATTGCAAAATACTGTATTACTGTGAATTCATTTAAAGTAATACGCTTGAATTTATCGAAGATGAAATGGAACTTGGGGAAATTGAATTAGGTAACGCTGGTTGGCGCCGGCCACATGATATAGGTACCTAAGGCAGTTAGGGTTGATATCGACTGTCCCTAGGTAAACTATCGGAATTGAAAAAGCTTACTTTACAGAAGAGCTATTTCAAGTTTATTTTATGGACTATATCTGTATATAAATTTGGTTTCATATTTAGGTTGGGCTTAAGAATCATTAGACTAAAATGTTTTTTATTATTTATGAATGGTTTTTGAGAAAAATGAGTTACTATAATATACCACGTAACTGCACTGACATTATTGATAAAAAAAAACTTTTTACAAAACAAATAATAACCGACTTCACTAAAAAAACACTAAAAGGATTAAAAGAAATTTAATTTCGGAAGTCGGTATTAAATAATATACACATATTACCGAGAAACACCGACTTCCGAAATTAAAGTTATTTTAATCCTTTTAGTGTTTTTTTTAGTGAAGTCGGTTATTATTTTTTTGTAAAACGTTTTTTATTGTACACTTTTTAGTTGCGATACACTTATAAACAGAGTCCCTATTTAAGCTCAAACACGGCTAGGATACATTGATTAGTTACGGAGTTCCAGTGCCTGCCTCCCGGCTCCATCATCATCATCATCAGATCACTTCGATGATACCATTTTCAACGTAACTATTCAGAACCATACATTTATTTGTATTGTCATAGTCGCTTTAATATCTTCATTGTGATATTTATGCGAGTATGAAGTTCCGTTGACCATTTCTGATCATCTTCATCAGTTCTATTTCATCAAATGTTTTTTTTTTACTGTAAATGCTTAAGTTCTCGATGAAAATACCAAAATCACTATATGGTTGCCTATAATATTTGAGGAATTCCCTTGATTTCGCCAAGATTCCATCATCAGATCCTGACTTGGCGACTATGGGACCATTTGGGAAGTATAACCTTTTCAACAAAAAAAAATTCAATTCGGTTGGCTAGCGACGAAGTTATGCGCGAACAAACATAAAAAAAAATACATACATCCGAATTGAGAACCTCCTCCTTTTTTAGAAATCGGTTTAAAACTGGCACTTTCAATTATTTGCAAGGAACCGCACTTACCAAAACCTATCGAAACTAACAAAATCGATACTTCACGTCACATAAAACTCCACTTACACAATCGGAAACGGTATTTTCGATGTTATTTTGAATAAGTAGCGCGACGAAAAATATCGAAACTAACAGATCCGATTTATTACCTAGGAAACACTTTGAGAAAAGACCAAAACAATGTTTTTAATGCCATAACTTATTGTACAATTTAAATAAAACCGCGATCAGACTGCGCAGCATGTGGTGGTGTGTGGCGAACAGTCGCGATACCGGTAGTTCCGTCTTATTTGGGCCTCTTGCCACTACCGCTTATGCACGCGATTCTTAACTTTCGTTCATATACGACTGATATGATTTAAAAATAAGCAATAAGCACTGATAATTATCGTTTTTTAGTACGTAGATTAAAAAATACCTCTAAGCTAGGCTTAAAACAGAAATAAAAAAATGCAATTTTCAGATTCGGGAGTTTACTTAGCGACTGTCGAAATATTTTTAGGTAATATACTGAAGTATCTTGACGATTAAAGCTAGGGCAATAAGAAACTGTCTAGCTTAAAAGCGATGTCAGAACTCTTAATCACCAATTATAAAAAACGTGATAGGGCAATGTGTAAAGCGCGTGAAATGAGGTAACATTGTTTTAAATTAATGTGATGCAACATTTTTAACATACCCAACGAATGAAGGAGATGCGTCCGCTATTTGAATCAGGTAAGTATACACCCCTATTTTTTAATTAGTAAAAAAAAAATGGGGCTCGTTTGTGTATTCAAAAGAAAAAAAACGAAATCCCAAAATTGTCCACGAAAATTTGTCATAATTGGTAAATTCATAATTGAATCAATTATTCGTAATAATGCTCCTATAAAATACTACGCGCAGTGTTTTTTCATTCATAATCAATAGTCTGTACATTATTGCCATAAATTGAGTGACATTTTGGGATATAAACAAACGCTAATAACTTTGCTGTTTATGAATATTATTTATTGAGACGTTACGTTAAATAATAACAAGACCTTTTTAAATAAGCCCTATAAGTATTTTTACTAATTAAAAATTTGTTGTGTATAGATTTTTTTCCAGCTATTGAGGAGTATTGATTATGCAGCTTTGACACTTATAGTAAGAGAAAAATCTAAAGTAACGATGTTTGGTTCTGAGAATTATGATATGGGTAGACAGGGAGTTACGATTAAAAGGACGACGAAATGAGAAAGCAAGATGTATGCAAACATTAAACATCCTCCCTAGTCAAATTTGGATGAGGACTATTATACTTTTCTGTTTTTGGCAGCCCTACCAAGAGGTCAGGTGTGGGTCGCGATGCGCCCTCGGAGCTCGTGGTTTGAGGTTCACGGAAGCGGGCGACACGATGGAAGGGAACGTGGGGGGGGAGGGGCAGGTCGCCGGCTCGTGATATACCGTAGGTGAAAGCGCAGAACCGCTTGGTTATCTAACCTCTCCTTAAGGGACCTCTGGGAAAATTTCTGGTAGTACATTTAGAGATTAATTTGACCTTTAGGTGTATTGTCTTCAAATACATGATAATATTCGCTGCTAAATCAATATAGAAGTCTAACCACTTTCTATCTCATGTTCTGTAGACATAGAACCGGCAGCTAAGATTCTATTGTTAGTTGTAATCGTACATAACAAATGTTGTTTGACGAATTGATTGTTACTACTACTGTAATCCTTTTTTGCGACTCTCAGACAATGGTTATTAGAAAGCAATTGGAACTAACAAAGCCCAATTAGAAATCCTCACCTATCAGTAGCTAATACCGTATCAATCAATCCATCAAACTCTAATTATCTTTCATAGCTGATCACAATATTGACAACAATGAATGGAGCCAATCAGCGGCAGTAATTAATACTAATCGACATCAGTTGTTCACGTCAAGTGGCCTGGTAATATGGTACGAGGATATTAGGTAAGTAGGCAATTAAGGCCTATGTACAGTACTATATACATAGTTATAATATAAATATGGGTTATGTAAGTGATGAGTAATATTAGATTAGTTTATTCGTTCATATGAACATGAGCTTGATGGGTTAACCCATAACTATTTTGAAGGTGCTCAGACAAGCGTAAGGTTAAATGGTAGACTTTTGTAGACTTTTTGGTGTATTTATTTACGTTTACTCTAGCCAGTGCTCTTTCGAATCCTGAGAGGAGGGGTTAAATAACAGTTAAAAATTCCAAATTACCTGTTGCAGATTTCAGAATTGGGTGAAAATTTAAATATTTTTATATGGTTTTGGAAATTTTTGGTAAAGGAAAAAAATCGGTCCAGTTCCAGTCGGGCTCTCGTAAACAAGTGTTCCTTCCGTAAAAACTTACCTATGTAAATAGTTTGATTCCCGAACCAATTCTTGAAGATTTTTCCGAATCGCAAAAAGGTAATAAATAAGTTTGTGATGTTTTTACACACAGTTTTCTCACACGGTTTTTTAGAATTTTTATTTTACTTGTGCTAGTGCTAGATGGTATTGTTTCTTGCCAAATTTCAACAGGAAGTAGAATTAAAAGCTATAGGGGACCCTGTAGCTTTTAATTCCCTTGCGAGCGTCAAAATATGGGCAGCACAAACGGCCTTATCTTTAGATTGCGTTGACTTAGAAGTTTGATGTTTTCACTGTTCTAAGAGATACCAGACAGAGTATTTGATACAAATTTCAGCTTGATTACCCACGCGTTCCTGAGAAGGGTGTTCACAGACGGACAGATGGACAACAAAGTGATCTAACAGTGGCTCTACGTTGTGCCGAATGAGAGTCGGAACCCTAAAAAAAAATCCTATTTACAAATCCCCATATTCTACGCCAGTGACACGAATTCCAAATAGCTTTCTTCTTGATGCAATGAGGACATTAAGGTGTAGGGGCGTAACGTGAGAGTCTCATTTCATCGCGTCTTAAAGTACATGTAGTTAGTAAGTATAGGCACGCCTACACCGCAATAAGCAAACTTAACTACTATCATTATTGACACGATACTGAACCATTTTTTTAAACGAGCTGTTAGTTTATGTTAAGATTGCAACCTACTTCCCATATCTGGTTTGTAAAATTTGGTTAAAAGAAATGAGGAAATATTAAAAATAATTATGTAATTGAAAATTAAAAAAAATTTTGTTGACACACACACACACACAAGTATGAAAAAAAAAGAAATATACAATTAGGAAGATAATAAACATCAACAACATATCTATTGAATCTTAATTACACAGACACAGAGAAACTATTAGAAGTTTTAGTATGTTTGTAAGGTTTAGTTCGTAAGTTGTTATTTCTGTATAAGTGAATGCCCATCATTAGTCTTATTAAGTACCCGTAACACAGGTTTTATAGACTTTGTTCGGGCAAGTCGCTACTTATACATAATTTTAAGTTTAAAGTTAATTTTCCTTAAGTCCTTGGTTGGTTTATTACTTATATATTATATGATTGGTAATTTATTATACTCATAGTTATCAATGACTATAACTAAATTATCAATTTCAAGGAATTAGCATTATTATTATCGTTGGAAATTAGCATAATTATATTTTGCTTAAGATTTACTTGTGGCTATGACATGAACAATATTGTTTTTTTTTTTAAATTGATATAAACCAGTTCTTGACTGCGATCCCACCTGATGGTAAGCGGAGATGCAATCATTGATGGTCAGGCACACTAGTTTATTAAGAGCCTATTCACTCTAGCCTTGAAGACACCTAAATTATAGTTGGACGGGAAGACCGCAGCAGGCAAATTGTTCCAGTCCTTCGATGTACGCGGTATAAACGACGAAGCGAAACGCTAGTCCGGACCGTTGAAGTTTCAACAACGTAAGGGTGGATACTCGCTGTTCGTCGGGTTGTCCGATGGTAGAAAGGAGATGGCGGAATCAAGTCATGCAATTCCCGCGCACACTCTCCAAAATGTATCCTGTAAAATACCGATAGGCTGGCTACTCTGCGCCTGTGCTCGAGGCTTTGTAGATTGGACTTAACCAAAGGATCCCCCAATTAGCCTCTTCGCACGCCTTTCCACTGAGTCCAAAGCTGCTAGATGGCATTTTGCAGCACCAGCCCATATGTGACTACAGAAAAAAACTGTATAAAAAGATTAAAGATTAATATTATTATTAAGAACGCATTAGATACATTTATATTACAATCCAAGACTGTTATGCGTCCGTTGCGTCACAACCACAGGTTCAGTTGAAAACCTGCGTCAGGCACTAGTTGCCTGGCATTTATGCTGAACTGGACCTGTTTTGGTGCAGCCGTGAGGCATACAACTATATTTTTTTGCTACTTTTTATATTTTTTTTTGTGTTTCGTGTTATCTAATATTATTTTTGTGCCTTGTGCTGTACCAAATAAATTCTTTTTTCTTTCTTCTTAGAAGCGGCCGTGACTAAAAGTTTCTTATGACACAGCACATCATACAGAAAAGGTGCAGAAAATAATCCAAAAAGAATACAGAAATAATAGTACTTAATAAAAAAAAATACAAAAAATAAAACCAAATTAAATTAAATTAAAATCAATAAAGAAGTATTCTAAGTCAATCTTAATGCTATCAATAAAATAATAATAGGTACTTAATAGGCCTACTTTATAACCAAAATTAGAAGATCAACAAATTCACATTATATTAAAATCAAATTATGATTATACAATTATTTTTTTTGCTTCCTGCTTCTTTTCTTTTATTATAATATGTGTGTAATTGAATTGTAAATAATTAAAAAAATCAAGTCAATCCAAATGCCATAATTCAAAAATAGTTCTCAATGATCTGCGACATCCATGTAGGCACTGTATTGGTGCCATGTTTTACTGTCAATTCAATTAAATTCAATGCGAAATATTTTATTTTAGACTAGCTTCTGCCTGCGGCTTTACTCGCATAAATGTAGGTTTCACGATACAAACTTTGGACCCCCGCTTCATCCCATTAGGTAGTGAATTTTGAAAAATCCTCTCTTAGTGCTCGCCTACGTCACATAAGGAAGCCTTGTGCAAAATTTCACGCTCCTAGTCCCAGTATTTTCAGCTATGCGTTGATATGTCAGTCAGTCAGTTTCTCCTTTTATATACATAGATAGGCCTACCACAGTTATAATATGTCGGAAGCTAGTGCACGGTTTCAGTTGGTCGTTTCATATGGATAAAAACCGGGAAAAACTCCATGGTTACTCTTAAAAAAACAAATGATTTTTACAATATTTTTATATTATATTATTAATACGAGTAGGTATGAGAGGACAGTGTAGATCGCAGAAAACATGTAACCAAATAATTAAAATAAAAAAGTGCATCGAATTTGAAAATTATCTAGCCTAGTCTGCGGAGTCTACAGTGTTCTCACATTCACATTATAAAAATGAAGCTATTTATAAAAATAAATCTATAAATAAATGATATTTATTTATTTATATATACTTTATTGCATACCAAGTTACAAATTTAAAAATTGAATATAATATGTAAAATACAACAGAAAACATACAATTGGCGGCCTTATCGCACTCGGCGATTCGTATGGAGGACTAGATGTTGTGGTGCATCTTGAAAAAATGTAGATGTTAACGTCGATAAACTAATATCTATTTATCAACAGGATATTGGATTGAAACCAACTACTATATAAGTTTAGCAGTTTGTAGCTGTCAGCTTACAGAGTTTATTACCAGCCACGCAGTATTACGGCGTTCTAAGAGGAAGTGATGATTAGTTTCGAAATCTAGGTCTGGGGACATTCTTCGCAATTGACCACATGCCATAACATGTTAACACGTATGAGTTTACGCTAGAATTTCAGCAATTATTCATCTACTAGGTGCTTGCACAGCGTACGAACAAGTTTGCAAAAGTTTCGAAAGGTATTAATATACGGTACATGACTAATCGATTCGCCATGAGTTTACACTTTACATTCTGGGTAAATGTAACGAATTCGTCATACCGACAATGTTTACACTGTGGCCCACTGTGGCCTATCGTTTAGGGGCACACATCGGAGTGCCAAAAATTATGAAATCAAATAATTTAAAGTGTGTTGTAAGAGCGGAGTTATCCGCGACCTTCGGCAGCCGTGAGAAGCATCGGCACGGTGCGCGTGCGACTCCGCATTGTTTCTCGTTAAATAATCGACAACAACCACGGCGCGTGTTGCAACTGACACTAACAATCATAGTTTTTGATAGTCGCGTGCATCAATACGTCGTAAATGTAACAAAAACATTTATGTTTGCTGCCGAAAAAGGTGGAAAGGATAGGAAACTTATCGGCCAGTCGGTTAGGTAACACTAACTTCAGCAGGAAAACGTGCTACAGAGTCTACGCACCTTATATGACTGTACAAGAAATATGTGATATTCCAAACCAATTACATTCAGTGTGTGTGAGCCACTAAAACAGAAACAGTTATTTATCTCGGCGATCGAATGAAGCAAATTGTGGGAAAACTCTAAGAATAGACGAGCGGAACGAAAGTAAGATGGCTGTCGGTCCTCGCCTCCGGGTGCAATCACGGAGACGTAACACTGTGCGACGACTTATTTGCATTCAATTAGCAATTGTTCAACCAATTATCAGCTTCATTAGTTGCGAATTTGCGATTCAAAAGAAAGATTCCGCTGATTCGATTTCTTTTCTTCATGACTCACGATCGGTAGCTTTGATTACTGGAAAGCTTTGACATCACAGCAATCTTCGCATATGGACTGAAACGGGATATTTTAATTTTTAAATCATTAACTTTGTAGTTTCTTTTTTTTCAGTTATGTACTTAAACTGCTACAGGAATTTCACCTTCAAATAATTGGTAAGAACTGTCGAAAATGCGGAACACTTTAGATCCAATTTTAACAGTGTAAAATAAAAACTTTAGTAACGAGATCCTGTACGATTAAGATCTCTGAGTAACTCTAGTTCCGTGTAAAGGTCGTCAGTACAATAAGGATGCTTCTTCAACAATAACTTCCTGACCATTACTACGAAATTGTCCGTTTATTTATAAATTATTGCTGAGTCATAACAATTTGGAGCAAAACAATACAAAAGATGCACTTCAAGGATTTGATGTCACGGTTAAAACAAATACGTGATAGATCGTTTATTGGTAAAGGTTGCAATTAAGCTTCTCGGTAATCTGGTTAGCTAAAAATCGTTCACGTTTTATTTATGCGTTAGTCATAAATCGTCGAATACATGTAATAAAAATATTTTTTATGTAGCTAGTGGCAATGTTCTAGATTACAGGTTTGGTTAATGAATGGCGGTCATGATATATGAGTGATCTCCGGTCGTAGTTCTCACGGTTGTTATCGCGCATCAGTCGCGGGCTCGCTGCCTCGCGGATCCTCCACGCACCCCGCCAGCATCCAAGGTGACTTCGCAACGAATGCTTCAGCCGTCAAAGAACATCTTTTGACAATACAATTCTATTGCTATCTGATGAAGTTGTCTGAATTCTCGCTGTCATGTCATTGATAATCGTAATTGAAAATGTTGCTTAAATTTCAGTACTTATTTTTAAATTTATGTAGGTACCTCTCTATTTTATACTTATAGTTAATTGAAAATTTACATATTACGAAATAATTACGTGCTGATCTTGATGGTAATGAACGCAATTTGTTGTAACAATAATAAATCTTGTAATAAGGTGCTTCCTTTCGCGGAATTGACACAGATTTTTATCCATCCACTTCCGAATGTGT
The DNA here is from genome assembly GCA_949316375.1 of Mythimna vitellina. NCBI lineage: Eukaryota > Metazoa > Arthropoda > Insecta > Lepidoptera > Noctuidae > Mythimna > Mythimna vitellina. The sequence goes on from OX438688.1 coordinate 16,756,102, forward strand.
ATACGGCTGTAGTTAGGCACCATTATATCGCATGTTTATTGTGTGATGATCATTATCCAGCCTACTCGCGATGCTCGCAACATCTGCTTATGTAAGTAAAGTGCAATAGACTCGAAGGCGGTACACGGAGGAATCCTTAATTGTAGTGTAAGTATGGTCATTTCCTACAGTCTAGACGTGCAATACTCGATTAGAGACAGTTAAAGTTGTGAATGTAAAACTAACACAGTGCTGCTCAATGCTCACCAACTCGTTGCAAAACAAATGAGGTTTTTACACAAGGCAGTGCATATTCCTTTTAAAACAATGCGTATTATGGGAAACTTTAGAATACAACAATAATTTTGTCGCAGTTGTTAATCTAAATTGTAATTTCGCAACCATGTGTGTTTATAAGATAATATCTGTAATGTTTTAGATGTACTCAACACTAGTAGCTTTAGGGAATTAATTGGTACGTTTTATAAAAGACGTATCACAATATGTTTCGTGAGCTTTACAATTGTAAAACAGAATTCGATACGTGTGTCGTAACTAATGAAAAAATAACAATAGATCATCAAAGATTCCTCAACAGGTTGCTTCAGTTCGCCATGGTCTGTTCGGCAGTGGGCAGTGGCGATCCCCGGTCACACAGCGTGAAGAACATTTGGTTCACGGCCACTGACACGCCGGCGCAGGCGCAGAAGGCGCCTCCCTGTTCGTAACAGTCGTACGTGAGTGAGGGGCGATCGCTTCCAACGCTACAACTTTGTTACAAAATAATGAGTTTTGCAAATCCTATAATACCTGTACTTATGTAGATTAAATGAAAGTATCGGTGTTGTAATGCTAAGAAATATGTTGTGAATATATTTGAGCTTATTTTACGTGGCTTTTATCGCCTGCTACTCTGCAATTAGGTATTAACAATCCAATCTAACTGCAGATCGATCTGTCTTCGAATTGAAACGATCAATGATGCAAGACGCTGTGGAAAACTCATTAATAATTTATTGTCTGTATTGTATTGTGGGAAAATATTTAGGTACAACAGTTTAAACTTCAGCTCGCTTAAACGAAAATTTGTAGTAAGAAAAAAAAATCACATCTAATTACAAAGTCCTCAAACACTAACGAATTCTTCAAAAAAAAACCCGGCATGTACCACGAGCGCCAAACAAACAAAATGTTGCAATCCGAATGCAGCACGCGACTTCGCGTTTTCATAATATCCATTACCTGCAATGCATTGTTTCACAAGCCTTCAACTTTTGGCCAAAATACGGCGCGACCTTTGACATGAACAGTGTAGACCGACCTTCTATGACCATCTACAGGAAAGAATCTTCTAAACATGGTTCCTAATCAAGCAAGGTTAGATATGTGTCACTAAAGATGCCACTTTTGGCTAAATTGTTGGTATTAAGATCTGTGATTAGATGTCGTTTTGTTTAGAAGGGCAAACATTCGCCATCGCGCCCATGGAACAAAACACACTGACGTGCGTTGTGTTCCACGTGATTCTCAAAGAGATATCAGTATAATTGAGCAGGCCCAATACTTGCCATCAGCAGGAATATTTGAAAGAGTTACCACCGTTTCGGAACGCTAAGGGCAACAGATGGAACACAGGTGGGTTATAGTCAGTAAAAGTCTGGCACCCCCTCTCACCCCACCCAGAGCGAGAGAAGTTATTCAGTGATTTCCCACCCTCATAATAAAGAAGGGCGAACTTTCAAATGAAGACATTTTTATCGCAAGATGTGAGGTTCATATTCGTAACTATCAAATGGAATATTAAGAAACTGACGAAAATTCGGAAAATGCCAGTTCTTTTTTTAACTTTTCCCACACTAGGATTTACTTCTGTATCCTGGTTGCATTTAAAAACATGTACACCTAGACAAGGAACAATTATTTGTAGGCCATACAAATATTTGTTCCGTGCGGGAATCGAACCCGGGTCACGCAGCCAGTGCACCAGCCAATCGTTTAACTATTGCGCCAGCCGTGTCTTCAGTATACACCACTAGTTTTTAATTATTACAAATACTTAAAGGGCTTATTAGAAAAGGTCTCATTATTATTTTTGTAAAGTCTCAGCAGGAAAGTTATTAGAGTTTGTTTATATCCCAAAATGTCACGCAATTTATGGAAATATTGTACAGTTATGGTATACAGGTACACATTATGCATGAAAAACAATGGAAAAACACTGCGCGTAGTATTTTCTAGCAGCAATTGTTATGAAAAATTGATTCAATTATGAATTTACCAATTATGACTCTAACAATTATGACTTTACCAATAATGCTTTACCAATTATGACAAATTTTCGTGGACAATTTTTCGGATTTCGTTTTTTTTTACTTTTGACTACACAAATATCTAGTAACGGGTACGAATAGATCCCCATTTTTTTACTAATAAAAGAATAGGGGTGTATACATACACTGAAGGGACCTAACTATTTTATAAATACTAGATATTTATAAAGTACGTAGATACTATATTTACTTCATATCCGTAATAGTAATGTTAAGAGGTACCAATGAGAAAATGATAACTAAGTTGAAAGAGATTTCCACTTAATTTATTTTTAAATGAGTTTTTATATAGATAGTAAGGTATACATTTTAATTAAACTAATCTAATAATATATCCAATATAAATTGCAGCAAATTGCGGATGGTCGTTGGGGCCGAAAGGTTCTGGAATGGCGACCACGTACCGGAAGACGTAGCGTTGGAAGGCCTCCTGCAAGGTGGACCGATGACCTGGTAACGGTTGCGGGAGTACGATGGATGCGAGACGCACAGGACCGTTCATTGTGGCGACACTTGGGGGAGGCCTATGTCCAGCAGTGGACGTCTTTCGGCTGAAATGATGATAAATTGCAGGTCGACGCTATAAGTAAAGAATAATTATTTTACGTACGTTTATGTCACTGATCTACGTATCGTAATCTAGAATCAGACAAACTAATGAGTTCATCTAAACCATGTACCGTACTTACACAGTTATGTCTCTGCCAGCAGTAGTGACAGAAAATTGGAGGGCAATGGCAGAGGCCATTCTATGAAACCATAATCGTCCAGAGAGAGGCCATCGGGCCAGATCATGAGAGCGCCAATCCCGCTCGAAGAAGAAGGCGTCGGGCCAGCAACCGCCTCGACGCCTAAAACGCTGAAACTCCGGCTGCACCATTTAAGGCGGGCGCTGTGGCGGTTGCTCAGAGAGACCTCAGGATAGATAGTCGAGGCTCAGGGGGACTTCTTTGCAGTCTCCCCAGGACTGTGTTCCGAGTTGTAATAAAGCGGTTCCGTATTGGTATTTTAAGAGGAAACAGGACCCCTTCCCTGTGTTGTTTTTTTTTCACCTTGCCTCACATTCGTACCTAATTACTCCTATATCGTGGGTTTTTTTTTCAGTAGGAAAATCATCTAATGATATCCCCCGTTCTTGGGCGAAGCGGGAGATAGTGTCAGACTTTTACTGACTAAAAACCAACTCTTGTTCCTTCTTTGCCATCGTTCCAGGGCCCCAGGGTTCTCTTTCGCATTACCCATGGCTCCTATATCGTGGGTACGTTCACAAACATGTAAACTCATATAGACAAGACAGCCGATATATGGACCACCACGGTGGTTTTAGTGAGATCAAAGTTCTACACGTCCTGGTCTTTTGCCAAATGCCCAGACGCCTCTTGAAGGTTTCCCACATATAATAAAAAAAGGCACTGGTACAATAGGAAGTATCGATGAACGGAAGGAAGCCGGCGGTTCTGCTAGAGTAAATTAATATGAACTATTGAACATACCGTATCCGGAGTGGAACATTATTGGTTGTATAATATAACTGAGCTCTAACTGTTCGTGTGCGTAATTGAAGTTTAATTATTTAGTTTGTAATGGTTTGGCTACACGATCTGGTTATGGGAGCTGTAATGTGGTTTGAAATATTATGTAAATAAACACAAGTTTGGTTTAAACGATTCTGCTCACTACACTATTACTGTGTTAGTAGTGGATTAAACGCCGATAACAACGTATCATACCCGTGTAAAGCCGGGTCCAGACTTGTATCATCTTGAAGTTCTAAACCAGGTGTATCGTGTTCAATATACGTGTGTTAGTAAAGAAAGCCAAAACTGCCATATTGTATCACTCTCTTATTGCACGGCCGATGCTGATGCGCTCCGTGTGCGTTGAATTGGGCAGACTCTAGTATATAGCATAGCATAGCATAGTCGGCCTTATAATGTTCCCACTGCTGGTACTCAGGCCTTCTCTCTAAGAGAGGGAATGGGCTGTAATCCACCACGCGGGCCCAGTGCGGGTTGGTGGATGTCACATGTCTTCGAATTTTTGGTTCTAGGACATGCCGGTTTCCTCACGTTATTTTCCTTTACCGTTTTGAGCAGTAGTGATGAAATAAATTACACAAAGTAATGCGCCTAGATGGGTTTGAACCCACGACCTACAACTCGTAAGTCGGGGCCGTTACTACTCGGCCAATACTGCTTAATCCTTTAAGGTAAATATAATAAAATTATCTAGTCAAATACATAATTAGCTGGTGATGGCTGCAAGTAGAAAGAAAAAAAAGGGACCTTTAGCCAGATGTGTGACTAGCCATAGGTCTTTTTTTAGCCTATTTGGCCTGTGCTATAAAGGCTTGGACTTAATACTAACGGTGGTATAGGGTCACACAGTTTTAAGTGCAGCGATCGAATACCATTAAATTTTAAATATCTGGGACTTGTTGAATTAGAATGAACCTTCATAACCACCTTAGATATCCATGGAGATTTAACACTAATTTAGAAAATATATAGGTATTTGTGACTTGACCTACATTTTTGTCAGTTATTACCTTATTAAATCGAAGTAATGATATTGATCTCGGATAGGTATAGTTCTGCCTGAGCTGCGGAATTGTTCGAAAGCGACACCTCATGAAGAGTGACTGAAGAAAGACTGGGTTTTTTATCAGAAAAAATCTGACATACCTCGCTCCACCTATAGCGATAGAGATCATTCGATGATATCCTCTATAAATAAAGGTAGGTAGATATGGTTGGTTAACAGTGATGCTATTGCCTATCTCAGCAGATCTACCGTCTGAACGCTTTATTGTGTGTTTTTGAAAGACAGCGTTATGACGTAAGTGTTCGGTCAATTGGTAAGGCATGAGGTCATTTCAACGCATCATCATATTTATGTCAGAGATCACATTGTATGATTGCCTACCTGACACTGCGAGGTCATCGGTAATGTTTTTGATGCTTTTCCTTTTTGTTGCTCATCGCTAAACACATAGCTAATAATATGTGTAGTACAAAAAATATTTAAATTCTTGAATGCAGATACGCAAGGCTGGTCATAATTTACAGGAGAAGAGAAGAATGAATAAGAATGAGGTAGAGTTGAATCTAAAATATACTCACATTTTACTTGTCACGTCTCATTCCCGTGTAGCTGAAGTAAACAGTAGGTGAATATACTCGGGTACTATGTCTATACCTATGGGCCAATGTGCAAAATCATAACTGTACAAGACGGGCTTCCAAAACTTTAGTTATAATACATAGGCCATTTTACTGCTACAAAAAACAGTTAAAGGTTAACAAATGTATGTATGTATTCAATTGATGTGATGCATTTATCATAAAGTAAAAATGATCAAATGTTTGGCCTTTTTATTCTTAATTCTTTATTGTACACAAAATAAAAACATACATAGTACACGGAGATAATACAGTTTATGTACAAAGGCGAGCTTAACTCAACAATGAGTTTTCTTCCAGCAAACCTTTGAGTTACAGAGTGAGAATACATTCGAGGGTAAGAACCAGTGCACAATATATTATGTATATATTTCCCATCGACATCCAAGTTCTGGGCTGAAAAAGAAGTCCCGGTAGAAAAATCCAATGATTTTTACCCTATCGCGTAATCGAACCTAAGGCAATGAGGCTTCTGGGGACGACTAGACCAATAAGGCAGCCGGCATAAAATATCTTATGCTAAGACATGATAATCTCAATAGTCAAAATAAAGGCTTTTATAAAACCTCTCATGACCTCTGAGACCTTATATTATGTATGTAGGCATTTTTTCACTGACATTTAACTTTAAACGATGATGCCCATTTGGCTCTTCTTGCTGTTATAATCATTAGTGGTTTATCTGCATTACTTCCGGTGCCATAAAAACTTTGGTCGTGCCAAAGGTAATCAGTGATTCTGCCTGCAGTGTAAGTAGGTCAATTTTTTTTGCCTTCTTCAAGCAATGGTGATGCTCCATGTCTGTTAATTTGTTTTTCTTTAACAAGAATGGCTATTCACCAAATACATTAGTTAAAAAAGTACACAAAATTCACACACCCTAAATAAGAATCTGAGGAAAAGACTACTTTCTACTAAACACACTTTTGTTGAGGTGGGAAATCATCAGATGACTTTTCCCGTTCTAGGGTGGAACAAGAGGTTGTGTCAGACTTTTAATTACAGGAGAAGGATGACTAAAACCTTGTGTAAAAACTTGAGTTCTTCAGTTGCCCTTTGCGTTCTAGATCCACGGTCACTCTTTCAAACGTTCCGCAACTACTGAGCCCCTTTAATTCGTCTGACATGTTTTTGAGGCTTGCGTAGGACACCACACCAAAGACTTGTGCTTGATCCTTACCGTATGGCCGGACTTCAAGCTACCCATTGCTCATCTTCTCTCGACGCCTGGGGCGTTTCCTTAGGCAGCGGCTGGACTGTAACGAAGTCTGTTTCCTTACGGTTGCGGCTATCTCTTCCGTTCGCTTTACTGCTTCGCAGAAAGAGGTGACCGCTTCCCATTGCCTTTCGCTCCAGACCTGAACCAGAACTAAATGTAAGAGGTCGCCGCCGCCGATCGCTTCTATGAGGACGCCACAGTGCTCCGTTTAAGCGGGGCAAACGTCCACCGTATGCTTCACCGCACTCTCAGAGCGATCCATACAATTGACATCCGGGCATACTAAACACACTGGGAAATCTCTAGGAGCTAAGGAACTTCTTAACTCTAGATACATTCTCTATCTCTCTATCTGTGTGACGCAGTTAGAAACCTATAAGTATTATTAGTATAATGGATTATACTACTAATCTACGACAACTTTAACGTTGTGTGTATTAAAGTTGTTGTAATTTTCATCAAGTTTTCTCGGTTTATGAATTGAATGCTGCCGTGCGTGAGATGCACTTAGGAATGTTCCTACGCAAGTTAAATAAGTTTCCCAATATACCTAACCATGGCTTTAATATGCGGTTATTTGCAGTACAGGTATTACCTACATACAGGTACTATTTTAAGACTACCTTGGAAAATATGCCTTCGAGTAATAGGCAATACTTTGATGGAAACACATTACGTTAAGTATTTATTTGTAATTTGAATACCTACCTTTTGTGGAGGAAATATAAGTGTAAATACATACCTAGGTACAAAAGGACTGCTTAATTACGATTATTCGCAATTAAATTTTGAAGGTTCTTTTAAAAAATCCTTAAAACAATCGACGGTTAATCGGTTCTTTGTTTAAAAAAAAAAAAAAAAACTTTTAACTAACCGTATCGAAACTTTAAAAACTGCAGTATGAACCGTAGTCTAAATGTAGCATAATAAATATATGCATTCATCTTTTATATTTTTATTTATTGTACAATGAAATGTGGAGACGACAATACAACAAAACAATGATTAATTAAACGATAAATGTTTCTTTTTCATTTTTTCTGTGTTGGTTCCGTAGTAAAAGTCGTGTATTCCCAGTGTTTCCATTTATTGTACTTATACTTTATTATACGAAAACAAGTACACAATGGGCGATCTTATTGTACAGGGCGATCTCTTACAGAAAACCTTTAAATGGTCTATGCTCGGAGTTTCCTTGCGTGATCGTATCAGTAATGAAGATATCCGTAGGAGAGCCAAGTTTACTGATATAATCCGAAGAATTGACAAATATAAGTGACAGTGAGCGGGGCACATTGCTCGCAGAACAGATGGTCGATGGGGCTGAAAGGTTCTGAAGCGACAACGGTGTACCGGAAGACACAGCACTGGAAGGCCTCCCACAACGTCGACCAATGACCTGGTGAGGGACGCTGGAATCCGATGGATGCGAGACGCAGGTTGTGACGACACTTGGGGGTGGCCTATGTTCAACAGTGGATGTCTTTCGTCTGAAATGATGATGAATCTTTGGATGAACTGACTGATGTTTAATTTTTTGGTTAAAGCCAAATCAGTAAAATCGCTAGAATCGTATTAGAGCATTGAACAAGATATATATATATATATACAATCATTGATATATATATATATAGGCACATAAGAGAAATCAATGATTGTATAATCGCTACAATGAATCATCAATAGATACCTATGTATGTTAAACCAATGTTGAACATCGGCAGTAAGAAGACACGCCTGTTTGAATTAGTAAATTCTATGGGCGGGAAGTTGCACGCTTTACATTTGCATACAATCTGCTCTTTTATCTAATATTGTTTTCAAAAAAATCTTTGAAGCACAATAGCGTGATACCTTCAGATCTTTAAATGTCATGAGAAGCTTTAAGTTCGGTGGTATTTTAAGTTATTTTTGTGTGATGAGCGCGTCCGATGAAATCCTGGACTTGAACATGATACGAGATATATTTTTTTTTACACCACCTGCTTGATATTGCCCTTTTATATATCATACAATCATCACTTTAAGGACGTCCTTCTTGCCCTACGGAGATAATACAATATGGGCGATATCTAGAATAATGAGATTTGAATTTGGTCAAAATTAATCGAATTAAAATTACGTGCATCAAACAAGTTTATTCAAAATTCAAACTGAGAACTAACAAAAAAAAAATACAATAAAACATCGTTAGTGACGAATCTCTGAAAAAAAAGTAATGAAAGAGCGGGAAGCGTTATAGAAAATTGAAACTATAGAATCTTAGAGTAGTGAATTTTGTTTGTTTCAAATCTCAATACATGTTCAGTGATAGTCAAGATTAACTTGTAAATAATATTTATATTTTTCTAATATATGATTTGTTTTACTAAATTGACTTTTAATTATCTCACAGATGGTGTAAAAAGTAGAGTATCCATCACAGGGATAAAGCTGTTTTTACCTTGGACAAATTTAATTCCTCATTTCACTCAGATTTCTTTATTAATTCCCTCGCGATGCTCAGGAGTTAATTATATAAATACCTCACGGACGTTCGGGATTAAAATTAGCAACCTTCGTTTCGTTAGGAATTCAACATGCCACCCGCGACTTAAAGATAACTACGTTATTACGCTTTAGTCACATAATCTACTATTGTAAAACAAACAAATTTAACCCCTCTCCCTAACTCTGGGCACGCCACAATTATGGCGGTAAGTCCCCTCTTTGAGGCGTGGTTGGAAAGACCTCACGGCGTCCTCACCTTCCGCATGACGCAGGTTCTCACCGGATACGGTAAGTTCGGGAGGTTCCTGCACCGGATTCGTGCGGAAACGACGCCCGGGTGTCGCCACTGTGTGGACCGCCCGGAGGACACGGTAGAGCACACGGTGGAGGTGTGCCCCGCTTGGGCAGAGTAACGCCGTGTCCTCGTGGGGCAATCGGCGGCGGCGATCTCTCGCGCCGGGCCTTGGTTCAGGCCATGCTCCGGAGCGAGGAGGAGTGGCAGGCGGTAGCCTCCTTCTGCGAAGCAGTAATACTAGCGAAGGAGGCGGCCGATCGCGTGAGGCAACGGTCCTTACGCTCCAACCGCCGCTGCCGGGATTCCGATCCCGATTTCCGGCCACCGTAGGCGCGGGCTTGCGGACGGCGAGCAATGGGTGGCTCGCCGTCCGATCGTCCAGTAATCGGACCGAGCCCAAGTCGTCGACGGCGCGTACTGTTCCACGCGCGCCTCAAAGAGATGTCAGCAAATCGTAGGGGCCCAGCAGGGTCGAAGCCTACTGGGGCCACGGTTAGTGTGAAAGCGAAACCCGGGGCCCTGGGACGAAGGCAACGAAGTAACAGGAGTGGGTTTTTAGTCAGTAAAAGTCTGACACTATCTCTCGCTTCGCCCAAGAGCGGGTTTTGTCATAAGATGATTTTCCCACCCAATAAAAAAAAAACCCCCCTCCCTAACTCTTTTGTAACCTTTGGGTGATTGTTAAATCAATCAGTTTTTAAGGGCTGAAAAAAATTTAGACGAAACTTGGTTCAAGGGAAGGGCATGTCCTAGATTATGACAATTGATTATACTTTTTAGATATTTGGTGAATAAATAAAAAAATATTATAAATATTATATATAAATATTTTGTGTTATTTTGTGAAAATTTTCGACTTTCATATGGATGAACCAACTGGTAGAAACTGCATTTTTATTCTGTTATGAACAAATAGTTATTTCCACAATTTTTATCACTGTTAACGCTTTTTTAGCTAGCATTTTTCTACAATTTTCACACGTAAAGCATCAATCAACAGGTGTATTCACGATTATCCCATCTTTGTCTATCACAGCGGTTGTGTACATAGTAACAAAGCGCATTGTATTAACAATTAAAGAATAGCCCGATAGATAATATTAAACACTTTTTGTTTGTGCTAATGAGAGGTACAATAGATGTGTTTGATTGCAACTAGACACTACGAATAAACACTAATTAAACAGGCCCTTCCAATCAAGTGCATGGCCTTCCAATTAATTTGTTATAGTGATACAACCGATAAATAGCTGTTGGTAGCTTATTGATTGATTTATATTTTTTTGTATGTTTCGTGAACCTTAACGTAAATAAAAATAATACTAGCAGATGTCATTTCGTCATTTCTCATATTATATGAGTAACCTGACCTTTTGACAGGTTTAATTTTAAAGATTATACGACAATACGTACTACGTATTCCTTGTTTTACTATTGTCGCGTTTCTGTGAACATTCATTCAATTGACTATATTGTAATATATTTGCAATTCATGAATGGCAAACAGCCTAAGCAAGTAGGTGCGAGCAAAACCGTACAAAATTGATGGTATACAATAAATTTGGCTGTAGTACATCCCTCGAACTCGACATAACAATAGTGAACGGAGGCTGGAGCCTTGCGCGGACGCATCGGCGACTAGGGTTGCCACAGTTGCCAGGCATCCGGATAAAGCACTATATAGTTTGGTTTTTTGGGTGTGTGTTCCGCGAAATTAATGTACGACTAGTCTGAATTTTGTTTGCCTTTTTTATTTTAATAGTTAGGTACTTTGATTTTCATAAAAAATTGCATAATAAAGAGGACTAATTCATTACTTTTATTCTTTTTAAACCCTTATTCAACATCTAATAGAATTTAAAATGGTTTATGTTGACGAGTAAAATGGCCTACACAATAATGAAATTAAATATCATTTTAACAGACCCAAAAGCTTGAATCAGGTTTTTCCGTTTTTTTTTTACAATTTAACCCAAATTTGGCTACTTTTTTTACTTAGCTGGTCTCTTCGGCTTTTAAATTATGAGAACAACTTCTTACTATGACATTTCAATACCACCAAGATTCTGTTCATGTTCATAGAAAAGATACAGCGCTATTCTTCTTATTGTATGAAGAGAGAGACGAAGGCTCTCTCTTCCAATAAAATCATGCTGGCATTTACATGTTATGCACAGGGGTATTGGGGCTGGCAACCCTAATCACGACGGAGCCTTGCGTGGACGCATCACGACTTGAAGCTATGAACGTCCGGATGCTACGATTAATTGTCTAATTTCGAACATCATGATTAATGTTAGACGCTAATTATTGCTCGTCTGTTGGGGCGTGAGAATGTTGCTGGCGCATACGTGATAAACCTTTTTCATATGGAACAGTAATTACTTTATAATTTTGTTTAGTCTTCGAGGCTTTCGGGTTACGCATTTGTAAATTAATAGAGTAATTTTGTAATGGGAGCTACAAATCAAACGAACGTACTTGACCCTACTTGCTCTTTAATTTCAGTAAGTAGAAACAAATTTTAAGCAGGATATTATGTATTGAGTAATGAAATCAGTTTCTTTACATCGTGAGCATTTTACATGGTGTAACACGTTGTGGCTAATTTACTGACGGTCAATATGTTTAAGTAAATAACGTTGTCATTAGTAATAGTCTTATGAATATTTAATCCAGAAACTAATTCAATTAGTTCTGTGTTCGAGTTAACCATATATTAAATATCATACAATATTAGTGTAAAAAGCATAGCATAAGCATAAGTATTAGCAACCTTGTAATGTGGGAACATTACAAGGCCAAGCCTGGATCCCAGTAGTAGGAACTACTGGGATCCAGGCTTACTCTCTACGAGAAAGAATAGGTCGTAATATCCTACGCGGGCTTAATCTGATAATTAATTTATTCGTATCGAATTTTTGGTTCTAGGACATGCGGGTTTCCTTAGGATGATTTTCTTTACCATTTTGTGAGTAGTGGTGACGAAATAAATTACACAAGGAAAAGTGATTGCCTGGTTTTGGACTTACGATGTACTATTCATAAGATAATAACACGGGGCCACCACAGCTCATAATTATTATCATTTAATCAAATGCAATCTACAAATTATATGCTCAGGTACTAAAAATATATGTTTGAAACCAAAATTGACTCGCAAATCGATAATAACCACTTTACCAATTCTCGTAAAACAGCCCATCGTTACGTTTTTATATAATAATAGATTTTAAATAAAGAACGAAACAATGGCTAAGTTTCCACATAAATATACCCTTTGAAACGTTTGTCGGGTCGGAATGTGAGCATCCTCTAAGCTAAAGGTCACCGCGAGGTCACCGGTCGTACTCATAATGAAGATACTGGAACGTACTTTATATTGAACACAATAGCAACGTTACAATTTACTGAGAAGGTGAACCACAGAATTTAACTTAATTATTTTAATTTGATCCAATTTTACAATTATTTGTAAACAGGTAATGATGTACGTTGTAAAATTATGATAAACAATAAAAAATAAGTCTGATTTTATTGTACCCACTGTTGGAACTTCGGTCTCCCAAGGTGAAGGCTGGTGAGGTTTTCTCCTCTGGGACAACCACGTGTTATTTTAGAATACTAAAATAACAAGAAAAAGTTGATACAATTACAAACTAATTTGTTGAATTTTTTTATTTTTTTATTCTTGATAGGTTCGCGCTTGACTTCTATCTCACCTGATGGAAAGCGACGATGATTAGAGGTAAAAAGGATAGGACGTAACAGAGTGGTGCCAGAAACAACACAAAAGAAAGAAAGGACATTAAAGACAACGTCGCAAATTGGTCGACGATGTTACAAGAATGAATGGTGAAGACAAGCACACTACCGCCCTCTATGGCAAACCTCAGGGGTTTATAAATACTGTTCTGTTTATGGTACTGTTCCACGCGCGCCTCAGGGAAATGTCAGCAAATCGTAAGGGCCCAACAGGGTCGAAGCCTACTGGGGCCACGGGTAGTGTGAAATTAAAATCCGGGGCCCTGGGACGAAGGCAACGAAGGAACAGGAGTGGGTTTTTAGTCAATAAAAGTCTGACAATATCTCCCGCTCCGACCAAAAGCGTGATTTGTCATAAAATGATTTTCACACCCAACAAAAAAGGGGTTTATAAATATTCAAAATTGATTGTAATCATTAGCTTAGAGATTATATTATGTAAGATTGTTGAATAAAGGCTATTATAATTATTGTTACATAATGTTAATAAAATTTATTCCTTTTCAAGTTCCCAGAATACTAATCAGAGTTAATGTCAACGAGTACCATTCCTGAATGATCCACGTGAATACAATGATGATTGGGTCTGTGTTCCCAAAGACCGGTCAGGTGAAAACCAAAAAAACCGAAAACGTGATTTGTTTGATATTATTTAGAGCAATTATGAAATTGCGCTTAATAATATCAAACAAATCACGTTTTCTTCCCAATCATCTGCAGGCAATCCGACGGAGACATAAATATTCTAAATGCATTTCTTAATGCTTAAATATTTCGAAATATTACTGCGACCAATTTAAGTAATCTGCATGTACTAAGTTCTGCCTCTTACTTGATAATTTACAAAACGAGTCGGCCTCGAAAATAGTCTAAATAAAGGATATTTGTAAACACGCGATGTTGGCGCAGATTCTGAGGCATCTTCGTCGATGGAATCTTGTTCTGTTGGCCACAAAGCACATAGTTAACCCACAGGTACACGTATGCCAATTTCCTGTGTACCAATGATTAGTATCAACATATAACGTTACACGTGTGAAGTAAGAGATGACTAATGGATTACACCGTAGGGCCACCATAGATGTGAATTCTGATTACTAATTTCTAATAGCCGCAGAGCAGTGGTGGCCGAGTGGTACCGTCCTACTTACGTGTTATAGGTCGTGGGTTCAAATCCAGCCAGGCTTATTACTTTGTGTAATATTTCATTACCACTGCTCTCAAAACGGTGAAGTAAAACATCGTAAGGAAACCGGCATGTCCTAGAACCAAAAATTCGACGACATGTGACATCCACCAACCCGTACTGGGCCCGCGTGGTAGGTTATGGCCCATTCCCTCTCCTAGAAAGGAGGCCTGAGTCCCAACAGTGGGAACATTATAAGACAGACCAATTTCTAATGTGTGTATAAAAATACCCCGGAATTTGTAAAAACAATTAAGTTATCAAATCAACTTTAAGGATATCAATTAACCTATATCTATCTATTTATTTTATTAATTTGTAAATTCTATAAATTAAATCTAATTATATAAAATTGTTATTGTAATCTGTATTTTTGGTCTGTAATGATAGCTGTAATGTATGCTTAATAAATAAATAAGTTATAGACTTATATTTTTGAAACATTTGTTTAAACATAGTACAACTATTATCTCATCTAATGGTGAGCGTTGAATATAACCGGACTTTACAAATGTCATGTAAAGGACCCAGAAAGGTCAAAACTACACCATTTATCTCCGGAGTCTATTAAGACAGCATCATTTAATTAAAATCAAATAAGTGTGTCAAATCTAGGCACATACTCTTTGACATAAACTACCAAATAAAATCACATAAATGTTAAACGCTCTTTAAGATGTTGTCACAAGACATTCAATTACTTAAGTACTTCTGTTTGACATTCTTCACTAATGGCTTGAACAATAAAAACTTACAACAGTGAGGTTATCTTGATAAAGCGTGTGTCGCATTTTCCGCTATCATCGCGACCTCGGATTGATGGTGGTGGCGGTGGATCGCGAACGCTCGTGAGATGACCCCGGGCGTTGCCCGCGGCTATCTGACGCAACTGCATCTTCGTAAAGTCCATCTTTGTTAGGAGTATTCGCGGTAAGGCAAAAGTGTTTGCATTTTGTTTTATTAATATCAGCGTTAATTATGTATCTAGATCAGTCAAATAATCTTATTTGATGGTATCGCCCTTTGAAATCGATATAGTGTGAAGCACTTGCGGGAGCACTTTTAGCGATCGACCATTAATTGCGAAGCATTTGTTTATTCATTTTAAAGCGATAAATATCGGCTGTACACGAAGGTTCAAATCCCGTATTATTTGGGGTCGGCGCAACACGTTTTTTTCTTGCACTCTGCGTGATTTCACATACGTAATATATATATTGCACATTGGCACATTGCTCGCAGAAAGGATGGCCGTTGGGGCCGCAAGGTTCTGGAATGGCGACCACGTACCGGAAGACGTAGCGTTAGAAGGCCTCCTGCAAGGTGGACCGATGACCTGGTAACGATGGATGCGAGACGCACAGGACCGTTCATTGTGGCGACACTTGGGGGAGGCCTATGTCCAGCAGTGGACGTCTTTCGGTTGAAATGATGATGATGATGATGATGATATATATATTGTTTACGTCTGTAAATATTTGCTTACATAAGTGTTCACAATAATTATCGAAGGCAAGGCATGAGCCTCAAAACTGGCGTGTTTGCGTGAAGAATTATATGGAAGAGGAAGTACTGAGATTGCAACCGTTGGCACTCGACTTGCAGCTGTATTTATTGGCATTCAACGATTCAACGGATAATTAAAAATCCACCCATCATACTCAACATAATTGCTGTTCTAGTGAAAGTTTTTATTACTTGTTTCAGCTTTCTTCACTATATCTTTGACTTTTCGTTCATTTCAGTTTCTACTTGGCGAGTGGCTCGTGGATAAATTATAAGAGATTTTTATTTTTTCGGTGGGAATATCATCTTATGTCATCCCGCGCTCTTGGGCGGGGTGGGAGATAGTGTCAGACTTTTACTGACTAAAAACTCACTCCTGTTCCTTCGTTGCCTTTCGTACCGGGGCCGAGTCTTCCTTTCAGAATCAGACCCTTGGCCCCAGAGCTGCAACAGTCAATCTTTAGAGTTAAACAAAGTTAAAAATATAGCCGCTTCAGGAAACCTAGCTTGTTCATTGTGCCTGCAAGTCACACAATTGTGCGAGTCCAGTCTTCTGCCCATCTATCTCTGTGTATTCTTTTGGACATGGTATCACAGTCGTGATATGTTCGCCAACGAATGAAAGACAATCATGTTAGAGTTCTGTGTAGAGACTTCATGATTTTGTCTGTACCTTTATATTTTTTAACTAATGTAATTGCTGGATAAACGTTTTTTTGACCATCCAATACATAAAAAGGCTTCTTGTGTCTCGTAAAGCACGTTACGCTATTCATCCCATCTGCCATTTGTATACCTTTGAGAGTTGTTACGGGTAATCGGTAGTCACAAATCGTGTTACCCGGTTATTGGGTTGTTGACGCATAAGCAGTAGTTTCATGAAAAAACTGATACTCAGAAAAGAGCAAATAAGGAATAACACGTGATGCTCCAAAACGTTTGAGGTTGGCAAAATGAGTGTCAGGCTTAGATGCGATTGGGCGGATCACGACAGCCGCATGCAACCGCTGACCGCTGAGCAAGTCTCCACGAAATCGGTTCTTGCTGATGGAAATCCGTCGTCAAGGTGGGGATAATTTAGATGCGTACAACAGGGACTGATTCGAGTTAGTGCGGTGGAAGAACTTGGAAGAGGCCTTTGCCCAGCAGCTTGACTGTACGATTGTATTGGAGATTAATTAATCTCCCTAGCACTTTCCCAACTATAAGTAATTTACATGGAGGAATCTGCTTATCTGACCTCTACAACCCAGCAATCGGTAACACGGTACCCTTTGGCAAGACTGGTGTCAGATTTCTTAGTTTCTGACTATTTGTAACGACTGTCAAATATCTACAAATATCAGCCGGGGCTTATCACTTAACACGGGCAGCGGGACAGTAATAGATAGAAAAAATCTATACAAACTGTTTGAATAAAGTACGTTTTTGCTGGGAAAGCAGGGGTATTAAACCTTGTGTCACGAGGTGAAACGAATGTTTAACATTGTCCTATTGCGGCGTCGTTCCAATCCTATGTGACATTTGTTTGCGTCCCGCTGTTCTCAGGGCATTACACACGTTAGAATTGATTATGAAAACTATTCTTGCTGGGTGTAATTCACGATTGCGACCTTGTCACACCCACGGCATCTAATTAAATAATAATAGTTCTCTTACAATGACTAACTAAACAGATGCTTGTTATAATAAACAAAACACACTTTTGAAAAACATTTCAATTATGAAATAAGTTTAAATTAAAATTATAAGGTTGAAAGTCATCATCATCATCATCATTTCAGCCGAAAGACGTCCACTGCTGGACATAGACCTCCCCCAAGTGCCGCCACAATGAACGGTCCTGTGCGTCTCGCATCCATCGTACTTCCGCAACCGTTACCAGGTCATCGGTCCACCTTGTAGAAGACCTTCCAACGCTACGTCTTCCGGTACGTGATCGCTATTCCAGAACCTTTCGGTCCTTTCGGCCTTAGGTTGAAAGTATTTGTTATCAAACTCCTCCGAAACGATTTGACCGATTTTAATGATTTTTTTGTGTGTTAGAAATGTAACTCTCACACAGTTAATTTAATAAAAAAAAAGTTACTTTACGTTGCTTTTATTATTAATTGTGTAGGACAGTATTAAATTCTCTTAAAGTACCGCGAGTGTGTACGTATATCGGCCAGCATGGTCATCTCTTGCGAATTAATTGACCAGTTCCTATCTCACACCGCGCCGTACTGGGTCGCACCGTCCGCACCGGGCCGCACCGATCGCACCGGACCGCACCGACCCGCACCGGGCTGCATCGACCCGCACTGGGCCGCAAGCGACGCACGTTTCGCAACCACTTGTTTAGCGTAATAGCCCCCTTTACGAACGTGTGGCTCGTTTTATTACTCCCATATTGTACAAGTCTTCATGAATATCTGTTGCTTCAAACAGCAATTATTTTGATGTTTGGCACAGATAATTGAATTAAATAACTTCTCTACGAAATTTCAATTCAATTTTGTTGAGAAATATTTGAATGTTAAAGGGCTAGTTGAGTATAATTGACTGGGTTGATATCATCATTGCATTCATATAGATAAGTTAGTTAGAGGATTGCATGCTAATATTGGTGGTTTTAAATTAACTCTCTACGAATATAATTTTTAAAGTATAATTTGTGCCTTCCGATGTTTTACAGAAACAAATGTATGAATGAATTTTAAAATGGGAATAACATTTAAAAAATATAAAATTGTATTTAGCTTGTGATTCCAAGTCAGTCTGAAGACATTACAGGTAAAAGTGTGCAGTTTCATAAAATGGCAATTTTTATTATTTCATAGGTAAAGACCCAATATTTTATAATAACATTGTAATTATCGTGTCAACTGCGAAGATCAAAAATTCAGAAGAGCGATAAAAACGGCACTTTATGTACGTGGGAAACATAATTAGAGATGAGTGAATGGTCAATAAAGCTATTATAAAGTCTTCGATTGTTTGACAATTTTTCATTGTTATAAAAATAAATAAACAGATACAATATTTAAAAAAAAAGAATACTAACAATCCAGCGTAGTTTTGTTCAAAGAATTCCAAATACTGTCTTTAGAGAGAGAGTTGCCTATCACAAGGAAAACATAAAATGATAAATTCAATTAAAATTCAAAATTCAAATTGTTTATATTTCACAAAGACCTACACGGGCACTTATAAAACTTCTGACATTATAGTTAATGAACATCTCCAATTTATCGTTTTGCTATGGAGAAGAACCGGCATGTAATTCCATATTTACTCTTTAAAAAAATATATTGATTTTACAATACTTCCATATTACAATAATAATAGGTATAAGAGTACAGTGTAGACTGGTCAACATTGTACTCAAAAGCACAATAAAAATAATAATATACCGATAAGACCAACTGTTCTCATGTGATTTGACCATTACATATTAACTGTATGGACTTTAAAAGAGACTTTGACCCCTGAGTTTGTTTCGGTGTTTCTTCTCAGGGTAGTCAGCTAGGAAACACCGGCCTCATCTAGTTTAAAATGACAAAAAAAAATTGACGTGTAAAAGTGTTTTTTTAAACCTACTTACAAAATAAATATCATTTATCATTTATCAAATAATATGACATAAAAAAAAAAATAACAATTATGATTTTTGGCTACAACAGATCCGTAGCATCGTAGTTCTACGAAAAGACATCAACGCGCGCAATACATGATGCTTATGTTTTGGTATTTATTAATAATTATAAATTAATCAATCAATCATGTCAAAATCATGGCGAATGATATTCAATTGATTGAAAGAAATAATTAAAATAAGTACCTTACAATTATTATTAAGTTGGCCTTTACGTAACGTTAGAAGGTTTGAAATGGAATCTGTAAATAAGGTAATTTTATTGATGGGAGCACGTTTATTTAAGAAACCGAAAGTTGGCAGCTGACACTGAGACAAAGACGTGTAGGTACAGCCTGTTCGTATGCAGGTCGTCTAACAGAGCTATGGAGATGTAATACAGGTCAGATGCTCAGTTTGCGACATTAGGCGGCACACGATTGCGTCCTTAAACGATGCCGCTTAAACCAGTTTGGTGCACGCCTATCCACCGCCGCATAGGCATAACATTCTTTGATGTTACTAGAATCCGATATTATTTATAACGTCCATTATGCAACTAGGTCAGAATCATTTCCATGCTGTTAACTTTTTTAATTAGTCCCTATAGAAAGGTTAATTAACTTATGGTAATGCATGTGCATATATTTAGTGATGAACTGTTCCTGATGTTAGCGCATATAGTCACTCAGCCGCCACTCTGTTATGACATTATTGTAAGTTCGAGTGTGGTAATATTTCACGTGTACATGTTAAATTAGTTGATGAAAGTGATAGTTAAAAATACAAGTACGTGTAAGTGTAACAGGTACATTTCTCTTCTGAAATTTCTCTCGCGAATTATTATGAATATGCAAAAATAAACACTAATGGGTGTGCACTCGTGTTCGTTTCGCTGTTTATCTCATTTTGTTTAACACGAAGTTACAGATAAGTTGACGAGCGAACTGAGATAAGTATCTCTAGCTTTTTAATTTCCTTGTGCAAGATTTATGTCTTGAAACGTGTATTTTCATAACATTTCACGTTAACGTAATATGGAGTGTATACCACCGTCATTGATACATTAATATTTACCTTCTAAGAAGCACAGCTTTATTTACATTAGGGGACCAAATGTCTCCCAATATGACGCACAACGCTCAATTTGCGTGACCCTGCAACGTTGCCCAGAGTCCCATTATTTGCCACCAATGTTTTTTAACGCATTCACGTGACGTGGAACATGTCGTTGGACAATTAGATAGCGTCGCGTGTCATATTGGGGGGCAAATCTTCATCATCATGATCATCATCATTTCAGCTGAAAGGCGTCGACTGTTGGACATAGGTCTCACCCAAGTGTCGCCACAATGAACGGTCTTGGGCGACACGCATCCATCGGAATCCTGAAGCTTACCAAAAGTCAAACAAATCTTGCTTCAAGATATCTATAGAGCAACCATTTCAAAAGTCAAATAAATCACACTCTTCGAAACAAATGAACTCTTAACGTGGCAGCTAAACGTATCACACATGTACAAGTACTTACACACTAGAAGTTATTTCTGTTTGCCTCATCTCCTCACTCCATTGTCTTGATTGTTATAACCCCAAACGGGCAACGCAAGACAATACACGCTCATGTAGCAATCAGGTGACAAACTGAAGCTCTTATCACAATGGCATAGAGTTCATTCTGTTTTGATGAATAACTCGCCATCGGTAGTCAGATAACAAAAGACGGTGTGGTGATGAATGGGTATTAATCGTGACCGATGGAGTGTTGAAGCTTGAAAGTTGACCTCTGAGCTTTGAGCTTCATTATTTTTTTAAGCGGCTTTAAAATGAGACTCTATAAGGAAAATTGGTAATGAGGAATTATGTAATTACTAAGGTAAAATAATGCAATATCTGATTGCTTATACCTAATAATCGAATCAACTTTGTGGAATTCAAATTCAATTTCAAATTGCATCGTATTGCTTCTTGAGATGATGCCTGATCCTTTAATTTGAATATCTTTAGAAAATAACATGACTGTTAAGGTTTTATCGTGGTAATAAAGTAACCAACATTCCGAAAAAAGATTGGGTACATTTTCTTAAGGAAAGTCACCACACCTCTAAAATAATCCAGGAAATAATATAACACAGACCAAAGAGTGGATTTCCTCGTAAATATATATAAACGACGTCCATTGCATCGCTTAAACAAAGAGGTATTAAAAGTATTATTTATGTCATCGTTAAAACTGCAAAGCTGAATAGAATAGAAACATAAAGTTTTATAGTTCCGTACTTAATATTACTTACTTTGTTAGAGTTCCGCAGTGAAAAGGCATGAGAAAAATCCCTTATGATGTAAATACTAGCCAGCAATTTTTCCTCAGAGATAAAGCAAAGTTTATACTCTTCATATTCATTTGAGATTGTAAGCTTAACTGCTAAGAATGAGGTCCTGAATTCGATTCCTGGGCAAGCAAATCGATAATAGGATTTTTTTGTCAGAAGTTGACAGAAGAAGCGGCCTTGAACCTGAATTAGTGTTTGTATTTTGCTGAGGTGGAAAGTCACCAAATTATTTCTCTCGCTCTGAGTGGAACGAATCTGACTTTTACTGGCTCAACCCACCCGTGTTTCTTCAGTTGCCCTTTACGCTTCAGGGTCATCAATCCTGCAGCTCACCCATAATTAGAGTTGGATTATTGGCAATAGGCTCGTCGGTCTTTTATTTTTATAAAACTGGAAGACAACAGGCCAAATGCCGCTGTAAAGCACACTTCGTACGTGTTATATACGATAATCATAGATTATGTATTACCTAGTACTCCTCACCATAATCTAAGTTCAATATAGGCGAGCATAAGTGAGGTAATTAGAATTTAGAAACGACTTACGACAGTTACAAGGAGGGCGTTGCGTCGCGTCGTGGCGTCGTGTCGTGTCGTGTTCGTGTCGCGCTGGGTGCCTCGTTACCATGGGAACCGCCCTCAATCTCAACAGAACAAATCAGTCTTCTGTTAATCTTTTATGTAATAAACTGGTTTACTCAGGGTGTGTGGTTCTGCATAATTTATTTATATAATACAAAACAAAAACACAAAAAGTTTTCTGTCCATGTAGCTATATGTCCGTTACAGACTTTGAAACCATCCAACCAATGTGTCCCAAACTTAATGCAAATGCACAATTGGTTATAGTCCGTTAAAAAAATGTCAATTTCCTTTTTTTTAACCACAAAACAAAATGTCGCCAGTCTTTTGGGTACATTACCAGTTGACAGTGATGCGGAGGAGTTTTTCGACACCAGACTTAGAATTACATTTAATTTTTAAAGGCATTTACTTTATTGTTTTATTAAATGTATGAATTAATATCATAATTCCAATTATAAACAAAATGATTTTCTTTTTTAATGTCGTAGCACACGCACCGAGCGTGAGCATCTGCTAGTCTTAGATAAAATAAATTGAACTGGGAGTTAGTTTAAGCAAGGTTGAGACGCAAAAGTTGCTTGTTTCTGATATTTTTTCTTTTTCGACGAGTAGATCTTGATGTGCCTTAACATACTAGAAAAAGGAATAACTCCTTTTTCAGGAATCGTTGATGACTAAATAATGATTCTTGATGCTTAGAACTTCAATCATTTTAATAAGTGTGCTTGGTATAAAGGTGTTCGAATATCAAGAAAATGCACACACTACTTAGTCTAATTGTGACTTTTTTTATAAACTAGTCACTCCATTTATAGAGAAACATTTAAATGTAACCGTGTTGAGTGAGTGCACGATGGTAGGAGCCTCGCGTGAACACGGAACGAGGTGCATGAGGCAACGCGGGACACCTCATGGGAATCTTTCACGACTTAGCGCCTCCGCCGACTTCGCTGGCTCGTGCTGCTATCAATGTTCACTCTACTTTATGCGTGTACTGACTTTTGCAACCAGCTAGTGAGTCTGTCTGTTTCTCATAACTTGTTACCGTGTAATTTTATATATAATATGACTTGGTATAATGCCTACATTGTCGCGACAGTTTAGTATAAAAGAACTAGCAGATAATATAAGATAGAAAACGTTAAAATTATCAAATTGTCGCCGAGTTACAAGCGACAATTTGACATTTTTACCTCAAAAAGTAAAAATGGAACCCTTATAGGATGACTTTGTTGTCAGTCTGTCTGTCAAGGCCCTTTATCTCGGCAACGCGTGGAGTTCATAGCATAGCATAGTCGGCCTTATAATGTTCCCACTGCTGGGACTCAGGCCTCCTCTCTAGGAGAGGGAATGGGTTGTAATCCACCACGCGGACCCAGTGCGGATTGGTGGATGTCACATGTCTTCGAATTTTTGGTTCTAGGACATGCCGGTTTCCTCACGATGTTTTCCTTCACCGTTTTGAGAGCAGTGGTGATGAAATAAATTACACAAAGTAATACGCCTGGCTGGGTTTGAACCCGCGACCTACAACTCGTAAGTCGGGGCCGTTACCACTCGGCCACCACTGCTCAACGCGTGGAGGTATCAAGTTGAAATTACTCCAATTACTCAGGTATACGGTCCCTTGATGCTAGGCTAGCGATTGACCCCTATCTCACCTGATGGTAAGCGATGATGTGGCCGACGATACAGCACGTTTGCCTAGAAGTAACCTATTCACTCTTGACTTAAAGACAAGAGTCTTAATACGTAGTATGTATTTATTTTCATTTCTCCAATTCCGGAACGTAGATCTTCGTAGATCTAGCGGAGAGACAAAGATGTTACATTATGTCTATAGACAAGAAGGTAAAGAACAACAGTTCAATTGTATCTCAATGTTTTGTAAACATTGATAGGACAAAACCAATACAAAGGTTTCTAAAGGTATTTATATATATATATATATATTTATGACACTGAGTGGAAACACCAATCGTGTTTCAGCTAGTTATCTACACTATATAAATACAAAATTTTATGAGAAATCTGACACATTTAATCGAAATTGTAAGGCTCGCTGTACCGTCCTACCAACGCCTGAAAAAAGGCAACAAATCTATTTTTTTATTTTATTTGACATTAGCATTAATTTGACATTTAAATTAATCTTTTTGAAACTTAATGTAACTAATTTTATTTTATTTAATGACATACCTGTCTATGTATGTGCCTATTAATATTGACTGTATTAATGATGTGAAAGTTTAGATAATCCTAGAAGGCGCGTAAATGGAAACTGATAATGCCAATTATAATAAATGTGTGTGTGTGAGGTATTATAGATAGTTTGATGTTTTGCCCAAAAAGCGTATTGTACTTTTAAACATAGAGGGTCAAACTATCTATAACACTTAAAATGAAAACGAAAGAGAACTATAAATTATTATTATTCTGAAAACAAACAACTTTAAAATACGTAGGTTATGTTAAATACGAGTAGGAAGGTATAATTGCGTAGATATAATAGTGAAGATGTTAGTAGATAAACAGCATCCTTGTGACTATCTACTTATTGTGTTCCTAAAACACGCCTTCTTAGATAAATCGCAGCGTCGATGTTTGTTTTCTCAATGGCAACTTCTAGCCGTGAATCATTGAAACAATATGCAGTTGTTTAATTACATCAGTTCCGATCTAAACAGTGGGATGTAAGGAATTGAGGTGTAGGCACAATTGGTATGGTGTCCCACGCCACTGATTACATCTTTAAGCTTTGTGAGTATGAGGAATATAATTAAAATAAAATACTGTATTACATTTCATACATTGTCACGAAGATTACGGGTGACAATGATTTGTTACTGCTAATGAGGAGATGACTGACAAGGAAACGAAGTTTGACGTTTTTTGAGTTCGTCATCAGATCGCTTCTTCCGCTCTAGGTGGACCGAGAGGAAATATGTGACCGCGGTGACTCTTTCGAATAATTTCGCTGCCCTGATGTTTTGATCTTTCGTGAAAAGACCAGATATCCTAGAAGTACATTCTAACACAATCAAATTAAAATGAATACCTAGAACTGGACTCGATCTAATTGTCACATGGTCTACCCCATGCATTTTAGCATTCCTTATGTTTTGTGTGTCATGTCCACAAGAAAAT
Organism: Mythimna vitellina; assembly: GCA_949316375.1. NCBI lineage: Eukaryota > Metazoa > Arthropoda > Insecta > Lepidoptera > Noctuidae > Mythimna > Mythimna vitellina. Next base: position 16,781,734 of record OX438688.1, read on the forward strand.
ATCCTATCTATGCCATTGTCAAAATATTTGTTGATGATAAATATATTATAATAATAAAACTAGTTATGCAGCTCACAGTTTTAAATATTAGGTCCGCGAAGACTACAAAACTTAACTACTTGAAGATCGTCACTCCTTGAGGCGTTTTTAATACATTCCAAATAATGTATACCTACGATAAAGTTTCTCATTGTATAATATGACATATTGTGTGACCTGTCCGGACCTGACCGGTAATTTTTTTGTTTATCTTTATATTCGTATGTTTGGCCCCCAACCCTTCCTAAACAGATTTATATGAAATATTGTGTGCATATTTGAATGGATCCCTGACAGATTTAAAAAATACCGTTGGACCCGGTGGTGGCGTTGCAATCGAGTTCTCATTTTTTTTTCTCACGAAAAACCAGTTTTCGGAGAGGAGAACGTCTGTCGGGACCGCTAGTATTTCTATAAATGCTTATTTCGAGGGGATCTAGTGAATTTTAGTGAAAAAAAAAGTGAGTAATTGGGCCCAAAAACTATTGTTTTAATAAAAAAAGGCTCGAATGACAAAAACACTAGAGTTGCTAGCTATTTATATATATATATTATTTATACGTATAAGTTTTATCGTCAGATTCAGAACCCAACATTACACGAAAGGAAATTCTCTCGCTACAACAGGTTCCGCTTAGTATTTCCACGATTCGCGTTTAACTACATTGCTTAATCATTCGTCCGCCTCTTCGCAAATTGCTTCACTCGCATGCTTCTGAGCTAACAGGAAGCAGCTGCTGCCTGACCTGCATGACACAGTAATACAGATTTTACAGTATATGTAAGAGGTGCTGGTACTTATCATAAGTATTTAATACAATATTGACTGATTTATGGCATTTGATAAATTGGTCCACTAGAAGACGCAGCGTTGGAAAGCCTCCAAGGTGGACCGACAACTTGGAGAGAGTCGCGAGACTCCGATGGATACGAGACACACAGGGCCGGTAGTTGTGGCGAACTGACGATACTTAGGGAAAGCCTATGTCCAACTGTGGATGTCTTTCAGCTGAAATGATAATGATTATGATGATAAGTTGACTTCTACCAATAGTAGAAAATTTCAATCTTTTTCATACAAATTTAGAAGAAAATTTAGTAATATGTAACTTACAATGCTAATATGCTGTTAATGTTATATTTCTGCACCACCCTAAGATCGACTGGTAGAAAATGCCTAAGGCATTAAGTCCGCCTTTGTACAGTGTTTCTTACTAGTGCATAAAGTTTTAATAAATAAATAAGATTGTTCCCGCGGTTTCAATCTCGTCGCCTAACCCACAAGCACTATGATTTTTTCCGGGATAAAAAAAAATACCTGTAAGTAAAACATCGTTTTGCATCTTAATAGTCAATTAAGCAAGTTTAGGTCAAGGTTACTTCTAGGCAAGCATGCTCTATCGTCGATCACCATCGCTAACCATCAGGTAAGATGGTAGCCAAGCACGACCCTGTCAATAAAAAAATATCATAAACGGATCAGTACTATTACAATTCATGTATACGACATACAAATAAACAAGCATGATAGGGGCACATAGCAAGAGCTGAGCTTACCTTTACCTAAGAGGTGTTTTTTTGACCTGGGAAGTCAGTCATTGTCTTCTCCCGCTCTAGATCCTTAAGAACCCGTAAGGAATGCAATCCTAATGTAAGTAATGTAATATTTTTATAGCAATTTTAAAAAATGAACTATATATATATTTAAATGAGTTACTGACATAATAATGTAAATATAATATAATTATTACAAAATGGAAAAAAACTTAGACATGTGCATGTAATCGCCTTATCAATGTGTCAATCGCCTTATCAATGTGTCAATGATCATTTTACTTTGACGATTTTTAAATGCAATTATTGTTATTGTAATTATCTGTGTAATATATACAAAATTATATACAAAAACACTTAACTTATTAAAACTATATATAAACACTAAAGGCTACTCTTAACTAAAATATGGCGTCATAAAACTCCTCCGAATCGCTGTCGACTGGAAGTGTGCCCAAAAGGCTGGCGGCATTGCCACGTTGTATGGCAATGCTTAATCTCTGACCGAGGTAAAAGCCAGCACTTGGGTCACACGAAGTGTCAACTAAGCGTTTGAAAAGCGTTACATCTGTGTAATATTATGTTACTAATTTTACCTGCAGGAAATAAAAGGTTTTTTTTTTTAATATGCTATCAAGTTTTGATTGGAATTACAACTGCATCGTCATCATCGATAGTTAAAGTCACTGCACCACTATACCATTCATTTAACCATTCAATAACTTCAACTTTCAAAGCACTTAAGTCTGATTGTCCCGTTCATACAAATGTGTACTTCCTTCTAGCATCACTCTATGGAGATGAAGTAGTGGACTGTAATCAAATAGTTATGCCATTGCCACTTTTCGTTGTAATTTTATAACTCAAGAACGGGCTCACCTATCCAAACCAAATGTTTAGGCTTTGTTCAGACTATTTAATAGATGTTTTCGAGCGGTTCTTCATTTATCACATTATTGGACCCGTGCGAAGCCGGGCCGGGTCGCTAGTTTATTATATACTTTATTGTACACATCATAATGTGGACAGGATAAACATATACAAAAACAAAGTGTACAAAGAAAGGGCGGTCTTATCGCACAGGGCAATCTCTTACAGTCAACCTTAGGATGAACTAAAAGAAAGGAGATAGATTTGGGCGGTCAGAGTACAAAAAAAAACATAAATTATGTTAATTACACATAAAAAATACAATAACAATAAATATACTAAGAAATAAATATACAATAAAATTTACACAGACATAACCAAGTAGCCAGGATTATTCACCAGCAACTTGCTTTGAAGTACAACCTAGTGGATTCTGAGGTACCGTATTACAAGTATGTGCCCGACCCAGTTTTCGAAAATGACCATGTCACGTTGTACTGGGATCGGTCTATCATCACTGACCGGACTATTGTGGCCAATAAGCCGGATATAGTGGTGATAGACCGATTAGCGCGCCGCGCAATGATAGTCGACGTCACCATCCCGCATGATGAGAATCTCGTGAAAGCTGAGAAAGAGAAACATATCAAATATCTTGACTTAGCACACGAGGTTGTCGACATGTGGAATGTAGACTCGGCTATCATTGTGCCGATTGTCGTGACCGCCAATGGCCTTATAGCCAAAAGCTTCGACGACCATCTGTCGAAGCTATCGTTACGCAGTTGGATCAAGGGCCTGATACAGAAGGTAGTACTCCTCGAGACGGCTCGCATTGTGAGGAGGTTCCTGTCTCTGGAGCCCTAACCACCGGTAGCTTGGACCCTGCTCCCGACACCGGCGGATTACTATTTTTTATATGTTTAAATGGTTTTTTTTATATTATCTTGTTAAAAAATATTTAAAAATGTAATTTATAGGTATATTAAACAAATAAAGTGAATATACTAATAAATATCAAATATAAAATTGAGCAAGAATAAATTATTATATTTGGGTTGCAGGAATGTTCGAAAGAGTCATCAAGGTCTAGGATCGCAAAGGGCGCTACCCTCTACCCTCCCTCCTATACCCTCTCTCTCCACCTCCTCCTCCCCTACCCTATACCCTCTCTCTCCACCAAGAGTAGGAGAAGTTATTTGATTATACCCATATAAAAAAACTGGGTGAGTGCGAGTCAGACTCGCGCCCTGAGAGTTCCGTATTAACCTTATGTAAATAGTTCAATTCTCGAATGGAGTCTCGAAAAATTTACCGAATTGAAAAATAATATTTGTGACGTAACAAAAATTTACTGTTTTCAGATTTATTCCTATACCTGTGCTTTATGACCTTGCTTTATACCAAATTTCAGGATTCTGGGTCAACGAAAAATACCCTATGAATTTTGATTCCCTTGAGGGTGTCGAAATATACCTTTTTTGCGACATAAACGGCCGTATCTTTTTTTTTTTGGATAACTTAGAAGTTTGATGTTTTTCACAGTTACAAGGGACCGCTGATCTGAGTATATTTTAATTTCCACTATACGATACCTCCACGTTTTCCCGAGATAAAAGGGTCTTGACAAACAGACAAACAGACAGGCGGACGGACAACAAAGTGATCCTCTAAGGGTTCCGTTTTTTCCTTTTGAGGTAGGAACTCTAAAAAAACGTATTCATATAATGTTAAGTTATGAGCGCATGAGTGCGTCCGTATCATAATCGTTGCTATATAACACGCGTGTGGCAGATGCAGTTTTTTTCTCTAAACTATGTGGCTATCTGAAAGTAAAAGTAACATTATGGACTGTTACATTCCTGGTGGGGACAGTATTCTTCTCTCATATTATATTATTTTTCCATATACACAGGTTACATCAATCGCTTATTGCATTTAAACTCCGCTTTCATCGCTGAAATTACTTTTGAGTTTGTATAGTGTTTTATTACTACACTAGCCAGTCCCAGCGACTTCGCCTGCGTGAAAGTAGAAAAGTATTCCAAAGGGAACATACTCCCTTGATAAAGAGGTTTCTATGTGCTATTTCAGCGCGGGCTAGTGAACGGCGAGCAATGGGTAGGTTGCCGTTCGACCGTCCGGAACGAGCCCAAGTCGTCAACGGCGCGTATTGTTCCACGCGCGAATCAAGGACTTGTCAGCAAACCGTAAGGGCCCACCGGGATCGAAGCCTACTGGGCACACGGGTAGTGTTAAAGTGAAACCTGGGACCCTGGAATGAAGGCAAAGATGAACAGAAGTGGGTTTTTAGTCAATAAAACTTGACACCAAAAAGCGGGAGATGTCATTGGATGATTTCCCCACCTAAAATAAAATGTGCTATTTCGGGACATACATAAAAATAATCTAAATCTACCCGTGTACCAAATTTCATCCAAATCCGTTCAGCCGTTCGAACGTGATGAAGTACAAACACATACATAGGTACACACACACACTCACCATTTTTTGTCTTAATATTAGTATGGTTCACTTCATTGATGATATCAAGACACAAAACAAATGACTGCAGCAAATCGTACCAGAAATAAAAAGTTAAGTATCTCACGCCTATTATGTGCAACATGGGGTTATTTAATCAGATTCACGCAAGTGTATATTATCTTGTATGATATAAAAATTGTATGTAATTAAGGTCTCTGGGAAGTCACATAATTAATGATTTACTTCATCTATTAAGTATACAGATAGATCACAGCAGCGACTGTCCAGATGGTATCCGACGTTTAAGTTGTACGTCGTTGAAACCTAAAGCAGGCGTTTTATTTTGTGCAACATATTTCACTATCAATGCTCACTAAACGGTAAAAGATACACTGCTTACCATCAGGTTGGACCGCAGTCAAGCACTGGTTTATATTAATTAAAAAAAAAAACATCGTGAGGAAACCGGCATATCTTAAACCAAAACTTCGGCCCGAATGGTATAATATTAATAATATTTATTTCATAAAATAGGAACTCATTGTACTGTATAAATAGTAGAGTATTAATGTTAAAATTATCACATTATTAACACAATATTATTGGCTCTATTCCTTCAACTAGGTCTAGCCTGTATCTTAAGAGATACGGTACAATATTTATATATAGCATTCTGTAACAAGTAAAACAGTGTCGGTATCACATAAGCAAAATTAATACTGTGAAAGAAATTTATTTAATGAGTTGAGTATATAAGTAAGAGTTTTTGTGTGTGTGTGTGTGCATGAGTGTATATGTGTACGTGTGTGGCTTTTGGAATTGTTTTTTACTAGATTAATGTTAGGAGATTTTCGTTGTAAGGTAATCCTGTTGTAGTAGCCATTGGGTGATTATGACTTTCAGCGTTCGTCTGTTTACATCAAGATGGTGGATTACCTATGGCCCATTCACTCTCCTGGAGAGGAGGTCTTAGTTCCAGCAGTGGTACATTATAATGCTGATTATAAGCTTATGTTCGATAGATCGGCACGCCAGTGTAATGGATCCGGTGTCAGTGCTCGGTCATGACGTAATGTAATAAAACGTAAGACTAATGAGCTCACAATACAATAGTTTGTCGAGATACACATCGCTTATGTCTAATAAATCACGCGTTTGTTTCACTGGTGAGCGCCACAGTGCAAAAAAGGTGAGAGTGATTTCTTGTAAACAGCATTTGATGGTTAGTTTTTCAGTTTAGATTTTGAAATAAAGCAGTACCGATTTTGGGTAGATACACCTCTTGGTCAATCAGTCATCGTCTCCCAACCTTTTCCTAACTAGCTGGAAGTCGGCCTACTGTCTAACCGGACGACTATTTATCAGACCGCCAGAACCCAGTTACTGGGTAATATGATATTCCTTGCATAGACATTAGTCTATGCAACACGATATTGTGTTGCCATCAGACTTTTAGATGACTTTCTGACCATCAGTCCAACCCAACCAACCAACGGCTTTACGTACTATCTAGGCATTACTGGGAAGTAATGTCCTAGAAAAACTTAAAAAAAAAATATGTACTTACTTTTTTATGAATTGAAAAATTCATATTTATTGGTACTGACCTTGACCACCGGGCTATCACGACACCTCCACTGCAGTGGTTTACCTAAATTGATACTTGATACTAAGACTTATTGTACTCCAATCTAAAGAGATATCTCAATTGCGAATCATAGATAAACATCGAAAGTAAAACTCAACAACACACGGTTTTTCAAAAACATATTTTCCTACTTCTAAGAACCGAAAACCCTTATTGCAATGTAATCAAGAATCAGAGTCGGACAACCTGCGCCGCTCACCACTGCCAAGTATTGATAAAGGTTAGTAAAACATCGAATCGATCAACATCAACAAACCTTGTATTGATAAACTGCTATTGTTGTACACTGTGTCATCTCTACAGTCGGTTACGGGGCGGGCGGCGAAGCTTTCAGATCTCCCCTCCTCGGTACGGCGGGCGGCGCGCGCGCAGCCACCACCAGTTTCTTCGCGACGCTCCTCGCGACAACATGTCCCTCTTGTGGATCTTGCTTACATTGCTCCCCATCCTGGGTAAGTCGACATCACACCGCGTGTGTACCTACTGCCACTGTGTTTCATCGGAAGTGACCGGATTTTTTCCCGTGTAAATTTTCTTTCGGGTGATATGGTAATGTTGCGAAAACTCCGTGATTTTTCTTCACAGTCAATTGTGTGATTTTTCTTACAGTTTGTGTTTTAATGCTGCTTTTAAGTAGTGAGGAAAAAAAAGGTGTTAGTGCAGCCCGGCGCATCTCTGTGACAGTATTAGTTATTCGTGTGCTCCCAATGTGCAGGACGTCCGGGCGCGTGGGAAGTTGACATTACTTGTTACTCGTTGAGAAATGTCATTTCATAGTATTTTATTGTTCTGGAGCATTTGCTGAAATTAATTAGTTTCAAGCCTAATGAATCAACAATACATAGGCTGGTTGCAGTCATTTTCTGCCTAGCCTTTCCCAAATTAGTCGTTAATGTGATAAAATATTATAATTTCAAAAATTATGTCTCCTGTGCTTACAATTGATAGTTATAATCATATATGTAGTTTAAAATAGTTTTATGAGTAATGTAACGCGCTAATCTAAATTCAAAATACTCACGTAAACTTTGACACAGCAGTAAACTGGACAGCTGCATATTTTGTAACACCTCACAAGCTGTGCAAACAGCAGGTTGCATTAGAGATGTTCCCCGTGTGACGGAAAGGTATGAGCGCATGCACGACATTGCGCAACCGTTGCACTTTCCATTTGCGCAGCGCCCGCCGATCGCGCATCGCCACGATAATCGATTCCCCGGATTTGCATAAGTGATTTTCCCACGCTCCGCTCTCCGAACTAGGGCGGCGTGACGGCCGGCGAACGGATGGGTAGCCTCAAGGTTCATGTGTTTGGGCATTTACCTGCCTCTACGCTACCTTTACCTATGTGCATTGTGGTTGAAGGGTCGCCCGCGGTTCACCTACTAACGCAGTTACCCAATTGGTAGCCCAGTTTGTGGTTAGACATTTGTGTTTGACATATAATCCCTTCCTTTCGAAAACGCAAAACCAAGCAGATTAGTAACAGTATTGATATTTCGAGCACAGAGCGTCCTTAAGAGACTTCACACGATATAACATTTTGCGAAAACTCATATAATTAAAAGGAAATTCATTACATATCTAAGTTTTGGTAACTGCACATTTTAGTAGTAGATTCCATGGTTATTAACGCACTTAATACTAACGTTGCTAGAATATTTTGTAACAATGTGAACCAATAACGTTTTTGCCTCATAACATTATAATTGTGTGGAAAATATAATGTATTGAACCGTAACAATCAAAGCGTGAGAAAAATAACGTTTACCTTGTGTTCGTATGAATGAAAGCAAAAGTAGATGCAAGTATCGACTGTATTTGTTTGTTCGGTGTTTATTTCATTGAGTGTTTGTGAATGGTTGATCACCTGCTGATATTTCACTGACTCATCACAACAATGTGCTAAGTCATTGCATATATTAGCACAAATTGCTGTGTAAACCACTCATAGGATTGCAACTTCAAACAAAATAAACAAATGAAGTTCCGGTGTTGCAATGTTTTTGCATATTATTGTGTTGTGACATTGATAGCATCTGCTGTAGCAATAAAAGTTGATACGTAATTACGACACTTAATTTCACGGTACATCAACTAACAGCCTATGATATGTATGTTTGCGAAAGTTAAAAAGATTAGTGGTCTCGGATTTGCCTCTGTTGCATGTCATTTGTACTTTATTGCATTTCTATCTGGGACTCCTTAAAATGTTCTAAGTTTATCTAAGACATATTACTGACACCCCGTGTCTAGCTCGCCGTCCGACCGTCCGGTAACCGTCCGGACTGAGCCCAAGTCGTCGACGGCGCGTACTGATCCACGCACGCCTCAAGCAGATGTCAGCAACTGTAGGGGCCTAGCAGGGCCGAAGCCTACTGGGGCCAAGAGTCTGATTCTGAAAGGAAGACTCGACCCTGGTAGGAAAGGCAACGAAGAAACAGGAGTAGACTTTTAGTCAGTAAAAGTCTGACAATATTTCTCGCTCCGCCCAAGAGCGAAAGATATCATTAGATGATTTTCCGACAGAAAAGAAAGCACGCAAAGTCGTTGGTCCCAGTTGTCATTCGTAGATCTTTGACAGTCGTTACAGGTAGTCAGACTCCAGAAAGTCTGACCATCAGTATATCCAAAGGGTATCGTGTTGTCCAGTAAGCGGGTTGTGGAGGTCTGATTGGCAGTCGCTCCATATAAAACAAGGCTATTCAGTCACATCCGGTTTGGATAAGTACGCGCAGTTCAGGAGGTTCCTGCACCGGATTTGTGCGGAAGAATAGCCCAGGTGTCACCATTGTGTGGACCGCCCGTAGGACACGGTGGAACATACGGTAGAGGGTAGAGGTGTGTCCTGCTTGGGCAGAGCACTGCCATATCCTCATGGAGGCGATCGGCGATAACTACCTCTCGCACTGGGCCCTGGTATAGGCCATGGTCCAAAGCGAGGAGTAGTGCCAGGCGGACGCCTCTTTCTGTGAAGCAATAATGCTAGCGAAACAGGCGGCCGCACGCCCCAGCCGCCGAGATCCCGATCCCGATCCCGATTTCCAGCCACCGTAGGCGTAAGCTTGCAGACGGCGAGCAATGGGTAGCACGCCGTCCGGTCATCCGATAACCGTCCAGATCGAGCCCAAGTCGTCGATGGCGTGTAGTGTTTACGCGGACCTCAAGGAGACGTCAGGGCCCTTACGATTTTCAAGGTCGAAGCCTATTGGGGCCATGGGTTAAGTGAAAATGAACCCTAGGGGCCCTGGGACGCAAGGCAAAGAAGGAACAAACGAGTGGATTTTAGTCAGACTCAGTCTCACTCGCGCCGCCCAAGAGCGAGAGAAGTCATAGGATGATTTCCCACTTTAAAAAAAGTCACACCCGGCTAGACTAGAAGCCGACCCCAAGCTACTTGGGAAAAGGCTACGGAGATAATGACTCCTTCTTAAAGTGTAATCTGCTCAATTGAATCTTTCTATACCTACCAGAACACAGTTTGGCTATCTGTATGATAATTTTCAATTCTCAAGCATTGTCTTGAATTTTAACCAATCAGCCTATCACTGTACGAAGATCTTTTAAAATATCTTTCAGTTTATTTTAGTCTATTTTATCTGGTCACATTGTACCGCTTGAAAATTAAGCAAAAATGTGCATAACTTATTACAGATTTCAGCAGGAAATTTTCTCATCTTCAGTTTTGAAAAAGAGGAAGTAACTCTACCATTTGTTTCACAAAAGTGACAGAATAATGATAAACAATACGACCTTTCCATAAAAAAAGAAACAAAATTTATTAGTGACAGTACTTGAGTTGTATGTTATTACTATGGACTTTTGTCTGAAACAAAATTGAAATTATTATTCTCTTTATTCTTCTTATTTACATATAATTTACATTTTTAAATATTTCTTAAAAAAATAATTTACAAAAAACATTTAAAAATATAAAAAATAGTAGTCCTCTGGTAACGGGAGCAGGGTCCAAGTTACCGGTGGTTAGGGCTCCAGAGACAGGAACCTCCTTATTATTATTATTAACCAGGAATATTATGGTGCTCCGTAACTGTAACCGAAACGATCGGATATCTGAAATAAAAATGGTATCCGTACCCGTAACCCAAACTAACATAAAAGTTTCACATAAAGTCGGAGTCTAAATGACAAGTTATTGTTGATTTTGCCCGGCCAAATAATAATCTAGACTAGAAATAAAAGCCATATCTTGCTTTACTGTATTTTACTTTTAAAATTCTATTATCTGTAACCGAAACTGTCCAAAACTTTCAGATAAACCGAAATAATTTTATATCCGGAACCGGTATAAAATTATTCTTATATCCGTATCTAGATCCGAAATTTCATATCCATAAAATCTTTGCCATCACCTTACATAAGACGCGAGATGTCTTTTAGTTTTCAGTCTCATGTAGACTCTATCTCTTTTACACATAGCGTATCCCGTATTGAATATTATCTGTTACTATTTACAGTTATCTGACTCATCTTCAGTTTTGAGGAAGTATCTCAATACGAGTACATTCATTCCATAATGACAGCCTATACGACCTTTTGACTGTTCAAACAATAAAAAAGAAGAACAAAATGGTCTAGCGAGCGTACCTCAGTTAGACGTTATTACACTTACATAAGGTGCGCGGTGACCTTTCGCGGAGGATGGCCTGGCACCTTACAGCGCGCGCGGTTGCGCAAGCACCGATCTTATCGCTCACCCCGCTGCCCTGCGAGGCTTGCACATACACCGCACGCATGGGAATCTAGCGCTGTTGTTTTGATCTTTACCGGACTGTACTGCTGTTTAGCACTAATTTAATGTAAACGGCCGTTTATTTGGTAAATCAGGTTTTGGGGAAATAATGGTTTTATACATTATCGTCATTATCAATAAAACCCTATCTGAGTATAGTAAACCCTACTGTAGTTTTAGTTGATATGTAGGAAAGTTTTTAATTTACATTTTTCCTATTCGCATTTTTCATAATTGAAGATCGTGATTAGCAAAATGTTCTAGTTTATTTGGCAATCTACTCAAACTGTTAACCGTGATTTTGTACATGATATGTTGAGTATACTATAAGTAGGCTTTCAACGTGGTTATATTCAAAATCGAAGTTGCTACGAACAGAGCTCTCCAATGTCTAATCCTAAAGTATTGTTCAGATCTGACTAATATTTACATACAAATGACTTGGTCATCTTAGTTAAAACGCACACATTCGAGATTATCGACCATTACTAATCTGTTGAAATGCGTTTTACCGAAAGCGAGGTTCAAGACAATGTGCCGGAACCCGATTGTCCCCAATACGTGGAACAAAGCTAAGAGCCCAAACTACGGCACATACGCGAGTAGTACATTTATCTTACGCCTCAGTAAGTACTCGTTAAGTATGTACCTACCTACATAAAATTAGGTAAGCATCTAAGCACGCTTTAAGAGGCTTATAGGTAATCTTTAAAAGTTTTAAAGCCATTGCCATAGATACTCGTATTTTTTATTACAGCATCTTCTATCTATACTTATAATAAATCTGTAGAAGTGAAAATTCTGTACATTGAAAATATCAAAAAAATAAATGGCTGGGGGTGTTACTAGACCGACACCGAAACCAAAAATGTGATTAAAACAATTTTTTGTCTGTCTATCTGTCTGTTTGTTCAGGCATCACGCAAAAACTACCGGTTCTTGAACCTTGGTATATATATATATATATATATATATATATTATTCTTTAATATTCTGGGCACCACATTAGGTACTTCTTATCCCTGAAAAGTATATACAACCAAAAACAAACTTAATTTTGCGGTTCAATCCCTAGACCCGATGACTGTACCAACCGCAAATAATAAGTTTGTCGTAGGTTACGTCATCCGCAGTGGAGTTCACTAAGGGGCACTGCACATGGCTAAGATACTATAATATTTTATCTTAAGATACAATATCATTCGCCATACAATTCAATGGACTATCACACACGACGAAGATAATAAATAATATTTCATATTTTCGTATCTCAAAAAACCAAATAAAACCTATTTCGACTTCTACGCGGACGAAGTCGCGGGCAAAAGCTAGTTATTAATAAAGAAATAAGTAAGGTATTTTCCCCAACGTAAGACAAAGAGGAAATTAAACCGTCATGCTTCCGACGATTGGTTAGATCGATTAATTTCGCGGCTAGACGATTTTTTACTTGTAATAATTAACCCACCAATCAATAACCGTAACACATTTCGTTATATACATCTTTCGTAACTAAATAATAACACATCTAATTCATTGACACGAGGAGCCTTTATGCTGTTGTAACCGACGGATATTAATATAACTTAATTGCGACAAATCAAATTTTATTAGAAGTTTAATGGTGCAGCCAATGCAGTTCGGGTCACCGCTCTTTTGCAGATTTAAATTGGCATTCAACATTTAGCCAGGATTAGCGTGCTTCGAGCTGCCATATTGCAATGAACTCGTCTCATTAGACGTGTTTACTTCTCCATCTAGTTATTGCAGGTTTTACTTCAAGTGTCGCTTAGTACAATAGTCGCCTTGGACGATGAGAAATCTCTATCATTGCCATCAAACGTCTACCAAAGTCAAATTGACACGGCAACTCATTGTTATCAGAAATCTGGCTAAAGAATAAGAATGTAATTTCAGGTTTTGAAAAACTTAACTGTCTTCATTATTCAGATGAAATCTAATACATATGCAACTAACTACCGACTGGTTTGGTGTTCATGTTTCAGAAACCGCGTAATACAACTGTTGGGTAATAATTAGAGACAAAACGGTGAAATAATGACCATTTACAGCATAATTCATACATACACGTAAGATTTAAACTCGAAACCATGATTTATAACTCTTTATGTAACGATTGGCTAGTGAAACATATTATCATACTTTTTCTCGATGACGTAAATCATGGGTAATTAGAAATGAGAAGTATTTTGGAGAAGCTAGAATAATTATTTTAAGCCGTGTCAGGTACTCGCATAGTTGAATAAATAACGTGGTTTCGTAGTAATCAATTCAATTAAAGATTCAAGATTTATAACCCATAGGCCATAAATCGTTAATAAGTCACAATTTATAAGGTTATAAACTCACAAATTGGTGTTTTTTTTTCTTCTGACATACTAACGCACAACTTATGAAAGTTAAGTACCTGTATTGGTATTTCAGTAGCAATAGGGCAAAGTTTATTACTCGACATAGCAATCGTTAATCTTTATATATGTAACCGGCAATCTGGGCAATCTGTATAATCCTGTATTCTATACAATACGAAGGCAATGTTTAGAATGCCTAAAACGTGTAGGTATGTATGAAATATTACCTAATTATTTTATCCTTTGCCTCGGTATTCTATATAATACTGAATGCGCAGCCTGCAATGTGTGTGAAAAAATGAGAGCAGGGAAGGAGGTGACTTAATTTTAGGGCACCCTGACACGGACAGGTTAGTTTAGAAAGCTAAGGCGGGAGCTCTGCTCCGCTAAAACCCACCTGTGTTTCTTCAGTTGTCCCTTACATTCGAGGACCGCGGTAATTCTTTCGATTCAATTTCGCAACCCAAGGGTTGTAATACTAATACAATCTTATTTCATTCCGAACAGGGAGCGCCGAAAGGTTCAACTGTAAAAGTCGAATCTTGGGCGCATACTACGCAGACGCGAAGTCAGGATGCAAGGCCTTCCACGTGTGCGTGAGGGTCGCAGGTGGAGGCATCCGAGACTTCAGGTTCTTCTGTCCCCCCGGCACGCTGTTCCACCAGGAGGCACAGACTTGCACGGACTGGGGTGATGACGACCCCCTGGCCTGCCCTGCAGATATCTACGACGGTCAGTTCGATCTCTACAGGATCGGATCCGGTGAGCCAGCTTTGCCACTAACAAAACGCACACAAATATCTAATTATTTAAGAATTACATAAAAAATATGAAGAATATTATGTTTTAAGAAACACTATTATAAAAGAAAAAAAATACATTTATTCATAGGGCCTAGACTGTTAAGACCAGCGGGGTTAGCATGACGTTGAAAGTAAGATTGTTTCATTCTTATTTCAGTGTGGGTAAGAGACAGAGCTATACAGGTTGTCTAGCGCCATCACTTACCCATAGTTGAAATAAGAATGAAACACTCTTACTTTAAACGTCATGGTACAGGTCCTGGTCGCTTCAGCCTCATCTAAGTATCTGTGTTCACTGCTTATTTTATTTTATTTCATTAGGGACAAAAAAAAAATAGCTTAATATTCCATTATATAAATTGTTATTAACTAATATCTTATAATGTACTTTATTCTATTAATACCTTCTAAACTGGATCTATAAATTAATACGAGTAATAGATATATGACGCCTATATTACACTACCTGAAATTAGTAAAATAATCTGTGTACTTATATCTCAGAAATCGATTAGTGATGTACGATATTTGTGTGTACTGCTAGATAATTAATTAGAGCTATAACTTACATGTAATTAAAGACCGCTTATAGAACATCAATCTTCGAATAAGAAGTAGGCAGTTGTTAATGTTTGGATGTAATTTGAAAGGTGATTTCGTCTCATCAAATAGTTTGTATAGATAAACAATTATGAATAACAAGCAGTGGGCGGGAATTAGTTATTAATTTTTGCGCAACTTCTTTGGAAATTACTGTAGAATTAATAGGCCATACAAGGTCAATATGAGAGATGACTAATTATACCTAATTCAAATTATTGGTGTAATAAAGTAACTATGACCAACAGACAGGTACTTCCCAGACGATTGCGATTTTACGACTCTTGCAGTAGGAGTCTTATTGGTAATGAATTGCAAAACATTTTTAAAGCTTCAGCCGAACGCTTGCATTTTAAAGCTTTTATAAACGTAGAAAACTTGTATTACAAAACATTGCAACTTTGATAACGCCTTTTTCAAAAAATATTAGATATGCAAGCTGGAGCTTCATAATCTTAAGCTTAGATAGTTTCCCGAGAACATTATAAAATAAATGTTAAAATATGTTTGCACTTTCACAACAGGATTTGACACCAAGAAGTTGTCGTCTTATGGAAATCGCGATGATGAAGCTGAGTTCGGTCTCCAGCGCGCCGAGACCGGTGACCGTCGTCTATCGCAGAATAATGTCACCCCTAACCGCCCTGACAGCGACCTCCGTGCAGCACACTCGTCGGACTTCTTCAGCGGGCAGCGAGACCGTGGCCGTGAGGAGCAGTCCTCTCCCACCTCCTCTCCATCCTCTGTTTCCTCCCAACAGCCTTATCAAAGACAATCTTTCCGTAGAGCTTCTACTCAACGCCCATATCCTACTACACAACGCACATTCCCTACCACACAACGCACGTTCCCCACAACACAGTACACCACCCCCGCCCCACCCCCTAACACACAACCTCCCGCCCAACCACAACAGTATGACGCACCCTCTAAACGCAAGCTTGTTCGAAAACGGCCCATATATGTGTCCACGAAAGCACCTCCCACCACCTTCCAACCCAACACTCAACCCCAACAGCAATATTCAGAGCCCCCACAGCAAAACTTTAACCGTCGCTTCAATGCACAAAATAAACAATCTTTCTCTCCACCTCCTAACGTACCTCCTCAATACAAACAATACAAGGATGAGTATGTTGAAGTTCCTCGAGTGACTCCCAAACAGAGCAATAGGTTCTACCCCAGCAGCGCACCTTCCACTTTCCCTCAGTCCCAGTCGACTGCAGCCCCACGGTTCAACAAAAAGGATGGTCTTGTGGAGTTGTACAACTACGATGCACAGTCAACTCCTGGACTCAATGTACAGAACGAGAACCGACCCTTCAAAGTTAGAAATAATTTCAACGTAGCAGACGTCCCTAGGGACCCCGAATTCGCGCGTGCCAAGAACTTCAACAACTACAACAACAGAGTGGAGAATAATAACAGAGAGAATTTCAGAGAGACAACAGTTGACTACAGCGTTTCCGCAAGAACTTTCCCCACCACTACGCCCGCATATAAAAATTTCAATAGTGTGTCATACGAACCAGAAAAGAATAATTTTGTACCTTATTCGAAACAAGCCTATTTTAACAATCCCACGACCACTTTCGCTCCCCCCACGACGATATATTCGACCTCACGCCCGGAAGTTCCGCTCAACTTAAATACGGTAGCGTATAACACTAACCTCGCCTTTAATACTCAATCTGAAAACTTTGCTGAAGACAATGACGAAGATGACGGCCAATATCATCCTCCCCAGGGCGAAGACGATGGACAGTACCGCCCCGAGCTATACGGAGACCGCGAACTGCTGGCCGGCGCACATTCCCTCAATATAGCTGCTAGCGGCAACAGGCTGCCAGAAGACCGCAAGAAGGCTGCCAAAACTCAACCTCCCCCTAAACTTTCGGCTCAAACTTCAGCTCCGAGGCCATTCAGACCTGCTCCTTCTCCAACTGCACCCCCAGCCACGCGAGCGCCGGAAACAATTTACACGACGACGCCTCAGCCACAGACAGTAAATTCGCAACGTACATTTGATTATTTCCAAACTTACACCACGACATCGAGGCCTGTTGACTATCAAGCAATAAATCAGAACTTCCAACCTGCCAATGACGTTCCCGCTGGCCCGACGACGACAGTAGCTCCCAGAGCGCCAGAGACCCAGCCGCCGCGCCCACCGAGCCGCGTGCCCGTGCCCCCCAGCCCGCCGACGCCGCCGCCAACTCCCGTGGCGCGACCTACTACGCGAGCGCCACAATTCGCGAACCCGCCCCACAACAAAGAAGACAACAGTTACGATTACGCGTACTACGACTCCGATCCAGGGTTCGCAGAATATGATCATATAGAAGAATTTGGTAGAACTAAAACAAGGGCGTAACTGTTACTGTGTAAATGTTAAATCACTGCCATTAAATTAGTCGCCTCTTTAGAACAAGTAACTAATTGAAAACTAGCCGTGCTACGTTAGTTTTGTTTCTCTACCTGATTGGCGCTAAAATGTACCTAAACTAGCCTAGTTTATACGCAGGGATATAGTTTTAAGACTGCTAATTCGTATATACTCAAAAAAAAGACAGCATCAAAAATACTCAAAGACGACCATCAAAGTACAACTTTTGTAAATAAAATCTTGAAAATATAATTTATTAGAATATCAGATTCGTCAGATTGAATGTAACAAACTCAATTAATATTTATATCTAAAGAGGCTTATCCGTAGTTACCCTAAATTATTTGTGATATTATTATTGATGTTTCTATTGGTATAAGTCGTTTGTTACTGAGTAAGAATTTACAAACAATCGATTACGAATTTGTGCGAGTAGAAGTTGTGCTCTCACTTGCTGACATTGGTGTTTACCGATATAGATTTATGTATTATCTATGTACAATAGAAAGTAAGTTATGACGATAGATTGTAAAATATTTCATTGTAAATAAAGTTTTCTTGATAAACAATGGCTTGTGCAATTTGTGTCACTTCTCAAAGCACGTGAGAACCAGTGAACAATTTAGACGTTTAGCCGAGCACTGCACATATGCAGACAAACAAAAGAACGCTTTCGACACTATGCTGTGACGCAGATAACTATCTGCATACCGACGTTAAGTCGCATTATAATATAACAACTATTAAAAGACTTGCTAAAGGTGAAATGTGCGAAAATGTTTCTCCAAAAGTAGAACTTATGAAAAATATTTGAATAGTAGATGACGCTATAAGTTTAACTATTAATTTTCTAATCATGCGTGGAATAGATTCTAAATCATGAAGACTATACTATTTCGAGCCAATAACTCAGTAAGTACTTAAGTATTTGATTTGAGAAACACAAACCAGAATAATTATATGATCATTTGATTGGTCGATATTTGTAATTCCCAAAATTCTCGTTGATCATCAGTAACAGATTAACATTGTGGAGATGTTTAGAACACTATAATATACAAATAGTGTTTGAAGCAAACAAATTTTAACCAAGGTTTGGTTTTCGAATAGCGAATATTAGAAGTAGTTACCTGCCAGGTACTTATACTAACAATGGCAGTTGATCCTTAAAAGGTGCTCGTGGAAAAGTGCATAATGCTATGACCAATTATTTCCGAAAATATTGTAGATCATGATATTGCTGGTCTTGTTGGATATTATTTATGGCCTAGACCTATAGGCAGCTCCTATGTGATGGCTACAATTACAAGATCCGTGTCTCCATCTATCGCTTCTACTACATCCGAGCCTAAATACCTATTATTCAAGGTTGCCGGTTGAACTGAACATCAAGGATGCATCGAATTCATAAAAAATATAGATAATAAAAAACTACTGTCCGGTAGTTAATTCTCGCTGTTCAATCATTAGGTCATCGAGGGCTCATCATTTAAAGAAATATAAGGCTCATGTTTAGCATAGGCAGAAAAAAAAATAATAATGATGCTGAATTTAAACCTTGAGCATGAATGTATTAAAATTAGAAACATCCAAGTATTTAAGTATAAGGAGGATATCCTTCGGCGCTGTAGTCATGCTGTCCGGGTTAAAAGCGAGTAAATTAAACTTATTAACCTGTTGAGTACCTTCCTAGGTATCCTAGAGGTAACGCCACCTATTAGGATAAGCGTAGAACTTGCTTTAGTAGTATGAGTTAGTACGCTAGATTATCTCTTTGGTTGGGAAGGTCTGTACCAAAAAGTTGAATAACCATATTTTTTACTAAATAAGCATCTTACAATGCATAGAACGTAGACTATTTGCAAAACTGCCATCTGTTGCCGAGTAGCAGAACTACGTATAAAGATTTTTTCTAAAATTAAAAACGGTTTTGATTCGAAAAAAATATATATATTTAGTTGCAAGTTCCAAAGTATTGGATAAATTACATAAAACAAGCTATTCCTTTCTACTTATGATTACCGTTATTGCAATATGTTTGGAAGATTAAATCACAGATGGCGCTAGTAGTAGTCTATTTCATATTTACTGTAAATATAGTTTAACTAATGTGAAACAAAAGACTATTAGTTTAGGTTTCCATATCTATCTATATACAATACAAAAGGAGAAACAGACTGACTGACATATCAACGCACACCCGAAACTACTGCGACTAGCAGCGTGAAATTTTTCACAGTTTATGAAGTATGCGAGTAGTAAGAAAGGAATTCTTTAAATTCATCCCCTAAAGGGATGAAATAGAGGTTCAAAGTTTGTATGGAGAAACTGGTTGAAGCTAGTGGATAAACATTGGAAGACCCCATTGCCTACAAACACAAAAATACAAGTAGGTTGGTATATCAATTACAAACCTCGAGCAAAGATTTCTTATAGGCTTTCGGTAAATGATCGAGCAACGGATTGTCTATATGATTTCGATGCACGAAGCTGTCTCATTTTTTTAAATTATGTTCTACATATATTGTGTATGCTTTAATTTTACTATTTACTTTAAAAGCAAAGTTTGTAAAATGCTAGAAATTCTACGTTACATTAAAATAGTTTGGAGTAGCCCAAGGGTTCGACTTAAGCCCCTTAATTTCCGCATATTCATATTCTATCTGCATAGTCTTCCGTTTCTAAAATATATCTACGGTACAATAGTGACTTTAATGAAAGAAAAAGCAGTTCATCCAACGGAAATGTAACCCATTTCCTCACAGGTATAGACCTGAATCTGAATGATACTGTAATTAACATAATATAGAGATAGCTCTACATTAAGCCAATTACAGTTAGACCCATGAAGTAATTAAATATCCACTCCCCAATTATGTTAACTCCTCAATTATATTACCTTAATAGCCCATGAGCATGACTGCTTACATACAGTCAATGTGATCTGTGTGTGTAACTGTCCACAAATTGATGTTCTCTGTAAACAAACATATCTGGGAGTAATTATAGACGATAAGTTTAACTGGAGTTATCACATAGAACGTGTTTGTGATAAACTTCGGCAATTTCTGGCTAATTTCGCGATTGCGAATCCTACATCCAGTATGTCCATAATAGCTATGGTCGTACCTATAAAACCTATCTTGATAGTATTTACAAAATTCAACTACAAAATTATCTCCCAAAATTTAAAATAAATTTGACGACAGTATAAATGACCTCTTTAAACACTGTAATGTCTTACCAGTTTATACTCAAATAACTTTTGTTATCAAAAGATCAATTTTTCAAAAAACAAAAAAACAAAATCGAACCTCCTGTATGCACTCGGGGAATTGCTGTGAGTAACAATACGTATGGCTAGCGAACTACCAGTTATATTGTACCGAGACGTATTAATTGTCTACCCTCAGAATTAAAATAAAATATTACACATAAAAAATCAAATGTAAACTTAAGAAATATTACTTAAGTATTATTTAGGAAGGTTTTTGTTTATTTAAAGACCTAAAGATTGTATAAATTGTCATCGACAATAACGTACACATATAAAAAAACTTATTTTGTACAGTTTCGATATTGAGATAGATTCATGATAGCACAAGTTTAAACCTTAGTGGTTTCCCCACCGACCGTGTTCCCACGTTGTCGCCGTGGTGGGGCTTGCGTGTCTTTATGACCTTGAGGGCTATGCCGGTAGAGCTACTCATGCCGGAAGGCCTCAAGCGAGAGACCAGACCAAGAGGAACACACAGGCGGAGTCCAGACGGACCGCCAAGGAGGGTGCACTGTCCAGAAGCATCGGCACCAACAGCTGTTGGTGTTTTTGGACAGTGGTTTTGAGAGAGTGGGTTCGCCTCGGGTACGCGTCTGCTTATCAGACGTGACCACGATGGCGAACGTGGTATTGGGGACCCCACCCCAATGTAAAAAAATAAAAAATAAAGGCAAAGCTGAGTTCAGCACATCACCATGGACGCGACTCCGAAAAAGTTATTACCCCAGGAGGGTACCGCCTGCACCGCAGGCGGAGAATCCCTCCCCGAGCAGAGCTCGGGCTGCCCCTCGTATTCTGGGGGGGGCAAAGAGCGCGTCAGGTCCCAAAAGGACCTGTTACCGTCCTTCGTGGACGCAACGAGCCAGGGTGGCTCACCCACTGGTAGCGTGGAGTCCCTGGGACCTGTTCCCAGCACGTCCGCTGCGCCGGTGGGTCCTGCAGAGGCCGGCAGGAGCTTCGGCCTCAGGGAGGTGAGCGGAGACGCGGCGTCGGACTCCGATGCCGCGTCTTCGCTTGGATCGGAGAGGATGGAGGTGGAGGAGTCCACCTCCAAGACCCAGTTCCTCAAGCGCCGCATGTTGGGGGATGGCCGGAGGACATCCTCCGACGACGACGAACTGGGCGTATCGGCCCGCAAAGTCTCCACCGCTGTGCGGGGTGCGGGCCGAAAGATGGGGAAGGGGAGCCGGCGCAACGCCGAGGAAGTGGCCCGGCGATCCCTCAAAGTCGCCAGGGAGGGGTGCCACCTCGGGGCACTCAGTGGCCTGGTCGGCCCTCCGCAACCGGAGCCTTCGGGCAGTGAGCCAGAAGGTTTGGAGGAGGCGCTGAACAGGTTCACGGAGATCGTGGCAGCTGCCATATCAGGCGTGGCCAAAAAAAGGGAGAGGGTTGCCAAGAGGCGATCCATCTCCCAGGCCATGACCTCGATAACGGAGGCACTAGGTATCGTCCTGGAGCCGTTCAAGCGATCCCTCAATAAGAGGATTGAACGGCTCGAGGCGGACCTGGCCGGTCTCCGTGGATCTGGCCCTGAGGTGGCGCAGGTGGCGCAAAAAGGGGGATGCAAGCAGGGGCAGAGTCGGTCCCAGCCCTTGCCCCGGGCGGAGAGCGAGTTGCTGACCCTGCTGCGGCAGGAGCTGGCCGCCTTCCGGCAGCAGCAACTGGAACAGCAGCAGCAGTTCCAGGAGCGGGTCCAGCGGCAATTCGCTGTCCTGGAGGGCATAGTGCTGCGCCCCCCGCTTGCGGCCTCCGGCGTGAAAAGGGCGGTGTCGTACGCCGCCGCCGCCGCGGCCACGGCTGCTGCGCCAAAGGCGGGCCCGTCGGGGCAACCAGCGCGTGGAACCCAGGTGTCGGAGCCGGCGAGGCCGGTCCCGGCGCCCAAGCAGCAGCAGCGGCAGGGGAAACCTGCTCCTCCCCCGAAAGGCAGAGCGGTGCCTGCCGCTAAATCGGCGGGGCCTTCCGCGGCGGCGGCGACTAGGCCGCGCCTACCGCCTCCCTTGCCTGAAGAACCCTCGGCTGGCGCCGAATGGACGGTCGCCGGCGCCAGCAGGAAGGCGGGCAAGGCGGCCAGAGCGGCGAAGAAGCGCGAGCGGCGACAGCAGCGCAAGAAGCGGGCCATGGCAGCCAGGCTCCGCGCCCCAAATTCCGCAGCTGTAGTGATCACACTACAGCCAGCTGCGGAAAAGAAGGGCGTGAGCTATGACAAGGTCATGGCGAAGGCGAAGCAGGCGGTGGTGGATCACCTCGACGAGTTCGGAGCCTCTGAAGGCTTCCGAATGAGGCGCACCGCAACCGGGGCCCGAATATTGGAGGTCCCTGGTGCGGACAGCGGCCCTGCCGCGGACGCCCTGGCCGCAAGGATCAGGGCGTCCCTGGACGTCGAGGAGGTCCGAGTGTCCAGGCCCACAAAGTGCATGGACATGCGCATCATGGGCCTGGATGACTCCGTTAGGGTGGAAGAGGTGGTGGCCGCCGTCGTCAGGGCGGGAGGATGCCAGGCCGATCAAGTGCGGGCTGGCACCATCCGTGCTGACAGCACGGGCATGCGGGCCGTTACGGTCAGCTGCCCCGTGTCGGCGGCCAAAGCCATCACGGCTGTAGGCCGTAGGCTCTTGGTGGGCTGAGTCTCCGCGCAGGTAAAACTGCTGGAGCCCAGACCTCTGCGGTGTTACCGCTGCCACGTGGGGCACCACGTGGGGGCCCATTGCGCCGCGGAGGTGGACCGCAGCGACCGCTGCTACCAGTGCGGTCAGGCCGGTCACAAGGCCGTCGAATGCCGTGCAACGCCGCACTGCTACGCATGTGCGGCGGCAGGCAAGCCGGCCGACCACCGGGCTGGGGGCAGGTCCTGCGACCCCCCCGCCAAGGCCAAGGCCAAAGTTAAAAGGCCCGTCCACCCTGACGTACTAACCGCCGCAGCCGCCTCCTTGGCTGCCGCCGCTGTCGCCGTCGCACCCGCCGCGGCAGGGCCCTCACGGGGGGCTCGGGAGGAGACTGTAATGGACTGTCAATAACGACCCCATTACGTCTCCTCCAGGCGAACATCAACCACTGCGCCCCCGCTCAGGATCTGTTGCTCCAGAGCATGGCGCAGTGGTCGATCAATATCGCCGTGGTCTCCGAGCCGTACAATGTCCTGCCCAGGGGAGACTGGGTGCGGGACCTGGACGGCTCGGTGACCCTAATTTCGTCGGCCGCCGCCGGTACCCCGACCCTCGAGGCCGTCACGAGGGGACGGGGTTGCGTGGCAGCACGGTTCGGGGACATTGCAGTGGTAGGCGTCTACCTGTCCCCGAGCAGATCTCTCGGCGATCTTCACATCTCCCTAATGGAGCTGAAAGCCGTCGTCGCTGGGTTTGGTTCCCTCCCCGTGGTCGTTTGCGGGGACTTCAATGCCAAGAACTTGGCTTGGGGTTCCCGGCTCACGAACCAGCGGGGTCGGATGGTGGAGGACTGGGCTCTGGAGACGGGCCTGGTCGTCCTAAACCGGGGTTCTGTCCCCACGTGTGTGCGGATGCGGGGTGACTCAGTGGTGGACATCTCGTTCGCCAGCCCCGCTCTGTCGCCGCGTGTCGTCGACTGGCGCGTTATGGAGGGGGTGGAGACGTTTTCGGACCACCGGTACATCCGGTTCGACGTCTCCGCCCAAACCTCGATTGCGCCGGTCCGACAGAACCCTTGTGGTCCGCGGTGGGCGCTGAGGCAGATGGACCGGGAGCTCCTCCTGGAAGCCGCGACGGTACAGGCCTGGGTGCAAGCACCGGACAGGCCTGTCGACATAGACGTCGAGGCAGAGTGGTTCCGGGAGGCCATGTCGCAAATTTGCGACGCGGCAATGCCCCGAGTCCCTCCAGGACGTGCTCAGCGCCAGGTATACTGGTGGTCGCCGGAGATTGCGGCACTGCGCAACGCGTGCAATGCCGCGCGACGCCGGTATGCCAGATACCGCAGGCGCCGCATCCGTCCACCGGATGCGGAGGCCAGAGAGGCGGAGCTGTACGAGGGATACAGAGCGGCAAAGCGCACCCTCCGAGCGGAGATAAGGCGGGCCAAACTTGAGGCCCGCAACGTGTGGCTGGGGACTCTGAATGGGGACCCATGGGGACGCCCGTACAAATTGGTACGGGACAAACTCCGCCCCTGGGCTCCCCCGCTGACGCAGAGTCTCCGGCCCCAGCTCGTGGAGGGTGTGGTGAGCACTCTGTTCCCCACGCGAGGGGAACACTCTCCCCCGCCCATGGCTCCGCCACCAGCGGTGTCCGACGCGGACCACGATGGCGACGACGACGACAACGCTCCAGAGGTGACCGAGGTAGAGATGAGAGTGGCGGTACGAAGGCTGAGTGCCAAAAATACCGCCCCAGGACCCGACGGCTTGCCTGGGAAGGCATGGGTCCTGGCCATGGAGGCTCTCGGGCCTCGACTAAGAGGGCTCTTCAGCGCATGCATGGAGAGGGGCCAGTTCCCACTTCGCTGGAAGACGGGGAAACTGGTCCTCATCGCGAAGCCGGGGCGCCCCGCGGACTCTCCGTCCGCGTACCGGCCCATTGTGCTGCTCGACGAGGTGGGCAAGCTCTTTGAAAGAGTAATTGCAGACCGCCTCGTCGCACACCTAACACGGGTGGGGCCGGATCTGGCGGACGGCCAGTTCGGCTTTCGCAGGAGGCGCTCCACGGTGGACGCCATCATGTGCGTGCGAGCTCTCACGACAGGGGATGCAGTGGCCCAGGGCAGGTGTGTCGTGGCGGTGTCTCTGGACATCGCCAACGCCTTCAACTCCCTGCCTTGGAGTAGCATTGGGAGGGCACTCCGGTATCACCGGATGCCCGACT
This sequence comes from Mythimna vitellina, assembly GCA_949316375.1. Taxonomy (NCBI): domain Eukaryota; kingdom Metazoa; phylum Arthropoda; class Insecta; order Lepidoptera; family Noctuidae; genus Mythimna; species Mythimna vitellina. The sequence continues at coordinate 16,807,355 of OX438688.1, forward strand.
ACCTCTGTCGTGTGGTCGAGGCGTACCTGTCAGACAGGTACATAACCTACCCCGGTCACCAGGGGGTGTGGGAACGTCGAGAGATGTCGTGCGGTGTTCCGCAGGGATCGGTACTAGGGCCGCCCTTGTGGAACATCGGATACGATTACGTGCTGCGCGGCGACCTCCCTGACGGGGTCAGCGTGGTCTGCTACGCAGACGACACGCTGGTCCTGGCGCAGGGAGAGTCGTACCAGGCGGCGGTCGAACTAGCGACACGCGGGGTCGCGACGGTCGTTGGCAGGATCCAGGAGCTGGGACTCGAGGTGGCATTGCACAAGTCCGAGGCCATGTGCTTTCACGGCCCTCGGAACGCGCCACCACCGGGTTCCCGGCTAACGGTGGGAGGAGTCCACATCGGCGTCGGGTCAACGATGAAGTACCTGGGACTCGTTCTCGACAGCCGATGGGATTTCGACGAGCATTTCCGACGTCTGGCTCCCAAACTAAATCGGACTGGGGCTGCTCTCTCGCGGCTCCTGCCCAACCTTGGGGGTCCAGACGCCTCCTGCCGGAGGCTCTACGCGGGGATCGTTCGGTCCATGGCCCTTTATGGCGCGCCGGTGTGGGCGCCGGGGCTGCGGAAGCAGCCGGCGGCCCGGCTGAACGCGTGCCAGAGGGTCATGGCCATACGGATGGTACGAGGATACCGGACGATTTCCCGCGAAGCGGCGAGCCTTCTTGCTGGCCAGCGACCATGGGATCTGGAGGCAACAGTCCTTGCACTCATGCACGAACGGCGCATGGAGATGCAACGCCGGGGCGAAACTCCGCTGCCGCAACAAGTCGCGGCATGGCGGACAGAGTTCCGGCGAGTTCTCATGGTGAAATGGCGACAGCGACTGTCGCGACCCCGTGCTGGGCACGCCACAATTATGGCGGTAAGTCCCCTCTTTGAGGCGTGGTTGGAAAGACCTCACGGCGTCCTCACATTCCGCATGACGCAGGTCCTCACCGGACACGGTAAGTTCGGGAGGTTCCTGCACCGGATTCGTGCGGAAACGACGCCCGGGTGTCGCCACTGTGTGGCCCACCCGGAGGACACGGTGGAGCACACGGTGGAGGTGTGCCCCGCTTGGGCAGAGCAACGCCGTGACCTCGTGGGGGCAATCGGCGGCGGTGATCTCTCGCGCCGGGCCTTGGTTCAGGCCATGCTCCGGAGCGAGGAGGAGTGGCAGGCGGTCGCCTCCTTCTGCGAAGCAGTAATGCTAGCTAAGGAGGCGGCCGATCGCGTGAGGCAACGGTCCTTACGCTCCAACCGCCGCCGGGATTCCGATCCCGATTTCCGGCCACCGTAGGCGCAGGCTTGCAGACGGCGAGCAATGGGTGGCTCGCCGTCTGGCCGTCCGGTAACCGTCCGGACCGAGCCCAAGTCGTCGACGGCGCGTTTTGTTCCACGCGCGCCTCAAGGAGATGTCAGCAAATCGTAGGGGCCCAGCAGGGTCGAAGCCTACTGGGGCCACGGGTAGTGTGAAAGCGGAACCCGGGGCCCTGGGACGAAGGCAACGAAGGAACAGGAGTGGGTTTTTAGTCAGTAAGAGTCTGACACTATCTCCCGCTCCGCCCAAGAGCGGGGATGTCATTAGGATGATTTTCCCACCCAATAAAAAAAAAAAAAAAAACCTTAGTGGTTTTTGGTTGTTTTTTATTTCACTTAGATAATCCTGTAATCTTGTGTATAAATGATAAATAAATTAAAAAAAGTCAATTATGCGAATGCATTGAATTGTTATACGTAGATACTTTTAAAGAAGATTAACAAAGAATACCTACTATATACTACGCAACTATATACGTTGCTATTGAATGAATATAATTTGCATTTTCAAAAAGCCAAGTCATTTGGCGAAAATCCGCCATAATATTATTCATATTAACAAATAGGTTATTCAAAATTATATATACGATAATATAACAAGTTAATACAATACTCAAAACCTTAATTCTTATTATATTATTTGTGACAAAAGGCTGTCGTCAATTAATGCACGCCAATTCCAATGGTCGACTGTTCGCTTGTATCTTGATTCATATTTAGGGCACTATTTTTGAGATAATAAATATTCCAAATGGTGTCATGAACGATCCATATTATAGGTTTCATTCATTTTGATTTCTGCTCCGTCGTTCATTTATTGTCTCAATTGTACTATTTTTTTTATTTACTTCACCTCCATTCCACCTACCTACCTATACCTCCATTTTACCTTTAGCCGTTTTCCTCTTTTTAGAACACCAACCCTGAATTAATATTGAAGATAAAATATAAAATGATTTGAAATGATGAATACTAGGGCCATGGGTTCCGAGCGCTCATTTAGTCGTTCGTGATATCAGCAAACAACTGGTCGACTCTTCGCGTGACTAGAGGGCTGGGCTTTTCTTCGGACAATGAATCTGCATTGCTATCCAACGTGACAGTGCTGTCAGCGTAGCACTTTTCCTATTGATATCGATGTGGATGAATTTTTGATGCCCAATAATTTCTTTTTCTACCCGTTTGTACATATTATTATTTTTAGTTTGTATATATTCCTCTTACGTTATGAATATTGATTAGTTTTTATGTTCGTAATACAGCTACTATCGATATAATAATAATAATATCCCCAACTGTTTTTTCTGTGACTAGTATGCTTTTACTTTCGTTACCGGACAAATGTTGAGTTGCCTGAAATAATAAATTCTTCAAAATATTAAAATGATTTTAGGGAAAATAAGGAAGGTTAGAAAAACATGCATATATATTGAATTATTTTTTATTAACTTAAGTATCACAAAGTATAAATGTAAGATTACCCTTAAACATATTTACAGTATGTCTTTATTAGGTATTTATAAATAGATAATGGCCTTTATGCCTACTTCACTGTATCTGAAACTTGGAAATCGTCAAAACTTTTGATCAAATAGACATTTAAACTTAATTGTAGAGCAATGACAGAAAGGCCAGAAGAACTGATATATGTAGTTGTACTTTCTTGCTTTTTGTTGAGAATCAAAAAACAAAACACTGAGTAGCGTTTTGTTTCTTGATTGAAACTTTAGATAAACTCTGCGATAATAAGTGCCGAAAAATCAAAATGTAAACGGCAAAAAAGCAATGTTTGTCAATCCCATACATTCATAACTTTTTGTCAACTGTTACTGCTACTTCTGTCTATAGTATAAAGGTTTATCTATTCCACAGTGTAGTCAGGCTTCTTCGCAAACAACGTCAATTTGATTTATAGTAAACTTCCTGATTGCATCAATAAACATTACAATAATTTCTTTTAATTAATATCGACATTGATATCTGATAAAATTATGATTGCTTCATTTGAATAAAACTTACTCTAGACCTGAAGCTATTGCATGGTTACACTATCTTTCATTTGCTTAACTAAAATCTATAAAGATTTGTTCTAAATTGAAATTTGCAAGTCTATGAGATTTATACGTTATACAATCCTCCGAGATTATTGAGCGGACAAATAAAGTCATAGAACTACTATCTATGTTTATAGAGAGAATACACATAGATTTCACAACAATTTTCATCATTGCTTTAGAATCCATATGACCATCAAAATTATTAACATTCTCCTTGTTTGCATTAAGCTTCTTGTGTCTAATGTATATTTACTCATTTATTAACACGATTTTATGACAAATCGCTCCACCCCAACTCAGTTCTTACACTTCTATTGCAGGTATGTAAAGTAAGAAAAAGTACCATCCGCGTATTTGATTGTTATGTTAGTCCACTGTGTGCTTGAACTAATGCATACAATCGATTTGGACGAACTGCTCAAATTGGGATTATGTTGATCAGTTACTATGGCCGTACCTACAACATTGGCAATAAGTGATACATGAATACGTACCATCCATAAATGTCCTGGTTATGAATGAATGAAAATACTGGCTCTATCTTAGTCCTACTGTATCCACGCCCGAATAAATAGTCAAGAATCATTTTTGTTACGAATCCTACGTATTAACAGTATTCGGTTTGAATAAATTAAAACTACTATCACTAGTTAGCTACGTATACAACAACTACGAAACTACTAATTAACTTAAACATAATTGAGCTTATAGTCTCGTCGAGTACCGTGGCTGCTTGTGGGCAATTTTTGAGCTTCTCATTTGTACTTTAACCAATTCAATGAAACTCCTAATACTCTAAGACGATGCTAACAATTATTATGAGTGACACGGCAGTACTTGTCGCACAGAATAACTTGACTCACGGGTACCTAGTTGGTATCCATAATAACGAGTAATTTATGTTCAATATAATGCACGTTCCGTGCCAACTTCAATTTGTAAGGGCTTTGTGGCGGAACTGACGCGTCACCCGTAACAAGGTTAGTCTGTACTCTGTAATTAAAGGAATTTATGAGAGTACACATAGTGTATTCACTCGTTGCGATGAGATTCTTTATTCTAAGGGTAAGGAGTGGGCGATCACTGCGAGGCGACGGCACCGGCCATCCTTTGCCGGACGTCACCGAGCGCTGATCCGTTCCCGAACCCGTTCAGTAGCGGCAGCATCCTATCTTTTGTCTCCGATTCTTTCGTCTCGGAGTCTATCGTATCCTTCAGAGTCTCTACCTCCACCTTCACTTTGGCTTTTTCTCTCTGCAAGTAAAGAATTCGTTACAGTCACTGCATTAGCTTTGATGGGAGGATTATGTAAATTGATTTTATAGGCAGCCGTTAAGAATTTATTAATCATTGTGAAACATGGGACGTGATAACTGTTTGGGAAAATATAATGTGCAGTTGTTTTACTGGTTTAGAATGGTGAAGTACACTTTGTGTTTTTTTTTAAAGGCCTAGGAATTATACTAGATACCCAGTTGAATGAGTTGATCAATCTTATATGTATCTATTTGACTAAATAAACGACTAGTAAAGAAGATAAGGCACAAGTGAGTATAGTGTACTAATATAGTATCAAAATGATTTGGAATGTTGAGAAGTAAACTTACTCTGGCGGCTTTCTTTAGGTAAGCCTGCTTGTAGAAGTCGGAGAAGAGATGGTAGAAGAGAACGGCGTGCATGCCAATCCACCAGACAAAGGCGCGCGGGTAGTCGCAGTCAATGAACAGCAGCTGGAACGCGTGCAGGAACACCAGCACGAACTGAACCTGTGGACAAATTATCTCATATTACGTACTATTCGATAGACCAAGTTTGGAATGGTATTATAATATAAATCCTAACCTGTTCAGCTCTAACCTTTATAATAGATAGCTAGGTATGGAAAAACATCCTCCTAAGCGTCAAGTTTTTTCGTCTACATTGAGTCTGGTCATTCTAATGGATTTTATGGATTGAATTTTTTGCTTTTGTTAATGCAATATGCCATTGTTCTCAACTAAAAAGAAGTTGCCAATTCTCTTATCAGAATCCGTTAGTTATCCTACGTCACCAACAGGAAGAGAAGTGTGACGTTTATGTCCTATTCATAGGACCTGCTTGGAACAAATGACGTCACGTAATGGGCCATCCGTGCCGACTGCGGCGTTCAAGGATAGCCGCTCGCCCAGTTTAACAGATTGCAAAACATTGACATTGAAACACAACGTAATATCATACATAAGGCTATTCGACCATCAGCAACTTGTCAAAATAGTATTATAATTTACAAATCAGCATTCATTCGGTATTATCTAATTTATGTAAGACGGTTACAACTGAGGTATAATCATAATGTCAAGGAAGATCTGATCTTGTTTAATTTTTGAATTGAGATTGAGATGGGCAGCTTTTATAAACTCCGTTGTAACAGATCTCTGTTACAGCGGAGTTTATCTAGTCTATTTTGTTAGAGGCTATCTAACCTCTACGTTTGAATTGTGTCTCATTCTCATTTGTGTTTGTTGGCTTAAAAACCAAATAACCTAAGCTAGTGTTGATTTTTTCGTCCCTTTACGGAACTTATTGTTATTTTCTTTTAAATTTTTCTAAAATGTTATATTTAAAAAAACTTACCATCTGTAGCGCAGTGAGGTATTTCTTCCACCAGAGGTACTTCTGCACCTTAGGGCCAAGGGCAGCCAGCAAGTAGTATGAGTACATTACGATGTGGACGAAGGTATTCAACATACCGAAGAAAGTTGAGTGGCCACCTGTAGGGAAATATAAAAAAAACATGTATTATTATTCTGAAACTCAAAGCAATATTATGAAGAGATAGTGTTTGTTTTATAACTATTAGTGAAGGGAGGCTAGTATTGTCTGAAGGACTAATGCAATTACCAAAACTTTTTCTTTGATAAAGAGTTACAATATCACTAAGTTCCATAAACTACTTTTAAATCCCGGATTAAAACAAAATTTTCAGAAAATAAGATTGTCTTAATAAACCGATAAGTATGCCTCAATCAAAACCATGAATACTTCTTTCTTACTTACTAGCTTTCTTGTTATTTATGAAGAAAGTATAAATACGTGTAGTTAAAAAGTATTCCTTAGTTAGATACCTAACGACAACTATTATAGTTACATATAGTTTATTGAGACAGTTATACAATGAGCATTTAAAAAGGGGAGTTTCGGGGGTCCGGGCGCTCCTCTCAGCATACGATGTTTTGTTAAGCTATTTTCAGTATTTAAGATTTAATAATATAATATTATTGAATAGTAGTCAAACCAAGTAACGCTTTTGGGCATTTTTAACAAAAGGAGAGACTGGAACCCCAGAAATCCTATCATTACGAAAAGTTTAGTGGAGAGGGTGCAGGCCCATCCACAAAAAAGAATGCTATTGTAAAAAAGATAAGAAAAATATTTGTGTTTAATAATAAAAGTCCGAGTTAAAGTAGTCTATACTTTAACTCGGACTTTTCTTATTAAACATAAATATTTTTGCTTTTGTTTTATATAATTTTACAGATTTTTTACCAAAATCGAGCCCGGGCGAAACCCTACTTTTTAGATGCCTACGTTGTTGGTAGCTGCAGAAATTTGGAAGTTCGCTTCGCTTGCTCTTGCAACTTATATACTCTTGTATTTGAAGTTTTTTTAACAAGTCTACAAAGTAACTCCTGATTCTGTATGAATGACCTATCCAAGGTTGCTAAAATTTTAGAACTCGGTTTGCTTGCTCTTCTACATTTTCAAACTCCTATTCCTATTTATCTACGTAGGATATACTTATGTATAGGTGAAAAAACTCCTCGATGTGAAAGTCCAAATGATCAAAAATAGTCAAAAGAAAGCCTTAGGTTTTTTTTTTCGGTGAAAAAGTCTTATTATGATATCCCCCGCTCTTGGGCGGAGCGAGAGATAGTATCAGACTTTTACTGACTAAAAACCCACTCCTGTTTCTTCGTTGCATTTCGTGCCGGGGCCGAGTCTTCCTTTCAGAATCAGTCCCTTGGCCCTTGCCTGAGGCGCGCGTGAAACAGTACGCGCCGTGGATGACTTAGGCTCGGTCCGGACAGTTACTGGACGGTCGGACGGCGAGCTACCCAATGCTCGCCGTCTGCAAGCCCGCGCCTACTAGGTGGATGTAAACAATTTCCAAGCACGCTTTCCTAGCACCTCATATTTACCCAGCATCTCATATTTTCCTAGCATCTCATATTTTTCCAAAACTCAGAGAGTTCTACAAAAGGACGTTAAATAACTCCCTTTCCTGCATGCTGTCTGGTTCATATTTAAGGATTTTTAACTACATCCATGTGCCAGACAGTAAAATAAATGTTTAAATAATATGAATACCAGTTTAGTCTACATTTATTTTTTGTAAGACAAATAGTGACCGGTTAGTAGCGGTACACTGATATGCTACAGTGACGTAAAACAGTTTGATCACATACCTACAGCCAGAAGACATTTTCGTAGTTCTAGAAAAATTCCAACTTATTTTAACGGTTTGAACAGGTCAAATACTCGTAGCGCGTTTAATCATACTTGTCAGTTTATTATTATTCAAATAAACTATTCAAATATTATTTCATTTTCATGGAACGCGTTTTGTTTATACCTACATTTTGTTCTAGAAGTTGATACTAGCTCTGTATTAATGTATAGATAGACTTATGATCATATGAGAAAAAAATGTGTGATTTCAGGTGTATCTTGACTTGTTACGTTAATCTTAGATAAACGTATTAAAACAATTTTCTATTATAACAAGTAATGTGTAAAGTCTACAGATCTTTTATGAAGCATATTCTAAAATAAAAAACAAATAGTTCGACCACGGCGTGCAGATTATGTCATTTAGTGTTTATAATTGATTTGCAGTCATTAAAGCTGTTTACTTAACTTTTCAATATGGTTAGCGGGGAAAATGTAAAGTTATCTAAGCATGTTAACCAGGATATAATAGGTTTTATAATCAGTTGTACGTATATAGTTGGAAAACAAAGCGGAAAAATTTCCTTTCCTTAAGATGACACCTGATTCTTATGAAATGAATCAATATGTTATAATCGTATCGTGAGTATCCGTTCGCCATTGTCTTTGGTATAAATTAGACTTAATGAGCCGAATGTTATAGGATTTCGTGTCACGAAAAACAAATTTTGAGGAAGGTTTTTTTTTTTGAGGAAATAAATATGCTATACTGGAAATACCCTCCTGCGAAAGTTAATTCGATTTTAAATTCCTGCGTTAAGCTCATTAACATAAGTCATACGAAATGATACATAACATAATAGTATTGAGTTGCGGAAAATATACGTGTCTTGGGTTTCCCACATTAGTCTGGTGCGATAAAAACTCATACATTTACAGTTTTTTTTTCCGACGTATCATGTGAACATTTGTTACAAATAACCATCTATACCTGAAGTAAAAAAATAATCACTACTTATACGGAGTTAGGTAGTCATTACTGCTCGCCGTGTCGGTATTCCCAACAATTTTCTTTGCAAACTTCGCAATAAACATACCTACTTGCTACATACTTGGATAAAAAAATATCTGCGTCATTTCTATTCTCAAAAGAATGATCGAGCGAGTATGATAGCATAGATTGGTAATAATTTCATAAAACAACCTTAGCAACCTACCAACCAACCGTAATATTTGGTTTTTATAACGCATCAATCAAGTAAGTCTATCTATAAAAACAAAAAAACATTCATTAAAACTGTTTTAGAATAAAATATGTAAACGTAATCTAAGAACAGCTATTGAAATCATTAAAAGTAACCACAACTTCTACCTACAGTAAATAGATGAGTACTATAAAATAAAATATGGAAACAATGAAACAAAAAAAAAACGATTAACATATAAAAACTTGAATAGACTGGTGAGCTAGTGTGAATTGTAGCGATTCAACTGACTATATTAATTACAGTAATCAATTCCTTCAATTTTTTTTCAACGGGTTTCAATTTACGCATTTTTAATGCTTATCTAATTTATTTTAAATCACTCAAAAACTGTTATGCTTATGCAATTTAGTTGCTTTATCTATTCAAATAAAACATTCCAAAGGTAAATGGATTTAAGGCTTAGACGCGTTTACTTTTAGGATGTTTTGTTTTGCCAATAGGCGAAATTCACAGCTTAGACTCTAAGCTGTGAACTTCGCATATTGATTTACCTAATATTTAACAGATAATACGGACTTCGGATTGAGTACAGAGCACCGAATGACTGCGGCGGCGGTAGCGACTAGTGATCTCATAACTTTTACAAATGTCGCTCTGGGTGGATCAAGAGAAAGAGTCAGAATTTTACTGACAAACCCACCAGTATTCCTTTAGTTTCCTTTTGTGTACCAGAGCCGCAGTAACTTTTAAGTAACCCGCAGGTGACGTCACCTACTAATAATATCCCAGCCCGCGTAATATGAACTGATTACAAGTTATGACTATTATAGCCATAACTTGGAATTACGGTTTTCAGGAAAATTCACGGCACCAGTTGGTGCCACTTTGGTTAGAGGTTGCAAACGTAGCTAATAACATCAACATGGCGTTGACGTCAATCTAATTTGATTCAATTAAGTATTAAGGATATTAATTTTAAAGATAAGGCTCCATCGGTAAACGTCCGATAACTTTGCCAATATCAAAGTATACGATGATGATCAAACACATAGTTATACAACTATGTCATTATATAGTGTTTGTAGCGATGGCATCCATCGGTCGAGTCAATTTAACTAATCTTAGAAATTATATGCACTTGACCTAGTCTCTTGAAAGTACCTAGAGTTAACGACTCAGTACTGCCTCCTAGTGTACGATATTTCATTTCATTACATTTTTTTATTGTTTGAAAATTCACTCATTTTTATAAGTAACAGTGATACTCGCTGACACACATGATTTAAATATCGATATCATCGACAATGCCGTGACAATCCACTGATTGGACATTTGGAAACTTCCAAGGCGCATCAGTACTCTAATGTCTTGAATACAAGTGTTAATTGAGCAAATATTACGATGATAGCTTAGTTAAAATGTTAAAACTGACCTGGCGTGAACTTGACACCGAACCACACCGACATGGGCATGATACCATGGTGGATGACATGCAGCTTCGACACGTGGTCAAACTTCTTACGCATCACGAAGAAGATCTGGAAACAAAGGATAATATTAAAAATATTGTGTAGGTATATGATTTGCAAAAATTTGCATATTTTGGATATTAAATTATTGGTGATATCAACTTGTCAAAAGTCTGTCATTAAAACCGTATATGGCAGGAAAATGGACGAAATAAGTGACCAGTAGTGTACTACTGGTCGTAAAGTATCATCATCATCATCATCATTTCAGCCGAAAGACGTCCACTGCTGGACATAGGCCTCCCCCAAGTGCCGCCACAATGAACGGTCCTGTGCGTCTCGCATCCATCGTACTCCCGCAACCGTTACCAGGTCATCGGTCCACCTTGCAGGAGGCCTTCCAACGCTACGTCTTCCGGTACGTGGTCGCCATTCCAGAACCTTTCGTCCCCAACGGCCACCCGTTCTGCGAGCAATGTGCCCTGCCCATTGCCACTTAAGTTTGGCGATTCTTCGTGCTATGTCGGTGACCTTGGTTCTCCTGCGGATATCCTCATTCCTGATTCGATCACGCAAGGAAACTCCGAGCATAGCCCTTTCCATTGCCCTTTGGGTGACTTTGAGTCTTCTGATAAGGCCCATTGTAAGCGACCACGTTTCAGAGCCATATGTCATCACTGGCAACACGCACTGGTCATAAAGTATTAGGCACAGATTTTAAAAACTAGAATTCAAGAGAGAGAGCGTTTGAAGAGCAGCAGGATAAAGCAGGCTACAGTAACCAGTAACCGTCGAACACAATCATAGAATTTTTTCAAAAATTTGGATTTAGATCATAATATTGCTGCGAGACCTATTATAGTCTTGGGAATGCAGGTACATAAAAGCTTTGAATTATTGGTATTTCTATTTCATAAACTTAACTACCATTAGTGATAATAAACTGACTTGCCACAACCATTAAATTCTGATATATATATGTCATTTAACAAAATATGCATTTGAATGAGACTAATCGTTTGCTACATTTTATTGAAACTATAGAGATAAGAGATATCTCAAATATTCACATTAGATCATTTTAGTGGTTTTAGACATATTTTCTCAATACCTACACAGGTGTTCAAATTCAATGAGATAGCAATTTATCTGTTTCTCTGTTCAGTCATCATTAAAGATAACTGATGAATACCGACAATACCTACGATGTTTTTACTGGAGCTTGCTTAAGTTAATATAGTTCGTATAGAAGATAGAACAGTTAATAAGGATCTTCTCTTTATTTTTTTATTAATGATAGGCTCGCGTTTTACCAACATCGCACCTGATGGTAAGCGATGATGTGGTCGACAATGGAGCATGCTTGCCTAGAAGTAGCCTATTCACTCTTGACTTAAAGACCCCTAAGTTGTAGCTACCAGGAAACACAGACTCCGGCAAGGAATTCCACTCCTTGGCTGTACGCAAAATAAAAGTGTTCTCAAAACGCTTTGTGCATATGGGTGGGATGTCTACCAGGTACCGATAGCGCAACGCCGTACGACTAGTGGTCTTATGGTATATGTGGATCTTTTTTATAATATTAATATATTATATTGAACTTTGTACCACAACACCACCTAGCCCATAAAGTTTTTTTTTTTTTTTTTTTTTTATTCACGATAGGTTCGCGCTTGACCGCCATCTCACCTGATGGAAAGCGATGATGCGGTCGACGATGGAACGCGCTTACCTAGAAGTAACCTATTCACTCTTGACTTAAAGATTACCGGGTTGTAGCTATCAGGAAACACACATTCCGGCAAGGAATTCCACTCCTTAGCTGTACGCACAATGAATGTGTTCCCAAAACGTTTTGTGCGTATAGGTGGAATGTCCACCATGTACCGGTGGCGCATTGCCGTACGCCTGGTGGTCCGATGATGGAACGGGCTAGGCGGAATTAGGTTATGCAATTCCGACGCACACTCCCCGAAATGCAACCGGTAGAAAACCGACAGGCTAGCAACTCGGCGCCTATGCTCAAGACTTTGGAGCCTCGACTCAACGAGTGCATCATTGCCAATGATCCTCTTGGCACGCCTCTCAATTGCCTCAAGTGCATCAAGCTGGTAACGGGCAGATCCGTCCCAAAGATGAGAGCAGTACTCCATACACGATCGAACTTGTGCTTGATATAGTTTGAGCAGCTGTTCCGGCGTGAAGTACTGTCTGACCTTAGCGAGGATACCCAGCTTTTTTGCTGCCAGTTGAGCCTTTGCTTCAATGTATGGCCCAAAGTTGAGTGTTGACGTCAGCGTAACACCAAGAAGATCAAGATGGTCGGTTATCGGCACGGTTACGCCCCGGAAAGTTGGAGCAGGGCTGAATTGGCTCCTTTTAGCGGAAAAGAGACACGCCTGGGTTTTAGCAGCATTGAACTTGACCAAATTGGCATCGCCCCATTCAGAGACTGCCTCCAAGGACAAGTTCAAGCGCTCGACCATAGCCTCTCGAAGAGACTGGATCAGTGACCCACTAGCTTGCGCGCTGGATGTGTAACTCTCAGCAACAGTGCTGTCGTCTGCATACCCAAAGGTACCGGGCTTAAGCAGATCATTAATGTGCAGCAAGAACAACGTTGCCGAGAGCACTGACCCCTGAGGGACCCCGGCATTAATGGCCATTTGACCGGACGAGCAACCATCGATGACCACTCGGATGGACCGGTCACTCAGGAAGTCTGCGATCCAAGCACACAAACCAGCAGGTAAACCGAAAGAAGGAAGCTTACTAATAAGGCTTTCGTGCCAGACCCTATCGAAAGCCTTCGAGATATCGAGGGAGACAGCAAGCGCTTCTCCGTGTTTCTCGATGGCCTCACTCCAGATGTGGATGGCATACGCTAGAAGATCACCAGTTGACCGATTTCGGCGAAAGCCGTATTGTCGGTCACTTAGGATGTCATTAGCTTCTAGGTATGCCAGGAGTTTAGTGTTGAGTACACGTTCCATAGTCTTACAGAGAATGGACGTTACTGAGATTGGTCTGTAGTTAGCTGGGTCAGCCCGACTACCCTTCTTGGGCACGGGCTGTACGTTAGCTTGCTTCCATGCAATCGGCACTTTTCCAGCCTCAAATGAAAGCCTAAATAGGCGTGTCAGGATCGGAGACAGTTCAGGCGCACACGTTCTCAGAACAATTGCTGGTATCCCGTCTGGACCACTAGCCTTGTTCACGTCAAGGTTACGCAGCACCCTGCGGACGTCCTTCTGATGGATGCGAATATCCGACATACTCGTGTCGCAACCAACAGGATTAACAGGGGGCCGCGCGTCACCGGGATCTAGACGCGAAGATTCCGCGAAGAGTGAGGCAAACAGATTTGCTTTCTCCTCAGCGGTATGGGCCAGCGATCCGTCGGGTTTCAGCAGTGGCGGCAGTGAGGGACGGCAGAAGTTCAATTCAACCGACTTAAACCTAAATAAAGTTAAAGTACCTAAACTTAAAAAAAATATTGATTTACCGACTAGTTGCCTAAATAAAAAGAATAGATACAAGATTTGATTGAATTTTTATGTGAATTCTTTACATCAACCGCCGATAAAATTTTAAAACCTGTTTCTTTGACCACAAGACAGGATCGGATCTGATCTAAATCCGGTTGGCACCCGAAATTATTTGATAGCACCTGTTAGTTATGCATTGTTTAAGAAACTGGAAATATTGAATCACGAAATTGATTATTATCAAGAGGCTTGGTCCTATTCAAAATTCTGTGAGACTATGTCATTATACATTTTATGTGTCAAGATAGGCATGTTGGCACATTAAAATACGCACATAATTGGACACCCCGCCGGAGACGCCCCGTGTGTTGAGAGTTGGGAATCCCAGAGCGATTTCCAACCACAGAAGGCTTATAAATGGCGAGCCATGGATAGCTCACCGTCGGCTAAGGACCAATTCTGCGTGGACGGCACATTGTGTTCCACGTGCACCTCAAAGAGATCGCAGCAAGATGCCCGTCAAGGCTAGTTAGGGTCGATGCCTGCCAGTGCTGCATTTTTCTAAAGAATTACCATGCTTTCTGCAAAGGGCAACTGAAGAAATACTGTGGGTTTTAGTCAGTAAAAGTCTGACACGAAGAAGTCATTTGATGATTTCTTACGTAAAAATCATTACTCGTCCGAATGATTTTTATTACTTATTCCAATTTGTTTGTACAGTCAAACCAGATTAAACTTTGCTTTGTCCGTACAAGGTTCAGCCTGTGCGATGATCGAGAAAAATCCCAAAATAAACGAAACAAACATGTTTTATTAAAATCGTACATTATAAATAAACACGTAAATTTAATTTTATAGCAAACAATACGTGCGTGGACGTTGCGTAAACAAGTCGATCAGTTTGTAAGTTAGTAAATATCATTTCCGGAAGTCAACAGTGCAAGTGTTTGCCCGTGACCTTGGCAGTGAGAAATTAATAACTTGGCGAAATTACACTAGTTGAATATTTAAGTGAGCGAAGGTAGGCCGCTACTAGAGAAACGCAGCCAGCCAGCTACAGTGCCCCTGACTTTTAGAGTGGGCACAAATTTTGAAATCGTGACTTGAGGCGGTTTGGAATTGAAAAGAATTTTCAAAACGGGCATTTGTTTATTAGGCCCGGAATACCCTGACCTCAGGTCAGGCTTTTAGCCTTTAGATAATGTGTTGTATTTGTCTTTATGTTTTTTAAATGTATATGTGTGTTTAAAAATACGAAATAGACATTAAAATTAAAGAAAACCACCAATTGCTTCTTTAAAAAAAACAACGACTTGAAAAGACAAAAAGTTTCCTCGATTTTTGGACATAAATCATTACGGTCTACTTGTTAAATTTATTCATTCGGTGACATAAAATACCTATATTCAATAAATTAATGAAAGTTATTTTATTAAGTACCTATGTGATCATCATCACAATTTATTCAAATTTGGAATGTTAGTCTCGAATCTTTGCACAAACAATACTGTGAAAGAGTAAAATGGTCTCAACTTACCGTATCGAAGAATTCTGTGAATTTCGAGAAATAGTACCACCAGCAGCCATGTACTGTCTGTAAAAAAACAAACAACACAATTAACTAATGTTTTTTTTTTAATAATGATAGAGTTTGTTGAACATTTTTTTTTTATTGATAGAAACCAGTGCTTGACTGCGATCCCACCTGATAGTAAGCAGTGATGCAAATATTGATGGTGAGGCGCACTAGTTTATTAGAGCCTATAAAAACCCCCGCCTGTTTATTGCTATATTATAGAAACAAGGAAGAAAAATGAGAATATTTCAAAAAACTGCTGGCTTGCATTAATGTCTATTATAACTTGAAATATTTTATCATTATAGTCAGAAAAAAATCAACTGAATGTTAAAAATCACTTCATTATTATCCATTAACCAACCACTAACGTAAAACATTCCTTATTACATGTGTGTGGCCATGTGTTGACGCATTCCACATAATAAAACACAGACACGTAGGTACATACCTATAACGTAATAAGGAATACAACGGTAATATCAGCAAGCATTTAGCTTTATTTATTAGTTTCCCATTGCGAATATATAATAAAATATAATCAAATGTTTATTTATTTATTTAATGAAACCTTATGTTTATAGTGCGTACAAAGGTGAGCTTTATGCAAGAAGATATTCTTGACTGGTGGAGAATGCCTTATAGTGTTTAGGTTAAAAAGACTACACAGGTAGGAACAAAACTAACTAATTTTTGGTTTTTATTAAAATATTATAATATTAACTTGAATTGATGAAACTTTTATTTAACTAAATCAAGAATATACAATGTTAGGAACAAAAATAAATACGAAATTAATATTGTGTGGCTTTTAATTATAAAATATTGAACTAAAAACCATTAAAACACAGAACAGTATTTCTTTTAGAAATAAGCAGTACCTTTGTACAATTTTTATAACAATCTATCTAGGGGCACGGTAGTGCCCCCGCCAAGACGAGTCTTCCTTTGTATATAAGTGTGTACATAAATTATAAAATTATTAAATAAAATACTAACCAATATTATGATGAAACTTCTATATAATAATCAAGACGAAGATCAAAGAACTTTGAGACATTTATAATTTTGTCCAAAATTATGTTTATATAAATAAGATATATAAGGGAAACTGAAACTATATTCAGTTTCAGTTATTAGACATATCAACATTATTATTATTATTATTCTGTATTTCCTCTTAAACTTTTTATAAAAACCGTGATGATGTACATGAGCACTCATTATTTAATTTTATTATATGACTACAAATCGCTGTAGGTACTAATCAGTAGCAATTACATTCCAGTGCGAATGAACTTGGAGGCAAACAACCTCGCCTTACCTAGCACATGGTAGATCTATGACCAACTTGCCTTAATTGTATGCAAGTGCGGGCCAAACCAAATAGTTTCGCATTGGTGAATGAATGATCATGGATCTCTACAAAAGCAAAATTGTCGTGAGCCTAGTAGCCTGTATACCTAAATATACGTAAGTAAGTACCTGTTCTTTTTTTCTTTTTGTTGTCTGTACCTATTCTAGCAATGCAATTCTGAAACTGACTGACATATCAACGTACAGCCGAAAGTAAGTACTGGGACTTAGAATGTAAAATGTGGCCGATAATTTATGGAAATTCAATCTTTAAGGGAGTGAAAACGGGGAATTTTGATTATATGCAAAATCTTATTCCGCGTTTCCCATATACTAAAAATTATCACCAATAGTAACCTAAATAAATAATATAAGTCGCCATTATTTATTTTTCCAAACTACCTCTTATATAAAAATTTAGGGAGTGTTAAAGATTGTATGGAGGATCCTGATTTCTTTTAGGTAAATAAACTTGAAATCTCGCACCAATCCTAACCAAAATGTAAAACCTGTGGTTATTGTTTTTTCAAAATTAAGCGGTGTTTACATTTAAAAATACTAACTATAATTACAATAAAATAAAAAATAATAATAAAACCTTACAATAAATAAATAATAATAATTACCCTAGCGGTGTTGTTTTTATAAAAATATTTCTCGCGAACGAAGTTGCGGGTAAACTACTAATTAGGTATAGGCTTCATTATTGCAAATGAGTTACAAGAAAAAAATTCCATACCCAATACTTAATGGTATAAGGTAAACAAGCCTAGTGCCTGAAGTATTTAGACCCCTCACATAGTACCTAAGGCTAATATAATCACATGACTATTCAAACCGACTGATTCTAACAAAGGATTAATGATTCATACGATGTTATGTCAATTTAAATTGCATATAATCACCATATGATTGCTATAAATTTTTTCACAGTCTTAATGGGTTAATTCCCTCTTTGCATCGTTAAATTCAACATAATATGTACAATATAAAAGTAATCATCAAACTAGTTTGTATTAAGCGTTTTGTATCAAAAAACTTTGAAACTGATTAGTGGATGAGGCTCTACGGTCAGATAAATCTGGTTTAGTAATTACATACACGATCTATAATTTATCAATGATTGCCGGATCTACGGGAAAGATACCGGTTGTTAGTTTTTAATTATCCTAGGTAGCTTTTGCGGTTCTTTTAGACGCGCGTGCATAAAAAGTAGATTACAACACAAGTGATGATACATAGTGTGTCCATAAACACAAATTGGTATATGAATGTGTGATGGTTCTCTTACCCGTATAGCGTCAGGAGAATTTGAATAGTCGACGGGTTGACACCGAAAACTGTACGTTGTGAACCAGCCGCTCTTCAAACTCTAGAAAAAATATTAATGTTTTCATTAGTACAAAGAAAGTAAGTCGGTAGTATTTCAAACCTTAAATATATATTTCAAACTATTACCTCACGGAACAGCCAGATACTGAATAAAACTTGGAATAAATTGTAGAATATCAATATTTTTTTCAGTTCAAAAGGTTTTCTGTTTTCCATAAGCTTCGGCCCCAGTACCTGTCAAAAAAAAAGAAAAATTGCAGTGTCAGAATCAAGTGACGGGTCGGGTACATTCATATGTCATGTTTTTTAATTGGTCGATAATTTATTACGCAACTGTGTTCTAATAACGGCGGCAAGTTCCAGTGGAAAACATTCCTAATGATGTATAATTCATTTGACGTG
The DNA here is from genome assembly GCA_949316375.1 of Mythimna vitellina. NCBI lineage: Eukaryota > Metazoa > Arthropoda > Insecta > Lepidoptera > Noctuidae > Mythimna > Mythimna vitellina. The sequence goes on from OX438688.1 coordinate 16,826,028, forward strand.
ACATCAAATTGTTAATTGATCCGAATGACGTTAAAGCATTATGCCAATATAAGGTCAGTAAATTACTTACTTTGACTGTGAAGACATAAGTGAGGCATATCGCAAGCGTGGGGAAGGGCGACGACATCAGGAACCAGTCTTTCACCCTCTGGTCGCTTTTGTTGTCCATCAAGTCATGGTAGCCTTCAACAAGCCTACTTATCGCCTCCATTTTCACTGTAACAATCACAATAAATTACATTATAACTTGCACCAATTCAACACGATCACTTTTACATTTGTTTGTATTACATTATTAAAGGTGTGAGCACACGGTATCGCGATTGCAGAATGAGCGGTTTTGGGTATAATAGTAACTTTAGCGGCTTACAGTCGAGCGTCATATTTATCGAATGTCAGGGTGGACCGGGTGCCGAGCCGATTCGCCAATCGTCTCAGCCACGCATGTCGGGCCCAAATTGTATTAAAATGTAATTAGTTGTGGACACTAAACAAATTGTATTACTAGTCAATAACCCGTAATGAATGACCCTCAATCTGTTCATTATAATCAATGATTATTTTTTTGCATACTGCATAGACGCCGGCTGGTTTTTGTCATGTTGACACTTTAACAAGCTCCGGAAATATTGCTGGATTAGGTAGGTGTTTTCCTTGTGAATGGGATATTTTTTATTTGTGATTTGATTGATATGAATGAATGAGAAGTTCTTTGAAAATATCCCTGCCATAGATTGAGACAGTCAAATAACACTTATCATTTCATACAAGTCTACATTCTATACATTTTGCCCAGCTCAAGTAAGAGAAATAAAATTTTTATTTCTAAATGTCCTTTCTTGTAATGGTTTTTTCATTAAATTAATGCTCTGTACTCACAATAACACTAGTCGTTGTTATTCAAAATAAAGTTTATCAAATAATTATGGTTATCAAAAACCACAATGTATCTAAATATCAAGGCCTAAATATTTTGAAAGTTGGTACACGCGTACCTGGCTACAGACGTAGCAAAATGAAATATTTTTACAGTGACGTACGAAGTGCGTCTGATTCATTTCTGACCGTTCCCACACAAATTCTACTACGACGTATTCTATATCCGTTTTGCAATATCTTAATTTAATGTTGTCAGACAACTTTGCCCCACCATAGAGTAAGTATCCTTCAAAATGCCAGAGAAAAGTTGACAGTATTTGTTGTGAAATTATATGGCATTTTATTTACTTAATTCTGCTGATAGTAATGACATGTGCCTGCCTTTATACATGTGTAGTTATGTACTTGATAAGGTCGGTCGTGCAATTAATAACATAACTGGATTCCAAATGAAAGATGAATTTACAATTAGGGTTGAATTTTGACGGCAATGTCGATGCAAAGGCAAAGAGGCGCGTTGCGTGTCGCGGGTTCGATTTCCGTATGGAACAAATCTTTATATTGCCTACAGATAATTGTTCCGTATCTTGGCGTTTTGTGTATGTGAATTTTCATGTTTGTGAACGCATCCAGGAGTAATTCCTAGAGTGTAGCAATGCTTTTATTATATATACACATAATTACAAAACTAATAATAATAAATTATTTGTTGTCGACATGTGGAATGTGGACTCGGCTGTCATTGTTCCGATTGTCGTGACCGCCAATAGCCTTATAGCCAAAAGCTTCGACGACCATCTGTCGAAGCTGTTGGGCCTGATACAGAAGTCATTGTGAGGAGGTTTCTGTCTCTGGAGCCCTAACCACCGGTAACTTGGACCTTGCTCCCGTTACCGAAGGACTACTATTTTTTTATATTTTTAAATGTTTTTTTTATATATATGTTTTTTACAGAAATATTTAAAAATGTAATAAATATGTATAAAAAATAAATTATTTCAATTGTATATGGATTTGTGATTTAGGCTGAAACCCGTTAAACACTTAAAAACGAGTTAGACATTGTGATAGCAGTCTATAATAAACACTCAGCTTACTAACAACAAGAATATAATTTAAAAACAAAATCTACAAACATCTCAAGGGTACTAATTCATTAGCATAATACTACTATTATATATTAAAATAATGCGGTAGAAAATTGTTTTAAACAATGTCACGTTTATAAAAGCATGCCATTGTCCATATTGTACGATGACCTTAATCCTTCTTATATAAAATATTATCGATCATTAATTCTAAAAACATGAGTTTTAAGGTTTCTTGCTATTGTATATTATTACAAAATACCACCACTGACTTCGCGCGGATACGTCATAAATTGATTTGTTTAAGAAAATTAAATTAAAGACGCTTTTGTAAGTTATTAAAAAATTCGTATTTTTATTATTAACTAGCTGCTGCCTGCGACTTTGTCTGCATCAGACTAGTAAAACGGCCCGATATCATTTCGTCATAATTTCAATAAGTTTTCTTTTTGGGTGGTACCGTAATTCCTAAAATAAAATTAGCAAAAGTTATTTCTTATAACACCAGTGAAGGTTCTGTAAAAATTGGCCAAACTGTTACGAAGATTAGCCGAAACAAAGAGACAGACCGACAGACATATAAAAAAAGGAAAAAATGCTTTTTGTTTATAGGTATCGTATATACTTTAATATGCATTTAGTAAACCAATTTTGTTTTGATATTACAAAGAGACACTTAAATTTTATTAATCAACCAAAAGAGATTAAAAAAGGAGGAGGTTATCAATTCGGATATATAAAGGTATATATTTTTTTTATCAGTATTTTTTTTACGTTTGTTACCTCAAAACTCCGTCATTTATGGACCGATTTGCGAAACTTTTTTTCCCCTTAAAGGATATGCTTCCAGATTGGTCCTATTTTTTTCAAAATCCAGTTCTGATGATGGGATCCATGAAAAATCGAGATATAATATCTCCTCAAATATTATAGGCAACCATATAGTTATGTTGGTATTTTCATCGAGAAGCATTTATAGTCAAAAAGTAACATTTGTTGAAGTGGAACTGATGAAGAAGACCAGAAATGGCCATGGGCCACTGGAACTACGTAATTAATCAATGTATCCTGGCCGTGTTTGGGCTTATTAGAATAAAATTGTAATGAGATGCATTTTGGCTTTAAGGTACTATCGAACTGATCTGATGATGGAGTCGTAAGGTGAAAGGTAGACACGGGAACTTCATAATAAAACAATGTATCCTAGCAATGCTTGGGTTAATTGGAATTGTCATGAGAAATAGGCACTTTGGTCATAAGTATCGCTAACTACTAAAAAGTGTGATATAAGAAACTTTTACAAAAAAAAACAACTTTAATTTCGGTGTTAAATAAGAAACAAACAATACCGAGAAAAGTCGAATTCCGAAATTAAAGTTATTTTGATCCTTTTAGTGTTTTTTTTTTAAGTGAATTCGGTTATTTTTTTTTGTATGTATCGAAGAAGATGTATACCTATATTATTATAAACCCTTTCGTTTACATCTTCGGTACCGACCTTTACATATTTTGAAGTAAGTAAATTCGTTTTAGCTATTTACTAATTTACTTCATGTGTACACATGACCATCGACAAGGTGTGTAAATATTGATATCCACAAATTACTCTAATCTATATTTGGGACAACTTCATCACACGTAGACTTTGTTTGACATCAATATCATGTTCATTCAATATTTAAGATTATGACGACCTACCATAACTGTGGCTGAGATAACCTAGCATAATTGTTTAATATATAAAACACCAAAAAACCTACCTACTTACACCCACTTACGTTTTAGACTTTGAAACTAGAGATGTTAAGGAGCTCGTAATTGAAACTATTGAATATCCGAAATAAAACTGATAACCAATATCAAAGTTTCGAATAGAAGCAGAGTCCAATTCAGGTTCCGACAGGTTTTTATTTGTTTTGCCCTGCCAAAAAGATGATTATCTAGACTAGAAATAAAAATCAATAAGTACCTACTTGCTATTTGCATTTTACTTTTATGATTTTGTAATTCTAATATCCGTAACCGAAACTATCCGAAACTAGCGCATAATCAGAGGCCCTACCACAAGCTCTTAACGCAATCCATTTGACGACCTAAACTGAACTGTTAAAGAGATGGAGTTATATATGTATATAAGGTGTATAGCTCCAACCATCTTTCTCACTTGCACTCCTGACATTTTAAATCCGTAACCGTATCCGAAACCGGTATAATATTATTCCTATATCCGTATTCGTATGTCCCTGTTTGAAACCTACAAACCGAGTGCCCGTAATCGCTTTCATTTAAAAGACAATCATGCAAAGATAGTTTTAGGCCATTGAAACAATGCATTCAAAAAGGGTTGCAAAAATATTTCTTTTTTTTAGCGTGGTAGCACACGCCGCGTATCCGCTAGTAAGTTCCTTGTTCGCTATGAACATGATGTAAATGTAAAAAAGTTAGCATATATTTATCGACAAAGAATTAAAACATCTCATGCCGATTGTTTGTCGATTTATAAACATCTGAAAACCCATTCACACGAGCAATCCAAGGCTAATTGCTTGTACGTGGATTTACTGACAAAATGCCGTTCTTTATGCGTGTGTTGTCACTTTGATAACAGCCAATATGTGACATTTTAGGGTGTAAATAAAGAAATATTTTCACCTTCTTAATCATTGGACTATGGCCTACTTGTTAAACTCGGTGATAAATTAGTATGGACAATGTGTCAGAATGAAAAGTGCAAGATCCACAATTTCACTGAATCTTGTAAGTTAATAAATGTTAAGGACTGTCATTATAATTTTAATATAGTAGTGAGCGAAACTGACCTAAGACAGTGTCAACATGTCCTGGAAAGTATGGCCACAAGTGTAATCAGAGGTAAAAGCTATGTTTTTTTACCAGTTTTTATTATTATTATTATTTTATTAACTTGCAATTTTTATATGTTTTTTTAGGGCACGGATTTTGAAACAGTTATCCAGTTGAGCTGTAATTTGGATGACAATGTGTTAAAATAGTACTCCACGGTACTGCTGAAGGCTGGGCTGATAATGGAGCCAGATAGTGGCGATAGGAACTACTAAGCGAAACAAGAAAACTTTGAAAAAAAAACATTGAATACTTGCTTATATCTCAAGAAATAGGATTGCGCTTATTTGCAAGTAGTAATAAATTCTTCAATCACAAAAAACGAAAAAAATGTCTCTTTGACTCTCAGACAAGAACTTATTAAAATTAATAATACATAGATATCGAAAAGGACCGCCAAACTCAGCATATGCTAATTAAAATAATAATGATGATGATATTATAATGATTCGATATTTATCACAGTATTTATTAGTTTGTAATTTTAGCATAAATATGTATTTTATTATTATAAGCTACTTAAGTTAATAATACTTCATTCTATTTGTAATATCTGTTATTTAGTTATGGTGTACATCTACCAGTGTTGTCTTTTTTATTAAGTCAAAACTAGAGAATGCCCTGTTGCATTAAGTTTTCCTATGTACCACTATTGAACATGAAGTATACAAAAAAAAAACACATACACAAGAACACAAAGAAGACAAAAGAGAAAAAGTTTAAACAAATAAAAAATATGCTGCGTTAATTAAAAACAATAAATGCCGCAGCGCTTATATTTTGCTAGGGCCCGCATTGACGTCACACCTACGGTACATGGTATTAAACTGACTAAAATGCAAATTATAGTTCAACCTGTATTATATTGTTTGCGCGTAAGAGCTCTGTGTTCTGGAAATTACTTGAAGCAGCATTCATGAAGGTCAGACCGACCCATAAAAAAACAAAACTATATCAAAACGTTACTGTTATTTTTATAACTTTACTTTTATGGTAGAACATTTATAATAATTATGATATTTCTTAAATTATTTTTTTATAAAACAGGAAAAGGCTTAATTAATAGACAAATGATTCAAAAAGGTAATTATAACATGCTTTGATCACTCAATTGTGCAAATGAATTGCTTTTGATTTTCCTTTGTTTTGTAATATTTACATGTCGCCGGATAATTGCAGAATCCGTTAACTAACAATAAATATCGTTATTATCAATTATTTTTTCTCGTTGATTGAGTGACAAAAAACATCACTATTATATTAATTTCAGATGCTTATGCTATTTATGCAGTATAAGCTCTCTGCTTCTTCTTCTCAGTCGTACACTCCTGGCGGCAGCGGGGTCGTGGTCGTGGTGTCTGGGACCCAAATGTGCTATTTTTATAAATTCGTCATTCCAACACGATTCCATGGACATTTTGATAAAAGTTCATAGCATATATAGTAATCTGCTAATTCATAATGATCGATCATTGATCGGTCAATTTTCTCGTGATAGAGTTGTGGTAGAATTACAAAATTGAGCTTTTTAAAAGCAATGACTGCACAATGACGTCCTAATGGTAGGTCACTGATTAAAGGTATTGTCAAAATTTTAGCATATTACCGCATAAGTCAGATATTCATTTGTCAGTATGTACGAGATTACCACTTTTTTGAATGGAGTGTCAGTCTAAAAAATCATAATGACGCCATTATATTAGTAGATTACCAAACTCATCAAAATCAACAATTATGAAATCAATGATAGACCATTCTGACATTATTGTAATAGCAGACTTGAGGACTTGGTAGGTTGGTTGCAGTTTTTGCGAGACTTCTCCATCTCTCTCAATTCGTGACAATATAATCTATTCCGGTACCAAACATTCAAACCAGTTCAGCCCCCCTAGCCAAGTTACAATCGTTTCGTTAGCACCGAACGCCTCGAGTAGGCCCCGCCTCCGATTCCTTTGTTCTAACCACGTGACTGAGCGTTGAGATGACGATTACGATTGTAACCTGGATAGGGGGGCAGGCGTTTAAGCGTGAAGGAATAACAAACATACACACATTTTATCTTCTATAATATTCGAGTGATTCATCCATTACCATTTTGCCGTTTGTCGACTAGACAGGAGTACAAAACGGTTTAACAAATCAGGTTCACAAAATTTTTAGACCCGTTTGGAAGAAAAGGTGACCTCGATTTTTTTCCATAATACTGTTGTGGTAATAAAGAGCGATGAACTTAGTCAACAAATCAAAATTAAGAGGATTAGATATTTAAATAATTTATTACTTGAACGTAAATTTTAATTTATTCTGAGTTTATTCCTTGTCTCGGCACTATGACTGTCTCAAGACTATGATTTTTGGAGACATTTTGTCTGGGTCACCTGTGTTTTGTGATAACTACAACCTAGAGCAGAGATGGCGAACCAATGGCAGGCGTGCCGGTGGTGGCACGGGGCAAAATAATTTTGCCACGGCTGTGTAAGATGTAGGTACAACATACAGATAGGTGATTTGACAAATCAGAAATCACAAAAAAAAATTTTTTTTTTTTTTTGCAAACATTACGCTTGTATACTAATTTCAAGAACCAAAAAATTTTTAGTTTCAAAGTTTTCCAATTAAATTACAAAATTTCAAAATTTAAAGACTCTTTGGCGGCACGGCCCCATGTTTTTTTATATATTTAGTGCACGCAATGGTTTGCCATCGCTGACATCGTGTCTTTAAGTCAAGAGCGAATAGGTTATTTCTAGGCAAGAGTGCTCAATCATCGTTTACCATCAGGTAAGATATGGTCAAACGCCAGCTGTACATAGAATAACTACGGATTTGATTCAGTATAATCTAGTTTTTTCTGGATATTATTTAGTCGGCAAGTTTACTACAGTTCATCTACACAGACTTTGGGACAAAAAAGACTATTTAATAATGTATGAGTCCTATTAATAGCCGGCTCGCGTAAGTTTCGTTGTCTAATAACAGCATAATATAAATTAAGTCAACCTTGTGTTGGTGGAAAAATACGGTACCGGAACGCTAGTCTAGATAGTTACTTGTGAGGTAGAAGCGCAGGAGTTCTACATTCGTTAAAAAAAAACATTTTAATTGAAATAAAGATCACTGATGTCGTGATCAAAGCTAGAATACTCGTAGAATTGCTATTTCACGAAGGCGAGTTGGATTAGGATGTGTGTGTATGCTCACACACACAGAAAAAGTGAAGAAGTGTACGTGAACCTATATGCACATGTTACGGGTATGTTCGAAAATGTTACCTGGACGCAAAGGGCAACTGAAGGAACACAAGTGGTTTGCACAACTCACTCTTTTGTATCGATTTGTTATAATATTATATTTCAGTTATGTGCCATGTTTGTCGTAAATAAACTCTTTTTCTTTCTTTCTTATGATTCCCCACATCCAAAAAAGACCAGCACACATTCAAGACTAACTCACCTAGGTCAGATCATGAGGTCATGTCTTCGTTTTCAATTCGATTTTTTTTTTTTAAAGTGGTTAATGTTTTTGGCTTGGATATACGGGCTTGCGTACGGCCAGAAATGGGTTCTAAAAAAATAGCTAAAATAGCTCGCTGTCCGATCATCCGGTAACCGGCCGGACCGAGCCCAAGTCATCGACGACGCGCAGTGTTCCACGCGCGCCTCAAGGATCATTGGAACAGGCGCGATCTCGAAGACGGTATTTTTGTGTACTCTGGAGATTCCATCACAGTGCATACTTTGAAGCAAATCAGATTTATTAAAATATGAATAAAAACTTGTAGAAATAAACTTGAAGTAGGTATCATAATTCTTCAAGTTTATTACTAACAGTTACTGTTGACCCTTGAACCCCCCCCACCCAGAAAAATATCCCTATCCAGGATATTTTTGGATATTTATGGACAGGGTTTTTGGCGGGACTTCTTCGAGTGTAGTTCAATGTCCGTTTTAATTATTCGCAAATATAAACAGACACTCGCCAAAAACCTTGTTCATATAAAAACTACTATTGATGTAGCAAATTTAAGCATAAAACATCATTTAATTTTAGCACATCAGAAGCAGGCAAAAAATATATTATATTTGAAACTCTTAGTTGGTACTCATATAATTTTCCATTACTTTTTGCGTACATGCCATCAATCATCGATTTACTAATTATAGTACTCATACATTATTTAACCAAAAAAGGTACGAGAGCGTCATACTAAAACCTAAAGTTTGATAAACACAACTTCTTACTGCATGTTTCAAATTCCGTTATTATTTTCGCATTAATTGAACCCCGACAGACCCAGTGCCGTAACTGGTGCCAGCAGTGCCTAGGTATAGGGCACAGAACTTACTAGGACGGAGATATAATTAAACCATGGCCAAGTTTTGTATCATTCATTTCATCAAAAGAAGCACCTATATTGTTTCCCATTGCCTCTCGCTCCGTACAATGGTCTGAACCAGGGTCAGCTGCTCAAGTCACCAAGGTCGGTCGCTTCCCCAATGAAACGGCGCCGCTTCACCCAAGCGGGGCAAATCCACCTTATGCTTCACCATGACCCCTGAGTAATCCGCATAATGGTGTCACCCGAGCCTTTCTTCTCGCAAGATCCGAAATAGGTAGGTACCTCACGAAACACTCATGTCCGAGATCTACGTCAGGCGGATTAAACTTACGCGACTCGAATTTTTTATAGCGCAGCAGTTTCGGAAACTGGCAATGGGCGCATAAAAGACTAGTTACGGCACTGAACAGACAGGTCATTAACTGTACTAAAAATAAACACGAATATCTAAAAATAATCGTTGAACTATACTAATCAAAGGCTATTTAATACGTCTGCGTCTTCCGCATTCAACTAATAATAAAAATTTATAAAGTTTCCATTGCGATTAGTTTGAAACTGCTGGAATAAAAAACACGGTGATCATTAAATTATACTGAAGAATGTTTCCATCTTCCTTTCAGTATTTATTAAATCGCTGTTGAATTAAAAAAAAAGCTGAATGTCATTACAATCACACTCAAATTATATTTCCATAAATACATTTGTGAAGTATATAATTCCCGCTGTCATAAAAACAGGATGAATTAATGAGTATGTGTGTACTGACAGAAAATTGATATAACGGTCGTTAAGCTTTCTCATTCTTTGAAAAGAAATATTACGAATGTATGATTGTTTTATATGTTTATGAAATTAACTCTTCTTACAACGAATTCAGTCACAAAAGTTTTCATTTTAATTTAAAAGAAGATTGGGCAATCTTCTTTTAAATTAAAATGGAAACTTTTACCTTTTTTAATTTTACGTAGGTTTCACGTTTGCATGGTAATTAATTAAATTTGAAATGTCAACCGTTCCAAAAAAAAATAGAGCAATCTATACATATATGCACACATGTTAATAGAACTGATGTGTCTGTTTATAATATCAAAATAATATGTTTTTTTACTAAATTCATAAATATGAAAGTATATTCCTGTAACAAAAATGCGATTACGATGATCTCCGAAAGGGCTGGACTGATTTTGACGGGACTTTCACTGGTTAATTTAAGAAAACCGCTTGTTTCAAAATACTCCTGTAGTAATACGACGCTTGTGATGTGGGTGTTTTCTATTTTACTTTTGTTTATATCCCTATCGTTACATTTTGTATAAATAGTTAATTATATATAATATATGACTAGCGGTCCCGCGAGGTTTCGATCGCGTCGTTGGTTACTGCTCCGCTGCTTTTGGTTGTAGCATAATTTTATGTAGCCTTCCTCGATAAATAGGCTAACCAACATTAACATATTATTTAATTCAAATCAGTAGTTCCTGAGATTAGCACGTTCAAATAAACAAACTCTTCAGATTTATAATAAAAATATTAGCTAGTACGGTATAGACACCTATGTATATTATTATTTATATTAAAACTCTGAAACCACATAAGCAACGTGTTCGTGTAGGTGCGAACTATGAAGTGTATCGAGGTGCTACTAAGCCTAGGACGGCGCATGCCACGGCCATCAATGCGCACGGACTTTATTACGCATTGACAAAAGCGTCGGCGCGGTCGCAGCATACACACGACGTCGTTGACGCGCCGCCACCAACAATCCGCATAGGGCTGCTAACGTTATTTACAAACATTTACGTGATGGTATTTTCAATGCAGTAATGCCTGTTATATAAAAATATCCAGTACAATTGCTGCTAAATATGTACTGTTGAGAAATGTCTATTCGTTGCTTAATGTCTTTAAACTATTTATACATTTAATTTTGTTTACCATTGTTATTATAACGGGCTTCACTTGTGGTTTCACTGGTAATATAAATTTATTTATTATAATATAACTAATAAATTGATATACTTAACTTAACCTAATTAAAACTAACTCACAAAATAAAAATAAAAGCCATAAATAACTAAAAAAGCAATCTAAACTACGGCGACGAAAAACTCCTGCTTATAAAAAAAAAATTGAAAATAAAAATTGGGTGATGTAATTTGTAATGGAAGTCCAATTGATAAATTTCGGCAGCCCTTCCTTCACTCTCCACAAGTCCCCGCCCAAGATTCTAATTATTGCTTTGAGCGTGACATTATATATAGCAAAACTATCGATGTAAAAATATTTGCGCAATTTCCACGCGACTAACAAAGAACTTCGGTCACGGTCTTGTTTCTATCGAAGATGACAAACGCTACTGATGCTATTATACATCAATGATTAATTGCTTCAATGACAAAAGACTGCGAAACAATAACAGTAGCTCGGGATTTACAATTACCGACGTTCAATTACTGTGGATGTACTTACTACTAAGTAATTGTATTGGAACTTTTAAAATACCCATTCCTGCTGTATCAAATGGTTTACTTCCTTACAGTGCAACCACTAGTTCATCTTAATAGATTCTATTAATTATATGCTAACTAAACGGAAATAATTGCCTCGTTGAGTCAAGTGGCTGGTCGGAGTTAAATGGAAGTGCATTATGAAATGCGTGTAAGTAATCTGTCGATCGTTAGTTACATTGTATCAAACCAGTGTTACGATACTCCATGTGTTCGCATTACATTGTGCGAGATTTACACTAAACAATGTTAGTTTCTTTACTTCATTCATATTTATGTTTCATACTTTGTACTACTTGATCGTTTATTTAGCATAATCATAATTTCAATTGTTTAAAAATTTTAGGCAATCTAATTTTCAGTCAAAAAGTAAATGTGCAATATAATACTGTATATGCGATAGTGATCTTGTTATCTTTGACCAATGTGGCATAACGACAGGAGAGCAATATCTGTTTATGGATACAAGTATTTATACCTACTGCTTTGATTTCAATATTTAGGTACTTACTACTGGCGAGTTCAAAAATCAGATTGTAGGGAGTAAAAAAAAACTGCAGTGATAATGGCAATGGGACTGCTACAATAACTTTGAGGCCGTTCTCTGCTAAGAGACGAGTGGATTATCAAGGCCACATTGTGTCGACCAATTACGTTCTATATACATTTAATTTTTGAAATCCCCAGAGAAGTTGTTCGAATAGTTAACCTTGATGATGTTTAAAAATTCAACACGGAAACAAAAATTTTCTGGATTTATGAACCACGTTTTTAAAACCACTCTTGTTATTTTTAATGCGGTTGAAGCTCATCTGCCGCCTTCGTAATGCGAGGGACAATGGTTGGTGTTACTACAGCTATTTAGCACATTTTATACCTACTGGTGTAAAAAATAAGCATTAAACGTAATATAAGAAACGCGACTGGTTTTCAAAAACTACTTGTTTATTTAAAATAAGTATGTGACATTTTTTATGAATTAATTTATATTATTTTAGCTAATAATAATAAAAACGTTTAATTCGGAAATTGCCATATTTGATAGTAACAATTTAAACTTCGAACTAGTGTTAGTGACACATAGGGCAAATGTACTTATTCTAAATTGGGTGAGACACACCAAACCTGGGGAATGTCTATATGACCGCGTACAGTCGTATCCACCACCCCAAGATCGGAGAGTCTGGCCTGTCAGACAGCGATCTGAGAATGATGTTGGGGCAGGTGCGTGCTCGGCATGGCAAAGACGCACACCTTTTGCGCATAATACACGAAAAACTGTTGACGTTTGCGTCGGCACACATGCTGGACGCACTACAATAACGCGGCAGACCCAGCAATACCCGGAACATGTTGTTATATTAGACACGCAGGTTGCTGTATGCCTTCTGCGTAAAGTTCACCCATAAGCTGCACTTGTTTTGGAGCAAGCTTTGAAAAGCGTTACCTTCACTTACGTCATACAACGTGCAAACCTGTGGGCTAACTTGCCACATCGAACCGCCAGCGACCTGCTCTCCCTCTCCACATCCGTGTTGTCTCTCAAATTTTCTGAGATCCAGTGACCCAAATATTTAAATTTTGCAACTCTTTTTAGCGGTGTACCGCACAGCACAACTGCTGGTACACTGGTATAGCATTCACTGCCTGCTTTGAAAACCGTGAGCTTGCTTTTGAGTGCATTATACACATACGATTCACACACATTTAACATGTTTCTTAGTGCCCTGATCGATGTGCTCAGCAGTACCATATCATCAGCATAACTTATGTTATTAACATATACTCCTTCAATGTAACATCCGATTCCGGTCCTGCTGAGCTCATCGACCAGAGTATTCATATATATTATAAATTAAAAAATGCTGGCGAGGGTAGTCCCCCCTGCCTCACCCCATACTCTAGCCTGTATTCTGCCGAAAAGGAGTCTGCCCATCTCACACGAATTTAGCTAGAGACATTGGGTTTATTTTACCAATATATAAATAAACCCAATGTCTCTAGCGGTACATTCGAATGACGTCGTAGTTTGCTCCATAGATTATTATACGAAACTAGGTCAAATGCTTTTGACAAGTCTAGATAACAAGCGTAAGCGGGTGTTTTTCTAGTAGTATAATACTGCACAGTCTGCTTAAGGCAAAGGATAGCCGTCTCAGTAGATAAACCAGGCCGAAACCCGAATTCAGTATCGTTGATTTTCAGATGTTATCAAGCTGTCGCAGAAGCAGACTGTCCAGTACCTTGCTAATCACCATCGCCAACGAAATAGGTCTATAATTTAATAGGTCAAATCACCAGTTTTATTTTTCATGATTGGAAGTATAATTATGCGCATCAATTTTTCAGGTAAATAAGAATGACCTAGGTATAACTTAAAAAATATAAATAAGACTCCACATATAATTAACTGGACAAACCGCTTACAAATACGTAGAATAACAGTAAAAATAAATAATTATAAGATATTTAAATCCGCATTCAAGAATGTAGTTTGTATTGAACATATTCATCTTTGTTTCTGTAAAGAATAAATTAATTAAATGCTCTTCATGTAATTAAAATTAATTATACCAATTAATATTATAACCACGTTCTTGCGGTCTTCGGTTCGATCGAGTCTTAGTTTACTAATATTCAATTGAGCATATAGTATTTTAGGTTTGAACCCATTAAAATAATTACATCGCAACAATAATATCATCATCATCCTAGCCTTTTTCCCAACTAGCAATAAAAATCCAATTAAGAAGTAAATCAAATTAATGTGAAACTTCAAATATCAGAACTAGTTTTATATTGAAAATGATATTTTAAACAACTCCTATTAAAAGATATGGTTTAGGAAAAAAAATCCCAATAATTTTAATCACAACAATCAAAGTGATCATTAACATAACAAAAACTTTTGATCTTGTGGACCAACATATTCTTATAACAAAAATAAAGTATTACTTTGGTTTTGTAACATAGAGGAAAAGTTTTCATATAAATACAAATCCTAGTAAAAAATATATCTTAATACTCAAACAAAAGAAACCTACTAATCAAAACAAATACATATAACGTATGGCATACCGCAAGGACAAATCTTGGGCCCGCTATTATAACACTACACGCACTCACTGACTGGCCGCTGCTAAATTTTAACTATTACGACGACTATGGAGAAAGACAAATCAACTAACACATTGTAACACAGACAACACAACAAACGCAATCATCAACCATAAAATAACAGATTAAGCGTTGCAGTAGAAAATTAAAGGAAAACATAATCCCGTGTTTGTTAGAGCATAAAGGTACGAAGAACAAATCTGCTCAGTAATGACTGGATGTTGCAAGAATCACACCCGACTCATAATGCAGAAAAGCAAACTCACAACGGGCAAGCTGTCAAAATATGAATGATACAATTTTGATACATATCTTTGCATAAAATAACGGCCAGTACCATCGCGTAATGTCTTTGAGTCCCTATATTTTTAGAACCATAAACACGCTGAATATAAAGCACTCTTAATGCGCCGCCCGGTCTTTGTTGTTTACTGTGAATATATTATAACTTCATGGTTGGGTACACTTTTTATTATGCTGTAACAAGCATTATAATAATAAGCCACCAAAATTATGTTGCACTTCATAATGAGCACTCAAAATATAAGAAGGTTGCTGAAAACCAGTTAGTATTTTATTCGTTCTATAAAACCACATCAAATACTATGTCAGTGCCACAGTAGTAATTAAATTTTTTGATGTAAGTATCCTCATACTTGATGTTTTTTTAGTTACCTTTAATTGCATCATGAGGTAATTTCAATCTTCCCTCTCATAAGGCCAAACTATGTTCACCTCGTCAAATTATTTTAAAATCGCGATTACAATCTGATCACCAATTTCTGTTATATATTTAGATATATTATATGATAAATTACTAAATAACTATACTGCAATTTTACATTTAGATTTGATTGATGATATTTACTGTCCGTAAATGGACGACACGCCATACAAAATAATTTGTCAATTAATAAACTCCTTCTTTTTGAAGTCGGTTAATAAACAATCGAATTGCTTTTTGGTGCACCAACAATCAGCTAAAACACTTAGCAATTTCACTTATCCGTGAGAACTAAAAATGTATCTCCGGATTACGGTGTGAGGGGTGCGCGGGAGTTGCAACAGCGGTAATGGCTGCGCCTGCGCGGTTGCGTTGTGCGACGAGGACTTGTGCCTGCGCTTGCGACACTTTCACGGCACTTGACACAGACAGGCACGCATTCAACCTGCTCCCGTCACCCGTCGCAAGTTCAATATCATGCCAATATTCAATATCCCTTCAACATTCAGATAATTACGTACTGTATCTATTTACCAGATTGGTAATCAAGATTAGGTACTCAGTCTTTGAAAAACAAAGACTATTTTTTTTTGTAATTTTATAACCGGTAGTGCATAAGCATTATCATTTTGAATTCGAGATGATCGTTATCTACAATGGCTAATTCAATTTTGTCAGGACAAAAAACATCGCGAATTATTTTAGAAACAGCAGGTAAACAGGCATAAAATATTGCAACCACACACAAAACATATCGCATCAGCCATGTGTAACTTAGGAGATACGAGCAGATGGCTCACGTTCTAAACCTTCACGTTTTATCTATCAATCAGATCCGCTTAGGTAATTCCTAGCGCTAGCCCAACTGCCCAGTAATACGCCACAGATTAACATCTTCATCATACATATATATAACATAATTAGCCTTATATTGTTCCCACTGCTTGCGGACGGCAAGCAATCGGTAGCTCGCCGTCCGACCGTCCGGTAACCGTCCGGACCAAGCCCAAGTCATCAATATTGACATGATCCAGGATGTTCTGAGCTAATTTACTATGCTCTTGTTGATTTTAAACTGTTCTAAAACCATACATTTTCAAAAAGAATCGCAAACACTTACGTGTTGGTGTAATAGCTCAGCTAACAACATGATCACGCTAAGTTCAATGTAATCATAATGTATGTGTCTATGTCAATTTAACCTTCGGACTTGGAAAATGTTTTCCTCAAGTTTCCGTCCGTTCGTCATAAAAAGGCACAATAATTATTTCCATCATCAGTAATTATATATCTTTAACTCTGTTGTGACTAATGATTTCATTAATATCTAGCAAGGACTAGTTAGTTCATTCAATCTTGTGAATAATTCAAGTTCTTCAACTAGTAACATTAAATTCAAATGAATTAATCAAATTAATTCTCAAAAATCGACTTTAAACCCACAAACTATATTTTTTCGATTTTTATTACCCATTAGCTTTACCCGAGGTTTTGCTTGTTTTATTTTTGTTTTGAATACTAATTCAGGCTTTGAGTCGATATAGGAATTAAAACTTAGATATTTAATTGAGGTCGTTGATCAAATTTAGTAGAGATCAAATGGTTACTTAAGAAAAAAAACATGCACCGTAAAAATTGTTATCATTCCAGGTCGTCTGGAAGAAATCGTGGAATACGATAAGGCCGCCCATTGTATGTATGTGTTTTAGTTTCCTTTTTGAATTTTTGTAATGGTATACCATAAAATAATATAGACAATAAATAAATTATGATTTCTTGATATAATTTTGCCGGTTCTTTTCCATAGGAAACGACCAATTTAGAACCATGCACTAGCTTCTGACGTTTTATATGTGCCCATTTAGGTTTATGTGAAATAAATATATTTTTTATTTTGAAAATCGATTTTTTATAACTTTCCACATACTGTGCACGTGTGCAGAAAGCTCTTCACAAAGAGTTAGCATAACATAATTAAGTACGTAATATGTGAGTACAAACACTTGACGCTGGCCACATTCCGCGTGATTTGATCTACGTAAGTGCGTCTCTTTATAATAAAAACACATTTATTTATTCTTTGTTCACAATCTCACTTCCTTACGCATAAGTTCGGAAATGATCAATGTCATTTCAAATATTTCCTGAGCTGCCTACGTCAGCATAAATAGCTAGTAAATGATTTTCGCTAGAGGCTGTCTGCTTTAGTTCGATCTATATTTTCATACCTGTTAACTTTATGCGAAGACGCACGAAATCAGGAACTAACATAATTTTGTTGACTATAAAAATAAGAATAGGCTCAAGTATCTAATTGAAATGTTTTTGGCGTCTCATCTTGTGACAAAGTCGGAAGATAAAATATGATGTGTACACATATTTTTTTACAAAAATGAAGGATCACTATAAGGGCCAAAGTTTTACTAAACTACACCCAATGACAACAATATATTAGCAAACTAGCAATGACCTAAACTTGTATTAATAACTCAGGAATGTTTTCAAATTTTGGGGCAACAAACTCAATGTCAAACATTACAAAGTCAAATTCCATTAGAAGCCATACTTTTTATCGTCACTTAAAAACCTTCTTAAAAAACATTGCTGATGTTAATATTTGAGTTGATAAAGATAGATTAAAATGAACTTGAACTAGCTTCGGCCAGTGGCTTCGCCTGCGTGAAATTTGTTTTCTCCATAAAAATTTTAGAGCTCCATTTTATCCCTATAGTGGGTGAATTTTGGAAAACCCTTTCTTATTATTTGTATATGTTACCGGCAATCTGTATCAACCGGCATTCTATAGACTTCATAGACTAGGCATTGGCCTAGTCTATGTATAGAACACCTAAAACGTGTAGGTTATATATTTATATACACCGACACGGATGGTTTAGGATGGAAAGCTAAAAAAAAGGAAAAAGGTTAAGGCGGGATCTCCGCTCCCGCCTTAGCCTTTCATATTTGTGGCTGGTTATAAAAGAAATAACCACTTAGCCTTCTACCTTAACTAGTCCGGGTCGGAGTGCCCTAAAATTACGTCAACTCCTTTCCTGCTCTCGTCTTTTACACAAATTAATTTTAAGTAATGGATAATGGAAAATGAATGTATTTATCATTATTAACCAATACGTTTGGTTAATAATGATAAATACATTCATTTTACACATTACCGGTAGACCAGCAGGTATTTTTATACAATCCCTAGGAATTGTATAACTACATTACCTCAGTAAAGTATGTGTAATGGACAATGATATTCAGAATATTTCAGACATTGTTAGGACGCTTCAGGTGTTTTATGCATTGCCTAGGGATTGTATAGAATTCCTGAATTATTCAGATTGCCAGTAACACATACATCATAAAAGGAATGTTTTAAGTCTAAGAGTTAGGACTGGGCGTTCATGTGTCAGTGGGGGAGTTAGGACTTTGCCTTTTAAATATACGTTTTTTTTTTTGAGTAGATGGAGATAGATTAAAATTATCTCAAATTATTTTTACAAGTATAGAGCAACCTTGTGTTTTTTTCGTTACTTCATTTTTTCCATCTTTTGTCATTTCCCCCTCTTGTATTGTTTATCCTCAATGCGAGGGTCGTGCCCTCGACGAATACCTGACCTTTTTCATTTAAAACTAATGAATTTCAGTATAATACATTGCGATCTTTATCTTTTTTCCACATCGTCACACTGTTAGTGTAATAGCATACAAATAAAAAAAAAAACAAGAAAAAATGAACTTTAACTTGAATATCGTTTACAGAACGTCAACTCAACAATTCAAGGAGGTGTCAGCAAAACAGTAGGGACCCAGCTGGGTCGAAGCCTACTTCGGCCATGGGTCGTTCGAAAGAGAACCCCGGCCCTGGAACGAAGGTTAAAAAGGAACATAGGAGTGGGTTTTAGTCAGTAAGAGTCTGACACGCCCTCTAGCTCAGCTCTAGAGCGAGAGAAGTTTTTGAATGATGCCCACCAAAAAAAGAAACTTTCTCCCTTTTCTATTTCTTACTTACTTTACAACAATATCGTTATTAATTTGGTGTTTCTGTTTCAAAAATATACATATAAAAGAGCATTATCGAACAAGTGGTGCAAAAATAAAAATATACACTCACTAGGTACGAAAAGATTTCGATAAAAAAAATGCATAAAAGTCTAAGTCTACTTAAATACGAGTATGATTGAATCAACTAAACGAAGAATTTAACGATGTGGAATAGATTAAAATATACTTGAAATAACAAATCAGTAACCTCAACGAAGATCAGGAAATCTAACTTATTAGTATAATAATGATACAAAGTTAAATCGCGAACCAAAACAACTATTTATAAGGATGTTCGAACTGCATAATTTAAAAAGTTTTTAAATTGGTATAATATTCTTCTATATGTACTGTTATGTGCTTAACTGATCTTATCACTAGTATCTAAATGTATGTATCCATTACATAATATCTATCATTGAATATATATATACACCTACAAAAAATGGGGCACTATCTGTACCCATCACTAATCATGTTTGTACAATCATAAGTAAAAAAAAAACGATATCCCAAAATTGTTCACGAAAATTTATCATAATTGGTAAATCCATAATTGAATCAATTATTCATATCAATATCTACTAGAAAATACTACGCGCAGTGTTTTTCCATCGTTTTTCATTCATAATCAATAGCCTGTACAATATTTCCATAAATTAAGTGACATTTTGAGATATAAACAAATGTTCACAACTTTGCTCTTTATAAATATTATTTATTGAGGCTTTAATTATATAATAACAAGACCTTTTCTGATAAACCCAACTAAAAATTAATGTAACTGACGAACATATCAACGCACAGCCGAAACTACTATGACTAGAAGCGGGAAATTTTCCACCAAGATTCCTTTTATAACGTAGGCGAGCACTAATAGAGGATTTCCCAAAATTGGGGGGTGACCCCAAGGGAATGAATCGGCGTTTTAAAATTTCTATGGAGAAATCTACTTTTACGCGGGCGAAGCCGTTAGCAGAAGCTAGTCTAACATAGAACTCTATCTCTGTGACTATCTTATTGAATCATAAAAAAGATGTGAAAATCAGAAAAGGTTTTTCCAAAGATGACTGAAGGATCTTTAAGTGGAAAAATCCTCGTGGACACCTGGAATTGGCCAATTATGTGTCTATTAACTTATTATAATTGTACTTATCATGTTAGTTACACTTTAAATGGGAAACAAGGTTTAGAATCAATCATGACCGGTTTTCTGATACACGCGCCTGCTACGATTTTAAAAGCCGCAGATTCGCAATTCATCAAGTTTGTTTTTTCACTTAACAAGTATTTGTCATTTACAGACATTTGTCTACATCAAAAAATGGTGGCGATCGATGATTGTTCAAATAAAAATATAGTTTTTATAATATCTTTTAGATGCCTGCCTTGTGTTCTTGAGTTATTATTATTAGATACCAACGCTCCTTCAGATTATATTTGCATTATTAAAACAAAGGAAGACATCTTTTGATTGACGTATCAACCAATTCGAAAAAAAATTACGATATTTTGATTAAAACCTTGTCATCAAACAGTTATTGATAGGAGATAAAACAAATTCAAAGGTCACGAACAAAAGGTGAAGGCCAAAATAACCTTTGTGAAATTTTTAAATGTTTGCACCGTTCAGTAAAATTTAAATGTTTTTTATAAATATCAATATTGATTCGTGTGAACAGTAGTTGTGTTATCTTAAGATATTATTTAATATTTGTTTTACATAGCATTTCCTTAACACTTGCTTCTTTTTAAAGATATATTAAATGCGCAAAGTCATTGGTAAATAACCCACAATTCCAAAGGTAGCTGAAAATGATCGCATCAATACATTACGAGGGTGACTAAAGAAGCGTGACAAATGATAATGGTACTTGTACTAAGAAACCCTAAGAGACTTTCACATAGAAAACCTAAGATTGGATACGGCGCTATTGACCTAGAAGATTCCTATAGAGATGATGAGCGAGGACCGAAGCTCTCAATTTTCTTTACCATCAATATAGAAAGTGTTATCTAAATTCTACGTACTAAAAGAAAATTAAGATTGTATTCCTCTGATGATTCAACTATACCTATATTCAGTATAAGTAGTTGTATCGTCGAATATACTATATAGTATGTTGTATCATGTAACTTGTATAGAAAACATCAAATTAATGAGTTTACAAACACATTCAAGCTGGCCTTAGAATTTCGAAAAGCCTTGCAACAACAGTTTGGCAACAGTATGGGAAAAGATAAATCGATCCAGATAACTTTTTGAAAACAAATCTTTTTTGCAAATGTACAGGCTTTTTGGCGAGGTCGTACAGAATAAGTGATTGTGACCCCATAAGAAGTTCATAAAGTATATTGTATACCAGCTATTATATGAAGGAATTGAAAAGCTAATTGAAACAACTGCAACACTCATTAGGATAAAAGTAAGTAAACTACTTCTTCGCAATAAGTAAGACGGTGATCATTCTGCAACATGACCGACGTAAATCTTTGTTCTATTGCTTCCTACACCTATAAGTTGGTACCTAGTCCTTTATCGCAAACAAAGACAGTGAGTAAACACGTCCTGTAATGCAAATACCATAAAACAATACGATCTTGATTACCTTTAGAAATTTTCCTTATTATACCAAGATTTTTCGCGAAAAATTGTTGAATGGAGCAATGGAACTAGAGTCTCGACCTCAGGCTAGCGGTTTGCTACCTTGATCGTTCTTGACCCAAGACTTTAAATGCGTTTTATGGAGACAGTAATAAATTATTTTAAAACATAAAATAAAACAGGTATTAACTATGTACGTGTTTTTTTAATGTAATCATGTTTTAATTTACATTTTTTTGGTATTCCTAACGATCGTTTTAATGCATCTAATCCATTTAAACAAAGAATTTTAATCACGTAATCTAAGATCATAATTTATCATACAAATATTCGTCTGATTCAAGACAAATTTAATTTGAATCTAGTTTGCATGATAATGCCATAAAGTTTAAATATTTTTTGCAATAAAAACATAAAAAGTGCATAAATTTTATTTTATAATTAAGGTGATCATGTTTTGAGATATTTTCGTCTGTCGAACGACGACCGGATTGTACATGACAATCCGGTATCTCAGATAATTTGATCTAAATTAAACAATCTAAACTGAGAATATTTTGAATCGTTTGATTTTATCTTGTGATTGAAATAGATATTTTTATTAAACCTGTTATAAACCAGGCTTTTAATTTACAAAAATGACTTCATAACCCCCATGGCTTTTTTTATAAAACAAAATTTAAAAGTTAATCCCCATGCCTAAAAATCAATCAAGCCAAGTTTAAATACCCAAACAAGATACAACAACTAAGTATTATGACAAAAAAAAACTCACTTTGTTATTTACTTTGCTAATCATCATTGACATCGATAAGTTTTAGTGATGGCACTGAACTTGATAATGAAATCTGTCAAGAAGATCACGTTTCGCTAACATACTCGTAAATTTGTATATTTAAAAGCAGTTGGGTTAAAAATTGTAATTTTGTTTGCAGGTCATTACTCTGAGAGAAGATTTTTAACTTTGTCAATAGACAGATTAGCATAAATTTACGCTTTAGGTAAACAATAAAAAAAATTAAAATACTTTCTAAAAAATTTCTTCCGGCATGAAAAATTGTTGGTAATCTCCTTATTATTTTTTCAGTGAATATTTCCACCTGAAAACAATAACTCACCTGCTTAGCAATGCTCCAGCACAATTAAACACTAAAGACACTATCTAAGCAATGCTCGCTTTAGCAAAGTAGCGATCGCAAGTCAGGTGGCGGCGCAAACTGCGCGTGGGCAACCACGGAGCACTTTTACACTAGTAATGTGCGCGGACTCGTTCCGCTCGTATATATCACTGCGCTATTCGACGTCACAGCCAACTGACAAGATAAGGGCTGCGGCCCATCAATGTCTGGACAATGCGTGCTCTATCTGCAATTGTCCATTTTCTTTGGGTATCGATAGTGTGATGGTGCAGCATCTTTGGTATACTGCGCAGTATTATTTATCTTCAAGTCTTGGGTGACGTTTGTGGGAGTCTAGACGAAATTATTTTTATTACACATTTTGTTTCTTTTTTAGGCTCGTAGAGACTACTATTTTATCTGATCTTAAGCGACGATGTGTTCGAATGAAACACGCTTGCTTAAAAGTACTCTACTTACTCTTGACTTTGACAGTCTGTGGAGGTTGTAGCTATCAGGAAATACAGACACCGGCTGGAAATTCTAGTCCTTAGCTGTACCTACGCAAAATGGATATGATCCCAAAATATTTTGTGTATATGGGTGAGGTGCCCACCTTGTACCGATGGCAGTTCGCCGTACATCTAGTATAGGTACCTACTTATTAAATATCGCGATCACAGTAGCCTCTTTGATGACTGCGCAGCAAGATTGAACTTCAAGTCTTTGGTGGCTGTTAGCACTACAATCTGAATCCTATCCTACTAAAATGATGCCCTACTAAAATTTTATCATAATAATATTGCAAATGAGAGTTTTTTTAATTGATATAAACTAGTGCTTGACTGTGACCCCACCTGGTAGTAGACAGTGATGCAATCGTTGACGGTGAGAGCCTCAGGCTAGCTTTGAAGACACCTAAATTATAATCGAACGGGAAGACCACAGCAAGCAAATAGTTCCAGTCCTGAGAGTAAAGAAAGTCAAGACGTTAAGGAGAGTTAAGAATGAGAGTTAAAACGTTTGAATGTTTGTTAATCTATAAGGCCTCAACGGCTAAACGATTTCGGATGAAACTTGGCAGACGGTAGACGATCGTCTGAATTAGGATACTTATCCCGGGATTTAGTTCTTTTGTGATAATTTTCGACTATCATGCGGGTGAAATCGTGAGCAGAAGCTAGTATTTGCGAAGTTTACGAATATATATGTCGTGGCCAGATCGTAGAATTGTTCACTTCATGATGTGACCGGCCATATCATGAAATGGTTGCATTTCATGACATGGCCAATTAAAACTAGCCAGATCGTTTAAACTTCAACGTTTCATGATTTTTCAATCAACGTTTGACCATATCATAATGTAGGGTTTCCATGACATCAAGGGTTTAAGAAAAATCCCAAATAAAGAATATTAAAGATAAATGAGACATTTTAAATAGCTTTAATTTTGAAACAGTAATCACTAAATAACACTATTAGAGATTGAAATCTCTAACCTGTGAAATACGTTCGGAACTCCAAGGTTTTTTTGTGCTGCGCTCGTTTTTGAATCGCTTTCGTAAAATTTATATATTTTTTAATCGTAATGACATTCCACTATATCATTTTTATCAATTGACACATTAATACTAGCAGTTTTATTAGAATAACCACAAGAACAACCGTCCGCCGCCATGATTCATAACAAAAACAAAACAACATCAGCGCCTCTAACGGTGGATAATGTAACTATTTTACGAAATGATCAGCCACGTTTAGCCATATCATGAAATAATCATGCGTTTAACCGTTCACATCGTTAAACACAGAGTGTTCATTGATTTGGCTTGCCCATATGATGATGTGGCCAGCGGACGAAGTGATATAGAATCATGAAATGCCACCATTTCATGATATGGCCGATCACATTGTGAAGTGATCAATTCTAAGATCTGGCCACGACATATACACCATGATTTTTAATAGATGGACAAAATTGACAGTAGTGAATAATGCCCCGCTGTACTGTATGGATCAGACTATTGGATTGTGAAAAAGATGGATGAAAAAAGATTGCATGTAGCGGAGATGAGAATATTGAAATGGGTGTATGGTGTGACGAGAATGGATAAAGTGAGAAATGAGTATATTAGAGGAAGTTTGAAAGTGGCGCCAGTGACTGAAAAGTTGAAAGGCAATCGTAGAGGAGGGAACGCATGTTACAAAAAAGTTCTGAGTGTACATGTAGATGGATGGAGAGGGAGATGGAGGCCAAAGAAAAGATAGATGGATTGTGTGAGGAGTGATATGAAAGAAAAGGGAGTTAGTAATAGTGTGACGGGTGAAAGGACAGAATGGCAGAAAAAAACGTGTTGCGCCGACCCCAAGTAATATGGGATAAGGGCAGAAAGTAGAAGTAGACAATGCCCCGCTGTCATCATTTAAATATCATGTTATAGGTATATAGTTAAATTTTGACAACCGGTTAGAGATCTGAATATCGTGGATCAGATTTCACATTGATGATTCTTTCTTTTTTGCAAAACATCACGGTCAATTTTTTTTTCAGATTTTTTCCTATACTTGTGCTATTTAATTTCAGGATTCTAAGTCAACGGGAAGTACCCTATGAATTTTCTGTTTTTTCCGTTAATTCAGAAGTTTGATTTTTTCACAGCTTCAAGGGACCGCAGACTTGAGTATATGGTTTTAATTTCAACCTCCGCGCGTTCCCGAGATAAAGGGTCTTGACAGACAGACAGCTAGACGGACGAACAAAAAAGTGATCCCTAAAAACACCCCATTATGGTTTGTCAAGTTTTTTGTAGGAATTAGGTAATAAAGGTTTTTATTGTAGCCTTAGCACCACGAAATGAAAAGCTTTCTAAGAAGAAAGAAACAAAGCTCTAGGAAAACCTCTTTTATTTTTATATTATATATTTATATTTTTTATAAACGTTATATCAAGTTTAACAAGGACTCACAAGATGTCACGTGTTGGAACATACTTAGAAAAAATCAAAGCAGATGTTCATGACGTTAATAACTTTTTAAATATAAAAGTAGTTTTTTTTTCCGGTATTAAGTTCGCAACAAGTTCGCTATTAAATATTTCAAAAAACTTGTTTTACAAAATATATTCGGCACATTCCAGTTCTCTGCTCTTTTATAATAAGCGTATTGTTCTAAAAAGGAACGCAAAAGGCAACAGATATATTACAGGTGAGTTTTAGTCGCAATAGTCCTTGCACATATGCACGATTTGCGCGTGGAGATCTGTCGCAACCCAGTGCTGGGCACGCCATAAAGAAGAGTGGCTGGAAAGACAACATGACTTCAGACTTTTACTGACTACAACCCATTCCTGTTCCTTCGTTGCCTTCGTTCCTGGGCCCCGGGGTTCTTATTTGCAAAACCCATAGCCCTAGTAGGCTTCGACCCTGTTGGGCCGATTACGGTTTGCTGACATCTCTTAAGGCGCGCGTGGAACACTATGCGCCGTTGACGACTCGGTTCGGGCCAAACGGTAACCGGTCGGCCGGACGGTGAGATACGCATTGCTCGCCGTCCGCAAGCTCACCGTCGAAAGACGTCTACTATTTGACATAGGCCTCCCTCAAGTGTCACCATAACGAACGTTCCTGTGCGTCTCGCATCTATCGCATTCTCTCTCTGACATTTAAGTTTGGCTATTCAGAACACTATCCAACTTCTTGCCATCTGATCTCATCCTAGTATTACATGGGTATGTAGGCATACCTACGAAATAATATTGATTCATTACTTAATCAAGTTTCAATCAAATTATCAACAGCTGTAGTATAGCTGTTATGGAACAAATAATAATAAAAAATTGGCATTTTTCATAATGTCCGGCTATTCTGAATTTAAATGGGACCACCTGAAATATTACTGTTACAAACAAAAGAAAAATAACCAAAACCGGTTAACATTATGCCGAAGATATCGCTGACCAAAACACAAAAAAAAAAAAACATTCGGTCGAATCGAAAACATTGTCCTTTATTTTTAGTTGACTAAAAATATGCAACAAGTTCTTATGCTAAAAATATATTCATTACACATTCCACATCCCAAAAATTAAGACCGAAGTTTGGGAAGAACACGCTGATCCTGTTTTTGTTTAAAAATAAAAATTAAAAAAAAACGTCTTAAAATTACCTGTGTTGTGCATGTGAGTTTACAGCCACATCTGGTACAACTATTTTCAGGACATATATTTTATTCCGCGCGGGAATCGAACGTCACGCAACGCAGTAGCCAATTGCTCAGTCACTGCACCAACCGTACCTTCAAAGTGAATGTGACACCATCATGTTTTCCTTGTCCTTTTATGCAGAGTCGTCGCACTATGACTTTTTCATACATATTTCTCTGTTAACGGTCATCATCACTGAATTTGATACCATATTGAAACGAGCTGCCGTCAGCGTGAAATTAGTACTTCTCACCTTTATAAATCATAGACTATATGTTGATCTGGAACATAATATATTCTGGTACTTTCATCCAAACTTATTCAGCTGATTAAGCGCAAAGGAGTAATAGACGTCACATGCTCTTACATATTCCGATTTCCAGCCAACATAGGCGTGGGCTTGCGAACGACATGCAACGGGTAGCTCGCCGGACGGCTGCCCGGTAAACGTCCGGTCCGAGCCCGAGTCGTCGACAGCGCGTAGTATACCACGCGCCCCTCAAAGAGATGTCAGCAAAACCGTTGGGGCCCAGCAGGGCCGAAGGCTACTAGGGCTATGGGTTGGCTTCCGAAAGGGAAACCCGGGGTCCTGGAAGGCAAGGCAGAGAGGGAACATAAGAGTGGGTTTTAGTTAGTAAAAGTCTGAAACGCCCCCGCGCTTTGCCCTAGAGTGAGAGAAGGTTCGTTTTATTTATGGTGGGATAGTTTCCCCCATAAAAACGCATATACAAAATTTTGCCTTTATAATATTAATAACGTAGGTTATACCTAACAAAACAAGTTTTAAATTAATTCACCAAATTCAGGTGGTCAGAAGTGGTTACAAACCACTTCTGACCACCGGCCTCCTAATGGACGGTCACAATGAACGGTCATGGTATGTAATTGGCATAATAACCCACCGTGCTGTGCAAGTGCGAATATATTGCAGTATGTCGTTATTACATTAAGAAGGTTACTGATCTGCGTATTATCACACATCCCAGCGGTTTGGTTTCCACATGTAAGATTCTGCGGAAAATATTTAACCGGCTGCATAAATTACCAAACTTAAGTGTCAGTGTGCAGTGTACATTGTTCGCAGAACAAATGGTCAATGTAGCCGAAAGGTCCTGGAGTAGCGACCACGTACTGGAAGGCGCAGCGTTTGCAGGCCTCCCACATGGTGGATCGATGACCTGGTGAGAGTCGCGAGAATCCGATGGATGTAAGACGCGGTGGTTATGGCAATATTTGGAGAAGCCTGTCCAGCAGTGAACGACTTTCAGCTGATATGTTAATGATGATGATGATGCCTGACCGCAATGTGTTAAGATTAGATTATTCAATTACCACTCTATGTACTGTGTCTCTCGTATTAAAGCGAAATTTGCATGTCGAAAAATATTAGTAGGACTTTTCTAAAAACCAAACCAAGAAAATTGTGGTGAAATTTTTTGTAATCAGTTTTTTTTAAGGTGTGAAATCGTCCAATAACTTCTACCGCATTTGCCGGGAGCGCGATGGTTTTTCAGACCTTCTTTGCCTTCGTTCCAGGGCCCCGGGGTTCTCTTTTGCACAATCCATGGCTTCGACCCTGCCGGGCCCCTTACGCTTTGCTGACATCACTTTGAGGCGCACGTAGAACACTACGTGCCGTCGACGACTCGAGCTCGGTCCGGACGGTTATCGGTCGACTGGACGGCGTGCTACCCATTGCTCACCGTCCGTAAGGTTATGTCTATTTTTTTTTTGTGATCTGTTGGTTAACCTTAAAAAAATAATTCGTTATTTTTGGACACAGCATCTATACGGAGCATATATCCCCCGTGATGAATAATTTTTAAAATTTGATGAAGAACATGGCGTATATAACAGGCCTAGTTCTGTAGCATGGTCTCAAATTGAGTGGGAAAACTCTAACATTTTATTGAACATTCTTCTCCAAAGAGATCTACGCTTTGGAATGTGCAATTAGCATCATTTTTGTAACTGGCTGACTGCTTGACAATTCAAAAGTGCTGTAAGTGGTTTATTCGAAATAACGTTGGATCTTTGAATCATTGTTACAAAATTTTATTTTACAAGTACACAAAATCACAAGTCAATGCTCTCAACCGTTAAGGACTGCCCCTCGCCCGCAGACCACACATACAACATCAAATCTAAATTTAGAAAAAGGTTTTTATATCCAAACCGAACAAGCTTTCAAAAAGCCATGTGTGTGCAATAAACCGTTGGCGCTCATTTCATATTGGTTAAATAAAAGGATGTGTTTTGGATTTTTTGAAAATCATCCTTAAAAAGGTATTACAGTTTCTTTGAAAGATATGCTACTTGTTTCTATTAACTCGAAAATTGATATAAACAACCTAACGATTTTTCCATAAATGTCCTCTAGGAGAAACTGTTTTTATGAAAAATCTGATGTATAGGAATACTTATCTGGGTAAATAAAGACCGTAACAATTATTATAGCAACATCATCACCATCATTTCAGCCGAAAGACGTCCACTGTTTGACATTAACCTCCCTCAAGTGACGCCACAACGAATGGTCCTGTGCGTCTCGCATCCATCGCATTCCCTCTCTGACATTTAAGTTTTTTTTTTTTCGGTAGGAAAATCATCTTATGACATCCCCCGCTCTTGAGCGGAGCAGGAGATAGTGTCAGACTTTTACTGACTAAAAACCCACTCCTGTTCCTTCGTCGCCTTTCGTACTGGGGCCGAGTTATCCTTTCAGAATCAGACCCTTGGCCCCAATAGGCTTCGACCCTGCTGAGCGCCTACAGTTGCTGACATCTCCTTGAGGCGCGTGAAACAGTACGCGCCGTCAACGACTTGGGCTTGGTCCGGTCGGTTACCGGACGGTCGGACGGCGAGTTACCCAATGCTCGCTATCCGCAAGCCCGCACCTACTATAGCCGGAAATCGGGATCGGAATTCCGGCGGTGGTTGGGACGTGAGGACCGTTGCTGACATTTAAGTTTGGCTTGTTCTTCGGGCAATGATGGCGACCTTGACTCAAAATTCACCGATTACAATGCACTGATTAAACTAACCTGGTTGATTATCCCGTTGGATGGGACGAATATCTACGCGAGACACGATGACTTATTAATCCTTTTAACGTGTTGAAAAGGATGGTCAAATTTGTACCAAAAAGTAGCTATTAAATCTACTCGGACAAAGCATTATTCATAAATTAATTAAAGTACATATTATTATATTATATTATGAGTATACATGTGGATGGGTGGAGAGGGAGAGGGAGGCAAAGAAAAGATGGATGGATTGTGTGAACAGTGATATGAAAGAAAAGGAAGTCAGTGATAGCATGACGGCTGACAGGATAGAATGGAAGAAAAAACGTGTTGCGCCGACCCCAAATAAGATGGGACAAGGGCAGGAAGATGATGAATTAAAGGACATATTATTTTATTGATTTCCTATTTTTATTTTATTATTTTCATGATTTCTTTAAATTTTAATAGGGTCGCGTTTGACTATTATCTCACCTGATGGTAAGCGACGCTGTGTTCTACAATGGCTTACATAGAAGGTAACTATTTCATTTTGACTTAAGTCCCCTAAGTTGTAGCTACAACACATACATACATATGGAAACATAGATTTTGCAAGAGTATTCCACTCCTTAGCTTAAAACATCCTGAAATACAGGCTTGCAGCCTAGTTTAGGCACCAGTCTCCCACAATAATAAAACTGTTGTCACAATATTTTAAATAATATATTGTGTAATATTGTGGTGAGAAATAAACATATTTATTAAAATTATTTGAATATTCTAAGTGTTTTCATCAATACAAACTACGTCGGCGGTACGGCAAACAGCCTGTGGATAATTAATTTGTACCGAATCGTTAATATAACTCATTAACGTCCTTTCACGCTTAGCCTTTAGAAAAAATATTTCAAAACGATATTTCTCAAAATTTATAGCGTCACAGTTTCATCTTGAGCACTAAGAACAAGAAGGTTAGCCGTGAGCGAACTTTCAATTTTATTTCCATTGACGACGTAGACGCATGTTCAAAGTTCTTTGAATATCTTGACATTTTCTTAATCTACTATAAAAAACGGCTATTAATATCAACAACAGTAAAATAAATCATTATTTATTTCAGACATAATTCCCGACACAATTGGACCAATATTAAATACAATTTTTTTTAATACGGAATATATTTTAAACACGTTTTCGCTATTCTTTTTATAAATACAGGATCTCTTTGTTCTTATTGTTACTAGCCATTCACAAACCACCACATAAAAAAAAATCATCGATATTACAGTATACCTACTAAGTATTTTAATATCCAGTAGGTATATTACACTGCCCCTCTGTTTGACCCCTATCTTAAGAGAGTTCACTCTGAATTACGCGCTATTTAGCCCAAAAACCATGATTTTCAAACCCGTTTATATCCATTAATGATTTATTGTACAAACATGTGATTTACCAATAACATTGGGAAATATTCTTGACTAAATAGTTAAGTAAGATTTTATTTAAATTAATAGCACGCTTGTGAACTATATTCAGATATGTAAAGAGAGTTTTTTTAATTTGCCTTTCAGAGTCTTTTTCGAAGCTAGACAACTTCTACAGTTCTAATAGAATTAATAAACAAAAAATATAAAACAGTAACTGAAATCCTTAACAAAATATTTATAGAAAAAGATTTATTGATTTAGTTTACTAATTAAGAAAATTAAAATAAAAACATTTTCAAATTATTAAGAAATTATGGGTAAATATAATGATCATTAGCACTGAGTTAACTTCCTTTTATCATTAAAATAATAGCATAATCTAATAGAAGGACATTTTTTTCAAAATATACATTTTAAAATTTGAATCAAAATAGCTTTATCAATTTTTAACGAATATTTAAAAAAGACCATAAATATCGGCTCACAATCGTCGCAAATTCAGTCGCCCAACAATATTCATCATCACGCTCGCGCGCCGAGTTTTGTGATATTTATAAAAAAATGACAAAGCCATTTTAAGTCAAATGTTAAAATATGAACTTTTGAAACACATGTTCTTCTATTAGAATAAGCTATTATTATAATGATAAAATTAAGTTAAATCAGTGCAAATGATCATTTTATCTACGTATAATTTCTTATTAATTTGAAAATGTTTTTATTTTAATTTTCTTAATTAGTGAACTAAATCAATGAATCTTTTTCTATAACTATTTTGTTAAGGATTTCAGTTACTGTTTTGTATTTTTTGTTTATTAATTCTATGAGAACTGTAGAAGTTGTCAAGCTTCGAAATTGACTCTGAAAGGCAAATTAAAAAAACTTTCTTTACATATCTGAATATAGCTCACAAGCGTGCTATTAATTTAAATAAAATTCTGCATAACTATTTAGACAAGAATATTTCCCAATGTTATTGGTAAATCACATTTTTGTACAATAAATCATTAATGGATATAAACGGGTTTGAAAATCATGGTTTTGGGCCAAATAGCGCGTAATTCAGAGTGAACGCTCTTAAGGTTTTCTCATAAAAATAGTCCTAAAAATATTTCAAAATACACTTCTCATCAGAAAAATCGGTAAACAAAGTGTTTACCTTGTAAGTTTATGTTTTGTAAGGGTTATCAGAAAAATGTGTATATTTAGGAATATACGTCAAATGTCTTTTAATAGCGAATAATATGAGGTTTTCAAATCCTAATGTTAATGTTCTAAATTCAATAAAATTTTCATAGATTTCGTATTTTGTTCAATAAGTCATTTTTATCCTATATGGAGTATGAAGGAAATTGATTAAAAAACATGCGTAAATAAAAAAAAAAGCTAGGAAATGTTTATTTAATAACTTGTATTTCCTCCCTGAGCTCTTGTTCCTGCTTCCATACGGTTCTTCATAGATCGTATGAGAGTCACGATCAAATGTTGTAACATTCAATTCCATTCCTCTTGGATTGCATTTTGCAGCTGCCTAAGTGTTTCTAGGGCAGCACGAATTCGTCTCTATAATTCATCCCATAGATTTTCAATCGCATTCATGTCCGGGCTTCTTGCTGACCATTCCACAATGGAGATACCGACTTCGGTAACATAATCTCGTACGACGCTCACGGTGCGAGCCCTAGCATAGTCGTGCATAAATATGAAACCGTTGCCAATAAAAAGTACATAGGGCATCACGTGTGGCTCAAGACACTGTTCAGTGTAAACATGTACCGATGACTGTTTAGTGTAGGCAGACGTAGCCCAGACACAAAAAAAAGCTCTGTCTTACCGTCGGTGATGATTCCTCACCAAACCGTCCACGAACCACCATCACAGCTGACCATTTCTTTAATGCAGCATAGTGCAAAGCGGTCTCCATCTCTTCTGCAGACCTTTTTCCTTCCGTCGTTACCATACAACTTAATTTTACACTCATCAGAAAAGAGGACTTTGTTCTCCAGGAGGTATGACGCGTAAACAAACCAGTCTCCCAATAGTGTTTGTAGACTCTATGAACAGACAATAGGCTTAGATGCAATCTTTCAGCTACAACACGCTAAGTCCAGAATCCAGCAATGCCACTTGAGCGGCTTTTGCGGGCGAATTATCCATATGTTTTACAAAAAAAAAACTTTTTCAAACGTCCCAAAGTCACACTAAACAAATAAAGAACAAAAAGTTTTAAGATAAGTGCTAATTTTTAGTTTTCAAAGGTGAAATGTACTCCAACCTACCAATCATTTCATTTATAGGATAAACAAACGAAATTCTAATTTTGAATTTTCGCTAATCACTGTAATGGCCAAACTGCCAGCTATACAACCATGTGATTTTTTTCATGGGATGAAAACTCTTTTGTGTTAAATTAGGACAGAAACCATAAAAACGGAAGTGTTTGGATTTTTGTGATGAGAAGTGAATGTTGCGTCAATTGATACCTATACTGTTTTGAAACCAGTATTACATTATTATTTGAAATTGTTACAATTTCTATTAACCATAAATGTCAAGAATTTTCTGCAATACCCGGTGGCATAAGCGGAACAAGCAACCCAACTGGTGCTCTTATTACAGTCTTTGTCATAATTTAGCAAAACAACATACAGTGCAACTTGGATAACTTGGTTTTCGAAAGGACCTACAATTTTTATCACTTCGGCTATTAATGATAACCTCTGTGGTTATCATTAAAAAAGTTCCTAAGTAACGAGTTTTAAAATGACGCTGTCTCATTTTCAAAGGGTCTCACGAAGAAAATCAGAGTTTACAAACGAAAGTGTCATAACTATTCGAATCATTATTTAAAATAATAAATTATTAATAAATTGACTAAAAGATGGAGGCTAATAACGTAAAACGTCCCATATATAAAGTTATTAAAATTTGAAATTTTTAGTAACAAAGCTATAATTTGAAGCAAAAGAGTCGGGACTTTATTGTAATTATCAATTTTATGTTTCTCATATATAATATCTAGAGCACATTTAACAAAGTTTCACTGCATTATCTTTAACAACAACAATCTTGTGAAAAACAAAGCAATCAATTCAATTAGTATAAGACTAAAATGACGATTTTGAATATTTTAATAAACCAGACTGATTGCTTTGGAGGTAGTTTTTTTTTTAGTAACACAACAACAGACCTCGAAGTATTTATTGATTTGGATTATATTATATTGGATGTATAAATAATTGTTTTATGAAAATACTTGTGATCAGCCCCGGTTTCGAATGGGTGTAAATGATTATACATAAACATCGTTTATTCATAGCTCTTTCTATTAGTGAAAACCGCATCAAAGTGAGGAGCGTGACACACAGACATGAAAAACAACATTGTTTTATCCTATAAAAATAAATCATGTTTAAATTTAAAATATAAGTTTCAAAGAATGCCTAGACAATGAAAGGCCAGGGGGCATTTCATTGACAAGGCATTCTTTAGATTCCTAACAACATAACCACGAAAGCTTTCATCGCAATTAGAGATTTAGCAATACTCAAGGTTACATTTACATTTATATAGATTTTACAATTACCTTTAATATGTTGGCATTATAAAAACCGGCAATAAAGAAATTAACAGGCCACAGAATTGTATTTAAATTTAGTTCAAAATGTTTAATAGTTATATATTTTGAACTAAATCGAATACTAAATCATAAATTGCATACTTACTCAACTAAATAATGGTAATACTGTAGAGACGCTTTTTGTAAGATTTAAATGTCAATAAATAAAGACCGCAGAAGAATAATGATGAAATATGATAAGTTAATGCTTGAACAAATGAGAAAAAGATTTTTATTTCTTGTTGGCCTGTTCTATTCCAATCCTGGATAAGGCTTCCTTAAACTTTTTCCTTGTTTCGCGAGCCTATGCTTCATCCTCCCATTTCTGAAATCTGACCAGTTTATTCCCCTCTCCTCCATAGTCTGCCACAACCTTGTCTCCCTGTCTCAGGGCACCAGTCACATCAGCTATCCTGATCTTGAACCGCAGTGTAGTGTTTCGTACACCTAGCCTGTGCTCCTTTGCTCATTGGCAATTCTTGAGTTTGGACTTCCAGAAGTCAAAAACCAAGTCTATGCGAGACGGGTAAAATAACTACTGTACGTATTTAATCGTTTTAGCACCGTGGGTAATTCACATCCGAACAGGTCTTCCCAGCCTGAAAGAGCTAATTCATCCAGTTCTACGCGTTTTCAGTACGTCTTGCGTTTTCTTTATCTTGCTTGACAAAGTAAAGGTGGATGGACATGTTGCATTGTCTCTCCTTCTACTTTAATTATTTTTGGCGCTTTATTGGTTATGACATTCATTTTCAACCCAACCTCAATATTTGCATTGCTTTGGTCTTGTAGCTTGCATTCTAGCTTGGTGGAATAATATAGAAAAGAATACATATAGAGCATTTAAATTTTGAGAGCTTGTCGCCCTCGCGGCGGTTGCATCCATACTATGGGCTAACATAACCAAAGATATCGTTGATGTACTACAAGTTTTTAAAAATTCTGTAAATAGCTGAACCCGTCCGAATAGGCCATGGAAATACAAGCCAATCGTAAGTAATGGCGGATCGAACAGGTAAAGTCAAGGTTCTACAATAATCGTAAAAGTACCGAGTATTAAATATTGCTCAGGCATAGTATAAGAGCAATAAAAAACGCCGCCACCAACATATTTCCTGTAGTTTTCATACATTTTATATTGACTCGCCGCACAAAGTTGAAGTGGCCACCGCACGCTACAAATTGAAGCTGCTCGCTTCTTATGGCCCGAAACGGCCACTAAACACCTCCACTCGCCACTCGCGCAAATTCGTCAGATTTTACCTATTAAGATACTGCGCGCATAGTTTTAAAAAAGTAATAGCTACTGGTACAAGTGGCTGTCGCGCACTTCAACTGCCTTTGTAGTCACGTTTAGCTTGTTATGGCGGCGTTTGTGGCTGACACGTGTGGCCCGTGTGCAGCCGTCCTAATCTGTCGCGATGTCTAAATTCATAATAATATAAATCGTAACTATTGAGTGATGCGAGCACGAACGTACCTAGAAATATCATAATTTTCTTCTAAGCCTTTTCTCAACTATATCTAACTATGTCACCTTCTTGCAAAACCAGATGCAGCCGCTGACTACTAAAAGGTATCTTACAAGAGGTTACTGCCTATTTGCCCTCCACAACCCGATATCTGGGTAACATGCTGGTACCCTTTCGTATTGCTGATGGTCTGAAAACAAGATTGGAATTACATTACTGTTTCTCTCATCGCTGATCTCTTTGGGGTTAGTTTCAAAGACCACACATTAAGTTTACATTTTTGCTATAACCATGTTTTATATTATTTATAGGTTGATAGCGACTAACGTCTTGATCTCGAACTTAAAGAATTTTGAAACTTATACATTATGGGCTAACTTTTTCGCGGTCAAATAACTAATGCCTACCTATTTTAATTCCAATCTATTGAATTAAATTCGTAAATTAAAATAGATTTTTAAATATTATACGATCGACATTGCACTGATATGATCTTGACCAAAATTCTTACTATCTTTGGGGCAAACACGTTTTTGAACGTATTTAGTCGCAGCTTGATTTGTTGCTGAGGTATGCCTAGACAACGATGGTGATGAATTAGAATTGTTGGTCTTTCTATTCTACTTCTGATTGGTCATTAAAATTAGGAATCTAAGAAATCATAACAACAAACATTACATAAATGAATATATGAGCCAGTGATCAACCACGTCATTTACTTGTTTGCTTACAATATAATTAATTTGCGCAGAACCTTACGTTTTTTGTTCTTGCAAGTATTTGCAATTTTTTGTTTTCCTTGTTAGAAGTTAGTTTTTTCAATAACAGAATTATAAATAACTTCGCCAATTTTCTATCAATTAATGATTTTTGTAGTCCGATCTGTACTACAAAAATACTTGTGTAATCAAA
Organism: Mythimna vitellina; assembly: GCA_949316375.1. NCBI lineage: Eukaryota > Metazoa > Arthropoda > Insecta > Lepidoptera > Noctuidae > Mythimna > Mythimna vitellina. Next base: position 16,863,959 of record OX438688.1, read on the forward strand.
CATACCATTTTAACACTTTGTATTTAGAGTTTCGGCATCATCATCATCTTCATTTCAGCTGAAAGATGTCCACTCTGGACATTGGCCTCACCCAAGAGTCACCTCATCGTGGTTGATGTGGCGACACTTGCGACCTATGTGCGTCCTGTGCGTCTTGCATCCATCGCATTCCCGCGTCCCTTACCGGATCATCGTTCCACTTTGTGGTAGGATTATTTCTTTATTTTAAGTAGATCTATCTGCCCTGAGCCGGCCTGCTCCACATCACTCCTGCTACTTATTTGATGTCGTCATTCCACCTTCTTTTGTGGTGTAACCTCTTTTACTTTTTCCTTTTGTGGAGTATTTATTTCATTTACCTTGTCTCATCGCGTACCGTGCCCACTGCCACTTGTGTCTTCTGATTTTGTTTGTTGTGTCTAAGACCTATGTTTGGTTTTTGATGGCAAGATGTTATAATCTAACTTCTTTATACTCAGCATACTTCTTTACATTACATTACACGTTGACAGTTTACTTGTCATATTCTGTAATAAAGCCCATGTTTGGGTCCCACATTAGGACAGGTAATGTGTAGTGTAACTTACTTTTTATGTTTATAGAAGGCTCATTTTTTAAAACCTCTATAAAACCTCAGTATCTCCTCCAGCCATTAGTTATTTTACTCTCTACCTTTTAGCGTACTTTTATTTTGTGCCATTAGCTATCCCAGGTAAATCTTGGTCAGTGTAATCATAGTAAGAATTAACAAAAAACAAAATTAGTGCCGGAATTATTTCATTCCGCAAGGAAAAATCGGAACTTTATCTACTTGTTAGTTGATTTTGTTCAAAAAAAAAAGTAACATAACCCAACCACGAGTAGGATATGTTTTTTTATAACTTCTCGGTTACGATCAAAAAAGCCATAAGGTTTTCCTTAAACTCAAGGTGAATGACCGGATTACAGTATATTTCATGGGTAAGCTAAGTTTCGCACTTGGTTTTGCAAAAACTGGTAAATATATATTGAAACACTTTATTATACTTAAAATAATATAAATCTAAACTTATAAGAAGATAAATCACCGATTAATACTCGAACAAGAGAATTTGGCACGTCTATTATTAATACTAAACAATTTACCTACATTACAGACAAGGAAGACCTGATGATCATGAAAAACAACTTTTGTATCAATATCATCAAGTAAACATGTTTTTACCAAAAACTGGTCCTGTAGTACTAGAATACGATAAGAGATCGCTACAAAAGGGACAAAAACATGAGATAACATTAGTATAAACTACTCTATACGACGTCCTACGCAGCCATCTACTTGGCACGCTACACAATTTGCTTCGTAACTTGATAAGCAACTATTGTTTACTTCGGAGGTATACGGAACAGAGTATAAAGTCCCGCATACCTCTATTGAAAAGGGAGAATCCTCCGGCCAGACGGATGTTATGTTTGGTAGGCAACTGGCCGTTAGATGATTTCGGTCTGTTATATATGTTCAAATCGCGCAGAAAACTTAATTGCATGATGCAGGATTAGAGTTCTTACGTGACGCCATATAATTATGTCGCTACATCACTCCCCTCCGGATATCGGAGATCGATGGTTCTTGATGCTTCTTGATGCGTGCCAGGCCAGTGGTAGCTGGTTTCTAGTGGGTCGGAACCAAATGCAGCATAGTTCTCGGTGAGTCGGAACTCTCTGCGATGATGCCCCAGTGAGTCGGGGTGTTGCTATCCTAGTGAGTCAGGATGATGCCTCAGTAAGTCAGGATGATGATGTCCCATTGAGTCGGGATGATGCTGCGAGCTCCAGTGAGTCGGAGCGGTGCATTGCGACATAGGGCTTGACTGCTGGCGTCGCGCGTCGACCGGAAGAGGTTCTTCATGGCTCTTCATGTGACTAGCCGAAGGTGCGGTGTGCTTGGCCAAGGTCGCTGATGAAGCTAAGGGTGATGACCAGATATGACCAGGTAGGCATGCTGGTGGTCAGGATACCCTTTATACCCGTGGGCGCAGGCTGTATGGTTTGCTTCTCGAAAGCTTGAGGAAGTGATGATGACGTCACGAAGTACGAAGGCTGCGCTGACGTTCTTTATCGAGGATCACCAGTTTGGAGGTATGCGCTCCGTTGAAAAGGGAGGATCCCCGTTAGATAATTTCGGGCTGTTCTATATGTTATAATAACCAATTTTTACAATAATTTGTAGCGTGTGACAGCCACCGGCGTCAACCGTGTGCAGCGAATCAATATAAAATGTTAACTACTTACACTAACTTACTTAAGAACTATAGGAAATATGCCGGCGGCGGCGTCTTGTGGTTGTGGCCGGTAGCCCGTGTGCGGCGACCAATCGTCCGGCAACCCTCCGGACATAGTTCGAGTCATCGACGGCGCGTAGTGATCTACGAGCGCATCAAAAAAATATTAGCAAAAAAAATTACCTATTTGGATAAAGCTTGATTATGTCATAAGCGCAGAGATCAATATCGATGTGCTACCAATGTCCATCGACGCTCATATTATTTGCCTACAACTAATCCTATTTGTAGTCAAATAATATGAACAAATTTATTTAAAAAATCTACCTATGTGCATTTAAGTAAAATAGCAGTAAATAAATTATAATTGTACTTTAAATATCTAATAAGAGTGTATAAGGGTGTGCATTATTCCAGTTACATGTTGTACATATGTGAAAATATAGCATAATTATGCATTTAAATGCACATTGCTAGCTTCATCGAGCTAACATGGTCAGAAAATCGTATAAGTACTTTAAAAAATACGTTACCATGTGAACGAAATAATATTTTAGCTAAATGAAATTACCTAGTATTAAAGAGGTCAAAAATAAATAACAAAGATATCAATCAGCTTTGGCATTTTTGATTGTAACGACTAAACAATAAAAATCAATTTTATTATGTATTATAAAAGTTGTATAACATCGTAAAAGGCTTATTTATAAATGGTTTATTTATCATAATTGTGAGACATCCGTGATCACTGTAATCAGACATAACATTGAACTTAGATCAAAGAATATGAAGAAACTAAATAAGTCGCATCAAAAAATTGTTTTAGTATACCTAATAACACTTTGTATGATAGTCATGATACATGACATTTATTTGCAAATAGGTTTTAAAAACACTTTTACACGTCATTTTTTACGAAAATTGAAATTAGGCGATATCGGTAATTCCTAGCTACTACCCTCAGAAAAAACACCGAAACAAACTCAAAGGTCAAAGTCTCTTTTAAAGTTCATACAGCAAACATGTAATGAACAAATCATATGAGCAAATACGAGTATAAAAACCTTATCGGGAGTTATATGTTTGAGCCGTTTGGGGTTTAAACAGTAGGGCCGTGGGGTCCGAGTGTTCATCGAGTTGTTCGAGACATTAGTTAATAGCTAGTTTACTCTTCACGTGACCAGAGGGCTGAGCTCTTTTTGGCCAGCGAATTAGCATTGCCATTCAACGTGGCAATGTTGCCAGTGAATTAGCATTGCCATTCAACGTGGCAATGCTGCCAGCGTCGTGAGTACTGTTCACGTTGACAGGGTTTAGGCGCAAAACGCCTAATTCGCAAAATGGCAACCGATTGAGAATTATGGTTTTAGCGAATTGGCCATTCCGCGAAATATTATTAGGCTTTTAAAGAATTGGCCCATTTAGAGATGTAGTCCTTTCGCGACTTGGTTGCCATTTTGAGAATTAGGCCTTTGGCGCCTAAACCTTGCAAGCTTTTTTCAGTATTCATGTAGCTCAACTAACGACAACTAAGGAGCTCAACGAATTGACGAATAATACCAAAGAAAAGACTAAATAAATAATAAAAACAATTACAACCCCTTAAAAAGCCACACGTTATAATTTACACACATCAATTTATTTTTATGCAATTGATGCATCTACCTTTTTTTGTAAAACAGGCAGGTGCCCAATTTAGTCAAATCGGCCTTAGTAAGATGTTTAGGGTTTAAAAAAATACGAAACATTTTTTGTATTTGTATTGTCGGGCTGGTATCCGCAACTCCACCACTAAAGCGCGTATTTTGCGTACGAGTGGGACAAATGCGTCATTCGATCCACCCCAGCTCCCTCCATGGCCAGCAGCGCCTTGGAGTTATTGACTATTTCGCGGAGGCTACCTGGGTTTCCGAAGTGTTTTGCACTGTATCCAGCGACAACTGGGCAGCTTAGAAGCAGATGTGCTGCTGTCTCGTCCTCCTCCATACAGGCTCTGCACAGTGGGCTGTCTGTAACTCTTATGACAGAGAGCTTATTAAAGGTCCTGTGGCCAGTTGTTACGGCCGTCACTTTACGCAACTGAGGTTTAGTCAGTCGTAGGGCCTGTTTCGTAAAGCGGTCATCGATGGAGGGAAGTGCCTCCTTGGCCTGCCTGCACTCACTATGGTCTACCCATAGTCTGTGATGTAGGTCTCTAGTTCGTTTCCTTACCAGATTGCGTAGGTATCCGAAGGGGAGCGGCACAATGGGCTCAGGTCCTATTACCCCCATATTCGATCCCCTTCTGGTGAGTTCGGGAATTGCTGTGTCCTTTGATCCATTGGATGGTTACTTGATTGGTAATACTAACCATTGACGTATTAGAAATTTCCTTTATTATTTGACAGATGATGAGATCATTACTTGTGGCACATAGATAATATTTAAGGAAAATATTTAAGTTTCATTCACATGTATATCTCTAATTTCGGCCGTTGTAACATTAATCTTTGTACCTTTTGTTTGCATAAAATACAAGTTATTTTCCTGGATCATTATTTCTATAGGGTTCTCATCAAAAAACAGCTGAAAGTACTTTAATGGTGACTTAATTTGCAGTGCATCTGATGATGAGAAAATGTTATCGCACTAGATTAATATGATTGTCGGAATGACTTGGTTCTGTTTTTTTTTTTGTTGGGATATCATCTAATAAAACCTTCCGCTTTGTCAAACATTTACTGACTAAAATCCATCCATCCATCCTGCTGCATGAGGATATCCTCTCCCTCACTCTTTCTGCTACCTCCTTCGCTCGGATTACTGTCGTACTCACATTATGCAATAGACGGTGACTGCTTCCCATCCTCTCACTCTGTAACATGACCTGGATCAGAGCCGTGGCTGATTGCTCCACGCGATCACGTCGGTGCTCTGCCCATGCTGGATGGCCCAGACCTCCACCGTACGCTCTACCGTGTCCTCCAGATAAGTTAGACCTCTTTTATATTAGTGTTTCTGATTAGAGTAGTCAGGTAGAAAACCCCGACCTCATCTTGTATAAAATTACGAACACAACTTGCAAAATAAATATCATTATGATAAATCGCTGATAGAATGACACATCTCGGTCCAGGGCCTTTTTTTACAACTGACCAATAAATAATAATCACTTTTTGGCAATACTACTAAAGCCGAAATGTTTTAAAAGAAACTTAATAAATAGTCGGATTATCTCTTATCTTTATCAGATTTGTGAAATAGGCCTCTACAGACTTCTAGACTTTATGAATAGTACAGTCAAACAGGGGTTAATAGGAACGCAGGGGTTAATAGGAACGCAGGGGTTAATAGGAACAAAAGTTTGAATGAGATTTTCACGTTAATTAACAATTTTTTCCCAGCATATAAGTCCTCCTATTTATTCATTAATTGTAATAAAAACGGATGCTTTGATAGAAATAAATTATATAAATATATACCAATGTGAAAAACCTAACTAAAGTTTTGTTCCTATTTACCCCCGCGTTCCTATTAAACCCGTTTGACGGTACGTAAAATTAAAAAAAAAATACTACTAATTATTTGTTCTGCAATATAATAGACAATAGTTATGGATACATCTATACGCGGAACCGGTAATACTACATCAATTTAGATAGCGGCATTACGCGACCGGGTATGAATATAAATTCGTTTCTAACATATACCATCTTGGGTTGTTTGTTTGTGACGAATTATTCTAGAACACATGAAGCATTAAACTAGGAATGGCATTTAAATTGTTATTTACTCTGGTCAAAACATGAAGGTCTTAAATCATATAATAATAGGTAGATATGTTTTTAAACATAATGATGATGACGATATGGTAGCATTTATTTAAAGATGTTTGTTTGGTCCGATTGGAAAAGGTTAGTCAATGCGTCAGTGCTTAAAATGACTTTTTATTTGGTGGAAAATCATCAAATAACTTCTCTCACTTTAAGTAGAGTGGGGAGGAATGTCAGACTTTTACTGACCCACCATGTTGCTCTAATTGTTTTTTGCGTTCTAAGACCATAGTAAAGTTTTCGGAAAATCGGGGCCTGGCCTATGTTACCTTTCGGCTAAAATTATGACAATGTTTGGTTCCTAACTTCCTTATAACATCCTGTTACTCATTTTAGTTGCAATGGAAATAACGAAACTTGTCGGAGTCTGTGTTTTGTGATGACTACAATCCGGAAATCTTTAAGTCAAGAGTGAATAGGTTACTTCTAGGTAAGAGCGCTTCATCGTCGACCGCATCGTCGCTTTCCATAAGATGAGATAGCGGTCAAACGCGAACCTACCAACAATAAAATAAAAATAAAAACTCACACTCAAACATCATTATACTCATTTTATTATTTTTAAGCGTGTTTTTTATAGTTAGGCTTATCCAATTATATTGTGTACAATATAATTGGATAAGCCTGAACTATACGATGCACGCACACACTCACACGCTGCACGATATGTATATCTTAGCGACACTGAAAGGAGAAGACTGACTTCTGTAATACAGGCTGAACCTATATTAAAATTCAGAGCTGCAAAAATTGTATAGTATAACATAGCGACAATCAGCCTTTCATATATCACAAGCTAACTCTATATTCTCCGATTTATTTAGTATCAGCTTATTTTAGTTACTTAGGATTACATATATTTTGATTTTAAAGATTTTAAACCTTTCGTTACGTACTTTTAACAAGAAATAATTCAAACTGCACCTACTTAGATTAAAACCATTTAATAAATAATATTTGTAAGTCCAGCAAGGCATGCAAGCACGTTGAGTTTCAATATTATATAATTAACACCATGTACCGTAACATTATACCTATGTGTAGCAAATAAACACATTTGACTTTGAGCTTCGGCTTCTCTATAACAAGGGACATATACATATGTGAAGAAATGTACCCGTAGGTAAGGTTCACCTCTACTTAATACTACAAGGAAAACAGGCATCATCTATATCTATACCTACTTATAATAAATCTGTAGAAGTAAAAATTCTGTACATTGAAAATATCAAAAAAAATAAATGGCATTACTAGACCGACACAGAACCCAACAATGTGATTAAAAATTTTTTGTCTGTCTGTTTGTTCAGGCATCACGCAAAAATTACCGGTTCGATTACGATGAAACTTGGTTTAATTATTCTTTAATATCCTGGGCACCACGCTGGGTACTTTTTATCCCGGAAAAGTATATACAATAAAAAATAAACTTAACTTTGCGGTTCGATCCCTAGACCCGATTACTGTACCAACCACAAATAATAAGTTTGTCGTAGGTTACGTCACCCGCAGTGGAGTACACTAAGGGGCGCTACACACGGCTAAGATACTATAATATTTTATCTTAAGATACAATATCGCTCGCCATACAATTCAATGGACTATCACACACGACGAAAATAATAAATAATATTTCATATTTTCGTATCTCAAAAACCTAATAAAACCATTTTCGACTTCTACGCGGACGAAGTCGCGGGCAAAAGCTAATATCTAATAAGTGTAAAGAAAAATATAGAAGGAGCTTAGTGACGTCACATATTAACATAACATTATGTTAATATCAGACGTCAGTTTTATTAGTCTGTAAATAAACTCATAACTTATGTATAATCAGGTGAGATGCACGTCATTAGCGACCAAATATAACTTTTTACTATCATCATTGTTGCTCATCATTTCAGCCGAAAGACGTACACTGTAGGATATAGGCCTCCCCATGTGTCGCCACAACGAACGGTCCTGTGCGTCTCGCATCCATCGGACTCTCGCAACTCTCATCAGTTAATCTGTTCACATATCATTATCTTTCATTGCCGGTCGCTACTCCAGAACCTTTCGGCCCTATCGACCATCTGTTCTACGAGCAACGAGCATAGTTGCTCGTTTGGGCTGAAAGGTTCAGAACTCTGGCCACGCCTCTTATTCTTTTGTTCTATCGTCATGTCAACGCTCAGTCACGTAGTCAGAACAAAAGAATAGGAGACGTGATCAACTCGAGACGATCAACGAAAAGAGAATCGAAACGAAACGGTTGTAACTTGGCTGGGGGGGCTGTGTTCCCTGAAGAGTTACACAGAGATATTTCTCTACAGAGAGATATATTTTTAGATACATATATATCTCTGCGTAATCGTTTTAATTCGTACGAAAAACCGTAACATACTGTTTGACTGAAGCTGTATGTAATTGTATAATTGATTTCGAGATGAGAGTCAATCTATTAATTCATAATCTTGACCTGAGCTGAGACATTCGTGTAGACGACAAGGTTATGGACGTTGGTGAATGGAGCTCATTGATTTACATTTCTTAAACATTTTTTTATTAGAATTTGAAGAATGTTGCTCTGCATAGAAGGATGCCTTTGCCTAGCACTAAGACAATTCGAGTTGGTAATCTATATGTGAGCTTTTGATTATATACAAAGTACAGGTCCGATCGTCTGTGGACTACTGCAGCCACATATGAGCGGTGCAGCAAAATGCCATCTAGCTGCTTTGGAATCAACGGGATGGCGCGCGAAGAAGCTAATTGGTGACCTAGATCTGGTTAAGTCCAATCTACAAACCTGTTGTACAGGCATAGGATAGCCAGCTTTTTGGTATTTTACAGGATGCATTTTGGGAAGTGTGCGCAGGAATTGCTTTACAGCGAAACGCTTAGCCCGGAGCATTTCGCTACGTTATTTATACCGCGTACATCGAAGAACTGGAACAATTTTCCAGCTGCGGTCTTCCCGTCTTATTATAATTTAGGTATCTTCAAGGCTAGAGTGAATAGGCTCTTAATAAAATAGTGCGACTCACCATCAACGAATGCATCACTGCTTACCATCATCATCAGATGGAATTGCAGTCAAGCACAGGCATTTCATTAACAGCAGACACCGCTGACAGCTGACACCGACTGACTGATCTATCAACACACAGCTCAAACCACTGAACGGATTGCGCATTTTGGCGCAATGATGAAAATTACTTTTACATGGGCGAAGGAGCTGGTAGCAGCTAGTGATATATATAGGCTAGTGATATATATACTTATATTCAAAGTAGCTACACATCTTTGACCTTTGGCGATCATTCCAAAGAGTGGCCAGTCAGGGATGATTAGGGGAGCTGATGGAACACTCTTGAGATATATTCTTGGTGGGGTCGTCCTGAGAGAATAATAAATAACTATTAGTTTAAAGTTATTTCGTTTATTTTTTCTGCCTGTTATCAGACATTTTGTTTTTTGACCTTGATCTCTCTTGATGGTAGTCGAAGCGTATGATCCAAGATGAAGCGAGCGAAGCCAGAAGATGCTTCAGATGCCTGTTCACTCATGCTTTGTAGGCCGGTCGGGAGTTTCACTTATTGACTGTATTTATTGGTTCATTAAACGCCACCATTTTTATTGTTTTGCTTAGCAGTGCTAAGTAGTAGAAAATAAAACTATACTACGGTGTTCGAATCGCCAAATACGTTTCACGTTATTTGTCGGAGGACTTAAGGTATCGGTGTTTATGAGCCGAAAGAAATCCATGGCCCTTTTTGGGGCGCCGGTGTGGGCACCGTCACTGCGAAAGCGACCGGCGGTCCAGCTGAACGCATGCCAGAGGGTCATTGTAATACGGATGGCGCGGGGATACCGCACGGTTTCCCGCGAAGCGGCGAGCCTCCTTGCTGGCCTGCCACCATGGGATCTGGAGACAACAGTCCTTGCACGCATGCACGATCTGTGTGTAGAGATGCAACGCTGGGGCGAAACTCCGCTGTGGTGACGGTGGACAGAGTTCCGGCGGGATCTCATGATGGAATGGTGACAGCGACTTTCGCAACCCAGTGCTGGGCACGCCAGTATTATGGCGGTAAGTCTCCTCTTTGATTAGTGGCTGGAAAGACCTCATGGCGTCCTTACCTTCCGCATGACGCTGGTTCTCACCGAACATGGTCAGTTCGGGAAGTTCCTGCACCAGATTCGTGCAGAAGTAACGCCCAGGTTTCACCACTGTGTGGACCGCCCGGATGTCACGGTGAAGGACAGTGAGGAGTAGAGGTGTACCCCGCCTGGGCAGAACACCACCGTGTCCTCGTGGGGGAGATCGGCGGCAACGATCTCTCGCGCCGGGCCTTGGTAAAGGCCATGGTCCGAAGGAGGAGTGGAAGGCGGTCGCCTCCTTCTGTGAAGCAGTAATGCTAGCAAAGGAGGAGGCCGCAACACACGCGCGGAAGCGCCCCAGCCACCGGGATCCCGATCCCGATTTCCGGCCACCGTAGGCGCGGGTTTGTGAACGGCAAGCAATGGGTAGCTTGCCGTCCGACCGTCCGGTAACCGTCCGGACCGAGCCCAAGTCGTCGGCGGCGGGTATTGTTCCGTACCGTAAGGGCCCAGCAGTGTCGAAGCCTACTAGGGTCAAGGGTCTGCTTCTGACAGGAAGACTCGTACCTGGTATGAAAGGCACCGAAGGAACAGGAGTCAGTTTTTAGTCAGTAAAAGTCTGACACACCCTCTCGCTCCGCCCAAGGGCGAGATGTCATTAGAAGATTTTCCCACCAACAAAAAATAAGGTGTTCGGTGAAAACACCGACGACTAGCGTTTAATATAATTAATACCGAGGCGTTATATATTTTGACTTAGGCGTTTTATCAACTACAACTTAAAGGGTTTGTTCTTTCTTTGGTAGATTTTGACATACCGACACAGATCACTTACTCAATACTACCTTCTTATTACCCAATATTAACTACATACTGCTCAGGTGACATTTACTCTGTAAAATTTACTCGTATGTATCTAATTAGATTTTTTTTACATGTTCTTTTTGTATTATTACGTCACAAGAGTGTCCGTTCCATTTTGCTAAAGACACGTGTAATTTTTTATGTATATGGTTATTTCCCGAGAGGGATATTATACATATGTATTAAGTAGATGGATAATCTGATTACAATAAAAGTTTATAAGCATAATATTTACCCAGGTACAGATATCGGCATGGATCTTGAGCGCTGAATTCTACAGTTCTACCTGCGCAGAAGCACGCAGAAGTGAAATATCGGGTCTCTTTAGTGGTATGACGAGAGATGCGGGGGCGGGGAGTGAAATCCTTGTACAGTGATTAGTGAATATGATTAGTGGCTCGCCGATATAGTACGATGCGCAAAACGATTCCCACTCTAACGCCGAGCGCTCAAGATTCGTGCCCCTATCTATAATTGTGTGATATTTCTTCTTCATCACTTTGTTACTGAAAAACTCTTCTGCAACATTGCTAACATTGGTTGTAGACTACCAACAGCCCAGTTTAATATATGTAATAGCTTTATATCACAGTTTATAACCTAGGTATCTATATCAGGGGTACTCCGTGGGTGCTCGGGGGTTCGAGCCACCCATGAGAAATAAACAGTGGGTGTCGAGCACCCCTGAAAATAGACATCAAGAAATAGATCAGTAATCGCCTTTTAGGTTACGTTTATATTGTAATATTTCTTGATAGGTAGTAAAAACTAGTTTCATTTTTATATAATGGTTTCGTTTTATATTTTATCAAACATAATTAGTAATTCAGTACGCAGTATGTAAGTAGGAAATTTATTTATTTGTTGGTTAAAACGTATAAAGTTAAGGTGAAGATCAGCATCTTTATATACGTCCCTAAAATGGGTACCTTAGTGCAGGTTTCTGGTACCTAAACTATGATCATCACAGTAATAACTCTCCTACATTGTTTAAATAGGACGGTAAGTACCTACTCAGCCCCCCCTAGCCAAGTTACGATCGTTTCGGTTGCGTCGAACGCCTTGAGTAGGCCACGCCTCCGATTCCTTTGTTCTGACGTCATCTCAATACTAAGTCACGTGGTCAGAACAAAGGAATCGGAGGCGTGGCCTACTCGAAGATTTCGACGCAAACGAAATGATCGTAACTTGGCTAGGGGGGGCAAGAACCTACGGATAATCGAAACCACGTCTTATGGAAATAACAAACTTCAAACAACTTCCAACCATTTTGGTTGAACGAGTGACTACCTACATTGATTAAGTGGTTCTTAGTCGTTACGAAACTGCATTAGTTAGGAACTTTATCCCATTCATCAAGCTCCATTTATCTTTACTTGCTATCAGATAACTTTTATCAACATTAGTAGGTACAGATTAGACATGTATTTTAGTGGGTATGTGAGTACTAAATTGAAATCAGTTCGGTTCACGTCCGTCAGCATTGGACGTGCTGAATCATCGGGTCTGATGTTAAGTAATACAGCGGTGAATTTACTTAATATTATATGTTATGACATAATAGGAGCAAAGTTCATTCAAACATTTTGACAAATATTTGATTGTTAGATAGCAAGCAGAGGGCAAACGCCGCCGAGGCCGGACTAGAAAGAGGTTTTTTTTTCCGGTGGGAAAATCATCTTATGATATCCCCCGCTCTTGGGCGGGGCGGGAGATAGTGTCAGACTTTTACTGACTAAAAACCCACTCCTGTTCCTTCGTTGCCTTTCGTACCGGGGCCAAGTCTTCCTTTCAGAATCAGACCCTTGGCCCCAGTAGGCTTCGACCCTGCTGGGCCTCTACGTTTGCTGACATCTCCTTGAGGCGCGCGTGGAATAGTTCGCGCCGTCGACAACTTACCACTACCACCAACTTACCACCAACCAACTTAGAACTAGAAAGAGGTGGCATTATGATCTAGAGGCGTGCCACGAGGACTGGTTCGAAACGGCGCGAGAGAAGAATGTCTGGATGGGCTTGGAGAAAGCTTTAATAGTTCCAGTTGCCAGGTGTTTGGTTTTCGCGGGACATCCCGATTTTCGGGGGTCTGTGGACGCGTCCCGATTTGCCCCTCATTGGGACTCTAAATGTCTTAATAAATCAATAAATTTGTTAAAAACTTTTAGTATCATCAATAATTAACATTTATTATCTATGTAGTCTTTGGATTTTTGACCAAAATAGAATATAAATTTAAAAAAGAAAATTCAATATTTTCTAAAAGAGCGTCAGTAATTCATATCTTCATTTTTTTTTTATATATTTTGTAATTTCAAAAGCAATAAATTAGCCTTTATAAACACGACGGGGCATCACCGTATCCTCGTGGAAGCGATCAGCGAGCGGCTTCGATGAACTTTCGCGCCGACCGAACCAGTTTCATGGTGCGAAAGGGAATGGGAAGCAGACGCCTCTGTCTGCGAAGCAGTAATGCGAGCGAAGGCTAATGCTGGAACCGTGAGGGAACGGACATCCTCATGCCCCAGTTGACGCAGAAGGAGACGCCCCGGGCGAAATTGTCTAATTTAAAATGCCTAACAAAACCCGGACCGGCCGGACTCCGTCTAATTTAGCCGGACATGCAACTAAATAGCCTGACCCTATCCAGCTTTATCCGGACGCCTGGCTAGTCTACGTGGGACAGTAATGACTAGGAGAAAAAAGTATCAGGAGGGTGATGGTTTTGTTTGGAGAGTCAAAGGTCTTTTGGACCTTTGATTGCTTAAAAGCAATATTGTGGGTCGACGGCGCGGCACGTTCGTTCCATGTGCGCCTAAAGAGATATTAGCAAGATTAACGGGGCCCAACAGGGCCGATGCCTGCTAGCCTAAGGTATGGTTCAAAAGAATTACATTATGGTCCTGAAACGCAAAGGGTATGAAGGAACACAAGTGAGATTTAGTCAGTAAAAGTCTGACAGTTACACATTTTATGATTTCCCTTGTAAAATAGGGTCCCTACCTATTGCCTTATGCAAATAGTTTTAGGAGGTATGAAACTCTGAATCTGAAATGAACGGTTAATGTTAAAGTAGGGACCTGTGAACTCGACCTACTTATATTTTGAAAATTCTCTTTCGTAAATAAAATCTTAAAGCTAGAACTGCACTGCTCACACGTGTGCCACACACGCCCATCTGGGTGCGTCGGTCTCCATGCATTATATATGGAAACTAGACTTGTAGAGCTACACTTGATCCACGCCACGCGATGTCGTTCTACATACAAATCAGGCGTGTTACAAGTGTTCGTCGGTCTAACGTAGTTCTAGCGTTATCCTACGGATAAATATTTACGTTTAGGGCCTGCGCACAATTGAAACAAGACTGCCTTAGACAGACTTGTCTACTACACCACAGACTTGTCTGCGACAAGACTGTTTTGAAACGTTTAGTGTTGCTAACAATTACACTAACTTACCACTAGTTAAAAGTTATGCTACTAAAAATTGACTTTTAAAACCACCAGAAAACCACTAACACAAAAAACCACCACCACCACCACCAAAAAATTATCTCACACACCAATTCGCAAAATTTCCCACTAAAAAAATATGTGTTTTACGAAATAAAATAAGGAGGTAGGCAAATAGATAGTTTCCTTGATAAAAATTAACAATCAGTTGATCAAAATACCATTTGTGGGTAACAAACAAACAAACCAATAACAGCTGTGTATTAATTCGTCTTCAGATGAATAATTTTTGTTTGCACCATCGTCGGTATCAGATTGAGAATTATGGATTCTATGGTGCTGATGTACACCCAAGTGATCGCATTTATAGTAAGAAATTGAATTTTACTAAAGCACTAGAAAAATCCACTAGCCAATAAAACCAATATTTCGCAATTAAATGGACTTCTTGGACTTATCTGTAAAGGTGTTATAATATAATAAATAAATTTGGGGTTAAAACCACCAGTTTTAGTGGAAAATCCACTAAGTTGGCAACACTGGTCGTACGCCGCTAGAATGTTTTGTCTTGATGGTGTACGCAGTGACAAGTCTGCGACGTCGTACACGAGTCTGTCTGGACAGTCTTGTCTCAAGTGTGCGCAGGTCCTTAGGTACGTTTTAAGTATATAATGTCCTGTCGTAATACTTAGGTATGAGGTGTAGATAGATAGGTAGATACACCTACTCTTTATTGTACACTATGAAAATAAACACAATAAAGTACCTACACATAAAAAACATTTTACGCAGTAGGTACATTTTTAGTTACCTAATTCGTATTTTGGTTTAATAAGCACTTCAGTTTTATTTTGTTTCCAAGTTCTTTTGCTTATGTTAGTCAAACACAATGATGTAATCAGTATTGAATAAATAATCATAGACTCGATATTTTTTCTTTATTTATTTATTTATTAAGTTGGTACCTTTAATACACTACGCGACATCGACTAATACTGTCTGAATATCGAGTAGTATAATAGGCCCTTTATTACCTATTTATCCAATACCTACCTACCTATTGTTCTTGTAGAAACCGATCTGTAGGAAACCGGAAACGGTTAGTAGGCAGCATAATTTGACTAGACTTGCCCAACTGGAAAAGCGGGAAGGTGGTTAAATATTGCTTTTTTTAGTTCTGAACCAGTGTATTACGAGTTTAATAAGTAGGTAGGTAATTACTTACGTTTTATACCTAAATCAGGTAAATGCCCGTAATGACAAAATTATACGAAGCTCGTAATTAAGACTTGATTGGAAATGACAAAAAATTTGCGATGTCGTGGCCAGATCTTAGAAGGAAGATTCGGCTCTGCTACGAAAGGCAACGAAGGAACACGAGTGGGCCAGATCTTAGAAATTCATCATATGATAAGGCCCAGTAAAACTAGTTTGATGATATTTCAATCCTCGTTTGGCTTCTTTCTTTAGACCTTTTATTATCATAGAAATCCTATATCAATGATATAGGCAAACGAGGATTGATATAATATCATCAAATGTTAACGTTTAAACGATCTGGCCAGTTTTAGTTGGCCATATTTCGGCGATTTCGGCGGTCTCTCCAATCCAGTGCCTTTAGCTCTAGCTGGAACGCCCATACCGATCTGCTCTGACTTTCGGTACCTCGGGTCACTCATCCAAGGGAATGGTGAGGTAGACCGGGACGTAACACATCGGATCAACGCAGGATGGATGAAATGGAGACAGGTCACGGGAACAACTTGTGACCCACGGATGCCCCTCAAGTTGAAGGGTAAAATCTACAAGTCCGTGATAAGGCCTGTCATACTGTAGGGATCAGAATGTTGGGCTGCATGTAGTGGAGGTGAAAATGTTGAGATGAATGTGTGGGGTGATGAGAATAGATAAAGTGAAAATGAGTATATTAGAGGAAGTTGGAAAGTGGCGCCAGTGACTGAAAAGTTGAAAGGGAATCGTTTGTCTTGGTATGGTCATGTGAAGAGGAGGGATGAAACGCATGTTACTAAAAGAGTTATGAGTTTACATGTGGATGGCTGGAGAGGAAGAGGGAGACCAAAGAAAAGATGGATGGATTGTGTGAAGAGTGATATGAAAGAAAAGGAAGTTAGTGATAGCATGACGAGTAACAGGGCAGAGTGGAAGAAAAAAACGTGTTGCGCCGACCCCAAATAATACGGGATAAGGGCAGGAAGATGACGATGATGATGATCATGAAGTGATCAATTCTAAGATCTGGCCACGACAATTTAGAGTTTAAGTTTTCATGAGTTTTAATAAGATGTAAATGAAGGCTTGCAGAGCTATCTATCGGGCAATAGCAACACTAAAATGTATTGTTCTCCTATTTGGAACAGCGCCATCTAGCGTACGCATAGACACTTAAAAATAAGTAACTATTTGATATTAGATGGCAGGACGTGTGTAATGTTAACTAGTGACTGGTATTTTCATTATCCATAATTCCATACATTTGCTGTGTTATATGCACTAAGTACTTTTTAATATACTTAGAGTTTTCTGCCATCGCCTGCACCTCTTTAAAAAGCTTGTTTTTGAACTTTACTCTTCACATTCATTAGTGCAATGTTATAGCTATTAAAATTACAGAGTAATATTAATCTGCACTAACGCCGGTCAGAGCAAATACTTTTTGAAAGTGTGCATTAATGCTTTTATAATACCTTAAACAAATCAAATTAATAATTTAACACTAGAGTGGTGCTATTTAAAAGTAAGCTGAAATTGTAACTTGAAAGAACAATAGTTTAAAAAATACTACTTATTTTTAAATACTTTGAACTTATAGAAATGGATAATAAACCAATAATAAAAATATTGGTTTATTATCAAACAAAAGTTACGCTGATTTGATGAGAACTGTCTAGTGATGGTAAATCGACTAATCTTAGATGCTAGTCAGGTAAACCAATGTAAAGATGAAAGAGTAGCTACACACACCACTACCAGAGTCCACAAAGGACTGACCACACATCATTGTTGCCAGGACGGGGATTTTATCCTATTTCAGATATTTATTACCAGAGCTAGAGTAAAGATGCTCATCAACTACAGCAACTCCTCGAAAGATAAAGTAAGCACGAAAGTAATGAAATGACACTACCATTCATTTAAAAGATAAATGTCTCTTTGTTAATAAAAATGTTCCTTAAAAAGTGGTCTTCCCTTGCAAGACCCTAAGATAAAGCATACCCTTTAAGACTGGTGTCAGATTGTAGGTAAAGGTATGTCTGACTATTGTAAGTATTGTAACGTCTATCATAGATTTCAAATGACAGCCAGGGCTTCAGTATATTACAAAGTACTCTGTAGCTGAGACTAACTTCCTAGCTTGCTTACCGAATTAAGGAGGGCCAAGGTATGAACCGAACAAAAACAAAAGTCAAAACTTAACCAGGCCACTCAACCTGTAGTCTTGATTTGAAATTATGTGCTGTTTAAATTAATACAGTAACAAACATAATAATGATCCTAATTGTAGAAATAATTTTTAATGTAACGTCGAACTTTGTAATACAATAAAATCTCAGGCTGAACTGTTTCCGCATCTGTTCAGTCCTACCTTACGAATACCGTAATTAGAGACACAATAGAAAGACAAGGAGAGAGCGAACGCCGATGTTCCCTTGGGGTTCATCGAATTAAGTAGGTGTTTAGAACTTATTTAAACGAATGCACTCCGTGTGAAAATCTATAGAACTTGGTATCGAACCGGTAAAATAAGATTAC
Source organism: Mythimna vitellina (assembly GCA_949316375.1). NCBI lineage: Eukaryota > Metazoa > Arthropoda > Insecta > Lepidoptera > Noctuidae > Mythimna > Mythimna vitellina. The sequence goes on from OX438688.1 coordinate 16,882,205, forward strand.
AATACCTACTCGTGTTTAGATACAGTACAACACCTGACACCTGTGAACTGAGTGCTAGCGCCACTATCGCCAACGTATAGAAACTATTTCTATGGATTTTATAGTTAATGCGAAAATGCACATTACCATATAACTAGTTTTATATTTAAACCTTATAGCAAGTATTTACTACGGGTAGTTTGTGATTTGGTTTCGGATTTTTTTTGCCTAACAGGCGACTGCCGGCAACACCGAAGTAAACCACATCACTACGAGGGTGGTGCCGAGTGGGTTGGATTGTACATAATTATGTATTATTTTTAATTTGTTTAATTTTCTAATTAAGTTTGCCTTCTATTATTTTTAAAGGATGAAGTTAATAACTTAATACTATATCAATAAAATAACTTATTGAATACCAAATTTGGCGTCAGCTATTTTTATAACCTATTACTGAAGTAGATTGAAGCTGTGTATGAGTAACCGACAGTGCCTACAATTACTGTTGCCTCTTGTTCGAGATCTTCTGTTACCTAATTGTTGTTTCAACATTTTGTTGCTCTCTGGAAATGTGTAAATAATGGTAAGTGTCGTTTTGATCATTTTTAACAATATTAGTCATTGCACACGCCCACTGTTTGCTATCTTATTACACACTGGCAAATGTTTTTATCGTTCTTATTTCAAAGTTTTAAATAAGCAAAAACTGCTACTGCAATTAATAATAATTTACTTTCCCTAATGTGTTGAAGTAGTTCACGAATAGCCACTGACAGTTTGTTGACCCTATTTACTTGATTTCCAAAAGTAACAATCATGAATACTACTTTCTTAGTAGATATCGACTGATAGAAAATGTAAAAAAGAAAAACATAACCTACAATTATAGTAGTTTCTAAATAATTACTTGTTTTTGGTTTATTTCAATACACACTACATTTCACTAAACAATATAACTGTAAATAATTATTTTGGTTTAAAGTTAGTAATTCTTTATAATTTCAAATAAACCAAAGTAATATTTAGTAAGTGATTTTTGTGATTTTTTATTTTAAAGCAGAATGCTTACATTAAAGAGAAAAAATTGATAATACAGCAATTGCCATGCTATAACATCAACTATTGCACAATGCATTCAAACATCCAGCTTATAAAATTTTATATATAATTTTACTCCTAGGTACAAACAAATATACAATTGAAACCTTAAATTAAAAACATACAATTGGCGGTCTTATCACAATCCATCTCTAAAGGTATTTTACTACACAGTGAAGTTTATAATTGTATCTCATCTTTTGATTTGGTAATGTTATTAGCACATCAATAAATTATTTAGAATATTTAATTCCGGACCTTATCCAGTAGACCACCCATAAGATGACTGTCTGATTTTAAACCATATGCCATTTTGTTAATGCTACTAATTTAAAAACATTATTTGAAAAATATGACTCTTATAATACGTGATGATCTCAAACATACTCTTCAACCAGTGTGGTTACCCTCCTGACTAACCCTTTAAGAAAAACTGGTGTGTAATTTTATTTATAAAACAAAACAAGCATTTACGATTCTTTACTCCCGTATGTGGCTTTTTAAATTAAAAAATATCTCATAACATGTATTAGCGATGGTTAGGATTTTTGTCACTGTAAGTATTTTTGTAATCAGAAGTCTGTGTCTAGAATTACATTAACTTCCATAAAAATCACAATTTATCCCACTTATGTTAAACATTAGAAGCAGTTAATTATTAATTTATTAAACCCCAAGCAAACCGTGTTCACTCTCCCATTGTCTTTTTATTGTATCTCTAATTACGGTATTAGAAAGGTTAAAGTTATAATTGTATGTTGTAATACTTATTATAATTTCATCAAAATTTTGTTCCAAGGCCCAATAACTCTATTTTATTTAAATTAAAATACAATGTGTACTGCAACAATCCATTTCTGAATGTTCTAATGAAAATATTACAAATTTAGCTATTTCAACAATCTTAACTCACATTCACATGCTAGTTTCGCTTTGTATTACTTGGTATTCAACTTCATTGTTTCTTACTGCTTTTCTCAATTTTATTTTTCTCAAAATAATTTCTAATTGGAACTTTTTTTTTGTATAGTCTAGGTATTTTGTTTGAGTTCCTGCTTAGTATAACTGCTTACACTTAATTGTTACTGCCAATCAACATTTCAAACTCTTGTTACTGTTACATGGGGTGAATAGGAACGCAGGGGTAAATAGAAACTAAATTTTAATTAGGACTTCACTTGTTTCTCTTAATATTGGTTTCTATTAAAGCTTTCATTATCTTTGTATTACAGTGCATGTAAAAATTACAGTACTTAAGTGCTGCACACAATTTCTTAATAATGTGAAAAAACCCCATAAAGTATGGTTCCTAATCACCCGTGCATTCCTAATCACCCTTTTTGATTGTACCAATTGGTACAGGCAGCAACCAAAGTTAAAGATGATAAAATTGATATAAAAAAGTGATTTAATTTAAAATAAAATATCACCTAAACTATGTGAATAATTGTATACAGTATCTCTACTTTTTACCTGGAACCGATTACAATGGAAAAGCAATATACTGACGTTGAGGTTGGTCATTTGGACCAGACACTTTAAGATAATTGATATGTCAATAAAAAAACTGTACATTATGATTTCCACCCAGGACAAATGTTTGTGATAAACACAATCATTTGTTCTGTGTCTGGGTGCAATTTATCTATATATGTACAAGCTCTGCTTAGCTAGGGACTAAACGGTGTGTGGTTGTGTGGTAGTTGTGGAATATTATATTATTTTTTTTATTTTTTATACTGTATATATGTATGACTTAGCTTAATTAAATTTAAATGGTTTAATTTAAATAGAATAGCAAACTGCTTGTAATTAAGTTTTTGCAAAACCTAAGCCACTTTTGATGTAAAACGAAAAACAAAAATAGATATCATGAGGTATGTTTTTGTATGAGTTCTAATGGCTCATTTTCCTTCTCTAGGGGATTCTTAGTCATATGGTGATTTAAGGTATACTGCTATACTTATGCACTATAATTAGAGACATGAACAGTCAGAATAAAGTGGATATATAGGCAATAATTTGATAAACTAAAATGTCCGATTTTAGCAAATACTATTTCCTTGACAATTCCAAGAAAAACAAAATAAACTAAAAAAGTTGAGTTCATTTTCATTTAGCAAGAACAAGGCCACGCTCGGGCCCTGAGAAAGCCTAACTTTCACCAAAAAGTGGATGCTCCTATATAGGCAATAATTTGATAAACTAAAATGTCCGATTTTAGCAAATACTATTTCCTTGACAATTCCAAGAAAAACAAAATAAACTAAAAAAGTTGAGTTCATTTTCATTTAGCAAGAACAAGGCCACGCTCGGGCCCTGAGAAAGCCTAACTTTCACCAAAAAGTGGATGCTCCAGGGAAACCCACAATTCAAATTTTCGTACGATTTTTACAATTTAAATTTCAATATCGGATAGTAAGACAATAAAAATATATTTGCGGTGATAAAATTATATATTTTCACAATTAAAAACAACTATTTGTAGTTCGTTCAAATATTTGTTCCGTGCGAGATTCGAACCCACAACACGCAGCGGAGCAACTAATCGCTCAACCACAACGCCAGGCATGCGCCAAATTAATGCAAAAAAGCACGGGCTCACTGTCCAAGGGTCCAAAAATGTGTAAAAAGTTAAACTAAATTCCACTCAAACTTTACGAGAATAAAGGCAGACTTATAAAAGCCAATGTCAGTAATTTGGAAATTATATATACTCGTACATGAAATACACGCATATTAGGCTGTGGACAAACGATTACTCATTAAAATAAAATACGATAGTAATTACGATTAAGCATGTATTTATGACAAAAATAAAAAAGTAGTAGGTACATACATAAAAAACTTTTTACAAAAAAAATAATAACTGACCTGACAAAAAAAATCACTAAAAGGATCAAAATAACTTTAATTTCGGTAAAGTCAGTGTTTCTCGGTATTGTTTGTTGGTTTCTTATTTAACACCGACTGCCGAAATTAAAGTTATTTTGATCTTTTTAGTGTATTTTTTAGCGAAGTCGGTTTTTTTTGTTTAAGGTTTTTTATTTCACACTTTTTAGTTGCGATACACTTATAACCAGAGTGCCTATTTATCATGACAATTCGAATTAACCCAAACACTGCTGGGTTATATTATTTTGTTATGAAGTTCCTGTATCTACCTTCCACCTTCCGGCTCCATCATCAGATCAGTTCGATAGTACCTTATAGGCAAATTGCATCTTATGACAATTTTAATAAGCCCAAACACGGCTAGGTTACATTGATTAATTACGGAGTTACTGTGCCCACTTTCCGGCTCCATCATCAGATCAGTTCCATAGTACCTTATAGCCAAAGTGCATCGCATGACAATTCTAATAAGCCCAAACACGGCTAGGTTACATTGATCAAATATGGAGTTCCAGTGACTAACCTTCCGGCTCCATCACCATCATCAGTTTCTTTCGATGATACCATTTTCAACATAACTATTCCGAACCATTTATTTTTTTGTATTGTCATAGTCGCTTATCTTCATTGTGAATTTGTGATATCTATGGGAGTATGAAGTTCCGTCGGCCATTTCTGGTCTTCTTCATCAAATGTGACTTTTTGACTGTATGCATAAGTTCCCGGTAAAAATAGCAAAATCTCCATATAGTTGCCTATAATATTTGAAGAGTTCCCTCGATTCCTCATGGATCCCATAATCAGACCTGAATTCTGAAAAAAATAGGACTAATCGGAAAGCATATACTCTAAAAAAAAAAAAAATCGGTCCTTAGACGACAGAGTTCTGAGGTAACACATAAAAAAAACATACAACCGAATTAATAGCTTTATTTTTGAAGTCGGTTAATTAAAATAAGTATAGTTAATAGTAATATTATGTGATGATATGATATTAAAGAACTGAGGGTGAGAGCACATCATGATTTCATAATAAAGTTACCGGTGTGCCTCAGGGTTCTGTTTTGGGTACATTATTGTATACTATGTTCACAGCAGATTTACCAGAGATTCCTAGCTTCGTTATTAAGCGTCACTGCATTATTGAGGCTAGTGAGGTTCCGAAAGCCAGAACATTGGCAATAACAACAAGGCTCACCAAAATCCAAGACTGAATAAAAAAAATTGAGATTTAGAACTATTTATATAGGTAAGTTTATACGGAACCCTCAGTGCGGGAGTCCGACTCGCACTGGCCCAGTTTTTTTTAAATATTTTTACCATTTTTTGCATGCTCTTTGCCAAGGTTGCCTCTTTTATTGTTATTACGTGTAAGTGTAATATGGTTTTGTAGTATAATGTGGAATAAACCAAATAAAGAATAAATATGTAAATATATGACCATTGCGTACGGCCAAGTACCGTCCTGCTCACTTAAGTATCTGGTGCACAATATTTTGCGTCAAACAAATTCTTCGAGAACAGTTTATGTCCTCAAAATGATTTCCGCGATTGAGATAAAAACCTGTATTTAATTGTTTATTTTTCTAGACCTCACTTAGGTAAACAACGCAAATAAATCAAGTTGACATTAAAATTATATTAAGAAACAAATTAGCTGTAGGTATAATCAGTCAATCATAATACCTATTAAACAAATACCTATTATTGCTGATAAGCAACTATTATATCGTGCTCTATTTCGATCATCGATCATCAATAGGTATCTACATTATTTTATACTTTTTGGATGACGCTTAATAATGGGTCATTATCGAAATGATAAATAGGTAGGCAAGCTATAAGGTATGTATTTTGTGTAGGTGTGGCTGGCTTATGTCTGTATGACACATGGGTCAGCACTTTACTAACCTACATTATTTATGAAAATAATTATAGCAGGTAAGTATCTGATTAACATAGAATGATTAATTTTTGTATCAGCTGATTCATGAAAGCGGACTTGTAAAACGCAAACAATTCCTCATGAAACATTTGTTCGTATTAGTGAAAAATCCTTTTAGTACTTTTTGAGTTTATTGCGAACGACAGTCAGACAGACGCGATGGGGGACTTAGTTTCATAATATGTAAGGAAAAGCTTCAATAGAAGACGCCACAGAAAAGAAAGCTTGATCCAATAAGAGTTAGTAAGTTAGCTAAATCATGTCCTATTACTATTTCGTTTTGCTTGAAGAACTCTTAGTTACTCTTCAAGCTTACACTTTTTATTTATTAATTACACTCATTATTAATAATAACAATAATAAAAATAGGGAGAGCAACATGTTTTTTTTTTGTAGGTGGGAAAATCATCCGATGACATCCCTCGCTCTTGGGCGAAGCGATCAGATTTTTACTGACTAAAACTTCGTCCCAGGGCCGAGTTTTCCTTTCAGAACCAAACCCTTGGCCCCAGTAAGCTTCGACTGGATTTGAGCCCGATTCGCTCTTGTCCGATTTGTTATTTAATCGTTCATTATCGGGAGATTACTCGGGCCTTAACCGATAAGGAACTTGCTGATGAATCACACTATCCAATTAACAAATCGACGTCACGATAAGATACTTAAAACTCGAGAAAGTAAACAGGAACTACGAAAAAATAAATATTAAAGTCACGTGCAATTAATCTAAACCAGGATCTATTATTTTAATGTGTTATGTTATTGGGGAGCAGTGGTGGCCGAGTGGTAACGGCACCGATTTACGAGTTGTAGGTCGCAGGTTCAAACCTAGCCAGGCGCATTACTTTGTATAATTTATTTCATCATCACTGCCCTCAAAACCGTGAAGAAGAATATCGTGAGAAAACCGGCATGTCCTAAACCAAAAAATTCGAAGACATGTGACATCCACCAACCCGCACTGGGCCCGCGTGGTGGATTATGGCCCGTTCTCTCTCCTAGAAAGGATGCCTGAATCCCAACAGTGGGAACATTAAAAGGCTGATTATGCTATGCTTATGCTATGTTATATACCTCCTAATAGTAGCCCGGCAAAACAAACAGCAGTCTTCACTTGAAAATTGTAGTTGTTTAGTTTACATAGAATTGGTGTAACTGTAGTCCGGGTCGTTTCAATGCACTACATTTGACCTTTGACCAGTCATTGTTATTGCCTACGTCGAGAGTAGCAGTACACTAACGATAATAGTGTTATCTACCTTCATTATTTACTAACATATCGCCACTATACATATACAAGTTGTTTAATTGATTGTAAGCAAGTCTATGATTTCATATAATTAGAAGTGGGATACCGGTTTTAACTGTAACTCCTTTGAGCTTGACACGGGTTTATATAACTTGTAATAGTAGTTGCACAATGCTATGGAAAAGTTCCATAATTATTCTTGTTTTTTATAGGGCATCTATCGATTACTTACCAATGTTATGCGTGAGCTTTTATGGCTTTTCAAAATAGATAAATAAAATCAAAAATTAGATTGACAAAGGCAAAACACATTATACATTCAAAAGTCAGTCCATAACGATTTAGGCTCGCGCTATTTTAGTCCCGTGGACACCAAAATAAAGTACCTCACTGACCTCAGAAATAATAAAAGTCATTCAAATAAAGGTCAATAAGTCATTTTAGGGTTCCGTACCTCAGTCGGCAATAATAGAACCTTTATTGGATTGCTTTGTGGTCCGTCTGTCCATACCCTCTTTCTCAGGAACGCTTTGAAAAAAGGATCTTGAAGTTGAATTTAATATCATATACTCAGGTTTGCTACCCCTTGGAATAGTGAAAAAATCAAACTTCAAGTAAACGCAATCTAAAGATAAGGCTGTTTATGCTACGTTTATGGCGGTCTTCCCTTTGACCTAGAATCCTGTTTGGCCAGAAGCAAGTTCTCATAGTATAAATAGGTAAATGAAAAAGTCTAAAAACCAAGCCGAACTAAACAAACCAACTAAGTCTATTTACGTCACAAAATAATTACTTTTTGCGATTCAGAAAAATCCGCGGGAGTATTCATGAATCGAACTATTATTAAGTTTGTAGGGAACCATTAGTGTGCGAATTTTTTTCGCTCTTGACCGATTTTTTCTTTGACTACTTTTGCGTCTAAGGGCCTGCGCACACTTGAGAAAAGACAGTCTTCAGACAGACTTTATTGTCTATGACTAGTCTGTTTTTAATTTTTTTACCTACCAGAAAAACGCTGGTTTGACTAATAATAATCTTCAAACTATTAGAATATTGTAATTTAGTTTAATTAAGATTCTCATAAATTAAAATAATGTACATTTTGCATAAAAATTACTATTACGTATTATTATTAGTTCAGGCTAAGCCAACTAGGCTGAACTAAATAAATTATTATTTTCAAACCGAAACTTTCGGTAAGTGACCGCTATATCGATATTTTTTTTCCAGATATACCGAGGCCGATATTAATATTTTTATAAATATCGATAAATTGATAAATCGACATTTTTCATCATTGCCAACACACTACCAGACATAAGTCGCTAGACTGTTTTGTTTTCGATGTGCGCGCCCGCATACATACAAAGGGAAGCCGACTGTCGTTATACAGACTTGTCGCTGTGCAGTTTTTATTGTTGTAAGACAATTTTGGTCTATGAGGCATCTTGTCTCAAGTGTGCGCGTCTTTATGTTTTGTGAAGCAATAGTCGATACTTTTTCTATACAAATTTTGGGGGGGTATTAATCCATAGTTTCACATTGTACATCTAAAATAAAACATGTTATGGTTTTATCTTAGTATTAATTTTGGCTGCGTGGAAACAAAAACAAAAAAAAAATGCCATTAAAAAGTTATGAGCATTACAAAGTTTCTATTTTTTGATGATTTTAACGCAACTTTAGGTGTAAAAAAGTAACAAAAATCGTATAAAATTTCCAAAACGAAGTCTGTACCGACAAATCTTTATTACCGAAGAGTTCTATACAATTTATTTGTAATAGATTAATGCTGTGGTTTTTTCATAAAACTCGATTTTCCAAAGCACTCTCAGATTTTATGCTCTATCTAATATCGTTTTAGTTCGGAACGGTGTTTGTGTGCGTGCGAACAATACGTTGTGCATTTAAACTAGCGTCTAACTGCTCATACTTAATATATTCGCTGTCGGACACAATGTCAAATGAGACATCGCACTTTTTGGCCTCACCCATCAGCGAGTTCGAGCCCGCGACTAGTTCAGCCTTAAGACTGTCTTGTCTCAAGTGTGCGGTCAGCCTTAACATACGAATATCTTTTTCTTCGTCACCTTCAAGATAATCTCTTTAATTAGGCACTTTCTTGAGTACCAAATATCCGTGGTACCAAATGTTAAAGATTGATTGACTTCTCAAACGATTACGTATGTTTATCAGTTATCTAGTACTCATAGCACAATCTCTGCTTAGTTTGGGACTAGATGGCGTTGTGAGATAGTTACGGGATATTATTATTATTATATATACCCAGAGGTAAAGTTATTTTTTTTTGTGTTAGAGGTAATCTCTGAAAGTACTGGTCCAATTGCTAAACAAAATTTCACCGATAGAAAGCTGCTTTACTCCTCAGTGACAGGCTATTTTTATGTACGTGAGCGAAGCCGCGGACTAAAGCTAGTGTACTGATACAGACGTAGTATTTACGTGACGGATCGTCTGGGGTCCCATCACGACTTCTTGAAATGATAGTAAATCCGATGTGAGAAAGGAATAGTGCTAAACCTAGCTAGATATAAAGAAACGGAGCTATAAGGGACTAGGAGCTCTCTAGATCTGTATAACTCCGTCTGACTCTCACACCGGATTTATGATGATTTTAAGACGGTACGTTAGACTCTTTGATCTGAAAGACCGAGGCCGTTGACTGATCACTTTTAGAAAGGTCAACTAGCTTTGCAGAGATCCTGGGAGGTACCCTACAATATCTAACCCTTAAAACATGTTTATTTTTAAAAAATTCAATGACAACTTTTTTGATTAACGTAAATGTTGCGATTCTTAGCAATTTGCTATTGCTTCGGAATGTCCCGAGGAATTTGCAACCGCGCAAAAAGTTCACCATAATTTAATTGCATGTATTGTGCCATACCCTACCACAGTTACAAAAATAACTAGAATACCAAACAGAGTTAGACCTTAGTTACTTAATCATACCAAAGTCGAATGTTTAAATCGGGCCAAGTCCACAAATTAGTCATCAATGCGGACTGTGCTGCGCGTAAAGAATGCTCCCCATATTTGTAAAAGAGCTCTTAAAGCATTGGTTAACTTTCTGCGCGGTTGAATATTTGCTGTTATTGTACCTACGTGCGAAATGTATTGTGTAAGTGATATAAATTGCAATGATAACATGCACACACGTATTTGGAAACCATCGTTAAATACAACAGTTTGAATTTTATAATCTACGACTATTATACCTACAGCATTTATCGGTTTCGACCATAGAGCTCTAACTTATGTCATTGCTTTTTTATATAATCGTAGCATTATTATGAAATTCTAAAATATCTCATCTGTGAGTAGGTTGAATCAAATGTTTAAAAGTGGGTTCAATTTTACCAAAACGAGTTTGTGCAAATCCAAAAGGTGTTAACATTGGACTTGATCATAGGTGTGACTTAATTCTTATGATTACAATGTCTTGCAAAAAGGGAAAACCGGCCTAATACGTGCCGGGCCACGCTCAGTGTAGGGTTCCGTAGTGGCGCGTTACGACATGCTAACTCAGATATGGGCTATATTAATTGAGTTAACGGTTTAACATTCAGTAATGTTTAAAAAGGGGTCATAGGACGATGGAACTGAAGGAGTTATAAAATACGGCTTCATAAAAGAAGTTTGAAAAAAAATTCATTGCGTGTAAAGGCAAGCGGTTGCAAAAGTTTTGATAAAAATGATGTCTAGCATCACGTATTAATTTGAATAATATAGTATTGTCGTTACGGGGATAGTCAACGTTAAAATCTCCAATTATATTATGCAAGGGTTGTTATGAGATAACGAATTATTTACGAAACCTACTGCGATTCTGTTCGACCATTTACATGATCTATACGAGGCTACTATCTTAACATCGTTTACTTCGAAAAATGCTCACAGTGCTCATCTCCAGCAATATTAATTTTAATGATTGTAAAATCGTGGGTTGAAATATCCGATATTAGGTTTAGCTCTGGCACAGGTACACCAAAATGGGGGTTTGAAAAAGCGCTTATATTTGGGGCTCTGACTGACCACCTTATTGGGATAAATGTCGTGGGATAATATCCCTAATATATAAAATTCTCGTGTCACAGTGTTTGTACTAAAACTTCTCCGAAACGGCTTGACTTGTCTTATGAAATTTTGTGTGTATATATTCAGTTCTTAGGTCTGAGAATAGGACTTAAATTATTCTTCACACTCCCACCCTCAACCCCATTTTTGTCTTTAATAATTTATATTGCAGAACAACGTTGGCCCTGTCAGCTAGTATGTCTTTATAATTGTGTCATGTTTCCTATCGTTTTAAACAAAAAACAACTTCAGCATTTTTTTCTAAGGATCTTATAATTTGTACAAAATTTAAATTTTATTATTAAATTTAAATACCAATGAGTATTTTTTGTAATTTTCATAAGATTATTAATTAATTGTAAAAAATGACTAGTGCAAGTCATTAATTACTTTAATTATTTTCTGCTAGTTTTTCATGTGTTTCAAACACGATGAAAAAATGTATTGTTCCATTGTACATCTAACATAATTAAATACTCGTAAGTAATAAAATATTAAATGCCTTCAATTTGGTTTTTACTTTTCTATTATTAGATTATATAATCATTTTATTTTCTTTAATGCTTTTAACCCGTTGTATGAACGCAGATCTACGCGGAACACAATGGCTTTTTAACTGTCCAAAAGGAACGAGACTGTTACTGCACGAAAGGTTAATTAAAACATTTGAAGTACGTATATAGAAGTGAAAAATCGGGTAGGTATATTACAAATTGTCATTGTCTTGTACAATAAAGTTTATTCTATTGTACCCATTCTTTTCAAATCCATCTTGTATAGATGGATCCAAATATGAAATGGAAATGGTTTCAAAACAATAAGCCTACCAAAGTACCACTACTCTAAGAACGAGTATAATATGGTCTTTGTACCTACGAATATTTTTGTAGAGTCAATATATTACAGAAAGCTTAGAAGCTGTAAGACTGACTGTTTCTGATGAGGAAGAGGGTGATGATGAGAACGAAACCAGGAGAAAAACAAGATGCGATGAAGAAGAGAATGATGAACCTTAATGATTGATAATCGCTATAGAGTTGCTCTTCCATTAATACTTTGAATTGAATTTAAGTTTGTTATATTACAAACTCACATTTGAAAATTACTGGAAGTGAACTTAATATTTTCTTAACCGGTGACTCTTATTAACCTTACTTACAAATACAATATTAGTTTTAGTAAATGCGAAACTCAAAACACACGTCTAGTATTTTTATGTAAAGAATCTAAGTATAAAATTTCATAACTGTATCATGAAAAATCACAAAGTTATAAGCTTCTTATGTTACCTGGTTGTCCGTACAAATATATGGTCACAGGGCTATCCAGGCGACTGAGGGGTTGTTTTGCTCCCGCACCCAGCTATGCGCTAGCTCCTAATACCCCCTATTACCTGCCGCGACCTGTGCTGCACTTAGTAACATGGTGTAAAAATGATTGAAATCGATTCAGTTACTGATTCTGAACAAACTATATTCAGGTTTCGCATATCTAAAAATATTGTTGTATAATTGATTAATAAGTGAAAAATTGGATATTTTTGATAATAATGATATTTTTTTTAAATAACGTTATAACCGTTGTTATTACTTGTATAGGGCGGACTCTTGATATCGAAATTTGCTTTATAATATTCTTTAGCTTTCTTAACACCTAACTAAAAATGCAGCATCCGCATAACGCAGTTCCTCACCGGTTATCGCACATACACTGGATTCAGGCGGAAGAAACGCCCGAGTATCACCATTTTGTGGATCGCTCGGAGGACACGGTGAAGCATATTGTAGAGGTGTGTGCCCCGCTTGGGCGGAGCACCGGCGACGGCCACCTTTTGCGCCGAACCCTGGTTCAGGCCATGGTCCGGAGCGAAGGGGAATAGCAGGCGATCGCCTCCTTCTGCGAAGCAATAACGCTAGCGAAGGAGATGGCCGCAGGCGTGAGGGAACGGACAACCTCACGTCCCAGCCGCCGCGACCCCGACTACCAGCCATGGTAGGCACAGGTTTGCGGTCGACCGGCAAAGGGTCCGATCGTCCAGTAATCGTCTGGATTGAGCTTAAGTCATCGCCATGCGTAGTATTCCACGCGCTTCTCAAAGAGATGTCAGTAAACTGCTTCCCGCACTGACCAGGGCCAAAGCCCGCTAGGGTTACGGGGATTTTCTGAAAAGTAAACCCGTGGTCTTTCTTATAACGCAGATGATTTCCAAATGAAAAAAATAAATTAAACGCAAATTTAGTTTAAAACCGAAAATAAATCACAAGTTATAAAAGCACTGAAAGTAGTTATCATCGTTACAGTATTTTTTTAAATGGCAATTCTGAGCTATGTGAAGGTGGGGGGGGGGGGGTGATGCTAAATAATTCTTTTTAAAATGTGTAGTTGCTTTCTTGTTCGCTTTTAATTATGGAAAGCTCCTTAGTAAATGTTTGTCAAAGCTCAAAATAGCAAAAACCTAGGAGGAAAATTTACAAGGTTAATATTTACCGTTGATGTTTAAAATGATAAACCGACAACCAGCACGTAGTACGTGACTGGTACACCTAGAGTGGATGTCTATATTGTCTGTCTACCTGTATTGCAGACAGATATTTCGATTACAACTTGTATATGATACAGTTCATTTAAAATCAAAGACGTAGCAACCGCCGTGTCAGCTGTATGAATGATACGGGGCCTCCAAGCTACAGGAACTTCCCGAACTGACCATGTTCCTTGAGAACCTACGTCATGCGGAAGGTGAGGACGCCGTGAGGTCTTTCCAACCACTCCTCAAAGAGGGGACTTACCGCCATAATTATGGCGTGCCCAGCACTGAGTTGCGATTAGTGCTGCCAGGCGTCCCGATTTGAGTGGGACATCCCTATTTTTAGTAGTCTGGGGATTTGCACCTGACTGGGACTCTTAAATTCCCGATAAAAAAACGCCATTATTATTATAATAAATTAACCTGTATCGCAATCGCATCACTATGTCAAGTGCGTTACAAATGGCACACGGCGCATCACTGGCTAGTTGTCTCTCTCTCGTTTAGAGCTACGTCGTCTTTGTCCGTTACACGTGACCATAATGTCTTCCACATAATTATAAATAATCTGTCACTCAATTAATCGATCTTCGTCCATCCATTCCATTCGTATGCACTAAAATGTAACCAACAATACAATTTTAATATAAAAATATTTTAACTTTTAAGCATTTTTTTTTTCGTTTTTTGTCTTAATTAACACAGTGGAAGTGTGCCCTACTTGGGCGGTGTACAGCCGTGTCCTCATGGCGGCCTTTAGCAGCAGCTCGCTCTCGCTATGGGCCCTGACTCTGGCCATGGTCCGGAGCGAAGGGGAATGAAAAAAAAAGAAGCAGGCGGTCGCCTCCTTCTGCGAAGCAATAACGCTAGCGAAGGAGAGGGCCGCACGCGTGAGGGAGAGGGAATGGGAAGCGGTCGTCTCCTGCGTAAAGGAGTCAACTGCAACCGTGTATCAACCCTCACGCCTCAGTCATCCTCAAAGATCTCTCGGGCGTTGGGAGTCGCACAGCAATTTCCGGGTTTGCAAACGATAAGCACGTCGTTCGCCCATCCAATAAGGACCAGGCCCGAGCCGATGGCGCATCGTATTGCACACGCTCCTCAAAGAGATTCAGGTTCAGTTGGGCCGATGCCTGCTAGGGCTGCGGGAACGTTTGAAACAGTGACCGTGGCCCTGTAATGCAAAGGACGACTGAAGAAGTTTGGCTTTTAGTCAGTAAAAGTCTGACACGCCCTCTCGTTCCACTCTAAAGCAGGAAAAGTCCTTGGATGTTTTCCCACCTCAAAAAAAAAATCATAATTAAAAAAAAAATTGTCCTGATTTAAAACTCTAAATCCTGATTTGTTTTAACATCCCCGATTCCCATGTCCCGATTTTTATCCAATCGGACTTGGCAACATAAGTTGCGATAGTCGCTGTCGCCATTCCATCATGAGGTCCCCCTGGAACTCTGACCACCATGCCCCGACTTGTCGTGGCAGCAGAGTTTCGCCCCGACATTGCATCTTAAATCGAGCATGCGTGAAGGACTATTGCCTCCAGATCCCATGGTGGCAGGCTAGCAAGGAGGCTCGTAGCTTCGCGGGAAACCGTGCGGTATCCCCGCACCATCCATATGGCCATGACCCTCTGGCATGCGCAGCGACGACGCCCATACCGGCGCCCCATAAAGGGTTATGGACCAAACGATGCCTGCATAGAGCCTTCGGCAGGAGGCGTCTGGACCCCCCTAGGTTGGGCAGCAGCCCTGAAGCGGCTGCTGCCCAACTTTGGGGTAGCCCCTGTCTATTCAGTTTGGGAGCGAAACGTTAAAAGTGCTCCTCAAAATTCCACCGGCTGTCGAGGATGAGTCCCGGGTACTTCATCGTCGACCCAACGCCGATGTGCTCTCCTACTGTTAATTGGGAACGTCATGGTGACGCGCTCTGAGGGCCGTGAAAATACATGGCCTCGGAATTATACCGCGACTCCTCGAGTCCCAACTGCTGGTTCCTCTCAACGACTATCGTAACTCCGCGTGTCAGTTCAACCGCCGCCTTGTATGACTCTCCTTGCTCCAGGACCAGCGTGTCGTCTGCATAACAGGCCACGCTGACCCAGTCAGGGAAGTCGCCGCGCAGCACATATTCGTACCCGATGTTCGCCAAGGACACTCTTTGCTACGACCCTCTCTTTGAAACTAGCTACGTCACTGTTTGAAATCAAGTTATTAGATTGACCAAACATTCCTTTCGAATGGAGGATAAAAATAACAACTGTTCGCTAATTTCATAACCACAAATTAGGTTAGTTGTGTAAACGACTTAAGTAGGAACTACTAAGATTAATTAACATTTGACTTTGCAATCTCGTCAGGACATTAAACCCAAATGACGTGCAACTGATGGGAATATCAATTAAAGATAGGTACATAAATATAGCCTTGATTACTATAAATACAAATTAAAACATCATTATAGCGCGTTGATGTTTTAAACGATGTTTTCTTAAATATTCCAACGTACCTTTCCATTTGATTTATTTTTAAATTGTATTTTGTCGTTGCTTTTCAGATATCACTTTATTAGCGGAAATTCGGCTGAGTCCAGACCACCGTCTCTCTGTGATAAAACCAGTTTATGTGGTAAGTAGGTCATCAATATCTCACGTGGGTTTTCTGGTAGGTTTTCCCAATTTTTTGCAGGAAATAGAACGGTTTGAGGTTTCGTTCACGACGGAGTCGCATAAAATATCTGATCTTTTTAATAGATTATCAAGTTTTAATTTCATACTAAGGGCTCAGTACCAATAGTAGAAATTTAAAACAAATCACGAAATCTCATTAAAAAATCTAGAATTTTTAATGTTTTTCTATTAAGCTAGTTACTTTTTGTTTGTGTTTTATATATACTGTGAGCTTAGGAGTAACCGTAAATCGGTCTGGAATCAAAATTATTTATAGACCCTAAACAAACGCACCAGTAAAGTATATATAAAATAAATAACAATAAAACCAAAAGGACAACCACCTCAATGCGATGAGACATACGCATTAAAAGAAACAGCTAAAGGTACACTACTCCCGGAAAAAACCCCTTGACCTTGACTGATCAGCTCGGTAGACCAGTATCTCAGTCAAGGTAACCTATTCTCGATGAACGTATTCTTTTATTCTATTTTTTAGATTTGTTTCAGGTTCAATGCCTATAGAAATAATTTTAAGAATAAGCGTAAACTTTATGATATGACCAGTGATGAGATGAGCAGTGGTGGCCGAGTGGTAACGGCCCCGACTTACGAGTTGTAGGTCGCGGGTTCAAACCCAGCCAGGCGCATTACTTTGTGTAATTTATTTCATCACCACTGCTCTCAAAACGGTGAAGGAAAACATCGTGAGGAAACCGGCATGTCCTAGAACCAAAAATTCGAAGACATCCGAGACAACTGGGCCCGCGTGGTGGATTACGGCCCGTTCCCTCTCCTAGAGAGGAGGCCTGAGTCCCAACAGTGGGAACATTATAAGGCCGACTATGATATGTTATGATATGATAAAAATCGAATCTTGCACAATTTGTGTTCGTACTAAACAAAAACGTTCTACCCAATGTCGTATACATTAGATCCATATCGAGCCTTCTCAGAAAGAATTAACAAGTATTTATGATAATATGTCTATTTGCGTATATACTAGTGCCTATTCTGATAGATGCATGAATAACAAATCTTAGCAATTTTAGAACGACACTCATAAATAGTTTTAAATTAGGAAAGAAAATACCCCTTGCTGCGAAAAACGAAAATTGTCGCTTACGGTTTTTCGAGATGTTTTTAATTTTTCACTGAAATTTTTTTTCGTAAATTTCGTCAAAAATTTTACTAAGAAAGCTACATTTTAGAACTTTTGAATTAACAAAAAAAGACATTCCAGTTCAAACAAAGTAGTAATGACAGACAGTTTAAATGCTACGCTCAAAACACTTGTTATTTCTTTGTGTTTTCTGTATAGATGTACTTATTATTCACTCTACAACGCACCGTAGCCTACTCCTTTTTTAATTCAAGTTCTTACAGTCCATCCTAATTTAAGTTGGTTTAAAAAGATTTGTTACTATTTTGGTGTACAATAAAGTTTATTCTATTCTATTTCTATACAGGATGTAACGGAAATTGGTAATCATCTTTTAGATACTGCTTCTGCCCATGGGAATAAACAACTTTCTTCATAGAAGTAAAGTAAATTGGCAAAACAAAAAGTATTCTACTGAATAATATTGTTCCGCAAAAATAGCTTGTTATTTTCGTTAGATAGTTGTATAATATCCGAGTTGGTCACCCTACAGTTAGTAGTCTACATTATTGATACTAAAAGAATATTTTTAGTAAAAAAATAACACGGGTAGTCGTGTTAAAACAACGGTTGTGAAGGTAATTATTTAATTAAATCAAACAAAATAATTTTTTCTGGGGATTTAGGGTTCCGCACCTCAAAAGCACATTTGCAGTTGAAAAATTGACTGTGACATATATTTATGTCGAAGGAAAACGTTTTTACAATTAAAAAGTTGAGTTTGTATTGCTACTGGGGCCACGGGTAGTGTGAAAGCGGAACCCGGGGCCCTGGGACGAAGGCAACGAAGGAACAGGAGTGGGTTTTTAGTCAGTAAGAGTCTGACACTATCTCGCGCTCCGCCCAAGAGCGGGGATGTCATTAGGATGATTTTCCCACCCAAAAAAAAAAAAAAAAAAAAAACCTTGCGTATGTGACTCCGACTCACACTTGTTTGTAAGTTGTCGGTAGTTTAGTCGACATAAACTATTACAATATTTTTTTAATTTTCTTTAAAATACAAAGCCAAGCGAAGGTTTTTCCGCATATACGTGTGCTATACCAATGTAGACTTTACAAGTAGATATTTCCTCGGAAGTTTCAGAAAAATAATTTAGTGTAGTGCAGACCGTAAAACTTATACGTTGTAAGTACAGCTACTTTATAAGGAATTTATAGTTTGGTTAAAATTTAATTCCAAAATGTTAACGTATATTAAAATTGGTGTCAAAAATCTTGCAAAAGTTTGTACTTTTCGACAATTTCCTTTCTTGAGGAAACATGAAAACACAATATTCGCGTCAAGATTTACT
Organism: Mythimna vitellina; assembly: GCA_949316375.1. NCBI lineage: Eukaryota > Metazoa > Arthropoda > Insecta > Lepidoptera > Noctuidae > Mythimna > Mythimna vitellina. The sequence continues at coordinate 16,901,115 of OX438688.1, forward strand.
TGAAAATATAATTAAACTGATAGATAAATTAATTTAGTGCACCGTGCAGTTACTTTGTAAGCCCATGAAGGTACAGCGCTGCACGCTGGTATTATTGCGTCCGGAACTAAATTAAGTAATTTACTCGGAAAATCCTCATGCCATGAGGTCGTGGATAAGATGTTATTGGTGCTAAACACAATGACGTTTGCGTGACGCGACATTGTGACGCAGAGAGTTTGTGCGCGATGGCCGGCGCGGCAGCTCGCGCTCATGTCAGTCTGTGTCCGCGGCGCCGGTGGACGCCAACACCTGCGCGTGCACATACATCAACAACGCGAAAGTCGACCTGCTTGCTTTTTATTATTTGTATTCACACGGTGTACATAACAGACACACTCCTATAGAAAGGACAGTATCGTCCTTACGTTGTTCCACACCAGTTTTATTGAACATCCGTACCTACATGTAAGTGCTATCAATTATAAATTGTGATTTATGAATTAGTTTGAACTATTCATTCAAACTACTATTAAAATAAGACTACAAGTTTTTCTTCGTCAACTCGAGCTCAGGAAGGAAGTAAGGATATTGCCATTTTTTCTCACTATTTTCCTTCAACTAACGCACGTTATTGAAGAGTTAATCTGCTTTGTTTTCTAAACGAAACAATGCAGTACATCGTTGAAATGCAATCGTGAAAATATTTAGATAGCAGTTTGTAACTTGTTCATTTTTCCTTAAACTAAAAAAAAATGCAATAAAAAATCGGACATAAAATGGATGGACTTTAAACTGTAGGTGCCCAGCAGGGTCGAAGCCTACTGGGTCTAAGGGTCTGATTCTGAAAAGAAGACTCTGTCCTGGTACGAAAGGCAATGAAGGAACAGGAGTGGGTTTTTAGTCAGTAAAATTCTGTCACTATCTCCCGCTCCGCTCAAGGCCGCGGTATGTCATAAGATGATTTTCCCAACGAAAAAAAAAATGATTTCGATACTCTCGCAAATCAATACAATCTTATTGCTACCTTAGCATTCAGTTTGGCGTAACAATCTTTTGTTTCAGATTGAATCTCAGTCTTGATCCAAGATGATGCAATTAATATTAGCTTCCTTGTTTGATGCAAGTGGAGTAATGCATGTATTTGTGTTACACATCTCAATGGCCATATTGTTGCAACTTTAACCGCAGGAGCATCTACATTCTACTTAGTAGTGCTCAAGTAATCAGTCTCATGAATTAACGCTGTTTGTGCAAAATGGAGAATTAAGTGTGTTACTCGGCCATACCGGCGAATTACAACATTTGATGTAGTGGTCTTTCTTAAGACCAAAAACAGACTGTGTAAATCCAATTCTTTTTTTCTAAATCATCTGATTTAATTAACTAAATTGTATGGTAGTGTTTTTAAATGGTGCGGTTATTGTTCCATCATAGATTACATAAGCAACTGACAAAGATTTCACGAGGTTCCTATCTAATTGATCATCGCTGCATATCGATGAATTTACGCAACGCTGCGTTCGCGACTTCGCGCCGCGTCGCTGTCATTCGCGGGTTCCACATCGCTTCATGGACAATAATTGCAATACTCACACTGTTCGAATGTCATTATCTTTTGCAATGTTAATGACTCATTCCAAATTCTGTTCATTTTCCCAAGTTCAATTCTTATTTATTAATTTCTGTTATCACACCACCTGGTTTTGATCTTGCTGTAAGAATGTTTCTATTTCTGTCGGCGATAATTAAATCTGGTCTAGTTACCTTGATGGCATAATATTTCTACAGAAATTTGATTACACATACGGAAATCATCATCGTGTCAATGTAAATAAATTAACATCGTAAATTCTAGTTCTCTGCTGATTTTAAGTTCAGAAAGAGTTCAAGGAATAGCTGCCATAAATAACTTAATGATACTGCTGAACTGCTGACATTCATGTTCAGGTTAAAACAATGTTAAATCGTAATTAAGTGAGAAATACTTCAGAATAGAATAAGAATCCAATCATTTTTATTTGTTTTTAATACGATTTTCTTGAATTGACAAATTATTAAGAAATTTCTCACTAATCAAAATATTATTCACAGTAATAATTAAATCGAATTGTAGGTTTTGCAGCTGTCATTAGTAATTCTATCATTAAAAAAATCTATCATTATGAGCCACATAGATCACAAAAGCTTATCAAGTACATGGCTTACTTGATTATAATAAAAATAATTTGTGTAATAACTGACACGTCTTGTTATCCACATATCGAACATCTATGATTATAACGGTGAAATATACTGTTCATTGAATGTGCTTTCAAGATATAGTGTAAATACCTAGTGGGAGCAAATTATAAATATTGGATAAAGTTCACAAAATTTTTGGACGGGTAAGGACGATTGGAAGTCTTTTAAACGATTTAAATCGATTGGATTATCGCGTGCATAATGACTAACTGATAATAAATAACTATTTATCAAAATAATACTTTATATTAATGATTCATAAAGCATCCAGGTAGGTAGGTATATATTTTTGTATACTTAGGTAACTAGTGTAAGAAATTATCATCCAAGATAATTGATGTCATTATTATCTATTTGTTTCCAATAAGGCAAACCAGCTTTATTAAATATTTTTTCAAGGAACATGACGATTGTTTGCATCCATTTATGTTTATTGCACTAATGTAGGTATGCATTTATCCAGTAATTATCATGTTTACTTATTATGGGCATCATCGTAGCACATACTGCTTGTAAAACAAATTAATTCGCAACGACTAGTTTTCGACATTAGCCACCGAGGTGGAACTTCTATTTTTAATATACTCAGTAAAATTCAAACGTTGCATTAAAATTTCTTAATGAAACTAAAAAAGTTTTGCAACTGCAATATATTTGAAGTGCGACTTAGTATGTGTTATATGTCTATAAATAGATATAACGCAATATTCTGACGGGATGGTTGTCGAGTGGTGGTGTGTGGTGCGTACGAGTCTGTGGCAGTGGGTCAGTGGTACGGGGTACCGCAGGGCGCGGGCGCGGGCGCAGACTCTGGCGCAACACCCTTACGTAAAACCTGCGGACTACGGACCGCGGCCCGGTGAAAGTTGTGACTGCTTCATAGAACACTCGAGACGAAAACGTTGACGTCCCCGTACTGTGTGGAAACGGTTTTTCCTTCGACAAGGATAAATAATTAAATTGGTATTTTTTCTTATAGATTAGGTCATTTATAGATGTTATCAGGAAAATGATTACATTTCTGTATAATTCAGAGTAAACTTAAAAATACGATTCTTTTCTGTGATTCATTTAGGAGTTTCTACGAACATTTAGCTTACAATGCCTAATTTAAGACTCAGAAACCAAAAATCTTGGAAACCTTGGTTTATTATGTAATTTTTGAAAGATGGTGCTGATAAATTCGAAATAATAAGTTTTAAATTTAATTATAGAGGGAAATTAAATATAAATAATATATTCTATTTATTAAAAAAAATACCTGTTTACTCGAGAAATATTGCGTGCCACTAAGTAGTGAAAAAACAGGTTACAAACATTTATATTGTAATAATGCTACAATAACTCGCGCGAATGTAGAAAGATACCTACAATAATTAAGCAAATTAGACATAAAATAATTACAATATTTTATGAAAGCATGAATAGAATTAAAAACTTAACTTATGCAATAGTTATACTTGCAAATGGGTAATTGGGCTCAAGTGTAGGTGAGTGTAAGTGAATTTTGCCGTGAAGAGCAGGTCAAGGTCGGCTACAATAGGCGGTTGTGCAACGGCCGCCTGCAGCTCGCGCCATGTCGTGTCATCTTGTTCGCTTCAGCCGCTACCGGCTCGCACAAGCGTAGCCGCGACAAAATACGCACAAAGCGATTTATTTATTTCACGGTCATGATTTATAATGATCATCGACTAACCTTGCCAACTGTACTACCCGATTATTAAGTATACAAGAACATGATGCGATGTTATTGACGTCTTTTGCATCTAATTTCCCTTGATTGTTTTCTTTAATAGGAAGTTCAACCAACCGGGTTGAACTTGAACCGCTTTGATGCATTGAATAGTGTTTTCGATTTTGTATCAACACTACATCTAGATATCTCTATCTAGAAATTCGATACTGTAACAAAGATTAACAATTCACGGTACGTGACGATAGTCCAAAAACATACAAAGACGTGAGGTTTGGAAACAAACTTACGTGCTAATAAATATAACTTCCCACTGGCCCGGCCGTGAGCCGCTATTTGACTTGCTTTAATATCGATAAAGAGATCTTGAAATTGATAATATTTGAGAATAATTACATGTCTAATGATTTAAAATGAACGATAATTATGGAGAAATATTGAGCTAAATGCCAAATCAGGTGTCAGCTGTGAGTTGACCGACAACGACGTGAACAGGTCTTATGATCGGTTCAATCCCTTCCCTTCTGCTTGGCTTAGTTGCGAATAGCAATGTATAATGTGATGCAATGGAATAATCAGTCATTCCATATGTGAAATCTCCAGTTTGAATGACTAAATTGTAAGGACTATGCCGCAATGTGTTACCTGACATTCGCCGTTTTTTCGACATTAATTTCATTAGCTCCAATCTTTCAGAGAATGAAGATAATTTTTCTACAGACATGACGAATTTCATTAACAACTTACTAATTTATTATTGATTTAGTAAGACAGTTTATCCACCTCTCTGCCACCTCCATGACACCGTTTTAAAGTAGATAAGTATTTTATCTACTTTTTTGAATTCGCAAGGTTTGCGCATTTAGCCAATGTTAAGTTTAAAAAGTTTTTAGTTCATGATACAGAACAAAGCCACTTTGTTTTTCCTTACAATACGGATGTACATAACTCACTCTAATGTTTTTGCAATTTTTGGCCGCAAACGAATCGAATCAATCTTCTCGGCAAACTTCCCTGGGGTAGTTTATACTGATAATACTGCCTTAACATTGTCAGCTTTATTTTAGCGCCTTCGCAAAGAACAATGGGTAATTTTGTATGGACCCCGTATCCACTTTGTAGCATTTTAGATTAGGTGTCATTTAGAAGAAGCTTAATTGACTAACTCAAAAATAAATGAACGTATGAATGAAAGACCCAAGTTATGGTAACTTCTTTATTGCATTTTTAATTGCCATTACAACAATCTCATCTATTCCTGTCTTGTATATCTAATAAATAACCAGTCGTTTCCTAGAGTTCGTTTTTGGTACGGAAAAGATAAAATAAAAACCAAAGCACAGTTTCATTACAAAACACAGCAAAAACATCAGTTTTAAATTGTACTCTCAATGTATATATCAATCCCAGGCACTTGCCGGACCTACGAAGTTATTTAGGTGCCTGTCAACACCTAAATCCCATATTATGCTAACAGTGTGGGCAAAGGCACCAATAGTTCTCATATCGTCATACAGGAGCAATAAAATAGGCTTCAATAGCTTCTCTACCATTTTTTTTCGGTGGGAAAATCATCCAATGACATCCCCCGCTCTCGGGCGGAGCGGGATATAGTGTCAGACTTTTACTGACTAAAAAGCCACTCCTGTTCTTTCGTTACCTTTCATACTAGGGCCGAGTCTTTCTTTCAGAATCAAACCCTTGGCCCCGATGTCATTAGGATGATTTTCCCACCCAATAAAAAAAAAAAAAAAAAAAACCCTTGGCCCCAGTAGGCTTCGACTCGGCTGGGCCCCTACGGTTGAAGACATCTCCTTGAGGCGCGCATGGAACACTGCGCGCCGTCGACGACTTGGGCTCGGTCCGGACGGTTCCTGGACGGCCGGACGGCGAGCTACCCATTGCTCGCCGTCCGCAAGCCCCCGCCTACTGTGGCCGGAAATCGGGACCGAAATCCTGGCGATTGGGGCGCGGGAGCCATTGATTCGCGCATGCACGTGCGGCATCCTTTGCTAGCATTACTGCTTCGCATAAGGAGGCAACCGCCTGCCACTCCTCGCTCCGGACCATGGCCTGTACTAAGACCCGACGCGAGAGATCGTTGCCGCCGATCGCCCTCTCGAGGACACGGTGGTGCTCTGCCCAGGCGGGGCACACCTCTACTGTAAGCTCCACAGTGTTCTCCGGGAGGTCCATATAATAGTGACAACTGGGCGTTTCTTCCGCACGAATCCGGTGCAGGAACCTACCGAAATTACCATGTCTGGCGAGGACCTGCGTCATGCGGAAGGTAAGGACGCCGTGTTGCCTTTCCAGCCACTCCTCAAAGAGGGGATTTACCGCCTTAATTATGGCGTGCCCAGGCGTCTCTACCCTGAACATTCACTTTGATCAAAATACATAATAATATCTAATATATATTATTCGATACGTGCCTCGATAATATGTGGACTCGTAACTAAAGAGTAGTTTTCGGTCGCTAGTCCGTGTTGCGACATACCTACTATGGCTACAGTACGAATATACCTCAATATTATATATCGCAAATGTTCGGCAACATATAGGATCTAGCGAGCTTTAAGTGGTACCTACTTTCCCAAACTGAATAGAATGACGACAACGATAGTTTCGTTTTTTAAACCGTCTTCAAACCAGTTGTGACGGTGAACGTTTTCTGCAAACTCCAACTACCTCACTCAACGATTGTTTCGTCTTTTGAACCGTTGCAACAACGACCGTTCCCTGCAACCGTTTTCGTCGTCGGGAGTAAAGTTTCATTTCATCCGTCAAAAAGTCGACAACGAACCACTACTAGTACTAACTCTCAGGAACCAAAAATCGAACTTATGTGTACGTCGGCTCTGTTGTACTACTTACTCACCTAATGTGGCTATACAGTTGCATACCGAATGCCAATTACGACACACCAACGATAGCTCGTAATAGTACGAAGTAACTAACGGATAAAATCACAAAGATTTCGAATATGCGTGGGTCGCCTTTACAGCATTTTTGAAGTCGAATATCGTCTTTCGCACGCTAGCTACCAAGTTGCCCCTGTACAACAAATAAATATATTTTTAAAGACCTTTCTAATGGTACCAATATCAATTTGCTACAAGGTGGGTACGTTTTCTTCTATGTTCTTTATCAATGATATTGTCAAGTTGTGTAGACACTTTAAAAATTACGCAAGTTTTAATAAATAAAGAAAAAAGGTTGTTTTTAGAACATAAACATTTCACAAAAATGAAATAGAAAACGATGATAGCTGCAAAAGTTAAAATCTGTGTCACAACTGTCATTGCCGTATTAACAATAAGAAAAAGAACGTTCCAAATATAACAACAAGTGTGTGGCGTGTGTGAATTTTACATCACAAAATGCACTAGAAATCAATTTGCGAATAATTAAAACAGCTATTGTACTTCACTCGCAAAACTTATGATCTAGCTACTTTTAAATACGCTTCTGATAAGATCCAATAAATTTATATATTACTAGCTTCTGCCAGCGGTTTCTGCTGGTTTCTCCATATAAACTTCCAACCTCCGTTTTACCCCCTTAGGGGCGGAGTTTTCCCGAGAGAAAAAACCCCTTCTTAGCTTCAGTGAGTGGTATTTCGCTTTTATATATATAAATTTAAAAAAAAATATTCTAAAGTAGACAATTCTAGGCGATTTAAAATTCAAAACAATTCCTGCTTTGACAAAAAATATGTTATTAATTGAATGAATAATCTAATTCACGTAAAAACAATTGTCAAAATTGCACGGCTCTTGTTGATATTGTTTCTATAATATTTAAAACGTAAGGGCCTGCGCACACTTGAGACAAGACTGTCTTAGACTGTTTTGTCTACGACACGTCGCACACCATCAAGACAAAACAGTCTAGTGGCTTACGGCCAATGTAGCCAAATTAGTGGATTTCCACTAAAACTGATGGTTTTAACCCCACATTTAGTTGCAAAATATTGGTTTTAGTGACTAGTGGGTTTTTCTAGTGCTTTAAAAATTTAATTTTTTACTAAAAATGCGATTACTCGGGTGTAAATCAGCACCATAGAATCCATAATTATCAATTTGATACCGACGATGATGGTGCAAACAAAAATGATTCGTCTGAAAACGAACAACTGTTATTAAATAATTGTATATTGATTTACCTACTAATGTTAATTTACACACAAATGATATTTTGATCAACTGATTGTTAATTTTTGTCATTTATTATTAATGGAAACTAATAACCTATTTGCCTACTTATTTTATTTCGTACAACACACTTTTTTTAATGAGAAATTTTGCGATTTTGTGTGTGGGATAATTTTTTGTTATTGGTTTTCTGGTGGTTTCAAAAGTTGACTCTAGTGGTAAGTTAGTGTAACTGTTGGCAACACTTACAACACTGGACGTCTCAAGTCTGTCTAAGACAGTCTTGTCTAAGTGCGCCATGCGCGGTTGGTAAGCTTTTATCGGCTGAATAGGTCATGAATCTATGTTGCTGAATAGTACGTACACCCTCTGTGATCTACATCTAAAATTATTCTGTTCGCATGCACGAAATGTAGGCAACAACTGATTTTTTTTCGCGATTTCAGAAAACTTGGTACACGAGAAATATTCTCTTCTAATAACTGGCGGATTTAAAGTCACTCTGCATTTTTTTTTAAATCATTTTATGTATAATTTCCTGTTTTTCATGTTACATATCGGTACAGGTATTTCCAGTTTAATCTAGAGAGTTATGAATACATAAATCATTGCCACGTGTTACGCTCTAAAAAACTTAAATGGTCAGCAGTAGGTTATGGTCCATTAGACAAGCACTAAAGTCTAACACATCAAGGTCTCTCATAGTAAACAAATGGATTTTTATATTCCATCATTTATTATAACCAACGTAATAAAATAATATAACTTCCTTTGGTTCTTAGTATAACTACTACCTACTTCAAGAAAACCTATTAACTCTAAGTAAAATATTAATATTCAGAATATTATGGTTATTAAAGAAATAATATTCTATTCCAATATTAATATTATAAAACTACCTGAAACAAAGATAAATAAATAAATACGAAAGTGAGTTTGTTTATTACGCTCACGGATTTAAATTAAACTTGGCATATGGTTAGACCATGTCCTGAAATACGGATAAGTACCTACGTTTAATCAACAAAAAAAAATTAAAATGATTTTCGTATTTCACTCTGACGGAGCCTCAACCAGACGAAATATTTTTACCAGCATAACTAACTCCTTGCTCATCAATTGGAGTTGTATTAAAAATGTTAGTAAAACGTTTTTGTCTCAGTACTATGTTCCTTTTATATGGGTACACCATAATCATGACTTTTTGGAGAGTGGCTAGCTAGGCTTTTTGGGCGTCACGGCGTCCTCACAATCCGCATAGCTCAAGTCCTCACCGGACATGGTAAGTTCGGGAGGTTCCTGCACCTAATTCAGTCGGAAGAAACGCCCGGATGCCATTGTGGAAACCGTCCAAAGAACACGGTGGAGCATACCGTCTATTGCGGTCATGGTGGGGGCGAGTGGTGGCCTCGCGCTGTGCCCCGCTTGGGCGTTGGCCACCTCCATTTGAAAGCAGTATCTAATGCTAGCAAAGGAAACGGCTGTACGCGTAAGGGAACGGACGTCCTCACGCTCCAGTCGCCGAGACCCCGAGCCCGACCCTGAGTTGAGCCACCGTAGTTGTGGGCTTGCGGACAACGAGCAATGGGTAGCTCACCGTCCGGCCGTCCGGTAACCGTTCGAACTGAACTCGAGTCGTCATGATCCACGCGCGCCTCAAAGGCTGAGGCTAAACTAGACCGCGTTGCGACTGGCGATACATGAGCGATTAAAACAAATAATTGAAATTCACGTTTATGGCTACACTGCCACTGTACGCCAAATATTACTAGCGATATTTGATTTTTGTAATCGATTGGAACAACAGTACCATAATCATAGCATCGGCTACATCAAATTATCAGCGATTTAAGCGAATTTATTAGATAATTTCTCACTTACGCGAAAAGTTCAACAGTGCTACTTAATATGTCTGTCGCTACGTTTCGTCAACGGCGATAGACATTGATCGCTGATGGATACGCTCATAAGTATTATGTGGCTATACTACTTGAGCGAATTTAAATCAAGGAGCGATTATTTTGCGTCAAGTTCAAAATAATCATTTTAGAGGGTTCGCCGTCTAGTGGCTACATTATCGCGCTAAAGATGGCGATCACTCACGTCGCGGCGATGCGTTCAAATCGGCTAGTTTCGATCGCTTGTCGAAAGAAAATTTTTGTCTACAATATACGCGTTGAATTGTTTGTATCCGAGTAGGTCACGCCTCCGATCACTTTATTCTGACCACGTGGCTGAGCGTTGAGATGACGTCAGAACAAAGGAATCGGAGGCGTGGCCCACTCGGGCGACGCGAACGAAACGATCGTAACTTGGCTAGGGGGGCTGTATCTAGTGCCGCCTTGTCGCGATTATTAATAACGCGAAATCGCTTTTGTCTTCTTATACAGTGTAGTCGCATGAATTGCTTATCTTATTCGTTCTAAAGCATATTATGTGCAATGTAGCCACATCATCGCCAAATTTTCGCTTCTAATGTAGTCACACCATATTTAACACTTTTCGCTCTTCCAGTCGCATCGCAAATCGCTGGCTAGTGTAGCCTCAGCCTAAGGGATATCAGCAAAACCGTAGAGGTCCAGCAGAGCTAAAGCCTACTAGGGCCATGGGTCGACTTTGGAAAGGGTTACACGTGGTCCTGGGACGCAAAGGGTAACTGAAGGATAGTGTTTGGTTTTAGTCAGTAAAAGTCTGACACGCCCTCACACTCCGCCACTCCGCCAAAGACATTAGATGAATTCTCACTTTAAAAAAAATGTTCCTTTCTTAAGTAACATATTTATCTCGATTTTTGTTTTACCCGACAATTCTAATCTAAGCAGAATAGTATTCTTTAAAACGCGGGATTTATTTGATAAATAAAAATTTTATTGATTTAACCTCATGAGTAAAATTGAAAATGACTGAATCGTATAATTATAGCAGACTAAAAAGAAGAACAAAACATGTTTGCAGATTTTTAGGAAGGTCTCAAGACTTTTATTAAGTTTACGATAGCATAATTATATGAAGTAACGATGTGTAACCGAACCAGGTTTTTACTTAAGGTGAATGTTCCGCTGGCCTGTTCATACATTTTTCGTTCGAACTATACTCCGTACATAGACACTTTTTGCTCAAAACGAATCACTTTATCACTTTTCTACAATGAAATAGTTCCGCGTGTAACTTTTTGGTAAATAATTTGCATTATATATTGAGAAAAACAGTCTAGAAAACCGGGCAAAATTAGACATTTTGTTTACTAGTGTGAGTGCGATTTGACAACCAAGCTTGCCGCCATGAATGCGATAGATTATAATACTTAACGCTAGATGGCGTGCAACCGATATTGTAAATTTGAAAAATCTTTACTAAATTTATAATAATGGTTTCCATTAAAAAAAGCATTATAATAACGTAAAACTAACTATCATAAACGAAAACATAAAACATTGTTGTTGTCAAATATTGTTAGCGTTAGTTATTATTCTTGTTACTAGCAACAATTTCGTCAAACGAAACCTACGAGAAACAAAACGCGACGTTGCCGTACTTCCTAGTTCCTTCCTACTTGACCCTTTGACCCGTAATGTTTCTAAGAAAAACCGTTGCCAAACTTCGTTCGATTCGATAATTCGGTTGACTTGTAATAAAATACATTTTGAAGCTCTAGGCTAGCAGTGATAGGTTTTACGCGCGGAATTTCTTGTATGTTTTGAATTTTATGCATTTTCATAGATTCGAACAAATATTTCTTGTATGTATTTCATTCCAATTTAATGTAATTATAGCAATGTATTGTAGTAAAAGTTGCATAGACGCAATTTTATTTTAAAATAAAAGTAGGTACCAATCTTTCGGTGGTATTAGCAAGTCGGCCCGTGAGTTTAGCTGGCTATTTATTACAAACTAAAATCTTCTCATAGAAATCACCAATCGATATTATTAACTGATTCGTTAAGTTATACTTAATTAATATCAAGTATATAATTTTTTTTTTACTTTATAATATATTATCTATCATATGTAAATCAAATTTATAAGTCGCTTTAAATATATATATTTCCTGTCATATTCTTTTTTCAGATTAGTAATACAAATAGTTATCGATGGACAAACAAACATTAGTTTTACTTGGTATGTACCAAGTAAAACTATATCGCGTCATAATGTGCATTCCGTTACATATAATTATGGATTATGATTTATTATTTATGGTTGTTCTGCAGGGATTTATCCCCACTAGATATTATTTTCTTAATTGTCAATCAATATTATATCAAAATTATTTGGGTAAGTAAAATTTTACTGCTATAATTTTCTCAAAATGCGAATGTAATTTTGAACGTAATTTGGAACGTCAATATTTGTAATACTCTGTATTATCTACGGACATTACTTTGCATGACATGAGATTGCATTTCGAACGAATTCCGAATTTATAAAAGTACCTAACATATTCACATATATACATATATTGTCTTGTATATCATTTGTTTTTGTGTATTTCAGTTTAGGTTTACATCTTGGTTCCTACTGTCTGATGCTGCGAGAAAGATAGCGTACCAAACGCCACGAATATTCAGGCGTCCGTAAATTGACATAAAGAGTGAAAAGCGCATTCAAACGATTATATGGTGACTGAACTGCAAGGACTATTATTGCAATGTCAATGGAACTGAAAACAAGGAAGGAAACTTCGTAGAAGATCTAAAAAAAGGATGCTCCAGAAGTTTGGGCACTGATTTATGCCACCAATGAAAAAATTGCCTTGAAGGCAGGCCTTTTGTCAAATGAGACGACAAATGTGGCAGAAAACTTTATGAGCGTAATAAATAAAATCAGCTGAGGAAAACGAATTAATCTAGGTAAAGGGGGATCGTACCAACGTGTTCATGTGGCAGGTAAATACTATATACATTTACTTTTCTATTAGAGCAAACAGAAGTTGGAACCAAAAAGAAATGTTATGTTTACCAGTACTGTTTCCTTATACTTATATTGTACATAACATACATATAATTTCTATCTATTTTTTTCATATTTTCTAGTAAAATTATATTTTATTTTCAGGGCTATCGCTTGCTACTGGACACAAATGGTATAAGACTGCATGGAAAAAGCAGACCACACAGAGTCCAGGAACACATTTAAAAAAATACATAGAGCGAAAGGAACAGAGCAGAATACGATAAGATTTGTCAACACTCAAACAATTTTTTGTTCGAAGAGAAAAAAACACAAACCAGACAAGAATTATGGACCTGAACCGAGTGATCCAATTGATATTGATGAACTACAATTGAGAATATGGTGTGAAGAATGGTTAGCAGAATTAATAAAATTTATAATTCTATTGCATGTCCACTATATTTTAGCATGATAATTACTCTTACTATAATATTAAATTTATTTCAGGTTCAAGGATGAATGCGTGTCAGTAACATGGATAAATGCTACTTCAAATGTTTTATTTCAGTCAATGAACCTTAGACAGTTATAGAAGTTTGTCGAGATAATGAATTTATCAGCAATATGATGCCAAAGCCATTAGACTTTTTAAAATACTGTATTCTGCCAGAAATCATTTTGAACCATGGTCAAAAAAATGTGAAATGTATAGATATGAAAGGTACACTAAATTATTACTCTTTTTTATTTATTTCATAATTTCCATAAATTTCAATCTATATTAATTTTTTCTTGTGGAAAATTGTTCTTCAACATCCACATAAAAAGTTACACACAAAATATACTAAGTATAGTCATTTTCTTTTGCAGCAGCTGTTAAGTGGTGGTTTTCCGGACAAGAACTTCAGGATCAAATGATTGTTTTAATTGTATGTTTAGAATCTACATTATCAATGTTTACAATCATAGAGTGAATGAAAAGAACTTTGTAGCTTTTTTATTTCCTTTACAATTAAAACAATACTTTAGCAGATATGTATAACCATTTGTTAGTTATGTTTAAGTTTTACAAGAATAAAAATGTGATTATGGATGCTTAGATATTATCAAACATTTTTCCACCTTCTTGGTTGCAATCTCTTATTCTAATTTGTGTTTTAAATTTGTTGTCTTGTTTATGAAATAGAGTTTCTAGCGTTTGTCTTGTACTGGTGTGTAATTAATTTTGAAAAAGATTGTTTTTTAGTAAATGGTCATGTATCAAGCATTTATGTCTCTATAATTACTTGTAATAATTGTTAGTTGGAATATGTTATTTTAAATAATGTAATAAAAGGTAATAAAATAAAACTGTCTTATAATGCATTCTTGACATTCATTTGATTCACAAAATTAGAGGTCAATTAAATAGTTTACACCTGAAATACCGCCTTTTATTTTTATAATATAATCATAACAGGTACTCCCCCAGACATAATTATAATTTCTACAGAAACCAGGCTTATAACTTTTAAATGCACGCCATCTAGTGGTAATTTTGTTAGATTTTAAAGTAGTCGTTCGTGTCTATGTGTGTGTAAACGATACTATAAGCAGAGTTGGATATTAGTATTTCGAAAAATGGCGAATCAGATGGGTTTTGAGACTATAATTTGACTAACTTCGATAAAGTGGAATGTCCGATTTACGCTGTACTATTTCTGTGACTTAATATTGTTTCAATTACACTCAAAACAAAATAAAACTGAAAATGTTGACTTCAGCGCCATCTAGCGGGAAAATGGCCACGAACAACCCGTAGCAATCACCTTAAATAAATATAATTAAAAAAAAAAAAAATTGTAATGACTACTAAAACAGTTTTCAGCATAAAGATTAAATTTATTTCAAGAAATTGCAACTCCAATCATTTAGACTTAGCATGCGAGAAAGAGATGTAATCTTTAACTGATAACATGTGCACGTGAGTGTACACGTTTTTTGAGAACGCACCTACGATACAGGAGTAATTCCTAGTGTGGGGCAACGGTTTCTTTTTTAAACCAAGCATATTCTTATAAAACCAATACTTATTATAACATAACATACTTACATAGTACCTACATACACTGAGTGGCAAAAAACTCGATTTTGTGAAAGATCTAAAGCTATTCTGCCAAGAGAATAAGTGCCAAGTAAAATTTTCACCAATGCTTATTAACAGTTCTCCAAAAATTTAACCATAACAGCCATTTTGATAAAATGGTTATCACAGGTGCTGATGCAGCATACTCTGCCTTTTTTATATTCGCTCGGATATAAAAGTCTCTTAATTCCTTTTCACACCAAATTCTCCGAATTTACGAGGTACACAGAAAGTTACAGCGTTCCGATACTGAGATCGTCCTTCGACATCGACATTCGTCGTTCGACGTTCGACATTCGACGTCATTTGGCATATTCGTTTATTTTCTGCAATCGTAATAACACAATACACATCAATAACAAGTCATATAAAAAAAGGATTTACAGCTAGAAAGTGAAAAAAATAATCTTATTTACATTTCTAGGGAACTTTAAAATCAGCTCAGGAATTAATTCTTTTTTAATTGCGTAATTAAATTTACTCGTAAATAAAAATACTGACCTAATATAAAAAAAAAAATACATAATACGATAGTTTCAGTTCGAGTGGGATTGTGCCACATTTTTTGTTAATGAGTGTATTTATATTCTGCTAGCATCTAAAACCTAAAATTTGCCAAGCCTTTTTGGTAAAAGTTCGGACTGTTTTGTGTTGTGCGATAATCGCTCATTTCGGATTTTTACTAGCACTCCGTAAATCTTAGGTTTTATTGCATACACGTTTAAAAGAAAGTCATCATTAAACTATGTACATAGGTGTTATGTTTCTGAATTTTTGGTTTATTATACTGTTTAAAAAATATGATTTACACTCACCTACTTTGGTAAATGATTCCTCGAATGCTTTACCGTGTTAGGGTTTTAATTTTTACCTTAGTTTAGATTACAGCGACATAATGTTTTTTTTTTCTTTTGTTACAGATTTAATTAGTCGTTAGAGAAACCTTCCCAAAGATGGCAACCATATATAATTGGTACAGAGACCTAATGGACAATAGGAGTGGTAAGTATTTTTTTTTAATTTCCTACGTTTTGTCCAGTTATGCAAACAAAAATCACCTAAAAAAAAAATATATACCCCATCAACAAATTAACGCAATCATTATCTTGTTTTCCCCGTAGCTACAGGTAAGTGTTTGTATCGTTTTGTTTATTAATTTGTTCGATAAATATTTATAAAGATCAGTAACAATTTAACCTTTCGACGATTTGGTATGTAGCTCAAAAACAAACGTTATTAACACGTTATGTTGAAACAAGTAAGACTATTTTATGTTTATTTTTTTAGTGTTTTAACAAATCCCTTAGTGGGTGTGAAACGATAGCGAAGCGCGCCTGTAGTGTTTAGTCGGTTCTATGAGTTTGCTCAATACATTACATAAGAAGTGCGGAACGATTCAAACTCAAGCGCAACCCCACTCTGTATCGTTGCGCTTGCGCCTTCTCCGGCAGAAGTTATGTCAACTGCGACAGCGGCCTCGAAACCTATCAGTCTCGGTTACTGCGAAATACACAGAAACTTATTGTATGAGTTGTTTATCTTGTCGCATCTATTGTGCGTCTAATTCTGATTAAAATAGTCCAGGCACCTATTCTTGGATTATGGTTTAACAATTCTGTATACACCTGTGGACAGTGGACTGTTATAAGCTGTTTAATATACTTTACAAACATATGTCATGTTCCTTTACCAATTAAAAGCACTACCTACGTAAAACTTAATTTAATTAACTAATTAGTCTGTGTTTTAGCAGGTGACAAATAGTTAAACCTAAAATATTAATTGGAAAATTTGATGAAATACTAAACAGATTGTGACTTGACCCTAACATTTATCAGGTTTAACGGTTTCGGCTATTTATATCATCCTGCAGCAATTTACTTATTGAAAAGCAAAAAGCATATTGTACAAAAAATGGCTTAAAAAGTCTGACAAACTATTCGATATTCAACTATACCTATATAACAAGTGCCTTTATGATTAATTTGTATGACTAATGTTGAAGTTTAGATAATTATGAAATTATATTTATTATCGACTGATATGATATAATATTTCTATCATAAACCCAATAATACTTATATTATGACTAATTTAATCACGTATAATGTTATTGACATCTCGATCGATACGGTGCTATCAAAAATTCTACTGACACAAAAATTACTGCCTTATATATCAGCAACATTTTTGCACATGATTTATGAAAATACACCTACTTTCGAACTAAAATATTTTATGCTGCATACGTCGTAAATTGTGTGTGTACAGTCTGAAAAACCATAAGATTTAAATACACAAGGAAAATACTGTATTCTTGTAATATTTGTATGGTTTACAACCAAAGTACACGTTTTTCTTGAGCAAATGTGTGGATGTTATATTACTTTATTGACATTCTATTTTGCATGAATAATTTATCGACTCTACTAGAATGATGTTCAACCATTTTCTTACTGACGGTATTTTCCCAAGAAGTATTATTCCATTCAAAATATTACTTATTTAAATATTTTAAGATTAGTATCTATCTCTCTATTAGTTATCACTTTCTTACTAAATGTGTTAAGTAGCAAGTACTGAACTATAGCAAGCTATAATAAAATTAAGATTTCTTTTGAAGCAATTACATCTCGTGCATTGTACACAATCGCGTGTTTAAATAGTAGTATGGAGAAAAAACTAGATGTAGCTTAAAATATGTAAGTAAAGTTTTTCTGAAAAACTGAAACCTCGAAAATTCGTTTAATCTGAAGTTATTACTGATTACCTTACACCTTGTAGAGTGAAGAAGTAAAATGAACCTACTTAATCATAGAGTTAGGACTCACCTCCGATGTTAATCTTAAATCTATTGGCTTACTTTTATCTTTTGATCGATTTGTATATTTTTGTCAATTTCTAGATCCCCGTGTAAAGGATTGGCCGATGATGTCATCGCCATGGCCCACACTGGCAGCGTGTGTATGCTATGCGTACTGCTCGCGGGTTTTGGGCCCTCGGTTCATGGCGAATCGCAAGCCCTTCGAGCTACGCAGCACGCTAGTCATCTACAACCTTGCACAAACAATATTCAGCGCCTGGATATTCTATGAGGTAAGGGTAGATGCCATTCTGAGGGGTAAATAGCCTCGTGCTGGGGTAAAACACGCACGATAGGCCACTCAACTCAGAAACAACTTGATATTAGTAACTAGCAATAAGTTAGTCACGCAAACTACGTATTTATGTTTATTTAATTATTGAGATCGCCATCAACAGATACGTTAAAAAAGGCGACCGATAAGGTTAACAGAAGCAAGTTATTCATGGACCTGCGACTTTGATACGTTTTAATTTTGTTATGCAAATAAAATAAGCTCTCAAATTAGTATCAAAATGGAAAATCCTTTGGTAAAAACCCTCGGTTCGTTTATTAAGACTTTTTTTTCTTTTCTTTTCACAGTACTTGATGAGCGGCTGGTGGGGTCAATATAACTTTACGTGTCAGCTCGTCGACTATTCGCGGAGCCCGATGGCAATGAGGGTAAGATTTAATCTTTGTTCGTTTTATTTATAAATAACAGAACTGAATAGTTCATTGGACCTGACACTTAAAATGAGAATCACTTATTTAGATAAGTATCTCATTTCCCTAAGTCTACACTGTATCTGTTTGCGGTACACTGGCCCTGAACGACGACGGTATTTAAGCAAGCGGCAAAACTAAATACTTAGTAGCATAGTCGGCCTTATAATGTTCACACTTTTGGTACTCAGGCCTCCTCTCTAGGAGAGGGAATGGGCTGTAATCCACCACGTGGGCCCAGTGCGGGTTGGTGAGTGTCATATGTCTTCGAATTTTTGGTTCTACGACATGCCCGTTTCCTCACGATGTTTTCCTTCACCGTTTTGAGAGCAGTGGTGATGAAATAAATTACACAAGGTAATGCGCCTGGCTGGGTTTGAATCCGCGACCTCCAACTCTTCGGGGTCGTTACCACTCGGCCACCACTGCTCTAAATAAATACTTAGTAAAACAACTATGTTATAGTTTATTTATTTTTGCCCTGGAACCTGTGAATACAGAATTACAATTTAAAAAAAAAACGTATTTTGTAATGGACAAAAGAACAATCACGGTCAAAACACTTCCTTCTTTGTTCTGCTAATTAATTAGAAACATAGCAAGTACACAAATAATAATATTGTGTCAATAATAGATTTACAAGTATGACGCTAATGCCGCAAGAAGGACACCTTTATTAGCGATTCCCTGAGCCTTTGCTTATTTAAACATTAAAAACGTGTAAAAATACTTTATTATGAATTTATGTATGTTTAAACAGGTACCTAAGTAAAGTGTGTAGGTATTGGTGACTGTGTGATTAACCTTACCTACGTACATGAAATAATTTACTAATGGCATTGTAATTCATCCGTCTGGTACATATACATCGAAGCATACATAAAGTTTCTCATTATAGTTATTTTCGGTGTTTTGGAACACAAAATCATTGAATTGATGATTTAAATAGGAATTAAAAACCACCGTTTAATGAATTTAATAGGTATAAAATTTAATGCGGTTTGTGGTTTTGTCATAGTAAGCGATATTATTGCCCACATATATTAACTAAAACAAAGTAATATCGTTCCAAAAATCACAGTTGCAAAAAGTCAACTCAACATCCACCATAATTTACTTTAAGAAATTTCTAATTAATCTGAATTGGGTAGTTTAATCTTTTTTTTTCATCATTTAGCTTATGCCTAGCATAGCATAATCAGACTTATAATGTTCCCATTACTGGGACTCCGGCCTCCTTTCTAGGAGAGGGAAAGGATTAATTATTTACCGACATAGGGAGAGGTTCCCGTTACGCGCCCACTCATTCCTTTATGAATATTTGAATTGCTGCCTTATTTAATAATCTATTTTAATGCTGTTTTCAGGAAAAGATTTAAATATTGTTTTTATTTTGTTTTTTTTTATATAAAATATTGTATAACAAGGACTATACAATTATAGTTATTGCTGTATGCTTAAAAAATATTGCATGCAGGCGAACTTAATGTTTCTTGAATCTTTTTTAAGTTAATGTAACCAAATTGGAGGCCAAACCAAACCATAATAAAAATTAAGACAACGTCATTGTCTGAAAAAGGCAATGTAAATGCAAATTTAGCGTTATCTACAGCGTCAGTTTTTTCTTTTGTAAAAATAATAATTAAGCAATTTAAATTTGGTAATGTAAAAAAATGGTAATTAAATCCAAGAACACTATAAAACGTCGTAGGTACTTGCTCTTGAATAAATTTTAAAAAAAATCTGGCGTTGGAGTACATACTCCGTTTCAATAAGTTTTATTAAATTCAGTAAACTTGTTGTGACAATAGCCGTTAATATTAATTTGTCAATTAATATATCGACGGATTTAATCACGGATGCGTGCACTACTCGAAACTTATTAAACAAAACTTAGTAAAAAAAAAAAAACAAGTACGAGTCGGACTCACACACGAAAGAGACGAAAAGACTGTCGTTATTTTATTTTTGTTATTATAGCAGCAAATACACAGTCTGTGAAAATTGTAACTGGCTAACTATTAAGTTATTTCTTCTCATCATCATTTCTGCCGAAAGACGTCCACTGCTGGACATAGGCCTCCCCCAAGTGCCGCCACAATGAACGGTCCTGTGCGTCTCGCATCCATCGTATTCCCGCGTTATTTCTACTATTACAACCATTTACAGTCAGCTGACGGAAGGGCAACGGAAACTTAGACATAGCTCCGTTGATTTTAATTTTGACTCCCTTTGCTAGGAAATAGCTACTAGGAACAACATTGTCACCTATATTTCTTAGTGACAGCCACTTTGTGTTTTTTATGAAATATATTGAAACTATACTTACAACCCAATTTGAAAATGATTTTTATTAACCATATAATATTTTTGAGTATTTAGCTTGAGATTGGGTCTACCATAAGCTTCCGACCAAAAACTGCTAATAATCGAGGATTTCGATTTGCATTGGTACAGGTTTTCCATTCTGGAAATGTCCTGATGGAATCTTTCTTCATTTTCGTTGCTAATGGCTTCAAGGTTAATTGACCACGAATCGCAGAACGTATATTTGCAATTTTAATAGTGTGTGTTTATATCATATCTATCCTATTTACCCATATTAGTTATGCAAAAAGACAACTTAACCATGGTAGATCTGTGGTCTTTAGGATCCTGATCAAACATAGGGTTTCTGTAGCTATTAATCGCGTTCCTTTTACCTAAGCAGTAAAATTCTTTACGCATGTCGAAGTGCAATATGAGGCCCCTATAGACCCACTTTAACTCCAAAATAATCACGATAACATTGCTTAACAGTTCACTACTATTTTTAAGGAAAACTTATTGCAATTCGACCGAATGTTGCAGATAAATCGGTAAAACTATAAGTGGCTGTCACAACACATCTATGGGTGGGTGATAGAAACAAAGTATGTTTTTAATGTTTTGTAACAAGCGTAGAAAGCTCAGTAAGGATAAGCATGCAGAATCCGTGCGGCAAAAACTTAATCAATCAGTGTTATCTTTCGGGTACGGAACTCATCGAGTTTTTTTTTAATTGATGTAAACTAGTGCTTGACTGCACCATCGGTAGTGTGAAAGTGAAACCGGGGCCCAGGGACGAAGGCAAAGAAGGAACAGGAGTGGGTTTTTAGTCAGTAAAAGTCTGACACTATCTCCCGCTCCGCCCAAGAGCGGGATTTGTCGTAAGATGATTTTCCAACCTAAAATAAAAACTAGGCTGATGGTAAGCAGTGATGCAATCGTTGATGAGGCGTACTGAGCTTAGTTTATTTACTCTAGCATTGAAGTTAAAATTATAATCGTAAAACCTCAATTATAATCGTAAAATAAAAATAAAATTGCAAAATGTTAAATCTTGTCTTTCTAATCTAACGAATATTTCTGGCACAGATGGCGAATACATGTTGGTGGTACTACTTCAGCAAATTCACGGAGTTCATGGACACAATTTTCTTCGTGCTGCGCAAGAAAAACGAGCACGTGTCCACGCTGCATGTCATACACCACGGCATCATGCCCATGTCGGTGTGGTTCGGACTAAAGTTTGCACCAGGTCAGTAACATTTTACAATTTTAATATTACAGCACCTTGAACTTTAACCAAAATGAAGGTCTCGGAAATCCGATGCATGCGAGACCGGTCAACCAAGCGACACTGAGAAGAGTTATATGTCGAGAAGTGGACGTGCATAATAATCAGCCTTTTAATGTTCCCACTGCTGGGACTCAGGCCTCCTCTCTCTAGGAGAGGGAGTGGGCCGTAATCTACCACGCGGGCCCAGTACGGGTTGGTGGAAGTGGACGTATTTCGGCTGAAATGTTGATGATAATATAGTCCAACCAAAGTCAATCTACCTAGCCTTTCCCCAACCATGTTGATGTCGGCTTCCAGTCCAAACAGACGCAGCTGAATGCTAGTGTTTTTCGTGAAGCGACTGTCTATCTAGCCTCCCCAACCCAGTAACTTAACCAGATCCTCCTTGGTACGGAGAATTCTTGTGTAGCGACATCTATGGCGGCACATGGGAACTAAACTACGAAATCCTGCATCGAGCATATATAACAGCCCGAAATCGTCTGTCGCGCAGTTGCCCAAACCAGACATAACACACGTCTAGTCGGAGGATCCTCTCTTTTCAACGGAGGTTTGCAGGACTTAACACTGTGTTCCGCATACCCCCAAACTTGATATGTAATACATGGTCATTCAGCCATGGTCAGCAAGTATTACTTCTTTGACGAGGCTTGAATAATCAGTGGATTCAATCAGATCGCAAAGTAATTTTGAAGTAAAGTAGTCCGAGTGTCGGACTTCTCTAGAACCGTCATGAAAGTCTAGATTTCGTTGCAGAAGTATTCAAGTTTCAGGGGCATAAGGAGGTCGTACTTTAGAGAACAATGACCCCTCCGCTGATCAATTTTGTCAAGAAATTAATCGGATTCCTGTTGTTTTATTTAGTTTCGAGCAATATATACAGGGTGTCATTGACTTTTATTATTTACCCCGATAACTTTTTAATTACTTAGCTTTTAATTTAAAAAAAAAATATATATATTTTTTTAATAATAATATCATCGGGGTTGGCCCTTTCGGTTCGGACACGCTCAGCGCAACTATATTGTAAACCTGTACTTTTTTTGTGTTGTTGCCTATTGTATTGCCTGCATCGAATAAATACTATTCTATTCTATAAGGGATTATAGGACATTCCACCTTTAAAGGAATGAAAAAGGGGGAATTTAGCGTGTATGCAAAATCTCATGCTTACTTGAAAGTTAGCACAAATAATAACCTTAGTAAATAAATGAAACTAACAAATTTTAATCATAATAAATAATAAAGACTGTCAGTTTTTTTCTTAGAATATGGTTTCAGAGTTGTTGAAAGTTATTATGCAAACTTCGCGCGTTGGCAAGGTGCTAGTAATTATAATAAAAAGCCCCGGGTCCAGACATGATCCTTCTACTTACATCCCATGCAAAAAAAAAACTATATATTAAAAATAAACCAAACAGTTATCAAATGAGGAAAAGTATTACACTATTATCGTAATCTCTACAAGTGTTGCAAGCTGGGTTTTTTTTATTTTTGTTTTGGCTTCACACGGTTTGTGCACATGCACAAACACACTTGACACTGGCTACATAGCCAGTGTCAAGTTTAGAAAGTGTTCAGATTTTACTGATACTTTGAATTACTTTAAGTTCCATTAGAATGCGGATGTAACATATTCAAATATTTTGCAGTCTTTGACAGCAAACGTCTCGAGCAAGCCTCCTCGGCAAGCTTCGCTGAGGTAGTCAATACCATAAGATTCTCAGATCCATTTTGTAAATACTTGAGATTAAAACTACACCAATTTTACATCACAAGAATCAATTTGCGAATAATTAAAACGGCCACTGAACTATAATCTAAAAAAAGACGCCAAAAACTCCCCGGCGGTGTTCATTATATTTAACATCCCTAGATGCTGATACCCTAACCAAATAATATTATCATAATGAACGGTAACGGGATCGAAAGACAACATGTATTACCTTTAAAATATTCGTAGTCACCCAACAAATACTGTTTTTGATTAACCTTTCAAACACGGTATTTGTTTAATCGAAACCAAAATAATTTTAATGAGTTACATACACAAATTCGTGTTTAATGTCACACTGCTGAATTAACTGGCTAAAACGGTTGCGGTCGGTCAAATCTGATCAAATGTGACACGTGATAGCAGATAAAGTAGAAAAGTATATCAAGATGTATATAGCTTTATATTGCTCTTAAGAAAATACTAAACGCGTTTTATAAAGCATGTGACACCTTAAAATCACTTATTTGCTATGTTTCATGTAGGTATAGCTATGACTCTGTCTCTCATTGAGAATCTTAATGCCATTAAAACGCTTTGTTTTGCATTGACCCCACAGATTCGTCTAACTTTCAGCAAACACATAACAAATCATGATAAACTTGAATTAGGTCGAATGCGGAACCAACCACTAAAACGTAATAATACGCCACCTGTTGTTAATAATGGTAACATTAACAAAATATGATAGCCTAGTTGTCAAAAAGATACGAATTGTAAATTGGGTCAGTGCGTGGTGAGCACACATTATTGTTTACTACATGCATTCCGGACACGCACTTCAGCTAAAAATTATACTCGTAACGACATAGTATTCAAATGCATGTTGAGGGCGTACTATCTACGCTGTTTTTAATTTCATAGAGTGGTGGTGACCGAGCTTTGTTTTGATTCTAATCATATTCATATAAGCAAATTATAAGCAAAAACGTGGGAATATGCAATGCATTCCGTAATTTGTAGAATTTCAATAAACTAGGTCGGTTATACTAATGCATACTTTGACCCTCTAAATAATATTGCCAATGTAATCTAAACTTTGGAGATGTAGTAGTAAATCAGTTAAACCATATGTGTAACAATACACTATTGATAACTGATTTTTGTCTGTGAATTTTTGAAAGTTATCATGTCGGCTACCATGAGATTTCATAGCTTAAATATTAAAAAATCGGCAGCGAGACGAACATGCATAATGAAATCTATCAAAGCCAGAGCAGTATGCAATCCACACATTTGTCGAATATAGTAACAAGCAAATTATCGTACGGGGAGCTGATTTTGCTCTATGAATTCCAAATAAATCAATGTCTTGCTAACCATTCGTGTTTACTCTGGTTACAACTATAATTCTAACCACTCGGAGGTCATTCATTAAAAATGTATTTAGAACTATTGAATAATTTTGTCTTAAATACTGCCCTAACCGAATATTTGAAGGTTCGTTTACTAACAAATAATGTAAATAGGAAATGTTGATCTTGTCAGCATCAATAAACTAACAAATGTAAAGTTCGCTTCCTGGTATTATTTTCCTTGTTTAGTGCCAAAGTCCGGTATTTGAATTATTTTGTAGGTTATCTTAACGCTTTAACCATACATGATTGATATGTTCAACCTTTCCTACTGCAGGGAAAATCTCTCTTATGCGCTTGTGTTTACCAATTCAGTGTTTCCGCCATCTTTGTAGGCGTACGCCTGGACAGCCTGGGTCTGTTGTCGAACGTTTTCTCGAACTCATATTATTATTCAGCCCATGAATCGTTCGACAAGAGGCAGTCTTATCCGCCAAACACAATTTTCATTAAAAGAATTATATATTTTGATCCCAGCTTAATAATAAGTTTTTTTTACAAAAAAGCATCGTTAGTCGTTAAGTTTTTTAATTAAATGTATTTTATATCTCTAACTTGTTAACCTCGGAATTACCTTATTAAATGCCTTATCTTTTTTGAGTTTGGCACCTTTTGTGAAAATGGCAATGATTTACCATTGCCATTTTTATGCAATCACTTCCGAACACAACAGTTTCATATTTTTATTTGGATATCGTTTAAGGACAGATGTGGAAATCTATAATTAATTAACATAGATTGAAGAGTAGTAGGGTCATAGAAACATTCACAATAGCAAGTTACGCAATACCTTTTATTTTGGATATCATCCTTGTGTAAATTTTTGCGTAACTTGTTATTTTGGGTGTCTAAGGATGAATTCCAAAATGGGATAATAGATTTAAGGAAAATCTTGAAATTAAGTGCAGCGAGCGCCCATGACATGACCGTCGTCATTGCTTTTAGTCAGATAAACAGTTTATTGGATTTATAATCCACACTAATAATAATACTTAAGGCATACTTAAGGCATACTGAAAGTTTCTAGATTCTGAAAAATAAGACTAGATATAAGACTTACGATACATTTATTGTTTTTTTAAAGTATATTCCTTCGTAATTAATACATTTTGCATTCGATGAAACCACTGTAAAGCAGTTGGACCAGTCTTCTTTAGGGACCTCTTCAACGGCTTTATGGAACGCATTCACCGCCGATTCAGAGCTCGTAAAACGTGTGCCTCTAAGTTTGCCTTTATTTTTTGGAAACAAATAAAAGTCGCAGAGTGCTAGGTCCGGGCGTAAGGTGGAAGCGTCATCAGTTGAAGCCATCAAATAGGCTTCTGTTATTATATAGGCTTGTGATGATGCGTTATCGTAGTGGCGCCAATATTTTCTAAGACTGGGTAAGCAAGTGTTGACGTACCAATCTACAGTCACTATAATATCCTTAGATCTTTAAGCGATACTGTAGTGTAATGTCTTTATTTGCCGAGAAAAGAAGCAACCATTTTTTTACCTACACTTCGACTTTTTTTAACTTTCGTCGGCAAGTTTTCAAAAGGAAAGACCCACTTTGCCGACTGGCTTTTTCTTAACCAAATGACAGTCTCACAAAAACTAATTTTTGAATTCTATAATTGTTTTTTCATTTTTTTATTGTACAGATCCAAAGACTTTCAGTATAATCCACGTATTCTATGGAGGTAAAGTTTGTTTTTTAGTTTGGTGAGGTAATCTCTAAAAGTACCTACTGGTCCGATTGCTTAAATTTTCTTCACCGATAGAAAGCTGCTTTATTCCTTAGTTACATAGGCTATACTTTACGTACGCGGGCGAAGCCGCGGGCAAAAGATAGTTTGTAATATAATAAGTTCGCAGTTAGCAATATTTCATATTAAAATATTTGACTTATTTTTTATGTTAGTTTATCTTTGACTTTTATTATTTATTTATTAATTATTCGGTTTTGAATAAATCTAACGGTCGGTTAACTTTTTTTCATCGAATTTCCGTAGTTAACAATAGTACCTTGATTAATACCTTGTATTTTAATTTTATTGAGCGACTTCATTGAAAAATGTACGATGAACTCGAGCTATGATAATAAGTTAGTATCATTGTGAGAAACTGAAACACGTAAAAGGGGTAAAGTGATAATTTATTCAACAAATAAAAGTGCTTTATACGGACATAATTTTAATACTGACGTTATTCAGATCCGTGTTTCGTTTATTTAACTAATTGTCTATACTCTATTAGATCACATACGAATGTGAATGTGACATATCGGTGTTAAGTGAGCATGACATTTTTTATGTCTATAAAGTTCTGTCTTCGTGTGAATTACGTCTTTCATATATTTAAAGTGTAACGTACGTACCTTCACCTCAATCACCCTGAGATTATGGACTTTAGACGTACATGAAAAAAGTATGCAGGATTTTTTCGCATTAATCAGTGCCTATTAAATTAAGGGAAATACCCTAAAATAATACCCAGTACTATAATCAGATTAATTTATACTAATTTATTGCAATTACAATACACAAAGCGGAAAGGAAAAACCAATTAATTTTATCCTTACCTTCTGAAACAATAGTATTATAATATGTGAGGGCTCGGGCGAGGTCTTCAGGTTGATGTCCGGCTTTGACAATAGTCAAAAATTTGAAGTATTGCTCAATAATTAGATGATTATTATATATTTTGTCAACAGGTGGTCACAGCACATTCTTCGCCCTGCTCAATACCTTCGTCCACATCGTGATGTACTTCTACTACATGGTGGCTGCTATGGGCCCCAAGTACCAGAAGTATATCTGGTGGAAGAAGTACCTCACCGCCTTCCAGATGGTAAGTGCTAAATATTCTGATATAACTTACAATAGTATTGTAACGTTACGTGATTCAAGACTGTTTGATCGTTTATTCGGGACTCGTCGATCTTAATTTCGATGCCTCTTACGTATAAAGTCGTTAGGCAAAAAGTTAATTTTTTCAAGAGTTTTTATAATTGTTCATTGATTTAAGTAATTCGTGAAACACTTAACCGATTTTTTTAATAATAATAATATCGATAATATCGATGCTGCTATTGATGTAGCCACCTATTGGGCCCAAAAAGTTTGACGAGTTTACCATCGAATCGAAAAGAAGAAGACCTATTTTTTGCATTATGTAATCAATAATCAGTTTAAGATCACAATACCAGATCCTAGATGTATTTGGACCACAATATGATGTCTGAATATATATATATTATAAAAAAATAAGTTTCGATTTTATGCGTAGGAGACATGCAATTTTCCCTCGTCACTTTTTTTTGTGACTGTATGGGCGACGGAATTTTCGTGTTTAAACAAATTATATTACATAAAATATAAACTCATACGCAAGGAAAGGATTAAAAACAAAAGTATAATACGATTTTTTTTTTCGAACTGGTTTAATGTCGGTTATATATGATGCGTAGATTTTTTAACCGATGAAAAACAGAGGAAATTCTCAAGTTCACCATTTTTTTTATTAATTATGTAATAACTTAATAGCTAATTTATGCAAAAAATAACTTGGATAATAACCATGCCGAATAAGATAATTATCATAAAATTATATTTTCTTAGTTATTAACTTATTATCAACAACACTTCTTTTCAAATTAAAATTTTAAGAAAAAAAAAAAAACAGTTCCGGTTAAGCCAGAAGCTCTTAATCTTTAGAAGCTTTTTTACTTGAAGTCTAATATTAAGACTACAGAAAAAAGCTACTATCAAAACATTACGTTCAGTGACGAACGCAAATCTAAAAATAAGCAAGCAAAAAGTTGTGATGTGCTGATTTGATTTGTAATGATAGTTTCGGCATCATCGTCGTAATTTGTAGCTATAAATATTGTTTCAGTTGTATTTCACAAACAAGTCAATGACACAAAAGCCTCACAAAAAGTGTTGTTTTGCAATGATCTTACCTACACTGTTTATATTTAGACATTACACGAAATTTTAATTTCGATTTTTTTTCTCTACCAGTGGCTTCGCCCGCGTGAAAGTAGAAAATATGTAACCCATAGCACTCAGGGATAAGTGCAGCTACATACATATTGGTAAAATATGTAACCCATAGCACTTAGGGATAAGTGCAGCTACATACTTATTAGCAAAATATGTAACCCATAGCACTCAGGGATAAGTGCAGCTACGTACTTATTAGCAAAATATGTAACCCATAGCACTCAGGGATAAGTGCAGCTACATACATATTGGTAAAATATGTAACCCATAGCACTTAGGGATAAGTGCAGCTACATACTTATTAGCAAAATATGTAACCCATAGCACTCAGGGATAAGTGCAGCTACGTACTTATTAGCAAAATATGTAACCCATAGCACTCAGGGATAAGTGCAGCTACGTACTTATTAGCAAAATATGTAACCCATAGCACTTAGGGATAAGTGCAGCTACATACTTATTAGCAAAATATGTAACCCATAGCACTCAGGGATAAGTGCAGCTACATACATGTTGGTAAAATATGTAACCCATACCACTTAGGGATAAGTGCAGCTTCATACTTATTAGCAAAATACGTAACCCATAGCACTCAGGGATAAGTGCAGCTACATACTTATTAGCAAAATATGTAACCCATAGCACTCAGGGATAAGTGCAGCTACATACTCATTAGTAAAAAGATTTTCAGAGTCGGTTCAGTGGCTTCAAAGACTACCCCTACATATAAACTTTCAAATTTCACCTCTTGATAATATTAGTATAAGATTCTTTGCGGTCCCAAGTTATACCGTCCCTTGTTACTTAGGGCAAGCAGAAACCGCAGAACAACTTATGTGCAAACACAGTTCGATTATCCGTATTGCAAACGCTGAGATTTTATTGGTCTTAGCTAGCATTAGCTAAGACCAATAAAATCTCGCTAGCTAGCTTATTGTTAAAAATGTATGGGGTCGACATTCCCTATTGAAATGTCACATAATCAATTTCAAACTACGCTACTTAAATTACGCTAAGCTGATTGCTTTCATGAATTAGTTAGTTATGATTTTATGCCTTCCGACTTAAAATAATTATAGTTTTTATTTATGTTTTTTTTTAATCAAATTTACATTTTAATTGTTTTTTTTTATAAACTGAGGAGAAAAAAGTTTATGTTATAGACATGTGCATAAAGTCAATCTTAAAATGCTTCTCCTACACAGTTGTGTTTTTTTAGATGTTATCAATATGAGTTTTCACTAAGTACTCGTTTTTATTAAAATTAATATATTCCCACAGGTCCAGTTCGTGCTGATCTTCAGCCATCAGCTGCAAGTGCTGTTCCGGCCGTCGTGCCAGTACCCGCGCGTCTTCGTCTACTGGATTGCCATGCATGGTTTCCTCTTCTTGTTCCTCTTCAGCGACTTCTACAAGGCGCGCTACTCCAAGTCCGAGAGGAAAGCTAGGACCAATGGACTCTGCATGGTAAACTCGCCTTATGATTCGTTTTGAACCTGTAAATCTAGTCAGGGCAAAGTGACATATCAGCGATAATGCTTGCCGAGAAGTCAAAATGTTCGAGGGGTTGACTATTGTGATATTTCGTGTATAACTAAGCAAATGTAATTTTTATCAATTTGTCGTAAGTTGATGTCACCAGGAAAGACAAATAGCGCATTACGCGGTAATGCCCCGTACGCTTCTGTATCTATCAGGTGAAGTACGTGCTTATTATGAAATTTTAATTTTTCAAGATTGTGTTAACCTCGAGAATGTTCAAAAACGTGCAAAGAACAGTCAATACATTTTGTGATTTCCTGGTTTCGATTGATCGAAAATTCCAATAATTAATGATAAGTCGTTTACTTGGCCATGACTATAATAACCATTTTATTGACTGGTGTAGCTATGTTGATAATGATAATATATATATGATATATAATTTGATTGCTAGATTAAAGAACGTAAGCTCAGAAAAAAGGAGACGCGCTATAAAGTCAGATTGCCGTTATTTTCGTATTTTCTTATCGATAGATCAATGGCCAAAACTATGTTTTTTTTTGTGGTCTAAATTAACAGTGTTTTTGTAGATACTTCTGCATAAATCACAACGACACGTAAAAGAACGTGCAATTACCGTATCAGAATTATTTGTCGAACACTTCAGGACACCGTATGAACTTGGCAATCTTGTTCAGACACTTGCGTCACGTGTGCACATATTGACATGGACTATAAGCTGTATGTAAATGTTCGCAGACCGTCATGGACGACAGCAGCAGTTCGCTGAACGGCAAGAACGGCTACAAGCAGGAGGCCGAGGCCGAGGTGCCGAGCTCGTACGCGTCGTCGGGCGCCGACGCCTTCGTGCGGCGCCGCCCCGTGTCATAGTGCGCAGTGAACTGTGTGGACTGTCTCCATCTCGAACCTTTCACGTCAGTGTCGAGACTGATGCAACACTACGAGACTGTGTCGCTCGTGCGGCAGCGACGGGAGTGCGTAGTGACCGCGGTCGAATAATGTTTCAGACTATATTTCTACAATGAATTTAGATATAAACATTATTACTTCTATAAAGTTTGTTGATGCACAAAGTCACTATTTTGGATCTTGCTTGGATTGTCTAACTGCCTTGTAATTTTTTTAAGTACAAAGTATGGTTATTGAAAGTTTCTATGAACTGTTGAAAATCAATGTCTCAGTTAAAGTGAATTCTAGTCGCATTTTGGCGATATATTGTTTTCCTATAGTTAAATGAAAGCAAGGTTCTGTTATTGCATTCAATAAATTATGACAACAATTGATCAGGTTATTTTTGTCGCAATAAATATTGGTATATTCTCGATAGGCGAAAGTGAGATGGGCATTTTGTATTATGTATATATTTTTATTATTTTAAAATTAAACTTAGTTATTGATGGTATCATGTGTAACGAGGTGTATTAAAGGTTAACGGATTTTTGTAAATATATTTTATTATTAGATGCTAAATAAAACGAATAATTATGTTACCATACATTTGTTAGATATCCATTGTAGTTTTACTCACAGCAGTTCATTTCTCCCTTCTAAGCCCTGTGCTCAAGTACCTCATACTTCCGCATGAAACCTTTTATACATAATATTATATTGGTTCTTTGTTTTCGATTAATAATAACAATGTTAACAAATTAATCATAAATTGTGGTTTTGCACAATGCATTCTTTTTTGTTGTGTACGTATATTTCCTGTAACGGTGTGAGACTGTGCACACTGCAGCTCAATTACAGTAGAATTTTCCGCAGCAAGGTAATAAGCGTTTTCGTCGTGTTACCTAATTAAAGTACTCTGTGTGTGTGAATGTTCAAGGTTTGAGAAATAGAGTAAATTAAGTAAATAGCGAATGTGCACAGTCTCGCACCGGCCGAGTCATCACGATAATAATTAAGTATTATTTTATATCATATTCTGGTATTACGATGCTTTAAGTGTTGTGCAATGTGGAGTGCCGGTTGCTTCGATCGCAGGCGGGCGAGTCCGACACAACAGTCCTGCTCAAGTAATTGCTGCGAGTACACTCTTTTGCAAGTTTATTTATTACTTTAATAAAGGATTTTACAACTGATACTGTTTTTATTCCCTTGCCTTGCAGTTAAGATAGAATACGATTTGCACGCGGCCCTGGATGGATTAAAAAATTCTACTTACATTTCAAGTTTGTGATGGACTGTATCTTTTGTTGCAGTTTTCACAATCTCAACACAGATAAACGGGCCCTATTACTAAGACTCAGCTGTCCGTTTATCTGTCTGTCCGTCTCTCACCAGGCTATCTCATGAACCGTGATAGACAGTTGGAATTTTCACAGATGATGTATCTCTGTTACCGCTATAAACAATAAAATAAATATCTATTGAAGGGCAAAAAAAATCATGTCTGTTGTATGGGAGCCATACAACAGATATGATTTTTTTCGTTTTTATAGTTAATGGTACGGAACCCTTCATGCGCGAGTCCGACTCACACTTGGCCAGTTTTTTTTTTTAATTTACATTTTGCTGTTTGGAAGTGCATTTCGTCACAGAAACGACAGTGCAACAACCTGCCCGACTGATTGATAATGACAAAGTCGCTAAATACCTGTAATAAAGTACCTTGCAAGCTAATCAGTAAATAAGCGATACAATGAGGTATCTGGTAGGTCGTCAATAAGAATGCAGTTTCTGTGTTACCGGCTATAACAGGGAGTCTGTTATAGCCGTCAAAATCATCAAAACAGAAATCAAGAGCAACATCCTCAATCTATACTTATAATAAATCTGTAGAAGTGAAAATTCTGTACATTGAAAGTACCAAAAAAAAAATGGCAGGAGGTATTACTAGACCGACACCGAACCCAAAAATGTGATTAAAAAAATTTTTGTCTGTCTGTCTGTTTGTTCAGGCATCACGCAAAAACTACCGGTTCGATTACGATGAAACTTTGTATAATTATTCTTTAATATCCTGGGCACGACACTGGGTACATTTTATCCCGGAAAAGTATATACAAAAAAACAAACTTAATTTTGCGATTCGATCCCTAGACCCGATTACTGTACCAACCGAAAATAATAAGTTTGTCGTAGGTTACGTCACCCGCAGTGGAGTTCACTAAGGGGCGCTGCACACGGCTAAGATACTATAATATTTTATCTTAAGATACAATATTGCTCGCCATACAACTCAATGGACACACGACGAAGATAATAAATAATATTTCATATTTTCGTATCTCAAAAAACCTAATAAAACCATTTCCGACTTCTACGCGGACGAAGTCGCGGACAAAAGCTAATGGAAAATAAATTGTTTGAATTCCACAAAGAGCACCAAGAGTCAAATTTGATAGGTAGCAAGTTCTATTTAATATCCTAATACATTTACTTTATTGAAACAGAGAGACCTACAATTAAATGCCGAATCTACTCAACAGCCTGATTGAATTTGCTCTATAGCATATCTACCGATCATGAAAAACTTACATCTTTGCAAGCAACCACTGATAGCCTTCTCCCGTAAAGTAATATCAAATTGATCCCTAACGGAGGAACAGGTTGTTTCCTCTCATTAGTTGGAAACTAAAAACTGGTTTGGTAAGGTGCGTACCTGTTCTGATATTCCTAAACAGGCTCCGTCAGATACCTACTTGTCCGATGACTCCGAAGGGCTTACAACAATATAGGTATAACTACTTACATTTTATGTGGTCGCTTCGTTGCTAATGCAACAGGTAAATATTTCTATGGAGTTAAATGGTCATCGAGCAGGCTGGTGATAATGTGTACGTAGGTTAGTACCTACTCCAGTAAAAAAGTGTCGTCAAGGAAGATTTGAGTACCTACCTGCTTACATTAAGTCGTTTTTGGTTCCTATGTATGAGCTAGGTAGGTACATAAGTTTAGTTTAAAAAATTAGTTAAAATTTCATACTAACTGTTATATAAATTAAATAATATTTTATTGTGTAAACAAATACCTAATCAGTGCCTTATATGTGTGTGAAATAAATAAGTGTATGTTGTGATTTTGGAGACCAACGGGAAATAAGTACGAAGTTCTCTGTAATGACAGTCAGATTTAAAACTTCATTTCTTTGTCATCGTTTACAGATATATCGTTTTCAGTGGGCATTACGTTTTCTCATTTAAGCATTAGGATATTTATCGAGTTTCAACAATGCGCGATTATTCTAAAATGAAACTTATGAAAATCTAATTCAGACACAAACCAAGTGCTACACATACACCTTGTCTTACCAAAAATTTCCTTTTATTTGGCTTTGCAGGACTGGCAAGAGGCGCACGGTGGGGTGCGGCTGTAAGAGGCGCACGCATAGGCCTTACTTAAGCATCAAGCTCTAGATGCATACTATGAGATGATGTGAAAAACCCAAGAAAAATTGAGAAAAAAAAACAAACATTTTTCTAAGTGTCCGACGATTATCTTTTACCTTGAGTATGCTTAGTTTGCTTATGTTTTATAAGTGCCCATGTTGGCCTATGTGAAATAAAAAACTTTTGACTTGACTTGACAAATTTTCTGTCGCCCCTAAGGCGAAGACAGAAAATTTTTCAAAAATATTTTATTTTGTTTCCAAATTTTTCTCAGGTTTTTTATCATCTCATAGTTTGCGTCTAGAGTATTTTTCACTTCCTGGCGGGAAGATCGTACACGGTGGTATAAAGGTTGCACTATGTTTCGCCTAAGCAATCAACACCACTTACATCCCAGCTTTTTAAAAACAATGTCATTGTGAGGTATTTCACTGGCCGCCAATTTCCTAAAACCTAAACACAGTAATGCGTTGCTTGGTAGTGGTGGCGGAAAAAAATACTCCGTTGGCCTTTCCAAACACTGAGTTAAGCGTGTCGATGGCTGACTAATCCACTCAACTATTAGGTTACTTTAGGTCATTGCAGTAATTTGTTTGACTGATTGATTCAAATAGTCTTTTAGAGTCGAAACCTACCTAAGACTAGACATTTTCAGCGCAAATTCCATCACCTGTTTGCCGTTAAGTAGCCATAATGATAGTGTCCAAGGACGTCTCTAGGTAAATGGCTATATTTATGTACCTGCATTACCCAATGGAGCAATCATTTACAGATAATATTATTATGCTTATTTTAATGGACCTTAGTATTTTGCAAATAGTAACATTACGCCATAGTAAAATTAGTGACTACGAGTATTAGGCTGCTTTAGCGTACCTACCTACCCCTCTAAAGGTTTTTATATACCCAGATGTTCCGTTTTTATAAAGGCTCTTGGTGACTAGGTAGTTTCGAGATGATATTTATCATTCTTTAGAAAAAAAAAAACGTTACCCCACACTAAGAATTACTCTTGTTGCGTTCATAAACACGGACACTCAGACCCGGAACACCTATCTGTAGTGTTTACAAATATTTGTTCCGTGCGGGAATCGAACCCGTGACACGCAGTGCAGCACCCAATCGCTCAACCACTCAGCCATGCGCCAACCGTGCCGTCACAATATCAGACAATCATTTAGTTAAATACTTATATCCTTCCCACCACTTGTACTTGTACCCATTGTGACACCCTATTAATTTTAAGTTCCTAATCTAATTTGTATTTTTGGTGTACAATAAAGAATGTATCTATCTATATCTCTATCTATAGCTACCTATATTTACACCCCCAGAGATTTTGAGTGGGATGTAATAATAAATTGAAACTTACCTGGGCCCGAATCCCTATGTAGATCTTTCAGCACCCGCCCCTGCGCTTTGGTGACCTCTTCGAGGAAACCAAAGGTTTGGTCTGTACGTTTTTGAACGAAGTTATGATGACGAATAACTACTGGAAATACATTGTAAAGGACGGTTGAAACCTGTCGGATATGCTGCCGGCCCGGGGCATTATTCTAAATAATATTATTAATCCGACACATTATTTCTAGGTGTTCTCGACTAGCTAAAGGACTGAGAAAGAGAACCGGTAACTTACTTTTAAATACCTTACTAGATGTAAGTATTATTGCCGATAAGCCTGACATAGTAATATGACGACATGATTGTTGATATAGCGGTCCCCCATGCCAAGAACCTCGTGAAAGCTGAGAAAGATAAACCAACAAATAATCTTGACTTGGCCCGGGAGGTTGTTGACATAATTAGGAGTTGACATCAGTCATTGTGCCAATAGTCGTTACGGCCAATAATTAATCGCCAAGAGCTTTGACCAACATCTGAGGAGTCTCTCGTTGGACAGTTAGATCAATTACTTGTTCCAGAAAGTAGTACTCAGTTCGTATTGTTAGAAGATTCCAGACTCAGGAGTTCTGACGGGTCACCCGTAGCTCTACCGGTAGCGGTACCTTGGACCCTATTCTTGATTTCGGTGAGTTAGTATTATGGGGTAAATATGATTTTTTCTTCAGACATCAGTTTCAGAAGGTTGTTTGCTCTCCAATATCCATTCACAGTTTCCGGTCATTGGTTTCTCTTTTCCACATTGGCCGCCTTTTGCTTATACATTGTCATCCCATCTTAGGTATCGGGCGTCCTTTATTCCTTATACTTTCGGTGCTATTCCACAGATTAAAGAATACTACCATTCGGCTACTAATTTAGTTACTACTAATTTCTTTGTGTCTCTGATTAGGCGCTTCGCCATTTCCATTTCAGCTTCTTTATCTTTGTTACGTGCGCAATGTTTTTTTTTTCTCTCGGAAATGTTTAAGGCTTCAAATTTAATTAGTTTTGGCATCGACACGCTAAAAAGAAGAAGAATAATGAATAAAAACATTAATTAGACTTCTTTACTGATTTAATAAAATAGGTTTTAAAAAAATCAGAGCCTCAACTGCTTTATTCGACAATTTGTTTCTGATTTTTGTAATAATGCTACCGGAGAAGCTGAACACTGTCTCGTTTCAACAGGTGACGGTTTAATTGTGTTTAAAGCTTCGTACAGTAATTTCAAACTTTCAGTACGTTTTCCGGTTGCTTCAAACTAGAACTCCTTTTTAATGTTCCTCTT
The DNA here is from genome assembly GCA_949316375.1 of Mythimna vitellina. NCBI lineage: Eukaryota > Metazoa > Arthropoda > Insecta > Lepidoptera > Noctuidae > Mythimna > Mythimna vitellina. The sequence goes on from OX438688.1 coordinate 16,939,007, forward strand.
GTATTTTTTTTTTCGAAACAGTACCTAGTAGTCCAAGTATTCATTAAACTAACAGATGGCGCTAGGCTCCTACAGTTATTTGAAAATAAAAATGATTACATAGCAATTTCAATCTTGGCAATCTTGTCTCCTCTCGAGTCTCGAACCAAAAGTAACGGAACTCGAAACAACTAAAATTACGAAAAGTCCCGGGACCCAAACCCTAGTATGTCTACTTATGAGCATAATAAAAACAATTTAAAGTGTTTTTTATAGTTATTCTATAGACATCTTAGATAAATATAGTTGACTAATAGTAGCATACCAATTTTGCAAACTATTTGGTTTTCGTCCACATGGACGGAAACACAATCAGCTAGGTGAATATTTGTAATGGTCATTTTACTTCAACAGATCACTGAACAAAATAGTGAATATTTTCTCTCAATATTATGTTTTTTTTTTATTGCCTATTTTAGTTTCTGTCCACTCCTTTGTTAGTGTTTCGCAAATTAAAAATATATTTAAAGGACGTAGACGAAAACTGAAAATAGCTTAAAAAGTTGGTTGTAGTTTTCATCCATAGAAGAATACTGGGGAGGACGAAAATTAAGAAATAGTTATTCTGTTGAAATCTTAAAAGAAATAATTGAAGATAACAGCACACTGGCATTGTGACGCATATTTCTGAAACAGATTTTTTTTATATTTTGTCTGATTTTTACTGCAATATAATAAAGCGACGTGATAATTTCTGGAACTAATTACAAACGGAATTATTGGAAACAATCTTTCTGTATGCGATAGTCAGATTTATTACGAGTATTATCTATCTAATAGGCTACATAACCTCATGCTACGACTCAAGAAAGTTGGGCAGTAACCAAAGACCAAAAGTGAAACCGCGGGGGACGGTTAAAAAAAAAATCGACTCCACTAAAAAAAACACTAAAGATCAAAATAACTTTGATTTCGGAAGTCGGTGTTTCTCGGTATTGATTGATCCGACTTCCGAAATTAAAGTTATTTTGATCCTTTCAGAGTGCCTTTCTTGAGTGCATTTCTCATGACAATTCCAATTAACCCAAACACTGCTAGGTTATATTGTTGTATTATGAAGTTCCTATGTCTATGTCTATATGTGTTCCGGCTCCATCATCAAATTAGTTCGATAGTACCTTATAGCCCAACTGCATTTCATGACAATTTTTAATAAGCCCAAACACGGCTAGGATACATTGATTAATTACAGAGTTCCGGTGCCTATCTTCCGGCTCCATCATCGTCATCAGGTCACTTCGACGATACCATTTTCAACATAACTATTCAGAACCATTTATTTATTTGTATTGTCATAGTCGCTTAACTATCTTTGTTGTGATACCTATGTGAGTATAAAGTTCCGATGGCCATTTCTGGTCTTCTTCATTAGTTCCACTTCATCAAATGCTACTTTTTAACTGTAAGTGCTTAAGTTCTCGATGAAAATACCAAAATCACCATATGGTTGCCCATCATCAGAACTGGATTCTGAAAAGGATGGGACCAATTGGAAAACATAACTAAGAGGAAAAGAAAAATTGCAAATCGGACTATAAACGACGGAGTTCTGAGGCAACACCAATAATTTAAAAAAAAAACATACAACCGAATTGATAACCTCCTTCTTTTTGAAGTCGGTTAAAAATAATACCTACAAGATAGAGAATTAAATAGTAGATATGTTGTTGATTAAGTAAAAGTATATGTAATTGGTTTACTAAATAATTATAATTAGCCCACACACTTTTTTCTACACTGTGGTCGAAACAAGCTCACACTTGGACAAAAACCATTTTTTTTGTACGAAAACTAGCAAAATCCCTACTTTTTCTAAAAATATTTTTTATAATAAAAAACCGTGTATATTGTCATGTAATGTACAACATTATTTTTAGTATATGCGAAACCCGAAGCACGTGTCTAGTATTTTTATGTAAAGAATCTATGTACAAAATTTCATTACTGTATCATAAAAAATCACAAAGTTATAAGCTTGTTATGTTACCTGGATGTCCGCACAAACACATGGTCAACGGGTCATCCGAGAGACTGAGGGGTTGTATTGCTCCCGCACCCAGCTATGTGCTGTCGCCTAATGCCCGCTATGGCTTGCCGTGACCTACGTTGTATTATTGTCAGAGATTTCCAACTTGTGACCTTTTTTAAATATTTTTGGGCAAAAATGTAACGTGGTGTAAAAATTATTGGAATCGATTCAATTACTGATTCTGAACAAACTATTTTCAGATTTCACATATACTAAAAATAATTTTGTCTAAGCAATAGAAACAAATACGATACATTTATGTAAGGGAACTTCAAAATATTTATTTCACATCACAAAGCTGGTAAATCCGACGAAAACCAGTGCAATCACAACATGTTTGTGATTTTTTTGTGTTTGCTTAGTTAAAGCACATGTTTGGCACCCGTAAGTTACACTTATGTTACACACGGCGTAGATATACCTACCTACACGATTAAATACTTCGATTTTCACGTCAGTCGATTACTGAATTTTTGTGATTTATTGTAGGGACCAGTATCGCTTCCACGTTACATTTACTCTGTTGTGTACTTCTTTAGACATGTTTTGTAGGAGATTATAATATGATCTAAACACGATAAATGTAGACAATTATTCATGTCGTATAAAAAATGTCTTATGCCCCGTTTACACGTGGGCCCAGCGTCGGCCAATCGCCATCTCTAGTCACCGTGTAAACGGGAAAACCCCGTTTAAACAATGGCGATTGGCAGAGTCTGGGCCCACGTGTAAACGCACCATTAAATTGACTACTGTAGCTTGCAATTTATTATACATGAGTAGTAAGTAGGTATCTACCTACTTTTGACATCGAGGTAGTCGTGGTGACTGAGTGGATGAAGTTTCTAGCAAAAGAACTTATAATGTAGGCAAGATATGTACTTAGCAGGGTTTTATGGAATAATAGGTACTTGATTGCTTAGAAATTGTCTCATTACCATAAATAAAATAGGTAAAACCTGAACATTATACAGATTCTCAATATCATAATATAAACAGGAATTTGAAATAGTTACTTACCCATAAGGAAAGAAGTAAGGAAGTAGATCGGACAAATAAGAGTCGTGGGAGTTCAAAACCGATAAGATAACTTACTATGTGTGTGACTAGTAGCAGCGCTGGCCTTAGCCGTTGCGAGGCCCCAGGTGGCAGATCTTTGCGAGGCCCTTGTCCTATAAGCAATGTGTGTAAATAAAATGTATTTTATATTTATTTCAAATGATAATCAAAATTCATCTTCCTGCCCTTGTCCCATCTTATTTGGGGTCGGCGCAATACGTTTTTTTCTTCCATTCTATCCTGTCAACCGTCATACTATCTTTAACTTCCTTTTCTTTCATATCACTGTTCACACAATCCATCCATCTTTTCTTTGGCCTCCCTCTCCCTCTCCACCCTTCCACATGTATACTCATAACTCTTTTAGTAACATGTGTTTCATCTCTCCTCTTTAAATGACCATACCAAGACAAACGATTCCCCTTCAACTTTTCAGTCACTGGCGCCACTTTCAAACTTCCTCTAATATATTCATTTCTCACTTTATCCATTCTCGTCACATCACACATCCATCTCAACATTCTCATCTCCGCTACATGCAATCTTTTTTCATCCGTCTTTTTCACAGCCCAAAATTCTGATCCATACAGTATCGTATATAGTAATAAAAAATCTAAGTAGTTAATTAAGTAAATGAGATTAATTCAGGTTTCATAGAAAATTAACCCAAGTCAGCACCAAAGTTTTTTGTTTATCTTAAATATTAGAGTAGTTGGTAGTCATTTTCTAAACTACATATTCCCATTGCTGTTTTCGGTGGTTAACATTTTTTTTTTATTGGTGAAGTTTGTGAAATGCTTTTTAGGGTTCCGTACCTCAAAAGGAAAAAACGGAATCCTTATAGGATAACTTTGTTGTCCCTCTGTCTGTCAAGACCCTTTATCTCGGGAACGCGTTAAGGTATCGATTTGTAATTAAAACCGTATAGGTACTCAGGTCTGCGGTCCCTTGAAGGTGTGAAACTTTTTTCTGTGTTAATGAAAAAAAAAGATATGTCTGTTTATATCGCAAAAAACGTGACACTCTCAAGGGAATCAAAATTCATAGGGTCCCGAAATTTGGCATGAAGCAAGGTCTCATAGTAATCACAAGTATAGGAAAAAGTCTGAAAACTGTAAATTTGTTGTAACGTCAAAAAAAAAACATTTTTTGCGATTCGTAAAAATCTTCATAACTCAATTTGGGAATTGAACTGTTTTCATAGATAAGTTTGTACGGAACCCTCGGTGCGCGAGTCTGAGTCGCACATGCCCGGATTTTTAAAGGACGTTAAGTTTTTTACTAATTATAATAGGTAGATACAAGTTGTTAAAGCACGAGTAAGTACATTTATTACCAAGTCATTGATTCGTAGTCATTATTATAACATTTTGAACTTTGTAGTTCAAGGACCGATGCAGATGTTTAAAAAGCTGATCATACATTTGATTCCAAGTTCCAAATTTGAATCCAGGCCACCCTTTTTTACGTGGGAAATCATCAAATGACTTGTATCGATTTGGGCGAAGCGAGAGGCAAGGGGCAATATGTAAGTTTTCAAGACACAACATTTAAGACTCGAAGCGAACTCTTAAATATAGAGCTCTATCTAATTAATCTACGTCTTAATTAAATAGTTTAGAAGTCTCGTAATTAGCAGAGCTCAACCAAGTTTGATGAAACATCGACAAAATAACTAAGCAAAACCAACCGTTATAAAAAGTAAGTTATTTACAGTAGGTACAGCTACTGATGTAAAGTAGGTACTGATCATTTAAATAATTAAGTATACATTATTTAATTATGTAAAAGAATCGCCAAATTGAAGTGGCAGTAGGTAAGGCACAATGCTCGCAGAACAGATGGTCGTTGGGGGCGAGAGCTTTTCTCTGGAGTAGCGACCGCGTAACGCGTTGGAAGGCCTCCCTGGTGAAGGTCGCGGGAATCCGATGAAAGTTAGACCACAGGACCGTTCGGTGGCGGTTGGCGACACTTGGTGGAGGCCTATGTCCAACAGTGGACGTCTTTCGGCTGAAATGAATCGTCATTCATTGGTGATGGTGATGATTTAATAATTTTATGATCAGTTCTTTTAAATAGATTTAAAATCATATAACTAAGCAAATTTTATCAAGCTTTAACACCAGTTTCCAAAGTACCACCTTTTTCCTAAGGCTATCTTCACTTATATTTATTATTGGCAAGATATACGTTCTTATTTATGTAAAGTATCATAATAGTTAATTATGTGACTAGGGGATAAAGCAGTGTCTTTATGTCGCGGGTGGCATGTTAAATTTCGAACGAAACAAAGGTTGCTAATTTTAATCCCGAACGTCAGTGAGGGATTTATACAATTAACTCCCAAGCATTGCGAAGGAGTTCATAAAGAAACCTGAGTAAAGTGAGGAATTTAAGCCGCCCAGACAAAGACTGCTTTATTCCCGTGTTGGATACTTTACTTTTTACACCATCTGTGAGATAATTAAAAGACAATTTAGTAAAACAAATCATATATTAGAGAAATATAAATATTATTCACAAGTTAATATCACTCAACATGTTTTGAGATTTGAAACAAAAAAAATTCACTACTGTAAGATTCTATAGTTGTAATTTTTTCTGTAACGGTCCCTCTATTTCATTACTTTTTTTTTAATTCGCCAGTAACCAAGTTTTATTCTGTTTTTTTTTTGTTAGTGGCCAGTTTGAATATTAAATAAACTTGATTGATGCACGTACATTTTAATTCATTTAATGTTGACGGCTTTTGACGTTCCAAATGCAAATCTTATTATTCCCTAGGGATCGCCCGTACTACATTATCTCCCTAGAGACAGAATTACTTGCATTAAGTGATGGTTGTATAACATATAAAAGGGCATTATCGAGCAGGTGGTGTAAAAAAGCTTTTAAAAATAGAGCTCTTTTCAAAATATGGACTGGCGTTAATCAATTTATTTATGTTGCTGTCTATAGTGAATAAATAAATGAAAATGTATTAAATAGTTATCTGTGTAATTTGCAGTCATGATGACAATGTTATTTTATTATAATATCTAGTTAAATCTAGTATGCATTCAATTGCAATTTAAATTCTTAGTACAGTTATTAATTTATTTATCATTGCTTTTGATGTACAAATAATGACCGGAAAGTCTTAAAACTAATTCTTTATGCTTCATTATAAAGATGATATTTTCTTAGATTTTAAACTTTTTGCTGGTATAACGTCTGGTGTGGACTCGGTCTCGACCGTGGCGAACATTCAATGGCTTTGTAAATACAAATCCATGTTTTAAAGTATCCTTTGTATACCAATATACAAGATTTATGGCCACTTAAATATCTACAGTGACTCGGGCGGTCTAAGTACGCAGGTATAATGATATCAGCAAAGTATCTACAAATTCAACTAGTCGAAGAATATGGACTACTATTACTACTACTAGTTCTAAAAGGATGAGGGGTGTTAGAGTGAGCGAACAAATCGAGCTATCGCCCCCGTCATCCCCTTCGAGCTCTATTCTTAGTCGAGTGGTCACAATACTTGCATTATTATAATTATATATACTTACCTAAAAAGTATACATACTTACCACCAAACAGATAGCAAATAGCCTACGTATTTGCGAGGTGCGAGGATGCGTAGCGGACTTTGCTCACCTGTGCGAACATACAGACACATTCCTCGCTCACGTCCGTGATCGTTCTACACATTCCGCCTCATATTTCGCCGCATTTCTCACTTTTTTGCAAGTAAATATAGCTATCTGAATAGTTATGCAAATATACTAGCCCTGTCCATCTGTTAGCCCTTTCCATCAGAGCTGCGCTAAGCTTATTCTGGGAAATAAAGTTGTCCCATTTTTAGGTTTATTCCTCACAGCCTCGTTACCGTAAACCGTTAAGCCATTGGTCCCGATTGTCATTTAGATCTTTGAAAAGAAAATCAGTCACCTATGGGAATCGAAGAGTTAAACGAGATAGAGTATTTGGTTGGCAATATACGACCCTAGCGAAATGGACGCGAAAATAATTTTTAAATTAATCCAACGTAAGTGGCTAAAGGGTAAGCCATTAGCAACACTTCAGTAAAAACCAAGAATCGTTGAAATTCACATCAGATTGTGATCAATTAGCAAGCCGTTGGTAAACTTTGACCAAATTACATAAAGTGATGGGAAGGGACTGACGAGATGGCGCGTTTAGGAATAATTTACACCTGTAAACAATTGAAGTGCCTACCTAATGAATATTTGATAATTTTCAAAAAAACATTGTATACTGTATGCTGATACAATTAGCACGTTTTAAAAACCCGCTCCTTTTATGATGTTAAAGATATCTTTGAAGATGATGATTTCATTAGAAGCATCTGATGATATCTATACTTAATATTATAAAACCGAAGAGTTTGTTTGTTTGAACGCTAAAAATTAAATAAAATATTTTATTGTTGAATAGCTCACTTATAGAGGCTATAAGCTAATGATAAATGATAAATGATATTTATTTTGCAAGTAGGTTTAAAAAAACACTTTTACACGTCAATTTTTTTTGTCATTTTAAACTAGATGAGGCCGGTGTTTCCTAGCTGACTACCCTGAGAAGAAACACCGAAACAAACTCAGGGGTCAAAGTCTCTTTTAAAGTCCATACAGTTAATATGTAATGGTCAAATCACATGAGAACAGTGCAGATATAAGATAAGCTATATAACATCACGCTACGACGCAATAGGAGAGATACGCGAGTGTAACCGACAGGTGACAGCTAGTAATAATATTAATTGCAAAACCCTGAGTACACCAAAAATCATACTAAGGGTGTTTTTAATATCGTGCGGATTTTATCACGCATGCGGAGTTGCTCCGCATTCGGGGCTGCTGCCCAATATCACGCCCCGCATCCCGCGTGCGTATTCCACGCATTACAATAAATACTTGTATGAAAAGGACATTTGCGGGGGCTACGCTTGCGGAGCAATCCCGCATGTGTGAGGAAATCTGCACGATATTAAAAATACCCACAGGTAAGGCAGTTATCAAAAGAGGTCGCGTGAGATACTTTTCTTGTTAACAGGCGAGATGATGAGACAAAAATATACTTTTTAAAGGGTTGTGCATTAGAGTAGAATTTGAATTTGATAGAAAAAGAATTGTATTTTATGAACGTTTTAACAGAAATATAAAATATTGTAATATTATGTAGGTACTCCGAGTTTATCTTCACAAACACCAGATCTAAAGCTTCCACCGTACGTTATTTTTTTTTATGTTTGGGATGTCATCAAATCACTTCTCCCGCTCTAAGGTATAATGAAAAGCCGTGTTAGACTTTTACTGCCTAAAACCCACCCGTGTCTTACTAACTTTGCAATACTCTTTCAAAAATGCACGCAGCCCTAGCGGGCATTGGCCCTGCTGAACCCACTCATTGCACACCTCCATCGTAACCTCACCGTATCCTCCAGGCGGTTCGCACTATGGGCCGGAGTTTTATCCACCCTAATCCGAAACTGGAATCTCCAGAACTGGTCATGTCTAGTGAGGTCCTGCACCAGGCGGATGGTAAGGACATCGTGACTCGTCAAAGAGGGAATTTACCGCCGCGATTATGGTAATTATGATCATGATGATGATGACTGCATCCTACCTACTAAGGCCAACGGCCATCATCCATCACATTTTACTGCCATTAGGTATTTTCAGTTTATGTGCCTGCGCATCTGTGCTCAGTCATTAATCAATCATGCTTATTTATAATAATTTAAACTTGGAACGTATACGTACCTACTGGAAATCTCTTTCATCAATTATATAACTAATTGGTACTTAGATCAAGAAATTGTCATTCAAGAAGCAATTGATGTCACTCAATAAATATGGTTGTGTATCTATGACCACTGTCAACCAACCACTTAACCATACTAAAGTAAGCAAACAGTAGATAATAAGTATATTGACAAAATATACGGACTACTACTTCATCTACGACGCAAAAAATATCAAATGTACGAATGTGATTTCACCTAGTGCCTAATTATTTATTTATTTATTTATTAGTAACTTATATTTACACTTCACACCACACATATAAGTCATAGGCATACGTTGAATTGGGACAAAATTACAGAATCAGTAAAAGGAACTTATTTTGAGGTAGAGAATCATCAAATAACTCCTGCCACCCTGGGTAGAGCGAGAGGGAGAGAGAGGTAGAGTCCATCCTTAACTCACTAAACCCCACTATATTTCTTCAATTTCCCTTTACATTCCAGCCTGGGCCACGGTATTTTACAACAAAACATACTTGTAATACTAAGAAAACTTTTTGATCATACTGTACTAAAAAATATATTAATGCAACTACATTACGATCAATCGATAAAATACCGACATATATGTAAAATGGATCTACTAATACTACTACTAATGCTATCTAAATACAGAAATTTACAGGGACACAGGAGACCGCGCCCGATGCACATACTATAACAAAATAGAATACCAAGACTCAAAAGTCCAAACCAAGATAAAATCAATTATTTAAAATTAAAAGTGGACGATCCTGAGGTGATTAGTAATCAATAATTTAATAATATAAGTAAGTATAGTAGTCAATAATGAAATAATATTGAATACAGATGTCATTTTTATAGTAGTAATATAATAATAATAATTGTATTTTTAGGCAAAGATATAATAATATAGATTGTGCAATGGATTTCTGGATTTCTAAAATCTGTCATCTAGGTACTCAATAACAGAGTAATATACTTGCTCGTATCATGCTTGTATTACGCTTTTTTTAAATCAAGTATTTCGTTTAATTCTTTAATTTCATTAGGAATCTTATAGATTTTGGGTGTCATTCCAAGAAAACTTTTCGAAAATAATACAGTTTTATATGAAATGGTACATATCTCTTTGTTGCGGAGTTTAGATTTCAATGTTTTAAACGTATGAAAATTTGATTTGACAAAAACTGCAGTTTCCAAAAATGTTAGGGGTTTATATTTTTTTTAAATATACAGCTATCGGTAGGTTTAAGTTTAAATACAAAGCACACACATCTCTTTTAGGCTTTGAACACAGTTACTCTCTCTGTGGAAGTTCCCCAAAATATAATTCCAAAACGATTTATCAATGTTATATAGTGTCTAAAATTTCTTTGTAGAAGAGGGGTCAACGGTTCATGACTGATTTAATTTGTTGCATAGAACCTAAAGTAGTATTGCGTCGTAGACCATTGAACTTTTACTAAAAAGTAAATTAAGATAATCTTGCATTTTCAAAAGGCAACTCCATTTTTGACTTCTGACTGTACATATAAAAAATATGTTTCATCCATCATGTACAAATATTTCTGTTAATTTTAGAAGTCAAGAAAAATTACCGTTCGATATACTTAATAGAAGGTATATAATTAGGGAAGTTTCCACTCAAAGTTTAAAGTCTGTACTCGATATCCGTGAACTTCAAAAAAAAAACATATAAGTACGAGTATTTAACTGACCATGGAACTTTGTACCTGCGTAATTTTAGAAGTAGGTACGTACATAAAGTTAAATATAATCGATTCCTACTATTGACAGTAAACTTCAACAAGGCGTCATTTTACTTGAGAAATGCGTCACAGTTACGATTTTGTCTTGTAAATATTATGAAAACACATAGTCATTTCGTCTGCCTTTTATTTGTACTATTTGTAGTAAATAAGAAACCACACATATTTGAATCATTGAATTTTTGGGGTTATTTTATACTTATAATTACAGTACACGGACTTGCAACAGACGTTGTCCAAACGAAACAATGTCTCAGTCGTCAAAAAAATCCTAGAATCCAATAAAGCGACACTTACCGGGTCCAAAAGTGAATCAAAATAATCCAAGGAACTGGAACACACAAAGGTTTTGTCAAAGCAGTTACACACACGCGTATCTACAGAAGAATTTATATATATAAGTTAACGTCCAACACCAATGCAATTCAGGAATGGAACCTATTTATACTGTTGCTGCTATTTTTACTACTGACTCTGTGGTCACTAACCCGCCCTTTTCAGGTTCCCGCGATTGACGTCAGAGGCGTACAAAAAAGAAACTTGGAGTGATAAACTAAGTGTTAATAAACGGGCAAAACCCTAAGTATGATCTGCACAGAGTTCCTGTGAGCAAGGACCTCTGTTTCGATATATACCTAATTACCCGAACCGACAAGAGCAAAATTATACCAAGGTATTTGATATTTCTCTTATATAAAACGTGAAAGTTAATACAATTATTATAAAGAAAAAACTTTGGGAACTCTTTAGGATCAATCGCTGGTACTGTAAAATAACACCAGCGATTGATCTATTTCTTAGATTATAATTAAAACATGGCTTGAATGTATTTGGGTACAAGTAGGTATTTTTTGTATAAAAAATCACAGTTACAAAAACTGTGAACAGATTTTTTTTTAATTGGTTTAAAAAAAGGATGCATAAACTAAAATGTGACGTCACTAGCATTAGCTTACGTCGTACAAAGAAGACAGAAAGATGTTTCCACTTGGCCTCCATTCTTCCTCATTCCAAATTATACGAAATCCTAATTACTACTTCATTCAATAACCAATTATGATGCGGTTTTCAGTTTTTTTTTTGCGTTTTTGGTATTTACGTGTAAAATATAGTATAATATTATACACAGTAAAATATCCAATCGCAAAATTTTTCAACACTATTAGGTTATAGAAAAACCTTCCTTGCCTCTAACCGGTAATGGGGTTGAATTAATAATAAATTTCGTGTCCGTATACCTGCACTTTGGAGGATTTGATGAGTGCTACCGATGCTGCTATTAGTGTGGCCGCCTATTGGGCCCAAAAGGTTTGACGAGTTTACCATCGAATCGAAAAAAAGAAGAAGAATAATAAATTCATTTATTATAGATATTTATTTACAGATTCGAAATGGTCGTTTCTTCAGTAAGTCAGCATCACAGAACCCGTGATAGAACCAAATATAAAAAATAAATTTATATTCAATCAAAGGGACACCTGATTCACATTTATTATGAAACGCATGTCGCTCGCCGTTTAGTAAACTAGTTATCCGTAAACTAGTTATGTTAAATATACACACTTAGATACCTATGTGAACACTTCCCTTGAGTTGGTTAAGTTATTCTGTATCTGTGATTATGAGTGGTTTCTGTATAAAGTAAACCTCAGTCGTGATTTCTTTAAACACCATTATTTAAATCTAAGGATGGGCTTCAAACATCACTGATTTTAAATGATAAAACACGTTTTGTTTTAATACTAGTATAGTCTAACCAAGGAGTAAATTGTTGCCAAGAAACTGTGTTGTGGAGGTTTGACCGGAAGCCGTTGTGGTCATCAGAGGAATATGAATGTGTAACAATTGGTTTTTTGCGCTCATAAAAATTATAACTATATATATATAGCTTATAAGCGGTATTATTAACTAATCCACTATAAGCATTTTCATCATCGACTGGTGTAATTTTACATAACATTGGTACATCGATTCCGTCATATTTTTTTCGGTGGGAAAATCATCTTATGACATCCCCTGCTCTTGGGCGGAGCGAGAGATAGTGTCAGACTTTCACTGACTAAAAACCGACTCCTGTTCCTTCGTTGCCTTCGTACCAGGGCCGAGTCTTCCTTTCTATATTGTAATTGTTATTTCATTGTGTGTACCTGTGTGCCAAATAAACGTGTTTTCTTTCTTTCTTTCTTTCAGAATCAGACCCTTGGCCCTAGTAGGCTTCGACCCTGCTGGGCCCGGACAGTTGCTGACATTTCCTTAAGGCGCGCGTGGAACAATACGCGCCGTCGACGACTTGGGCTCGGTCCGAACGGTTATCGGACGGTCGGACGGCGAGCTACCCATTGCTCTCTGTCCGCAAGCCCGCGCCTACGGTGGCTGGAAATCGAAATCCCGACGACGGTTGGGGCGTGAGGACCATTGCCTCACGCGATCGGCCGCCTCCTTGGCTAGCATTACTGCTTCACGGAAGGAGGCGACCGCCTGCCACTCCTCCTCGATCCGGATCATGGCCTGTACCAAGGCCCGGCGCGAGAGATTGCCGCCGCTGATCGCCCCCACGAGGACACGGCGTTGCTCTTCCCAAGCGGGGCACACCTCCACCGTGTGCTCCATCGTATCCTCCGGGTGGTCCACACTATGGTCGCGTGTCACCATAGTGTCGACCACTGTGGCGTTTCTTCCGCACGAATCCGGTGCAGAAACCTCCCGAACTTACCATTTCCGGTGAGGACCTGCGACACGCGGAATGTAAGGACGCCGTGTTGCCTTTCCAGCCACTCCTCAAAGAGAGGACTTACCGCCATAATTATGGCGTGCCCAACATTGTGTCGCAGTAGTCCCTGTCGCCATTCCACCATGAGGTTGCACCGGAACTCTGTCCGCCATCGGAGCGGTGTTTCGTCCCGGCGTTGCATCTCCACGCGCAGATCCTGCATGCACGCAAGAACTGTTGCCTCCAGATCCTATGGTGGTAGGCCAGCAAGAATGCTCGCCGTTTCGCGGGAAACCGTGCGATATCCCCGCACCATCCGTATAGCATGTCCGTCATATTGGGTTTTTACAAGTTGCCGTGTAGTGTCCAGTCTCCAGATCGTCGCCGAGGTGGTAGCAGATGGCGTACAGTTCGTACATGTCGTTAAGCGTGCCGACCCAAAGCTAGTTGTGAAAAAGGCTAGGGAGATAATGATAGCTGGCCTCCGAGGCTTCACCAGCGACTTTGATTACTGCTCCGTGGTATGATGTTGTATTATACTATTTTTCATGAATGTACCACACAGAAAGATTTTTTCAATACATTTACTCGAAAACCCGCGCTTATCCCACCGCTTTTAGGCACGAAATAGACTATTTTCCGCACTAGTGCAAAAAAGTGCGCGTGCTCTGCCCCGCTACAATTTTATTACATTTATCGTATCGGGCTGGGCGTGCGTTGACCCTCACGAGTCGCTGGTAAACCCCCGTTTATTCACTTTGTAAGTGTATTAAAAAAAGTCGTTTGATACACGTGCAAATTTGTCATTCCGACCGAGGCGGAATTTGCACGAGCCGCAGGCGAGTGTGTTATGGAGCCGAGCGCTGACTTTCAAACTGACTTTCGAAACTTTCTGCAATGGTATCAAAATGTACTATTCTAATCCGAATGGTCACCTATACCGCGTACATCGAAGGACTGGAACAATTTGCCTGCTGGGGTGTTCCCGTCCAACTATAATTTAGGTGTCTTCAAGGCTAGAGTGAATAGGCTCTTAATAAACTAGTGCGCCTGACCATCAATGATTGCATCTCCGCTTACCATCAGGTGGGATCGCAGTCAAGCACTGGTTTATATCAATTAAAAAAAAAATGGTAGTTCCAGAGATAAGCGCTTTTAAACAAGCAAAAAAACTTTTCCAAATTATTATATTAAATTAGGAGATACATAATAATTATACCTAGTAGAGGACATCAAAATTACATTCAATAGTAGTTTCCGGCTTCAAAACTAAGTAGATAAACTAGAATGGTCTAATTGTCAGGAAATCTGTAACAGTATAGCATATTTTGAAGCGGAATATATACGGAGTGACTGCATCTTCGCTCCACTGTAACCGCAAGTACGTGTACAAACATCCGTAGTTTAGGCCTCATAGCTACGTTACTCGTTACTGGTCAGCTCATGTGTTTGAGCCACGGAGAGGGGCTACGTGTTGTGTAAACTTCGGACATCCATCCAAGGGCAAGGCAAGGCGATGTTGCTTAACTTCTATACTCTACGCGGCAGACATTTAACGAGCCCCTCGTGTCCGTGCATGTGTTCTTATGTAAATTTAATATGTATTTACTGATACAATGTGGAGCTGTGATAATGAGATTATAAAACCTGTCCGTTGGTAGATTACGTTTATTTACTTATATAACATTGAAAAATATGGTATAGTATAAATAACTTACACTTACTTAGAAATAACTTACTGCATATCTTCAAAGGATACTTAATTTTTTTTTAATAGAAATGTTAAATGACATTTATTTTGCAAATAGGTTTTAATAAATACTTGTAGGTTTCCTAGCTGACTATCCTGAAAAGAAACATCGAAACAAACTCAGGCGCCAGAAATAACTTTAATTTCAGAAAGATGTGTTTGATATTGTTTCTTCGTTATTTAACCACAAAACTTATTTTATAACTAAAATTATTTAATGGAGCTTTAATTTACTGCACAATAATAGCGAATCGATTCAAACATGTAACAGAATGCAATAATTTAGTTTTATGAACGTTATAATTCGTTGGCAATAGCTTTTGAGGAATAATTATGACCTTCCGTGAAATAAAACAAAAAAGCTATTTAACTTTACGTCAACCAATGATAGTGAAGTAAATACCTAGTTATTATGGGTTTTCCAGAATTGTTATTAAATAAATATACATAGGTGTATTAATATTAGGATTAAAATCAAACAAGGATACATAAATACGGATCACCGAGCAAATTGCAGTCCTTATCATTGTTTCCTAAAAATAGCCTGACTTTGACAATCACTGGAGCAATAAACTAGACTGTCAAAATTTCAATTTTTTTCTTATCATCTAATTACCATAAACAAACGTCGTTAACCTTTTTTGGGTTTTTTGACAAATAACTTCTCGCGCTCTGGGTGGAGCCAGAGGATGTGTCAGACTTTTTCTGACTTAAACCCATCTGTGTTCCTTCAGTAACCCTTTGCGTTCCAGATGACTCTTTCGAACCATCCTGCAGCCCTGGCAAAACGTCGATATTAACCTTTAACGAGATTCCTTGGATTGCTTCACACTAGCCATGACTTTGGCTTGGGACTCTTCAACTTGACATTCCGTCTCCGACTGAACAAATATGGAATCACTTAAAAATTGACTGGCAATGAAGATCACGACCTTTGAGATGGTATCTGCGCAAATAAAGATGGACAAATGTTTGTAATACTATTATTATCTTACGTACGTATGTCATCAAGGGGATTCAGCTGAATGGCGGACGCAGCACTCAACACTCATGGAACTAAAGTGACAAACTACTTACTCAATACGTAATTTACGACAGTTGTATAGGTTCGTTACATTGAATTGACGTAGAGTTGAATCAGAATTGTTTTTACGATGTTTTTTTTTATCTTGTCCTTTGAAGTACCTATTTATTTAACTTTAATTAAAGTGGTTCTATTGTTAACAAATCATTTCTTTGAAAAAAAATGTGTCAATAGATGAAACCGTTTTGTGTCCAAAAGTTTTATAAAATTCTAAATAGCTTAGCCAGCTTACTAAATAATTGTATAGTGGTACTCAATTTTTTTAATAATCCTTTCAAAATTAAATTAGTTAGAAAATTTTCAAATTCGGTGGAATGGTAAACTGTCAAGTAACAGAAAATGTATAAACTGACATATGATGTCACCACCATTAGACTACTGTTTATTTATACGTGCTACGTGCAAATAAAAGAGATAGCGAGTGGTTTCCATCATACCTTCTTCATATCTTCCTCATATTTGAAAGGCCAATCGCAGATTCATTTAACGTTGATTCCGTTTTCAGAAAAATATTTTTTTCAGTGTCATTTGTTAATTACTATAAAATATTGTACAATAATAATAAAAGGACAATACCCAGTTACAAAAATAGAATTTGTGAAGGATTTCGGTTTTGAAAAAAAAGATTAAACACTTAATGAAAAAATTACTTCTTTGCGTCACAATCACACAATTTCTAGGCCGACGTAAAGATAAAATTATATAATAACCATTATTTTGTTTAACCCTTTATAAATTAATTTATAAAATACCCAAATAACCCAATTTTTGTGTTTCCATATAAAAATGTGTGGTGAAATGGTTGTTTTTGAGTTTTACGTTGTCCACTTAAAAGGATCAAGGCTAACCAAGAAATACCTTTTTAAGTATGGTAAGGTTTAGGTTAAGTAACCATTGTTAATATTAATTAGATTGTAATATACTGACAAAAACATACAAGGGATTACATTCCTCGATGAAGTAATATCTTAAACATAATTTACGTCTTGGGGAGAAGAGCGACCAGTTTTATTAATAACTGTGGAAATAACCAAAAAAGTAAAAAAGCCAAAAAGAGAAGAAAAAGTTAAGGTCGACAGTTCGTTCTTCAGGACGTTATTGAAGCAGAATACTTGATTTCATTCTAGATTCTATTTTAGACTTCTTAAATTATTACGTCACGTCGTAGTCAACCAATCGGATGTGGAAACAAGTTACCTAAACTACGAGATTACTGCGGAGAAGCGAAGATATATCTATAGGTGTACTACCTATAAATAATATATATCTATAATATATAAAATTCTCGTGTCACAGTGTTTGTAACAAAACTCCTCCGCTTGACTAATTCTTACGAAAGTGTGTATATTCAGTAGGTCTGAGAATAGGACGTAAACAATTTTTCACATCCCTAAGTGATAAGAGTGGTCCAGCCAAATTTGTTTTTTGGGCACTAATTCATTTTTTGGTTTGTTGCATACAGGGATGCTTTCAAAGCAAAAAAGGGTAGGTAGGTAGGGTAGACAAATAGGAGCGTAGGGTTGGTAGGTAAGATAGATAGGAGGTAGGGTGGTAGGGTAAGTGTGTAGGTAGCATAGGGTAGTTAGGTAGCGTAGGGTAGAAAGGTAGCGTAGGGAAAGTAGGTAATCTTATCTTATTTATATTTTTTTGACTACCAATATATACACTAGAACTAATTGATACGGCAAAACAAGTTCGCCGGGTCATCAAGGTATTTTTTTAATGTAACAGTGAACAATAAACACTATTCTTATTCTTTGAAATTATAAAGCTGAAGAGTTTCTTTGTCTTTGCCCTTATCACAGGAACTACTGATTCGAAATTATAAATTCTTTCAGTGTTAGATAGTCCATTTATCGAAGAATCTACAGTTTATATAAAATTAAGCTACCACCAAAAGTATCGGAGCAGTAAACACAGATAATATCAGAAACTATAGGAGTGCAGACGACAAAGTGAAGTGGTCTGACCGCAAAGTGAAACTGAGTATTCACGAGCACTGAGTAAACTGTAGGTATTCCTAGTTTCACAGTTTTTTACATAATATTTCACATATACATAATATTCTATAACTGCACATAGCTTGTATCGAATTTGTTTGCTTTGATGTAGAAGCGCATGCATAAATCAATCAAGTTACTGGTTGTCAAACCAGTTACCTACTTGATTGGTTTTAGATTCTAGCGAATGCTAAGGAGCATTAGTCACGAACTAAACACAATGAAAGTGCCACCGCTATTATTAGGAAAAATAATTTAGTTATAAATTGAGATTTATAATAATCACCTTTTTTTGAGGTAAAAAATAATCCCATGCCTTTTGTCGCTGTAGGTTGGCGATGGGGATGGCGCATCATACTTTCTTTCATTAACTAAAACACACCTATGCTTCTGTTTTGCTTTTGCTTTCTAGGACCACGTGTTTCCCTTTTGGAAGCCAACCAATGGCCTCAGTAGGCTTCGGCCCCGTCGGGCCCCTACGGTTTTGCTGATATCTCTTTGAGGTGGCAACACTACGCGCTGTATAATAATTACGTAAGTAATAACTTTTCAATCGATCATAAAAAATGAACTGGACCCCAATCGGGTTCAAATAATCATCGCGTTTGGCAATATGCATAATATTTTAAACAATTATCGTGTTGAGCGAGTGCACGACGGTAGGAGCCTCGCGTGAACACGGAACGAGGTGCATGAGGCAACGCGGGACACCTCATGGGAATCTTTCACGACTTAACGCCTCCACCGACTTCGCTGACTCGTGCTGCTATCAATCTTCACTCTACTTTATGCGTGTACCAACTTTTGTAACCAGCTAGTGAGTCGGTCTGTTCTCATAACTTATCACCGTGGAAATTTTATATTTAATATGACTGGCAAAGCGGCATATTTGTGAAAACTTAGTATAATTCCTACATTGTCTCGACAGTTCAGTGTAAAAGTACTAGCAAATAATATCAGAGTTTAGAAGTCTTATTAGGTAATATTTATTATATTACCTAATAAGACTTCAAAACTCTAAATTCTGTTTTACAGAAGGACTTACCGACGTACCCAGATGTGAAAACAAAGACGAAATATTTTTGTTTGAAGTAAAATCAAAAACTAAAAGACCGATTTTAAAAATTCTTTCACCAGTAGAATACCACTTTATTACTGTGTGATAAATGTCAAACTGTCTAAAAATCAGTAATACATAAACAGAAGACACATCCGTGTAACGACAATCTTACACTTGGTTGTTTGCTTGCATGTTTGACAATTGCATGCATTTGGAATTTGGGCAAATGATCAAGCATAAATTAATGGGGTCACGACAAGACCACACAATTTCGGACATATTACTCGTAGATCTAGACGAATAACTACCAGAGACTTATAATGAATGACGGGACCGTTGACGTGGGTCTTGGTGGTCGTGGTCGGGCATTTCATCCGGACCGTGAAAACATCAAACATATTATCTCTGGCATAACCAAGTGGTCAGGAAAACTCACCAGCATACTTGTGGATTCTAAAGTATTATATTAAACATAAGTATGTGTGTAAATTAGTGGTGATAAGTTCGTGGCCAAATGCCTCAACGACCATCTGTTGAAGCTTGCTCGGTTGTATTAAGACCCTGGTATAGAAGTACTCTTTGATCCGGCTCGTATTATGTAGTATTATTATTACGTATCTGGACCCTAACCACCGAGCACTGATAGCTTGGACCTTGCTCCAGATACTATGGCGGACTACATTTTTTTATAAATGTTGTATTTTTTATCGTTTCATAAAGATATTTAAAATTGTAATAAATATTTATAAGACTATAAATTAACAAAATAACGTTAAAAACAGTTGCATGAATATTTTACATTATTAACAACATGTATGAGTATATAAGCAGGAAGAAGACGTTAACTATGATAAACAAACAATCTAGCAGAGTAATCTAACACTACCTATTCATAACATCCTTCTGAATAAATTGGTTTGTATTTGGATCGCACTGCAAGTTTAGTCCAGAATAGAATAGAATAAACTTTATTGTACACAAAAATAGTAACAAAACTTTTACACTAACTTAAATCTATGGGTACAACGCGGTCTTATCGCTGACAATGATATCTACCAGACAACCTAAGGATGGAATGTAAGAACTTGAAATAGAAAAAGGGGGGTAGTCTGCGGTGTACTGAAAATTAATAACGTAAATATGTAAGGCTAATGAAAGATTTAATATCACGACGAAATATTTAACTGACTAGCATCAAAGCAGGTTGTATGGGAATTAAACAATTATATTTTCAGTTCAGTTTTACGATACATAGAAAAAAAAATTTTTTTAGTAGTCCTTATAAGCGCGAGGTGTGAGATTAATCATTCTGCGGAAAATTGGATATAATCGTTAAATTGCATTTTTTATCAAGATTTTTTTGCCTCAGCAAGGTAATTAACACATATAACATTATTATTTATCTTTTTTTTTAGGGTAATTTGATTTCGTTTTGCACCATTCTGACAAATTGTATGTGTCATCAACCATAAAGATGGATCAATGAATAAATTTACTTACTCTTCAGTGCATCGTGTACCTACTCAAAATCACATCGATACATAATTCTAACTGTGAAACGTTAAAGTATATATTTTCTCAGCTTTGCCGTTATTACAGCAGAAGAATAGTTGATATCATATCGAGTACCTACATTACATTACAAACAGCATTAACTGAATTACTGTATAATTTGAATAAATTTTGTTAATAATATTTTTATGTGTTTGTATATCTCAGGACTCTGGAGTCCTTTAGAAGGCGTACGAGGCACAAAAAGGCACATTAGACACTTTTCGTGGGACAAGGCATGACGATTATTTCTGTACGTGCTATGCGTGCACCCAAGGACAACCCTCGGTTCGTGTTCGTGGTAAACTATAAGATGATCAAGTGAAGTGGCTATGGTTTTATTAATATTATGGCTATTATTATTACATGTAATTATCGAGTTGATTTCGCATGATGTGACAGGTCCGCGAAACTGTCACTCGTCACTTGCCTTGCCGGCACAAGGTGACCACCATCACACATATCGCAGTGAGTACGGCGACCTTCCGCGCCTCTTTAATCATAACCTTCAAACAATTTGCTGAACCTAGCGACATGTCAACGCCCTCACAAGTGACAACGCGAGTGTTTTGCTTACCTATACAAATATTACGTTTATTACTTACTTGCCTACTACACCTTGACCATGTCTAATGTATTAAGTATCCATAAGTGAGCAGATATTTTTTACTATGATTATTTTGTACTACAAATAACTAAGTAAAATTATTTATATATTTATTTACATTTATTGGGACAAGGGCAGAAAGATGATGATGATTTAAAAATGCTTAACTAATTAAAAATTACCTCGAAATAAATAAACTACGTATTAGTTTTATAATTATATAAACTGAATAATAATAATATGTACAAACGCGTATATAAAAAATTCATTTGACCTCAAAAAAATCATCCACGTCAGCGACATTAGGAAAAGTGCACAGAATGCTTAAATTAATAAAAAAAACCTCCTTGTCAATAAATAATTTTGTGCTTCGACGATATTTAATTGCTAATTAATTGTTTATTATGAAAAACGGTAATACAATAAAAATGCGTAATAAAGTACGTTCTCAAGCCATCGCAATTCACTTAAACATATGTATGGATATATTAAGGAAATTAAAAAGGGTTGCGATAATTTTCTGTCAAGTAGTGTCATGACATTTGAATGGCGACAGCGCCTCGGGAAGAAGTATCAATGTGATATGAAGAATCAAAATTAACTTTATAAATGAATCCATTATTACTGGTACGTCATTTATTAAACAGAAAACTATAGCATGTTATAATTACGAACTTCATAAAATATATTAAAACTACTGGTTCCATTTTTTCGAACGAAAGACATCAACGAACGGTCCTAGATCCTGTATGAAAGGTTTTTAGGATTAAAAAACTGATGTCGTTCATATAACACCCTAAATAGTTAACTGTATTGTTTGTTTAACATTTTAAAACTATCTATCTATATGTAAATAAACAGAGAAAGTCTGATTCACAGACTCATCAACGCTTAGACTAACCTTTGAACCTGTAATCGGTAGCGGCGACCTCTCGTGCTGGGTCCTAGTTCAGGCCAGGATCTGAAGCGGCGATGGTCGTCTTCTTCTACGAAGTAGTAATGCTTGCGAAGGAGGCGGCCGCAAACGTGAGAGAACGGAAATCCTCACGCTCCAGCTACCGGCTCCCCAACCCCGACTATCAGCAACCATAGGCATGGGCTATTGTTTTAATATAAGGCCCAATTGAGCCTTTATCTAATAATAAAATCTAGTAAGATCAGACTTGCTTGATTTTATAATTAGTACAAATAATATTTTTTTATTTCTTACTTAACATAACGGAATGATTATATTTTACGTGTCCTCCACGCAAACGGTAAGTTATCCTACATGTCAGATTTCCTTGACTAGCTTTGACAATGACCAATTGTCGATTTACCCGACTTTGCACGTAGGAAGGATAATGATGTTATCCGTGACGTTTTCAATACTACACGTGACTCTTCGTTTCTTGTAGGTTTGATTTAAGAAAAAAACGCGACGTAAATACGTAAAAAGCAACCTTCACATTTTTAGATTCAATTATTTTAATTGATATAATGATGTTTAAGTGATTTTAGAAAAGTATCAAAACAATCAATTTTGAAAATTAGTCTCATATCAAGTTTTACTCAAGGATATAGTTGTTAGGTGGATAAATGTACTTAAAATATAGCTGGGAAAGACTGAATGCTCAAGGCGGGGAGGACCGAGGGTGTCCGCAGCTTGAGGAATGCCTATTTTCAGCAGTGGACTGCGTTAGCCTGTATTGATAGGCAAGGAGTTTATAAGGCAAATAAGAGCATGATATACTTATTTTTATCACAAGGTAAATATTTGCGATACAGAACTATTGTAAATCGCTTGGCTTCTAACATAATATATGTATATATATATATATACTAAATTGTACCTTACTACTCTCAGAACAGTAAAGTCTACTTTAATTGATTGATTAGGTACACGTCGCAATTTGTTTAACTGGGGTGCATTTCATATAATATACAGACAGTCGTTTGGTATATTTTCATTTCAATAACGTTCACAAGATATAATAAACCTTAGATATACGTACCGTTTATATTGTTTACATATAAAATTTATATACTCTAAAATTTATTTCGTATACAGTTATTTGATATAAAGATATATTTATTGCGTAACTGTGTACATTAAGATCTTATTTATAAACATTACATTTTTAGTTTCAACAGTCTACCCAAGTCGGATATGCAATAGTATTTTTTTTTTATTTAAATGTAAAAAGAAGTAGATACACACCATTATTATTTTTTATCAAAAAAACTCATGCAGAATACATTATCATTTAAAAATATTTTCAATTTATGTTTAAACATATTTCAATTTAATTGCTTAATAGCTGTTGTTAACTGGTTGGACACACGAATAGCAGTAACATAGATACTTTTATAATACATCATATTGTTGATAGCTGGTAAATTAACGTCATATTTATATTGTTTCCGAATGTTTCTTTTGGAATTTGATTTGAAATTAAAGTATTGCATGTTGTTTTTAACAAATAAACATAATTCGAGTATATAAATACCAGTCAGTGTCAGGAACCGAATCATTTAGAGAGGTCTTCAAAAAGGAGGGTTCCTTTAATCTATCTAATGTTTTACTTAGCTTAATCTCACTTAAGCACTTGCCTTTTTTTTGTTTACAAAGCAACACATTCGTATAAGTAAGCTTATCTAAGTAAAAATATAGAATTGATTGCATTCTCAATGGGTCCTTATCATATGCCACACATAATTATGACATAATCGAACTTATTGAAGTCTTTACACAGTTCTAGTGACAATTCCACACACCAGGTTTGCTAAAAGATGACGCGACGAAGTTTGATCCTATCAGATTCTGTAGTGCGTTTCTCATATGTGTACGTTCGTCAGAGAATATTGACACCCTATTTCCGAAGCCATTGGATTTATGAGCGTTTCTGTCTGTGCTTGATACTGCTAGGGGGATAATATTTACTTCATTAATTATTCCTTGATGCATGTTTTCTGTAGGAGTATTATTTGAGATGGTTTTATCATTTAGATTCATGTCTGTGGTAGGAGCACTGTCATTCTGTTGCACGAGACTAATCGGGGTCTCGACAGTGTTCTTAAGGTTGATATTTAATTCGCAATAACTTTTATTCAAAATAAAAATACGTTTCGACTTCGTATATAAAATATATTTTATTGAAAATCATTAGGTCTATCGTTTAAAATATATATTTGTCGCAGCTGTTTCGTCTAACACACTGATAATATTACTAGTTGGCGCAGCGTATTGAAAAACGTTACTGTAATATAATGCAACTGCGGAGCCGCACTATATTAAGGTGTGGACCTCAAGCCAGATTCCAAATGGGCTGAAATAAAGTACGCCGCATTGTATACGCATTTTGCGTTTGTCAAAGCGATTTAGGCGACCTTAAGCCCAAACACAAAAAGGCGCATCATCGATACGTCCCTATAAAAGTTTTAGTTTCAATAATCCTCATAAGAAGCGTATTTCCATTCTATTCAAGGCCAGAACGCAAGGGTATGAAATTAAGGTCTTCCAATCTATAAAAGAGTAGTACGCAAATACTCGCGTAACATTATTCCATAATACCTATACAGTACCAGTATGAGTATGGACTAATCGTGCGTAGATTGAAGTAATCACGCCTGGATTCTTCTAATATTAGTGAATTATTTGAGATAGGTTAAGTTAAAAGCCATTATGATTAATAAAAAACTTTTTACAAAAAAAAAGATAACCGACTTCACTAAAAAAAACTCAAAAACACTAAAAGGATCAAAATAACTTTAATTTCGTAAGTCGGTGTTTCTCGGTATTATTTGTATCTTATTTAACACCGACTTCCGAAAAACTTCCACTTTTTAGTTGGGATAAACTTATAAACAGAGTGCCTATTTCTCATGACAATTCCAATTAATCCAAACACTACTAGGTTACATTGTTTTATTATAAAGTTTCTGTGTCTACCTTCCACCTTCCGGCTCCATCATCAGATCAGGGCCTCAAGTCTACTATTACAATAGTGTCAGAATGGTCTGTCATTGACATCATAATTGTTGATTTTGACCAAGTTTGGTATCTATAATGGCGTCATTATGACTTTCCAATTGTCAACTACTGACACTCCATTGAAAGAAATGGCACAGAATGGTAATCTCGTACATAATGACAAATGAATATTTGACGTATGCGGATAACTGCCTAAATTTTGACAGTTTCTTTGATTAGTGACCTACCATTAGAACGTCATTGTGCAGTCATTGCTTTTAATTTGTTTCGAGACAGCTCGATATTGTCATTCTACCACAAGATCATTGACTGATCAATGATCGACCATTATGAATTATCAGATTACGAACTTTCACCAAAATGACAATGAGATCGTGTTGGAATGACAAATTTATAAAAATATCAGACTTGGGTCCCTGTTCGATAGTACCTTATAGTCAAAGTGCATTTCATGACAATTCTAATAAGCCCAAACACGGCTAGGTTACAGAGATTAATGACGGAGTTCCAGTGCCTACCTTCTGGCCACATCATCATCATCAGATCAATTTGATGATACCATTTTCAACTATTCAGAACCATTAATTTATTTGTATTATCATAGTCGCTTAACTATCTTCATTGTGATATTTATGCGAGTACTTATGAAGTTCCGTTGACCATTTCTGATCTTCTTCATCAGTTCCACTTCATTAAATGTTACTTTTTGACTGTAAATACTTAAGTTCTCGATGAAAATACCAAAATCACTATGCAGTTTCTTATAATATTTGAGGAGTTCCCTCGATTTCGACAAGATTCCGTCATCAGATCCTGACTTGGTGACTATGGGACCATTTGGGAAGTATACCCTTTCTAACAAAAAAATATTTTTTCAAATCGGTTGGCAAGCGACGAAGTTATGCCCGAACAAACATAAAAAAAAATACAAACATCCGAATTGAGAACCTCCTCCTTTTTTAGAAGTCGGTTAAAAAAAAACGTTTGTTCTTTTATATTAGACTAAATAAGGTCTATGTCTTTTGAGTGGTATATCTAAAGATTTTATAATCAATCTATGTTATGCTTATAAAAATTAGTTCTTTGAAAATTATATCAATCGTTAATTATATTAACTAATCGTTATATCAAATAAAATTATAGATTCAGTTGTTATATCTTGTAAATTTTAGAGGTTTTGTAATTATACCAAATATTATTTACCCGTTTAACTGACTTGGTAATCTACGTCTCTTATATATAAAAATCAATTAATGTTCATTTGTCTCGCCAAAACCGACAGATTTAATCATTTTAATTTTGTTTTGTTCGTTTTAATACAGGTTTAAAAGAAAAAAAAATTAAAACATAAAATTTAAAAATGATAAATAATTTCACAGGGTAGAGACGCGGGTGGCAGCTAGTATGTTTTATATTTTTATAATCAACAGACTATCATTAACTTCGTTTAAAACTGCATTGACGTCAGTTGCAAGTATTAGATTAATTATATATGATGATATATTTATGAAAACATCATGTATGTCAGAAAAAACCTTAATCTTTTTAGCAAAAGAAGCGATAGACATAATTATGTTACAAGAAATAGGGACCAATTAGTTCAACCAAGTTTCAGAATAGCTAAAGTGGCCTCTTCTTTTATGGGGTACTGTTTGAAATGTTATAATAAAATACCTCCACAAATAATCATTTTTGGTCCGCCACTGATAATCACTAATAAAAAGCCGAATTGATTATATTCCCATAAATACACCTTGCATACATTGTTTTCTATAATAATTGTATGTACACTCA
This sequence comes from Mythimna vitellina, assembly GCA_949316375.1. Classification (NCBI taxonomy): domain Eukaryota; kingdom Metazoa; phylum Arthropoda; class Insecta; order Lepidoptera; family Noctuidae; genus Mythimna; species Mythimna vitellina. The sequence continues at coordinate 16,966,214 of OX438688.1, forward strand.
TGTTTGAGCAAATAAATGAAATCTGAATAATTTTGGAATTATCATCGTGATATATCTTTCATTTTATGTTGCTAGTTTGATGTCATAAGTTCTTTGGAACGATTGGTACAATTCTATCAGTTGGTTTTAATACACAATTAAATATCAACAGAATTACAAATCCAGTGTTTAAAACGGTTTAAAAACGCAATAATTTATAATTATGGCCTTTATGAAGTGTTTACACTTCCAGTCGACAGCGATGCGAAAGAGTTTTATGACGCCATATTTTAGCTATTCTAGAAGTTATTGTCTTTAGTGTTTCAATTAGTTAAGTGTTTTTATTTTTCTCATTTTAATAGTTTATTTATTTAATTTCCGATGTAAATGTTATTTTGATATTGAGACACTGGCCCACATTAAAATACAATTTATAACAATCTGAAATTGGTAGATTATGCCGGCCGGGATATTATATTTGACGTTCGAGTAAAAGTGTCGCTACGTAGGACTGGTAATATAATCTACAAATCTGTATTTACCCTACTGTTATCCCATATTTACACGTTAATTTGCTGAAAGTATAGTATAACTCGAGGAACAGAAATTTAGTTAAAACTAGATATTAAGATACTATGAAAAATGAACTGTCAAGGTTGTCAGTTATTCAAAATTATATATATATTTATAGTTGGATAGATAGCTAATGGTTGTACTAATTCTGTGTATGTGATGTTGTGGCCTTTGTTTCTTATTATGTGAAATGGTATTAGGGAATCCCTACCCGTGTTCTTTGCCTGACTGCTATTGTTTTAATTTTGAATTGGTATTTAAAAAAATAGTAGAATTCTGTGAATTGATCCAATAATTTATGTTATTTGAAAAATGTGTCAACAAAAAGGTGCCGCGCTATCCGTCCCGCGCTTCGACTGCATGACAGGCCGTGGTGACCAAGGCTGTTGACAACTTCGCCACAGTGGCAGCAAAGAGGAGAACAGCAAGGAGCGCCTAGGCATAGGACAACAGCTAGGCGGAAAGTAGTATCGTCAAACAAGGTGCCAATATTCGACGACGGCAGCGCGTGAAGCAGTACCTGTATTATGTAGTATATATTATTACATTATATTATATTTGGTCAGGAGGATATATTATATCCTCCCGAACAAATTTCAGTAACTGTAGCTTATCTTAACGAAAAGGAAACAAACACAAATCCTACACCTAGGAAACACAAACACACGCGGTATAAAAAAACCAAGGAAAGCTAGTATATTTTTGTAAAAAAAAAAGCGACAGATGTTTGTAAGGGAGATGGTTCCACCGCTCAAACTCCTCGCCGGAAATGTGTTGTGATTTTGTGATTGTGCAAATCCACCAGACACAGCTTTGGTGAAAACGGTCACACATTTTAAAAAAAATTTCCACTGACCCATGTGGAAAAACTTGCGATCACGATACCAGTCAGTTAGCAAAACAAAAACAATAAAAACATCAATTATCGATTTAGTATGAAATCTTCTTTTAAATTCTTTTTATATTTTAATGGACATAATTCAATTTAATCTCAAACTGTTATAAAGACAAATTAAATTGTCATGGTGACGCATAAATTTGGATAAATATTGTGTATGTCAGGTGTGTCTTTTCGAATCTATTTAAGTATTTCAATGAATTCAAATAAAAATACTTATCCGTTATTTACTATTTATGTACATTATACGGAAACAATATACTTCAATATCAAGCATTGCTATTGTTTCTTATTTTTTAAAATAATGTTGAAGTGTTCATTTCTTTCATAGTGAGCAGCACCCCTAGCCAAGTTGATAATCCGCTATTTGAAAACTAATCAAAAGTATGGAAATGATATCATATCAACGTTAAGTCACGTAGTCACGTGGATCTGACCACGTGACTGAGCGTTGAGATGACGTCAGAACAAATAAATCGGAGGCGTGACCTACTCGAGGCGAACGAAACGATCGTAACTTGGCTAGGGGGGCAGAACAAACGAATAAAAAATTCGTAGCAACTTTGCTACGAATTTTCTATTCGTTTCACATCGTTCAAAATTATATAATGAATTGTTATCATTTCTACAATGTTCAACGCTACATCCTTTGTTATTTTAGAACGACATTGTAGAACGAGCGGCCGACTCAGGCGCGTCAACATGGCTACCAACTTATCGTCTTCTACAATTGCTGACACCGAGGCGTTACCGATTGGAAAACGGAACTCTCGGGGCAAAACATTTTTTTTTGTGTATTGTTTTAGTAGGTTTTTTTTCAGAAAATATAATAAAACGTTTATTAAATTAGTGTAGGTCTTCCATAATATGGAAAAAATAATTAATTATATTATAAGTAATTATTTTACAAGCACTTAACATTACACCATTATAAAATCTTTTGTATGTGTATTTGTCACCTAACTCCCCCTAAACGGCTTGACCGATTTGATGATTTTTTGTGTTCCCTGGATGGTTTAAAAATTCTGTTTAACCCGGTAGGTAGGTAGCACTGCAATCAGAGTCTAAATTTTTTGTCTGACGAAAAGCTAGCTTTTGGGCAGGACTACGTCGCCCAGAACCACTAGTAATACCATAAAATAAGCTTATAAGCGTCAAGTATTTTCTGATGGTTAGTATTTTTATACAGTGTAGACAATTGACTATAGCTGTTATAGTAAGTAATATATCTTTGTACATTCTTCCAATATTTCAAAAGCAGTCTCATCTCTACTTACAAATTCAGTCATGTGTCGTCAGCTTTAAATTCGATACTATTGCATAAAATTAGGTACTTACAATAAGTATATCATTTGCATTGAATGGACATTCCTTTCAAACTTTTAAAATACCAATTATACATAAGTGTTTGTATGTTAACTAGGGAAAATTACAATTCCCAAATAACTGTACTACGCATATTCAAATTGGGGTACTTACGTGAACTTTCTCTACTTAAACTGCACGTTAGTAGACACTACAACCAACTGGCTAATGCAACCCTCACACAACGGCCATCTGATGATATGGGTACAATAGGTAGCTTTAACTACAGTGACGACGATTGACAGCACGGAAGGTGCAGTGGTTCAGTGATAAGCTGCTGCGCTGCATATGGCTGGTTCGATTCCCGCACGGAACAAATATTTGTAAGGTCTATAGATAGTTGTTCCTTGTGTAAAAGAGGTTATATGTTTGTGAACTCAACCATGATATAGGAGTTATTCCTAGAGCGGGACAATGTTTTAAAAAAAATGATACTTCATTGCATTACCATACAATTTTCCGGATACTTTTCTCCCAACTTCTAACTATATACTACCAAATGAACAATTTCCCAGAGGGTGTAACCTGCATGGTATACTCGGCTCACTTCCCTGAACAGTTTTGTCATCAACATTTCTGTCGAAAGACGTCCGATGCCATGCCACAGTGACCGTTCCTGTGATTCTTATTAAACGGACTCCACTTGAGTCCGAAATTATGAAAAAATTACTAATCGCAAAAAAATAACTTTAAGCTTGCTAAATGGGGGCTACCTTAACGAACCAGCAGTAGAGTGGAAACCCTTGATCCAAGAACGCAAAGGGCAACTCAAACGCCCTCCCACTCCTCTCTAGAGCTCGAGAAGTCATAGGATAACATCCCATCTCAAAATAATAAAAAATAAGCTAAGTCTGAATGCGAAGCTAATTCGTAAATACGCTTTGTAAAGTAATGCAAAAGCAAGTGTAAATATTTAGAGGGAAGGAAAACATATAATGTCCCTTGTGAGATAAAATAACAATAATATTTTAAAAGATAATACAAAAGTTAAATATAACGTATAGAAAAGTCCATTTTAGGTCTGCAGAGACAGAAAGCAGCGAAGATGTCCCGCATCTATCATAATAAAAAGTGCAAATAAATATAATATATAAATGCAAATAAAAAGTGTATTTCTGTGAGAGTAAAAAATTTTTGACGAAAGTTAAACATTTTAGACGAAACGGTTTAGTTTCAATGGTTCAGCAATTGACTACTGCGTTGCGTGGCGTATAGTTTTGAGCACAAACGGCGAGTAAATATTTTAGAAAACCAATGTAAACAGGACAAACTTGTTGCTTCGTATGATTTGTTGAATCGTGATTTCGATGAAACGTTTGGATTGATTTGTTTTGGTTTTTAACTTATAATAAGCATAATAACAACTAGTCACCTACGGACATGTAGCATATTATTCTAATTTTATTCTTATTTCCTTAATTTTCTGGTTTGAAGTACTCATATGAGTTTAATGGTAACTCATTATATTTTCTGTAGTTTTTTATCAACACAAAACTTCCGGTACGTACCTACAATCCGGAATTCCACAGAGTAACAAACAACTCATAGTTTTTACAAAGGTTCCTTAACTGATTTTGATTGATCTGTCTGTAGAGTAAATTATCTACTTATTATTTAACTAAAACACCTACTGAAACTATTAACAATGACTATAATCATATAATATGTAAATGGAAACAAAAACACTGAATCAGTTTATTGGTTCTCGAGTTAAAAGCGCACTAACGAACAGACATTTCGTCTTGTATAATAGAACACTAGGTAGAGGTACTTAAAATAAAATCTCAGCGAATCTGACAAAAAAATCTGATCTAAATTAAAATGTCAAAAAATTCTATTACATTTATTTGCAAAAAAATATTTCCGAAAGTCGTAAATTCATATCCAGTGGATATTTTGATGTAAAATTGATGTTGTTTTGCTGATATTCTATTTTCTTTTGTTGCGCATCTTACTTACACTTTTTTATTGAATTTAAAGTCATTTACTTCAAAAATGAATAAACATTAGTTTCTATATAATCTTAGATATTTTTGATCTGAATTGGCATTACTTTTTAAGGCATTTATTATCTGTTGGAAAGGCAAAATCGGCGGGGTTTCTTCAAGTGAAATTCAGTTTCAATTATTCGCAAATTCATAGTTGGTGGATATTGTGATGTTAAATTAGTGTAGTTTTGTGTCTCAAGTATCTGTGCAACTGGACAATATGTGGAATAATTGAAACAGGCGCGATCTCGGTAAAATAGAGCTGAGAATTTTATTGTAGTGTTAACTATCTGCTAACCCGCACTGGGCCCGCGTGGTGGATTACGGCCCATTCCTTCTCTTAGCCTAAGTCTCAGCAGTGGGAACATTATAAGTCCATTTTGTTGGTGGAGGACTGGGCTTTGGAGGCAGGCCTGGTCGTCCTAAATAGGGGTACTGTACCCACGTGCGCGCGAAGGCAAGGCGAGTCCGTGGTAGACATATCGTTCGCCAGCCCCACTCTGTCTCCGCGCGTCGTCGACTGGCGCGTTATGGAGGGGGTGGAGACGTACTCAAACCACCGGTACATCCGGTTCAACGTCTTCGACCAGACCTCGACCGCGCCGGTCAGACAGAACCAGTGTGGTCCGCGGTGGGTACTGAAGCAGCTGGACCAGGAGCTCCTCCTGGAAGCCGCGATCGTACAGGCCTGGGTGCCAGCGCCAGACAGGCCAACATCGTCAACATGTCGGAAATCTGCGACGTGGCAACGCCCCGAGTCCGGCCAAGACGTGCCAGGCGCCAAGTGTACTAGTGCTCGCCGGAGATCTCGGAACTGCGCAAGGCACCGCAGGCGCCGCATCCGCCCGCCGGTTGCGGAGGCCATAGAGGCAGAGCTGTACGAGGGATACAGGGCGGCGAAGCGCACCCTCCGAGTGGAAATATGGCGAGCCAAATTAGAGGCCCGCGACATGTGACTGGGGACTCTGAACCGAGACCCGTGGGGACGCTCCTACAAAATGGTTCGGGATAAGCTCCGCGCCTGGGCTCCCCCGCTGACACAGAATCTCCGGCCCCAGCTCGTGGAGGGTGTGGTGAACGCTCTGTTCCCTTCGAGAGGGGAGCATTCTTCCCCGCCCCTGGCTCCGCCCCCGCGGTGTCCTACGCGGACCTCGACGGCGACGACGACGTTACTCCGGAGGTGACCGAGGTAGAAATGAGAGTGGCGGTACGAAGGCTGAACGCTAAAAATACCGCCCCAGGACCCGACGGCTTGCCTGGCAAGGCCTGGGTCCTGGCCATGAAGGAACTCGGACCTCGACTAAGGGGGCTGTTTAGCGCATGTTTGGAGAGGGGCCAGTTCCCACTTCGTTGGAAGACCGGGAAACTGGTTCTCATCGCGAAGCCGGTGCGCCCTGCGGACTCCCTGTCCGCGTATCGGCCCATCGTGCTGCTCGAGGAGGTGGGCAAGCTCTTTGAAAGAGTTATTGCAGACCGCCTCGTTGCGCATCTGGCGCGGGTGGGGCCGGATCTTGCGGACAGCCAGTTTGGCTTCCGCAGATGGCGCTCCACGGTGGACGCCATCATGCGCGTGCGAGCCCTCACGACAGGGAACGCGGTATCCCAGGGCAGAGTCGTCGTGGTGGTGTCTTTGGACATCACCAACGCCTTCAAATCCCTGCCCTGGAGTAGCATTAGGAGGGTACTCCGGTACCACAAGGTGCCCGACTACCTCCGTCGTGCGATCGAGGCCTACCTGAAAGACAGGTTTATGATCTACCCCGGTCACCAGGGAGAATGGAAACGGCGAGAGATGGCGTGCGATGTTGCTTGTGGAACATCGGGTACGACTACGTGCTGCGCGGTGACCTCCCTGACGGGGTCGGGACTTGAGGTGGCTCTACACAAGTCCAAGGCCATGTGGCCATGGGTTCCCAAATAATGGTAGGAGGGGTTCGCATCGACGTCGGGTCAACGATGAAGTACCTGGGACTCGTCCTCGACAGTCGGTGGAACTTCGTGGAGCACTTTCGACGTCTGACTCCCAAACTGGAACACTCGCGGCTCCTGCCCACCCCAAGGTTGGGCCAGCCGCCTCCTGTCGGAGGCTCTACGCGGGAATCGTTCGGTCCATGGCCCTTTACGGGGCGCCGGTGTAGGCGCCGTCGCTGCAAAAGCGACCGGCGGCCATGCTGAACGCCTGCCAGAGGGTCATGGCTATCCGGATGGTGCGGGGATACCGCACGGTCTCCCGCGAAGCGACGAGAGCGACTTTCGCAACCCAGTGCTGGGCATGCCATAATCACGGCGGTAAGTTCCCTCTTTGAGGAGTGGCTGGAGCGGCAAAACATGGCGTCCTGACCTTCCGCATGACGCAGGTCCTCACTGGACATGGAAAGTTTGGGAGGTTCCTGCATTGGATTCAGGCGGAAGAAACGCCCGGGTGTCACCATTGTGTGGACCACCCGGAGGACACGGTTGAGCATACGGTGGAGGTGTACCCCGCTTGGGCGGAATACCACCGTGTCCTCGTGGAGGCAATTGGCGGCAGCGACCTTTCGCGTCGGACCCCGGTTCGGGCTATGGTCCGGAGCGAGGAGGAATGGCAGGCGGCCTCCTTCTGCGAAGCAGTAATGCTAGCGAAGGAGGAGGCTGCAGGCGTGAGGGAACGAAGGTTCTCACGCCCTAGCCGCCGTAATTCCGACCCCGACTACCAGCCACGGTAGACGCGGGCTTGCGGACGTTGAGCAATGGGTGGCTCGCCGTCCGGCTGTTCGGTAATTAACCGGACCGACCGACCGACGCAGACCGTAGGCCCAGTAGGGCCGATGCCCACTAGCTAGGACCGCGGAGAATGTAATGAACATTTCATTTAATTGAAGGACACAGGTGTGGTTTTAGTCAGTAAAAGTCTGACACGCCCTTCCGCTTCACCCAGAGCGTCGAGTGTCGAGCGTCGAGCGTCGTCATAGAGGAGTCACTTGGATAATTTCCCACCTTAAAAAAAAAGGCCATTTTGTTATGTTATGTTGACTACCTCAGCGAAGTTTGCCGAGAAGATTGACTTGATTATGCTGTCAAATGCAATAAAAATATTAGAATTTGTACTTCCTTTTCTTAGATAAACAAATTAATTAATTCTAATGGTAAACAAATTAATTATTCATAGACAAAAACATTAACAAAAAGCCCTTTGACCATTGATTGAATGTCAATCAAGATTTTATTTTGTTAATGTGTACTACTAAGCTTTATTAACTCCTCAGAACTTTTCATCAATACTTTTTGTTGAAACACGTGAACAAAGTAAACATAGTAGGTATTCTTTAATCGTCATTCTCAAATATATATATTTATATTATTTGTTAGTAGCTTTCAAACTTAAAACTGTTTTACTCAATTATTTATTTGTTACTGTTTTTTTTTTTGTTAAAAGATTAGTGTTGTTATAAGATACTATTTAATTTTTTAAAACACTTTTTTGCTTTTGTATTCTGTGGAAAATGCACACAATAATATAATATATATAATAATAATTATTACACATTGAGCCAAAACTGTTTTTATCTAATTATTATTTTTACATTTATTTATTTTTATATACATATAGAGATATTATAATATAATTATTATTATTGTTATATTTTTTTAATATCATTTATTCGTAGCTTTTGAACTTAAAACATAACTTATCTTATGATGAAGCCTGAAGTCAGGCATCGGAACTCTGGTAAGGTTGTCTGGTAGATATCATTGTCAGCGATAAGACCGCCTTTGTACCCATAGATTTAAATTAGTGTAAAAGTTTTGTTACTATTTTGGTGTACAATAAAGTTTATTCTATTCTATTCTCTCTAATAAATTAATGTAATCTAACCGTGTTTGGGATTATTATTTGAGTCATGATGTGAGGAATTGTCATGAGATGCACTCTGACTTAAGTTTGGCTGAGTGGTACTTTTAAGCGGTGGTACCATAAAAAAAAAGGTTAAAATAAAAAAATACAACCGACTTCAATGTAAAAAAACACTGAAAAGTCGGTGTAAAATAACGAAGAGACAAAACTATTATAGAAATACCGACTTCCGAAATTAAAGTTATTTTGCACTTTTTAGTGTTTTTTATACGTTGAAGTCGGTTGTACATTTTTTTAAAGTTTTTTTAATATGTATTAGTTTATTTTTAATAAGATTACAATACAATGTATTTTATCTATGGGTCGTATTTGCCAAACAAAAAAGAAATAATAATAATAAGTTTGACTTTGATCTTCTCTAATGAGTAATCATTTGATTTAGGTATGCTTTCAACTGAGTAACCCAAGATGTTTTCAGCAAATCTTCAGTCTTGTACACATCTTTTTTTTTAAGGTGGGATATCATCGAATCTATCTCGCTCTCGGTGAATCTAAAAACACACCTATGTTCTTCCTTTTGCGTTCCAGGGCCACGGTAATTATTCTTCTTCAGATGTTAAAGCTATAATTTTCGCTAAATCATTACCAGAATGACTTAGAATCCAATTATTAAAAATATGATTAGTAAATGAATAATGTATGACCAATGTCTATCAGACTTATTGGAATACGGAATTCAAAAAAGAAGTTTTAAAACTAGACTGTCTGACCTTAAAATTCAAAATATAATATTCATTACACGGGGAATTAAGCCAAAACTATCAAGGTTCTTTGATTTCTTAATCAAAAAGTATATATATATAGCTTACAGCATCAAGTGTTTGCGTATCTCACGTAAAGTGGTTTACAATGTATTACACATAAAGCAGATTATAATTATTATTTGTACCTTTGTACACTTACTTAATTCAACTATTGCATTTAAATAATTATGAAGCTAAACGCAATATTGCATGCCTACATAATGTTATAGACACTCAACTACTCAAGACCCATTTGTGGTCTACAAGAATTGCATAACTTAATTCCGCCAAGCCCGTTCCATCATCGGACCAACAGACGTATGGTGATGCGCCACCGGTACACGGTGTACGCATAAAACGTTTTGGGAACACATTAATTGTGTGTACAGCTGAAGAGTGGAGATCCCTGCCAGAATCGGTTTCATAATGGCTACAAGCTGGAGGGTCTTTGAGTCAAGAGTGAATAGGTTAATTCTAGGCAAGCGTGCTACATCGTTGACAACTGATCGCTTACGATATTCAACCTAAATTGCTCCCATTAATAACATATTCAGCCAAGACACAGGTGCCTTTCAATATGACAAGGCAAAAAATTAAGGTGAATGCTATTGGGTAACTCGCGAATTAAAATTTTTCCAAAGGTTTTTTTTTTATTTTGCAGGTTAGCGTCGGTTTCAATGATCACTAAAATATAATAAAGTATAATTTATTTACGGAATTATAATCATTAAAATCATCAATACCTACAACCAGAGGGTGATAATGAAACGAAATAATTTATTTGCTATGAATGTACAAAAGTATGGTGTTAAGTAAGTGAGGGATCCAGTACATTCTGCCGTGAAGCATGCATTTTTTTTTATAGTAGGTACTAAACCTTTTGAATAGCGAAATTAGAGACACAATAAAAAGACAGTGACCGAGGGAACGCCGGCGTTCGCACGGGGTTTAATGAATTAATTATGAAATAATCTTAAAAAATCAAATATATAACGAGTATCAAATTATTAAATAATCAATAAAAATATAAATCATTTCATTTGTAAGTTCATTCAGTGGTAAACAATGTCAATAATAAGTTAATAATTAGTCATAAATGGAATTAAATTTGAAAATTAAAATCACAAAGAAAAAATTGTATATAATAATATTGATTTGTCATTAAAAATTCATGAATTGTATAATAACATTTTTCAAGTAGCAATTTATTTAATTTCCTTTTAAATATTTGTAGGGTGCAATAATAACACCGGTCCCATAAGCATATCTTCATGAAAAAGTCATGGGTTAGCTGAACTGCTCTCAATTCGGCTAATTACCGTACAACTGTCACAAGTTAATGCCGCTTGAAATAAGGGAAACACAAATGTATTTTTTGAAATAATTATTAAAACGAACATAAAAATAATCAAAACATGTATAGCCCGGATATGATCATATAAAACTTCGAGTTGTGGTCAACAACAATTTTTTTTGAATATTTTTCGTTGTTTTTAGCCGACTTAAAAAAAAAACAAGGAAGTTATCCATTCGGTTGCATTCTTTTATATATTTTTGTAACCACAGAACTTTATCATATACGAACCAGATTGGTTCCATTTCTATGAAAATCTAGTTCTGATGGTAGGATCCATAAGGTTAATTGAAAATCTTTGTTTTTTTTTTTGTAAATAGATTTTTATTTTTCAATTCTTTTTATTTTTGCAAAAAATGCACCGTTGTTGCAATTAGTTGTCCTTCTTCTAGGACCAAAAAGACCAAATATTTCGCTCTCTCTCAAATATTTGAAATCGGAAACGGAATAACAGACGACTATTATTATGCTGACTTATAATCTAAATAATTTTGTCCGATAGACATCAACTGTAGGCTATCCAAGCATAACACATAAGCATCACCACATTCACAGGACCAGTGCTTCTCGCATCCAGCGGTCGACTATCAGAATGAGCGTGTATTGCTAAAAAAGAAAAAATACCTTAAAGGGCCTATTACACTACTCGATATTCAGACAGTTTTAGTCGATGTCGCATAGTGTAATAAGGATTAGACCGGTCTTACTCGGAACAAAAAATAAGACAGTCTAAATATCGTGTGCTGAATAACTCTCTTTCAGTACAGGCCATAGAAATCTAACCCTTACCACTCCCTGACTATCAAGATTTGAATAAGTAATTGCAAGATTGAATGAATCTAGATAACGCCTCTGAGACACATACCTACACGGGTCCACGTTATGTGCTTAGTCATAGCCTATCTGCAATCTTGACTATCTTGACTTACACGGACATACAACACGTACGAGTGGTCGAGTACATGTTATACTAAATTATTCATAATTATCATTTAATTTTTGTATAAACCTTGGTGATAATCGGGCTGCAGAGGAAGACGACGCTTAATATTAATGGTGTATGTTACATCTGTACAATAAAGGGCAATGGAAAGGGCTATGCTCGGAGTTTCCTTGCGTGATCGCAGCAAGAATAAAGATATCCGCAGGAGAACCAAGGTCGCCGACATAGCCCGAAGAATCGCCAAACTTAAGTGGCAACGGGCAGGGCATTGCTCGCAGAACGGATGGCCGTTGGGGCCGAAAGGTTCTGGAGTGGCGACCACGTACCGGAAGACTTAGCGTTGGAAGACCTCCTACAAGGTGGACCGATGACTTGGAAACGGTTGCGGGAGTCCGATGGATACGAGACGCACTGGACCGTTTATTGTAGCGACACTTGGGGGAGGATTATATCCAGCAGACGACGTCTTTCGGCTGAAATGATGATGATGATTTAATCAAAATAGTTACCATTTTGATTAAATCATCCTTTTTCATCATTTACATTATTATCCATACGTTGCTGCCATCTAATAGAAAGGTCATTTTACCACCGCGTCAGTCTGTCTGTATGACCGCGATAAACTCAAAAACCACTAAACGGGTTTCCATATATTTTTTACCAATAGACAGAGTATTAATTAGGAAGGTTTTAAGATACACGCATATTATAGCCGAAAAAAAAAACGAAAATATCAATAATTTGTAACACCCGTGCGAGGCTGAAGTTTCTATAATAGTTTTGTCTCTTCGTTATTTAACACCGACTTCCGAAATTACAGTTATTTTGCACTTTTCAGTTTCACTTTTTCTTACATTGAAGTCGGTTGTATTTTTTTTTCCTTTAAGAAAAGTTTTTTATATGATTTAGACAAAGAATAAGAAAGGATTTTCGAAAATTCATAACCCATAAGGGAACGAAACAGGTGTGGAGCTGCTGGCAGAAGCTATTATACTGGATTTGTAAGAATCATCATAAAACATCCATTGTTGGACATAGGCCTCCCCCAAGTGTTGCCATAACGACTGGTCCTGTGCGTCTCGCATCCATCGGATTCCCGTGACCCTCACAGATCATCAGCTGTAAGAATGCAAATAACAAATTCTGACGTAGCGTTTGTGATAGACGCAATCGCACATTTCATTATTTTCATTCGTTCATTGTTTTAGGTGCTTGAACTTACTGATTAATGTTTTAAAAATAAGTAGAAACAAACAGGGTGAGAATACAACAACTTATTTGAATCGATCACACCTACAGGCACGTGTTGACCTTAACGCAATAGTATACCATTAGCATACATATTATATGGATCTGGTTTTATTTGACTCGCAATTATAGGACTAGTATTATTACTAAGAATTATGAACATAAAACGTCACCCTGTAGTAAGGAATAGAATGTTTTCAACATCGTGTTTAGTTTCATGAATAATTTCTTACTTTCCCACGTTTAAAGTTCGCGTATTTAGTTTCTTATATTGTTATTGAGCATAAGTAATATGTATTTTTTGACACACAGTCAATGTAAAAATTTGTAATGTTGTATTAGTTATACTTGACATTAAAAATGGTCTAAATAGTGATTTGTTTCTGATCGACAATTTTGAGTTCGACGAAAGGATAATACAATTCGCTACAACTAATTACTGAAAGATTCGTTGCACACCTGTCGCGAGTTGGTCTCGCTTGTTGCTTCCGGTAGCACAGTTGATGCAATCATTTGCATCCGCTCACTTTCAGATCTGGCAATGTCTCGGGGTGAGGTGAGTTGGCGATAAGTTTAAATATTTTTAACGTTTTTATTCCCTGCCCTGGGATGCGATTAGGGTGACAATATTACATTACAGAGTGACCCCTGGCCGGCAGTGCATTGTCGTGGCTTACCTATCCGTCTGGCACATTCGCTATGTGGTTGATGTGGCGTTTATCAGAAGAATTACAAGTAGGGTTAGGCAGCAGTCCGCTTCGAAGAGCATTTCGAGTGCTGTTCCCCGCTTTGGTCAGTGGCAGTGAGTGCTTTGCACAGACTGCTGCCCAATTTCAGAGGAACAAGGGATGAAGTTAGCCACCTCTACACAGGCTTGAAAAGAGAGGAGCGCGTCTCCTATAGGCTCTCTCAGGTTCCTTGAATAAGTACTGGAATAGAATTGGGCGAGAGACTGTGGCAAATTACCAACACTGCGAAATCGACCTTGAATACTGCACAGCACACGCTGGATGAGTGCCCTACATGGACCTCTGAGCGGTGAATCTTGGTCGCCAGGATCGGGCGATAAGCTGTCTCTGTTAGCAGTAATGGGGGCTATGCGGGCAGAGACGGATAACTGGAGAATGATGGCTCCTTCTGTAAGACTGTGATGAGTGGACGGAGACCGCCGAGTGGGATCGTGAGAGGGTCGATCCCACTCGAAGGAGAAGGTGTCGTAGGGGTAACCACTGTCGCGTCGTTGTATAGTCTTACACAGGTTTGATTCCGGGGTCACGGGCGCTCAGAGTGGGGAGTCGGTCCGCCAACTGAGGAAAAATGGTGACACTGCGATCACATACTCTCATGCATAGGGAAATAATTTTACGATCTCCTCCGGGATGTTCTGGAATAGGCGTTGCACTTACTTTTCCTTTTTTTTTAACTTAATTTAACTTTTAACGCTCCACACTAAGATTAACTCCTGTGTCGTAGGTAACACCTATTTGTAGATATATAAATATTTGTTCCGTGCGGGATTCGAACCTGCGTCACGCAGTGCAACTGCCAGTCACCCAACCGTGCCGTTTTAGGCGCCTTTTAAAGGTTTCCCCTGAAAATAAAAAGATAGGTAATATAGTAATGCGACTTTTGCAACTAATATATTATAATATTTAGCGAATATAAAGGAATCTTGACTAGGTGATTTGGAAAACAATAAAGTGATATGTCACAGCGACTCACATGATTTTTTGGTCACATATTTGTACGGGTAAAATCAATGATCATTTTCTTAGTGGATATACAGAACATTTTATAATGTTTACCTACCTATATGTAAACTACGCTATACCAGAACAATATATAAGTAAAATGCTTTGCATATTAATTATACCTACTTAGAGACCTGCTGGACCGGCCACCATTGACATACTGATCAGATTTACGCATATATTTTGTTCTCGTTTATTTTTGAATCAGTTAAATGTGCGAACCAAAAATTTTAAGACATATTCCCACACGCACTGGACTCACGTGTTAGATTATGGACCGTTTTGTTTCGCACAATCACCAACCAAGTTGCGATAGCAGCCAGATCTGCGTGACTGTTGAAGGACTATATTTATTAAGGGCGGCTTGCATCATCTGCTCTTAAAACTAGATTTTATTAAACTCGCATTACACATTAAACTCGAATTAGGTGCGTCTTGCACGTGTTAAAATCTATCCGACTTTACTAAACCTAGCTTAGCATGTTTTGCCCCTTGGATCATTTCCTTTTTTCACAGTTTGACAGGATACTCCGTGGCTTTTAAACTTTTTGGTTGAAAAGAAACGGGTCAAGTATAAAATCTGACGTAAACTCACGTTAACTTTTTTTCATTGTCATTTCATATAAATTCATTTTTATTGTAGACAGGTATTAAGAATTTTGTTTTATTTTATTATGAAAATCAAAAGATCACGAGCGCCTAATTTCAGCTATACAGAAATCATGCATTTATTTTTATTAATGGAAAAGTATCTTAGAAAATAAAAAAGCACACAAAGTAACCACAAAAAAAAATGATGCGAGGTAAAATCTAACAATCGAAAACAAAACAAGTAAAACCGGGCAAGAGCGTGTCGGGCCACGCTCAGTTTAGGGTTCCGTAGTTTCCCGTCCGTCATAATAAGTGCCCAACTTAAGAGTTAATGAACGACAGACAACGAGCAAGAACAAATACCACCAATGCCAACGAGAGACCAACCAAAAAATTGGACAATATGATAGCTCATACCCGTCCCGACCCCATGAACTCAGGAAAAATCTAAACAGCGCGAAGTAGCCCAAAGTAGAGCGCCATCTCTCGGGAAATTGGGTTACTAATTTATATAAACTAGACCGGTTACCTATGTTGGGTTTTCGTTGGTAATTTTGGATTGGGAGAACTGATTTTAATAATTCTTTTTTATTTGAAAGAAGATACGTTCAGGATAATAAAATATGTAAATTAAGTAAAAAAAATGCTTGCATATACGGTTAAATTACAACTATTGACATGCCTGTTGGTCTAGTGGTTAGTGGCCCTGACTGCTATGCCGGAGGTCGTGGGTTCGATTCCCACCCAGGACAAATGTTTGTGTGATGAGCACGATCATTTGTTCTGTGTCTGGGTGTAATTTATCTATAATATGTATGTATTTAGAAATTTATAAGTATGTTTATCAGTTGTCTAGTACTCATAACACAAGCTCTGCTTAGCTTGGGACTAGACGGCGTTGTGTGATAGTTGTGGAATATTATTATTATTATATATTATTAACTTTTCAAAACCTGTTTAACCCATCACGTTTAAAATAATTTTCCAAGAAAGTCTTTATACATATTTTCTAAACTTATGTATATCACACGTTAGGGTTGAAATGAAAAAAAGTCACTCCCCACTTTACATGTGGGTACCGTAATAAAACATTTTTTTCCACTTTGTCGGCATGATTAATATACATATTGGTACCAAATTTCAGCTTGCTAGTGCTAACGGTCTCTGAGATTATCCACAGACGGTCGGACAGACAGACAGACTCGGCGAAACTATAATATTTCCTAGTTGAATACGGAACCCTAAAAATGGTGTATCCAAATATTGGATTAGTAGTTCATTACATAGTATATCATAATGGGTATCACTTGAATAAATAAACATATCCATTTAACAGTAATATTGCACAATAAATAAAACTACAACGAACATTCCACATTCACTAAATCGAGATTATAAATATAGATGATAAATATATAAGATAAATCGATCTTTCTCTCTCTCTTGTTGCTAAAACAAGAGAGAGAGAGAAAGATTTAGTAACTTAAACTACCCACGCTGGTTTAAATTTGACACTTCTATTTATCTAACTTTACTTTAAACCAATGTCGTGCAATGAGTTAAGTTCGCCTTCGTCGCCCTTTTCAGTGTAGGACCACAAGTATCTTTTTCAGAAATTTGCGAACTGAACTACGTCTGTCCGTACTGTCGAACCGAAACGGTAGGACTAGTGTCCGCTGTCAAAAAAGTTTAAAATGACTTTAAATAACCGACCAACAAAAATATTTCCTTTTCC
The DNA here is from genome assembly GCA_949316375.1 of Mythimna vitellina. Lineage (NCBI taxonomy): Eukaryota > Metazoa > Arthropoda > Insecta > Lepidoptera > Noctuidae > Mythimna > Mythimna vitellina. The sequence goes on from OX438688.1 coordinate 16,983,277, forward strand.
GCCGTAATTAGCGGGTTATCTAGTAAAAATAAAGACAGCAACGATGTTTATTTAATGTAGGTACCTCCTACTCTTCCTCATGGAGGCAATCGGCGGCGGTGACCTCGCCGTCCAGTCGTGTTTCCGGCCATAGTACGAAGTGAGAAGGAATGGGAAGCAGTCATGTCTTTCGCGAAGCAATAATGCCAGCGAAGAAGGTGGCGAAAACCGTGAGGGAAAGGACATCTTTAAATCAGCCTTAAACGATACATAAATAATTAAAAAAGTATAATACGACACTAATTACGAATGACTAAGGAATTAAATCAAAACAATGTAAATGTACGTTCATAAAGTCGTTTACCTTTCTATTCAACCTTTCATTTATAGGTACTTGATTAATATGTTTTGAACGTGAAAAAGGCAGTGTTATTTTTGTTGGAGCAAGAGGTAACGTCACACTTTTTCTGACTAAAATGACCCTTGTTCCTTTAGTTGCCGGTGATTTTTTCGAACGACCCTGCAGCTTAGGCATAGTTGAACCCGGTTTCACCAGGGCTAAATTACATGAACCAATGAATATAATTGACGGATATTAAACGCATGGATAGCAACGTAGTACAGCACATCTCTGGTGAAAAAGCACCCTTACGAAGGGGTACTTATATAGCTAACCTATTCTTTGCTGAATAAATATGTAGGTGGGTTCGTACAATGTTTGCTTGTTTGCAGAATTAAACACTATTTCTTTTAAGAGCGTCCATACAACCGCTCTTACGTGATTATGACGTTATTAGACATCTTACTGTGGATATTTTGGAAATAATGATATCTTGTGGTTATTATCTCGGTTTCTGATGAAAACCACACATAAATTAGTATCTATAAAACTAATCTAGTAAAGAATCTGCTATATTGCGCAAGTTTTACGTGAACTTAGTCATAATGTACTTCCTCAAAAATTAAAAAATTTAATGAAAATATTTTATGGAAACCTTGTACATTAAATCTTGATTCTGAATGACGAAATTGTTTTTACAAAAACTTTTAAGGTTTTAAAAAAAGCAACTATTTCCTGGAACAAGTTTTGTAAAATTATTCAAATTTGCGACGGAAGTTACCGCGGCCAACCGGGTGTTCAGCCCACTTTTTTTTTGCTTTGCCTCTTTATCAAACAGTGCGCTGGACGAAACCATCAGCTTCTCAACCCTGCTCATATTGACAAAAGACGGACCAAGAAGGGCCGTCTTAATAACATTCATGTGTATGTAACGTACGTGTATGTAAACTTTATAATGATAGTGACAGATTGTGTGATATTGATATTTTCTGTTGTACATTAAATTCCATTAAAAAAGCTTTTGAATGATAATTGTAATTAACCACTTTAACCATGTTATCAACATCTTCTACAATACTTGTATCATTTTCTCCCGTTCTTGTTATAATTTTAAGCTGTTCATGCTATAAATATATATTGTTACATTAAGGAAACTGTAGGTCTTTTTATGTTAATGTTAAGATTTAGAATATGAAAACTGTGTGACCGTTTGTTTTCTGATAAATAAATAAATAAAAAAATAAATAAACATTCATCCTTCCTCTTTACATGACCGTACCAAGACAACCGATTTCCTTTCAACTTTTCAGTCACTAGCGCCACTTTCAAACTTCCTCTAATATACTCATTTCTCATTTTATCCATTCTCGTCACACCACACATCCATCTCAACATTCTCATCTCCGCTACATGCAATCTTTTTTCATCTATCTTTTTCACAGCCCGACATTCTGATCCATACAATATATGACAGGTGTTATCACGGACTTGTAATTTCTACCTTTCAACTTGAGGGACATCCGTGGGTCTCAAGTTGTTCCCGTGACCTGTCGCCATTTCATCCATGCTACGTTGATCCGATGTGTTACGTTTCGGTCTACCTTACCATCCCCTTGGACGAGTGACCTGAGGTACTGAAAGTCGGAACAGGTCAGTATCGGCGTTCCGGCGAGAGCTAAAGGCACAGGATTGGAGAGACCGCCAAAATCGCAGAACAGGTACTGCGTTTTGATTCTACTCAATTTCAGGCCAACACTCTCCAATCTGTGTCACCACACGTCCAATCTGTTTTGGACCTCTAGGCCACTCTCGGCAACCAGCACAATGTCATCGGCAAACAGCATACACCAGGGAGCCTCTTCCTGAATGCCCGACGTCAGGGCGTCCATTATCATAAGGAAGAGGTAAGAGCTGAGAGCCGACCCTTGATGTAAGCCAACAGCCACATTGAAGCTTCCAGAGGGGCTTACAGTTGACCGAACTTGGGTACTGCATCGACTGTACATCAATCGGATTAACTGTATATAATTCCCAGACACATCTTTCTCCTTAACGGCCCACCACAGAACCTCACGAGGTACCCGGTCGTATGCCTTTTCGAGGTCAACGAATACCATATACAAGTTTCTTATAGAATCTTTAACTTTATATATGTATAAATTATTATGTTTTACTGCCTACCCCGATTAGGCCGTGGCACCTCTCTAAACACTCCTCAAACGGTGGTATTTGAAGAGTGACGAGAAAGGCTCAATGATACACTCACTTTCCGCCTGAAGGAGGTCCTCAACAGACACGATTGATTTATTATCATTTGGGTTAAAAAGTGCTCTTTTGGGTGTGTTGGGCACTTTATATAAATAAATAAAATTTTTTTCTGTACCAGCTTCCTTTAAAAGTTGCTTACATATACAAATATAAAAATACCCATCAAGTTATATAGAGGTTATGAGGACTATGAATTGATAGCAGTAAGTCGTAGCAATCTTTCTTAAAATAGACTTAATGGATGAAGTTTTTTATTGCTGCGGGAATACCCCTAAGAGAAGATACGACTGGTTTACTTGACAATATACGTCAGCGGTGGACTCATTTATACAAGTTGTTGATCATTATAAAAATAATTTAGGTAAAACCCGATACTTTGTAACGGAAAGATCGTATTCGGACTTTTACTTGGTTGGTAGATATAGGTACTATCAAAACTACGAAAATGTCTGTCAGCCTGCATCTACAACGCAGGTAAGCTACTGAGCAAACTGACTTTGATGGTATTTTAAAGGTTAACTTAAACCCTAAGGAAGTACATCAGTATATACTTCAAAGATGTGAGTGGATGTGGAATATTGTAATTTCGACTGATCGCTAAAGTTTTGGGTTTTTTATATATAGGTATACCTAGTATAATTGGAAATCCACACTTAATTAATGGATACCTAATCAAATTTGGAATTCGCGAGGATCGGAATTAAGAGGCTGAACAGGATATATAAACAACTCATATATTTGTCTTCGTACATAAACGTTACTCACGCGTAATCATTTTCAATACACTTCCTCGAAAATACAAATCTACACCAATTTTACATTGCAATATCTACTAGGAATCACTTTGCGAATAATTAAAACCGCTACTGAACTTTACTCTAAGAAATCAAAAACAAATCCGGCAAAAACTCAATTTAATAGTTGGTTCATGCGTTCAATAGTAAAAAGTTGTGTCTTACTCGCATATTTCATCTATACTTGTAATAAATCTGTAGAAGTGAAAATTCTGTACATTGAAAATATAAAAAAAAAAAAATGGCTGGGAGTGTTAATAGACCGACACCGAACCCAAAAATGTGATTAAAAAAAATTTGTCTGTCTGTCTGTTTGTTCAGGCATCACGCAAAAACTATCGGTTCGATTACGATGAAACTTAATAATTATTCTTTAATTTTCTGGGTACCACACTGGGTACTTTTTATCCCGAAAAGTATATACAATAAAAAACAACCTTTATTTTGCGGTTCGATCCCTAGACCCGATTACTGTACAAACCGCTAATAATAAGTTTGTCGTAGGTTACGTCACCCGCAGTGGAGTTCACTACACGCTGCACACGGCTAAGATACTACATATAATATTTTATCTTAAGATACAATATTGCTCGCCATACAATTTAATGGACTATCACACACGACGAAAATAATATTTAATACATATTTTCGTATCTCGAAAAACCTAATAAAACCATTTTCGACTTCTACGCGGACGAAGTCGCGGGCAAATAAACCATTTAAACTTGTACATGTTTAAGAAATAAAAAGTTAATTCAACTAAAATTTGTTTTTCTATGTAGGTAAATAAGCTACCTCTTCATTCTCATTTTTATTAAAAAAGTCTAGCTAGTCTATGGCCGCCATTTTTAGACGTGTGTGGTTTTTGACGCGACTTTTTTTGAGTGAAGTTCAGTAGCTGTTTTAATTACATATTCACTAATTAATTCCCAGTGGCAAAATGAAGTAGAAAATTTTATTGTAGTACTGACTACCTCACCGAAGCTTTCCGAGAAGGCTGACTCGATACGTTTGCTACAAAAACATTAGAATGTGTTGCACCCACATTACATATTTACTAAAGACCTTAGCCAGCCCAAAAGGGGTGAAAAAAAAAATTAAGCTGCGCGCGCTCATGAAAACAGATTCAATTTTTTATAGCCATAGCCCAAAAAAATCACAGTTAATTTTGCTGTTGAATAAATAGTTAAATAAATTATTTTTGTTCACGAGTTTGTTGAAAAACGTCGTTCGATACACGTGAATATTGGTGATTACCATCCTCTGCTCTTTTAAGATCCTCACCTTCGGTTCAGATCTAAAAACTGCCTCAACAGTAATCATCAACATTACACACTTGTATCATAATGTACTATTTCTACACAGGTGTGTTGAAAACGCCATATCATACATGTGAGTTTTGATGATTACCGTCCTCGGCTTTCTTACTTTCCTCGCGATACTTTCCTTTAAATACCACCTCAGCGGTCATCACCAATTTCACACACTTATATCATAATGGACTATTGTAATAATTTGTCTGTTATCTGGTTAGCCGTAGACAGCTTGTCATTTGATTATAAACATATAAGGATTGTGTTAAAATTTCTTCCGTTTAATGTTCTATTTACACCTACCTACTATTCATACCTACGCTAATAAGCACATAAAATTGGAAAACGTCACCAACGTCATCGTCACATTAATTTAACTGAGATTTATTACTAACGCATATACGTACGTAAGGGTTTTACCATATGTTTGGTTTGCATGGGGAAGAAGAATTCCTACATTTATTGTAGACTAATAAGTAAAGTTCGCCAAACTTAAGTGGCAATGAGCAGGGCACATTGCTCGCAGAACGGATGGCCGTTGGGGCCGAAAGGTTCTGGAACGGCGACCACGTACCGGAAGACGTAGCGTTAGAAGGCCTCCTGCAAGGTGGACCGATGACCTGGTAACGGTTGCGGGAGTACGATGGATGCGAGACGCACAGGACCGTTCATTGTTGCGACACTTGGGGGAGGCCTATGTCCAGCAGTGGCCGTCTTTCGGCTGAAATGATTATGATGATGATGAATAAGTAGAACAATGTATGATGAAATGTCAAAACTCATCACAGTTCAACGTATTGCTAGGTCGCTATTACCTACTACTGACCAGTAAACAAGTACTGTAGTAAATAACAACGCTGTTCATGTAACAACTATAAAAAATATTTAAAAAATTTCCCTTTCTTCATCTAGCTCCAAATCTCTCTATCTGGTGCGATTTCTGGCCTAGTGTTGTGGTTGTAAATCACTTGGGACTTTGTGACAACAAATACCAATTTACTTGCAAATTGTTCAAATACCTATCTGTCACTAAAGGATTTATGTCCAATAAAAGCCAACTAGTATCCGAGCGATACTAGTTTTCATGGCCGGAACCGAAACTTCCAACTTACTATAAGGTCATGCATATGTTATCGTAGGAGAAAGAATCTTAATCAGTCTAATCTCTTTTTATTCTTAAATCACACATGATATTATTTTAAAGATTTGACTATTACATATTAACTGTATGGACTTTAAAAGAGACTTTGACCCCTGAGTTTGTTTCGGTGTTTCTTCTCAGGGTAGTCAGCTAGGAAACACCGGCCTCATCTAATTTAAAATGACGAAAAAAAAAACGACTTGTAAAAGTGTTTTTTTAAACCTACTTACAAAATAAATATCATTTAAAAATGTAGTCGGTGATATTTAATAAAATTCAACATAACATGTCCAATCGCAGCACGATACCTCTCAATTTCAATTTCGATTGCGGCCATAATAGTTACAGTTGGATGGCAGCCAAAACCAGAACTAAGCTGAAACTCTTTTTTTTGCCTGAACTAGACCGGAACCGAAACCAAAACATCAGTCAGACACTAAAGCCAACAATAAAACAAAAGCTCAACCAAACGCTCCTCCCGGGTTAAAACTGTTTTTCCTTCAAAATGTGTAAAAAGACAGGAAAGAAACTGTGGCACAGTGGTAAAGAACTCGGCTTACGAGCTGTAGGTCGCGGATTCTAACTCTGTTAGGCATATTACTTTGTTTAATATTTTCATCACCACTGCTCTCAAAGCGTTGTCACATAATATGTCTTCAAAAAAGTTTCGAAGACATGTGACATTCTGCACTGCGCCCGTCGCATATCTCATTCGCTCTTCTAAAGAGGAAAGATTATGTTATATTATGTGTAAGAGGAAATTAAGTTGCAGAGTCACAATGTTTAAGTAATTACCGGCAACTAACGTTTTCTAGAAAAATAACAGACATGTTTTTACAAGATAAAAATAATAACCTTTGAACAAGTGTAGATTGGCACAATTAAGTAACAAATTATACCTGGACGAAAAAACGAACTGAAACGTAAACATACTTTTACGTTTGTTTAGGTTTTGAGCTATTATCTTGATAACTTTAACACACAAGACGTACCAGCCATTAAATAATTCAAAAGTTCTTGACAAACGTTCGTTTATATTAAATAAATATAGAAATAGTTTTATTTCATTAAAAACGTTCGTAAAAAATCTTAAAGTGGAAATATACTTGAAATGTTTGAGGTAGCTAAGCGGTGCGAGACCACGCACTAGCCCAGGGAAAATGTGTTATTGTTTTGACCAAAGCTGTGCAATAGCTTGCCCGCTACGAAGATGAGTGGCGAAGCTGGCGATACGTAACCTAGTTGTACGAGGATGCGTACCCTCGCAAATCGCACCGCTCGCACACATCTCTTGCTTTTTTATGTAGGTAAAATACTTAGTACCAGTCGCTCTTTTTTCCCGAACTGCACTAAGACAGGCTACAACTAACTTTTTTGTGGACTTTTACCTCGCACGCCAAGTAGCAAATTTTAACATTAAACAACACGGTTTTCACTATATAATTTAATTAGCAGCAAAATCTAATATACAATGCATTTGCACACCTCATTAGGTTAAAATACAGTGTACCTACGTAAGCAATAAGCTAATGTCCTGTAATAAGTAAACCTGCATAAATTATGCAAATAAAAGATTTTATTTGCAGTTTAATGGCGAGAGAATGGCTTTGTATCTTATGGTAACTTCTTTCTGGGTCGATTTTTTTTTATTTTGTTTAACGAGTATGTAGTCGTCTTTTTTTAGGTGGAAAATCGTCCTATTCGCCCGACCTAGGCTGACTGACTAAAACCCACTCCTATGTTCCTTCTTTGCCTTGTGTCTCAGGCCTCCGTAGTTCCCTTTCGCACGACCCATGCAGTATAGACGTTCGCTCTGGCATTCAGTAGTGTTTTTTTTTTTAGTGGGAATTCGTCAAATGACCCCTGAAGCTATGGGTAGCGTGTAAGGGAGTGTCAGACGTTTAGCGACTTAAGCCCACCTGAGTTCCTTTAGTTGCCCTTTTCGGTCCAAGGCACTGGTCAATCTTTTGAACGATCCCGCAACCCAGGCAGGAATTGGTCCTAACGGGTCCCATCAATTTTGCTGACATCTCTTTAAGGCGACGAAACTGTTAAAGGATTTACAGATTGGCCACTGCAGTTCATGTCCAAGTAAATGTTCTGCTGAAGTTATTAAACGTAGAGGGGTCGGATGTCTATTCCTCCACAGTTCGCATTTCTCATTTGACATAATTCTTTTCGATAACAAACGTTAAAGACATATTCCATAATAGGCTTGATTTCGAGCAAGTTAGTTAGAAAGAGCAGAGGTGGCCGAGTGGTAACGGCCCCGACTTACGATTTGTAGGACGCGGGTTCAAACTCAGCCAGGCGCATTACTTTGTGTAATTTATTTCATCACCACTTCTCTCAAAACGATGAAAGAAAACATCGTGAGGAAACCGGCATGTCCTAGAACCAAAAATTCGAAGACATGCTACATTCACCAATCCGCACTGGGCCCGCGTGGTGGATACGGCCCATTCCCCCTCCTAGAGAGGAGGCCTGAGTCCCAACAGCGGAAAGATGATAAATGTGATAAAAAGTGGATAAGGCCGACTATGCTATGCTATAGAAAGAAAGAAAAAGAAACAAATAAAAGTCATTTATTTAGCAGATAGAAAGAAAATTCATCAACTAGCAATTACATTAGCAGCAGTAGCAGTATTTTTTCCTTTACACAGTGTATGAATGTCTCTAGAATAGGAATAATGATATTCCTAACAATTATGAATAAGGAATATACTTATTAAAACTTAAGATAAGCATTAACAGGTTTCCTTATTCCATTGTTCCTATAGAAACTACTAACAACTAATTATTTGATATATTTAATTAGGTACCTATTTGGTATACAAGATTTGTGCGACGTAGGTAGTTAATTTCCTAATGAATGTGTGCTCATCAAACCTTGGAAATGAGCAATGTTTTTTATGAATGAATTAACTTGTATGGATATTTATTATTGAGTTAATTTTAAAATAAAACGTTATTTAATGAATAAAAGAACTCAGTAATGGTTTATTTGCGATTAGAATGTAATGTACATAAATAACAACGGATTAATTAAACAAACACAACATCCTGTTTATATTTTCCGAAGGCTTACACAAAAGATAGATATATAATATACATGGTACCACATTGCGCCAATTATGTTTGAGTTTATGTAAAGAGAAATGAGCCTATGCCATCAACTGGGCATAAATCAGTAGGCAATGGAGAGGGCTATGCTTCGGGACACCTATGTGAAGTAGTGGATGTCTTTTGGCTTAAATGATGATGAGCCTAAATCCAGACTCTGGGATTTTACTAAGACTTTGTAGACGAAAAAGCCATAAACATTTTAAATAACCCAAGTCTTATTCAGGAGCTCATGCTCTACTAGCAGCTGCGCATGCGACCAGAACAATAAAAAGTTAATGTAATAAAGAGAGAAAAACATACATTTTGGGAAATTAGCGACACATCGCTATTTTTAAATATAACTTTTTTTGAAGTCTTTTTTTCGAAATCATCAAATGACATCCCCCACTTTAGGGCAGAAACGAAAGAGAGGGCGTATCAGACTTTTACTAAAGTAAAAACCCACATATGTCCTTCAGTTGACCTCTGCGTTTCAGTACCACCGTATCTAATTCAAAACAAAAAAAAAATTTCGTCAAAAATTTCCGTGGCCTAAGCAAGCATCGGGGATCTCCCTGCGACTTCTTACGCCCGAGACATCTCCTGTGGTGGTGGCTTAGGCGTAGCGTAAGTATGTCCGTTCCCTCACGGTTGCCTGAATCCAAAACAGGAACTTCCCGAACTTATCATATCCTGTGAGGATCTACGTCAGGCATACGGATGTGTTCCTCTGTGGCTGGACCACAGTTTAGTACTTAGATGCTATAGTTCGAAATAATGCCTACCTAAAGTCTACTTTCATCGGAATATATATATATTTTTAGTACCTCAAGAGATATCTTTCTATTGTGTCTCTAATTGCGTTACTCAAAAGGTTAATTAACAATTTTTGTGGTCCGGCCGCCTGCAGTGCTCTCTGGCCGCGCCACCTCAAATTAAATAGAGTATCATGAACTTTTAATAAATTCTTTTAATAAATAAAAACAATATCCCGAAAAAAACTACCTAAAGAGTACCTTGCATACGACAAATATGGTACCAATAAACCCCTTTAGTTAAGGAGTTATTGGTCGTAGGGTGTGGTCCGGCTGGAAGGTAAACTCAGCAGCAAGAGACCTTATTTTTAAGATCGTTAAGCACAAAATTGACTGTTTCTTACGAACGCATGTCATTATTACGTGTTTCCTTAAAATCATTAAAGATTTCAATAAATTCTTCCAGTATGACGGATTTTCCTGATTTAGAAGGGAAAATCCGTCTAATGGTCAAGTTTTAAAAAAAGTTGTATATTCTAATACTGGTTTTAGTTTATTTAAATAAGATCACTGTATTTGAAAGTTTAAAACATTATTATTTTCATGAGACCATAACATTGATCATAAATGAAAACGTTCATTGAATACGGGTACTCAAATGTAAGTCCAAAAAAAACTATGCCGGAATTAGCTACCCTGACCTTACTTATTGTTTTTTTTTTAAACTAAAATTTTCACTTACTTCTTCAAATTAACTACATATTCTTAGGTAGATAGGTAAACAAAAACCAAAAAACCGCACCTTTTTCAAAATCGTTGTTGGTAATAAAAATAAAAGTTTATAGATGAAGTCCAGGTTTTTTTATAAAGTACTTATTATGCAGTTTTCATTGGCATAAAGAAATAAAGCATATTTCGTTATATTTGCTGAAAGTAATCCTCCCTAGCCGCGCCACATACTTCAAAGATAAATAATAATCAAAATAAATAGTTTAAACAAAATGAATAGTTTCTTGAGAGAAAAAAGTATCAACGAAGAGTAGAGAAAAGGTACTATTATATAAATTGATTTATGAATAGTTAATATTAAATATTGCAAAATTGACTTGCTGCAGAGTATACCTTCCAGCCGGACCACACCCTACGACCAATAACTCCTTAACTAAAGGGGTTTATTGGTACCATATTTGTCGTATGCAAGGTATTTTTTTCGGGATATTGATTTATTAAAAGTTCATGATATTCTATTTAATTTGAGGTGGCGCGGCCAGAGACCACTGCAGGCGGCCGGACCACAAAATTGTTAATCAAAAAGATATCTCTTAAGGTACTAAAAATATATATATATATTCCGATGAAAGTAAACTTTAGGTAGGTATTATTTCGAACTATAGTATCTGAATACTAAACTGTGGTCCGGCCACAGAGGAACACACGCATACGGTGAGGACATCGTGGCTCCTCTCCACTCTTCAAAGAGGGGACTTACCGTCGCGGTTGTGGCGTGCACAATGCGATGAACATACTAACTTGAATACCTACCAAAATAATTATAGAACTTCTGAAATTCATTGACATTTTAAACAAAAGATACCTATTGATTTATATTATCACAATATGGTTTCACAATTAAGAGTTAACACATAATGTCAACATGGTATATGATCACGATCCCAAGTTAGTAGTTTTAAAAATAAATAGTAGGTATGTGGATTTACTCATGCGAGTAAAATAACTCTGCAAATGATGATTGATCCATCATTTTGCTAACGTTTTATAGTTTTATGAAATAATTTTACTGACGTGTTCAATAAATGCAACTATGTTTGGACCTGCAATGGAATATTTATGATTAGTTAGAGTGAATGCTTACGTTGACCGACGAATAATGTTTGTAGGTAGGTATGAACAAAAAAAAACTTGTAAAAACACAGAATCAAACACAATTCTAATTTTGATCATTCGTATTGTTCTGTTCGTTCGATCAAGTCGTGTTGATACGGTATTTTTTTAAGAATCTTTGATTCGCTATATTAATATTTTTACGTATTAGCTAAAAACCAAGGTTGTTTCAGTCATTAAATTTGTAAATAAACAAACTTATCAAAGTGAGCATGAGCAAACGAATAGTTTTAATAATATACTAGATCTTAAAAATCTGTTAGTGCGCTATGTTTTGTTAATTGACATACAAATTATTAAGAAAATATTACTATACTATTAAATTAAAATCGTCCATTTTTTTGACAAGATGTATGTAATGTATTATATTTTATATCATTTTGTCAACGACAATAAATAACACGCAGATCGTTCCAGGTGCCCATAATACTCGCCGCATTATTTCCATGCTTTGCACTAAGTTCCTAAATCTTTATATCTTAGAAAGTATTTTGTATGTTCGTAAAAACCTAGGACTCTTCAAAATTAGAAGCGATTTTCATAACATAAATACGCGTAGTAAACACGATGAAATTGTATTACCCAAATGGAGATTACCTAAGACCAGCAAGACATTTTTAGTAAACAGCATACGCTTTTATAACAAGCTGCCAAAGGCAGTGGCAGCGAGGGAAAGTTCAAAACCCATATTAAGCGAGACCTAACTAATAAAGCGTATTACAAGGTTAAAAACTATGTCGAAGACAAGCTTGTTTGGCAATGACTGCTTCTGCTCATGTGGACCCCTGGTAACTCATAATATTGTGTAAATATATCTATTAACTGCTCCACATTTGTTGTACCGAATATATACTTTTTCTTTTTTTTTTCTAACACATTGCTTTTGCAATATTTTTATATTATTAGACCCAAAAAACCATAAATTCGTTGGATTTATTTTTTAAACGTCTCATTTATTGATAATTGTAATTATTTATTTTGCTTTTTTTATATATCCTCTTTTTTTATAATGTGAATTTGAGAACACTGTAAACTTCACAAATTCTTAGGTTACTTCCTATTAAGACTCACTTTTTATGATGATCACTTTTATTGTACTTTTTAACACAATATTGACCGGTCTAGGTACACTGTCCTTACATAATATCTACTTATACTGTAATATGGAAATATTGCAAGAACAATTTTTTTTTTAAAAGAGTAACCATGGAGTTTCTTGCCGGTTCTTCTCCATAGGAAACGACCAATTTGGAACCGTGCACTAGCTTCTGACGTTTTAGAAGTGCTCATGCAGGCCTATGTGAAATAAAAAACTTTTGACCTTGACTTTGAACGACCTGGACCGAGAGTCACCCGTTGCCTTCCCGAGCCTACGGCACAAATCCCCCACAAAATACTTTGCTTTCGTACTCCAACTTCTCAGTCTCCACAGCAATCGGCACAAAATAGTAAAGCTGCTCCAAAGAAGCGTACTAGAGCTTTTTTTTAAAGTGTTTTCAGCGGCGGCAAAGGCAGTGCGCATGGTGCGACTCAGGTGACTGGAAGCGACAGCACTGACGCAAGTTGCGTCCCAGATCAGGCAATTCCCGTTTTCTATGTCACCAGAGTCAGCTCATCCGGCCTCTTACCATTAAACCTGCTAAGACCTGGAGCACAAGCAATCAGGGGAAGTTTGCCGATATAAGGGCTTTTGGAGGTATGTGGAACAGAGAGTAAAGTCCCGCAAACCTCCTTTGAAAAGGGAGGATCCTCCGACCAGACGGGTGTTATGTCTGGTGGGCTGCAACTGCCCGATAGATGATTTCGGGTTGTTCTATATGTTCTAATCGCGCGGAGAACTTTGATTGCGCGATTCAGGATTTGCTTATGTGACGCGATAGATGTCGCTACATCACTCCCCTCCGGAGATCGGAGATCGATGGTTCTTGATGCTTCTTGATGCGTGCCAGGCCATTGGTAGGTTGGTTCCAGTGAGTCGGAACCGAATGCCGCATAGTTCTCGGTGAGTCGGAACTGTCTGCGGTAATGCCCCAGTGAGTCGGGGTGGTGCTATCCCAGTGAGTCGGGATGATGCTGCAGGCTCCAGTGAGTCGGAGTAGTGCTGCTGGCTCCAGTGAGTCGGAGCGGTGCTGTGCGACGTAGTGGCTTGACTGCTTGCGTCGACCAGGAGAGGTTCTTCATTGCTCTTCATGTGACTGGCCGAAGGTGCAGTGTGCTTCGCCAAGGTCGCTGATGAGGCTGAGGGTGATGACCAGGTAGACCAGGTAGGCATGCTGGTGGTCAGGATACCCTTTATAGCCGTGGGTGCTGGCTGTATGGCTCGCTGCACGAAAGCTTGAGGAAGTGATGATGACGTCACGAAGTAGTAGCTGCACGAAGGCTGCGCTGACATTCTTTGTCGAGGGTCACCAGTTTGGAGGTACGTGGAACAGAGAGTAAAGTCCCACAAACCTCCGTTGAAAAGGGAGGATCCTCCGGCCAGACGGGATGTTATGTCTGGTGGGCTGCAACTGCCCGATAGATGATTTCGGGTTGTTCTATATGTTCTAATCGCGCGGAGAACTTTGATTGCGCGATTCAGGATTTTCTTATGTGACGCGATAGATGTCGCTACAGGCTCTATGGATTATGTCGTTCAGGGCATGGTGACGCGGGAACCTCCCTGTGCAGCGCCAAAAGCTCAGTGCCCGATGGCCATCGGCCTTCACCATAGAACTGCAGGTGCATGTATAAGGTTCGCACACCTTTCAGTCCAGACGGAGAGCAACCGCCACACACAAAGAGTCATCGTCAAGTAGAGAGAGTGCCCAGGTGAGGCGCCTGTAACCACGCCCCGGACTCAAGTTGCGGTTCTGCTCATAGTCTGGCCTTATCGACTCGATAGTTTAAAAAAATATTATATAGTTTTAAGGAAATAACATACACATAATGATATAGTGATCGAATTAAGGATTTTCCCCTTTTTTTCCTTAGTTAAATATGGAATACCACAGGTTTTTGTAACGGATGTGTTATTTGTCTCCAATCAGACACAAAAGGTTAATAAGTCAGTTCGTAGGTATTTATCGATACAATTTATGCATTTAGTCATTGATACCTACTCCTCATCAATTGCGGTAAGATTCCGTGCCTAAGATAAACTGCTGTATTCGTGGAAAATACCAATCACCACAACACCCAACCAACCCACTCGATGTTTTCCATCAAGAAATGATGCAAATGAAGTTAAGAGCTTCTTTGTGCTGTACCACAACCTTTTGACGTTATTATCTATTTATGAATAAATATAAAAAGCTACACATAAAAAACAGCATAGATTTCATCGTTGAACTGGTGTTTTTCCAAATCGAATTAAGAATAAAAAAAGAACAGCTTTGTTGAATAAAAAAAACGGAATATCCGAAGGAAGGCGCCCGCCGTAAAGTGCTATAATTAGATCTGCTGACGCAATGGAGAATTACTTGGTCCGCAAAAACCATCGTTAATCCTGAAATCGATGCGACAAACATATCTACATTTGCAAAGGTACTTGAACCAGGTTCTATCTGTCTTACACACAGGCTACAGGGCTATGACGTCAATGGCGGGCAACTTTATTAAAGATCCCTTCGCATTGGATGAATTCTGCACTGACTTTGTTGGCGTGACTCGTATAAAAATCAGAATACACGCTCCAAAAGGATCAATTGACTGTTGATCATTGCATAATTTTTAACATTTTTATCTTGTTCATGTTAAAATGTTTCATTAGCTCACCCTCAGTGCACCGTCTACGCTATTACGCTTCTACTACGACACGCCGACACGATTACGGCGCGCCTACACTGCGTAGAAGCGCCCAGAGCAAAAACACATAAAAACAGGAGTCCGCCAAATCATCAATAAAAAAAAAATTGCCAGTCACGTTTGTAATAGCTAGGGGTTCATGATTTCTCAAGCTATTCAATTTCTCGGATCTCTTGAATACTCGAGAGTAATTTGTCGGATCGTCTCGGGTTGTCGAGAACTTTTCATTGATGTATTGCTTTATAAATCTTTTCGGTTCAAATAATTAAAATATCGTTACCTAAATTTAAAATATGTATCATAAAAAATATCGTCTTATAGCAAATAAAATGGTCTCAAAAAATCTTTATTCACAGTTTTAATTTTCACAGGAACACGGAACTAAATTATGTTCTCTCGAAAACAAATCTAAATAAAAATAATAATATCAGTTTCTTAGGAAAATTAGGAGCTAAAATTATCTTGTCTAGGACAGAGAGTAAGCATTACCATACAGAGTGCACTGCCAAAAAAAATTCTTCATTCAGAATTTTTATTCAATGTGCAAGGTTGCTATAGTTGTATTTTTATTATTTTTTAAATTTACAGTTACATTATAAAGGCCCAAAATTCACGCAAAATAGCAGATGTTCAGAGATCATTACTGGATTAGAACCTAGATAATATCCACAAGTATGTGTTTCCAAAATATTTACAGAAATATATGCAATAACGTTATTGTCATAATTACGTGAGAGCAGTTGTATGAAAATGTACCTCGGGAAAGACGCTGTTAAAAGTAAACGCTATAAATTCTGATCGGAACGGAAAGACAAAATGGCCTTCTTTAACAATATTTTAGACTCATATGATTTCTCGAATTCTCGAGCCTCATTTCCCGTGGACAATGCCTAAAGATTTGCCCGGGAATTCTCGGCTCGAGAATTCCCGGGAATTTTCAAAGAAATATCTTAATAATAAATAATAATAATAAAGCATTTATTTTCAGGCATCCTGCCCATAGATAAATACCTTACAGACTAACATATATAAAGTAAATTAAATACAATTTATTGTTAACAAATAAGACTTATGACTATGTTAGTAACAATTCACACTGCACTTGTTCACTTTGTACTGTTCTGTGGCACTTGTCGGCGAAAGCAACGGAACACCACGCCTTGCGGCCAAAACATGAGAGGCAGAAAAGAGTTTGGGACTCGCACCACGAACGCCATGAAATTGACATTACAGTGCGACTCCAGCAGCAGTACCCTCAGTGCGAACTTCGTCTTATGGCGCACGTACTCCACGATGTCTTCCACACATTGTGGTGTGATGCAGGCGGGAGATACACACGGGAGTGTTGGGCTGAACAGCACGCAGACCCACGCTAGGAGTTGCAGGTGCCATGCCGCAGCGATTCTTGTTGGTTTGTGTTCGACGCTGCAATGAGAAGACTCCTTAATACACATTTCTCTAACTCTTTTATTTTGACCATTATCTTGATGCAATAACGTATGTTTACTGCATACATATTCATTTTGCAAATGCGCAGTCTATTTAATAGTCCAACAGACGTCAATGGTCCAACAGGTACCTACGTAGCAGGTTATTCTTACAATTTCCATGTGGCATCGTTCCATAAACTTGACGAGTTTTATATCGTAACTTATTTTAATTACAAGTAGGTACTTATTCTCTATTAGAAATATGTACTTACAAAACTATTTTATAACACGTTCGTGTAATATGTACTTTAATGTACTAAATTGTAGTTATTATTATAGTTAGTATAGTTTTTTTTTTTAATGTTAATAGTAAGTATTTTGCAATTGTTAAATAAATTTCAATGGTTTTAGTTACATAACAAAAATGTACGGACAGCTGCATTAATTGGGTACCCCTCTCACATTAAAATACCTTCGAAAATGGGGTAACCAGTTGATCACGCTGTCTGTACTACGCTACGTCATCTCATTTTAGATTATTTATATAAACTAACTTCAGGTACAATGAGATACCAACAGTTAAAATTTACAGAAAGGCAGGAAGCTTATTCAAAAATGTACTTTTACCTCGGTCAGATATTAAGCATTGCCATACAACGTGGCAATGCCGCCATCCTTTTGGGCACACTTCCAGTCGACAGCGATGCGGAGGAGTTTTATGACGCCATATTTTAGCTAGTAGTTTTTAATTTTAGTGTATATATAGTTTTAATTAGTTAAGTGTTTTATGTATTCATTTTACCTGAAATAAAGAACAGGATATATAAAATGTACACAATTTTCACAAAATAACTTTAATGGCCCTGAAAAAAATGACGGAATTTCTCTAATTATAGCTGCTATTAATAAATTGTAATTCGCCTTTTCATACTCATCATTTACCGTAACTTGAAACTAGTTGGAAAAAAACTGCACTTAGTTCAAGGTAACACTAATTTTAGATATCTACAGAACATAATCATAAGTCATACATATAAATTATAACTCTAATAAAATCTATGCAAAATCTGTATGATTTATTAGACCAATATGTAATTACTTCCTAGTAGTAGCTTAATAATGTACATAACTGAAACCAAATATCACTGAACTTTATAAAAGTTAATTTAACTGTGCAGGTCAAGGAAACCAGGAAAAAATGGCAGGACGACTCAGATGTCTTCTTTAGTAATTGGCAAGACTGGTACAAAGCCGGGAACAATGGCAAGAATGGAGCGTGCCAGGAGGATCATTGGCAATGATGCACTCGTTGAGTCGAGGCTCCAAAGTCTTGAGCACCGGCGCCGAGTTGCTAGCCTGTCGGTTTTATACCGGTTGCATTTCGGAGAGTGTGCGTCGGAATTGCATAACCTAATTCCGCCTAGCCCGTTCCATCATCGGACCACCAGGCGTACGGCAACGCGCCACCGGTACATGGTGGACATTCCATCTATACGCACAAAACGTTTTGGGAACACATTCATTGTGCGTACAGCTAAGGAGTGGAATTCCTTGCCGGAATCTGTGTTTCCTGATAGCTACAACCCGGAAATCTTTAAGTCAAGAATTAATAGGTTACTTCTAGGTAAGCGCGTTCCATCGTCGACCGCATCGTCGCTTTCCATTAGGTGAGATGGCGGTCAAACGCGAACCTATAGAGAATAAAAAATAATAATAATAATACAATGTCAAAAATAAATAAAATCAATGTCAAATAGCTTACAATTTATCATTAAGGAATTCGTCAATATTATAAAAACATTTCTCCAATAAAAAATGTCTTAATTTACTCTTAAATTGATTAATATTTAAGTCCTTAATTTCATTTGGTAATTTATTAAATATTTTTGGGGCCATACAAGGTATGCTTTTGTGCATCAAGGCGGTCTTTGATGTTCGAATACCTAGTTCATGTTATAGACATGAACTATGCATTCGACCATCAATCCTTCTTGTCTGATTATTTTGTAGCGATGTCCAGATTCTTTTCTAAATAGTTGCATGTTCTTTTTAACAAATAAAGCAGTTTCAATTATGTACAAGCAAGGTAAAGTCATAATTTTTAACAATATAAAATAAGGTTTGCAGCTATCAGTTATTTTTATACCGGTAACTATAAGATAGACCATAAGATGATCGACACTGCGTAAACAGAGGGCTTGCTCGTTTTTCGCCCAAATAATTAGCATTGCCATTCAACGTGGCAATGCTGTCAATCTTTTGGATACATTTCTGAATGACAGCGATATGAAGGATTACTTCGATGCCTGAGTGTACTTGTATTTTTATATTTATATACATAGTTAGGTTTTAGTATAAATAGTTTTTATTAAATTGATATAAACCAGTGCTTAACTGCGATCCCACCTAATGGTAAGCAGAGCTGCAATCATTGATGGTGAGGCGCACTAGTTCATTAAGAGCCTATTCACTCTTGCCTTGAAGACACCTAAGTTATAGTTGGACGGGAAGACCGCAGCAGGTATAAACGACGAAGCGAAACGCTTAGTCCGGACCATTGAAGTGTCAACGTAAGAGTTTTTAGTTTAGTTAATATTTAAGTTTTATGTAGGTACCTATATATAGACCATCATCAACTTATTTTTATAATGATTTGTTGACACATATTTAGTTCCTACAATCACATTAACATAGGTAAACTAGTCGCGAGGACAAATAAGTAATTCACGCAAAGTGCCCACACACATGGACAAATTCATATATAAATCCTTGTATACATGTGTTTTAAGTACATAAGTAGGTAGTACATTAATTATGGGTAGGGTTTCTCAGAGTTCCGTTGTCGACCGTGATGATAATTTCGTCCGCATATATGTCACGGCTTGTTTCTTTCAATTTATGCGTAATGACTTGAGAATAAAGTATAGCCGAAAATCGAAATTGTAACGAAAACAATATCTTATGTCTGCTTTAACATTTTCAAAAGGCTTAGTTCGTAATTTAGATGGATAATATATTTTTTACTAAACTCTCCTCAACCCTTTGTAAAAGACGATGATACATTGTAATTTAAAATCTGATCATAAAACTAAAATGAAAGATGTTTCACAAGTGAAAATTCTGTACATTGAAAATAACAAAAAATAAAATGGCAGGGGGCTTTACTAGACAGATACCGAAACCAAAAATGTGATTTAAAAAATTTTTGTCTGTCTGTTTGTTCAGGCATCACGCAAAAACTACCGGTTCGATTACGATGAAACTTGGTATAATTATTCTTTAATATCCTAGGCATCACACAAATATCCTAGGCATCACACAGAGTACTTTTTATCCCGGAAAAGTATATTCAATAAAAAAACAAACTTAATTTTGCGGTTCGATCCCTAAACCCGATTACTGTACGAACCGCAAATAATAAGTTTGTCGTAGGTTACGTCACCCGCATAGGAGTTCACTACACGCTGGCCGTGTGCAGCGTGTAGTGAACTCCTATGCGGGTAAGATACTATAATATTTTATCTTAAGATACAATATCGCTCGCCATACAATTCAATGGACTAGCACAAGCTCAAAAAACCTAATAAAAACATTTTCGACTTCTACGTGGACGAAGTCACAGACAAAAGCTAGTTAAAAATATAATTGACTCCGTTCGGGTAAACAATGATTGAAAGCAAAATATTTGTACATAGGAATGCTTAGGTACATACGCTCGCGCCTTGAAGAGATATCAGCAAAATCGTAGAAGCCCAGCAGGCAGCAGGGCCGATGCCCATTAGAGCCACGGGGAATTTCTGAAAAGGAATTCCGCGGTCCTAGAACGCAAAGGGCAAGTGCAGGACACAGATGTAATTTTAGTCAGTAAAAGGCTGAGACGCCTGCTCCCTGCACTCTAGAATAGAAGTCATTGGATGACTTCTCCTACTCTAGACATTTTTTGTTTTGATGTGGGAAATCCCACATCAAAACAAAAAATGCTAAGCAAGCTTGTTTTTCTTTTTAGACGTCGGGAGACGCAGGGCGATTCCCTGCCACCGAAGGCGAGCAAAGGGTAGGCCGCCATCGGATAAGGACTAGGCTCGAAGCGGACTGCGTAATTGTTCGAAAGAATCAGCACGGCCCTGGAACATAAGGGGTAACTCAAAGAACGCTCAATATAAATCTGACACGGAGCTCGCTCCATCCCGAGTAAGACTTGAGAGAAGTTGTTTGAATTATTTACGGGCTCAAAAACAATATCCGTACTAGCTTTAGATGTAGCATGGTCAATGCCCAGAGGGAGATCAATGGTGTGGTGGTCAATGACAGAAATCCCACAAGAAGAAATCTTGGCCGTGTCATTATTATATTATTCAGATGTTAGCATTATAATTGCACCTAAGATTTAAAACAACACCGACCGACTTGTGACGCTTCTCGGCTGGTACATAATTTTTGTGCATTTGAATTGAACACTTGCATTTGAATAATTACTACGTAGTTTGCAAGGTACTAAACCAAAATTCATGCATGCTTACGAATTAAATCTAATTAGTTGTTAACTACTGACACACTTTGGAATATATTTTCCAAAGCGAAAAGGTCATTAAACTATAAGTTATCTCTGAAGCGTATTCCTGTAAGCAAAATGCTTCTTTGGTGTATTTACCTAAGAGCCGGATGTAGTCACAGAGTATTTTATATGATTTTATTTTTATAAAAAAAACATAGTAACTATTCAAGATTTTTCTTTTTGCCAGACCCTTTTAAAAAACAACCTTAATTATTTTAATTAACTTTCAAATATTGCCTTGACGTAATCTCTTAGATATGTAATACATATTTGAAATCACAAGTTAGGGTCAGATTCGCATTTTTTTTTTATCGAGCCAACTAATATATCATGTTTTGATTTTTACCCAGCGGTTGGTCATATAGTCAATTTTAATAAAATAATTTTTCATGTTTTATATTTGTGGATTTCCAAAGGTTCAAAACAGTTCAAATAATCTACTACAAAAAAAAACTAAAGTCCATACTTTGGTTGAAACATTCAACAAATTGGGCACTATCTAATATATACTAAGTACCTACTTATATTGACAATATACTATTGATGTTTACGGAAGCAATTATCAAAATATGGCATACTTTGAAAGCAGATCCGTAAACATGAAACCACTAAAAAACAATTAAGTCGTCATAAGGTTAATCTACTAAACAATCGATCAAATTATTGGTATTACAGATTCGACATAAGAAATCTACATTATTCTAGATCAACTCCGCATCCGTAACTACGGTAAAGCTGAGTTTGTGTGTTAGAGCCACAGCTCTAAATATCGACACTTTTTGAAATAAAGAAAAATATTTTATTTTCCAAACATAGCAGAAAAGGAAAAACATCAACATTTTTACGCGCGTCACAAGGTATAGGTCGTAGGTGATGTCAGCAACCGTAGGGGCCCAGCTGTGTCGAAGCCTACTGAAGCCATGGGTGATGCGAAAGAGATCCCCGGGGCCCTGGAAAATTGGCAAAGAAGGAACAGGAGTGGGTTTTTAGTCAGTAAAAGTCTGACACTATCTCTCGCTCCGCCCAAGAGCGGGGATGTCATTAGATAATTTTCCCACTCAAAAAAAACCTACAGTAGAGGAATTATTCCCAGTGTGGATCTACTTATATATATACAAAAAACACTACTGATCCAATAGAATAGTTGTTATTGTCATATTTTCATAAATACCTTTTAATTATGGAAGAAAAAACCCATTTTGCCAAACAACACAAATGGTCGCTTAAGGTGTTTTTCTTGAAAATTCTCGATACATATTATAGGCATGTGCCAAAGTAGGTATTTATCATACCTACGCAAAATCACGCCCTTTTCTCATGGCGAAATAAGAATTTTTACCAAGTAAGCTTTAAGTAAACTACGTACGTTGTGAACACACATCCTAAGAGTCACCAGGCTAATCACTTCAATATTATTGATCAAATAATGTGACTGACCACCTGTGTGCAGTAGCGGTGACGCGTTGCCTACTAAGTCCTAACCTAGGGCGACCAGATGTCTAAGCGACATCTATTCGGCAACAGGCAACAATAAACAGCACGTCTCTGTTTTTATTTTTTTTAATCTTTTATATATTTAGGGGCTTTTGGTCAGAACAGTGCACTAAGCGATAATCAGTGCCGGATTAAGCCAGCGTGGGGCCTGTAGCAAATTCGACCAAGGGGCCCTGTGCAAAGACCTTTTTTATTAAGATAAATAAAGTATTTTGTGCAAAGACGTTATTTTCCTCATTAACCGTAACACTCAAATACTTGAATAAAATTACTTTCTTTAAAGGATACTAATTAATATACTTAGTACTTTTGGAAAAACCTAGATGATAAATGTTTTTTGCATACCCCGAACGATTAAAGATTTAAAGGTGAAATTTCAAAAAACCAAAGTGGTCTTAAAAATAATGCTTAGGACATTTTAAACCTAAAATGTCCTAAGCCTCATTTCATTAATAATACAGAAAGGTGTCTTTTCGATGATGATGACGAAGCCTTAGTGAAGTTTTACAGAAAAGCTGAACAGTTAAGATTTACTAGAAATTGGATGCAAAATTTATTTTCCTTTGGAAAGGTTAGATTCAGGCATCCTTTGATTTGAATAATCTTTCCGAGAGATATGATCTCATCAACATGTCAACATTGTCATCGTCATTTCAGCTAAAAGGCGTCCACTGCTGGACAAATGTTTCTCCCAAGTTTTGCCACAACGACCGGTCCTGTGTATCACGCCTCTACCGGATTCCCGTGTCTCTCACCAGGTTATCGTTACCCTTGTTGTGAGGCCTTCCAACGCTGCGTCTTCAAGTATCCAATCGCCATTCCAGAACCTTTCGGCCCCATCGACCATCTGTTT
The DNA here is from genome assembly GCA_949316375.1 of Mythimna vitellina. Classification (NCBI taxonomy): domain Eukaryota; kingdom Metazoa; phylum Arthropoda; class Insecta; order Lepidoptera; family Noctuidae; genus Mythimna; species Mythimna vitellina. The sequence goes on from OX438688.1 coordinate 17,006,992, forward strand.
TGCGAGCAATGAAAAAAAAAACCTCATGGTCCTTTAAGATTATCTTCATTCCTGATCCGATCACGCAAGGAAACTCCGACCATAGCCCTCTCCATTGCTCTTTGAATGATTTAAAAGCCATCTGCATTGTGAACGGCCACGTTTCAGAGCCATATGTCACTACGCACTGCCAATACGCAATGGTCGTAGACTTTCGTTTTGAGACACTGGTTTGTTGGACGATTAAGTCGGTACCGGTAAAATTATAGAGAAATAATTATTGTAGGCATGTGAAGAATTTGCTGCAAGTACTAGCATTCTATATGTTCTATATGCTATTTTGATAAGTCATTAGCGTGTATAAAATGAAAAAATCATACGTTGAAATAGAAATTCTCTTCCCGAGAACTTTTTTTAGTTAATAACACATTTTCTAAACTAATTCATTTACCAAATTAATTTAAAACAATAATATTGAATAAGTACTTATAGAATAGGTACTTATTGAATATGTTCGCGACTCGGCGGTGATGAGCTGAACAAGAGACACGGGCGGGCACCTCGAGTGTAAACAGCTAACCGCTAATCACCTACTTGAGATTAACTGCGATGACACCATTTAACCTCGACGATTGAAGTTGTTCGACGAATATGCAGACACGCTAGGTACCGTTATGCTACAAAATCCTTCAAACATCCCACAGTTTGTCGTATAAAACTTCAGGTACATTATAAACTTAATACTTAGTTTTGTTTTCTTATATAAAACTTGCTGACTCGGCGAAATTCGTACCGCCTAATAATGTGATAAATGAAGAACCGTTCGACGGATTTTGTGCAAATTTTCACATAAACCATCTACTAAATAGTCCGAACAAAGCCTAAGTATTTGGTTTGGATAGGTGAGCCCGTTCTTGAGTTATAAAATTTCAACGAAAAGTGGCATTGATTTTTATAAATATAGATATTAGCTGCCTCCGTAGTTTCATTCACGTCTTTGTTTACTGCTCCGCTCCTATTGGGCGTAGCGTGATTATATACACCCTATATATAGGTTTAGAGGGATGTGGAACAGAGAGTAAAGTCCCGCAAACCTCCTTTGAAAAGGGAGGATCCTCCGGCCAGACGGGTGTTATGTCTGGTGGGCTGCAACTGCCCGATAGATGATTTCGGGTTGTTCTATATGTTCTAATCGCGCGGAGAACTTTGCTTGCGCGATGCAGGATTTTCTTATGTGACGCGATAGATGTCGCTACATCACTCCCCTCCGGAGATCGGAGATCGATGGTTCTTGATGCTTCTTGATGCGTGCCAGGCCAGTGGTAGGTTGGTTCCAGTGAGTCGAAACCGAATGCCGCATAGTTCTCGGTGAGTCGGAACTGTCTGCGGTGATGCCCCAGTGAGTCGGGGTGGTGCTGTCCCAGTGAGTCGGGATGATGCTGCAGGCTCCAGTGAGTCGGAGCGGTGCTGTGCGACGTAGTGGCTTGACTGCTTGCGTCGACCAGGAGAGGTTCTTCGTTGCTCTTCATGTGACTGGCCGAAGGTGCAGTGTGCTTCACCAAGGTCGCTGATGAGGCTGGGGGTGATGACCAGGTATGACCAGGTAGGCATGCTGGTGGTCAGGATACCCTTTATAGCCGTGGGTGCTGGCTGTATGGCTCGCTGCTCGAAAGCTTGAGGAAGTGATGATGACGTCACGAAGTAGTAGCTGCACGAAGGCTGCGCTGACGTTCTTTGTCGAGGGTCACCAGTTTGGAGGTAGGCGGAACAGAGAGTAAAGTCCCGCAAACCTCCGTTGAAAAGGGAGGATCCTCCGACCAGACGGGTGTTATGTCTGGTGGGCTGCAACTGCCCGATAGATGATTTCGGGTTGTTCTATATGTTCTAATCGCGCGGAGAACTTTGCTTGCGCGATGCAGGATTTTCTTATGTGACGCGATAGATGTCGCTACATAGGCTTTCTCACACTAAAATTATATTATATTATTATTATTTAACTCAGTAGTTTCTGAGATTAGCGCGTTCAACCAAAGCAAAAATTGTACAGCTTTATAATATTAATAACTAGCAACCAGCCTCAGGTTCGCACGGTTGTTAGAAATCTTTGATAGTCTCGCTTTGTCTCTAGTAACATCACATACCACTGTGTCCATTGGTGAAAACTGTATGAAAATCAGTTCAGTAGTTTTTGAGTTTATCGTGTTCATACAGACAGACCGACGTGGAGGAAGACATTGTTTTATAATTTTAATAGAAATTCAAGCGAATAATATTTTGTTTTCAGTTGCAACCAGAGAAAATCTGATAATAAATAATAAGTTATTGTATACGATTATATAATTAATGTTTCACTACTAGTGTCTAAAAGAGCGCAACAATGGATGTATGTATGTGAAGATTTAGGGTGTGAGAGTCATCAAATGATTATGTAGTGTAATAACAAAGACAACCTTTTAAATGACAATAAACCATCATAAAACAATAATAATAAATGATAGTTTTATTTTGAGACGATCAAGCGAAAAAAGAAAAAAGCTACACAAACAAACCAACCGGCCTTAAAACTGTTACTGGAGTGTTAATTTGATTATAATACAAAAACTGTGTAGATAACTTTAGCTTTGATAAAGTCTATTATATATTTATAGCTGATATCATCGAATAAAAAAACATTACTTTTTAAACACGAAATTCGTAGAAACTTAATAAAAAGCTGCGAATTAACCTTATCATATATTAAAGTAATCTGCTGTGATTCTGTTTATTTTTATTTTTACCGCTCTGGTCTACCCTGAGAGACAGGGGCTAGAGGGACTATCAGGCTTTTATTGACTTAGGCCCTAACTCCCAAGCAGTGCTATAAAACAGTGACTTTCTGAAGCCTACTCCTCGGTAACGGCTAGGTCAATAGGTTTAAAAAAAATACATGTTTATTATAGATTCATGTACAACATTATCAACATATGATTTTTTCGTAAGACTAATACTTATGCCAAAATATTTTTTTAACAATATAATATTTTTTCACCTGTTTTCCCTATTCCTTTCAAACTGAAAACTCAAATCTTTAGAAATATGTTTACATATAAAAATGCCGGTTAAATGTTGTTCAGAATGTACATAGCATATATACGAGTATGTAAATCAATCTATATTTTTCCAAGAAAATGGATTTAAAGGTCAGCGGGGCTCTATCCGGGCGCAGATAGCCAGAATTAAATGCACAGATACTTGTACTGCCGCATATGTATGCGTCCAGATGTTCACGGGACTATTCGCCTTAATCCCACCTGTGGTTCTTCAGTTTCGCACTCTAGGGCCGTGGTAACTCTTTTGAACAATCCCACAGCCCTGTTCTAGTCAAAGTTCTGGTGCTGCAACGCATTTTAGGTAGAGAATTTTATGTACACTTATTATATACTCGTATATAATTTAAAAAATATTGCCTAGTTAATATAAAATTTGTATAATGATTCAAGTGGCAAATTAAGTGCTTTGCCACCTGTATCATTCGAACTGATGACTCGTATTTGGGAAAGAACGTATTTTATGAGTCATCAAAATCATTTTCTTGTTTTTTTCTAAATTAACTACTTGGCATCCGCACAACACGTTTTCATTTTTTTTTTGCATTCCATTCTGACAAATATGAATAAGATTTTTAAAAAATACATAATGTATTTTCCAAGAAGTAAACGGAACTGCTTACTTGTTACGCACAACCTGCAATTCAAAGCTGCATATTTTGCGAGAAAGCACCTAACTGCAAGGTCGCCAATTACAATTTATTATTGACTTATTCCAAGTATGTAAGATTGGCAATGCAAGTAGGGTTTACCTAATTTAAAAATGAATACGATGGAACTATTTACAGTGGAGCAGTGGTGGCCGAGTGGTAACGACCCCGACTTACAAGTTGTAGGTCGCGGGTTCAAACCCAGCCAGGCGCATTACTTTGTGTAATTTATTTCATCACCACTGCTCTCAAAACGGTGAAGGAAAACATCGTGAGGAAACCGGCGTGTCCTAGAACCAAAAATTCGAAGACATGTGACATCCACCAACCCGCGACTAAGCTAAGCTAAGCTATTTACAGCGGAAACTTCCATAGTTTTATGTATAGTACCTATAAACCTATAGGAATTTTCCATTTTTCACAAAGAGTGGACTTTACTTCATACAGATTTACTGTCTTAGGAGCCTCTACAATCCAGGGCTGCGTCATGTACGAAAGAGTCAGTGCAAGTCTGATACACCTAATCGCTCCAACCAAGTGATAAAATTATTTTTTTTTAAATTAAGAAAACCAATTATTTGCTGCTCGCAGCGTCGCATACAACAAACAAAAATAAAAATAAAGTTGGCAAATCTATAAATCTCTCTATTTTTTTAAAGATTTCCTAGTCTAAAACGGGTCTCTACTATAGTTCCAAGAATACGGACTTTTTTTTAGGTGGGAAATCATCCAATGACTTCTATCGCTCTAGGGCGGAACGGGAGGGCGTATCAGACTTTTACTGACTAAAACCCACTCCTATGTTCCTTCTTTGCCCTCATTCCAGGACCCCGGGGTTCTCTTTCGCGCAACACATGGCCCCAGTAGGCTTCGACTCTGCTGACCCCCTACGGTTTTGCTGACATCTCCTCGAGGCGCGCGTGTAAAACCAATTACCGTCGAGGACTCGGGCTCGGTCCTCGGTTACCGGACGGCCGGAAGGCGAGCTACCCATTGCTTGCCATCCGCAAGCCCGCGCTTATGGTGGCTTGAAAACGGGGTCGGGATCCCGGCGGCTGAGGCGTGAGGAAGTCCATTACCTCACTCATGCAGCCGCCTCCTTCACTAGCATTACTGCTTCGCAGAAGTAGGCGACCGCCTGCCAATTCGCCTCGTTTCGGAGCAGGGCCCGGCACGAGAGGATTTTGCCGCCGATCGACCCCATGACAGGGGTGCTCCGCCCAAACGGAGCACACGAACACCGTAGTCTCTACCGTGTCCTCCGGACGTTTCTTCTGCACCAATCCGAATTTCGGGCTGGGTTAGAGTGTTAGAAAATATGTGGTAAACACTGCGGGGTACACACTGAAACGCTTTCTGTATGAGCACGCTGAGCGCAATTTTATAATGTAATATTTACTATTTTTCCCCTTCAGTTTCTTTGAAGTTGCTGTTGTGTTGTGTCTATGTCGGTAAATGTTCTCTATTCTAACCTACATTTTTTGTGAGCTACTGCTAAGTGATAACTAAACTAAAACACATTTTAAAGGTGTTATGTGTAATTTGTAAATCTTGTCTTTGTAGCATTATGAATGAATGTAACTGTGACGCAACATTTCGGCAAAAAATAAATAATTTTCCGGTGTAAACCTCAAATGCATATTGAAAAGGTTAAACCACACAGATCTTCATTATAAAACTATAATAATAGCTGATTCAATGGGAAGTAAGTTTTATTTAATCCTTACATCTTTTTAAATTAATATTATAATTATTATCATCTTCGTGGTCATTTACGTCATTTACTCAGAAATATAGGTATGTTTTGGGCTTTTCTATGTGGCGTTGTCATTGGACGCTGTTAGAGCGTCTGATAAGGTGAAGGTTATGAAGAGGATACCTACAGGAATCAGCTACCTATAAGAATTTCCAAGAATATTTATGACTGTACTAAAGAGTGTTATAAATAAAATTGAACGGTCGCTTCAGCAGCTTCAACTAAAACTTATAAGTTGTAAACACCCTACTTAGTTGTACTCAACATTAATTCAAACAAGGCAATATTTGCCATGATCTCGAGGAACCGGACTTTGAATGTCAACAAGAAGTTAGAGGTCAAAATCCCAGAACACGTGAACTATCTTTACAATTTGATCGATGAATCTGCTTATTTAAAATAAATAGTGTCCGAACGAAAATTCGGTTTCGGTTTCAGACGAGTTTCGGCAAACAAACGTGTTTCGGTTTAGTTTCGGTTTCGGCGACAATCCTCCCGAAACTACGAACTAAACCAAAACTGCATTCGGGAGTTCTCGCGCTGTGATCGGCCATGATCGGCGCATTAAATTCCATCCAAGCAAGTAAACGACGAAGACATTTTGCCGCGTCCACGTGCCTAATCATGTCGTAACTGGCATGTGTTTACAGCTCGTTTTGTTTGTTGTGAGTATTTGTGTAATTTATTTTGAATTCGGTAAGTTTTATTACGTGATATGGCCTATGAGTAGGTAGCAAACATCAAAAAATAATTCATTCTAACAAACTAATACATAGATTATAGTAGAATCAAGTTTAACCTAAATATCTAAATATTCTTTTGGTTGATTTAACTCTCTCGCATAAAGAGAGAGTTAAATCGCTAATGCTATAGGAACATTAGTTAGGTACTTGGTATTTACTTTAGTTCATTAATGGGGATAATGTTATGGATTCAGAGTTTCAAAATTCGTTTTATTACTTATTAACAAAGTATTCAAGTAGCAAGTACAGTTAGATGACTGACTGATTATATAACGTATTTTCTTTATTTTTCCCTCAAAACATGATCCTTGTAAGGAACTTTCGGTTTCGGCCGGAACTAAGACTGTTGCTGAAATTCGGTTTCGGGTTCGGTCGTCAAAACCAGTTTCGGTCGGACACTAAAATAAACCTCTCGATAGCACGAAAGGTGCACGCAAATCAGTACATTACATTTTATTACGTTGCAAACTCGTCTCGGTAAATTCGGTAAGTTTTGTGACGAACGAAGTTCTTGAGGCAGAGCGATTAGCAGGATCATCGTAAATAATAATAATGAACATACTTATACTTAAAAACCTAACTGAAAAAAAAGATCGAATAAAGCTAAAAATAAACCGTTCTAACGGTTTGCTACCTATTTCTAGGATTACTGGCAAAATAACATCACAAACTTAATCAATCGCAACAATTACATAGCTGAGCTGGCGAACTTCGCACCGCCCATAGCTATATAAGAATTATATTTCTATGGTACCGCCTAACAGCCAATCAATGAAGTATATCTTTCGATATAATCAACTGATTGCAATGAAACCAAGCCTAAGTAACATATCAAGTTACACATGATTTTAATGTATAAAAGTAATCTACATCGATTTCGTAAATTTTACGTGATGCGCGCACAACTAAAAACATCTACAATTTTATTATATGTATAGATTATACTGGTATGTACCGGTAAAACCCGAGAGAAATAATGGAGGCATTTGAAGAATTTGCTACGAGAACTAGTATTCTATATATGTATAACTATTTTGATGAGTATTTAGCCTGTTTAAAAATGAAGGAATCATTGAAATAGAAATTCACTTTTCAAGAAAATCTTTTCAGTCAATAACACTATAATAAAATAAATATTATAAATAATACAATATGAGGATATGCATGTTAACTCTGTGAGTCGTTTAACTGCGTACGGGACTCCGTACATGCATATAGAGCCAGATTACTTTTCCTTTTTTACCCGACTGCAAGAAGGGTTTATTGTGATTTTCGCGCCTTGTATGTCTGTATGTATGTATGTTCTTTATTACCTCATATATTCCAAACCGCAGAACGAATTTACATAATTAAGATATCGTTAGATTCGTCGTGATATACCAAGTGTTCTTAGATAGGTGACGTTAAAAAAAACGACTGTGAGATGCCATAATTTAAGGTAAAAAAAATATTTATTTTTTTGGTTACTGCGATATGGGTATCAAAGTAAAGGGCGCATCGTGAGGATTTCAAAATGGTATATCATGTCCATATTAAAAATAAATACAATAGGAAATATTTTATTTATTATCTACTAACTGTTACTCGCGACCTCTTTACTCCCCGTTTTTATATCCCCATGGGAATTATGTCCCGCTACCGCGGGAAAATTAAAAGTAACCCTAGTTACTCCTTGTAACATCACCTCCCGCGAGAATCAAGATACCCCCGCCCTCGAAAAATAAGTCCCGTCTCGCAGAAATATAAAAAATTGATTAAGTTACTCATTATAACATTAACTATATCCCAATAAAAAGTAGCCTAAGTAACTGCTTGTAATATTTGCTATCCATCAGTAAATGTCCTGTCAAAATCGGTCTAGCCGTTTCGGATGTTAGCTGGAACAAACCGATAACTAACCAGGAAATTTCAAAGTTCACGTTTTTGTTATAGGCAATCGAATACACTTTGATATACATTTAGTAAACAAATGCTTTTTGATAATACAAACAGACACTTCAATTTTATTTAAGATACAAAAAAGCGAGGCGTATAACAAGGTAATTTAGTGAACATTTTACGCCTAAAACTAGAGTGAATTAATAGTGATATTAGATTATAATAACTAAAAAGTGTAAAATAAAAAAATAAATTTAAAATATAAAAAAACCCGACTGCGAAAAAAATAACTTTTAATAAAAACAGAAAAAGAAAAAAACAAGTTTAGTCCAGTATCGTAACCAATTTAAATGAAACAAAACTGCAACAGTCGGGACCCATTAAAATAATCTAGACTAAAATCATTCCATATAATATGGGTCCCGACTGTTGCAGTTTTGTTTTAATTAAATTGGTTTCTACGCTACTTCAACTTTTAGTCAATTTGTTTTTTTTTCTTTTCAGTTTTTATTTAAAGTTATTTTTGTCTTTTATCAGCCAGTTATTATTATTATCCGTGGATAACGTCGTTAGTAGTGTATATTACCTCTATTGACTAAGTGCCGATATTATTGTATTGTATACTGCTGTTTGTTATCCCTATAAAAATAAATAAACATATTTCGTAAACTAATTCATTGGCCAAATTAATTTAAACAATAAAATTCAACTTATTGAATAAAAATAGAACCGAGTAACTGTATATTAATGTTGAACAAATGAACTCGATACACACGCTCCTGAATTGTCACCTCTAGCTGAAGACAATGTTGTCTAAGTCAATATAAATATCGCGAGGTGATGTTTCTTGTAAATTAGGTACTTTTGAAACTGGACATATTGTTGGGATAATTGTTTTTCCTGCAGTGATTGCAGTATGTTTCTCTAAATTACGTGCAGTCTGATTACTGTAATAACTCGTCTTATAACATCGCAGAGGTCTCAAAGATATTAGTGGTCCATACCATTGGTATTTTTACGTATTTAATCATAAATTAACATGGTGAGTATTCAATTTGAACCCAGTTATTAATTTGCAGATAATTTCTGAGAATTTTAGTATCGCGATCAAGATGGGCTAAGATGTCTGAAAATAAATTATTTATTACTATTATATTATAAAATTGTATTTCAGCGTTCGGTCAGATTTCACCGGTTGTAGAAAATGTTTGGTCACTTCCAACATAGCTAACATTGAACCTGAAAATGTCTTCAATCAAAATATGGTTACTGGTCCGTGTTTACATGGATAATTACTGTGTGATAATGAATACATCTAAGTAAACACACAACCTGTGTAGCATTATATTCACACCTCTACAGTAGCAACTACTTCGTATTTAGCACCAACCACGAAGAATGTCACAGCATTTATTTTAAAATGGGAGGCCGAGGAGGTGATGCCGGACGACTGTACTGCAAGAGCTGGAAAAATAAATTTGAATATTAAGGAAAGATGATTGCGAGACTTGTTATCAGTGACCAATATTAGTGCGATATTAGTAAATGATCAAACCGATGACATGAGGAGTCAAGTTGAAGGCGTATGAAGTGCGATGTGATAAAAGCGCGCGGGGGCAGCGCGCGCCGCCAGTACCGAGCTCACCTGTCCGCCGTGCGCAGGCGCAGTTCCGCGCCGCGATCCGATACTCTGGCACGCACACGCCGCCCCGCGCCCCTCCCACACACTACACACGTTAATCTGGACATCAGCTGTCCGCCGCTGACATATAGTGAATGTGCACTTGGAGAGCCCGGCCTGGAGGACTTACTTCCGAAGTAGGACCTCGTCGGTCTGACAGATCGATCACTCAGGTGAGGCTATACCTAATCATATTATCTAAGCAAGTTGCGTCGGCGGTTGAATCATGTGATGAACTCAAAGAAGTTTGATCATACTATGAGTTTCCGATCCCCGACTGATTAAGTTTACTAAAGTGCTTAAAAATTAAATTTAATTCACTAACTTAAGATTTATAAAAATCTCAATCTTATACAACACGTACTTATAAACGTGCCTTTTAAAAGTTATCTGTAAATGATTCATGCTAATTAAAAAAATCAATGCAAGATGAATCGAACTTATTGTGAAATTCTAATTAAATAATAACAGGAATTGCCCTTGTGCATCTATTTCACTAGCAATTAATTTCTTGACTGAATTAGCGAAATATGTCAAGTTCACAATAATTCCCGCGTTTTCGTACTCATGGCATACCGTATGCTGCTAAGAGGCGTTAATTAGCCTCTGAGAGACTCATGTTCCCAATCAGAGGTCAAATCATAAAGATCAAACGAAGTCAATTTGGATGGGGAACGTTTCAATGGTGATTTTTGCTTACCTTTCCTTTGAGTATGTTTCGAACAGGAAAGATAACTATGGGAATAGTTTATCAACAGTGGACAACATCCGCTTCTTCGGCGTGCGTTTGTCAACATTGCACGGTATGCCAATTGTATGCCACGACAAACATTAACTTAACTGTGAACTGAATCGTAGAAAACATGCAACAGACGCAACAGACTACTCAGAAAGGAGCTCGGTTTTGAAGCCAAGGATCCACCAAGGCGTTCTGGTGGCGTTAGTATTCCCAGCGCGTGTGGCGGCGCGAAGCGGTAGGCGCGTGACGTAAGGTCAACCCGTCAGCGCGCCCCCCACTGGCGTGACACGAGATTAACATGCTCCCCGCCGGAGCAGCAGAGCAGCGGCCGACGGGCTCGCAACGTAACCACCGTGATATCTTCGGACACCATACCCTCACGCTCCACACTATCGCGAACGTGGAAACAGAACAAATTACTGATAAATAGTGCATGCTTATCGCTATCGACTTCTCATCTTGATAACGAACTAACACACTGATCACGTTCTATGCATTTTTTAAAGATAAAATGACTTACGAAAGTTGCTGATAGGACGCGGCCTTCCCATAACATAATGTGTATCACGTGACCAAAATATGACTATAATGATGCTACGTGTGACAATGTGCATATTTATAAATTCTCTCGTAGTAGATAATGTATTAAATAAAATCAAGCTAAATACCTATTTCCAAATGTTTTCAAAAGAATGTGGTGGGTAAATAGTAGATGTGGTCGAAGTCTATATCTGTAATTAGTGGGTGTTATGGCTTTATGGCTTACAAGAGACTAGTGTAACAGGCCGTTTGAAAGCCAGTGCGCACGAATTTCCACATACAATGCTGAAATCGAGAAAACCATAAAACACGTAGAGAGATCCACCTTCATAATTATGGCAGTAGATCATTCTACGAAGGCTATAAAGTAAACAAGGAAAGCTAACATCGGAAATCAGTGAAGGTCAACAAACCAGCAAAGCACAAATAAAGAACCGCGAATAAAACTTGTTCAATATAAGTGTTTCCATTGACGTCAGGGTTCTCTACTTGTTTCGCGACATACTTATTTATATTTTTCTTTTCTATTGAGTTCACTTCATTTGAAGTGTAAGAAGTCTGCTGAATATAATTAAACTCACTTGACCTCTGAATTAAATTAAAGCAAAACATTTTTGATTTCCTGCTAGAGCCGTTTTATCAATATATTACGCTACCCACTGCTGACTACAAACATCAATTATCTATTTTATTATTGCACCTTTATCAAAGACGAAATCAATGTTGATATTATATTTTTCAGTCAAAGATCAATATTTAAAATATTGTGTGACTGTTAAACCAATTGTTCAACTGATTAATCCATAATAGGAAATTGAGATCAAAACAAAGGTCCAATTGTATTCACTTCGCATTTCCTTTTCGTACACATCGATCGGTGTCATTGCCAATCTGTGGCTGATCCTGAACTGAATTTACGACCTTAACCCTACCAAAGAATTGTTGATCAGATAGATCGACTTCATATTTTTTCGGACATATACGTCATACGTTCATTACTAGTTATTGGAAGAAAGACTGGTCAGGCAATCAAGGCCCTATCGAATACCTACATAAAAATCCTTAACATAAATAAGGCTGCTGACTTTTTGTAGTGACTTCATTCTTTAAATTTAATTTGCTACATATTTTATTTTATGTCGATTCCGAGTTGCTCTCCTTGTGTAATTGCATGTATATGATTCCGTTTTCCAAAAGGAAATCATGTTTTGCATTCAAGCAACCAAATGCGTGAAGGAAAAATAAAATAATAGCTGACTTTAACCAAGCATTCTTTTGCAGTCGATAATTATCTCGTTCAGTGTTTTTCATCCTTGTTATGAATGACTGCTTCTCTTTGTGCTTATAACTTTACACTTTGATTAATAGAATGTATGATTTTAACTATGTTTCTCCTTCTCCAACAATGGTCGACTATCCAACTATAATTTATATAGTGTTCTATCCAATTAAAATATCAACGTACCTATGTTGCCAATGAACTAAACAAAAACATGGTAGTTTTACTAGACAACATTATACCTAGACAACATTACTCATATTCTGAGATTTATCATTAATCAAAGGAGTTTCCAATTTCCCACTTGTTATAAAAACAATGGAATCGACTTTAAAAGTGAAACAAAGGAAACTTGGTAGTTATTAGACTAGTTACGACAAGTCGCATGACGCTTGCCTCGTCACATTTTTTACCTTGCCTGACTTACCTCCTTTGAACATTAAACTGCTATGATTCCTGAATGAGAAACACTATTAAATAAAATTAGGTCAAGTGTGTTTCAAAGTTCAAACCATTGCTTATTGACAATGCTAGTCATTCTTTTTTATTGTAGTCATAAAATATTGTAAATAAAATAAAACGTCCTTTGTAAATAAGGGACTTGTTATTTATTTTTATTACATGTACAGAAGCTACTTGAGAGATAATACTAAGTCAATAAAAGAATTAAACAAAAGGAACAATATATTGGATAGGTACAAAAAATATTACTTACGTATGATTAAATTCTAAAACTGCATAGTCGTATAATCACGAGACACGAATAGTGTACAATCAGCAAAGAAGTAGTTTGATTGTTAGTGAGAATAACACGTTGATTAGCTTCTAGCTGGTCTGTGTACGACGTTACTGCTTATGTAGGAACCGGTAATGTGAAAATAACCTGGTAAACTACACCATAATGAGACAAATCCTGTTTGATTTGTGTGATCCTGCGGTGTTTGAACAAGATATCTACTCCGAGAATATGGCTCGCTGAACTGTAAGATAGATTTATGATTAAATAAAAAGATAACGACGGCTATGCTGCAATGAACATATACTAATAATAATAATACATTTTTCTAATGAAAGATTTTGAATGATTGACCAATAATACGTACGTTGCCAATAAACTAAACAAAAACATGGTATTTTTACAACTAGACAAACAAAATGATTTATTTAGAGAGACATTCAGAAAGAGGCTCCCTGGTGTATGCTTTTTGCCGATCACATTGTGCTGGTTACCGAGATTAGCCTAGAGATCCAGAACAGATAGGTTGTGTGGTGACACAGATTGGAGAGTGTTGACCTGAAGTTGAGTAGAACCAAAACGGAGTACTTGTTCTGCGATTACGGCGGTCTCTCCAATCCTGTGATTTTAGCTCTCGCTGAAACGCCCATACCGATTTATTCCAACTTTCTGTACCTCGGGTCGCTCGTCCAAGGGGATGGTGAGGTAGACCGAGATGTAACACATCGGATCAACGCAGGATGGATGAAATGGCGACAGGTCACGGGAACAACTTGTGACCCACGGATGCCCCTCAAGTTGAAGGGTAGACTTTAAAAGGCCGTAATAAGAACTGTCATACTATATGGATTAGAATGTTGGGCTGCATGTAGCGAAGATGAGAATGTTGACATGGATGTGTGGTGTGACGAAAATGGATGAAGTGAGAAATGAGTATATTAGAGGAAGTTTGAAAGTGGCGCCAGTGACTGAAAAGTTGAAAGGAAATCTGTTGTCTTGGTATGGTCACGTTAAGAGGAGGGATGAAGCGCATATTACTAAAAGAGTTCTAAGTAAACATGGTGATGGATGGAGAAGCAGAGGAAGGCCAAAGAAAAGATTGATGAATTGTGATATGCAAGAAAAGGAAGTTAGTGATAGTTTGACGGGTGACAGGACAGAATGGAAGAAAAAACTTGTTGCGCCGACCCCAAGTAATACGGGATAAGGGCAGGAAGAAGAAGAGTTATGTATGTTAGTCTATAAGGTATATATGATATGGGTGCACCGCACATGTTACCTGCAGTAAATTGATTATGAATAACAAAGTCAGTTATGAGTACTTTTAAAGGATCATAGCGGTTTTTGAAAGAGATATCTCTTTCTTTAATCGCAGTCCTGGAATGCAAAGGGCAACTGAATGACACATTGGGATTTAGTCAGTAAAAGTCTGACATGTTCTACAGCTCCACCCTAGAGCGGAAGAACTCATTGGATGATTTCCCACCTAAAAAAAAACCGAAACAGCAAAAATCCCTCTTCTGTTTTGTTAAAAAATATTTTTATTTCTTGTTAATTTTATGATGAACATATAAAATAAAAATATTACTTATAGATAAGTAGTATGTATTCTACATTTCACGCCTCACACGTCCTAGTACTTATTTCTTGCTCAGACCGATCTCCAGCCGAATTCGGACCATCATGAATTACCATTATGAACTAATTTAAAGAAAATGAACTCAACACTCTACTGTTCCCATTCCCAAGTATCGTACGGAAAAAAATACTATGTTGAGATGCAGATTAGGTTAGGTACTAGATTTACAATCAACCTCCATTGCCTTGATAAATACAACAATGTGTACTCACCTAAATATAGAATGGGCACATAATTATTATAAAAGGTAAATATTAACTCTGAAATGAACAATCGGGTGCATTGACACTAATCGTGTAGGCATTAGAAGTACCTACTAACTACTCTGCTTATAATAGAATAATTTTAACCAATGGACCTGAACTTTTTCTACAGATTAAAAATTAAAACATTTGTCATGGTAATTTTTTCACAAATCATTGCAAAAATTAGCACTTGTAACATTCAGGGATAAAAAATGATACGCATTTATTTAATATTTTTCTTATTGGTTTTTTGTCTCCTTTCTTGGTTTCTTTTTGGTAGGACTCAGAGAACTATTATCAGCATAATATTCTATGATTATATCCCACGGCTGGACAAAGACCTCCCCTCAATCCTTTCATATATTTATTTCTTGAGCTAAAAATTAACAAACAGTTTGAAGTTTAACCAATGGTGAAATAGCTTGTCGTGAGGCATTTGGTTTTACACCCCAGCAAGAAAGTTAAATTTTTGCGTCAGCGAAACGAGCTCAAAAGTTCTAGCTTGCCGTTCGTTCCCGTCACGTAATAGTTAAAGTGTGACCTTTCGTAAAAAAATAAAAGTCAAGTTGTGGACTCATACAAAAACGTTTGTGAAAAACGAGACATGGAAAGCGCAGTGTAGTCAAAAATATTGGCACCATCCAAAATGCATCGTAATTATTGTCTTCTGATTTTGTATGTATATCTAATTAAAAATACTTCTCTACATTAGAATTATTTGTATTATGTTTCTTTTCCATAAGTATAATGTATTATGGTACAAGTTACTATTTATCTGAAACGCGGTCGCTCACAATGGGCCTCATCAGAAGGCTTAAAGTTACCCAAAGGGCAATGGAAACGACTATGCTTGGAATTTCCTTGCGTGATCGCATCATAAATAAAGATATCCACATGAGAACGAAGGTTACTGACATAGCCCGAAGAATCTTAAATCTTAAGTGGTAGTGGGCAGGGCAAATTATAGGGCTCGTAGAACTGATGGTCAATAGGGCCGAAAAATAATGGAATAGCGACCACGGAAGACGTAGTGTTAGAAGGCCTCCCACAAGGTGGAGCGATGACCTGGTGAGGGTCGCGGGAATCCGATGAATGCGAGACGCACATGACCGGCCGTTATGGCGACACTTAGGGGAGTTGTATGTCCAACATTGGACGTGACAGTAGATGACAGACGTAACAGCTGAAATGATGATGACAATTTACTAAAATACAGTACGATGTCTTGTATATAGGTACAATATAGTACAGGTGACAACCCTACTTGTTTAGCATTGTTTATTGAGAAGACGCTTGCTCTATGCCATTTTTTTTTGGCAAATTGGCCAATAATTACTCAACCAGACTTGTTTGAATCAATCGGCAAACATTCACATAACACAGATTAAAATTCAATGTCGATTTCGTGGTCTTGTCTTTTTTTATTTCGATTGAGATACCTCCCTGTAAGGTCGAATTTCGTTTCAAGCTGATCACAGAGGTTGTTGGCATTGACATTCAAAAACTTTGTACGTACTACCAGAACAGCGCTACTTAGTGTTACGTTATGCGACTTATGCGAGTGACTCCTCAGCTGGTGTCGCAACTCATCAAACTTTTGTTCATATTATAAATTATTCAGTGACGTTAAATACATAGTATAAGTAGACACTTGTAAGTTTTTATTTTATATAGATTTTGTATTTTACATAAATAATATTTCAATTATAAAAAAAAATATAAATTAACATCACTAATAACATTATTTTGTCAACAAATTTTAAGTGACATTTTAAATAAAATGGACATGTGTGTATGTAGGTACTAACAAAGGCATGCCGATTAAGGTGTCACTTAAATATACCATTTAAATAAATTATTGAAGTAAGCAGTCGGGACTGATGATAAATTTATTTTAAACACAAAGCAGGGGGGTAATCAGTGCGTCAAACAAGTTACTTTGGAATTATTTAGGTAAGTATGTACATTATTTATATAGATAATTTCATTATGTTGGTACCTATCGTGATAAACTGGCATTCTATTAAATTACACCAAATTACCGTTAATTTTATCTGTTGAGCGTAAAATATTTAATGAATGTTTCTTTTAATAAAATCGGTGTTCAATAAAATTATTTGGAAGTTCCAATAATTTAAAAAAGACAACTTCCTCATCTCGCTCCAATCATAACAATTATCGCATGTCACGCTAACATTAGTGATAACTACTGATGTATGATTATTACACTTTTATGTGAATTGAAAATTCAAACTAACATAATGGATAATGTTCACGTTTGACGAATAGCAAGTTATGAGAACTTATGTACCTACTATTCGTCAAACGCGTTAATTGATATGCTAAATACTTACACATAGTAAATCCATACAACAGAAACTTACGCATATTACACATATTATATCGATTTTCGATCTTGTTGGTCTTTTGTAGATGGACACGTAGGAACAGTTTTGGTCCATGTAAGGTTTTAATTTGAATATGGCGCTCGTCGTTACGTTCATACGTTCAGCAAGGATAGTCATTTAATGGTGGACGAAGTGTTAGAGCACGTCCGCGGCGACCTCGCGTGTTCGGCTCACGCCTGCAAATGTTTACATTTGCGCCGGCGACGTCCATCGGCCGCAGCGACCAACGATTAGTTGCAAAATGATCGCGCCCGAATTGAGTTCAGGGTCGCCGGTGTTGCCTCCGGGTCTTGCGCAAACGCATCGCACGCAGCCATTTCACCAACAAAGAACACATTATTTTTTTCTTATGGTTAAAGAAACTTTGAATTAATTTTTCTTTTGCGTAATTAATTAACTATGAAAATTATAAATTACTAGCTTTTGCCAACAGCTTCGCTCGCGTAAATTTAGGTTCCTTCTTACAAACTCTGGAACCCTGATTCATCCCGTTTAGAAAAACCTTCACGCTACCTTCCAGCGTAAATGATGCCTTTCATCTTGTCTTAATCTAGTTCTGGTGGTGTTTTGTAGCTATTCCTACTAACATCAGTACATAGGTACAACATAATAATTCTACAGTAAAGTGTGCGGCTGACAACAATACTGTGTTTGTTGTGCATGTCGCATCTAAACGATAATCACTGCACATTCACTTCCATCCATTACGTGACTATTTATTTTGTTCTCCTGTATGATCTCATCTGTTCCGATTGTGTTATACTCTTATTCATTTTCTTGTTAATGCCTTACAGAACATACAAACAGATAACTTAGTAGTTAATTGTGCATGACATTTACCTTCGTATGTATTTGCCCCTTGTACTTTTAAATTAATTACCCACTTGATTATTCTAACAGAAATGTTTGCCAAAATTTTCCATATAATCAGTGCCGTGTAATATTTAGATTTTGCAACCTAATGATTATAATGTGCGTCTGTACGTACAAGTATAATACGCACGATCCCTTCTAATTTCGTCAATGTCGATTTATTTCGCCGCGAGTGTTTTGTCACTTTTGTTGAAATAAGTTACCGCAATTGTATAACGAGTAGAACCTGTGCGTGTCTAGTTATATGTTGTAGCAGGCGCCACCGCAGGAGCGTAGGTACTCGCTCTCCACTCCACTGGCCGTTTTCACATTAGGCGATAACTATATCGACACGATATCGTGGAGCTGGTAGTTACATTTATCAACAGTACCTAATCGTACCAGCAACTTACATCGTTCATTAGAAATGTATGAAACTACCAGTTCTTCGGCATAGTGTCGTTACTGTTGACGCCTGATGTGAAAACGGCTAATCTCGGCATTCTCATTTGGTACGTGCGTAGCGCCAAACTTTTCTCCTCGCAATCATTATTTGGGTTTTCGTAACGAACACCAAACATGGAAAACGTTTTGCTCGCCTTGATAATTTTTCTCAAAATATCTTATTAAAACCTTGACTCAACATCATTCATGCTGCCGACAACCTCCACGCTTGGACTGAACTATCGAATCTTGCCGAATTACGGAATCGGTCGCTGACTCTACGCGTAGTGGGACTTAATGCAGTATGTAAGAGGCACAAGGCCTCATCATCGATTAAACCACTAACCTATCAAATCCCTTTTTGTTAATAACAATCTTATTCAAGATGTACTTGTGCTGATTACTTTGATATCGAGTAAATACGTCAGATTTGTTTAACTTATACTTTCAAGTACATAGGTAAATAACTTAACTAGATGAGCTCTTCAAATATACATACGTGCTCTGGACAGTCCGTGATTTTCCATAACATTTTTTATCCAAAGCACAAACAAATATAATGACGATGAATACACTATAATCTTGAGCCACATCATCGCTGACGTAGCATGGCATTTAAAAAGTAGTTTGTAAGACAAAAACCTAATGACTGGTTAAATAGAGTTAAACTGGGTTCTTATAAAAACCTTCCCATACCTCCGTTCTACATGGTCCATTGACCATTTATTAGAACATACAAAAATACTTTGTCATGCAGGGATATACCTATACATCATAATACTAGCTTCTACCAGTAGCTTCACCAGTGTGCAATTAGTACTCCCGCGCAATATTAATCATCATAGCCTAAACGTTATTCTAATGTATAAGCTACATTACTGTAGTTTCTTCAATTTCTGTTTAGCAGTTTTTGCATGAAAGAGTTACAAACATAAATACAAACTTTTACTACACATATTAGTGTGTTCAATGGCAGAACCAACTAGACTAGATTCAAATATTAAATATAGTACGATCCCGAAGGATATACACAGTCAAAACAAATTAAATATGTTCTCCTGCTAGTATTGCAATTTTCAATTGAATCAAAAGTAACTCCTTTTGCGGAAAGGTGTTGATAAATTACTTCAAACAAGGATACCTAATATAGCGTGCATGGTTACAAAAATAGCTTAATTAGTTAATATTGCAGTTTTTTAATAAACACAACTCTGTGGGCGATAAAAGTGGATGGAGAGGTTATAGTACAAGTCAAAAACAAAAATCAATAGAGTCCATTATAGTAAGCACTTCAAACTCGACCTTTGGAGATAACGTTTTCCGATTAGCCGTACACTTGTTTGTGCGGCTTACAACCGTCCGATTACAATACAGATTGTACTGGATGTTCAAATGAATGTACCGCGAATGTCAAACACATCCGACCAATGTGCAATGCCGACAATCTACAGGTGAAAAATGAAGAATGCAAAAATTCCGACACATACATTATAGTGCTTACGAGCTACGGCGATGCGCCAACGGTACATGGTGAACATCCTCACCTATACGCACAAAACGTTTTTGGGATACATTCATAATGCGTACAGCTAAGGAGTGGAATACCCTGCCGGGGTCTGTATTTCCTGATAAGTAACTACAACCTAGGCATCTTTAAGTCAAGAGTGCTTGGGTTACTTCTAGACAAGCGCGCTCCATCGTCGACCACGTCGTCGCTTTGCATCAGGTGAGATAATGATCAAGCGCGAGCATATCAACAATAAAAAAAAAATTGTTGGAATTCCTACAACTTCAAGGAATCTGACCAACTACTGGCAAAATGATCAAAATTTAAGTTAAAAACTACTTTATTGGAAGACAAATGGTCATTGTCATCGCGTCGGCCGTATATGTCCGCAGTGGAACATATGATTCAGGGTTATCAACGTTTACCGACCTTGCAGGTCGTACTGTTTACGTTGGACGCTACTGTCGCCGAAACATCACAGCCCTGCTATATTTGGCAAGTGCATGTGATTGGCGAAGATTGATAACTTGCTGGCTGACACAGGTGCATATAATATGAAATTGAAGAGGCAGAGAACATACTTAAATACTTGTTTCGTCATTATTATTGGAGTGCATGATGTCATTTCTTTATTGTGCAGCGACCTAGTCTAGTACTAAAAGTTGAAGTTTATTATTTGACTGGCCTGTTGGTCTAGTGGTTAGTCGCCTTGACTAATATGCCGGAGGTCGTGGGTTCGATTCCCACCCAGGACAAATGTTTGTGTGATGACCACAATCATTTGTTCTGTGTTTGAGTATAATTTATCTATAATATGTATGTATTTAGAAATATTTAAGTATGTTTATCAGTTGTCTAGTACTCATAACACAAGCTCTGCTTAGCTTGGGACTAGACGGCGTTGTGTGATAGTTATGTGAATATTATTATATTATTATTTTTTGAAATTTTGACTAAATATAGGTAGGTGAAAATTATTGTTCTTTATATCTATACTCATTATGAGAAGGACTTATATTTTTATACTTTTGGATTTGTGTTTTTAATGAATGTACTCAAAAACTACTTTACCGATTTAAAAAACAATCTTTCAACAGTAGAATACTACTTTATTGCTAAGTGACATAGGATATATATTTTCTACTTTCACGTGAGAAAAGCCGCTAGCAGAAGCCAGTTAGATATACATACGAGTATAATACAATTAAAGTATATCAAGACCTGCATCAGCCGGAAACTTGGACTTTATTATGTAAGGTAATAAAAACATGCATCATCTGTCTAGGCCTTTTCCCAATTATGTTGGGGTCGACTACCAGTCGAACCGGATACGGATAAATACCAGTAATTTACTCGAAATTACTGTCGTCTGACCTCCACGGTTACGGGGCAAAACTGATATCCTAAAGACGGTCTGGTCATTATCAAACCATTCGTGCTTCTGGCTACACGTAAAGCTGATAAAACAACTGCCGATCGTTTAACTCGGTCATCAATGCGATAAATCGTGTGTGGACGTGTAAAGAAATGTCACCCATCCATAGACTGTCCCCGACAAGTGCGGCTTAACCTCGCTAGCTCCGCTCAACTCATGCGCAGTACCATTATTGACGCGAGCCTCTTAACAACAATAGGTATGCATAATTTATTTTATAAAAATATAATCTGTCTATTAAAGCGTGATGCGTGAAAGTGAACTGAAAGTGAACTGAATGTGACATAATTTGTAATAAACTCTTACTAATATCTACCGCTGAATGTGTAAATAAAAACCTATGTAAATGACACATACGTTACTTAATATTGATGTAATCAACTGACAACAATGGAAACATATATTAAAAATCATTTACAATGTCTAAATAACTTGTAAACATGGGTGCGAACAATGAAAATTACCATTTTCGGTTGTTGACCAACAATTTCCGAGGTTACTTAATTTACCATAGGTTATTTCATACTTACAACAGGCTTATTTCATATTAAGTATTCAAATCTTAATGGATTTCACTATTTGTCGATGTTAGCGTTTTTTGTATGTAAAAAGTTGATTGAATTTTATAATTATTTTATTAAGATTATGCCAATAAATTTGATAGATACTTTGATTTAATTCCTTGATTAATATAAAAAACATAACTACCTAATTTTTCTTCATATTCATGTTTTAGACATATTCGTTCTAGAACGCACTAAAACACTGCCTCTAATAACTAAACTTTTTCTCGTGCACGTATGTGTGCCTTGGGGCCAGCAAGCAATAGCCTTCACGCTATGCGTGGCCCAAAGTGGTGCTAGACGGGTCATGTCGACACGTGCTTTCGGACACGGCTACGACCTCGCGCCCTTTGGGGCCCCACACCGCTTGCTACAGTTTCGTAGCGCTCGCGTAGCACCCTAGAGCAAGCGTCCTAGTGAAACCGGAGCGTGAAATGTTATATTCTATTCTACTCACCATGTCTGAACAGAATGGAATATATGCATAGTAGTCGAGACAATACGCGTGCGTGATCAAATCATTGCCGCACTGTGATTTTAGCATAATTTACTGTTTGATGTAGTAGTGGGTTTGATTTTAGCGTTTACAACATTATTTTATAGTAGTTTTCCTAAAGATGTAGTCCTGATTATTTCTTCACTCTGAATAAGCAATGAGACGCAAGATCAGAGAACTACATTAGTTTTAATTAATATTTTGATTTTTTTATTTATATATATTTATTCGTCAAGTCGTAACACTAGTCTTCGAGAATTCCCAAATCCTGCTGCTGTCCAGTCAAGTCATATCACAACAGCGGAAATGAAAAGTCTATAATTGATGGCTATAATATTATAATGCCTACATACGCGATGCGTTTATATGAATATCATTATTAATTAGGTATGTATCAGCTTCATACGGAAGCATCTTTTCCTCGGGGAATAATAAGAACTACGTTTATATGACATTGACTCAAAGCGTGGAACCAGTATAGGATCATTATAATTTGCATTATAATGTAAAAATATTGAAGCACGAGACAGTCACAAATTATATAAATATCTTAGGAATGCTAATGTAGCAAGGTACTTAATATGTTAATTTGAAAACAACAACGTGCCCGATTTTCGTGATGCTACAAAATCACTTTCGCGCTTTATTTAACATTTATTGCCGTTATATTATTTATAAAGTTAGTATTATTTCTTTAATCATTTTTGGTGGTTTTGATAAAATTGAAACGGTCAAAATTCGTTATAATTTTAGATATCTTCCTACAGATAAAATATAAACTGAATTAAAAAAAAACTGGGCAAGTGCAAGTCGGACTCGCACGCTGAGGGTTCCGTACAAATAATTCCGGAATGGAGTCTTCAAAGATTTTTCCGATTTAAAAAAAAAATAATTGTGACGTAACAACAAATGTACAATTTTCAGATTTATTCCTATATAACTTATGCTATAAGGCCTTGCTTTACGCCAAATTTCAGGATTCGGGGTCAATTGGAAGTACCCTATCAGTTTTGATTTCCTCGAGAGTGTCGAAATGTACGTTTTTGCCACATAAACCGAAGTATCTTTCTTTCTCTTTAACTTACAAGTTTGATTTTTTTACAGCTTCAAGAGTCCGCCTTAGTATATGGTTTTAATTTCAACTCGATACCTCCACGCTTTCTCAAAATATAGAGTATTGACAAACAGACAAACGGACGGACAACAAAGTTATCTTATAAGGGTTCCGTTTTTTCCTTTTGTGGTACGGAACCCTAAAATCTGCCAAAACACGCACATGAAGGGTTCCACACCATAAACCGAAAGCCCCTTCAATTTACAATAAACGGAAAAGCCCTGTAATTTTTAATTATGTTTACTTTTTATATTTTTATTATAGCGGCAATAGACAGACGAACTGACAGCGGAGCCTTAATTATAGGGTTCCCTTGGTTACCCTTCGAGTACAGCGACCTGAAAATGGCTTACCAACCAACTTGTTTAGAATTAATCATCTAAGTACTTGACGATAAGAGCCCTCTTAGAAACAACAATGCGGTCGTGAACCGCACACATGTGAGACGAACCATTGCTGCTTTCGTGTTCCGAGTACCCAATATATCTTGGTCCTCGGCGGAAAAAGGAACTTAACTCAAATCTACTGCATCTGTCATACGTCTGTTCTTTATCTCTTCATACAACGCCACAACAAACTCCCAAGTTACACCGGACGAGCTGAAATGCTTTCACGTTTCTCGAGTCGAGCGCTGCATCGATACATTTCAATGAAAGTTATTTTCAATTACAAAGCGGAATTTCGACGGCGGCTAGCGTGCAGACGCGCCGCCAATGTCAATGTCGCACGATCGCAACTGATACAGCAACCAGCAACGTAACCATTTGAATACAATTGCTGCAGATTAAAACATCACACATTACTTATTCTGACAGCGTTACAACATATTATCTGTATTGCAACTTACAGCTGGGTTTTATTACTTAGATTTTATTGAGCATTCACAGAATTTTCCTGTAGGCTAGCGACATTAAGAGTACAATTTACAATGTAACAATGAGTGCTCATTCAGTAGATATTTTATAAACACATACCTGTTTAGAACAGATTAACTCAGTAGCATATGGTGGCGCGAATTGCTCATTGCGGGTGCAGCCCTCATGAAAAATTATTAAGAGATATTTGAAAAACGATTAAGAGACATTTTGATACAAGTGGAGAAACTTTGGAATTCGCCCGAGCGTGTCACCAATTTTCACGTGTATCAAACGTCGTTTTCCAATACCCTCACTAAGAAATAAACAAACGGGGGCTGCCCGACGACTAGTGGAGGCTACTTGGCGCCCACCCTGATAGGACTAATACAGTAAATTGTGGTGAGGGACTTTTCTGCAGTAGTGCAAAAAACAGTGAATTGTGTGCCTAAAAGCCTACCGCTTGTAGGGTAGCAGCGGTTTTTCGTGTAAGTGTATTGAAAAATAAATTGTTCCTGTTGGTATCTGTGTGAGAGAAAACGTTGTACATTCTGTTATCCCTCTAATATTAATGCTGTACACTTGAAATATTTATGACTTACATTGTATTTAAAATTACACGGGTTGCAGAAATAATTATTTCACTGGAACGTACCTAATAGTCATTTGCGTAGATATCAAATTGTGGATAATCATGCAGTTTAATTGACATTCGTAATACCGACTTTAGCATAAGGCAGGTACCTACTATGCAGCTCTTACAGGTACAGAATGAAATACCAATAACTACGACTATAATTGATTCAGAGATAATAATAATGTTATTAAATCAATATTGCCCTATGAAAATATTGCCATAGATTCATTAGGTTTCTTTTTTCTTTTGACGTGGAAAATCATCAAATAACTTCTCGCGTTCTGGATGCAGCGAGAGAAAGGGCGTCTCAGACTTTTACTGACTAAAACATGTGGCTACGGTAACTCTTTCGGACATTCCCGCAGCCCATTAGGTATGACTTACAAAATCAAAACTTCAGTGGAATACTCCATCTTCTTTCTTTCTTAATAGGTACAACGTCAACTAACAATGACCAATGTCGTGTACCATGACGATGACAAATAGTTAAGTAGAGTTAGTAGGTAAAGTAGGTCCTGATAACGGTAATTATAACCAAGTGAATTAAAAAGAACAAAGAATGCATGCTAACATTGAGATTCGATACTGTATTATCGATTTTATTGACCACTAGCTGTCCCCCGCGATTTTACCCTCGTCTATAGTTATAAAATATAATATAATATTCACACAACGCCGTCTAGTCCTAAGCTAAGCAGAGTTTGTGTTATGAGTACCTACTAGACAACTGATAAACATACTCAAATATTTCTAAATACATACATATTATAGATAAATTACACTCAGACACAGAACAAATTATTGTGCTCACCACACAAACATTTGTCCTGGGTGGGAATCGAACTCACGACCTACGGCATAGAAGTCAGGGCCACTATCCACTTGACTAACAGGTCAGTCAAAATATGATCCGCTCTTATATAAACGTGATGTTACAAAGATTACATAGCCTTCCTCGATAACTGGGCTATTCAACACTAAAGTAAAATTACTTTGAACGGGTAGTTCCTGAGATTAGCGCGTTCAAATAAACTCTTCAGCATTATAATGTTAGTATAGAGATGGCAGAAAATTACATTTGCAGTGTGTATAATATATGTTTAAATTATTGTGTCTATTTTAGAATAAATACGAAGAGGATTTTTTACAAGAAAATCACTCAATAATCTGAGGCTCATTACAATATTAAGCCCGTCTTATATCAGAGGTAGTTTTTATTAAAAATGAGTGAAGATTATCAGATTGCTTTAACTCAATCACGAATAAAGGTAGGACCTGATATGGATGAAACTTGGCACACAGATACCATGACTTGGATAACTGGAATAAAACTTAGGAAATACTTCTTTCTTATACTTGTTGCATCTGAGTAATCCGAATAGAGACTTTACTATATTTATGTATTAAATTAATTCAATAATCTTATAAACATTGCTGGCTGTCAATCGTACGCACAGGGACATCACTAGAATGTCAATACCGCACGGTATTCCCCACAACCGTCTACGCACAATTGTTTCCAGCTTCGTGAGTAATTGTGAAGTACGCTCACTTAATAGGCTATTGTGTCCAAAATGATCTGAATTCAGATGATAGGTCGACCAACTGATTAATATGGCTGATGGCTGGCAAGAAACAAATGACTCACGATTCTTAAAACTGGAAGGACTTACTCGCAGGGCAACACATTGCCAAAATTATTATGTACATATTTAGTAAAACATTTACTTATTTATTTTACGATGCATTTGAATTCTCACAAATAGTTCGATTTCATTGCAGTATTTCTATATAGAGCCGTCTATTGGACTCCATTACAAATAGTGCAGTCATTAGTTTCAACACTGGTACTTCGTCGCCAGTCTTGTAATCTTAACGTAAGTGAGCACAATCCATTTTCCTTGTGAATACAATCGACCGGTAACGTCTTTGTATTGATGTCATCTTCGCTTCTTTCACAGAACTACTATTATGCTATCGCTTCTTTGTTGTTCGAAGGCACTTTACACCACAATAACTGCATTTAATGCTGAACACAGCAAGAATGTAAATATAATTATAATTCCAAGTACGAGTATTCCCACGCGACGACCATGAGTCTATGACGGCAACGGCTTCCAAGGTACACTCAGGGCTCAGGGCTCATCAAGTATTTATATTCCTTCTTTGAATTTCTACCAGAGATGAGCTATGCTACGTTGCTATGAATCCATTTGATATCCACCAATCATATTCATTGGTCCTTAAAGGTACCTTAGCACTGGTGGCAACGGGTTCAACTAAGCATTTTTTTATATTAATGGATGCGTGCTATGGATGGTCGTGAATTGTATAGCTATGTGTAAACCAGAGTAGTTACAGTAGGCGTGCTTTTCCCTACTGTAAATATATCGCATATCTTGAACAGCGCATCTTCCTCGCACAGCTAAGTTGCGACGGCGCATTTTCATACTTATTCATCTTACTCGGCCTACTACATAGCTTAGCGTCTGTGGAAACGGTCACACAGTTCCGAAGCTTAGCTTCCATATCCTCGCTGCATAGTATGCAGCTGCATAACACATTTCAGGTAAAAAAACATCCCTAATAGTGGGTAGGTACATACATAGTGACAAAATTTTAATGACCAAGTATTCCAGCTTTAACAACTTAGCCAACTGGGTTTAGTTGCAAAATATCTCGCAATTCAAAGAATCGTATTCTACGATTAACTTAAAAGTCATATTTGACTATGTGCTGAGTAGTGTTGTGCAAAGATGGATCACTAACTAAACATCAAACTCTATAGTCATGTCTAGAAATATGTAAATTGAATATGTACCGCTATCTAAACTATTGACACAGACAAATTTATTTTTTAATCATTAAAATTCCAACTGCCGTCATTTAGTCCTCCACTCTGCGAGATTTGAAAAGTAAAACAAAATTGTAGATGTTGCAGATATATACAAAAAACAGTTAGTTTTATGCCTATCTACTCTGATTAAACTAGCAAATGTCCTCATGATAAGGAGAGGTTTGCCGCGCAGTGCACTTGCGAGCACCTCACCGAGCCGCAGCTCAGGATTACATAACTCGACGTGCAGCCAATGACCCACTTAGACACGAGGCGATTGCTCTGTCTAATGACAACAACAAATTATATTACCTCTACTCTATCCTCTATTCTAAAAAGACGAAGAGCCTCCATGGCATTCTCAATCTGAAAACGACTACATTTTCTTTATGCATAACAGTCAGTCGACTGAAAAAAGCCATTCAGTTTATATTTTACAATCGTTCATTCATAGACACAACCTTGAATGTGGATGTGCGACCTTCATCGATCAAAATGTTGAGTAGGTACTTGATTTGAACTTACACCGGAAAAAAATAATAATTAGGCTTAAGAATGTTGATTTAATGTTAATTAAATTTAACAACTTTAAATACCGAAATATCCATGAAAATAGATTATGTATATTACGTTAATGGAAAAACACAAAAATTGCTTCAGCAGTTTTTGAGAATAAAAAAAACCTACAGCAAACAAACGGTTTAATACAGAAGCTTCTTTTTTGGATTTCAGCCTGTAAAGAGGTTTTGAGAAATTGAAACATTGTTTATTTTTAACATAGAAAACGTACTCATACCATATGACATGAGCCTATAAAAGAAGTTGAAAGCAACGGCCAGTTTGTACATAAACAAACAGCTTTGGCCGTCATCGGCAATCTGCTGCAACTCGTTCTGTTAGCCACGGAGTGCGGAGCGTCGCGTGTGTTGCAACGAACGCATTCTTCTTGCAAAACCTCCACCTACTTACACAATACTTGTAATATCGCCATATCATAACACCTATCATATTGCCTATACAATGAGATTATCAACTCATTAAATAATAACTTAGTATAAGAGGATGATTGCCTTAATTCCTTATTTTCATTGATAAAACGATTAATAAGTTTATCGTCAGAGACTTACTTGAATAAATCTGTATTAATTATTCTCATTCATGTTTAATTACTTGTAATGCGCGAGATAAAAGATATCTCGCGCTGATATATTTAAATGTTCAGCTATTTTTAGATAAGAATCTTAGGATTCATACAGGCTATTGCCTCCTCCTTTATTTCAAAACTAGCGGCCCGCCCCAGCTTCGTATGGGTGTTGGAAATATTTGAAATTCTTGGCTTTTCTCTACTATAATATTCAAGTATTTATACAGTTAAACCTTTCTCACAAGATTCATTTTGTTTACTGTTGAAAACTACGTGAAAATCCGTTCAGTAGTTTAAGAGTTTATGGCATTCGGTAGAGGCAGTGGGAGACTTTGTTTTATAATATGCAACATATAAAATGTTAGTTTTAACAAGTTTAATAGCTACGTAAATTAAACATCATTAAAACCTGTAGTCAGTTACTATCTTTTCTGATAAAATGTCTGCTGATAGAGATAGCTAAAGTTTTCTATCTTTGATAAATAATCAAGATCAAAGTTCGAAGGAATTTGATATGCTGTCCTAAATTATATGTAACGTTAGATAAGACGTTAATGACAACAACGATTTTCTATCAATGACTCGATTGTAACGGAGAAGTACAACTGAGTTTTCCATTGGTTATAAAACGTCAGTAAACTGGTTAAATAACATATATTTAGTAATGTTACATCACTTTATCAAGGCACTGTAAACTATGTCGGACTCAAAAATGTTAACGTTACCTGCTTTATATAAAAACATTTGCTTTCCCGCGCCTTCGCTCGCGTGAATGTCGCAAATTCCTATAACCTACCTCTTAATCATCAAAATTGCTTTAGGCAGATTGGCGAATGAATTATTTATATATTATTATGTAATATAGTAGATGTGGATTTATTTATAAAGCGCCTATAAATAAACACATAAAAAATGCAACTAGGCCAGAAAGAAGTTCAAAGTCTTAATTAACCCAATAGTTGAATAACAAGGAAGTAAGTTTCGAGGCTTACCAAATAACAGGTACAAAGTATATCTATATAAATCAATATCAATATCGATGAACACGTGGCTTTAGATGGTTTAATTTGAATCTATTTATTACTTATATACTTATGAATTCATTATAAAGCTAAGGAGTTCGTTAAGGACACGTTAATCACAGGAAGCACTGGTTCAAATTGAAAAAATATATAACATCACATTACGACCATGAAGAGTGAAGCAGTAACCAAAGACGCGGGTGAAAATGTGGGGACAGCTAATATACTACTACAACTTTAGCTCTCTTTCGCATTATACTTACACTTTGCAGAAGCATCTCTCTCACTTTTCCACATAACTCGGTTTTCTGCTAGTGCGAGCCATTACTTTCGGTAAGTGGTCAAAAAACTTCCACGTTTCGCGATCAATGTCATTCACACTAGTCTTGAGTTTCGAAACGTGGCATATTTTATTTCTATTATAATACGTATTTACTCTACCGTAGATAATTATCTACGTGTCTGTCATTCACTTGCAGGTGTCATTAAACAAACTGCCAATTTGAGTCATTAAGGCCGTTCTTATTTGGCTTCTTACAACACTTTTTTACCACCTTTTACTGAGTAATCTAGCAAATCTATGTACCAAGATATTGAGAATAATGTTCTCCGAAAATGTAAAGCCCTAAGGAAACACATCGGTAATTCGGTATTGCTTAGTAGCATCAAATAGTATGTGGTTTCTATGTTGTTTGAATCAAATGTAGCGAGTAAATTAACATAGTACATATATATTACTTCACTTGTATAAATAATTAAAACTGAAGTTGCATTTACGATTTGTCGCGCTAGTGTGAATGCAAGTATCTAGCGTAATTTTACCATAATTATGGTACTGCTATTTGTTTTATTTAAAAATAAAATAATCTCTTAAAACATTATTTCAACTGATCAATACTGGCTGAAAAGGATTTACTGCTCCCACTCTCATCATGATGAACTTAAACATCTAGAAACACTGAAAAAAAGGATGTTATAATCATAGTTACCTAATTCTACTGCCAACCTAATGGGTAGATATATCTAATTACTAATATTTTATAATAGGGGGGGGCCTGGGTTGCAGCCCAAATAATGTTGGTAAAATAAGAGTCGATTTTTTAAGAATTTTTAGGAACAAAGGGACTATAACTGAAAGTATTTTGACGAGCATTTCTATATTTTTAATTCATCTGAGGACTATGTCCCGTGTGCAGTGGCGTAGCTACTAAGTTACAAAGTGATGCAATGGTCCAAAGCCTCGAGGGCTGGACGGTTCCCACACAATGAGGCAAACGGCACGAAATTGTTATTCATGTCACACATTTTCTTTACAGTCCTACCTATTGTTTTTATACGAATTTAGAAAATATAAGCTAACCTCTCCACGATGGGGTGCTAAAGTTATAATAATCTTTGCTGAAAATTACACATTGCAATCTCCAATTGACAAAAATATCAAAAACTTTATGTACCTGGGTGCGACATTTTCAACCGTCCTGCACATTTCTAAGTAGCTACGTTAGTTTCAGACTTTTAGTAATCTATTAAATTTTTAAAACCCGCGTTTAGATTAATTTTGTTTTTCGTTTTTTAAATTTAGGATGGTGATCAACTGCGGGATTGTCCAAGAGACGAACTGGTCAGTAAAAGTCTGACATGCCCTCTCACTCCACCAAGACTGGGAGAAATTATTTGAAAAATAACACTTAAAAAAAAAGTTAATCTACAAATCAAGCAATATATGTATTTGCCACTGATATGCGAAAAACAAGATTAGATAAAACAAGGTTGAGGATTGGATCATAAATATTATTAAAAACCACAGAGGAAATGTTCAATGTTCTTTGCACTTGCACCAGAGTTTGAAGTCACGACGCCGGCCGTGTGCCATGAAAGTTTGGCCTACCTGTGTTTGAGATCTAGTTAACTAAAGATTTATAAGTTCATCATCATAACCAGTAGCCATCCTACTGGATATAAGTCACAGGTAAAAGGATATAAGGTTGGGAGGAAACAGACACCACGCCAAAACCTGCACCTCTCTTTTGATCGATAAGCACCCAGTTAAAAATAGAAAACAGTTTATGACAAAATGGCAATTCGTTTGATTAATTAGGTGGGCCTCAGCCCAGGGCTCAACGAACTCAAACCCAATAAAGAAAGGTATACCAATTAAAACTAATTCAATAAAATTGCTTAATAATTATTCTGAAAATTATTACTTTAAATTACCAAACAAAGCCAGAGCAACCGATTACTACCACTAAAATATATTTTGAATCGAAACTAGTTTGTTAACGCTCCAACTTTTTAATGTTATCTTACATTTATTGTGAAACGTTCACGTATTCGTCGAGTATACTTACTGATAATAATTATGTTATCGCTATGAAATAACTGTCAGACGACTATCTCACGATTTCATGACATAGCGGTTACACCTCCTCACATACACCAGTTTAAACTGTACCTACAATATTATCTTATCATTAAGAATCATGTAGACAGACTAACTTAACTAGGTCATGAAGAATATCACCCGAATATACCAACAATCCCACGCAACGCAACGAAATCTCAACTAGTACGAAATGACCACCACATGACTATCATAATATGAAGGACGTAGAAGAACGTGATTTGGAATATTTATGCATTACGTTTTAGTACTAAACTTGAACACGGCATAGAGACGGTAACTGCTAAAAACGTGTAGTAACCGTTAATTACACGATATTGACCATCGAGATTCCTTGAAACAATGAATAACGTCATTCATCGACATTGCAGTGAACATAACCACATAAATTGACTAATAACAGAGTCACTACTCTTATGATTTTGAAAGAATTTGTTTTAATGTCACCTCTGCTGCCTCTCCACATTAGTGGATACTGGCGTGATGTTATATTGTTTTAATATCCAGTTAGTCTCCGGTTTGTCCATGTGCCATATTATTTATAGTACACACCTACTAAAATCACGTTTTTATTACCCTGTTACACCAGCTTACACCAGTAAGGTAAATAAAATGATCATTTATTTGAATATTAATGTTACATGTTTAAGTAGAGGACGAGACACCTGCTAAATGATATTTTATCAGGGCTCGGGCCACTTGTAGAGGTTTATTGAGAAAAACTCGTTGGCTACTATGTTGTCTGTATTAAATTGGCATAGCAACCACCACAAACTTTGCTATCTGTAGAGATATGAGTTGTTTGTTTTTGTACCTGTAGCTTTAAGAAATATTCGGACGTTAGTTTTTTTTATGATTTTTCTTGCCTTTAATTTTTATTTAAACCTATTTCATGCGTTTTATTAAAAATATTTTTTCTTCTTTTCAGATAAACTAAGCGAAGAAAGGGCAAAATTGCCTCGAAAAAATTAGTTTAAGGTGAGTACTGAAGGTCTAATTGTACACAGAGTTCGGAAAATTTTTGAATCATAGAGTCGTATGATTTGGGTAATAAGAAAGCTATAATGATTATTTAACCACAAAACTACCTATAGGTAAAGCCTGTAAAACACGAGGCCAGTAAAGTAACCCAGTAATATTACGCCAGTAATTAGCAACTTGTTGCTGGCCTTGCAGAACATTCATTTTGAAGACAGTTCAGTATGATGATAAGCGAGTGATAAACAGTAAACATGCTGAAAAAAAACTACGTATTTGTACGAGAGACTGACGAGCCCATCACTATCTCTATGTATTTTTATTTCCTTGATAAGAGTAGGTAGGTACATACTACTTATATAGATTTGAAAACTCGATAAATTTGAGATATCGAAGTTTTATAGAAAGTGAAAAATTCTCCTCCAAATTCCAATTTTCAGTGTAAAAAAAATGGAGTTCGATTCTTGAATTTAAAAAATGTTATGAAATATTAGAGTAAGTATCAATGACCCGAGTTGTCGTCGCCTTTTTATTATAGCGAGTATCCATACCTACTCAGGTAGATTATATATACCTACTTTAATTTCATTCATAGTATTACGTAAGATGCTTAACAGTCTATTGTAGTGGTATGTAACTGTTTCGCGTCACGTCGGTAGGTAACCTTAGTATAGATAATAGTGATTACGAATTTTGCCAGAAGTGACGAGAGCTAAGCTAGAGAGGCGTTGCCTACATGAATCATTTTTAATGTGCAGTTTGACCTTGACCTTGGCCTTGACCCTGCAAAAGTAGTACTTTCTGTATAATGGACCAATTAACTTGAAGAATGCCAATTGGTTAATACTTTACAAACATAGGCATGTCACTTGCAATACCTATCTGTGTAACTGTAGGTATTAAACTATTTATGTATTGACATTATATAGGTACTTACCTAGCTCTCTTCTCTTATATGCTTTTTTTGCTTAGTTTAGTTTCTCCTTTGTTATAAATATGAATGAATAAAATCCCTAAAACTTGTAAGTAATATATGAAATATTATTTATTTTATACTTTGCCTAGGTATTCTATACAATACCGAATGCGCAGCCGGTATGTGTAAAAGACGAAGTCAGGGAAAGAGGTGACGTAATTTTAGGGCACCACAACACGGACAGATTAGGTTAGAAATAAATTTTACAAATTTTGAGAAACTTTAAATTAATAATAATAATATAATATAATTCGTTTAGTACGTGTGTTTGTCACCTAACTCTTCCTAAACAGCTTAACCTATTTGGACGTAATTTTGTGAGTGGGTCTCCGCATGGTTTGAAAACATAATAGGACCCGCTAGGTGGCGCTGCAATCGGGTTCTTAATTTGTTTTTTGTCAAAATGTCAGCGGTATTCGGGCAGGACAACGTCTGCCGGGACCTCTAGTAAAAATATAATTAGAAATAGGTACCTACCTACCTAAATCAAAACCTCTGTGTAGTTATATCTGACCTAGAATTGATGAATTATCGAAATAACAAACTTAAACTACAATCAACGGCAATCGTAATTTCAGCAATTTTTAGGGTAATATACCGCAAACTTAGTCCATAAAATACCTATTCGTAGAAAATTAAATAATTACGTATGTGGTCTCACTTTTTTTATTTTTCTTTCTTTTGCTTACTATAACGCTAATTTGCGACATAAAGTTAACATAACTCAAAAAGCATGATTTCATTGGAGAGTACTTTTTAAGTCTGAAATTCTGAATAAATAAATATATTTTTTTTTAATTTTAAAAATTAGTGCTTGACAGCGAACTCACTTGATAATAAGCAGTAATGCAATTGTTGATGGTAAAGTGTATCTACTAGTTAAATAGGTAGGTCAGTTATTTATGTATATTATGTATATGATGCAATTTAAAACTTAAATTACATCGAAATTATATTTATTACTTATTCATTAAAATAATATTTTGTGATAGAAATCGAAGTTTTTGAGCTATGTCATTATTGTTGCAAATGAGCGATTATTCCCCAGTTGTATAGACAATTGGTATATAAAACTACACCAATTTTAAAACACAATATCCACCAGTTGCATCAATTTGCGAATAATTAAAACAGCCACTAAACTGTGCACTAAATTTAATTCCAAATAATCCCGCTAAAAACCGTGGTTACATTTATGTCATTATGTCACACATATTGCCACAGATTATAAGTATCAAATTGTGTCACATGAACCACAATGCCTCGATCTCGGGTCCTATGCTTTCGTTTAATTATTACGATTGTATTTATTTTACCTTTTTGAGACAGACTTAACTGTCTTTTCTTGCTTTCTTTTTCAAATAACAAGAACTGTGAGATAACGAGAAATAGTTTTTTTTGGTCTATAAAATGTTTTGCAAATACGAGTGTCCAATGATATTATATGTGTCCTAGTTATTTCCTCCCTCAATAGAATAAGTTTTTAAGTAGTTAAAGTTCCCGCAGTTTACCAGATTTTGATTAGGTACAAATCATATTATACAAAGACTTATTTACTTTGTATGAAAATAATTTTATTAAAAAAAGATTGCATTTTCTAACTCGGACAAATCTTATTTTTTGCTATAAATACAGGTTACTCCTGTCAGTTCTGTCACGCATATAGTTGCGCCATCTGTCGTGTTTATTTTAGGCGTTTTTCCCAGTTCCCTGTTCCTGCTACGCTGCTGTCAGTGCGCCAAAGCCTGCATAACCTAGTTTCGTTCCAATGAATCAAAAAATATTTTCCTGCGAACAACGGGATAAATAATAATTTGAAAAATACTGTAAATAATGTTTTGAACGGCGTGTAGTGTTTATAGTTAATCGGTCAGTGTTAATTTCTCATAAACACCTGTCATAATCGCGGATCTCTTATCTGTCTTGACATCTAGTGGTTATTTCAATTGTTTTAATTAAATTCGTATTTATTTTTCAGAAATCGACACAATGGCGTTAATACTACAGTATGTTAGCGATTTTCAATATTATATGGACAAATTCGGAGGTAAGGCTTATGATGGGATCTCGACCCTTTTAGATAAAATTGTATCTGATATCTATCCATGTACTCGCATCTTCCTGATGCATTATTCTCCTAAGTATGTGAAAAGTTCTATAAAATATTAATAGACATTAATTTAAATTATATTTCATTGATTCTAAATAAAACTTTCAATTTATGCATACTTTAGACTTGTTCATTTTATTTTAAAATAACATAATAACATTAAAATAAAATTTCAAACAGAAGCTATAATCAGCTGTTCCACTCAATCATGTAAACACATTATTATAAACAATTTTAAAATGTCCAGATCAACAAACAAAAATTTGTCTGTTTATAAGATGCTCATGCTCATGTGTCTGTAAGGATGACTAGCATGACAAATTTATCTCATGATACTGATCATATCTCACGACACTGCCAACACACTTCCAGTTATAACATAGGATTATTTTTAGATGACCCACTAAACAGCTGGGCATTTACTCTATGCAGCTCATTTGTCCAATCACAGCAATTACATGTTATCTTTAATCTGATTGGATGCTGGGGAAAATCTTTTATATGTTATAGAAGTACATAATATTATGTTTGTTTATAATTGTGTTTTTCAAGTTTCTCAGAAAATCATTTTTCTCATTTACTTCTACATTGATTTGATAATAAAAATTATGTTTATTGTTTTTTTTATCCTTTTCAGATCCTAGGACAAATCCATGGTTCTTGATGAGTTCCCCTTTTCCTACATTATTAATATGTCTAAGCTATGTCTATCTAGTCAAGGTATGTAACTCATATTTTCTAATAATAATCAATTAAAAAATAATAAATGTAGCATAAACAAATTTTTTTCTTTTTATTTCCAGGTCTTAGGGCCACGATTTATGGAGAATAGAAAACCATATGAACTAAAAAATGTTCTAATACTATATAACTTTTTACAAGTAGTTTTCAGCGCGTGGCTGTTTTATGAGGTAACATTTTTACAGTTATAAAAAGTTTTTATATGTTTTGATACATTGTTTGATGCATTTATTGCACGGTTGTTTTGTGTGTTGAATAATTCTTTTTATGTAATAAAATGCAAGAATATAATAGACATTAGTTAAAAATTATGTTCTACCAATTCCTCTAGAATTTTTTAAACTTTTGCTTCAATATAATTTATTACATTGTAAAATTTTCTCTACAATTTAGTATCATATTTTGATGCACCAATTAATTATCCTTGGTTCCCTAAGGCAGAGGTACCTATCTCTATAAAAAGTTTAACTTTATTTTTTTTCTTATTTGTGTTTATTTCAGCTAGATACATGGTAAATATTTTATTTAAATTTTGTTGAATAATTTACTTAGTAACTGAGCTATTTTACTTTAGCTTTGTTCCCAAAATACAGGCTAGTATTCTTAAAGACACCCAACAGTTTTCCATATTTATGCAAATGAATCTATAATTGGTTTAGTTGCTAAGACTAAGGGCAAGATTCATATAATATCATTGCTTGACTTAGCTGAGTAAAGTTAGCATTTCATACAAATATGAACTTTATTGTTAACTAAATAAGGATCATATTCGTAATAAAGACTTAGTACAGCAAAGTCAAGCATGCTCCATATAATCTAGTTCTTAGTTGTTTCCTACTGTCTGTAAAGAGGCCAGCTTAACAGTAAGCTAGTCTCCCAACCTTTATTATGAGGTAATGCTGAGAAAGCATAAATAAAAGGTTTAATATTATCATCAAAGAGCACATCAGATAAACAACCTTGGCTGAGTAAATACAGATATAATTAATGTTTAAATAATTGATAATATATTACTAAGGTAATTTTCAGACATTACAACAGGCCTATGTCTATTTCTTTGTACCCACATTGTGTTTTGTAACTGCTTGCTAATGTAGAAGTTATAATACACTTAACTAGCTTTTGTAAATAATCTCCCAACTAGAATACTGCCTGATAATGTTGAGTGTCAGTCATCTTGATGTCTTTGTTCAATTTGTTTAAAATATCCATACCAATATTTTTCTTTTTTTTGCCTTGCTATGCTCAGAGTATGATGGGGGGCTGGCTGAATCATTACAGCTTTAGATGCCAACCTGTGGACTACACAGACAATCCCAAAGCTATTAGAGTAAGTGATGAATAGGCATCCATACACAGACAAATGCCCGGGGCATTGGGATCAGAGCAGACAACTAATCCGTGCTCACTGTAAATAGCAATCATCATTATTTATTTTTAGGAATGCTGCAGTATACAATATCTTAGTATAGTTGCATGGTGCAGATGGTAACAGTTAGTTGTAAGGTAGTTATACGCATAGATATAAGTATCCAAATGAATACGTGTTTGGATTGTACTGCTACTAACATGTAATAAGAGCATTGTAAAGTACCAACCTGCGCCAACATTATTACGCTAAACTTTGAATGCATTAACATTTGAAGCCGTGTAATGAACAGCGCGGCATCGGTGATGTGCGAATATTGTATATAAGGGCCTGGTGTCGGCATATTGTTTCAGATCGGAGCCGCGGGCTGGTTCACAGGCAGGTATAACTTTCAATGTCAGCCGGTCGACCACTCCAAACATCCACAAACAATGAGGGTGAATTATCACTTCCATTTATTACATTAGTCCCAATATCCCAAAGCTACACTATACGTTAATTGATTACACTACAACTTAGACATCTGTGTGAAAAACTGCCCTTGAGCTACCATCTTTATGCCATATTAATGTTATTTTACTGAAGTAGTTTATGGGTTCTTCTATCCTTATCCTCAAATCACATTGAATCATATCGGAACCACGCATTTGTACTATAACAGAAAATGTTACTAAATAACTAAATCATAATTACATTGCATAAACTTTATGGATTATTTTAATATAATATTCTATCGAGTTGCTGCATTTTGCAGCAGACAAAATTATATTCCTAGCTGCAACTTATAATAAAAGTAATCCCTACTTATTATGGCTACTATTAGAATATATTAGATAATTTTTTTCGCAAGAAAGTTTGTAAAGTTCAAATAATACCATTATAGTATCTATAGGTAACTGATTAATTGGTATTATTATCAGGCGGTAGAGACCCTTTTACTCATAAAATTATTTATTTAAGATTTTCAAATTTAATTTACTAGCTTAACTGTTTGTTTGTATTTGGGATAAGACTGACTATTCCGATTGCCTTAATTTGAATAATTTTCTCTGTCCACCCTCGTTGTGGTAGGCAATTTAGCTTTTGCCTATATTGTAGCTGTGTAGCTATTGTGTTAAGTCTCATTGCATCATCATCCACGGTCATCAAATTAATATAATCAGTAATTTTCAGAATCAATCATTATCTATCATAAATTCATGATTCACGATGCATGATCATCAGTAGGCATTATAACACTTACCTAACATACAATTTAATGTAGATCTATAGTTTGCTTGCTAACGATTTATTGTTGTTGAATCTCTATTTAATATTTTTGTTTTTGCTCTTTTAAATTAACTACCGAAAAAAAACTTTTACATTTTTATTTGAAATAACACTGAATTAAAATGAAATTATATTTAAAACTCTCCATTTCAAAATACCATAATATTTATTAAATTTTCAGATGGTTCACGCATGTTGGTGGTACTACTTTTCAAAGTTCACAGAATTCTTTGATACGGTAAGTTTTTATTTTAGTGAATACCTACTCGCGTAACGTTATCATAACGTAGTTTAGATAAACGGTTATCGCAAAACTCAATACAATACGCTAAAAACAGGTCCGCGTCACTCTCGTTGTCGATACCTACTTGTTTATTTGAACACTCACGTGGCGTCAAATGTCCAATAAGTTTTTTGCAAACTTTGGCCAAAGTTTTAAGGGGCATTGAGAAATTAATATTATATCCGCCTTAATAATTATTATTATATTGAGCAGTGTGGCCGAGTGGTAACGGCCCTGACTTACAAGTTGTAGGTCGCGAGTTCAAACCCAGCCAGGCGCATTGCTTTGTGTAATTTCTTTCATCACCACTGCTCTCAAAACGGTGAAGGAAAACATCGTGAGGAAACCGGCATGTCCTAGAACCAAAAATTCGAAGACATGACATCCACCAACCCGCACTGGGTCCGCGTGGTGGATTAAGGCCCATTCCCTCTCCTAGAGAGGAGGCCTGAGTCCCAACAGTAGAAACATAAGGCCGAATATGTGTGCTATGCTGTTATATCCGCAAAATTACCAGTATTAGTTTACCGGCATTCATATCTTCGGTTCACAGCACTGATAAATTAATCAGGAACATTCTAACTTCCACACTAATTTCTTTTGAAGTGCCGTGCTTCACTGAGGCTATGCCTGGAGACTCGCTTGCCCGAATGCAAATCTGCTTGACAACCAAACCTCCCAGAGACGGTGGGATGTGCCGCTCTGCAGAGTAGTCCAGGAAAATCTAATCCGATGAGCCGTTTGGTGTTGAAACTCTTGGGCCGTGGGGTCCGAGTGCTCATACGCTTTTTAAAGAATTATCCAAACGCTTAGTTGACACTTCGCGTGATCCAAGGGCTGGCTTTTATCTCGGTCAGAGATTTAGCATTGCCATTCATCGTGGCAATGCTGCCAGCCTTTTGGGCACACTTCCAGTCAACGGCGATGCGGAGGAGTTGTATGACGCCATATAGATAGGTAGTAGTTTTTGCCTTTAGTGTATATATATTTTAATTAGTTAAGTGTTTTTATTGAATTATACAAATAAAATTCTTCCCTTAGGGAATGATAATTATATAAACATATATTATGTACCTACACTAATATTATAAATAGGTAAAGTCTGTAAGTTTGTTTGTAGGAAGTAATCTCTGGAACTTGCAAACCGATTTAGAAAATTCTTTCCACAGTAGAAAACTACATTGATCCTGAGTGATATAGGCTATTTAATTGTGATTAATAATATTTTTCGCAACCAAAAAAGTT
Source organism: Mythimna vitellina (assembly GCA_949316375.1). NCBI lineage: Eukaryota > Metazoa > Arthropoda > Insecta > Lepidoptera > Noctuidae > Mythimna > Mythimna vitellina. The sequence continues at coordinate 17,048,627 of OX438688.1, forward strand.
TGATAGGTTCCCAGCGAAGAGAGATTGATCAGCTAGCATGCTACACCTACTCCTATTTCAAAGATGCTCTAATTAGAGTAAATATGTATATCTAATTTGAACATCCCAGTACGCTAAGCTTCACTTCTATACTAATCATAGTCTTTTACTATGCTTGTCGTTATAATCTTGAATCTGTCTCTACGCCTAACACCGAACCGTTAGTAATATTGAGTTTCGTAATTAACATAAAAAGTGTAAACTTTAAGTTTGCACAATATTTTTTTTGGTAACTGCACGAAAAAAATAAAGATCAATCCTTATTAACTTAAAAAAGTTTTTCTTTTTTTTTTCAGATCTTCTTTGTCTTGAGAAAGAAGTTTGATCATGTGTCAACGCTCCACGTGATCCACCATGGCGTGATGCCAATGTCCGTCTGGTTCGGCGTGAAGTTCACGCCCGGCGGTCACTCCACATTCTTCGGTTTGCTCAATACCTTCGTGCATATCATTATGTACACGTACTACATGCTGGCAGCTATGGGCCCCCACATGAGGAGGTATCTGTGGTGGAAGAAGTACCTCACCACGTTACAAATGGTAAGAAAAACTATAACTTTTCAAATGACCAATGACAGCTTAGGAGACGGGCCCGCCAGGGCTGCGAGATTGTTTGAAAGAGGGCAACAGAGGGCCAGGTAGGGTTTAGTCAGTAAAAGTCTGACACTCCCTCTTGCTCTACTCAGAGCGAGAGGAGTTATTTAATCATTTCCCACCTGAAAAGAAAAGGATAATTTCCCATTTATTCATGGTTTCAATATGGCAGTTCGTAAATAAAAGCTTAATATATATATATTTATATATATATAAACTGTTTCCGATAAAGAATGAGTAAATCAGTATACTGAAGTCATGATAGGTACTGTTTGAATAGTATGACCTTGCCAGCCAGTTAGTATCAGCTAATAACATCTAGATATGAAATTACGTCTAGTAGGTGCCAATGTAGTGATAGTGTATGGAAAGTCAACATGTTCGTGATATGGAGACTTTAGTTATCACTAGGGAATCCAAGAAAGTAAATTCACGTGCAGTGGGGAATCCCGTGTGCGTACGCGCAGCGGAATGTTGTTGAATTTAAAGATTTTAATTATGCAGATATTTAGTGTATGACGTCGTATAATTGTGTATGGTAAAAAAAAATTTGTGCACGCAACCATTGTGGAGAAATTCACCAAAAACTGATTCCGCTGGGCGAACGTTGTCCTGGCGGAACTTTTTTTAATCCATAGACTTTAGAAGAAAAGAGATGTGTCCAAAAATTAGTGTGTATTTGTGTGTAATTGTGTATGTATGAATAAAACTAGTGCATGCATAAACTTCGGAGAAATTCAAGTTTCCGCTACGCGAACGTTTGGCCATTAGCTAGTTTTCATATAAAGCGCTTACATAGAGAGCTGTAGATTTTTACATACGTTGTTTTGAATTTGTTTATATTTGTTTAAAAAACAGATTTAGAAAAAAACGTAGGGCTTAAAAGATAAAAATATAAACGTAAAATACGCTTATTGGGTCTTACTTCTTAAAGTATGCACTTTGGGGTCTAGATTTTCACGTTCATACAAACCTTGTAAGTGTCTGCAACATGTTGCCAAGTATCAAAGATGTTGCGTTAGTAACTAAAGAGTTATAGGACAAATTTACCATGAAAAGATCACTGTTTACAAAGCAGTCAAATATCACGACGTTCTGAAGGAATTGCATGGTAATATGTATGTCAATAATTAGTGTATTCATTCAACTATTCTTATGCAAAATTTCATTTTATTAAATTCAGTAATTAAAGAAAAACAATTATAATACTGACGAAGCATCGAAAACGTACATAACCCGACCAAGTTCGGATGGCTACAAAAAAGCGGCCGTGCAATATATTTAGGTAACATCCCAAAATTTACAGTATAATACCGGTATTGAATTGGTATAGGTGATAACACAATTGTTGTTTCGATATAATTTATAGGTCATTTATTTTTGTACACCTACTTTTTTAAATGTATTTGACTATGACAGAAAGTAGGTACTATTTACGTAGGTACTTTATTTAAGTATGCGCTTGAGACTTGAGATATAATCTAAATATATTATTTAAGACAAAATTCATACAGCTAATTTCTATTGAAGATTTCACGGATCAGGATTCTAACTATAAACCCCTTAGGGAAATTAAATATTTACCACATGTAAGTATGTACTACTGTTTAGGTAAATATTTATCATATTGTAGCTTATTACACTATTTAACCAATAGACTAGGCATGCACGAGCGTTCCCCTTTGCAACTTTAGTAGATCAAACAATCTAATAACTTAAAAAAAACTACTTCTTGAATCGATTTTTTTTTTCTTATGTAAAATTATATCGAAACAACAATTGTGTTATCACCTATACCAATTCAATACCGGTATTATACTGTAAATTTTGGGATGTTACCTAAATATATTGCACGGCCGCTTTTTTGTAGCCATCCGAACTTGGTCGGGTTATGTAGGTTTTCGATGCTTCGTCAGTATTATAATTGTTTTTCTTTAATTACTGAATTTAATAAAATGAAATTTTGCATAAGAATAGTTGAATGAATACACTAATTATTGACATACATATTACCATGCAATTCCTTCAGAACGTCGTGATATTTGACTGCTTTGTAAACAGTGATCTATTCATGGTAAATTTGTCCTATAACTCTTTAGTTACTAACGCAACATCATTGATACTTGGCAACATGTTGCAGACACTTACAAGGTTTGTATAAACGTGAAAATCTAGACCCCAAAGTGCATACTTTAAGAACTAAGACCCAATAAGCGTATTTTACGTTTATATTTTTATCTTTTAAGCCCTACGTTTTTTTCTAAATCTGTTTTTTAAACAAATATAAACAAATTCAAAACAACGTATGTAAAAATCTACAGCTCTCTATGTAAGCGCTTTATATGAAAACTAGCTAATGGCCAAACGTTCGCGTAGCGGAAACTTGAATTTCTCCGAAGTTTATGCATGCACTAGTTTTATTCATACATACACAATTACACACAAATACACACTAATTTTTGGACACATCTCTTTTCTTCTAAAGTCTATGGATTAAAAAAAGTTCCGCCAGGACAACGTTCGCCCAGCGGAATCAGTTTTTGATGAATTTCTCCACAATGGTTGCGTGCACAATTTTTTTTTTACCATACACAATTATGCGACGTCATACACTAAATATTTGCATAATTAAAATCTTTAAATTCAACAACATTCCGCTGCGCGTACGCACACGGGAATCCCTGGTCACAGGGTACTTAAACTGACATTGATTACGTTCCGTTTTAGTTGCGATACAGGATTCACACAACAATATGAAATAGAAATTCAAAAAATATTTAGCTGCAAGGTAAAATTGAAAAAAAACAAAATAATTATTTTCCATACAAATTGTTTAAAAAATGTCAGGAGTTCCATGTCAAGTTGTTTCATCACTTTATAATGAGGATGAGCTTTTTTTTATTGGGTGGGAAAATCTTGGGTGGAGTGGGACATAGTGTCAGACTTTTAGTGACTAAAAACCACTCCTGTTCCTTCTTTGCCTTCGTCCCAATGCCCCAGGTTTCGTTTTCACACTACCCGTGGCCCCAGTAGGCTTCGACCCTGCTCGGCCCCTACGATTTACTGACATTCTCCTTGAGGCGCGTGGAACAGTACGCGCGGTCGACGACTTGGGCTCGGTCCGGACGGTCCGACGGCGAGCCACCCATTGCTCGCCGTCCGCAAGCCCGCGCCTAAGGTGGGATGAGGATGAGCTGGGTCTAATAAATAACTAAACGGCGGCAGGTCGTCGAATCCAATTTTGTTATACAAAACTTCATCTGATCTCGCAAAAAAGGTGCGGGATTGGCATAGGCATTTTCATGCCTTTGTCCCATTAAAATTTAACTTGCGGTCGGCGCCACGGGTTTTTTTCTTCAACTTTCTAAAAGTCAATGTGGGACACCCACCCCTATCCACAAGAATACTGAAGATGTGTTGGTACTGCACTTAAATTAGAAACAAACAACACTACTAAATCGACATTATTAAAGTTTAAAAAAAATATGACTTCATCCGACAAATATGACAAAGGGAAACGAATCTATATCTACAAAAAAAAAATGGAATACAGGACGCATTAGAAGATTTGCGGGACGGTAGGCCGCCTTACATTATGCCCTGTCAGCCGTCACGCTATCACTGACTCCTTTTTCTTTCATATTTCATATTCACACACGATGCATGCATGGTTTGCTTTTTTGGCCTCCCTCACTATACATCCACATGTACACTCAGTAGCGTGGCTAGGCGTGGACGAATCGGCCCCTCGCCCACGGCCTCGCACCCAAAGGGGCCTTGCGCAAGCGAGGACTGTTTAAGAACGAGGGTATTTTTTATAATTCATAGGCTAGCGTTTGACCACTTTTTCACCTGATGGTAAGCGACAACGTAGTCAAACAATTGGTTGCGACAGTCGCTATCTCGTTTTCGAATTTCTAAAAAGAAAAAGGCCTCGCTGATGCGTCTTCCCCCACGTCTAAACTTGCCCATTCAACGCCTCTGTGTATACTCATAATTTTAGTACCTAACATGCGTATCATCCTACTCTTACCAATAGGATACCCTTTCAATTTTTCAGTCACTAGTACCAGTTTCAAACTTCCTCTAATATATTCATTGTTCTAAACACGAAAGTTCTAAACATTTTCATCTCTACTACATGCAATTTTTTTTCATCCGTCTTTTACACTGTCCAACATTATGATAGACATCTAATATTCTCATTTATTAACATACAATATTATGTTTCCAGGTGCAGTTCGTAGGTATAATGGTGCACGCCTTCCAGCTGCTGTTCATCGACTGCGACTACCCGCGCGCTTTCGTCTGGTGGATCGGCATGCACGCCGTCATGTTCTTCTTCCTATTCAAAGACTTCTACAACCAGTCCTACTCAAAACCTAAGGTAAATACGAGTTGCTTAATTTTACACTAAAATAAAAAACTGGCATTCGGTTTTACAAATTTCATTTGAGTCAAATTTTGGAAGCTCAATTAGTACCATTTCCTCTTATCAATATGGAGTAAATTTTTATGTTTGTTCAGTTCCCATTTTTGTAGTTAGTATGACCTGAATCGACATCCGAGATTTGCTCCAGATAAAGAAAATCTTCAGTGGTATATAGAAAAGCAAGAGCTTGTTATTAAAAAGTCCCTAAGCAATTTTTTTTTTTAGTTACCAAAGTTCAAGAAAATACTAAACCAGTTGCAAAATTCAACGAAGTGACTTTTCATGCCGAAAAGCCGTGCGATTCCTCTAGCTAGGAGGATAAGTTACGAAATCGAAGCCACAAGTAAAAGCAAGATGAAATACAAATTATAACAAGTGCGTTTATCAACAGGTTCGTGCCAGGTCGCCCCAGCCAGAGACGACTGAAATAAAAGACATCACATACAAAAACGGGTCACTAAAGAACGGCTTCAGCAACGGGCACACGAACGGCACGATCCCGCGCGCGCGCACCGTGCTGCCGGCCGGCAACTGACGGCGGACCAGGCGCCCTCCTTAGCATTCCGTAGTACTCTGTGATTCATAGCCTGAAATTATCACGGGACGTTAACATTTCTTATTTAATGCGTGGACCTTCGGGGTAACGGTGTCGGATGTATGTGAGCGACGCGCGAGCGCAGGTCCGGCCTCTCGCCACGTCGCCTCGCCAATAATAACCCTAGAAGTAGTGGTACATGTGATTTGTCTAGTGTACATACAGTTAGGCGGTATCAATGGTGTAAATTTTATTTTATTGATGTAAATGTATAGCTAGATTTGTGATCGCATAGCGTTTTATACTTTTATTATTAGAATTAGACAACATGTTGCTTTTAGAGTTTAGAAACCTCTAAAAGAATACAGTCATAATACTTACAGAGACATGTATGTTATACATGGTGCTTATTTAATTTAAATATAGTAGTTATGATGATGAGCTTGTAAACGTTAAAACTATCGTTGTCACTACATTTAACGTTCTTCAAATATGGTTTAGCAAAAAAAGACTTAAATTCAAATTATTAGTCTTAAAAAATATATAAAATGTTGTTTTAAAACATATTAAAGTTTATTGGCCCCTTGTTATGGTATAATACTAGTATCTTTGACTGTACATTTTTATAATGCTAGTAAATGATGAGCGACAACAAAAATTGGTGCTGTCTGGTTTTCAGCACATCCAGCCTAATATACTATGTAAACCAAGAAGTTAGTGGCAGCTACCATTTAAAAAAAAAAAGAGTTGCTATCACAATAGCTCCTGGTTGTACTGCTATAATATTAGAAAGACTCCTTGTTTAGTTTTTAAGTATTGATCAGTATTTTTACAAGCTCATGATTATCAAGACAATGTTCACAATATTAAATCAAAATCAGGTTTAGTATGTTTCAGCACATGCCACAATGATAAAACGTGTAAATTAATATAAACGCCGTTTGCCTTTGTGTTATAAAACACATTCATAGGTGTTAATTATTTCAATACAACTTTTTTGTTGTAAATTGACGTGATTATTTTTCTATTTTAAGTACAACAACTATTTTAATTTCAACTGAATGTTCAATTTAGGTTTAGATAACTATGACAGTAAAGTGGTTGTGTTGGTTATTTATTTTGTTTAATTTATCTTTTATTTATACCAAAATTATGTATATAAGATCAAATCGATAACGGGTTTAATAGCAGTAGCTTTCAAACTTCCTTTTTAGTCTTCCGTTTTGTTTTGTACTTACCAAAATTGAAGGTGCTTTTTGTACTCCGAATACTCTGCTTTTTTTAGCAGCCAAGCAGCTGAATGAAGCTCACCGTTTTGTAAATATAAATTTTGTTGTTTCATTAATCATATAGAAATCAATGTATGTAACTATTGTAATTTTTATACAAAATTATGCAATTAAAATATAAGTGTAATATTACTTTTCAATTTTATTTGTGCAAATTCCCCTTATTTTTGTGCAATGTAAATTTTATAAATATCGATTTTTGGTTTCTCTGAGGCTAATCTATAAGATTGGCCTCAGAGTAAACTTTGGCGATTTGGTTAACAGAGATGAGCATTTTCTATGCAAACAAAAAAATTTTAAAAATCAAAATATTTATATTATGCTATGTACAACCAAATTGTTTATAAAAATTAAAAAATACAGTAAAAAAACTTAATATACAACATAAAAACAAATATAAGTATATTTTTCACAGTTTTAAAAACCAACCATATAAAAAAATATTGCATATGTATCCTTACAAATAGTATTAATAAACTAATAGTGTTTGTTCATCACTACTAATACAAAACTGTTTAGCAGTTATACAACAATGTTTCCGAGTTCCATATAATAATAAATTACAAATAAATAAAACCTTTCTTCATTCAAACTTTTTCAAAATATTATATTTTGAAGTTGTGCAATCATTTCAGAATATGGAATGATTAAATTAAATATCAATATTTCCTATAAACATGAGATTTTGAATTACAGTCAAGTTTAGTTTGTTTTGGGTAGATTTTAAGTACAATAATCATTTATAAAAAGAAAAAGTTATTTGGCTGACATAGCACACCGGAATCCTAAGTTTCCTGCAGAACTATCTTCAGTATTGTGAGATCGTGAAGAGCATCTATAACGGTAGCAGTAAGACAGGTGGCACAAGTATGATCCACCCTTTTTCACCTTTTCTTTTGGCTGTAAAAGAAAAATAATTACTAAAACTTTACCCTTTTAGTTTCCTTCTCTAGAAGCCTAGTTGTGGAGCAATCAGATAAAGAGGTCTTATTTACAAAAACCAGCCAAGTGCGAATCTGTAACATCTGTAGAAAATATTGCCAAAAAATTCACATTGGTTGTATGGGAGCCCCACTTAAAAATATTTAATATATTCTGTTTTTACTATTTGTTGTAATAGAGGCAACAGAAATACATTATCTGTGAATTTTAAATTATCTAGCTATCATGGTTCATAAGATACAGCCTGGTGACAGACAGACGGACAGTTGAGTGACAGTAATAGGGTCCGGTTTTTACCTTTTGGGTATGGACCCTTATATGAAGTGATTTTTTTAATTATATATGAAGTAAAACATCATAAGTGATTACTTACTATTACAGAGTAAAAAAATTAAGAGTAATTAAATTAGCAAAAACAACAGTAATTACATTATTTTCAGCCCAAGAGTCCTCAGTCCACTCCCACACATTACCAGCCATGTTGTATAGACCAAAATCATTTGGAGGAAACATGTTCACTGGACATGTACCTACATAGCCATCTTTGGCTGAATTGTGAGTTGGGAATGTTCCTTGCCAAATGTTAGCCCTGAAAAATAAAGAATCACAAGATCAGTGGACCTTACCATAATCATTAACAAAGATCAAGGCTAGAGTGAATAGGCTCTTAATGAACTAGTGTGCCTGACCAGCAATGATTGCATCTCTGCTTACCATCAGGTGGGATCGCAGTCAAGCACCGTTTTATATTAAAATAAAAAAAAATGTCAATAATAATTAGGTCAAGGTGTAAATTAGCAACTAGTTCACACATGATACAAAAACAATTTAAAAAACCATCTGTCTGAATATTTGTGGTAAAATAAATAATTATACCAACATGTGTTTTCTGCCTGGAAACAGTTTATTCCCCCAAGGGTATGTAGTGTCTTGATGGCCACCCCGACATGCTGCTTCCCATTCAGCCTCTGTTGGCAGACGAGCACCTCTCCATTTACAGTATGCTTTTGCATCATTCCATGATACATGAGTTACTGGATGATCCATTAATTCTGGAAAATAGGGGTAAATACTGTTACGCCGTGAAACTTGAACATGCCATATATTTGTTGAAATCAAGAGTAAGATCAAATAATTAAAACACGAACCTTCTAGAATGCAAGTACATACCCAAGTCTGGAAAAGGACCTGAGCGATACTTAACGGTACTCTAGTGTACCTTGTGATTTGGTTATTCTGATTGAACAAGTTTGTTACTGTTTGTGGTGAATAAAGTTCTCTGCTAGTAAACCGGCGTTTAATTACTCACATTCATAAGAATATCAAGTAAAAACAGTTAACCCAAAATTACTAAAACTAATCTAGCCCCTGTCTAATCCAACATAATAGATTGTTTTGCGGATGTTTGAAACTTTACAGTAATGTAGCTTATACATCAGGATGACATTATGGAGAGAAGTACTAATTCCATGTAGGTGAAACTACTGGCAGAAGTTAGTTTTATTGTATCATACTGCATTCGAGATAAATAGATAGATCCATAACAGTAGAACTTGCTTATCTTTACAAAACATAGAATAAAAGAAGTATAAACTATTTAAAATTATGAACCTGTTATGTCAGAATCTGGTCCATATGGATGCTTCCAGTTAGCCCCAAGCACCTTGTACCACCAGACAGCTTGTACAGCCCGAAAGTCCTTCAATTCTTCTTTAAAAGTATTATTCAAAAATGCTGAGAACACAAAACTATCTCCAAATTGTTCAGCTTCAGTCTTATATTTGGTTTTATAGATAAAGTTAGCAAAATCCTTATTCGAGACTTCATATTTGTCTAAATAAAAACTTTTTAGTTTCACTATTCTTTTTGGGCCTTCTTGGTCACTCTCTATAGCTATATCATCTGTCCCCACCTGATACTCATTAGCAGGCACTAGTATCATTCCATCTGATTTATTTGTTTCTTCGACGATGCTATATTTATTTTTGTCATCCTGCCTTGAAGGACATTGATCATCTTCATCATTATTTGGATTACTAAAAATATTTTCTTTGGCTAAGCTTCCGCCTTCTGCACGATTTAGGTTGCAGCCACAGCCCGATTCTTTGGAAGTTATAACTGGTAGCAGAATACAGACTAATATCACAAATATCATGATTTAGAAGTTAAATAATATTATAAAACGCCACAACAACAACTTTTACTACAAAACTTCTTAAGACCAACAAGCCACAACTAACTATTAAAAGCAAGTCTGAAATAAACCTGTAAATATTACTCGAGCAACTAGTCTTAAATAGTCTTCTCCTTATTACACTTTTTATGATTTATTCACGTAAATAAATAATATTATTATTTTATTTACTTAGAAGCCATATGTATGAAGAAGCAGACTTCAAGATTTTTATCAAGTCTCTGTTGTCTGTCTGACAATGACATTGTCAATGATTGTGATTGCTTCCTTCAACTTCAATTTTATTTTTCTTTGTGGCAATAAGTGTTGTCAACACCGGCTCAGTTGCCAAAGGGAAAAAAAAATTAAAAAATAAGTGTTCACGTCGATAACTTTATGCTTAGTCTATTATGTTTTGTTTTATGCTAAAGTTAGATTATATGACGTCAGACGGCACGTACCTAATTATTATATATAAGTTAGGATTCAGGTCAGTCTTGTGTTAATAATATTTATCAATACAGACTATTTTTTTGTCCGCAATCGAGCTATTACAACGTGCGCGGTTAGCCCAATCTAGTTTGAGTTATCCGATTCCGCGGGGGTTGCCGCTTACCACCTATGCACTCAGCAAGCGCAGATCCCCCTGGGCTGGGTCCATGACCTAGGTGGACCACTACATAATTACAATGTTTTTATACATTTTTTTTGATAGATTTTATATGAGTACTTTCTATATTTAATTAATTTAACCATTTGAGTAGCGTAATTAGAGACACAATAGAAAGACAATGACCGAGCGAATGCCGGCGTTCGCTCGGGGTTTTACTTTGTATGATGGCAAACGCATTATTCGGAAACTAACGCATCGAAAATTTGAATTTTACCGTGCCTCCGTCACCCTTTATCTGATGTCACATTTCGTAGGATAGGTACATGCGCGCGCCTTGTTTTGACTAACGTCTAGCTAGACCTGAACGACTAAACTTACTTCAATCAACATCAATTCTTAAGTAGCTAAGTATTCCAATTTCTGTCATTGTAAACAAATATCGGCTGTGGATGGTGAAGTGGTACCGGAGTACATACCGCAGTCGATTTCTGACCTTATTTTAAATTGCTATTTTGAGATGTATCCTAATATAAAAAAACAATGTATTATGGGTACCTACACTACCTGTTATTGTAGCTACAGCGGAAAGATATTTTTCTACGTTACGATAAATCAAATTGTGGCTAAGAACTTCATTGGGTGAAGAACGTCTAACCGGACTGGCACTTCTCCACGTCCATTGAAGTAGATGAAGGACAGGCTTATATATAAGTCTGTGAGATGAAGTGTTAACGTGTTTTGGGAAAGACAAAAGAAAAATTGATTTTGTTATTTAAATATACCTAGGTATTTTTAAATAACAAAATAAATCAATTATACTCAGAATATCATTAAGGTATTGACTATTATGTTGTCGGCAAAACGACATAGTAGTCATGGCTGAGACTACGGAAGAGCTCAGTAAAATGTTCGTTGACCTCAGTAGAGCTTCTCGAAAGAGTGGGACTTTAAATGAACATGGACAAAACCAAAGACATGGTTAACATCCATGTAGCATCCCACTCCTCTCAAGATCGGACCACATGAATTGGACTTGAAATTGTGGACGACTACGTATATCTGGGACAGACGGTCCAGTTGGGTAGGACTAACTTCGAGAAAGAGGTCTATCGTCGAATCCGACTCGGTTGAGCAGTTTTTGGGAAGCTGCTCGGTATCTTCTCATCCAATATACCACAGAGTCTCTAGACGAAAGTCTATGACCAGTGCGTGTTGCCACTGATGACATGTGGCACCGAAACGTAGTCGCTTACAATGAGCCTCATAAGAAGACAATCACCCAAAGGACAATGGAAAGGGCTATGCTCGGAGTTACCTTGCGTGATCACATCAGAAATGAAGATATCCGCAGGAGAACCAAGGTTACCGACATAGCTCGAAGAATCACCAAACTTAAGTGACAGTGGTAGGCCCACATTGCTCCCAGAACAGATGGTCGATGGGGACGATAGATTCTGGAGTGACCACGTACTGGAAGACGCAGCGTTGGAAGGCTCCCACAAGGCGGACCGATGACCTCATATTTCATACAACCGCTCTTACGCGATTGTGACGTTTTCACACATTTTTCATCAGATATTTTAGAAACACAGTGTCTTGCTGATATTATCTAGGCTTCTATTGAAATCAATTATAAATTTGTGTAAAATTAATCCAGTAAATTCCACCGAAAATATGCTATTTTGCATGAATTTGACACTTCATAATTTACTAAAAAAAAATTAAAACGTCAAAAAAGTATAACAATTCCATTTCTCAAAACTTTATAGGGGTTTAAAAAAAAACACGTATTTCCTAGAACAAGTGTTGTAAAATATTCAAGTAAATCACGGAATTGCCGAAAGCTAACAATGCAGAGTTTACAGGCTTTATCTCTCTTTTTTCACGGTGCCTTTTCGTCAAACATTGCGTTAGATGAAGTATAATAACAAGCTTTTAAACCTTGCTCGATGTTGACGATAGGCGAGTGAAAAAGACAAATTAATCTCAAATCCTAATGACAAATTTTGAATTTGTGACATACTAATATATTATTATTATTTTATAACCATTTTATTATTATTTTAATAATATTTTTTAGAATATCAAATATTCTAGACGTATAATTTTATTTTGAATTATCAGTATTATACATTTTTTATTATTAGTATTTGACTTAATGACATACTAGAATGATTTTAATAAGTGTATTATTTTGGAAATATTTCATACCATTTTCCAGGACAAACATGACAAATTATACTGTATTTTAGCATCTCTTGCATGCTGACAATAAAATTTACTTTGTGTTGTATATATTGTACCCAGGGGCGCCGTCTTTTAGAAAACCTCGTGGGTGCTCATGCTCATTTGATGGACTCGAAAAAGTGGCGAAGTGCGAGAAAAGAAATGCACACTGATCAACCGACTAATAAATAAATGTCCTACTTACATACTGCGTACTTAATTACTAATTATGTTTGATAAAACTACAAAATGAAACCATTATATAAAAATGAAAGTATGTAGTTTTTATTTTCAAGAAATACTGTAATTTATAATAAGTAACCTAAATGGCGATTACTGATCTGTTTCTTGGTTGCTATTCTCAAGGGTGCTGAGCATCCACTGTTTATTTATCATGGGTGCTCGAGCCCCCGAACACCCACGGTGTCGGTGCCCCTGATTGTACCTAACCTCTTGTTTGAGCAAATAAATGATTATCTTATCTTGAGCTCTTCCGCTAAAGCTAATACAACAGGTGATCGAATAGAGTTGTTTACTGGATAGTACTTTAATTATTATATATAATGTCCAGACTGCTTATAACAGTCGGGACCCATTAATATGTGTCCCGACTGTTGCAGTCCTTATGTGACGTATTAGAATTTATTATTTGTTTTATTTTATGTGTTAAAATTAATGTAATCAAATTGGTTTCTACGCTACTGGATTGAACTTGTTTTTTTTTTCTTTTCGATGAAGTAACTAGCTTTTAAACCATGGTCGATAAACACGTATTTCCTAGAACAAGTGTTGTAAAATATTCAAGTAAATCACGGAATTGCCGAAAGCTAACAATGCAGAGTTTACAGGCTTTATCTCTCTTTTTTCACGGTGCCTTTTCGTCAAACATTGCGTTAGATGAAGGAACAAGCTTTTAAACCTTGCTCGATGTTGACGATAGGCGAGTGAAAAAGACAAATTAATCTCAAATCCTAATGACAAATTTTGAATTTGTGACATACTAATATATTATTATTATTTTATAACCATTTTATTATTATTTTAATAATATTTTTTAGAATATCAAATATTCTAGACGTATAATTTTATTTTGACTTATCAGTATTATACATTTTTTATTATTATTTGACTTAATGACATACTAGAATGATTTTAATAATTGTATTATTTTGGAAATATTTGTATGACATTTTCCAGGACAAACATGACGATTTATACTGTATTTTAGCATTTCTTGCGTGCTGACAATAAAATTTACTTTGTGTTGTATATATTGTACCCAGGGGCGCCGGCTTTTAGAAAACCTCGTGGCTGCTCATGCTCATTTGATGGACTCGAAAAAGTGGTGAAGTGCGAGAAAAGAAATGCACACTGATCAACCGACTAATAAATAAATGTCCTACTTACATACTGCGAACTTAATTACTAATTATGTTTGATAAAACTACAAAATAAAACCATTATATAAAAATAAAAGTATGTAGGTAGTTTTTATTTTCAAGAAATATTATAATTTATAATATGTAACCTAAAAGGCGATTACTGATCTGTTTCTTGATGTCTATTCTCAGGAGTGCTGAGCACCCACTGTTTATTTCTCATTGGTGCAGATTGAGTCCCCGAGCACCCGCGGTGTCGGCGCCCCTGATTGTACCTACTCTTGTTTGAGCAAATAAATGATTATTTTATCTTGAGCTCTTCCACTAATGCTAATATAACAGGTGATCGAATAGAGTTGTTTAATTATTATATATAATGTCCAGACTGTTTATAACAGTCGGGACCCATTAATTAATATGTGTCCCGACTGTTGCAGTCCTTATGTGACGTATTAGAATTTATCATTTGTTTTTTTTATGTGTTAAAATGAATGCAATCAAATTGGTTTCTACGCTACTGGATTGAAATTGTTTTTTTTTCTTTTCAGTTTTTATTTAAAGTTATTTTTTACGCAGTCAGGTTTTTTTTTTGAGTTGCCTTTTTGTCGAACATCGCGTTGGATTGCGTTAGATGAAGTAACTAGCTTTTAAACCATGGTCGATGTTGACGATAGGCTAGTGAAAAAGTACCCTCTTGACAAATAAAAGTGATTTGATTTGGAATTCGATTTTCTCCCCTGCCTGTGCTGTACAGTCAATCGTAAAGGTGGGTCTACACTAGAGGAGCCGAGCACGAGCGGAACATGAGCTGAGCTTAAATTCGTGTAGTGTGGACCGACCTAGAAAACACTACACAGATTTGAGCTCGGCTGTTTATCTGTAAGCTCACGCTGTTTAGTGTTTTACAAATTCCTTCGTAATGCAGGTGAAGTGAAAACGTACACATTTTATCCCGATTGAAACCTACATATGTCTTTCGTCTTTCCTAACTTCATTTTAAGTGGATACAATGCAACAATAAGGTCTGTGATTTTAAAATCCTGAGACTTGCTTTTACTGATTATATCCCACCCAGTGAACGATCGAGAGAAGATCTAGATCGTGACAAATTACGGCAAACTGGCTGCTGCACTGTGTGTAGCGGGTTCGATTCCCACACAAAACAAATATTTGTATAGCCTACTGATAGATGTTCCGGGTGTCTTTAAAATAACGGCAGCTGTGTAAACGTAGGTAGTACGGATGTTAAAGTCACCACTTTATAAACTGTGAAGAACAGAAAAACAAAATGCGGACATAAACAAGTTTATTCAAATTGTCAGGACTAGGTAGGTAATTATATTCTTATCTTCCAAAAAGTAATCTATAAAAAAATGAAAAGATGAGGAAATAAAATGTCAATTTCAATCCTTTTCTCAGTAATATCCTATGCAACGGCTTCGGTGGTATCCTGCAAATAATAAACTTAATTTTTTAAATTAAATATTGTGTTGAATACTACAGGCGCTACCGACTCCACACGCTTCGACTACGAGCCATATATAATTCACGATTTAGGTATAAGATTTTTGTGAAAAGATCTGAGGCGGTTCGCATGCATCCTCATGAGTATGTGCTTTTGGAGGTTTGTAGTTTGTGTTAATTAACACGCGTGTGGTGCCGGCAATTAAATGAAAAAAAATTAATGCTGGTCCAGTCTTCAAAGGGGAATGAAACTTTTGCTAAACATAGCTGGCATATAATTTTTTTTCTTATCGCTAAAAGTGAAACCTAGGCCATATCTTAAAGCATTATATGAGAAATCAATAGCAAAAAGAATTATGTCTACCAACCTTAACCAAACGAAGTCAGTTACTATTGTTTTTTTATCAGGCATAATTTTTTTTTAAATAAAAATACTCCGTCTGATATTTTAAGTTTCCCATCGTTAAATATACTTTATGGCAACTCTAATGAGTTATTCAAGTGAAAAAATATAACAGTAATAACCAATTTAATCTATTTTATCATTGGAAAACTCAATATATTTCCATTTCATTAAAATAGGTAACACCTGACAAAAAGATACTAGCAATACTTCTATAGGTATCTTCGTTCGGTTACGGTTTAAAGACCTCGTTCTTTTTGCTACTGATTACTCGTATTATCCTCTAACGTATAACCTATGTTTTAGTTCTGGCGAAAAGAAAAAGGCAAATCATACCAATAGTTTGCATTAGCTTTCGAATAAAGTACATTAAGGCAAGGCATGCCTAATGCCTGGATTATTACCAAGACTAAAAGAGTTACTTTTTTAATTAATATTTAAAAAAGTCGCAACTATTATGCCTAGCACTAAACTTTATTACATTTTAAACCAGTTAAGCTCCTCACCTTCATGAACTTTCAAATTATTATTCAGATAATTTATTTGTTAATTTATTGTTGATCAAACAAAAACCTATTCACTGAAAACAAAAGAAACAAATAAGTCGTCGTTCCCAATATTATTCTGCTATTCCTAATTCTACGGTCTACATTTAGATACCTACGTAAAATCTAACTGGGCGTTTTTCAGAAATGTTAAGTGTCACATGTACTAAAAAAACCAGTGAAGTGCGAGTCGAACTCGCGTACGGTTTTCCTTAAGTTTTTCGAATATCTCGCACTTGGCAGGTTTTATTTGTAACTTACTAAGTCGTGAGACTCGTGTGGCTCAACAGCGCTTTTTTATTTTTAAATGTTAATTTATTTTGCTTGTTGTTTGTTTCTATAACGTTGCAACTAACGCGCTATCATTTCAGATGATATTGGATAAATGGAGAGTAAAGAGGTACTGAGAGGCTGTGAGAGCAATAACAGGCAGAATTTTATAAGTATAAATTAAATATAAATGTTTATATCGATGCGGTAGCGCGTTAGTAGCAATAAAACTACAATACATTAGCACATTTATTTCGATACCGTTGCGTGTTTAAGAAAATCTCACTTCTACTTGAAAAATTAAAACCGAATTTTTTTTTCGTTGATTTTTTTATTGAAAGGCAAGGTTATGTTTTGGTACAATAATCAGCTGAATTGTTTTCGTTGGGGAGAGACTGTCCGCGACATACAAGTTGGAATGTGAAATTGACAGACAGGGTAAGTTGACCTTACCTAAGATCTTCTACTTGTAAGTAAACGGGCTAATCTATGCGTTTCGGATGCTGGGCAGGTAATGTATGTGTTAATAACCAAGTTATGCAGACGATATGGTGCTGCTGGGCCCAATAGCCGGCTCGGTAAGGGAGCTGTTACGTGTGTGTGAGCAATAGGTATGTCACAAGCCTTTGCCTCGTGTACAATGTTAAGAGTGTCTACTTGGTTTTTGAGGCCCCCGGGAGGAAGATGTCATCCAACCCGGTTACTTTGTAGAGTAAATAAGTTTAAATACCTGAGACACTTTCTTACCGAGGACCTCAGATACGAAGTGAATACAGATCGTGAGCGCAGGGCGTTGTCGGTCCGGGCTAATATGTTGATTGTTGATACGATACACAGGTTCGCGTGTTGTATAAAAAAGAAAAATTACACTGATGAAATCGTAATATTGCCAATCCTTCTACACAAACGGCCTATGGGTTTTAGGCATACCAAGAGATTGCTAGACGCCCGTGTGACGACGACATGTGTGTACAGTATAATATGTAACTGTTTTAGGATGTTGATGGGATTACCGAGTTATTGTAGAACGTCGGGTAAATTCGCATCTGCGCTGTCTTCTACGCGATTTTTCAAAAAAACCTATTCGATTCTGACAATGTAAATGGTCGAGTTCGAACATCCTGAAGGCGTTAGTGGACAAGTTCGACGCACGTAGTAGTCTCATACCATAACGGTGCTGGTCAAAAGACCGTAATTGTTTTATTTTTTCTCAGTGGCTAATGTTTTCTTTACTAGGTAACTTAGTTTTTAAGAATTCTGTTACTAACCTTTTTTGGGCCTAGTTACCATAAATAAACAACAAAATTATTATTAAAAAACAATCATCACTCAGTCTCTCAATACTCTAATGCGTGTTCTAAATTATTTTTAAGATTATTGTCAGGAAGCGAAATCACAGAAATACAGTCAGACAATTTACCTTCTTCTGTTTTTTTGCAAGATTATCTATGATTTTTCTCAATTTCTCTAGAAAAAGTTGTGTTGCATTATTTTTTGGTATCCTGTAAATACAAATAAGTATATTATGTCGCAACTGTTGCTAAGTTGATCACTACACTCGAGGCGGAATTGCGGCCCGAGACAAAGGCGACAGCGTAACGTAGCCGAGAGCGAAATGACAAAATATGTAATTAACAACGACGTACTTGCGCCGAAATATTAATATGTGTTTCATAAACATAAATATTACGCATGAAGATGCGACGCCGGGGCGAAACTTCGCTCACGCGACAAGTCACGGATGGCGGACAGAGTTCCAGCGGGATCTCATGGTGAAATGGAGACAGTGACTGTCGCCACCCAGTGCTGGGCACGCCATAATTATGGCGGTAAGTCCCCTCTTTGAGGAGCGGCTGGAAAAACGTCACGGCGCATGACGCAGATCCTCACCGGACATGGTAAGTTCGGAAGGTTTTTGCATCGGATTCATGCAGAATTTCGGGAGTCACTATTATGTAGACCACCCGGAGGACACGGTGGAGCAGACAGTGAAGGTGTGCCCCGCTTGGGCGGAGCTCCGCCGTTTCCTCGTAGGGGCAATCGGCAGTAATGACCTCTCGCACCGGGCACTGGTACAGGCCATGATCCAGAGCGAGACGAAATGGCAGGCGGTCGCCTCCTTCTGCAAAAAAGTAATGCTAGCGAAGGAGAACTGAGGAAGAACTGGGGCCAAGAGTTGTGCGAAAGAGAACCCCGGAGTCCTGGAACGAAGGCAAAGAAGGAACATAGGAGTGGGCTTTAGTCAGTAAAAGTCAGACACGTACTTCCTCCCCGCCCAAAAAGTTAATTGGACGATTTTCCGCTTTAAAAAAAAACAAATAAATATTTGTGAAAAACGACACTCCTTTATTGTCCGCAAATTTTAAGTTTTTGGTGGCAGAAAATTATTTCGTGAAAGGGCGTTATACCATACCTTATAATGGTTAAGGCCTAATAGTTGTGGCGGCGGCCAATGAATGACGCTCCGAGTATGTAATTTTAAGTAGAAATATCATTTGAAAAGTAAAACCAACGATTCATTTTACTTTGATCTTACTTTAATTAGGTCCAGTTGGACCTACCAACTGGACCTAGTTAAAGTAAGTGAGCTGCAAAAACTTACCTGTGAGTCCGCGGATTTATATATGTATTTTAAATAAAATATTTGTTATTAATTAACCTCGTGAATTAATAAGTTGCAAGTGAGTCGTAATGCTAAACCTAATATTTTTTTTAATTAAAATTACGATTTTATCGAAATATCTAGTCGAAACTGAAGCCGATTCTAATTTTATTCTGAGTAATCTCGAAGTACTGGTAATTCCCGGGACTTTGTCGATAGTATTTATAGTAATTAGTCCCAGGACTGTCGAAACCATAGATATATTTCTATGGTCGAAACTTTCCAAACCCTAGCTGGGAGGGATACCTACCAATTTCTAAGAAAGTAATAGCAGCTACTGTGTGGAAAATAAGCTTGAAAGAAATTAAACGAGCTTTATAACAATGTAGGTTTTCTAACTAAGGTAGTTTTTCCATCGCTAGTTTAGAATACTTATAGGCACGGAATATTACCAGAGAAACGACAAAAATATAGGTAAAGTGTTTAACGTTGAAAGACAAACGAATAAGGTGTATAATTATTTTTTTAACATTTCAAAAAAACGCCCAACTATACCTACAGTGTAAATCGAGCGTCCGTACTCAACGAGCACTCAGGTAAAATTTAAATTAAGTCGTACAAATAGCTTTACTCACAACAGTAGTGGCACAATATCCTCTTGTTTCATTTTACCATAATATTTTACAATGCCATCTACGTGTCCCATGCCTACTACGGCTAAAACCCGTGGAGTTTGAACTATTGAAAAGATAGAGGTAAAATTAGATTGTCTAAAAACAAAACTACGATGATAAAGGGTAGTCTTCACATTCAAACTTTCGGGGCTTGTTTAATTAAATTAAATCTGCTATTCGTAGATAAATGGTTCTCAGCAGTGGACCGATCATCTACCGATCAGGATAATTTAATTTGAAGTGCGATTGTAATTTTCTGCCACTTGAAAAAAATAAATCTTCTTTACCTATACTAAAGACTTGTAAAATATGCAGATCCAGAATATGCGCTTGATATGATTGATGAAAATTATATTTTGATAGAGTGTTCTCACAATACTAACCAGAACGGACACATTCCTGTAGCGAATAAGCTAGGCATTTGTCTCGTTCGTCAACGAACACGTGGAATATTTTTTTAAAGGCTGGGACATCTTTCGTTATTTCTTCAAACTGTGCTTGTACGAAATCTCTGTCTTTATATTTTTCTAACTGTTCTTTGCTATAACAGAAAAGTCGTACATTATGTAGTTATTTATTATTAGTTTACTACTAATAAAAGAGCTTCTAAAAGAGTTCGCCTACAATAACTTTTTGCATCAACTCAGTAGCGATATAAACGCAAAAAAACGCGATGCAGTAGCGATACCGTCGTTAGTCTATATATTATACCTTCGCCTAGGTAACTACGATTCATCATGTATCGCTTCTATCGCGATACAATAGCGTACATCGCTATTAATTGCCAGAGCTTATAAAAAATTAAAATTAATTTTAAACCTAAGGGGCTAGGCGCTTACACGCTAAGGGCATCCTCACCTGTGGGATATGGGCCTCGGCTTAGGGCGTCGCTAGCGGAGGACAGCAATGGATGGGTTGGACTGAATATTGATTATTATTTAGGAGCAACTTTAAGACTACAGGCTCAGCGGCGTGGACTGACTCGTGCAAAGGACAGGGCGAACATTTTCCGCAGTTTAAACAAGAAAACTTACTCTCATCGGGCTTTACCTCAGCCCAAAATGTTGGCGAAATATTGAAGATTGAGAGCGATAGCTTCAAGATCTCGACCGATATAGTAAATGGCTACGTCATCAGCGAAAACTGTCAACTGGGCCTTTTACTTTTGGGGATATCGCTGATGAACAACGTGAAGACTAGGGCGATAGCGTAGAGCTCTGAGGGACTCCTGCTCGAATGGGTGGTGGGCTTTAGAGTGCTCCATCGATGCGATAGCGGAAGTAGCGAAGTGCGGTTAAAAAATCTTGCAAGATTACTACATACTCAACGAGACGATCTGGTACACCTGAGTTGTTATAGCGTATATATCTTATATATTTAATAGCTTACTACTGTGCCAGACTTTTTCGAAAGCATTCGCAATATATAGGGAAGAACAAAACGCCCGCAGGCCCGTCAAGCTGGAAGTTAGCGCGATTGTTCGGTTCGGAACCTAAACTGCTCGTTAGGAATATCTACGACTCTTAGCTTCGGCATAATCTATAAGCCGGTTGTCAATAAGTCTTACCGAGAATATTGGAGTCAAATGATGGGAACGATACAGTATTCTGCCTGATTGTGTCTTTGAATCCCGCGACACCTCTCCACCATCCATTTGCCCGAAACCCGAAACGGTATCGCATCCGTCGCGATATTGAAGTGATATTTCGGCAATATGCGTTATTCTCTTAACTCATGCGTTGCAAATGCTTACAAACGACCAAAAGCAGTGAAATAGCACCGCATTAACAAAATGCGCTACTGCTGAATCGATGCAAAAAGTCGTTGTGGGCGACTTCGCAATAATATTTATATAACATATGGTTATACATACTTCAATGGTTTAGGATTCGTTGAAGTAAGATGGTACAGAACCTGTCCCAATTCATAAACGCTTAGAGACTGAAAAGCTCGAGCTATAGTTATTTGAATTGGTCGATCGCCAAGAAATAATTTGCATCCAGGTATTTTTTTCATCTGAAATACGAAAAGTAAAATAAATATCTTTTATTTATTATGCAGAAGTAGGTACGAATAGGATATTGAATAAACTTTGGAGATGTACGTAACAACTGCAAAGGGGAATGAAACTTTTGGCATACATAGCTGGCCAAAAGTGAAACCTAGGCCAATCTTAAAGCACTGCATGAGAAATCAATAGCAAAAAGAATAATGTCTACCAACGGTAAACAAACGAAGTTGGATACTATTTAGTAGGTTATTATTGTTTTTTATCAGGCGTTATTTTTCTTAAATAAAAATACTCCATGTCTGATATTTTAAGTTTCCCATAATTCAATATACTTCATGGCAACTTTAACCAGTTATTCAAGTAAAAAAATATAACAGTAATAACCACCTTAATCTATTTTATCAATGGAAACCTCAAAATATTTCCATTTCAATAAAATAGGTAACGTCTGACAAAAACACACTAGCAATACTTCGACAGGTATCTTCTTTCGGTTACGGTTTAAAGACTTTGGTTCTTTTGCTACTGATTATTGTCCTCTAGCATATGACCTAGGTTTCATTTCAGGCGAAAAGAATAAAGTAAATCATGCCAATAGTTTGCATTCGCTTTTGTCCAGGATATTTTTTAAATGGAAAACATTAAAGAAATCCGTACTTTTAGCTTATTTATGAATTTTCATAAATAATTTTATTATGTTCATAACCGTTAGATTTGTCAAATTTCAATTGAATGCATCCAGAGAACGTCCAGCCAAATGGTGGTTTGCCCAAAGAACAGCATTTGTTCAATCTAAAAATTACCCGGTGTTACTATGAATGATCCTTTGGCCGATGGGCAATTGGTCGAAGGAACGGTTAACCAGATACCGTTTAACCGATACAAAATTTTAAAAAGAACCGTCTGGTTAAATTTTACCTACTTATTACTAAACCCAGAACTGACCTCATGGTATGCTCGCCGGAACTCTCCACCAGGTGCGACGCCCAATTCCTTTGCAATATCGGCATAGGTTTTCAAAAGCATCGCATGTAACATTCCAGACACAAAATTTTGCCCTTTCACCGCATCTCTGCTTGAATTTAGTAAAGATTAGGCAGATATGTTTATAGAAAGATTAAAACAAAATAAGTCTTGATATCACGTACACTTTCTTACAAAAACAAGAGTTTATAATTAATTTATGTTATAAAGGAATATACTATACTAGCTGCTGCCAGCGGCTTCGTCCGCGTGATGGTAGAAAATTATTCCAAGAGAACACACTTTCAGCATAAAAAATATCCTTTGTGACATGATCTACCCGTGTACCAAGTTTCATCGAAAACCGTTCAGCCGTTCGAGCGTGAAAAGTAACAAACATATAAACACACACAAACTTACGCCTTTACAATATTAGTGGGATATTATACAGGGTTAATTGTAAATCACTGGCAATCTCTCAAACAAGAAGTTTAGTTCTATTTAGTTCGAGTAGGACAAGATGTAAGTTTGCCGCTCTGCAACAAGGCTATAGATGCGCATATCGCGCTACTGTTTTAGTATGGGATTTACTTTATTTATTGCGCAACCATGTATAGCCTACTTCAGAGCGGCCAACATAAAACGACTGTAGGGGTAGTAGGCTAGAAAAAATTTGACTAACTTTAACTTCTTGGCGTCAAATTTTTTTGCATCTTCTAAAAATTTCTTGTCGTCCAACTCTAGGAGTGACACGCGTTGGCGACATAATTCAACTAGAATAGCGTTCGGTTGCAGCACTTTCACTATCTGGACACAAAATATATTTTTTAATTCAGGTAGGTAAAGTTAAGCAATTAGAGTTTCTCCAATCTCCGCCACCGAATGGAGTCGAGTCACTATGGTATCTACATTATGTTTGCAAGAATCGGGATGGTTAACTGATAGATTTGTGCTTAAGTATTCGTTTTAGAATATAGATAGGTACCTGGGAAACATCTTCCACTGATTGTTTGCTGAAATGTACGGTTCCCAAGAGCACTACAGTACTTTCTTGATCCTGTTGTAGAAGAGTTGCGGATTTTGGCAAGTCATTACTACTAACAGCGCAATAATTCCTTGCGAATATTGAGCATACCGCTGGAAAAGAGTTTTATAAACTTCATTCATTATTCTGGATAACACACTAATAAGTATCATAAATTAGGTAAATATGATGGCTTACGTGTAATCTTTGGATGTCTGTTTTGTAATACAATTGGATTACAAATTACTGGAACTTCAAAGGATTTGCTCAGAAATCGTCTAAGTAGGAGGCATGTTTGGTATTTCATATTAATTAACTTTAACTTTTGAAAAAACAATTTTGTTGCATTATTACGAATTAGTTACTTAGAATTTCATGTAAACATTATTTATTACTCCGAAATGTCCATGTCCTCTTTTTCTACTTTGTTTGTTTCTGTCCGATATAATGACAGTCACTTTTCATTTTTCACCCAGCCAGTTGCAACAATGTTTATTGTTGAACAAAACAATCTAAAAAGCCAATGACACTCCTTTGAAGAAAAGTAATGGAAGATATTCTATTTTTCAATAAAATTGGCATTAACTTCATAATTATCATCATTCAGTCGCATTTTAGCCGAAATCTGCATCTTTCACACAAAATTTTGCTTAGCTCAGGATAGATAGGTCTTCCAGCGAATTTTGACGATCTTGGCCAAGACTTCGACCCGGGATTTCTTTTTTTTTTGAGGTGGGAAATCATCAAATGATTTCCCCTGCTCTATGGTGGAGCGACAGGGCGTGTCAGATCACCGAAGACCCAGGATGACTCACAACCCAACCAATCAAACGTATTTGTATTAAACTTAAATAAAAACAAATATTAAATAAAATCAAAAATTATTTGTAACAGTCTAGTAGTTCACTGTAGTAGTCTTTGGCTCTATGCAGTTGTAGCCTACTACTTTATCTACAAAAAAAAAAATCTATATCGAACACTATCTATGGCAGAGTAGCAAAATCCAAAAAATACCTAATTGTTTCTCACAGGACAGTGGCGACATCACGCTCCGTGCCTAGGCATTTCCATACTCTGCGTTCTTCCGCCAACAGCATCTTACGTCTTGAATCATTGATCATTGCGTCTATATTGCGATAGTATCAGAGCAGAGTCGTGGTTGTCAGTGATCTTTAGCAATTATTGTATTGCTTCTGAATAACCATGGGCATGTACATGTACCTCGGGTTTAACCAGCTAAACCTACTCTGAATTTAACCAATATTAATTTTTGGTTGGGCACAGAAATAAAATGCAAATTATTCTTAGTAGGTATATGTTATTTATTATTGTGAACAATGTTTAATTTTGTTACGTAACTACAAAGCATAATCCGTGAAGTTTAAAAAAATGCACTATTTATTTTTACAAACAATATTATATATTAATTAGTACCTACATAAATACTTTATTAAAATTGGCTTATTCATTAAGACGGATGGAAACTTTATTTATAATTTTCTATCACAGACCTTACAATGTTTTCAATTTTTAATTTTAATCGAACCAATACAACTAGTCAAAAATTGGTCAAACGCTCGTTGAACACTTTATATTTCTTAGAAATTTCATGGCAAGGTTTCGAACCGTCTTTGTGCCTGCAACATAATATTTATAAGCCGTTTCTCACGATATAGAGCCCAAACACAAAACAGTCATGTGTCACATCGCAAAAATCTCGTACGACGTATCGTAAGAATCTACAAACTCGCACAATGCATCGCAAGAACTTGTGAATTGATTTGCATTCCACATTGTATGGTCACCTACACCAATGCATTGCCGCACGAAACTACGATGGACTATCATATCGCATCGTGCCGCAGTTTTTTTAAGAGCCCTAAGGGAGGTCACCCACGGCGACTTTTCATATCAAATGGGCGACCTACATTAATAATATCTGTGCATAATTTGTCTATAGAATATTTAAGTTATGTCGGCTCAAGTCACGACTCAGTGTGACTACGTTTAGCGAAAGATTTCAAATATACAGACGAAACAGAAAACGACAATCCCTTAGACAGAAAGCAATGAAATTATTATTTAAAAATACCTACAATATATCTAATTATTATGATAACAATAACTAAAACTGGAAAATGCAAAGCTCTTGAAAAAATGTAAGATTCGGTCAGGTTCAAATCATAAAAATAATAAACAGTATGAATTATGCCAATATTAATTAGGAAATTCTATAGAATCAAGTCAAGATATTTACTTTAATTTGTATTTTATTATTCTTTATGGATAAATCTACTCCAAACCCTGCTAACTTATGAATTAAAGAAAAGAACTTAGATTATAATAAAAAACAACATAATATTCATACTCAAATAACAAACAGAGATTGAAGGCTTAGATTACGAACCTAAGTAAGTCCCTATCAGTCATTATAATGTCGAATTTGTTTCTATCTAGGAATCCTAGTCTTGAAATTATGTGATAAATATCGCTCATACGAAATACGTGCATTTCGGATTGAGAATGACGATCCAATTTCTTCAATAAAATGTAATTACATGGCTTATGGATACTTGCAATATTTTCGGTGTAATGTGTGTGCTTTAAACATTTATTTACTAAAATTTAATGACATTAGTAAAATAAGTATTACTTAGTATACAGTATGTTTAACAGTTGTCTAGTACTCATAACACAAGCTCTGCTTAGTTTGGGACTAGATGACGTTGTGTGAAAAGTTGTGGAATATATTATTATTAATAATCTTCAGAGTTAATCGCTGTCACAATTTCCGAGTCAAGGCCTTCTGAGCTTTTATCCATACATCAGTAAGACAACCAGCTCGCATGCAAGTCGCATTACATTGCAGGCTACCGACTACCGTTAACTTATGGGCTGGTAACACGAATATCGTCAAACTGGGTGAATAGGAACGCAGGAGTGAATAGAAACAAAACTTTGATTAGGACTTTCACTCATTTCTTTTAATATTGGTTTCTAAAGCTTTCATTACTTTTGTATTACAATGCAAGAAAAAAATGCTGTACTTAAGTTCTGCAAAAAATTTCTTAATAACGTGAAAGAACCCTCCAAATTTCAGTTTCTATTCACCCCCTTTGACAGAATACTTTTAAAGGATTATTAATGAGAATAAGTTAAAAGAATTGTTATTAAAGTCAGATGACGGTAAGACAAAGGATATTTAATCAATACAATAGTGTTCTATGAATAAAACCCTTCAAGTCTATCAAAGAAAATAACTTCAATAATAGTTCGATTGCTACAGTGTATTGCGATTAATCGCTCGGTCTGGCCCCACAATGTAATTAAAACTTGGATACGAGTTGCTGGTAGAAACGCGGCCATAAGATATAAGGCTCGAATGCGCCTGGCACGAAACTGTGTTAAGAATTTCATACAAATGTATGCAAAAAAATTCTGCATCCCTAACGCAACACTGGCTGTACCATGGCCTGATAATGTGTGGATAGAGCCAGAATAACAGATGATCTAGACCTGTACCATGACATTTAAAGTAAGATTGTTTCATTCTTATTTCCAGTGTGGGTAAGAGATGGCGCTAGACAACATGTATAGCTATGTCTCTTACCCACACTGAAATAAGAATGTAACAATCTTACTTTGAACGTCATGGTAACCCCGCTAGTTTTATTTATTAACGCATCAATACTGGGACCCACTGTATTCCCATTCTCATCCTCAATGTTATTTCTACGAGCTAATTGAATTTTCATATGCCTTATGTGCAAAGGTAACAGGTAATTCACATAATCACCCCAGGAATCCTAATTCTTATAAGGCTACATCTAGCAATGAAACGGTCTTATTTTAAGATATAACAATATTTTTCCCAGTACATTTCTCCATCCTACTATAATATAATTAATAAGTATAACATTATTACATACATAATTATATGCTATATTTTTGATAAATATATGGCCAAATATGTTTTAATGAGCTTAATAGATACTCTCCCTTATAATGAATTGTATTTTTAAGGTTTTTGTTTCATAGCAAGATCTTACACTGAAACATTCACAAAACCGAACGACATCAATCATCCTCTCGCTATTATAGTCTTCAGGTAGGAAACGACAATCCTGGAACAAGAGACGACCATCCATCAATGATAATCACGTACCAGAACAATTTTGAGGAAAGACCAGTCATACAAATAGTTTCAGATTTTTTTTCTTTTTAGCCAAAACACAAATAATGAAATGTAGTTATCTGCTTTAATAATTACGAAATTATCTTACATGAACACGAAGTTGAAATGTAATCGTCAAGGAAACCAGCGCCGAGGCCTGAGCTTGTACCCGGCGTAAATAAGTGCGCCCACGCATGCCACGCGGATTGTGACGCGGATCACGCGCGTTGACAGAGACGGCGGTGGCACTCTGTTGACAAACAAGAATAAATTCAATGGTGTGACAGGGAGTCGTGTGGCAAGGTTGAAAATTGTTAACAAAAGAGTAGTGTGGTAAGATTCAACATTGTTAACAAAAGAGTCGTGTGATAAGATTAAAGATTGTTAACAAATCGTGTGGTAAGATTTAAGATTATTAACAAGAGAGTCGTGTAGTAAAATTAAAGATTGTTAACAAGAGTCGTGTGGTAAGATTCAAGGTTGTTAACAAGAATGTAGTGTGGTAAGATTCAAGATTGTTAACCAGAGAGTCGTGTGGTAAGATTCAAGATTGTAAACAAGAGTGTCGTATGCTAAGATTCACGATTGTTAACCAGAGAGTTGTGTGGTAAGATTAAAGATTGTTAACAAGAGTGTCGTATGCTAAGATTTACGATTGTTAACCAGAGAGTCGTGTGGTAAGATTCAAGATTGTAAACAAGAGTGTCGTATGCTAAGATTCACGATTGTTAACCAGACAGTCGTGTGGTAAGATTCAAGATTGTAAACAAGAGTGTCGTATGCTAAGATTCACGATTGTTAACCAGACAGTCGTGTGGTAAGATTCAAGATTGTAAACAAGAGTGTCGTATGCTAAGATTCACGATTGTTAACAAGAGAGTCGTGTGGTAAGATTCAAGATTGTAAACAAGAGTGTCGTATGCTAAGATTCACGATTGTTAACCAGACAGTCGTGTGGTAAGATTCAAGATTGTAAACAAGAGTGTCGTATGCTAAGATTCACGATTGTTAACCAGAGAGTCGTGTGGTAAGATTCAAGATTGTAAACAAGAGTGTCGTATGCTAAGATTCACGATTGTTAACCAGACAGTCGTGTGGTAAGATTCAAGATTGTAAACAAGAGTGTCGTATGCTAAGATTCACGATTGTTAACAAGAGAGTCGTGTGGTAAGATTCAAGATTGTAAACAAGAGTGTCGTATGCTAAGATTCACGATTGTTAACCAGACAGTCGTGTGGTAAGATTCAAGATTGTAAACAAGAGTGTCGTATGCTAAGATTCACGATTGTTAACAAGAGAGTCGTGTGGTAAGATTCAAGATTGTAAACAAGAGTGTCGTATGCTAAGATTCACGATTGTTAACCAGACAGTCGTGTGGTAAGATTCAAGATTGTAAACAAGAGTGTCGTATGCTAAGATTCACGATTGTTAACAAGAGAGTCGTGTGGTAAGATTCAAGATTGTAAACAAGAGTGTCGTATGCTAAGATTCACGATTGTTAACCAGACAGTCGTGTGGTAAGATTCAAGATTGTAAACAAGAGTGTCGTATGCTAAGATTCACGATTGTTAACAAGAGAGTCGTGTGGTAAGATTCAAGATTGTAAACAAGAGTGTCGTATGCTAAGATTCACGATTGTTAACCAGACAGTCGTGTGGTAAGATTCAAGATTGTAAACAAGAGTGTCGTATGCTAAGATTCACGATTGTTAACAAGAGAGTCGTGTGGTAAGATTCAAGATTTTAAACAAGAGTGTCGTATGCTAAGATTCACGATTGTTAACAAGAGAGTCGTGTGATAAGATTCAAGATTGTAAACAAGAGTGTCGTATGCTAAGATTCACGATTGTTAACAAGACAAAAGACTATGCAGATAATTGAAACTACTGCTTAAAGTAGTTAACTCTTTAATTTCTTATTTAAAAGTGAGACCAAGGAATAATTTTGAATATCTTTTAGATCTGTGCTTCGGAATATGGATCTACAATGTGTTCACAGTTATTTTACCACTGACAGCAACCAACAACACCAATTAAGATTATTGTGACGCAAAATTAGACGAAAAAACTAAGTGAAAAGAGAATGTAGCTGTATCTTTCTGATTCTGACTTGACAATTGGGTACTTTTCAGTATTTATTTTTGTACTATATAAAAAATAACACAAAAATAAATCTTTTTTCTGAAAACCGCATTAAAATTGTTTATAAAATTATATAGCAGTTAGTATTAGTAATATTATTATGAGGAAGAGTGGGCAAAAAGTTGTTGTTCTCGGTATCTCGATTTAACGCGCGTAACGTAATGGCGGTGACGTGTAATGACAACATTATAATTTGTGCATCCTTTTTTTGTTACTTCATACTTGACCGTTTCCCTTTCCACCAGATTTCAAAGGTTTCTTAACTTAATTAATTTTGACAAGATTTGAAACATTCTTTCCATTTGCGGTTTTAAATGTTATTTTTTTATACAAATAATAAAAAAAAAGTCATGTACCCAATTCAAAACTGTTAAATGATTTTATTAAAGTTAAGAGTTCAAACACAAGTCAACAATCAAGGCAATGTGCAAAAAAAACTGTTTCGCCTGATGATAAAAATCTGTTTTCTTGATAGTAGTTCTAAGTTCTAAACGGAAACAAACTTATAAAACTGAACACTTACTGAAGTAGTGGTGGAATGTCTTGGGGTCTAATTTTACCCCAGTGTTCCACAATGCCAGCCACGTGACCGATGCCGACGACGCCTACGATGCGGCAAGGTTCCCGACCTACAGAAAACAAAGCATTTAAGTTCAGTATCAATTAATCAAATTCATGCTTATTCATTGATCATTTTAATAACTCTCTTGAGTGAATTTCGGCCATGATGGCATTAGCATCAGCGCAGGACATATTCTAGAGCACTACTGTGCACAGATAAAATCACACTTCAGTCTTCCCTCACTTTTGTAGTCCAATAGGACGGTAATTAACACAACCCAGAGAGAACAGGCGCAGGGTTAACGGCTCTACGAAGCATGCGGGTATCACCACACCACTATATTCATAACTGTAGGTTGCCAGGGAAACTCGTAATGAAAAAGCCATTCTATCCAGTTCGTCCTGCTCTCTTTCGTGGTCTGCCGCAAGCCCGTCTCACCGTCTCAGGGCGCTACTTTGGCCCACAGTTTGTCAAACACGCGATTGACATGTCCTGCTCAGTCCTATTTAAGATGGGCAGCCATTTTAATTGTTATACTTACGAGGTTGCAAGGCAGCGACTTGCAGCGAATGGCAGAGGTACATGTCTCTTTCAACGACAAAAACTCGCTTCAAGGCAGGGAACTCTTCTGCCATTTCTTCTAACATATCTTCTAACATCTTCTTCTGTTTACATTTTTCTACTTCTTCCAGGCTGTAAAAAAAATAAAAAAATAGGATACTTTTTTTTTATATGCGCGTTATCCCTCGCCTAAGCTCGTAGTATAAAGTAGCTGTAGAACACCGTTCGCGCATTTATCCGTTAAGTTTCACGTTAAGTGAAAAAAAGTATGAGTACTCTTTTTGACAGAGTTAAGAAGGACACTTTGAGATGGGACTTTGTAAAACTAATGATCCGTATAAAGGATGGTCTTATAACTAACCTTATAGTCTGGTTGGATGTGAGCAAATGCCAGATGAACCTTATGGTTTGTCCCCAGGAGAGGGATGCTATGGCTCGGTGTAGGGTGATGTCTATCGCCCTGTCACCCAACTGTACTATACAGCTGGGAATTTTCTTAGCCTGGAATGGGATTAATAATGTAGTTTAATTTAAAATATAAAAAAAAGAACGCTAATACAAAACATGACCTAAAAAATACGTGCAAATGATGTAGAGATATTTTAAAATAACTTGCTTTCTGTACAGACGCGAATGTTTCATGCAAGATCTCAGAATAAAAAAATACTTCTGTACTTACTGGTACAGAAGTATTTTTTTATTCAAATATAAAAGTAAAATGTATAGTTAATGTGTGTGTTATATGTGTATAGTTAATGTAAAAGTTTTTGTTACTATTTTGGTGTACAATAAAGTTTATTCTATTCTATTCTATAAATAATTTTTTTATTCCAGCATAAAAATTTAACAATTGTAATTTTTTTTTATTTTATCCAAATGGCAAATATCACCTACATCACAAATAGAATATTTCAAATCAGATTATATTAAAACCTTAGAAGCCTCTCAAATCTAGTGGTAGAAACTGTCACAGAAAAAGGCTGCACAAATTGAAATATGACTTCGCTAACATTAGATTACACGCATACAAAGCAACAGCGAGATGTTCCCACCTCCACTCTTTATCAGAAAAAGATTTATTTTTAGTATTATTTGTTGTTTAATATAAATTATTGTAAAAAAATTAAACGAATGTACTTATTATAAACTCAAGAAAAAAAATGTTGCTTTGAAATAGGTTTATTTCAAAGCAATAAATGACTTAAAGATTTATTTGGTTTTGAATGCAAATCTTGGAATCGTTTGTCTTGGTATGGTCATGTAAAGAGGAGAGATGGAACGCATGTTACTAAAAGAGTTATGAGTATACATGTGGATGGGTGGAGAGGGAGAGGGAGGCCAAAGAAAAGATGGATGGATTGTGTGAACAGTGATATGAAAGAAAAGGAAGTTAGTGATAGTATGACGGTTGACGGTATAGAATGGAAAAAAAAACGTGTTGCGTTTACCCCAAATAAGATGGGACAAGGGCAGGAAGATGATGATGATGATGAATGCAAATCTTGGAGATCTAGGCCAGCAGTGGTGCAAACTAACATTTTTAGGTATTTATAAGAAGTTACCTCAGCCATAGCACGTCGGAATTCACCACCAGGCGCCATTCCCAATTCCCTTGTTATATGAGCAGACATGTTTAATAACAATATGTACATCAACCCGTTGAACACTCCATTCTGAGCCATTGTTGCTCTGTAACAACAAAAAATAAACAAACAATTAAGAATTATTATGAAGCATCAAAGAAGAATTCGTACTGTTGGTATTATTACTTTTACTGTTGTTATTAGTTCCAATGTTAATAATAAAATCATCTACTTTGATGGTAGGTTGTTAAATTAAGATTCATCCAACATGTGAAGTCCAATTTATAGTGATACTTAAATGGTAGTACTAGAATAGAATAGAATAAATAAAATATATTGTATACCAAAATTGTAACAAAACTTTTAAACTAACTTAAATCTATGGGTACAGTATTTATCTGTTGCTCAATTTATTCCTGTTTTCTACTACAAAATATGCATTTGTTCCACCAAAAATACTAATTGTACACTAATATATGCTCTTCTGGGAGGTTTAAAAAAAATAACCATGTAGGGGATAGTGGGGTCTGTATTTGCTTGCTTCGCTCACTCACTAGACTCCGTCATCCTCTTCTATCCTGTCCGAGTCGGGGTGCTCTAAGTCTCTTAATAATTGTAAAAGCTTAATTAATATTTGGTTTACAATTTTTTTATTTTTTTTATTGATATAAACTAGTGCTTGACTGCGATGCCACCTGATAGTAAGCAGTGATGCAATGTCGTTGATGGTGAGGCGCACTAGTTTATTAAGAGCCTATTCACTCTAGCCATAAAGACACCAAAATTATAATCGGATAGGAAGACCTTAGCAGGCAAATTGTTCCAGTCCTTCGATGTACTCGGTATAAACGACGAGGCGAAACGCTTAGTCCGGACCGTAGAGGTTTATAATTTTTTAGTAAGGAATAAATTGTTTATTCACAATTAAAAATATTCCATACTCAAATATCTTACAGCTTGGTAAATGCACTGAAATGCATTTCTGTTTATCACCGCAATTTAATATGTATAAAAAATAATATGTATAATAAATAAATGTTACAAACCTGATCTTTTTAATATTAATGTTCTTAGCTTCTCTAAGTATAACTTCTTCATCTAATAACAGAATATTAGTCCTTTGCTCACATAATTCCACCATCACAATATGCGGGTTCACTTCTTGTATCACCTGAAATAATTAAAATGGTAACAATTTTGCAAAACATCTTACTATTACAGAAACACAAATAAAGAAATAACAATAAACTACTGATTAGTTCACTATTCATTCATAAAATTACTATATTTTGAAACTAAAGAAAGATAAAAACCCTGTTTATTTATTTATTATCATTGATAGGCTTGCATTAGACCACCACATTTCTCTATTATTGTGTTTACCGATTTAAAACTTTGAAAAATTTCTCAGGAATTGTGAATCAATTTTTAGATTATACCAACAGGGACCTGGTGACCTATAATACAGGTTCCTACGGAAACCGTATTAGACAGTCTCTCACTTAGTTAAACCCCAGTGTGTGATGTTTTAGCATTAATTAACTTTCTGATGACAAAATAATCGTTTTATATTATTATTATTATTTCGCCTCGTCGTTTATACTGCATACATTCAAAGATTGGATGAAATTTTTTTGCTGCGGTCTTTCATTTCATTATAATTTAGTTGTCAGCAAGACAAGAGTGAATAGGCTTTTAATTAGTGCGCTTCACCAACAGTGATTGCTTCACTGCTTACATCACGTGCGATCACAGTCAAGCACTAGTTTATTTCATTTAAAAAAAAAAAAAAAACACCAAATGGAAATGCTTGCCTAGTAATAATACTTTTAATCTTAATTTGAAAGACCCCAAGGCTATAGCTATCAAGAGACATTATCAGGAATTACCAGTTAGGTGTACACAAAATTGTGATATTCAAAATCAGAAGTTTTAATAAGTACATACCCTGGACACATCTTCCTGTGACTGTATGCTAAAGTGAGCAGTGCCTACTAGATACACCTTGCCACCATCAGGTGCATGTAGCACTGTCACTGTGCTTGGAAGACCATCGTCCATTGGCAAGTCAGAAACACCTGCAGACCAGGACGGATAAAAAATAAGTTTTTAAAGAAAATCATTTTTTCTTAAAGCTTTTATCGCAAATTACACGTCATCATCATCAATAATTTCAGCTGAAAGACGTCCACTGTTGGACATAGGCCTCGCCCAACTTTAATTTCGGAAGTCGGTGTTTCTGGTATTGTATGTTTGTTATTTAACGCCGACTTACGAAATTAAAGTTATTTTGATCGTTTTAGTGTAGTGAAGTCGTTTTTTTTCTTTGTTTCACACTTTTTAGTTGTGATACACTTATAGCCAGAGTACCTATTTTCCATGACAATTCGAAGTAACCCAAACACTGCTAGGATACATGATTTTTTTATGATGGTGCCGTGAGATGGATGGGAAATCCATCTCACGGCACCATCATCAGGTCAGTTCGATAGTACCTTATAGTCAAAATGCATCTCATGACAATTCTAATAAGCCCAAACACGGCTAGGTTCCAGTGCCTACCTTTCGTCTGCATCATCTCATCACTTCGATAATACCGCTTTCAACATAACTATTCAGAACCATTTATTTATTTGTATTGTCATAGTTACTTAATTATTTTCTTTGTGATATCTATGTGAGGGTGAAGTTCCGTTGGCCATTTCTGGTTTTCTTCATCAGTTCCATTTCATCAAAAGTGACTTTTTTAATGCTTAGGTTCTCGATGAAAATACCAAAATAATTATATAGGTGCCTAGAATATTTGACGAGTTCCCTCAATTCCTCATGGATTCCATCATCAGAACTGGATTTTGAAAAAATGGGACCTATCTGGAAGCTGGTTCTTTTATGGGAAAAAAAAATTGCAAACCGGTTTATCGGTCCATAAACGACGGAGTTCGATGTAATAAACATTTTAAAAAAATACAACCGAATTGAGAACCTCCTTTTTTTGAAGTCAGTTAAAAAAGCTAATTATTTTTTTTGCCGAAGTTATTCAGGCAAAGATTGACAGATTTTGCATTCAGTACACTATGTATACTGACTACGGGCTATATATAATATGTATAATAGGTAAAGACCTTACACTCTGGCCAGCGAAAGATGGCAGCGAATTATTTATTAAAGTTCGTATATGGCAGCATTTAAGGACTATCAAAATTGTGTCAATGATGGTTCATACTCATTCATTTTGTGTTTAGCATAGCATAGTCGGCCTTATAATGTTCCCACTGTTGGGATTCAGGCATTTTGTGTTTACGTGAATCTTATTTTTGTTTATTTTGTTATAATAATGCGGAAAACAATAAATAGTTCGACGAGAAGTCTTCTCTTCAAGATGATTTGACTTTAAGACCAAAAAAGTGAAATTAATAAGGAATCTACAGAGAAAATGCGATGACTGGATACAATAAGTTCTTTTATAGGTTTGTGTTTTGAATATCTACTGAAACCATCTTTCCTTTGGTCTCCCTCTCCCTCAACTACATGTAAACTCCTCTTTTAGTAACATGCGTTTCGTCCCTCCTCTTCACATGACCATACCAAGACAAACGATTTCCTTTCAACTTTTCAGTCACTGGCGCCATTTTCAAACTTCCCCTAGTATACTCATTTCTCAAAATTACTAATGTAATTTTTTTTGGTTTATTTATGAATTGTTAAATAAACATGCATCGCATATTATTTTCATGAATAATCAAAAATATCAACTTCGTTTAAGCAGTGTACAGTCAGGGTGAACACCTTCAGATTTTTTTTTAATTTAGCCTCCTTTTTGTTGTGCCATCTTTCGATGGCCAAACTCTACCTATGAAATTGCCGTTCTGCCGAACTGGCTACTAAAAGTCCATTTTTTTTTCTTTTTTCGCTAATAATTCTAAGTTCAAGTTGTTTTAATTTTTTAATTAAGGAATTCTTTTTTGAAAATTAGACATTTGTTTAATGGTTAGCGTTCTGTTTTCATGGAAGTTTTTCGTCATCATGGATACATTTTGAATTTGAGTGATTGAGGAGTATGAGTACAGTACGGCCGACGTAACTTGGCGAGCCTGAGCGAAACTGACTAAAAAGTACCATCACTTTTTTAGACAGTTTTCGTTTTTAGTCTCTGTTTGGTGGTTTAGCACCGGTGTCATTCATCACAGCTTCTCACCAAACATGATGTGTACTGTGAAGAACTGGACACAATGGTGGAGAAGCTTGCATATCTCCAACCAACTTAATTGTTCAACTCCACTGATCCTGCATGACGACACACAACTTCATACTGCACAGCAGATGGTCTCCAAGTTACAAAGCTGGGGTTGGAAGTTTTCCATCACCCACCATACTCACCAGTCTTTGCCCCTACAGACTTTTACTTTTTCCAGAATTTGGATAACTTCTTGGTGAAAAAATTCAATATCCGGGAGGCAGTTGAAAATACCTTTGAAGAATTTGTTGCATCCCATCCACAGACTTTTTCAAAAAGAGCATCAATAAGCTACCACTATGTTGGCAAAAATGCATTGATTGCATTGTGAGTTTACTTCAATAAATAAAAATAAAAAATATAGAGAAAAAAGGGTATTAACTTTTTCACGAAAAACGGCTATTTTTTAGAGTTAAAGATCTAATATATGTTGTCTATAGATAGGTTTCCAATAAGATTAGCTTGTTGTATCCAGTTACTCATAGGCTATCAAGGTTGAACAATTATAATTCAAATTATTTACCATCCTCCATGTCACATTCTGGATTAGAATCTACAATTTGAGTTTCTGATGGTGTTTCCTTCTTTTGATCTGGCGTTGAAGTTGCAAAACTAGGTTTTTCTGAAAATAAATAATGTAAATGTATTTTAATATAGATAAAATATTTATATTAAAATACTTCTAAATTTAAATTGAAAAAATATGATTTACTTCTTATATTATAAATATAGCTTTTTAACCTTTTGAATACCGTAATTAGAGACTCAATAGAAAGAAAAGGAGCGAGCAAACACCTGTGTTCGCTTGGGGTTTAATGAATTAAATAGTGAATGATAATATAACTTGATATTACCCTTTTATGAGAAACATCAAGTTTTTGTACCAGTTATCTCTTACCATTAGATACTTCTGAACTCAATTGGTTTAAATATGGAAACTACATACCTGGTATATTATGTGGCAACATTGCACCAAAGGTCTTCACAGGTGCATCACCACCACCATCCTCAGCCTTGATGAACACCTTACACTCATTGACTATATCACACTTTACCCCCGATGCCTGAGGCTTCACAAATAACTGATCTTCTTCTAAATTACCATGAGTCACCAGCCTTTCATTATTTAGGAGACGATCAGCAGCATCCATTTTATTATTGAATTACTGCAAGTACAAACGCCATAACTAATTAGATGGTGCAATGAAACAGCTGCAATGCAAATTCAATGCAATATTTTTCTGTATCGACAAAAATGAATATTAAAAAATGATTACAAAGGAAAAGCAATAATAATTAAATTAGCAGCGGAATTATAGAATACGACAATCATTTAAGAAAATTATCTCTATGTAACGTGGTTAATATCATACCAATCAATTTATGCCAACTCAATTTTTTAAAGTGAAAGTACTTATTTGCAGCAATATACTTGTTCAATTACTATAACACGTACCTTATTAAAAATGTTCAAAGTATGTGAACGTTGTAATGAATATGTATTCGCCGCGTTGTTTTAAACGAATTATTTTTTTTATTTTGATTTGTTGAACATTTTTGCTATTTTTCACTCACTTGCTATAGCCAGTGATACCAGATACAAACCCAAAAAACGGAATTAACGGAAATATAGAGTAAATTAGTGTTGCAAAAAAAAAATCAATTGCAAATTTTTATAATCGACTAAACTTCAAGATAGATGGACAACAATATTCTGGCTTCTAATTCTGAAACAGTCAATTTTATATCTACTCATCGTGATGAGGCGCAGTATAATTGAGTATAATACCGCATTTACACATTCATGTTCGTCCTTCGTCTCGCCATTCGATGCAACAACCAATGTTATACAAACTAGGGCGTTGTATACACAGTATGTGTGCTCGCCAACTCGCGTGAATGTGTAAAGTTTAAGAATTGATGACCAGCAAATACCCTACAATAAGAAATTTTAACAAATATACAGTCCAATTTCAGTCTGACATGACAGAATGACCTCATTTACTTTATGACATTATTTTTGAACTAAGAAAACTCCATTGAGAACACTACCGCAGCGTTAATTTTGAACTGCGATAAAAGTAATTATAACGCGAATCCGACTAAATTTCATAGTCACAAAATATAAGGGCTATTTAGTAATAATTTTAACGTTGCACGTTGGTCGGATTCGCGATATTATCACTTTTATCGCCATTCAGAACGTAGGGTACGAATGCAAGTAGAAAAACAGATACAACACTACTATTGTTACATCACTTCACTCCGACATATTCGAAATTCGATTTTTCCTTCGGGTTGGTTCGTAGGATTCTACTTTGCAGATCCTAAAACTTTAATTACACAAAATGAGTGCCTGGAGAGCAGCTGGTCTTAAGTAAGTCCCGTAATCACGTAAATACCATATTTTCAACCTTAATTGTACATGTATGAAATATACTAAAGGTTATATTATTCTAGTTACATAAACTACTCGAACATCGCTTCTAAGATGCTGCGGCGAGCCTTGAAACCCGAATTACGTGCTGAAGCATTAAAGCGTGATGAGTCAAATGTCCGTATTACTCCCTGGCTGAACGGCAGGCCCGCACGTAAGTATTGATCCAGTAAATGTATAGGAACTCGCCAATTGACCAATAAATTTATCTACTGATACTTTTCATGCATAGATTTTTATGAATTCAGATATGTGAACACAGTTACCTATTTGGATGACTACATTTAAGAAAAACGTTAATATGGTGAAGGTTGTTATTCTATTCTGTAGTCGTTGGTTGAGGTTGGTCAGCTATTAAAACTACCACAGTACTTTTACTTCCTTTCAAGTTGTATGTTGTCAGATGTTTACTGACATCAGCCAACTTACAACCGACAGCGGCAGTGCAGTCTTTAATAAAACTCTGTAAAATCATATTATCAATTGATTTTTCAGATGAAAAGGAGTAAATAGGATGATCTGAGTTAGGTTTGTTTTACAAACAACCAAGTTTGTTGCATCAATATGTTAAATATTGTCCGTCCGATTTTAGTAACATATAAACACTAATAAAGAGAATTTACCGATAATAGATACCCATTAGATTCACGCACCATGGACTGAATGTATAAACCAAATCCTGAGAAATAGACCCTTTAGATTAATACTTGACCACAACTGTGAACGTCTTTGACATTCAACTAATAATTATGAGTCCTGATTTTAATTTGAACACTAATAACATGCATTTATTTTTTATTGCATCATAATGTGGTTGTTTTTACCCTATCCTGTGTTATTGAAAGTTTTTACCCATTTTATTGTAAACTTAAGGCCTACGCAGACCGGGGTGGCATGGCAAAGGATTTAAATTTTTACCAATAGACATTCAACCATAATTGGTGGCCGTGGCGTAAACCGTGGCATTGAAAGGGATATTATCACACGGCATTGATAGACGCGTCACGGGCTCCCGCGGCAGGAAACCGAGGCCTGCTGCGGTAAGTGACGGCATGCCGGGAAGCCAACGCCCGCAAACACTATCAAACGCTACTGAAATATTTGTCGGGCAGTAGAAGCTGCCGCGACAAACTGCTATGTGACGCAGTATACCATGGTAAGGCTGGAATGCCGCAGTATCTAAGTTGCTAGTGTGCGCTGACTGGCGGCACAATCCTTTGCCTTGCCGTCTCGGTCTGTGTAGGCTTTTATCAGTTTACAATAAAATAGGCAGAAACTTCCTATTTTTTATCCCAAAGAGATTTACAGCTATATTTATAAAACACGCTAATCATGTACTTAGTTTAATGATTCCAAAATAAAATTGTCTAGAAAATTTTGGATTAAGTATTTGCTAATCAGGGTTTGAACTAAGTACATGGTTATTTTTTTTATAAATAAAGCCCATATGCAAAAAATTTGCTGAAAATTAGAAAAACAAAATCTTTTCTAAATTTTGTGGTTATTCAAACAAAAATATATTGGACAACAGCTGATGTTTACATTTTATAATAAAGAACTGATTTTCACATAAATCATATATTTGTTTGATAACTAACACCTGTTATGAAGTTGTGGATGGTATTAAAAAAATCATATTGCATATCCTTGATCCTGACTAATAAGACATTTGACATTTATTTTTCAGATCTAAAAGCTCCTGCTGGCAAGTAGAGAGAATGGGATCCTTCATCAGCATGCATGATTATCAGCAAACAACTTAGTTTAACATAAAATTTGTCAATAAATTATTGTTACTTATATTCTATTTTATTTCCTGTCAATAGTTCAATTCACAGTGGTCAAATTATCTGGTATGAAAAAAAGTTGATATTTATTAGGAAAGAAAAAGAAGCACAATTTCATTTCAATAGTGTTTTTAATCTTGTAACTTTTGTTTGAATATTAGCAGCCACTACTTCACTTATTATATTTTTGCCCAGAGGTGCCTCTGGATCAAGCTCTTTTAGACTAAAATCTGACTTAATATCAAATTGCTTCTTAAGTTTTTCCAAGCCGTTCCAAGCAATCATTACACCATTGTCTGTGCATACAGAAGGAGGTGGACGATATGTTTTGTAGCCCATTATACTTCCAACATGTTCAATTGATTGAAATATAAAATTATTACAAGCTACTCCTCCAGATACAACAATTGCCTTAAAATCTGGGTTAATTAACATATTTTTATCACAAAACATCATAGCTCTGTGAGTTCTATGAGCAATATGTTCTGCAACGGCGAGCTGGAATGCTGCACATAAGTCATAAACTTCTGGTATTATTTCATCACCCATAACATTGTGTGCAGTTTCCTTTTCTATCAGCTTGCGAACCAAAGAATCTTTCAACCCACTAAAACTGAAGTTACAATCTCTAAATTTTGATAAGGGCAAAGGAAATTGAAATTGGCCTGGATTTGTAGATTTCTGTGCCGCTAACTCCACTGCTTGGCCTCCACACATCTGGGAGTACTCTGGAATATTTTTTAATTTCATTCTTCTAGCAACTTTGTCTAATACTTCACCAGGGGCATTGTCCAAACCTTTTCCAAGTAGTAAAAAATCATTAACATCTTTCACAAGTGCTAGTAAGCAATGACCTCCAGATATCAGTAAAACTAAGTAAGGAAATTGGAGTTCACGAAACATCCTTGGTATTAAAGCATGGGCTTCCATATGATGAATAGGTATTAAGGGTTTGCTATGTATTCTTGAGAGATACCTAGCATATTTTGCTCCAATCTGAAGGCTCAAAAGCAAACCCGGTTTTGTAGTTACTGCAATGACATCTATATCCTTAATGCTTTTGCTAGCTTTACCTAGGGCCTCTGTTACAGCTCTATCTATGTTATTTCGATGTAACTCGTGAGCAAAAATTGGGTTAACGCCGCCGTACCTTGTATGGAGAGCAGTTTGAGAGTATAAAGATTCTCCCAGTAAACGACCTGTGCCATCAATAACAGCACAACCCGTATCATCGCAAGATGTTTCGATTCCTAGTATCACAGTACTTCGGGAATACGTTATGGTTTTGCAACTGTATGCCTGTACAACATATGGTTTTGCTATTCTTTTGACACATTTCTGAAAAAATAGCATAGTTTATAAAAGCTGTTTCATACACGCACTGTTATAATTATGTAATAATATTCCTTCCTTCAACGACTATAAAGAACGCTTAAAAGTTATTAAAAAAATGTTTTTATTAGATACTATTTTCTCAACTTCAACTCTTCATTAATGAACTATTTTCTTTCTCTACATTCGATATTTCGGTTCCCCCCACATTCTGCGTTTGATTGACATGAGAATGACAATGACAAGTGATGAGCAGTGTTGCCAACAACGCAGAGATGGCTCTAGTTTTCATAGCATGGCATGAGTAGCCTAATGTTGCGTCCAGACTTGGCGAATGCTGTGCATGAGCGGTGTACGCGCGGGACACATTCATAGTTTAAACGCAAAAGCTGTTAGACAAATTCGAAATTTAACTGATGTAGAGACTGCCTATTTAATTTAGCTATTTCTATAGTGTCATGTCGTACGGTATTATACTGTGGGGAAATAAAAAAAAAGAGAATAGCTCTTTTCTGCAAAACGGAAATGGCGTTCGACATATCAATTAAGTTCCAGATACTCAGAGATAAATTTAAAGATATCAATATAATGACTGGACCTTCACAGTATATGTACGAGAATATTTTGTTTCATTCATTTCAGTTGAAAGACGTCCATTGCTGGACATAGGCCTCCCCCAAGTGCCGCCACAATGAACGGTCCTGTGCGTCTCGCATCCATCGTACTCCCACAACCGTTACCAGGTCATCGGTCCACCTTGTAGGAGGCCTTCCAACGCTACGTCTTCCGGTACGTGGTCGCCATTCCAGAACCTTTCGGCGCCAACGGCCATCCGTTCTGCGAGCAATGTGCCCTGCCCATTGCCACTTAAGTTTGGCGATTCTTCGTGCTATGTCGGTGACCTTGGTTCTCCTGCGGATACCCTCATTCCTGATTCGAACACACAAGGAAACTCCGAGCATAGCCCTTTCCATTGCCCTTTGGGTGACGTTGAGTCTTCTGATGAGGTCCATTGTAAGCGACCACGTTTCAGAGCCATATGTCATTACTGGCAACACGCACTAGTCATAGACTTTCATCTTGAGACACTGTGGTATATTGGACGAGAAGATACCGCGCAGCTTCCCGAACGCTGCCCAGCCAAGTCGGATTCGACGATTGATCTCTTTCTCGAAGTTAGACCTTCCCAACTAGACCGTCTGTCCTAGGTAAACGTAGTCATCCACAACTTCGAGTGTAGAGTCCCCGATCTTGATAGGAGTGGGTGCTACATGGCTGTTTACCATGACTTTGGTTTTATCCATGTTCATTTTAAGTCCCACTCTTTCAGAAGCTCTACTGAGGTCACCAAGCATTGTACTAAGCTCCTCCGTAGTCTCAGCCATGACTACTATGTCGTCGGCAAACCGAAGGTGAGGGATGTACTCGCCATTGACATTAATGCCTAGCCCTCTCCACTCCAGAACCTTGAAGACATTCTCCATTGCTGCCGTGAACAGTTTCGGAGAAATTACGTCTCCCTGCCTCACGCCCCGCTGCAAGAGGATAGGTTTCGAAGTCTGGTCTTGTAGTCGGACTGACATAGTGGCGTTTTTGTACAAACACTTCAGCACTTCGATGTACCGATAGTCAATTTGGCACCGTTGGAGAGACTGCAGTACAGCCCAAGTCTCAACCGAATCAAATGCTTTCTCGTAGTCCACAAACGCTAAGCAGAGAGGCTGATTATACTCCTCAGTCTTCTGTATAACCTGCCGCAGCGTATGTATGTGGTCCACGGTGCTGAAGCCTTTTCGAAATCCGGCTTGTTCGGGAGGCTGGAAGTCGTCGAACCTGCGTGCAAGACGATTCGTGATGGCTCTGGAAAACAGCTTGTAGACATGATTCAGAAGCGAGATGGGCCTGTAATTCCTGAGCAGGGCATTATCGCCCTTCTTAAAGAAGAGTACCACCACGCCTCTGCTCCACGCCTGTGGCGTTTTTCCTTCG
Source organism: Mythimna vitellina (assembly GCA_949316375.1). Classification (NCBI taxonomy): domain Eukaryota; kingdom Metazoa; phylum Arthropoda; class Insecta; order Lepidoptera; family Noctuidae; genus Mythimna; species Mythimna vitellina. The sequence goes on from OX438688.1 coordinate 17,093,603, forward strand.
AGTATGACGGAATAAAATAAATATTTTGTATGCATATAAAAATATAAACATGTATAAAAAATACAGTGATATTCATATATTTAATACTAGGGACAAACACCAACTTGAGGTTCCTGCAACCAGGATCAAAAAAATATGGGGCTAACTTAAATGCCAATGTATACACTTCTATAATAAACTTCCTAGTCATATTCAACAACTAAGCCTTATTATTAATTCAAATCATTTGTAAAGCGAAAACTTTGCCAAAAGGCTTTTTACATTATAAAGGAATAGATTGAGGACGAAAAGGCTTAAGATTGACCTGCTCCAGTACGCAATACAATTTTTTTATGTTCTTTTTTTAATTTTTAATTGTGCTTTATATTATTATTATTTTTTACAATTTGACATTGTAGATTATTTTTATTATTTAATTTGACTTTTTTTAAAAAAATAATTTTTGACATAAATATTTACTTTACTAAGTATTACATTTTATAAACTATATATTTCCTTTTATTATTATGAGCGTAAGGACTACGTTGATTGCTTTTTTTTCTTTTTCAGTCATTTTAACGTGTGTCTGGCAATTCGAGTATTTTCTGTGGCCTACCCAAATGTCCTTTCCTTGGTATTGTTCAAGTCATTGAGCTCCTTAGTAGTCCTGAGTTAAGCTTTGCGAATACTAACAAATGCTTGCACTGACTGGACAGGTTTTCTCAAATCTGAATAGTTCTTTCTTCAAAAGACCATCTCAGACAAATCTGCATGGTTCTCACGTGATTTGACCATTACATATTTACTGTATGGATTTTGACCCCTAAGTTTGTTTACTTATTTATTCAAGTCAAAGTCAAAGTTTTTTATTTCACATAGGCCTACATGGGCACTTATAAAGCGTCAGAAGCTAGTGCACGGTTCCAAATTGGTCGTTTCCTATGGAGAAGAACCGGCAAGAAACTCCATGGTTACTCTTTTAAAAAAGAATTTGTTGTTACAATATTTTCATATTACAGCTTATGTAGATATTATGTAAGGACAGTGTAGACTGGTCAATATTGTACTATAAAGTACAATAAAAATAATCATAATAAAAAGGAACCTAAGAATTCGCGGAGTCTACAGTATTCTCACATTCACATTATAAAAAAGAGGCTATATAAATAAAAGCAAGTAAAATAAATAATTACAATGATTAATAAATAATACGTTAACAATATAAATAATAATAAATAAATAAAAAAATATTGCAAAAGCAATGTGTTAGAACGAAAAAAGTATATATTACAACAAATGTGGAGCAGTCAATAGATACATTTACAAAATATTATGAGCTACCAGGGGGCCACATATGCAGAAGCAGTCATTGCCAAACAAGCGTGTCTTTAACCTATTTTAAACTTCATGTACAGTAGTTGTAGGTACATAGGCGGACCTTTCTTCTCAGGTAGACTAGCTAGGAAACGCCGTCTTCTAATAACGAAAAAAAATGACGTGTAAAAGTGTTTTTTTAACCTATTTGCAAAATAAATATCTTTTATCATTTAAAAGAAGCTACGTGCACATTCGCTGCACGCGCGCCTCACTCAAGCCTTGCCAGAGCTGCACTAGAGCGGCGCACCAAACTTATGCTATAACCGCACGCGAGCAGCACACGCGCAGCTCGCGTGTGGTTATAGCATGAGTTTAAGCGGCGCATTTGCCAAGTCTGGACGCACCATTAAGTAACTGAATTGCAAAATAAACATGATATATCATCTTATTATTCGTGAAAGGTGCATATCAACGAATTAATTCTAAAAAGAACAAACTCGGTGTGTTTATCTCACCACGCACTCATATTACCTACACCTGCACTGGTCTATTAATACTATATCAGTCTCTCACACAACACAACACAAACTAATAAAATTTAATCTTCTTCTTCTTCCTGCCCTTGTCCCATCTTATTTGGGGTCAGCGCAACACATTTTTTTCTTCCATTCTATCCTGTCAACCGTCTTACTATCACTAACATCCTAATAAAATATAATCGCAACAAAATAAACCGCAAGCGCATCCGATAACGCAAGAAACCGAACTAATAAAAGGTACTCTGTGGAACTAATAATTCGTTAATTCGCAATTAATAAAATTCCTTTAAAGCTTGCGGGGTGAAGGAGAGGGTCATCGGGATGCGCGGTCGGCTAGCCTTTGAGGCATGCCGCTCGCGTGGAGCTGGGCGCCCCGCTGGCGGCGGCACCAGCACCGGCTTGATTTAATATTAAAATGTGATTTCATCTACGTGTGTTTTTAAAAAAGATAAGGATATGGAGATAGTTTTCAACAGTTTACGTCAATTATTCTGTAGGTTGTCTCGGGATTACATACTTAAAAATAATGTTTTTTCTATCCTCTGGGCCACTGCTGGAAGCCTAAGCTCTAAAATATTGGTATAGCTATCTCAATATACATCTAAACTTCAGTTCATAAGCAATAAGAAGGTATTGAAAAGAAAAATATTAATATATTAAAACTGTCTCAACGAAACTAAACCTCTAAACTAAACCGTAGTAAACAAAACGTTAAAAATTCTATGTTTAGAAGAAGGCCAAAAAACATTTATTGTTTTTACCAATGCTTTTGGGTAAAAAAAAATGTTTTTTTTACCCGGTAAAAACTCTTTCTATATCCAAATTGGGTATTTACCGGGTGAACACCCAATAGGTTTTACTTTTTTTTTTTTTTGTGTGTGGCCTCTCGCAGGTCAACCTAGGAGGTTGTCGGCTGCTTAACCGGTCTTGCCTGTGGCGGCCTCGATTAGAAAATCAAAGCCTCCAGCCAGGGCTTACTTAAAAACTACTTAAAACTAAGCGACTACACGCTAAGGGCACCCCCTGTGGGGTACGGGCCTCGGCTTAGGGCGTCGCTGGGGGGGGGGGGCAGCAAGGGACGAGCTGGATCGAACAGTATTATTTATCGGGGATTTTAAAACTACAGGCTCAGCGGCGCGGGCTGGCTCGAGCAAGGGACGGGGAGGACGTTTAAAAGAATGTCGCGGCGGGCCTCGGCGGCGAGGACGGAAAGACGGCGGTTTGTGGTGTCTTTTAACTGTACTGGTTTCCCTACGGCTCTCTTGGAGCAGGGTAATAGGGTCATCGGGGGTGAGGAGAGTATGCCGAGGACGGCGAATTTTGGAAATACGGGAGGGTTCGTAACGGGCGGCCGACACAATAAGGGGGTTGCGGTGTTTCACAGCAGTGTCGAAGAAACGCTTGCAAAGGCGTTTCATGAACTGCTGGATGGTGGGGATTTTGAGATCTAGATGTAGATTCTCATTTCGGATGAAAAATGGGGCTCCGAGGATTTTACGGAGGATTCGGTTTTGGAGGGTCTGCATCCTATGGAGGTGACGGGGCTTGGCGTGTGCGAAGATAGCACAGGCATACGTCATGATCGGGCGGATAACTGCTGTAAAGAGACGCAGCTTGCACTTAAGTGACAGTTTGCTGCGGGCAGTCAGGAGATAGTGGAGCCTACTTTGAGCGAAAGCGGCTCGCGAGCGAGCCTGCTTTATATGCTCGGCGAAGGTCAAGTGACGATCGAGGATCACTCCTAGGTACTTGGCTTGCTTCTCCCAGGGGATTGGCTTGCCGTACATAGTGATCGGAGGGGGGGGGAGGACGGACTTCCGCTGTCTCGAGTAGAGAACAGCTTGACTCTTATCAGGGTTAACCTCGATCCTCCATTTCCGGAACCATTTGCCCAAAACGTTTGCGGAGGTTTGGAGATTGCGAGCGATAACCTTGGGGTCACGACCGGTGTAGTAAATTGCCGTGTCGTCGGCGAATAGAGCCAACTGGGCCTTTTTGTTTTGGGGAATGTCGCTGGTGAACAGCGTGAAGGCTAGGGGGGATACTACGGAGCCTTGAGGGACTCCTGCTCGAATGGGGTGGGGGGAGGAAAGAGCTCCCTCGATTCGATAGCGGAAGGTGCGATTCGACAGAAAGTCTCGCATGATGAGAACGAGACGATCTGGCACTCCGAGTTGGTATAGCTTATATAATAAGCCATTGTGCCAGACCTTGTCGAATGCTTTCGCTATATCGAAGTATAGGACACCTGTCATCGCATTACGTTGGAACCCAACGCTTACGTGCTCTACGATGCGGTGGACTTGATGGATGCATGAGTGTTCGGTACGGAACCCGAACTGCTCATTAGGAATGAGACCCTTGGATTCGGCAAAATCTTTGAGTCGCTTATAAATAAGCCTCTCGTAGATCTTACCGAGGACATTGAGGAGACTGATGGGGCGGTAGCTGGAAGGATCAGACTTGGGCTTGCCTGGTTTAGGGATACCGATAACGGTAGCCTGTTTCCATGCTTGGGGGAATATATTGTTGCTTAATGCGCCATTGAAGATGGCGGTCATTAGCAATATAAGTTGGGGGGGGAAGAGTTTGACTACTCTATTCGTGATACCGTCGGCGCCGGGGGCTTTCCGGGGTTGAAGTCTATGAATGATATCCTCCACCTCGTCGGGAGTGACGGGGGCCAGAGGGTTATCAGGATCTTCAACGGGAGGGAGGGAGGCTCTACGTTCGACTTCAGCGTCCACCATATCGATGTGAGCTTGGTCTACTAGTTGAGAGCTGGGCGAGCATTGGGATTCGAGACTGTCGGCTAGGCATTCCGCTTTCTCAGAGTTGTCAAAAGCGACACTCTTGTCGGGGCGGAGGCATAGAGGACTCTTCAGTGGAGCGTAGTTTCCTCTGAAGTTGCCAGAAGGCGAGGTGAGTAGGCTCGAGTTCGCTAAGCGTCTTGTCCCAGCGGGCGGAACGCAGCTCGGTCATGCGTTTCTTAACAGCACGCTGTAATCTACGCATGTGAGCCTTGTTAGCTTCGCAGGGAAAAGCGCTATACGCACGGATAGCTGCGTTCTTCTCGGTCATCAGAGCCCGTATATCGTCCGGGATTTTCCAGCGACGGTCCTCCGTCGCAGGAATCTCCCTTGAACAATCGTTCAGGACGGATTGTACGTGGTCTGTGAGCGAGTCGATCGCCGCCGTCGTGTCAGCGACTGAGACTATATGGTCAGGGATAGAATCCAATTGAGGTGACGCAGTAGATTTCAGTCTATCGCTTACTTTCTTCCAGTCAGTGATCAATTGGGACGGGGGGGGCTGGCCAGGGTCGAGATTGCCCGAGCGGGAGCCTAGGTGCATAATCACGGGGCGGTGATCGGAGTTAAGTTCGTGTATTGCTTCTATAGAATGCAAACGGAGGTTTACATTCTTTAGCAGCGCTACATCGAGAACGTCGGGGCTGTGGTTGGGGTCATGAGGGAAGTGAGTGTGACACATCGGGGCGATGATGTCAAAATTTAGGGAGGCACCAAGGTTGAACACGACCTTTCCTCTAGGGTTGGTCGAATTACTGTTCCAGGCGGGATGTTTAGCATTGAGATCGCCCGCTATTATAACGGAGTCACTCAAGCCAAAGAGGGCAGTGAGGTCGCTGGTGAGAGCGATGGACTCGTCTGGCATATGAGACGAGGAAGTCGGGGGGGGGTAGTAGGCAGAGATGAAAGTGATCGGCTGATGACCGGTCATGCCTACTCGACAGGCCGAGTATTCTAAGAAAGATAGGGGTGCGGGCGGGGTGAGGGGAATACAGTACAGTTCCTTCCTGTAGTAAATGAGGGTGCCACCACCGTGGCAGCGAGATCTATCATTGCGAACTATACGATAGTTGGCAATTTTAGGATCTTTGCGGTGGGGTTTAAGGAAAGTTTCCTGAATAAGGAGAATGTCTAATTGATGGTCGCGGAGGAAGGTGGCGATCTCATCTCTCTGGTTTGCAATGCCGTTGGCATTGAAGAAGCCTAGTTTAAGGGATCGCGGTTTATAACTACAAATTTTTATGGACTTATCCATGAAGGGTTATTGGGGGGAGTTTGTCGAGTTCGGCGAGGACCGACTCGTATTTATTGAAAATGGCAGCTCGCTTAACAAAGTTAAGCTGGCCATTTGACTCCGCTAGGTTGAGCTCGTCCGCTAGATCCCTAGCGTCCTGAGTCATGAAGATTATATAGTTGTCCAGGATAGTCTGGCCAACAGGACGGCGTGGTATCGCACCTGGATGTTGGGGTGCGATACGGGGAGTTGTAGCGGCCACGGGGGCTGCAGGAACGGGGGCAGGCGCTGGGATGGGCTTGGCCATTAGCGCTGGGATGGGCTGAGAGACCGCCAGAGCCGGGAAGGCTTTCTGGTGGTTTAGTTGGTTCCATGGGGAAGGCCTTTGAGGGGCGAGGCGTTCGGGGAGCTGGGAAGAGGGGACTTTCCCAGACGGTGCTTCTCTCAGCTGGCGAGCGGCGGCACGCTTTGCCAGTTTGGGCGAGATTTTAGGGGCTTTAGGGCAGCCACGGTAGTTGGCCGGGTGCCCGGCTTGTCCGCACAGCACACAGCTGGGAGGCTCTGTGCAGAGTGCGCGATCCTTGGGGCGGGGGCAGTCAGCAGTGCCGTGCTCTCCCAGACACTTGACGCATCTGGGAGTAGCGAAGCAGTTTCGCTGGGAGTGTCCATAGAGTTGGCAGCGGTGACACTGACCAACTATGGAGGGTCTGAAGGGCTTCTCGATGGAAATGCCCGATAGTGAACAAACTGATTTCACTTTGAAAATGGGGTGATGACCTTCGGTGGGGTCACAAACGACAAGGACCATGTCGTATTGTTCACGACCTCTGGCCTTATGCAGACGGTGGACGGCGGAGACGGGGATGTTTTGGGCCATGAGGTCGGCCTTGATGTCCTCCGTGGGGATTTCTTTAGGAACACGCCTGATCACCACTCGGGTTGGCGTGTCCTCGGGGAGGGAGTAGGTGTGGAAAGGAATATTCCTTTCCTTGAGGGACTTGGATAGTTCCCGATAGTCATTTGACGTCGGGACTTGGACTCTTATGCCTTGTTGGCATGAGCGGGCGTTTGTGTAGTTGATCTTGCGATCAACACACATCTTGGACACATCGGTCCATTTCCCCTTGTCTTGGATGTACAAGGGGGGAGGGGGACGCTGCTTCTTCAGCTGACTGACTGAAGCTGCGGAGGCGGGGCAGCTAGTCTGCGAAGCAGGGGCGGGCTGAGTTACTGGGGCGGCTTGGGTAGCGGGGGCGGGCTGGGTTGCGGGGGCGGGGACCGACACAACGGTCTTTTTTGCCTTGATCGGCTGGGCGGCCTTGCGGGCTTTGCGTTTGCCTCCTAGGATGACTTGAAAGTCGTCCTCGGAGGAGGATTCGGAGGATTGCTCCGGGTCAGAGGGGGAGGGGGAGTGCGATGAATCGCTGGAAACGCTGGCGGGCACCGAAGTGTCCATGGCCTCATTTGCGAAATGAGCCACCAGAACCGGTGGCATCGAGGGAGGGCGGGAGCGAGGGGTCAGCGGGGACGGACTGGCGTCCGAGTTCGCCGGGAACGGCGACAATACGTCACTGAAATCAGTGACGCTTTTTGGTAAGGGGGGGGGGGTCATTGAGGAGGGCAATTTTCTCGCCATATTTGGCGAGAAAATCGGGGTCCCTGAAGAGGACCTCTTTGACGAACGCTATAATAAGTGCGTCCGTCATGATTGGGGGGGGGACCTATTAAGAGGTCATGAGTTTCGATGAACTCGAGTAAAACTCCTAACGGGACCTATGTCCCCGGGTGGACGGGCCCGGGGTTGAGTGACCCTCCCAGTAAGGGTTGTGCAACTGGGAGGTGTGTACCTACTGGTGTGCCCTAAGCTTGTCACCGATCGCCAGTCTTATTGTGCGATCGGGCCCTACCAGGGTCTGGTGCTAAGGGATAGACACCCCAACCGACACCAGGTGTGTAGCTGGAAAAGAACTCGGAGTATTAGGTTTGACTAGGAGATCCCCCAAGGCCAAAACCTAGCTCCCGACTCCAATTAACTGCCTAGCCCTGAAGGGGTTCGGCGGGTGTATCGGGGCAACACCCCCTTGACTTTGTTGTCACCGTTAGGTTTCCCGTCAAGGACCACGAAACTGTGGCTTTTCCCTGAAGGGGCACAACGTTTATCGACAATTCCCGTTGGAAAAGTCTATCCTCCACTGCCTCGAAAAAGGCGGCTTCGGATCACGGGTGTGGTCGGCGACCACGATGACGTCACGGCGAGCGGGGCGGCGAGACGGAGCACGACACAGAGCACGGAGCGGGCGCGGAGCACGGGGCGGCACGACCGTTCGGGGCGAGCGTCGAGCGGAGAGATCCCAATAGGTTTTACTCACCGCTTATCTCTATTTATACGAAAGACCTTTTTCACGAAAGAAAACACGACATAAAATGAGAAATATGGTTATAAGACTATAGCCTTTCTACCGGGAGAAGTTAAAAAAAATCGGAAGGAAACCTCTAGTCTATGAATAGCAGCCTTCATAAAAAAAAAGCGGTGTTCGAGTAGGCTAGACACGGTTTTTGTTCTGTTTTGTTTTCAATCGAATAGTGTGGTGTGTGCATAGGGCATTTATCTTAGAAAAAGGAATTGATATGGTAAATAATAATTATTATTTTACTAGTTTGAATTGAATGACCGCTCTCTCATCCAAATTGTAATACGAATCTGACTTTTTCTGTCATTGAGACAATATAAATTAAAGTTTCTAAATTTTAATTCTAAATTCATAAATTTTATTCTAATACTTATTAATAAGTCAAGGTTTAGAACCTGTAATTTCATTGTGTCGTTTATAACCATTGTATTCATAAGCCATGTGCTGATTGAAAAACAATCACGTTATATTTACGTAGAAGTGAGTACATATTCCAAGGACTTCATAAATTATTCTCAAACAAGTTACAGACGTACTGCCTTTTTCCACTTCACAATAAAGTCAGTATTTTACCGTATATTTAATGCTGATTGGATTCTTACAACTGACATTTATTACATAATGTAAACTGTGAAATAGACATATTTTCTAAAAGATTTCTTTCAGTTAAAAATATTTTATTTTATATTAAACGAACAATAACTCTATTACCAAAATGCAAAATGTTTTTAAATCAAAGTTATTTTTCAAGGTATGCAATTTTGACTCTGAAACATTTCAACCTTTAATTATAATTATTGTAAATACTTTAAAGTAACACTTGTTAGGATTTATGGGCATTAATAATTCAAATTAATGCAACTGATGTAAAGTTTTGTGTACTAAAGAATATGTATTATTTTCTTTTTAGATTTCATGACTGCTAGTATAAGGTGACACATCCAAAATGGTAAACCTACATATTTTAAAGCAATCTACGATTGTTCATCTATGTTTCGCTATATCATACTTCACGTCTGGTTTGATTCTAACCTTTATACAAGCTGTTTTATACTTTGGACTCAAGCCGTTCAATAAATCTTTGTACAGAAAGATAAACTATTATCTGGCATACTCATTTTATAGTCGTAAGTATTGGTTTTGTTACATTTTCTCTATTAAAAAAATAAGTAAATAATAATACCAGCCTGTAACTAATTGAGTGCTATGCTCTTTTCTCATACAGAGAAGGTGCTAGCAATAATCACCACCACACATACACAGGTCAACCATGTTTAGGGATTTCTCACAATATTTTGGTACTTATGTCTATGAAATATTGATATCTTTGGGCGTAAAGAAAAATATTGTTAAATGTGGGCATAATAGTCTATTCACCTTAGGCTATAAAAGGTATTAAATGAAAAATATGTACCTGAAATTTTGAAAGACTTTTTATTTGAAATTCTAAGTATTATCTCCCAAGTTGCAATAAATATAATTTCTTAGATATTTAATATCAAAGGTTGTAAGGTCTGTTGTCTTTTTTCCAAAAATATCTCACTTCGTATGAAAAATATTTGCATTTGATAATAATAATTGAGCTCAAATTCCCTACAAATTTTCTTTCAAGCAATTTGAAAATGTGTTTTTGAGATAAAATGTGAATAGTCAATAGTGAATCCAATTTTATACAGTGAAACTTGGTTAAGTGGGATCTGGATAAATGAAAAACCTCCATCCATCCTTTCATAGCTGGAACTTATGCTGAGTTCTGGAAAATTTAGCACTGAATTACCCCTGTGAGTGAGACAAAGCAAACCTCTATATCTGGGATTCATTCTTTTGATTTTATTGTCATAGTAACGTCTATAATTGAGACAACATGTGTATTTTACCTCTTTAACCGAGACTTTATTTTAAAGAGTATATAGCATAGCATAATCAGCCTTTTAATGTTGGCCCAGTGCAGTTTGGTGAATGTCATATGTCTTCGATTTTCTGGTTTTTGGACATGCCGGTTTCCTCACAATGCTTTCCTTCACCGTTTTGAGAGCAATGGTGATAAAATAAATTACACAAAGTAATGTGTCTGGCTGGGTATGAACCCTCGACCTACAACTCATAACTCGAAGCCGTTACCACTTGGCCACCACTGCTCTTTTAAAGAGTACTTTTTCTAAATTGTTTCTTTGAATTTTATAGGCATACCTCTGTAACTGAGATAACATTGATCTTCCACCTCTCTAACTTGTACTATATGTTTACAACTCGTGTATCATGTTTACATAAATATGTTATTATATTTAATAATCACACCTCTATAACTGAAATAACCTCTTCTCTCACCTCTATTAATGGAACCCTCTGTTAATGAGACAGATATTTATACCTGGATATCTGAGACACTGGGTAAGTTGAATATCTTTTTAAGTGAGACAAATTTGCAAGTCCCTTAAAGTCCCAGTTATCCAGGTTTCACTGTAATACAGTAATTTTTAAACTCTGTTCTCAGTTAAATAATATATGTTATTTCTTAAATATTTAAAAAACATTATTTATATTATACTTACTTCTTTTACATAAATTTCACTTTTCATAGTCTATTTCAAAACCAGTTACATAAACATATAGAAAAATCATCATAATCAGTTTACAAAGATGTCCACTGCGAAGTATAGGCTTCCTCCAAATATCACCAAAATGCCCAATCCTGTGCCTGATCCTGGTAAAATATCTTGAAAATTAGAGGACCTGTTTTTTTTTTAATGGTATAAAACTCTTCATAAAGAAGAGTACTCTATGCCTGTGGCGTTTTACCCTTGAATGTGATGGAATCAAAGAGCTTCTGAAACCTTGAGGATCAGTCTTCCACCCGCCTTCAGGAGTTCTGCAATTCCGTCATTAACCAAATCCTTGTTGTTTTAAAGATTTATCGGCTGACGTCCGGAATTTATTTGGTGTACTGTTAAGGCAATCCAGCTCTGGTTGTTTGCTAGATTCGTAAGGAGCTTACTGGCTCAGAAGTCCCGATTTGAAGGTGCTATTTACCATCGTCATATAAAAACTGTCTCAACACAAAATTTCTAGAGAATTGAATACTTTACCATTTTTGTCATAAATGCAAATACGATTTCAAGCATAAGAAGGGAGATATTAATGATAAACTGTTTTTTTGCGACCTTTAACCTTGGAATATCTTAAGACGCGCACATGATATTTATTGCGACTTTCGAGGAAATATTTAGAATGTCGAGGTTTTTACCTACAAGTTTTTAGCTATCTTTCATTCCGAAGTTCAATTCCTGAAGTGACTGGACAGACTGTATCAAATCTTATCATAGCATTTAGGCTGGTGTTATACGTTTACAATAATTCGATCTAAGTAAAAAACAAAATAGAGACGCAATTATCTACACCATTTTCTCCCTTTACTAAAATCAATTTATTTTTCAGAATTAGTGTTTATGTCAGAATGGTGGTCAAATTCAAAGCTATCTATTTACATTAAAAAAGATGAATATGAGAAATTCTATGGTAAAGAACATGGATACCTTATAATGAACCACAGTTATGAAATAGATTGGCTCATGGGATGGCATTTCTGCAACACCATAGGAGTTTTGGGAGTGAGTATTTATTTAATATTAATAATTCTTAATTATTCTTGAACTGAGTATTTTCCTGTAGTTAAAAACCTCAGATACATTAGTTAGGGTACAAAATGTCCCCCTGTGTAACGCGTAAATTGTCAAATTGTCGAACAACATGACCCGCGTCTCGCGATTGCGTCGTTTATATAATGTTGGGGGGCAAGTTGCGGGACACTGGCCAACGTTGCAGCGTCACGTAGATTCGAGTGTCATGTCGGTGGACATTTTGTCCTCTAATGTATCTGAGGCTTTATTTAACCTAAACTAATGTTATCTATTGTCTACACTAATATTATAAAGAGGAAAACTTTGTTTGTTTGTTTGTAATGAATAGGCTCAAAAACTACTGGACCGATTTTAAAAATTCTTTCACCATTCAGTGAAAAGTCAACCAGAAAAGTTACTTATTTTGCGTACGCTGCCTAAACTATAAAAGATAGAACCATAAAATGTTCTAAATAATTGTAGATCTTATAAATATCTACCAAAGTTTGTTAGGAGAAACCTACTTTCACGCGGGCGAAGCCGCTGGCAGATGCTAGTATCTAATAATAACGTAAATACTAGCTGTCCCACATGCCTTTTTTCTTTGGTAAGTTTTGGCCTATCCCACAGAAACTGCTTGTTTTTAACCGCCTTCAAAAAGGAGGAAGTTATATGTTCGGCTGAATATATTTATTTTTATTATGTCTATGTTTACCGATTTCTCGGTCAATTATAGACCGATTTTGATTTTTTTATTGAGAGGTAGTTCTTCCGAAGTGGTTCCATAGAAATATTGTTATGATCTGATAATGAACTTCGAAGATATGGAACATAACTCCTCATAGGATCACTGCAGAACCGTCGTAAGAAGTAAAATTGCTCTGTTTATACGTGTGTGATGATTAACTGAAAGAAGAGATCTGATCTGATAATTAAGCCTGAAATTATGCACTGGAACTCAATAATAAATAAATGTAATCTAACCATGTTTGGGATTATTAGAATTGTCATGAGATGCACTCCGGCTATAAGCTACCTTATTAGTGGTGATAAATAACGTAAGTAGTAGAATTGACGTAAAATTCTATGCACAAAAAAAAACATGCGTTGTTGTTTGTAGACGTATGTACCTACTTATGACTTATTCTGCAAACCAATATTACCAACATTTCGTAAAATAAAATAGAAATCATTTTTGTGTCGGATGTTGGCCCATCCGTTTATAACAGGCGATTATTTCCGTTTTATGAAGACGTTGAAACATTTGGGTCACAAAAATATAGGTACCTATTACGCGGCGTTAAGTTAGGGTATTGCCTACTCTTAGCATCAATCAATGCTAATTGGCATCATAGGTAGTAGCTTTGTTTAACGTTTAATTCAACATTCTTATTTTCTTTCCAGAATGTTTTTTTTTTAAATTATATTTTGACGATCTTTTGATGTGATCCCGGTGATGCTCAAACGAAGACGACACTTAACTAAGATGTTTTAAAAAAGCTTAGGTACCTAATATCGCTTCTTTAGGTAGGTAGGTACAACTGAAAGTGACAAGACTGCATTATTGGGCGTTTATCCTATTAACTCGTATTTTTAGCCGAATTTATCCATGCAACGAATCACGAATACGAGTGAATTATATTTGGGCAACCAAACCGTCATAGTAGGTAGCTTTAGGCTGAGACATAGTAAAAATAGCATTCAAAGACATGAAAAGTGGCATCCACCACCTCCATCCACAGGGCCCGCCTTTTCCCTCTCACATAAAAGAAAACCGTGTGTGCCGAAGCCCCGAGTCCGACCCTTGGAACACATATTCAAAGTCATACCTACTTCACATTAACAATTCCACTAGATTAATGTCTAAAGCCACGATTTATGATCGACGGAAGCTAATCTAATGATCGATGTGTTCGGTCTGACTTTGATAGTTGTCCGATTAATGACCTACATTAGCGAATCAGTTGATTAGGCAGACATGAAGTCTTAGTTAATACCTACGACTGGGCAGCGTACTTTATTGATACAGTACAATTCCGAATAGGGCCAGAAAAATGTATGCTTCCGAGCGCTTACTCGCTCTCAGTAACTCGACTACACTGGGTCTTGACTGATGATAAACATAATCTTGTCATAAAGCTTCCACAAGCTCGGTTTCCTCCCGTTTCATATTAAAAATCGTAATAAAGTAAGTTTCGATATTTTTTGCGGTCCCAAAGAAATCTTATTTGCGTAGATATTTATTTGAAAATCTAAGCCAAACCATTTATTATGCCTTGTTTATGCATTTATATTTTTTGTGTGCTCCAAATATTTAAAATTCACTAAACGCGTAATTTATGCGGCAGTAATCCATCAAACTAAAAATAATATTCTAAGAATTTTACATAATCCATAGAGAACTCCATATCCTGGTTACAAGCGCGTTTGATCGTAACACAATGTAGCCGACTTACCTACCGGTCAACGTTCGATGGTCAGCAAGGTCTTCTAAACAAAGAAACATTCATGCCTATATTGATAAAATGGATGGAGAAATAAATTAAATAAAGTATATTATTATCAATGCTGCTACTATGATACCAAGTTTGTTATGATGTCTGAAATAATGAGATGACAAAGGCACTTTTTGCTGATTCTGAATGGGTAGATGGCCTACTGAAACAATGACATCCTCAATCGTTATACCTACATACCTGCCCCAGATTACCGTTTTATTACAAAATTTATCAAGTATTAAATTATTACCTAACATTATAAGTCATGATGACTGAATCATGTTTTAAATAGTAAAAATGTTTACCTTCGTGTTATCGAAATAATTAAGGTGTCTGTGTAAAACGTTGTGGAATATATATTGTACTGCTCTCGCTACCGACACGGAAGTTGAGAAAGAATGATATCTATAAATACACGCAAAGTTACGTCATCTGTTATCAAGAGGGCTACGTTAAATCAGAGGACAAAAAAAAACAAACAAAAACCGAATGCTGCGGTACGGATACGGTCCGGATAGGGTAAAGTTTAATAACATTGGATTCATTCGAACACCAAAAATGAATTTTAATTTTATTATTCATGTCCTCATCAATATTCGGACGTCTCGTTTATGTCGTTTTATATTCATATGTAAGTCACAACGCGACGTTGAAGACAACGTGAGGGAATTGATTATTCGATGATTGATGCAACCAGTTAAAATGTTAATTAAAAGATATAATTTATTAACAAAGAAGATACACGCTGTGAGCTTACAGATAATCGTTAAAATAACTATGTAGGTGTCTTCGGTTTTTGTAAGATACTTGTAATTTTTCGGTCGGTCTTCGGTATATCTACACTAATATTATAAAGAGGAAAACTTTGTTTGTTTGTAATGAATAGGCTCAAAAACTACTGGACCGATTTTAAAAATTCTTTCACCATTCGAAAGCTACATTATCCACAAGTAACATAGGCTATATTTTATTTTGGACAAAAATAGGGTTTCGTAAGATATTTGAGGTTTTCAGACACAAGGTGTAAAAAGTCAACCAGAAAAGTTACTTATTTTGCGTACGCTGCCTAAACTATAAAAGATAGAATCATAAAATGTTCTAATTAATTGTAGATCTTATAAATATCTACCAAAGTTTGTTAGGAGAAACCTACTTTCACGCGGGCGAAGCCGCTGGCAGAAGCTAGTCTCAAATATAGCTATAGCTATATAGCTATTTGTAACAGCCAAAAATCGTCAACAAACGTTCTTTTCTTATTATTATTGATAGGCTCGCGTTTGACCACTATCTCACCTGCGATGATGTGACCGACGATGGAGCACGCTTGCCTAGAAGTAACCTATTCAGTCTTGACTTAAAGACCCCTACGTTGTAGCTATCAGGAAACATAGACTCCGGCAGGGAATTCCACTCCTTAGCTGTACCAACTCATTATGAATGTGTTCCCAAAACGCTTTGTACGTATGGGTGGGATGTCCACCATGTACCGATGGCCCAACGTCGTACGTCTAGTGGTCCGATGATGGAACGGATTTGGTGAAATTAAATTGTGCAATTCCAACTCGCATTCCGGGGAGACATAATATATATAGATTACATTTCGGGAAATGTAATCGATAGAAAATCGAGAGGCCATTAAGGCTTTGGAGTTTTGACTCGACAAGTGTATCATCACCGATGATCCTCTTGGCTCGCTTTTCAATCGACTCCAGGGAATCAAGCTAGTATTTGCCAGACCCATCCCAAAGATGAGAGCAGTATTCCATACACAATCGGACTTGCGCTTGATAAAGGCTGAGCAGCTGTTCCGGCGTGAAGTAGGTAGACCGTCTCACGTTAGCTAAGATCCCCAATTTTTTAGCAGCCTGTTCAGCTTTTGCCTCGATGTAAGCCGAAATTGAGGGTTGACAACAACGTTAACCCAAGAAGCCAAAGCTGTCGGTTATCGGCACGTTTACACCCCGGAATGTTGAAGCCGGGTTTAAGAAGGTCGTTTATGTGCAGCAAGAACATTTAGCGACGTCTTATTACATTTACTGAACAGATCCAACACACACTGTCTCGAGACACCAAAGTTCAACCAACAGTTCTTCTCCAAGGAAAAACTGTTTCAAGTGTCCCCATCAAGAGATTCTGTTCTCATTTTGTAGGTCCTCAAAAAGTATATAAATATTTATAAAAAGAAAAAAAAATACCACCTTACTGTATTTTACTAACGACAACTTTGTAATCAATTCTATATATAAGGTCAATAATATTATGTAAACATGAATGTGTGTGGGCACGTGCAGTTTCTGCATTCGTTAGTGACATAGAACTTGGCTAAAAATGCTAGGATGTGAAATGAAAACTCGCATACTCTACGAGTTGTGAAACGTAGTTCTGTAATAATATGTTAATTTTGTTTCAGAATTGCAAGGCTTATGCGAAAAAATCCATCCAATATCTACCTCCAATTGGTTGGATGTGGAAATTCTCCGAATTTGTATTTCTAGAAAGATCTTTTGAAAAAGATAAGGAGACCATTAAATATCAGATATCAGAATTGTGTGACTATCCGGATCCTGTGTGGGTGAGTTAAGCTTTGAATCATTTTCCAAATGTACAAAGAGTAAATACAGACGGTCTGATAAAAATACATAATCCGACTCGAACGTGAGCGAGGCACATTTATTTGTTTACTTCATTATTGATTCGATCTATTCCAATAAATATAATTATATACTTAGCTTAAAGTGACCTTTTCGGCTATCGCCGTCAGGTACCTTTAGCGTTTCGTCTATTGCTTCTAGACAAAACAGTAATTCGTACATTTTAAGGTAAACGATAGAAGATAATTTATTGTATTTACCATTAAAAGTTAAGGTTAATGTGAAAGATAAACTGTGCGATAGTATCAGTCTCGGTCATTCTTTTACCTTTGCCATGCTTCGACAAACGCTGATAGGGATATGAAGTTCGTAGATAAGGGCAGTGCTATATTGCAATAATTCTATATCAGATTTAAATGCATTCAAAACTTCCACTAGCAATAGATGAATGACTTCGCACTTTTATCCTTCAAGATCTTAATATAAATAAAGTAGATAATGTGGCTGCCTTGTTCAATCGTTGATTCGTTTGATTTGCCATTGCAAAAGATAAGCGATGGAATTTTCCCCAAAATGAAGCGCTGGGCAGTAGAGCTTATAAATAAACATTACCTATCAAGATTACGTTTATTTTTAGGAAATTTCCAATTTCCTGGTTTGATTATTATTTCATTGGTTTTAGCTTCTAATGACTCCTGAAGGAACTCGGTACACAAAGAAGAAGCACGAAGCATCATTAAGTTTTGCGAAAGAGAAGAACTTACCACTCCTTAAACACCATCTTACGCCTCGCACTAGAGGTTTCACCACAAGCTTACAGTTCTTCAGAGGCAAAATACCTGTTATTTACAACATACAGCTGGCCTTCGAGAAGGATAGTAAGGTAAGACTTAACATATGATTGAATGTTTTTAGTCTAGTATGAAAAAACAAAGTTGGCGGAAGCAATTGGGCCTTCCGGACAGTTCGCCATATTACGATTGCGGGAAATCGTGTCTTGCGAATGTGACCTTGCATTACGATATCTATGATTTATTATGCGACATCAAAAAGAAGCAGGTTCTATGTTGGGTTGAATGTATTATTTGAATATTTTTTTTTAAATTGATTTTCACCGATTTCTCAGTCAATTGTGGATTGATTCAGAAAAAAAAATTTTGAATGTTTATGCTTCCAAGTTGGTCCCATAGAAATATTGTTATGATTTGATCATGAACTTCGATGATATGGAACTGAACTTCTCAAAGGATCACAGCAGTACTGTCGTAACAAGTAAAATTGCTTTGTTTATACGTGTAGTCGATAACTGATTGAAACAAGAGGGGGAGGGGTTCATCATCAGATCAGTTCAATATATCCCATATTGTAGTTGTGAGGTAACAAATGTAAGAATAATGATTTAAAAAAATACAACCGAATTCCTCCTTTTTTTTTGAAGTCGGTTAAAAAAAACACAAAAAAAATGCAAAATAACTTTAATTTCAGTAGTCGGTGTTATTTAACAAAGAGACAAAACATTATAGAAACACCGACTTCTGAAATTAAAGTTATTTTGCACTTTTTAGTGTTTCTTTTTACGTTGAAGTCGGTAGTATTTTTTTTGTAAAAAGGTTTTTTGAGTATGATAAATTCTTGGTTGTTTGATTTCATATCCTTACTAATTTTGTTAGTTGACCAAGAACACGGGGTTTAGGTCTAAAATAGTGTTTAAACAAAGTGTGCGGAATGGCCCTATCTAGGGTGATAAATTAAATATTTCCTCTTGCACCATCTGCTCACAGAACTGTGCCCAATGATAACTGCATTAATCATTAGTTGCATAATCTATTTGGTTGCGGTCAATGGTTAAATAATATATTGTCTACCACGAGTACTCATTAAGGGCATATCAATATAGACCACAGATAGTACATACATCGTATTATTATCACATAGTATTGCAATCTTATTGTTTAATTACGGGACCGTCAATTAAAGATTAATTATCCTAATTAAAACTATAAATTTGAGGATTGTATTGTCTAGATACTCGCGAAATTGATAACACTTGTAGATTGTAGGAAGGTTATATCAATATTGATTGATTTCTGTTGTAAGCGAGTGTAATGTCCAATGTATATAGTATAATATGTTGAACTCTGATAATCTCAGTACCTGTTGTCATGTTTTCATTTAGCTTAGTAATTGGCAGGTGTTAACATTTTACCTACGGCATTGTGAGTGTTAGGTATTGTCGATTAAGTATAGACTTGTCACGTGTTTTATATGTGCCCTATATACAACGTGATGATGAAAATTATCACTTGCTACAGTTTTTGTTGCGGTTAATCGGGGCGTCGATGACGTTTCCGACATGAGTATTATGTAAGTATCTATACTAGCTGCCCCCGCAGCATCACCCGCATCTTTGGTTATGTCTCCGCTCCCGTGGGTCGTAGCGTGATGTTAATAGCCTTCCTCAATAATTGAACTATCCGAGATTAAAGATTTTTCAATTCGAACCAGTAAGTAGTACCTGAAATTAGCGAATTCAAAACAAAAAAAAAAAACAAACTATATACTATTCTTATCTAAGTACTCAACTAATCCCACAAAATATCTTTACGTTATTGTTTTATCGACCTTTTAGCCCGATTTCGCAAATTAGCCATCTGAATATACGCAGATGTGCACGGATTAGGAAGTACCCATTTATTGGGGCCAATGGGTTTATGCGTTTCCTGATCACGTTTAGCGAATCGAGCACGAACAATATGTTTAGAAATGCTCTATTCGAGTTTGCGTAGGGTACACACACTTGAATAGACGAGACGATCAAAAAACAAAAGTGAATATCTAAAGTAGCAAAATAAAGTTATGTAAGGATCGAAGTTTCGGCTCCAAACCTCGCCAATTCTACGGCAATGTTGGTAGCATTTGGCAGCGCCTCGAAGAAATGCCAGCAAAACAGTAGGGGTTCGGCAGGGCAAAAGCTTGCTGAGACCATGGGTTGGCTTTCGAAAGGGAAACCCGGGGTCCTGAACATAGGTATGGTTTTAGTCAGGAGTCTGACTCACCCTCTCACTCCGTCCTAGAGCGAGAGAAGTCAATAGATTATTAGATTAGAGACTTTAAAAAAAAGTGATCGAATACATGTTTTGGGGCACATACAGGGCAGGAAGGAAGGTGGGTATAGTTCACAACTTAGCTCCACAGGGTATGAAAAAAAAAGCATAGAAGATATGTTAGCCACGGTATGCGCTTTGGTCCTAATAGAATTTCTTGAGAAATAAATACTTAATTACTTTTTCAGACTCCACCAACGTTAACAAGTTTGCTGTACGGCAAACCAGTGCATGCCCATTTGTACATCGAACGGATACCGGTCGAGAATGTGCCGGTGGACGAAGGTGAAGCCGCCAAGTGGCTGCATGACCTCTTCGTTGTAAAGGTACGTGGCCGTTAAGATTTTTTTTTTCTGATACTTAGGTTAATAACTCGAACGAAAATTACCACGAAATTGCTGGGACAGAGTGACAAACGTGCGTGCGTAAATTACTGTGATTGTTTGAAGGTTTTTTTTTTATCAGTAATTCGCGTAAAGTCATTAGCCTTAAATTTGTGGGTATCCAGATATAATGGCGGACGCTGTTATATGTATAATATGAATGCTGGTCTTCGGGTGTAGCTGTTATTACTGAAATGCGATGAATATTTTTTAAACTTGGATTATACCTATATAGTGGGAGCATTCACAAACATGTAAACTAAAATACCATACAAATATTTGTTCCGTGCGAGAATCGAAACCGCGACACGCATCGTAGCAATCCACTTAACCACTGCGCCAATCGTGCTGTCATTAATTTTTAGCCACGTTTGTAAAGCCTCAAAAACAATAGTAGGTATGCAGATAAATAAATCGGGAACCTAATGTTGTACTTTCTATGCTGATACAGTCGCAAAATAAACACGAGTGCATAGCAGCATACCGTATTGAATGTGTCCACCGGGATTACATGTCCTACAGCTACAAGTCAGTGGCCGCTCTCGCCTTTAACAACAGCAATAACCCACTTCCGCAACGAGTTTGCCGGCTAGCTTGTGCAAACTACGTTCATTTCATAGACAGATTCATACACAAGCATAACAATATGAGAACATGTGAGTTTACATGAGTTATTCCTAGTGTGGGGCAATTTTTTAAATAGGAAATGAAGAAATCTTCATGCCGTATGACCCGTCTGACGATTTGTTACTGAAATCTAAAAACTGTCTCTCATTCGTGTGTGTTAATATCTTTTTATTAGTTTTATAAGTATTTTGGAAAATTAACGGCTGATTTTTCTATAGTTTGATTAGGTACTTAAAATTTAAAAATTTTGGCTGTTTTTGTTTTATGACATAACATTTAACTATTTTGACCATTAAAAACAATTTTTTCAATTAACACGAAAGTCGCCACACTAAACGAACGTTCCTGTGCGACTCGCATCCACCGCATTCCCGCGACTCTCACCAGGTCATCGATCCACCTTGTGGGAGGCCTTCCAACGCTGCGTTTCTCGGTGCGCGCTCGCCACTCTAGAACCTTTCGACCCCATCGACCATTCGTTCCGTTCTTCCGACACTTGGGGGAGGCCTATGTCTAACAATGGACGACATTCGGCTAAAATGATGATGATGATGACACGATTCTCTAATATTCCAGACATATAGACAAGGTCTTCCATTCGTACATAATAAATATGTATATTGTATAGTGTTCATCTAGTACCTACCTATCTGAGAAAAGCCATACTGTTGTATGGCTTTTCTCAGCCTGCTAGTTTTTTTAATTTACTTGTGGTTCTTGGTTCTATTTATAAGACGAACTTTACCCACCATATTTATACAAAATTTAGGATCACCTTGAGTTCAAAATATTTGTCTTTTATGATAAATTTCCGCAACGTCGCTTCTGTATGAAACACTACCTGTATATGTAAATATGGAACAGGAAGAAATTAGCGAAATCTTTATTGGAATAATAATGTCGATGATAAAACCTTATAGCGCGCACACGAGCAACTTTTGTCTCCGCAACTAATTTCTAATAACCTAACTAAGTAGTTAGAGTAAGTACTTTTTACTAATTTTTTTTTCTCACTTCAAGTTACGGGGTTGTATGAAAGTGCAGTAAAGGCAAAAACAAGTTGCAGGGCAAGTAAGTTGGTCGTGAGCGTCCTAACATAGCTCAGACTCATTAGTGCAGTTTTTGAAGATATAAGTACATGTTAATGATAGAATTAGGATTTATTTAGAATTTAAGAAAGAGGTTCAAAGTTTTATTGTAGATTTGGACGTGCTATTTTGGTAATAGGCATTAAAATGAGGTTTTTTAATGACGCTTTGATGATCGCATTAGTTCGTAAATGCCTCATAACGACACGCTTGGCATTAAGGTGTCAAATTTCTCACCATTTTGTAATTCCCACCTTTGTAGGCACACAAAATGATGGTCTCATGACGATATTTGAAGTAAAATATATACTACGCAGTTATCTATTTAATGACCTCTCAAATCGGTACAATTTAATTTTTTACGGATCCTATATTAAATAATTTCAAACTTTATCTTACTACAATTAAAAATATCAGCTTAACTAGAGAATAAACACTGGCAAGGCGCTTTAATTGATGACTATTTAAGGCATCATTTATGTAACTGGCAGGAATTTAATCGGCATGTTAATTAATCTAGATAATATGGTGGTATATCGTTGCAAGGCATGAGCGCGTTATGTGATTTTCTGGAATCGTCTCACCGTCAAAACTGATGTGAAATGGGCTTAAAGTGAGCTGCTGTCAATACCGTTTTTTCTCCTACTTTATGTATTACTAGCTGTCCCCAGTAGTTTCACCAGCGTCTTCGGTTACCACTACGCTTTCGTTGCCTATACTATTCGTCATGTATCTAACTATCCCATAGAGAAAGATTTTTTTTCCGATCCAACTGTTAGTTCCAAAATAAGTTTTACGTTTAAACAAACCAAAACCCTTCAGCTTTATAATAATAATATAGATAGCTTCAGGGGGTCTAACAGTTGACTTCACGTTCACTTCACCTATATAAGTTTTCAAGGTGACATCTTAGCAGAATAGACTAATTGAGGCCCTACCACGAGTTCTGTACGCGAACCACTTGACGACATAAACTGAACTTTTTCTCGCTTGCACACCTAACATTTTAATGCGTCATGGTAAGGCCCTGGTCTAATTTCCATGGACAGTTATGGGCTTAATTCAGTTCAGAAATTGTATAACTTGACATCACACGCAATCTATACGCAGTCCTTAGGGGTAGTTAAGTGTAAAACAGTCGTGAAAAGACGTGAAGTGTGACTGTGAACATATCCGAACTCTTGGATGCCACTGATAATTTCGTGATGGAAAACTCGATAACACTTGGCGACTGGAAACACGAGCCCAGTATCACGTATAAGCTTACGATTACGACCTTTAATTAGACCGAGATAATCAATGACAATATAAACATTTTAATTATTTTTTTTCAGGACAAAATGCAAGATTCGTTCTTTAACACTGGCGATTTCTTCCTCGAATCCGGTGTCGAGCGAAGGGAGTCGTTCACAGTGCCTCCGCCTATTTGGTCGTTGGTGAACGCGCTAGGCTGGGCCGTAGTCACACTCACTCCTATGCTCTACTACTTGATGGGTCTTCTGTTCAGCGGAAAACTCCTTTATTTCTCTATAGCGTGTGCTATATTTGGAGCATGTAAGTACAATCATATTGTTATTTCGTCCCACTGTAAAGCTTATGTCAGATCTCCCATCTTTCTTTCCACTTTTTGCAGTTTAAACTATTATGAGATTTTTAAAATGAATAGCTCATACGGCCATCTCCGTCCTTCTGGGTCTGTCGCGTCGCTGTTTGCTGTTTTTTTTTTTTGGGATCCACTGCGTAATTATTTTAGCCAATCGCTCCTTATTTTTGACCAGCCCGATACCGTTTAAATAGATAATCTTATTCTTAATTACCAGACCACCAGATAATCTTATTCTTAATTATCAGATCATCAGACCAGGTCCTTAGTTTGAACAATGTTAACTAAACAAACATACATTAGCAAACAATAAAGAATAGAATAAATCAATTACTGTGCATGCTCAACTATGTTTTTTCGCAGTTTTGTGGTCAACTGTCTGAGCTTGTTTCGCAAATACCTAATCTATTATCTAATGCAGAATAACGGTTTAATAAGTTGATGGATTATAATATTTTTTTAATACAATAAATTTCAGATTGATAACGCCATGACATCAGGCTGGTTTTTTAAATATCGTTCCTAAAATAGATTGAATCTAAATCAACTTGTTCCGATTTTTTGTCCATTGAGTAAACTTTGATTTTAATTAAATTATCTTTCGTTTCAGTTTTCATTCTTCTTCAGAAGTCTATTGGTATGTCGCAAATCAGTCAAGGATCTTCCTATGGAACAGAAAAGAAGTAATGTACCTGTTGCAGTATTCTTTCTTTTACAACGTATTCTATACCTAACCATATACTTTATTTTAAATAATAACAAAATAAAAAAACAAATTAGATAATGTAGTTACTTAAATTGTATGTACCATCTTGTTGTTTTTAAATAAACAAAGCAAATAACTAAATGAAGATATGAGAGGCAAAGTGTTTTGTGTGAATAAAATTAAAATGTTAAAGCTGTACTTTAATGTATGATTTATTGTTTTCAAATTTCCTCATAAAAAAGAAACTATATTTCCTTTTTTATTGGACACTGCATTGATTTGTTGAAATGTATTACTGTGACTGTTTAGTTTATTTATTGTTATTTTTGTTACATAAATATTCATTTGAAATGTAGGTGTGATAAGGGTTTGTCTCGATATGTTATTTTTCCGCGCAATATTTTTTTATCTGTTATTATGTACCTATAATAACTTAATTTATGACAGCGATCTGACGAAGTAAAGTAATCGATAAATTAAATGACTTAGATTACCTCATTATTAACTTGTTTCTAACCTAAAACTATGTTACTGTCGAAATTGAACCGATTAAATGGTTTCGTATATTCATTTAAATATATATAAATTACATTTTTTAATATTTGCACTGCTTATTGAAGCTGCCTCCGTCGCGTGACAGTGCAGCAGTGACAATCTGAGCAGATAATAGATAAACCATTAGTTTCTTTCAGTCTTAGTGAATATAAGACACAGAACATATTATACTCTAAGGAGATATAAGATTAAATAAAAAAAATGATCTTAAGTACCTACTGTAGGTAGCACCGCAGAGACGGTGAAATTATTAGAAAATTTATTTATTCGGTTACTCCAGGTCGTCGTCTTATTAGTCGGTCGCAGTATTTTGGTTCGCTTGAACTCAAAGCGTCCACTTCGCAATCCTGAAGGAAGTCTGGAAGGCTGAAAACTATAATAGTTTCGACAGCTACAGCTGCATCCATACACAATGGGCAGACGAGAATCTAATGTCGTTTGGAGCTGTCGCAAAATCAATTTAAAATAGCGTCAAGGATATTAGTTGGTATTGTTGCGGGTCGTCCACTTCTAGGCAAATACCTGGAGCTGTGATCAATGGCACTGCCACGGTTGTTCCAATTACTGCTTAAAAATGCGGCATAACATCAGCCGCTTTATAGACTATTTTTATTTCTACTGTCTGTCTCTTCCGTTAGATGTATTGCTATCTCAAAGGAACATATTTTTTTTTTAACGTGTAGATATCCTTTAGACTGATTTACATGTTACTTTGTGACCTGCGAGCACCATGAATTTTAAGCAATGTTTTAAAATGTAATTAATATTTTTACAAAAGCGAAGACAAATGGAAAAATCAGGACTGAACTAAGCGAAAATTATAGTAGTGTTTTACAAATAGACCACGATGAATAAAATGTTTACAAACTAAATTTCTGTATTTTCTATTTTTATAAAAAAAAATAATTTGTTACGTCGTTAAATTCTATTTCTCTTTAAAAAAAATATATAATTACTTATATATTACTCTAAAAATCTTATTTATGTCATTCCTGTTATTTAACACGGAACTTATAACGGGTGAATTTCAATCAATAAGATCTACTTTTCTGTTATAAAGTACCGAAAAAGAAAAAAGTTCATTCAAAGAAATCAAACCACATACAACATAAGTTTAATCCCAATTTTCTACATGACATGATTAGAAAGACGATTTTTAGTCCAAAACGTAACGCGACATGGGATCATGTCCCGTTAGCCGATAAGCTAGCATAAAGCTTTAATCGGAACCTCTCTAAACATTAACAAAAACAGATACTACGCTGGATAGGGTTTCAACTCCCTCATCTCTTGAGAGGCTGAAGTGGTCACAGACGAAACGAATAACATCCTGTCGTTGTTGCGAGGGTGATTCTTATAATAAAAAATGCAGTAATAATACATGTGGCTTGATTTCTTGTGTAGTATTGGACATTATTTTGTACAACCTGAAAACTAAATGAAAGTCTCAAACTTAATAATATTAATGCATAAAATATACCTACGCCAAGCACAAACTGTTGGGAGACTAGATATTGTATTGTGTAGTTTTGTTTTGTTTTTAAGTGTGAAAGTGGATTAATTATGTTTTATTAATACTTAGATAAAGCAACATTCGCCCGTTTAGTTAAGAGAGAGTGGGCAATGTGGCAAATAATTTAATAGTTTTTAACAAATACCTACCTACGCAAATATGTTCTGTACAACGTAGTTTTAAACTAAATAAGGTAAAGATCCCATCGTACTTTAACCATGCTAAAAATATCTCAAACACGCACAGAAAAATACCTATTGCTTTGTGTACATGCGATTGGATCTTTATTTCTTCAACCAGATTACTGGTCTGGTCATACGCGATTGAAAACAATCACGCAAGCTAAATGTTACAAATTATAAATACCCAAAAATTACGAGATTCTTGTTAATTAGCTCTCCTCTAGTTCGTACTCAACGAATTTGTAAAAAGTTTGAAATAATTTGATTTTATCGCGTTACCTTGAATTTAACTCATTAATTTCTATAAGGTTTCATGGTTTCTTATTTTTTAGACATATTTATTCATTAAATCTAAAACCTATAGGTAATGCCAATATTTTTGATATGTCTGATGTACTTTTAATTGGTAAGCTATACCAAGATAACTTGACCTGCATGGGCACCTTGTAAAAAATCACTGTCGTTATCATGTTTTGTTTCATCTACGGTGAAATCCCTTTTTCGTACGAAGATTATTATACAAGATAACCAAGACTACCTACTTAATCCAGTTTAGCTATTTCAGTATAAATGCATTTATTAGGATTAGAGTAACGAGTGTTCTCTTTACTATTTTCTGAGACGTGCACAGATATGTTAATATGCTGCATTGTTACAAGTTTATTGTGGAAGTAGTGGTAGGTAGCTCACTAGGATGCGCTTTGGCCTGCATAGACTTGATGATGTGATATAGACAGTTTATTTTGTTGTTTACAAGATGCGTCTGTTGGTATCATTTCCTACTCCATTGATCCGATTTGAATGCTAAGAGAGGCTGCTTTGCTTCTACTAGTTGTAATATAGATATCTGATAGTTTGTTTAGGAATCGTTTTAAATTGTGTATTTGATTACAAATATTGTTGTCGCCAGCGTTTACGACGAATGGGCCCTGTCAGAATGGAAGGTTTGTGCAATTGATCCCCTAGACATGTGCGACTTTTCATAAATTGTGATATGCCAAATTGACACGATACATTGTTCTACAAACAGCACAATACTTGTGTAAATCATTATAGACTTGTATTTATGGTTGGTTATTTTCATTTCAATAGATAACATAGATGTTGTAACTTTGTACGTATGTTTATTATTATTAAACTTATACTACTTAACTCATTCTTTTATTTTTATCTTAAAACTAGCTTTAACCAGCGGCTTCTCCAGCATGAAAATAGAAAACATAGACCTATGTTAATCAGTGATAAAGTAGCTTTGTATCATTGAAAGAATTTTGAAAATCGGTCCAGTAGTTTTTGAGTTAAATCGTAGCATACAAACAAACAAAAAATCAAATCTTTTCTCTTTATAATATTACTTTACAAAGACATGCATCCTGCGGGTCGCGTGAAGCCGTGGTTCCATGTGACCGCAATAAAGATTGACGGAAATTATGTCAATAATAGTTGCAATAGTGACGACAATGATACTGGGAGTAGTTCGAGTTAGAATACGAGCACCTTACTTGTTACTTTGTGTTGTGTGCCCTTAAACCTTTTCTAAATGAAATCACAATAATACAGTTTTTCGTTTATTTTTGTAACTATTTTGGAATTTCCATATTGCTTAATCTAAGTATAAAATCTAGAAGGTACATCTGAACTTTCACTTCTATTGGTTTATTAGTGACAAAAAATCCTGGCACACCAGCCTTTTCTAGTGTTACTTGTTGGTCACTGACCTGTAAGAAGGTGAGCATAAGGTAAACACTTTAGATAATCAGAAGTAAAAAAAAAATATACTGCTTCCATATTAAAAACTGTAGGTTCAAAATTATAATGTAAAAATATCATGTAGGAACTATGGAGGGAAAAGAAGTGAGTTGTTATAGATTTCCCAAGCCTTAGGGTGCGTTTCCACTGTGGCGTAGCTGGGCGGACTAGAGGAGCGGACTGTAAATTGGCCAATCATAGTGCTCGAAATCTCTTAAACAATTTAAGTGGAGTAGTGGACTTTGAAATAAATCAAATAATCACGGCCTCGAGCTGGACAGAATGAAGTCTGAATGTGTATCGATCTAGCAGGGCAACTCGAGCTAGACCGAAAAAACTAGTGGCAAGAAAGAAAATCTCCCATGCTAAGAAAATCTTCAGAACTATTTCTCTTGCCTTTATCTCAATATATTTTGGGTTGATAGAACAAATTTTCCATATTTCTATTTATGCTTCTAAAATTCGTTATCAATCCCTTTCTAAAGTGCATACTACTGTATAATGCAGTGAAACCTAGTGAACTCAGATCTCAAGGGACCTAGCATATTTTATGATAAGACTTCCCAGTTTCCTGGTGATGTTTAAAATAAAAGCTAAGGGCCTTAACACTATAGAGTGCTATACTTAAGGACTATAGGCTTCGCCAAGAAAGTTAAAAAAATAAAATGAGTTGCAACCTGTCTGGAAATTAGTAGCCTCTCTTTCTGGGGTTATTGGCCTAAAAAGTCCAAATAAAAAAACATAATAAATATATCTTAGCATTGAGATTAATAATTGTACTCAGTAACACTGGTATTTTAATGCAAGTGCTGGGAACTCTCACTTGTCTTTATCAGTAAGCAAAGGTTTCACTAAACCAGGTTTCAACTCACAAATATTTGTTCCATCAATCCAAAAACACCTATGTACAATGAAAGTCATTAGTTTTTAAATAAATCAAAATAATATTACATATTTACTTTTTGGTCTAATTGGAGAACTAATTTCATATCAGTGTGTTTCAGCTCTTCTCTATGCCTTGAATGTAAAATAGTTTTCTGAAGTTCTTGCTGCTCGGGACTTGGTAAGGTGTTGATCATGTTTTGAATTTCCACTAAAATAAAGAAAATAAAACATCTGTTAAATAATTAATGTTAAACTTGGGTTTTTTTTTATCTAGAACTGCAGATTAGGATTGAAGGCTTATTTTATAGATATCTAGATGATGTTCAGTTAGAGTATGTAAGTATAGTATGTGTTAGAAACTTTTTTTTTTAAGGATTAGTTTAAGAAAAAGGTTTACAAACAAAACAACTTACATGTGTGTTTGTTGAGAATTTGTTGTCTTTGTTGGAATAAATGTTTTTCAGTGACATGTTGAATTTCCATAAGACCCTTTACTATTTCAAAAACAGTTTCATTAAGAAGACAGTTTGCTAAGCCGGAGAGAAGCTCACTTGGTACTCTCATCTGGTATTTCCTAAAATATGGAAAAAGTTTTATCTGGATATGTCAATTTATTATTAGAAATGTAATATCCAGTACACCAGTAACTAGCGATTTAAACTTACGGTGGTAACTCTCTTGCCATATCTTGTAGTTGTTCAAGTAAAAAGTACAACTTTCTTTGTAAAGCTTCTGGGGTGGGTTCATTGAATTCCATACTGTTTATGCAGTGAAACTTGGATAACTTGGACTTTCAAGACACCTGCAAATTTGTCTCAGATATCCAGGTATAAATAAATATCTGTCTCGTTTACAGAGGGTTTCATTAATAGAGGTTATATCAGTTATAGAGGTACAATTATTAAATAAAATAACGTATTTGTGTAAACATTATACTTGAGTCTGTTGTGAACATATAGTACAAGTCAGAGAGGTGAAAAGTTGGTTATCTTAGTTAGAGGTCAATGCCTATAAAATTTGAAAAAAAACAATTTAGAAAAAATATTCTTTAAAAAAATTAAATCTCAGTAAAAGAGGTTAAATACGCTCGATGTCTCAATAACAGAGGTAACTATGACGACACAATCTAAAGAACAAATCCCAGATGTAGAGGCTTACTTTGTCTCACCAACAAAGGTAATTCAGTGCTGTAATAAAGTCAGGACCTCAGCATAAGTTCCAGCTATGGAGTTTTCTTAGTTATCCAGGTCCCACTTAACCGAGTTTTACTGGATTATAATGATAAGTTCCGGAACCACATGATGTTTTGTACTTCTAATTAAAAAAATATTTTCATGCACAAGCGATGGTTTTGAGATAAAATAAATTGCAAAACATTCCTGATTGACCTTAACCTACAGTCACTGTCACTGTCACTGACCTTTGACAGCGACAAAGCGACAGTGACATTGCCGGCCACAGAAACAAAAGCAGATTACTATTGATTTTTTGTTAATATTTTTGAATTCAATACTAAGTTCTTTAAGCTATGCCGTCGTATGAATTCATAGCTAAATTGTTTACCATTTGCATTAGAATGTGTTCATACACCCGTATTGTAATGGTTAACAAAATAACTGAATTCATACGAAGACATGGTCTAAAAAACTTAAAATCCAAGTCAAAAACATTATTTAAAAAACTATAAGGTCTATAAGAGGGTGATCGATCAAGCTATTAAGAGCCCGGCGAACGACGCTTTTAACTGTTAGTTGACGCGTATCGCGGAATAGAGCTATCTCTGTTTGACCAAAACAAGTGAGCAACTGACACAGATCGGAGCTACACACACGTGTATGTGTGCGTATTACAATATTGTTAGTAAAATTAGGTATTGAACATACCTTATTTGCTTTATTTTTGCCGAATACTTTGGGAAATCGTTAATGAATGTACAGACTTGTAATGCATTTTTTGGAAATTTCTTTACCGTGCCGATGCGGGTGTGAAGAAGATCGTTCCCTCACATGTTCCAGGCGTTTCTTTCAATCTGGTGCAGGAATCTCCCGAACTTAATCATGTGTCATCAATAACGTCCGGTGAGGTGTCGTCATGCGGAAGGTGAGGACGCCGTGATGTCTTTTGAACTCCTCCTCAAAGAGGGGGTTTACCGCCATAATTATAGCATGCCCAGCACTGGGTTACGACAGTCGCTATCGCCATTTCACCATAAGATCCCGCCGGAACTCTGTTCGCCATACCACGATTTGTCACATCAGCGGAGTTTCGTCTCTGCGTTGCATCTCCACGTGTAAATCATGCATGCGTGGAAGGACTGTTGCCTTCAGATTCCATGGTGGCAGGCCAGCAAAGAGACTCGCCACTATGCGAGAAACCGTGCGGTATCCCCGCACCATCTGGATGGACATGACCCCTGGCATGCGTTCAGCTTGGGCACCGATCGCTTTCGCAGTGACGGTGCCCATACCGGCGCCTCATAAAGGGCCATGGACTGAACGATGGCTGTAGAGCCCTTGGCGGGAGGCGTCTGGATCCCTTAGGTAGGGCAGGAGCTGCTTGAAGGCAGCCCCAGTCCGATCCAGTTCGAGAGCCAGACAGAAATTCCATCGGTTATCAAGGACGAGTACTTCATCGTCAATTTCGCGATGTGAATTCCTCCGACCTAAGGAGGAAATACGACTTTGTACAACAATTGTTAAAATATAAAACAGACGTTGGGCCTGCATTCACAACAGAGAAAAACAATTTGAGCAGGATTTGGAAAAATTATGAAATAAATGTTAAGAATGCAATGTTTTTTTTTATTTCTTGTAAAACCCACGAAAAGAGAGATATGAATCAAATTTTACCATATAAGAGTGAAATAACATTTTTAATACGTTTAGTAAGCGTAAGCAAAAATATCTTTTCATCATAATTTAGAATATTAGTCTTATGTGACTCGATTCACAATTCTAGCAAATTCACAAAGTCAAAAAAAGATTTTATGGCATCTGGCACATCACTAGCAAGAGGATAAACTACAGAATTTTTGAGGAAGTTGGAAGATTCCTATCGCTCTTGGATTTTTTTTTATAGCCATATAAATAGCTGTAACATGGACCGCTTTAATTTTAGTTCAAAACTTTGCAAGTAAACTTAAAGAAAACCTAGATAGCTTATGTACTAATTTTAAATTTAAAAGTACATTAATACAATACACATTTAAATCAAATTAAAATTCAGAGTCTACGCCTTATAATATATTTTTTTTGTTTAGGGGTCTGAAAGGATAGCAGATGACCCGTCCCGTCGACCATTTCAATTTGGCATACGATGCACCAAACATCTTGTATAAGATATGTTCTTACGGAAACAATATAAGAAATATTGTTGTTTATAATACAGAAAAAAAAAATGAGAACATGCCATTTATGCTATAAAATATATGCGAAATGAAATTCGCTTAAATTTCGTTTTAAGTGAGTATTTTTTTAAAAGAAATACGTAGGAACCTAGATAAATATATTCTAAATCCGAATATTGTCATAGTACGGTCGAAATATTTTTCAATCTGAAAATGATTTTGGTATTACGTTTGTACGGATGATTCATCCGTCGCCCTGCCCTTAATGGATCAAGCGATGTCATTTGTGTCATTCATCTGTCAATAAATAGTGTCAAAGTGTCAAGCTTTGTGCTTTAGTTGTTTTGCAATATTTTCTTAGTGTTCGTGAAACATAATTAAACATGAATAGTTATTATCATGTATTTTTCCTTTTATTCTTGTATCCAAATATATTGAAAGCTGATACGTCATATAATGAAAACAAAGGTGTCGACATATTGTTGTAAGCATAAAATATTTACAAGTTTATTTGTTGTTGTACATTTTATTAGATTTATAAATGTTATCGTGCCTTTTCAGATCTAAAACTGGGACATGTTATATGACACCGTTTCCCTAAGAATGTTCTTCAATACTAAATGATTTTGCAAACTATGCTTCCAACTTTACAAAGTGTTCCATATTACATGCTAGACCTATAAGGATATGTGAAAAGTGTATACAGCATTATCTGAGCTTCCATAATAAGTATCAAGAGTTACTTACCACTGTGGTAAATGGAACTTCTTGCAAGTCGATTTTTATGTCGTGTGATAGACTAGATGCAATTCTGGAATATCATGACAACATATTGAGCATTTGGGATAAAGGTCACTGCTATGGTATGAATATTATCTAGTTTATGCTGCACTTTTCTCGTTTTAAGAATGTTTTCATAATATTTGCAAAAATTCTTGATTGTATTTTAAAAATGTAACACTACATCCCATATTAAAAAAGCCAAGATTTTTGTTGCTAAAGTACCTTTTAGTTCATTTCATTACTACTTTTCCTTTTGCAGCCTGTTACAACTGGTCAACTGATGTGCCGGTGTTGTCAAATGAAACAATACACTTCAATGAATTATTTAATGGAACTATGAATTGTATAAACAACACACACATTGATCCTTCATTAAACAATACCCAGGTTATCTGTGATAATTGCATGCAGTCCTATCTCAAACTGGATAATTACTATAAAACACTTAGTGTAGATGCTATTGGAGTGGATAGCATCTGCATGGACATTGTGGATTCTGTAAGTTGCACATAGTTAAGGCTCTCTTATAAACAATAGGTGGAAAGTGTAAGTTGTGGGAGAATAAAAATAGTTTTTTATTTCTATTCTCACACAATATCCTAAATCTTCTTACATTGAATGTCTACAAGCCACTGTTTGAGGGAAGCCTTTGAGCTTTGATAATTTGTGATTATTTTCAAAATGTAAACACTTGCATTTTCTATTACAGATGAATGCCACAAGATCTATATGGAGTAAAACTTTGAACTGTTGTAGAATAAGGAAAACACCTGAAGTCATATTTTTGGTTTGCACTGGTGTCATATCACTGTTGCCACTATTTTATTATTTAGTTCTAAGATATTTCAGTCCCATCAGAGACTTACCAAATGTATTAAAACGTAAGTACTGTAGCATATTAGGGGAGGGAAAAAACATCACCTTTTCCCTGTAAACTTATTTTATCATATCAACACTTGAAAGGCAAAAACGACTAAGTTGAGTAAATTTTACAGGAGTGATTGAGTTAAAATTTTTAGAAAAATTATTAGTTAAAAAAGTCAGGTTTAGATACTATTACCATGATGTCAATAATATGTAAATCTATTTCGTCAATTTTAACAGTATTTTTCTAAAAATTTTAAAACACTCCAGTTTACTCAATGTCACTTAGTCATTTTTGCCTTTCAAGCATCAATATAAATTCCTCAGATTTGACCCATTCAATAAGTTTATAAAATGGTATTTACTTGTTTCAGAGTCGAGATTCAAACAAACCATTCTGCGATCACTTGGAAGATCTAATTAAGGCCATGTATTAAATAAAAGTTGTAACAAGTAACACATTATGTATTTACAAATTGACCAAAGAAATAAAAACTTTATTTTTGATAAAATTGGGTCTAACTGATAAGTACGGACATTTTAGGCACATAAAATCAGGATTAAGTCACTCGTAGAGGGTTGGATTACCGATGCCTTGCTTTCTTATTGTTATTTTTCTTCATACTGTTATTACTACTTGTACTACTAGTAGACATTTTGTGTTTGAGAGAGTTAGGGGTCATATCTCCCTTGTTCATGATACTCATACTTGAGTCCTTGTCTTTAGGAGTGCTAGGTCTGCTGTCCAGACCCACAGCTGACAGCATCTTACTGTCACTGCCAAAGGCTTTTTGTAGCATACCAGATGAGGTAGCAATCTTTTGTGTCAAGCTTTGCTTAGTTTGGGAATGATTAATAACTTTCTCAATGCCACCATTAGTGTGCTGTTTCCCAGAAGGTTTGGATGCTATGCTTTCAGTCGAACCATGAATAGTGGTGTGATTCAAACTGCTAACATTGAGTCCAGTGCTGATTTGTGTGTCTGATGAGTCTTCATTGGTTTGAGATTCAGTCTCACTATTTCTTTCATCTGAAAGAAAATGCATGATTGAATTTACAAAGGTCATGTATGTTTTTTATGGGACTTTAGTTATGGACTTCAGTTATTAAAACTTTAATTAACCCCAACTTACTTTTAGCTTCAGCAGGATCAACAAGTCCACTAACAGCCTAAAAATAAAAATAAACATATTATAAAACGATATATTATTAACTAGTCTCCGAAAGTCTCAAATTATTATGTGGTTCCTAAATGTTTGTGTACTACTTACAGCCATTGATGTAATACTGGATTTAGAAAATAAACGTTCAGCCTCTTTAAACTTCCTGTTACGTTTGTCTGCTTTTGAATTAGTGCTTTTATTTGTGGTAAGGTATCTGTCCCATCCTCTGATAATGTTTCCATAAAGCTGAGTATCTTCCAAGTATGATCCCTCAAAAGCATAAATCTGACGTTCTAAGTTAGCAAGGGTCTCCTGAAACAAAGTTATAGATTTAGCAGAATTTATTGATAGTGTGTACAGTGATTAGTTGATAGTTTCTTTTACTTACAGCCACTTCGGCCTTTCTTTTCACTAATTCCGCCAATTCCGCTCTTGTGTCAGCCACTGATGATTGTTTAGACGCCATATTGTTTCTTTTCGCTTGAGTTTGGGTTTCGTTGTCGGGGGTTTGTGGTGAAACAACCATGTCGTTAGTTGAATATATCGTTCTTTAAATATCCATAATTTAACAACTATACCCGAGGTAGTACGGTATATTTAAAATAAGAAAATAAATGCTTTTAGTGTTCAATCAATAAGCACAATGCGCAGGCTAGCTATCACAACGAATGACAGTTGACAATTGACAATGACATATTGGTTTGACAGTTTTCTTATTATTGTTAATATTTCTGGCTTGGATACTATATCTTTTAAGCCTAGCCTAATGTCTTCGTTTGAATAGTTCATTAGTTTACCATTAGAATGCGGGTGCAATACATTCTAATATTTTTGTAGTATTTGGCAGCAAATTTATAGAGCCTTCTCGGAAAAATTTACTGAAGTAGCCAGAACTACAATAAAGTTTTCAGCTTTATTGTACCAAAATCACCTGTTTCAACGATTTATGCTACCAAGTAACCGTCTATTTGTTTGCCAAAATTCCGTAAAATGTTGTTTCGGTGTGGTGAAAATATGGTAAATAAATCATTTGGCAAATGAAAAAAGTTTAAAAGAGGCTTCGGCCAATAGCAAAAAAGTTATTTTTTAAATCGGCGAAATATAATTCGGTAAAATAATACCTACGGCACATGTGCGCAAACTTGAAATTACACCAATTTTACATCACAATATCTACTAGGAATCAATTTGCGTAAAATTTTAAAACAGCCACTGAACCAAAGAGTATATTAATATCACTGAACTTCATTCGAAGAAATCCTGCCAAAAATCTTGACAGTTTGCTTTTTATTTTTTTTTGGATCTAGGGATAGACGCTTTGGAGTTATTTTAATCCGTCTAGGTATTAAGCGATTTTTGAAAAGTGGGAAAATTATAGCACCGTATTTAGGTGGAATTTTCAATTACCAATTGTACGTCACTTGTATACCTTACAAACTAACAAAGTCAGTTCTTCATTTATTATTAATCTTTGTTTTTCAGTAAGCATCGACCGACGGTTTATGAGTGCTAGTCTGACCAATTAATCAAATCAACTAACTTTCATTGACCATTTTCCGACCTTTATTGAAAAGGTATTGGTTGGTCATGAAAAATTCGATCGTGTTGTTAAGATAAGACGACAGACTGACTCCGCTATCGCGCAAGGATATTCTATTCTATTTTTTGTTAATGATCGGCAAATAGAGATAGAGCCGATGTCGACCGCGCTAGGATCTAGGATAGTGTTCTGTAATCCGACACCTGACAGCTTGACAGTTGACATTGACACCAATTGACGCTGACATTATTGACCACTTGTTGACGATAGGTCTCGATCGATTCTATTGTTGATGCCATTAATGAAGACTTGGTGGTGTCTTTTCCACAAATTGAAGTTGAAGTTGACTTGACACTTGAGTAGTTGAAGTTGATTCTATTGTTGTGGTGACGGTTGCCTTTGTAGATTTTGGCTAATTTATGAATGGTAATCAAAATACTCCTCAGCGTTTGATGGTCTATTCGCACGAGATATTAGTGAAATTGTGGTGTCGCTTCCACAAATTCCATTAACCTATGTAGAGTTGAAGTTAACTGGTAATCAGTATCTTACGCTTTCTTCAAACAATATTTTAGATACAGGAATATCTAATAAGAGAGAGCTATTAGCTAATATTGATTGTGTGCAACATAAACATGTCTGTAAATTACATACCTCGGGTAACACAGGTAAAGTTCGACTTTGAATTCTTTCTTATGGGTATATAACACTACGCGTTATTCAGACAGTCTTAGTAAATTTATTGAAACATTGTTACAAACGGAACCTTAAATTAAATAATCTTAATGTAATAAACATAGGTCTGTAGCTAATTGTGGGCTTCAAGTTTTGTGGTATATATATCCAACAGTGGTCCCCAAACTAGGCACTGCCTGTATCTTGGGGACCGGAGTTGGATAGTAACAATAATACTATTTTTGCCACTGGAGAATATAACAAAATGTACATAAAAAGAATATAAAAAAAATGACATCTAAAATTAAAACAATTTAAAAGAAGATTAAAAACTAAAGCCTAGAAAACTAAAGCCTAGTCTATGTATTACTTTGTATCTCATCGTTCTGTTTCGTTCCTTTACATGACATTGGCGTAAGTTGCTCTCTTGTGTGACGGTACATAGACTAAGACTATCTAAATAACGCGTAGTGTAATAGGCCCTATATTTTGCAGTTAAGACTCAAAGATTGTAGTTATTTTAGTGTATCTAAAATTCGACTAAAATGATTTAAGTACTTGTGAAATGGTATAACAAGATAACATTATCTTGTATTCTATGCTAGACTCTAGTTTCCTAATCTCACTTATCTCTATTTATCATAACATCACACTATTTTTGCAGCTTGATGCAGTGCAGCTGGACAATCAAGTTGAAGAGCTTTTTAAACAACTAGTGTTTCAAGCAACTAAGTTTATAGAGGTAAACACAAGTTTACCATGAGGTTAATAAACATTGCTTTTATGTAAATAAAACATTTGATTCCTAATGTTTTTTCAGCCACGCTACATTCAAACAGTCCTACCGGAGCTTGAACTTTTGATAAGAACATGGATCTTCAAGTATTCCGTGTTTGATAAAAAAAGCACTTTCGGACATCAGATGCTGTCATTGAGTTATAAACCAGACAATTTTTCTAAGAGCAAACTATTTTGGTACTATGGTTACAATGTTGGATTGAAGTACCTTAGAGAAAGAGCAATCTACAGTTTTACATCTAATACAAATGTCCAAAACATTGTTAATAAATTAGAGACTTTCCAATTGATTGCGGACATATTAAACTTTTGTAGATTCATACAGACAGGCAAATATCCATTACTTATAGATTTTATATTAGGTATAGAGTTGTCAGCTGAGAAATTGACTAGAGAAGATCTTACCGATTTTTCTTGGACTAGAGAACTTTTATGGCATAATTTTATTGTAAGTTTCGTTATATTATATGATCAGCTGTATAAATATGTTATTAAATAAACAAATATTTTATATGAATAATTTTTTTTTAAATGTTTCAGGAACTAATAGGTACATCAATTGCATTAATAAACATCTTTGGACTGAAAAGTAAATTGTCTAATGTTCTAAAGTATGTATGGTGGCGACAACATGTCAGATCCATAGCCACTTCAACGGAAGCTGTCATGACATTACACACAGTCTGCGCCTGCTGCAATAATAAACCAGTGCTACCTCACACCATGGGCTGTAGCCATATATTTTGTTACTATTGTATAGTGGTATGTATTATTTTGAATTAATAATAATGCAACATTATCCAAATACTTTTAACAATTAAGTCAGGGATGTTCTCCTTTTCAAAAGTGTATTCCATCTGGAGTCAATTAATGTCACTTTTGATTGTGTGAATTAAAAAAAGTATTATTAATTTATTAAACCCCAAGCGAATGCCGGTTCACTGTCTCATTGTCTTTCTATTGTGTCACTAATTACAGTATTCGAAAGGCTCTTGAACCTTCAGTATATACACAATATTTACTTTTTATTTTGAAGAGGACAATTGTTGGTAAAAAAATATACCATTATCATTTCATCTGAAACATGTCCACTGTTGGACATGGGCATCCCCTAAGTGTCGCTACAATGGCCGTGCCTGTGCATCTCGAATCCATCGGATTCCCGCAATTTTTACCGGGTCATTGGTCCACCTTGTATGAGGCCTTCCAATGCTGCGTCTTACGGTACGCGGTCGCTACTCCCGAACCTTTCGGCCCTAACGGCCATCTGTTCTGCGAGCAATGTGACCTGTTCATTGCCACTTAAGTTTAGCGATTCTTTGTGCTATATCGGTAACCTTGGTTCTCCTGCAGATATCTTCATTCCTGAATCGATCACGCAAGGAAACTCTGAGCAAAGCCCTTTCCTTTGCCCTTCGGGTGACTTTAAGCTTTCTGATCAGGCCCATTGTGAGTGACCGGACGGCGAGCTAACTATTGCTCGTCGTCCGCAAGCCGTCTACGGTGGCTGCAAATCGGGATCGGGATTCCGGCGGGATCGGGATTCGGGCTACCTCCTTTGCTATCATTACTGCTTCGCAGAAGGAGGCGATCGCCTGCCATTCCTCCTCGCTCCGGACCATGGCCTGTACAAAGGCCCGACGCGAGAGATCGTTGCCGCCGATCGCCTCCATGGGGACACAGCGGGGCTCTGGTTGCCAATAACCTTGGAGCCCTTATTTCGCTCAATCGCGTCTTTAAATTTTTCCAGTATTAATGTGTTATTTATCGTGGTCGCGTTTCAAGGACTTGGAGATCCGTTTATTGAGCTGCCGATATATGCACGCATCGTCTGAAGACTGCAGAATCATCTAACGCCTCTCCTTCATGAGCTTGAGAGTTGGATTAGAGAGCCTCTTGTTCTTATTTATATGGGTCTTAAAGAACTTAGACCCAACCGTATGGACCGTTTTCCAGAACCCATCGTTGTATTCGTCCACGGAGCATCCTAAGCACTCGAAACGATTTTGAAGTTCGAGCTAAAAGTTCTCGGAGTTTTGGATTTGGATCTGTCCTGGACGAAGCGTAGATTTCATCACTCGAGATCTTTCAAGCTTGACATTGATATTCAATGTGCTTCTTACCACGCGGTGATCACTTCCAGTTTTATCGTGTTGATCACAGAGACATCATTAAATATTTGCTTCTTCGTCGACATGATGAAATGAATCTCATTTTTAGTGGCACCATCAGGGCTTTGCCAGGTCCACTACGCTCACGCTTTCCGAATAAGGAGTTTATCATGTTATATTTATTATTATTGTTGTTATAATTTTAGCAATAAAATAGCTTACCTAGCTGATATTATCCTGTCCACTGAGCTCATATAAAAATAGATTCCAAACATTTTCAGCTTTTCCCATTTTTTTTTCAAATTAAGGTTGATAAGGAAATAAAACTTATTTTATTTCTATAAACTTACTGAAACCATTATGAACATTTTAAAGTAACCAAGTTGGTCAAGCCATTCATTTATGTATTTATTAATTTATTTATTGGTTCACCAACAATTGTTTACACTGACACGTAAGTCGTACTTATGAACAAACGGCATTTCTCTTTCATGAATATTGGTCTAGAAACTTGTGTTACTGACAGCTTATCAACACATTTTATTCATTTTATTTTCAGGCCAACAAGACTGCTGATCAAGACTTTGCTTGTCCGAAATGCTATTTTAATGGAAAGGAAATAAAAAAGTTTGTAATGCCTTAATACTACGTATACGTAACGTGCCATAGTACTACGTATTTTAAAAGCTAATGTTCCGTACAAAATTAAAATGAAATTGAGAAATGATTATCAAAACCTGTTTGAAGTCTGTAAAATTGTAACCATAAATAAAAACGCTAAATTAACACTTCTCAATGAAGAATTCTTTAATGAAAATTATAAAACATTAAAACCCGTAAGTAATAACCAAGTAAATACTCGTAGTGTCATCAACGCAAGACTTTTACTTCCTAAGTACAACATGGCAAGAGAACACTAAAATATATGATATCCTACTTTATAAATAGTCTACCGACTACATTAATAGGTATAATTACTCATAAAATACAAATTAAAACAACACTTAGAAAATTTTAATACTACCCCCCTGAACAACCTGTATCACTTGTACTTTAGATAAGCGGCTAGCTCGGTCACCGACGATGTTACTCGTTAATGTTGCAGTCTTATTTACTTATAAATACCCTCTTCGGTTATTTGATCTAGAATGTGATATGTTCTGTTTTAGTTAGGAAAAAAATTGTGCCGCTGGTTATGATGCACGGTAAAATTCCAATGAGTTTATAATTTGCATCACCTGTAATGTACCTACCTATTAGTTGTATACATTCTGAAAAAAATAAATGATAAAAAAAATACTTGAAGTAATAGCTAGTGCGCTTCACCATCAATGATTGCATCATTGCTTACCATCAGGTGGGATCGCAGTCAAGCAATATAGTTTATATAATTAAAAAAAAAGTAATCCGTATTCCATATCAACCCATTCCATAAACATACTACATTAGACCGACGCACACGTCGAGCTCGCCTTTGTACGTAGAAAGACGTCGCGTGGCGTGGATTTAATGTAGCTCTACAAGTCTAGTTGCCATATAAAATGTATGGAGACTGACGCGCCTAGATCGGCGTACGTGGCACACGACTGCGCAGTGTAGTTCTACCTTTTAGACTGACGCAAGCGTGTAACACGCCTGAATTGTATGTAGAATGACGTCGCTTGACATGCATCAAGTGTAGCTCTACAAGTCTAGTTTCCATATAAAATGTATGGAGACCGACGCACCCAGATCGGCGTATGTGGCACACGTGTGTGCAGTGTAGCTCTAGCTTAAATATTACGCTTTTAGCGAAAAGTTGGAGCTGTGATAGGTAATAAATTATTAATAGGTAAAATCATGTTTAATAAAAAAGAGACCTAACTCAAAATAGAGGTTAAGTACTTATGGCATACTGAAAGTTTCTGGTTTCTGATAAATAAGACTACTTTTTTTTTAAGTATATTAATTAACCCTCGTAATTAATACATTTTTGCATTCGCTGAAACCACTGTAAAGCAGTTCGACCAGTCTTCTTTAAGGACCTCTTCAATGGCTTTATGGAACGCATTTACAGCTAATTTAGCTCGTAAAACGTGTGCCTCTAAGTTTGTCTTTAATTTTTTCGAAACAAATAGAACTCGTAGGGTGCAAGTTCCGAGCTGTAAGGCGGATGC
This sequence comes from Mythimna vitellina, assembly GCA_949316375.1. Classification (NCBI taxonomy): domain Eukaryota; kingdom Metazoa; phylum Arthropoda; class Insecta; order Lepidoptera; family Noctuidae; genus Mythimna; species Mythimna vitellina. The sequence continues at coordinate 17,136,430 of OX438688.1, forward strand.
GTTATTAGTTCCCCATCTGAAGCCTTCAAATAGGCTTCTGTTACCTTAGCGAAATGTGAGGATGCGTTATCGTGGTCCACCACGTCCTCGAACCGTCGTCATCGTTGTCTTCGCGATTTTCGCGAACTTTTTCTAAGACTCTGGGCAAGTAAGTGTTGACGTACCAATGGGCAGTCAATGTCCTTTGATCTTCAAGCGATACTGTAGTGTAATGTCGTGATTTGCCAAAAAAAGAAGCAACCATTTTTTTACCAACATTTCGACTTTTCATAAATTTCATCAGCAAGTTTTTAAAAGGAAAGACCCAATCTGCCAACTGGCTTTTTTCGGGTTCAAAGCAGTACCTATACCCAGGTTTCGTCACGATATTATAGACAGCCAATGACTCTTCCATTAAACTTTTTTATCATTTCAAGGCACCACTGGAAATGGAGTCGTTTTCTGGTCTTCCCTTAAGTTATGTGGTATTCATCGAGTGCAAAGCTTCCAGTGCCTAAACAATGCACAAATTTGCAGATAAGGAATTTTTTTGCCAGTTTCAATAAGTTATCTTACGATGTCAATTTTCGAGTTTGTAACCGCAGTCGCCAGCCGACCTTCACGTACCTCCGAAAAGCCAAACGCCAGAGCCACAACGAAAATCATTGAACGAAAATGTTTACGAGTTAAATTCATTTTTATAGCGACATACAATCTTCGAAAGAAAACCACAATGAAAAAACAAATGACAGCTTCCCAAAAAAAAGATGAGAAAGAGATTCTAAAAAATCGCAACTAGTTCCATTTTCGGATTCTATAATTGTTTTTCATTCATTTATTCTAAGTGGCCAGATCCAGAAACTTTCAGTATGCCCCACGTATTTAAAAATTGGACCTTATTATTGAAACATATTTTTTTTAAGTTTGCATCACTGCTTACCATCATCAGGTGGGTGATTTGGTGTAAACTTGTGTTCTTGTGCTTGACTGCGATAGTCAAGCATAAGTTTACTTCAAATTAAAAAAAAAAGGTTCAAATACCTTCTTTTTTGAGTTAGGTCTCTTCATTATTAAGCATGCGATATATTAGGACTAGGCTTAAGTACCTACCAAAAAAGTAATTATATTAATAAAAACATTGAGATGGCCAAAGGTTTAAGTTTAGACTCCGTAAGACTATCAATTTATGAGTAGGTACTTATAATAAGTTTTTCTTAAATATGATAAATATAGACATTGGTGAAGGAAAATTTATGATAAATATAGACATTGGTGTGAAACCTGGGCTTATCATCTGTATAAGTTTATGATCACCAGCCTTGAACAACGGTGGTGGTTAACTAAGCTGGTATTATTTTATTACTATTAATTTATTAAATTCTTTTCTAGAGGTGTTGTTAATTTGTTATAAATAAAACCACTTATGTTGATTTTTAGTTATATTTTTTTATTTTATACTACAAAGCTTATTTTAAATAAATTTTATATTCTGTTTATTAAATTGTTTGATTTGACGAGTTTGACATCAAAACAACTGTATTGTAATATTCATCAGTCATATTATTTTAGTACAATTTTCAAAATATACTTCTTTTCTTTTATGATTGTTTGAATATTAAAGTACATATTAAAAGCATCCCATAGTAATAATTATAATATTTATATGAATGATTGAATGATTAAGACTTATTTAAAAAAAATATCTTATGGCTTATGTTTTCAACATAATCTAAATGTGTGGACAACGCTTACAATGAAAGAGAAGTTGATGATGATTAATAATGACAATAGAATGATTTGCGTGATGAGACAGCAATGAATACAAAAGTTATTTGTAGGTAACATAATACGAAAGATGGTTGAGACTGATTTTGGAAAGGACTGACAATACAGAAACTAAGTGAACGGCGCTTTGCGTGAGTACACTCTACTAGTGTATCGGTAGATACCGATTTTACTGCTCAACTTGCCTGTGTCGTAACTGCAAGGCTGGCTGTCCAGTCCTGTCGACCATAAATTTTGTTTATGACTGCACTTCCGGGTTTGAAAAGGTACGGTCCAGTGATGTGGAAAATATGGATGACAAAGTAAAAGGTGGCAAAAGAGTAGGTCTACAATGATGGTTTATTGTGGTGTTCGGTAAATATTGTAATGTGGTCTGTTGTTTATAGACATTTACGTGCTATAGGTATTCATCTTTTTATTTTTAAATCATATTATGTTTTTTCTTTATTCCATATTTATTTTATAAACAGGAATAAAGAAAAGTGAAATGGAATGAGAATGAGATGATCTGTCGTTTCAGTTCGTCCTTATAAAATGATGATTAATTAATTTATACATCGATACAATTGAATGAAATAAAAGAAAATCCGATTACTTATAACAAAAAATTTAGACCTAAAAATGTAAGGATGATTTTTGTACAATTGCTTATAAAAATTTAAAAACTAGATATATCTATGATGGATTTTAATGGCACTTTCAAATCTGGATCAATTTGTACATCACACGGTTCAACCGGTTTTATTATAGGTAATTTGAAATTGAGTTAAAGATTTCAATGTGCTGCTGAATTTTTTTTAATAAGTAGGTACCTATATAACTAATCAAATGTAGAACCTGAGGCTTAAGCCAATAATCATTCAACTTACTGATCGACAGCGTGTTACACTTATTTACAAATGTCCTTAATTTTATAGGTACCTGCCTAATATGTAGGTATGTAAGCACCTAATTAAACGAGTAAGAGTATGATACGTAATCATTAAACATTTATGATAATTAACTTACGAATTTAAAAATCTAGCAAATAGCTATCAGCTGAATTTTCCTGACTGACATAAATCACATTTTTTGTTCAACATACCTGACCTAACAAGGCTATCAACTTCCGTCCTTAACCAATTCGTTTCGTTTCACTAATTTATTTACAATCATAAGCTACCTAAGACTGTTTAGGTCACTAATTTAGGTTTCAACAGGTGGTGAGACCAAATAAGGCATGCATTGGAACCAGCCGTGGTGCCTTTCCGAAATGTGGTCGTATTTTTGTTCTAATGTTGATTGTCTTTGCTGTTGCGCACGTCCGCGTGGAAGCCTGTCTCCCAGTCGGCTACATAGTTGACCGTCCGCACAGAACCGTCCGGTTCCACCAGAGAATACTGACCTGCATAAACAAAATATTTATAGGTGCATTACAACTGCGCGTTTCCGTCGTCCTTCAAGGCGAATGAGAGCTTGTGAATAATGTCCCGATAAATGTATTTAGGTTATCATTGGCTCGCATTCTGTTTGCGCCTTGAAATAGTCGTGATTGCGAAAATTATTAATATTCTGCAGTTGATAATAAAGAGACAACAAAAGACGCGAAATTGTGTGCGAGCTTAGAAACTGCGTTATTCAATTTTTGAATATCAGGGTCTTACATTAAAAGGGCATAAAGTTGTTGATGCAAAAGAAGTCTGCGCTGATTTTGAAGTCGCACTCCTTTGTATGGTTATCGAGTCGTTAGTAATCCCAGCATACTATCCGCCTTTCACAGATGAAGGCTACCAATAAGCTAATTCCGTACGAGTCGTCAGATAAGGTGCAATGTTAGGTAAACATTGTACATAAACTTACTACCATCAAACTACCCGACGTACCGCGAGTGTCCACCCTTACCTACATTGTTGACACCTCTACCGACGGCGACGGTCTGTTTCGCCTTGTCGTTTATACCGCGTAGATATCTACATCAAAGGACTGGAACAATTTGCCTGTTGCGGTCTTCCCGTCCGATTATAATTTAGGTGTCTTCAAGGCTAGAGTGAATAGACTCTAATAAACTAGGGCGCTTCATCATTGCTTTCCATCTGATGGGATTGCAGTCAAGCACTGTAGTTTATAGAAAAAAAAAAAAAACATTATAAAAGTTCATACCTTTGACGACTTCTCCGTCCCTTTCTTCTTTCTGTTGCTTTATGTCACCGGTGTGGGGGTCGTTGACACTGTATTCGAAAGCATATCTCGGGTGGGCGTCCTGTAAGAGGGTTATCACAATTTAGATGGTGCCGTGAGAAATGTCAGTTGCAACAAAGGTCGTAACGAGTCTTGAATGAACTTTAGTGCCCATTAACTGGGCTAGATACCTAGAGCGCACCGGCGAGCTACGGGTTACACCTAAGTAACAAAATTGCTTTAATTTATTCAGTTGGATGTGGAAAAGTTCTCGTGCTGGTTGGTGTTGTTAGATCGTGGTTGCAAAGATCCTTTTCATCGAGGATTACGTATTTTAGTTAGTATTTAGGTACAATTACCTATCTAAAACTTAACAGCTTTTTTTTTTAATTTTAAGTATTAATTATCACAGTAAAAGCCAGGTAAAAAACCAATAAACAAAAAGTCTCTCTGACGATCGAACCCTGGATCCTCGAACAAAAACGGTCTCAAAATCGTAGCGTCCATAACTCGCTTAAAGAACGTGTAGGTATCTACTAGCTGTGCAAAAACAAATAGCTTCAATAAAACTGCCGCTCAGTCAGGATCCTTATCATTGATAAGAGGGTGTCAAGACGACAAGGCGGTGAAAGTGGTCTAGATTGGACGGACGAGTTCGTACTAATTGTTATGTAAGTGAATGTGCTTATTTAACTCGTCTGACGCAGCACGCTATAAACGTCCTCGATTTGACAATAAAAAGTTTGGCAATCCGAGTTAACTGTTTAAAAGGTAGCTTTTGAGAAAATAATTTCGAAGAAGTGCACAACGCACGCATACGAACACACGAACACGCACACAGACACGTGCACAAACTTGCATACCTACTTACCAAAAAGGTAACACTCTCGTAAAGTTCAAATGAAATTAACAAATTGTTCCGGCATTATTTAATTTTTTTTAATTCGTTAAACTTTATTGTTTTTTTGCTATGAAATAATTGTGTAAGACTACAATAGCTATGTTATAATAATAATCTAATCCTTACATCCTTACGTATTATACAACAAAGTCTCCCACCGTGTCTGTCTGTTCGCGATAAACTCAAAAACTACTGAACAGATGTTCAAGTGGTTTTTGCCAATAAACAGGGTGATTCATGAGGAAGGGTAAGGGAATATAGCGATGGGCGACTTAAGTTATTTTAACAGAGTTACTTGAGTCAAACAAAGATTGAGTCAGCTCGAGTTGCTTTTTTCTTCAACTCGAGTTGACTCGATAATAGTTCAGTAGACGGTTGAATGAAAGCAAAATGACGCGATAATACATGCGTATAATTGTAGTAGACAAAAATTGAGACTTTCAAAGATCAAGAGGGTCGCTAGTCCTAAATAGAATCTCGGCACCGAGGTGCATTGTGTGCAATATTGCGTGGTCAGTTTACGTAATTGTATCGTGAATAAGTTAGCTTTGAGTTCCGAGTCCTCGTGTAGAAAGACTAAGTAGGTACTATTTACCAAAGCCGTGAGGACACAATAAATTAAGTTACCTTCACCTATTTATTACATAGTTGAGCTAAGAACTGTATTGCAATGTATTGAGATCTAATTAGATTGTTTTACTAAGTTTAGATCGTGATCAGTCATTTAATCCAATGGGTACCTAATATCTACTACTACTGATTGCTTATCTTCATAAGGACATCACAATGAACAACGAAATAAGATCACAAGCCAATAATGAAGCTAAGATCACATTAACAGGCGATCGTGACCTCTAGGTATAGTTTTGTTAGGTCATAACAGGTAGGTAGGTACCTACACGTTCCTAGATTTTATGCAGAAAATTGTTAACAACATAAATGGATAAATTAATGATATAAGAGTAGGTATAATGATCGTATGAATTCCATTCGACAAAAAATTGTATAACTGCTAGTTAGAAGATCATAATGGTTGCGTTAATTGAATTCAAGTAATTAGATGTTTTACTCTTAATCAATCAAATGACACTGTAATGGGGTTTGTAGACCATTGCTCAACAACATGTGGGTAAAACTGACACCGGCTGAGCGCTTGACAATTTCTCACATTTGATCAGAGTGAGTGCGCAGGTAATCGGTCAAGATTTCGATGTGGTCAGTAGAACCAGTCCTGGATCTAACTTGACAGCCGTTCAAATTGATTACGTCACTGCATCAGATGTAGGGATATGAAGTAACTTATCCATGGTATGCCGTAATGTCCTAAGGCATATCGTTACACACATGAATCATTACACACATTTAAGTTTGTGTCAATATTTAAAACGTATACAATTTATTAAACGTAATAAAGCGTGATAAAAACCTAAAATATAGTCAATTAGCTCATAATTTGTTTGGTTGAAATAATAATTATTTAAAAATGTTACGAGAGAGTAATAAATTAATTTAAATGCTTGTACCTACCTAATTATAGCGTATTTAGTATCAAGAATTGTTTACGACACAGTTATCTGTAGATTCATACATTTTTCACTATTAGGAAGCTACACTTTTGTTTAGATCATAATGTTTTTTTTTTTACGAAGAATACCTTGCAAGAAATTTTAAGGAATATATCAAACAATAAAAATAGTACTTACATAGTTCTCCAAGAAATCGGTGTGAACATTCTTGCCAGCGAGGGGTGCTGCGACCTTGGCAATTGCTGGAGCGCCGACCGCGGCATAGGTGGGCAGCGCTGCGTGCGCTACACCCACGGGCGCACTTGCGTACTGACTCACTGACGCCACCGCAGGCGCTGAGTATTGAGCCACGGCTGGCGCGGAGTACTGAGCCACCACAGGCGACGAGTGTTGAACCACGGTAGGAGCCGAATACTGCACCACCGGTGAAGCGTACTGTGTCGCGTGTTGTGTCACTACTGGCGCTGAATACTGACTGACGGCTGCACCAGAATGTTGGGTATACTGACTGATTGCCGCACCAGAATTTTGGTTATACTGACTGATGGCTGCACCAGACTGCTGAGATACAACCGGCGTGAAATAGTTTGAAGATGGAGCAACCGCGTGAGACACCGACGAGTATTGTGCCACTGAAGGAGCTATGGCAATGGGCGCAGCCACTGGAACTTGATTATATTGAGCGTACTGAGCAACGGTAGGTGCTGCGTAATGTGTTTGTCCCACAATCTGTGATTGCTGCACCCTCAAAGCAGGCGATGTTGCGTATCCGGAGGAAGGAGCGGCGTACACTTGGGAGACCACTGGCCCTCCAGCCTGTATGTTGCTGTAGGAGTTAAGAGATGCCTTCGCTGCCGATCCAGCGGAATAAACTTGTTGTGCTACCAAGTTCTGTGTCACATAAGAAGTTTTCGCTGGGGATAAAGAAAATTTGGCGATAAGTGGAGCCGCGGTCACTTTGGATATGATTGGTGCCTGAGCGTATGTAGCAAGAGGTGTCACAGTTTTCCCTCCAGAAGCAGCAGAAGAAAGGCCAGCTGATGTCGCATAACCGTGGAATTCTTTTGTGTATCCTTGAGAAGCATAGTTGTTTGATGCTAGTGATGAGGATTGATAAGTGGCAGCTGGTTGAACTGCGTAGGCTACTTGAGGCGTTGCAGACTGATATGTGACGCCTGTCGAATAGGCCGCACCTCCACTGGTCGAGTAGCCTGAGCTTCCACTTGAAGAGTAGCCGGATCCTCCGGAGTATTGGTATGAGGGTGCTGAGACTACCGGTTGTGGAAGGTATGTAGCTGCGGGTGCTTTGATGCCGGTCGTGGTAAGTTGCACCGCGGGCGCGGTGTACGAGTAGCCATTGTTACAAGGTGCTTTCTGAACTTGGCTCAGGTGATAGTTCAGGTCAGGGTCGTGATACGCAAGTACATTCTGCAGTGCCAACACAATGAAGATCGTCTGAAATCAAAGAACCGTATTTTTAGTTCTGTATTTTTTTTTTACAAAGGTTGTTATTTAATGTCATTCATACATAAAAAATCTCATTCTACTTACCGACTTCATTCTTATTTTTATTATTAGCACTCTAAGAATAATATTGCATAAAATAATATTTTGGCAAAGTTCGCAGCTCAAAGTGTATTTGCCAAACTTAAGCGTAAATCGAAATGAGAGCAAAGTTGGTCCGCAAAGTCTTATATAGCGATCTCATATGTGTAAGAACGGGTCACACTTTTTCACGTTCGCCGTCACAGAGTACTTCGGTGGGCGCGGCGCAGGCGCTGGTGGCTAAACCACGGGCTATAGACTAATGTATGACTACCACACGATAGAAACACCATTATCTTAACTTAGTGCCTCGATACGTCTATAAATATCAATTAATTAGGCAAGAAATACGCGCGATACATTCAGATTTTGTTGATTAATAATTTTCTATTGAAAAACTGTTTCAGTTGATTAGATTTTTTGCATTTATGTATTAAATTGTCGCTTAAAGTTGTAAATAACCACTTGGTCTCTTTATTTATTTGCTGACATATTTGATATATCATATTAAATTATTATTTAACTAAGAAAACTGTAATCGTTTAGTAATTTAACATTGTACACTGCTGATTTTTCAAAAATAACAATTTTACTGATACTAAGAAACGAACTTAGAATAAAATACTCAGCTCGCTTGTCGCTTGTAACCACTTAACAGGCAACTTTGTGAATAATTTCCAATCAATGTATCGTAAAGATATAATGTGTTACATTAGCAATTAAACAAATAAGTATATTATAAATTTATTAACTCAGGTCATGATCGCGTTCGGTTTTAATCCTAAGCTGATAATAAGTTGCTTCATGAGGCGACATTCAAATTAAATAAGTAGTTAATTTACGTTTGATACTTTGAGCTCATAATTTATCCGTCAGTTACGAAATTAATCTCGCAATTAGATGCTAATACCCACGGATTTGTTTGTACAAGTCAATGATATCATTAAGCGAATTAGTGCAGGGATCCGAAAAGTATTTATATTTAAGTATCTAGAAATACTATTATATCTCCTATCCTATCAATATGTGTGGTATCGATATTTCTGTTTCGCTACATATAATTTTGTGTCAACTTGTTATTTTTATCCGTCCCCCCATAATCTCAGGTCCAGTTGAAAACCAGCGTTAGGTACTAGTTGACTGGTATACATACTGAACTGGGCCTATTTTGGCGCAGCCATGAGGCATACTATATTTTATTATTTATTTAGTTGATTTACAACTATTTTACTTATTATTGTTTCTTTTGGTGTTTACCTTCAAACTTGTTGTGTTGTGTGCTTTTGTGCTTGTAGTAAATAAAAGAATTTTCTTTCTTTTTTTTTTTCATTTGCCAAGTGATTTTCTCTGCGGTCTAAGTAGTTACCAATATAAATTTAATCGAAAGTTTTGAATGTTCATGGAAAATTCTGTAGTGTAATTAATATCAGTGTGTTTTCAGAAAAGCTGAGTCATGCTTATAAGTCAACATTTTTAAGCCCTGACAAAATACACCCCTCTATTTTGTCAGGGCTTAAAAATGTTGACTTATAAGCATGACTATACTTTGATAGGAGTGATTTAACTGAACCTAATATAAGTTTGAAGGGCAACTGAAGGAACATGGCTTTAGTCAGTAATATTCTAAAGTTCCCTTTGGCTCCACTTTTCATTTCGTATTAAAAAAAAGGATATTTCGATCTAACAACTAAATAGTTCAATTTTAATAAAATATTGTAATGTTTGTACCGTAAATCCTCTTTATTAGATGTTTATTAAATGAGTTCAGTTTACAGACAGCTGATTAAACAGATAACATTTATATAATTTGTTATAATAATATTGTGTAAGTGTATGTTATGGTATATTAGGTTTCAAGCTTTTTAATGCGGCTTTAAAACGGATGTAAGAAAATTGGTTCTGTATCTATTTTAATAGGAAGCTTTTTGTTTTAAGGTGGGAAATTATCCAATGATTTTTCGCGATTTAGGGGGTGGCACGGAGCGAGAGGGCAAGTCAGACTTTTACTGACTAAAACTACACCTATGTTCCTTCTTAGCCTTTACTTCTAGGAAACCGGTTTTCCCTTTCGGAAGCCAACCCATGGCCCCAGTAGGCTTCGGCCCAGCTGGTCCCCTACAGTTTTGCTGACATCTTTAAGGCGCGTGTGGAACACAACGCGCCGTTGACGATACGAGTTCGGTTCGGACGGTTACCGGAAGACCGGACGGCTGGCTACCCATTGATCGTTGTCCGCAAGCTCATTTTTAAAAGGAAGTTAAATTTTTGCTTTTGAACCGGGACCGAGCTTTGGAATTCAAAAAAATACACGTGGATCTAATGCCAGCTGTTTTTAAGACTTAGGTAATAAAACCATAAGAGCATTAAGGTACTTCATGTCATCAGAAATGTGTCTCGGCAAGGTGGTATTAGATCCTCATAAGTCAACTATAGGTCCGGGAACCGGTCCGAGTCGGAGATAGTCAAAAACATAAAAACAATGTTACTGTCTTTTGACGTAGTTCTATGAATAGAACTAATTCAAAACACAGTAACATTGTTAATTAATCATTAACTTTTCAGGGTCTCTGTTCAGAAGACGTTTATAAATCTTTTTAAATGCCGATTTGAGAACAGTCTAATGTTGACAGCTCTTTTGAGATGATTATCAGTTTCATGAGCTTGAGAGTGATTAATAGATTCTCCGAGATTCATGCAATTCAGCATTTTGTGTTACTACGGAACCCTGTTAAACAAATAAGGCATGGTGAGTTTTTTTCAGTATATTCAGCTCAATTATAAACAATGTTCTTCACACTAGAACGCATATTTGTTAGATGTCTAGTATAATACAATATTCTTTTATAATATTTAACAACTTTCACATAACGCCATGTAGTCCCAAACTAAGCAGAGCTTATGATATGAGTACTAGGCAATTGATAAATATTTGTGCTTTAATCAGAAAAAAAAATTACAAAAAAAATACAACTGACTTCAATGTAAAAAAACACTGAAAAGTGCAAAATAATTTTAATTTTGGAAGTAATGTTTCTATAATACGAGTATACATATGTCACTTCGTTATTTTTGTTGTAATTTTTATTTTATTTAATACTTTTTAGTTATGGTACCACCACTAAAAAGTACCCCCTCATCCAAACTTAAAACCTAATAGCCAGAGTGCATCTTATGATAATTCTAATAATCCCAATCACCGTTAGATTGCATTAATTTATTACAGAGTTCCGGTGCCTAACTTCAGTCTTCATCATCAGATCAGTTCGATATATTCCCCCTCTTCTTCCAGTCAGTCATCGACTTCACGTATAAATAAAGCAAATTTACTTGTTAAGACGGTTCTGCTGTGATCCTATGAGAAGTTCTGTTCCATAACTTCGAAGTTCATGATCAGATCATAAAAATATTTCTATGGGACCAATTCGGAAGCATAACAAATTCAATAAAAAAAAATAATTCAAAATTGGTCCACAATTGACCGAGAAATCGGTGAATATACATAAAAAAAATACATTCAGCCAAACATAGGACCTAATCTCTTTTGAAGTCGGTTAAAAAGTGTACATTTGGTATCTTTTCTTGTCCCGCTACTTCATATTAAAATAAATATCTAATACTATGACATGTTTTCTTTTTCACTCCTTGTTTTTTTTTTTTTGGTTTATTAATATAAAGATTTTACTGGTATTTTAACTTTAACTTTCATCAAAAGGGTATATTTTTTTAATGTCAAAAGAATGCTAAAAATATTCTCATACACTTTTTAGTTTCCCAGTGACCGTTACACCTTTTCAAAGATGAATTGTTAAGAAAATTCATCGCTTAACTTAACATTGACAATAGCTATGTTAATCCCGAATAATCAAGTAATTATATTTCACCAATTTTATTCGCAAATCATTTATAAAAGTATTTATTTTAATTAAATTAATTCCGTCCTAAAATATGAAAATTCGTTATTCAGGGTTAGTAACACGCAATAAAATTTGAAATATATATATTTAAAGTGGTCTAAAAATCTTTTCCTATTCTGATGACACTATCACTTACGTCAAAATCACTGTCACGGTAGCCATAATGTTTTTACCGTTATCGTGAAATGAAGACGTGTGTCAAGAGAAAATTTAAAAAAAGACCTCAGGGCGATAAACGATTATTATTGTGGTAATTTAATTACATTTTTTTTTCACTTTCTATACAATTTTCTTACTTTTTGTATTATCTTAACGAATAATCTCAGGGTTGGCGTGGTAAACACGTGGTTTAATTAAAAAATATTTATAAAGGTTAAAGTTTCTAATTTTCGTTATATTGCGTTACGTTACGAAACTGAGAAATTATTAAGCTTAGTTTACACAAACTTACTATTATTACCCGGTGCGTAAGTCAGCCAAATATTTTGCAGTAGGAGCACACGCATAGTTTCATATTTTTCTACATGCGCGAACTTGCTGCACTACGAAAATCTTACCTAATTAATATACCTATGTAATACTCATCAAGACCATCTCAAAAAGCTCAATCACGATAGGTTTATCTGAGTTCCTATGGCCACCTTCCGATTTCATCATCAGAACAGCTTTATGTTATAATAATTTTTCATTGTCATCTGATTTACACATGTATGCAAAATTTCAGCTCAATCGGTAACCGAGAAGTGGATCAAATTTAATTTGCAAGAAATGACAACAGACAAACAAACATTGGGACAGGTGAAACTAAATAAAAGCTTGTAAAAGTATGTAAACTGAATTTTGAATTCGTTCTAATTACGTCGGTTAGTTGAAGACATTTCCCCACACATACTGGCCAGTAGTAATTTACGTCATTTAAAACGTTGATACGGGTTGCTCGAGGCTTGCATAAGCCAACAAGCCCCTAAGCTCTTTACTTACAGCTTACATGCTAATGATGAAACACGCGTGCCTAGTGGTAGGATTTGAAATAAAATTGTTTGATTCTTTATTGACCTGTACGTCGATGACAACAAATTCATAATTGCTTGAAGTGGGTCCAATTCATGGTGAATCCCATTCAGGTTTTTTGAAAGTAAGTAATAATAATAATCATTTTATTTCAGGTAAACAGTACCCATATCGTAAATACCTTATTTTAAATAAAATACCTTTTTATAAAAATAATTTTGTTAATAATTATGATTTAAAACTATGTTAATAACACTTCACTTCGCACTATATCGTCTTGGTGCTGTCCTGTGGTATTTGTCCGCGGAAGCGACGGATCACCACGCCCTGTGGCCAAAAGTCTTCTTTCATGACAAACAAGCAGAAAACAATTCGGTACTCGCATCACAAACGCCTTAAAATTGACATTTCGATGCGACTTCAGCAACTGCACCCTCAGTGTGTACTTTAACTTTTGTCGCACATAATCGACGATGTCCTCCACCTTTGTGGTGTAATGCAGGCGAGAGATGTACACCGATGTGCTCGGCTGAGCGGCACGCACACTTGTACCAGGTGATCCTGGTGCTTTGCCGCAGAGATTTCAAATCAGTGTCTAAGATTAACTGGTCATGAAACTAATAAATATTAATTGGTTCTTGCCGGGTACAATTTCATGGCTCCCGAAAATAGACCGCTTTTTGTTTTGAGGTGGGAAATCATCAAATAACTTTTCACGCTCTGGATGAGACGTGTCAGAGTTTTACTGACTTAAACTCACCTGTGTTCTTTCAGTTGCCCTTTGCGTTCTAGAATCACGGTAACTGTTTCGAGTAATCCCGTAGCTCCATTAATTTTGCTAACAGTTCTTTGTGGCGTCCGTGGAACACAAAGCAGCGCCGACCCGAGTTTGGTCCTTATGTGACGGGGATCAACTTATTGCTTGTCGTTTGCAAGCCTGCGCCTGTTGTGGCCGGGAATCGCCCTGCCACTTCCGATGCCATAGGTACAAGTACATACTAAAGACGTTACTGGTTGGTTTTCACGGAAGGTCCCTCAGTAAAAACGGACTTGTAAGGCCCAGTTTTAGTGATTAACTGTCGTAACTCTTTGTTTTTAATTGGCAACGTATCGATAATTTCCGAAAACCGTGTGCTAACCTTCAGGCACTAAGCATTTGAAACCTTTAGTAAATAGTTTTAGCGCGAGTAGCTTTGCTTAAATGACCATTATGGAAATGGTGTAAGGTTCGCGTTAATGAAAACGGGTAGAACGGATATTACCAAATGGAACGCAATAACCGAGAATTCGGTAATGGGGCGGAGTGCGACAGGCCTTTGAATAAAATATGTGACTTGGTCAGATATAGAGTCTGACAAAAATTAATGGAAACGATCCCTACATGAAGCCTGATTAGATCGCTATGCATAACATCGTGCCTATTTCGGGCATGCCAATCTAATATATATACCTAGACCTTGATACATGCCTATTTTATAATGATTATGTATTAATACACATAGCTTTATGTTGGTACAGGTTTTACGCATGTTTCGATGATGAATACTTTTCAAGAACAAGTTTATACCTATCATAAATAAATAAGTATTAGGTAAAATGTACATGATTATCTAATCCATAAAGATTGAATTTATAAATATAGTTCGGCTATATTATGTAGGTCATTGTTGGTACTCGTAGCTTCATACAAAAGACATCAACGCACTAAACTTTTAGAATTGGCGGTTTTTATCAAATTGTTTATTATGTGAATTCTCGTTTGTACCTAAATGCATATGTTATTAAAGGTGCGTGTTATATTCATAATCTATTACACACGCTTTCGTAACAGTACAGAAACTTTAGATAAGAGTAATCTGGAGTAAATTGAGTGCACAATTATCCACATACACATATTATCATATTATGTAATACATTCAACGTGAATCAGTTATATCAAGAGCCCGTAAAGTAAATGCACCAACCATCGCAGTAAACTCAGCAAGCGATCTGTACCTCGATAACATCCTGTGCGACGACGAGCGATTTATATCTTGTCACCAAAGAATTGCGAGCTTTTAGGTCACAGAGGATGATAAAATTGGAGAGATAATGTGCCGTTTAATAATAAAAAAAGTAATAAAATAAAAGTTCTTTAAGGTGAAGGTTCTTAGTTTTCGATGAGTTAGATATTCATTGTTATACGTTACTTTACTATCTACTCCATGTCACCCCTAGCGGCCACGAACCCATGCCCAGTAGTGCTCCCAAACCTGATTGTTAGTCAACAAGCTCTCGGCCAGTGTTTAATGTTAAATTGTTCAAAATTTCTTTATAATGGGAATTCAGTGTTTTAATTTGTAGCATAGAACCTGAAATATTGAATAAACTAGTTGTGGATCATTGAACTTCTACTACAAAGTAATTTTAGATACTTTAGTATTGGTAGAGTGCAACTGAAAGTCTGACCCCTGACTGTATACAGAGTGCGATCCCTCTCAGTTAGATATTCATTGTTATATGTGACTCCATTTACTACTTAATCCATGTTTCCCTGGCGGGCACGAACCCATGCCCAGTAGCGCTCCCAAACCTGATTGTTAATCAACAAGCACTCGGCCAGTGTTTGTTTTATTGACTAGTTTTTATAAAGTACACACACATGGTACCAAATGTAACACATTTTTACGTAACTCTAACATCTAGCGCGAGGTTCCCAAAGTAATGGTTGCCTTTATTATCTGTGCAAGGTCGATTTACTTATTATGTATTATATTAGGTATCTACTATCTTTTTCTCGTGGTTTCGCTCCTTTTATTCGTACTGCAGAAACCGTGATTTATTTTGGGACCAAACACTTGCCTAAAATACATATAATATATCCCTGGTAAAAATACATTCAACAAAAAATTTGGTACTGAATTCTAAATGGAAGAACTTTCGTAAACAAATCTATTCTTTCTTAGAGTTTACCTTTAACAAACACATCATCATCGTATCATTCTTTACTTTTCATCTCTTTTATTTTGTGTTGTATTACCATTGTGTTGTGTCGAATAAATATTTTCCATTCTTCTATTCTGTTCTGCCATCTGTCTAACCTTTTCCTAAGTACAACTTACTTAGGAAAAGGGTCGGCTTCTAGTCTGACTGAATGTGGCTGAATAACAGTATTTTTCATGGAGTGACTGCCTATCTGACCTCCACTACCCAGTAACAGGATAACACGTTATTCTTGGCAAAAGTGCCGTCAGGTTCTTGCCTTCTGATCATCCCGTAACGACTGTTAAAGATCTACAAAAATCTTCAAAAAAAAAATACCTGTTGTAAGTTTTATTTTTTTTTGATTTACGTAAAAACGCGCAATTACGTAATAATAATACCCCGGGGTGCCCGAGGGTTTAAGTTAATAGTTAAGATTTTTCACCTGAAAGTAGAAAATGTATCAAGCCTTTTAAGGAAAAACATTGTAAGGTACAGTTTGCGCTTTTGATTTTTTATAATCAGTATAGTAATTGTTGAGTTTAATCATTACAAACAAAAATACAAATCTTTCTTCTTTATAATATTAGTATAGATAAATAAAGCATCGAGAAAAGCTCTTTAAGTAATGAGATTTTTAGTGATCGTTTGCCGTTACCTTGAAAAGATCTTAGATTAATGCCTGCCATAAAACTGTATTTGTTTTTGTTGTTTGTATGTAATTATGTATTTATAAATTATGTCTAGTCTTCGTGTAATGTTCACACGCTTCTTAAGTTTCTGTACCTTTGTGTCAGACTCGACTTGAGGTCATAACACTTTTGTTTCGTCCCAAGATGTGCAGATTATGGCACAGTAATAAAGTTTTCATAATAAATTGTATAATCAATTATACGTGGTTTTTCAGGTATAATTTTGGTGTGATGAACGCCAGGTAAATCGGCTTCATACACGTTTGTTTAATGATGTGGAGTAGTAGATATGACGAGGCTATGACGTTCTGAGGTTCAGCAATAGGTTGCAGTCAAATTGTTTGATCATGTTTTCTTCTATTCTGCCCCCTAGCTTGGCTAGGGTGGCTGTTCTTTAGCCTTTTCATTGTTCCTTGTATTATGTTGTATAAATATTTTCTATTCTTTCTTATTACAATAGAATAAACTTTAGGTATTGTACACCAAAATAGTAACAAACCTTCACACAAATCTATGGGTACTGACAGTGATATCTACCGGACAACCTTTGAATCGACTGTAAAAACTTAAAATATAAATGGGGTAGTTTTCGCTGTACAGTGTACATTCAATTTTGCATTTATTTATTTTGTTATTTTTACTTATAGATTAATAATAATGCTTAAAATTACTAAGGTCCTAACTTCTAATTTTCATCTCTATGCAGACGATTTGCAGCTATATCGGCATTTTAAAGTGGGCGAACTTGCTGAGACTGTGGCTGCCATCAATGAGGATCTTGAAAATATCAATAAGTGGGCTAAATGTTATGGACTCTTGCTGAACCCAAAAAAATCTCAAGCACTCATTATTGGTGGCAGATACATGCTCAACTTATTAGATGACCAGTCGCTCCCGCCAGTAGTTTATGATTCTGCACCAATATTATACACCAAAAGTGCGAAAAACCTTGGCGTCCATATGGACACTAACCTCTCATGGGAGACCCATATTGCCGATGTGAGTAAGAGGGTATTTTATTCTTTTCAGTCTCTTAAACGTCTCCAAAAATTCTTGCCATTTCATACAAAGGTTGCTCTTGCTCAATCTCTTCTTCTACCGCTCATAGACTATGCGGATGTCTGTTTTTTAGATGCTACGGAGGTACTTCTAAACAAACTCGAGCGATTGCAGAATTTGTGCATCCGCTTTATTTTTGGCCTCCGCAAATACGATCATGTGTCGGAGTTTCGGACCAGGTTAAGGTGGCTGCCAATTCGGCGTCGGCGAGATATCCACATTCTATCCCTTCTCTTTACTATCCTGCACAATCCCAATGCTCCTCAATACCTTCGTGAACGCTTTGAGTACCTTGTGCCGAGGGGTAAACCCTGTCGCACTATCAATTCTCTTCTCCTTCGTACTCCGCGTCATACTTCTAGCCGCTATGATGGCTCCTTTACTGTAACTGCAGTGCGTCTTTGGAACGCTCTCCCACATTCCCTTCGCGACAGCCCTTCTCTGGACGTCTTTAAGAGGAAAATTAAAGAGCACTTCCTTTCTCAATTGACATAGTATTAGTATATATTGTTATATATATTATATCTGTATGTATGTATATATATATATTAGACGTATTTATGTATGTTTATGTTGTACACTGGATCCTACCCTCGATTGTGATCTCTCTCTGTCACTCAAAGGTTTGCTGGGAGAAAACTCATTGTTGAGTTAAGCTCGTCTTTGTACATAAATTGTCAAATCCATGTATTGTAGTTAAGTTTTGTGTGTACAATAAAGAATATAAGAATAAGAATATAAAATCTAAGAATTTAATGTAAAGAATCAGCTGATATTCTGATGACAAAATGACAGACACAGCCCGATTTCAGTTCAGTCGTAGGTTATTTTCGTGATGTGAGGTTAAAAAGGAATCTTTTGTTCATAACCTAGGTATTTACCAGGGCATGTTAATGTGTTCTAGTTCCTGAACGAGCGGCGGACAGAGGGAGACATATCGTGATTTCAGACAATTAAACATAACTGACATTTTGCCATTTATCATTGTGATACGATGGAATATCGCAATATGAGTCATTACGTGCATTTATAATAAAGACTCTTGCTTTGCTTGCATTTGCCGAGTAAAGTGCATTTTCATTTTTTTTTTATTTCTTTTTATTATTCTTATAATGTATCGTGATCGGCGAGAATACAGATATAAAAGGCTTGGGGCGTGTCCTAGAGCGATTTTGCAAGATTTAAAGATTTTGCAATGTTACGGAGGGGCGGCATCTCGAATGCATCAAACTAACACGATTAAGAATGTAATATTACGTAGATGGATTTATGAAAATCTAGCTTCTACGGCGGCTTTGCTCGCGTGAAAGTAGGATCCAAAATTTGGACCCCCATTTCATTTTTTTAGTGTTGCGCCGACCCCAAATAAAACGAATAAGGCAGGAAAATTATGATTTCATCGCCTTAGGGGGTGAATCATGGGAAATCCTCTATTAGTGCTAGCTTACGTCATAAAAGGAAGCTTTACGCGAAATTTCACACTTCTAGTCCTTGTAGTTTCGACTGTGCGTTGATATGTCAGTCAGTCAGTTTCTCTTTTTATATTCAAATAGATGTGTAAGTGGCTTTTAAATTGAAATTCGAAGGAAAAATATCTCAGGTAGTGTGAAGTGGTCATTGTATGGACATACGTTTATTTTTTTTAGGTGACAAATCATCAAATTACTCCTCTCGTTTTGGGTGGAGCGAAAGGGAGTGTCAGTCCTTTACTGACTAAAATCCACCTGTGATCTTTCAGTAGTCCTTTGAGTTCCAGGGTCGCGGTAACTCTTTCGAACAATTTTGCAGGCCTGGCAGGCATCACCTCTTTGAGGCCAGGGTGGAACACAACGCGTTGTAGACCTGGGATTAGGCTCTTATTGGACGGCAATCTACCCATTACTCACCGTCGAATCGCCCTGAGATTTCCGACGCCATAGTTACATACTAAAGCTTCATCTATTTTCCATACTACACAGTCACATTTTGAAATAAGAGGTCTAATATTTCCATAACAAAGATAAAATGTAATATTATTACCACCTTTATTGCTTTGATGAATTCTGAACTCGAGCTCATAAATTGCATCATTATTGTTATGGCGTGTTGAATAATTTAATTAAATGTGTATCAGAATATTTAGGTCGAATTACTTATCCTATCGACTGCGAATCAATTACGATATTACTAAGCAGGGATTTAACCAAAGAACTATGTGCTCATTACTCCCATGAGCCTAATCTTGGGTTCACTACATGTTAGAGTCTCGCCACATTACCAGGTGCTAATCGCGAATTTTATAATGCGCAAAAGTATATGATCCACTGCAGTAAACAAAATTAGAAATGGGAAAGGATAAATGCTAGATAGTGTGTTCGACACATAATACAGCTAATTCTTCTTCTTCTTCTTTTCGAATCGATGGTAAATTCATTAAACGGTTTGAGCCCAGTACGTGGCTACTTTAACTGCAGTATCTATCGGTGGCACTCATTAAATCCTTCAAGGTGCAGGGGTGTGGGCGCTTGGGGCACTAGCGTGTGGCTAGTATTTTAACTGACCGCTAATATAATGCAATAGAAAAAGATCACGAAGAAACGAAGATGGCTCTAAAAATTACTTTTATCTATATTGATATAAACCGTTAATATCCGTAACGGTATCCGAAACCAGTATGATGTTATTCCTATATCCATATCCAGATCTGAAATTTCGTATCCATAACATTCCTGCCCCCCTAGCCAAGTTACAATCGTTTCGTTCGCGCCGAACGCCTCGAGTAGGCCACGCCTTCGATTCTTTTGTTCTGACCACGTGACTGAGCGTTGAGATGACGTCAGAACAAAGGAATCGGAAGCGTGGCCTACTCGAGGCGTTCGGCGCGAACGATACGATTGTAACTTGGCTAAAAGGGCTGGTAACGTGTCGCAACCAGGCGCCGTTTCATGGTATCGACGCCGCACCGTGAACGTGTGGCCAAGCTCTTACTCGGCTTTTGTGTAACACCGTAATTTGTACTACTTTATTCAAATGTCAGCGCTGCAGACATTATAATGGGCTCCCACCGACGTTCAGTCCTGCGTTCGATACGGTTTAGCTTTTACTTAACTAATTTATTAGTATTCATTGATGACGAGATCCGATTATAAGATTAAGATGAATGAGTTTAAAGTTTAGTGGGAACTAAGAAGTTGGAGGGACGAACTTGACTCTTTAAGAGAAGGACTGACCCGCGATTGCAGAAGATAGGGCACATAAGTATGCAAGTAGCTTGAATGCCATAGTTAAATACACCAATCAGAACTTGTTGTGGTAGACTAGCATGCCTACTACTTGCAAACATATGTGCCAGTTACAGGCAAGTGTATCGTTACCCACAGACGTGTGTGGAAGAGGGATAGGGTGGACTTTATCTAGTAGTGGGATATAGGTAACGGATTTATTAATATATTTGTTCTACTTAGGTAGGTACATTAAAATTTCTTCATGTTTCACGCCTACTGAGGCATGCTGTGAATCATAATTATTGACTTAATTTAGTATACTGGATACGCTCAGTTTATATCTCAAAGCTGGTTTAAGGAACTAGTGTAATTGGCTGTAATAAGATACATGGACGTATAAACTACTTAGTCCCATATGAAGAAAGCTTGCGTAAACGCAAACCGCTCAGTTATGTTACGGTTGGGGTATCGGTTTCTGAACTTGTTTGTTATGGTCAAATTATTATGTACTGTAACTTACCTATGAATAGACTGTGTTACACATAAGTATGGGCAACTACTGCTTTAGTTACGTGCTTTACAAAACTTGTGAAATTAATTCCTTTGTGAGAGTAATTTTAATGCTTGCAGTCCAATTACTCACTCAGATATTCACACAATCCAATCTTAATACAGTATCCATTTTTTATTTAATCTTGGCCTTGATCTGTATTTGTCTGACTGCTGAGATCAGACCAGCTGAGACTTTCGAACAATCCCGATGGATCCCGAACAATCCCGAAGGATCCCAAACAATCTGGTATGAAAGAGTCACCGCGGCCCTGTAATGCAATAAAATGTGATAGCTTTTACATGCTCTCTCGTACATGCCTATATAGGTATATAGACTTCTCTGAAGAGGCATATCAAAAGAATGTCTTCAATCTCTAAGTATGAGTAATACTACTAGGGTGGTACAAAGTTGTGCTGCGGTTGTTGTTTGGAAGAGTAATCGCGGCCATGGAACACAAAGAGCAATTGAAGGAACACGGGTGGGCTTTAGTAATTAAAAATCTGACTCCTGCTCGGTGCACCCAGGGCGGGAAAAGTTATTTGATGAATTTTCACAAAGTCCACTTCACACTGTCTAAGACATTTATAAAATAAAAGGTACCTATTGAGAGACCATTAAATGTCTAAGTATTATCAAAGAGCTTTGTACCAATAAAAATTAGATTAGTTTGATTACCGGTTAAGACTTCTCAATTAAATTATTTTGTAATACAAGAGATAAATTTAATAATTTTTTTACTACTTAAAAGCTTATCAAATATAACTCGTCATATCCTGTCAGTGATCATTACTCGATGATATATTATACAGACTACCAACTCGATGCCTACGGAGTTCAAATCGTTTGGAAATATATCGAATACGGTGTTATGTAACGCGAGCTGATCCGAGATAACAAGGATCTCTGGTATCTGGTGTCAGATCAGGCGTGCCTCAACTTGACGGTTAAGTAACTCTATCTGTATGATCTGCTTGTGGCCTATATTGATAGTGGGTTTATCTACTTCAAGGGTACGAAGCGAGCGATACACAAGTAACATCAGGCTTGTATTAGGGCCAGCACTGCGTTACGCGGTCCCCGCCTGATCCCATACAAAGTGCACCGTCACGGCTCGCCGCGCGGGCACCTGTCGCGGGCGGTCGCGCCTCGCGCCCGTTTTGTTATGTAATAATAGATTTAAGTTCTCCATCGATACGACTAGATGCACACCGTTAGAATTGAACTAGCGACACTGCGCAGGTAATAATCCGGTTTCCGCTACAGGGACCGCCGCACACAACACACGTGCATAGTCACGCGACGGGTGCTAGCGTGGGCGCCTACGCATGCACCCGCTTAACGCAGCGTTAGCCTTTAGAGGGGGCCCGCTAAGGCCGACGCCTGCCTGGGCTGCGGAGTTCGAAAGAGTAACCACAACCCTGGAACGCAAAGAGCAACTGAAAGAACACGGGTAGGTTGTAGTCCGCTTTACACTTCCTCTCGCTCCACACAGATTGGGAGAAGTTATTTGTTGGTTTTTCAACCCAGAAAAATAAGGCTTGTTATTTAATATTAAACCAAACATACGTATCTACGACAATTAACTTTCACCGTTTTGGTACTATGCCAGTTCTGCAGATATCAGTAACATTTCAAGACTTCATTGCTACCTACTGAGAATTTCCTCATGGATAATCTTAAACTAATTGTCCTATTTAGCAACTGGCGAGTTGGGATCATAAAATACAAAATGGTTTGTAAGCTCACTGTGTTCAATGTTCACGATCTTAAAACAGATTAGCCGCAGTTCCATTCACTTAGTCGTTCTTAGTCGCACCGTGTTTAATAAAATTTATATTCAATATCGACGCCATACCTCAGTAATACAGAAATAAAAATTTAGAATTGTAAACATTTAGTTATGAGATAATAACCTGACTTATGTAGTTATTCGCGCTTGTAATCAATAATCAACACCTTGTAGTAATGCGCCAATGCAGCTGTGTTATGAAAAAATGCCGTATACACGAGCTAAAAGCTCATTTATACCAGAGAAGTTTCTCGCCTCGAATTTATAGAAGCTAAAAAATTGAATAATGTTTGGAGGTATGCGAAACAGAGTGGAAAGTCCCATAAACCTTCGTTGAAAAGGGAGGATCCTCCGACCAGACGGTGTAATGTTTGGTGGGCAACTGCCCGATGGATGATTTCAGGCTGTTCTATACCGCATAGAGTGAGTCGGAACTGTCTGCGGTGATGCCCCAGTAAGTCGTGGTAGTGCTGTTCCAGTGAGTCGGGGTGATGATGTCCCATTAAGTCGGGATGATGCTGCAGGCTCCAAATGTAAACTGTATTTATTAGGCATATGAGTGTGAAAATCGCCTGGCGAATCATCTCCTCGGTTAAAAGAGCCTCAAGAGGACTACAGGTTCTGAAACGCGGTCACTCTCAGATTGCATACAACAGAAAGAGATGCGCAGACGCTATGTTTGCAAAATATGAAGCATATTAGCGATTTTTTCAAAATCAAAAGATTTGATTATGAAATTGAAACACTATAACGGTAAAATGTTTTTTTTAAAATAATTTAACAAACAATCAGAACGGTTGCATGTTATATTAGTCCGGTTTTTAATCGATAAAAGTCATTTTTAAAAGTATCGTCATGATTTTGTTCGATCATACTAAATTATGTATATTGTTAGTATGATTGGCTGTCCACTAATAGTTTTTATAGTCTTGAATAGTTTTTTTGATAAAAAAACTCAAAAAAAACATCAAACATTGATGAATTGTATGCACAAAAATTAATTGGCACGCTTATAATGTTAAGCAGAAACATGTATGCTCTGTGTTCAATCTTTGTACCATCTTTTATACCGTGTTTTTATGCAAATAAATGTTATTCTCTTCTATTCTAATTAATAGCTGTACTATGTTTGAACAAACTATCTATCTAGCATTAATCCTGAAGAATAACATATATTTTTCTGATTCTATGTTTTTTTTTTTTTTTTTTTTTTTAATTGATATAAACCAGTGCTTGACTGCGATCCCACCTGATGGTAAGTGGAGATGCAATCATTGATGGTCAGGCGCACTAGTTTATTAAGAGCCTATTCACTCTAGCCTTGAAGACACCTATATTATAGTTAGACGGAAAGACCGCAGCAGGCAGATTGTTCCAGTCCTTCGATGTACGCGGTATAAACGACGAAGCGAAACGCTTAGTCCGGACCGTTGAAGTTTCAACAACGTAAGGGTGGATACTCGCCGTTCGTTTACTACTGGAAATAAATGTTTTGCAAAATATGAAGAGTACGGTTTGTAAGAGGTTCGAATTATCATCGATTATATCTCGCTCACGATTCGGGCTACTTAGAAACAGTAGTAACTTACATGTGTCAACATTCAACAATAGATTATTAAGATACATGTGCGTTTAACACGTGCATGTGCACACATTTGAGACTGGTCTTGAGAGACAGAGAATTCTTTGTTTACACTAAAAGAATATGCAATACTGGACAAAATAAAAATGGTTAGATAAAATGTAGTCTCATCGCTAAAAGCTCACACCAAACCACCACTAATATTCTATTTTTTTTTTATTCTTGATAGGTTCGCGCTTGACCGCTATCTCAGCTGATGGAAAACGACGATGCAGTCGACGAAGGAGAGCGCTTACCTAGAAGTAACCTATTCACTCTTGACTTAAAAATTCCCGGCTTGTATCGTGTGTATGTGTTCCCAAAACGAGTTTTTATTCTTTCGAAAGTTTGTGAGTATGTGTTACTTCTTCAAGTTAAACGGATTTAATGGATTTCTATGAGATTTAGTACATGGTTAGACAATGTCTTGGAATAGCACATAAGATGCTTTTTTATCTTCAGAGTAAGTTCCCTCGGGTCATTTTTTTGCATTCACGCGGGCGAAGCCGCTGGCTACAGCTAGTAGTGAAATAAAGCCTGGAAATTGGTGTAGTCAATCAGACCTTTGTCGTTGTGTCCATTGTTATTGCGTCACACGGGTCAGATTGCAGTCGCCCCGATAACCTGGGCCGTAAATTGGACAATGCTGAAACCTATTTAGTTGCATGTAGTAGGCAAAGTATACCAGAAGATTGCTTATCTAGGAAACTGAAAGAGCTATTCGTGCAAGAAACTTGTTCTTAATATTTTAACCTTCCACTGAATGAAACGATATTGTTCAAAGATCAAATGCAATTAATCTGTTTCTGACGTATCGTTGTAATATTAGTAAAGTAGCTTATATTCCTCGTGGGTTTACAAAGGCACTTTATGAGCTGTCAGTCATCTGAATGCAGTTCGAATGCCGAATATTTTGATGACTCATAAAGTGGGTAATCATGACTGGACGATAGTCCAGGCGCAGCATTGCAATATGAGTTGTTAATGGAGTGCTACGAATCTGGCCGTTGGGTTGTCTCCTCATACATTTTTACTTATTTTTATGGATTATTCTAACAGCGTGGTTGAATGACTTTCAGATCGCGGGTAAGACTAGCATTTGGGGTATTTAATCACACCGACCGGCAATAAATGAAGAATCGACAATATAATTTTGGCTTTATTTAACAGTAGGTATTAATCATGAAAATGTGATACAATGTAAAAAAAAAACCAGTCAAGTGCGAGTCGTACTCATGCACCAAGGGTTCCTAACAATCTTACCTATGCAAATAGTTCGATTACCAAATCGAGTCTCACAGATTTTTCCGAATCCCGTAAAAGTAATTATTGTGTGATGTAACAACAAATTACCAGTCTTAGCACATTTCAGGATTCTAGATCATCGGTAAGTATCCTATGGGTTTTAATTTCTTTGTGAGTGTCAAAAATGCGCCATAAAGGAGCATAAACGGCTTTGTCTTTAGATTGCGTTGACTTAGAAGTATGACAGTAGTAGACCTAAGTATTTGATTTTAATTTCTGCTTAATATCTCCACGCGTTTCTGAGAAAAAGAATCTAAATAGTCGGTCAACAAAGTGATCTTATGAGGGTTCTATTTTTGCCTATTGAGGTACGGACCCTAAGAAAACCACTGTCAGTTATATTAAATAGAGGCCTGGTTTAGACTTGAGTAGCACGGGCAAGCATGGTACAAAAACGAATAAGCCTATGCCTCAGTGTTTGGCGGAGTAGGTCTGCCAGTAGTAATGCTGACTAGCGACTTCTTTTCTATTAAGCTTCTCCATTATATTCGGCATTATATAAGGGCTATGCTCGGAATTTCCTTATATGATCGCATCAAGAATGAAGATATCCACAGGAGGACCGAGGTTACCGACATAACCTGAAGAATTGCCACACTTAAGTGGCAGTGGGCAGGGCACATTGCTTACAGAACAGATAGTCGATGGTACTAAAAGGTTCTGGAGTGGCACAGGACCGTCCATTGTGGCGACACTTAGGAGAGGTCTATGTCCAACAGTGGACGTCTTTCGGCTGAAATGATGATGAATAAGACTAAACATAAGGAAGAATATACCTACCTTGTGCTAATAATATGAACCACAATCCCACCACGGATCGTTACAACAAATATTTCCAGCATGAAACGCCATCGTAAGTAGCATGATTAGTAAATGGATCAGCGACATGTGCTACATCATATTGTTGATATAATTCTAATCTCATTGTCTCTTATATATATCACAGAATTATTCATACGTACGTAACCAAAACCACACGGTAAGTAATTGATTAGCTGTAACAAAGCACAGGTGAAGGTAAATCAATCAGACAACAACCTGTCTGCACAAATTTTTATTGCAAATAATGGTTGGCATTTTTATTAAGGTCACGTTTAGGGAACTTATTACACTTTCGTCAATCGATAAAATATCTATTCTAGTTCAAAAGATTAATATAGATGATAATAAACATTATCCATTGTGCACGAAGTATTCAAAGGTTGGTACTGTGACAATGTGATTCAGGATTAAAGAAATCATTACCATTGTGCAACTGCCTTATCCGGTTGGAGGAGGTAAGGCCTGATAATATTTATTGCATTTCATTTTATTTATCTGTGCCACGTTAGTCTTTGTTACATGACCACATGAATTATTATGACGTGGATATATATGGGATAGTTTAGTTTAGATATTTAGTAAGTAACAGTGGTGAAAGTATGCAATCGATGCATTGCGCAGTGGACCACGTTACAGGTGGGCCGTCGCATATGAAACATGTATCTGCATACGAGATTTAGTTTAGGTCTTATGTCCTAATGGAATAAGTAAATTGTTGTTCACCTTTCTGACCAATACTTGTCCAAGAATAACGTAGATATTCTTTCAGCTAGATTTGAAATTTGAAGAGATAAGATCTTGTGAAGGGTATCTTGCGTATCATGCTGTAACTGCATCGTCCCTATAAGTTTCTGTTGTAGTTGATCGATATTTCGGAACGTTTTCTGTTCTAATTTTTTATCTTTCTAGCTGATAAATCTTTATTTTCATAAATAATTTTGCAGCTATCAATAGCAACATTCAAGTAAATCTAGTAACCTGTAAATAAAAATGATTGGCTAAATGGTTTGCTAAGCTCAAAACTCGAGAACCAATGGATCAAAAATGATGTATTTTTTTTTAAGTTGTTGAACAAAATTTTTTTAAATTATATTTATACATTTCCTAATTCAGTATTAGCTATGGACTTTATATTTTTATTAATTATGGATTTTGTCCAAAATATAAGATTTTCATTTTATTTTTTATTAGAGTTAGCTTTCAATCCTCAATATAAACTACTTACTTACAAGGTTTTGATAGACTGACGACGGTTAGGTCAACTTGTATCAAATAAAATGCGCTACGGAACAGCCAGATATAATGCCCAAAAATAAAGGTGTATAGAGTTAGGTACATAATACATAACAATTTTAGCCCCACAGATATCAGTGTCAAAGAAATTAATGACCTGACGGAAAGGACCTACGTTTATGAGCGCCGGTAGATTGGCTAGCTGATCTAGATTTAATTGGCTAGCTGTGTATTGCGTCACACCGAAGTATAGCTACATATGCAATTATTGGACAATAACGTTTCACATATTACTCGCTAGAATCATAAACCAAACATGTTTTTAAAATAGCTGTTACGTTTCTTCGTTTTATGATTTCTTTAATTGATGTAAGTGGTTTTATATTATGCGTTGCATCAATTGTATAAGACTCGTTTATTATCTTAATTTAATCGACATGATAAATTTTATTTGCATTTATAATTAAAGGATAGGTAGGTAGCTGTTCTGTATTGCGAAAGTAGAATGCGAAATTGTTGATTGAAATGTATGAAATACATTTTTGTTTGCTGTTTTCGAGAAAATTACTTTTGATACGATTTTATTTAACCACATTTCGATTTTTGAGAAACGTTTTATGGCTTGGTTGTATAAGGGTAAGTGCCTAAGTATGAAGTAAAAATGCAGAAGTTTGCAATGATTTGGAATTTTAAATGTGTTTTTTATTCTCATGACTCATACTTAGGGTTTGATAATTGCGTCTACTTGAATGGATTTAAAAGGAGGTTCTCGTCTGAGTAGGTATAATCTGAATTGAAATCCCACGTATTTGGCGATTTGTAATTTCATCCACCTTCTTTTCTCATTGAATGTCGCAAGTAGCGATTGTACAAGAGACGTACAATTCAATTTAGACCAATCCGGCAAGTAGTAATGAACGGTCCAATTAACACCCACAATGACACCTTAGAGACTTTCATAATTGGATTTATGTTTCCTTTGATTCAATCATATTAGGATTGGGATTTTGATTTATTTAACCTGTATTGGATTTATAGAGTAGTAGGTTCAAGCAGTAAAGTAGATATGAATAAGTTCTTTACCTGACTCTGCACGTATTTCGCAAAGAACTCGTACTAATTAGAATTTACATGTTCATTACATGCAAAGATTACGTACGTTATGAGATATGCAAGTAGCATTCATAAACCTACCTGTATGCATAAACTGTTGCAAATTTTAATTAGTTTTATTGGCGGGTATTCGTATGGTATTCGTTTTTATATTGCGTAGTAAAAGAATAGTATTTATCATAATATAGGGGCACCTTCACTAATTGCTCTGGAAAGTACTGACGTGATGTTAAGGCTCTAGCTCCCGAGCAGTGCCATAAAATAGTGATTTTCTGAAGCCTACTCCTTGGTAAAGGCTAGGTCAATAGGTTTAAAAAATATATTATAGATTGATATATAACATTATCAATATAGGTATGATTTTTTCGTATGACTAATACTTTTCCAAAAAAATTGATTTCCCATCGCAAAAAAAAAGAATAGGTAACTGGCATGCTGATTT
Source organism: Mythimna vitellina (assembly GCA_949316375.1). Taxonomy (NCBI): domain Eukaryota; kingdom Metazoa; phylum Arthropoda; class Insecta; order Lepidoptera; family Noctuidae; genus Mythimna; species Mythimna vitellina. Next base: position 17,166,041 of record OX438688.1, read on the forward strand.
AAATGTTACACTAAATTCAAGCACTTATGCCACTATCTCACTGGAGACCTCAAAGATCAGGTAGAAATTGAACGGGAACGCACTTCCAGGGGGCGCTAGCACAGAGTTGCTCGTTGTAGTAATGACATTAAAGTTACTTCATTCAAAGCATTTTGCCAATCGTTCTACATCGGCGGTCTGCGGGTCAGTTGTACGCGGAAGGCTCTAAACGCCCTCCGAGTCCAGTATAAAAATGAGTTCAGGGTTCTGTTGCGGCTGCCTAGATACTGCAGTGCATCGGCGGCGTGCGGCGTACGTGAGGCTTATTTTCACGTCTCTTTGCTAAGTAGATTTTTGCGGAGCAGAGGCCCAATCACAAGGAACATATATATCAAAAGGATAGTGTTAACAGGTCGTGTTAACACTATCCTTTTGACGATTTATACCGAATTGTTAAAGGGATAGAGCTATATAGGGTGTATAGCTTCATCGCTCTTTCTCGCTCGCACGCTTGAAATTTAACATCATTTTAAGGCCCCTGCTCCAATTGCATTCTCCAAACCTTAGCCGATAAGTTGCTTAGCCGGTGCTCAATCACTGTTGCGATTTCTGGTGCGGCAGTAAGTATTAAGTTTTTTAATTATTATTAACCCTTTTTATGATTTTCAGGGTTTTCTTTCGCATCACCCATGGCCCCAGTAGGCTTCGACCCTGCTGGGCCCCTACGGTTTGTGGACAGCTCGTTGAGGCGCGCGTGGAACACTACGTGCCATCGACTACTTGAGTTCGATCTGGACGGTTACCGGACGGTCAGACGGCGAGCTTAAATAATGCTAAACCAGCTTTAACATTGTAAGAGATCAATAGAAAGTATATAATTCAATTCAATTCATATGTGTTTTATAAGATCTTAAAAAAAAGAAGTTCACATACAAGCTTTTGGGCGTAGCAATTTTATATAAATAAGGTTACAAATAAATGGATTAAAGATAAAAAAAAACGTGTAATAAATTGGACATATAAATCATAAAAAATAAAAATGACAAAAAAAAATCATTAAAAGTACTTTTTTTATTGTTGATAGGTTCGCGCTTGACTGCTATCTCGCCTGATGGAAAGCGACGATGCGGTCGACGCTGGAGCGCGCCCACCCAGAAGTAACCCATTCACTCTTGACTTAAAGACTTCCGGGTTGTAGCCATTCGGAAACACAGATTCCGGCAAGGAATTCCACTCCTTAGCTGTACGCACAATGAATGTGTTTCCAAAACGTTTTGTGCGTGTAGTACAAAAAAGATTAAATGTCGAAAAATACGATTGAAAGTCAAAAAATTGTTAAAATAAATTCTTTAAGGACGTCAATAAAAAGATAAGAATAAAATAAAGTGAACATAAATTTTAAAATGGAAAAATCAGGTATAATTATTATAGGTATTACATTTGTATAGTGCCCTCTAGCGAAAATATCGTGACTTAAATGACTAGGTACTGAAGCTGCCTTGGTAACAAACAATTTAACTTGTTCAAGTAAACGCCACCAACTTACATAAAGTTGTACACTTGTATCTAATAATTTTATAAACTTACGCTAGATGTAGCAGAAATAATAGGTACCACCTGTAGGATAAAACCTATAGGATATAATAGGTACCTATGAAATAGCCGTTTTTAAAACGGGTTGCTTTGAAGTGTTATATCTAATATATCTATCTAAATATCGATTTATATCTTTGGATTGACTTGGAATGATAAGTTCAAATAAAATTTATATTAGAGGTAGGTACGTTATTCTTTTTTCGAAATCAGGTATTTATTGGTTTCTTTGTGTTTTATATTTTCTGTAATATCGCAGTACTTATAATCATTTTTGTATGAAATGTAAGAAAACTCGTATTATTTTAATAAACGCTGACAAGTAGTATACTTTTTAATAAAACCCCTTGGCTGGCCTAATATTCGTCCTCTAACGGCTGGGAACAAAAAACACCATGTACCGTTCTTAGTTTGTCAGATCTCAGTGACAAGGGAAACAGTCCAGGAATGTGAGGCCTGTTCCGTCTGGAATCCGATGTATCTAATGAACACATAAGATGTCACAGTGTAACTGAATTTTCGCTTTATCTTTCTACTAAACTCATTCTATTCAATGTATATTATTATGAAACTATAACTAGGAAGTAAATGACTAACTTACTGTCTTCTTAGCTTCTTACCTTCCTTCCTAGATATAATGCAAACTTGTATAATATTACAGTACCTAATCTAGTTTCCGGTCTTGTGCAATCTCTAGAATAAAAATACCATCTCATTAACGGAGTAGAGCCTATCTTCAAGTGACAACAAAATAGACGTCGTATTTTAAGACTTGAACCATATTGCCGAGATCATTTCCACGAGGTATGGAAAGGAATGTGTGAGAATCTATTCATCGGGTCATCATATTGGACCTGCTTTAGAAACTTAATATGCACATGACAAACTATTACAGTATTTATAAGAAACTAGTGACCCGGCCTTACTTTGCACGGGTGTAAATTATAAACACAGTCAAAACAAACGCTCGGTTTAGAAGCGGTTAACGGATAAACAGACAGGCGCGGAAAGCGACTCTGTTTTATATTATGTAATGATAAACATACAGTTTTTTTCTTAGAAATCTGGGCTATTGTGTGTTTTAAAATAAAACTGTGAACTTCATAAAATCATCAAATGATCCACGCAGCTCCACTGCCACACAACCGCGATTCCTTCAACAACAAAACAATCGTCAAAAAAATCAAAACATGACTATCAAATCACAATCAAACGCGAATAGTAATGTTTTACTACATATCTCATTTACGTTTGCATACAGTGCTATCAAGTATTTTAATTGACAAGGACCTTTGTCGATGTATACATCCGCTGGCAAACGCATTGTTCCACTTATCAGATCAGATGACCCTATAAAATGCAGTTCGACGAGACGAGACCCTTCAATCCACTGGCTTGCCTTATTTACGTCTTTGATCAGCTCTGCAATATGGATTTTGTTTATTTTAAGGCACGTACGACTGCAGTTTTCTTATTTAAGTGTTTGTTCGTCATTGGTGTTCATTTTCTTATAGTATATTTTGTAATGTACACAATGCTCGGCTTATTTCAGCAGGGCTCAATTTTATTCAAGAAGGGTTGTAAAACGTACTCAAATTATAATCGTGTGCGTTGATTCTGATCAACATGTTTTGACTAGTGATCCTGGTTACGAATTATAATTTTCCCTTTTTCAGATGGTGTGGTTGCTGAACAGCTGGCTGTTCGCGAGCGGATCGCCTGTCGCAATGTTGCAGCACGCGACATCTTCGCAGAGTATTGTGTTTCATCAACTCCAGGCGGCACCGGCTGCTCCCATTACCAGTAAAAACCCTTTTTTTTGTTAATTTGTATCAACGTTAAATAACTACTGGCTTGATTCTACAAAAGATATGTTTTTACTCATTTTAGCCCCGACTCCTGTTGTTTCAACTAGTAGCGCAAGTCACGTAAGTACGCAATTAATTATTATAATTTCATTTCATGAAAAGGTTGATGTAGTTGGTCAAAAACATAAAAATTAGTATGTTCACAGAAGCATGACTGCATTGAAAATGTTTATTAAATGTTAAAGTGTTTATTAAAATAAAGCTGTTTCCTGAAGTGTTCTTATACTAGCTAGCTTCTTAGATGCCAGCGGCATCGCCCACGTAATAGTAGATACTCCCAGGACTTCTGGGATAAAAATTATCCTATGAACTATTTCAAGACATGGTCTACCTGTGTATCAAGTTTCATCGAAATCCGTTCAGACGTTCGAGCGCGAAGAAGAAATAAACATACACACTTACAAACTCTCTGCTTTAGAATATTAGTGTGATTACAGGCTAAGTACGAGTACAAATATGAGGTATCAGACCCTCAAACAGGAGACAGGAAGAGTCATTGGGAGACACGCGACGGCGATAAAGTGCGAGGTGTCTACACTCTGTATGAGCCTGATGGTGCGTTGCGGACTGTAGAATACACCGCCGACGCCGTGCATGGGTCAGTGGTGTAAAAATATATATTTTTAAATGAATTCTAGGGTGTATGTTTTCCTGCCAGGGTTGCGGGATCATTCAAAAGAGTCACCGTGGTATGGAAAGCAAAGGGTAACATAAGGAACACGTTTGAATTGTAGTCAGTAAAAGTCTGACACGTGCTCTTATTACACTCAGAGTGAGAGGCCTTTTTTGTTGATATCCAACCTAAATAAAGGACATATGTTCCGGTACAGTGTGTGTTGCATATCGATAGCTCAAATAGTGTGAAACAATGAATTTATAAGCTTCTGATCTTAGCACACTGCATAGTTATACATAAATGTGGAGATGACGATAAGATAGTAAATGAATACACGGGTAATACTTATTATGATGAAAAACTTTTTCTAAGGGACCAACACTGAAATGTATAAAAAATGCAAATGGATAAAAATGTAATATACTAGCTTCTGCCGGCGGTTTCGTCGACGTGGATACAAAAAATATATAGCTTATTTCACTCAGTGATAAAACTAAAAAGCAAAAATACTGATGAAATAATGTTTAAAATCGGTCCAGTAAGTTTTGAGTTTTAAATTCATTACAACTTATATTACACGAAAATATAAAAATATTAATCTTTCTTCTTTATATTAATCGTTTACCTAAAGTAAACGATTGATTAAGATTGATTGATTTTAAGATTGATTGCATCAGTCCTTTAGAACAATTCTGAAGGACTAATGCGATCAATCGTGTTTCAGTCAAGGTTTTTTTTGTTTATTTTGTAATTAAAGTACGCCTATAACTGAGCCTACTTTTTAACACATAAATTGCAGATTTAATGCAGTAGTAATAAGAAAGGAGCCAAACAATCACTCTCATCTCAGTGCGGGATATCAACACGACAAACCAGCCAGCAGTGGACACGAGACTTATGGCGAATCAGGCCCAGCATATACTTCCGAGAGAGGTAATCCAGGGCAAGGCAGTGCTGCCAGACGTCCAGTGAAGACTAGCTCTTATAGCCCAGGAATCGGTTACAGTGTAGTTCATGGTCATAATTCGGATAATTCTTATTAATTTGTAAAAAACAATCAGTAAAAGCGCGTCTATGTATTCTATCTATAAACAGTAATTTCTCCTGGATAGTGATTTTAAGTAAACGTTATTAGTTTATTTAGTTACCTTTCAAACATCGTCGATTATAATCACATGATCGCGAATCGTAAAATTAGCATAAATCCAAAGAATACACAATCCGTGGTGCTTGATGAATGTTTTATCGTAAGTAGATTGACAGAATGTATATTCATGTATAAATTACACTATATAGATAGTTTTGTAAGATTGTATATTAATTAAAGACAATACTTTTGTTAAATACGTTTTATTCGTCAGCGCTGACGTACTTTGCGAGAAAGTTAATGGTAAATGAGAACATTTTGTCGAGATCGATGTGGTCGTATATATGAGATAGTCCAGTTTAATGGTGATGACCATGATCATGATGATGCTCATGATGATGATGGGGGATAATGTGGTGGTGAGCCGTCTTGTGGTGGACGTCGGCTCTGAAACTGTAACAAGGGAGAAAGATAAATTAGTTATGTTTAAATAAATGAATTATAATGATAAAAGTAGTGAAGGTCTACCAAAAGTAACATCAAATAAAGATTTTGATGTTGATATTTTGGATGAGTCGACTCTAAAAGAACGGTATATGTAAGCTTCAAAATCCCTACTGTTTCTGAAAGAAATTTAAGTCTACTTTTTAAATATCTTTTATCGTCATTAAAATATAGTTTGAAGGTCATTAAGGAGACGTTAGGAAACTATTTTTTTATTAAATGGATATAAACCAGGGCTTGACTGAAAAAAATAGTGGTCTGACCTAATTAGCTAAATCAAAGGTTAGCTAAATAGCTGCTGCTACTATGGCCCAAGCCTTTTAGAAGAATTTCCCTCCACATTATAGGAAAACAAAAGGAGATGTCATGTTGAAAATCAGTTACCGTCGGGTTCTCGGTAACTCGTGCGAACTACAATTAGTAATATAGGAGGAGACGTACCCGGGGTGGTCATCAGCGGTGTAATGAACAGTGCGCACGTTGCCGTCGGACTCGACGAGTGAGTAGGAGCCGTTGCCGTGGTCGTGCTCCAACTCGTACGAACTACAGTTAGTAATGAAGGAGGCGTACCCGTGGTGGTCATCAGCGGTGTAATGAACAGTGCGCACGTTGCCGTCGGACTCGACGAGTGAGTAGGAGCCGTTGCCGTGGTCGTGCTCCAACTCGTACGAACTACAGTTAGTAATGAAGGAGGCGTACCCGTGGTGGTCATCAGCGGTGTAATGAACAGTGCGCACGTTGTCGTCGGGCTCGACGAGTGAGTAGGAGCCGTTGCCGTGGTCGTGCTCCAACTCGTACGAACTACAGTTAGTAATGAAGGAGGCGTACCCGTGGTGGTCATCAGCGGTGTAATGAACAGTGCGCACGTTGTCGTCGGGCTCGACGAGTGAGTAGGAGCCGTTGCCGTGGTCGTGCTCGAACTCGTACGTACTACAGTTAGTAATATAGGAGGCGACGTATCCGTGGTGGTCATCAGCGGTGTAATGAACAGTGCGCACGTTGCCGTTGGACTCGACGAGTGAGTAGGAGCCGTTGCCGTGGTTGTGCTCCAACTCGTACGAACTACAGTTAGTAATGAAGGAGGCGTACCCGTGGTGGTCATCAGCGGTGTAATGAACAGTGCGCACGTTGTCGTCGGGCTCGACGAGTGAGTAGGAGCCGTTGCCGTGGTCGTGCTCGAACTCGTACGTACTACAGTTAGTAATATAGGAGGCGACGTATCCGTGGTGGTCATCAGCGGTGTAATGAACAGTGCGCACGTTGCCGTCGGACTCGACGAGCGAGTAGGAGCCTTTGCCGTGGTCGTGCTCCAACTCGTACGAACTACAGTTAGTAATGAAGGAGGCGTACCCGTGGTGGTCATCAGCAGTGTAATGAACAGTGCGCACGTTGCCGTCGGGCTCGACGAGTGAGTAGGAGCCGTTGCCGTGGTCGTGCTCCAACTCGTACGAACTACAGTTAGTAATGAAGGAGGCGTACCCGTGGTGGTCATCAGCGGTGTAATGAACAGTGCGCACGTTGTCGTCGGGCTCGACGAGTGAGTAGGAGCCGTTGCCGTGGTCGTGCTCCAACTCGTACGAACTACAGTTAGTAATGAAGGAGGCGTACCCGTGGTGGTCATCAGCGGTGTAATGAACAGTGCGCACGTTGTCGTCGGGCTCGACGAGTGAGTAGGAGCCGTTGCCGTGGTCGTGCTCGAACTCGTACGTACTACAGTTAGTAATATAGGAGGCGACGTATCCGTGGTGGTCATCAGCGGTGTAATGAACAGTGCGCACGTTGCCGTTGGACTCGACGAGTGAGTAGGAGCCGTTGCCGTGGTTGTGCTCCAACTCGTACGAACTACAGTTAGTAATGAAGGAGGCGTACCCGTGGTGGTCATCAGCGGTGTAATGAACAGTGCGCACGTTGCCGTCGGACTCGACGAGCGAGTAGGAGCCTTTGCCGTGGTCGTGCTCCAACTCGTACGAACTACAGTTAGTAATGAAGGAGGCGTACCCGTGGTGGTCATCAGCGGTGTAATGAACAGTGCGCACGTTGCCGTCGGACTCGACGAGCGAGTAGGAGCCTTTGCCGTGGTCGTGCTCCAACTCGTACGAACTACAGTTAGTAATGAAGGAGGCGTACCCGTGGTGGTCATCAGCAGTGTAATGAACAGTGCGCACGTTGCCGTCGGGCTCGACGAGTGAGTAGGAGCCGTTGCCGTGGTCGTGCTCCAACTCGTACGAACTACAGTTAGTAATGAAGGAGGCGTACCCGTGGTGGTCATCAGCGGTGTAATGAACAGTGCGCACGTTGCCGTCGGGCTCGACGAGCGAGTAGGAGCCGCTCACGTGGTCGCCGTCGCGGTGCTCCTGCTGCGACTTGTGGTCACCCGTGTGTCCGTCCTTCACAGAGTACTCGAACTTGTAGGACGGGTGGTGGTGTTCCTATAATAGGACCCGAAAAAATGTAATTAGTTACAAGAAAAATCGTGTCGTGATTATGTGACAAACATGGTAACGTTTTTTTCTAGATAAATAATTTATTTAAAAGTAATATGGTAATGCGAAGAAAAACTGGGCAAGTGCGAGTCGGACTCGCGCCCTAAGGGTTCCGCACAGACTCATCCATGTAAATAGTTAGGTACTTGTAGCTAAAATATTTTTTTTGGACGTAACAAAAATATTTACTGTTTTCAGATTTATTCCTATACCTGTGCTTTAGGAGCTTGCTTTATGCCAAATTTCAGGATTATGGGTCAACTAGAAGTACCCTATGAATTTTGTTTTTCTTGAGAGTGTCGAAATGTACGTTTTTTGCGACATAAACGGCCGTATCTTTTTTTTCGTTAACTTGATTATATGGTTTTAATTTCAACTCGATACCTCCACGCGTTCCTGAGATAAAGGGTCTTGACAGACAGAAAGACGGAAGGACAACACGGTGATCCTATAAGGGTTCCGTTTTTTCCTTTTGAGGTACGGAACCCTAATAAATCGAACACAAACGAATTAACTAGAACAATATTAATTAAACCAATAAATACAATAACTAGTACATACTACGTGAAAGTGATTCAATTTAGCGATAGAACACGTTACGTCAGGACCGTACAGTTCAGAACCTATCAAGATTTTCTAAATTTTTTATTGAATTCGTCAAAATACCCAGAAATGGAACAGAGCAAACTGATTATAAGAGGTTTATCTAAGCAAAGAAAGAACAGCATGATATTGTTACTTACATGATCCCATTGGTGGTGTTCATCGTGATGTCCATCATCGTGTCCGTGGTGTCCATCGTGGCCGTGGTGTCCATCATGTCCGTGATGGTGCACTTCATGATGCTTGTGTCCATCGTCGTGATGCTTGTGATCATCATGGTGGTCGTGATGGTGGTGGTAGTGGATTGGGTGATGGATCTTGTGTTCGTGGTGGATGTCGTGACCATGCTTGTGATGGTCGACGCGGGACTGGTGCGACACCGCCGAATGGGTGTGCGCAGTCACAGCCAGCAGACACAGAGTAGCCACCTGAGAGCGGGGAAGCAAAAGTTAGATATCGTCAACACTTTCTGAACGTAAGGAGATGAAAGGGACAGTTTTTTTTTTCAATTAATTTTTCATAAATATTTACTTTGCATTTTGTGAACTAATATTTCCTTTTATTATTGTGCACTTGAGGACTATGTTGATTGCTTTTTTTTTCTTTTTCAGTAATTTTAACGTATGCCTGGCAATTTGAGTATTTTCTGCGACCTTGCGTCCATTCGTTAAGTCGTTGAGCTCCTTAGTAGTCCTGAGTTTAGCTTTGCAAATACCGACAAATTGCACTGACAGGTCCATTCAAATCTGTATGGTTCTTTCTTCAAAAGACCATCTCAGACAAATTTGCATGGTTCTCATGTGATTTGAGTATTAAATATTTACTATATGTACTTTAAAAGAGACTTTGACCCATGAGTTTGTTTCGGTGTTTCTTCTCAGGGTAGTCAGCTAGGAAACACCGGCCTCATATATCATATAAAAAAAATTGACGTGTAAAAGTGTTTTTTAAACCTATATGCAAAATAAATATCATTTATCATTATCATTTAGTCCCATAACGTTAAATTTTTCGCTACTTCCTTATGTTATAGCTGATACAGGGCTATCACCTGGCAGAGCGTACCAAAAAAAATCAAAGATCGTCAACACTTTTTTAACGTTAGAAGATGCCTGATATAGCCCCACCCCATAAAGTCCAACTTTTCGCTACTTCCTGGTTTTGTAGCTGATACAGGACCACCACAAGATAGAGTACGCTAATAGAAATCAAAGATCGTCTACACTTTTTGAACGTTAGAAGATGTAAGATATAGCCCCACCCCATAAAGTCCAACTTTTCGCTACTTCCTGGTTTTGTAGCTGATACAGGACCACCACAAGACAGAGCACGCTAGCAAAAATCAAAGATCGTCAACACTTTTTGAACGTTAGAAGATGCCAGATATAGCCCCACCCCATAAAGTCCAACTTTTCGCTACTTCCTGGTTTTGTAGCTGATACAGGACCACCACAAGACAGAGTACGCTAGCAAAAATCAAAGATCATCTACACTTTTTGAACGTTAGAAGATGCAAGATATAGCCCCACCCCATAAAGTCCAACTTTTCGCTACTTCCTGGTTTTGTAGCTGATACAGGACCACCACAAGACAGAGTAAGAGTAAAAGACAAAAATCAAATATCGTTTACACTTTTTGCACGTCAAAAGTTACAAAATACACTCCTATAACGCCCTACTTTTTACCACTTCCTAGCGTTGAGTAGTAAAACTCCCAACATCACATCACTCACTTCGGCAACTGGATCATTTTCACACATATTCATGTATGTAAATGCAACAGCTCATGTATGTAAACCTATTCTTCCGGAAATGTTACTTCTAAATGCTGTATTCCGATATAGGAAGTTTATTGTTATCATTTCAACACTTGGCTAATTACACACATGTAATTGATTAGCAGAAATATAGGCACAATTACTTTTTTCATTGAATTAAGATATTATCGGAATATACAGAAATTAATTTATTAAATTACGTTTTCTAAAATCGAATAAACAAATGTGTACTCACTTGTAAAAACATTTTGTTTGATATAATATTTGTTTGTTAGCTGGACTTCAACTATGAAAAAATCACGAATTGTTCACCTTATATTCCTATCCGTGTGTCGATTCGGGGGTGCAACTCAATTATAACGACATTAGGTTAGATTCTCACCAATTAGTTGAAAAATAATAGTTTAATACGTGAAACCTAAGTTTCTTTTGCGGGTATCAAGGGCGTCACGATCCATTACACAGATTAAGTGGAAATCCGTCAATATTGCTCACGCCAGTAATTATTCAATAAATACACTTAATTAACACGCGATCACATATCCAATTTGTTTAGGAAGGACATCACAAATACTAATTAATCAGATTGTTTTCCTAATCAAAGCTTATAAAACCGCTGATTCTGCACCAAAGTTTTTTAGACATTGCAAAAGTGCAGCGATGCGCTGTAGACTAGTTTACTGCAAATCACGTCTTTGCGAAAATAATTAGTTTGATTACTTTTACGACTTGACATATTGCAGTAGTGATGTTATAACTAGCTGTCTGATTATTTGATTAATTGCCTGTAAAAGAAGCTAGATCTGCGACGGGTGTTTTTCAAACGTCAAATCATCGAACGACTGCTCTCGCTCTAGGGTGTAGTTGGGCATGTCAGACTTTTACTAAGTAAAAACCACCTATTAGGGTGTTCCATGTGTTTTTTTTTTAATTTTCGATTTTCATTTGACTTTGCTCGAATTTTTGATACCACTCATGCACAGTGTTCATATACCAAAAATCATCATAATCGGCTAATATTTAGAGATTGCACAACCTGTATATAATCTTTCATTTGCCCTTTGCTTTCTAGGGCCATGGCAACTTTTTCAAATGTTCTCGAAGCCCAACCAATGTTCCCAAAGCCTGTGCCAAAAGTTGTGGCTTCATCAATGGATTATATAGTTTTTGTTGCGCCCTACATTCGTCATTTCGTTTCTGTTTCGTTTACGATTTCTTTCGTTCGTTTAGTTCTTCTGTTTATTGTACAAAATGTTGGCTGACTTGATTGTTACTATAATTTATTTCACTATTTGCTGATATATATAATATATTTTTTAGAATTCGCCCGATTTGGTTTTGGAAGTGTCGGAGTTTTATCGTCCATTATCATCTTATTATAATTTATACAAATTATTATAAGGAGTGTACTGATTGCTATTTATAGGTAAAACCGCGTTTTCAATTAATGTTACATTATTTAGGTGTCCAACTTTGTGAACAACTTCTGCATATTACAATAAATATGTTATCCCAGTGATATCTTCTTACCAATTTTATTTTACTATACTTATACACAGTGAATTTGAAATCGACGCACAAATGAATACCACGGATCCAGTAAATGATTCTGGACCCCTCAGTAGTGGAATTTTTCGTCGGCTTGTTCCTAATTAAAAAAAAAGTACTTTTTAAATTTAATCAGTGTAAAATCGTTATTCTATACTAAATTGATGATGTTTTAAGTAAAAAAAAATATATTTAAAAACGATTTTATCTACCCCGATTGGGCATGCCACAATTATGGTGGTAAGTCCCCTCTTTGAGGAGTGGCTGGAAACATCATATGGCGTCCTTACCTTCCGCATGGCGTAGATCCTCACCGGACATGGCAAGTTCGGGAGGTTCCTGCACCGAATTCGTGCGGAAGAAACGCCTGGGTGCCGTCATTGTGTGGACCGTCCGGAGAACACGGTGGAGCATACGGTAGAGGTGTGCCCCGCCTGGGCAGAGCACCACCGTGTCCTCGTGGGGGCGAACGGCGGCAGTGCTCTCTCGCGCCGAGCATTGGTACAGGCCATGGTTCGGAGTAAGGAGGAGTGGCAGGCAGTCGCCTCCTTCTGCGAAGCAGTAATGCTAGCAAAGGAGACGGCCGATCGCGTGAGGCAAAGGTCTTCACGCCCTAACCGCCGCCGGGATTCCGATCCCAATTTTCGGCTACAGTAGGCGCGGGCTTTTTAATTTTACAAGAAAATCATTCATTTTTTTTCACTAAATATGTTAGCATAACGATTACGATTACGATACCTACAGTTTAAATTAAAAAACGTAAAGTTTTTTTAATTTTTTAAAACAAAGACCAACGAAATATTCCACCACTGGGGGTCCAGAATCATGTACTGGATCCGTGGTATTCGTTATTGCGTCGATGTCGTCAAAGACACCCTGCATATATTAATAGTTATAGTTATACTATCAAAATACACACACCGGCACAATTAGGGGAACACAAAAAAAAGGTTGTTTTTTTTTGTTACTCGTGAGTAATTCGTCAAGTGGTTCATTTATTTAAAATGTTACCCTCGTATAACATAACATTTTGAGACATTTTGACCTTTTTCAATGATCTAACAGAAATTATACCCTCTTAAGTTTTTGTTGACAGTCAGCGCTTTTAAGTGTTTTTGATAAGAATTTTGTTTGTGCAGTCAATAGTGGCGCTAGCTTATTTTGTTGTTGTTGTTTGAAGAGTTAACATTGTATTGCATACAAAATGAGTGATTTGCCAGCAACCGAAGTCGCCAGAGCTGTGACAATGATCGAGGAAGGTCACACATACCGTTCAGTCAGTCGAGCGTTGGGTGTATCAGTATCTGTGATCCACCGTAATGTTAAACGATACAGACAGACAGGATCCTACGTGCGGAGGCGGGGACAAGGCAGAAATCGTGCAACCAGTGCCGTAGACGAACGTTTTATAAGGGTGCAAACGTTGAGAAACCGTCGTCAAACAGCTGTCCAGACCCGAAATCTCTTGGAAGAAGTGCGTAACGTGCGTGTAAGTGAACGAACAGTAAGAAGAAGGTTAAACGAAGCTGGTTTAAAGTCGTATGTACCAGCTAAGGCGCCTAAACTTGAGGTAAGTCATCGAGTTGCAAGATTAGCGTTCGCTCGTCAGCACCAAGATTGGTCCGATGAATGGGGTCGAGTTTTATTCTCTGACGAAAGCCGATTTTGTGTGAATTTCATCGACGGGAGGGAAAGGATGTGGAGGTATCGAGGAGAACGGTACCATCAAGCCAATTTTACCGAAACGGTGTCGTATGGTGGAGGGTCCGTTATGGTGTGGGGTGGCATAAGTTTAACAGCTCGTACAGCTTTGGTCATCATCGATGGAGGTTCTCTGACTGCACACAGATACATAACAGAGATCTTGGAACCCCATGTAATGCCTTTTGCCCCATTTATAGGCCCAGATTTTGTGTTTATGCACGATAACGCACGGCCCCACACTGCTCGCGTGGTTCGCGATTACCTTAACGAAGTCGGAATTACACAAATGGACTGGCCAGCACGATCTCCAGACATGAATCCGATAGAGCATGTCTGGGACATCATTGGACGGAAAGTGCAGAGGATTCCACCTGCTAGGAATGTTGAGGATTTAAAATTGGCGCTGACTGAAGAGTGGGTCAATTTGCCCCAGGAAATGATAGAAAGTGTCATTAGAAGCATGGGCAGACGTATTCAAGCCCTAATTAGAGCCCGCGGAGGCAATACAAGATATTAAAATAACTTTTACAAAAATAATTTAATTTTTAAAAATTGTATAATAAATTCAAAATTTCTCCAATTTCTTATTTTTCTGTAATTATCTGTAAATAAATAATGTTCAACACTAGTTTCTGTTGTTTCATATTTATATATAATAACCAAGCCCTAATGAAGCGAAAAACCTACATAAAAAAGCTAAAAATAAAAAATAAACTGTCTTTTTCAACTTCTACCTTATCAGATGTGTGTAGGTTCAGTGTTTTAGGTTTTGTATCGATATTTTTACTGAAATTAGAATTTAAAATAAATAAATTTTGCATTTTTTAGTTTATTATATTTCGACACAAATATACGTTTTTTTTTTAAATAACATCTTTAGTGTTTGTGCGGCCGTCTCTCTACAGACCATGTCCCACCTTCGATCCTGCATCACGTGCCCTGTTACTTGTTCACGTAGGAACCTATGACAGCATCAGCGGACGGCACTGCCGTGGCCGAATACTGGGCCAGGCAAGAAATTTAACTAGTTTTGCCATCGATACGCTAAGAAGAACATAAACGGCCGTATCTTTTTATTCGTTAACTTACTAGGTTGATTTTTTTAGCTTCAAGGGACCGTAAGCTTGAGTATATGGATTTAATTTCAACTCCATACCTCCACGCGTTCCTGAGATAAAGGGTCTTAACAGACAGACAGACGGACGGACACCATAGTGATTCTATACGGGTTCCGTTTTCTTCTTTTGAGGTACGAAACCCTAAAAACATTTCGGAGGAGTTCGAGAACAAACACTAGGTAGATTGTGACTCTAGGTTATCATCATTTAAATTTCGAATCGAGTTTGGTTGTATTATTATGACTTCAACCTGTAATGTCATTGAAATATGACAAAATTGTATATATTATTTATTTATTTATTTATTTATTTATTTATTTATTAAAACTTTATGCACTAGTAAGAAACACTGTACAAAGGCGGACTTAATGCCGTAGGCATTTTCTACCAGTCGACCTTAGGGTGGTGCAGAAATGTAACATGGTAGGTGCAACATAATGATAAACTAGATTAAGAAAACAAAAAACAATAATAAATATATACTTAGATACATACATACAAATTAACAAAGTTATTATGAAAGACGTATCCAACAAATCATCGCTGTGATGATTACACCAACTTCTTACGAATGTATTCACGAGCCATCACCTTAAAAGTGAACCGACTGGAAGCCGTCCTGATGTTCAGAGGGAGCGCATTCCAAAGAGAGATCGCCTGGACAATGAAAGAGGACTGGATAAACCCAGAGCGATGTGTGGGACATCGTAGTAGGCGATTATTGGTAGATCGGAGATTTTTATTATGACCAGAGCAAAGATATTGAACTTGAGAAGTCAAATAGGAAGGAGAAGAAGGTTTATCCAGAAAAGAATACAGCGTTGTTAAGGCTCTTAGCGCTCTACGCTGACGGATGGGTAACCATTTTAAAAGTGATCGTTGCTCAGATACATGATCATACTTACGAAGGTTGAACACAAATCGAATGCAGTTATTCAGAAGGCGGTCAAGTTTGTTGAGGAGATCTGCATTCAGGTCATAGTAGCACACATCACCATAGTCGATAATAGGAAAAATTAGGGCCTGTACAAGCAATGCCTTTATGTGAGCTGGAAGAAGATTTTTTAGTCGATAGAGAGACCGTAACGTTCCAGTTACTTTCTGACTGACACTACCGACCTGCTTCCGCCAATTGAGACAGGTGTCAACATGCAGACCCAGATCTTTAACGTCGGAGCTAAACGGAATCACAGCGTTATCAAATATTACGGGTGGAACAGTTAGGCCATCAAGCTTTCTCAAACTATGGGGGCTCCCTACAATGATAGCCTGGCATTTTAAAGGATTAACTGCCACCCCAAAACGGTCAGACCAGCTTTTTATAGTTTTTAAATCCTGGTTTAGCTTCTCGATTGCATCCGATATGTTGTCAACACCTGACTGACAGTAGAGCTGCAAATCGTCGGCATAGAGATGATACGCACACTGAAGTTCATTGGTTATAAGATTAATAAAAACAGAAAACAAAAGAGGAGATAAAATACCGCCTTGAGGGACGCCAGCTGTAAGGTCACACCACTGTGATGAACCGTCTCCAACGCGAACCGACTGCTGACGACCCCGAAGATAAGAGGAAAACCACTCCAGTGCCTCTGGAGAGACCAAAAGATAGGACAGGATAGACAAGAGGACATCGTGACTGACGGTATTAAAAGCGTTGGAGAAGTCTATTAACACCAAAGTAGTTACTTTAGTGTCTTCCATTCCTCGCCTAATATCGTCAGTCACTTTAAGAAGAGCTGTCACGGTGCTGTGCCCGGGCCTGAAACCGGATTGAAATGGGCTTATGAGAGAGTTATGGTAAATGAAGTTAGAGAACTGTTTATGAACACAGGCCTCGAGCACTTTGGATAGAAACGGAAGGATAGAAATGGGACGAAAGTGACTGGAAAGAGTGGGATTAGAAATTTTAGGTAAAGGACGAACATAAGCTTTACGCCACAGGGAAGGAAATACACCAGAGTATAGGGAAAAGTTGACGATGTGGGATATAGCAGGAAGAAGTTGATCCAGGGCCGACACGATCATATGTCGACTGATGTTATCGCAGCCCATGGCCTTCGATTTAATGGATAGGATAATCTTTTTGATCTCTACCGGATCCACCGGAGTGAAAACAAACGGGGTAATATTGGGACGCGTCAGACCAGCAAGATAATCAATAGTTTGACATTTGGTTTGACTATCGAGCGTAGGAACAGTGGAGAAATGACAATTTAGCTCGTCCAAACCAATTGTGTTAGGAAGGTCTGAATGCTGCGATTTACCGATACCCAGAGTCCCAAGGAATTTCCAGATATCGGCAGAAGAAGAAGAAGTTATGTTACTGAGAATGTGGCGGCGTTTAGCGTTGCGTATCATCTGGTTGCACCGATTTCTAGCAGTCTTGAAACAGATCCAGTTATCTTCAGAGCGATCCCTTTTAAATTTCCGAAACGCACGGTCCCTCCGTCGCATTGCCGTCCGAATTGCATTGTTCATCCAAGGTGCAGGTGGACGCTTCAGTTTAACTTTCCTGATAGGAGCATGTGTGTCATACAATTTGGTCACAATACAATTGAAGACGCAAATTTTATCATCCACTGTAGTAGCTTCCTGCAGGGGTGTCCAATCAACACTCAATGCATCTTTCAGAAGTTGCTCACTATTCATAAGTGCAAAGGCACGCCTGTACTGGAACACGGGTTTGGGTTTAGGAGGCTTAAGGATATAAGACAAGAAAATGAGATCGTGATGGGAAAAGCCAGGAGCATCAAGTTGACCATGTGAGGAAACTAGAGAAGGATTAGATGTAAGGATCAGGTCGAGCCAAGTATCATCACCAATTTTATTATGATGAGTCGGTTGGAGAGGCAGTACATGGAGACTGGCTGACTCAATAAGATGTAGGAGTTTACGGGACCGAGGGGAGTTGTGGGCAAGGAGGTTGGTGTTAAAATCTCCCATGATGATATGATGTGCATACTCCGAACCCAAAGATTCAAGTACCGATTCGAATTCGGTGAAAAAATCAAGAGTAGGGGGACAATAGATGACACCTAAAACAGTTTTGGCTCCTTTCACACAAACCTCTAGAAAAAGAAACTCAGCAGCATCAGTCGAAGAAGAAGTAGTAAGAATTTTAAAGGGGAAATCGCCGCGAATGTATATAGCTACACCACCCCCTCTCTTACCCACCCGATCATTCCGAAGAAGAATGAATCCAGGGAGAGAGTAGGTGGTAGATAGGAGTTCAGGTTTGAGCCAAGTCTCCGAAATCAGAACAGCATGAACGTTAATACAGGAAAACGTATCGTACAGTTCACTATGGTGACTAGGGACACTTTGGGCATTAATGTGGCAAACGTTAAACAACCGGTCTGGATTTGAGTTAAACTTTTGCCGTAATAAATCGCCAATATTAATGTCTATTATGTAAAATATTAATGTCTGCAGTTATTTTTTACAAAAACTTATTATATTAAGTTTACAGGTGTTGGTGGAAAACTCCTTCTATTGCCTTCAATGTTTTCTTTTTCTATTTTCTTCAGTGTTTGCTAAGCAATGTTTTACATTCATGGAGAATACACGAGTAAGTATACTCTCAAATCAAAGTTTTTTAGAGTATACTACTCTTATCAGTACACTCTTGGAGTTTTCCACCAAAAGTCTTTGTGTATATAAGTTATGAAGGTACCACAGTGTCTCAAGACGAAATTCATATGACCAGTGCGTATTGTCAGTGTTGACTAATGGCTCCGAAACGTAGTATCTCACAATATGCCTCATCAGAAGACTTAAAGCAAACCAAAAGGCAATGGAAAGGGCTATGCTCGGAGTTTCCTTGCGTGATCGAAGCAGGAATGATGATATCCGCAGGAGAACCAAGGTTGCCGACATAGCACGAAGAATCGTCAAACTTAAGTGGCAATGGGTAGGGCACATTGCTCGCAGAATAGATGGCCGTTGGGGCCGAAAGGTTCCGACCGCGTGCTGAAAGACGCAGCGCTAGAGGCCTCCTACAAGGTGGACTCATGATCTGGTAAGGTTGCGGGAATCCGTGGATGCAAGACGCATAGGACCGTTCATTGTAGCGATACTTGGGGGAGGTCTATGTCTAACAGTGGATGTCTTTTGGCTGAAATGACAGGTATTAGTATATCAGGCTTTTAGTATATCTGTACGATTATGAAGCGTTGATAATATGAAGTACATATTATATTATTTTATCTTCTATCATCAGTTAGTTAGGTGTACGTTGGAGCACGTCAGCCGAAAAGATATGAAGGTGGTCGAAATAATAGACCAATTTACGTCAATTGCCTGGTTGCATTTCGTTGAACGAAAGTTTGGTTTGTGCAAATATGGACAAAGTTGTCCCGAGGAATCAACCTGAAAATTATTGTAAAAGACGGCACAATATATCGATCGGGTAAGTTGCCATCAGAGAGAATCTATTAGCCACAATGTCTCTGGTTGGCTAACGGAGAGTACATAGGCACAATGTTTCAACAAAGCTTGATACAGTGGTGGTGGTCCGAATTGAGAGGCCTGAAATGATTGTTTGTGATAACCGTCCCGCATATCGAAAACCTCGTTAAAGCCGAGATGATAAACCAATCCATTATCTTGGTTTGGCTCACGACATTGTCGACATGTAGCATAAAACCCAGCGATCATTGTAGCAGTCGTATCAGCCAATGGCATAATAACCACGAGCCTCGACCAATAATGATATGTTCTCGTTTGGCGGCTGGATCAAGAGCTTGATTCAGAAAGTAGTATTTCTGGACACGGTTCGTATTGTTAGAAGGTTTTTCTCTGGATCCTTGATCGTCGCTAGCTTGGATTCTGTTCCTGATACCAATAGGATACTATTTTCCATGTTTTTAAATGTTTTATTGAAATATTTAAAAAGGTTTGATATGTATGAAATTAATAAATAAAAATATAATTAAAAAAAAATAGGTAGGTAATGTTGGTACAAATATATAATATCTTTACCGCGTACTAATAAAAATTACAGAAGGAGCTTAAAATTATTGGGTGTAACAATCGGTGGTCTTATCGCTAAAAGCGATTTTTTACAGACAATCTTCGATAGATTTGTCAGAGAAGGAGTAATATATGCAGGTAGTGGTGCAGTACTATTTACATATATATCATGCATAGCTAGCACATGTTTTCTGCATAAGGTATACAACATTTCAATGAGATTTAGTTGCATTTTTAACGGTATTTATTTTTATTGTAATAAGTATGTACCTTTAATATAACATGAAGTAAATAGGAATAAAAACAATATTTTAAATCTTTAAATTAAAATTACTGAGTACACAAAAGTTTCTGAATTAAAATTTAAGTAAAACCATTGCAGGAGCATGAAAAGGTTTATTAGTAGATTGATTAGAATTTAGAGAGAGCAGAGAAGACGATTCAATAACTGGTGTAAAAAATATTGCCAAGACATTTTTACATTTAATGTTAGAAGAGGAAATAAATACAGTGAAGAGTAGGTTTTATAAAGTACTACATTAGTTCTCTAGTGATTACGATTCGATCTCCATGGGTTATTTTGTTGGTGCCCCTGCTGGCCGCGACTATGTTGTCCGAGGTCAACGTTTAGGTAGCCGCGTCTCGCGTCGTGGTCATCTCCGTACCCGCGCCCGCTGCTCTTCGCGCGTTCCGACAACCGACTTAAGCGGAGGTGCTCGAGCAAGGCATCAAAGTCTGGGAACTCCTTGTGTTCGTTTGTTCTGACGTTCTTTGGTAGAATGAGGATCTGACCACCTGGACCACGAGTGTAGTCCCTGCCGCCTGTTTTTAGGTACCTGTAGTCGAGGATCCAGGTAGGCTGGTAGTAGTCCGGGCTGTAGACGTCAGCGATGATCCTGAAAAGAATTAGGAAAACTTTAACGTTTTAAGTTATCCAGACAGAGAGTTTATCAATATTAACAATGAGGTCCACGGCTATACAATTATTCGGGTTGTCGTTGGTTTCTGAATTAAAATAGCATAATTAATAGATGAAACTTACTTATTTTGCCGTTCGATGTCCGGATGGCCCTGGAAAACCAACACATTGTTAAATTTCCCTCATGTCACATACATTGAAGACAAACTTTTTCCAATATTATTTATATGAATATCCAACTTACGTGACTGGGGAGTGGGTCAGGTGATCTCAAGATGAGTGGGCCAGCATTGTCCTCATCCTTGAAGTCTAGTCTCACCGGACCCTGACGTCCATCGCGACCGTCTCTGTACTCTTTGCGTCTACTGTCACGGTATTCGTCAATGCGCAGACGCGATTGTTCGTCGCGGCTTCGTATCAGTTCCAATCCATCTTCAAACCGGTATCGTCGTTCGTCATCGTGCACGCGAATTGGGAGAGCGGATTCTGCGGATTTTAGTTCTGGGTGTACTTCCTTTTCGGTGTCAGCCGCTATTGCTACTGAGGCAGTCGCTAGTAATAGTAGCTGAAAAGCATATAGGAGAATATTACTTACATTAGTTGGCAGTATATCTTGTTTGTTGAGAGCAGTGGTGGCTCAGTGGCAATGACCCCGACTTACGAGTCATATGTCCCTGTTTCTAACCCAGGCAAGCGCTTTACGTTCTGTAATTTATTTTATCACCACTGCTCTCAAAACGGTGAAGGAAAATATCGTGAAGAAATGTGCAGGTACGTGACATCCATACTCGCACTGAGCCCGCGTGAAGGATTACGGCCTATTCCCTCTCCTTGAGACTCAGACCCCAAGAACTCAGCATTGGCAACATTATAAGGCTGATTATGCTATATCTTGTTTATTATCTAAGCGTGCTATATTACTCAAAGCTATATTTTAGCCTAGCTTGTCTATATTTTTGATTATTTTGTATGAAACTTCCACCACTCGATCACGATGACAACGGAAATATCCTCTAAGTATGTTAATAAAAAGCAAGGTTTAATTGTCAATTAAACTTAGTCTAGTGGAGAAAATTACTTAGAATATAGGGACTAGTCTCCGCACAGTACCTATATACAAGGTTATGAATACGCGTGAGAGGTATAACCCCCGAAAAAAAACATATTGGGAGAAAGAAAAGTGATATAAGGGGTCAACAACTTAGTAAAAGTTCAGTATTTATTTCCAAATATGTTAAATAACTCAAGCAAGGGTTGAAAATATGAAAGAAAACTCACGTAAAGCATGTTGTACAGCGATCCACAAACGATACGTTTATAAAACTAGCTGCACACATAAATACTGATTCATAGTCGATATAATCGGCACTTATGTGGGCATGCTACCGGATTCAGAGGCAATTGTTCTGTATCCTTACAGTTTTAAACGGTTATTTAATTGTTTTAGGGTTAAGTGGTTCAGAAGAAGCATTAACTATTCACTATTTCTGTATTCTATGAGGTGGGGAGATTTACCACTTCATGGAATGAAATAATAACAGATAAAACAGTAGGTAACATTAAAAGTATGTTGGCTATTTAAAAAAATATAATTGAATAAACACAACAGACGGAAATCAAAAGTAGAAAGCATGATTGCAATAACTTTTTATTCTGAAAGCAGAAGATGTTTTCTTTTTTCTTTTGGCGCCAGTTTGTGTATTTGGCCAGTGCTGAGTTTTAAAAGTATGTTTTTGAAACAGAAAACAGTCACTTTGTTTCCCATTTTATTGCGAATGTAACATATTCTAAGACTTTTGCAGATTTTGGCAGCTGCAGGTATCGAGTGAGCCCACTCGGGAAGCTTCACTGAGGTCGTCAATATGACAATAACATTCTCAACTCCATTTTACTGAGGTCGGATCTGTTTCAATGATTCTAATTACTATCCATTTGTTGACATTTGATATAAAAAACTATACCAATTTTCATCACGACTTCCACCTGGTATCTATTTTCGAATAATTAAAACAGCAACTGAAGTTCGAAATTTAAAAACCTGCTTTAAGTTTTTAGTAAGAGTTAAAAGGAAAATGATTAAAATAAGTTTTCAGAAAACTAAATGATCTTAAGATAGCATATCACATAACGTTTTGTGGATATTCATATTAAAGTTTACGTATAATAGGTACCAATTTAGGGAACCATCCACACATAAACGACTCACGCTTGACTGTGTCTGTATTTATCTATTATGTATTATAATGTAGTGATTACGAGCGTGGATCCATGTGATTGGCTAAAGTTTATTAAGTACCTGAAAGTTAATATTTCTAAGTTAAGATCTTATCAAGGGGTTTGATGAATTTTCGATTTTCGTATCCGTGGCAATCCAATTGGTCTCATAAAAGATGAAAATTTGTGACACATTCGGCGACTTATTGACTTATTATATGTAAAATTTATGTACAGACAGCTGCATAAAATGGGTACCCTATGTATTGTACTATCTTTAAAATATGCTAGAAAAGAGAGGAAACCTTTTCATGACGCTGTCCGTACAAAAACTTTGCTTTATGATGTAGACCTGATTAACTAATTACATGCCGTGTATGTTATATGTATATCGACCCTTTTTAGGAAGAACGTCATAAGCGACGTCAGTTTGCATTTTTGTAGGAAGGGATTGTTTTTCTTTTCTGTTAAAAAAATATGACTAGTTATTCATACAACTACTGATTTGTTGCACACATATAAAAATATCCAGTTTTATTAATCAGGCGTCGATATTAACAAATAGCTAAATTGTTAATTAGTTATTTTTGCTGCTTTTTTTTTCATCGATTACTCAAGCAACTACAGTAAAAAAATGATAACATTTGATGAAGTGGAACTGATGAAGAACACCAGATATGGCCACAGGAACTATACACTCACATAGATATAACAATGAAGATGTTAAGTAACTTTAACAATACAAATAATAAACGGCTCTAAATAGTTATGTTGAAAATAGTACTATCGAATTGATCTGATGGTGATGATAAGGCCGGAAGGTAGGCACTAGAACTCCGTAATTAATCAATATATCCTAACCGTATTTGGGATTATTAGAATTATCCTAAGATGCACTTTGGCTATAAAGTATCATCAAACTGATCCGATGATGAAGTCGGAAGGTGGAAGGTATTCACGGGAACTTCGTAATAAAACAATGTATCCTAGCCGTGTTTGGGCTCATTAGACTTGTCGCGGCGAGACTTTTTGTCGAATCCACAAACGCATAGAGCGAGCGCTTTCATCCCGCCATCTCATACGAGCAGCCCCTTAATTCACACGCTGTTCACCAACGATACCTCAAAAAGTAAAAGGGCCCAATTGGCTTTTTTTACTGACGACACAGCCATTTACTTTACTAGTCGAGGCCCTGGCGCTATCGCTCGCAATATCTAATCTTCGGCAAATATTTTGGGCAAATAGTTCTGGAAATGGAGAATCGGATAACCTAATTCTAATATTGCATAACCTAATTCCGCCTAGCCCGTTCCATCATCGGACCACCAGGCGTACGGCAACGCGCCACCGGTACATGGTGGACATTCCACCTATACGCACAAAACGTTTTGGGAACACATTCATTGTGCGTACAGCTAAGGAGTGGAATTCCTTGCCGGAATGTGTGTTTCCTGATAGCTACAACCCGGAAATCTTTAAGTCAAGAGTGAATAGGTTACTTCTAGGTAAGCGCGTTCCATCGTCGACCGCCTCATCGCTTTCCATCAGGTGAGATGGCGGTCAAGCGCGAACCTATCCAGAATAAAAAAAAAAAAAAATCGGAGATAACCGCGTTAAAAGTCAGGCAGTCCTCTACTCAAGACTTCAGAAAACCCTCCCACCCCCTCTGATCACCATGTATGGCAAACCGATCCCTTAAGAGATGCAAGCTAAATACCTCGGTGTGATACTAGACCAGCATCTGACCTTCACTAGGTACATAAAGCAAGCTCGTTTGCGTGTCGCTTTCGCCCAAAGTAGGCTCCACGACATCTTGACAGCCTGCAAATGGTATTTCAAGTACAAATTGCGCATTCTCATGGCCGTCATCCCGATGATCGTGACATACGCTTGCCCTGTCTTTGCACACGTAAAGCCCTTCCATGGAATGTCATAGGTCTAAAACCGAAAAAATCCTATTATGTCTGAAATGAGAATTTATATTAAGTCTCAAAATCCCCACGATAGGATTTTATAAAACGCGATAAATGAAACGAAAATAATTTTTTTTGGATTGAATTGATGCAGAAATAATGCTCCGAATCATATTTTTGAATAAACTATTGACAAATAATTAGATAAACACATTTTATCGACGCCTGAAAAATAAAACTAGCAATTTTTATAAGATTGCAAGTAAGGAAGTCGATCAAAACCAATTATTATTTTATTATTATTATCGATAATTTGAAATAAATTTCTTTTCGACCAGAGCTGGTTTTTTTTCTTTGAAGCCAGAGCTTTAAAAAAAATCTCAGAGTGTTTTATGAACTGGTAAATTCATAATTGAATGAATCCTTCATAACATTTGCTACTAGAAAATACTACGCAAAGTTGTTTTTCCTTTTTGATTGCCATGAATTAATTCATAATCTTTAATATTTCCATAAATTGAGTAACATTTTGAGATATAAGTTTATGAATATTATTTATTGAGACGATCCAATCCCCACCCGCTTTTAGACACGGTATGCAGTGTATTTCTTACTAGTGCAATTTTAATTTTTTCATCACTTCATTGTTTAAACTACAATGTTGTCTTATTTAAACATTCCTTAAATTATTTTTCATTTGAATTAAAATTACGCCTACAACCAAAAAAAATATCGAAGACATGTGACATCTAATAGTACGTATTCAGCAGGGGCTCGGTAAAAGGGAGTGGATTTCAATTGGTGGATTGCATCCTACTCCCTCTTATAGAGGGATCTTCGAGGTTAAGCGTGGTTGGGCCATTAATGACCATTTATTACCAAGATATCTCTGTGCCTCGAAAAGTCTCGTATTTCTTTCACAGTCGATATCGGTACTTACTCGTAGATGCCAGTTATTGGGTTGTGGAGAATAGAATAAACATTATTGTACACCGAAAAAGTATATATAGCCACATAGACAGGCAAGGTAGGCTTGGCAGATTGATTGTTAATTGAATATTAAGTTTTTTTTTTTTAATTTTTGTTTCCTTATTCTTAATGCCTTGTATTTATGTATCTAGGTCAGCCTATATCGTTATTCATTGGACGACATTATCGAAAAAGCAGAAAGGATAGTTGAAACTACAGAAAAAAAGAAAGTTAAAAGGATAACGATTCCTCTATTCTTAGCAGAAAAACGTACATATCTCTTTAGGACTTGTACGATTTTTTGAGATGAAAAATCATCCATCGACTTAGGCTAGGATGACTTTTACTGATTAAAACTCACCTGTGTCCTTCAGTTGTTCTTTGCGTTCCAGGACCATGATATCCCTTTTAAAAATTCCCGTGGCCTTAGCAGGCATCGCCCCTATTAGACCCCTACAGACTTGTGTGATAAGGCTTGTGTTTAAGCATTGCTCTTTGCATTAAAACTTTTAAGTAGCTATGAGTAACACCATATTTACCGTAGACACTGCTCAAAAGTGTTTTCACTTTAAAGCTTACTGGTATACCAGAGGTTTTATCAGTTAGTTTTGAGAGATTTAAAGGAATACTGTGTTTAGGATGCTACAGACTTATGACGTTCAGTCCTCTCACTACGTAATGTGCTACGCAAAGGATCAAAATGAGCGTAGAAAAATTTTGACACATTTAAATATGTGTGTGCCTTATAAATAATTAAATTTAAAAAAAATCAATCAATGTCAACAATGCTTAGTAATTGGGCTAAAGGAAACAGGTAGACTTTATAATCTGAGATTTTATCATTGACCTAATGCGTTTGCGCACTGAGTTTGATTTATTAATTGCACTAATAAACGCGAGGATGATGTACTCTGAAACCATTAGGGCATGAAATAACACAATAATTAGAACTCAATACCTTTATTTAGGTGAGCATTTGCATGATTATAGTAATTATCGTTAGTAAAAAATTATGAACATATTTATCACAACTATTTAACAGAATACCAATTTTACATAGCCGCCATTCAGTCTTTGTTTTATCAAGTAATATGTTTAGGACTTAATTTAATTACGCCTAGCGGTTCTACGTTGTTGTTCAGGTCTATAGAAACGAGGGTTGATACGAGACGCGTGGCCGAAATATGGCGTCAAATGCGATTTGTATCCACGACGCTCGTCGAACTTGCGGCGCTCTTCCCAAAGTAGACTTTCTTCACGATCACGGTCCTCTTCTTTACGTTTTTCGTCACGTTTCTTGTCGTCACGGCGACCGTAAGGGCCCAGTTTTTCGTAAACAGTTATTTTGCCAATGTCATATTTGTAGTCGTCATCGCTATCATGATCGTCATCACGGTCGTGTTTGTCATCGCGATCGTGTCCATGACCTCTGCGTCTCTCGTCACGGTGTCTGTCCTTGTGATCCCATTTAGGACCGTAGCCCCATCTGATCACTCCACCCTCGTTACCTCGGCTTTCTTCTCCACCACGTTCCTCATCTTCTTCTTCCTTTGCCTCTTCTACTCCTTCATCTTTTTCTTCCTTCTTCTCGTCTTCTTCTTCCTTCTTTTCATCTTCTTCTTCCTTTTCTTTCTTTTCTTTTTTTTCTTTCTTTTTGTCTTTCTTCTCGTCGTGATCTTTTTCGTCTTTTTTGTCATCATCATCATCTTCTTTGTCATCTTTGTGGTCGTCGTCATTGTGGCCATGATGTTCAACTATGTGATGGTGATGGTCCGAGTAATGGACGGTAGCGTGGAAACTAGAAAAATAATGTAAAGTTAAACAAAAATCATAAACTCCGTCAATATGTAATAAAAATATTACTGAGTTTGTGCAGCAAGATTTTCATTACATATTGACAGAGTTGGAACTAAGTAGCGATAGAAGTTATCCTGCACAAAATATATATCACAAAGACCTTTACAAGACTAAACTGACCCGCTATGTTTGTCCGCGTGGTATGTGACGGTGCGCTTGCGACCGTCGGGTTCTATCAGCCAATACTCGCCCTTCACTTCATCTCCTTTTCTTGATTCATGCTGACCTTTGTTATCATGTGTATGGGGATCGTGCACACTGTACGAGAACTCGTATGATGGATACGACCACGCCTGAAATAATAGAAAAATATGAGACTGGATTTTACTATTCGTTTAAAGATTTGCTTTTTTGCAACTAGGACCTATGGAGGGACTAATGAGAACCGAACAATAACAATGGTTGTTGCAGAGACACTACACACTTACATCCTCACACATACACTGACATTTACTCCCATTGTAAAAACTGAACTGCATTAGCCAAGATAGTATTTTGTGAAAAAGAAAAAAATCTGGCTGGTTAACCAGATCAGATAAGTAACATGAAGAAAGATAAAATAGAATAATGTTCTGTAACTATATATTCTTGCATGGAAAAGGTATTTGGTAGATGGTTGACTCACGTATTCGTCATGATGCTCGGGCTTCTTGGAACCAATATGTGATAGCTCTCCATGATGCCCATGATGGTCCTTGTGATCTTTGTGTCGTATTTTTATACGTTGTTCTGAAACCGCGTGATGTCCATCGCCAAGCACACACAGTGCTAAGCCTAGGAGGATTAGTGTCTGAAAACAAAATTGATAGATACACAAAAACGATTAATTGCTAAGAGTTATATGTTACCTTTTTATCCAATAAAAATATAAGGAAAAAAAGAAAGAAATGAAGAAACATTTATTGCCCACACTGTAGAATCACAACATCAACAAAAACACAAAGACTCCTTTTTTGAGGTGAAAAATGATTAAATAACTTTTATTGCTCTGGGTGGAGTGAAAGGTTGTGTCTGACTTATATCTAATATCGACTAAAACCCAGCTGTATTGTTTCAGTTACTAATTGCTTTCCAGGGCTCTGATAAATCTTTTACAGCACACAAAGACTTCTTAAAACATATTAGATTTGTGATCACTATTATTTACTAATCACTTCAATAAATCTAATCTTATTCAGTACATATGGGTTAGTGTTCGACCTTACGAATCGTTTCTAAAACGAATGCTGCTAATATAGCTACACACTCATTGGCAATATAGTTACACAGGAAACTGAAATAATATTTTTTTAAAAGCACATTGATTTGTTTTACAACCAACATTTTCACCATAATTGTCACTGGCTTGATTTTTCAAAACTTGGCGTATTCAATATTTTTTGGACCATTTTTTATATCGCAAAAGCCAAATCAAGAACACTTGCACTTACCTTCCGAATCATCGTGAACCTTCAGTGAATCCCTATACTGAATTGATATCTTTCGTGATCTCATCACGTATTTATACACATATCGTTTTGGGTTTAAATATCTGCATCCTGTAATACAATACACTTAACTTCAATTATTTGTGGTTTTTTTGCAGATTTACTCGATTTATAGATGGGTGTGCCTATCAATGTTATGAAAAGGAAATGAGATTTTCCAAAGACTACTGTAAATTGTAGCGCGTGTTATAAAATTTTCAATATAATTACCTGTGTTTTAAATTGTTTGCTTTAGTTTATTCTCCATAATTGTACTTCTATTATATATGCAATCGTTTTCGATAATCATGTAACTAGTTATCTTTTTGACATAAATTGTAATGCCAATAAACCTAACTACGAATTAAAGAGAATGATTGAATAGTACGATCAATTAACATTTTAACAGGTGCTAATAACAATCTTTAAGTTAGATTTGAATTATTGAAGAAGGAAATGGCATATGATCGGCAACTACATATTCATTTAAAAAAATTTAATTGGTAGGTCGTAATCTACACTAGTACGGCGTCCGTATGCTGATAGGTGTAACTGTTGGGTTGAATTGTGTACCAAATGATGCTGTATCTCATTTTTGTTGTTCAGGTATTAATTTATAAGAATGGCTCTTTCACATGCCGTTAATAGGATCCTGTGTGGTTCAATATGTATTAAATCAAAATCTATTATTTTTTGGATTATTAATTGATTTGAGTATTATTTTGTTAAAAATTAGTTTTGCTTGATTTGTAAATGTTATTAGAGTTTGACGAATTCTCAACTTCAAATTCTAGAGATTCAGAAAGAAAAGGTATGACGGTAGCTTTTGAACCTATCCTTCTCTTTTTCTAATCTATTCTAAATGAATATTATAATAAAAAAATCAAATTGTAAATATCTACTGAACCATATTTTGTATTTGTATTTGTATTTCGGATTGGTGTCCGCAACTTCACGACTAAGCGCGTATTTTGCGTACGGATGGGATAAATGCGTCATTCGATCCACCTCAGCTCTTCCAAGAAGGCCAGCAGCGCCTTGCTGTTACTGACCATTTCGCGGAGGTTACCTGGGTTTCCGAAGTATTTTGCCCTGTATCCGCGATAACTGGGCAGCTTAGAAGCAGATGTGCTGCTGTCTCGTCCTCTTCCATGCAGGCTCTGCACAGTCGGCTGTCTGTAAATCCTATGACAGAGAGGTGCTTATTAAAGGTCCCGTGGCCAGTTGTTACGGCCGTCACTTTTTGCAACTGAGGTTTAGTCAGTCGTAGGGCCTGTTTCGTAAATCGGCCATCGATGGAGGGAACTGCCTCCTTGCCTGCCTGCACTCATTATGGTCTTCCCATAGTCTGTCTACTCTAGTCTGTGTGTCTCTCTACTAGAGACCCACATCGGGTCTCTAGTTCTTTTCCTTACCAGATTGAGTAGGTATCCGACGGGGAGCGGCACAATGGGCTCAAGTCCTATTGCTGCCATATTAGATCCCCTTCTGGCGAGTTCGTTCGCTGCATGGTTGCCTCGGGACTCGCTGTGTCCTTTAATTCATTGGATGGTTTCTTGGTTGTGTTCACCCACCTGGTTGAGGCGTTGGTGAAACTCGTAAATCAGCCCAGAGTTAACTGTGTGGCTGTTCACCGCTTACAGTACAGACATGCTGTCCGAGAGTTTGCGTATTGAGTGATACTTAACTTCCTTGGTTGCGACGGCTGAGGCTGCCAAGAAAATGCCCAAGCACTGAGTCTGGAATACCGTGTTATGAGTCCCCAATGGTGTGGCTATGTGAATGTTGAGATCCTCCGAGAAGACTCCCGCACCCGTGCCATTACCTGTTTTGGATCCATCACTTAAGATCCGCAGCTCTGTAGGGCACAGGACTTCACAGCGCTTATCCTCATGCAGTTAAATTTTCGAATTTTTTATCAAAAATAAATTGCTTAGGTATCCGGTAATTAATTGCTTTCGTTATGGGAAGCTCATTATTAAGTTCCGTAAGCAGAGCGGTGTGTTGTGTTTCTCTCTTACCCCAGAGATCCAGTATTTTAAGATGTACTGCCGCCATCGTCGCTTCCTGTTGTATGAACAGGTAGAGTGGGGGAAGTCTCAACATGGCCTTGAGCACTGCAGTCGGAGTAGTCTTCATGCAGCCCGTAGTAGCCATGCAGGCTAGCCTTTGCATGTGTTGTAGTTTGTTTACGGCTGTGGCTAGCTTGGTGCGGGGCCACCACACCACGGCGCAGTAAGTAATCATGGGCCGAATTACTGCGCTATACAGCCTGAGTATAATTTTGGGGGATAGGCCCTACCTCTTACCTATCATTTTCCTGCATTGCCAGAAGGTGATGCAAGCCCTGTTTAATTTATTGTCTAGATGAGAGCTCTCGTTCAACTTACTGTCAAGGGTAACACCCAGATATTGAATTTGTTTGACAACTGGAGTTCAATATTGAACAGTTTAGGCAGACTGAAGCGCTCTAGTGCTTGTTTTTGCGTGAACATGACTAATTCAGAGAGGTTCACTGACAGATCATATTCCCTGCACCATCGTTCCACGATGCGCAGTGCTTGTTGCATGAGGTTGCAGATCGTTCCAGTCACCTTCCCAGGTACAAGGATTGCAAGGTCGTCAGCATAACCTATTGTGTAGTAACGGTTCGCATTGAGTATGGTGATGAGTTCGTTGATAACAAGATCCCACAGTACTGGAGAGAGTTCTCCTCCTACTGAACCACATATGAAAAGTCTTTTCTGCGGTCTTCCCTTCCTTCTACTCGTATAATTTAGGTATCTTCAAGGCTAGAGTGAATAAGCTCATAATAAACTAGTGTGCCTCACCATCAATGATTGCATCACTGTTTAACATCAGGTGGGATTGCATTCAAGCACGGCTTTATATTAAAAAAAAAGACCGGTGTATAGCTGCTAAAAAATAAATGTCTTTGCGCCTACACATACAATCACGGCAAGGTAGCACGTACGCGTGTGAAGTAATAACAAACTGTTTGAAGTTGCTGTATTTCCAAATTAAAAATAGTTGGGTGCTAGTGGACCAACTTTATAATAACAGCCACAGCGCGGCACATTTTTTCACATGTATTGAACGGTGTTTTATAACACATTTTGGGGAACATTTTATTCCCTAATGTACTATGTCAGGCTTTAAGGTGAATGCTCAAGGGAAGCCGCGAAATTCAAATTTTTTATAGCTTTTTTGGTAATTTACTGCTTGCACGAAAATAATCTAAACTTCATTAACATAATAAGTATTTAGTAACAAATTATTGAGAGAAATGGTTCGTGGATTATTTTTCATGCGTATTGAACGGAGCCGTCGGACGTTCAGCCTGGCACAATAAAATAAATGTAAGTACATATAATAAATTGGGGTGGGTGATAATATTTTAATTGTGCCAGGCACAATGTTGACCGGCCTACACTGTCCTCTCATATGTATTGTAATATAGAAATATTGTAAAATACATCTTATTTTATGAAGAGTTATTTGGTGTTTCTTTCTGGATTTTCTCCATAGGGAACGATCAATTGGAACCGTGCACTAGCTCAAAAGCTACATGAATACACACGAACGTTTTATATTATTATCATTGAATATATTTTAATTAGGTGGGTTATTGACAACATCACAAACATGTTTATTATGGTGCTGTTGCATTGTGTGTTGCATAATAAACAAATCCGACTGAAAACAGCAAAATCAAGGTTCCGTAGTAGTTTAGGAGATGTCATCACACGTCATCGACTCGAACAGAAGAAATAGGAGTACAATATTTTCAGATTAAACTAATAAGCGTTTATTCAAATTTTTATAGTTGTAATGTTGAATGCAAATGCAAATAACAATAATAATTAAAAATAATAATAATAATTTAATTTTGATTTTAACATATCATTCTATGTAATTTTATGATATGTATTGTCTGTATGTGATTATGGAACTAAAATGAGTCTTTGGTACTCGAAATAATAATAAATACTTAATTATCTACTCTAGGAAAAGATAGCAACTTTAATTTATTCAATCACAAGATGCATTTATAGATCAAATGTTTTAGATATTTTAGGCAAACTGAAGGTAATAAAGTGTTCTATTAAAAAAATATATTTTTCTGAATTTACGCATATCTTTTGACATATAATCAGAATATCTACTATAAAATGTCAAATTATAGTTTCCGTGTACAGAACCATTAAGCTCGATGAAAATGAAAGACTTCATTAAAAAATTAGCGCTAATTTTAATTTGCGTACAAAAGCAGTTTTTTACAGAAATCAGTACAACGGGCTTGAAGTCAGTCTTGTTTGAGCAGCTGTCAGTTCTGGTGATCTGACTGACGTCACGTTCAAGCGTGGTGGTGGGCCAGATGAACATGATGATGAGGCGACGAATGGTGCACGATGGCGTTGAAACTGGAACAATGTTCGTGAATGTAATGGAAAGGTAAAATGGGAAGTTACATCATGGTGAATATATTCCTATATATTCTTTTGTAAAAAAAAAAAAACAAAATATCCCAGATGAACAGAAACCATGACCAATAATTAAGATATAAGACCCAATAAACCCTCAATAATTTATAATTATAATCACACTAATTACAATTCTCATATGAGCTACAGAAGAATAAGCAGTTAATGATTTAATATGTACTTGACAAAAAACACTTTAATCTTATATAAAAACCCCCAATTAATCTAATATGTATTTATAATTCTTAAATAATTCAAGTTTAAATTAATATCCTATAAAAAAATTAATTAGCGTAATAAACCATAACCCCCAATTTTAAATAAACTGTATACATTCACCACGACAATTCTGGTTATTAGGTTCAGATTTGGTTATAAAAAAGATTTTAAAGGAGTGTTTGGTAAAAAATATTATAGTAAGTAATTAATTAAGATCCTTTATTCTTATGAAATTGAATGTTACAGGTATGTACTTATTTATACGTAACAAAATTATTCTACGTAACTGACAGATGTGTACGATGCATTGTGCGTTATTTGAATTTCATTATTGTGGATGTGAATTTTTAATCGTATTATTTTTTAATTAACTAGCTTATGAAATATATTACAACCAAGACAACACGTGGACTTTAAATAGTTGAAAAGTGATTAGGTCAGGGCTAAAAATATCAGCTGTGTGGATGATATGGTATTGCTGAGTCCGTCGATTAGTGTACTTAGGAAGCTTCTCCGTATTCGTGAGGACTATGTGGTGGCCGGTGGCCTCAGATATAATGCAAATAAAAGCGAACTTTTGGTTTTTATGGCGGGTAACAAATGTAACGACACCTAGGGGGGGGGCGCTCAGATTTCCAGAGTGCCGCAGTTCAAGTACTTGGGGCATTGGGTCACGGATAGTCTGTCCGACAATGTGGATAAAGAGAGGGAACGCAGAGAATTGGCAGTTCGATGTAACATGCTGACCCGTAGTACCTATGGTTTGCACGTTGTACAAAGGATGTTAAAATCAAACTCTACAGATACTGTTTGTACACGTGCGCCCTATGGGTCGGCTATACGAAAAGCTCGTATAATGCTCTGCGAGTTCAATATGGTCGGGACCAAGCGTTTCGCCTCGTGTGATAATTATGCACGGAGTACGCGAACTTGTAGGTACTCGGGTGAACAAAATAATTGTAATATCTTACCCGGTGTGATCATCAGCCTTGTACTCGACCTTCCTGTACCTGCCGTCGGGCTCCACCAGCTCGTATCCTCCCTTGACGACGTCACCGTGACGTAGCTCGTGTTGGGACTTCACGTCGCCTGTGTGGTGGTCGTGCACGGAGTACGCAAACTTATATTCGGGGAACGCCTGTAAAACAAATATGACTTCATCATTATTTTGCCCCTTATCTTAATGAATTTCGGTTCGGTGAAACATATCTTCTTCATCGATACATCAATATGTAGTAACTTGTGTATATTCGTATTATATCGTGCCAAATTTCCTATAAGGTCATCATAACATCTATTGTAATTTACCAAATACAATTCCAAATTCCAATCAGACGAAAACTCAGTTAAACATTGAATTCTATAAATATCTCAGTATTGTTCTCAGAAATAAAAATATTTTTAGAAAATATTACTCATGTTTGTGTAACATTGGCCACGGCTAGTGCAGTCTTATTTGACTTACAAAAGTACTTCGTTTGAAAAAATTTCTCGAATTCTACATTCAAGTATAGTTATATAAGTTTTTTTTAAGAATTATTCAAATGGCTAGTTGACACTTCGCGTGACCCAAGGGTTGGCTTTTACCTCGGTCAGAGATTAAGCATTACCATATAATGTGGCAATGCCATCAGTCTTTTGGTCACACTTCCAGTCGACAGCGATGTGGAGGAATTTTTTGACGCCATATTTTAAGTAGGAGTTATTGTGTATATATTATGTAATTTTAATTAGTTAAGTTCTTTTTTTTTGTTCAAAATAAATTATTAGCTTCAGAAATAAATAAGTATAGTTAGGTATAAAATATCGAATACAAGGCAGAAAAACTATCACAATAAAGCTTATAAACTTAGCTGTGTACTCGTATATTGACATTCACGATTAAACGAACGGTCACGCCTTTTGTCGATTACAAACTATTATGCATATATTTTCAATGACACTGATTATTATTAAAAGTATTCTATGTCTTTTAGTGTTGGGCCAACATTTGTATGTAAAAGCAAATATTGGTACATAAAAACTGGACTATGTATACAGGAAGTAATATTGAAACCGTAAACCTTTCGCTTGCTTCATTGAATATTCTACCGTGCAATTACTCCTCGGGGAGTTTGCAGAATAATTTATGTTTGACTAATATTGCCAAGAAATGTTTGGTTATTTTCTCGTTAATAGCACAGTCAGCCTTCTAATATTCCCTCTGCTGGGCCTCAGAACTCTTCTCTAGGAGAGGGAATGGGATGAAATCTACAATGCGGGCCCAGTACGGGTTGGTGGGTGTCACATGTCTTCGATTTTAATACTTTACGACATTTTATTTCTTGTACCGATGAGATTCGAATTTGGCAGAGATCATGAAAATATGAAATTGCGTATAGGATCAATCTATGGCATTGCTAATGTTTTAATAAACTTCATTATAATCTTTAGTTGCAGTGTAAGAGACTGTGATCCAAAATGTAATGAATAGCTAGTTTTTTTTTTAATGGGTAATCATCCCATAACATCTCCCGCCCTTGTTTTGCTGATATCTCCTTGAGGCGCGTGTGGAACACTACGCGCTTTCGACGACTTGAGCACGGTCCGGACGGTTACCAGACGGTCGGACGGCAAGCTACCCATTGCTCGCCGTTCTCAAGGCCGCGCCTACGGTGTCTGGAAACCGAGATCGGGATCCCGGCGGCTGGGGCGTGAGGGCCGTTCCCTCGCGCGTGTGGCCGCCTCCTTTGCTAGCATTACTGCTTCGCAGAAGGAAGCGACCGCCTGACACTTGTCTTGTCCAGACCATGGTCTATAACAAGGCCCGGCGCTAGAGATCGTTGCTGCTGATCGCCCTCACGAGGACACCGCGGGGCACACCTCAACCGTATGCTCCACTGTGTCCTCGGGGGGGTCTACACAATCGTGACACCCGGGCGTTTCTTCCCCACGAATCTGTTACAGGAACCTCCTTAACTTACCATGTCTGGTGAGGACCTGCATCACTCCTCAAAGAGAGGACTTACTACCAAATGCCAAAGCCGCACTTGCTTTTCTTGACGGAGACCCAAATTAGATGTCCGTCAGATACGGCGTACCTCAACTACCCGGGATACTCTCTGGAGTATCATTTCCTGCAGCGTGCCGGGGTCTGTGTGTATGTCCGTAATGACATCTGCTGCCAGCGTCTCCGTCACCTTGAAGACCCAAATTTTTCTACCCTATGGCTGTTGGTGGACACTGGTGTGGACAAAATTGTTTATACCTGTGTCTACCGATCGCACAGCGGAGATCAGGAGACGACTCGGTTGTTCGACCACCTTAGTGAGGCCGCCGATAAGGCTCTGCATCGGCACCCTGATGCGCAGCTCGTCGCTCTGGGGGACTTTAACGCCTGCCACCAAGACTGGCTTTTCCCATACCAGAAGACCGACCACGCTGGGAGAGAAGCACGAAACTTTGCAGTATCGATGGGCCTTTCCCAGCTGGTTAAGCAAGCGACTAGGGTGCCTGATGTAGTTGGTCATACTGCCAATTGTTTAGACCTTCTGCTGACCACTGATCCGGACAGATGTATTGTAACAGTTTCCTCACCACTTGGTACTTCAGATCACTGTCTGGTGAAGTCTGTTTCGTGCTTCTCCCCACCTGACTGCGACTCACGTGGTCAGCGGAGAATATGGCGTTACAGGTCAGCAGATTGGGATGAGATGCGGCACTTTTTTGCGTCCTATCCTTGGCAGCGGGTCTGCTTCTCTTCTGAAAGTCCGTCGAGCTGCGCAGATGCCATATCCGATGTGATACGTCAAGCTATGGAGTTTTTCATCCCTTATAGGGACGTACCCATCGGAGGCTCAGCTCAACCATGGTTCAACGCCGATTGCGTTCAAGCTGAAGAGCGTAAGCATTCGGCGTTTCTAGCATGGGTTGACGCTCGTGATCGCAAGGCTCCGGATCTGAGCTCAAAGAAGAGAGCTTTCAACCATGCTGCCAAGTCCTATAAAAAGGCACTGAAGAAGGCTCGGTTCGACCGCATTACACATATTGGCGCAAAGCTCTCTGCACAGCCGTCCGGTAGCAGAGCATTCTGGTCCCTTGCCAAATCGGTCGAAGCGAACTTCTGTAGACCCACATTGCCTCCGCTGGTTAAACCTGATGGAACACTGGCTCACACGGCGAGAGAGAAAGCAGGTCTCTTTGCAGCTCTCTTCGCCCACAATTCTCGTCTTGACACTGGCAGTGCTACTCCACCTACTCTACCACACTGCAACACCTCAATGCCCGAGATTTGCATAAGGAACAGAGAAGTTTTGAGAGCACTGTGTCGTCTAGACGTGAATAAAGCTAGTGGACCAGATGGTATACCAGCAATAGTCCTCAAGGCATGTGCGCCCGAGTTGTCTCCTGTATTGACGTGCTTGTATCGCCTCTCATTTAGGACTGGTATAGTGCCCAAGTCCTGGAAGCTTGCCAACGTGCAGCCCGTGCCCAAAAAGGGCAGTCGTGCCGATCCTGCCAACTATCGGCCGATTTCAATAACCTCCATACTCTGCAAGATTATGGAGCGTGTATTGAACTCGCGCCTCCTGGCGTACCTGGAAGGTAACGATCTCCTCAGTGACCGACAATACGGGTTTCGCCACAATCGGTCTACTGGGGACCTACTAGTGTATACCACTCACATGTGGGGCGAGGCCCTCGAGAAGAATGGAGAAGCGATGGCTGTCTCCTTAGACGTCTCGAAGGCCTTCGACAGGGTATGGCACGCCAGCCTTTTGAGTAAGCTTCCAGCGTACGGCATTTCCCCTGGTCTGATTAACTGGGTAAAAGACTTCCTGAGTGAACGGTCTCTCCGAGTTGTTGTCGATGGATGCTCATCAGAGCCCATGACGACTAATGCCGGAGTTCCTCAGGGGTCAGTTCTCTCTGCAACTCTTTTCCTGCTGCATATAAACGATCTGCTGATGCCCGGTATCTATGGGTATGCAGACGATAGCACTGTTGTAGAGAGATACTTGCCAGGTCCCCGGGCTAGTAAGGAGCTAATCCGGTCCGAACGAGAGGCTATGGTAGAGCGTACGAATGTCTCACTTCAGGCAGTCTCCAAGTGGGGCGAAACCAATCTGGTAAAATTCAACGCCGCCAAAACACAAGCGTGTCTGTTCACCGCTAAGAGGAGCCCGTTCACCTTGGCTCCTGCTTTTCAGAATGTATCCCTGGAGTGCAGCGACCGCCTTCAGCTCTTAGGAGTTGAAATTTCCTCAGACCTCAATTTTGGGCGGTTCATTGAGTCCAAAGCTAAGGTAGCTGCTAGAAAACTAGGCGTTCTTGCAAAGGTCCGACGGTACTTCACACCGGGACAGCTTCTAATGTTATACAAAGCACAGGTCCGATCGTGTGTGGAGTACTGCAGTCACATATGGGCTGGTGCTGCAAAATGCCATCTAGCAGCTTTGGACTCAGTGGAAAGGCGTGCGAAGAGGCTAATTGGGGATCCAGATTTGGTTAAGTCCAATCTTCAAAGCCTCGAGCACAGGCGCAGAGTAGCCAGCCTTTCGGTATTTTATAGGTTACATTTTGGAGAGTGTGCGCAGGAATTGCATGACTTGATTCCGCCATCTCCTTTCTACCATCGGACAACCCGACGAACAGCGAGTATCCACCCTTACGTTGTTGAAACTTCAACGGTCCGGACTAAGCGTTTCGCTTCGTCGTTTATACCGCGTACATCGAAGGACTGGAACAATTTGCCTGCTGCGGTCTTCCCATCCAGCTATAATTTAGGTGTCTTCAAGGCTAGAGTGAATAGGCTCTTAATAAACTGGTGCGCCTGACCATCAATGATTGCATCTCCGCTTACCATCAGGTGGGATCGCAGTCAAGCACTGGTTTATATCAATTAAAAAAAAAAAAAAAATGCATAGCTAGTACCTCAAAAATTTAAGAAGGCTCAAACAGTACTGGC
This sequence comes from Mythimna vitellina, assembly GCA_949316375.1. Classification (NCBI taxonomy): domain Eukaryota; kingdom Metazoa; phylum Arthropoda; class Insecta; order Lepidoptera; family Noctuidae; genus Mythimna; species Mythimna vitellina. The sequence goes on from OX438688.1 coordinate 17,205,883, forward strand.
GCCTATACCTACATTACCTACTAATTAATTAATTCATATGACAACTCTTAAGCGGGAACTACATTGGACCGACGCGCAAGAAGGGCCACGCCTGATTTGTACGAAGAGTCGCGTCGTGCGGCCGGCGTGGATCTAATGTAGCTCTATAAGTCTATTTGCCATATAGAATGTATGGAGACCGACGCACCCAGATCGGCGTATGAGGCTCACGTGTGCCCAATGTTGTTCTACCTTACATGTTTAAATCATACAAACTCAACTGAAACGCAAAGCATTCATTTCAATCTATATAAATAGCTGTCCGTTAGTCTCCCTAAAACTCGAGAACAGCTAGACCGATTTGGCTAATTGCGGTCTTAAAATATTCGCTATAGTCCAGGGAAAGTTTAAACGGAAAGAGAAAATATGGAAAAAAATCACGAAATAAAAATCCGAATATATCGCCATCTCGAATTAAAATGGAACTTTAAAATGAATTATGCTGGTTTTGGTAATGACAGTAAATGGCGTTAATCTTTGACGGTTCAGCTAAAAGTTATCACAGCATTCATTGAATATTAGGCGGTACGAAGTTCGCTGGGTCAGCGATTTCAAATAAATCATTAACAGGCACTTTTCTATTGTCAAGATGAAACTAATTGCATAAAGTATAGTTCTCTATGGAGAAGTACGTGCAAGAAACGACAAACGGCGAAATGCTAACTCTTTTAAATCATACTTGGTATTACTTAAATAACTTGATTACATTATTACTTGTCGCTTCTATTACATGAGAATAGTAAACAAATAAATACACAAAATAAAACCGAAATATAATACAAAAATTAAAATAAAGAAATAAATAAAATAAAGCGTTGCGAAAAGGTGCATTGCTTTTGGGCCATAATCGCCAGCTCAGTAACCGCGTACAGCGAATTTTGCGCTTTCTTTCTAGTATTATACTGCAAATGGGGCTGTATAATACATCAGCCCCATTTGCAGTACAATACTAGAAGGAAAGCGCAGCGGTCTGACAGAAACATTCTAATGAGTGACAGTCTGTATTGCTTAGGCAAATTAATAAAATCATGTAAAACTTACATAATGGTCATGGTGCGGAATGTGGTGAATGATGGGCTCAGGTACATGGTGGTGAAGCAGCGGCACGTGGTGGTGGATGGGGATTGGGAGGATCGGCTGGTGGTGGTGGATGGGCTGGTGATGGTGGATCGCGATGGGGTGGTGCGGCCCGTCGTGCTTCTGTAGCTCCTGGTGGGAGACGGCGGGGTGGTGGTGGTGGTGGTGGTGGAACGGGAAGATGGCCTGACAGGCAGACACCACCGCGAACAAAGTTAACACCTAGAAGAACATAGATATACTTGAAGCAATAATGCGAGATAATTTTACTCCATCGTCACCAACTAGCATTTTGTATTAGAAATTGATTTTTAAAGGAGCAATTGTATTTAAAAAACCCTAAAGAAAGTATGAGTTGAAAAAAATTTTGTTGTCAAGTACAGCTATAGCTAGCAAAGTACAGTTTTCAAAGTTTATGAGCGTATGTGTGTATGTTTCTTCACGCTTGAACAACTGAACGGATTTCGATGAAACTTGTTAAACGATCTGTTAAACCAGCCCCCCTAGCCAAGTTACGATCGTTTCGTTTGCGTCGAACGCCTCGAGTAGGCCATGCCTCCGATTCCTTTGTTCTGACGTCATCTCAACGCTCAGTCACGTGGTCAGTCGAGTCGTTCGACGCAAACGAGACGATCGTAACTTGGCTAGGGGGGCAGGCATACATGCCCCAGTCGGTAATGTGCCCCACTTGCAAAACTAAGACAAGTATTTAAAATTTGCTGCTTACTTGAGCCGATCTGGTTAGTCTATATGTATGACGGCGGCATAAACAATATAACGCAAGTTTAACTTGCGTTGTGTAGTTGTGGGGCACATTACCGACTGGGGCAACCTACACCATGGTCTGGTATAGTATATAGGATAATTTTGATCCTGGGAGTATTTATTCACTTGGAAGGATTTTCTACTTTCACGCAGGCAAAGCCGCTGGCAGCAGCTCGTATTTCAAAAGAATTATAAAACTGTAATATATTTTTCAATACACTTACTCGAAACTCGAACCCGCTCATATCCCACCGCTTTTAGGCACGCAATAGACTGTTTTCCGCACTAGTGCAGAAAAGTGCACATGCTCTCCCACACCACAATTTTATTACATTTATCGTATCAGGCTGGGCGCGTGTCGACCCCCACGAGTCGCCGGTCTACCCCCGTTTATTCATTTAGTTAGTGTATTGAAAAAAGTCATTTGATACACGTACAAATTTGTCAATGCAGCCCTCGGCTTCATAGCACGAATACCGCCTCGGTCGCAATGAGAAACTTTCTGCACTTGTATCAAAATATTTGCATTATAAATAGTTCAACTTTTTCATAACTTCGTCATGTGAACTGGGTATAATTCATTATTTAGAGCACTTTGTTAATGGCAATTATAACCAAAGTCATTCAAAAATACTCGCAATTATATTTATGAAAATGTTATGGTGGCTAATTAAAAATAATGGTGTTATATAACAAAAAATAGGGTTAATGTTATCAAAATTGTTATGTGGTGTCTTTCACTGTAAGTAATAATAATGGAATAACATAATATTAAATATGGAAATATTTTGTTAAAAATGTATAATTGTATGTCAAGATTAAAAATATTTTATTTCGCATACGCCTACATGGGCATTTTTAAAACGTCTAAAGCTAGTGCACGGTTCCAATTGACCGTTTCCTATGGATCTCCATAGGAAACGGCACGGAAATAGCAGGAAACTTCACGGTTATTCATTAAAAAGATTAATTTTATAATAATCCCACTTATATGTATTAATAGGTAGGAGAGAACAGCCTAAACCAATCAACATAGTACTAAATATATACAATAAAGAAAAGAGATTCGAAACAGAAAATAATCTATAAGTCTGCTTGTATTAAAATATATTGGGATTGTCACCACTCGAAGTGTAAAATGTTAAATCCATAATATTTCAAAAACATTATTAAAGAATAAAAAAACAAAAGAAAATTAAATCACTAAATCGATTAACACTCAAAATTTAATTCGAAACGTTCAGGTTCACTTCAATATTGTACGTCTTACTACTTAGAACTTACTTTGAAAAACATTTTTAAAGAAACAACACTAATTAACCTTATATGTTCTCGATATGAAAACGTAAAGACAATACTGCCCCAAGCTTTGGTTCATTAGTTTATATAGAGGTTTTAATTGTGGGAATTATTAGAGCAAAAATCCATTGATCAATTTCTCAGGGTTTGCTAACCGCCCTATCGTAACTGTGGAAGTATGCACTTAAGTACATATATCGTTCAAAGCCGTCCGATACAACGGATGTGAGGTTCAATTGAATACCAGTACGTACAGCCAAAATTATTGCAGGAAAATGGTGATGGATTCTTTATGCTGCTAAGTTGACTATAAGTCATTCTATTGATTTATTTTTGATATGCGTACGGTTTCAGTAAACTGCCATGCAGTGCTGTGCAGAGTCAATATTGGGCTTGCGAACGATGAGCAATGGGTAACTCACTGACCACCCGTCTGGTGGAAAAAGCCCAGTAGTCGACGGTGCGTAGTGTTTGACGCACCTCAATGAGATGTCAGTCAAACCGTAGAGGTCCAGCAGGGCCGATGCCCGCTAAGGCCATGGGGAATTACTGAAAGGAACCCCGTGGTCCTAGAATGCAAAGGGCAACTGAAGGACACAGGTGTGGTTTTAGTCAGCAAAAGTCTGACACGCCTTCTTGCTCTACCCTAGAGCGGGGGAAGTCATTCAGTCAGAAAAAAAGTGCTTTATCAACATGTGCATGTCATTTGAAAGGACGTATGATTATGACGTCCTACTAAAATAAATTTAATAATAAATTATTTCGCTTTGTATATGTTAAACTGTTAGTATCATAAAATTAAATTAAGTTTGTATAATTATTTATAAACGGCATAACATGTCACAACTTGAAACAGCACTGGGAACGGAATCCTTACAGAAGTGCCCATTGTCTTTTTGCTGAAGTAAAATCTACCCGTGATTTCTACATTGCAATTTGTAGTTGTATTAGGCCTACTGTCAACAGACGCGTAGTTTCATAAACGCGTATTCGTCATAATACGCTTGATGTACGGCTGCGTGAAGCTTAAACTCGGTCGAAGCTACGCGTCCGTGGATAGTAGGCCATAGTTTTGTATGTAAGCTTCACGCTGGCGGACACCAAACGTATACTGACGAATACGCGTCTATGAAGCTAAGCGTCCGTGGACAGTAGCCGTTAGTCAAACTCTAGTACAGCCGTACACTTAAGGTTGTAAGCTCCAAATTTGCTATTTAAAAACAGAACATAATTCAGCTAAACAAATGATTATCTAAAGGAATAGTATGTTTTTCCAACAACGGAAAGACAAAATAATCTATAGGATAATCAAACGTGACGAATTAAGAACGACAAAAATATCATTGAGTATTTATAAATTACTTTGTTGTCTATAAATCACTTGACAAGCGTTGAATTTTTTGTTCCACTTTTTCAATTTCGTCCGAACGATTCGAGGTATATTGAATGGTAAAAGAATTCAAGTTACATGGTACTTGTTAGAGCTGTAATTACCGCATTTTTAAACCATTTGTTTCGGTATTAATAGTGTGTTATTATGTGTTTCGTTCGGTAAGGTATTTAATCGCATTCAATAGAACCAATGACCGCATAGCTTGTTTCCTGTTCGGAAGGACAAATGGGATTAATGTTTGAAGTTTATTGCTATGTTAAGAATCGAAGGTTTGTTTGCCTAGCTTGGTGTGAATAAATCTTTTTTATGTTTTTTTTTTTCAAATGAATCAAATCACGGATATTAATCGTCTTGACATAAATATTATAAAGCCGAAAGTTTATATGTTTGCTACTTCTTTACGGTCGAAAGGCTGAACGGATTTTAATGAGACTTAGTACATGGGTAGACCATATCCCGGAATAGCACACTTTTGTTGATATCAAAATCAAAATGTTTTTTCACATTGGCCTACACGGGCATAATAAAATGTCAGAAGCTAGTGCACCGGTTATTGGATAAGTTTCCAGAGAGTATATTCCCTTGGGATAATTTTATGCTATCTGGTGGGTAAAGGCGCTGGCAGTAGTTAGATAGTACATAACGGAGACGACTGGAATCTTCGTTGGAACTCTTTAGTGGCGCTTTTGAGTAACGGCGGTTTTGGTAGCCATACGATGGAAAAAATATTCCTGGTTTCAAAACATCTATTTAATTTCATTCATGTTCAAACATGATTATTGGACATCAGATTTACATACTCACGGACATATTATATTATCGGTATATAAGTAGGTAATTACTGCCTCATTGATCGCGTGGTCGCAACTCGCGAATGCTGAGCGTGAAATCCTGGGTTCGATGCAAGGGCGGACAAAAAGCGCCATCGGGTTTTCCAGTATGAATTGCTCTATAGCTACCCGGAGTTTAGAAGTTATTTGTGTGATATCAAGCACCTGAAGTCGTTGGTCCTGCGCCCGTGTGTTTAGTATCCCATCGGATTATGAAAGTAAAGGAACATGCAATGCACCTGTGTTGTTCACATGCCTCAGTGCTATAATATGTCCTGCATTATGATTGGACATCATGATCGAAATTAGAAGGATTATTATAAGTATAGTTAGAAGCATTCATTCTGCCATAAATATTTCTACCTATTTCACCATACGGTATGCAACTTAACATGTAAGTACTTAATTCTCGAATATGTCTCATTGTCGCGTTTCTTTCTCACATTCTCACGTGTACGCAACATGCGACAAATCGTCTTGAGTAACACTTTGCACTGGCTTAGTGTTGACACTGTTTTTGTTAATAATATACCTAAACGTTAAACATATGCTCTACTCGTAGTTTGGAAATATTACATAATTTTGAGTCTGAAATAAATATTTTTCTCAATAGTGTATCTATCTCTTAATTCTCTTAATTCTTTATTGTACACAAAAAAAACATACATAGTACACGGAGATAATACAGTTTATGTACAAAGGCGAGCTTAACTCAACAATGAGTTTTCTCCCAGCAAACCTTTGAGTGACAGAGAGAGATCACAATCGAGGGTAGGATCCAGTGTACAACATAAACCTACATAAATACGTCTAATATATATATATATATATATATACATACTAACAGATATAATATATATAACAATATATACTAATATTATGTCAATTGAGAAAGGAAGTGCTCTTTTAGTTTCCTCTTGAAGACATCCAGAGAAGGGCTGTCGCGAAGGGAGTGTGGTAGAGAGTTCCAGAGACGCACTGCAGTTACAGAAAAGGAACCGCCATAGCGGCTGGAAGTGTGACGCGGTGTACGAAGGAGAAGAGAAGAGGCAGTGCGACAGAGTTTACCCCTAGGTACGAGATACTCAAAGCGTTCACGAAGGTATTGAGGAGCATTAGGGTTATGCAGGATAGTGTAGAGAAGAGATAGTATATGTGTATCTCGCCGACGCCGAATTGGCAGCCACCTTAATCTGGCCCGAAATTCCGACACGTGGTCGTACTTACGGAGACCAAAAATAAAGCGGATGCACAAATTCTGCAGTCGTTCAAGTTTGTTCAGAAGTACCTCCGTAGCATCTAGATAACAGACATCCGCATAATCTATGAGCGGTAGAAGGAGAGATTGAGCAAGGTTAACCTTAGTGTGAAATGGTAGGAATTTTTGGAGACGTTTGAGGGACTGAAAAGAGTAAAAGACCCTCCTACTTACATCAGCAACATGAACCTCCCAAGAGAGGCTAGTGTCCATATGCACGCCAAGGTTTTTAGCGCTTTTAGAGTAAAGTATGGGCACAGAATCATACACTACTGTCGGGAGCGACTGGTGATCCAACAAATTGAGCATGTATCTACCACCAACAATGAGCGCTTGGGATTTAGCTGGGTTTAGTAAGAGTCCAAAGGATTTAGCCCACTTGTGAATGTTTTCAAGGTCCTTGTTGATGGCAGCCACAGCTTCAGCGAGCCCGTCCACTTTACAATGACGATATAACTGCAAGTCGTCAGCATAGAGATGATAATTCGAAGTTAGGACCTTAGTGAGAGTATTTATAAAAATCGAGAAGAGAAGAGGAGAGAGAACGCCACCCTGAGGAACACCTGCAGTCAACTCACACCATTCAGAGGAATCCTCATCTGATCGAACAGACTGCGAGCGGCCCCGAAGATAAGATTTGAACCACTCAATTACTGGTACTGAGACATTAAGAGAGGAAAGAATTCCTAAGAGGATGTCAAAGTCAACTGAGTTAAAAGCACTGCTGAAGTCCAGTAAAACCAATATTGTTAAACATTTATTATCTATGGCCAGTCTTATATCGTCAGTTATTTTGACAAGAGTTGTCACAGTGCTATGACCAGGTCTGAAACCAGATTGGTAAGGACTCAGCAGGCTGTTAGAGGACAAATAACAAGATAGTTGCTTCTGAACAACACTCTCGAGGACTTTGGAGAGGATTGGGAGGATGGATATTGGACGGAACTGGGATGGTGAGGAAGGATTCGAGACTTTAGGGAGCGGTAAGACGTGAGCCTTCTTCCAAGCAGATGGAAAGGAGTTATTGAACAGGGAAAAATTTACAATGTGAGTTATGATAGGGACTATTTCACTCATAATAGGTAAGAGCATTTGGAGTTGAAGGCCATCGTCACCTACCGCCTTAGTGGATATGGATTGGATACATTTCTTAATGTCTAGTTCAGTAATTGGGTGGAAGGAGAAAGAAGTATTTGCTGGCAATGGAAGTTTAGAAAGATCATTGAGAGTGGAAGATTTAACATCGTCATCAAGTATAATTGGTGACTTAGAAAAGTGCGCATTAAGTGCATTTAGGTCCATCTTATCAGGAGTACTTTTGCTAGTGGCTTTGCCAATACCAAGAGTTTTTAAAAATTGCCATACTTGTGCTGGGTTGAAATTATCAATTGAGTTGTGAATGTGGCGCCTTTTCGCATTCCTACACAAACGACTGCAGCGATTTCGCATCATCTTATAAAAATCCCAGTTTTCTTCAGTGGGCCGCTTTCTGTACAACTGCTTGGCCTTGTCACGCTTAGCCATCTGTTCTTTTATCGCTGGGGATAACCATGGCGCTGGAAGGTGCTTCACCCTCACCTTTTTAAGAGGCGCGTGTGAGTCGTACAATCTCAATATACTACTATTAAAAACCGACACCATAGTGTCCACATCCTCGCAGGTGAACACAGATGACCAATCGATCCCACCCGCATCAGCCCTCAAACGCTCCAAATCAATGTTTTTAAAACTACGAAGAACGAGAAATTTGGCCTTGCGTTTAGGAGGTCGAATCTTATAGGAAAGGTAAATGAGATCATGGTAGGAAAAAGGAGCAGGCAGCTGTCCATGTGTGGCTACTTTATTAGGGTCAGAAACTAGAATGATATCTAAGAGAGAAGGAGTACAGTGAGGAGCCCTGTGAGTAGCATTTAGCGGGAGCAAGTGCATATTGACAGAAGAAACAAGCGATTGGAGTTTACGGCTACGAGAATCTCCTTTAAGCATACAAGTGTTGAAATCTCCGAGAATAAGCGTGTGATCGTAATATGAGGAAAGATTTTCTAATTTAGTTTCAAAGGAAGAAAAGTAATCAATTTGGCAGGATGGGCTATAGTAAACACCTAGTAGCAGCTTTGTGTGTTGAAAGTCTATTTCAACGAATAGGTGTTCAGCAAACTTTGAGTACACACTCGGAGACTGGTCAACAATCCTGTAGGCGATATCACCACGGAGATAAATGGCAACCCCTCCACATCCCTTGCCAGTTCTATCATTACGCACAATCTTGTATCCAGGAAGAGAATATTGCGTGGATGGAAGCGCAGGCTTGAGAAAAGTTTCGGAAACAAGGAACAACAATCTATGTGTCAAAGTCAAAACATTTGATTATTCAAACCACTTTTGACTGGTTAGAACTACTTTAAAATGACTAACACGGTACATTTTTTGTGACCATTTTAAAAATATATTTTTTTGTAGTGATTGTATGAAACTCAAAACACGTTTTCATTTAACTTTTAGCTATTCGCGTCTAAATACTTACATTATTAGTCGCGTGAGGTCCGTCGGACCCCAAGGATTACTTGATAATAAAAACAAGTGTATTGATTGAACATATTTACTTTATAATGGAACCGCAAAAACAACATCTAAGTTAACATTAGTGAACAATAAAATATAAATTTCTTAAAAAGTAATCAAAATAGTTATAATTTTTTAGGCACATGAATCACAAACTTTGGTTAGGTGCACAGTTGATTTTTATTTTTCTGTCATTGCACATTGCGCATAGGTGACAGTCGCCTCTGCGACCACTTGAACCACTTTCAAGAAAAATTAAATAGAAAATTTGGTGTCATTTTGAAGTCGTTAAGCAGAGCAGTAATTTCAGCCCTCTTTGTTTTAACGTTTTTTTTTTTCATTAATATTATTAATTGTTGCTGTTGCAATGAAAAAAAAAAATAGTATCTCATCGTAACTTTCATCAAAAATCCTTTACAAGTAAAGGATTTAAAAAAAAATATGAAAAATCAATTTTAATACAATAATGAAATAAAAAGAAAACAATATAAAACAGTTATATTTATCAAAAATTGTACTGCATTATTAGTCGCACCCCAAGCCCCTCAGTATGTGTGATGGACATCCCAGTTACGCGAAACACGGAAACAGGTGAATAAGGAAGGTACTAGAAAGCGCAGTCGAATAAGTGTAACAATTGTCACAATATGACACAAACTAACTTGCTTGGAGTCCAATGAACCCCACGCGACTAGTTAAAGGTTAATAAAAGTTTTGACTAATTAACAGTATTAACAGTAACATAATTATGCAATAGAAACCATTACACTGAAGGTTATCAGTTAGAGAAAGATAGTATAAAATCAAGTATGTAAAATGAAAAGGTTCTGTACATAGCATAGTCGGGCTTATAATATTCCCACTGTAGGGACTCAGGCCTCCTCTCTAGGAGAGGGAATGGGCCGTAATCCACTACCACGCGGGCCCAGTGTGGTTTGGGTACATACTTATTACAAAACAATACAATATTTTGTTGATAGTTCTTCAACCTGATATTGTTAATTAGGTAGCTTCTGGAAGCGGCTTTACTCGCGCGAAAGAAGAAAATTGAAATGATTTATCTATGTCCCAAATACCATCCAAATCCGTTCAGCCGTTTGAGCATTAGAAGTTAAAAATATACACATGCAAATTTACAAAAAGACATTATTAATTATTTACAATAGTGGACTAATTCAATTATTGGTACAGTGACATTCAATCGTTTTATAGATGCAATTACGTGTAAACGCAGGTCGCTTTATATTCAATAATGATTGGGTGTACGATACTTTGGATATTTACCTTTTTCCTTAGGCAAAAAGTAAATCGATTTGAATCAATCGTAGGATAACGACATAATTGATATGTAAGGTGTAGTTAAATGTCCAATAATAAGATGTACCTACTTGGCAAAAAAATTGGTTGATTGTTATCTAAGTATGGTCAGAATGAGTTAACGGTTAAATTATACGTTAATGTCTTTATAAAGTCTGACAAACTAATTAATTAGGTGCTTATTACTGCTTAGGAGCCATAAAAAATCAATTAAGTTTAATATTATTCAAGAGCTCATGTTATACTGTTTAAAAAAGATTTGGTCTCTTATATTGGCATTACCTATTAATCATCAATGCAAGTATTAAATCGTAACAAAGTTTTTTTTCTATTGGCACAAAGACAAAGAGAGCAATTTTTTATTATATTTATTTTTTTATGCACACAAAAGTACAGTGGCGGACTTAATGCCTTAACGCATTTTCTACCAGTCAACCTTTAAGTTTGTGCATTTAGCCAGTCTCGAGTTTAAAAAGTATTTCATTTTTGGTACGGTATACAGACACTTTGTTTTTCATTAGAATACGGCTGTAACACATTCTAATGTTTTGGAATATGTCATTACTACCGTCGTAATTAAAAAGGGAACAACTAACATTTTTTTCGAAATTTAGTTAAATACATATTTGGAATCAGAAAAAAATCTTATTCCAAATTTATATTTAAAAAAAATCGAAAAAAATGTTAGTTATTCCCTTTTTAATTACGACGGCAGAATATTACACTAACATTTTCAACTCCATGTTCAATCACTGATTCCATTTATTGTTCAGATGTGTAGACACTTGAGATACAAAACTGCACCAAATTTTTGTGATATTTTGGTGTAGTTTCGTATCGTCTAGAGAATTAATTAACTTATAACAAAAACTCTAACAAACACTTACAAGTCTATGTAATTTAAACTACTGTCATGTATTTCCAACCTATTTTTTCGTAACATATAAAACACACGAGACAAGTCCACCTTGTCCTTAATTCAATTTTCTTACTATGATACCGTATTAAATTACTGTATAATGTTGATAATAATATGCTTAGTACAGATGTGAAATGGGTGTTCATGTTTAGTGGTTTTGTTTTGTCGAGGACTGTTATTACTGTGTGCAAACGAGCCGTGTGCCTCGTTACACAATTCGAACAAAGCCACACTAGTACTTATAACAGTGTTACACTTAAATTGTTTTCAGGTCAATGTCTATCCAAGGAGGTAGTGGACGATCCGTCGACGCCACTGGCCGCTTACAACACATAACAACTGAATATCGCTATCTTTATTAAAAATCTATTTTGAGCCAGTATTGCACGTGCTCGTGGCCTAACTTTCCCCGATTCTAATCCACTCTACGATTGTCAGCTGTTTTCTGTGTCAAAAGCTACTTAAAAATATGAAGTGTCATTGCGTGCCTTCTTAGAAGATTGCGTATTGTAGTATATAAATAAAAAAATAATAAGCCGGTAAGGTGAAACTAGAACTGAATATTCTAGTGATAAGTGGTAAGTTTGACTTTAAGATCCCACGTTCTCTAAAGTTCCAAAGATCCTGGAACACAAAGGGCAACTGAAAGAACGTAGGTGGGCAAGTTTTAATAATAATATAATATAATATTCCACAACTATCACACGACGTTGTGTAGTCCCAAGCTAAGCAGAGCTGGTGTTATGAGTACTACACAACTGATAAACATACTTATGTATTTTTAAATACATACATGTTATAGATAAATTACACCCAAACACAGAACAAATGATCGTGCTCATCACACAAACATTTGTCCTGGGTGGGAATCGAACCTACGACCTTCAGTATAGCAATCAGGGCCACTAACCACTAGACCATCAAGCCAGTCAAACCAGTTTAGTCAGCAATAGTCTGACATTTCCTCTCACTCCACTCAAGAAAAAAAGGGATACTATGATTACAATCTACTAATGCTAATAGTAGACATTTATCGGCTAACTTTCAGATTTAATTTCTGTACCATTGATATTAAAACGTATTTGGTAGCAACTAACGTACGTGATACGATCGTATTGTAAATAGTTCTCAGAATTTATATGACATTAATTTACGATTTTAATTACTGTTACAATTAACAAGATTGTAAATTCAATTAATAATTCAATTAGATGCAGTTTATGAATATGTTTTGTGGGTCTCTAAGTTCGGTAGCATCAATCACAAAATATAATAACGGGGTTTTAGTTTAGACTCTTATATTTTTAAGATGAATTAGAACGTAAGTACTTAATTTTCAGTGATTAAATTAATTGGCATTTGCGATACAGTGCAAAAGTTGAATTTCGAATTGGGTCTGACTAGTCAAGAAAGTCCACTATCCGACCACTTTTATGGTCGTAGGCATACATCCAGTATGATTTATATTTAACAGAAAATGTTAAATCGATTAAATCAATCTTACAAGATGAATGATTAAGGTCAAACTATAGATTATAATTTAATTAACAAAATAAGTGTATTTAACAGAAACTGAAATCTAATCTTAACGTAATTAAAACTAGCTTACAAAAGCAGTCAAGCACTGGTTTATATCAATAAAAAAAAAAAAAACAAAATAAAAAAAAAAGCCCTAAAGTACTAAAAAAAGCAATCTAAAGTACGGCGTCGCAAAACTACTCCACATCGTTGTCGACTACCATGTACCCAAAAGACTGGCGGCATTGTCACGCTGAATAGGAATGCTTATCCTTTGTCCGAAGTAAACCCAGCCCTTGGGTCACGCGAAGTGTCAACAAGGCGTTTTGGAAGTTCTTTAAATAATTTGTGAGCACTCGGACCCCCTTTCTGTTAAAAAAATACATTTTTCCTGATAAAAAAAAAAATGTGCAAGATTTAAAATATCAATAAAATTTCAGATATGCTAAATTTACAAAATAAATATATTTAAAAATAAATAAATTCATAGCGATGGACCTACTAGTCACATAGCCAACTACCCTTCCACATTTATATTAGGCGACTAATCGGTCGATAAATTAGCCATTTGCTGACTACAGCACCCAAGGCTAAGTCGAAATAGACAAATTATCACTAGTCATAAACTATATCTTATTCTTAATTTCTATTCTGATGAAGAACGGACAGGAAAATAGAAAAATAACTTCTCAGTGATCCCCGACATTCAATTTTCTCATACGTACACATATTTTATCAAGCAATGAAGAAACAAAACAATTAAATCAGCTCTATCGCTATGCACGACGCGTAAAATCATAATTGTTGGTAATTTCTTAGCCCAAGTACTGGCACAAGTACCGACAAACGCGTGGGAATATTTGTATATATGCGGCTAATGTAGTAGCCGCATAGCGAACAATATTGCCCTCGATTTATCTTGAATAGTATTGCTCTGACATGGCATTTGAAAATTTGGAGCCAATATTTGTGTTGTAATGAAAAATGTTTGACTTGGTTTGAACCTACATATTTCAAGTTCAGTAAAACTATTCATTCTCGAATATTTTGTTTTTATGTTCTAGTCAAGACTTTTGTTGCCGTGACGCACTTTCATTGTAGTTTTGCCGTCGCTTTGATCGTTCCGAATTATTTGAGTCACTTCAATACATAGACTTTTTTTGAGGTGGGAAATCATTTCTTCCGCTCTGGGTAGAGGGAGATGGCGTGTCAGACTTTTACAGACTAAAACTTATCTGTGTTCCTTCAGTTATAGACCACGGTAACTCTTTAGGAAATTCGTAGATTTGTTAGGGTTCGAGAGGATTCGGCTGTCGTCGTGTTATTTTAGGTCCATTGCGTTAAACAAATCTTTTATTTCTTATTCAATAACAAAACACGGCTCAAGACAAAGTGACATTCTCTCAGCAGCGATTTTCAAAAAGTGTAATAGAATTGACATGGCGCCAACGCGGCAACGATATGTCACGTGATCCATCTCGAATATTTTAGACCTTCCTCGAATGTTTGAGACTTCTCATAACCATTTTAGACCTACCTCAAATGTTTGAGATTCGCTTCGGATATTTTAGACTTTCTGCTAACATTTTAGACTTTCCTCGTAAATTTTCGGTTTGATTTCTGGAAGAATAAAACTCTGTGTAGAGCTCAAGGTGTAGATAAACAATGAGAAGACATCTGTATAATGAAAGCAACTCTGCGTTTTGCTTCGGCAAACAGTGCGGAAAAACCAATGTAGGTATAACACAGGTTTTGCCCAATTTCGTAGAATTATTCAAACAGTAGTGTAAGATTGAAGCGGATGTGATCGATATCAGGTGTTACCGAAACAAATTGTGACCAAGACGTCAAATAAGTAACCACTGAAAAACCTTCAGAATACAAATAAATATATACTTACACGACCAATAGAAATAAGTCATGGTAAATACGTTGGCTCCCAATTTACCTTTATATAATTACTGAGACTGATTGATTACGTTATTTTAATAAGCATAGCAACAGAAGTCACGTAGCACGCTTGTCATCGAAGGGTTATGTGGCGTATTCTGCACGTATTTAATTAACTAGGAAACATGATTGTTAATAATTGAATTTGTAACTTATGTATATAGAGTGAAATGTGAGTTTCTATGTACATAATAAGAAAAGACTAACGCACAGTCGATAATGTATCTATTTTTTTTCAGTTTGCTCTAAATACTTAGTCTATACTTATAGGAAACAAGAGCAGTGGCCGATGTCCAGTCTGACAGAATGAAAGCTGCGATACACTTACCTATAGGTATGTACCTACAGGTACGTGTATCGCTGTTTTAAGTATGCAAGTATCTTGAATATGACATGGGTGGGTTTTAGTCAGTAAAAGTTAGGCACACCATCACACTCCACCGTAGAGCGTCAGAAGTCATTATTTCTGACCCAAAAAGAAAATACGGAAGAAAACTACTACAGTAAAAAGTATCCTATTTCAGAACTGATTTACTCGTTTACCAAATTTTATTCAGCCTTTTAAGTATGTAGGAGTAAGAATCATCTATATGTATAAAAGTGGAAACTGACTGACAGACATATCAACGTACAGCCGAAACTACTGGGATTAGGAGCGTGAAATTTTTCACAAGGTTTCCTTTTATGACGTAAGCGAGCACTGTGATAGCATTTTCCAAAACTCTGTCTCTAAGGGGATGAAGCGTGGGTCCAAAGTTTGTATGGAGAAACCTACATTCACGCGAACGAAGCCGCGGGCAGAAGCTAGGACTTACATATACACAAACACACACATAAAAACTTTCGCTTTTAGAATATTAATTATGATAGTTTCAGTGTCACTTAGTCCAAGACTGCCTGCTGCGTGATGCGTTAATAATTTCTTTATAATACTACAGTATTATTGTTTCTTTTAAGCATCCTTCATAGATTTTATAAAACACAAAAAGATGAATAGCTTTGTTTTTGCTGAATAACCTAGACACAGGATCTGTTAACAAAAGGTGTTGAGAGCTATTCAATATTTAACTTGAATTCTTTTGTGACGACTCTTGTCCATAAATACAATTTGACAATCCTTTTGTTATCTATTTTAAGCTCAAATAGTTTTTTTGGATAAATTATATTTTCAGCGACTAGGAATGTTTCCAGTACGACAAATCACACATTCACAAAAACTGATCATCGATTTATCTTAACTTACTAATAGTTAAACAATTAGCCCTTACTGAGATTGAATCTGCACCACGCCCTGTTCCTCCACCCTAGAGCAAACATAGAAGTGAATGTTAGTCAGTAAAAGTCTGACACATCCTCTCGTTCCACCGTAGAGCGCGAGAAGTCATTGAAAGATTTCCCACCTAAAAAAGAACAGATTCGTTTAGATACAATGTAGAGATGGTTTTTTAAAAGCCTATGCCTTATGTATTTAACTAACTGTATCCCGTGGTTTGTTTCGTGAGCCTTAGCTTGATGTTATATAGCCTACAGCCTTCCTCGATAAATAAGCTATTCACATACTAGAAGAATTTTCCAAGAAGTAGTACCTGAGATTATCGCTCTCAATAAACTCTTCAGCTTTATATTTATTTTATATTATATGTCATTATATAAAGTTGCAGGATTTATATTATATTATAAAAAGGCGAAATTTGTCTTTTTGTTTGTAGAAGGTAATCTCTGAAAGTACCTACTGCTCCGATTGCTAAAATTTTTTCACCGATAGAAAGCTGCTTTATTCCTGAGTGACAAAGGCTATATTTTATGTACGCGGGCGAAGCTGCGGGCAAAAGCTAGTTAGTATATATTTACAATAAAATTTATCATTTAATTAACAATTCAATTTCAAAGCACCCGAACACTAGCATTCTTGTTAAGTATCGGCTGAGAATTGTCATGAATGAGCAGAAATGGCCACAGTCCCGCGACATGAAACAATGCAACACCAACGCGAACTCACGTTTGTACAATAAGTCACGTTCACACTGTAGACAATTACACTAAAAGAAGTTTGAGTGCTACCTGAGAAAAGTGTTTTAATGTTTCGCCAAGAATTAATTCGCCTTTCAGCTGCTAAAATGGTTTTAAAACCTAAATTGCTAAATCGTAGAGCTTATTGCAAAAATATCGCAATTGTTTTACCGACATATGTAATTCTGAGGAGGCGGGTAATAAGTATCAACCTATGAAAACATTTGTAACCCTATGAAAAATATATTAATAATCCTATTATAATAATCAAAGTCAATTATTTTCCAAAATGCCAGACAATTTTGTTGTCAACATTATGTGTAATTGTATTTTCTTTTTTATTATATAAGTTTAAAAAAATCTATGTTAATTAATGTAAGTGGGTGTACCGTTTTAATTAACTATAAATAAAATAAATAAATAAATATTTATATATTACATGCTTTATTGTACTTACAACAAGAAACATAAAAAAGTAAAATTTATATCTAAAACATTTATACAATGGGCGGACTTATCGCATTTCGTGATCTCTTCCAGGCAATCTGAAATGGACAGTAATTTTAAGAACATGCTAAGGGGCTGTTATTAATTTCACAAAAAGCAGCAATATTAACTACAATATAATAATAATAGATACACAGATACATACATAAGCTATATAATAGACTAGCTTCTGCCTGTGGCTTCACTCGCGTGAATGTAGGTTTCTCCATACAGACTTTGGACCACCGCTTCATCCCCTTAGGAAGTGAATTTTGGAAAATCCTTTCTTAGTGCTCGCCTACGTCATAAAAGGAAACCTTGTGCAAAATTTCACCCTCCTAATCCCAGTAATTTCGGCTGTGCGTTGATATGTCAGACAGTCAGTTTCCCCTTTTATATATATAGATACCATATATATGCAATAAAAACAAATGGCGACCATCGATAATCACAGTGACAGGTAGTGTTCTTTAACAAGTCTTTTGAAAAAACTGGCAACGATTTGGCGCGTTTTATAGGGTCTAGTGATGTCGTTTGTTTAAATCTCTGTTTATATATATATATATTTTTAAACTCACAAATAAGTCTCACTAATAAAAAACTTTTTACAAAAAAATACAAACGACTTCAATGTAAAAAAAGTCGGTGTTTCTATAATAGTTTTGTTTCTTCGTTATTTAACACCAACTTTAAAGTTATTTCGGACTATTGAATGTTTTTTTTTTTTACATTGAAGTCGGTTGTATTTTTTTTATAAAAGTGTGTTATTTTACACTTTTTAGTTATGTTACCACCGCCAAAGAGTACCCCTCAGCCAAACTTAAATACCTTATAGCCAGAGTGCATCTCATGATGATTCTAATAATCCCAATCACAGTTAGATTACATTAATTTTCTACAGAGTTTCAGTGCCTAACTTCAGGCTTCATCATCAGATCAGTTCAATATATACTCTATCTTCTTTCAGTCAGTCATCGACTACACGTATAAACAAAGCAATTTTACTTGTTACGACAGTACTGTTGTGATCCTATGAGGAGTTCCATTCCATATCTTAGAAGTTCATGATCAGATCATAACCATATTTCTATGGGATCTACTTGGAAGCATAAACTTTCAATAAAAAAAATTTCAAAGTCGGTCCACAATTGACCGAGAAATCGGAGAACATACATAAAAAAAAACCTTTCAGCCGAACATAGAACCTCCTTCTTTTTGAAGTCGGTTAAAAAACGGACTTGTCACTCTGTTTTGAAAAATCTCACTATCATAAACATTCCCACACTTATAATCGTATTAAATAACACATAACAGACGACCTTGGCTAATTACGGTATCTTTTGGCGCAGATTTCATCTCTTAGTTACGACATCTTGGCCCAGAATGAACGCTGCCTATGTCACGCGTAGCGTCGCCACCACTGATCATTATCTAGTGGGTACCAAGGTCGCAGCCAGTCGAAAGGTTCAACCAACCTAGAACGTGATTCACCCCATTCCCTCAATTCAGAGAAAAACGTTCAGGAAGTTATTTGTGTAAAGGATATAAGAACATTTTTTGTTCGTAAAATGTTGTTTGTAAAATTGTAACTATTTTTAACAATGTATTATGATTTTCATTAACGTATTCTATTATAACTAAAATGGCTTTGCAAATTTGAAACATAAAACTTTGAATACGCATGGAAATGAACTAGTGTGTTAATCAGTACCTAACTGTATTTCTACTATTCAACATTTTGTGGATTGGAATTATGTTCTTTCAAACAGAGCTGAGCCTAATTAGTTTACACGTGTTTTACACGTACCATTGATCATTCAATAAGCTAGTTAAGACAAGAAAAGAACAAGGCATTTTTTGTTACTATTTTCAGATTGTGTGCTTCTAAGTGAATTCATTTATCGCTTGTTATTGGCGAAGATAAAACTTATGGTAAATAAAAAAAATGGTTTCTTAGATTTTTTAAATATTGTCTGATACCTACTTATTTGTTACTTACTCCAGGTCATAGCAAGCAGTGGTTTTTTTTCTCCCTTGGGCGGAGCGAGAGGGCGTGTCAGATTTTTATGTTTAAAGAATCTTTATTTCTCATAACAACGGCGAGATAATCATTGCTCGCCGTCGACAAGCTGACGCCTACGGTGGCTGGAAATCGGGCTCCGGATCCCAGCGGCTGAGGCGTGAGGGCCATTTCTCGTGCGTGCGGCCGCCTCCTTTGCTAGCATTACTCCATAGTCCCATATTCTGGCTATGGTCCGGAACGAGGAGGAATGGCAGGCCGTCGATCCAACCAGCCACCCAAACGACCCAATTTATCGTTCGTCTGTAATCACTCATGTTCTCTTTTAGCCGATATTAGTATTTACTAAACTGAAGTGGATATTTGACTAACTAATTTTACTGCCATTTTGGTTTCTTTTTTCTGAGTAGGGATAACCGGCCTGCAAATGTATCATTCATGCAAATACATACCATAAACATTACTATAGTTATTTGCTATTGTTTGCAACTCAAATGCTCATGATAGGTACACATTATGCAGGTGATTGATGACCAGGAGCCCGGTGTCGAAACTCAACCTTTATTGAACACACATGTGTACATTTTCGTAGACAATTGTGGCAATTTATATCATTACGATTTACACGTAATGGGATTTTGTTTGTAGGCTCACAAATTGGCAGTCGTTATAGTGATTGCATTTAAATTGACGTCATTTATTGTAGATATTACCCTTATGAAGGGATGTGCGGATGTGTATAAACAGAAATGTATCTGTCACTATAAAATTGCGAAATCCGTGAATTAGTAATTATTTGTAGGTACGTAGCGCTACAGAATTGTTTGAAAAAGTTACCATGGCCCTGCAGGCCTAGCCAAGTTACGACCGTCTCTTTTCGATTCTCAGGACAATTTTTTGTTGAGGTGGGAAATCATTATCTTCTCGATTCTCTTTCGTAGATCGCCTCGAGTCGGCCGCGGACCACGTGACCGAGCGTTGAGGTGACGTCAATCGAAACGAAACGGTTGTATCTTGGCTAGGGGGTTTGGAATACAAACTGATAGACAGATGGGCTTTAGTCAATAAAAGTCTGACACTCCCTCTCGCTCGCCCCCCATCGAGAGGAGTTATTTTGATATCCCTCTTCAACAAAACAGTGTAGGTACGTCAGGTCCGTGCTAACAACAGGCTTGGTAGTCCAAATTACTCGACAAAAAGATGCAATAACTAAAAGGTACGTTTTTCTAGGTCGTCGCGCAGTGGCTGGGCGGTGAAGAATTTTGCGCAACTCTCCATACAATGTTCTGTAATTATCGCACCGAATCACTGGCGAGGAATGTGCACCTTCGTCCGTCAGCACGCAACCAACTGCGCGTGTCCACATAAATAACAACAGTAATTATTTCCAGCCAATGTCTTACTGTTCATCAAGGGCATATAATCGAAATTAATTGTGTTCAATGCATTCGTTTGTTACCTTAAGGCAGTTACGTCGCAATCTGTAGGAGGAACTAAACTTGTGCACGTATAAGTGTTTTATTGCGTTCGATATTTAAAAGAGTCAATTGATTTCTGTTTCGAAATATCTTTACTGAGATTTTGATTGTTTTTTCATACCAAATGTTCTTTGTTTTACTAGTGTTGTTAATTAAAGGTTTTGAGGTGTTTAGAAGTAAACATTTTACTGAATGTAGTCTTTTCGACGCCGTTGGTCGCGCTCAAAGTTTTTGTTTAGCATCAATGAATTCATCAACGAAAGGATCTTTCACAGTGAAACAAAAAAGTAAAATTCAGCAGCTGAGTATTTTATTTACATTTGCGTATAAATTCATATCATCATATTTACACATAAATATCACATTCAGTCATCCTTCATCATATCACACGAGTAAGCTAGAGTAGTTGTTTAGTAATGGAGGCCATGATGCCCATGGGCGAGGGGAGCGACGGCGTAATGCGCCAGGGGGGCGGCGTGGACTACGGGGGCGGCGTGTACCAAGGGGGCGGCGTGGACCACAGGGGCGGGGTGGTGGCCAGGGGTCTTGTGGACCACAGCGTTGAAACTGGAAAGAGAAAAAGATGTTTAATATAAATTTGTTTTTTACCTTGGCTATTTTTCTGTGCAGTTGCGATATATAGTCCAGGGAAGTCCAAAGTCTTTGACGTCAGGACATAAAGTCCGATTTTGAGCATAATATAATGTTTTTATAGGATATGTAGTTGCCTTACCCATGGTGGTCGTCAGCGGTGTATTCTACTTTGCGCACTGAACCGTCAGGCTCAACCAGGGAGTAGCTTCCGTGCACGGCACCACCGTCGCGGCTCTCATGCTGGGACTTGTGGTCGCCGGTGTGGGGGTCAGCCACGGAGTAAGCGTAGTCGTATTTGGGGTGGGACTGAAATGGAACAGTTTATGTTAATTAATCGTGACCTCAATTCATTGTAATCATAGATCAAAGGAAGACAAAATCACTTTAGGATATCCGTTAAGTTGGTAATACACAGGCACATATTTTGTGGCAAGACCTTGTTTATTATCGGATATAACAGTAGTGAGGGATCGAAAGATGCACTTACGTATTCGGCGTGGGCGACGGCGATGGGAGCGGCGTGGACGACAGGAGCAGCGTGGACGACGGGAGCAGCGTGGACGATGGGAGCGGCATAGTGCGCCGGGGCGTAGTGGGCAGCGGCATAGTGCGCAGGCGCGTCATGACGGACGATGCTTTGGGAGGACACAGCGCTGTGGTGCAGCGGCAGGAGTCCGGCGCTGGCGGCGGCCAACACGGCGCTGAGGGCAACCACCTGGAGACAGAAAATACATTTAGAATATCCCTTTAAATTTTGAAATAAATAAATTTCGAAATATTACTGTGATCTTACTTTGGTGAACATTTTGCACTAGTTAATCAGAGCAGGTGACTGATACCATTATCGGTCCGGAGTGTGACTTTTATATGAAAAGCAAAACGGAGCCGTAGTCCTGGCTGTGGAGGGGAGTGCGGTCACTTCAGTTCCGTAACTTTGACACCGCGAGGTCGTTGGTTACTCGCACACATAGGCCGGTTGTAACTCACAGACAATCGCCTTCCCGCGCCGCCTGTGGGCGCCCCCACATACCCAAGCCAGCTTTAACCGACATTATCTCCAATATCGATGTTGCGTGAGTAATTGCGATAGTCAATCTAGTTTTTATTGTGATTCGAACTCGGAACAAGGGCAAAATTTGAGTGATTTGAAGACATTAATTTATACATTACGTACGAAGGTTTTCGTTAGCAGATCAATACACATTAGTAAATCGTATTATTATCTTAAAACGTTTCGAGCGTTTCGAGCGTTTTATGTTTGTGTTCTTAAACGGCCTTTGATAATTACGTTGAGATACTGTCAGAGAAGGTGTAATTAAACGCGAAGCGTTCCCAGCGCATTAGCTTGAAGCTCAATTAGCTTATCTATTGTACGTCAATGTAATATTATGCTAAAATTTTGCAAGGAGTAGGTTTCATTAAAGCACCGTTTAATAATGGTCTACTAAACCGCATTCAAGCCTATCGCATCGAGCATCTTCAAACATGTAAAGTGTGAACATACGCAACAGCTATAAGCTGTAATATCGCAGGTACATTGTTTGTTTGAAACTAAATTGAAAAATATTGCCACACATGAATTTTAATTATTATCTGCGACAGTCAAATTTGATTGCTTCAAATTATCGACTTCGTGTTATTATTACATGTGATTGCGTCAAAGTAATATCGAATACACCGGGTTCAACCACATGGCGGTCAAATACGGCGGACAACACAGTTGGTTAGTGTTTAGTTTCCTAACCGATGGTAGTAACGCGATCACAGATACTTGATATCATAAATTAAGCGTTGTTGTAACTAATAGAACTATATTGGTTCACAAAAAAGAATTTTGATAATAGCTCAGCCTTGCCAAACACACCGAGTGTTGCTTTGGCAAAGCAATTAACAGCAGTTTCAGCACTTAATTAGGTTTTAACTCAAATCACTTTTGATAATGATCAATGTTTCATTTAAGTGTATTTAGAACAACCTGTCGATAAATATCGTCGGTCATATCCTGCCGAATTCAGTCAAATAAAGATGAATATATGTGCGGAGCAGTAGTGGCCAAGTGGTAACGGACCCGACTTACGAGTTGTAGGTTGCGGGTTCAAATCCAGCCAGGCGCATTACTTTGTGTAATTTATTTCATCACCACTGCTCTTAAAACGGTGAAGGAAAACATCGTGAGGAAACCGGTATGTCCTAGAACCAAAAATTCGAAGATATGTGACATTCACCAACCCGCACTAGGACCATACCGTCTCCTAGAGAGGAGGCCTGAGTCCCAACAGTGGGAGCATTCTTTGTAATGCTCCCACTGTTGGGACTCAAGTATGGATGTTGGGATTCATCTTTAGCATAGCCGGCCTTATCCGATTATGTTATGCTAAAGATGAATAAGACTTAGGAAAATAAACGGAAATGACAACGGTATAAGGACGGACGATAGTCCAGTGTCAGCTTTTGAAGTACAAAATTAATCAGCAACGACTTGTTCAACACCTAAATCTACATACATCTGCAGTACTAAAATTTTTTTGGGATCGGGCTATCACCATCATATAACTGTTCCCGCTCTGAGTGGAGCGAAAACGAGTACCAAACTTTTACAGACCCACCTCTTTTTTATTGGGTGGGTCTCTCGGTCACCGTAGGCGCGGGCTTACGGGCGAGCCACTCATTGCTCGCCGTCCGACCGTCCGGTAACCGTCCAGACCGAGCCCGGGCCCAGCGGAGTCGAAGCCTACTGGGGCCACAGGTAGTGTGAAAGCGACACCCGGAGCCCTAGGACGAAGGCAAAGAAGGAACAGGAGTGGGTTTTTAATCAGCAAAAGTCTGACACTATCTCCCACTCCGCCCAAGAGTGCTATTTGTCATAAGATGATTTTACCGCCTAAAAATAAAAAAAACCTACACTGATTTTTTTTTAAGCCGCTAGACACTAAGGCTTCTAAAATTGTTAGGACATCGATTCATCTACAAACTTAAACGCAAGGGCATGATCAAGAATTGTTTAAACTTTAGGCTCCAGAGTCAAGTCGCAATGTAGACAGAATTTACGTTTTACTTTAATCTGAAGAATACAACGCCAGGTATTAGGTACTGACAAAGTCCCCCGTTATTTTTAAATGACGAACGTGGAAAACAACAGTCTACAGACAAAATGCAAAAATGATTATTGGGATTTTCATATTAATAAATGCATATCTAATGTGATTCTGTATTTCGAAACTTGTCCGTGTCACGTTCCTTTTTTGAGATTTTTGACTTTAAAAACCATAAAAATAAAAAAATATTCACTAATAACGTTGTTAAAATTTATCAGAGGATGTTTTTTATATTATTTTTTTCAAAATTACGAGTCAAATATGTAAAAAAATTGCCTAAAATAAACTAAATTAGTATATCTTAACTACTTTAAAATCCTGGAGAATCAATATCAAAACCATATCAGAACTCTGGTCTGCAAGTTTAAAAAAAACCAGGCGTTTCGGACTCATGCAATAAAGGTTACGTACAAACTTACCCATGGAAACAGTTAAATTCCCGAATTGAGTTTCGAAGATTTTGTGAATCGCAAAAAAAAAATGTGACCTATATACAACTTTACTGTTTCAGATTTTTTCCTATACTTGTGCTATGAGACCGTACTTCATGCAAAATTTCAGGTTTCTAGATCAACGGGAAGAACCCTATGGATTTTGATAACCTTGAGTGTGTCGAAATATACGTTTTTTGCGGCATAAACGGCCCTATCTTTTTTTTCGTTACTTTAGAAGTTTGTTTTTTTACAGCTTCAAGGGACAGCAGACCTGAATAATAGTTTGAATTTCAACTCAATAGCTTTACGCGTTTCCGAAATAAAGTGTCATGACAGACAGACGGACCACAAAGTGATCCTATAAAGGTTCCGTTTTTTCCTTTTGAGGTACGAAACCCTAAAAATTACAATACAGTGAAAATAGTTGCATGTACACATAATTTTTAAGATTAATTCAAAAATTTAATCCTATCAGTGCAGGAAGGTTATTTATTTTACAATTTTTGACAAACTTGAAGGTGCAACTGAAAATCTAGACAGCTCGAACTAAAGAACCTTCAAATGTAACGAAACACATATGGTTATATCTGTTGCATTTTAAAATAAAAAATTGTAGACTAGTGAAATTATCTTAAAAAATGTAATAAGTTTGTATGTAGGTACGACTTTGATTTATATTTCAAAACTTTCAGCATGGAATTCGATCTAATTTCAATAGAATATTCAAAATATTTGAAAGGTGATCACGATTATTGCTGGACTGATTTAATTGTCTAGAACACATTCTGTAAAGGTCTCAGTTATCGTGGCCGAAAGGTCCGGCAATCTTGGTGTTTCGTGAGCTGATACCGCCGTCGTCACGGAAGCTTAAAAACCTATAATTCGACTACCTAACCAATATTGATTGGAAGGTCATCATACGTAATAATACATTTGGTTGAAAGGTATATGATAGTTCAGAGGTCACTCACCTGATAATTGTTTGACCGTGACTCGGAACTGACAATTAAAATTAATCAGAGCTCATTGTTGACAGGTTTTCTTTGTTTGCAGCTCACGAGCGTCTATGATACCTATACGTTCTTAGAATATCAGGTAGTAGGTGGTTTTTTTTATTCGCTCATTTGACTAATGAGTGCTGATTGGTCAATTTGTTTATTATATTACATTGAAATCATGTTTCAATCAAGCCGACTAAAAAGGTTTCAATAGAACTGTTTTTTTTTTAATTTAAACTCAGTGCTCTTCTTTTCATTCATACGCAGTTGTGTGAGCAAGGAATTCTGGGCCGTAAATTTTGATCCGTATTCCGGAAGTTTTCACACGAGCTCAGTGGAACGTTTAATCCGGTTTAGTTCCTGTTGACTATCTGAACTTACACATGTAAATTAGTTACATGTGTTAGTTCAGATAGTCAGCGTCCGGCAGATCAGTTTAGATTGTTCCGGATTATTATTTTGATAAGCAGTTCTGCTGTCGAATTACTCTACCGTTAACTAAGGTTCTTTGTTCTTAAGATTTTTACGACTTGAGTATAGTCATTTTTTCGGAAATCAACCAAAAACTTTTCCTAGCGTAGAGCGAAAGCGTGTGCCAGACTTACTGAATAAAACCACGTGTGTCCTTCATTTACCATTTACGTTCTAGAATATAGGGTTTCCATTTCAGAAAAACCCTGAGGTCCTAGCAGGCATCCGCACTGCTGGGCCACTACGGTTTTGCTGACATCTCTCTGAGGGAACGTGGAACTCTGTTTGGTAAATAAATAACTAATGATTATTTCTTTTAAACGTTTACAATAGGTCATTTTCCCAGTCTTTTTTAATGTCTACTGACCGGGGAAAGTGGAAGGAGCGATGGGAGGCCTTTGCCCCATAGAGGGATGGCACGGGTTTATAATAATATAATAAGGGTTTAAAAAAAAACGATCACTACAGGAAGTAGGACTGTTAACAAAATTTAGTTATTTCGTCCATTCTGAATTGGGACGGCAACTTCATTGTACGATGCAGAATTCTGCAATTATAATTATGTCTATTTATAGATTTACAGTAAAATATATTTTAAAAAAGTGTACAACTTTTATTTCTTATGAACTATCCGTGTATCTTGGTAGGATACATTTTACGAAATAATATTATTGTTTTTAATGTCTTTTTTTTTCATCACATTCCAGATTCCGAGGGCGCTATGAACGCGATGACTATTTGCGAGATCTTATTATGTATATTAATTTTGTTTCTTTGTACACTAAAATCCACGAGCTCAAATATGTGCTTTCGTACGTTTTATGAAAAATTTGTTTCGGATGTTTAGTTTTATTTCAGAGAAAAAAAAATAGCGCAAAACAAGACCTCCATGAACTGAACTAATAACTATTCTCCACCGTTCAATAAGTCAAAGTGGTCGAAGTTGGCCATTTTATGCAAAAATCACAGTTAATTTGTCATACGGCTCTTAAGAACATCCGCAGTTGAATGTAGTTGCCTATGTCAACAGGCTCTCGACCTGAATGGCTAAATACGATAATTTACCCATAAACCGGTTATATGCCAACGAATTTCTTCATCAAAGAAAAGTCCGGTAGCAAATTACCTTTTTAGCCTTTAGAAGAATAATGATTTTGAAGAGCCTAATTATATAGCGGCCCCTATAATTTTAGCGAGGTGTTAATCTAAGTTTAATTCACGTATGACTTTGACGAAACCGTTTGAAATAAATTATAAAATTAGTATGTGTAATGTATATTAACTATGCCGTTGCGTTAAATGATGTTATTGCAAAACTAAACTTCAACGTTAAAGTGAAATGAGTGCAATATCAACAGGGTGAGTGAATGCCTTTGGAGCATTGCGCCGAACACTCCAAGATAAAACTTGTTGCTTATTACATCGTAAACTTGTAAATCCAGCCAGTTATCTCCGGCAGGGGCGTTAACAGCATTGCTGTGGACTGAGAAATTATATGTGTTATTTGTCAGTGGGGTAGTATTATGTATTGACAAACAAACCATTCACACTGTGTAGGCCTAAACACAGAACGAGCTTTCAAATCCACATCTTACGTACACACAGTAGAACACTGTACAGGTGTACTTGTTCCTAGTACTTCGTATCTCTCACAAGATAAGCCATTGTTTCAAAAAGGAGTGAAATAAAGGCAACGGTTCGTACAATTTGGTCGAAATTACCTTGAGTTACAGTCTCAAGGTATCGCAGTAGTCACGAGTATACTGTGGGCCCTAATGATATGAATAGTGTATGAGAGTGACAATTTGCAAAGTTACGGCTTATGGAAAACGTACGTTGCTTATCCTTGAAAGTACTTTTTGAATAGCTATGTAGACAAGGATCTGATTACCATTGTAAGAAAACCTTCCTAGTATATTCTTTATTTATTTAACTTAATTATATTTTTGCTCTCAGTAAAATAATTATGCTGAATTATTTTGTTCTCAGGTTATAAGATCAAACTCGTGCCTCAAGGTGATGTCAGCAAAATTCACAGGACCTGCTAGGGCTGATGCTTGCCAAGGCTGTGAAATTTTCCGAAAGAGTTACCGCGGCCCTGAAATGCAAAGGGCAACTAAAGCATTTGTTCCTTCCTTGAAAGTGGGACGAGTTATTTGATGATTTACTACCAAAAAAAGATTGGCGTATACCAGCAAATACATAAGAAGCTAAAGTAAAGCCTGGTAGTTGGCATTGTAAGTTGTAAATGTCAACCTTCACCACCCGTGGATTATAGGCCAAGAGTTTAATCTGATCTTATGGCGCTTGTAGACTAATATCTATTTGTATTTTACTCGGGTCACTTGTCATTGGCAAAGTTCTCGTGCACTATTTTGTTCTTTAGTTCTGTCAAAAACTCAGTAAGTCGCAGGTGTGTTGGGAACAAACAAATGTATTCGAGTTTATTTCCTTAACAGTCTCGACTGAAGTAATCTCTTGTATCTCTCAACCTACATGCAGGTGCAAATTAATTACTATCGCATTCCTGATAGATATTCGACAGCTTGACTAACTTTCGACAGACCACAGAATTTGCAAGTTCTACGAAAGGTAAACTTTCGTAACGTTGAAATCGAGTTTTCATACTTTGTAATATAAGGCCCGTATCCTATTAATTAGATTGTAATCGTTCTAAACTTTATCATTACATAGTACATTAATTCGTATACAAGTATATAATTAAAAATACCTTGGTTTTTATGTTAATTTTAATGACTATTTATATAAACAAAAGAACATACGCAAAGATCACAGCGAGTATAAATAAGGTACATTGTGGTTCTTAAAGCTTCTAAGATGAAGAGATCTAGTAATGATGATGCTGGGAGGAGTAGACGTGATGGCTGGGGCCGGAGTTATGCACGACCGCGTTGAAACTGCAACAAAACAAACAATGATAAATATTATGACAAGATAATAGTGAGACGGAACAGGTTTGGAAACCAGTTCGTTATCACGACACCTGTTCACCGATACCTGTTGTCAGTCACTAGCACATGGCTCGAGTTCATTACTCATACGTTACTACTGGTCTAGTGACCAGTTACCGGTTTGACGAGCATGTGAGCATATGACTTAATACGATGTAATTTTACGACTCACATACGTAAACAAACAAAGCTCCATAAGCGAACAAATATGGCAGGTCAGTACTGTTTTGCGTAATTGGGAGAAAGTTGCATTCTCATCAATGGTACGTCATTACGTATGCAGTTTGTGTTTAGATTCTGTTTTACGTAATTTGAGAACTTTAAGTGACAAGGCAGAGCTTTGTTAGTTCTGAATACGAGATGGTGAGAAGTAAAGATCTAAAAAGTAAAGAATTTGGCCAGTGCTGTAATAACGAAAATGCATTAAGAACTTGGTGTCTTTCTTAGATCTCACTAGGAATATTATAACTTGATAAGTAGCAGAAGAACTTACCCGTTGTGGTCATCGGCAGTGTAGGACACTTTGCGGAAGGAGCCATCAGGCTGTAGCAGTGAGTATTCTCCCTTCACGACGTCACCATCGCGGACCTCGTGCTGGGACTTGTGGTCGCCAGTGTGAGGGTCCTCCACGGAGTAAGAGTACTTGTATTTGGGGTGAGACTGTAATAACAATGAGAAAATTATAATAAAATGTTGCACTTAGTACCTACTTTAATAGTCAAGGTTTCTTTAAGTTCCTGGTTTATAAAATTACTTGTAGAATCTAATATATGTACGTACATAGTAGTCCTCATGTCCGCCCTGGCTGTAGTATCCCTCATGTGTGTCAACCGGGGCGTAGGCGTGAGCAACGGGCGCGGCGTGAACCACGGGGGCGTGGACGATGGGTGCGGCGTGGACAATGGGTGCGGCTTGGACCAGGGGCGTAGCGTGAGCATAGGTGGCGAGGGGAGCCGCCGCGTAGTGGTTGTCGTAGTGCGTATCGTGATGCACCAAGTTGTGCTGGGATGACACGGTGTAGCCACCGTGCCCGAGATGACCCGCCCGGGCAACCGCCACCAACGTGCTGACTGCTAAAATCTGCGCAGATAAAAAATATGTACGTTAATTTTTCTCACTTGTAGAACACAGTTTTCACTTCACTTTAGAACACGGGAAGATGGCTTACTTTAGCGAACATTTTTGTGTGGGATAGTTGTGCGTGACTGACATACATATGATAAGCAGCCGTGGGTTTTATAAGAATTGGCTCGGGGAGTCCGGTGGGGCGCCGAGAGCGATCCGCGCGTCCCCGCGGCCGC
This sequence comes from Mythimna vitellina, assembly GCA_949316375.1. NCBI lineage: Eukaryota > Metazoa > Arthropoda > Insecta > Lepidoptera > Noctuidae > Mythimna > Mythimna vitellina. The sequence continues at coordinate 17,236,669 of OX438688.1, forward strand.
AAGGTCAGCGCGCTTTGTCTTCGACATTCTCGCGGCACATTATCAAAATGATTGTTACTTAATGAAAATACTCTGTGAACTGCGATACTATACTTTGTTATACTAGGTCAATGCGTACAATGATACGTTATTGTCGTTTGTGCGTTGTCTTTTGTAATCCAGTGATATTTTTCGGTGTTTTGTTTGTCTTGTCGAAGGATACTATCGATTCAAATCTTTTGAAGTAAAAATTAAGCGTCATATAGCTATCTATAGTTTATTCTTGAATCCAGGTATACGAAGAATTACTTAAACCGTCAAATAACAGTCAAGAAGATACCGTTATAATTATATCATTGGCATTGCATTAACTGTAACTCGGCCACCAGAACACACACATGTACTCGTAACACGTAGATGTAAGATTATGTAGTAAGTTTCTACAAATACCGTAAATAAATAAAACAGTTCAAAGTTTTCCGTAAGTAATTAACAAAAACGCGTGAAATAGGGAAAACACTGGGAAAGCTGCTGCGAAGGTGAGATTATTAGTTTTTGATGGATTGTTTCAAAAGGAAATATGAATTAACGAGTAGGAAACAATAAATACTAAGTGGGACGTAGAACTCTGACATAATTTGGTGATGGATGAATGACGTCCGACATGGTGAACGATCCTGGAGCGGATATCGCTATAAACATCATTTTTTGTTACCAGTCTAATTAAGTGCAAAATGATATACCTACATAGGTACTTACTGTCCTGTATCTGCTAAGTACAAGAGATCTCATAATTGGGTACCTTCCATCACTGAACTTTCTTTTCAATTGTTGTTTCTTGAGGAAAAACATTAAATCATAGGTAAGTTCTCATCTACAGAGAAAATTCATTTCTCATAAGCCTTAACCACCTAATTCTGGTCTTAGACCCCACAATAAGTTTTAAAAATCCATTTTTTTAAGTATGCGAGTCATGACTCGTGTCGCGGACCACGGCCTTACTAACACATTGAACGATATATCGAGCTTGTGCTGGGCTGATCATAGATAGATAGATGTGCATGCTTTATTGTACACCATAAATAAAATTACAGTAGGAGCATTCTTGATCATTGAGTGAGTCTAAAATAAATAATAATATAATAATCTGTTGATACATCGGCTCCCAAATCAATTAGATAATAGTCTATCAGAGGTATCCAAGACAGTACGAAGCTGATTAAGGAAGTAAAATACTTATGATGTTTTTTTTTTAGGTGGGAAAATCATTTTATGACAAATCAGCGCGAGCATTGAGCGCGAGATAGTGTCAGACTTTTACTGACTAAAAACCCACTCCTGTTCCTTCGTTGCCTTCGTCCCAGGGCCCGGGTTTCGTATTCACACTACCCATGGCCCATAGCATGGCTTCGATCCTGCTGGGCCCCTACGATTTGCTAACTTTTCCTTGAGGCGCGCGTGGAACAATACGCGCCGTCGACGACTTGGGCTCGGTCCGGACGGTTACTGGACGGTCGGACGGCGAACCACCCATTCATTGCTCGCCGTGGCCACCTATTGCTCGTCGTGAGTAAAATATGATGTGCGATTTTTTCCTCATTTGCACATCATTTCAAATAAATTTAAGAGCACTACATGTTTATGTAGGTAAATGGATTTCATACCACAAATGCGCTACACTTGAAATAATGGGTGATTCATTCGGAGTTACTTTTTCCAAAACTAAAAAAAATATGAATAAAACAAATTTATCGGGTAATCTTTATTATAATACAAAAGAACCATTCCTTACATTTACTTTTTAAAGATTATTTCTTTCAAATGTTGTCCGTAACTGCGACTAAGGTGGTCCATTCTGGAGTTCCAGTTTTCGATGACCCGACCGAGCATTTCCAGTGGTATTTGGCGAATAACGCGAGTAATGTTGGCTTTCAGTTGATCAATCGTACGCGGCTTATCCATATAAACTTTGGACTTTACATAACCCCACAGAAAAAAGTCTAAGGGTGTGATATCACAGGATCTAGGCGGCCAACTGACTGGTCCGAAACGCGAAATTAACTGTCCACCAAATTTTTCTCGCAACAAAGCCATGGTTTCACGTGCTGTGTGGCAAGTGGCGCCGTCTTGTTGGTACCAAAAGTTTTGAAGATGACAGGCTTCAATTTCAGGAAACAAATAGTCCGTTATCATGGTACGATAACGGTCACCATTGACAGTGACGTTCTGGCCGGCTTCGTTTTTGAAGAAATATGGACCGATGATTCCACCACCCCATAAACCACACCAAACTGTTGTTTTATCTGGATGTAATGGTAGCTCTTGAATCTCTTCAGGTTGCTCTTCAGACCAAATACGGCAATTTTGTTTGTTAACATATCCGTTGAGCCAAAAATGTGCCTCATCGCTAAACAAAATTTTCGTTGAAAACAGTGGATTTTCTGCAAGCTTTTTTTTTTTTTCAAGCCATCTTAATCGCAGTTACGGACAACATTTGAAAGAAATAATCTTTAAAAAGTAAATGTAAGGAATGTTCTTTTGTATTATAATAAAGATTACCCGATAAATTTGTTTTATTCATATTTTTTTTTAGTTTTGGAAAAAGTAACTCCGAATGAATCACCCATTATAAACGCCGGCAAACTGATGATATATGTACCAATGTTGTTTGTGTGTTTCAGATACAAACTTATTTACTTTCCACGCAAAGTACAAAGAGTAACTCCTGTCAGTAGTTATAAACGTATCAGCGTACATTGTTTACATCTAGATTATGAGATTTTGGCGTCTATTGTCTAGCACAAACGTGGATATTCCCATCCCTTGAAACTTTAGTAGAATGGTTGTGTCGAAGAGATTATTACACAGAGCGTTGATATGTAAATGCGTATTCAGCTGACACACGGCACAGTATACACACATATAAAAAATTAGCGTAAGGATTAAAATATTTATTTTCCTTACAGGGGTCAAATTAAAAACAGATTGGTTGTTTTACTATGCAGGCCTAAGACGAAAGAGTTACCGTGGGTTTTAATTAGTAAAAGTGTGACACGCCCTTTTGCTCCACCTGGGGCAGGAGAAGTTATTTGACGATATCCTACATAAAAAAAAACGGAGCAAGAGCAAGTCGGACTCACGCACTAATTGTTCCGTGTTCCCGAATGAAGTCTCGAAGATTTTTCCGAATCGCAAAACAGTTAACGGGAAGTCCCTTACGAATTTTGATTCCTTTGATTGTGTTGAAATATACGTTTTTTACGACATAAACGGCCGTACCGTCAAACGGGGTGAATAGGACTGCAGGGGTGAATAGGAACAAAACTTTGGCTAAGTTTTTTACATTGGTATGTATTTAAATAATTGATTTCTATCATAGTATCCGTTTTTATTACAATTAATGAACAAATAGGAGTACTTAAATGCTGGGAAAAATTGTTAATTAACGCGAAAATCCCCTTCAAACTTTTGTTCCTATTCACCCCTGCGGTCCTATTCACCCCGTTTGACTGTATCGTTTTTTTCGTTAGAAGTTTGATTTTTTCACAGCTCCAAGGGTCCGCAAAACGTAAGTATATGGTTTTAATTTCAAAACGATACGTCCACGCTGTTAGTTTGTGAACGAAACGCTTCATATAAGTATCATTATAATCTGTGGTTGGTCTTGTATCCTCCTCTCTGTCTCTCGCTCTGTGGCTAGGTTGACAATCCCAATAAATCAATCCACGTTATTTACTAATCAAATTAATCCATCTTTTATTTCTGCTTATAACCATCATACGCGTTCATGAGATAAAGGGTCTTGACAAACAGACAGACGGACAACAAAGTGATCCTATAAGGGTACCGTTTTTTCTTTTTGAGGCACGGAACCCTAAAAAGGATGGTAGCAGGTGCCATTGCAAAGATGCTGCCTACCATTCTCAAGAACTAAGGAAATAGTGAATTTAATCCCGTTGACTGCGCTCTGGCTCCATGGGTTTCACCGGGCTGAGAAGATTTAGGTACTATTGTGAAGGTTTTAGTGTATTCAATAAAACGGCGTTCTTCGATAGGCTGTCGAGTTTATTTCTAGAAAACTACTTTAAAATCAATTCTATTATTCTTTAATCAAATTTTATACAGGAAGAAGATACAGTATTTTATATATGTATTGCACTTATAAAGCGAATAAAGAAAAACAATCTTATGTCACCTTTTATGAATAATTTACAAAACTTTGCTGGTTGTCACTTTTTAGTTTAGTGGCGAACCACTTAGTGCAATCCCGCGGTTCTTTATGCGCGAAAATGAACTAAAGGTGTTCATTTTGTAGCTGTCTTTGCACGTTCATGCCTTCCTTAGTTTTCATCCTTTTCTGTAAGTCGACAAAATAAGTTCTTTGTACAAATAGGCAAAAAAAAACATAAAATAAGCCTGCCTGCACCCACGCGTGCTATACCAAATTACGAATCCTATTAAATATTAATACAGTTAATAATATTCCATTGCGCAGTATTCTTAATGTTGAAGAACAAGTCAACAAAAAGTTGCAGGAAGCGGAAGGATTCTATAATGTAAAATTCAATTATGGTTTTGTTCTCAAAATGACCTGCTTAATTAATAATAAGATCATTGGTTTCTGACCATGTATTTGATGTACGTAAGTGAAAGGGCGGAGGCTTTTATTTTAGCAAGAATCAGCAAATTATTTTAATAGAACTAAGCCCTTTCAATAAAATGCAACTACTGGAAATTCTACTTTAAATTAATACATTTTTAATTTAAGTAAGATGCGGTATCGAAAGAACAATTTAATGCGTTTACCTTTAGAATAATTTCACAAGTAAAGTGACTCAGTAAATAAAACTAAAGTTAAAAACAATTAACGAATCGATTACAAAAAATCTATCATTGATACAAGTTACTGTAAACATGAGTGTAATACGAGAAGACAATTTTTTTGTCAAAAAAAAAAATGTATAGCATCCGCAGACTAACACACAGTGTTGGAAATCACATAATGATTGTTGGCCACCGTAAGCGTGAATTTGCGGATAGCGAGCAATAGGTAGTTCGTTGTCCGATAAAGACCAGGCTCGAGTCAGTGGGTCTTGTGCCACACGCCTCTCAAAGAGATCTCAGCAAAATGGACGAGAGAAGACGATCCACTAGGGTCGATGCCTGTTAGGGCTGCGGGTTTGTTCGAAAGAGTTACTGTAACCCTAGAATTCAAAAGGCAACTGAAGGAACACTGGGGTTTTTCGTGAGTAAAAGCCTTACACCCCCACTCGCTCCACCCAATCTGGCAAAAGTCCAAAAAAGGCTAACTTACAGTAATTGAGCATTTTATAAGAAGCCAAGGAAGCATAACCGCGGGTAAAGCTAGTAGCGTTGATTATATTTTTATGGCCGGAATCATGCAAGCGCAACAGCCTTGTTATAAAATTAATGATATTTGATACAATGTCGGCCTAGTGCCAAATAGTTACGTAAACATTGTAATGCTCGAACTTGTCATGTTTTAATGACACTATATTCCTTAAGAGACTCGTACTTAAGGTAATTTGATAAATTGGTATGATAATCCCTTGCGGCTGTTTGAGAAACGATTGCCTCAACAGCAAAGTATGTATACTTCAGCAATTGCTTCTACTCAGTAAAAATAGAGAATAAGGACAAAAAAATACTGAACTCCCGGCCATGGGACGGAGCGAGGAGGAGTGGCAGGCGGTCGTCTCCTTTTGCGAAGCAGTAATGCTAGCAAAGGAGGCGGCCGATCGCGTGAGGCAACGGTCCTTACGCCCTGACCGCCGCCGGGATTCCGATCCCGATTTCCGGCCATCGTAGGCGCGGGCTTGGGACGGCGAGCAATAGGTGGCTCGCCGTCCGACTGTCCAGTAACCGTCCGGACCGAGCCCAGGTTGTCGACGGCGCGTATTGTTCCACGCGCGCCTCAGGGAGATGTCAGCAAATCGTAGGGGCCCAGCAGGGTCGAAGCCTACTGGGGCCACTGGTAGTGTGAAAGGGAAACCCGGGGCCCCGGGACGAAGGCAAAGAAGGAACAGGAGTGAGTTTTTAGCCAGTAAAAGTCGCCCAAGAGCGGGATTTGTCATAAGATGATTTTCCCACCCAATAAAAAAAAAATAACCCATATGTACAAAATGTTTTGGAACAGGTTTATTGAATGTATAGCCAAGGAGTGAAATTCCCTGCTGGAGTCTGTGTTTCCTGATAGCTACAACCGGTCTTTAAGTTATGAGTGAAAAGCTTACTTCTAGATAAACGTGCTTAATCGTCGACCACATAATCGCTGATCATCAGGTGTGATATTGATTTTTTTCTCTTTCAACACAGGTTTATAGGAGAGTAATAATAGATTTTTTTAAGTTGTAAATAATTTAATAAATTAATTTCATAATCGTTTTTGGTTTCAGCATGTCGATAATGTTATCCACTAAGTATGGCTTTATTTAATAGTTGTGGTAGTCAGGCGCGGCGTGGACCAGTGGAGCAGAAGTGTGCACAACGGCTTGGAATCTGAAGATAAATACATTTGTTAATAATCGGCTATTAATGTCTGTAACTGGGCTTCTACTCAAAATTGCGAAAAGCAATACGCGTACGATTCCACGCGATAAAGCATCGGTTCAGATGAACATACGATGTGCGATGCGAATCAATTCGCAAGTTCTTGCAAAGCCTCGTGCGAGCTCATAGATTTTTATGATGCGACTACACAACGCAGTTGTGTGTTTGCTCCCTATGAGAAACAGTACAGGGCTGGCTGTCTGGATGTCTTTTATTACTATTCAATCAAAAAGTAAGCAGCCATACAGAGTTTTTAAGAAAAAACTTCTCTTCAACAAGATATAGTAAGATGATGATCATCAAAAAATAAAAAATATTAAGAATACTAACGCTTAGCTATGATATGAAGTGTGAAGGCTTTTGTAAAAGAAAGTTCTTCCACCAATCGGTGAGGCTTTCAGGTTCTCTTTATAAACATTTTGTCTTACCCGTTGTGGTCGTCAGCGGTGTACTCGACCTTGCGCACGGAGCCGTCAGGCTGCACCAGAGAGTAATATCCGTGGACGGCGTCACCGTCGCGGCTCTCGTGCTGGGACTTGTGGTCGCCGGTGTGAGGGTCAGATACAGAGTACTCGAAGTCATATTGGGGATGAGACTGAAATTAATAACATCAATAAAATAACGATTCGACCTCATTCATAGTAGTCCAACAGTACCGTGAATAACGCCCCACATTGGTACAACGCGAATCAAGCGAATCTCTGCATAAGTGGTTTGCAAAACATTTGGTTACAATAGAAATAGACGTATAGGATCTGAGTCGTAATTAGCTGATCTACGCATGACAAACTTAGATTAAATCCTATTTGAACTTTGTGGATTATTTGAACTCTCAATCAGTTAGCCTTTAAGCTTAAGTTATTGGAAATAATATCGATGTATGGAGTGCAATCACTCCATAAAGTCTTATACTTAAATTGTTAGAAAGATAAATTTACATGTTCATCGTGGCCTTCTTCGTGATGTCCCGCGTACGCCACAGGGGCAGCGTAGGGAAGAGGCGCGGCGTACGGCGCATCGTAAACGGCGCCATAGGGCGCAGCGTAGGCGCCTTGGTATGGTGCAGCGTAGCCACCGTCATTCGTATATGGAGAGGCGTAGACACCGTCATTCGAGTATGAGGAGACGTAGCCAGCGTCATACGCGTGTGGAGATGCGTAGGCAGAGGCGTATGGAGCAGTGTAGGGAGCTGCGTAGTGACCTCCATCGTGACGCACGATGCTCTGGGAAGACACGGCGTGCTCATATGCATACGCCGATGCCAACATCGCACCGAAAGCTACCAGCTGAATACAAACGAAGAGATATTTTAAGGCTATTGTCCACGGACGTGTAGCTTTATAGACGTGTATTCTTCATTATACGCTTGGTGTACGCCTGCTCACATGACAGCACGACGTGGTCGCTTCATCGACAGAGTTTTATAGTTTTGAATTTAAGCTGTGAGCAGGTGTACACCAAGCGAATAACGATGAATACGGGTCTATGAAGCTACATGTCCGTGGACACTAGGCTTCAATTTTGACACTTTATGATTCGAAACATGAAATGGTCCATGTTTCTATTCTTTTGTTTTAGACACAGTTTTTGTTGCAGACGATTTCGTAGAATGTTTTATAACACTGCACTTTTATTTAAAAATTCACTTGGTTTAGTTTCATATCGCATGTCCGCGATCATTTTTTTGTTAATTAATTTCACAAATTTAATAATAATAACACTTACTTTGCTGAACATTTTGTTGTTGTTTAGATCGAATTCAATCAATGATTGATGACAATTGCTACTGACCGTGGCTTTTTATATTAGTTAAAACTAAATAAGAACAAGTGGGGCTGACCACACTGCATGCGACAATGACAATAGCTAAGGTCGTCTTAAAAAAAAGATTAAAGAATTGCAATATATGTCATGGTATCGATAATAACCACCGTGGCCATGTTATGCTGCCTAAGTGTGCATGTTTTGTTCAGCTAAACAAAATAATATCGTACGCATAAACTAAATTTTCACGAGCTTGGGTTTATGAATGGAGGAGTGACGAGAATTTTGAAGGATTATTTGTCTTCTAAATAGTTATTGCTATCATATACTTACTACGAAATATTACAAATGTGCTATTCTTATGGATTATATGAATAGCACATTATTATGGTCTTCATCATTCTTCTTCCCCCATTCATTCAGGGATTCTTAAATATTCGACAGCTTTTTTTAAGTTACGTTATAACCTAAACTGAATAAAGGTTGTAACATTTTTTTTACTGATAAGCTTGCCTAGAAGTATCTTACATATTCACTTCTGACTGAAAAACACCCAGGTTGTAAGTTTCAAGAAATACAGAAAAAGGCTGCGGATTCCAATCTTTAGCTGTAAAAAGCACGTAATGAAAGTGTTCCTAAAACTTTTTTTGCTTATGAGTGGTATGTCCACCACGACGTGGGTGCATGTCCCCTTGTGCGTGCGCATCGCCGTATGGCTACTCGTAGTCCAAATCGTGTTAATTCTATCAATGGTAATATTTATCAACCAAGATCGCTACTGATCTTAGCGCAGGTATTCTTGTTAGAGATAAACAAGAGGGCAAGTTGATAGCGTCCTCTTTGTAGAAGAACACATGTAAGTTGCTTTCTTCTTAGCATATGTTTTTCTCATAAACTACATTTTTTTTTTATGCCATATTTCATGTAGGAGTTATTGTGTATTTGTATGTTTTTATATTTCTTGTTCTATCTATGTTTAAGATTGATAAAAATATTTAAAGAATAAAAAAAATATATAGGTGGGTAAAACGAGAAATTGACTGACGCATATGGCACCTTAAATTTTTTACAACGTTTCTTTTTATGACGTAGGCGAGCACTAAGAATTATTTTTTCAAAATTCACTTCCTAAGGATATGAAAAGGGGCCCAAAAATTGTATGGAGAAACCTATTTTCACCAGAGCAAAGTTGCTTGCAGAAGCTAGTCGTAGATATTATGATTTAATTTAGATATTATGAATTTCTTAGATAAAGACCAGCATATACAATTACAAGCAGCTCATACGTTGATATATTCATAATTCAAGCAGCTCGTTTGCGTAATGCATTACCCATAGTAGTGAGGCGTGCTCAAACTCTACCAAGTACCAACAAAGTACTTCTCGTACTTTTAAATATTATGCTACGCTTAGTTTGAGAACGGCTACAATTAAAAGCAGCATGTAGTCACACGTGCTCGCATATTTACAATTCTAGTTTGTGAAATATTAAATTATTATTACCCATAAAAGTGATGTGTGTCATTGATAGCCCTAAATGTATTCCTTTATCTTTCGTTCAGTCCATCCAAAGGTTATCTATATAGGTGTGTCCAGACCTCGCTCCGCGCACGAGCCATTCGCGAGCTGCTTGCGAACTGCGCGCGTGCATTTCATGTTCGTACGAAGCCCCTACGCCGCACGTGCGCAAGCTACGCGCCGTACTCGACCGGCGCAAGGGGTACGCGCGTGCTGCTCGCGGTACACATATCGTGTAAACACGAAAGAAACTACGTGCGCGCTGCACGCGCGTCTTGCTGGAGCTGCACTAGAACGGCACACCAATCTTAGCCTGTAACCGCACACGAGCAGCCCGTTCGCAGCTCGCAAGTGGCTCACGAGCGGCTCGCGAGTGGTGCATTCGCCAGGTCTGGACACACCATAAGTGATAGTTCTGTCCGATAAGGCCGTCCATTGTACACCTGTTTTTATAAATGTTTGTCCTACATTATTATGAGGTGTAAAACCACATTTCTTATAAAGGCAGGGATTGTATGTATGTGTTTGTTTATATACGTATGCAATGTACTGTAATTTTTACTGAATTAAAGTTAATGAAGCAACAGGAAAATAGTTTGTCTTATTTTTTGTATTGTTTTTTTAAGTAGCTGAAGAATGTTTGTACCTAGCAACAAAGCAGTGCATTGTAGTTTGATGCGAGCAAGGCCGTACCGCGAGGTGCTACGTGATCTCAGTTTGAATGAACGGAAAAAATCCCCAAACCGATTATACCGTTCAGTGCAATATTGACAAAAACTATCGATAAGTATTTATCATTCTGTACTATTATTATGATTATTATAATATTTTTTGTCGGTTTCCTCAGTTTAGTTTTAAGGCTGTGGTACAGGAACAGTTATCGAAACTAAATAGTGTGACTAATCGTAGTTACTAAAATTAAAATTGAGTATAAACGAATCATACTTATTTTATAAAGGTGAAAATTTCTATGTATGTTCTTTACTCCTTCACATACAAAAGGTTAAACTGATTTAGTTGAAATTTGGCATTTGGGCAGACCGTATCCTGAAATAGCACATTGGATAATATTTTCTGTCCCGGGAGTTTGTTCCCTTGGGATAATTTTCTACTACTACAGGCGAAACTGCAGCTGAAAGCTGCAATAAATCGTAAAAATTTTGTAAACGGTAATCTGAATGTAAATACTGAAAAAACACAGATTTGTTTAAGTCAGTAAAAGTCCAACACGCTCTCTCGTTCCACCCGGTGTGGGAGAAGTTATTTCATCATTTTACTTGACTGGATGAATATAACAAAAACAGCCTTATAATGTGTCTACTGTTGGAACTCAGCCCTCCTCTCTATGAGAGGCAGTGTTCTATAATCCACAACGTGAGCCCCGTGTGGTTTGGCTAATGTCACAAGTGTTCGAGTCTTTTTGTTCTAGGATATATATAGAAGCAGGCGCTTCTTCACTATGTTTTCCTGAACTGTTTTGAGCAGCGGGGATGAAATAAACTACATAAAATGTGCCTGGCTGAGTTTAGAACTCACGACCTACCGACCCTACCGTTACCACGGGGCCACTGCTCTGTTCTAACTGGACAAGCTGGTAGCAAACAGCTAAAGTTGCTCGTATATAATATTTAGTTATAACTTAAGTTGTCTTAGCAACAATGTATTTCAAATATACAAAAATGCTGGAAACTCTTAGACAGTCATTTATCACGGTATTATATTGTATTCAATACATAATTCAAATTGCAGCCCACAATTCAAACTGAATAATTCTATTATGTTCATACAAGGAACTAATACAGACATGTCTGAAATTCTTGTATTCAAAATTCTTACATAACTTATAGCCGTTCTATTGTAACAAAACTAAATCTGGAACTATGACACATGAGCTAACTATGAATTATTTAGATTTATTTAAGACAGTTATCGCAATTATTTAGTACCATTAAAGTTTCTGAATATTTGATTCTAAATATTTTAAGGTAGCTTTTAAGATAATAAAGTTATTATTGTGCGGTATTGTAAATCATAAAACATTTTATACGAATTTGATAGAGTATTATCAGCCTTCGGCGTTTACCTTCATTAAGTTCGGATTTAGCATTATCGAATAATAAAGCTGTCATAATTGTGAAATATTTTGCTTTACGTGTAAGTGCAATATTTAGGTTTTTTATTTACTTATATCCTGAAAGCGTTTAAACTACATATGTATCTAATTCTCTCGAATTGAATGCTACGACGATGCTGAACATACTCTTTGTGTTTTGTTTGAATTCAACTTTTTACTCCTGGTTGGTGAATAAAGAATATTTGAAGTAGCGAACTTGTTAAAAACTATCATAGCATGCAAATCTGTAAACTTGAAAATCTAACGAACTTCAAATTCTCAGTTCAGTAACCGACTGTCAATTTCAGTTAAAAAAAATCTTTGTATATTTTAGTTTATTTTGTATTGAAAACGTTATTTGAAATTAAAATAACAACAATTCTTATCTCTTAAATAAAATGTGCAATTACACATTCAGCATAGTATGTTTACGGCAGCTGTAATTTTATTTGGTCAGCTTAAGCGCAGTTTAAGTAATCTAATAAAATATAATTTAAGATGGAATTTATAGTGTGACCATAATATTTATTACCTCTATAAAATTACCTACCACTTTATCAAAAAGCACCTGCCCACGGTATAGTTTATCAAATAAACTTCGAATTAGTTACGTAGGTATGGCTCATAAGCTAAGAACTCCCTTAATTTTCAAATTACTGTTGCGAGAAGCCACAACTATGAGGATATTGTAGTTGAGAGGTAAAATAATTCTAGATTATAAACTTAGATTATAATTCTAGATTCTAGGTTATAAACGCCCCAATACCGCAAGGGACTGTAATTGGATGTCTTCTCTTTCTCATATACATAAATGACCTTCCAAAAACTATACAAGATTCCGGACCATGCGTCTTATTTGCGGATGATATTTCTATCCTTACCCCTTGTCACGATAGCGAAAACTTAAATAATACCCTTAATAATATTCTCACCAAAATAATAAACTGGTTAAATGATCATAATTTAGAAATTAATTTAAAAAAAAACTAAACTTATTACGTTCCACCCCCACCAAAAAAGTAACTTACATGTAAACTTCTATTTTAATAACCAAAAATTGGAACTGGTCAATGAGTTTTCCTTGTTGGGATTAACGATAGATACGAACATTAGCTGGAAAGCACATATTCAGAAAATAAAAGCTAAACTTTCTACATTTTTGTACGCTTTTCGCGAAATAAAAAAGACCACAAACCTACAGACGGCTCTAGTTACTTACTACGCCTATGCACATTCATGGCTTAATTACGGTGTTATAATGTGGGGGAATAGCACAGACGCACCAGCACTGTTCATAACCCAAAAAAAGTTGATTCGCATTTTAGTCAATATTGAACCTACCGATAGCTGCAAACCCCATTTTAAAAAGCTGAATATTCTAACACTACCATCTATATACATACTGGAAATCAGCAAATTTGCACACACTCACCAAGACTTCTACACTAAACGTGAAGACATTCAAACTAGATTCACACTCCGACACAAAACGCGCCTAAATCTACCAACATCTCGATTAAAAATGCACTCGTCTGGCCCTCTGGTCATGTCAATAAAAATTTATAATAAATTACCCGAGATTTTAAGAAATGAAAAAAAGATATCTGTTTTTACTAGAAAATTAAAAAAACTATTACTAAATAAATGCTATTACAGCATAAATGAATATTTGAATGATAAATTTATACAGATTGAATAACATTAAATAAATATGTAAAAGTAATTTAATTAAAATATTTAATTCTAATAAAAAGAAATGAATGGCTACATTATGAAATGTTAATTAAAGTAGAATATAATGTAATGAAATTAAAAAATATATATATATATTTATTTAATTTAAGTAATTTAATTTATTGTAGATTGACTTGTATTTTTAAAATAATTTACTATTGACATTGAATGTAATTCTATATTTTTGACATTGTTTATTGTGATTTTAATATGAATTCTTGTTAAATGTTTTATTTCATTGTTTTGATTTTAATTTTATATAATTATGAATCACGATGGACAAATATATGAAAAGACTGATTAATATACTTATTAAATGTAAAAATAAATAATATAATGTTTCAAATTTTTAACGATTAATGTACGTAGTATAAGTTAGTCCATAAGAGTTTATCCTACATAGTACTTTGCTGTGCCCAACAGGGTCCACAATTGTGTCCATTATCGAAATGTTATTTACCATCTATGCATGTACGTACATTGTGGAATGCAATAAACCTTTGAGTATTGAGTATTGAGATTACTTTAGATTAAAACACACTAGTATATTCACATTTCACACAAAACACATAAATACACAGATATAAATACACTGTTCCAGAATTGTACAAATATTTACATAATAATAACGAAAATATGTTAATCACTCAGTAATGATAGTAAGAGTGTCCGTAGACTGGGGCAGGATGCACCGAGGGAGCAGAGTTGTGGACCACAGCGTTGAACCTGAAAAATACAAGACAGTGGATAGAAAATATATCACAGATTTAAAATGAATAAAAGGGGGTTTGCAGAGTCAACTGCCGGTTAGATTGAAAACAGACAGTATCATTAGTAAAAGTTTAGGCTGATTGAATATGTATAAAAGCAGAAAAGGTTATAACGTACCCATTTTGGTCATCAGCGGTGTACTCGACCTTGCGCACGGAGCCATCAGGCTGCACCAGAGAGTAGTATCCGTGGACGGCGTCACCGTCGCGGCTCTCGTGTTGGGACTTGTGGTCGCCGGTGTGGGGGTCAGACACGGAGTATGCGAAATCATATTTGGGATGCGCCTGCAGTATCACATTAATAAAATGATTAAATTCGAATATGATCGCAATTCTGTCACGATGGCCAATTTTAGTGGAGATTATTTGACTAAATATGCAGATGATATATAATGCATAAGTGTGACTCTCTCTTTCCGGGCTGTTACTGAGAAATTCCTTATCGAAAAATGCAATAATACTCCTTATAATCTGGGCATCGAACTCACTGCAATTCAGCAGTCACGTTTGCAACCATAAGACTATCGGATCAGTAAATAAAAACGTTAAATTACTTACAGCGAATGTTTGTTGAATTTTAAATCTTAATTTTCTTTCAACAAAATAATTTAATAACAAAAGTCACTTACGTATGTGTCGTGTCCGTCGTAGTGGTCAACGGGAGCAGCGTAGTATGCTAAGGGAGCGGCGTAGTGCAGGGGTGTAGCATGGGCCTCATCGTGACGCACAATGCTCTGGGAGGATACGGCGTGACCGTGACCGTAGAGACTGGCGTTGGCAGCGGCAAACAGAGCGCCGAAAGCTACGATCTGAATGAAAACAAATAAAAAGATAATTTGTTTGTTTATTCGTTTAGAAGGTAATTTAAGCTAAGGTCAAGTATGAGTTACAAATGTGCAAATTAATTATCTAATAGAAATAAAAAATAACAATAAAAAGATACGAATAAAAAAAAAACTCCGTAAAACATTATTTTAAATAAAATCTGAAAAGAAAAACAAGTTTAGTCCAGAAGTGTAGAAAGCAATTTAATTACATCATAGAAATAATGTCAAAACAAATAATAAATTCTATTACAGAACATATTGACTGAAACAGTCGGGACCCATATTGGATAGAATATATTTTAGTCTACATTATTGAATGCGTCCTGGCATTCAAATGGGAATGCACTACAGTAACCGCTTGGCTTCGCGGGAAATAGCTATTGGGTTATAAAGATATATATCACTTTTAGTGCCAATCAACTGAACCCGTTTTATTGCCAAATTTTGAAGGCTATAGAAAACGCTTTAATCAGAATTTAATAATTTTATATAAACCGACATATATGTTTAAATACTCACTTTGCTGAACATTTTGTTTATTGTTACAATCAAGTGTCGATTGATGTCAATGGACTCGCAAATTTGGTTTTATAGATTTTTTTTTCAAGTTTCTACGTATTCGAGCGTAGTGGGGCGAACACATGCGTGTTCGCTCTTGACTTGTAACTTTGACATGTATCAAGGCCGCAGTTTCTATAATACGTATGTCCTAAATTATGTCCTTAACGGCACCGTTTAATTAAAAAAGAAACATTACTAGCGTGAGTAATACTGTTGTTTCTTTTTGTTGTCTTATGCGTGTTAAACTAGAACGCACGCTTTTTTGTAATTTGGATTTTGACGTTTAAGTTGAAGGTGATTTAAAGATTTCCTGGGAAAATGGTGATATTGTGACACATGAAACAGGTCGAGTGGGTTGAACCAAAGTTTTTGAAATTTAACGTAACATATAAATAAATCTAATAAAATAAAATAATAAAAATAAAATAAGTTTAATATCGTTAATACTTGATACTAACATAGGCTGGTTATGTTAATAGGGTTGTTGGACTGTTCCAGAGTTGCGGGATTGTTCGAAAAAGGTTCTGCGGCATGAAACGCAAAGGGCAATTGAGGTTACAAAGGTGGGTTTTAGTCAGTAAAAGTCTGACACTACTAGTAATAAGTTGCAAGCGAGGATGGTTATGCTTATTTGTAGCAGAGTACTTGTATTCAAACTGTTCTGCTGAATTGACGCGCTGTCGTCACATTCAAGCTTGTCATAATTCTTGATCTCTATCGGACACAAAAACTTAACAAAGTACAGTGATTTGACCATTCGCTTACAAAAGCGAGCTAGACTGAGGATAGGATTCCGTGGGTAATGTAAAAGTACATAAACAATATAAAAAAATATATATTACATATTCGTCTTGTATTGGTTATCTGGAAAAAAAATCCGAAGCAAATAGTGAGGTTCCAATAACCCTTATTTATCAATAACCTGTTATCAAGGTGTGAAGAGGATATGAAATGTATGTCACTAGAAGGGTTATGGATATTTTGGATAGATGGAGAGAGAGAAAGAGTCCAAAGAAAAAATGGAAAGATTATGTGAGGAGTGTTATGAAAAGATAGTGACTCCCTTTTGTAATGAGAAGTAAAATGGGATAAGGGTAGAAAGAAGACGATGATGACCCTGTCACAAAAAGTTCAGGCAATTTTTAATAGAGAAAATCGTAGTTAACATTTTATTATGGCTTTGAAGTAAATGATTGAAGTAAGTAGGTGCTTTAACGTTTTCAGAGTAGGAGACATATTTATGACGATTGGAATTGTTGCCGTCAAGATAATTTATTTCCTCGTTCAAGGAGTTATGTTTTGTAATTGTTTAAAACAATTGTTTGCCTGGCGGACTATTTATTTATTGGCTTTATTGGTTTAAGTTTTGATCAAAGAATGTCTATGAGATTTCAAAGTCATCTTCCTGCCCTTATCCCGTATTATTTGGGGTCGGCGCAACACGTTTTTTTCTTCCACTCTGCCCTGTTACTCGTCATGCTATCACTAACTTCCTTTTCTTTCATATCACTCTTCACACAATCCATCCATCTTTTCTTTGGTCTCCCTCTTCCTCTCCATCCATCCACATGTAATGTCTATGAGATTTCAAAATATGTATTCATATAGTGAATATAACAAGACTTTTCTTGTATAATATATACCTTCTTGTATACAGACCTCTTTAGCCTTCAAGTCTATAAAAGCTCATTGTGGCAAAATTGTAAGTAGTATATTATACAGGGTGGATTTTTAAGACTGGTCAGTTCCTATAACTATAATGGTTAAGGCCTTTATGGACCCGTTTTTAAAATTCACCCTATACACCACTAATTTTTAATTAGAACAAACACTTAGTGGGTCTTGTTATTATTTAAGTAAAGTCTCAATAAATAATATTTTTCTTTCTTTCATAAACAGCAGTTACATGTGTTTGTTTATATCCCAAAATGTCACTCAATTTATGGAAATATTGTACAGGCTATGATTATGAATGGATAAATGACAACGAAAATGAAAAACACTGCGCGTAGTATTTTCTAGTAGCAATTGTTATAAATGATTCATTCAATTATGAGTTAACAAATTATGACAAATTTTTGTGGTCAATTTTGGAATTTCGTTTTTTTTTACTTTTAACTACAAAAATATGATCAGTAACGGGTACAGATAGAGCCACATTTTTTTTGTATTAATTAATAAATAGGGTTGTATATATACATCATAGGTTGTGTGGAAGTGTACCCCGGGGCCCTAGAACGAAGGCAAAGAAGGAACAGGAGTGGGTTTTAGTCAGTAAAAGTCCAACACGCCCTCCCACTTCCCCCAAGAGCGCAGTCATTAGATGATTTCCCACCTAAAAAAAACCCTATATATACATATAGATACTACACCAGGGTCGTTATTGCTCATCACTCTCGAAATAATCAAAAAGTGATGTAGTATCAGGTATCTACATCATCATCTTCCTGCCCTTGTCCCATCTTATTTGAGGTCGGCGCAACACGTTTTTTTCTTCCATTCTATCCTGTCAACCGTCATACTATCACTAACTTCCTTTTCTTTCATATCACTGTTCAAACAATCAATCCATCTTTTCTTTGGCCTCCCTCTCCTATCAGGTATCTACATGTGCATCTTTTTTAACCGTTCCGACAAATGACCAGTTATACTACATAGTTGTCACTTGATTTAAGTGTGTACCTACGGTGCTAATTGTATGCAGTTCAACAACTTAGGGTTTTCGGATTTTTTTCATTAATTTTCGAATACACTTTATTGTATATTTTTAGTTCGGATTACGGTTACTGTGGATGAACTTTAAAAAAAACAAATATTATATGTTTAGCTGTGTGCAAAAAAGTAAAAATAATGGTGATAATGATGATGAAAATAGATGTGATAGAGCAGTGGTGGCCGAGTGGTAACGGCCCCGACTTACGAGTTGTATGTAGTTGGGTCGCGGATTCAAACCCAGTCAGCCAGGCATTACTTTGTGTAATTTATTTCATCACCACTGCTCTCAAGAAGTGAAGAAAAACATCGTGAGGAAACCGGTATGTCCTAGAACCATAAATTCGAAGACATGTGACATTCATCAACCCGCACTGGGCCTGCGTGGTAGATTACGGCCCATGCTCTCTCCTAGAGAGGAGGCCTGAGTCCCAGCAGTGGGAACATTTAAAGGCTGATTATGCTTAACCTATGCCTATGATTATGAAAAAAAACGAGATACTTCAACTCAAGAACTACTAGTTGGAATAGAAAAAATATTTTATGGATAGCCCATTTTATCGAGAACGGCTATAAGTTATATTACATCACGCTACGGCCCGTAGGAGCGCTTAGGCTGTAGAATGATTTTGGCCATCAAATTTAATTTAATGTCCACGATAGCCGTGGGCTTGCGGACAGCGAGCTATGGGTAGTTCGCTGTCCGGCCAAGTCGTCGAAGGCGCGTGTTTTTCCACGCGCGCCTCAAGAAGATGTCAGCAAACCGTAGGGGGCCAGCAGAGTCGAAGCCTACTGGGATCATGGGTTCGCTTCTGAAAGGAAAATCCTGACTGACACGCCCTCGCGCTCCGTCTTTTTATTATTTATTTCTTACCTAACAAAAAAAAGTTAAATTATACATATTTATATAAAGACAACAATTTGTTCATTTGACATTTTACTTTTAGGTCTATGTTAAACAGTCTTTTTTTTACGATTTTAACGCTTCGGGCACTGGGCTATTTTTAAAGTTCAGGAATTAACTCAGCGTATTTTGAAAAGCGGCAGACCTCCAATGAAATGGACATATGAAATCAAATATGCAATTAACAACCTACGAAGAACACCCGCTCTGATAAGAGTAGGAACATATCAAATAAGAATAGAAAGTTTTAAGTACTTATTCTTTAGCTTAGTTGACAGCTATTAAATGAAAGTAAAAGTAAAGAAGATAGTAACAGTTTGTTTCTAAAGGTATTATGAGCTTCTTTGTAGGTATAAATACTAAATACATATTGCTTTTTTTTAAGGTGGAAAATCGTCTAATGACTTGCGGCTTTTACTGACTAAAACCACACCATCTTGCTTCAATTGCATTTTACGTTCTAGGACAACGAGTAACCTTTTTTGAAGTCGACCCAAGGCCCTAGTAGGCTTCTCCCCACTGGGCCCTGCCTGGGCTGGATGCGCACGTGGATCACTATGTATGTATTGGTCTTTATTTAAAAAAAATCTCATTGGAAATTCTAACGTGGTCAATCATATCAATGATGCAGCAATAAAAAATAAGGTTAGTGTATATCACAGTTTATTTTGCAATCACATTCACTATCATTTGGTATGTACAAAACAATAAATATTATGAGCACAATTCATCGATGATCACTCAATAATGATGGTAAGCATGTCCATGGACGGGGGCGGGGTGCACTGAGGGGGCGGAGTTGTGTACCACAGCGTTGAAACTGGAATAAAAATTGTTTACGTCAGCACATGTTGAAGAAGGAACGTTAAAGGGTTCGACTAGATTGCTTTACAATGTAACTCACCCGTTGTGGGCATCAGCAGTGTACTCAACCTTGCGGACGGAACCGTCAGGTTGAGCCAGAGAGTAGTATCCGTGCACAGAGTCACCGTCGCGGCTCTCGTGCTGGGACTTGTGGTCGCCGGTGTGAGGGTCAGCCACGGAGTAAGCAAAGTCGTATTTAGGGTGAGCCTGAAAAAAAAAATGAATTTGTAGACTCTCTTCTGCTCTTTAAACAATTCTATTAGAGCAGTTATTAAATGAACAAACGACTTACGTAAGTATCATGACCGTCGTAGTGGGCCGCGGGTGCGGCGTAGTGAGCTACGGGAGCGGCGTAGTGAGCCACGGGGGCAGCGGCGTAGTGTGCTACAGGAGCAGCGTAGTGCGCTACGGGACCGGCGTAGTGCAGGGGTTCATCGTGACGAATGATGCTCTGGGAGGACACGGCGTGTCCATGGCCCAAGTAGCCAGCGTTGGCAGCGGCCAACAGCGCGCTCAAAGCTACGATCTGAAAATCACATTATAAACTTTACAGCACTGCTAACAAATATTGTTGCTTTCTTTAGTTTTAAATATTGGTGGCTAAAATGTTTGAGGCACTCACTTTGCTGAACATTTTTATTGTTTGATTTGCAACGGTTAACAGTTGTGTGATATCAACTAAATTGTTGTATGGTTTTATATATGAAATACAAATCCGCATGTACTGGTGTGGTGGGGCGGAGAAATGCGTGCACTTGACTTTGACTACTATGACAGCGCTCAAGGTTGTAGTTACGATAGAAATATATTGTGATGTGAGAATTGGTTGTAATGTGCAATAATGGAATATGTATCAACACGAAATAATTAATTTTCAATTTGAGAACATTTTATGAAAAGCTTAAGTAATAGTAAGTTAACAAGGAATGTTGTCTTTTTAAATAGATGAATATTTATATAATGTTTATGAAGCTCAGTAGTGCTAGTTTCGCAGGTAATAATGACATAAAAGTTCTCTATGAACCCTTTTTGTTCCAGCGGGGTTACTTAACATTTTAAGAAACACCTATTGATTGGAGAACTAATAGAATTTGTTTATAAAGTATAGGGATGTTAAGTAAACTGTGGCGGACAGCTTAATCTTATAATTAATTAGTGTTATTAATTACAAAGTTCTGCGATAAATTGGCATACATACGGAAACCCTAGACTGTTTGTCTATCACTGTATTCTTAGACTAATTTGAGTGAAAGCTCTGCTGCAAGTTCTTTGTGCTAATTTCAAATATTTTTTTCGCCAATTCATATAGAAGAAGAACCTTGGTTATTCAAAATAAATGTCTTAGTGTTTTCGTGTATTCGTCTGTAAAGTTTTTTGATGGCTTATTAATTTGAGGAAAAATAAAACTGAACTTTTATAACTGCGTAATGACAATTTTTTTTTCACAATAATATTTTGGTTGAATCATTTATCATCTTTAACTGTTTTTTTATAATTTTAAGTTATTTTAAGTTAGAAGCGAAGGAATTTTATGAGGACTCCGACTATGAATCCTCATAAACTTCTTTCGCTTCTAACTTTTTTAATAGGTAAATAAAGCATTATCAATACTAAGTATTCCAATTAAAACTTTTTTGATCAAACTTGTTTTTTCTCTAAATTTGTTATTAATTTTTAATTATTTCTGTTTCGACCGCAGTAGTAGTTGTGTAAGTATTTCAAGGAGAAATCGTTAATTGGGCTGAAAACTAAATGTCCTATAAACGATTCAGGAATTAAGACCTACGTCTATATTGGGCATACCACAATCGGTGGTATGACAGGTCTCTTACCGCCTGATGCAGGTCTCAATTGGATATGGGTATTTCGGGAGGTTCTTGTTTCAAATCAGGCGGGAAGAGACGCCTGTGTGCCACCATTGTGTGGATTGTCTGACAGACAGGATTGTGCCCCACTTGTTTTCTTGTGAAGAAAACAAGTGGGGTGGTTTACTAGGTCATCCCGCGCGTAGTAGGGCCAATGTCTGCCAGCGTTGTAGGTTTGTTTGAAAGAATTACCAGGACCCTGGAACGCAAAGGGTAACTGAAGGAACACAGGTGGGTTTTATTCAGTGAACGTCTGATATTCCCTTTTGCTCCACCTGAAGCGGGACAAATGGTTTGATGATTTTCCACTGAAATAAAAGTTGTCTGATGATGCAATTCCAACACACACTCCCTATTAAACGGATAGAAAATTGAAGGCTAGCAGACTTCCAAGACTTTGGAGCTTTGACTCGACGAATGCATCATTGCCAATGATCAGTTGGTCTCGCAAATAAAGACAAAATTAAATTATTATTTTTTTCTGTTTTAGAGTTTCACACATTTTTTTAATATTGGGAATCATCTAAAGACTTCTCCCGAGACGCGGGAGACACGGGAGGGCGTTAGAGGTTAGAGGGTTGTTAGACTTTTGCTGACTAAAACCACACCTACGTTCCGTCTATGCCCTTGTGTTTCAGAACCAGGAGTTTTCCATTCACTTTATTATATTTAGATATAACATTTAACTGGTTCTAGTGGTTAGTGGTCCTGACTGCTATACCGGAGGTTGTGATTTCGATTCCCATCCAGGACAAATATTTGTTTGATGAGCACGATCATTTTTTCTGTGTCTTAGTGTAATTTATCTATAATATGTATGTATTTAGAAATATATAAGTATGTTTATTGAGTACTTATAGTACAAGCTCTGCTTAGCTTGGGACTCAGTGGAAAGGCGTGCGAAGAGGCGTATTGGGGATCCAGATTTGGTTAAGTCCAATCTACAAAGCCTCGAGCACAGGCGTAGAGTAGCCAGCCTATCGGTATTTTACAGGTTACATTTTGGAGAGTGTGCGCGGGAATTGCATGACTTGATTCAGCCATCTCCTTTCTACCATCGGACAACCCGACGAACAGCAAGTATCCACCGTTACGTTGTTGAAACTTCAACGGTCCGGACTAAGCGTTTCGCTTCGTCGTTTGACGTCGTTTTCATCTGACTGGAACAATTTGCCTGCTGCTGTCTTCCTGTCCAACTATAATTTAGGTGTCTTCAAGGCTAGAGTGAATAGGCTCTTAATAAACTAGTGCGCCTGACCATAAATGATTGCATCTCCGCTTACCATCAGGTGGGATCGCAGTCAAGCACTGGCTTATATCAATTAAAAAAAAAAGGACTAGACGGCGTTGTGTGATAGTTGTGGAATATTATTATTTAACATTTTTTATGCACAAAATAAGCTGTCGGAAAAGATTCACTGTTCTGTTAGGTGTATATTAAATATTATCAAACTACGATTCACTCCTGTTTTAGCTTAGTTTAACAGATTTAAAATGAAATTGATAAATTGGCAGGGCACGTACTAGGTTTTTTTTGAAGGTAAGTAGTAGTTACTCAGATCAATTTGTTTTTAATGTCATAGAAATCATGAGTTTATTTATATTTGTGAATGCATAGGTACTATGACTATAAAAGAAGTCGACGGCGTTAATCATTTGATCAAACTCATTAGTACATGTAAGAACAGGTATTTATATATAAGGTATGACGCATCAAAAACAGTAAAGTTTATGGTATATCACATTTTTATTTTGAAATCGCATTCACTCTCATTTGGTAAGTATGTACAAAATAATAAATACTATAGGCTTTATACAATCGTTCATCGATGGTCACTCAGTAATGATGGTAAGCATGTCCATGGACGGGGGCGGGGTGCACTGAGGGGGCGGAGTTGTGTACCACAGCGTTGAAACTGGAATAAAAATTGTTTACGTCAGCACATATTGAAGAAGGAACGTTAAAGGGTTTGACTAGATTGCTTTACAATGTAACTAACCCGTTGTGGGCATCAGCAGTGTATTCAACCTTGCGGACGGAACCGTCAGGTTGAGCCAGAGAGTAGTATCCGTGGACAGAGTCACCGTCGCGGCTCTCGTGCTGGGACTTGTGGTCGCCGGTATGAGGGTCAGCCACGGAGTAAGCGAAGTCGTATTTGGGGTGAGCCTGAAATAAAACATAAAATTGTAAGACTCTCTCCAACTATTTTTTATGGAGCACTAGCCAAATGAAAAAAAAATATGACTTACGTAAGTGTCATGGCCGTCGTAGTGGGCTGCGGGAGCGGCGTAGTGAGCCACGGGAGCGGCGTAGTGAGCCACAGGGGCAGCGGCGTAGTGTGCTACGGGAGCAGCGTAGTGCGCAACGGGGGCGGCGTAGTGCAGGGGTTCATCGTGACGGATGATGCTTTGGGAGGACACGGCGTGTCCATGGCCCAAGTAGCCAGCGTTGGCAGCGGCCAACAGCGCGCTCAAAGCTAGGATCTGAAAATCACATTATCAACTTTACAATAATGTTAACAAGGACTGTTACTTTCTAGTGTGGACTAGTTATAATTTATGATATTGTTGGTGGATATGTTTGGATCACTCACTTTGCTGAACATTTTTATTGTTTGATTTGCAACGGTTACCTGTTGTGTGATATCAACTTTATTGTTGTGTGGTTTTATATATGAAACACAAATCCGCATGCTGGCGCGGTGGGGCAAAGAAATATGGACACTTGACTTTGAGTACTTTGACAAGGCTCAAGGTCGCACTTACGATAGAAAAATATTAAGGTAAGAATTGGTTGTGACTTTCAATAATAGAATTAATATTAAAATAATTTACTTTCAAGTTTAGAGCATTTTATGAAAAGCCGTTATAAAGGTTTGTAGTGTTTTTAAAATATATAGTTACGTAATTATTGTGAAGTTCAAAAGTGTTTGTTTTGCAGATGACACTGTCACAAAAGTTCTTTATAAACTCTCGCTGTTCTAGGATTTATTAATATTCCATAAAACTCCTATTAGTGGAAAAATAGCCTTTAAATAAATTTATGGATGTCGTGGAATTTTACTCGATGCCATTCAAAGGTTCACCAGTTATTGATTGGACGGCTAATAGAATAAGCTCAGAAATTTAAACGGATATTAAGCAAATTTGGCGGTGAGCTTGATCTTACGAGTAATTGGTGAGTTAATTATAAAATTCTGTGTTAAAATTGACACACAAATAGATACAGTGTTGGTCTATCACAGTATTCGTCTTGTATTATTTTTGTTTTGATTTTAGGATAATTCATTGTAATTAACGGTTAGCGTGACGATTCTGTTTTATGAAATTCGATTCCCTAATTTTAAATAAGGATTACTTTATTTTATTTGTAACAAAAATAAGGCTATGTCCAATTTCAATAAATAAATTAAATTTACTACCACAGTAGAGATAATATTAAGTTGTTATATTTTGACTGACTGGCCTGTTGGTCTAGTGGTTAGTGGCCTGACTGCTATGCCGTAAGTCGTGGGTTCGATTCCCACCCGGGACAAATGTTTGTGTGTTGAGCACGATCTTTTGATCTGTGTCTGGGTGCAATTTATCTATAACATGTATGTATTTAGAAATATACATGTAAGTATGTTTGTCAGTCGTCTAGTACTCATAACACAAGCTCTGTTTAGCTTGGGACTAGACGGCGCTGTGTGATAGATGTGGAAAAAAAATCAAATCTGCAATTGTTGATATGATTTTTAGGGTTTCATATCTCAAAAGATATGGAACCGTAACACAGCGATCCTATAAGGGTTTCGTTTGTTACCCTTATAGGATCGCTTTGTGGACAACAAACAACGTCTATCTGTCTGTCTGTCAGGACCCTTTATATCAAGAACGCGTATCGGTTTCGAGTTGAAATTAAAACCAAATGTTGAAGCTGTGAAAAAATCAAACTTATAAGTTAACGAATAAAAAAGATACGGCCGTTTATGTCGCAAAAACTATGAATTGAAATTCTTAGGGCACTTCCCGTTAACCTAGGATCCTGAAATTTGGCATGAAGCAAGGTCTATAGCACAAGTGTAGGAAAAAAATCTGAAAACTGTACATTTGTACTTACTTCACAAAAAAAAACTTTTATTTCGTTTCGGAAAAATCTTCATAACTCAATTCGGGAATTAAACGGTTTTGAAAGGTAAGTTTGTACGGAAACCTCAGTGCGCGAGTTCGACTCGCAATTGCCCGGCTTTTTTCTAATTTATTGAAGGAAGTCCGTATTGAACGATTACTTGTATGACTACGTACTAAGAAGACTAATTTGAGTAAAAGCTCTTAGAGTAATTTTAATAAAAGAAATGTATACGTCAGGCTACGACCAACGGAAACGAAGTAGTAACCAAATACGCAGATGAATCCGCTGGAAGACAAAAAGGATGTAATAAAATTATTTAATAGAAATGTCTTATTATCTTATGCCTGAAAATCTTTGAGACGTTTGTTAATATATATATTGCGATTATTGTATTCTTTCACAATTGTTTGTTATTAATTTACTATTGAGAAAGAAATAAACTGAGTTTCAATAACAAAGTATGCTTCAAATATAAATAGTATATAAGCGTGTATGTTATGCTTCAAAATTATTGCTTGCTTGTAATTAGTAATTTAGTTATTTATTATTGTCATTATAACGTTTTTTAGTCTGTAAGCTTTCCTAAAATGTGAAAAGTAAAATAGTTGATATCTATCATCCAAAACACGTCATCTGATGATATATGTAAGCAACGATGTGCTCGACGATGGATCAAACAAAAAAAGTGTAGCTATCAGAACACATAGACCCCAGGTGATTCCCGCAGGGCATTCCATAGCTTAGCTACATAAAAAATAAATGAGTTCCATATACGAGTCTGTGTGTATGGGTGGGGGAGTCAATCATGTACACTGGTACACCGCGGTATACCGATACCGCATAATGTATGCGCATCGTTGTACGTTTAGTGGTTTGATTATGACATCCTCAAGCCCCGACCCAGTCATTGCAGGAGACGCCCCAGGTTCCGAGAGTCGCAGGCCGATTTTCAAGTACGGCGTGATTTTACGGACAGCAAACAATGGCTAGCTCGCGCTCGGATAAGGACTTAACCCGGGTCAAAGGCACTTTGTTTTACGTTATACAACCCAGGAATCTATAAATCAAGAGTGTAAAGTTCCATCGTCGACCGCATCGTCGCTTTCCATCAAGTGAGTAAGCGGTGAAGTGCGAACCTATTAACAATAGCTGATACCAACTGGGTTGCGGGATTGTTCGAAAGAGTTACCGCGGCCTAGTAACGTAAAAGGGTAGCTGAAGGATCACGGCTTTTAGTCAGTAAAAGTCTGACACTTGCCCCACCCAGAGCGAGGAGTGGAGTGGAGTCATTGAATGATTTCTTTACGTAAAGAAAAATACCGATGATCCTTTTGATTAATTTCTCGATTGATTCAAGCGCATCAAGTTAGTATCTGGTATATCCGTTATCATGATTATAAACGACTGTTACTAGTATCATCTTTTGTTGTAAAAGTAGTTCATAATGGTACTTAATAACGGGAAGCATCTGAATCTGGTTCATTTACATATTTCTGTTGTGATCTACCAAAAGCTGCCTTACAGTTTCAATTACACAATAGCTGACGCTTTCAAAATATGTCTAGGATGTACTCGTATCAATGAAAATAAGGTTTGTGGTATGTCACACTTTATTTTGAAATTGCATTCACACTCGTTTGGTATGTACAAAACAATAAATACTACATTCAGTCATCGATGATCACTCAGTAATGATGGTAAGCATGTCCATGGACGGGGGCGGGGTGCACTGAGGGGGCGGAGTTGTGTACCACAGCGTTGAAACTGGAATAAAAATTGTTTATGTCAATATAGGTTAAAAAAGGAACGTTAAAGGGTTCGATTTCAAATTACTGTACAATGTAACTCACCCGTTATGGGCATCAGCGGTGTATTCAACCTTGCGGACAGAACCATCGGGTTGCGCCAGAGAGTAGTATCCGTGGACAGAGTCACCGTCGCGGCTCTCGTGCTGGGACTTATGGTCACCGGTGTGAGGGTCAGCCACGGAGTAAGCGAAGTCGTATTTGGGATGAGCCTGAAAAATAAATAATTTGTAGCACTCTTCTTCTTAATCTATTCTATTAGAGCAGTTACTAAATGAACAAATGGCTTACGTAAGTGTCATGGCCGTCGTATTGGACCACGGGGGCGGCGTATTGAGCCACGGGAGCGGCGTAGTGAGCCACGGGGGCAGCAGCGTAGTGTGCTACGGGAGCAGCGTAGTGCGCTACGGGGCCGGCGTAGTGCAGGGGTTCATCGTGACGAATGATGCTCTGGGAGGACACGGCGTGTCCATGACCCAAGTAGCCAGCGTTGGCAGCGGCCAACAGCGCGCTCAGAGCTACGACCTGAAAATCATATTGTCAACTTTACAGCACTGTTAACAAAATTGATACTTTCTTTAGTTTTAATTATTGGTGACTAAAATGTTTGAGGCACTCACTTTGCTGAACATTTTTAGTGTATGATTTGCAACGGTTAACTGTTGTGTGATATCAACTAAATTGTTGTGTGGTTTTATATATGAAATACAAATCCGCATGTACTGGTGTGGTGGGGCGGAGAAATGCGTGCACTTGACTTTGACTACTATGACAGCGCTCAAGGTTGTAGTTACGATAGAAATATATTGTGGTGAGAATTGGTTCTAATATGCAATAATGGAATGTGTATCAATACGAAATAATTATTTTGTTACATTTTTATAAGAAGCCGTCAAAAAATAAATATGTTAATATTTATGGACCAGTAGCTTTTCCAATTGTGAAATTTTTGCTTGTTTTGCAGGTGACATTGTCACAAAAGTTGTCTATGAACCTTTGGAAAACTTTGATGACACTGGTTTGGACACATCTATAAAATAGTGGTAAAAAATACGGATTGTCGTACAGTACTTACTCGACACCTTTCAAAGGCTCACAATGTCTTGATCGAATTACTAGCAGAATATGTTTAGAAAAGTTAACGGATGTTGAGTAAACATTGGCGGTTAACTTGATCATACAACTAATTAGTGTTTAATTATAAAATTCTTTATTAAATTGGTACTCAAACATAAACACTAGAGTTTGTCTATCACGATATTTTTCATAGACTAATTT
Organism: Mythimna vitellina; assembly: GCA_949316375.1. Taxonomy (NCBI): domain Eukaryota; kingdom Metazoa; phylum Arthropoda; class Insecta; order Lepidoptera; family Noctuidae; genus Mythimna; species Mythimna vitellina. The sequence goes on from OX438688.1 coordinate 17,266,047, forward strand.
TAGTAAAAGCTCAGCTGCAAGTCCTATGTGCTAATTTGAAGTTTTTTTTTTTGGCAAGTCAGATAAAAAAGATAAAAGATAAAAAGGATTAAAGATTTTAATTTTAAGAAAAATAAAATGACTAATTTATTTCCTATAATATTTTGGTGGACTGAATTATATCATTTCTTGCTATTTTAGCTTTACATGTAGTTGACACAAATATTTTACAGGTAAAGAGGTTTAATATAAGTTTTAAAAACCTTATATTAAATTACTTTTAAATTATTATTCTTTTTTAAGAATCCTTATAAAATTCATTCACATCAAACTCTTTGATTAAATCGACTTGGTGTATTTATTAACTATTATATTGTAGCAATAGGTAAATAAAACATTATCAACACTAAGTATTTAAATTTAAAGTTCATTAATGAAAATTGTTTTTTTTTTAAAATTTTTAATTATTTTAGATTCAACCGTAGTTGTAGTTGTGCAAGTCTTTCAAAGAAATCAATAATTGGGCCTAAAGAAAAAAACTTGACAGGCTAGCAGAGTTCCAAGACTTTGGAACTTTGACTTGACGAGCGCATCACAGTCGATGATCCTTTTGGGTGTTTTCTTAATTGAATCAAGCGCATCAAACTGGTATCTGACAGAGCCGTCGTCGTGAGTATACACAACTGTTACTATGGTATCATCTTCCTTTGTAAAGGTTATTCATAAGGTATGTAGTAACGGTAAATAGTTACTTAAATCTGATTCAACCTCCACTATAGGTTCATTTACATATATATTATTATACTAAATCTCCATCCCGGCAAACTTTACAATAAACTGGCTTACATTCTGAAACACTCAATACCTCATCATTATCAGCACCATCAGCATTTCAGTCAAAAGACGTCCACTGTTGGACATGGGCCTCCCCCAAGTGTCGCCACAATGAACGGTCCTGTACGTGTCGCATCCACCGGATTCCCACAACCTTTACCAGGTCATCGGTCCACCTCGTAAGAGGCCTTGCGACGCTGCGTCTTCCGGTACGTGATCGGCACTCCAGAATCGTTGGCCAACGGCCATCTGTTCAACGAGCAATGTGTCCTGCCCATTGCCACTTAAGTTTGGCGATTCTTCGTGCTATGTCGCCAACCTTGGTTCTCCTGCGGATATCTCCATTTCTGATTCGATCACGCAAAGAAACTCCAAGCATACCCCTTTCCATTGCCCTTTGGGAGACTTTAAGCCTTCTGATGAGGCCCATTGTGAGCGACGTTTCAGAGCCATATGTCATCACTGGCAACACGCACTGGTCATAGACTTTCGTCTTGGGACACTGTGGTATGTTGAACGAGAAGATACCGCGCAGCTTCCTGAACGTTGCCCAGCAGAGTCGGATTCGACGGTTAACCTCTTTCTCGAAATTAGATCTACCCAACTGGGTTGTTTGTCCGAGGTAGACGTAATCGTCTACAACTTCGAGTATAGAGTCTCTGATATTGATAGGAGTGAGTGCAACATGGTTGCCTATCATGACTTTGGTTTTCGTTTTTCTTTGGACTCAATAACTAGCTGACGCTTTCATAACTAATTAACTCTTTAAGTGAATTAATTTTTACCGTGAAGTCTTCGATATTATCTGTAAATTGTATTATCACATTTTAGAGATAACATCTTAGACTGGTTGCCTAAATTTGTTCATTAATCATTTGGCGCTGGTCAGAAAATTTGCCAAATTGGCATGCATAATATACTAAGACTCCAGAGCGATCTGATAGGCCATGGTCCGAAGCGAGGAGGAGTGACAGGCAGTCGCCTCCTTCTGCGAAGCAATAATTTTAGCAAAGAAAGAGGCCGTACATGCATGCGCAAGGGAGCGGCCCTTACGCTCCAGGTGAAGGGATCCCGATCCCGATTTCCGGCCACCACAGGCGCGGGCTTGCGGACGGCGAACAATGGGTAGTTCGCCGGCTGATCGCCTGGTAACCGTCCGGATCGAGCCCAATTCGTCGACTGCGCGTACTGTTAAACGTGCGCCTCAAGGAGATGTCAGCAAACCGTAGGGGCCCAGCAAGGTCGAAGTCTACTGGGGCCTGGTCTACTTCTGAAAGGAAGACTCGGCCCTGGTATGAAAGGCAACGAAGAAACAGGAGTGGGTTTAGTTTAGTAAAAGTCTAACACAGCCTCCCGATCTGCCCAAGAGCGAAACCTTAGTTTCTCAGTAGCGTCTCATCTGCTTTGAATATCTGTGTGCTTGTGGAGCTTTCCCTTGGGGCCCCTGGGCAGGTGAGAAAGGGAACTCAAAATTAGAGTTACTTAACTTACATTTTTATGGCTGACTTTTAATGTTTTGTAGAATATTATTCTAAAGTAGTATCATAAGTATCAGACGCTTTCCATGGAGCAAAACTTCTGTCAGACGCTTTAAAGTTCCACATAAAAAAAACTTTAGTTATTTTTTCATGTCTGATTAGTATAACAAAGTTATATTTCATTAGTTATTCAAATTGAAGTGACCAATCGTCCAGTAAGTGAATGAAATCGTCTCACTCGCTTTGAAACGCATGTGTGCTCTCGCGCTCATACTCTCGGATGAATAATTTTTGTGTTTAGGGGATTTTTTATCGACGTAAGCGTCGAAGAAAAATCACCGTTCTGTTAAGAGAATATCAAATTTTAATGGGACTGTGTGTTTCACTCATGTTTTAGCTTAGTTTAACAGTTTCAAAATGAAATTGATAAGTAAGCAAGGTGTGTACTATAATTGTTTTTAAAGGTTAGGGTAGGTACTTAGATCAATTTGTTTTTAATATCATAGAAATTATGAGTTTGTTTATATTTTTGAATGCATACTATGACTATAAAGGGAGTTGGCGACGTTACTAATTTGATCAAACTTATTAGTACATGTAAGAACAGGTATTTATATATAAGGTATGTCTATGACGCATCAAAAACAGTAAGGTTTACGGTATATCACATTTTTATTTTGAAATCGCATTCACTCTCATTTGGTAAGTATGTACAAAATAATAAATACTATAGGTATTATACAATTGGTCATCGATGGTCACTCAATAATGATGGTAAGCATGTCCATGGACGGGGGCGGGGTGCACTGAGGGGGCGGAGTTGTGTACCACAGCGTTGAAACTGAAAAAAAATATTATATCAACACCATGTTGAAATAGGAACATTAAAGGGTTTGTTCTCAGACTGCTTTAAAGTGCAACTCACCCGTTATGGGCATCAGCGGTGTACTCAACCTTGCGAACGGAACCGTCAGGTTGAGCCAGAGAGTAGTATCCGTGGACAGAGTCACCGTCGCGGCTCTCGTGCTGGGACTTGTGGTCGCCGGTGTGAGGGTCAGCGACGGAGTAAGCGAAGTCGTATTTGGGGTGAGCCTGAAATAAAAAAATTAAATCTTAGCACTCTATTCAACTAATTTTTATGTTTCACTGGCCAAATGAATAAATAAAAACGTAAGTCATTTATTACGTAAGTGTCATGACCGTCGTAGTGAACTGCGGGAGCGGCGTAGTGAGCCACGGGAGCGGCGTAGTGAGCCACGGGGGCAGCGGCGTAGTGTGCTACGGGAGCAGCGTAGTGCGCTACGGGGGCGGCGTAGTGCAGGGGTTCATCGTGACGGATGATGCTCTGGGAGGACACGGCGTGTCCATGGCCCAAGTAACCAGCGTTGGCAGCAGCCAACAGCGCGCTCAAAGCTACAATCTGAAAATCACATTGTCGACTTTACAACACTGTTAAAAAGGACTGTTACTTTCTAGTGTACACTATTCAAAACTATATATGGTTGGTAGCTAATATCAAATAGCTAATATAAAATACTCACTTTGCTGAACATTTTGTTTGATTTGTAACGGTTACCTGTTGTATGATATCAACTTGATTGTTGTTTGGTTTTATATATGAAACACAAATCCGCATGCGCGGGCGCAGTGGGGTAGAGAAATGCGTGCACTTGACTTTGAGTACTATGACAAGGCTGAAGGCCGCAGTTATGATAGAAAAGTGTTGTGGTGAGAATGGGTTGTAACGTGCAATAATAAAATTTATATCAGCTTACAAAAATAACTTTTAAGTTTTGAAAATTTTATGAAAAAAAAAGGTTATTGTGAGTTTTTTAAATAAATGTTTATATAACTATTGTGAAGATCAGCAGTGTATATTTTGCTTGTGAAATAATCACAGAAGCTCTTTTTGAATCCTTTATGTTCCAGCGAGCGGTCAGCTTAATCTTACAAGTAATTGGTGTATCCATTATAACTTTAAGCATAAACTTTGTACCATTGTTCTGTTTACATGTTCTTTTCTTTTAATACTGTGTGTGCATAAATTGTTAAATGAATAAATACATATTTTGACAAGTCAAAATTGGCACACAAACAGAAGCCGTTTAGTGTTCGTTTTTCGCTGTATTCTACTTGTTTTTTTTAGTTTGTAGTGTTGTTTATTAAGCTGTTACATATGGTTTAGGTTTTTGGAATTTTAATTTTAATTTAGATTAGCTTCGAAAACTAAAGTCAAGATGGACGTTGCTTCCCTTATTTAGAAAACAAGGCTATATCTGGATTTTTAATAAGTATTTTCAATCTGGCTAGTTTTTCTCAATTACGTGGAGGTCGTCTTCCAGTCTAGCTAGATGCAGCTGAATAACAATATTTTACATGAAGCGACTGCCTATCTGACCTCCATAACCCAGTAACTGGGTAATACGATAACCTGCCAGAGTAAAAAACACGGATAGTTGTACCACTTTGATTCCAATGCGCAAATATTGGTGCCAGAAGTGCTGCTTAAACTCCACGGCACGAGTAAGACTAATTTTAATAAAAGCTTTACTGCAAGTACTTTGTGCTAATTTAAAGTAGGTATGTATGTTTTTCGTCTAAATAGAATTGAAGTGACTGTTTGTAATATCAAAAAATATTTTTACCGAATGAAAGTATTTGATACCGATAAGTTTTATCTGTCTTCTTCTTCTTCTTCCTGCCATTATCTCATATTACTTGGGGTCGGCGCAACCCGTTTTTCCTTCCATTCTGTCCTGTCACCCGTCACACTATCACAAAAGGGTGTCACTTTCTTTCATATCACTCCTGACACAATCCATCCATGTTTTCTTTGGCCTCCCTCTCCCTCCATCTACATGTGTATTCAGAAGTTTTTTAGTTACATGAAAAAGGTTTTATCTGTCTGATCTGAAAAACTGTACTCTCTTCTAAGATTTACCGTTTAAGTCTGTCATGTTGTTGTGCCTGTGGCCTGCTGAACATATTGCTTTGCACAGTATACATGGCTGTGGGCAAAAGGTAAATTAATGAGAAAGAAGAAATTAATTAATTGTGAGAGAAAGGTTCAGTTCTTAACTGAACTTGTTTTGTTATCTGAATTCGTAATAATTTCTTAAATATTTCAGGTTCAATAGTAGTTTTAGTCGTATCAGTCTTTCAGGGAGAAATCTTTTACTAGACCGAAAACCTAGATAATACTAACGAATACTAGAAATTTGACTGGCCTGTTGGTCTAGTGGTTAGTGGCCCTGACTACTATGCCGGAGGTCGTGGGTTCGATTCTCACCCAGGACAAATGTTTGTTTTTCAACGATAAATATGCAGCTGCATCTATTTCAATCAATTCATTTCTATGTTGTGATTCTATGGTGGTTCCGTCTACGCAATTAGTGTACTCGATCTCCATCCCAGTAAACTTCACAATATCTTGACTTACGGTTCCAAATAGCCAATGCTTTCAAAACCAATTAACTTAATGAGCTGATACCGTGAAGTCTACGATGGTATCTACAAAACATTGTAAAAGTGGTTGCCTAAATTATTTCTTTATTCATTTGGCGCTGCACGCTGGTCAGATTTGCATCGTTAAAACTCGCACAAGTTGGATCGATGACCTGGTGAGGGTTGCGGCGATACTTTGGCGATGCTTGTATCCACGTGGACGACTTTCGGCTGAAATAATGATGATGATGATGAGATCAAATTTGGACGAGGGTCACATACAACACAAGATGCTTTGTGCATATAAACGTGCATATTGCTGAAAGTAAGAGCTGGTGTAATAACAAAACAAGGAGAATTCACTGAAACCATGACGTGGTTAGGTTCACAACATGGCGTTGGATAAACGATACAAGAAAGAGAACCGTTATATTAAGGCCTGGATCGTTACTAACAGAATTATTACGAACCTGTCTTAGTTTAGTTTATTTTATGTTTCATTACACTCTATTGTAGCGCCATAATCATAATCAGAAAGACGTAAAAGTAATTAGGTAAAGGGGTGACCAAACGGTTGCAAACTATCCATCCATTACCTTCAACGCCCTTGATTGGGAGGAGCGTTTTTCCAACCACCGAACATGTTGGCGCGTGGTTCAACCAAACATACAAACCAAGCTCCAACCAACTTGGTTGGAACGCTAGTTTGCAACCGTCTAGTCGACCCTTAAGTTTGCAGTTAAAGGCAATTAAACAAAATAAACGTTTCATTTTTAGACATTCACATTATGTTAAGGAATCGCGTATTACAGTTTTTATGCAAATACAGTCAATTATCACTTAGTAGTGATGGTAATCATGTCCGTGGAAAGGGGCGGGATGCACCGAAGGGGCGGAATTGTGTACCACTGCATTAAAACTGAAAAAAAATTTTTACATCAACACAATGTTGAAGTAGGAACATTAAAGGGTTTTAGCTCAGATTGCTTCTAAGTGTAACTCACCCGTCATGGGCATCAGCGGTGTATTCTACCTTGCGGACGGAACCATCAGGTTGCGCCAGATCCGTGGACAGAGTCACCATCGCGGCTCTCGTGCCGGGACTTGTGGTCGCCTGGGTGAGGGTCAGCCACGGAGTACGCGAAGTTGTATTTGGGATGAGCCTAAATTAAAAATAAAATTGTAGCACTCTTTTAAACCAATTTTTATGGAGCACTAGCCAAACGAACTAATTTAATTACTTACGTAAGTGTCATGGCCGTCGTAGTGTGCTACGGGAGCGGCGTAGTGAGCTACGGGAGCGGCGTAGTAAGCCACGGGGGCAGCGGCGTAGTGTGCTACGGGAGCGGCGTAGTAAGCCAGGGCGGCAGCGGCGTAGTGTGCTACGGGAGCAGCGTAGTGCGCTACGGGGGCGGCGTAGTGCAGGGGTTCATCGTGACGAATGATGCTCGGGAAGACACGGCATTTCCATGGCCCAAGTAGCCAGCGTTGGCAGCGGCCAACAGCGCGCTCAAAGCTACAATCTGAAAATCATATTGTCAACTTTACAACACTATTAACATGATTTGTTACGTTGTAGTGTAGACTAGTTGAAACTAGATATTGTTGGAGGCTGATATGTTTGAGACACTCACTTTGCTGAACATTTTGTTTGATTTGCAACGGTTACCTGTTGTATGATATTAATTTAACTGTTGATGTTGTGAGGTTTTATGTATAAAATACAAAGCCGCATACATTAGCGCGGTGGAGCTTGACTTTGAAACCTTTGACAAGTCTCAAGGTCGTCGTTACGATACAGAAATGTGGCTGTTACGTGCAATATTAGAATTTGTAACAATACAACATAGTTTACTTACAAGTTCGAAACTACAGACGGATTTCAAGTTACGTTTTATGGTTAGCTCGATCTGTGCTCGACAGGGGATGAGTCTGGTCCGAGCACCTGCCCGATAGTTGATTTCAAACTATTGCATATGTTCTAATATCTCAGAAAACTCTGACATGGCGACGCATGGGCACGCCACAATTATGGCGGTAAGTCCCCTCTTTGAGGCGTGGTTGGAAAGACCTCACGGCGTCCTCACATTCCGCATGACGCAGGTCCTCACCGGACACGGTAAGTTCGGGAGGTTCCTGCACCGGATTCGTGCGGAAATGACGCCCGGGTGTCGCCACTGTGTGGCCCACCCGGAGGACACGGTGGAGCACACGGTGGAGGTGTGCCCCGCCTGGGCAGAGCAACGCCGTGTCCTCGTGGGGGCAATCGGCGGCGGTGATCTCTCGCGCCGGGCCATGGTTCAGGCCATGCTCCGGAGCGAGGAGGAGTGGCAGGCGGTCGCCTCCTTCTGCGAAGCAGTAATGCTAGCTAAGGAGGCGGCCGATCGCGTGAGGCAACGGTCCTTACGCTCCAACCGCCGCCGGGATTCCGATCCCGATTTCCGGCCACCGTAGGCGCGGGCTTGCAGACGGCGAGCAATGGGTGGCTCGCCGTCTGACCGTCCGGTAACCGTCCGGACCGAGCCCAAGTCGTCGACGGCGCGTTTTGTTCCACGCGCGCCTCAAGGAGATGTCAGCAAATCGTAGGGGCCCAGCAGGGTCGAAGCCTACTGGGGCCACGGGTAGTGTGAAAGCGGAACCCGGGGCCCTGGGACGAAGGCAACGAAGGAACAGGAGTGGGTTTTTAGTCAGTAAGAGTCTGACACTATCTCCCGCTCCGCCCAAGAGCGGGGATGTCATTAGGATGATTATCCCACCCAATAAAAAAAAAAAAAAACATGGCGCCGCAGGATTTTGATTTTTTAATTTCTATGTGGCGATATAAATGTTGGTACAAAGGCGTGAATTTCAATTTGAGTTGTAGACAGAAACTACAGATACGCAAAGTAAGCATGCTGATTAAGTACATCCTGTTTTTTCTTGTTTTTGGGAACTTATAAAATAACTCCTCCCGCTCTCAATGGAGAAAGAGGATTTTACTGACTAAAACCTGCCGGTATTCTTTCAGTTGCACTTTACGTTCTAAGGCTTTCGAACAATCTCACAGCTAGTAGGTTTTTTGTCATCGACTTATGTGCGACATAAAATCGATGTTTTTAGGGTTCCGTACCTCAAAAAGAAAAAGCGGAACCCTTATAGGATCACTTTGTTGTCCGTCCGTCGGTCTGTCTGTCTGCTTGTCAAGACCCTTTATCTCGGAAACGCGTGAAGGTATTGAGTTGAAATTAAAACCATATAATCAAGTTTGCGGTCCCTTGATGCTGTGAAAAAATCAAACCTCTAAGTTAATGACAAAAAAGATACGGCCGTTTATGTTGCAAAAAACGTATATTTCGACATACTCAAGGAAATCAAAATTCATAGGATAGTTCCCGTTGACCCAGAATTCTGAAATTTGGCATAAAGCAAGGCCTTATAATACAGATATGGGAATATATCTGAAAACAGTAAATTTGTTGTTACGTCAGAAAAAAAAACTTTCGCGATTCGAAAAAATCTTCGAAAGTCCATTGAGGAATTGAATTGTTTACATAGGCAGGTTTGTACGGAACCGTCAGTGCTCGCACTTTTTTTTTTTTTGGGAAAATCATCCAATGAAAAATCCCGCTTTTGGGTGGAACGAGAGATAGTGTCAGACTTTTACTGACTAAAAACCCACTCCTGTTCCTTCTTTGTCTTCATCCCGGGGCCCCGGGCTTCGCTTTCACACTATGCGTGGCCCCAGTAGGCTTCGACCCTGCTGGGCTCCTACAGAGCTGACATCTCCTTGAGGCGCGCGTGGAACAATACGCGCCGTCGACGACTTGGGCTCGGTCCGGACGGTTACCGGGTGGTCGGACAGCGAGCCACCCATTACTCGCCGTCCGCAAGCCTGCGCCTTCGGTGGCCGGAAATCGGGATCGGAATCCCGGTGGCGGTTAGGGCGTGAGGACTGTTGCCTCACGCGATCGGCCGCCTCCTTTGCTAGCATTACTGCTTCGCAGAAGGAGGTGACCGCCTGCCACTCCTCCTCACTCCGGACCATGGCCCGTACCAATGCCCGGCGCGAGAGATCACTTCCGTCGATCGCCCCCACGAGGACACGGCGATGCTCTGCCCAGGCGGGACACACCTGTAACGTATACTCCACCGTGTCCTCTGGACAGTCCACACAATGGCGGCTCCCAGGAGTTTCTTCCGCACGAATCCGGTGCAAGAACCTCCCGAACTTGCCATGTCCGGTGAGGACCTGCGTCATGCGGAAGGTAAGGACGCCATGTGATCTTTCCAGCCACTCCTCAAAGAGGAGACTTACCGCCATAATTGTGGCGTGCCCAGCACTGGGTTGCGATAGTCGCTGTCGCCATTCCACCATGAGATCCCGCCGGAGCTCTTCCCACCATACCGCGACTTGGCGCGGCAGCGGAGTTTCACCCCGGCGTTGCATCTCCACACACAGATCGTGCATGCGTGCAAGGACTGTTGTCTCCAGATCCCATAGTGACTGGCCAGCAAGGAGGCTCGCCGCTTCATGGAAAACCGTGCGATATCCCCGCACCATCCGGATGGCCATGACCCTCTAGCATGCGTTTAGTTTCGCGCCGGTCGCTTTCGTAGCGACGGCGCCCATACCGGCACCCCATAAAGAGCCATGGACCTAACGATTCCTACGTAGAGCCTCCGGCAGGAGGCGTCTGGACCCCCCAGGTTGGGCAGAAGCCGCTTGAGGGCAGCCCCAGTCCGATCCAGTTTGGGAGCCAGACGTCTGAAGTGCTCCTCGAAATTCCATCAGCTGTCGAGGATGAGCCCCAGATACTTCATCGTCGACCCGACGACGATGTGAATTCCTCCTACCGTTATTTGGGAACCCGGTGGTGGCACATTCCGAGGGCCGTGAAAGCACATGGTCTCGGACTCGTGCAATGCCATCGCGAGTCCCAACCGCTGGATCCTCTCAACGACTATCGCAACCCCGTCCGACTCGCACTTGCCCATATTTTTTTACATACAGTCACTCACAGCTCACAGCTGAAAGCATAGCAATATGCATGTTTCTGAAATAAAACCTACTGTGTAAATCAGATTCGTGACGAATGTTCATGACGGAAGTAGACAGGTTAAAAACCCCGTGAAGGTAAAATAAAATGATTAATGATCTGCTGACAAGACCCGCGATTATTTCAAACCTTTTATCCTTAGTTTAATGCAATATTTATTCTTCGTTATGAATTGTTTTATTTGTTTTAGTGTTTGATTATTTGTTAATCAATTTAAACTTTATAACAATTATTATATGTTATTAAAATACGGATACAAATAGTACAAGCGTAGTAGTAAAAATATCTACACTGTCCTTAGCTTTCCTTTAGGTATGCAAAAATAATTTGTAGATCAAACGATTTTGTAGAATTTTCTGCCTGGTCAAATACAATTATTTTGCTAAATTTTTTACTTTTTATTATTACAGGTAATATCTGGTCAGGAATTACCCTACCTAGTCCGTACTGATCAGCAGACACCTTTGAATGTACTCATATTCTTCGTGTAAAATATTTTATAAAATATCCCAATGGGACTAGCGTCAATTGCTATCTTTTTGTGTAGTAAATAAAGTTATATTTTAAGTCACTCTTTTAAAATGTGCGTCGTGGTGTGAAACTATAAACAGACACTTAGGATAATTTCCAACATTCACGTGCTGTACAAAATCGTTGGTAGACATGCAATATTTTCTTTATAACACTGTGACATAGGTCTTTAATAGTTTTGCAGTATAGGGAATAGTAACAAAATAAAATTAGATTTTTCAGAGTTATTCACATTATAAATTTAATAATAGCTTATCACAGTCATATACAAATTAATAAATAGGCAACATACAATCAGTCATAGATGATTCAGTATTGATTGTAGTTGTTTCCGTGAGCGGGGGCGATATGCAGAGAGGGGGCGGAGTTATGTACGACAGCGTTGAAACTGAAAACGAAAAAGTTTGCGTTAGGAAAAGTTATACAAGGAGGCAGTAGTCGGGGAACTCTTTCTTTGTAGTTTAACTTACCCGTTGTGGTCGTCAGCGGTGTACTCGACCTTGCGCACGGAGCCGTCAGGCTGCAGTAGGGAGTAGTATCCGTGGACGGCGTCACCGTCGCGGCTCTCGTGCTGGGACTTGTGGTCGCCGGTGTGGGGGTCAGCCACGGAGTAAGAGTATTCGTATTTGGGGTGAGCCTATCAAGTTGAAAAATACCTAGTTTCAATCACATTTTAACACATATAATTCACATGTGTGATAATAATAAGGGTGATACATACGTGAGTATCATGACCATGATAGTGGGCAATAGGGGCGCCGTAGTGTTCTACGGGAGCAGCGTAGTGGGCGGGTTCTTCATGGTGGACAATGCTTTGGGACGACACGGCGTGACCCAAGTAACCAGCATTGGCAGCGACCAACAGCGCGCTCAGAGCTATGATCTGAAAATAATTAAAGTATAATTTTAGATGTGGTTGGTACTATCATTGTAATAAAGAACGTAAAAATCACTTATTTATTTACTAAAAATATATAATTATATTTACTTTGCTGAACATTTTTGTAATTCAGTATTCAACGGTTAAGTGTTGATTGATGTCATAGGCTCACTGAATGGTTTTATATACTGACTAATATCAAAATAACATGCACCGACATGGAGGGGCAGGGAAATGCGTTCGCGGTCTTGAACTTGAACACTTAAATATGTCTCAAGGCCGCCGTTGTAATAGAATTGTTAAAATCGATTGTAAATTCGATTTTAACATGAAAATTTGTAGCTACCTAAGTATGTCTGGGAAAAAAGGCGTGTTGTGTTTGATTGTGGTTATGTTTATTACTATTTTTAATTATTTGATTAATTAAAGTAAGGGTTTAGTTCTATCTTTTTAGGTACAGAGAAAAGGTGGGACTAAACCAAAGTAAGCATCTTAAGTTATTGAGCGAGGCGCCTCTCACGCACGCGTTAGATGACGACGTGGATATATTTTATTGTGCTCTGAAAGAATTCACTAAGATAGCGGTTTTTAAAATTTGTTACAGAATCTAATTTGTAATTTTTTCACGATTAAATATAATATATTATATATACATCTTAACTAATAAATATTATACTTAATAATGAACAAACTGGTAGAAAAAGAACTCATAGGGCATCAAAAAAATCGGGTGACCAGAGTGCTGGGCTTTTCTTCGGTCAACGAATTAGCATTGCCATCCAGCGTGGCAATGCTGCCAGCGTTCTGGGCACTTTACCCATTGACATCGACCTGGACGAATTATTTGTAATTTAGTAATAAGAAACCTCAATATCGATTTGGGCTAGTCTGTAAAGATATTGTTGGAAAAAAAAAGTGGTTGCAATAGTTAATAAAATTAAATAGTCACAAAATGATGTACATAATTTTTGTGTGAATTTTCATAGAAGTTTTATTAAGGTTTAAAAATAAAATATTCAACAAGTTATCGTATAAGCTATGAAGCATGTCTTTTTAGCACAAATAGTTATTTTTATCAGACCTCATCATCATCTTCCTGCCCTTGTCCCATCTTATTTGGGGTCGGCGCAACACGTTTTTTTCTCCCATTCTATCCTGTCAACCGTCATGCTATCACTAACTTCCTTTTCTTTCATATCACTGTTCACACAATCCATCCATCTTTTCTTTGGCCTCCCTCTCCCTCTCCACCCACCCTTTCCTCTCTCTAAGTTATTTTTATCAGTACATTTATTTATTCTGATACAAAAATGTATTCCCTTAGTATATTATTGCAATACGTATATTATGTTACTTGATCATGATTTCAATTAGTGACAACATTAAAGGTTTAGTTTAGCCAGGAGTACAGTACGATTTTTTGCTAGACTTTGACTGGCCATCAGCTTGATTTGATAAAACTAAGTAAATTATTTCGTCTTTATCTATCATGCTGATATACGAAGACGTTTAATAATTTCAACAACCATTTCCTCGTCCATGAACTTTGAGTGGGCAAAAGTGGAGACAGAGTGGAAGAAAATATGCCTCCGTTACACTTTTATGTACTGTTCGATTGTCGGTAAAGAAGAACGTCTTATAAAATGTTTAATTACCTCTTTGAATTTCTTATATATTTATCTATTAGAGTGAACTGGGACATGAATTACATGAATTACGATTATTTTCTATTTTCGGAGGTAGAAAATCACCCAGTGGTTTCTTCTGCTCTAGGTTGGTACGCGTGTCAGACTTTTAGTGACTAAATAAAACCACACCGGAAAATGAAAGGCGTTGACTCAGGGTTTAATAAGTGGCTAAGCTGATATTAATGACTGCAGTCAGTCGAGCGATCATTGTGGAATAATTGTTTTGTCAAGCAACAAACGTAGATCGGTTTGTCCGTGGAAAATCCCGAGTTACACTGACAAGTAGGAGTTTTTAATTATGTGCGATCTTATATAATGCCATTTGCGGACAAAAATGGAATCTCTCATACTAATTTTGGTTAGCTGGTGGTGTATGGATAATTGTAATTTCTATCAGATATTTTAAATATCACTAATATTTAAATATGACCTAAAAGATATAATGGAAATCTTTACAATCTGTATATTAATTTGTCTCTTGGAGTCATAGCAATTGTAGGCTAAATTATAACACTGTCTTTACGAGTCAGTGTGTATTCAAAGTTTTCCAAAATTGAGTACCTACCCAATATATTTTTAATAATTGAATGGCTCGAGTTGGACCACTATAACACTTGATGCAAGTGATAATGTGGTCTACGATGGAGCACGCTTGCCTAGAAGTCAATTTTGACTTAAAGTCCACTAGATTGTAGATATCCTGAAAAACAGGGAATTCTACTCCTTAGCTATAAGCACAATCAATGTGTTCCCAAAATGTTTTGTGCATATGGGTGGGTCGTATGCGATGTACCGGTAGCGCAATGCAATATTTCAGTTATTTTAGTTTGACAGGTTTTGTAACAATATGATTTGTAGTTAATTTTTCTTGCCTCAAATCTAGAATGACTTTACACCAGAAACAGACTTCATACGTGCCTACAACAGTTTTTAATAAAGCATCTGAGCGCAAACTAAGGTAACTCTAATGTAGGTCAGTAATTCATTAACACAATGACTATGACTATATTTGAGTAAAAGGTGTTTCTTTTTTGTATTTCGAACGAACTGTTGTAGAAAATTGTGCTGTATTTAAATGGTTTTCCTTATAAATATTTTGAAAAGAGTTTTTTTGGTGGTATTACATGTGTTATAGAGTGTGGTGTCAAAAACGAAGAAACAAAATTAGAAATACTGGTTTCCGAAATTAAAGTATTTTACAATTTTTAGTTTAGTTGTATTTTTTAAATTTTATTTTTCTCTTATGAGTTGATTTATTTATTAAAGGGTATTCCTTTAATAACTAAAATTAAACGATGAGCAATTTTTATGGTAAGGTAGGAATTAGAAATTGCCTATATCATTGCATCTGCGTACGGTGCGTACCTCTTCAGAGCGCCTTTTTGTTTTTATATTATAAAATGGTGTAAATAATAAATTAATGTCCGATTTCAGTGGAAAAATTGCTGTAATTATCTTCGAAGTTCTTCATCGGATCTTCACCAACAAATCGGAGAAAATATTCGATAAAATGCTCTTCCGAACAAAAAATATCTATTTATAATACGTTGCGTCGGTTTATAATACGTCAAACGTATTCCATCGCCGAATCAAGTCCTCGCTTGCCATCGGGCGAGCATGGCCAGCATATCTTTATATACTTATGTTTATTATGTATGTCACTGATATTTTCCTAAATAACTGAATTGGTTTTATTGAAATGTATGTGTGTGTTGCAGGGTTACCCTGAATGGTTTACATTCACGATTGAACCCGGAAGGTGGCGCTGCAATAGGGTAATAGTGTTCAAGCAGGACAATGTCTATCAGGTCTTCTAATAATAATAAAAATAAGCAGTAGCTTTTTATTCTTCTATCTGTATTTGTTCTTTTGTTTGTGTGTACATAAATAATAAATGAATAAAAATTCGTTTTAACACAGCTTGAATATGTGCCGACCGTGCCTCGTGGTGAGTTTATCTTGATTTTGATTGCAATATCTGAACAATTAAATGACGACATGCATTTTTAAATCTTAGCCACCTGAATGTACATTCTATCAAAATATATAATTAAATTTTAATAAACAACGTGAACTAATTACTAGTTTCAAGAAACTATGCAATGTAATTATTTCATTGTTGTAATATATAAATATGTAGGCGGTTATACTTACTTAAAGTTGCACAAAACTGTTTTAGATTTAGTACCCAATTAATAGTCCCTTATTTGATTATTATTATAAAGCTCTGGTTTTATTATTATGCCTTCATATTCTTGATATTCTAAATGGAGTCCTTTTCGTTTTTTGTTATCACAACTATATTGATCAGTGATTAAGCTTTATTGTTTGGCAATATGTCAATAGAGAAATTAATCACAAAGTTCAGAGATTTGTTTTAAATAAGACTGAATGTTAACAGAAGTTAAAGGTTTGATTTATTTTAGGTAGAGATTAAATTAACTTTTGTATCTTCAAATCACACTTTATTTTGCATCTCATTTCACTCATATCACATTTTATACAACAATAAATAATCCCGAAGTTATCATCAGTCTTCGATCACTCAGTAGTGATGGTAAGCATGTCCATGGACGGGGGCGGGGTGCACTGAGGGGGCGGAGTTGTGTACCACAGCGTTGAAACTGGAACAACAATTTTTGATTAGGTTTTTGTTGCACGTGTTCATATAATCAGTATAAATAAAGAAACTTTATTGGTGGATGATCCTTTGCAACTCACCCATTGTGGGCATCAGCGGTGTATTCAACCTTGCGCACGGAACCGTCAGGTTGAGCCAGGGAGTAGTATCCGTGCACAGAGTCACCGTCGCGACTCTCGTGCTGGGACTTGTGGTCGCCGGTGTGAGGGTCAGCCACGGAGTAAGCGAAGTCGTATTTGGGGTGAGCCTGAAATAAAAAAATAAAATTGTAGCGCTCTCTTCAACTAATTTTTATGGAGCACTGGCCAAATGAATAAATAAAAACGTAAGTCATTTATTACGTAAGTGTCATGGCCGTCGTAGTGGGCTGCGGGAGCAGCGTAGTGAGCCACGGGGGCAGCAGCGTAGTGTGCTACGGGGGCGGCGTAGTGCAGGGGTTCGTCGTGGCGGATGATGCTCTGGGAGGACACGGCGGGTCCATGGCCATGGCCGTAGAGGCCGGCGCTGGCTGCGGCCAGAAGGGTGCCGAAAGTTACGATCTGAAAAAATAAATTAAATGAAATAAATTGTAGGGATGATACATGCTTTGAAGAAATTCTGGTTCGGTGAATTTTATTGCCTGGTTCATCAAACTATTTTCCGTTTTTGATAGGCTCTTAGTAGATACTTACTTTGCTGAACATTTTGGTGTATTGTTTACTAAAACCAAGTGTTGATTGATATTATTAGTGTATGAGTATGGTTTTATAGAACGCGGTCATAATAGGCAGTGGCGCGGTGGGGCGGAGAAATGCGCGAACACACCTTGACTACGTAACTATGACTATGCTTTTCAGACCTTGTAGGACATAGTTTCTATTGTAATGTGTAATGAGGGTGTTGTGAATGAAGTGTTTTTTGTGTAAGGGCTAACTGATTGAAAGTTTAAGTTGTTATTGTTGGTTCAATTGATGTTAATTGTATCAAATTAAATTATTAAGAAAAACGCGGTTGTTTTCAATATTGAGCATTAGAAATGCAATTGATCATATTGGATCTGGTTATTTACTTTATCAATTTTAATCACTTTATTTTTTAAAAATCGAAACTAATTTTGTTTGTTATCTACAATGTTTATTGAAACATATCAAGGTGTATTGATAAACATTTTTGTTTCAAGTTCTTGGTTTCTTCATGGCTTTTCTGAATATTTCAGCAACCATAATCTAGTATGTTTGTCATGAAGAACCGAGTTGACTCTCTTTTTAGTACATACACATTATTTCTTCGTCCAATACAATTTCTTAATTCTTAATTCTTTATTAAACACAAAAAAACATACATAGTACACGGAGATAATACAGTTTATGTACAAAGGCGAGCTTAACTCAACAATGAGTTTTCTCCCAGCAAACCTTTGAGTAACAATTTTAATATCGTGTTAACTTGAAATGGTCACTAAATAAATATATAATAAATGGGCTGTTTAGGTTAGAGGTTGATAGGAATTTAAGGCAGTAGGTAACATAACCTGTGGAATTGCTTGAAGTCACCGTGGCTCTGGAACGCAAAGGGCGACTGAAGGAACAAAGGTGGATTTTAGTCAATAGGTAAAATTGTGACACTACACATTGCTCTACATAAAGCGGGAAAAGTTATTAGATGCTTTTTCACTATCAATAAACAAAAATTTGAGTAACATTTAACATAGTTTTGGCTTCCGCACTTTTTCAGAACTCTGTAATTCATAAACCAGGTACCTACAGGTAGGTAGAAGGTCGTACACGTATCATTTACTGAGCACAAGCTGGAATCTGATAGACTTCAGGACTCAAAAGAAACCGGACTTGGTAAATGTCTGGGAACTTGAATAGCTGTGAATTGTAGATTGCCATTATTCTTAACAAAATTTTTTCTATTGACGAATTTAATGAGCATAATTAAAGCAGTAATTCTTGTAACGATGATGGATTTCTAAAAACAACTGAATTATATAATTATGAAATATAACATTGATGTTATATTTAACCATGTTTATTTACAGTATTTTTTCAGTATTTCCAGAAATTATAGCGTGACAGGTGACAGGAGAGAATGAAAAAAAAAACGTGATGCACCCACCCCAAATAACATGGCATAAGGGCAGAAAGAAGATGAATTTCAGAAATAATAAAATGGTAGAATTTTTCAATCTATTGATCTCATTAATCATAAATCATAAGTAAGCGTTTCTGTAGACAGGACTGGATAAACCGAGGGAGCAGAGTTGTGTACCACAGCACTGAAACTGAAAAAGGAAATCATTTCGTTTAACATCTCAAAGATGTACTCCACTTAGCTTAAAGTTGATTTTCAGAATCTAAGACTTACCCATGATGGTCAGTGGAACTCGATCTTGCGGACAGAGCTGTCAGGCTGCACCAGAGAGTAATATCCGTGGACGGCTTCACCGTCGCGGCTCTCGTTCTGAGATTGTGGACGCCGGTGTGAGGGTTAGACACGGAGTATGCAAATCATATTTGGGGTATGTCTAAAACAAAGCACAATATGAATCTCGACCTGGTTTAAAAAAATAGTCTGAGGATTCAAAAGTTTTACTTGCGTATGTATCATGACCGTCGTAGTGTACTGCGGGGATAGCGTAGTGTGCTACGGGATCAGCGAAGTGTAATGGTAAAATGAGAACATTATCATGGCGAACAATCGACTGGGAAGCACCAAAAGAGCTCCGAAAATCACAGTCTGCAACAAAATAATACATTGTAAAATAAAATAGTTTTGATTGTAATTTTTTTTAAACAGAAACGATGCTTCTTGGAATGGAAAGTTATTAATAAAATATAATTGATTGAACTCTGGCGTGACGATCTGAACACTTTCCTGACAGTTTGGCCAAAAAAGATCAGGGGTCTTACAGTGACGTGTTAAAATGTCAATCATGCGATCGATAAAGAGAGATGGAGCTATACACCCATTATAGCTCCATCCCTTTAACAGTCCAGTTTACACTTTATGAGGTCGTGGTAGGCCCTCAGGTACAAAGAGAGCTGGCAAATATGAGGTGGCCTTTGCTTACCAGTAGATCAGTTTGTTAATAAGCATATTATTGCTACACAAGATTACTATTTTTAATCAATGGACTGGCAATATTGTTTTATAAAAAAAAAATGCTATGTGTGCGCAGTTTTGGTATGGGTAGAGTACATATTTGCGTGTTTATTGACTCCGTGACTTTGACATGCAAAATTTAACACTGACGTCTTTCGATAATGTCTTTCGTTCCAATTTATATTCAAAATAGTATGGTTATGTTGATAATTGTTATTATTTTATTCTTGTCGGATGCTTAATAGATTTTATAATTGGATATTACTAAAATTTGATTTGTAGTTATGATTTCAAACTATTTTAAAGCACCTAATTGTCAGTTGTCTAACCTCTAGAATGTCGTTGTTCAGATATTTATTAGCTAATAGTAATATTGCCAGCAATTTTTTTTAGCAAGCTGATTGATTTCTAAAGAAGAAAAATAACATACTCGGGTCTTCTTCACTCTGCGGTCTTCCCGTCCGATTATAATTGGGGTGCCTTCAAGGCTAGAGTGAATAAGCCCTTAATAATCTAGTGTGCTTTACCATCAACGATTGCATTACTGCTTACCATTAGGTGAGATCGCAGTCAAACTCTGGTTTATATCATTTTAAAAAAAATCGCTTAGCTGCAATGGGCATTATTGAGATTAAATAAAACAAATGAACCCGATAGTAGACTGCCTGTTCACTTACAGATAAAAAAGCTTATGAAGAACGTACATAATTAAAACTCTATTAAAAAGTAAATAACTGCCTAAATTATTGAGGCTAATAATATCAAATTTATTTACGTTCAGATCAGAGTCAGACTACAAGTATATACAAAAACTAGATGCATAGGTACCTCTCTAATACCTATTGTATTATACAAATCGCCAGATTTAGGTAAGCCCACAATTCCTTTGTTAGATTTGTCCAATTATATCATTTTGCGACAGTCTGTAGACGAATATTCATTTATTATTACTTATCTTTGTTTACAATAGGAACTAATTATAATAATTTAAGGTAAAAGGACGACTATAAACAAAAATACAAAAAATATATAAGCAAAAATAAATTGTAAATAAAAACGTAAAAAAATTTATAAATCCTTCTCACAATACTTCGGACATTTAAAAAAATCTTGGTACCTCTATTGTATCACATGTCCAACCTAAACACTTTTTGTACTTTTTCTTATCAAAAGCGCGAAATTAGGTACTTTCATTTGGATTCTACACCCATCGGCTGAATTCTTTAAACGACAACAGTTTAATGCGATTCTGAAGATAGAAAAACAATAACAACTCTTGACAATAGGGTGAGTTATGTGACACATCCGCGCAAAACGGCCAGCACTCAGCAAAATGCTGGGGCTCATGTATTTAACAATGACTTCTCCATTTCTGGATTTATTTGTGTTTCTTTAGTTGCCCTTTGCGTTTCAGGGCCGTAGTTAAAACAATTCCGCAGCCCTAGCAGGTATTGATAAAAATAGACGGCGGTAATGGGTTTTTTATTCCCTTGAATTTTTGGTTTGTAATGTAAGTTCGCTAATTTCTCTTGTAGTGCATGTCGCGCAAGAAACTCATATATGTATGGCCTACAGATTGTTGTTGACTTGTTTAAATAAGTTTACATGTTTGTTAATGCACCCACGATAGGCGTAATCCTTATTGTGCTAAAGTTGACAAAAAATAGGCCTAAGGCCCGTTTTGACATTTGTATTTTGCCTACCTAACGGCTTGTTCGGTGTAGTGTAGCTACTACTAAAATAGCTAAAATAACTACTACAACACCGAACTCTTAATTATTATTTTATTGTTTCGTTCCGAGTTACATTCAAGGGTTTTTCTCAAATGTCAAAACGGGCCTTTAATTTTTAATGAATTTAGAACGATTATATATATTTTTTTCTGTTTTTAGTAATAATTGTACAATCATAATATCATTTATAATTAGATCGGTTACGTAAACCGTTATTCTGCCGTCGGAAGCTAAAACCGCCGCCGCGATTCATGCAAAGTGAATTTCGAGAAAACAGATTTTGTAGAAAAAATACTTCCATCTTAATAATGACTTTCATTATTTTAAAGATATCTTCTACCCGTGGCATTGACCACGTAAACATTTTAAATCTTTATCTAGTTCCAAGGCTATATCTCAGTTATATATTATTTATTCGGTTAAGCGGCTAACCCGTATTTAAGTAAATACCTACGTTGATTTTCTTTAAGCAGGCTTTTGAGTGTTAAAAAGAAATCACATGTTGCATCGGTGAACAAAATCATAATGATACATAAAGATAACTATGTCATGATTAACATATAATTAGAGTTTTCTGTGTTTTTTATAACAATCAACTAAGTTCGGGTCTTTCTGTTAAACCAGCATAGCATAGCATAGTCGGCCTTATAATGTTCCTACTGAACTCAGGCCTCCTCTCTAGGAGAGGGAATGGGCCGTAATCCACCACGCGGGCCCAGTGCGGGTTGGTGGATGTCACATGTCTTCGAATTTTTGTTTCTAGGACATGCCGGTTTCCTCACGATGTTTTCCTTCACCGTTTTGAGAGCAGTGGTGATGAAATAAATTACACAAAGTAATGCGACTAGCTGTGTTTGAACCCGCGACCTACAACTCGTAAGTCGGGGCCGTTAACACTCGGCCACCACTGCTCTACTGTCACTGTTGAACCAGATGCAGCTGGTGTTTTGTACAGACTGCGACTGCCTAAAAACCCAGTAACGGGGTACCTAACATGATACCCTTTTGGCACGACTGATATCAGATTTTCTGGCTTCTTCATCTGTAATGACTGTCAAAGATCAACAAATAACACCTGGGTTCTACGGATTAACGAGCTTTCCGAAACACGTAAAATTCTCGGTATGTCAAGATGGTCATCCGTCCGCAAACCGACCTCAGCAAGCGTTGCTTATCCTTGGGGTCGGCCCGTGTGATGGTTATTAGTCACAAGCTCCTCGTGTTTATGTAACAGGACCTGTCTAATCTTGAGAGAAAGTTGTAAATAACTATATTAACGCAACTTATGCAAGTAAGGAAATAATGTAAACGCTACACTACATATACTAGTTAAGTTACTAATAGGTACGCAATGTTTCTGAAGGCAAGTACACTAAGCTTAAGCATGGTTATGCATAAGCCAGTCTTTTAATTTTCCCACTGCTGGGACTCAGGCCTCCTCTGTAGTAAAGTTAACGGGCCGAATCCACCACGCGGGCCCAGTGCGGGATGGTGGATATCACATGTCTTCGAATTTTTATTTCTTGATTCTGGTTTCCTTACGATGTTGTCCTTAACCGTTTTGAGAGCAATGGTGATAAAATAAATTGTACAAACTAATGCGATTGGCTCCATGACCTGCAACACGTAAGTTGAGGTCGATACCGGGTCACCATTGCTGCTTGTAATAAAAGAACTTATAAAGGGTCACGACAAAATAAAAGAAAAAGTAGATTTGTAAGCTATATTTTCATCATACACACACATGTTTCATACAAAAATATAAATAGGTAGGTTGTACGTCAGACATTCATCATATCAATCAATTAATTAGAAACGCTCAGTAATGATGGTAGCCATGGGCGGGGGCGGGAGCGGGATGCACAGAGGGGGCGGAGTTGTGCACGACAGCGTTGAAACTGAAAACGAAAAAGTTTACGTTAGGAGCAGTTCGAAGAGGTAACAGAAGTAGGGCAACTGTTTCATTGTAGTTTTACTTACCCACTGTGATCGTCAGCGGTGTACTCGACCTTGCGCACGGAGCCATCAGGCTGCACCAGAGAGTAGTATCCGTGGACGGCGTCACCGTCGCGGCTCTCGTGCTGGGACTTGTGGTCGCCGGTGTGAGGGTCAGCCACGGAGTAAGAGTAGTCGTATTTGGGGTGAGCCTGGTATGCAAAAATAAGGTCAAAATCAAACATAGGTAGCTAGGTAGATAGTTCTGCCTATCCATTCCCGAAATTGGTTAAGGTCTGTTTCCAGTCTACTATAAAATTAAAAAAAAATGTTTAGTAAGACTTACGTATGTGTCGTGGCCTTCGTAGTGAGCGGGAGCGGCAGCGTAGTGAGCAACGGGGGCAGCGGCGTAGTGGGCGACGGGAGCAGCAGCGTAGTGAGCCACGGGAGCGGCGTAGTGTGCTACTGGAGCAGCCGCGTAGTGCAGGGGAGCGGCATGGGTCTCATCGTGCCTCACGATGCTCTGGGAAGACACAGCGTGGCCATGTCCCAGGAGACCAGCGTTGGCAGCAGCCAAGAGGGCGCCGAAGGCTACGATCTGAGAAAAAATATTCAGTAGATATTATAAAGGAATTTTTTTTGTTCAAGATGTGTTGTAATACTTATTTTTGTAAAGCTATTATTATATAGATAGCATAATATAATAATAATATTTTGTTTTACTTTAATTAAATTCATTTAATTTAATTAAATTCATTTAATTGAAGTAAAAAAACGTTTTACTCTAATTAAATTCATTTAATTGAAGTAAAAAAATATTATAACAACTCACTTTGCTGAACATTTTTGGTTGTTTAGATTGTAAGAATCAAAAGTTGATTAATGTCAATGGTCCTGCCGTATGGTTTTATAGAACGCGGCCGGCGCGTGCGCAAGTTAGTGGTGGGGTGGAGAAATGCACGCACACCTTGACTCTGTAACTTTGACATGTATCAAGGTCGCAGTTCCTATATCACTCTACTAATTCGATGGCGTTGATTTGTGTCCGGATCTACTTTAATCATTACGTAGGCTTCAATTGTTAATTTTATTGTTCTAACGTTCTAGACATTGTTGTATCGGAATCGTGAATTATCAATCATTGTGATGTGATTTACCGATTGGTCTTGCGGATTGGTAAATCTTAAATCAAAATTCCTCTATACAATAATTTAGTTCCTCTGTTTGAAAACGGATTTTAGTTTCAACATTTTACGCAAATAAAAGATATTATTATTATTAAGATGAAATAAAAAAATTGGATAAATTATTTTCAGCAAAGAAGAATGTGATATCGATGAACGAGGAAAATCTCGCGGAGGAAAAAGAGTCGAGGAGAGAAGTTCGGAGTCTGGAGAGTGTAGAAGTGAATAACGTTTTTGAAGTTAGAAAAAAATTATAAAATTAAGATCTTCACCCATGCTACTTTTGAAACACTCCCCCCGCTTTTCTACTCACACTCACCTCCTCCCTCTCCCTTTTCATTTTTTTTTTGATAATATTACTAGTCACAGCTATTTTTATTGATTCCCACCTAATAGAATTATATTATTTATTATTCATTAATTTATAATTTTTTTAAATTATTATTTCGTAAGCTAGATGACTTTTGATGGCATTTAAATCTATAGGTATTTAATAAAATTCTTCCTGCATATTTGACTAGATGCATTGTAGTAGGGAATTATGCATAGCCATTTTTTTGTATGCGTTAAAAAATACTTGTTTCCTTTGGTAAACAAATATGAAAGATTAAAAAAAAACCGAGCAAGTGTGAGTCGGACTCGCGCACTGAGGGTTCCGTACAAATTTACCTATGAAAACATTTCAATTCTCTGTAGTTCAATGTGATCAATTCCATTATCATCAGATCAATTGATGGAGCCGGAAGATGGAAGGCCGAAACAGGAACTTCATAATAAAACAATGTAACCTAGCAGTGTTTGGGTTAATTGGAATTGTCATGAGAAATAGGCACTTTGGTTATATATAAGTGTATCGCAACTAAAAAGTGTGCAATAAAAAACATTTTACAAAAAAAAAAAAACTGACTTTACTGAAACAAAAAACACTAAAAAGATCAAAATAACTTTAATTTCGGAAACCGGTGTTAAATAAGATGTAAAAACAACCGAGAAACATCGACTTCCGAAATTAACTTAAATTTCGGAAATCTGTGTTTCTCGGTGTTGTTTTTACATCTTATTTTGATCCTTTGGTGTTTCTTTTTTAGTGAAGTCGGCTTTTTTTTTTGTAAAAAGTTTTTTTTTTAATCTAGCTTCTCTTTTTGTGAACACAAAAACGCCTTGGGGATATCTATTGTAAAATACATTTTTTTTTAAAGATTATATTTATTGAGTTTTGTCCCGGTTGTTCTCCAAAGGAAGCGATCAATTAGAATCGTGCACTAGTTTCTGATGTTTTATAAGCGGCCATGTAGGCCTATGTGGAAAAATATTTTAAATTTGAATTCAATATCCTGCTTTTAGGAGTTTACATATAATATAAATATAAACTCGTTCATATAACAAATATTATTTCCATTTATGAAAATAATTCCTTTGATTACTTATTCTCTTTTGATTTCTTATTGTCTCATGATTCAATTACTTGCATTCTGTGATTTATTGGCATCATATCAAATTCGTGTCGCTACGTAGTATATCTGTCGACAATAGTTAGTAATCTATTTGTTATATCTAATACATAAATTATAATAAACTGCGTAACTAGATCGCTTTTTGCAATTCCAGTTTGGCATGTAGTCATGTTTCAAGATTTTGAAAGCGGTTTATACAACTGCTGTAGGATTGGATATAGGTTACTTGAATGTCTCTTTCCCAATGTTAATAGACTTATAAGTAGAAGTAGTTTAAAGTACTTAGCAAGATTTCTTTAATCACGCTGTCCTTGCACCTTTTGATGAATTCTTAGTACTTCTGCCATACAAGGCGCGGGCTTGCGGATGGCGTGCATTGGGTAGCTCGCCGTCCGACCGTCTGGTAACCCAAGCCCAAGTCGTCGACGGCGCGTACTGTTCCACGCGCGCCTCAAGGAGATGTCAGCAAACCATAGGGGCCCAGCAGGGTCGAAGCCTACTGGGGCCAAGGGACTGATTCTGAATGGAAGACTCTACGAACTACGAACGGCAACGAAAGAATAGGAGTGAGTTTTTAGTCAGTAAAAGTCTGACACGCCCTCCCGCTCCGCCCAAGTGTGGGGGATGTCATTGGATGATTTTCCCATTTACAAAAAAATAAAGTACTTCTACGATTAATATCTATTTGTACTTCTAAAAATGATTTTTATTTTTGTTTGTAATAAATACAATCAAAAACTACTGAAACTGAAAAAAATATTTCACTAATAGACTGCTACTTTATGATTGAGTGGCATAGGTATGCGGGCGAAACCACAGGTTGAAGCTAGTTAAAAATAAAATAAAGACATTTTACTATCTACTATATCAGCTGCTAGTGACCCGTTCCGGCTTTGCACAGGTGAAAATCTATATGTATAAAAGGAATAGGTAACTGATTGACTAACATATCAACGCAAAGTTGAAACTACTGGGACTAGTAGCATGAAATTTTGCACAAGGCTTGCTTTTATGACTTAAGCATAAGCATAAGCATAATCAGCCTTTTAATGTTTCCACTGCGGAGACTCAGGCCTCCTCTCTAAGAGAGGGAATGGGCCATAATCCACCACGCTGGCCCAAAGCGGATTGGTGAGTTTTACACGTCTTCGAATTTTTTGGTTTTAGGTTTCCTCACGATGTTTTCCTTCACCGTTTTGAGAGCAGTGGTGATGAGAGAATTACACAAAGTAATGCGCCTTGTTGGGTTTGAACCCGCGAACTAAAACTCGTAAGTCGGGGCCGTTACCACTCGGCCACCACTGCTCTCTCTCTGTTCTGCTCTGATCTGCTCTCTTTTTATGACTTAGGTAAGCATTAAGAGAAGATTTTCCAAAATTTACTGCCTAAAGGGATGAAATGGGGTCCAAAGTTTGTACGGAGAAAATTACTTTGACGCTGGTGAAGCTGCTGACAGAAGCTAGTTTTATACAAAAGCCTTCCATGTTTACTACTCATCTATTACTGAAAACTGCTAAAAAATCGTGGCGTGTATAATAAGTATAGTTGCATAAAGCGACTTTTTTATAAATACCATATAAACTAGTCTGTTCAACTATAAAGCTTTCTTTCAAGTTAATGATCAAAAAAAAAACCCGTTGAAAGTCATGAATTAAAAACATACGTACGTAAACATACGTGATTGAGTTGATTAATTGTTCTAGCTCTCTGCAGGTTTAACCCGGTCTATCTTGCGCATGCGCTGGCTAACAAGCTTGTTTTTGACGTCAGCAGAAATCACAATAATGAACATACAGATACAAGTGTGTGACGTGGTCTTCACGCATGCTATCTGATTGTAGGCTAGTTCAAGGTGACTAGGCTGCTCATTGATTGGACTCATTATCATAGAGCATTATACTCATTTTGATGGTCTTTTAGACAATAGCGGGATGGTTTTATAGAGGACACTGTGCCCCTTTCATGTGCAATAGAGATTCCTAGGGTAGTTGCAGTGAGATCCGGAAGCGTGTCTTTTTCTCATCTTATTAAATATTTGCGACCCTCCCAGTTTAGCATGGGTGTTAAATGTCTTTAAAATTCTTGGATTTTATCTACTACAACTGTATTGCACTCAAACCTTCCTCATAAATAGTCTTTTGGTGAAAATTGTATGAAAATCTGTGTTTGGTAGCGAACAGTCAGAAAGACGGGGAACTTTCTTTTATAATATGTAAGAATAAAACGAACGCTTTTTGAAAGTTTACTCCAGGAATCACTTTCTCTTCAAAAACACGTGTTTAGTAGAGAATATTAGTAAAAAGCTATAAGAAGAAAAAGACTGTAAGAAACTGATCAGGTTTATTAAGAGATTTATTGAAGAACAAGCTGTGCTAATTTTCTGTACCTGCTCCCGGTGACCTAGATTTAAATACTAAACCGGAGTTCTAGTACGCAGCCTTCAAACCAGGAAATTCCGGGTATAGCCTAGAGAATAAACCGTTCTATCAGCAGTAAATCTCAATGAGATTACGTGCGTAAGTTGTAATAGTTAGGACACCAAAATTACGAGGTTTTGTAGGCGGAAGGTTCGAATTTAGTTCTATGTTTTATTTGGTTTAAAAGCTCGATTTTTCAAAAATTTGAATTGGTGAGACAGCTTTAAATATGTGTGAGAGAATTCGCGAAATGCGCTGCCTGAAGTGACAGAGGTTGGTCAAGTATTTACGCGTATGTTACAGGACCAATCAATGTACCTATTTGTTCAGAAGGCAATGTGCAATGCGCACTGCTACTTAAGTTTGCCCATACGTCAAGTTATGTCTCACAAGGTAAACCAACACACGATAAAGGCTATGGGCGTCCGTTGGAAGCGAGAAATACAAGATGTGGTGAGCTAAGCATAAAGTCGCCGATTTTCGGCCGAAATTATGATTATGATGTTAATAGTAAGTAAGCAGCTTATTTATTAAATATAACTGCTGTTCACGTAGGGATCTTATGACAGCGACAGGGGATGGCATCACCGTGCGGGCCAGGCAAGGAATTAAATTTGAAAAAAAAAAAAACTATTTTTGCCATCGACACACTAAGTAGAAGTTTACCTATTCGTGGATGAGCAATCTTCAGAGGTCTTGACGTTGTAATTAATTAATTATGAAAAATGAACTACTTAATTATGAATTTTAGGTTTTATTTAAATTTCTTAAATAGATAGAGATACCTATAAAATGTTAGATTAATCTCTGTAATTGGTCTAAAATTGCTTTAAGAATTTGCATTGTGTTAAACAGCTGCTTATCTTTTTGCTCCACTTGGATCAGTTGATAATTGAGGATATTGGTAATTATGTCGTTCAAGGACATACGTCGCGAAAGTTACAACAAAAAAACCTAAGCAAAAAATACAAATATTTAAATACAAAACCAGTTTTTTAACTCTTGATTTCAGCAAACGTTAAATGTATGCGCATTTTATATTCATAGTAGTTATACAAATAAAACACGTTACTTAAACAATAGCATTCTTAATAGGAGCTGTTTCATAACATTTCATTGACCAATCTAGAGGTATTTCAAGAGTGGCTCATGTCATAAATAATTTGATAGATTGGGCATGTGATCACGGCCTACACTCTAGATAAATTATCGCGATTTATGTTAATATGTGGGTCAGGTTTAAGAGAAAGGCATCACTTTGTTTACATCGATATTAAGATTACACTTGTTCTTCATTGTAATTTTAATATTTATTAGTGTTTATTT
This sequence comes from Mythimna vitellina, assembly GCA_949316375.1. Lineage (NCBI taxonomy): Eukaryota > Metazoa > Arthropoda > Insecta > Lepidoptera > Noctuidae > Mythimna > Mythimna vitellina. The sequence continues at coordinate 17,295,694 of OX438688.1, forward strand.
TTAACTTGGTTTTATTCAGGTTGGTGGTGTAGGTATGGTGTGACAAAGAAGATGGATGAATTGTGTAAGAGGTGATATGAAAAAAAAGAGAGTTAGTGATAACGTGACGGATGACAGGACCGAATGCAGGACAAAGACGTTTTGTGGTGACCTTAATAACATGGGAAAAAATCTCAGTCAAAATCTGTCTGAAAAAAAAGTAGCTGAGATAGACATATCAGCTGCTTTTTTTTATAAAGAAATAAATAGTAATTTGAATTTAAATTTTTAGAAAGTGTATATGTCAAGTCAGCGTTTTCGAGACACTATAATATTTATATTTTAAGGAGTTCAAGACAGCTTACTTAACCAAAGCCGAGCCATAGAGTTTCTTGCTGGTTCTTCTCCATAGGAAACGACTAATTGTAACCATGTACTAACTTCTAATGTTCTATAGTTCTCATGTAAGCCTATGTGAAATTAAATCTTTTGAATTTAATTGCAATAAGTTTCATGTTGTTTTTATATTCACCATATAAATAGATAATATATACTATAGGTATTTATGATTTTACTACGGTTAAATTTGTGTTGTTCGTTCAGGGGCACCCAGTCGGACTTGATAGCTGTAATAACAATTAGCTCAACATCTAGTAAATGATTCTGTTTAATGTCTGTAATTTCCACCGTTTCCGAGGTTTCGGACGTTGTATGCAGTTAATGAAATTTATGTATTGTTTATTATCTCATTTTGTTAATGAGAATTTGTTTAAGAGGTTGTTTAGTTCTGATAACAACTGTTGCCTACATATAAAATAATACGTAGTAAGTATTATGTAATATTGCTTGGTTTTATTTATAAGGGTAGTAGGCACATAACTTAAATTCTATGTCAGTCATAATAATTTTATTGCAACGAATGACTCAATTACTAAATATTGCGTTGTTTATAATAAACTACCTTTTATATGGTAATAACTTGGAATTGCTATTTATTATCACTATAGATTAACTAGCTGTTGCCCATGGCATCACTCGTGATAACAAATTTTTTGTTTCTGCATGACAGCTATCCTGTGTCCTTTTCTGTACCTTTGACAATGTTTATGCGACGTTTCGTGATGTTCGGTAGAGTATTAGGGCACGAAAGCGTTATAAAAACACAAACGAACACAAATTAACATTTATGATATTAGTTAGGATTAAGATATACAACTACAGCACGCCTAAACGGTGTTTAAAAGTTTTGTGCTTGAGAACAGAACTTTACTATCGTTTGTGAAATAATGAAATAAATACATTCTAGTGGTCATGAGCCTTGGACAACTACACCCAATCATTTGCACGTTTTTGTTGGAATATTTCAGCCGATTGCACCCTCGTTATAATTAATATTTCAAACATATTTAATACGAATGCAGGTATAATTAGACCATGAACATTTCAAAAATGAGTTGTGGTTCATTTTAGCTGTCATTACTAAGTATTTGAAGGTCATTGGACATATATAATAACTAGTATTTGCCAACAAAAGCGATCGGATGATTATTATCGATCTAAATTAAATGTGGTCTTAAAAGGTTCGACAAGATATTGATCTGTTGGCTAATAGCGACATTAGTTTTGTATTTAGTTACACTGTGATTATGTACTGATTGATGGTGTTTTTATTTTCTTATTGTTCTATTTAGTAGTCAGTAATATGTGAAAGTGCTTTTGCGTGTTCATTATTATATTTAATAATAAATAAATAAAAATTCATTTATTTTTCCACATTAATGTAACACAGTATACAAAGTATAATAAATGGAGTGGATTGGAGCCTAAACTAGGGTAGCCCTGTATTTCAGGATTCCATGTCTTCCTCCCGCGGCGAATGAGTACGTTACAATTCTTTGGTGGATGCAATGTAATCAATGTATATATGCGTGAGTGTGTGTTTGTGTATGTGTTATGGTGTGTCTGTGCGTGTGTGTGTTGTGTATGTGATGTGTGAGAGTTTATTTGCTCGCGTCTGTTTATGAGAGTATGCATTATGTATGCTTGGTTATGTATGAGTATGCTTTGACTGCATATACATATTTATGTATCGTAGGTACTGAAATAATTATTTTTGTTCTTCTTTTTCTTAATTACCTGAAAACAACTAAAGCATAAGGCCACCGTTTTTAATTGTGCATACAGTTTTAATAAATATTTTGACCAGTCTTGTAGTATTGTAAACTCTGTTACTAACTACTTTTAAATACTTGAAATCTGTGGAGAACGTAGCAGGTAGCATATAAATGTTTTAAAATGTTTGTTATTCCATAAATAAAATAAATAAAAATCTGTCATTCTTTTATTTATTTTTTATTGTACGTAAAACTGTAGAACTTTATTTTTCCTTGCCTGTACAGCTAAGCAAAAGTTCTTCAAGACATTCTAGTCCCGCGATGTCTTGAACCAGTTTTCTGAACGTTTAGGTCATGCTGCTGATGTGACCGGCTCAATCCCATTTGACACTGGCAGGCTTTTTACCCACGTCTATTGTTATGCCCGATTTGGAGTATATTGTGTTGTTCCGTAATCTGTATGTTCTTTTTACATCCAGAATGCTGCGCTCCATAGTTTTTTTGGCAAATTCCAAGGCAATATTCGCTTAGTGTTATTACATAAGTAGAAATACATAAGAAACATAAATATTTAGCTTACTATACGAAACCTAACTACATACATAGAATTATAAACAGTAAGGTTGTGAAACTTACTTCCCCCTAGTTTTGAATTCGATTTCAGTTTTCAAAATACCTCTCCTATTCCTTCTTTGCCATTTTTCCAGGGCCCGGGGGATCTCTTTCGCATCACCCATGCCCCAGTAGGCTTCGACACTGCTGGGCCCCTACAGTTGCTGACATCTCCTTGAGGCGCGCGTGGAAAAGTACGCGTCGTCGACGACTTGGGCCTGGTCCGAATGGTTACCAGACGATCGGACGGCGAATATTCTGTTATATGTGTTTACATAAATAATAAATAAATAAAGTGTGGATAAAAACACATAATCCTCATAGATTATTCAGTACTATATTTTTTTCTAATCCTCATTCAATTTATTTAGCTAGCATCAGCGTAAAATGTCTTCTCTTTAGTCGTTATCTCTGAAGTCTTAGCATTTCTAGACACAATGGTTAATTATTTTTCATACATCCCTCGATCTCAATATATATTCGAGCAAAGACCTATCTAAAAGGTGTCCTAAACATGGCTTGCAAACTAATGGAAATGGGCAGGCCACACAATCCTACCAGATCGAAAGACATATTCCGGCAGATCAATATGTACAGATATGGTGAAATGACACCATCCGTAAAGCTAGAAATATCTGGACTGAAAACGCTAAAGAAAGATAGTCTATATTTGATATCAATGACAACGGAGGGCTACCTTTATCTAAGACTTGAAGATCCCATACTGATAAAATGTAAGTACTTTGAAAATGAAGAGTAATTATATTATTATACTTTTTTTTTGGAAATAATTACTTCCTTTATGAATATTTTAATATCCATTATTTCTTTACCCCCTACTCTTGTAGCAGTCCACAGTCATACTCTTTTCAAATATAAATAATTGATAAGTACTTTTATTACCATTGCAATTGAATACTGATTTGTTTAGTAGTCTCCAGTGTGATGGTATAGTTTCCAAGCTTGAGCTATTATATAATACAATATTACTAACTGGGGATCGCGACTCTGTTCGCGTCAGACTCCTAAAGTTTTTTAGCCGGAAAAACAAACAGACACCCAGACGACAATAAATATAAAAATGGCATACTGATTATTATTGTATAGTATTGAATTTACTTCCATATGCATTTAGTGAAAATATGATATTTTGATCTCGCTTCAATTTTTTTTGTATGTATAGATTATGCAGATCAAATACAGTCAACAAATGCGATAAAAATAGAATATGTCAATCATTGTGACTAATGTTTGGTACTAAAAGTATTCACGAGTTACCGTAAAGACATAATTGAAAACCAACATTCTTAGCACGTTAAGAAATTATGTCCATATTAAGACACAATTAATCATTCATCTCGCTGCTGTCATGAAATAATTAAGTACTACTTTACTACTACTAACTATCTTGTACCACTTGTATACTGAGGAAATATAAATGGGATTGAAATAAATTGCTATGTCATAAGCTTTTCCTATTACGGTATGGTGATAAAAGTATAGATAAGTAGCAAAAATGATAGCAATAAGACACTTATGCAATACAGTGTTTGGGCATGTGGACGGGAAGCAATGAGTAGTTCGCTGTTTAGTAAGGACCAAGCTTGGATTAACTGTGCTGTGCTGGTTATAGGATTTGGAGGTAACAATTCTTGCACATGCAAGAGGCGCGCGGAGGTGCGCCGGGGCGAAATTCAGCTGCCGCGTCAATTTGCGGGATGGCAGACAAGGTTCCGGCGGGATTTCACAGCGGTATAGAGTCAGTGATTGTCGCAACTTAGCGCTGAGAATACCACAATGACGCGATAAGTCCCCTTTTTGAGAACTGGTTAGAGAGGCACCATGGCGTGTTCACTTTCCGCCTGACTCAGGTCGTCATCGGACCCGATTGTTTCTTCGTATTTGGCGGAAAGAAATGCACGGATGTTATCATTGTGCGGATCGCCCGGAGGATATGGCGATGCATATGGTGGATATCAGCACTGCCGTGTCCTCGTGGAGGCGATCGGAGGTGGTGACCTCTGGTGTTTGGTAAAAAGTCTGACATTCCCTTTGGCCTTACACAAAGCAGAAAAAGTCAAATCGCTTTCAAATTTCAAGTTTTTCAAGTTTTCTCTAACATGAAATGGATGTTATAAGAATATCCTCGTTTATTTTTCGATATACCGATATTACAGTTCGATTAGTCGGTATTTATGAAACCATTATAAATACTGATGAAAAGATTGCGTTTTGGAGGAAAATTAGAACTGTAAACTTATATTTCTTGCAAGTTTTATTTATTTGAATAAACATGTATGTAACACTTGACATTAAATTATTATACGATCGTAAAACCAGTTATTATCGATCAGACAGTTAGCAATTTGGACTCTGTATTAGCACGGTTTGTTTAGGACTATGTAAGTTAAAGGAGAGTGTTCCTGTCTTATTGCCGCTGGGGCTCCATTGTTTCTCCTCATGGCTGCTTCAATACACCTGATTATGTCTTTGTACGAAACAGTTGCTCCGTTTGAGGGTTTCAATAATTCGTGGACTTCCTTATGTTTTCCGTGACTTACTTCTTCTGATTCCTCACCAGACGATTCTTTAGATCCCTTTTTTGTTTTCTTCTTATTATTTTCTTTGGACTCTTTGCTTTCTTTCGCAGATATTTTCCGATATTTCTCCTTTGATTCTTCAGATTCAGATTCTTCTTCAGAATCTTCTCCAGACTCTTTGGATTCCTTTTTAGGTTTTTGGTGTTGCTTCTCTATAGATTTTTCGGTGGATTCCTTACATTTTTTATGATTTTCTTCTTCAGATTCCACACTGGAGTTTTCTTCAGATATTTTTTTTGATTTACTGTGATGATTTTCTTTAGATTCTTCATCAGATTCTTCTTTGGAGTGTTTGGGTTTTATGTGTTGTATTTCTTTGGAGTTTTCTTCTTCATGAGATTCCTTAGGTTTACTGTGATTGTTATTCTCCTTAGATGTATTGTGTTGTGTATGTTTCTTTGATTTTTCATCTGATTCTTCATTGGAGTGTTTGGGTTTTAAGTGATGTTTTTCCATAGAGTTTTGTTCTTCCTGAGACTCCTTAGGCTTACTATGACTGGTGTTCTCCTTAGGTGTACCGTGTTGTGTATGTTTCTTTGATTTGTCATCTACTTCTTCATTTGAATGCGTTTTATGCAGATGTTCATGAATTTTCTTCAATTGTTTGATAGAGATTTCTTTAGACCCTTCTTTCAATGATTCACTTTTGATTTCGGGGCATGGTGGTGATTCCTTATGTCCATTTGTTGTACTTTTCTGGTTGCCTTCTGCAGCAACAGGCAAGAAATTTTTTACCACTGCGTTGAACCTGTCCAAAAATGCGTATTAATATGATTATTTGTAAATGTAAATTATACTAAAATAATAAAATACATACCCAGAAATGTCGTCAGCAACATATTGCACTTCTCGAATATATCCATCGGGCTGCAGAAACGAGTACTCCCCATGAACAACTGAGCCATCACTAAGCTCACGTTGCGCTTTATGGTCTCCTGTATTTTGGTCGTACACTACATATGAATATTCGTATCCTGTAGCTTCCTATTAAAATACACGAGTATTAATTTTTAATTTAGCATTTTTATTTTATTATTATAAGTTCCTAATAAATCATTCATCTAAATAAATAAAGTAAATTTAGCATGAAAGAAAAAACAAAAATTTGTGTAAATACCTGTTGCTTAGGTGCAATAACAATGGGAGCACTCGGCGCATGGTATGTTACTATGTTTGGGTTGGGGTTCCCGTGAGTCACTGTGTGGGCAGGATGAACAGTAACATATCCTGGGACAGCAGGTGGTGAATTTATTTGAGATAGTCTCGGGTTTGCTATTGCTGGATACGGTATACCATATGAATAGTATTCCATAGGGACAACATCACTTTCAACATAGACATTGGAAAAAGAGGCACAAGTAACAATGTCACTTATTAAACCGACACTTAGTGTTAATACCACCATATAAGTCTGAAAAATTAAAAAGAAATTAAGTACGCAGTTATTTTAGTTTAATACTTTAAAAGAAGGATCAATACTTACTTGAACAATCATCTTTCCTGGTGATCGATGGAAGACTGCTGATATTTTTGAGAATACAGCTCCACTTATAAGTGATGCTTTGTTGTTCTTAAAATATTCTGTTCGGTAATACCGAAACAAACCATCAATGCCGAAAACTAGATGAATGGGAGATAACAATTAATATGTTAATGAAAATTTAACGCAGGCTCCGTCATTTATCTCTTGTATTCAGTACACGTGGGTGTACAAATAATAGATAATATGGCATGACAAAAGTTTTGCTTAGTTCGGTCCAGTAAGTGCGTAACTTATGCAATGGCATAGGGAATTGCTTGCTATTACTTTATTCCGTGAACACATAGTTGCTTCCAGCTGCCCGATTATTGGGGATAAGATTTTTTCCACTTAGTTAAATTTTCCTACGTGGTTATTACTAACATGATTGCCATGTTTGACTTTAGGTAAGCACAACCTTTTGAATTTGCATACATAGTCAAGTACTGTTATCATCAGATACACTTTCTTTTATTAGAACTGGTTCATGGTCAGTAAGATGTGTCATTTACCTGCTGTATAAGTTATGACTTTTCAAATTATAAATAGACAAATAATGATGTTCCCATTATGTATTGTCATGTGACGCCAACATAATGATTTATTTTGTTTCAATTTTTTGGTATTGACACCATTACTGTGCTGTGTTTACGTAGGCTGTTCATTTGTTTAAACAAATCACTCTTAATTGGAGTCTACATCCATCAATTTAGCAATGCTTTTCAAATAACAAGTTGTCTAAAGTGTGTCCAAAGCAACAATCAAATCACACAGCACGCTTTATTTGTTGTTCTTATTACATTGTTACACACAGCGCCTGCATTAAGTCCGTAAGCAACATTTTAATATGGTCGATTGCTATCCGTACCTGGTAGGAGTAATATGAAATCTAAGAGAGAGAGCAAAATATAAGAGAGACTGTTGAGGTTTTCATTCGGTGCATCTCGTTGATGGAAACCGCCAGGCTATTATTCTACCTAACTAGAAGCTCAAGTGCTTATAGTTTGGTTGACTATTAGGCACTACGCTCTGGTGAAGGTGCTGAATAACGGTCCTGCGGACTATCCACCATTTTACCGATCTATCGTGTTGTTGGATAAGGTGGGTAAATTCTTTGAGAGAATTATTGCGGACATACGAAAAGGGAGGGGTAATCGCCATTGGCTTCAGCACTTTGTCTTGGAGTTGCAAAAGGGAGGCAATCTTATATCATAGGAGGCCAGATTACCTCCACCACATTATCAGGGTCTATCTGATGACACCGTTCTGTCCGTATCTACCCTGGTATAGCAGGACGGAATTGGCCACTCCTCAGTGGTATTGGCTCTATCTGTCACGCTGATGACACGCTGGTAACAATACGGGAAAGGACCTTCCGGTAGACAACGGTCTAGTGGAAGTCGTAAATAGAATCCAAATGGGTGTTCAGATAGAATTGCACAAACTCTTTTGTTTCCATGGACCTCGGAAATCGCCACTTTCGGAATCCAACATAACGGTAGAATTTGGCCGCACCGGTATTGAATCGAATATGAAATATGTCGCAGGTATGAGGCTTGCTCTCAACTGACGGTGGAACTTCGGGGCGCATTTCCAGCGTTTGGCTGCTTGGTTGATGGTCACCGCGATCGCACTTTCATGTTTAGGTTTACAGGGCTGAGATCCAGCAGACCCTAGTGATAGAGTGTAAACAGCGACTAGCACTGGGCACCCCACTATGAGAATAGTGGTTGTAAGACACATATGGAGAAGTGGCTGAAGAGATACATGGCACCCTTACTTTCCGGTAGACTCAAGTGCTGTCCAGACACAGGTGCTTCGGAAAATAGTTGTGCCACATAGGCTGGGTGCTGATGCTCGGTTGCCACCATTGTGACAATTGCGTCATCGACAAAATATGCTAGCACTCCATTGAACTGTCCTTAAGTACCAAGCTGTATCTATTAGTTTAAAAAATGTAGACATGACAAATGACAATATTGTTTGAGTAGCGCCTAGCTTCGGTCACCGACAATTAATCACAGTCGGGCACTTATTTGTGTTGATTTAATTATTGTGAGGTTCAGAATCAAGATATGAAATAATGTTATACCAGCTTATTTCGCAGCTTTCCCTCTAGTGGACGACCGTCCACCATATATAGTATGGATACCACAAGGTGCTGTGTATTTCTTTTAAAATAAAGTTTGTCATTTTGCGGAAGTCATGAAAGTTCTATCGGTGAGACAGCTGTTTGATGGCTCTAACGAAATCTACTTCCACCTTTACATGGTCGATTTAGTTAACAATACTTAAATTGAGAAAGTAATGAAAAGTATCCTAGCTGTTCATCGTAAGTTTAAATGTTTGGCAAAAACGAAACCGAAACTACTAAGTCCTTGCGATGGAAATGTGAAAAAGTCGCTATTGTATGTCCGTAGATACATTTGCTTTTCCAGAAACTTCACGTGTTCAGCGTCAAAAAATCTTGTATTTAGCAGCATTTGGTTGGACTATAAACTGACCCCATCATAGTTATAAACCACATGCCGTGGGGCATGCCGTTCAGATGGAGTACCACCGTGTCTTGGCAAAAGCGATCGGTAGCAGCGACTTCTTGGGCCTGGCTCTGGTTCAGTGCATGTTCCGCAGCAAGCAGGGATGGGATGCAGAAACCTCCTTCTGCGAAGCAGTAATGCTAGTGAAGGAGACGTCCCCACGCGTGTGGGAACGCACATTCGCCCCAGCCACTGTGACCCTGATCCTGACGCTTAATACCAGCCACGGTAGGTGTGAGGTTGTGGACAGCGAGCAATGGGTGGCTCGCCGTCCGGCCGTCCGAAACAAGCCCAACTCATCAACGGCGCATGTTCCACCTTTGCCTTGAAGAGATGTCAGCAAAACCATAGGGCCCAGCAGGGCCGATTCACACTAGGGCTGCAAGGTGTTTTTGAAAAGAAAACCTGCGGTCCAATTGAATGCATGGCCTTTACCAGGGTCCGGTGCGAGAGTTCATCGCTTAACTAACTTACAAAATATAAGTATTCCTTTAATTTGTAAGTTATTATATTATATGCGACATATCCGCGCAAAATTGCAGAACGCTCAGCATAATGACGGCATTATGCTGAGCGTTCTGCAGTTTTCACGATTTGATTTTTTTGGTCACGGGACCACACGTAAAATGCGACGAGTCTACAGCACTGGTTTTCAGCGTGGGCCAATGACCGTGTCAACATAAAGACATCGGCACAGTATTGTGTGCTAATAGATTTGAATAGAAATTGAAGAAAAGATTAAATAAATATTTAGCATCAGGTCCATGACATTATGAGAATTGTATAGAACTGGTTAAGATTAATCAAATGAGTCCAAATTCGATGATTTTACTAGTTGGCATTCTAGGGTTTCCTCAACTACCTCCGAGTTCTACCATCAGGTCCTCGTCATCATGAGAAATGCATAGAAATGGTTACAAGACGAATGTAATGCGCTTGAAACACAATGGTTTTACTAGTAGGCACTCTAGGGCTCCATCAACCACCTCCCAGTGCTAGCATCAGGTTCTCGTCATCAATAGAAGTGTATAGAACTAGTTAAGATAAATCTAATGAGGCCAAATTCGATAAGTTTATTAGTAGCTATTCCAGGGTGCCTTCAGCCACCTCCCAGTTCTATCATCAGGTTATCGTCATCATGAGAAATGTATAGAACTGGTAAAGAAGAATCTAAATGAGTCAAAACTGGTTGGGTTTACTAATAGGCAATTTAGGGTTACGTCTCTTACCTTCGAGCTCCATCATCAGACCAGCTCAATGGCACTAGCATGTTCATGAGTATTTCAAATATTAAGTTACACATACGTTTGAAAGTAAAGTAAACACCCATTATGTGTTTAAGATCCTTGCCGCAGCTAACAAACTAGCTGATGACCTTGAACACCTGGATAGATCTGTATAAACTGTACCTAAGAACAATCTCGATAACGTCTGCTTTTTATAACTACCCGGACCCCGCGGATAAGAACTAAGACTTGAGCAAACATAATAAAATTGAAGTGAAATTAAAAATTCTTCTGGCTGTAACGTAATGTAGTTTGCTCGTAAGTACCTGGTCCTGTTTCTGCCTGCAGGGTTTAAAATAAGGCTAACCTAACCTGTCCGTGACGGGGTGCTCTAAAATTACATCACCTCCTTCCCTGCTCTTGTTTATTACACACATTACTGACTGCATATTCGGTATAGTATAGAATACCTAGGCAAAGCATAAAATATATAATATTTCATACATTATCTACACGTTTTAGGTATTCTATACATTGCCTAGGTATTGTACAGAATACCGGATTATATAGATTGCCGTTAACATATATACATACTAATAAATACCATTTATGCCAATGAATGGAAAAGCTCTTGTGGGAGAGAGTTACAGAGACTCTCTGGAGTCATCATAGTGGCTGGAAGTGTGACGCGGAGTATGAAGAAGAGAAATGGTAAAGCGACAGAGTATACCCTACGGAACAAGGTACACAAAGTTATTGAGGAGTATTGGGATTGTGCAGGATAGTCTAGAAAAAGGATAGAATATGGTTTCCTTTAGATAAACCCACGAAAAAATTCAAAATCAGTAGAAATTGAGAATTTAAGGATCAAATGGTTAATTACCCAAAAAATTTTGATTTGGTCGTTATTAAATTTGTATTAGGATTTGCCCGTAAGTCCCGACGTCTTTTGCCTGAAATTATAAACATTGACTACTTATTTAAATTCATAGTTAGTATCCAAATCCAAATCTGTGTCCACGTTGCAAGAAGTAAATTGAATATTGCCTTCGGGTAATAGGACCTTATAGTATGTCCCTTCATTTTACAAGGATAAAAAGTAATACAGACTATAAGTAGGTACAGAGGTTAACAAGATAATTATTACTAAATAGTGGCCATTTTTAAACTGCTGATTTTATCTGTTATCAATATTTTAGCATAAGATTTCATTTAAATTGAATGCCGAATATTATTGTTTTGAATGTTGTCTGGGATAGTTGCCTTTATGCCTTCCTGTAATGAGGATTCGGATTGTTGCCTTTCTTATAATTATTGTTCTGGGTCTGAAAATTTCGGATCCAGGTAGTAATACAGTTGGAATGTAGAACAATTAATATTTTATTGCTTTTAGCAAGTTTGATAAATCAACTTCTATTAAAATTAGTTAACATAACTTTATTTCAATATTGTGAAAATTTTTCATATACACATACAGTAATTTAAGAATCACACATTCGATTTACAAAAATATGAATGGGTAGGATGGTGGATCTGAGCAGTACGTAAATCGTGGGTAAACACAAAATTAAGCAAAAAATTAATTTTCTAAAAGTTTATTTTCGCCGCAGTCTTATAAAATAAGGGAGTCGTTGTCGACTAAAGACTATCTACATTAAGTATTAAGTGTATAATATCACATGAGAAACAGTGGCTGAGTTCGCCCTCGCTAGTGGTACTCGTGGTGTGCGGGCGCAGTGTTGTGGACGACCGCGTTGAAACTGCAACACGAGGTAACATTGTAACGACGTAATCAACTTGAGGAAATGCTAAACGTATTGCATTCCAATGCTCAGATGTAAGCTTGTTATGAACCGTTTTCATTGAATTCATTTACATTTAGTTAGGTGAGCGTAGATAATTAAAATTTGGGTACTTTCTAGCAGTTGTTTTACTTTCTTATAAATTCCCCAAATTAAACAAAAGAACATTTAAAAAAAAAGTCAGATTAGCTAGACACTACAAAAAACTGTTTAGTCACTAAATTTACCATTATATAAAAAAATTGTTACAACCAAGCTTTTTGCAACATCGGAATGCAAACGTCAATATTTCTTCATCATTATTCATCAAAGAATTCCTTACCCATTATGGTCATCAGCGGTGTACGTGACCTTCCTGAAGGAACCGTCAGGCTGCAGCAGAGAGTACTCTCCCTTCACTACATCACCATCGCGGACCTCATGTTGGGTCTTGTGGTCACCAGTGTGTGGGTCGGATACGGAGTATGAGTAGTCGTATTTGGGGTGGGCCTGTGGAATAATGTAGGGATTATTATCTGGCTTTTAGGAATATTCTCATTTCGAAGTACAATCAATTGCAATAACTGTTTTGTGTTATTTCTAATTGGTTCGTAATGTATGTATATCTACTAAAAGTCGTGGTTAAGTTTTCGTCATTTTATTATTTGCACTTCTATCCCTCGATCTTTGGTAATGGCTCCTTTGACACAAAATTACTTGATCAGTTAAAATTCAAAATATCAACTCGATCTGAGCGCACTCCACTATTATTCAGTATTCCTATTTTCTTTCTGAATAACTTGTTATCCAGAATCTGCAATCGATATAATACAATATGCAGACTTGGTATACGGTGGACTTGTTCTTGAACAGTTTTGACGAATTTAGAAATTGTAATTACATTAGTGTCATTTATTAATTTCTCCATATTACTTCACTTTTATTGTCTCTAATGAAGCATATTAAACATTTAATGCTGTGTACAGTAATAATTGGACTTCCGATTTATGTACTGTATGTTGTCTTAACTGTGCTTATTATCTTAGTCTGTAGTCTGTCACTGTACTAATTAAAATAAAATAAAATAAAAGCAATGTAACTAACAGCTGATTTTTTAATTCCAATTGCTATATAACTTTCATATAGGTATATGCAATAGATATATAACGTAATGTCTTCATTTTGGCAAGTATTTGAGTACTCCAAGATTTTAATCTATTATCACGCTTCGTTGCAGCGCAGAAATACATTTTACATGTTAAACAAGTTGTGTAAACTGTTTTCAAAATTGATTAACCTCGTAAATCTTTGATCTACGCAAGTGGCCTGTTAGTAGACTCTAGGAGATCGAGTTTGATCCCATTATTGTTGCACACACCACAATGGTTTGTACTGTCAAATGCTTTACGCAACTCTGTATTTGGGTCGACATCGGTCGGCAACGATTCCACATCTACTATTAAACGAGCGTGAGAGCACGAGCCACCAAGTTTATGCAAACAACAGTCCAATGGCCTGGATATCATGGCAGTCATTACGTCCTGGGCCTTAAGCGCGAATGTTGCAACCTCCCTAGGAACCGCTATGTTATCGCTTCTCCAGTCACGACCGGGATATACTTGGCTTTGCAAACCGTTATGTAATTCAAAGCGGATTACTTCAAATCATAGCCAACGGCGGCGATTTATGACAGCTTATAGACTATTGACAACAGTTTAAACGAAGCTTTATGCTCGAGAGTTATGATGTTTAATTTGATTCTCAGAAAACTATATACATTATACAATAGATTTATTAACGATCATTAAACCGCTTTTATGTATTACGGAGAAAGAAGATAGCTAGTGCATAGCTTTAAATGTTTTCTTTGAAAGTAACCGTTAAGATTAATTTTGTCTCGCAGTCGCAACAGCTATAAAAATTGTTACTTAAACTTAGTAATAAAGCTGCATAAAAAGTTATAAGATGCTAAGCTTTGTAAGATGGAATGCGAGTTTCGTATATTTGTTGAGAAACCATTAGACAGTTGCAAGTATTGTAAAAAATCTTAGTGTTAATGAGTTGCTTCCTAAACATGGCAGTTGTGATTCGCATGATTACGGTAACTCTCCGGGAGGAAACGAAATAATTATTTATATTTATTTGCTTGGTCCCATTTTGTAAGAAAATTTGTCGTGATGATGTAAGTCAGTAATCCTGGCCACTATGGGACTGTGTCGTTCTGTCGTTGATTGGTATCGTAGCCCGGAAATAGCTTCGATTGTGTTGGATCGGGCGTACAACACGCGCGGTTTATGCAAGCTATCAATTAGCTTGTTACTATTGTATTACGAAACAAAATAGGTAACACAGGCCTATCTAGGGAAACAAAACCAGCTCTTGCTGCTCCACTTACCGACAAGATATTAACAACAGTTTGTTCGCCAGTAACGTAACCATTATAATTAATAGAAATTAGCGAGATCATGAATGTAATTCACTTTTCATGACGTTACTTCGTGATTCTTACGAAAACGATAACTTTTATGTGTCAAGTTTTTGTGATGTTACAGTTACTGCACCGTATACGGGTTACTTGTGTGTAGTCGTAATAGGCTCGTCAACAAAATGCGAAAAGGTAGTGCTGTCATTATTGGCGTCAAAATATTATCATGCGTTTTTCTTGATTTGTGTATCCTTGACCAATATTTGTGTAGTTGATGTGTGAGAACGTTCCAGTTGGTGCGACAGTGAGTGCAGTGTTCTAACGATCGCGACTATTACCTACTGTGTGCACATGCTCTTAATGCGGGTAACGGGAAACAATGCTCATTAGCCAAAGGTTAGTTTTTACGCTTTTGTTGTTCTTGCTCGAGTTTTTTGATCTCATTTAATTTTAATGAGGGTCATAATAGTTTGTTTAAATTGTTTTGCTTCAATTAGTTTCTCATAACTCAGGTGCATCGGTTTTATTTTTGATCATTTTTGTAACTGATATATTCAGTAGTTCTGCTACATTTATTAGACAAAAAATTATCGTTATTTACCCCATGCTTACTCTCCTTTCTCTAGAATCTATACTCTGTATCTGGAATTTTTTTTCTCATGTATTCCCTCCATTACTTCCACGACAATAGACACATGTTTCCTATTATGTTTTATATAGTGTGCTACACCACCATTACTTTGTGAATGCCTCTTCAATTAAACTATGTCCCGGACCACACCGGTCCCTAACGTCCCTCCCCTAAACCAGTATGGACTTTATACGTCACTTACATGGTAGTCGACATGCGTGTCCTCGTGTCCTCCGTAGTGTGCAACCGGTGCGTATGCTACTGCTTCTTGTCCATACGCCTCACCGGCGTAGCCGTGTCCTAGTGACACCACGCCGGCGGACGCCAGCGCCAACGCACCAAGGATTACTGTAGCCTGAATAAAAAGAAAATAAAATAGTTGTTGAAGAAACGTTGCTTAATAGTGTCATAAGAAATGACGAAGAATATTACAACTATTTTACTTTTCCAACAGAAGAGTATTACACTGTTCTGATGAATACTTAGCTAACTAAGTTAGCAATATAATACAGATTAGAAATTGTATTATGTTGCTAATGTGGTTAGTTCAGATAGGTATAATAATAAAAAATGTAAAAAGAAGAAAAAGAAGGCCAAAGCCTGCTGACAACGAAAGCATGAGTTAGCATTAGAATATTCGTAAATCCATTTCATAGACCTGTCGTTTCTAATCTGATTATAGTTATTGATACTTGTAATGCTGGCTGGTCTCATTATAAAATACCTAACTATCGCGGAAAGAAGACACTAAAGTCATAAACGATAACGATCTATTCAGAGACAGTTACGTTGCTGTGTAACCCTTTATTTGCAGTGCTTTTAAATTAGGGTAGTGTATCAAGAACTGTCACAGCTTTAGATTATAGTGCAGTAACGGCCTTTCACTTGATAGGGATATTGAAATCTAGGTTTATTACATAGTAAATCTTCAGGTTGATAGTATTAGTAATAAAGGAGGCAGTTAAATTAGTCCAGCTAACGATCTATATAGAGCAGTAAATACAAGAAAAGATTGATATGCGGAAAGGGAAATCACATAAGACAAAACTTTGTCTGAAGTTTATAAACAGATAGCTTTCGTCATTTTAATAGTCAATAACAGTTAAAAATTAACCGAAATGACTGAAAATAACATCTCTAAAAGTTAAGCAATGGCCGAGCATTTGATTGATTTAATGCATTGGAATGAAATAAAAGAATTTTGTAACTTAGGATTCAAGTTATAAGCAAGTTGCAAAATACGAATACACTAAGACGCCAAATGCCATAGATATAGAATATAATTAATAATGTTCTTATATTGAGATATGAATTTTAAATTTAGATTTGCCAACGAGTAATGGAGCAGTTTATACTAGGTGTTAAAATTATTGAATCGAGTTGGAAACACTATACGGCGCTCCAAAACCAGGATAGCCGATATGGCTTAAATAGGACAGGGCAGGATATAGGTATCTGTCGCAACCCCAACAAAGTGTGGGCCAAAGTAGCAGTCGTGGTAAACCATAAAGGACATTGCAGGCAGAGCTGAAGAGATTTCGTCAGAACTGGAAAAAAGCGTGGGATTGCAAAAGTTGGAAGGGGTGGGACAGAACAAGCTAGCAAAAAAATAATACAATTTGAACGAGCAGTAGTTAATTCAGGTGGAAACTTTTTGAGCGCTTGATCAACAAGATCTTGCGAAAGCTGCGCGTACGCAAATCACTTGCGCTGTAATGCGTGTTTTGTGCGAGTAATCTGATTGGATCCTGTCAGGACCAAAAGTATTTTAATTGATATAACGAGGTGACTAAAGCTGCTGCTTCAAAATATTGTTAAGAACCAGTTCCATAACCGATCTAGATCATTATGACCAAAATCCTTTAGAGTAGTTTTCTTTGAGAAAGCAGGGACCGATCCTGGAATATTTTCAAACACTCCTACGAACTAGGGACCACTATGGGAAGAAATCTGGAACTGCTCCAATTCACTAGCAGCAACATCTCAATTCCTTTCACAAAACAGGAGTAAACCACAGGATGCACTTACTCTAGCGATCATTTTCCGTTTGGATTAGGTTTGGCCCGACTGCACGATCACACACAACTGATGCCGAAGAGCGCAGCCTTCCACTTTTATATTAGTATACCAGCGAGATGCGACGCCGCACGCCGCCTGCCTCTACGCAAGAATACGGTAGTTTGATAATGATACAGCAATTACGTAAAATTACGTAGCATTCTATGGTTCAAGGTGATCAATTTATGGGTTTTTGACAATTATTGCTTTGTAATTAAAACAATTCTAGAAGAAAACTATTTCTTTCTAAATATCCCCCTCCTGTCTATTCAGAACGATTTTGTTTCTTCGACGTTCGGTCATTTGTGCAACAAAGATGAAGTTTTATTAGAATTCTATCACGTCTGTTAACGTAGTTTTCTCTAATAGGATGCAGGAGATAAAGACGTGACCGCATACATCTGCCAAAGTTACGTAGAACAAACATGTTTCAATATTCTCGCAAATGACGATAAACATCTTCACATCTGGTTTCCAATTTTAGTTTAAAAATAAAACTAAATGAGTATTATCTCATTTTAAGAAGCGTTTATTGTTATTATGGCAGATGCTAAACATGCTTCTCATAGTTATATGTTAGAAAGTTGATATGGAGATAAAGACAAAATTTACTTTAAAACTTGCGTTTATTTTTAATTTTTTTCTTTCGATGCCATTTCGCACTTAATTGTTTTTTTTTTGTTTAAACTAAAGACAACACCGATCGAAGCAGTTTATGAAGGCTAAGTAAAATTCAAACATCGGAACTAGAAGAGATAGAACGGAATTAGTAAATCAGCCAATTTTATTTGAAGGCTAATTAAGCAACGATAATAATATGCTTATTTTGATCTTTAACGTATTTAAATATGTATTAAGTTGAAAAGGCCACATACGCTTTCGTGAGTGGTAGATGTGTATCGTGCATTTGATCGGCGCATTCAGTTGCATATTTGAAGTAGCGCTATTTCATGGCACACAAAAGCCGCTTCCGGATTGAAGTTGTGAATTTAAATTGGATGAATCAGATCAGTGTTTGCTAAGCTTCTTTCTAAATAATGTATGTAGACTTCACTTCGCACGCTTTACGTGTATAACTCACCTAACCTGTCATATTTAACGAGTTATCAACTTATGTACGAGTTACGGCAAGGTGGCGTCATTGATTTAGCACCCGAAATGTGAC
Organism: Mythimna vitellina; assembly: GCA_949316375.1. Classification (NCBI taxonomy): domain Eukaryota; kingdom Metazoa; phylum Arthropoda; class Insecta; order Lepidoptera; family Noctuidae; genus Mythimna; species Mythimna vitellina. The sequence goes on from OX438688.1 coordinate 17,314,341, forward strand.
TTTTTGTTCAAAATAGTATTATGTGTGCGCGCTACAATTTTACAACCAATTAAATCTTTTAAAATTCAATACTGTTACTTAATAATTTAATTCATCAAATCAAAAAAACATTCGGGTTATCATTTTCTCAACCATATTTTGGGGTCGACTTGCAGTAAAGCTGGATGTAGTTGAATACTAGTCATTTACATGAAACGAATGCTTATCTGACCTCTACAACTTAGTAACTGGGTAACATAGTACCCCTTAGCAATTCGGGCTATCCTTTTCTCAACCATATTGGGGTCGACTTGTAGTCAAACTGGATGTAGTTGAATACTAGTAATTTACATGGAACAAATGCTTATCTGACCTCCGAAACTTAGTAACTTGTTAACATAGTACCCCTTAGCAATGCGGGCTATCCTATTCTCAACCATATTGGGGTCGACTTGCAGCTAAACTGGATGTAGTTGAATACGAGTAAATTATGTGGAACAAATGCTTATCGGACCTACACAACCTAGTAACTGAGTAACATAGTACCCCTTAGCAAGACTGGTATCAATTTTTTTGGCTTCTCACAAGCCGTAATGATTGTCAGAGACCTACAAATGACATCTTACCTAATAATTTATAATAATATATTAACACTTGCTACATTCTTTCTCTCATCAAGGTACCTCGTTAACCTGTAATTACTAAGAGTAAGTAGAGCGTTGCCATGCGCGAGAGCAACTAAAAAGACATAATGGTTGCAACTCGACCTTGCTAGGGATTATAAAACAATGTATTATAGTTTTCGTCACTCTACATTAAGTAATTAACCGAATTCTCAGTGTTGGTCGAGATTTAAAACGCATTTTAGTATGTAATTTTACATTCTACATACGAATTGATGTTCGTGATACAAGATAAATTCTTGCTGCAGCTTATGTGTAAGCTTTATAAAAGAAGACGGCTTCTGTGGATGGTTGATTGTTAGATGAGCAGCTTCATCATAACTCGACGGTTAATTTCATACATGAACATAAATTCTTTGTCGTAATTAAATTCTAATTAGCAAGCAGGATACTAAGCTTAGTGAAAACATTTTACGCGATGTTTTATTAATTTATTGAAAATTTGTTCCTATTGCTAACTAAGAATTCTTAGGTAATATTTTACACGGAAGATGAGTCACTCTCATCTTTAAGCTCGATTGTCGATCGAAGATATTCATCGACGTCAGTTGCAAAGCTTTTGATGTAGCAGAATCGGGCGATCGATGTCGTCTGATACATTCCGCCATCGATCTGTTATTATTGTAATATCCTAATAATTTGTGTAGCTATCGTTCATAACATCAGAAATTTAATTCATAATTATACTCTCAAAACGATAAGTGACTATTTACAGATAATAAATTAAGTTTTTATCGAGTAGGTAATCGTGTAATTTATGCGAGTAAGTGGTTATATTCTCTATCGGTTGAAGTTTTTCTACAAGGATTCATTATTTATTAACGGGCTTGCGATTGTTACTCAATACTAGCACTCACATCCAAGTTGCACTCACGCCCCAACCGCCGCCGGGATTCCGACCTGATTTCCGGCCACCGTAGGCGCGGGCTTGCGGACGGCGAGCAATAGGTGGCTCACCGTCCGACCATCCAGTAACCGTCCGGACCAAGCCCAAGTCGTCGACGGCGCTTACTGTTTCATGCGCGCCTCAGGGAGATGTCAGCAAATCGTAGGAGCCTAGCAGGCTCGGAGCCTACTGGGGCCACGGGTAGTGTGAAAGCGAAACCCGGGGCCCTGCGACGAAGGCAAAAAAGGAACAGGAGTGGGATTTTAGTCGATAAAAGTCTGACACTATCTCCTGCTCCGTCCAAGTGCGGAATTTGTCATATTTTCTCACCCAATAAAAAAAATAAAAACCTTGTTCCTTTAATTGCCCTATGCGTTCCAGGGTACCAGTGATTCTTTCGAACAATCCAGCTGCCATGGTAAGCATCGGCACTAGTAGGCCCCGTCAATTATGCTGACATCTCATTGAGGCGCATGTGACACGTCCTTATCGGACGGCGAGCTGCCCGTCGCTCATGGTCCATAAACCCACGCCTATGGTCCCCGAGAATCGCCCCACGACTACCTAAGGAGTCTCATGCGGTAGAGGAGTGTCAGAAGAATAATTTAATTTTTTTATTAATTTAGTTTTGGGTTGGAGTAAATTAAGTTACTTCTTACACTCGGGCGTTCCAGGGTTGCGCTGATTCTTTCAAACAATCCGGCAGCCCAAGTTTACGACACTTTCGTTGTAAGTTTTTAAATTATTTGTTCTTTTTTGTCACGTTTCGTGTTCTCGTATATCAAATGAAGTAAGTATTTTATAATTTCGTGACTGTGTGCCACATACTCGTGAACTACCCGTACATTTTCCATGTCATGATCATAACATAAAGATCTCTTAAAAAGAGTAAGTTACGTATTTTGAACCACTTCCGTCATCTGATAAAACTGTGATGTAATGTACTCCTAATACGTATGATAAAATAAGTATACCTCTTTTAAATATAAAGTACTACTGTTATCAGATTCTGTATAAATGTATAAGTATCAGTGGCGAATGATCTCACGATTCATTTCGGCCTCACTTTGGTGGCAACTATTTTGGTTACCCTATATAATCTACACATAAATAAACGTAATGACTTGACAAAGTGATGGCAGATTCTTGAACAAAATTTTGCTTGCATAGTTTTTTAGCGTCAAGTTATGAAAAATATTGAAAAGTATATATTTTAGATTAAATTTCCAAACAATTTTATCGTAGATATTACTATTAATAGAATCCTCGTATTAAAGATATTGAAGAGATTAAACTCGTTAAAAAATAAAAGGCCTGTTTAGACATTTGAGGAAAGTACTAGAATGTAACTTGGAAAAGGAAGTTAGTGATAGCATGACGAGTAACAGGGCAGAGTGGAAGAAAAAAACGTGTTGCGCCGACCCCAAATAATACGGGATAAGGGCAGGAAGATGATGACTAGAATGTAACTTGGAACGAAACTAAAAGAACCAATAAAATAATAATTAGGGTCCAGTGTAGTAAAAGCTATTTTAGTATTAACTACACTACACTGGACAAGCCGCTAGGTAGTCAAAATACAAATGTTAAAACAGGCCTTTCATTCTTTGAAGACTTTACCTATATTATGTCAATAATACCTACGTACCTCCCTATGAATTAAAAAAAAGAATAAACGGACTTTTGAACGGACAAGTTGCCATGTCATGCATGTATTATTTCTCTACGTCAGTTGATAGGTCTTGTGCCATGCTTTTTTCTAGTGATGTCGTTATATTCGAAATGCACCACGATGTCATGTGTCATTATAACCACTATATTTTAAGCACAAACAGTCTTTTTCATTTTTATGTTTATTATCTGATGCGGAAATGCAAATTCATTTCAGGCCTAAGTATTTTTTTATGAATGCATAGAGCAAAGCATATTATGTTACTTGACCAAGATTTATATTAGTGCCATGAAGTCAAGCCAGCCAAAAAAAATAATTAAGGGTTGATTATATTTTATCGTAAAAAGTCTAGTTAATTTGGTTTCAAATTATGACGATTTTTTTGCGATCCTTAGACTGGCCATTAGCTTGATTTGATAAAACTTAGTCAATTATTTCATGGTAACTTATGTAGAACCTTAATAATTTCATGAACTATTTCCTTGCCATTGTTCTTTACTTCTCTTTTCTTCTCTTTCTTGCTTTTAAAAAATGTTTAGTATTCTGCACATTCAGGTGACGTAAAATCATATCAATTATGAAACGAATAACCTGTTTTTTTTCAAATAACTGGATTTAAAAAAAAACTTGATTTAAACTGTTTTTCTCTTATTACGTCTTAATAAGCTTGAATAGTGCGACTAATAAGCAATAAAAAGTTACTTAACTTCAAACATCGGATGCTTGAATTGTTTGGAGTGGTACCTGCGCCGGCCCCGACGCAACGTTAATCTAACCATACCTGTTCACTTTCTGCCAACTTAATATTCGTACCATTTCCTGAATTAACGTCATGCGTGAAATGGTTCTTTTTTTCTAGTAATAAATTCTTAATTGTATTCATTTGTTAGTTGGGTGGTGTTAGTTTTCAACAGTTATTTATTATTTTCACGGGTATTGAACATCTTTCATGGATAATTTATGTTCTATTAGTACTAGTAGTTCCTTTTGAGTAGCATAATTAGAGAACCAATAGAAAGACAATGACCGAGCGAACGCGTTCGAATAAGAAACGAACGATTCCGAATAAGAAAAGTTTGTCTTCTGATTTTTTTTCTTTTTTTGTAAGATTTTTTTTTATTTTTTTATTCTGTTTTTTATTTTTTTATTTTTTTATTAACTTTTTAATTTTTTTAGATTTACGTAATGGTTTTAGTTTAATTAAAAATATATATTTCAACGTATTCTGTTTTAAAGTTTCAAGGTAGTCTTAAAACTTTTATGAAATATATTGTTACAAGTACTGTCTAAGACTGGTTAATCGTCGTGAAATGTTTATTGTTTTCAGTATGTTGTACGAGTTACTTAGATCACTTATTAATCAAAAGAACTTTAAATTAAGTAGTGGGCAGATGTAAACTACAGCATTTTTTTAGTATTGTGGAAGTTTTTTTAAATGTTTGTAAGTTTACATGTTTATGAACGCACCCACGATACAGGTGTGATTCCTAGTGTGAGGCAAAGCTTATTTAAAAAAAATGGTGCATGTTTTCGTAAAATTAACTAAATAAGAGACAGGTTATTCATAAGTATAAATAATAACAGTATATTCATAGAAACTACCTAAATAATAGGTTAAAACATTTTCAGTGTAATGCTACAATTTAGTGGTGGGCAGTGATGTAGTGAGCAGGCGCGGCGTGTACAAGAGGCCCGGCGTGAACGAGGGGGGCGGCATGAACTACGGGAGCGGCGTGAACCACGGGAGCGGCGTGAACAACGGGAGCAGCATGAACAACAGGTGCGGCGTGGAGAACGGGGGCGGGGCTCGGCGGGGCCGCGTGCGCAGATGGCTCGGAGTTGTGCACGATGGCGTTGAAGCTGTAGTTGATAAATAAGTTATTACTGTACATACAACAATTTTGAATCCACGTAACCAAATGGCCTATTTACAGTATTCAATACATTTCACTCATAGTGCTAAACTGAGTTTACGAGTAAATTGCCCCTTATTAAATTAATGGCGATGGTATTGTTATGCGATGGCCTGCAATTTATTTACACGTTATACAACAAACATAACGAGCTGAAGATAGACAGGTGTTCTTCACAATTGCAGCACTTGCAGCATTCGGTGTAACGATATTATCTGCGTTATCGACCGAAACAACACTCGATTTAGATTAAAACTCTAATAGATAACATTTCTAAATGCTATTAGTCTCGCCAGCTCGGATTCGTTAGTAATTTATCTGTTGGATTGGCCTTAACATAGTCGATGAGTTACGAAATAAGACACACGATAAACAAGATCATATGAATGGAATCGAAGCGTGTGTTATAATTTTGTTATGTTACTATTTCCGTGACTGAAAATTTGAAGGGGAATCGTTTGTCTTGGTATGGTCATGTAAATAGGAGAGATGAAACGCATCTTACTAAAAGAGTTATGAGTATACATGTGGATGGGTTGAGAGGGAGAGGGAGGCCAAAGAAAAGATGGATGGATTGTGTGAACAGTGATATGAAAGAAAAGGAAGTTAGTGATAGTATGACGGTTGACAGGATAGAAAAGAAGAAAAAAACGTGTTGCGCCAACCCCAAATAAGATAGGACAAGAGCAGGAAGATGATATACTATTTCCGTGAGCCGCAGTTGTAGTTAACAATTTATTCATAAGTATCATTCAATGTTATTAGCAAGAATTGACTCAAAGTTACGTTTTATTATGCTCGTACATTGACACGGTATGAACGGCATATTAAATGTATTCAGAATTGCATTTGTGTATGTGAATTTCTGATTTGAGTCGTTTTCTGATCTGATTGTTGTTTTTTTTTAATTTAACTTTTTTTTGTTGATTTTTTTTATGGTGATTAAGAACTATATACTAAACGAGTACTCATCAACTAGGTCTTCGATTAAATCTAATACAATAATAGAATTAAAGCTATAGGAAGCTTACGGACACGCGATACTATGTGGGTCATACTTAGCAGCCTATGGAGATACATGGGATTCAAAAACTGCAACTAGCGTTACTATTATTTTACTTTAGAACCAATTTTTAAATGTTACTAGTTAATGGTCACGACAGACGTTGTCTTGTCCAAAATCTGGGACCCGACTGCAGCGCCATCTAGCGAGTCTAATTGTATTTTCAAACCATCCAAGACCCACTCAAATATACTCACAAAGTTTAATCCAAATCAGGCAAACCGTTTAGGAGGAGTTAGGTGACAAACATATAAAGAAGACTAACGAACGTACCTATATATAAAGAAAATTATCATTATTATCATTTATTATCTTCTTTATCTATATATGGCTGTTGCACTAGAGGATTTTGATTAATTATTTTTGAATGGGTAGGTTTAATTTATTAAGTCAATTAGGTAATGTTAATTTTATAACGTTTTGATGAATATGATAATGATATTTATTAATGAATATTAAGTTTGACATCGTTAATCAAAAAGTTTATTGATACATCGACTGGCCTGTTGGTTTAATGGTTAGTGGCCTATGACTTTTATGCCGGAGATCGTGGGTTCGATAGTCCTGGGTGGGAGTTTATTGATACATCGACTGGCCTGTTGGTTTATAGGTTAGTGGCCCTGACTGCTACGCCGGAGATCGTGGGTTCGATCGTCCTGGGTGGGAAGCCAGGACAAACGTTTGTGTGATTAGCACGATCATTTGTTCTGTGTCTGGCTGTAATTTATCTTTAATTTGTATGTATTTAGAAATATATAAGTAAGTTTATCAGTTGTCTAGTACTCATAACACAGGCTCTGCTTAGTTTGGGACTACGGCGTTGTGTGATAATTGCGGAATATTATTAATATTGTACAATTCTTACCCATTGTGGTCATCAGCGGTGTACTCGACCTTACGGATGGAACCATCAGGCTGCAGCAGGGAGTATTCTCCCTTCACGACGTCTCCATCTCGGCTCTCGTGCTGGGACTTGTGGTCACCGGTATGAGGGTCTTCCACAGAGTACGAGAACTCATACTTGGCAGGAGCCTTTAGGAAGACATTAGGATTTCGTTACTAAGTTATCAGTGTGTGTGCACCAGAAAAGACATTCCTATTAATCTCTTTAGTTTGTTCTGTGTTTTAACCACTTTTGAGTCTAAACGCTGTTACAAAATTCTACGCAATGTTCTTGTTAAATGATGCTTAAAACAATGTCTAAATGAAATCAATCAGATTGTTATACGTCAAAAGAAGACAAATTAAATTATGAACTCTCATAATTTAATTTGTCTTGTTTTTCGGAAGATGATTGTTTAATTGTTACACATAGTTAATTTAGTTGATACTTGGTAGGGCATTTACTACGTAAATATTGATCAACATAATCTAATGATGTTTTTGATAAATAGACGTTAGAACCAATCACGGCTTGATAGATTGCTGTACATGTATTACAAAACTCTTTAGTCTTGTAATAACTAACTTCTTACTCAATATATATTTAATTGGGTTGTATCAATTGATCATAATTTTAATTGTAATTTTAGAGTACCTTTCACTTTCTTTGTGTTAGTTTTGGACATGTGGTACATAGTTTGTTTGAGATTTTTACTTGACTTTGATTCAATAAACATTGGTAGTATAGGCTTCCTGGTTCTAGAATTTCTAGACTTAATGACCAAATAGTGATAAGCGCTAGGAATGAGCAGATAAGTACTAAAAGTCAAATTCAACTTCCAAAACAAATGAAGTTTTGGAAGTACCCACAAAACAATATAATATATTAAATAAATAAACAAAAATAGCCTTAAGAACATTTATGTGCGTCAAGGCTCATTATTGGACACTTTAACAAAATTAATAATACTATAAATTGGCCATGATATATGCTGTTGGAAACAATGTGCGTGACTGCGTGTTAATGATAAACTTTAAAATTAAAATATCTTCTTATGGCAAAACGCAATAAAACACCTCGTAAACAGATTCACGAGAAGCCCTTTAAGGAAATGAAAACGAGTTTAATGTAATGTATGTCGGATTTAAAAAGTAAAATCTTACTTAACAAAAGCGTGCCCATCTGTCCGAATATCATTAAAAAAATAACGAATATAATTGTTTAGTTACCAGACCGATCTGACGTAAGGTGATATAATATAAGATTGCACTAGATACTAGACAATTAGTATAGCCATGAAATGATTATAATCGCGAAACTAATTATCCATACAATAAAAAGATATCATGATTGAGATGCCTACTCGTGAAATAATCTTTCCGGGTTTTTTTGCCTATGGTACCTAGATTTGGTAATCTAGTTATGTTCTGTCAAAAATGTAACTACTAAAATACACGTGCTTGCTGGCTCTTTCCATATTAGGACAACAAATGCTACTGCCCCTGATAAGCTTGTATTATGGTTTACTAGCATTATAGTGTTCTCAGTGTCATACCGGCCCGAACTAGACGACTTGTTCTACCAATGTTTATTTTAATTTTATGATTCTTTTCTTAATTTCATAACAGGGTACGATGGATAGATTTACCTGCCCCATTTTTGTATGCCTTAGTAAAAATATGTTTCACTTACACGCTGCTCCTGTTCGTTGTGTCCAATGGCGACAGGTGAGTATTGCTGGACCACGGGAGCATGATGGATGGCCGCAGGAGCCACATGTTGTACAAGAGGTGCAGCATGAACAATCGGGCTGCTATGTTGCAGATACGCTGCCTGTTCGATCACTGGAGCAGAATGATGCAAAACAGGACCAGAATGTTGCAGAATCTGTCCAGAATGTTGCAGGATCTGGCCACCATGTTCCAAGACAGGTGTGAAGTGCTGCTGTTGTCCCAAGTGCTGCGAGGGTTCATCGTGACGAACTATACTTTGAGAGGAAACTGCCTGCCCATGTCCCTCTTCGATCAAACCGGCTTGACAGAAAGCCAGTAAAGCACTGATGACTACTACCTGAAAATAACAATCCATTATATGAGATTTCCAAAAACTTTCTTTTTAATGTATTTTAAATTTTTAATCTCACTTTGAAGTACATGTTGATGGTTGATGTGCTGTACTGAAGTGTGGTACTCGATTGATAAGGATGCTGGTAGGGTTGAAGTTTTTATACGTCGGAGGAAGCGGCTCGGGCATGTCACCCGATACGAGAAACCGGCCCGATACCTGACACCGCCACACACGATCACCTTTACACCTTACCTTACGTCATTGCGTTTTTCATTTTCGTTCAAGGTTATGGTAAGGCCGTTTTCATAAGCTTCTTCATTTAAAATTGCTCATCTTTAGATAAGAGAAGTAAAATTCGCATACGCTTTGCCTGTATTCTCCATATGTACAAAATCTGGTTACGCTTAGAAAATTCTGTTTTCACACTGTTTAAGGATGACTTCATTATGTGTACAGTAAGGAAGAGAAATTTCCTGACTGTATCTGTGCTTCTTGATACTAGATGATGGGAATGGGATAATTTCAAGACAAGAATGTAAAGGTAATTTTTGGGTAAACGCGTTCAAATGAAAATAACTTCACCAAGTATCTAACATCAGTTGTGGTAGTTATCAAATACAAGTGTTATCTCCTAATTTTGAAAAAAAAAGAAACATGTAACCAGATGAACTGAAAATGAAAAAGTTTGTAATAAACTTAAAAGCTTTTAACATTTTTAACATTGTAAGAATAGCTAATCTAAACTGGTACTATATCGTATTTTTCCAAGTCTATTGTGGTTGCATGACATGCATGACTTTCATTTATTAAATTAAAGATCAATTTCTTTGATATTATGATTGATATCAGTCAGCGTTATTTGAAGCATAGTTTAATATCTTAGCTTAGTCAACTTGGGCTGTGGAAATTTTCGAAAGGGTTACCGTGGCTCTGAAGAAACACATGTAGATTTTAGTCACTAAAAGTTGGACACACATTTTTAGCATAGCATAGCATAGTCAGCCTTATAATCTTCCCACTGTTGGGATTCAGGCCATTTTTAGGGGCAGAAGTTATTTGATGATCTCAAAAAAAATATTAGTAAACCAGTGTTATATGTATCGATTGAATATGTATTGACGAAATCATAATTAGGTGTAAAGAAATCAAACCGATCAACTTCAGTTGCACGGAAATTGTCAGTTTCTAAAATTGGTGTAACGCGTTTGTTTTTAGGAAACACTTTTTTAACATTTAGCTGCCAATTTAGGTGATGCTAGGCAATAGCTAATGAACACTAATCAGTGTGTTCATTTACCGTTAACAAAGGCTAATGATTATCAGTACTGCGAACGTGACTATCAACACATAAATAGTTGAAAGGGAAGTCAAGTGGTCAGTGTAAACGTGTCCTAATAGTATCAGCCGCTAAGAAAGTAGCGCTCTGGGTTGCACCGACTGATCCAGTAAACTCTTATGCAATGTTAGGGCTTCGATACACCGAGTGTGTAATCTTATACTGTTGATCGCAGATGCACGGTGGTGGCATTAGTTTTTTAGTAATCGTTGATTTTTAAGATATTTTCCTGTCTAGTGTGATAATTATATGGGTAAAGTTATATAAACATTTATTAATATTTAAATAATATTATTATGTGTTACTTGTAACTTTAATTTAAAATTTCAAAAACTCTTTCTTTCTTGTATCTCTACAATATTGTCAATATTTCTCAAATCTCTCCTCCTGGAAGAAATTTCGTTTGAAATAAGCAATACTTTTGTACTATTTTTTTTTATTATAATGAACTACTTTTTTCTGTTATATATACATAAATATGTATGTACGTGTACATACACCTATTTATACGCATTTTTAGGTAGATAAAATTATAAAAAAATAAATAATTATGGGATGGAAAATAGATTTCTTAAGTGCAGCCTCCTCAGAAAAATCAGTGAATTTTATGTTACAGAAAAACAAACGTTATTAAGGTAGAAAACTCTGCACGCTAAGTGATTTCGTAAGGTTTAAGCAGGTAAATTTCCACTGAGTCCAGTCCATACTAGGACTATGCTCAATATTCCTATTCCAATTAAGCCCTGGTATCAACAGTAGGCGTGACAGTTGTCAAATGACAACAATGAACCATGTTGATGTTCTTCAAATTTCCGCGATGGTTTTTCTGATTACTAAACCAAATAAATATATCAAATTTCAACAGATGGGATTTAAGAGGCAGTTTCCAAAACAACAACATTTCGGGGAATCTTAAAGTAAGACAAGAAAACATCGGAATTTGTTGAGAATGAAGAATAAAAAAGAAATGGCTTGCAATTGTCAATTTTTCTAGATTGTATTAAAAATATCATAGCAAGAATAAGAGGTAATTTCAAATAGACCCATTTCAATTTTAACAATGAAAGAATTTAACCGAGCTTTCAATACTCTCGGTGTACTCCCAGCGTTACGACCGGTGTAGCGAGTCGTTGCAAGCACACCGCATATTTCCCCGATCGACTCGCATCTCGATCGTGACTCTTCGGCACTTCTCGTGGCTTTCTGCGAAGGTCATGCGCATCATCTTTCATACGCACTCTGCGAAATCTTTAAGCTACCACCATATTTAATGTAGATTCTTATTTTGGAGTGTAAATTTTTAAGCTGTCACGACTTCGAAGCGATATTACGGAGATAGCAGCGTATATATTAATGATGTGACTGTTGTGTAATAAGATTATTTATATTTTACTGTTATGCATCACTTAATCATTATCGTTTATTTCTTTATAGGTATTACGTGCAGTGCTGGGTATTATAATATCATTATTGTTAAATATGTATATCACTGGTCACATTCCCACGCTACTGATACTAAAATACATATTACAAGATGCGTCCTATATAGTGATTGATGTGTTAGACTTTGTAGGCTAGAATCTCTAATGTAAATCTGAAATCTTGAGGCAATCTATGTAATTTACGCGAACATAATAGAGATTTATCAAACATGATGAGTGTAATGACCTTGCGGTAAGAACCATGACGGATTGTATCAATACTATTAAAGCTTGGAATGTTAGTAAGCGTTTCAAGTGTATGAGTATCACGCAACTACATATGCGTTGAAATTATCTCCAATGTCATTGTTAACTTAATTCTCCGTTCAACTGTACTTCATCAAGGTGAATACAAGGTAAATCATTATCGAATATAGTTTCCCAGTAAACAAGATCTGTTTTAAAATACTTGACATGTGAACCTGATTTCCCCGAAATTTTATTAAGGCTCTTTGCATGTATAAGGGCACCATATTGGCATATAATAATGTCGTTTAATCTTTGAAAATTACGAAAAAAATATGGTTTATTGTGATGGTTCTTCGAAAGGGTCGCTGTTTCGTAACCCACATCAATCAAGATGTTAATAAAACGAGCGACACTCTATAATCCATCGACATCAACGTTTCGTTTTGGATATTGCGATAAAGATTTTGTAAGCTGATATTAAAGCAAACACAATTAATTTACTTAAATAAACTTTTGACACGTTTCATTTTAGTTGGTGCTATAGTTAAAGGTAAGTAGTTATAAATTTCAGAGTAACCTACTATTCTGACTTTTTATTTTTTACTCACTCCGTTAGGCTACAAGGATCTCTTCGCCTCTATTTACCACAGGATCGGCCGCTGATTGACGCTAGTTCCTTCTTCGGCCAGCTGTGCAGAGACACAAGAGCCTTAGTGTAAAAATCCCAGGGCTGATCATGCTATAACCTCCTATTACTCTAACAGCTGTCGCTCTCTGTGGCATTGCGGCGTTGCGGGCGCTTAGGATGCGGGTGCTTAGTTGTCAGCCCTTTGAAAGCTATGAACCGTACGATTCCCACATGGCAGGTGGCGTAGTGTTCCACCCGTAGGTTGAGCCCGATGCCCATTATGGTAGCGTGAATATCTGAAAAAGCTAACGTGGCTCTGGAATGCAACTGGCTACTAAAGAACGCAGGTGGATTTTAGTCAGTAAAAGTCTAACACGCCCTCTCGCTCAATCCTTGAGTAGGAAAAGTCATCTGATGATTTCCCACTTCAAAAAAAACCCCGGATTGGGTTAAGAAAGAATAAGAAAAATGTTCCTTATCGTCAAGATGATACCGATTTAAACGCTTCCTACAATTATATGTAAATCCCGAGGTATCATGTTCTTAGGTTTACGTAAACAGAGGGCATCAGACTTGTGCAAGGCTACTTTTAGACCCAAACGCTACCCTTACCGTGGCCAGTACAGCCGCTTTCCGATACGTTTACCCCGGGCTGTTACTAGTGTGTCATCAGCGTAGCCGTTATCAGTATGTCATCAACATAGCCGTTAACAGTATAGCATTATGTTGACGCCATCAGGAAGAGCCCTGCGCAGCACCCAGTTGTAGCTAATGTTCCACAGTGGTGGACTTCACTTGGACTCATCCTGTGAAACACCGCATGACGTTCCTCGCCAACTATATCTTTTTCGACCCGGATAGATTATGGTTCTCTCCGATAATTTGTCTCCAATAGCGCGACGGAGGAAGGTTGGCAACACCAGTACAAGGTATTAAAGGCGTTGGCGATATCTAGAGAAACCGTCAAGACAATGTTACTCTGAGCGACTACTTCTTCCACTAGAGCCTTTACACGCATGATCTTGATGATCCGACTGATATGACCCCACGCGATTAGTAGGTACCTACTTACACCAAACTATGATTTTGTGTCTGCATAGGTTGATGATACAGTAAGAGAGCAAATTCTGACGATATTGTTCCATTTTTGCAACTTAGCTTAAAATAAAATAAAAAAAATATTATGAACAATTTTCGGAACATAAACATCAATGATGACATTTCGGATTGAACTTTCCTGAGTTTCACTTTATCGTGGGGACATTAATCCGACGTCAATTTTAAGCATTCCATCGTCGTTGCTACATCATACGTCACCGAAAATTTGGATAAAAGTAAAATGCAATCATTGTTTCTGTCTGCCGCCAATTTTTTTAAGGGGATTAATTTTGAAATTTAGCACGTTTCGGCTTTTTTAAATATAAGATTATAATTTGCAAGATCTACGCTTTGTCGCGTTTCTGTCACATAGCAAGTACGCAATAAAGGTATATATATTCAATTCAAAGACGTTATGTAGTCAGCCGATATCAGTGTGATCTCAATTGCTAAATGTTTGAATATTAAATAGGTAAAATAGGGTTTACCGGCTACCTGTGTTGGGTTGCGCGGTACGGTCTGTAGTCTAGTTCCGCCAGTACATTGCTTTCACTCCTTATTTCGGCTCGTACATTGTATGGTAATATTGTGATATGCAATTTGGATGAGATCTCATATCTTCTCACGCTCCACTGGACTTGTTACTACAATTAGCACTTTCAGCCCAATGCATGCGGTGTCGCAATGTGTTGTTTCAATATATGGCCGTTTACTGCTGTTATTTTAATTGTTATTCAGATTTTGCAAGAAAGGAAGAATGATATTGATCTGTTTATCTATATTCTTAATTAATAGTTTAATTCTTATTACTTACGAGCTTTCATATTTACCGATGTCCTCAATAATGATGTCATGTTTGACAAGATTATGATTGATTAATAATATTTGAAAAGGATCAATATTTTGTATTATTTCCGACGATATTAAATTAGCAATCAAAAAGTGTTTCCTTTTTCGTAACACCAACTTCCTCTGCATGATATTTTCGTCATCGTCATCCGACGTGTCGTTAAAAGGTGACTTGACCAACCAGCGCCTTGTTTATTAATCTTCATTAACATTAAAATCATCTTCAATTGCAACAAGTATACTTATTTGCTGACATTGCATTCTGGAATAAAAAGTATTGGTAGGTACGAGGGAGCAGTCGTGGCTCAGTGTTAACGGCGTCGACTTACAAGTTGTAGGTCACGGGTTCAAACCCAGCCAGGCGCATTACTTTGTGTAATTTATTTTTTCATTACTGTTCTCAAAACGGTAAAGGATAACATTGTAAAGTAACCGGCATGTCCTAGAACTAATAATTTGAACACATCTGACATCCACCAATCCGCACTGGTCTCGCATGGCGGATTACGGTCAATTTCCTCTCCCAGGGAGGAGGCCTGAGTTCCAACTAAGGGGGATCATCATAAAGCTGATTA
Organism: Mythimna vitellina; assembly: GCA_949316375.1. Classification (NCBI taxonomy): domain Eukaryota; kingdom Metazoa; phylum Arthropoda; class Insecta; order Lepidoptera; family Noctuidae; genus Mythimna; species Mythimna vitellina. The sequence continues at coordinate 17,329,643 of OX438688.1, forward strand.
TGCTGGTAGGTACTAATAGTAAATAAACTGGATAAGTAGAATAAATATTAAAAAATAATTCAATAAAAACACTTAACTAATTGACACTATATATACATTAAAAGCAAAAACTACTAGTAGACACTTCGCGTGACCCAAGGGTTGGCTTTTACCTCGGTCAGAGATTAAGCATTGCCATACAACGTGGCAATGCCGCCAGCCTTTTGGGTACACTTCCAGTCGACAGCGATGCGGAGGAGTTTTATGATGCCATATTTTAGCTAGTAGTTGTATAAGACCTCATTGTCAGATATCTGGCGCGCAGTTAACAAGCTCTCTATACAACAGTTCATCAAGCTCTTTTATACATCTACGGTATTTTTCTGGACCTAATACAGTCTGACAAAGATAGACGACTCGTATGTCAGAGAGCTGAGTCCCATCAGTGGGGACACAATAAGGTTGATTATCCTATGCTATACTATTAACTAATTTTACGACTAAGAAGATGTAATATAAACTAAAAGCTTTTTCACCGAGAAAAGCTCTAAGGATTCAGAATTATCTTTAGCTCTCAGAAATATAGAGATGGTTTATGTTTTAAAATATAAATAGGTTTAACCTTTAATCATCCATTAAATACATCTGACACTTTGGTCTCTGATAAATGGAGAAAACTTATCGAATTCTTAAAAGGGTATTCGAGTCACCCGTAGTCGATAAGCATTTTTGAACATCGAACATACTGACCAACATACATTGAATAACAACCTACATGCATGCGATGTAATAAATATTAATAAATTCCTGCAGATTGCTCAGTCAACCTTTTCAAAAATAGTTTTTGCGTATCTTACAAAGTTGAGAAGGTACTGGTATTTAATCACTTATTTTACCAAAATATAAGGGGTCAGAGTTCGATCCTTTTCGTTGATGAAAATATAGTCTCTTATTACGCAGGATGTACTTAAGCCTATAGGACTCCAATATTTATACCATACTAGCTTTTGCCTGCGGCTTTGCCCGCGTACATAAAATATAGCCTATGTCACTCAGAAATAAAGCAGCTTTCTATCGGTGAAAAAATTGTAGCAATCGGACCGGTACTTCCAGAGATTACCTCAAACAAACAAAAAAAAACTTTACCTCTTTATATTATTACTGTAGATACTATTATAAAGCTGAAGAGTTTATTTGTTTGAACGTCTTTACCTTAGGAACTACCGGTTAAATTTGAAAAATTATTTTAGTGTCGGATAGCTCATTTAACAGAGAAGGCTACAATATCACACTACGACTTACGAGAGCGGAGCAGTACCCAATTATGTTAGTGAAACTGCATGGACAACAATTAACTTCCTGATAAAATACAGATGTGGTTTATATTCCCGCCTATTTCTTTTTGTTTTTTTAGGCATGAGGTCTGTGGTATTGATTTAAAAAGTCACTCTGGCCTTGAAACGCAAAGAGCAATTGAAAGAACTGATACTTCCTCTCATCTCACCAAGATTGAGAGAAGGTATTTGATGATATACAAACCTCCAAAAAAAACGGTATGATGTTTTGTCTGCCATAAAAAAACATTATATTTTATTGACTTTTCTTTCTATTTTCATACTTAATTTTGCTACCGAACTTATTATTACTTACCGAACACGCTTGCTTTAGGTATGTGTGTGTGCATGTATATTAGACCAATAAGTGATTAAGGTTCCCAACCGAGCTTTCTGTGGTAAGAGCCCAATCACATTAAGGATTACAATAGAGCACAAAAACTGACATGTCCCGTGCTCGTTACTAACAACTTACAGCCAATAATGAAGCAACTAATATTCTCCTGATGACTCTTGCAACGTTAAAGATTGATTTATAAATCAAATCATCACTCTATTGATACTTTTTATACTTATTTTGTATACTTATTGACTTGTTTATAATATAAGTTGTTTTTTTCCGCGGCTTCGACCCCCGTAGTGGTAGCTTTCTATAGTGAAAGAATTCTCGTAATTAAATCAACATATGACACACTGAAATTACCTTCTACAAACAAACAAACAATTTGTATTGATCTTTATATTATTGAAAACCGAATCAGTCTCCCTAGCCAAGTTACGATCGTTTCGTTTGCGTCGAACGCCTCGAGTAGGGGTAGAATCCATTATATGATTTAGGAGGCGACAGGGGATAAGTATACAGACGTGGATACGGATTTTGTTTTATATTAAACTAGCTTTTGAAATTAGAAAATATACATGTAGTTTATGTTAATCAGAGATAAAGTAGCATTCTAATGGTGGTGAAAGAATTTTGAAAATCGATTCAGTAGTTCGTGAGTTTATTCATTACAAATAAAGATACAAAAATCCAAAAATACAAATCTTTTCTCTGTAACTTTCTTATATAAAAAAATGAATAGTTGTTCGTTAGTCTCACTAAAACTCGAGTATGGCTGGACCGATTTGCCTAATTTTCGTCTTCAAATATTTGAAATAGTCCAGGAAAGGTTTAACCGGTGAGAAAAATGGCAAAAAAAAAAAACGTAAAAATATCCGAATACATCGCCATCTCTAATTAAAATGTCATTATAAAATGACTGATTATGCTGTTCTGGTTTCTGTTATGCTGCCAGTAGATAGCGTTATCCTTACTATTAGACGGTACGAAGTTCGCCGGGTCAGCTAGCATTAGTATAGAGTAGTATAGATATATAAAAAATAATATTTAGGTTAAGGTTAAAAAGAACTAATGTTACTAAATGAAATACTGTTCTAGCATAAATTGTTTTTCTCCTTCCGTTGAATTGACAATTAAATTGTTAGCGTATCGCAAATAAGACATACATATTATAAAGAGAAAAGATGTGTTTGTCATAAATAAACTTAAAAATACTGAACTCTACTACTTCAGGTTCCTGCACCGGATTAGGTTCCTGCACCGGATTAGGTTCCTGCACCGGATTCGTGCGGAAACGACGCCCGGGTGTCGCCACTGTGTGGCCCACCCGGAGGACACGGTGGAGCACACGGTGGAGGTGTGCCCCGCTTGGGCAGAGCAACGCCGTGACCTCGTGGGGGCAATCGGCGGCGGTGATCTCTCGCGCCGGGCCTTGGTTCAGGCCATGCTCCGGAGCGAGGAGGAGTGGCAGGCGGTCGCCTCCTTCTGCGAAGCAGTAATGCTAGCTAAGGAGGCGGCCGATCGCGTGAGGCAACGGTCCTTACGCTCCAACCGCCGCCGGGATTCCGATCCCGATTTCCGGCCACCGTAGGCGCGGGCTTGCAGATGGCGAGCAATGGGTGGCTCGCCGTCTGACCGTCCGGTAACCGTCCGGACCGAGCCCAAGTCGTCGACGGCGCGTATTGTTCCACGCGCGCCTCAAGGAGATGTCAGCAAATCGTAGGGGCCCAGCAGGGTCGAAGCCTACTGGGGCCACGGGTAGTGTGAAAGCGGAACCCGGGGCCCTGGGACGAAGGCAACGAAGGAACAGGAGTGGGTTTTTAGTCAGTAAGAGTCTGACACTATCTCCCGCTCCGCCCAAGAGCGGGGATGTCATTAGGATGATTTTCCCACCGAAAAAAAAAAAAAAAAAAAAAAAAAAACTCTACTACTTTGTCACTGAGTGACAATAGAAAAATGATAGGCATATATTTTTATACAGGTGATACCGCTGTCAGAAGCTAGTTGGAAAATACAATTTAGCGCTTATGACAAAATACATATTAAAATAACTTCATGCTGAGCTTTCGTATTCCTCAAAACATTACAAGAAAAGTCCAACACTTTAAGATAATTTATATTACTTGAAACGGTAATGTGAATCAGTAGGTTTACCTGTTAGAAAATAATAGTGTTATAATACTTATTGGAAGTTTTCTGCAAATACTATGGTTATTAATTCACAATCTTTTTACCACCTTTTCAGTTTTGTTCTAGGGTGTACAATTCGGAAATAAATCGTGACAGCGACCAGTTATTGCACGTAAAGGGTGCTTTACGCAATAGTGTCCAGACTTGCTATGAAATCTTACGTACATACCTTTCATTTCTAGTCTTTAAAAAGTTACAATAAGGATAAAACAGTTATTATTTTATCATCATCTTTATTCGAAAAAGCTAAGCTATATACAACATGTTGCCCACACCACTCAGAAAAACTATATACTTACTCGCAAATAACATACACCTATGACAAGCCATTCATGAGATAGATTAACGCTATATGCGCTGATACTATGTACAGAAGATAGATTTAACTCATTTTTATAACTCATTTTATGGCTACAATCTACTCAACCAAGTATTTTTCATTATCAGCAACCTCTATGCTTCAGCAACACGTTCCAATTGGCTATGGTGTGCCAAACCGTCATTTTCAAATATAGAACGACGCCATCTTATTTTGTGGTGGTTTCATCTAATTGTTCACATAGAAGCCGTTTGCACTGTAAGGTATATTACTAAATATCATTAATGAGAACAGATGGAAGGCTACACACTCGACTGTAAGAACACATTAACACTAATATCACAGATTGGGTAAATATTCTTCTAATGGTGGTGGATCACTGGTGGGGAGTTGTGTACAACCGCGTTGAATCTGTAACAATATATTTGATCTTGTTTAACGACAATGCATTAAAGAACGTTTTAAATATTGTTTGTATCTTTAAGGGCTGAAACCGTTCTTTTTCAGTCGTGCTATTTTTGTAATGGCCTATGGTTATTTTCTTACCCATTGTGGTGGTCAGCGGTGTAGGTGACCTTTCGGAAAGAACCATCAGGCTGCAGCAAAGAGTATTCTCCCTTCACGACATCACCATCACGAGTCTCATGCTGAGACTTGTGGTCACCGGTGTGAGGGTCCTCCACGGAGTATGAATAGCCATATTTGGGATGAGCCTGCAAATTTTCAATATAACAAAATTTTAGCAATCAATCAATTTCACATTATGTTACGTTCTCATAGGTTAATTGAAAGGGAACTCTGTATTTGTTTAGAATATGTGGTTGTATATTAGACTTACGTATTCATCAACATAGTGGTCCTCATGGGATGGAGCAGCATGGATCGCAGGGGCGGCGTATACGGCGGGAGCAGCGTGCACGATCGGGGCAGCGTGGGCAATCGGGGCAGCATGAGTGATGTGAGCGGAGTGAGCGATGGGAGCGGCGTGAACTGCAGGAGCGGAGTAATGGATAGGAGTCTCATGGTGGACAGTCTGGTCGTGGCGGACGATGTTCTGCGAGGACACCGCTGGAGCGTGGTGGATGTAACCAGCCTGGCACACTGCCACCAGGGCGCACGTAAGCACGATCTAATGGAAAACAATAAGTAGTATTAATAGTATTACGTTTCATCATTCAAGCTTTGAAATCGTCATGTAAAGACAAAGCATTCGGTTTGAATTTTGAGATGAACATAGTTATGATGCACAAATCGAAATCAAAGCCCTAATTTAGAGCAGTCCATTTTATGACCACAGTACTTTCAAAGTGCTGCTAAGCTCAAAACTGGCAATTGGACAATGTAATCATAAATTATGTCGAGCGAAATTGTCCTAAAGATTATGTAAGAAGTCCCACTTAGCCTTTGAATGAAATAAAGCTTACTTTGGAGAACATTTTGCTTTAGACACAAATGCCTTGACTGGTATCGGTATGATAGTGCACTCTTTTTATATAACAAACAAAACATAAGCGGTGGTGTGGAGGGGGTCTATTCCCGACGATATTCGATCGGATCACAGTAATTGCCGCATTGGCAATCTGCTCGCTTTATCGAATGTCGCAACGCTCGATATCGCTACAATATGTAGAGAAAATGGACGATAAGTGAGAGGCTCATATTGTTATAATTTTTTGCAATTGTTAAACCCGATGGTTCAGGGTATCATGATCAGGTTTTATTTTAGATAATTATTTAAGCAATGTGGAGCAGATATTTGAATGATTCAGAATATAAGTATTATAAGCTAATATGAGCATCATTTGTTCCTGTTATTTTTTTTTGTGGTTAGAAATCGTCAAATTACTTCTCCCACTCATATGGTGAAGCGAAGGTTTACTGACTAAACCCACCTATGTTCCTTTATTGTGCCTTTTTCAATCTAAGGCCATGGGAACTCTTTCAAACGTTCTCACAGGTCATTATTTTTTTCTGATTGTAAGAAAGTATGGACGTTAAAATTTTTTTTTCGGTTTGCATCTCTTATTCTTAAATAAAAGGGATTGTCTTTCCAAATAACTCTTCAAGTACGCATGATCGGGATCATGTGAACAGCTGCTTAATTGAACAACAGCTCGACCGTACGCTCAATGGCTTCAGTTTGGACTATTACACAATCATTGCCTTGGTCACTGCTGAGATGACGGTTTTCCAGGAACACGTCTATTACATGAATAATGTTGAATTGTTAAGGATTATTTAGTCATGATTATGTACTTGGAGGAGGCTTTTAGCATAGTAATCACTAGAAAAAAAAAGAAATTGTTAGAGCGCGCCGTCGCTGCGAAACCGACCGGCGGCAAAGCTGAAATCATGCAAGGAGGACATGGCCATCCGGAAAGTGCGAGGGTACCGCACGGTCTCCCGCGAAGTGGCGAGCCTCCTTGATGGCCACCATGGGATCTGGAGGCAACAGTCTTTGCATGCTTGCACGATTAACAAATAGAGATGCAATGCCGGGGCGAAACTCCGCTGCCGCGATAAGTCACGGCATGGCGGACAGAGTTCCGGCGGGATTTCTTGGTTAAACGGCGACAGCGACTGTCGCAACCCAGTGGTAGACACGCTATAATTATGGCGGTAAGTCCCTTCTTTGAGGAGTGGCTGGAAAGACGACACGGCTTCACCGGATACAGTAAGTTCAGGAGTTTCCTGCGCCAGATTCGTGCGGAAGAAACGCCTCAGTGTCACTATTGTATGGACGACACGATGGAGTATACGGTGGAGGTTTGCTCCGCTTTAACAGAGTACCGCCGAGTCCTCGTCGTGGCAATCGGCGGTAATAACCTCTCGCGCCAGGCCCTAGTACAAGCCATAGTCCGGAACGAAGAAGAATGAGAGGCAGCCGCACACGTGAGAGAACGGACTTCTTCACACCCCAACCAACAGGATCCCGACCCCGATTTCCAGACACCGTAGGCGTTGGGTTGCGGATGGCGAGCAAAAGGTAGCTCGCCGTCTGGCCGTCCGGTAACCATCATCAACTGGGGCCATAGGTCGTGTGTAAGGGAACGCCGGAGTCCTGGGACGCAAGGCGCAGAAGGAACATAGAGGTGGGGTTCTAGTCAGTAAAAGTCTGATACGCCCTTTCGCTACAGCCTAGAGCGCGAGAAGTCATTGGATGATTTCTAGCCTAAAAAAATATTGGTGACAATCAGTCTTAATTTTTCAAAATATTGTACAATTAGAGTTCCTTTGACAGATTGTGGGTGAGATAAGAATGATTCGCATTCTAATCTTACCCACAATCCGTCGCTCGCTCCTTTAAAATACGGGAGTTACAATTAAGTTATTGTAGGCATTGTAAAAAAATAGATATACTCTCACGCGATTCATGTAATAGATAAAAAGTCTAGATCGGAAGTTACGGGGTTATATTATTGTGATGACGAAACTTCTTCGATTTTTTTCGCGTTCACTTCCATCCTAGTATTGTTCTCTCTGTATTACCTAATTCTTTTAGGAATTATATTTTCCCTCGTAAAAGTTTCATGTTGATTAGAGGAGACTTGTTTGATTACGTTGCCGTAATTATCTACAAGGTACCTACTACGGATAAGATATAGTTAGGTACGTTTGATTATTTCCTCTTATCACCCAGTCAGTTTCATATGCGGTTTCAACAGTTATGATATTATTTAGGACCGAGTCAATCAGTCCCCCTAGCCAAGTTACAACCGTTTCGTTTCGATTCTCTTTTCGTTGATCACCTCGAATAGGCCGCGCCTCCGATTCCTTTGTTCTGACTTTACCTCAAAACCACACCTGTGTGTAGTGTGGAACCTAGGAAGGTTTCTTTTTCAGAAATTTCCCATGTGAGGCCATCGGCCCTGATGGGCCCCTACGGTTTTGCTGACATCTCTTTAAGGCGCGTATGGAATACAATCACAAATATCAAGCCCGTTGACGACGCGAGCTCGATATGGACGGTTAACGGACGATAGTACAGTGACCCATTCTCGCTCGTCGAGCGCAAGCCCTCGCATACAGTGGCTGGGAATCATCGTCTGGTTCTCGACGCCCAGGGCGTCTCCTGTCGCAGTGGCGGCTAGGGCATGAGGATGTCCTCTTCCTCACGCGTGCGGACTTCTCCTTCGCTAGCATTACTGCTTAACAGGAGGCGTCCGCATTGCATACAGGGCCCAGCACGAAAGGTCGCCGCCGCCGATCGCCTCTACGAGTACACGGCAGCAGGAACGATGTCCGCTTTGCCGCGACTTTTGGGGAGTTTCGTTTGGCCGGCGTTGCAACATCATGTGCAGGTGACATCGTGCAATAAATGTTGCCTCCAAACCCCATGATGGCAGGCTAGTAATGGGTTCAAAGTTTCACGGCAGACCGTGTGGTTTTCCTGCACCATCCGCATGAATGGGCATCACCCTCTGGGATGTTCGTGCGTGCTAAGCGTTCAGCTTGGCCGGCGGTCGTTCCGCAGCAACAGCGCCTACTGCAGTGAAGTGAGTGTTCTTCGAAATTCCTTCGAGGAGGAGTCCTAGGCATTTCGTCTTTGACTACTACCGTTATTTGGGAACCCGGCGGTGGCCCATTATGACGGCCGACTGCTTCAGACTTATGCAGTGCCACCTAGAGTCCCAACTGCCGGATCCTTTTTACGACTGTCGCAATCCCGAGTGTCGCTAGTTCGGTTGCCGCCTAGTACGATTCCCCCTGTGCCAGGACTGGGGATTGTCAGTGTAATATAACCACGCTGACTCCGCTGGGGAGGCCGCCGCGAAGCACGTAGTCGTAGCCAATGTACGATCGCCTAAGGCGATCCTAGTACCCAGAAGAATTATCCCAGCAGGTCACCGCACGACATCTCTCGCCATTTTCACTCTCCCTGGATAAAATATAGGGCAGACTAATGATTTATCATAGTACTCAACTGTACTTTGGGGGTCGAGTGATACCTAAAAGTTTGCTAAAAAATTAATTCCTCGTTCGACCCTTGGGTCAAGAGTAGACTAAACCGCGTCGTCGAAGTCGTGGTCCTTACCGGACGGTGAGTTACAATTGCTCGTGGTCCACAAGCCCGCGTCTACGTTATCCAGGAATCGGTCGGCGACTCCCGACACCCGGGGTGACTCCGGTGGAGTCCTAGTCCATACGTAAAGTGATTTTCTGAGAATGGTTGGTATTAAATCCTTTAGTAACTTGTAGGTTAATCCCATATATGTATGCATTGTACAAGTATGTAGGTAGGCTAAAGAAAAAAATTCCCTCTATTGATAGCTACTTTACAAAACAGGCCTTACGACTGACTAAACTTCAGTTGTGTAAAGTCACAGGCGGTACAACTGGCCACAGGTTCTTTAATAAGCATCTCTCTGTCATAGGATTTGCAGATAAATTACTCATCTGCTTCTGAGCTGCCCAGTGGTCGCTGGACACATAGTAAGTACTTCAAAAACCCAGGCACCATCCGTCGTTTGGTAACCGTCTGGACCGAGCCCAAGTTGTCGACGTCACGTAGTGTTCCACGCGTGCCTCAAGAAGATGTCAGCAAATCGTAGGGATCCAACAGGCCCGAAGCCTACTGGGGCCATGGGTTATGTAAAGTGAACACTGGGGCCCTGGAACGAAATAAAAGAAGAAACAGCAGTGGGTTTTATTCAGTAAAAGTCTGATACGCCTTCTCGCTCCGCCTAAGAGCGAGAAAAGTCATTAGATGATTTCCCACCTAAAAAAAGGCACCATCCGTGAGATAGTTACACTAGAACGCTGCTGGTCTTCCTCGTGAAGCTGGGGTGAATCGAATGACCTACTTATCCTACCCGTTTGCAAAACTCGTACGCACGGTGGTCTTAGAGTTGTTGACCACTAGCCTAAAATATAATACCTATAATAAAACATATAGGTATGTGTAGAGTATGATGCGGATAGTTGCACCCCTGCCGTGTGCCTAATTGAAGTTTAGGATACCGAAGGCATACTTTCTGGATTTTTTATAAATAACCTCTGATTCCAATAATTTAGAGGTTTCAAAAACCAAATTGGAAATGTTCAAAATATTATTTCCTTTGCAGCGTTTGTCCAAAATTATAAACATTATTCTATTAGTCCTCATTATATTTGGCTCTTAAATCATAACTTATGGGACAGAGAACAAAAAAAAATGAAATGTAGTCTTAAGCAAGCATTCTAAGACGTTCGTAAATTATTTCTTACAGACATATTTGATCAATTATAACATCATGCGGATATACTTGCTCAGATTAATCGTTAAGCTGGCAGACGACTTATTACTTGGATCATAAGTTTATTTCTTTTGTATTTCTAGCTGACGAAGATTATTAATAAGGAAGTAGCAATTCTATTAAGGGTTCAGTGAGCACCAATAGCGTTACTTTGTAAATAACTGCCAACATTTATCAGCGAAGGCTCAAACAGCGAAAGTGCGGTTCCCTGTCGTTTGTGTTCCACTTTATAGTAATTATTCCAAGATAAAGCGAGTTATACAAATATTTTATGAGCTTTGAGTTATATAATTTACCTGGGCCCTGTTTAATAAAGTTGACAATTCGACTTATGTGTCAAAAACTGACATAATTTTAGAATTGTCGCGCTTATCAAACAGGGCTCTGCTGACCGAATTTCGGTTACGGTGGCCAGTCTCAACGGAGATTATCCAAGTAAGTAGGAGATAGGAAGAAGCTAAAGTGCCTTTACGTTCGTTTATTCTCATAGTCCGAGGGGTTTGGTCGTGTTAAATTTTTGACACGACCAAGGAGATTAAACACAGGGCCAACAGCTTTAGGTTTTTTTAGAGGTACAGGTTGGCACAATACCAACTTCCAAACTTTGGGCCATTACAGAGTAATTCGTTCAACAGTCACACTTGGGACCAGGGAGCTAACTAGTTGTGAGTTATATAGGTATTACATAAAGTCTGAAGGCGTAAGAAAATTGGGAATAATTCAGTCTAATCTTGTTTGTATCACACTTCCTGACGTGAAAAGTAGGGCTTCGATCGGTGACTATGAATAATGTCTAGGTACGCGGTTTTGTCAGCGCCTAACTGGTCCGACGCTGTTATTTACAGCCGGCACTTAAGAATTTGCTTAATAGACTATCAGTATTTAAAGTTGGAGAGTGTAAAGGAATGTACGTGTTCGTAACCGTAATTAGGAGTTGCTAGATCCAGTTCTGCAAGGTACTAATGTAGATCTACTTATTTTGTGTTTGCTGGCATTTCGTTTTAGTATCACTAGTGCTATTATATGTTGATTTAGTTTCTAATGTAATAATTTTCCTAATTATAGCAAAAGTTGGGTGAAGATTCTCAAAAACTTTAGTTACGGATTTATCACAGAACAATAGAGTTGCTATTCAATTAACACAACAATAAAATCCTCTTTTTTAAACCTGTTAAGGCAATCTACTGCTTAATCAAAATTGCTTCAGCATCCTGGGCTCCTTCGTTAAAATAATAGTCAACTTTATAATTTTGTTTCAACCAATGACTAAAGTAACCAACAATAATTCGATCGATACACAGTAACTCTTACTTTACAATGAAAGTCTACCTTTGTGTGTTACGCGGGCGTAGCAGCGGGCCATGTTATCCAATAAATATGAAGGACATTAGCACAGGCGATGACAATGTATAGCAATTAAAGAATTAGAGAAACACTATCCGTTCTTATAATGGTTGTAAACATGGGTAACCATTGAATTTTTAATATTGGATAACCAATCTTATTAGAAAGGTACGTATAAAAATTTAACGCTACTTGAAGATATCGTGGTAAACATCATAAGAGATGGCGGGACAAGCTCATCAAAACCACGACTAATAGGCCACATTCTAATAATAGGATTAAAAAAAAAAAGAAAAATGTATATCAAACAACTTATTAAAGCTTAAAACATAATTATATTTGTAGGTAAGAATAAAAAAAAATACAATACAAATCTGTTCGAGGTTAATAAGGCACCAATCAAAGTATAGCATACCTACTCGTAGCTTTGTTATGTGAAAATAATAAATAAAACACAACGCATCCTTTACCACTAGGGACACATGGAAGTGATAAGAATGTTGAAGAACGATGGAAGCTTTCAGGTCGTTCATCATTTTAAGGTTAACTTATAGCTGTACTACAGTAATAAATGAAAAGGCTTCATTTTTACTAAATGGCACTAATAGCCATTAATGTGTTGATGTTCAAGCAGGTTTTATTAAAAGTAGCATATATCTTATTTGTAAGTATGAAAAAGTAGAACGTGTTGCTCTGGACTGGACAGATTTCATGCAAAAATTATGATGTTATAAAAGTGCAATTAATACTGTCTTGGCATGTGATTCTTATATTGTCTATACAAGCATTTTGACCGCGACTTCGTTCGCGAGAATACCAGAATGTCTCGAAAGAACGCTGCTAAAAAAACACAGTACAGCCTCTCATGTGTCTCTAAGAAACAGCCGTTAGGTAAGTATTTATTTCGATTTCGAAATTATGAAACAAATGAATAAGAAGTTTAATTTTCAGAGCCTAAATAGATAAAATAATAATGACAGTCTTTATTATCCTTTTAAATATAAATTTTTTCCAAGTTTCTATTTCATTAACCGAGAAATAAGAATTGTTTATACAATATTGAACATCACTTAAATTGTCTTGTGGTGCTAGTTTTTAAAAACAAATAATGGCAAACTTTTTATTTATTAAGGGTCCCAAAACGGTCAACTTTGCGTAATTGACACTAATCAATGCCAAAATTGACCGTTTACTTTAAAAGATTGAAGCAAATGTCCATACATTTTCATTGTTCAAGTCTGAGTATATTGGCCTACAGAATACGACTTTATATACAAAATCCTCATTTTCACCCCTTAAATATTAATTTTACAGAAACCTCTTTTTAGTGCTCGCCTACGTCATTAAAGAAAGTCTTGTGAAAAGTTTCATATTCCTAGTTCCAATAGTTTCAACTGTTCTGTGCATTGATATGTCAGTCAGTCAGTTTCTTATTTTGTATTAAATACATAGATATAGATTATGTATCTGTTGTGAGTTGTACACATATCTATTTCTTAAGTTTATTTTTGAGTGATATTTCATAAATATTAGTTTAAATTTTGGTCTAATTATTCCCATTTGCAAAATTTCTTTCGCGTTTTGCTGTAACAAAACTTAATTGTAAAATATAACTTGCCTGTATACATCAGCTATCCTGATAATGTTATCAGGACAGCTGTTGTACACAAAACTCTAAAAAATTTTTTTACAGAGAATGAATATAATTACAATTAAACCAGTAACCAAAAAAATATGTTAGTAGCCAGTTTTTAAACTTTATCTTCAGTCTGAATAGAAATAACTTAGATTTAGTTTCTTAAATCAAATACACGAATTCGTGCCATTGCCTCAAACGTAAATAATTACTTTTGTGAAACAGTCATTATAACAAGCAAAGCATTGTCAGACACATGCGTAAGTAGTCTGTGCAACATCTTGCATAAACTTAAATCTGGGACTCCAAATTAAAAACAGAATTCATTTTAAGCTAAGGTCTTATAAAGGCAGAGTACACTGGTTGCATTCATTCGGTGAGATAAATGATGCATCTCTTCATTCTTTACTTGGCCTGTTTTTTCGCGATTCAATGGCTGTCTGAATGATTTCGGTTTCGTAATTTTAATTTATAGCTTCACTTCGCCAGCTTTCTTGTGTGAGTAATTATCTTGCGAATAAAATAACTGTAAATATGTTAAGCATGAAAAATATACTTTAAAAACGAGTACATGTATGTATTTATAGTAAATTATACGATTATATGTCACTGGGTAATTACAAACATTATAAGGTTGTAATAAACCTTTCGAGAGTGTAAACTCTCGATATGCCATAAATAGGTCATTTCAAATATGATTAATATCCAGTTAGTAATAGTATCCAGTATCTTAGTTGAATATTTATAATGTAAGGGAAGAGCAGAGCCTTCAACTAAAGGCATTTCTATGCCTAAATGCAGATTCCACGACATGCAATTTAAGCCAGTATGATATGCAATAAAACTATTTTTTTTAATCCAAATTTGTAAATTTATAACTTATCCTATTGTATCCACCGTGTTGTATCTTATCAAAAACATAAACTTAATCATGTTACATACCTAATTGATCATAAACTAACGGTATTTACAATTATCCAATAACATATTTATATAGAGTTATATATTTCACTACTGAGGATCCTCTGATTAAAAATCGAAGTAGCTTATTCGAGTATGTATGTAGAGCCCTCTATGAGAAACCATCGACAGTCTGTAGTATATCGTTGATGCTGCCATCTCTCGGCTCTTGTAAGTATTAATATCGTTGATCGAAATGATAGAAAGTTCACGTAAAAAAAAGGTGGTGTTAGTATCGCTAAAACAAGATGTAGTTTCAAATTAATTTAATGCAAATTATTTCATGGGCATCAGACAGGCATTTTTAACAATTACAATCTACATGACTTATTCTCTTACGAAACTAATCAACAATATAGTAACATATAGTTTACTTTAATTAAAAGCCAACATAATAAAATCTGGAATGATAATAAGATGACGCGACTTCAGAATCTTGGTTTTGGTCTTCTTTTTCTACATTTGGCTTTTGATCTTCCTTCTCTACAGTTTTGTTCATGTTCTCAGCAGGTTGTTCTTCAGGGGTAGAAAATGAGTCATTAGCTGGTAAAACTTCAGTTTTTTCATCATCTTGTAATGGGATTTCATTGTTGATTTTGTCATTTATGGGGTTTGGAGGAATAACTGAAACAATGGCTGGAACTACTTGAACAGTTTGTACTACTTCAGGTTTAGGTGATGGAGCCACTTCCTTGACTTGCTCTTGTTCTACCAACATAACTTTGTCTCCTGCATCAATTACTAGCATTTTGGGTTCTTCAACAGCAGCAATTTCTTTCTCTTCATGAACTGGCCTGCTATCATTGTTAATTTGTGGTTGTTCAAGGTTTTGGTATTGATAGCTCTTACTGGGGAAGTAGTGATTTATCTTGATACCATTACCGACGGGGTAAAAGAATCTGGTGTGGTCAGTGACTGAAACGGCATTATTACCGTGCTTGTTCATAGTTTTGCTTACAACGGCATTGAATCTGAAAATGTAAATAAGCGGCTTATTATCATATTTTAATCTTATTTCTGTGTAGAAAAAATATAGAGAATATAGTCTTAAAAATATAGATTATTGTTTATAAAATTCGTTACTTTTTTATTATTAAAATTGCGAGATAACATTGATACAAAAGCAAATAGGTACCAATAACCAATTCCGAATCCAATTGATCGAATTTCGATTTTGTAATTCCGAATCCAATTATCAATATTGTATTTGTTTAGCTTAAAATTAATTTCAAACTCAAAATAGAGAAATTAACTAGAACGAGTTAATGCATATTAAAAATATTTTAACAAAATTTGCAATTTTACAAAACACGTGAAAAAAAAACGTGATATATTGTAATGTTCATGGCCAGAACCAGGGTCATGGTGAGCTAGTGTATGATTGTTTAATTACCCGTTGTGGTCGTCGGCGTGGTACTGCACCTTCCGCAACGAGCCATCTGACTCCACGAGGCTGTATTCACCACGAACTCGATCCCCATCACGTGCCTCGTGGTGGTGTTTGTGATCTCCGGTCTTATCATCCGAAACTGAATACTCAAACTCATACTTTGGGTATGCCTAAAAATTATTAAGTGTCAGTTAGGAAAGTATAAATTATAATTATTAAGCCACACTGCTGTCAGTGTGACATTCCTCGCTAAGTTACTTGAGATCGATATTAGTTGGGCAATAACAAATTCTAATGAGTACATGAGTAGAGTAGAAATATGAAACTGTTGCCATGTCCCTTTCTCTGCATATTTCATTATATTTGATCCTTGAGAGAGAATTTGTTACTTACGTAAGATTCGTATTTGTATCCGAAGGGCTGCGGGTTAGGCGGGTGATACATTTTGACCATCTGCCATCCATGAGGGTTTTCTTTGTTGAATCCTTTGTAATGGTTATCAGATTGATCGACGAACACTGCTTGGCTGATGCCCATGAAGCAAATGGATAAAAAAATCTGAAATTAATAAAATGTGATGTTAAATTAATTCCAAAATTTCATTATACTACGGTTAAAGCCATTTTATAATCCATAAAAAAAACATTATATCTTGATAAAGTATTTTTAAAAATTATATAATGTTATCTACCTTTCCGAACATATTGGAGCACTTAATTTGAACTGTC
This sequence comes from Mythimna vitellina, assembly GCA_949316375.1. Lineage (NCBI taxonomy): Eukaryota > Metazoa > Arthropoda > Insecta > Lepidoptera > Noctuidae > Mythimna > Mythimna vitellina. The sequence continues at coordinate 17,346,099 of OX438688.1, forward strand.
GCTAACAAAATGTAATAGTCGACTGTTGTTTAGAAAGAGAAATATAAACCATTTTATACTATTCCAATACTTATTACATAAATTTCGCTAAAATTGTATTATTGACATACTATTGTTAAGTTACTATACGTAAGAACATAGAGGACATGCCTCATATAGCAGTCAATTTAATAAAATGTAAAAATTGTTTCATTTCTTGATGTAGACATGTCTCCGTTGACTTTTATAAATCTCCTTATGTCTTTCTATTGTGTCTTTAATTACGGTATTCGAATGGTTAAAGTTTATTTAAAATATTATTGCAAAAAGTTTATATTAATTTTAATAAGTTGTATGGATCGTACTTCAGCGTATCTACGTTAGTTTAGCCCGGAACTTTAAACCTGTTATCGTATCATCACAATCCGTACGATCAATGGAGGCTTTGAGTACATTTTTCTTGGTATTGAGAGGAGGAAAGTTGACTCATTCGATAGTTTAAAGTTGATACTTTAAAAAAAGTTATAACAGACTCCTTAATAAAAGAGTTCTTAATAAACACCTCTTACAGTTTTCAATATGTCTAAAAATACACCAAACTGATTTACACAAAAAAAGTAACGAAGAACATAAATAGATGTGCCAACAGTTTCACCACGAGATCTATGTAAACCTATTATTTATTTATTTATGTACACACAAACACTTAAAAATGAAAAGAACAGAAGCAGATAGAAGAGCACAAAGGTACTGCTTATATCAAATGAAATTTCTTCTAGCAGACCTGCGACAGGAGAGTAGGATGAGAGATGTAGACACAGTGTATACAAATGTATACACTGTGTCTACATCTCTCATCCTAAGTTAGAAAATTAAAAATATACTGTATTATCTAACATTGTCGTAAATTATATAGTACATAATTATATATATCAATAACAGTATATAAAACACATAAATAGATAAAATACATAAACTAAATTATAAAAATAATATATATCTATAAAATATAACTTTACGAGATGGTAGAGAGGTAATATCCTATCCTTAATTTCGAGAAAAAAAATTGTTCATAAAAAATCTCGTTTCTTAAGGACTCTCCTCTTAAAGTTATAATTATTTATTATTATATTACATTAAGCCCGTTCTGATCCACTGCTCCACATTACGAATATTCTAGCTTATAATAATTAATTAACAAGTTTTTTTTTAATATTAGTGAAATTTTATTGGTTGCATGACAAATCATCAAATCACTACTCCCATTCAGGATGGAACGAGGGGAAATGGAAGAATTTCACTGACTAATACCCTAATACCTACTCGTGTTTCTTTAATCTCCCTTAGCGTTCCAGGGCCGCAGTGACTCTTTTGAACTATCTCGCAGCTATGGCAGGCCAATGAAACGTAACTACTGGTGAACTTGCGGTAGTTAAACGTGTGCATAGCCGAACCGAGCAGTGGTGGCCGAGTGGTAACGGCCCCGACTTACAAGTTGTAGGTCACGGGTTCAAACCCAGTCAGGCGCATTACTTTGTGTAATTTATTTCATCACCACTGCTCTCAAACCGGTGAAGGAAAACATCGTGAGGAAACCGGCATGTCCTAGAACCAAAAATTCGAAGACATGTGACATCCACCAACCCGCACTGGGCCCGCGTGGTGGATTACGGCCCATTCCCTCTCCTAGAGAGGAGGCCTGAGTCCCAGCAGTGGGAACATTATAAGGCCGACTATGCTATGCTATAGCCGAACCGGAAATAATTTATAACTTACTAATTACAAAAATATTAAATCAAATTATTGTTCAAAAGAATCGCATCAAACAAAGAAATTATTTTTAGATAAAGGGATGTTTGGATACCGCGGTAAGTATGTTAACTGCGATTGTGATGAGTCTATGTCGCAGTCAACTAGCTTAATTTGGCTTTTTTCTTTTATGTGTCTCTACTTGCAGGTCAACTTATGAGGCAGTTGTTAGTTTAACCGGACTTGCTTGCAGCAATCGTAATATAGTTTTAAGTAACTTAAACTAAGTGACTACACATTAAGGCCTGTGGGCTACGGACAAAGTGACGACTTCCAGGATTTTACAATGGAAACGGTTTTAGAACTTGTACACCATCTTTTCTATTGTGGTGATCGGGCATTGCGTGTACGAAAATAGTGTACCTAAGCGTATATCATAATTATGACATATTGGAACCGGTGGCTACGCTGAAAATGAGCAATTTGCAGGTAGGACCTATGCTGGTTGAGGATTACACTGAAATATTTCACTTCTCGCATGGGAATATTCGCCAATTAGTATAGAACTTTTAATTCTAAGAACTCAGTTGCCTCGTAGTATCGAAACAGAATACCCTTATACCCTTTCTTAAAATTATTCGATTTCAGAATTTGAATGAAATTGAATTTGATTCCTCAAGCTTTCTAATTTCTTAACGATCTTGTGACTAGATCACAAACTTACTCATTCATGTATTTAGGTACGTACATTATTTGCAATTATTGACTGAAAGCAAGTAAAGCAGCGAGCAACAACTAGCAATATTTATGTTATTGTAATGTGCTATAATTAATTTTATTACATAAAATATTATGGTATAGATTTTATAAGGGCGACATTGATTTTAGCCAACCCGCACTGGGCCCGCGTGATGGATTACGGCCCATTCCCTTTCCTAGAGAGGAGGCCTGAGTCTCAAAGTGGGATCATTATAAGGCCAACCATGCTCTGCTATGCTATTGATTTTAGCGTGCCCGGGCCAATAATACGTCAGTCCTTCAAAATATCAATCATGATGTGGTTTCATAACTCCATGTATATTTTCGAAACGGTAACTCGTCTCTGCCAAAGTACTAAGAACATCTTGTAAATTACTGAATTTCTGTTCAACAAGTTTTTTTTCCCGTTATACTTCTCATGTTGTAATACTGCCACCTCAGTTGTCTGGTACTTCTTGCTAACTTTAGCAAAAATTGGCTTGCTCAGTTATTGCGTAATGGCCTGGCTGCTTGAAGCTTTAAAAAAGCCAGAGGGCAAATACTTGGTATGTCTACACGACACATGGCCTTTAACAGCTGTTTCTCCTTGCACTTATGTTAGGCCATGACTCATAAGGTTGAGTGAATCAGGCTGCCAGCCGTCAGGTTCTGTCTTGTTGGTTGTACAAATATGTATCATCTGATTTTTCTCTATTATTTTGATCATAAATACACCATTAAGAACACTTTATGTGTACCAATTAGCCCAAGTTGACTCTATAACACATAAAAATTTCACAAAAGAGAGAGGATTCTGTCGCTAGTACTATCGCACGGCATCGATACAATTCAATAGATGCGAAGAATCTATTGTTCGGAAGCGCATAGCGATATATTGTATTTGCCAGTTTTTATCAATATAAAAGAATTAAACATAATGAAGGTTTTGTAATATTCTCTTTAAATTAATCTAAAGCATTAAATAGTGAGACTTTGGAAAATTATTTTTGGCTCCATATTCAAAGGATAGTAGCAATCAGCTGAGTTGAAATAAAGCTTTGTTAAAAAATAATAGTCAAACTTATCAACGAACTTATTCGTATATTTATTTAATAAATAAATCAACATTCATTTTGGTCAACACGCTTAGTTGGTAGGTTGTCTAGTCTTAGTGGTGGTAGTATTGGACGGGCGCAGCAGCCTTGACAAGGACGGGGGCGGCCGATGGGGCTGAGTTGTGCACCACCGCGTTGAAGCCATTGTGGTCGTCAGCGGTGTACTCCACTGTCCTGACGGAGCCATCAGCTTCATGGAAGGAGTAAGAGCCCTTCACAACATCACCATCGCGGGACTCGGACTGAGACTTGTTGTCGCCAGTCTGACCGTCAGCAACGGAATAGGTGTACTCGTATTTGGGGTAGGCGATTTCTTCGGGTTGAGCGATCACTTTGGTGACGGGAGCGGAGTGGTAGGCTACGGCGGCAGGGGCAGCGTAGGCGACCTGAGCAGGGGCGGTACGGTAGGCGACTTGAGCGGGAGCAGCGTGGTAAGTGACAGCCGCGGGGGCGGATTGGTAGGCCACGGCGGGGGCAGCGCGGTAAGCCACAGCGGCTACGGGGGCGGCGCGGAGCTGAGCCTGGTCGTGACGCACGATGCTCTGGGATGAGACCGCAGCGGCAGATGAGTAGTGAGCGGGCGCGGCCAGGAGACCAGCCTGGGCCACAGCCACAAAAGCACACAAAGCTACGATCTGAAAAAGATTGAAAGCAAGAATTAGTATCTGCAAGTTAGGTCCTTCAATTTAAGGACCTTAAAATATATTTTTTTCTCTTATAAATGACTCCTTCTATAAAACTTACTTTGGAGAACATTTTGGTGATATTCACTGAAGTGATCAAGTTGAATGATGCATGTAGTGTCAGAGGTCTACTTTTTATACTGATAAATGCCTGTATGATTAGCTTAGTGGAAGTTGTCAGTCGGGTTTACAGCGACCTTGCTTTGCCTTGTAGTTTGGCAAATCAATCCATTCACTAAAGCTTCGAAAAGTTGAATAACTATTCTAGTAGTATGCTAATTGTTATTTCGCCAACGTCTAAGTAGAAATTTGGATTAAGATTAGTAACGTTCTCACTTCAAAAAGTGTTCTCTTTTATTAAAATTATTATAAATTTATTCATGAATTCTGTGTTGTTAAGACACATTATAGTATAGTATATTAATTTGAGGACAAATTGTAGTATTATAAATTTAGAGTCGTCAAAGACAACGCTGTATACAGTTCACTTGCATAATGATTGTCTTTCGAGTTTCATAATGAATCAATTTAGAGACTAGCGTCACTAGGAAATCCAGTCCCATAAATGCGCAACCTTTTTGCGGGATCAAAAATGCTTGATTACTCGTGCGGGAACGCTTGGGAATTGAATTTTTTCCCAAGAAAAATGGGTTTATTTATTTATTTATTATATACTTTATTGTACACCATTACAAATACAAAAGGAAACTTAAATTAAAACACATACATACAATGGGCGGCCTTATCACATTCCGCGATCTCTTCCAGGCAACTTGGAATGGACAGTAATTGCCTGGACGAGAAGTGGGGCTCTCGTTGGTGTGACAAAACCAGTACTCAACATATTATATTATGATAGATACACATATAAATACATATGCTATATAATTGATACTTATATACATACATAATTATTGAAAAACTATAGACAGAAATATAAATGACGACTATCGATATTGACAGCGACAGGTAATATTCCCTAACTAGTCTTTTAAAAACAGTCAACGATTGAGCGAGTTTAGTTGTGTCTGGTAATTCATTCCACAGACGAGCAGCTTGGACAGTAAATGATTTACCATAGAAAGTCGTGGTATGGATTTGCAATTTAAGTCGCAAGTTCTCTGATGATCTTAGCAATTTTGTATGTGAGTTGCAGAGAAACTGAAAACGGTTTTTTAAGGTAAAGAGGCGTGAACGGGGAAAAGAGAATATTATATCGGGGGAAAGAATACGAGCATTCTGGCGAAGGCGAATTAGCAACCACTTGAGTTTTAAACGGAATTCGGAAACGTGATCATATTTGCGCAAACCAAATATGAATCTTGTACAAAAATTTTGAAGTCGCTCAAGTTTATCCAGTTGTTCTTGAGTAAGGTCAAGATAGCTGGCACCAGCAGACGGGTTTAGACGATGTACCGTGATTACCTATTAGTCAGATCCAGCACAGCTTCGTTAACATGTTATTTAACATCTTGCCATAAAACTCGTGACTTTTCAGCGGAATTTGTACGTAATAAAAGTAATTTTGTTTTAAATTTTTTATCTTACAGCTAAATAAATTTTGAATTTCTATTTTGTGTTAAGACCTAAATCGTAATTGGAAAAGAACGTAATCAATAGTATCTAATCTATCTTCCTAAATTTTGAAATCTTGGAATTGTCATAAGTTTTGTTCATTTTGCGGTTCAGACTGGCAATGTGAGTTGCAACATGCAAAAAAAAAAACTTAAGAAAAGTTGAGTTTGGCCGGTTACCTTAAAATAAAATAAAATATCTCAATCCCGCAAATCCCGCAGGTTCCGCGGGCTTGCTGACTTCAATCCCGTGTCCTAGGATCGTATTTTGATGCGGGATTGGATTCCCCGTCATTATTTACCACGTTTTTGCAAACATTAACAAAAGCTTAGTTTTCGACTACGATTTTCCAAAGCCCATAAAGATTTAAATGGATTTTCTGAAAATGAGTTTTTCTTTGGCTTCCTGAATAGATCTAACCAGGGTTCGCTTCATATTAGGCATCCTACCTTCTTAAGGATTCGTTATGAAACGGATCAGTGAATGTTTTGTGTCGCGAAACCGTAACTATTTGACCTGCCCGTAAGGTCGCTGTAAGCCTGTTCTACCACTCATGCATGAACGTGTACAAACCAGCGACTAGTATAAAATCTAGATCTATCATTTCAAATCTATCATTCATTGTTTGATCACACAAGTGAAACAATCAATCTAATCAAAATGTTCGCTAAGGTAAATTAATTGAAATAAATAAATAAAAATAATTCATAATTTAACTTCGAACAAAAAATAATTGATTAATCCTATTTTGATTTCTAGATCGTAGCTCTGTGCGGTTTGGTGGCAGTGTGCCAGGCTGGTTTTCTGGCCGCGCCCGTGCAGTACTCCTCTGCTGCGGCTGTCTCCTCCCAGAACATCGTGCGTCACGACCAGCCTGCCCAGCGTGCGTCGATCTCCTACCAAGCTGCCCCCGCTGCCTACGCTTACCGTGCTGCCCCAGCCGCCGTTGCCTACAACGCTCCTGCCCAATACTCTTCGGCTGCTTCTGTCTCCTCCCAGAACATCGTTCGTCATGACCAGCCCGCCCAACGTGTAGCCATCGCCACCCCCGTCTCCTACAACGCTGCCCCCGCTACGTACACCTACCGCGCCGCTCCTGCTCCTGTTGCTTACAACGCCGCTCCCGTCGTCGCCCAGGCTGCCGAGTTTGACGTAAGTTGTGAGACAAAACGAAAATAAGTAATATAACCTGTTCTTTTTACAACATACTCAAATGATAATTTTGTACCACAGGCTCACCCTCAATACGAGTACAACTACTCGGTCGCTGACAGCCACACCGGTGACAACAAGTCCCAGCAGGAGTCCCGCGACGGTGATGTCGTGAGGGGTTCGTACTCATTCCACGAGGCCGACGGTTCTGTCCGTACCGTCGAGTACTCCGCGGACGACCACAGCGGTTTCAACGCGGTGGTGCACAACACCGCCCCCACTGCCGGCCCCGTGCGTGTCGCGCCCGCTCAATACTACAACCATTGAAGCACCCTCACTAGTCATGTTTCGCGCTCACCAAAACAATGTTGATTAATATTATTTATTTTGCAATATACGAATAAGTTCGATCTACTTTTTGTATTAATAATTTTATTTCCTCAAATCTCCCCTGGATTTTATTTAAAATGGTTAATTTAATGTTGGTTTTTAGGCCTAATTTTTCAATATTCAGTTATATATAATATTTACGCCGTACGGGTTAGTCTAGAAGGTTCAGCTATTCCAGCCGAGGTCGGTCTATGGATGGGTGACCATTTTAACACTTTGAGCCATTAGTCACGGGGGTCATTTGTAGATTTTTGACGGCTGTTGTTACGAATAGTTAGAAACTAGGAAATCTGAGACATGTCTTGCCTAAGGGTTACAAAAACTGGGTTGCGGAGGTCAAATACTTAGGTAGCTCTGAGTAAAATAATAGTATCCAGTTGCATTCGGTACAAGACTGGAAGCATCTGACTCACCAAACCCAATTTAGTTGGGAAAAGGTTGTCAATTTGATATTGAAAACACAACAGGGAAGTGTTGTGAATTAAGCCATTTGTAGTTTTTCTAGTAGGTGCTCAATTCTTCTAGCAGTTTCATGAGTGATGAATGTAAAAATTAACCTGCTTAAGGTTTAAAATTCCTGTTTCTGTAGATTGTATTGATGTTTGCGAGTGTCCAATAGTTCAAAAAATTTTTGCTCGATTATCCTTTTTAGGGTTCCGTAATTCAAAAGGAAAAATCGGAACCCTTACAGGATCATTTTTTTGTTCGTCTATTTGTTTGTCTATCAAGACCCTTTATCTCGGGAACGCGTAGAGGAATCGAGTTCGAATTAAAACCATATACTTAGGTCTGCGGTCCCTTGTAGCTGTGAAAAAATCAAATTTTTAGTTAACGAAAAAAAAAGATATGGTTGTTTGTCTCAAGAAACGTATATTTCGACACTCTCGAGGAAATCAAAATTCGTTGGGTACTTCCCGTTGACCCAGAATCCACAAATTTTTCATAAAGCAAGGGCTTATAGCACACGTATAAATCTGAAAACTGTAAATTTGTTGTTACGTCACAACACAATTTTTTTTACGATAAGGAAAAATATTCGAGATTCCATTCGGGAATTGAACTGTTTACATAGGTACGTTTGTCCCCGCAAGGACGCGATTCCAACTCGCACTTGCTTAGTTTTTTTACCTGATTACTTTACTTTTTCTGGAAACTTTGCGTGCACTCTGGTAACCTCTGGAAAAATATTTGACCGAATTTCATTTCACCTAAAACTTTAACTATTTTCGTTTCGTTTTTTTTTATTTCATCGAAGTCACGTCTGTGGCAGTTGACCTATTATCAATTCGATTTTTTTCGTTACTCCGACGTTTCATTTAGTTGAAAAACTTTCACCGATCTTACACTTAGCCGAAATAACATTTGTTCGAAGTATTATGTTTCCGAACATTCATTGTACCACTGTTTTAATTACCATATTTTCATTTCACCAAACGCCTAGAAATATAATTATTACACTGGCATGTTTGAGGCAACAGGAGCTAATTTCAAATTAGTTTTCCCTAATATTTAATGGCATGTATTTAACGCGGCGACAAACAAATTTGACTTAGGGTTTTAAAAATATTTAAAATGGGTAGCAAAAATAATAGGTCGGTAGCTACAGTGAAGTAGCATTTTAAGTATAAAGTAGCAGCTTTATTTTGAGTTTCACTGCGAGCGACTTGGACGTAGCGTTCGCTGGCCGCTGCCGCGGCACCGCTCGCTTCGCTCACTCAGCTCACGCGCGGTTGGCCACAGTTCTAACCTAACCTAACCTAACCTATTTCACCCTGTTCAAAATGATGAATCTGCTTGCGACTAAATAATTAGACAATGGTGAAAACAACTTTAGCCGCCAGAGTCATTATTTTTAATACCTCGACTATTATTTTATTGGCCCTGTTTACTATATTTGCTATTTTAAAGTAGCAGCCATTATTTAGTTTTTATAGATCCTTGCTTTTTGCAGCTCATATAATATAATTGTGTTAAAAATATTTAATCGCTACCAAGTTATTTTTTTTGTAACAAGTAGTTAGTCGCTTAATAAGTTGTTATTCGCCTCAAAAATAATTAGCCATATTTAATTTATTTTGTTTGGGTGGCTTACTAGCTAACAATACAAAATATAACGATAAGATAGATCATGATGAGCCAACACGACAAGCCTCCACATATAATGTGGGAATATTATTGAAAGTTACAGTTACAGAAGTAATTGAGATATATAAAGTTTGGTGGGAAGATAATATAGAAGATAATAATGTAATGCAATTACAAAACAATGCTTTTAGACATAACAATGTTTATGGATGCTGAACTGCCTGTAAAGAGATCAACTGAGGTGTGTTCTTTGACTAAATTGTTAAATTTGGCTGCGCAAAACAAGTTAGAGTTACTACGGTAGACTGTGCGTGTATGAGGAGCGTGAAGAAGATTTCTAATTTGACAGTGCAGCTTGTTTAATTAATTCATTAAAGGTAATGGCACTTAATAATATAGTTGATTATGGACAAAAGTATTTTTAATTGAGCCCAGTAAGAAGCATGCAAATAAGGATGCTTGCTTTAAGTATACAGCATGAAGGCAGGCATGTAGCATGCAAGCAGACATGCAACAACATGCAAGATGGCATGCAGCATGGAAACAGGCATGCAACATGCTGCAAGCATGCAACATGCAGCAGGCAAGCAGCATGTAACATACAGCAATCATTGTTTCTGTCACGGCTCCGGCGCTGTGGGGTTTGGGCGGCCCCACGCGAGCTTATCGTCGCAGATGGTTTTAACGCTCAGGCGGCGGGCCTTTAAACTACCTGCTCCTCAGCTTGGGAGCCGCCCTACACCTCTAGGGGTAGGGCGGATAAGACTGTGTGTTCTCTTTTATGAAATTATTATAAATTTATTCATGAATTCTGTGTTGTTAAGACTAATTTCTAATATTAATTTCTAGACAAATTGTGTATTATAAATTTATAGTCTTTCATGTATGGACCTCTTAATAAAAGTCTAAATATAGATATATCCCATGACAAAGACAACGCTGTATATAGTTCACTTGCATAATAATTGTCTTTCAAGTTTCATAATTAATCAATTTAGAGACTAGCGTCACTAGGGAATCCAATCCCGTAAACGTGCAATCTTTTTTGCGGGATCAAAAATGCTTGATTATTTTTGCGGGATCCCGCACGCTTGCGGGATTGGATTTTTTCCCAAGAAAAATGGGTTTATTTATTTATTTATTAAACACTTTATTGTACGCCATTACAAATTCAAAAGGAAACTAAAACTTAAACATATACATACAATGGGCGGCCTTATCACATTCCGTGATCTCTTCCAGGCTACCTGGAATGGACAGTAAGTGCCTGGACAAGAAATGGGGCTGTCGTTGGTGTGACAAAACCAGTATTAAACATATTATATTAGATACACAGATAAATACATATGCTATATAATAGATACATATATACATACATAATTATTGAAAAACTATAGACAGAAATATAAATGACGACTATCGATATTGACAGCGACAGGTAATGTTCCCTAACTAGTCTTTTAAAAACAGGCAACGATTGAGCGCATTTAATTGTGTCGTCTGGTAATTTATTTCACAGACGAGCAGCCTGGACAGTGAATGATTTATCATAGAAAGTCGTGGTATGGATTGGCAATTTAAGTCGCAAGTTCTCTGATGATCTTAGCAGTTTTGTATGTGAGTTGCAGAGAAAAGAGGATATTATATGGGAGGGAAAGAATATGAGCATTCCGGTGAAGGCGAATTGGCAACCACTTGAGTTTTACACGGAATTTGGAAACGTGATCATATTTGCGCAAACCAAATATGAATCTTATACAAAAATTTTGAAGTCGCTCAAGTTTATCCAGTTGTTCTTGAGTAAGGTCAAGATAGCTGGTATCAGCAGACGGGTTTAGAAGATGCACCGTAATTAGCTATTAGTCAGATCCAGCACAGCCTCGTTAACATATTATTTAACAACTTACCATAAAACTCGTGACTTTTCAGCGGAATTTGTAACGAATAAAAGTAATTTTGTTTTCAATTTTTTATCTTACAGCTAAATAAATTTTGAATTTCTATTTTGTGTTGAGACCTAAATCGGAATTGGAAAAGAACGTAATCAATATCAGTTATAGTATCTAATCTATCTTACAAAATCTTTATTTAAATTCAGCTTTTCTAAAGTATTTTTTGTGTACTTCTAAAGTATGTTGTCATTTTGCGGTTCAGAGTGGCAATGTGACCTGCAAATTGCAAAATTCGAGGGTTGAAAAAAAAAAAAGTATCCCAATCCCGTAAATTCCGCAGGTTCCGCGGGCTTGCTGCCTTCAATCCCGTGTCTCAGGATCGTATTTTGATGCGGGATTTGATTCCCCGTCATTATTTACCACATTTTTGAAAACATTAACAAAAGCTTAATTTTCGACGACGATTTTCCAAAGCCCATAAAGATGTATATGGTTATTCTTTGATTTCATGAATAGATCTAGCCAGGGTTTGCTTCATATTAGGCATCCTACCTTAAGGATTCGTTATGAAATGGTTTAGTGAATGTTTTGTGTCGCGAAACCGTAACTATTTGACCTGCCCGTAAGGTCGCTGTAAGCCTGTTCTACCACTCATGCATGAACGTGTACAAACCAGCGACTAGTATAAAATCTAGATCTATCATTTCAAATCTATCATTCATTGTTTGATCACACAAGTGAAACAATCAATCTTATCAAAATGTTCGCTAAGGTAAATTAATTGAAATAAATAAATTAAAATAATTCATAATTTAACTTTGAACAAAAAATAATTGATTAATCCTATTTTGATTTCTAGATCGTAGCTCTGTGCGGTTTGGTGGCAGTGTGCCAGGCTGGTTTTCTGGCCGCGCCCGTGCAGTACTCCTCTGCTGCGGCTGTCTCCTCTCAGAACATCGTGCGTCACGACCAGCCTGCCCAGCGTGCGTCGATCTCCTACCAAGCTGCCCCCGCCGCCTACGCTTACCGTGCTGCCCCAGCCGCCGTTGCCTACAACGCTCCTGCCCAATACTCTTCGGCTGCTTCTGTCTCCTCCCAGAACATCGTTCGTCACGATCAGCCCGCCCAACGTGTAGCCATCGCCACCCCCGTCTCCTACAACGCTGCCCCCGCTACGTACACCTACCGCGCCGCTCCTGCTCCTGTTGCTTACAACGCCGCTCCCGTCGTCGCCCAGGCTGCTGATTTTGACGTAAGTTGTGAGACAAAATGAAAATAAGTAATTTAACCTGTTCTTTTTACAACATACTCAAATGCTAATTTTGTACCACAGGCTCGCCCTCAATACGAGTACAACTACTCAGTCGCTGACAGCCACACCGGCGACAATAAGTCCCAGCAGGAGTCCCGCGACGGTGATGTCGTGAGGGGCTCGTACTCGTTCCATGAGGCCGACGGCTCCGTCCGAACCGTCGAGTACTCCGCCGACGACCACAGCGGTTTCAACGCGGTGGTGCACAACACCGCCCCCACTGCCGGCCCCGTGCGTGTCGCGCCTGCTCAATACTACCACCACTGAAGCACCCTCACTAGTCATGCTTCGCGCTCACCAAAACAATGTTGATTAATATTATTTATTTTGCAATATACGAATAAGTTCGATCTACTTTTTGTATTAATAATTTTATTTCCTCAAAACATCTCATCTGGATTTTAATTAAGATGGTCAATTTAATGTTTGTTATTTAGGCCAAATTTTTCAATATTCAGTTATATATTATATAAATAAGAGCTCATAGCTAATATAATAACAGCTGTACGGGTTAGTCTAGAAGGTTCAGCAATTCCAGCTGAGGTCGGTCTATGGATGGGTGACCACTTTAACACTTTAAGCCGTTGGTCACGGGAGTCCTTTGTAGATTTTTGAAGGCTGCGTTTACGGATAGTTAGAAACCAGGAAATCTGAGAATTGTCTTGCCTAAGGGTTACAAAAACTGGGTTGCGGAGGTCAAATACTTAGCTAGCTTTGAGTAAAATAATAGTATCCAGTTGCATCCGGTACCTAAGACTGGAAGCATCTGACTCACCAACCCCAATTTAGTTGGGAAAAGGTTAAATTGATTGGTCAATTTGATATTGAAAACATAACAGGGAAATTATTAAGCTATTAGAAGTTTTTCTAGTAGGGGCTCTATTTTTCTAGTAGTTTCATGACCGGTGCATGTAAAAATAAACCTGTTTAAGGTTTAAAATTCCTGTTTCTCTAGATGGGATATATACGTTTGCGAGTGTCCAATTGTTTAAAAAAATTTTTGTTCGATAATCCTTTTTAGGGTTCCGTACTTCAAAGAAAAAATCGGAACCCTTATAGGATCACTTTGTTGTTCGTCTGTCTGTCTGTCTGTCTATCAAGACCTTTTATCTCGGGTACGCGTGGAGGTATCGAGTTCAAATTAAAACCATATACTAAGGTCTGCGGTTCCTTGAAGCTATGAAAAAAAAAATTTTTAGTTAACGAAACAAAAGATACGGAGATTGTTTATGTCTCAAAAAACGTATATTTCGACACTCTCGAGGAAATTAAAATTTGTAGGGTACTTCCCGTTGGCCCAGAATCCAGATATTTTTCATAAAGCAAGCACACGTATAGGAATAAATCTGAAAACTGTAAATTTGTTAAAAATATTCGATACTCCATTTGGGAATTGGACTCTTTACATAGGTAAGCTGGTACGGAACCCGCGAGAGCGCGAGTCCAACTCGCACTTGCCCAGTTTTTTTACCTGATTACTTCACTTTTTCCTTATCGTGCAATAATGCGATTCAAAAAGTGAGTCTGCTGGTACAATGACATATATCGATCGCTGAAGGGAAACTTTGCGTGCACTCCGGTAATTTCTGGAAAAATATTTGACCAAATTTCGTTTCACCTAAAATTCAACTATTTTCGTTTCGTTTTTTTTATTGTCTTTTTTATATTTTTATTATGTATTTTGAGTTATTTTGTATTAATATAGTCTTGTTCATGACCCAAGTCTTTTCACTATATAGTTAAAGTATTAGATTACATCAGAAGTGGCATAAGACATCCACACACAGATAGAGGCAAAAATAGACACTGAAAACTATTTTTCGTATGTTTTTTTTTTATAATCTAAAATTTGTTTTGTCTAGACTATGTATAAAAATATCTGATAACAATGCTCGTGTAGCTGGCTGGTGGGTATCGAACTCACGACCGGAGAGGTCGTGAGTTCGATACCAGACAAACGCCTAGCCGTTGAGCTATTATTGATCTCAAACATTACAGAGATTTATTATTAGGTGCCGACGTCTAGTACTTATACGCTATCTTTATTAATTAGGTCGGTAAATAGATTCTGTGCTAATGACTTCAGCTCGGTAAACTTTGACGTAAAATATGGGTAAAGTGTAATAATAGCTCAATTTATACTTCGTTTCCTTGTGATCGCTAGGTCGTTTACATGCCTGATTTTCCAGTATAAGATGGGAAACCCGTCGATCGTTATCAGCTGAATGACGTTTCACTGCTACACATAGGCCCTCGACAGGTTCTCCGCTTCACGCATCTAGCAACCGAAACCCATTACCAGGCCATCGCTCAATTAATATTATAAGTTTATTCTTACCTGCCATAAAAAAACATCATAATGACATATGCTTACGTGTTACTACACGTAAGCGTATGTCATTATGATGTTTTTTGTTTTTTGTATTCACTACTGTGAATCAACTGAGTTTTGTGAAGACTGTGACGCACTAGGTTCATTTATTTATTTATCTATTTATATATACTTTATTCAAAATAATAACTGTTACTATGCTGTTGAACTGTTGTTCATTGGTCACTCTCAGAGCTTGTCACAACGTCAAGTTCTCAACCTTACGCAGTGAGCTGATTGATTTTTATGAGAACATCATTATCGGCTTATTATAGCCATGCCCTTCAGAATTTCTGACTGTTTTCTGGAATTGGGAGATCTATTCATTTTATAACATTTACCAAGTATTTTCAAGTGGTCCTTATTGTGTGTTAAAGCCATAATGGTTTTGGTGAAATAGAGAAAGAGAGAGAGAGAGAGTTAGACGGTGTTTGGACGATATATAGTCAATAGTACTACTTCTTCTTTCATAGCGGCCCCTGTAGTAGTACAGGGGCCGGAATATGAAACTATGAAAATTTATTTTACAGAATAGTAGTATTCTGTAAAATTAAGTTTGATAGTTAAATTTTATGGATGAAACCTACGCCTGTGAAGTTGTGTGCAGGAATGTGTCATGTAAGCCAATTTGTTCACTAATATGTTTCCATTACATATACGTAAAACTGCAGTATATTTAGTAACAAAAATAGCCGTAGTATATAAACCGGGAGACGTCAGACTGAGATCAAAGATAGCGTTGTGTGAGTTGGACATCGACCGACTTTGATAGACCTGTGACCTACATCAGGTTTTATAACGAAAACTCATATTTTCAACGAGATTGTTGGTCGGGTTTGTTTGTTATTTTGTTACCGAAATATACACTATTATAATAATATGGAGAAGTGCGTGTACGCACTGGGCAGTTGAGCTAAACTGAGGATGGTGTTATGAGTATGGGTTCCTTAGATTATTTTATTTATCCATCTGCCATTTTTTTTCGTCATATTGTATGGTACATTCTTCTGTTAATATTTAATTAAGGTAAATATCATCAAAGCAGTTTGTTTGACATAAAAAATTCTAAAAAGAATTTTCTAGAATAAATAGAGAGATTCCTAGCTACGTCTTCCTAAAAATAAATTTCGTAATTTAGTTATTTATATCCAGGAATTAAAGACCAATTGTAATAAATCATAACGCATAATGAGATCAGTAAACACATTATTATCATAACTACTATACAATATTTAGACAATAAATTGATTTGCGATGTAAATATTTTATTGTTTATGCCGGTAGCATTACATTTCCCAGCTGTTGCGTACAAAACAAGCGTTGTGCAGATGATGAATACTGAAAATAGACATTCAACATAATTTTTACATGTGAAACATAAAATCAGTTAATACTTTTCCTAATGACTCGTCTTGAGAGCTGGCGCTTGTTCACCGTGTGTCGTAAAACAATCTGATATTCGCGTTCTTATTGTCCAAACATCCTGTTATAATTTATGTAGTGCAGCGGCGCATGAAACGCCCCAATATACCTAAATCTCACAATTTGGAGCACCGCGGCCCAGTGTGCGCCCGCGCCGCCCATCGTTATGGCTCAAAGTGCGTTATTTATTTATTTTTATCAACAACCTGATTTTCTGCGCGTCTCACCTTAGTATCAATATAGACAGCGGTTTGAAGACACGACCACTTTAGCACGATTGACAACACAGTCAATGCGTTTTACATTCCGCGCTTTCTCGTACCACATGGATTTCGGTTGCTACGACAAGGATTCAGGGGAAGTGGAGTGCTACCTCGAAATACGTAAATACATTTTCACTAAACGCTATCAACCGTGATTTACAGCTTTCTTATTGTTGTGGAACATCGCATTGTAATTGATATTTTTAGTTGGAATCAGTGTAGTTTTTGGGTCGTGTAAACAGCTGGACTCTTCTGACAGTAAGTTAGTCGGTATGTCAGCGCAGTCCGTGATTGTTAGTCGAGTAAAACGCTGTTATTACGAATTTATTGCTCCTCCCTCCAATATAACAATAACATAATAACACAGTAGGGTGCTCGGGCTCTCAAAATGCGCACGGAGCTAAGAACGATAAGCACTAGGCGTGACAACGTTCCCAGTCGTGAGTAAACACTGAACTTGGTGCGTTTGCGCTCTTCAAAAATTAAATAAGTTCTAATTTTGAACATTTGAATATTTTAGATTGCGATACGGGTACTTCTTGCGCTATCACGATACAAATGCGTAAGTACCTTGACGTAAGAGTGAAGCTTGTAAGGGAGCTTAACAAATAATTCGCGCTTTCGTCGTACTTATTAACCGATGTTAATTAAGATTTACGATAATATTATCTTTTTGACAATTCGTGTTTAATTGTGACATTGGAGTTACGTGATATGAATCGTAATAATTGAAACTAGTGATGTAGGCATCGGTATTTTTTTTTAAATTAATTGAGAAAATATTATGTGTGTGGCAGCGAATCCAGACTCGGTGGGATGTATAGAGCGATTTGCTACATTTCTATCGTTCCTGCTTGTGATCATCACTTTCCCGTTTTCACTGTTCGAATGTTGCAAGGTATGTACTGTTAAATAAATAACATTATCCTCTACTTTTGATGCAAATTGTCAGTCATCGCCTCATGTGTTCATTGGTGTAAAACATTAATCTTTGGAAGAGCGTGTTTGCAGAACTTTTTTCTAGATTATTTGTTTGAGAATAAGTAATCATTGTTTGCTGCAAAACCGACACGGTTTATCTTATACAGTAATTGTATAAGGTTTTTTTTTGGCAAAAGAGCTACAGTTTTCCACTTATGACTTCGTTAAATTCAACGTAACGTGTCCTTTCAAGTTTCATCAATTTTCTTATAAACGAGTATTTAAAATCCATTATTTTTAATTAGGCTCGTTAAAACTCTTACTTGATTTTGTTTTTAATTTTGGAGTTGTTAAAAACAAAAAAAAAATAGAGGTAACATAAAAATAGATTATAAATTGAAATTTCAAAATTTTTTTAGGAGTTGTAGGTCCTTTAAGAGGATGGAGCCCCAGGTGTCAGCTAGTGCCTTCTTTTAATGTACATAAAATTAATTACTGTTTATTAGACTCAAACTCAAAAACTGCTTTTAATTTTAATCATTCTTATTTTGTTTTGTTAAGTTTTCAATTTTTTTTTTAATTTAGTTTTCTAGTGTGTTACTACCCCTAAGCAAAGCTATGGTAACACACTTGAAAACTTTAAAATTGAATTGAATTCGACGAATTCGAGGGCACGATTGTGGTTAAGCCAATCGGCTGCCTCCATGCTTGTCCCGGATTTTATTTAAAGTCATTTCACGGGCAGAAGTGGCAGCTTGTATTATATAAAAATCAATAGTAGTTCGTTAGTATCGTTAAAACTAAAAAACCGTTTGACCGATTAGTATAACTATTTTTTTGTTATGTTCCCACAAAAACCGGGGTGACTTTTTTTATATGAGAAAATCATCCAATGACTTCTTCCGCTCTTTGTGTCAGACTTTTACTGACTAAAAACTCACTCCTGTTCCTTCTTTGCCTCGGTCCCAGAGCCCCAGGTTTCACTTTCATACTACTCGTGGCCCCAGTAGGCTTCGACCCTGCTGAGTTCCTCCGGTTTGCTGACATCTCCTTGGGGCGCGCGTGAAACACTACGCGCCGTCGACGACTTTGGCTCGGTCTGGACGGTTACTGGATGGTCGGACAGCGAGCTATACATTGCTCGCCGTCCTCAAGCCCGCGCCTACGTTGTCCGAAAATCGGGTTCGGGATCCCGGCTGCTGGAGCGTGAGAGCCGCTCCCTGCATTAGCAGAAGGAGGCGACCGCCTGCCACTCCTCCTCGCTTCAGGCCAGTGGCCTGTACCAAGGCCTGGCGCGAGAGATTGTTGCCGCCGATTGCCCCCACGAGGATACGGCGGTGTTCTGCCCAAGCGGGATACACCTCTACCGTATGCTCCACCGTGTCCTCCGGGAGGATACAGGGGTGACTTAAAAGATCAAAAATAAATCTCATAAGAACAGTTGGAAAATTGGCATTTTCGTATGGAAATCGCTTCAGTATAAATTCCACTAGGACGGAGCCGCGGGCGGCATCTAGTTTATCATTATCATTTTCTAGTTTATCATTATCATTTTTTTGCCCTTTCGTCCCTTTTTATTTGAGATCCGTGCAACATGTTTTTTTCTTCCATTCTGTCCTGCCACCCGTGACGCTATCACAAACTCTCTTTTCTTTACTAAGTATCACATCTAACACAATTCATCCATCATTCAAGAAGGAACAGGAGTGGGTTTTCATTCATCTACAGCATCCATCTCCCTCTCCATCCATGCACATGTATTGGTACCTACTCATAATTCTTTTACTAACATACGTTTTATCATTCCTCCTCTTCACATGGCCATTGTAAGACAAACGATTCCCTTTTAACTTTTCAGTCAATGGAGCCATTTTCGAACTTTCTCTAATACACTCATTTCTCACTTTATCAATTCTCGTCATACCACACATTTATTACAACATTCTCATCTCCGTTGGCATCTAGTTTATCATATACCTATAAAAAACCTACTTACCTTGCGTAATCGCATAAAAAATGAAGATATCTGCTGGAGAAACAAGGTTACCGACACAGCCCAAAGAATCGCTAAACTTAAGTAGCAGTAGGCAAGGTACATTGCTCGCAGTACATTTGTTCGATGGGGACGAAAGGTTCTAGAGTGGCGATCACGTACCGAAAGGCATTGTAAAGCCTCCCTTAAGGTGGACCGATGACCTGTCGAGGGTCGCAGGAATCCGATGGATACGAGATGCATAGGACCGGTCGTTATGGCGATGCTTGGGAGAGGCCTATGCCCAACACTGGATGTCTTTCTGCAGAAATTATGATGATGATGATGATAATAATAATAAAAAAACAAATACTTTCTCCTAGTAACCGGAGAAAGTATTAGGTAATTAATTCTAAATTGTATAAACCACATTTCCAGGTAGTCCAAGAGTTCGAAAGAGCCGTCATATTCCGGCTAGGTCGGGTAAGAAAAGGAGGTGCGAGGGGACCTGGCCTGTTCTTCGTGTTACCTTGCATCGATACCTACAGGAAAGTGGACTTGCGAACTGTCTCGTTTGATGTACCTCCCCAGGAAGTAAGTGTACATTATTTAAATTTTATTTGATGTGTAGTGAGTGGGTCAAGTAATGCTTGCCAAGGTTGGCGTTGATGGGTGACTATTCTTTACATACCGAGACTCCATCGTGCCTCGGATAATATATTAAGCCGTTAGTTACGGGAGTCATTGGTAGATCATTGTCAGTCGTTTTTTTTTTAAAGTTACATCTCCCGCTTTAGGGTTAAGTGGGAGAGCGTGCCAGACTTTGACTGACTAAAACCACGCCTGTGTCTTTCAGTTGTACTTTGCGTTCTAGGACCAATAATTTCATTAGGCATCGGTCATTCTGGGCCCTGTAATAAAAAAAAACTTGTAATAACATTATTTTTAATTTGAAGATCAAATACGATGTTCAAATAGTTGATTATGGATCAATTACTCTATTCTTCTAGGCCTAGAAAAGGCTTTATGTATTGACACATAATTTATTCCTAACAATTCTAGCTGTACCACTAATTATATAATTTCAATGGTAACTGATTTAATTTTATGATGTGTGTCTAAGTATTACAAGCAAGAAAAATGGCTATTTTGTGAAATTTTTATAAAAGACTCCTTATTGGTCCAATCACTGCTCCAATATAGTCCACTTCAGACATAATGTGTCCAGCCTAATGATGTGTACCTAACTACCTTATTTCGTTTCGTTTGGTTTTATCTTTTTAGTTTTTTATATGAAATTTTAATAATTTGTAAAAATAATGTATCTATATTTTTATATGACTATTGTATGCCCCAAGGGCGAGACATAGCTGATCTATTTAATTATTTAAGACCTGTGTTATGTACAAACCTATGATCCACAATAAAGATATTGAAATTGAAATTACAATTGAAATAAAAAATATATTTCCAGAGATCTTATCTAGTGTAAAGCCTATGAGTAGGTACATACCTGAGCATACGACGTTCGCGGCGATAAGAACCTTCTTTGTAGAGTAGTAAGGGAGATGCTACGACGTCTCCCCTTACCGTCTGACGCAGACGCAGACATGGTTGTTTCGCAAGGTTCTTGTTTCGGAATCGCCGAGAAGAAACGCCCGGATGCCGCCGAGTCACTGCCGCCACCGTGACCTAGACGGGCTTGATGGGGCGTTCTCCAATGACTGCTAGGGCTGCAAAATTGTTCGAAAGATTCACTGCAGCCCTCGAACGCAAAGGGCAACTAAAGAAACTCGGGTGGATTTTAGTCAATGCACGTAATAATCATACTAATAAATCCCTCTCACGCTATGTAGAGTGGATGAAGTCATTTGATGATATTTCACCCCAAAAAAATTGGTGCTTCTTAAAACAAATAATAGGTCTTTTATTAGTTTCTTTGTCTCGCTTAATTTATTCTTACAATGTTATTCAGTAAATGTTTAATCTACCTACTAGTTTGCTACCCATTCTCTAGAATATCAATAAAATGGATACAACAGAACCTGTGTTTACGCAAAATTAAATATTTTTAATTTATAAAATGTTTATTTTAATAAATTGACATGACAGCATTTACATACTAGTGTTCTAATGTTCTGACAATTCAAACCTTGATCTCAAAAACATTGAACGCGAATATAAGTATAAATCGGACATTTAATCATAATATTTTGATATCGTCCATTAAAAACATGTCTGGCATCGCCACAGGTTCCAAGATGCACGTAAAACTATAGCATGACCAAGAACTGCCGGCCAGTCGCTCTCGAAGTACAAATAAACCCGCCAATACTTTAAATAAATATACCCACGCATTTATTCAGTATCTTTCAACAATATTTATGTAATGACTGCAGTTTGGTTGGAGTTTTTGTAATAAAAATGTCTCTTTACATTGATTAATTGGAGTTCTTTGCATTTTTGTTTGTCTCGATCGGTAGTGAAGAAGTGTTTACCAATTAGTAGTTCTAATCAGTTTAGTGAAGACGTCATTGCCAATTTACACAACTTGAATAATGAACCGAAATTTCTCAAAATCCGTGCAAAATAAGGAGTTTCATTATTTTTCAGACATAAAACTAATAAGATTTTTAGAAAAGACACTATTTAGACCTACCACGTCCACCCAGTCCACGGGCAGTGTGAAAGTGAAACCCGTGGGCCCTGGGACGAAGGCAAAGAAGGAACAGGAGTGGGTTTTTAGTCAGAAAAAGTCTGACACTATCTCCCGCTCATCCTAAGAGCGGGATTTGTCATAAGATGATTTTCCCACCCAATGAAAAAAGAACTACGTCCACCCAAAATGATTTGAGATTCGAAGTCTATTAAAGAAAACAGTCATACAAATATAAGTTTGTATTGTTTTATTTGTATTTAGTTTTCGTTTATTATTTCTCAAAAAAGAGCAGGTACAAGGTGTGATACGTATTTCAGATGGTGTATCATCCTTGTCTACAAATAGTGTCTGATTACTAGGTCGATTCCCAGACAATTGGTTTACAAGAAACGTTTGTTTTACATGTCGTAAAACTTTGATTGATAGTTTACAGCCACATCAATTAATCGTTAGCCAACTGAATGACGAGAAACAACTAGGTTAACGATTTTCAATACCAATGCCATACCAGAGCGAGTTTTGTAGCAGCCACGTGGTACAATTATTTACGTTATTGTTGAATCAAAACGATAAACATGCGCTAGAAATATGCGAGAAACGTACGTGGTAATAGTTTAATATCTTGCAAACTTGGAACTAAAAGACTTGATTGTTTTTGTTGTTGATAAAGTAGTGCTGTAAGCCGAAATGTATGCATACAACTTAAAATTCATCATCGTCCAATCTTCTTGCTCTTGTCCTGTATTATTTGCGGTCGGCGCAACACGTTTTCATCTTTCATTCTGTTCTGCTAACTGACACGCTATCATTTACTCCCTTTTCTTTCATATCACTTCACGCACTATCTATCTATATTCAGCCATAATTATTTGCTATATTCTCCCTTTTCCTCTCTATCCATCCACATGTATACTCTTACTAAAAACGAACTAAATAGTATTGCAAGAAATAAAATGTCCAAATTGTTCCAAGAAATATCACTCTATTGTATCATAAAGTCATCATGTCGTGGAATAGGATGTAGGATATTTTTTTATCCCGGGAGTATATTCTCTTAAGATTTAGGCTGCGTTCCCATGATGTCGTAACGGTTAATATATCGTCAGACGATTATCGTCTCTAGTTGTTACCTTTATAACACATGTTTGTCTTGGTCACGAAATATAATCGCAACAACGACACATGATTTACTATATAGTCACGGTTTATTTGTGATAACTTTTTATCGTTTAACAACTGTCGTGCTAGCTGTTCCCACTGTCATGACAATCGGTTGATATCGCAACAAAAGTTGTAGACAACAGTTAATTGTATCGTCTTATATGTGAACTCCTCTATTTATATTTATTATAGTCATGACAAAGTGGGAACGCAACATTACGCGGGTGAAACCGTAATAAAATGGAACGTCAGTCAGTTTATTTTGTGTAAGAAGCAGATGAACGAGATACGACAAGACAACAACAAACTATAAAGCGACTACACGTTTAAGCTTTGTTCCAAATATTAATGTCGAAGGCTCACGTGTTATCAGTAAGTCATCTTCATCGCGTTTGACAAGAGAAACCAACTGTGTATATCACAGTAACTATTGTTGAGAGTTCTGATTATAAACCAACATCGATACAACAGAATTTAAACCAGCTGACAGATCAAAAGGAGTACACGTCCATTATAAAGACAACTGAAACCTACCTCATGATAAATCAATAATTTCAAAGTCAAACAGCACCAATCAATTGCACATCGATTCTGTAGCAACTCAGGATCCATAACATTGGTCGGTCTGGTTTATTTCAGTCGCCATCATATTTCTCTCATGTTATGAAATTCTACAATCAACATTGTTAGTTTTGCACTTAATATATCGAGTAAACTGACTTCCATGTGTAAGTCATCATTATCATCATTTATTTATAGCAAGGGTGTTCCAATTATCGTTGTTCAACCATTTCTTTTATTTGTATGATTTTGTTTCATTTGATCAATTAATTAATTATTATTGGAACTAAATTTTCTGTATTTTTTATGTTAAATTAATGAACTTTTACTATTTTTACTTATATTTGTAATCTAATTTATTCCTTTTCAGATTAAGCTCCTTATTTAATTTTTTAATTTTAACTTAATTTATAAAGTTTTTATGTGCTTTTGAACTCATACTGCCTCATTTTTTTTCTTTCTTTTGTATTTATTATTCCTTTTATTTTCTACATTATTTAAAGGTTTAAATATTTCTTTAAAGATCTGTATTATATTAAACATAATAATATAATATTTATTATTATTATTAAAAATGTTTATAAAAAGAAGTGGATAAATACTTCCTTTAACAAATAGTCTTTGGTACATAGAAAACTACACTATCATTGAGTGTTATACCAGTTTATTACCAGGAAAATGCACTGCTCTTGCGTCATAAGCCACAGGAGCAAAACCGTGGGAAAAAGCTAGTATAAATATATGGTCAATATCATGAAGGATGCAAGACAGTTTGTTTAAACAGGTCCATTGTTCTGTAGAGAACAGACGGCCTCAGTGACCTGAATACGTTCTGTTTGCCGGATGAATTAACGACGATTAGACAGTGTAATGAGAATTAGGGCATTGAACATTCTACAGTAACGTGATAATTAGCTGTTGGTATTGATTCATGGTTTTGATTTATTCCATCTTTAGATGTATAGGTATCCACGCGCGCTGCTAGGCGATGTCAGCAAAACCGTAGGGGCCCAGCGGGGTCGAAGCCTACTGGGGCTATGGGTTCGCTTCTAAAAGGAAAACCCGAGGCCCTGGAATGCAATACAACGGAGGGTGGAGGAGCAGGTTTTTGTTTTCCCAACTAAAAAAAAAATATGTATAGGTAAAAAACACAAAAAAATAATCTTTATATATATCCATTATAGACTTTGAACAGATCCAACTTATTTTCCACAAATCGATATTGTTAGAAAGGCAATAATGCGAAGATGGTTACAGAACTTTAAAATAATGTACTTATTTTTAAAAAACAAAAATCTTCTTTCTTTAGCGTAGTAGCACACGTCGAGTGATCCCTAGTAGTTATTTAAAAACAATAATGTTGAATGAGTGGAAACCAATTAGAGGACTTGTAGGCAAAAATAAATAAGACATAAATCATGTTGGTAACACACGTGGTCACACGGACGTCTTGTTGTTGACCCGATCATATACTTATATATATATATATTTTTTTTTTATTGTTTTAAGCTAGTTCTTGATTGCTATCCCGCCTGATGGTAAGCAGTGATGCAATCGTTGATGATGAGGCGCACTAGTTTATTAAGTGCCTATCCACTCTTGCCTTAAAGACACTTAAATTATAATCGAACGGGAAGACCCTAGCTGCCAAATTGTTCATACCGCGTACATTCGCGGTATAAACAATGAGGCGAAATGCTTAGTCCTGACCGTAGAGGTGTCAACAATGTAAGGGTCGGCACTCGCTGTACGTCGTTGATTCAGCATTAATCAGTTAATTTTGCTTTCTATTGCATTAAAATTAAATAATATATTGTTTTCTCATGAAAGAGTCTCAAAAGTAATACATAATAATTAAACACTGCGTCGAAACATGCGCCTGCGGCATTTTGCTTACACAAATAGCATAAGATTTATGGCTGGCCTTGCTCTGAAGAATGCACAGTATGTACTTTGTTAATCATCTTCAATTAAATCATTTTGGATCCGTATTTGTGTAGATTCGTTGTTCTACTGTCAGTTTGTGGTACTAATTATTATAATTGGATAACGGAGCATTGCAAATTTAATACAAGGCTGCTCATACAATCAAGTTTGCAGGATAGCTAAGGGAATAGGGCAGGTGTTTTAGTTAGTAAAGTTCTGACACGTATAAGATGACTAGCTTCTGCCAGCGGTTTCACCCACGTTAAAGTAAGTTTCTCAATACAAACTTCTAACCCCCATTTTACCCCCTTAGGGATAGAATTTCGTAAAATCCGTTCTAAGCGGATGTTTACACTCTATGAGGACCTACCTACCTGCTAAATTTTAAGTCTGTAGGTGTTATAATTTCGGAGATTTCGTGATTAATCAGTGAGTGATATTTCGCTTTTATATATATTAGTAATAAAAGATGATTTGATTCTTCATACTGACTTTGTTTGTAAGATAACAGTGAATTGTTAAATTTTAACTTTATAATCATCATTTTCCTGCTCTTTTCCCGTGTTATTTCGGATCAGCATAACACTTTTTTCTTCAATTCTGTCCTATCACCTATCATGCAAGCACTATCTCCTTTTTCTGTCATATCACTCTTCAGAGAACCCGTCCATCTTTTCTCTGGTCTCCCTGTCCCTCTCCAACCATTCAAATGTGTTGTCATAACTATTTTAGTTTCATCCTCTTCTATAAATATCAATTTTTTTCTAGCTATATATTTAGGATTGTTCAAACATAGTTTTTGTACAATCTTCAATAGTAGACGATTGCACGTTAGCTATGAATATGACTGACCCATTAATTTTAGTCTGAAGAGCTTCTTACAATAATGAATGAATTAGTATTCGTTTGTTTATGAAGCATGATAACTGCAATATAAACGTCAATCCAATGACGAGCCCAGAAACACTTATATATTATATCTTTATTGGATCTATCTGCGACTTCGTCTGCATGGATACCAGAACTGGGTTTGAAGAAATATTATATATTTTTGAGTGATTAATAGTGGAGATGGTTAGAATCATGAAGAAGAAGAATTTTCGACAGTAACATTGGCGAAGTGACTGACCAAACTTATAAAGATACTACATAGCTTTTAAATCTTAAGGATTTCACCTATGCACTAATATTTGCCGCCGGATATCTCTTACCTATGGGCTACTTGCGTTTTAAGTGATGTGAACCGCAGTTGTGTGTGTACCGGGAGAAGTAATAAATTACTTCTTCATAATTCTGGTCTCCCAGTAATTTGCGAATATTTATCGCTCTTGATTTTGGCCCGTCTCTGAATTTCTGCTTTCTCCGCAGTCTTTGTTTAGTCTTTTACCAAGATAAATATCATAAATGTTAATCCCGGTTATAAACTATATCTATGTGACTTAATTCGTACAGCCGTTTTTACGTGATTGACAAATAAATATAAGATCTTTCACATTTAAAACATTAGTAGGATTTTCAATATTTTACTAAGTAGGTTTATCAACCTAGGTTACAGTTTATCAGTAGGTACCTTGAGTCAACTGTTGACACTATATTTTAGTTGTATTATTTTTATTTGTATCAGTGAGAACTATGAGCATATGTTTATTTAAATAGCTCATTCATTAGTAAAAAAAAAAACAAATAAGATAGCAAAAGGTTTGAATGTCCTGGTAGATCAGAAGCACATCTTGAGTATTTTTGTCACCTGTGAGGGCTATTTTAACCGTGTGTCGTGATGGTCCAGTGGTGAGTATCGTGATGGCATTATGGTGATTGTTGTGATCGCCCAATGATGAGTGTCATGATGAGCCAGTGGTGAGTGTTGTGATGGTCTAGTAGTTAAGGCACTACTGTATCTCGAAAAGCACGTGAAGTCCCGGGTGTCATTTGTAGATCTTTGACAGTCGTTACAGACAGTAAGACGCCAGAAAGTCTAACCATTAGTCTATTCAAGGAGTATCTTGTTGTTCAGTAACTGGGTTATGGAGGTTTGATAGGCAGTCGCTCTTTGTAAAACTCGGGTGTTCAGCCGCATCCGGTCACCTCGTACAGCTCCGCCTCTCTGGCCTCCGCATCTGGTGGACAGGTGCGGCGCCTGCGGTATCTGGCATACCGGCGTCGCGCGGTATTGCACGCATTGCGCAGTGCCGCAATCTCCGGCGACCACCAGTATACCTGGCGCTGAGCACGTCCTGGAGGGACTCGAAGCATTGCTGCGTCGCAGATTTGTCGGCCATGGGTAGTGTGAAACGAAACCCGGGGCCGTGCGACGAAGGAAACGAAGGAACAGGAGTGGGTTTTTAGCCAGTAACAGTCTGACACTATCTCCCGCTCCGGACTAGGCAGGATTTGTCATTAGATGATTTTCCCACCTAAAAAAAAAGCCGCACCCGCTTAGACTGGAAGCCGACACCAAGCTGATTAAGAAAAGGATAGGGTGTATATTGTAATGGTTTATAATGATTCATTAACTGTTGTAAAAATGAAACGGAATCCTGGTTTGGTTTGGTCCTGTCACATGTAGGATTAATTTCCTTCGTTAGTTAAACTAATTACCCGTGGCGTCCATTGTAAAATAGTTAGAAGAGCGATATCTTCCCACGACATTTGAACTTGGTAAATGTCATCCTAAAAGTAGTTATATTGTATCTCATAGTTACGATTACATCCTCTCAGTCGTAACTCGGCTTAAACAAGATAATTTACGTTCTTGAACTGCACAGTTTAAAAGTAATTTGATTGTATTTTTTTTTTTGCTGTTACACTTCTTCTACTCTTTATAAGTCGTTTATATTATGTTCCATTTACTAAGCCAAAAAATATTTTTTTTCGTTAAATAATATTGTTGATATCGTTTAAATCAAATGCACCGGCAGTGGAACACATATCAGTGATCGTCTATGGTCCCTCATAATAAAATGGTCAACTCAATGTTTCAGGTTTTGACGCGAGATTCTGTAACAGTGGCTGTTGATGCTGTGGTCTACTACCGGATCAAAGAACCTCTAAATGCCGTTGTTCGAGTAGCTGATTACAGGTATCCGTAAATTTTTATCTTCTTTATTGTCTCAATACACCTCGAGCCCCTGCATTGCGTGTTTTGTTGTGGTTATACATGTTTTTTGCTTTTGGAATTTTTCAAGACGTCTCATCAATAAAATAAACTTTTTTCCATATTCAATTTTTTTTTATTACTGTTTGAAGTGCTAGTTCATAACTTCTATAGATAGTAAAGATCATCTGAATGGTCGATATACGTAAAATTACGTAAAATAATTTTCCATGCAGTTGAAGTATAACCTAGTTGTCAATTCAGTTATTTTAATTATTTTTTTTGGTCAAAAAAAAAATAGTTCGCTTCAAAGTTTACTTTGATTTCCAGTGCCTCAACGCGTCTTCTGGCAGCAACGACCCTACGGAATGTCCTTGGCATGCGAGACTTGGCCCAGCTTCTATCAGATAGAGAAGCAATAAGTCACATGATGCAAGCCAGCCTTGACGAAGCGACTGATCCTTGGGGAGTTGAAGTGGAGAGGGTCGAAATGTAAGCCAGTATTTGAATACTTTATAAACAAATCACGTCACCGTCATATGTATTTCTCCTTTAAAAGAGAATGTGAATTTACCAGTAGTAGTAGTAGTTCATACACCTACACAAAAAAGAATATTACTCGATATCCACCTCATTTAGCTATCCAAGCCAATGTTTCACTCCTGAACAATCCTTATTCCTAAAATTCAATTATTCCCTTTTCAAGAAGGAATACATATGTCTCAAATACTGACTTCTATTTCTAGTCTCTCATTTTGCCTCCCCAAGGAGCTGTTCTCAGTAAAAGCCTGAGGAAAAAATTGTTTTAGCAATTAAAGATTACAAAGTCTCTCTTACCCAAGTGGGCTTTTTACAGTATTGAAGTTACTGAGAATTAATAACTATCTACTAAAGGTTTGCCCTTCAAATCTTATGGACATGATGGTAATGTATACCTAGTATATACTTGACAGAAGTAGCTTATATTGGATTCCTAAAATAAATCTGAATCAGTGTAATACAAGTCCTGTCTGTGTCCTTTAAGCATTTATACTGTCTGTATGTTTCTAGAAAGGACGTGAGACTACCTGTGCAGTTGCAAAGAGCGATGGCTGCAGAAGCTGAGGCAGATCGAGAAGCCCGAGCCAAAATCATTGCAGCTGAGGGAGAAATAAAAGCTTCTAAAGCCCTGAAGGAGGCCTCACTTGTCATGATGGACAACCCTATGGCATTACAGGTAATATAATTCTATAACTGGTCATAGTTTTTAATCTAAACTAAGGTTACAAAGCTGAAGAGTTTATTTGTATGTTGGAACGCGCTAATCACAGGACCTATAGGTTCGAATTGAAATTTAAAAATATATTTTTTGTTGGATTAACCTTTTTATCGAAGACGGCTATAGAATAAAATCACGTTATTACTGAACAGTAACCAAAGATGCGAGTGAAACCGCGGGATAGTAGTAGTTATTAAAATTGAAAAAAAATTAAGTAGGTATACTATTATATAGCTCCTGCGGAATAAATATAACGTATTCTCAGATTGGTAGTAAGTGTTACAACTACAATTAATATGATTATATCCTTAAAGACATTGAAATGAAATTAGTGGAGATTAAGTTATAAGGTTGACTCATTCATCTTCATTATAATCAAGTAAAAGGTAGTACTGCTTACATTCGATTATCAGTCTTTCATGTAGGGCCTTCCCATTAGCTATTGGAGTATTTTTTACATACCTTATATTTATTTGTTACAGTTGCGGTACCTCCAGTCACTCAGTTCGATATCGGCGGAAAAGAACTCAACGATAATTTTCCCGTTCCCAATGGATTTCTTGAAAACCTTCATGGGAGTACCAGGATCTTGCTCACATCATCAACAAGTCAATCAACCGAACATATATGATGTTACGACAGTTACAGAACCAATTAATACTAGTCCAGTATAATTTTAATTAAATAATTTTAAAAAATTGTTTTGTTTCCTTTTTTCAATTATGAAGAAATTGATATGTGTTTACCGTTTAGTATTGTCTTGTTCCTTTCCTACCAATGGTATTAAAGTGAAAAATTGAAATATGAACGGATTTTGACGATAGACTATAGCTAAGCTAGATAAGCTGGAATACTCGTAAGACTTAAAATATTTTTATACTTGTGGAATACACATTCGTATTCATGAAATAGTTACCGTCTTAACAATATCTTTTTAGATATCGTGATTTCATTTAGTTTGCTTATTAATTCAACTCTATATTCTTGTGGTAGTATTAAGTAAATCTAATAGTTTAGATGAAATAACGAATTTAACCCAAGAAATAATATTAGGCAACTCAAAATGTTTATCGACATTATTCGTATATTGCGAAATAAATAATTAATAAATCAACATGGTTTTGGTGAGCGCGATACATGACTAGTGAGGGTGCTTCAGTGGTGGTAGTATTGAGCGGGCGCGACACGCACGGGGGCGCCAGTGGGGGCGGTGTTGTGCACCACCGCGTTGAAACCGCTGTGGTCGTCGGCGGAGTACTCGACAGTTCGGACGGAGCCATCGGCCTCGTGGAACGAGTACGAGCCCCTCACGACATCACCGTCGCGGGACTCCTGCTGGGACTTGTTGTCGCCGGTGTGGCTGTCAGCGACTGAGTAGTTGTACTCGTATTGAGGACGAGCCTGTGGTACAAAATTAGCATTTGAGTATGTTGTAAAAAGAACAGGTTAAATTACTTATTTTCATTTTGTCTGACAACTTACGTCAAACTCAGCAGCCTGGGCGACGACGGGAGCGGCGTTGTAAGCAACAGGAGCAGGAGCGGCGCGGTAGGTGTACGTAGCGGGGGCAGCGTTGTAGGAGACGGGGGTGGCGATGGCTACACGTTGGGCGGGCTGGTCGTGACGAACGATGTTCTGGGAGGAGACAGAAGCAGCCGAGGAGTATTGGGCTGGAGCGTTGTAGGCAACGGCAGCTGGGGCAGCACGGTAAGCGTAGGCAGCCGGGGCAGCTTGGTAGGAGATCGACGCACGCTGGGCAGGCTGGTCGTGACGCACGATGTTCTGGGAGGAGACAGCCGCAGCAGAGGAGTACTGCACGGGCGCGGCTAGAAAACCAGCCTGGCACACTGCCACCAAACCGCACAGAGCTACTATCTGAAAATTGAGTGTTTATTACAATTATTTGAACACAATAAAAAAAATACAAAATTTAGGAACACTTCTTAAATCCACTTCCTTACTTTAGCGAACATGTTGATTAGATTATTTCAGTAATGAGATCAATAACTGAATGATACATTTTCTTGACAACTATTAGTTTATATACTACTTTGAGCTAGATACGAATGTGTAAGAAGTTGCAGAACTACCTCTGAGTAACCTTATACTAGGTGACATAGATTTGCAAATAAAACCATTCACTTGTCACAGGTTGCTTGCTAACCCATCAGATATGACAATGCATTTCGTTTATTACATTTAATTTTTTATGAATATTTGATGAATAAAATTAAAATGATACTGTGGGTGCCAGAAAAGTGCCTATAGTTTAGCAGGTAGGTGCCAGAACTTAGCTTTATTTATAGGTATCGTTCGTGGTATGTGTTTATACACGGTTGTTAGGTATAAAACACAAACGGTTTTGATTTTATTTTTGCTGAAACAAAAGGAGTTAATTTTATCTATTGAGTAGCTGGTGCAAGCAATTTCGTCCGCTTCAAATTCGTAAAGTGCGAAAATAAAAGTAACCTAAGTTACTTTTTATGACATCAGTTATCTACCAGTGAAAGTCCTGTCACCGTCGCCGTTCGAAGAAATATTTCGTAGTTTGAAATCCTCAGAAAAATGTAAAGTAGCCTAAGTACGGACTCGGACGGCTGGAACGATTTTGTGTAGTTCCAGCCGTTCCAGAAATTAGCCGGATAGACAAAAATGGTAAAACATTGAATTTTTGTTATAAGTGTCGAACAAAATCTTATTTTAAATTTACTAGCAAACAGTTTAAATTTATTTATGTGTAGTTAGGTATGTATGTGTAGATATTTGGTTTTGTCTAAAAGGAAGCCTTTTACATCTTTTTTTCTGTTCCTTCAGAAAGAAAAGAAATATTTTTGTAAGGTGTTATACATATTAGGTGATCGAAAATACAGATTTTTTTTTTTGTAATTATTATTATTTATCTACATTATGTTCACATATTAGAAGCGACAAGAAATATGTAACCAAGATTTTTGTATTAAAAAGATTAAAAGAGTGTCCATGGAGTTTCTTGCACGTTCTTCTCCATAGAGATATATGCTTTGGAACGTGCAATTTAGCTTCACTTTTTATTTTTTTGACTGACCAACATTTTGACAATTCAAAAGTGCCTGTTATTCGAAATAAACGTTTCTGATTTCTGATTTCTGACATGTAGATGAAACAAAATGCTACCTTTGTTCGACCATGATTTGAGTCACAGCAGCTAGAGCTTTCTCAGCTATAGAGCTATCTAAGATCTATTTGTGGTCGTGACGTAACAATATAGTGGACATAGTCTTATCTACACATCTCTACTCTATACATATAAATGTAATTGAAGTGTCTGTTTGTAATATCAAAATATTTTTTTATTACTAGCTGCCTATTCCGGCTTGGCCCGGGTGCAATTTTTTTCAAACAAACATTCAAAGATTTAAAGCTTGAATCAAAGAAAGATTTCAAATAAACCATTTACACGCACTTTTGAAATGTCAAGAAGTCAGTCAATCAGGAAAAAAATGATGCTAATTGCACATTCCAAAGTGTAGATCTCTGTAGAGAAGAATGTGCAAAAACTTCATGGACGCTCTTTAAATCCTAATATTGTTTGCTTATTAAGAAGAACCCCTCTGCAGGTGAAGGCCTCCTCCAAGAATCAACACTATATAGAAGCATGTCATTCTGTACTGGGGCACCATAACGAAAGTGAGTAAGGATCATAATAAGAATGAAAGGAATTTTATGAATTCTTCTCCTAAAGGGACAAAAGGAATAAAGTGTGTTTCATTTGACCATTTTCTCCAATTGATAATTACATAAAAAGTATTGCATGATATGCGTTTCTTTTTAATTTTTTTGACGGTGAAAAGCCTTCGAAAAACTCCTCCCGTTCTAAATGGAACGAGAAATATCAGATATTTACTGACTAAACCCACCGTGTTCTTTCTTTTAACCTTTGTGTTCCAGGGCCGCGGTGACTTACAAAATATGCTCAATACTCATTACGTTAAGGCCACCATAAGTCTATTCATGGACAGTCATATT
This sequence comes from Mythimna vitellina, assembly GCA_949316375.1. Taxonomy (NCBI): domain Eukaryota; kingdom Metazoa; phylum Arthropoda; class Insecta; order Lepidoptera; family Noctuidae; genus Mythimna; species Mythimna vitellina. Next base: position 17,380,382 of record OX438688.1, read on the forward strand.
CTTCAGTAACTGGGTTGTGGAGGTCTGATAGGTAGTCGCTCTATGTAAAACACAGGTATTCAGCCACACCCGGTTAAATTAGTTGCCCAAGCTAGTTGGGGAAAAAGCTAAGGAAATGATGATGACTCATTACATAGGGGTGGTATAGTATCAGCCCTGCCAGAGATCTTTGTCTTACCTAATGTGTCCGTAGGGGCCCAGCAGGGTTGAAGCCTACTGGGGCAAAGGGTCTGCTTCTGAAAGGAAGACTCGACCCTGTTATGAAAGGCAACGAAGGAACAGAAGTGGGTTTTTAGTAAGTAAAAGTCTGACACATCCTCCCGCTCCGCCCAAGGGTGGCGGATATCATTGGATGATTTTCCCACCTAAAAAAATAAATAAATACCTAATGTGTAGCGATGGGTTCTGAAGATCCCTTTGGGCACACGGTTGTTATTTTAGCCAGTGACAAGGATGGCTTTCAATTATCGTTTTATTGCTTTGTCGGTATTCTATTTCTTGTTGAATGATTCAGTAGTGATAATAAACGATGCCAGGTATTACTTCAAGAATTTCAAGTATAATTTATTATGATAATTTAGATGTTTGTTGCAGCGTTGTTTATTTTGTACGAGGAATGCATGATCGATGGATGCATCAATAAGCTTTATCAGAATTGTTACTCCAATTCGTCGATGGCATAACATTTAGTAATTTTACTACAGTTGCTTGTGAGTCATTCTTAAATTAGAGGTTTACTAAAACTATCCAAGCTGAATGTTTCTATTAGACATTTTGGAAGCTCTCCACAAGCTTAGTTACTTAGTTTACACATGTAGTCAGTCTGTTACTCTTCGCATTCTATCATATTTTTAGGGTTAGGCATGTATGCTCGGGTGTGACCATTGTGCGGATTGCCCGGAGGACACGTTGAAGCATGAAATGGAAGTCGACCCAGATTGGGTAGAGTGCGGCCGAGTCCTCGTGGAGGCGATCGGCGGCAGCGACCATTCGCGAATGTCCTTGGTTCAGACTATGATCCAGAGTGAATGAGAATAAGAAGCGGTCGTCTCCTTCTATGAAGTAGTGATGAGTGATTCGGCGAGTGTCCGCAACCGTGGGTGAATGGAAATCCTCACGTACCAGCACCCAACAGCAATAGGGAGACGCAGGGCGATTTGACTGTTTGGAGGTAGTGCATTCCAAAAAGCAGGATGAGCGGTCTGTCTGCCACAAGTGCTTACTACAAGAATTACCAATGATATCGATTTCTTTTCATCATTCATCCTTTTCATTATTTAAGTTCATCTGCTGTTACCTAAATAGTACTAGATAGTACCTAAAGTTTAAGCCTATTCATTGCACACCTACATGCCACGTCCGAATAGTAATAATAAATAATTTATTTATAAAATAGGGCACAACAACAAAATAATAAATTAACATTAAATGTGACTACCTATTACGAATGAATGAAATCTTCGGGATTCTTAATTTCCTCAAAAGTCATAAATCCAAATTAAACTTTTGTTTTTTTATCCGTAAGCCACTTTTTGTTTTATGATGATATCAGAAAATGAGTTATCTATTATCTTTACTATAACATAGACGACATAAAGTGACCGAGATTTGTTTAAAAAAATAAGTATTTATCCTTAATTATTTATATATTTTATACTATTTTTAAGGAGGCGTAGTTGGTATAATTAAATACAAACATTATTGTCTAATGATTTAATTAAATAAATAGATTTTTTTTTCTAATGCTGGTATCTAGTAGTGGGCAGGAGCAGAAACGTAGGCAGGAGCGGACTTCACGAGTACAGGGGCGCCAGTGGGGGCGGTGTTGTGCACCACTGCGTTGAAGCCGCTGTGGTCGTCGGCGGAGTACTCCACTGTCCTGACGGAACCGTCAGCTTCGTGGAACGAGTACGCGCCCTTTACAACATCACCGTCGCGGGACTCCTGCTGGGACTTGTAGTCGCCGGTGTGGCCGTCAGCGACCGAGTAGTTGAACTCGTATTTAGGGTGAGCCTGTGGAAAAAAAAAATAGAGTAGGTATTTGGTAAAAAGAACAGGATTAATTTACTATACCTAGTCATTTAATATGATAACTTACGTCGAAATCAGCAGCCTGAGAGACGATGGGAGAGGCGCGGTAGGCAACAGGGGCAGGAGCAGATTGGTAGGTGTACGCAGCCGGGGCAGCGTTGTAGGCAACAGGGGCGGCGAAGGCTACACGTTGAGCGGCCTGGTCGTGACGGACGATGTTCTGGGAGGAGACAGATGCAGCCGAGGAGTATTGGGCAGGAGCGTTGTAGGCAATGGCGGCTGGGGCAGCACGGTAAGCGTAAGCAGCGGGGGCAGCTTGGTAGGAGATCGACGCACGCTGAGCAGGCTGGTCGTGACGCACAATGTTCTGGGAGGAGACAGCCGCCGCAGAAGAGTACTGCACGGGCGCGGCCAGCAGACCAGCCTGGCACACCGCCATCAAACCACACAGAGCTACGATCTGGAATTGAGGAAATACTGTATTATATTTACTGATAGTAATTCATATGTACTGCAAACTAATTACAGAATGCTTATTTAAATAATAATTTTCATATTAATAATTTAATTTAGAATAAAAAAAATTGATGGTCTTACTTTGGAGAACATATTGTTTGACTTGTGATCTAACAATGAGTGATAAATTGCAGCTAATGGATTTAGTTTATATACTAGTCGACACTTATACTAGTTCTGTAGAACAAGTTATGGAGCGAGCTTACGGTGACCTCACTCTGGGTCACATAGTTTCGCGACTTATAAAACCGTTCACTAATTGGCAAACTATAATTGGAAAGAGTTCAAGCCATTCTTTTACATTTCACTAACTCGTGCTGATGCAAGTTTAGGGTAGTGGTGGCTTGAAGGTCAAGGTTACAAAATCAAATTATACCTATTTTTAACCCCGAGGCAGAAAGAGTGCCCCTTTTTTTTTCCTCGGGGTTTGAAAATAGATACGGTAGTATGTTTGATGTGTTTGTCTGTCTGTCTGTGTATCTGTCTGCATATTTGTCTGTGGCATCATAACTCTCTAAAAAATAAAGCTTCGTCCGATACTAAAAAATTATCTCTAGTGAATATATTTCCTTAATAAAAAGTATCTTATATGCTATTCTAGAACATTGTCTACCTGTGTGCCAAATTTTATCTAAATCTGTTCTAATGTTCGAGCGTGAATACGTCACAAACATACACACATACACATACACACTTTCGCCTTTATAATATTAGTGCTTTTGTTTTTTTAATTTTTTTTTCAAAGTGTAAGGCAAATGGTGCGAAGATTGATATAGATAGTAAGATCAGGGCAGTCCTCGCTGGCATACTGATCGGGAGCCATCGGCAATCTTCGAAAGTAGTCGTGTACTTTGGTAAAGACGAAACCAGGCTAAGCCACGTTTCGCGGGAACGTTGTGCCCGCACATCGCCGCATCGGCCCTTCTGGTCCTCTACGGTTTGCTGACATTTCTTTGAGGAGCGCGTGGATCACTACGCGCTGTTGACGACTGGGCTCGATCCGATCAATTACCGGACGGCCGGACGGCAAGCTACCCATTGCTAGACGTCCGCAAGCCCGCGTCTACCGTGTTTGATAGTCGGGGTGAGAATCTCGGCGGCTGGGGCGTGAGGACATTCGATCCCTCACGCGTTCGGCCTCCTCCTTCGCTAGTATTACTGCTTCGCTGAAGGAGGCCATCGCCTGCCATTCCTCCTCGCTTCGGACCATAGCCCGAACCAGGGCCCGACGCGAGAGGTCGCTGCCACCGATTGCCTCCACGAGGACACGACGGTGCTTCGCCCAAGCGGGGCACACCTCCATCGTATGCTCCACCGTTTCCTCCGGGCGGTCCACACAATGATGACATCCGGGCGTTTCTTCTGCCTGAATCCGATGAAGGAACCTCCCGAACTTGCCATTTCCGGTGTGGACCTGCGTCATGCGGAAGGTGAGGACGCCATGTTGCTGCTCCAGCCACTCCTCAAAGAGGGGACTTACCGCCATAATTGTAGCGTGCCCAGCACTGGGTTGAGACAGTCGCCGTCGCCATTTTGGTAACCAGTCCACTTAAACATCCTAAAACCATAGCCCTATATCACTGTTTTCCACATGTCACAATAGTTTTTCACCAACCGAGGGTTGTCCTTGGGTGCACTAGCATAGCGCATACAGGGATAATCGTCGATTGGTATCACGTTCTACGAAAATGGTCTAAGAGGCCTCTGTGAGTTGGCTTTGACCCCTCGTACGCCTTCCAAAGGTACAGGACCTCAGGTAAAAAAGAAATAAGAAAAATTCTCATGTCAAAATATCTGCTTTTTCAAAAAGTCGGTGGATTTTTTCTTCATTGAAATATCTACTTTTTGATGGTGTAAGAAAATGATAAAAGAACTCGAAGCCGATTTTTTTTTAAGTTTTACTTACAATTTTCAGCTATTTATTAAAATGTATATTTTAATTACTCGAAAAACATAAGATTACATGTTACATTGACAAACAAAAAAATTGCAAATCGAAATATAATATATGTATCTATTATTATAAATATCAATCAAATAAGTCAATAAAGTTAATTTTTAATAAGACATCTACAATATTTTGAGTCTTGAATCTTCTTTATATTCTGTGCGTAGATGCCTATTTATTATATACCTGAGTGACTTACGGAAAATTTAAGCCCATCAAATGGTATTTCATAGAGAAGTGGAGAAGGGGCTAGGAGGGTCTGCTGCGCCTTACTGCCTGTTATTTCATAGTAGCTGTAACAATTGTTAGCTATTATTCGAGATAAAAAGCAGTGAAAAAAATTGTTCGTAGAAATACAAGTGCAGGCTGAGTTATTTCAAGAATACAAATTAAATTTTTGATTGAAAATTAGGATGTTTTTTCGATATGAAGTCAAAATAAAAATAAAAATATTTTAAATAAATAAAAAATACGGTATGTTTGGGACATACAGCAGGCATGTTTTGCATGGCAGGTTTTCATCAAATTTCGTGAAAAACAAAAAAATAAAATAAAACAAAAACTTGGTTATTTCAATTTTTTTAATGAATGTTGATGTCATGTGAAAAAAGTATAAACAAAAAGTTGTAGATCTTTTTATTACCTACAACTTTGCCATTTAACTTTTTTCCATAGGACTTGTAATTTTGCCGGAAATCGAGATAAAACGTGTATTTACCCTTAAAAATTCAGCCTCATCCACTTCCCGACTTCAGATCGCCCGTGAATTATTTTTCCTTTCAATTTTGTTACATTTTCTTCCTTTTCTAATGGCTTATATCTTACTTTTTTTTTGTTTTAAAAATTATTGACCCTGGTCTACTTCTTTTAAACTATGGGGAATTTTATTATAATATGATAAGGCTCATTAACATTATACTCTTTCTTATTATAGTACTGTTTTGCACAAGTCATAGGGTCAGCCTACTGGCTGAAGTGATGAAATCGATGTACCTCTCATTTTTAAATACTAGGTAAATAAAAGTAAATAATCCTGATAATTTGGGTCAGTCTATCCAGATCAAAATCTGAGGGTTTGAATATAAGTCATCGAGACAAGGTATGAGTATATAATGTCTTGATTACTCTGTCTGATCTTGGTGGGGGCTCTGTGACGCTTCTAGAAATAATGGAGTAAATAAAATCTAAGTTTTCTTTGACTTCTATTAAATTTTATTTTAAATAAATAGTATTTTTTTGGTCTAGTGTTGGTAGTAGCGAGCAGGTGCAGCAACGTAGGCAGGAGCGGACTTCACGAGTACTGGGGCGGCAGTGGGGGCAGTGTTGTGCACCACTGCGTTGAAGCCACTGTGGTCATCAGCGGAGTACTCCACGGTCCTGACGGAGCCGTCGGCTTCGTGGAACGAGTATGCGCCCTTTACAACATCACCGTCGCGGGACTCTTGCTGGGATTTGTAGTCGCCAGTGTGGCCGTCAGCGACCGAGTAGTTGTACTCGTATTTAGGGTGAGCCTGTGGAAAAAAATAAACAAATAAGTATTTGATAAAAAGAACAGGATTAATTTACTATACCTAGTTATTTAGTATGATAACTTACGTCGAAATCAGCAGCCTGAGAGACGACGGGAGCGGCGTGGTAGGCAATAGGGGCAGGAGCAGCGTGGTAGGCGTACGCAGCCGGGGCAGAGTTGTAGGCAACGGGGGCGGCGAAGGCTACACGTTGAGCGGGCTGGTCGTGACGGACGATGTTCTGGGAGGAGACAGAAGCTGCCGAGGAGTATTGGGCGGGAGCGTTGTAGGCAATAGCGGCTGGGGCAGCACGGTAAGCGTAGGCAGAGGGGGCAGCTTGGTAGGAGATCGACGCACGCTGGGCAGGTTGGTCGTGACGCACGATGTTCTGAGAGGAGACAGCCGCAGCAGAGGAGTACTGCACGGGCGCGGCCAGCAGACCAGCCTGGCACACCGCCACCAAACCACACAGAGCTACGATCTGGAAATGAAGAAATACTTTATTATATTTACTGACAATAATTCATATCTCTTATTTAAATAATAATTTTCATATATGTGATTTAATTTAGAATTTAAAAAAAAACAGATGGTATTACTTTAGAGAACATATTGTTTGACTTGTGATCTAACAATGAGTGATATATTTCAGTAAATGAATTTAGTTTATATACTAGTCCATAGTTGTACAAGTTGTAGAGCGAGCTTACGGTGACCTCACTCTGGGTCACATAGTTTCGCGACTCATAATACCGTTCACTAATTGGCAAACTATTATTAGTAAGAGTTCATGTTACTCTTTTACATTTTAACGGGTTAGATTAGATTAAGTGGGTTCGCCCTTAGGTGAAGGTTGTAATACTTTTGTAAACCCGTTTGACCAAGAGGGTCAAACGGGTACCACATATGTATTCACCATTATCATTATCATCATTTCAGCCGAAAGACGTCCTCTGCTGGACATAGGCCTCCCCCAAGCGACGCCACAACGACCGATCCTGTGCGTCTCGCATCCACCGCACTCTCGCGACTCTCACCAGGTCGTCGGTCCACCTTGTGGGAGGCCTTCCAACGCTGCGTTTTCCGGTGCGCGGTCGCCACTCTTAAACCTTTCGGCCCCATCGACCATCCGTTCTACGAGCAATGTGCCCTGCCCACTGCAACTTTAGTTTGGTGATTCTTCGGGCTATGTCGGCGACCTTGGTTCTCCTGCGGATATCTTCATTCTTTATGGGATCACGCAAGGAAACTCCGAGGATAGCCCTTTCCATTGCTCTTTGGGTGACTGTAAGCCTTCTGATGAGGCCCATTGTAAGCGACCATGTTTCAGTACCATATGTCATCACTGACAACATACACTGATCATAAACTTTCGTCTTCCACATATGTATTAATAATTTAATTTAACCTTTATTTGAGGTGGAAAATCATCAAACGTCTTATCGCGCTCTAGGATGGAGTAAGACGTGTATTTTTACTGACTAAATTACACTCGTGTCCTTCAGTTGCCCTTTGTGTTCAAGGACTTTTTTTTTTTGGAATTTGAAATTTTGTTTTAGATTTGCTCAAGAGTTCAAATTCAGTGAATTTTTCATCTGGTACTTAGTCGGAACTTTTTAGGATACTTTTATAGATAATAAAAACTTTTTAAAAGAAAACTACAAACGACTTCAATGTAAAAAAAACCACTGATAAGTCCAAATAACCTTAATTTCGGAAGTCGGTGTTTCTATAATAGTTTTGTCTCTTCGTTATTTAACGCCAACTTCCGAAATTAAAGTTATTTTGAACTTTTCAGGTAATTTTGTTACATTGAAGTCGGTTGTAGTTTTTTTTTGTAAAAGTTTTTTATTTTACACTTTATAGTTATGGAACCACCATTAAAAAGTATCTCTCACCAAATTTAAGTACATAAGGTATTTAAGTTTGGCTGGGTGGAAACCACAGCGCATCTCATGACAATTAATAACAACAACAAAAAATAATCCCAAATACGGTTAGATTAATTTATTATAGAGTACCTTTGACTAACTTCAGGCTTCATCATCAGATCAGTTCGATGTATCCCTTCCTCTTCTTCATTTAGTCGGTTATCGACTACACGTACAAAGAAAATTTTATTTAATACGACAGTTCTGCTATGATCCTACGAGGAGTCCCGTTCTACATCTTTGAAGTTCATTATCAAACAATTACAATATTTTTATGGGACCAACTCGAGAATAAAATCTTACAATAAAAAAAAAAAACATAATTGGCCCACATTTGACAGCAAAATCAGTGAACATACATTAGTAAAAAATCATACAGCTGAACATTATAATCTCCTCCTTTTTAAAGTCGGTTAAAACTGTCTCTATTGTATTTTCGATTTCGTTTTTCAACTGCGGTAGGCACATTCAATTTGTATTGAATTTTTTTGTGTTTTTATTGTTTAGTAGATTTGTACTTTTGTAAATATCATTATTCCAGAATGGCTGCCAGAGCCAAAGAAAAATATATTGTCCTATGGACTACAAAGTCTACAGTTTTCTCCTATGAAGTACCTTTAGATGACAATGTACCTGCCTATGTGTAGGTACATTAGGTTTTATTTATCCCATGGTGTAGAAAGCAAGTTTTAGTGACGTCAGGGATGGCCCTGACATAAGAGAAGAGGAAAACATTACATTCAGATAATATTTAGATTCCATAATCTAACTGCTATCTGAATGCAATGTCTTCCTAGGTCATAGAAAATAGTTTAGTATTTCGAAACAGGAATAGTTGATGTGCTGTGATGAAAGGCTGCCTATCTTAAATAGAACTGGGGTTGACATGTCTGCCGCATGCCTGACAAGCTGTGGGCCCAAGTATCATAAAATTGGTGGCCTGAGACAGTGAGACGTGGTCGCAGTAGAAGAAGAAGGAGATAAACTAACTACAATGAACGAGCTAGACAATTTTCGCTAGAACTGGAAGGAGGAAGTGTGGGGTCGCGTAAGATGAAAAGAGTGGAGCCTTTAGCGCCCAGGAATGGGAAATAGGCTAATACAAATCTTAATTATTGTTCATTAAAGTTAAATCTAGTTCGTTTTACAATCATTCATGGATATTCATTCTTTATTGCATTAGCTTTATCCATTTTTTACATGTTTGGTTTTTACAAAACTACACTAAAACAATAAAACTACTTTTTAGAGTATTATACGTCGTCCGGATATTTGACAACCTTTTAAGCATGATTTTCACTTTTTTTATGGGGGATATTATCCAATGGCATCTCCTACTCTAGGGCGGTGAGAGAGTAGAAAGTAGACGTTTACTGACTAAAATCACACCTGTGTCCTACAGTTGCTCTTCGCTTTCCAGGACCACGTGTTTCATTTTCAGAAAATTCTGCACCACCCTTTAGGAAAGGTAATCAGTGCGTGAAGGAATCGAAGATATGTGCGTAGCATAGTAGTTGTGTTCTTCACTTTAATTTCGTGTTCGAAACTACGACGAAATGATTTAAAGAAGGAAAATAATGCTCTGCTTCCGTGTCTCGTGATTTATAGGGTAAATTAAATCAAAATTGTAGGATTTAGATTAAAGTTTATTATTAATAAATAGTATTTTTTGGTCTAGTGGTGGTAGTACTGAGCGGGCGCTACGTAAACGGGAGCGGCCTTGACGTGCACGGGGGCGGCCGTGGGGGCGGTATTGTGCACCACAGCGTTGAAGCCGCTATGGTCGTCGGCGGAGTACTCCACGGTCCTGACGGAGCCATCGGCTTCGTGGAACGAGTATGCGCCCTTTACAACATCACCGTCGCGGGACTCCTGTTGGGACTTGTAGTCGCCGGTGTGGCCGTCAGCGACCGAGTAGTTGTACTCGTATTTAGGGTGAGCCTGTGGAAATAATAAACAAATGAGTATTTGATAAAAAGAACAGGATTAATTTACTATACCTAGACATTTAGTATGATAACTTACGTCGAAATCAGCAGCCTGGGCAACGACGGGACCGGCGTGGTAGGCAACAGGGGCAGGAGCGGCGTGGTAGGCGTAGGCAGCTGGGGCAGCTTGGTAGGCGTAAGTAGCAGGGGCAGCTTGGTAGGCGTAAGTAGCAGGGGCAGCTTGGTAGGCGTAAGTAGCAGGGGCGGCTTGGTAAGCGACCGAGGCGCGCTGGGCAGTCTGGTCGTGACGCACGATATTCTGGGAAGAGACAGCCGCAGCAGAGGAGTACTGCACAGGCGCGGTCAGCAGACCAGCCTGGCACACTGCCACCAAACCGCACAGAGCTACGATCTGGAAGTAATTAATATTTGTCAGTATTTCCTTTTGTAGCTACAATGTTGAATTTCAGGTTATCTATGCTTTTGCAAGCTTAAGAATCCCCAACGAAGTTTTTTGGGAATATCTTTAGTTTGGTTTATTCATATACTTACTTTAGAGAACATTTTGATAGAGCTAGTCGTGTAATCAAACGCTTAATGATACGTTTGTAATCGTACATTTAGTTTTTATACCAGTTGACAATTGATCGAGTGTGCGCTGCGGAGGCTGTTAGACGAGATTATGACAACCTTGCGCTAGGTCAGATAGTTTTGCAAGTCAACCCATTCACCAAAAGGTTTCAAAAGATATGCGAATCTTTGGGATATAAACTTTCTTATGGTATAAAGTTTTTTTTTAAATGATATCATTGATTAGTGCTTGACTGTGATTCCACTTGATGGTAAGCAGTAATGCAATCTTTGATGGTAAAGCGCACTAGTTTATTATGAGCCTATTCACTCGAGCCTTGAAGACACCTAAATTATAATCGGACGGGAAAATCGTGGCAGACAAAAATTCAGAGAGGAGAAAGAGGCAGGAGATTTAATGACCGTCAAGTAGTTGGTCTGCTTTTGTTTTTGCTGGAGATACTTACATTTTGGTTATGCTTTTTAAGAACAGTGTAAATTCGTTAAAACTTCATCATTATATCTATGGCTGTTTGTGTCATTATTTATTTTTTGTGCAATTTTGACCGAATCTATTAACATATATTAGGATTTTTGTTGTGTTTTGATGAACTTTAGTAAAATTATCATCAATATAATCATTTCAGCCAAAAAATGTCCACTGCTGGACATGAGCCTCCCTGATCTAGTACATCTCGCATCCATTGGATTCCCGCGACCTTCACCAGGTCGTCGGTTCACCTTATGGGAGGTCGAACGCTGAGTTTTCCAGTACGTGGTCGCCACTCGAGAACCTTTTGATCCCATCGACCCTCAAAAAATGTAGAGAAATTATAGTTAATTGTTTTATTGTTATATGTAGGACTCGTGCTCGAAGGGTTCCGTATCGTCCGTAGCAAAAAATGGCAAAAAAAATCACGTTTGTTGTATGGGAGCCCCACTTAAATATTTATTTATTTTTCGTTTTTAGTATTTTTTGTTATAGCAGCAACAGAAATACATTATCTGTGAAAATTTCAACTGTCTCGCTATCACGGTTCATAAGATAAAGCCTGGTCACAGACGGACAGACAGACAGACGGACAGCGGAGTCTTAGTAATAGGGTCCCCTTGGTACGGAACTCTAAAAACACCAACGACAATGAAGAACAAGGGTGGGTTTTAGCCGGTAAAAGTCTGAGATTTTCTCTCCCTCCATCCAGAGCAGGAGAGTTGTTTGATGGATTGCCACATATGAAAAAAAAGGAGTGAAACATTTTGTTTGATATTTAAATTCACTCCACACGGCACACTGCAATTGTTTTAGTGATCGGAGGGTTAATTCAAATTGTAATGTCATCTCACTGAAAATCAATGCACCTACTATATTTTTTATTTTCTAGGAACAATAAAAAGATAGATCAATATATTCATTAGTGTTAAAAATTTGTCAAAATATAGATCGTCGTCCCAAGGTAGCTGGTACGCGTTGGTTCAAAGTTCATACTAAAACTACTCGATCCTACATATTTGAAAATCGAGTCTTGTACTCGATTTTTTTGAAAAAAGTCCATTTAAAGGTATTCCATTTGATTCAGTCGCCTTGATTAGGGATGACCCTTTTATTAAAGGAATAGTATAGTATAGAACAAAACGAATCAAAACCAAACCAATCAAAGAATCAAACTTATTACCTTTGTAATATTACTGTGTTTACGGCTGTCTAGAATCAGTAAGAACTACAGTGGTTTTTTTTTTAATAAATTGAAAATGATTAATACTTTCTAAAATTATGATCAGAGAGAAATGCCAAATCGAAATGATTCGGAAATTCTCCATATTTCTGTACCTTATTATTTTGATCCTGTTTTAAATCGGACCCATTAAAATGTTTAGTATAATATAGTATAATCAGCCTTTTAATGTTCTCACTGCTGGGACTCAGGCCTCCTCTCTAGGAGAGGGAATGGGCCGTAATCCACCACGCAGGCCCAGTGCGGATTGGTGAATGTCACATGTCTTTGAATTTCTGGTTCTAGGACATGCCGGTTTCCCCACGATGTTTTCCTTCACCGTTTTGAGAGCAGTGGTGATGAAATAAATTACACAAAGTTATGCGCCTGGCTGGGTGTGAACCCGCGACCTATAACTCGTAAGTCGGGGTCGTTACCACTCGACTTTAGTACCTCTAGTATTTGTGAGGATGCCATCAATGGATAGGTAATGGGAACGTTGACAAAAAGCTAAACGACGAGCGCTTGACACAAGATGGTTTCCGGATCAATATTCGGAAACTATCTTGATTTAAGCATTCGTCGTTTTTTTATTTTCGATCTTCCGCGATTTTAGCCAGAACATGATTTAAAGCAAAAAGCATAAAATTCTTCGGTTTCAGATGTAATAGATACTTTATTTTTTATACAGAAATATAAATATTATTAAACAAACTTAACTGAATATACTTTGTTTCTTTATAAATTCTTAAAATAAAAACTCCTTGCTAAATATCTTAAAACATAGCGTCAAAAAATTTCGCCGCATCGCTGGCTCACTGTCATGTGCCCAAAACGATGCGATTTTAAATTTAAAAAATATATGTAGTTTTTTCATTAGTTAATTTGGTTTTGTTGTGTTGTGCAGAATCTCACATAATCTATTCATAGATCATTTTGGTTATTTCTTGCAGTCTATATTTCTCGAAACCTTAATCCTTCCGCAATAGCATACAATGTCAGTTGTGACTAAATCAGTGACAGTCAAAATATATATATATTTACTATCTCAAGCACTTAGCTAACCATAGCTCGCCGTCCGCTCGTCCTGTATGTAGTCTGAGTCATCGACGACGCGTAGTGTTCCACGCGCTCCTCAAAAAGATGTAAGCAAACCATAGGGACCCAGTAGGGCCGATGTTTGCTAGGGCCATGGGAAAAAGTACGAAAACGATACTCATGGTCCTAGAACGCAAAGGGAAACTGAAAGAGCATAGGTGTGGTTTTTATCAGTAAGGTTCTGTCGCATCCTCTTGCTCCGAGCGCGAGAATCTTTAGATGATTTCCCACCTCTAAAAAAAGAAACACTTAGATAATATCAATAGTTTGACACAAAATAAGCAACTTTTGATTGCTAAGTGGATCTTAGCAATTAAAAGTTGCTTATTTTGGTAAAATGGTTCATGGACTAAAAATATTTTTGACCTAGTATGTAGATTCTAAATAGATAATGTAGCAATCAATATAATTTGCAGAAGCAGTTGTAAAAAATGGGTTGCTATTTTGTATGTAATATATACATATTTTGCAACTGTCGAAAGTTGCTCCAATTTAATCGAGAGTAATTTATTATTTTGTAGAGCTATCGGAATTATGACATGCACATGCCTAAGCGAACAACGGAATGTGTTCTGATAGCATCCGTTATAAAGGAGAATTAGTTAATTATGTAGTACGTAGGTATAAGTGATTCGGTTATCTATTGAATCATATTGGTTTGTGATTATCTGAATCTACGAGTATTCTAACTAAAGTAAGACTTAGCAAAATATGTTTGTGTCAAGTTTAATTACGCATATTAGTTTATATAATATTAATTTTTTGAGATTTACTTTGAAAATGTTTGGAGTATGTAAAATATGAAATAGATAAATCATCCGATAATCCAAAAGTAAATGAAAATAAAACATAGTTTAAGATTCTTATTAATTTGTATTTAGCACGAAGTTAATAACAATAAACAATTAAGACTATGCCAATATTTTCAGGTTAATGATGGTAGTACTGAAGGGCGGGTGCAGCCTTGACGAGCAGGGGCGCAGCCTTAACATGGACGGGCGCTGCTGTGGGAGCGGAGTTGTGCACCACCGCGTTGAAACCATTGTGGTCATCAGCAGTGTACTCCACAGTCCTGACGGAACCGTCAGCTTCCTGGAAGGAGTAAGAGCCCTTCACGACGTCACCGTCGCGAGACTCCTGCTGGGACTTGTTGTCTCCGGTATGGCCGTCAGCAACCGAGTATGAGTACTCATACTTGGGGTAGGCGATCTCTTCTTGTTGAGCGATAAGTTTGGTAACAGGTGCAGCGTGGTAGGCGAGGGGAGCAGGAGCGGCTTGGTAGGTAACCTGGGCAGGGGCCGCGTGGTAGGCAACCTGGGCAGGGGCCGCGTGGTAGGCAACCTGGGCAGGGGCAGCGTGGTAGGCAACGCGAGCAGGGGCGGCGTATTGGGCAGCCTGGTCGTGACGCACGATGTTTTGGGAAGAGACAGCCGCAGCGGAGGAGTATTGAGCAGGTGCAGAGTGGTAGGCGACGGGAGCGGAGTGGTAGGCAACAGGGGCGGCAGCAAGAGCGAGCTTAGCCACGGGGGCGGCGCGGAGTTGAGCCTGGTCGTGACGAACGATGCTCTGGGATGAGACAGCTTCAGCTGGAGAGTAGTGGGCGGGCGCGGCCAGGAGACCAGCCTGGGCCACAGCCACGAAAGCACACAAAGCTACCAACTGAAAAGTTAAAAAGTAAAATTTAGAATACATGTAAGTGTATACAAGTAACTATTACTTTACATATATTTATTTATAACTTACTTTGGAGAACATGTTGTTTCTTTTGTGATCAAAAGGTGATATGATAATCCAAATCTCGAAATTAAACTATTTATAATACAGATCATTGCGTATTAACACATTTTAGAGTAAGTAGTGGAAGTTGTCAAACAAGCTATAAGCGACCTTGCTTTAGGATATATACTAATCAGTCCATTCACTGAAGGTACATCGGCGATTGCAAGAAATTTCACAATTTGTGTGTCATTTAATTATGTGAAGCAGATATTTTTAGGCCTATTTCTAATAGACGACATTGTCTGGCTGATTGATGCACATACTTAAATATCTTGTGTTATGATTACACTAAATTCCATCAATTAAATTCGACCGTACAATATTTTTTTTATCAAATATGTTACCGAAAACAGAACTTACGAGTATCTTCAATATTATTTATTGTGATGTGTTTCAGTTTAGGTCACAGAATTTTATAATTATGTATACTAAATTATAACTGAATCGATTCATTGATACGAAGCAAATTGGTTGTGACAGAGGTTTTATTCTGTTTCGAACCTTTAAAAGTAGACCATTTATCACTAAAAACAGTTATTTTTATTGTATTCTAAACATTTACAGGGCGCAGCATTTCATACAAACTCTTTATGATTATGGCATATTTACGTAATTAAATACACACAATGGTTCCTTAGGCCATCTTTATAGAAGTCCATTTGGTACATTTGGTAACGGTTTTTGTTTGATAGTGATTTGTTGTGGTCTAGATGCAATTGTTACTACTCGTAAATATAATCGTTGACATTGACCTTCAAAGCCAGTAACAATGTAGGTATTGGTTTACAAGTCGGAGAGTACTGGCAGTAAAATAATAAGTATATCGTGATCCCATGGAAAACTTTTCTGGTTTGCATAGAATACTGAGTTTTAATACTTTCTTTAGCAACGGGTATGAGCACAATTAACAAGAAAGCGATTGCTTCAAAAGAGTGAAACTTTCAACGACTTTTCAAAGAAATTTCGCAATAAATATTTGTCGAACTTATTCGTATATTATAATAAATAATTAACGATCAACATTGTTTTGGTGAGTGCGATACAAGACTAGCGGGCAAATTTTAGTGTTGGTAGTAGCGAGCGGGTGCAGAAACGTAGGCAGGAGCGGTCTTCACGAGAACTGGGGCCGCAGTGGGGGCAGTGTTGTGCACCACCGCGTTGAAGCCGCTGTGGTCATCAGCGGAGTACTCCACAGTCCTGACGGAACCGTCGGCTTCGTGGAACGAGTACGCGCCCTTTACAACATCACCGTCGCGTGACTCCTGCTGGGACTTGTAGTCACCGGTGTGGCTGTCAGCGACCGAGTAGTTGTACTCGTATTGAGGGTGAGCCTGTGAAAAAAAATAAACAAATGAGTAAGTAATTGGTAAGAACAACATGATGAATTTACTATATTGGTTACGTATTTGATAACTTACATTAAACTCAACATCCTGGTTGATGACGGAAGCGGCTTGGTAGGCAACAGGGGCAGGACCGGCGCGGTAGGCGTAGGCAGCGGGGGCAGCGTTGTAGGAGACGGGGTTGGCGATGGCTACGCGTTGGGCGGGCTGGTTGTGGCGAACAATGTTCTGGGAGGAGACAGAAGCAGCCGAAGAGTATCGGGCGGGAGTGTTGTAGGCAACGGCGGCTGGGAGAGCACGGTAAGTGTAGCCAGCTGGGGCAGCTTGGTAGGAGATTGATGCACGCTGGGCGGGCTGGTCGTGACGCACGATGTTCTGGGAGGAGACAGAAGCAGCCGAGGAGTATCGGGCGGGAGTGTTATAGGTAACGGTGGCTGGGGCCGCACGGTAAGCGTAGGCAGCGGGGGCAGCTTGGTAGGTGATCGTCGCACGCTGGGCAGGCTGGTCGTGACGCACGATGTTTTGGGAGGAGACAGCCGCAGCAGAGGAGTACTGCACGGGCGCGGTCAGGAGACCAGCCTGGCATACCGCCACCAAACCACACAGAGCTACGATCTAAAAGAAAAAAATACATTGATTTTATGTGACGAAAAATTTAAGAGTTTTATGTTTGATAGAGAACAATGTACTTACTTTAGAGATCATTTTATTGATTAGTGTACTGTATACTATCAGCGACTGATACCTAAGACAAACGTTCAATAGTTTTATACTAGCTCACTTTACTATAGTGTAGTGCAACTAAACCTGAACGACCTTGCCTCTGATTATAATATCAACACAACTTTGACATTCGACACATTTACTATACATATTACGTACTTTCATTATTTTTAATAAGTCATACGTTGGAGAGTTGCTATTGAAGGTAGAAAGCTAAAGAAAATCACAAAAAATAATAATAAAACAAACATGACAAAATCATTTCGCATTTATTAATCGTAGAAGATACCAAATTACAATTTTACATGAACTCGCATGTATTTATGATTACTGATTACATATCAGGAAACGGCTTGTAGGAATCGTTATTACAGGTGTATTTTTTCTAAAATACCCATTAAATTAGTACAACAACTTATAAAAATATTTTATATCTACGATTTCAATAAAAACAAAGAATACTAATGAAATATCCATTGTATGCTTTGTCAAGATACATTATGTGTTGCTATGTGAACGAACGAACAAGAGATTTTTGTTTCCCCAAAATCATTTATTTATTTTGAACGCATTCTGACTAATATATCGTGGATTAACTTATAAATGCATAACTATTAATTAAATATACTTACTTACTTATTTCTCTTGCTTATATATTTATATTTTGTATGTATGTATATGTGTATCTATTTTAGTATTAAGTTTTTGTTTACTTTTATATTTGCACCAAGTGCAACCCCATTTTGTGTCCAGGCAATCTCTATCCATTCTGGGTTGCCTGGAAGAAATCGCCGAGTGCGATAAGGCCGCCAATTGTATGTTTTATATTGTATTACAATTCAATTTGTAAATCTCTAACTTGGTATGCAATAAAGTATATAGAAATAAATAAATAAATAAATATTTATATACACACAAAACATTTAATAAACAAATAAATAATTATAGAAGAGCAATCTTTTTATAAAAATAAATTGTCATTTAAAAAACTTGGGTTCATTTCTTACAACTAATATCACTTATACGACCTACCTTACTTTACCTTATGGTTATACCTATTGGAGTTCACTGCTCAAATATTATTAAAACAGTGTTTTGTTTTAATTGTCTAAGGATAAGACAATAGTCACACATCAAAGAAAATTATATCCCATAAAAAAAATATACAGACAATAGTGTTTTTTTTTACGGGAAGAGCGCGTTATTCTTCTTAAAATAAATACCAATTGCAAATATTATAGTTTTTAAATATTAAAGAATAGAATAGAAGAATGTATTTATGTGTCAGAATATTGTATACAGCTGTTATGTGCTTATATAATATATATGATCATAATATTCTATCGTTTCCGGTGTACAAATATGGTTTGTAAAATTATGGGTCAATACATTATTTTTATTTATAATTAGAATTATGAATTATTGAAAACAATTGAGCAATAGTTATTATATATTATAAGAGATATTAATTATATAAGTCAAAATTTTAATAACGTCTAGGAGATAAAGTATAATTTACTAGCTGACTCAGCGAATTTCGTACTTTTTTTCGTCTAATAATGTGATAAATGAAGAACCGCTCGACCAATTTTGTGCAAACTTCATATAAACTATCTACTAAATAATCCGAACAAAGCCTAACCATTTGGTTTGGATAGGTGAGCCCGTTCTTGAGTTATAAAATTACAACGAAAAGTGGTATTGATTTATATATTTATATAGGTACCTAATAGGTAATATCAAATATTTAGGTAAATTTTTCAGTCATATAGTCTTCAGTCGAGTAATAAAATTTGCTTAAAAGGAAGTTAAATAACTTACTTTTAAATGTTTTGAGGTTGAGGGTTTTGAAACCATCAGGTAATTTGTTATAAATAGTAATAGACATGCCATATATATATAATGCATGTCTATTACTATTTACAATTTACATTTTTTAATAATAATGTTATTAGAAAATATTTAATTCTACGGCTATGGACATGAAGCAAATGCACTTTACGGCTGGGTCTGGATACAATATCATTGAACAAATCAAATTCATGTCTGTTTTGATGTACAAAGATACAAATTTCAAAAATGTATAGTGCTGGAAGTGGCAGTATTTTATGTTTTTTAAATAGTGGAACGCAACTGTCCAGAGGGTGCGCTCTACAAATCGAGCGTGCGCATTTTTTTGAGCTCGAAACACTCTTTCAAAGTAAACAGACTTACCTCATATTATAATACCATAGCGCAAAATCATAGTGCTGCATTAACACTAGCCACACGTGTTAGTCTATATAAAACGAATACAAATCTATCTATCTTCTTACATAAATCATCAATATGAGATTTCCAGTTACAGTTTCTGTCAATTTCCCGAAAAAATTGTCCCCAAGAATTTAAATAACATGTTTGGCCACGAATTCTGATCTGATAATACCAATCGCCAACGTAGCCTTTTTTCTTTCTTTTTAAGGTTGGAAATCATCTAATGACACGCTCTCACGCTCTGGGCGGAGCGGGAAAGCCTTTCAGACTTTTACTGACTAAAACCACACCTGTGTCTTTCAGTTGCCCTTTGCGTTCTATGACTACGGGTTTTCTTTTCAGAAATTCCCCGCTGTCCAAGCTAGCGGGCATCGGCCCTGCTGGGCCCCTACGGTTTGCTGTCATCTCTTTGAGGAGCGCGTGGATCACTACGCGCTGTTGACGACTGGGCTCGGTCTGGTCAATTACCGGATGGCCGGACGGCGAGCTACCCATTGCTCGACGTCCGCAAGCCTGCTTCTACCATGGCTGGTAGTCGGGGTCAGAATCTCGGCGGCTGGGCCGTGAGGACATTCGTTCCCTCACGCGTGCGGCCTCCTCCTTCGCTAGCATTACTGCTTTGCAGAAGAAGGCGACCGCCTGCCATTCCTCCAAGCTCCGGACCATAGCTCGAACCAGGGCCCGGTGCGAGAGGTCCAATTGCTTTCACGATGACATGGCGGTGCAAAAATTGCAGCTTGTTGCATGTTCTGTTAAAAGTATATTACCAAGTTATCAGTTAAACAAACCACGCATTGTGACTTTTCCATAAAAACTTTGACATCCCGTTAACTTAGCTAATAATGTCAAATTTCAAGTCGATAAATGGTTTTTTTTTAATAAATGAAATCCCCACGGCCGGGCGATCCACAGAGACCATTATTCACATAATTCCTTCATTGTATAAGAAAACCTAAAATATTACCTAAATCGATTCCAAAAAATCAGGAAAGTCTTAATTTCATTATCCCTATCTCCGGTATTTCTACACCGAATAAAATATTTTTTATTTATTAAAAAAAAATCTTTGTTTAATGATAAATTGGTGCGTAAAGAGTTTTGGAGATAGAATATTAACATCTCAATGTATACAAACATAATCCAAACAAAATATAACATGAATATTTGTTTCTTTTTAACCGGCAACCTTTCATAATTCATTTTTTCAGAGGTTTAATTTTAAAAGCTTCTTAATTGGTGGACGTCTTTTAGCTATAAATAACCTAGAAAAACGGCTATAGAGGTTAAAAAGTTTTTAAATTTTATGTTCAGTCAATAACTGAAAAAAAGAATGGATGTAATGTGTACCTTTCGATTTGACATAATACATGGATTAAGTTTAAGAGAGATATCTCTTAAGATATTGAACATTATTATCTATCTAGACTTTTTACAATATGTTGTTATCCACTTCTAATTTAATAAGAGAAAGAGAGATATACATAATATCTACTTGTAAAACCTTTCAAAATATGCGTTCAATGACGCCAGTTTTGTACTAAACTAGAGCCACATAATTTTAGCCCAAAATTCATGAATTCTTTGTCTTGTCAACCTAATTATAAAATGTCATAAGAATGGGCCAAAATTTACAAACAAATTTACTTAAATTTACTATTTAACATTAAAATAAATTCTATTTACTACTTATTTAAAAATGTATGATAGATGGATGCACACGATAATTACCTTTCTTCTGATGCTTGACTGGGAATAACATGGTATTCTTACTCTGATCTTGATAGCTTTGTGGTCTGTAAACTGGTTGCTTTGGTGGCCTGCCGAAGTGTTCAGGGTATGCGCGAGCGTAGGCTGGTGGCCTCGGGGGCACCTGCCCTGGACTGTATACCCTCGCAATGTTCAGGTGTAGTCTATGGTACTTGGGGTGCGATGAGTAGCGTTTTGATTTGTCCCGTACGGGTAGGTCGGTTTCTAGACTGCAATATTTTTTGTGATATCAGTAAATCATACTAAAAGTCGAAAAAGTTATCGATTGCAGGCGTGTGTGGCTGACAAGCCACGTTGTCGCAAATACGACTCTTTATATCTTTGTGTTAGATGTCATGCTTGCTTGAAATTTTGAACTTTATATATACATACATATATACAATTGGTAAAATAATGTTCACTTAAATAATTTTTAAGTCAAGAACACTTCTGCGACTTATGCCCCGGACCAAATACATCATCAGTCAAGTCTAGGTCGTCGTTATATTATGAAAGTAATGCTAAATTAAATACGCAAAAGGATGATGATTGTTTTTTAAAATACTTACGAGTTGGGATTTAAAACGAAATGTTCTTTAGTTAAAGTCAGCGGGATGTGTCTGTTGTCAGATGTAAGATCAATCACCGGTAATTCCGTCGTCGTAGGCAATGATTCCAAATCTAAGTTTATCCCAATTGGTTTTTCATAGACAGTAACCTGGAAATATGCATGTCAGTAATTAGGTACTTATCAAAATATTTAAGTCACCGGGATGTCTCTGTTGTCGGTTTAATCAGCGGCACATCCGTCGTCGAAGTCAATGATTCTAAATCTTAGTTTATTTTGATTGATTCTTCATAGTTGGTGCCCTGAAATCAAATGACGGGGTCGCGGCAGACCAAGAAGGATATTGGGAGACGACTTATATGTTTTCTTTAGGAATTCGCTAGAAGTGGCTCAGAGAGGGGAAAATGGAAGAAATGGAGGCGGGCCTTTGCCTAGCTGTAGTTTTTGGTAAAAAATGAAAGAAAAGAAAGAAAAAGAAAACATGTTTATTTTACCCGAATAGACGCGTAATAAAAATACCGCAATCTGTCGGGCCATGTGTGTTGCACCATAGACACTAGGCCAAAAACAATTGTCTAGGCTTAAGGTAGAAAGAAAGTAAAAAAAGGAAGGTATGAAGATCATGGCCATTGTAAACAATGACGTTAATAAACTACAGATCAAATGATCAAAGGGGCCGGAAGACGTAGCGTCGGATGGCGTCCTACGAGTTGAAGTGATGACCTCATAGGGGCCACGGGAATGCATCGCTCATTTTGATCAAACTTGGGGGAGTGGGAGAAGCCTATGTCCAACAGAGGACGTCTTACAGCTGAAATGTGGATGATGATGATTTGTGGTATATGAATTAGTAAGTACCACAAGGTCTTATATATACAGTGCAGACGCTGCATGGAGTCAGAGGAAACCGTCACGCAAGTGCTCCTCGTATGCACAGCCGTCAACAAAATAAGAACACAAACTTTGGGAGCACCGAATTCACTCATAGATGCCCTGAGAAAATTGAAAAGACTCATCTGTTTCTGGAGTGAGGTGGGCCGGTTGGAGTGAAGGCCGCGATGGCTCACGCACAATGGTCCGCCAAGCAACCAGACCACAATAGATAGAAGGTGTTATATATATTTGTACCTAATAGCTAAATATTTAAAAAATTAGTTATACCGGTTTTTCTTTAAGACTTGGTTCCGAGATTATTCTGTACACAGCATTGTGGCCCGGACTTCGACTGGCTGATAATGACGCCTTAGCTTTCTTGTTATGTCTCGGGGCATAGCATTTCTTATCCGTACCCTCCGTACGGGGTTCCAAGTGTGACTTGCTGTAATGTCTACTCTTTTTATCCTGGAATATTTCTGTTGGTTCCACGGGAGTACTGCTGTGCGTTGGTGTAGGATTCCCATAATCCCTAGTTACATCAAGCAATGGTGCGTATTGTAATTTCCAAAACATACCATTTGATCTGGCAGATCTAACAGATCGCGATTTTGTTGGAGGAGTACGATACTCATCATACTTAGAGTATTTATAGATTATCGGGAAAACAACGTGTCTTTTAAATGATGGAGCTGGAGGTGCTACTTCTGGTTCACTTACGAGCTCTGAGAATAACAGTTGTTCATCAGCTGCACATATCGTTATTAATGTCATTGTTATTACCTGCAAATGTATAAATATTAAAGTTAAGACTACTATATACTTTTATTAGCGAATAAGCACTGCCATACATCACGGCAACGCCGTCAGTCTTTCGGGCACATCACCTAATTAGTATGTCATGCCAGTCAACAGCGATGCGGAAAAGTTTATCGACATCATATTTAAGATTCTTTTTAATTAGTTTTAATTATTTATCTTTATTATTCTTTTGTTTAAGAGTATATAGTTAAAAAATAGGTCAATAAAAGTTACGTTTATTTTCTGATTATAACTAATACTCACCTTGAAAAACATCATGTCTTTTGAAGCGCAAAGAATATAATTTTTCACTTTAAAATATCCATTCACAAATGAAGAACACGTACACGTGAACATAAATGTTCCTTTAGTATTTAATTAATATATAGACCAAACGTATCTCCTTTTTTCACAATCAAATTTCCTTTTTCCTAAATTATTCACTAACTAAAAGCGTATTATCTCTTTTCAGTACACGAGTCGTCTGAGAGTCGGCTTGTTGACTGACTCGATTGTCTATATTTAGATGAATGTTTTCATTCGCATTCAATGATATCAGTGCCTGGACTATTATTCAACGTACTTCCATTGTTTATGCTTTTTCAAAGGGAAGTTATTACGTCACACTTTACTACGAGTATAAACTTTTGGTTGCGAAATCTAAAAATGGCAAGTGGTTCTCAAACAACGATTGATTGTGGAGTCAAAAAAACTAAAGCTATTTTTTTATTTCTCAGGCACACAAGTTTACAAAGAGTGCAGTTACTGGGCGAGAACCTCAACTTAAAAAAGTTTAGGACTGTGTAGCATTGACGCTCTTTTTTTTTTTCGTTGGGAAAATCATCTAATGACATCCCCCGCTCTTGGGCGGAGCGAGGAATAGTGTCAGACTTTTACTGACTAAAAACCCACTCCTGTTTTCTTCGTTGCCTTTCGTACCAGGGCCGAATCTTCCTTTCAGAAGCAGACCTTTGGCTCCAGTAGACTTCGACTCTGCTGGGGCCCTACGGTTTGCTGACATCTCCAGATGCGCGCGTGGAACAGTACGTGCCGTCGACGACTTGGGCTCGTTCCGGATGGTTACCGGACGGTCGGACGGCGAGCTATTTTGTATGTATATATGAATCTATTATATAGCATATGTATATAACTGTTTAACTATTATAATATAATTTATTTAATGCTGGTTTTGTTACACCAATGACAGCCCCATTTATTATTGACCATTACTGTCCATTCCAGGTTGCCTGAAAGAGATCGCGGAATGCGATAAGGCCGCCCATTGTATGTACGTATGTGTTTTAGTTGTCAGTTTTAAATAAATAAATAAATACCCATTGCTCGTCGTCCGCAAGCCCGCGCCTACGGTGGCCGGAAAAAGGGAATCGGAATCCCGGCGGCGGTTGGGGCGTGAGGACCTTTGCCTCACGCGTGTGGCCGCCTCTTTTGCTAGCATTACTGCTTCGCAGAAGGATGCAACTGCCTGCCACTCCTCTTCGCTCCAGACCATGGCCTGTACCAAGGCCCGGCGGGAGAGATCACCGCCGTTGACTCTCTCTTCATGAATTATGGTAAACCAGGCAGGCATTATATGTCGCAGTCGGTAATGTGCCCCACTTGCAAAATTAAGACATGGATTTAAAATTTGGTGCTTGTTTAAGCCGATTTGGTTAGTTTATACAATTTTAAATGCGAGTCTTAGTTTTGCAAGTAAAACAGCCATACGTGCCCCAGTATGTAACGTGCCCCACGTTACCAATGGAATGATATAATAATTTAACATCTACCTATAAAATATCACTATATAATTATTAACATTAGACAAGAGATAGATTGCTTATTGAAAGTTAGACAACGGAATTGTATAAAATATGGTCTTTCTATTGTTTTATTAACATCTATCACTCATACCAGTTTGTGGATTAGATTACTTAGATTCCCATTTCTCCATACTTCGTATTCTTCAGATTTCCTCATTTTTAAGGGTAATTCTTTCCTTCCGTGATTCTTCCGACATGAAGTCATCCGCTGCTTGAGGATGTATCATCATCTGATTCAATCTTTGGCATTGTCAATTATTGACAATGCTCATTGTGTTTGTGTACAAAAATTGACTAGCTACATAATGTTGATAATAGATTTGTTATGTAGATATTCCGATAGATATGAGAATTTTGTTATATTGATTTTATTACTTATCGAAACAAAAACATGCCAGAGATTTATTTTTCTACAAATCATCATTTCAGACAAAAGACGTCCACTGTTGGACATAGGCCTCCCTGGTCCCCCAAGCTTCGTTACAACGACCGATCCTGTGCATCTCGCATTCACTGGACTCCCGCGACTCACACCAGGTCGTCGGTCTACCTTGTGGTAGCCGTTCCAACGCTTTCCGGTGTGCGGTCGCCACTCTGGAACCTTTCGGCCCCATCGACCATCCGTTCTACGAGCAATGTGCCCTGCCCACTGCCACTTTAGTTTGGCAATTCGTCGGGCTTTGTCGGCGACCTTGGTTCTCCTGCGAATATCATCATTCTTTATGCGATCACGCAATGAAACTTCAAGCATAGCCCTTTCCATTGTCCTTTAGGTGACTGGAAGCCTTCTGATGAGGCTCATTGTAAGCGACCATGTTTCAGTGCCATATGTCATCACTGGCAACACGCACTGGTCACAGAATTTCGTCTTGAGACACTGTGGTATGTTGGACGAGAAGATACCGCGCAGCTTCCCGAATGCTGCCTGTCTGTGTGTCATGTCTACAACTTTGAGTGCAGAGTCCCCGATCTTGATCGCAGTGGGTGCTACATGGTTATTTACCATGACTTTGGTTTTGTCCATGTTCATTTTAAGACCTACTCTTTCGGAAGCTCTACTAAGGTCATCAAGCATTGTACTGAGCTCCTCCCTAGTCTCAGCCATAACTACTACATCATTGGCAAATTTAAGGTGAGTGATGTACTCGCCATTGATATTAATGCCTAGTCCACTCCGGTCCAGAACCTTGAAGACATCCTCCATTGCAGACGTAAACAGTTTCGGAGAAATTACATCTCCTTGCCTCACACCACGCTGTAGAAGGATAGGTTTCGAGGTACAGTCCTGAAATCGGACTGGCATTGTGGCGTCCTCGTACAAACCCTTCAGCACTTCGATGTACCGATAGTCAATCTGGCACCGTTAGAGAGACTGCAGTACAGCCCAAGTCTCGATCGAATCAAAAGCTTTCTTGTAGTCCACGAACGCTAAGTATAGAGGCAGGTTATACTCCTCGGTCCTCTCTATAACCTGCCTGAGGTTTCCACAAATATTAGACATCAAAAAGAAATGGTTATGGTGCTTATGCTAACTGATTATAGAAATATTCTCACTGATAGTTTTAAATTCAAAATATCTGTTATAATTTGAGTTTTTATATCAAAAATATTATAGTCGTACCCTTTATTTTCCTGTAAGTTCTTATAACTATATTCTACTTTATTTTTATTGCATGTTCTGAAAACACGTGGTTGCTTTGTTCTTACATCAAAAATATTGTTATCGTCAATATCATAACTCTCGCGTGCATCATTTTCTCGTTTGCATCATTTCATTGCGTGAGTATTGTATTGCATATGTATAAACATCTATTGTTTCCAATGAATTTTGTGTCTAACAGTTACTAAAACAAACATTGGCGATTGATATTTATATTTCTTTTCCGTTTTCTTAGCGTTAGATGTGAACTTTTGTCTCCTAATCTTTTTTATGTGATGGCATATCATCCAATGACTTCTTCCAGTCTGGAGTGGTACGGGAGGTGTCTTTTACTGACTAAAACTACTACTTACTAAAAGGACACATCTGTGTCCTTCAGTTGCCTTTTGTGTTCTAGGACCACGAGTTTCTTTTGTAGAGAATTCGCATGGCCCTTGCAGGCGTCGTCCCTGCTGATCCTTATGGTTTTGTTGGTATTTCTTTCAGGATCACGTGGAACACTACGCGCTGTCGGTGACTTGGGCTCGGTCTGGACGTTTTTCGGATGGCTGGATAGTGAGCTACCCATTCGCCACGCATTCCACTCGTGGTCTACCAGCCCGTACTTACCGTGGCTAGTAGTCAGGGTCAGGGTCGCTGCGGCTTGACGATGTCCGTTCTCTCACGTGTACGGCCGTCTCCTTCGCTAGCATAATTGCTTCATAGAAGGAGGCGACCGTTTGCCACTGCTCCTCGCTTCAGATTGTGGCCTAAACCAGGGCTCGGCGTGAGAGATCACTTTCACCGATTGCATCCATGAGGACAAGGCGGTGCTCTGCCCAAGCGGGACGGACCTCTAACGTATGCTCCACCGTGGCCTCTGAGCGATCTGCACAATGGCGAAACCTGGGCGTTTCTTCCGCCTGAATCTGGTGCAGGAACCACCCAAATGTACTATGGCCTTTGAGGACCTGCGTTATGCGAAAACACCAGTATCCTTCAGTTGCCCTTTGCTTCCTAGAAACACAAGTTTCCTTTTTTTGAAATTCCCAGTTGCCCTAGCGGGCTTCACCCCTGCTGACATCTTTTTGAGGAGCTTGTGGAACACTATGCGCCGGCGTCAACTATTCGGGTTTAGTCCGTAACTTATGGGTGGACGGCGAGCCACCCAAAGCGTCATCCACAAGCCCACGCCTACTATGACCGGGGTCGCCTGGAGTCTAGCTAAATTGAAATTACAATATAATCATAATTAATAGTATTATATAAATAATCATTGTTACGAAAACGAATTAGCCTGTTTGATATCGTTACCATAAATATTAGAAGAAAAGTTGTTGACACGGATATGGCGTGGGTTGAAAGCTAGAGGCAAAAACTGAAAGCATAAAATACAACCGTATAGCGTTCTAACTTTGTACATCTAATTATTTGTGTTTGCCTAGTTTTGAACTATTACAAAAATATAAATATAAATATATATTTATAAAAGGGGAAACTGACTGACTGACAAATTAACGCACAGCCGAAACTACTGGGATTAGGAGCGTGAAATTTTGCACAAGGTTTCCTAATATAAAGTAAGTGAGCACTAAGAAAGGATTTTCCAAAATTCACCCCCTAAGTGGAGGAAGCGGGGTCCAAAGTTTGTATGGAGAAACCTACTTCCACGCGAGTGAAGCCGCTAGCTAGTATATAGATAAAATATTAGATCTCTGTTATTTCTTTGCTTTCGAAGAAATTATTTTTCCTTCTTTGACATAAGAACAATGAACAAGAAATGTCAATGTTCCATGATCAAGGAATGTCATAATGCCGCAAGACGTCCACTGCTGGACATAGGCCTCCCCAAGTTCCGCCACGACGAACGACTCTGTGCGTCTCGCATCCATCACATTCCCCCGACTCTCACCAGATCGTCAGTCCACCTTGTGGGAGGCCTTCCAACGCTGCGTCTTTCGGTACCCGATCGCCAGTCTAAAACCTTTCTGCCCCATCTACCATCAGTTCTGTAAGTAATGTGCCTCCTGCCTACTGCTACTTAAGTTTGGCGATTCTTTTTTAGCGCAGCACTTAAGTGGCAATCAAGGAATATGCAATCAGATTATGTTACTAATCCATTTTCTTACGCTGTTCTGATATACTCGTATATTCTTAATTTTTGAGATTAGTGATCGATGTTTCTGAGACATTAGTGATTTTTGTATGTTAGTTTCTATGACCTATTATCCTGACCAGATGATGGCCCATTTACTAGAGTGCAACAAGTAACCCTCCATCTGCACTTTGGAGGACCTTACCACCACTGATGCCACTATAACGTGGCCATCTACTGGGCTCAATTACTTTTAAGGAAAAGAAAACAGTCGATTCAAGAAAAAAAAAGAAGATGACCTACTACTTTTTTGCTTCTCTTTCTTAACCATTTATCTGATGGTGAATAACTTTTATCTATAAAAGGAGAAACTGACTGACTGACATATCAACCAAAAGCCAAAATTCCTGGGACTAGGAGCGTAAAATTTTGCACTAGCTTTCCTTTTATGACGTAGGCGATCACTAAAGAAGACCAAATTCACTCCCTAAGGGGATGAAACGGGGTCCAAAGTTTGTATGAAGACACACTATTACTTTCACGCAAGCGAAGCCACTGGCAGAAACTAGTAAATATTCTTTATTGCAAAGTAAACGATACGATACTTATTATTGTATAAAATCAGCACCTACTTAGTTTATAAACTGTTCGAAAAGACTCCACTCAGTTTCTCAAGCTTTACCACAAAACTGTATGAAAAAAAAAAGAAAATACGCTATCGTCTACTCTTTGCTCCATTCAGATCGCATACAATGTCAGTCCATATTCGTGAATGCATTGTAACATATTTATAAATGAGTAAGTACCATAATAAGAGGCGCGAACTGCTCAATGTGTGTCGGCCCTGACCTTTTTATTGGGTCATAAAGCCTTTCGGTATTGATATTAGATTTCAAAGACTAATCTCGTATTAATTACTCACAAAAAGTTACTGGTAGGAAATGTGATTAGGAAAATCTTATTTGAAGTATTCTCTAATCACATTTCTCTAGATGAAGCGAGAGATTTGTCAGACTTTTACTGACCGAAACTTACCTATGTTCTTTCAGTTACCCTTTGCGTTCCAGGGCAGTAGGAGCTATTCTGAATAATCCCGTAGCCCTAGGTGTAAACAGGCGGTGAAATTTGTACTTAAATAAAAAAGCTGACTTAAAATAATAATAATCATAATAATAAAAAACATTTTTATTTGCAAACAAGTGTCACTAATTACATAACTGCTCTGTCTCCTGAACTAGGTAGTGAACCTGTATCTCAGGAGACATATTCTAGGTATATACCTATACTTACTTTGTCAACCTCACATCCTGTGTAGCCTGTTTTGAAAACAAAATGAGGATCTTAGAAATTAAGTTCTCACAGTCACTATAGTGCTATAGAATAACATTAAAGTAATGTTATGACGATCTTATACAACGAACTCTGTTCAATTTTCTTTATCCTTCAGTGTGGGAATATTTATACCTAGGTTTAAGATTGTATTTTCTTTCAACATCCTTATTTTAGCTGAATGTACTTGAAATGTAAATGAATATCTTGGTAAAACTGAATGAATATCTCCAAAGATGATCGTAAATGAATGAATCATCTTCATTGCATAATGTAAGGTTCGTAGACCGCATTTTGAGGTCACAATGAGATCCATGACATTAAACCGTGCATAAACGGAAGATGACGTGTATAATGATAGGTTAGGGATGGATAGCTATAATATTTTACAAGTGTGTAATAACGTCATTTTTGTAAAATTTGATTTTGAGTGAGAGTTAAAAAAACGATTGCAAGAAGGGTTATGTTTTTGCAGAATATCCTAGGACACATACTTTACAAAAAAAAAACAGGTCTCGTCTCATCTTTGACTCAATAAGGATTTTGTATTATTGTTTTAATTTCAGAACGTAATTAATCAAAGCTACCTACGTATGTGAATATACTCGTAATAAAATGGCAAAATAATTTGGAGCTAGAACTACCCACATCCTTCTATAAGATTTATATTTTTCAGTTCCAAATTCAAATAAATTATTGCTCTAACTCATAGTTAATTTATATAAATACTGATAAATATAGAAAGAGTTTAAATTAAATTTTGAAGTTGCTCCGTGACCCGTCGACCTTGTCTCACCCAAAATGCAAACGCAAGGTATAAAAACCGATTACCAGATGTGCAATACATCATTAGTATCTCAAATAATCATAACAACATGTTCTCTAAAGTGAGTACTAAAAATAAAATAAATATATTCGCTTGTTTTATTTTCGTTTATAAATGTAATATGTTTTGTGCTAACTTTATCTCGTGTTCTACATAGATCGTAGCCCTTAGCGCGGTGTTGGCGGTGGCAGCAGCTGGTCTGGTGCCTGCGGCTCACTACTCCTCAGCTGGTGCCGTCTCCTCCCAGAGTATCGTGCGACACGATGAGGGTCAGAACGCTGGCCATGTGGCTCACCTAGCCACCCCCGTCCACTACGCCGCCCCTGCCCAAGTCCATTACGCCGCCGCTCCTGCCCAAGTCCATTACGCCGCCGCTCCTGCCCAAGTCCACTACGCCGCTCCTGCCCAAGTCCACTATGCCGCCCCTGTTGCCAAGGTGCTTGCTTCCGCCCAGAAAGTGCTCGTTTCTGCTCACGCCGAGGAATACGTAAGTTCAACAGGCTCTTAATTTTTGTGACGAGGTTTTCGCTCCTGTATGAATCTCACCTTTGACGTGTTTGATAACAGGCTCACCCCAAATACGACTTTTCATACTCCGTGGCTGACGGACACACCGGCGACAACAAGTCCCAGCAGGAGTCCCGCGACGGCGACGCTGTGCACGGCGAGTACTCACTGGTGGAGGCTGACGGCTCCGTGCGTCGCGTGCAGTACACCGCTGATGACCACAACGGCTTCAACGCGGTGGTGTCCAACTCCGCGCCTGCGCACCACGCACCCGCTCACTCCGTGCATGCCCCCGTCCTGCTCGCTCATCATCATTGAGTCCGTCTCTAGTTCTAGAAATGATGTTGAAGAGATTAAGTACCTATTTATTTGTAATAAATTAAATTAATAATTTCTACAAAACTGAACTTTTTTTACTTTTTTATTTAATAATTGTGTACTTGGTATGGTCATGTGAAGAGGAGGGATGAAACGCATGTTACTAAAAGAGTTATGAGTTTACATGTGGATGGATGGAGAGCGAGAGGGAGACCAAAGAAAAGATGGATGGATTGTGTGAAGAGTGATATGAAAGAAAAGGGAGTTAGTGATAGCGTGACGAGTGACCGGACGGAATTGAAGAAAAAAACGTGATGCGTCGACCCCAAAAAAACCGGACAAAGGCAGAAAGATGATATGATGAGTAAATAATTGTGTACCTATCAAAGTTGTAAATGTAAAATGTAAATGCATAATCTGTCTAATGTGTTAAAGTATTTCTAGATACAGTTACGCAGAAAAGGTTTTGATAAAATAATTGTACTACCTTGCGAACGAAATTAATATTCGTACGGTTGTATCGAGTTTATTTTTTTAATATCACAGCAAAGTTCATGGTTCTTATTTTAGGTAATGTGTCTGATTATACTAGTCGACAAAAAATAAAAAAGACCGGGGCAGGGACAATGCCATATTATTTTTATCGACTTCGTAAATAAATAAAAAAAAAACAAACATAAAAAGATAAATATTTACCCAGGTATTAAATAATATAATATAAACATTTATTTATATTAGCCTGTCTGTCCTGCTAGAGGGCAAAGGTCAGATCTTTCTTTCTTCAACAGCTCTTTGTTTTGAGTCAGTGTGAACCAGTCAAGCTTGGGTGTTAACCTCGTTCCGTCATCTTAACCCTGGTCTGCCACAATCTAATCATTATTATGTCAGTCGAAAGACGTCCACCGTTGGACATTGGTCAACCACCGATGCCGTGCGTTTCACATTCAACGGATTCCCGCGACCCTCAGATCAGGTCATCGGTCCAGGCCTTCCAACGCTGTGTCTTCGGGTACGTGGTCGCCATTCTAGAACCTTTCGGCACCATCGATCATCTGTCCTGCGAGCAATGTGCCCTGCCCACTTAAGTTTCTTAAGATTCTTCGGGCTATGGTGGTAAACCTGGTTCTGAGCATAGTCCTTTACATTACCTTTTGGGTAACTTTAAGCCTTCTAATGAAGCCACTTTCACCGGTCTGACGGGTTTGGGTTTTTTTTTGGTTTATGATTGTGGGCGACCATGCAGCTTCCCGAACGCGGCCCAGCCGAGTTAGATTCGACGATTGATCACTTCCTCGAAGTGAGATCTGCCCAACTCGATCGTCTATTTCATGTAAACGTAATGGTCCACAACTTCGAGTGTAGACTATCCGATTTTGTTAGAAGTAGGTGATTCATGGTTGTTTACCATGACTTTGATTTTGTCCATGTTAAGACCCACTCTTTCGGAAGCTGCAACGAGGTCGCCGAGCATTGTACTGAGCTCCTACGTAGTCTTAGCCATGACTACTATGTCGCCGGCAAACCGAAGGTGAGTGATGTGTCTGGGTCTGCCACGATGTCAAAATATATAATTCAATTAGCTGTTGCTCATGGCTTTGTCCACGTCAAACTCATCAACACATAATGATAATTTTTTGGGTTTTTTTTTTTAACGCAGATACCTAATTCTTTTCCTAAGATAAAAATAGCCTAAGCAGTTGCTTAATTAAAACTTTAGAATCGGTTAAATCTTTAACAACGGTTTTTGTGTTATACAGTTTCATACATTTAGTAAGAAGCTATTATTTTAACATTAGAAACATATAATTAATTTCAGTTATTTGTATAAGTTATAAGTTTTTGTTGTTGTACGTAGGTATGTATTATAACTACAGTAGATCAAAAAATCGATATTAAGTCTCTTTTAAGTTCAGTCAAATCAGGTTTATATCTTGGAACCCAGTTTAATAGGATGGAATTGAATGAAATTGTTTTTATTTTTTATTTTTCGTACTTTAAAGTAAGTAAGTTTACTCTTTAGAATCTTCCTTCTTCTCTTTTTATGCACCATACAGGGCGCTTTTTTTGTGATGGAGCAGTAAGAGCAGATTTTAGGGAGGTCGCTAAGAATGATTTAATTGCATTGATTCAATAGCACATTCAGTAAACGCGCGGTCGCATCTCTATTATTGCCTTCATGTTGGACTTTGAACGCGCAACTGCATCGATGCAAGCACTCAACTGAATGATTGCTGTATTGTTGTTAAGGCTCTAACTCCCGATTAGTGCCGTAAAACAGTGATTTTCTGATGCCTACTCCTCGGTAAAGGCTTGGTCAATAGAATTGAAAAAAAAAGAAATCAAATATAATATTATCAATATGTGATTCGCCATCGTATGAGTAATAATATTGCCAAAAAAAAAAAAATAACAACATTATATTTTTTTGCTTGTATTACCTTCTCCTTTCAAACGGCTTTGATGTTTAGAAATATATATAGACAAAAAAATTGCTGGTTAAATGTTCTTCAGAATGTACATAGCATAAGTAAATCAATCAATATTTCGCAAAGTGGTTTCAAAGGTCAGCGGGGCTTTATGCGGGCGTAGGTGGCAGTACGCGTATGTGTGCATTTAACTCCGCTCATGCTCAAGGGACTATACGCCTTAACGTGCAACTGTATCAATGTAAACAACAGAGTTCACATTATTTCTTTCAAATGATTACAAAAGGTGAGAAATAAAATATGTTTTCACACTATGTAAGAAATTTCCACTGCGTTGTTGAACCTCGTCATCATTTCTACAATTAAGTCTATAATAGTGTTATACTGCATACTCAGAATGTAGTTCGTGGGTCCAGTTACTGCAGTGCATGGCTGTAGCGAAGCTGCTTCTCGTCTGTGTAACGTTTTAGCTTAATCTTTTATATATATTAGCCCGTGGCTTCACCTGCGTACATAAAATATAGCCTATATCACTCACTTTTAATGTCCCCACTGCTGGGACTCAGGCCTCCTCTCTAGGAGAGGGAATGGGCAGTAATCCACCACGCGGGCCCAGTGCGGGTTGGTGAATGTCACATGTCTTCGAATTTTTTGGTTCTAGACCATGTCGAAACGGTGATGAAATAAATTACACAAAGTACTTAATGCGCCTGTCTGGGTTTGAACCCGCGACCTACAACTCGTAAGTCAGGGCCGTTACCACTTGGCCATCACTGATCTCACCATCTAGGCGCAACCATACCATACCATAACATACCATCTAGGGAAAATACCCAACCATGTCCAAACCTACTCCTGATAATCACTAAGACGACGATATTCCATGAAATCACTACATAATACATACTAATTTATTTTCTGTTTAAACAAGTTTCATTCAGCTTTATTCACAAATGTTGATCACTTCCACTTATAAGTTCAGCGATCTCGTAAAGCACATAATAACAACGTTGCCGGCCGCATGTCGCAACATTACTAGACCATCTTCACGTTTTTGACTAGCAAAGTTATGAATGAGTGTTCACGTTTTTATGAATGAGTGAATCATCTTCATTCATTACATAGTGATAAGTTCGAAGACCGCATCTTGAGGTCACGGTGACCGATCCGAATTATTTAAATATTATATAATATAAATAGCTCAATAAATATATCACACTAACATTATAAATGTGGATTTTGCATATGTGTGTTTGTTGTTCCTTCACGCTCAAACAGCTGAACGGATTTGAATTAAATTTGGCACATGGTTACACTATGTCCTGAAATAGCACATATGGTATTTTTTATCTCAGAACTAAGTTCTGTAAGAATTTAACCTTAATTTTCTACTTTCACACGGGTGAAGTCGCTGGTAGAAAGTAACAATAAATATAAAACTATTTTGATATTTTTTTTATTTCGTTTTGTACCTTTA
Organism: Mythimna vitellina; assembly: GCA_949316375.1. NCBI lineage: Eukaryota > Metazoa > Arthropoda > Insecta > Lepidoptera > Noctuidae > Mythimna > Mythimna vitellina. The sequence continues at coordinate 17,416,147 of OX438688.1, forward strand.
ATCCTAGTTTTTTATTATTTTCTGTGCCCAAATATTTTGTGAAGGTTCAATCTGCAAAAACGTCATGATCTTTACTATGCAAATTGCTAATTTAAGCTAAGCGAAAATGGCGCAATTTGAACCAGCAATATCTGTCATAATACATCACTACAACAACTAGACTAGAAGGAATTGTGCAACAAATTACCAAACGGTTAATGTTTCTTATTAATATAACATGTTTGGTAGGTACTGAGAAGGCTTCCAAATGATCTTTGAAGTCACGTCGTGACCCGTCGACCTTGTCGCGCCCAAAATATTGAGCGCAACATATATAAGCTGATCTTAACACATGCTGTGCATCAGTTGTGTGTCTGATAATCATAACAACATGTTCTCTAAAGTGAGTTAAATAATATAATAGTAATAAAAAAAAGAAATATTCTTGTTGTGATCTTATAGGTCCTATGCTAACTATGTTGTGTATTGTAGATCGTAGCTTTGAGCGCGGTGTTGGCGGTATCAGCAGCTGGTCTGCTGCCCGCGGCGCAGTACTCCTCGGCTGGTGCTGTCTCCTCCCAAAGTATCGTGCGACACGATGAGGGTCAGAACGCTGGCCATGTGGCTCACCTAGCCACCCCCGTCCACTACGCCGCCCCTGCCCAAGTCCATTACGCCGCCGCCCCTGCCCAAGTCCATTACGCCGCCGCTCCTGCCCAAGTCCACTACGCCGCCGCTCCTGCCCAAGTCCACTACGCCGCTCCTGCCCAAGTCCACTACGCCGCCCCTGTTGCCAAGGTGCTCGCTCCCGCCCAGAAAGTGCTCGTTTCTGCTCACGCTGAGGAATACGTAAGTTCAACAGGCTATTAATTTTTGTGACGAGGTTTTCCCTCCTGGATGAATCTCACCTTTGATGTGAATGATAACAGGCTCACCCCAAATACGACTTCTCATACTCCGTGGCTGACGGACACACCGGCGACAACAAGTCCCAGCAGGAGTCCCGCGACGGCGACGCTGTGCACGGCGAGTACTCACTGGTGGAGGCTGACGGCTCCGTGCGTCGCGTGCAGTACACCGCTGACGACCACAACGGCTTCAACGCGGTGGTGTCCAACTCCGCGCCTGCGCACCACGCACCCGCTCATGGCTCTGTTCTGCTCGCTCATCATCATTGAGTGCGACTCTAGTCTTATAAAAAATGCCCAAGAGTTCGTATCGAACGCGACTCGTTGTAAATAGTGTTTAGTTATTTATAATAAAACAAGCAAGTGTTTAAAAACGAAATCTATCTATTTATTTCTCCGTTTTGTCTTCTTTATAATGTATGTTTCCTTCATTAAAATATATTACTTATCACCTTATGAATTTAAAATACATACATACAGTACATATTTAAGAGAACATTTACTCATTCAATAAGTTCTATGCGTTAGCTTTATTCTACGTAAGTACCTATAGTGTAATAATTCTTTTGTTATTTTCTTTCGTATAAAACAGTTTACCATGCTAGGAATTAGTCTTGTATCGTGGGTGTGTTTACAAACGTAAACTCACATACACAATCCGAAATAACTATCTGTCATACAACCACTTTTTCCATAAAGAAGTCGAACCCGCAACTTGCAAACCCAGTAGCCAATCGCCCAATCACTGCGTCAATCGGCCGTCAAAATATAGTCATCGTTTTGACAAAATACAAGTGCAAGTATAAGCCTTACAATGTTCCCACTGCTGGGACTCAGGTGTCCCCTCTACGAGGAGAAAAAGTCCATAACATATGACGCGGACCCAACCGATGTGGGTTGCTGGATATCACCACGTCTTCAAATTTTTGTTTCTAGGACATGGAGGTTTCCTCACGATATCGATACTCACGTAAGCAAAATGAAATAGGTACCGAATGGTATATTTCTAAATGCTTACTGGATGTTTTTACTGCTGTGAGCAACAACCGACCGAACACGGGACTCCGCGGACTGCTGCTTCATCACGACAACGCGTCTGGACAACACATCTGACAGACTCTAAATTCACTTTTCCTACAGCCCTGAATCCCTGATTTAGTCCCGTGTGACTTTTTTATTCCCTAAAATAAAAATAAACACCAGGCAAGAGCGAGTCCATGAAAACAGTTCAATTTCCAAATCGAGTCTCAAAGATTTTTACGAATCGAAGTTCTTTTTTTGTCACGTAACTAAAAATTTGAAGTTGTCAGATTTTTCCCTATACTTATGCTATTAGACTTTGCTTCATGCCAAATTTCAGGATTCTAGGACAACGAGAGGAACCTTATGAATTTCGATTTCCTTGAGAGTGTTGCAATATACGTTTTTTGCAACATAATCGGCCGTATCTTTTTTTTCGTTAACTTACAAGTTTTTTACCGGTTTCAAGGGACCGACCTGAGTATATTGTTTTAATTTCAATACGATACCTCCAAGCGTTCCCGAGAAAAAGGGTCTTGCCTGCCAGACAGACGGACAGACAGACGGATGGACATCAAAGTGATCCTATAAGGGTTCCGTTTTTTCCTTTTGAGGTCAGGAACCCTAAAAAACAGCTCAAAGGGATACAGTTTTCCATACGCTGACAGAGTTTATTAATTATTTGGTTACTATTGATCGTAATTTTAGTATAATGGGTATAAGGTACAGGGTACAGGTAGGCTAGTTATATGTACTTACAACAATTATAATTTGTATTAGTGATGCAACGGAAGTGTCTTAACGGAAGCGGAAACGAAACTAGATATCAAAAGTAAATTTTTACGTATGCGGAAGCGGAAACAGAAGCGGAAGTGTTAATCATCACTCACTGTTGGACATAGGCCTCTCCCAAGCGTCGCCACAACGACCGATCTGTGCGTCTCGTATCCACCGCACTCCTGCGACTCTCACCAGGTCGTCAGTCCACCTTATGGGAGGTCCTCCAAAGCTGCGTTTTCCGGTGCGCAGTCGCCACTCTAGAACCTTTCGGCCCCATCGACCATCCGTTCTACGAACAACGTGCCCTGCCCACTGCCACTTTGGTTTGGCGATTCTTCGACATATGTCGGTGACCTTGGTTCTCCTGCGGATATCATCATTCTTTATGCGATCACGCAAGGAAACTCCGAGCATAGCCCTTTCCATTGCCCTTAGGGTGACTGTAAGCCTTCTGATTCCCCATTCTAAGCGACCATGTTTAAGTGCCATATGTCATCACTGGCAACACGCACTGGTCTTGAGACACTTTGATATTTTTACGAGAAGATAGCGCGCAGCTTCCCGAACGCTGCCCAGTCGAATCGGATTCGACGATTAACCTCTTTCTCAAAGTTAGGCTTACTCAACTGGATTGTCTGTCCCAGGTCCACGTAATCGTCTACAACTTCGAGTGCAGTCTCCGGTCTTGATCGGAGTGGGTGCTACATGGTTATTTACCATGACTTTGGTTCTGTCCATGTTTATTTTAAGACCCACTCTTTCGGAAGCTCTACTAAGGTCATTGAGCATTGTACTGAGCTCCTCCGTAGTCTCAGCTATGATTATCATCGGCAAACGAAGGGTTAATACTATGAAGGAAGAAGTATTAATACTATAAAGAAAGAGCATAATTATTATTTTTTTAAACAAAAGGTTAACAAAAGTAAAATAATGCGCTAAGAATGCTATTGAGCAAAATACTTTTCAAAGAAAAAGAGGCTAATCGGGGATCCAGATTTGGTTAAGTCCAATCTACAAAGCCTCGAGCACAGGCGCAGGGTAGCCAGCCTATCGGTATTTTACAGGTTACATTCTGGAGAGTGTGCGCGGGAATTGCATGACTTGATTCCGCCATCTCCTTTCTACCAGCGGACAACCCGAAGAACCCTTACGTTGTTGAAACTTCAACGGTCCGGACTAAGCGTTTCGCTTCGTCGTTTATACCGCGTACATCGAAGGACTGGAACAATTTGCCTGCTGCGGTCTTCCCGTCCAACTATAATTTAGGTGTCTTCAAGGCTAGAGTGAATCGGCTCTTAATAAACTAGTCCGCCTGACCATCAATGATTGCATTTCCGCTTACCATCAGGTGGGATCGCAGTCAAGCACTGGTTTATATCAATATAAAAAAAGAAAAAAGAAATGAAATCGTTCAAAAAATCTGATTACGAGTATGTGTAAAACGCTGGATTAGAAGAAAGTACGGACATCTTTTGATAAGGGATCCATTCATTTGTGAAGATTTGAATGTTTTCTTTACATCTTCCATAAGAGTCCTAACGAAGGAACAGGAGTGGGTTTTTAGTCAGTAAAAGTCTGACAATATCTCCCACTCCGCCCAAGAGCGAGGGATGTCATAAGACGATTTATCCAATGAAAAAAAAAAGTGTCCTATTATTTCGTGAAGATCATTTAGGATAGGTGGTGGACCTCTTTAATCAATAGCATTAAATTATCAGCGATTGCAGTATAATTCACTAATCTATATCTGTGTTTTGCATTAAGGTTTATTAATTTATAGAATTCTGCAATTTAACCATTTTATTTCATACGATATTGAATTTAGTTATATTGTATGCGTTCTAATTTAAAAGCCAGAAGTATGGACTTTTATGATTCGTGGAGTTTATACGTTGGGGTAGTTAATTATTAGATGATTTGGTTGATAATAAAAAAATATGTTAATTTAAACTTGCTTGTTTTAATATAAATAAATAATCACTATTTACAACGAGTCACGTTCGATACGAACTCTCGGATTTCGTTTCATTAAGGCAAGAGATACACTCAATGATGATGAGCGAGCAGGACAGAGCCATGAGCGGGGGCGTGGTGTGCAGGCGCGGAGTTGGACACCACCGCGTTGAAGCCGTTGTGGTCGTCAGCGGTGTACTGCACGCGACGCACGGAGCCGTCAGCCTCCACCAGCGAGTACTCGCCGTGCACAGCGTCGCCGTCGCGGGACTCCTGCTGGGACTTGTTGTCGCCGGTGTGTCCGTCAGCCACGGAGTATGAGAAGTCGTATTTGGGGTGAGCCTGTTATCATGCACGTCAAAGGTAAAATTCATCCAGGAGGAAATTGTCATTACAAAAACATCTGTTGTACTTACGTATTCCTCAGCTTGAGCAGAGACGAGCACTTTCTGGGCAGGTGCGAGCACCTTGGCAACGGGGGCGGCATAGTGGACGGGAGCGGGAGCGGCGTAGTGGACTTGGGCAGGAGCGGCGGCGTAGTGGACTTGGGCAGGGGCAGCGTAGTGGACGGGAGCGGCCAGATGAGCTACGTGGGCTGCGGGCTGAGCCTCATCGTGTCGCACGATGCTCTGGGAGGAGACGGCGCCAGCCGAGGAGTAGTGCGCCGCGGGCAACAGACCAGCTGCTGACACCGCCAACACAGCGCTCAGAGCTACGATCTACAACACGTAAAATTTTTTTAGTCATGTCACTTTTAGCAATATGTAAATAATGTTTTCAGGAAAACGTAGTTACGGTCCCGTTGGTTTTGTAATCACTTTGTCGTACACTTACTTTAGAGAACATATTGATATGTTTATGTGAGGTGCACAACTGATGCATTACATGAGTTAAGCGTCGTTTATATAGTATTGAAACATTGGGTGTGACAAGGTCGACAGGCCAAAGTTGTTCTAAAATTTAAAGCTCCTCAACGTTCATGTGATATGACTAATTCTTTATACCCAGGTGTGAGTGTAGGATGTTCATTCATTTGCCTAACCGCATTGCATTACAATTCGGTTTGGTGTTTGATTGCATTTTATTGTTTGTGTTATAGATTTATTATCTGTGAATTATTTTCAAATTGCTAAATATGATAAAGTTGTATATTTTTTAAGGTGGGAAATCATCCAATGACTTCTTCCACTTTAGGAGGTGTCAGAACTGTACTGACTAAAATCACATCTATGTTCCTTCTTTGTCTATCGTTCCAGGGTTTTCCTTTTGGAAGTGAACCTACGGTCCCAGCAGGTATCAGTCCTGCTGGACCCCTACGGTTTTGCTGACATCTCTTTGAGGCACGCGTGAAATACTAAGCGCTGTAAACGACTCGGGTTCGGTCCGAACGGTTACCGGATGGCCGGACGACAAGCTACCTATTGCTCGTCGTCCGCAAGCCCATGCATGAAGAGGTTGTATGTTGTATTCATTTAAAATCACTGACACCAGTAAATTGATTAAATGACTTGTTAGTATATGAAAAAAAAAATAGGTTAATTATTGAGAATAAATAGTTACTTATTTATTTAAGTTATGAGTGTTTACAACAAGTCCTTAACAACAGGCATAGGAATGTAAATAACATAATTATCAAGATTTTTTAAGGAATTAATGATGATGTTTGTGTTCTTCAACGTGCTTGGTGGTTTGCTTGACGTCAGCGGAGAATCTGAAATCGATAAAATATAGAAAAATAAATACTGAGTCAGTAATTTGAAAAAAAAAAAAACATTTGGGGAGATATACATAAAAATCTTAAAGTTATTACAAATACTACTTCTTTACAAGCTGTATGTCATTTAAACATCCTCCTACTAAGCTCAATATTCTTCAATTCTCAATAGTCTTACCCAGCGTGTTTGTCAGCAGCATATTCGACTGTGCGGACGGAGCCATCGGCTTCATGCAGACTGTACACTCCCTTCACCTTGTGTCCATCACGGTGCTCATGCTGGTACTTGTGGTCACCGGTGTGAGGATCCTTGACCTGGTACTCGAACTCGTATTTTGCGGGGCCCTGGAAAAGTAAGAAATTGTTCAAAGCACTTTGTAGGAAATATGGCTAAACTATTATATCGGGAAACTATTTAATTTTGGAGACTTTACACGTGCACAGTGGGTACGCATAAATATTAATGGCCCTATTCATCTCACAGAGCAGGCCTGAATACCAGCTCTGCAAACATTTTAAGCTGACCTATAAGGTCACTCGTTAACGATTTAGCGCTGTGTGTAAAAATGTGATAATAGGTGTATTAGTTATAAAAGTATACGTATGTAACACTAGATCTTAAAACTTACATAGTAGGTTATACTTACAGTAGATTGGTCATCGAAGTCCTTGGGAGGATGAGCGGGCACGTCATGACGAGAAATGTGCTGGGAAGAAATGGCGGGCTTATGCTCGTGGTGGTGAGATTCTTCCTTCTTGTGAGCGCTCTGCACGTAATGAGCTACAGGTACCACTTTTACGGGCGCAACGACCTTAGCAACCACTGGCGCTTCTTCTACCTTCTCGACCACAGGGATGATCCTGACATGGTGTTCAACTTTCTTTTCCTTCTTGGGTTCAACTTTGTGTTCCTTTTTAGGTTCAACTTTATGTTCCTTCTTGGGTTCGACTTTGTGTTCAATTTTGTGTTCCACTATGTGTTCGACTTTGTGTTCAACTTTGTGCTCAGTTTTGTGTTCATCTTTGTGCTCAACTTTGTGCTCAGCCTTGTGCTCAGCCTTGTGCTCAGCCTTGTGCTCAGCTTTGTGCTCAGCCTTGTGCTCGGTCTTGTGTTCTTCATGACCGTGATGTTCTTGATGTCCGTGCTGCACTGTGTGTTCGTGGTGGACTTCATGTTCATGATGGATTTCATGGCCGTGGTGTTCCTCATGTTCTTTGTGTTCTTCATGTCCTTTGTGCTCGTCATGTCCGTAATAATCGCCTAATCCCTTGTGTTCTTCATGCCCATGGTGCTCGTGGTGGTCATCATGGTTGTTGTCAAAGCGGACGATGCTTTGCGAGGAATAAGCGTGTTCCGCAGCTTGGCAGGCGCCTAGAAAGGCGATCAGAGCAACGACCTGTGAATGAAACAATAGAAAATGTTTAGTTGTGCTACCGAGTTAGCTAGGTTACAATTCTGTTAAAATGTAATGGTTTAAATATTTTTTTAAGTTACAATTATAATGTCGTACTTTTATGAACATTTTGAGTTATTTGATCCAATTCTGTCTGAACTTCTGAAGTCCCTTGGTTGACTGATGTTGAAGTTAAATTGATTGTCCAATTTATACTTTTTAATGTGTAACCTGATCATATCAAAGGCTTTGTGAAGCCGGTTTTCACTAATTTGCTCCAAAAAATGGCATTTTGTTGAATGAAGGACAGTAACTTTCGTCTTGTAGATATTTTTGGAAATCCAAGACTTGCATTGTACCGTAGGTCGTCAGGGCGTGTTATTTAATAAATTATGTAGGGACGTGGTTGACCGCGTAAGGAACCGGTTTAATTTTTCGGTCAGTGTGTACAATGTCAGTGCGGATTATTCAATATACGTCAGGCGCTTTGAGTCACGATCATGAATATTAATGAACTTTACTGGTTCAGTAATAAATGCAATGCGGACAAATTGATCTGGATCTTGATTTTATTACAAATCATCCATTTAATAAAGGAAAGTTAAATTTTCATGTAATTTTTTTTCATGTGTGATTTTTTTTTGTTCTTTTTATACCGTAGTTGTATTTAAGCAGTAATGCTAGCGAAGGAGGCGGCCGATCGCGTGAGGCAACGGTCCTTACGCTCCAACCGCCGCCGGGATTCCGATCCCGATTTCCGGCCTCCGTAGGCGCGGGCTTGCAGACTGCGAGCAATGGGTGGCTCGCCGTCCGACCGTCTGGTAACCGTCCGGACCGAGTCCAAGTCGTCGACGGCGCGTACTGTTCCACGCGCACCTCAAGGAGATGTCAGCAAATCGTAGGGGCCCAGCAGGATCGAAGCCTACTGGGGCCACAGGTAGTGTGAAAGCGAAACCCGGGGCTCTGGGACGAAGGCAACGAATGAACAGGCCGCGCTTCAGGCGCATCTTATGACACAACCCGCTCCGCCCAAGAGCAGGTTTTGTCATAAGATGATTTTCCCACCCAATAAAAAAAAAAAAACCGTAGTTGTATTTAGTTTACGAGTTGAATGTAGTTTAATGATTAGAATCAACATGATTTATAGTTTTTAAACAAAGTTAAATAAAAATGTACCTACCTAGGTTCATATAGCAAAATCACAATTGATCCAATCAACGTTAATGGTATTGGATCATTTACAGTTATCAACTTTAATCGCTTAGTCACAGATACAAACTTAGACTGGCCTGTTGCCCTGACTGCTAAGCCAGAGGTCGTGGGTTTGGTTCCCACCCAGGATAAATGTTTGTGTGCCCATCACACGATCATTTGTTCTGTGTCTGGGTGTAATTTATCTATACATGTATTTATTTAGAAATATATAAGTATGTTTATCAGTTGTCTAGTACCCATGACACAAGCTCTGCTTAGCTTGGGACTAGACGACGTTGTGTGATAGTTGTGAATATTATTATTATTATAACTATACATAATTTTAATATTTATCTACTGCACGCACCTTGCACGCAGTTTTTCTTGGAATCAAGTTCAAAACCTTGCGAAAACTGTACCAAGTTCCTCCATATATAAGGTATAATCAGTTTCGAATTAACACACACTTCTTGTGAGCTTTCGGCAAAAAGTACGTAGTAACTATAATTTTTAAATCATGATTTTAAAGGTATTGTTGATTGCGTTATTTTACCTAGTTTATCTCAATTCTTTGTGATTATTTAAGATAATAAAGTACTTGTGATTTAAAATTGTAGCGCTTCTGCTTAGCAAGATGTCAGAAACACGTCCAGTACAATGTTAGATAACAATCCAATCATAAATCAAATTTAGCACATTCAAAATCGGAACGATGTGGGGAACTTCTACTCATCCTGAGTACACGTTTGCGTACAAAGTGACGATGAATCTTGCGACGATGACATCGTGAGAGGTGTGCACAGCCGGCACGAGGCTGATGAAACTATCACGCTAACACGAAGAGTGGATAGTATCTATAACTGAGTCTACAGGATCTGATTTTAAAATGGCTCCCGGTCATCTAACTTCTTTGGAAGATAACATGAGAACTACCTATATATCAGCAATGTTGTAAATTAGCAACCCTTAGCAACCCTCTAAGCAATACTAAAGGGTAATGCTTGAATTGACGTGGCCCATTTGGGCCGATACCTGCAAGGGCAGTGGGATTCGAAAGAGTTACCATGGCTCTGGAATACAAAAGCCAACTGAAGGCACACAGGTGGGGTTTAGACAATAACTGACAATTCCTTTCGATCCGCCTAGAGCAGGATAGGTTATTTGATTATTTCACACCCAGAGAAAAATGCTGGAATAGGATGCTGAAGACAGAAACTTTAACTGAACTTGTGCTGCCCCAAGTAAATTTAAACTTTTACATGGCAGCAATGCTTGTATACAAATTGGTTTTCAATCACTTTGTTTTAAAAGATTTTTTTTACTTGCAATTTTGTTCATTACAGATTCCACACCCAAGTCTAACATGATGGCCACGCCAAACACGAGGATCGTGAAAATCAGCGTAATCAGTTAATCACTATTAAACTCTAATGAAACCTGATTGGATATTTGAAGCTCCTTTTGGTCATTTTTTAGTTTTGATTGAAAAGTTTTTGAGACTTTTGGAAATCGGTGATTTTATAAATAATGACAAGTTTTAGGTGGAAAATCCTCCAATTTCTTCATCCGCTCTCTTTCACATCACTCTAGAGCAGTAACATCAGATTTTTACTGACTAAAATCGGAGTGGGTTTTAGTGATGTTCCTTCTGTCACACTCAGGTTTCTTACTAATATCTCTTGTTCGACTCACCTTCTGAAGAAATATTCTATATTTATGTACCTACTCTGGTCTTGTTTTGTAAAAAAATATTATAGTTTGAACGTACGAGCGTGGTAACGTTTACACTAAGAGTTTTTATCAAATTTTTATATCACCATCAGAAAGAGTAAGTGGTGTTTTGTGAACTTTTTTATTTCGGTACACCTAAGTATCTTAATGTTTTTTTTTCGATTATGCCATGTGATACACTATACTAAGGATATTGTTGTAGTGATATTGTTAAATCTTTGTTTATAATGTTAATAAAACAAATTATTTAAAAAATCTTGTTAGATTGACTCGTATTAAACAAAAATCGCTATATGATTTGAACTGCTATATCAAAGATACAGCGTACTTATTAGGTCAAAATAACAGTAAGTAGTAAATAAATAATTTAATCAATTAAAACGGTCATCTCATGCAGTACTAGACGAACCAAAATCGTGTGATTTAGCACGTCAAATAAAAAATAAAAATAAAGGTAGAGTACGTTGTCCCAGGATATGTAAAGAGAAGGTGGAAAAACAAACTATAGATGAACAAGATCCATCAGATGGGCCATCTTGTCAAACGCTTGACGATCCTCCTCATGTTTAAAAAAATGAAAGAATGCGTTACAGTTCAAGAAAGCAGATAGGCAAATTGAAATTAGAAAAGGAAAAGAAAGAGATGCTTTTGAAATAAATGGTAGCTAGATTGATAAAAGCTAACAAAAAAAACAAAACGCCTTCAAGGGAACAAAAAGTGGATACGTTGATTAAATCTGTAGATACAGATAATAGAGAAGAAATAAAGAAGAAAATATTACTTGGTGGGTACTTAGCCAGAAGTTTGAGTTCAAAATACCAAACATTAAATAAAAATGAAAAAATGTGGAATTAGTGATATAGTAATGAAAAATAAAGAATCTTTCAAAAGGCATAAAATTTTTGGAAAAACTAGTAGTTTTACAGTTCGAGATAGAGATATACCTCAATGTTCAAATTTAGACACAACCACTATTATAAAACAGGAAATTGAAGACTTTTTTGTTGATGATAGCAACACTATCAATTTCCCGGAATACAATATGGGATAAGAAAACAAAAACGTTATTTGAATGACTCACGAAAATTCATCATCAGCGTAAACATGAAAGTACCTTATTCAACATTTTGCAAATATATTCCATTCTAGGCTTTCTATTCAAAAGAATCCAATAGAAATACCTACGCATAGAAAGTTCATGTGAACTTTCATTTATTAATTAAAAGTCTTAATAAGAACAAGATTTTTGAGGAAATAAATGGTTCGGCTGTTTTACAAGTCTTTGCTAGAATTTATGTGATGAAAAATGTTTAAATTGTACTTGTAAGAAACGCAAAAATAAAATAATACATTTTGAAGAATTTAACAATGAAGATTAGGTAAAGTATTCTCGATGGTGTGCATAAAAAGAAGACTATAACCGACACAAAAGGTCAAGAAAAAACTAAAATTATTAATACAAAAATACACATAGAAGATTATTCTGGAAACCTCATACAAAAGTTAAATAATTCTTTGAATTCATATTTTAAGCATTGTACAAATTATTATTTTCAACAAATCAAATCTTTGAAAGCGACCATACCTTCAAGCGAGGCAGTTGTACATGTAGATTTTTCCAAAAATTACTCAACAAAATTTTATGAGGAAATTCAAAGTTATCATTTCGGTGGTATTCGTCTACAAATAACATTGCACACATCCGTGGTTTATTTAATAGAACCAGAAACTGGTGTTATGAAGACGTATAATGTTTGCAGCGTCAGCGAATGCAATCGGCATGATGCAAGTGCCATAATGGGCGCATCTTATACCACTGCTTGGGTATATCAGAGGAATATCACCACTCATTGACACAATACATTTTATTTCGGATAGTCCATCTAGTCAATTTAGGAAACGGTTCATGTTTTATGTAATTACTCAATTGCAGAACGATTTTCTTCAAATTGATTGTATTACGTGGAATCACTTAGAATCGGGGCATGGAAAAGGAGCACCAGATGGAGTCAGTGCTGTTCTAAAGAGGACCGCAGATCGGATCGTACGTTTTGGCAATGATATCGGCTCATTTGAAGTGTTCTGGAATTTAGTTCAAATGAAAATAAAGAACATCAAACTGCTGTACACCTCAGAGAAAAAAGTACAAGAACGAACATTTCCTTCAAAAGTCAAAACATTTCATGGGACTATGTGTTGAATCAAGGTCTTTGGTCATACAATAACCATCGATTAATTTTTAGTAAACTGAGTTGCATTTTATGTGGAAATAACGAGATATAATGCAATCTACAAGTGGAGTCTAGATAATAAGATGGATTTTAATACCTCTAAATGCTTCGCTATGACCTTTGGTCGAATGCGGCACCCAGTTGAATTCGAATACCATCTCGATAATAATACCATCATAAAAACAACTGCTATGAAAGACCTGGGAGTCACATTCGATCGGAAACTCACATTCCACGACCACATGATTACGGTAGCAAAGCAATCATACCAAAGGTTGGGTTTTGTTTTACGCAATTGCCGTGATTTTCGCACCGCGCACGTTATTAAAATTTTATTCAATGCGCTCGTGCGCAGTAAGTTAGAATCCAGCTCTTGCGTGTGGAACCCGCACCAAAGTTCTTACGCACTTTTACTGGAAAAAGTGCAAAAAGCGTTCCTTAGGTTCCTGTACAAGCGGAAGCACGGCTATTACCCATACCTCTATCCGACAAAATTTCTATTGGGTTGCCTCGGATATAACTCACTAGAGGTAAGAAGAGCGCGAGATCAGCTCACCATAGCCTGCAAGACGCTCCGTGGCACTATTGACGCGCCTGATCTGCTTACTGTGCTAGCGCGTTTCTTTGTCCCGGACAATTACTGCCGCGGCAAAAAGCACAGAATGTTTGCTGTACCTCAGTGTCGCACTGTTGCCCGTGCGCAGTCTCCAATACCTCGCACTTTGGCTGCATTAAATGATCTCTTGGATTCATATCCAACAAACGATCTGTTTGCGGATGAATGGAAGATGATTTTATTGGTATGCCAGAAGTACTGTGAGAGGAATTGATGTAAGTACTTGTTGTTTTAACCTAAAACTTTTTGTTTAATTGCTGTAATTGGTTGTTTAACCGTTTTAATAAATAAATAAATAAATAAATAAATAAAATGGATGCTGAATAATGACCAAGTTCAACTGGTAGACTTTCTGGATACAAATTCTACTTTAACAAGAGACGTTCTCCTAGATGTGACAAATTGTTTGTACCCCACTACTGAACAACATGCACAGCTTGAAAGTTCTCCCAAGATGTTACAGCTTCATCAAGTGGTATTCCTGACAATAAAAATATCATACCTACTTTCGGACAAAAAAATGGATTGGATTAATATGTCATTGATTGATAAGAAGTTAAAAATACCAAATCCTAGTTACCAAAACGATTTTGCTAAATTTATTACTAAATTTGATTTGGAGACAAATCATCAAGAACTAACACAAAATGTTAAGGATAACCGATATAGAGTTAGGGTGAGAAAAGAAAATATTTTTACAGGTAAATCCTTATTTTTATTTTTTATTAATTTGATGTAAACCAGTGCTTGGCTGCGATCCCATCTGATGGTAAGCGGAGATGCAATCATTGATGGTCAGGCGCACTAGTTTATTAAATACTAAAAATGAGGAAGAAGCCCAACTTTTTTGACTGCACATCTTCAGATGAATATATATTTTAATAAAATTACCAATGCAAAAGCCATAATAACAGTAATTACTTAGAAATTATGTATTCCTACTTCTTTAGTTTCTACTATTAAACAATAGAAACTACTAACTACTACAGCAGAGATGTTTTTAATAATCGATTATGATAGACTTATTATAATTATATTTTTTTTTTTGTTATTATTTTTATAACTATAAAACGTGGACTGTTTTTAGGACTGATTTGATTTAAATAATTACTAAATAAAGGTATTGTTGTTTCTAGGTAAGTAAGTTCCTGATTATTTTTATTTTTGTTTTAACAATTATTGTAACGGTTAAATTTTTAAATAAGAAATGCTATGTTTGTTACGTTTTGGGAGAAAAATTTAATTCTGAGTATCAATAAATACAGTATGATTACTTACTAGTTTTTTTTTTATTCATTACTAGGAATACTTGCTCATTACATTCTTGAAGAACAACATTACCAAATTTACTTATTTCATTACCTTCAGTGCTCGGCCACAGTGTCGGCACGGTGCGGCTAGCGGCGCGGGTGCGGCAACGCGCGCGATTTGCGTGGCCACACTGGCAGCGCGGTGCGGGCAGCGGCGCGGGTGATAGTGCCTGTCCGCAGTAGGCTTGTTGAAAAAATATCGAAATTTTTGTGTCGATATATCAAAATTTTCAGTCATATATCAATCTGTCAAAATTAAGTCAATATCGAAAATCGTATCAAAAACGATTCTTTTTTTCAAAATTTATTTATCAGCAGAATATTGAAATGAATTCAAAGCCGTAAAAGATAGGAAAGAACAAAAACAAAATCTGTATTGTCTATACTGTATTGTTATGTTTTTACTTTCGTTATAATGCCTGAAAAAATTAATTGATCTTCAAAATATTAGTATATTATTATTTAGTTAGTTTTAATAAGATTACTCGTTGCGCCGATTCCACGTAATATGTCCTATATTACGTACAAGGGCAGGAAGAAGAAGAAGTTTTATACAGATTCTCATATATTAAAATAATGTGAATTTTGTATAGAAATTACTATATATTACCTATTATTGACCTAGACTGAACTAAATGAATTATTATTTTAAGACCAAAAATCTGGGAAAGTTTGGCCGTTACATGTCTTTTCCTCAATAAATCCAGGCCGATATTAATATTTTTATAAATATCGATACATCGATATATTACTTCTAGCATGGCTCGCACTAGTTTGCCGCTTCCCGCCCGCGCCCTCACTGTGGTCACTTCTATGAACTCACTATGGCGTAAGATGCCCGCCAGCGTTCCGCGTGTCGCAGTCCGCGCTGCTTCCCGCGCCCGCGTGCCCACTGTGGACACTCAAAGGAAGTTCTTAAGTTTGAGATTGCCGCGCCGCGCCCGCCCCGCACCCGCGCTTCCACTGTGGCCGAGCACTTAGTCAATATAAATTTATTGTATCAATATTGAACAATTACTTGTGGACTGACATATAAATCCATCAGTAATTATAAATTTATTATACCTTTGAGTTTACATCGTAAAAATCATTTTTTTTTCTCACAATTACTTCCATTTGCACCAACTCGTAGAAGTATCCATGGGTCTGTCATATTTGTACTGACTAAAACTACCACCGGCCGACCGGTGTTGCGGTGTGACTTCCACTCCTTCAGACTAATGCTGGCCCGTTATCCGCAGGCCTCGAGTCATAGTGGGGAATTAGGTATATACCTAACTCCCCACTCCCCACACTCGGGTTCTATTAATAAGATGTCCCCATCCGTTCACCCTGGTTTCTTTTATGTGTCTGGAAGAAGGCGTTTTCCATACTTCTATGGCACCCGGGGCACCTAGAGCGTATTTGTGGTGTTTCTTTTCTCCTTCACGAATTACGGTCGGCAGTGACAGGTCGCTTCCGACTTCCAAAACGAGGGCGCGGCGTGGATTCGCCCATGCAGCACACTCTGTCATATACCACACTGTGTCCTACGGGCAGTGGAATGTTTCTGCGTTGATACGCATATGAAATGTTCTTCAGCTTTGAAATACTTTGAACGAAATTGACTGTTTCTTAAGAATGTTTGTTAAATTCTTTTTAAACGAGTAATATAGACACTTTACACTATATTTAGGATTCTGAACTTAAGAAAGATACTCCAAAGCTCCTGAACTCCAAGATTCTAAGTATCAAACTAAGTGCTTTATCACGCGCACAAGCTTCACCAAAGTGCGTGTGGTTTGTAAAACTCATGCAGTTTTACACGGTGTTCCGTATAGGTACAAACCGGCCTGCGCAGGCTAAACTTAGGTGAAACTTTTGCCTTTTGTGGTGTATACATATGAGAGTTTTTTTTTACTGTATTGTCAACCTGTGTGTCTAAGAATGGGTTTGAGTCATAAGTTGTTTCCAGATCCTTACTATTATTCACTCTAATTATCAATCAGGGTCTTTATTATGTGAACAATAAGAACACACATGGACAGACAGCGACATTCAAATCCAATTGGTTGATTCTTCTGTAACATAATATTGGAAGTTATTTAAGTCCTTTTGTTGAAATAGGGTGTGTATGTTAAATAATTTGAATGATATAACGCTTTAATAATGAACCTTGAGGCATCTCACAAAAAATGGGCATTGCTTTTGAGAAGCAACTGTAAGTAAAAATAATAACCTTCTCATCGAGAGCAGTTTCTGGGATACTATGTTACATACGGTAGCAATGTTTAGTAAAATCTAGAAATACTAATAGATAGGTGTGAAATGGTTTGCGTTGGATGTTTTCAGAGCAACATAATATTAAATTAAAGAAGGCCGCTCTAACAGGTATTGCCGTGCCGTAGCAAAGTGTTCGGAGTTATGAAGCTCAAACAAAATATTTTTTTTTGCACTTTTGCGAATAAGAGTAAAATAATAACGTAATTTTCAGTAAATTTATTTACACAACACAGTGGTATAACGACTAACATTAAAATAACAATCTTAAGTCAAAAATTATCACAGAATCAATGGTGGTGGTGGTGTTCAGGAACAATGTGTTTGGCGTGACCCTCAAACTTCACGTTGGCATTAAATCTGTGAATGAAAAAGGTAATAAAAAATTATTGCTCGTTTATGGATCATAAAAATTTTAAAGTCAGCTTGGCATTGATATGGTCATATGCAGATAACTCATTGTTAATATGAAACTTTCTCAAGATCCACGTGCATTGGAATATTGGAACATTTTGCCTGTAGCTGTCTTCCCATCCAATTATAATTTAGGTGTATTCAAGGCTAGAGTAAATAGGCTCTTAATAAACTAGTGCGATTTACCATTAACGATTGCTTCACTTCTAGAAAAGTTTATACCATTAAAAATCCAAGTCATGCAGGGACTCACCCAGTTTTCTTGTCAGCGTGGTACTCAACGATTCTGATGGTGCCATCGGGCTGGTGCAAGCTGTACACGCCCTTCACGACGTCACCGTCGCGCGCTTCGTGCTGAGACTTTTTGTCGCCAGTGTGGGGATCCACTACCTTGTACGCGAACTCGTATTTGGGATGAGCCTGCAGATAAAGTTATAGTAGGTAAGTTACTTCTTTTAACTCGGTCAATATGGTCTGGCCTAATATTCATCGATTCTCATACATAGTACTCGACATGTTTCTCGGTGGCGTGTCCGTGATGCTGCTTGATGCTCTGAGATGAGGAAGCATGACCGTGGTGTTCCTCATGATGGTGATCCTTGTGTTCCTCATGGTGGTACTCCTTGTGTTCCTCATGATGGTGCTCCTTGTGTTCCTCATGATGGTGCTCCTTGTGTTCCTTGTGGTGCTCTTCATGTTTCTCCTCGTGGTGCTCTCCATGATGTGCGGGTTCGTGAGTTTGGTGAAGTACTATGCTCTGTGATGAGATAGCATGGGCGTGACCGTGATGGTGATGACCATCTTGTGGTCGTGCAGCGACCACTGCGAGGACGATGGCGAATAAAGCAACCTGTATAAAATATGTGGATTTAGATATAAAGCACTTCAGTTGTTTACAAAAACATCACTGCATTCAACTACGTAAGTTTTAATTCTTTTTTTAGACACAAGTTATTTTAAAGTTATTCTATACCTTTAAAACCATGGTAATGTTGGTAATTGTAGTTTCTTTGGAAACACAACTGTGACTGATAAGGTAAGTATGGGTCTTTCTTTTTATATGATATACACATACGAACAGAATGCGATCCAGTTTGGCGAAAATGTGTAAATCAGAACCAATAGAACTGGTTTTTTCACAAATAACTTGACTTTGGCTGACAGTGCAATCAAAAGTAACCTTGAGTAATTATGTTATCAATGGCTTTCCTTTCTCCGAATATTTAAAGAAAGCAATTATTTTTGCCTTATCCTGGCTAGATTGACGAAGTTTAGTTTTTGAATAGTTTGCTGCTAAACATCCCAGAGCATCAATAATAGGCCAAATGAACTTTTTTCCTTTTCCTTTCGCCAACAACTTTGAAATTATATTCCAAAACATACGCAGCCTTAAAAATAAAAATTATTTGCTACAATCAGTCATTGAAGAAAGAAAACACGTTCATGCTATATGTTTGACAGAAACATGGATTACCGAAAATAAAATTGAATTACTACACTTAATTGGATATAAAGCAGCTTCCAGTTACAGCAGGAAACACTACGAGGGTGGAGGTGTCTGCATTTTTGTTCAAGAAAACATCGAAACCTTAGAGCGACTAGATATAACTTCGCTATCTGTTGAGTTTATATTCGAAGTTTGTGCAACAGAAATAGTTCGGCAAAATACTGTTATTGTAGTAATATATTGACCCCAAAAATATAGGGAGACTGATGTATTTTATGGTTCTCTTAAAAAACTTTTGCGGTTACTAAGAATCAAAGACAGTAAAAAGGATATTATTATCGGTGGAGATTTCAATGTTAACATGTTGGAGAATTCAAACAGTACTACAGATTTACTTAACACTATGACTAGCTATAATTTTGACCAAATGATTAACGAACCTACCAGAATTAGTAAAACAAGTGCAACATGTATAGATTTAGTATTTACAAATTTTAAATTAAAAAACTTAAAGGCCTCTGTTGAAAACTTCGGACTTTCTGATCATAAGGGAATAATACTATCAGTACCTAAAAAAACAGACATAAATGAACGGAAATCGTGGTATATAAATAAAAGAATATTTAATGAAAAAAATATGGAAAACTTTAAGACGCAACTTAGTAAAGTAAATTGGCAATCAATATTTAAAGATGACAAAAACGTAAATTCAAACTATGAATCTTTCCACAAGAAAATAGTAAGTATTTTAAATGTCTGTATTCCAAAAGTCAAAATAAAAATTAAAAACAAAACAAAAAAGTCATGGCTAACTACC
The DNA here is from genome assembly GCA_949316375.1 of Mythimna vitellina. NCBI lineage: Eukaryota > Metazoa > Arthropoda > Insecta > Lepidoptera > Noctuidae > Mythimna > Mythimna vitellina. Next base: position 17,435,914 of record OX438688.1, read on the forward strand.
GGTTTAAAAGTGTCTTGCCAGCACAAACGTTTACTCAAAGCATTTCTAACACAAAATGAAGCCCCTATATTTTTAAAATATTACAAAAAATATGAAAAACTCCTAAAAAAAGCAGTTTATAAATCTAAAAAAAACATAAACATTAAAAGGATACAAAATAGTACCAATATTTCGAAAACCATGTGGCAAATAATAAAAGAACGCACCAATAAAACAACCAAACGCATAAAGAAAAATATAAAACTAAAGATACAAAATATAGTAACGGAAAACCCCACGATAGTTGCAAACGCATTTAACGACTTCTTTAGATCAGTTGGAGGAAAATCCAGTCATCAAACTGGTCGACCGGTCATAACAAAAAATAATAAATCGTTATTTGTCAAACCTGTAGATGAATATGAAATACTCTCAATTATAAGAAACCTCAAAAACAAGAGAAGCTACGGTTTTGACGAAATTCCACCCACATTAGTTAAAAAATGCGCAAGGGTTCTAGCCATACCACTTACACTCTTAATAAATCAATCCTTTACAGAAGGAACCGTCCCACATCTACTTAAGATCTCGGTAATCAAATCAATCCATAAAAAAGATTTGCAGACTGACTGTAATAACTATCGCCCCATAGCACTTTTGCCTAACTTCTCAAAAATTTTAGAAACTGCTATGTCGTCACGCCTGTATTCTTTCTGCGAGACATTCAATATATTTAACGACAGCCAAAATGGATTCAGGAAAAATAAGTCAACAACAAATGCGGTTTATAGATATGTGCAAAAGATCTTAAATATAATCAATGAAAAGAAATACGCTATAGGTATCCTTCTAGACATGAGCAAAGCATACGATAGAGTTCAATATAACATCCTCTTGAATAAACTGGATGGAATAGGTGTACGTGGCATAGCTCATAAATGGTTTGCGTCTTACCTCGAAAACCGTTCACAATATGTAGAAATTGAGCACTACAATCATAGTACTGGGGAAATCGCTAATATTAAATCGGAAGAGACTACTGTACATAAATCAATCCCACAAGGTAGCGTACTAGGATGCATATTATTTCTTATCTACATTAATGATCTCCCTAAAAAAATAGAGGCCGAAAGCGTTTTATTTGCTGATGACATTTCGGTTGTCTTTCCTTGCTCAAATAATCTGACCCTTCACAATGACATTCATCGAATTCTATCTGACATATATACTTGGTTAAATGAACACAATCTCGAACTAAATTTTGTTAAAACAAAAATTATGCAATTCAGACCTTACCAAAAACGACCCCTTGACATAAAATTTACCTTTAACGACATTACATTAGACTGCGTGGATAATTTTAATTTATTGGGACTTAACATTGACACTAACCTAAACTGGAAATCTCATATAGCACACATAAGTAACAAAATTTCTAGGTTTTCTTACGCGCTATCGGAACTGAAAAGATCTACGGATTTCAAATCTGCAAAAGCAGCCTATAGCGCATACGCGCACTCTTGGCTCCGTTATGGTATAATGTTATGGGGTAATAGTACGAACGCCGATAAACTTTTTAAGCTACAAAAGAGATGCATGCGCATCTTAACAAATATAGGATGTATGGACAGCTGCAGACCACATTTTATAAAACACAGTATACTTACGCTTACGTCTCTGTATATCTTTGAAATATGTCTGTTTGTCAGGAAAAATATGTCACTTTTCCCCTTAAATAAGGATCATTACACCCAGCCTCGAAATTTGCGACACCAAAATGATCTAGCATTACCGGTTTCAAAGCTATCTATTTTCAATACAGGCCCTTATGTTATGTGTATCAAGATATATAATGAAATTCCAAAGTCCTTAAAAGAAATTAAAACACTCGATCTATTCAAAACACAATTGTTCACTTATTTGAACCAGAAGTGCTACTATACACTGAAAGAGTTTTTTGAAGAAAAAAAAAAAAAACAAATAAGCGCAGATACATAATAAACTACTCAAATTCATTATTACTATTGTTATTATCATTATTTTCATTTTTATTTCCATTTATTTTGACATTAATATTTATTTTGACATTTAATTGATTTAATTAATTTAATTGATTTGACATTATTTTAATAGATGTAATACTAATAATTTTTGCTTTTCCTTTTTAAATGTAAATGTGTTTTTAATGTGTATTTTGAAATGTATTTATTTTATTGAAATTTATTTGTTTGTTTTTGCAGTGCCCTTACAGGGTGCATGTTTGAAACTTTTAATTTTTATTCCAACCACTGTACAACATGTTTGCAATAAACTGATTTGATTTGATTTGATTTGAACATGTATTATTTTATATATTAAAATATAATATGTACATATATTTAAAAAAAAATAACATGTATTATTATTAATTTAAGCCAGATGAATTTAAAGGCTTGTCAGCGTCACTGATACGTAATATCAATTGCCAGATAAACCACGGTAGACATCGGTCTAGCAGCGGCAAGCATCGGTAGCTTAACTGTCGAGTTAAGCTTGTATGGCTGCGTTTGCGCAGTTGAGATCATTTTGGAGATCGCTACATCTGAGTTTGAAAAGATCTATAGTAATTTTATTTTTGTAAAGCAGAGAAAAGTAATTGTGAAAGTAGCCCCAGTGACGGACAAGTTACGTGGAAATTGTTTGTAATGGTTGGGGCGAAAATGTGGAAAATATCATAACTAAAGGGAGTTTTGAGAGGGGAAATAAAACCAGAAGAATATCAAAAATAATATATGGACTATGTGAAACGCGTCCACCAGAAATAAATTAAGATAAGGGCAAGAGTAGGCATAATATGGTGACACATATACATAGTGTGCACACAAGTATCCCAAGATGTGAGCTAAGCTTAAACGCTTTTAGTTTAAGCTTAACTTGCATTTTATATCTTAACATAGCTTAGATCGCGGCTTGCAACCTACTGAAGTACATTTATATGAAAAAAAAAATTAGCTTGTTTTTTTAAATCGGATTTATTCATCTTATCGTGTATTAACATAATGTAACAGAATCAGTTCTTTTATTAGATAAAAATGAAAACGCTTTAGTAATGATAATGATGATGAGGAACGATGTGGTGTGTGCTGTGCTTCACGTCCGCGTGGAAGCTGAAAATAAAAATAGAATAAAATGTAAATATTGTAAGAGTCTCACAAAAACAACCAAATCTGTTATGAGCAACAGTATTGTTGCAGCTGCACAATACAATATTAGTGTCAATTTTAGCCAAACATACCCGCTGTGGTGGTCTGCATGGTAGTGCACATCCCTGACAGAGCCGTCAGGTTCATGCAGCGAGTAGTGTCCCTTGACGACGTCACCGTCGCGGTGCTCGTGCTGCGACTTGTGGTCGCCCGTGTGAGAGTCCTCCACCTTGTACTCGAACTCGTACTTAGGGTAAGTCTGCGATCGAAACATTTGAATAAGTATTGAGAAAATATTAAGTATTTCACAATTTAAAGAAGGTAGTTACTGACATAGTAGTCATGATGACCATGTCCGTGGTGTACTATCTCATGGTGTCCGTCATGTCGGTGGATGTACTGCGACGAGTGTCCGTGAGCGGAGACCAACGTAACAGCTACAGAAAACACGCAGAGCAACTGAAAAAAAAGTTTTATTTTTTACAAGTTAATTTTGATTCAGATTTTGGTACATATGGGTTTCAATCTGAATGTAATAATTATTTACAAGCACAGATTGTCTATGTAGATTAGTTTTGATTTTAATGTTGCTCTGCATTGTGGCCTTTTACTTACCTTGAAAAACATTTTGTTATTATTTTTGAAAAAGATTCCAAAAGCGAACTGATACAGTATTTCTAAATTTCTTGTCTTTTATATGATTTAAAACTATAAATTCAAGGTGCTATAGATTTCTCCCAATTATGTGGCATGTAACAAGAATGGTACGGTTTGACAGTAACTATTTCGTAATTGCTATAAAGATATCATTTTTTTTTTAATTAGGATCAAATCACTTACTGATGCATCTTACGCAAGGCTAAAGAATATTAGTGAAACGCACTTTCCAGTATTTAGAGAGATGGATAATAAATCATTAGATATTATTGAAATTTTTGTAACGGCCTTTCCCTAGTTGTCTACTTTTTAATCTTATCGAGCTGACCAGGTTGTACTATTATGTAAATATTAAATCCTTATGATTACATATTTAGTTACTTATATTCTTTATTGTACTCAACTTTTTTTACAGATAATAAAACAGCAGATGTACACATAGCTTTCCTTATAGAGGTTTTTTTTTCAGTAATTTCTAATTCGTCTACAACATCATTTCGTGCCAAACACGTCTACTGTACAGGCTTCCTCTTTAGCTTACATAGATTAAAGATTGTAATTGCATAACGGATGGTTGATGGGGGCGGCCAAAAGGTTCTGGACTGGTAGTTACCAGTCCAGAACCTTTTGGCCGCAAAAAATTTTTCGTATACAGTTGTATACGAAACATTTTTTACTCTTCTATCATCCTCTTAATCATATTACTGGATACATACATTCACTTTAAAATACCCTCTATCATATTTATAGCATAACATAGCATAATCAGCCTTTCAATGTTCCCACTGCCGGGACTCAGGCCTCCTCTCTAGGAGAGGGAATGGGCCGTAATCCACCACGCGGGCCCAGTGCGGGTTGGTGAATGTCACTTGTCTTCGAATTTTTGGTTCTAGGACGTGCCGGTTTCCTCACGATGTTTTCCTTCACCGTTTTGAGAGCAGTGGTGATGAAATAAATTACACAAAGTAAAACGCGCCTGGTTGGATTTGAACCCGCAACCTACAACTCGTAAGTCGGAGTCACTTCCACTCGGCCACCACTGCTCTAGTCATAATAATCATATTTTACCTAATATTAAACCCTATAAGTAGTACCTAGTATGGCACTTGGAGTATTGATCCCTATAAACGCTTAGAAGACTTGCTGCTGTTTGAATTCACAATGTCATCGTCTCTCATTATATTGACTTTTTTTAGTGTTTGCAAAATCATCCTTTCAACGAAGGGTTCATACATATTCATAAGTATAGTTGCTGATGTATTATTGAAAAGTCAGGTAAAATTCTACGTATGTAAGTTTAATTATAAAAAAAAATCCTACATAAAATATGTTGAGAAGATAATTGCTGAAAAATGGCTGAGCTTATTAAACACAACGGTAATAATGATTAACGGCTACAAGCATCAAATTGCGCCAAACATTACAGCAAATACGACAACGTCATAGGAATACTTTAACTGCATAGATATAATTTCATTACCCATTCTTTGGGTGGATAAAAGATTAGTTGATTATTATTCGCTGTTATCTATCATTCATACCACATAATGGGCGAAGTGTTGGGGGCCGCAAGTTTTCTTTATTTATTTATTTATCAGAAAACAAACGGTCACACAGTTTTCATATACTAAATCTAAACATTAACATAAAAAGACCTACAGTTTCCTTAATGTTACAATATATATTTATAGCATGAACGGGAGAAAATGATACAAGTATTGTAGAAGATGTTGATAACATGGTTAAAGTGGTTAATTACAATTATCAGTCAAAAGCTTTTTTAATGGAATTTAATGTACAACAGAAAATATCAATATCACATAATCTGTCTTTAACGCCTTATGGCCCCCAACACTTCTACACTAGTATGGGGAAACATTTGCTAGAAATGACTCCTGTATTGCAGGTATGGTCATAAACATGTACTTGCACAAGACACCCAGACCCGAAACACATTTTTTTAGGCCATACAAATATTAGTTTCATGCGGGAACCGAACCCACAACACACAGTGCAGCAGCCAGTCACTCAACCACTGCAATGATAGTATTCAAGTATAATTAATAGATTATTTAATGTTTTCACAGATCATAATAATTTTAACGTCAAGATTATAATAAAAAATCTTTTATAAAAAAAAAATACAACCGACTTCAATGTAAAAAAGCACTGAAAAGTGTAAAATAACTTTAATTTCGGAAATCGGTGTTTCTATAATAATTTTGTTTCTTCGTTATTTAAAACCGACTTCCGAAATTTAAGTTATTTTGCACTTTAAAGTTTTTTTTTTTTATATGGAAGTCGATTATTTTTTTTTCTAAAAAGTTTTTTGTTTTCCGCTTTTTAGTATTAATACTACCACTAAAAAGTACCTCTCAGCCATACTTATATACAACAGAGCCAGAACGCATCTCATGACAATTCTTATAATATCCAACACGGTTAGATTAAATTAATTTATTACAGAGTTCCGGTGCCTAACTTCAGGCTTCATCATCAGATCAGTTCGATATAGTTCCCACCCCCGGCGTCGCTCGTGTGAGGTCTTCTTTCAGTCAGTCATCGACTACACGTATAAATAAAGCAATTTAACTTGTTACGACAGTTCTGCTGTGATCCTATGAAGAGTTATGTTCCATATCTTGGAAGTTCATGATCAGAATGATCATAATAATATTTCTATGGATCCAACTTGGAAGCATATCTTTTCAATAAAAAAATAATAATAATTCAAAATCGGCCTACAATTGACCGAGCAATCGATAAACATATAAAAAAAACATACATTCAGCCGAACATAGAACCACCTTCTTTTTGAAGTCGGTTAAAAAGGATTAAACCATTTCAACATTCAAGTGCATAAAATTAAAATAATATATTATGAATTTTTTATAATATTTATTTCAATAACACAACATAATTATATTTACAGCTTTAACTAATCAAAACTTACTAACAAGTAATATCACAAAATTAGTGATGGTGGTGGTGTTCAGGAACAATGTGTTTAGCATGACCTTCGTACTTTACGTTGGCGTTGAATCTGTGGATATATAATAAGCTTGTAAAAATTTCTTAAAACAAAAAAAGAAAAACGTTTCAGCTGAATCCAAAATAAAAGTTAATGTATGCCTACCCAGTTTTTTTGTCAGCGTGGTATTCAACAATCCTGATGGTACCATCAGGCTGGTGCAGGCTATATTCGCCCTTCACGATGTGACCATCACGAGCTTCGTGTTGAGATTTCTTGTCTCCGGTGTGAGGGTCCTCCACTTTGTACGCGAACTCGTACTTAGGATGAGACTGTAAGAAAATTGGCGGTTACAATAATCATTCTTAATTTAAATACATCGTCATCATCATCATTTCAGCCAAAAGACATCCACTGTTAGACATAGGCCTCCCCCAAGTTTCGCTATAATAACCGGTCCTGTGAGTTTCACATCCAGATTCCCGCGACCTTCACCAGGTTATCGGTTCACCTTGTACGTCTTCCGGTACATGGTCGCCCGAAGAATCGCAGGGCTCATTGCTCGCAGAATAAACAGGCAATAGGGAAGAAAGGTTCTGAATTTAAATACGCTTAGATGTATTTATGATTGGGTTGTTATCGTACGTAGTACTCGACGTGTTTCTCGGTGGCGTGTCCGTGGTGCTGCTTGATGCTCTGTGAGGAGGAGGCGTGACCGTGGTGGTGCTCGGGTTCATGGCCTTTTTGTGGCCGCGCGGCTACCACAGCCAGGAGGGTGGCGACTAGGATAACCTGTATGGACCAAAAACCAATCTTATTTTAGTTACAATTTGCTGCACATTATATATTACTGCAAAGAACCTATTACTAATTTATGCAAAATATATTATTGGTCTAGTCTTGAGCAGTGGTGGCCGAGTGGTATCAGCCCCGACTTACGAGTTGTAGGTTACGGGTTCAAACCCAGCCAGGCGCATTACTTAGTGTAATTTATTTCATCACCACTGCTCTCAAAACGGTGAAGGAAAACATCGTAAGGAAACCGGCATGTCCTGTTTCCCTTTGTCCTGAACCAAAAATTCGAAGATATGTGATATCCACCAACCCGCACTGGGCCCTCGTGGTGGATTACGGCCCATTCCCTCTCTTAGAGAGGAGGCCTGCGTCCCAACAGTGGGAACATTATATGGCTGACTATGCTATATTGTTGGTTGTGTTGGAACAAAATGTAATTAAATGGTACTGTCGTTATCTTATTACCTTAAGGGACATACATACATGATAATGTTTGTAAATGTAGTTCCTTTGAAAGCACAGACTAAATTGATGTTGAAGAAATCAAGCCTGTCCTTTTATATAAAAAATATACCTACAACGGAATAATGAGTGGTCCAGTTTTTCGTGATTGAGTAAATTAAAGCAAACCGAACTTGCTAGTTCACTGATAACAAGATTTATATTCACAATGTGTTTATTTAATACATGAATGACACTGCCACGACCTGTCTTAGTATGTCATATTAAGAAAGTTGCAAAATTTTACGGACATTTTGGTAAAGACATTTTCAGAAAAATTGCTAGGATAATGAATGCAGAGGCTCTACCATGAGCTCTTGAGGCTGAACTAGTCCCGGGATCGAACTCGCTGATGGGTGAGGCCAAGAAGTGCGATGTCTTTTCTGACATTGTGTCCGACAGCGATAATCATATATCATAAATCATGTATGAACAAGTTAACGCTAGTCTATATGCATAACGTATTGTTCACACACATATAGACACCGTTCCGAACGAAAATGACATTAGACGTTGCGTAAAATTTGAGAGTAGAGCTTTGGAAAATCGAGTTTTATGAAAAAACCGCTGCATAAATCTATTCCAAATAAATTGTAAAAAGTATGTATTTAAACAAACTGAAAATAATATTATGTACAAACGGGTAGAAAAAGAATTCATAGGGCATCAAAAAATTCGTCCACATCCATGTCAATGGGAAAAGTGCCCAGAACGCTGGCAGCATTGCCGCGCTGGATGGCAATGCTGATTCGTTGACCGAAGAAAAGCCCAGCCCTCTGGTCACGCTAAGAGTCGACCAGCTGTTTGCTGATATCCCGAACAACTCGATGAGCACTCGGACCCCATGGCCCCAGTGTTTCAACCCCGAACGGCTCAAATATATAACCTCAATATAAAAAGTATTATATTGTAATATAGCTTTGTCAGTACCACCTTCCGTTTGGAGATTTTATACGATATTTGTTACTTTTTTACGATGATTTTAACGCAACTTTAAGTTTGCATTAAAATCATCAAAAAACAGAAATTTTGTTGGCTCATAACTTAATAGAGGCATTTTTTTTGTTTTTCTGTTTCCGCACAGACAAAATTAATAATAAGATATAACCATATCCTGTTTTATTTTGGATGTGCTATGATGTCAAACTGTGGAGCAATAATACCCCACCAAAATTTGTATGGAAAAAGTATCAACTAGTGAAACCTTAACGCGATTCATTTGTCGACCTAAACTGATCTGTTAAATGAATAGTGCTATAGAGGGTGTATAGCTCCATCCCTCTTTATCACTCGCACATCTGACATTTTAAGTCATGGTGAGGCCTCTGATCCCGAAATTGGGTCGTTGTATTTAGAAAAGTATAAAAAATGCAATTATTGGGGTTAACATAGCTCTCTAATAATCAAATGTGGTTGAATCGCTTTTTTGATCCATCCAGGTACTCAACTTTTGAGGCGCGTTTTTACGAATGTTAGACGTCACTTTGAAATATGCGAGAGCTGCGAAGGACAACATTTTATAAATGTTCTTTACAGATACCGGCGATATTTAACGAGTATATATAAAAATAATAATATATTTGTTGATTTTTTACGGATCTACAAAGTGAACTTTTTCTGAGAGACTTTAAAATAATACGCTTTATACTGAAATAAAAAATAGTAAATCTTAATGAAAATATATTGAGTTCGACATTCAATGAGGCTTGATGAATATTATATACTCGTATATTAGGCTGCGTTACCAGGATAAGATTTTTTACGGAGTTATAATATTGCATATTTTGTATTTTTTTTCATTTTCTTTATTCTTGGAATGGTAGGGTTAGACATCAGAACAAATATCTATAGCTAACCTAAAACTTTAAGTTTAGATCTTTTTATCTTAGATCTCGATTTGCAATCTACTAAGGTCTTGGTGCATTTGTACGTAAAACAAAAGTCAGGTCTCCTTTTTAATTCCGATTTATTCTTATTAAGTATTAAGTAGGTATATTAACATTATGTAACAGAATCAGTTCTTTTATCAGACAAAAATGAAGTCGCCTTAGTAATGGTGATGATGAGGAACGATGTGGTGTGTGCTGTGCTTCACGTCCGCGTGGAAGCTGGGGAGAAAAATAAAATAAATTGCACATAAATATTTTAAGAGTCTCACGAAAACAACCAAATTTGTTATGAGCAACAGTCCTGTTGCAGCAGCACAATATAATATTTGTGTCAATTTTGGCCTAACATACCCGCTGTGATGGTCTGCATGATAGTGCACATCCCTGACGGAGCCGTCAGGTTGGTGGAGCGAGTAGTATCCCTTGACGACGTCACCGTCGCGGTGCTCGTGCTGCGACTTGTGGTCACCCGTATGAGAGTCCTCCACCTTGTACTCGAACTCGTACTTAGGGTGAGTCTGCAAAGAAACAGGTTAGATTAGAAAAAAAAAGTTAATTTAATTTATTTTATAGCTTTAGATACTGACATAGTAGTCGTGATGACCATGTCCATGATGTACTATCTCATGGTGTCCGTCGTGTCGATGGATATACTGCGACGAGTGTCCGTGAGCGGAGACCACCGCGACAGCTATAGAAAATACGCAGAGCAGCTGAAAAACAAAATTATAGTATGAAAAAAAAATTCACAAGCTCAAATTGTCTAGATAGACTCCTTTTGATTTTGATGTTGTCTACTTATTGTCTCATTACTTACCTTGAAGAACATCTTGTTGTTATATTTGAAACTAAGTCCTAGAGTGAACTGATACATGACTTCTAAATCTCACGTCTTTTATATGACTTAAAATAATATATTCAAGGTGGCATTGATTTCTCCCAATTAAGTCGTATACGATAACAGTGTTACACTTTGACAGTGAGTGTTTCGCAAAAGCTATTAAAAATATAATTTTAGTTTTTGTCTGCATGTTGTTAGATCTCGTAACACAACATTCCAGCTTATTGATTCGGTTATGCACAATATGTACGAGATGATATAAGTCTGAAGACAATACAATGAAAAAACTCGTGTTTCCTGAATTTAAGTCACAGTTACTAATTATTTCATGGATTTTAAAAAGGAGGTGCTAAAGAATTTATTATCAATAAACCGGAATTTTTTTAATCACACAGGCCATTTTTTTTTGTCAATTTAAGTTTGATTTAAATGCAAAGTTGTCCAACAAGGACAACTTTGTATTTAAAACCACTTGGAATTGTTGTTCTTCGTTAGATTAGATAACTAGTGTCTGATGTACGAGTATGAAATGAGAACAAAATCGCCCCTTACTGGAATGTTTTAATATGAGGTTGCCTAATAGTGTCTACTTGTTTATGAAGATACATAATGTATAGCAGCATAAATAGACGAGTCAACAGCGCATAGTATTTCACGTGTTTTTTTTTTTTTTTCTTTTTTTTTTCCGGGTGGGAAAATCATCTAATGACATCTCCGCTCTTGGGCGGAGCGGGGGATAGTGTCAGACTTTTACTGACTAAAAACCCACTCCTGTTCCTTCTCTGCCATTTTATTTCCAGGGCCCCGGGGACCTCTTTCGCATCACCCATGACCCCAGTAGGCTTCGACCCTGCTGGGCCCCTACGGTTTGTGGACATCTCGTTGAGGCGCGCGTGGAACACTACGTGCCATCGACTACTTGAGTTCGATCTGGACGGTTACCGGACGGTCAGACGGCGAGCTTAAATAATGCTAAACCAGCTTTAACATTGTAAGAGATCAATAGAAAGTATATAATTCAATTCAATTCAATCATATGTGTTTTATAAGATCTTAAAAAAAAGAAGTTCACATACAAGCTTTTGGGCGTAGCAATTTTATATCAATAAGGTTACAAATAAATGGATTAAAGTTAAAAAAAATACGTGTAATAAATTGGACATATAAATCATAAAAAATAAAAATGACAAAAAAAAAATCATTAAAAGTACTTTTTCTAAAAATCTAGGGAAATTGCGACATAAAATCGCAAAAAACGTACATTTTGACACTCTCAACGGAAAATCTCACTCTCAAAATTCATAGAGTACTTGACATAGAATCCTAAAATTTGGCATAATGCAAGGTCTTATAGCACAGGTATAGGAATAAATCTGAAAACAGTAAATTTATTGTTACGTCACAAAAAAAAATTGCTATCTATCTATCTATATCGCACTTGCCCAGTTTTTGTGATTTGCTATCAAATATTTCTTGCTAAAATGTGGAGGAGTCATTGGGTACTTCGAGGCTTTCAATAATCGTGATCAGATAATTTAATTAACACCTTTTAAGATTGGTATATATATATAAAAAAAATACTGTGAGAGTATAGTCGAGACCTTTTGACACCTTTTGGTTTGCAACTGCAAAAATGCAAGAAATTATAAGTTTAATCTTTACGATTATTTTATAACAAGATTATATTTTTGAAGTGGTCAAAGTGTCATAAGGATTTGTTAAAGCTGTAAAAGCTTTAACAAATCTTTATTATGGAGTAATATCACAAAACTTATGAAGATGATGATGTTCAAGAACAATGTGCTTGGCATGACTCACGTACTTAACTGCAATAATCATGATAAAATTATTAACTGATTTTTAAGGTATCTGGATCTATTGCGTCATATTGTCATCGTTATATAGTAAAGGTGGGATATCCTCCAGTAAAAAATAAAAATAATGAAAGTTTATTTATTTCTGTTTTTATTTCAGTGTTTTAACAATATAATATTTACAGTTTTAACAAGTTCTTAATAATAACTAATATCACAGAATCAGTGGTGATGGTGGTGTTCAGGGACAATGTGTTTAGCGTGACCAACGTACTTAACATTGGCGTTGAATCTGTGAAAACCAAAACAATAATAAGTGACTCATTTATATTGAACGATGCTGCTGAATACAACATTTGATCCTTCTACACGCTTACCCAGTCTTCTTGTCAGCGTGGTACTCAACTATCCTGATGGTACCATCTGGCTGGTGCAGGCTGTACACGCCCTTCACGACGTGACCATCACGAGATTCATGCTGAGACTTCTTGTCGCCGGTGTGAGGGTCCTCCACTTTGTATGCGAACTCGTACTTAGGATGAGACTATAAGACAATTGACAGTTAGTCACAAAATTCTTGATTTGAATAAGTTTCCACTATTATTCTATGAAACTGTAATCAATACGATTAAGTAACATACGATTAAAATACTGTCATACATAGTACTCGACGTGTTTCTCGGTGGCGTGTCCATGGTGCTGCTTGATGCTCTGTGATGAGGAGGCGTGACCGTGATGGTGCTCGTGACCGAGACCTTTTTGTGGCCGCGCAGCGACCACAGCCAGGAGGGTGGCGACTAGGACAATCTGTATAAATCAATGATTTATTTAGTTACGATTCACAAGTAGAAGTAGAGGATTCTGTATAGTTTAAGTATTTCAATCGATGAATTATCGTTTATTGCAAGCATTTAAAGCTCCTTTTTAAATACCTTGAGGGACATTTTTTAGGATTGTTAATGTGGTTTCTTCGAAAGCACAGTTGCAATTGATGTTGAGGGAACCAAGCTTGTCCTTTTATATAAAAAAAGTATAAAACACCCGAATAGTGAATGATCCAGTTTTATGTTACTGCATAAATTAAAATTAACCGAACTTGTTCTTTCTTCAACATAATATGCGGGTTTGTATCCTTGGATATAACAGTCAACAGTTTGCCTTTCTCTAGACATTTCAAGAAAGTCGAAATATTCCATAAATTATTTCTTTTCTTTATATGATGATCTGGACTCGTACGCGCGTATCCGTGAGGTTTGAGACGACCTGGGAGAAGAAAGTCTGAAAGGATTGTGGATGGGGGAGGCCTTTGCCCTGCAGTGGGACAGTAAGGGTTAAAAAAAAAGTGATGAGTTGTTGCTAGTTAATAAAGAATCAAAATAAATATTTCAAGTCTCAAAACAATTTTACCTTTACGTATCGCTCTTATTTTTAGCTTATACTTTCCCACCGCTGGGCAAAAACTTCCACCAACGTGTTCCAGGTATTCTTTTCTCGAGCTATCTCGAACCAGCTCTTGTGTTAGACATCTAGATCATCTCACCATTTCTTCTCAGGTCGGCTTTGGCAGCGTCATTCTTTCTTAAGCACTTTGTGGAGACTTTTGTCCAGCGGTCAATCTGCATGTAGCTGATATGAACCGCCCAATTCTATTTTAGCCTCTCAGTTTTTTCCCACCTCTGTCATCCCGGTTTTTAAGCGCAGCGTCTTGTTTTATTCTTTTTTGTCACCATGCTGCGCTCCATTGCTCTTTGACAAACCCCAAGGAAATCTTTGGCGACTCGGTGAGCGACTTGTCGTACATTTCTCTACATCTGTGTAATAACAGAAACAGTGGTTGACTAACATCAGTGATTCTATAGCCAAATTTCAGATTTTTATAGCTTTTCAATTGACTAAAATTACAAACGTACATGATAACTAGTTCAGAGAGTGCAGTTTTGTATCTTGAGCATACTGTCACATATTATTTATTGTATTATGGGGCTCTCGCAGTTCAATCGTCGTCTGTTTAACTGGATTTACCATGTTGGCCTTAATAAATTAAAGTCTCCAGACTGAACTTAAAAAAAAATAATTATCTAAGCGAATAGCAGTACACGCTAGAGGCATTTCCTGCCAACAGGAAATGCCTCTAGCGTGTACTGCTATTCGCTTATGCCTCTAGCGTGTACACCCTAAGCCGAAGTCCGTATCCAAATACGGACTTCGGCTTAGGGTGTCGCTGGAGAAGGACAGCAAATAATAGAGGACCTACCATGATCTCTTAACGCGATCTATTTTACGACCTAAACACTTTTGACGAATTTATGAGTTAATTTAATTTAACTTTGACGCAAATATTAATTTGGACTAAAAATTATTGTGACTTGTTATAGGATTGTTTTTTAATTTAATTTGTGATTTGACTTCGATTAATTAGTTTTTCTTGTATTTTCTTTTATTTATTTGACATTTTTTTATTATTTGACATTGTTATGTAATCATTAATTTGTTGACTAAGTATAATTTAACATTATGTATATGACTTGTAAGAATCCCTTACCAATAAATTATTATGACTACTATGACTATGACTCTGACTATGAACTCTTAAAAGGATGGAGCTGTATAGGATAAAAGCTATATAGCTCCTTTGCAGTTGGTGGAATTCACACATTCTCAAGCAGTCGTTTGAGAATTGATTTGTTAAGAACTTGTTAAAATCAATTGTTTTTCTAAATTTCTTTATTCATAGAATAAAATCACAAAGTGCAAAATAGCTATTCAACAACAGAATTTTAGGTCACTAGATAACATTGACAATTGTTTTCAATAATGATGATGATGATGAGGCACGATGTGGTGTGTGCTGTGCTTCACGTCCGCGTGGAATCTGGGGAGGAAAAAAACATTATTAATAACTAATGTAGATCAACTCTTTAAGATGTACCGTTCACCCAGCTGTAGTGGTCACACTTACCCGCTATGATGGTCTGCATGGTAGTGCACATCCCTGACAGAGCCGTCAGGTTGGTGCAGCGAGTAGTGTCCCTTGACGACGTCACCGTCGCGGTGCTCGTGCTGCGACTTGTGGTCGCCCGTGTGGGAGTCCTCCACCTTGTACTCGAACTCGTACTTAGGGTGAGTCTGTGACCGAAACATTCGGATAAGTATTGAGAAAATATTAAGAATATCAAAATTGAAAGAGCTTTGGGGTACTGACATAATAGTCATGATGACCATGTCCGTGATGTACTATCTCATGATGTCCGTCATGTCGGTGGATGTACTGCGATGAGTGTCCGTGAGCGGAGACCACAGTGACGGCTACAGAAAACATGCACAATACCTGAAAATAAAGTAGTTTTAAAATTATATATGTATATGTAAGGGCAGGAAGATGATGATGATATTTTCACAAGCACTAATTGTCTATATATAATTATTATTCTAGTATTATAGTTATATTTTCAGATTACCTACCTTTAAAAACATCTTGTTGTTGTTGTTGTTATTGAATCTAGGTCCGAGAGTAAACTGATACATAACTTCTAAATTGTACGTCTTTTATATGACTTAAAATAATATATTCAAGGTAGCATTGGTTTCTCTCAATTCAGTCACATTTGATAAGTTTTACGTTTTGACAGTCATTGTTTCGCAAAAGCTATTAAAGACATAATTTTAGTGTTAGTTTGCATGGTGTTTGCGCATTCATAAGGTTCCTGCACCCCAGTCTAGCTTATTAGAAATGTGATAAAGTAAACTTTTTGTCAATTGAGTATTATGGTTGATAGAGCGAATCTACTTATACTGAGCGGTAGATTGCCTGTGTTTGCGGAATATTATTCATGATTATTCGTTGGTTATCATTCGCTGTCAAATACAGTCGAATAGAAAGGTCAAAGAGAAAATGGATGGATTGTGTGACAAGTGAAATGAAAGAAAAAGAAATCAGTAATAGCGGCCAGTTGACAGGACAGAATAGGCGAAAAATACGTATTGCACCGACTCCAAGTAACACGGGATAAAGGCAGGAAGATGATGATAATATAATTATAATAATATATAGAGTGGTGATAGACCAATAGCGCGCCGAGCAATGATAGTCGATGTCACCATCCCACATGACGAGAATCTCGTGAAAGCCGAAAGAGAGAAACAAATCACACACAAACACACTAGGTTGTCGACATGTGGAATGTGAACTCGGCTGTCATTGTGCCGATTGTCGTGACTGCCAATGAACTTATACCTAAAAGCTTTGACGACCATCTGTCAAAGCTGTCGTTGCGCTGCTGGATCAAGGTCCTGATCCAGCCGCGAACGGAAGGCAGTACTCCTTGATACGGCTCGCATTGTTAGGAAGTTCATGTTCATCTCTAGAGCCCTAAACAGCTGTTTACCCGCTCCCGACATCGGCGGACTACTATTTTTTTATATTTTTAAATGTTTTTTTTTTAATTCGTTTTTCTAAGAAATATTTAAAAATGTAAATTATATGTAAATAAGAGAAATAAAAAGATAATAATAACAATAATTGTCAGTTATTTGACTGGCGATACCCAAGTATTACTCCATTTTCAATGGTTATGATCAAAATTAAGTTGTCTGTATTTCCTGCATAATGTCATCGTTGATTAGTGGAGATGGGATGAGCTCTAGTTTAAAAGAGTGATAATAAAAAGTATACAGATATTTTCATTTTCGTTTTTAATTTCAGTGTTATAACAAAATTATATTTACAGCTTTAACAAATTCTTATCCATAAAAAAATATCACAGAATCAATGATGATGATGGTGTTCAGGTACAATGTGTTTAGCGTGACCGACGTACTTGACGTTCGCGTTGAATCTGTGAAAACAAAGAAAGATAATAATTAGACCATTTTTTATAATAAACGATGCAATTGGTGTGTGTAAATAAAAATAATTAAATAATAATATTGAATGCTTTTGCTTGCTTACCCAGTCTTCTTATCAGCGTGGTAATCGACTATCCTGATGGTGCCATCTGGCTGGTGCAGGCTGTACACGCCCTTCACGACGTGACCATCACGAGATTCATGCTGAGACTTCTTGTCGCCGGTGTGGGGGTCCTCCACTTTGTACGCGAACTCGTACTTAGGATGAGACTGTAAGACAACTGACGATGAGGAACTTCATTCTTAATTTAAATAAGCCTAGTTGTAATTACTGGGTTATTATCGTACATAGTACTCGACGTGTTTCTCGGTGGCGTGTCCGTGGTGCTGCTTGATGCTCTGTGATGAGGAGGCGTGACCGTGGTGGTGCTCGTGACCGTGACCCTCTTGTGGCCGCGCGGCGACCACAGCCAGGAGGGTGGCGACTAGGAGAACCTTTAACCGAAAAAATCTTGGTTTAGCTATGATTCACCTACCTATTCCTAATTGTTGCAATATATATTTATTTAAAGTGTCTTTGTTTATAAAACGTAATTGGAACTTATATGGCACTACAGTTATATGATTATGTTATTATTACCTTAAGGGACATGATTAATTTTGTAAATGTGGTTTAATCGAAAGTACAGTTGCGATTGATATCGAAGGAACAAAAATCTGTCCTTTTATATAAAACTTTTAAATACACCTGAATAATGAATGATCCAGTTTTAAATTACAGCGTAAATTAAAACGGACTGAACTTGTTTTTTTACCAATACTTAATTTAAGTTTACGATTCTTTATTTGCATCCTTGAATAATTTTGTCAATGGTCTGAACTTTCGCTGGAGGTCACCGAATTGTAGTAATATCTTAAGGGTCCTCCGAAACAGTCGTGAATGCAAAAAAGTGTCGTTCACTTTAAACTGTTTTCATATCATTGTCAATATTACTACGGTAAACAGCAATTGATGAAAAAGCAATTTATTTGAAGTCTATTGACGCGCCGTGTATTGACAAATATTGACGATCCTTTTTTTTTAATTGATATAAATTAGTGCTTAACTGCGATCCCACTTGATGGTAAGTAGTGATGCAATCGTTGATGGTGAGGCACACTAGTTTATTAAGAGCCTATTCACTCTAGCCTTGAAGTCACCTGAATTATAATCGGATGGAAAGACCGCAGCAGGCAAATTGTTCCAGTCCCTCGATGTACGCGGTATAAACGACGAGGTGAAACGCTTGGTCCAGATCGTGGACGTTTCAACAACGTAAGGGTGGAATCTCGCCGTTCATCGGGTTGTCCGTTGGTAAAAATGAGATGGTGTAATCAAGTTATGCAAATCCCGCGCCCACTCTCCAAAATGCTTCTTGTAAAACACCGAAAGGCGAGCTACCCTACGCCTGCGCTCAGGGCTTTGTTGATTGGAATTAACCAGATCTGAATCACCAATTAGCCTCTTCGCACGCCTTTTTACCGAGTTCAAAGGTGGCATTTTGCAGCACCAGCCCATATGTGGCTGCAGTGCTCCACACTCAAACGGAAATGTGCTTTGTATAACAGTAAAAGCTGCCCCGGTGTGAACTACCGCCGGACCTTTGCAATAACGCCGAGTTTCTTAGCAGTTACCTTGGTTTTGGACTCAATGAATAGCACAAAATTAAGGTCTGAGGAAATTTTTACTCCCAAGAGCTGCAGGCGTTCGGTGTACTCCAAGGATACATTCTCACTTTATTATTTTTAATAAATTATTAATATTTATGAGTGAATTAACATCTCAATTTACAGGTACTATTTCTTGGTTTTAACATTTGTTTTTTTTTATATATATATACTGCATAATTGATTACGAATAATACAATATCTGCGTTTGAAATTATTTGAATATACCTAAACAAGCACGGCTTTACCGCATTCCCGTTCAGCAACAACTAAGGTGTGCTCAAATAATGCGCGTTCAATCGATGCTACATTTGCCTGTTATTTGACATAATCAATCACGTAAGCATTGTCATTCTTAAGTGACCATTTCAGGGAACCCTGTTATAGTTGTTCTATCTCACCAAGGCAGGTCTTAAGTGTATGTGTAGGTCACGTATGCTTTTATCCGTGTGCGCAAGCTGAGAGCGCCCGGTGTCATATAAAATAGCTTACGTACTCATAAACAATCTGCAGGTGAACCTATATAGTCATCGAAGACTAACCCGTCTATGTGAAATGGAATATCTGTAGAGGTCATTCAAGGACAATCAAAAAAGTTAATTTCAATATGTTATCTAAACTTACGAAAATATACTACTGAAATAGTTAACTTTTCAATGCTAGAATGCATCTCAGTGGTGATACGGCGAGCAATGGGTAGCTCGCCGTCCGATCGTCCAATAACCGTCCGGACCGAGCCCAAGTCGTCAACGGCGCGTACTGTTCCACGCGCTCCTCCGGGAGATGTCAGCAAACCGTAGGGGCTCAGCAGAGTCGAAGCATACTGGGGCCAAGGGTCTGTTTCTGATAGGAAGACTCGGCCCTGATACGAAAGGCAACGAAGGAACATGAGTGGTTTTTTATTTCAGTAAAAGTCTGACTGTCGCCCAAGAGTGTTCTAGAATGTTTTTATTCTTAAAGTTAAATCACAACATAAAGCTACTAAACAACAAATTTTAGATCACTAGATAACAATGTCAACAGTTTTCAATAATGGTGATGATGAGGCACAATGTGATGTGTGCTGTGCTTCACGTCCGCGTGGAAGCTGAGGAGGAAAAAAACATAATTAATTTCATATCATATCAGAAATAAAGCAACAGTAACGATACGGTCGGTGCAGTGGTTGAGTTATTGTTTGCTGTGCTGCGTGTCACAGGTTCGATTCCCGCAAGGAACAAATATTTGCATGGCCTACTGATAGTTGTTCCGTATCTGGGTATCTTGTGTGTGTGAGTTTACATGTTTATTAACACATCCACGATACAGAAGTTATTTCTAGTGTAGGGTAAATTGTAAAAAAAAACAAGGCAACTGCGAGTCGGACTCGCAAACTGAGATCTACAAACTAACGTATGAAAACAGTTCAATTCCCGAATTGAGTTACGGAGATTTTTCTGAATAACAAAATATGTTTTTTTGTGACGAAACTACAAATTTTTACTTTTCTGATTTTTCCCTACACTTGTGCTATAAGAGCTTGCTTCGTGCAAATTTAGGTCAACGGGAAATACCCTATGAATTTTGATTCCCGTGAGAGTGTCGAAATACACGTTTTTTGCGACATAAGCGACCGTATTTTTCTTTTTCGTAAACGCAGAATTTTGATTTTTTCACAGCTTCAAGGGACCGCAGACCTGAGTATATGGGTTTTTATTTCAACTCAATATCTCTACGCTTTTCCAAGATAAAGGGTCTTGACAGACACACCGACAGACGGACAACAAAGTGATCCTATAAGGGTTCTTTTTTTCCTTTTGTGGTACGGAACCAAAAAAAAAGAAAGAAAGTAAAAGGTTCGCAATTTACCACACCCAATAATCATTGTGCTACACTCACCCGCTGTGATGGTCTGCATGATAGTGCACATCCCTGACGGAGCCATCAGGTTCATGCAACGAGTAGTGTCCCTTGACGACGTCACCGTCGCGGTGCTCGTGCTGCGACTTGTGGTCGCCCGTGTGAGAGTCCTCCACCTTGTACTCGAACTCGTACTTAGGGTGAGTCTGCGATCGAAACATTTGGATAAGTATTGAGACAATATTAAGTATTTCACAATTGAAAGAGGTATGGGGTAGTTACTGACATAGTAGTCATGATGGCCATGTCCGTGATGTACTATCTCATGGTGTCCGTCGTGTCGATGGATATACTGCGACGAGTGTCCGTGAGCGGAGACCACCGCGACAGCTACAGAAAATACGCAGAGCAGCTGAAAAAAGTTAGTATAGTATGAAAAAAAAATTCACAAGCACAAATTGTCCAGATAGACTCCTTTTGATTTTTATGTTGCTCTACTTATTGTCTCATTACTTACTTTAAAGATCATCTTGTTGTTATTTTTGTAACTAAGTCCTAGAGTGAACTGATACATGACTTCTAATTCTCAAGTCTTTTATAAGACTTGTAAGAATATATTCAAGGTGACATTGATTTCTCTCAATTAAGTCATATAAGGTAATTGTGTAACGCTTTTATAGTTATTGTTTTGTAAAAGCTATTAAAGACATAATTTTAGTTTTTCTTTGCATGATGTTAGATCATTCGTTTGGTACCTAATTACCCAAAAGCACATGTATTTGGGAGGTTATGGAGCATTTATGGTCGTACGCGCATATAAAATGGTTGATTTTGGAGATGACACAATCAATGACCACATAATTATTTACTTGCTTGCAGAGCCAAAATAGCTTTCTTTTTCGAATTTTGAAGAAGCACTTTGTGTTTTCAACCATAATGGCCCTTGTAAATAAAGATTGTTCAGCGATTACAAACTGAATTTCTTTTTCATTATTATTTTGATTTTTATTACAAAATACAAATGAAAAAAAAAGTACAGATTGGCTATTAAGTACGCGTCTTGTTGCTTATTTCAGTGTAGTTAATTTAATCTCTTTAAATTCGATTTTCAATTCAGAATATTATATTAGTAGGAATGACAAACTTTCTTGTAATTGTATTATTGTTAGTAGCACTTACAAAACTATGCTAGTAACATTTCTCTTTAAAATAAAATAAAACTAATTTAAAAACTTACACATACATATATGTAACTGTACCCGTTTCCTATTGTACCAGAACTGCAGCTATGCCTAGGAGTTCAGGAAGGGGCAATCAGGCTTATCAGGTATCACCCTCAAAATGACTTTGAAAGCTCAGCTTCAGTAAATAAACCCGATGCGTTACAGAACTGCGGGAGCTTCAATAGCACCCTAATGGCGTTATTACAATTATGTAATAACTCTCGTACATTGATTTTACTCCGTTTCTCATTTATTTGTTGTAATGAAATTCTAATTTATTTTTGAATTTGTAATTTTTATTTGGGAAGGCCTTTTCCCAGCATTGGGACAGTAAAGGCTAATAAAAAAAAACTTGTTTATTATTTATTTTGAAATCTAAAGTCGACATATTTATTTTAATTTAAAAAATTGTATTTCAATACTAATCTGATCTAAGCTGTTTAATCATATTAATTAAACTTCATTTAATTTTCAATTTATTTTGTTCCAATTGCTTTTCTAATTACCGCATAGCACCATGTTTTTAGGAAGAAGAAACTGACTCCTGAAATACTGGTATTTATAGTCAGGGCTTCATTGGTTTGTAAGGATTTTTTAATGAAATAAAGATTATTATTACTGCATTAATTTATTTCATATACATATTCATTACATTTTAAAAAAACACATTAAAAATAAAAAAAATAGTAGCCTACCAGGATCGGGAACTGGGCCCAAGCTACGGTATCCTGGTCAGGGCTCCTGGGAGTGGAATCTCTTAACAATGCACGCCGTATATTATTATTATACTGCATAAGAAGAACGTCGTGGGCCCTGTGTCGTTTATGATTTTTATCATTATTAATTTCAGGCGAAGACATCAGGGCAAGTGTCAAGTTGTATGTTGATGAAAATGTAACATGGCCTGAACCAGAGCCGACGCGATAGATCATCCCTGCCGATTGCCTCCACTACTCGCGACAGTGCTCCGTCTAAGCGGGGCACACCTCTGCCGTATGCTCCACCATGTCCTCAGAGCAGTCCGTACAATAGTGACACCCGGGCGTTTCTTCCGCCTCAATCCGGAACAGGAACCTCCCGATATTACCATGTCCGGTGAGAACCTGCGTCATGCGAAAGGTTAGGACGCCGTGTTGTCTTTTCAGTCATTTCTCAAAGAGGAAACTTACCGCCACAATTATGGCATGCCCAGCACAGGGTTGCGACCCGCCACTGCATCTGCACGAGCAAATGAGTTTATGATTTGCATCATCTGTTACTTGTATAAATTAAGAAAAAAAAAAATTTAAAAACATCCCAATGTATGTTAGTTAATAAAGTAAGTATTGCATGAAACTGCAAATAATTAGTTATTAAAACATTCGTGTGATATTATTAAAACCAAACCTTATTAATACCCCTCATTATGCAACTGTTTTATAAATTATAATTGAATAATACTGAATAGAACAACTTTCCGATCGTGTCAAATATTATTTTATAATACTACGCTAGATAGGATGAATGCGAGGACTGCGGGGAGCTACGGTGGGGTTGTGGAGACTGACCACACGCGATTTTTATATTGTGCACAAGAAGATGTAAGCCTAATCGTAAGCGTTTTTTAATTACTTATTCGTAATTACTTTAAGTTCTTATAAAATAGTCACCATAGATAAATTACCACACAATAATTATTACTAAAAAGAAAAAGGCAACACAAATAAGACATTCCACTGAACGCGTAGCGCAGACATGTGCTTTCGACTGAGGCTGCGACCATACTATGCCTCCGTCGTCGACTTACGTCCCACTAGCACTCAGTGTTGCGGTAGAGTGTCGCGGTCAGTTACGTGACAAACGTCACTCTAAACCACTAGCGCCACTCTAAACAACTAGCACCAGCTCTGGTATTTTTTGAAAACTAATCTAAATACATAAGCATCGTCATGTTCATTTCTATCTATTTTTATTTCAAATTTTAACAAAATTACATTAACAGTTTTAACAAATTTTTATTAATAACTAATATCACAGGATCAATGATGGTGGTGGTGTTCAGGAACAATGTGTTTGGCGTGACCGACATACTTTACGTTGGCATTGAATCTGTGAAAATGAAAAAAGATAAATACGTTTGACACTGTTTTTAGCATAAGTGTTGCCACTTATTCCTAAATTGAATTATTTTTCATGCCTACCCAGTCTTCTTGTCAGCGTGATACTCGACTATCCTGATGGTGCCGTCGGGCTGATGCAGGCTGTACACGCCCTTCACGACGTGACCATCACGAGCTTCGTGCTGAGACTTCTTGTCGCCGGTGTGAGGGTCCTCCACTTTGTACGCGAACTCGTACTTAGGATGAGACTGTAAGACGATTGACGATCAGAAACTTCATTCTTAATTTACATAAGCTTAGTTGTATTTATGATTGCGTTGTTATCGTACATAGTACTCGACATGTTTCTCGGTGGCGTGTCCGTGGTGCTGCTTGATGCTCTGTGATGAGGAGGCGTGACCGTGGTGGTGCTCGTGACCGTGACCTTCTTGTGGCCGCGCGACTACCACAGCGAAGAGGGTAGCGACTAGAACAACCTGTATGAACCAAAAACAATTATTCGTTTAGCTGAACAATATCTTTCTACACTACATACATACTACTTAAAGGCATCAATAAAAAAAAATGATTTAATTACCTTTATGGACATGATAAAGTTTGTAGTTGGGATTCCTTTGAAGGCACAGATCAAATGGATGTTGAAGGAACCAAGTCTGTCCTTTTATATTAAAAATACAGACCCGAATAAATAAATAATCCAGTTTTATGTTACTGCGTAAATTAAAACAAACCGAACTTGTTTTTTCACCAATGCTTAATTTAAGTTGACGATGCGATTTTGGCATCCTTGAATACAACAGCTTGACTGTCTCGCGAGATTTCGAGAAATATTGTAGATATAATTTTCGATAAGACGAGGTTCGAGTTGGCTTTTTAATGCTCTAAGCTATAAAAAACTATAAGCTAAATTATTATCTTGTAGATGCATTGCTGCAAGATAATAAATATGCGGTCTACTACCACCTTGAGACTGACAATCCCTACTTACTTTTCTTGAAGAAGACGCAGATCAGATGTCTGACAGATCTGGTGTATCTCGACTACCCGGGATACTCATTGGAGCATCATTTCCTGTAGCGTGCCGGAGTCTGTGTGAACGTTTTTTTTATTATTATTTATATACTAGTGCTTGACTGCGATCCCACCCGATGATAAGCAGCGATGCAATCATTGATGATGAGGCGCACTAGTTTATTAAGAGTCTATTCACTCTAGCCTTACAGACACCTAAATTATAGTTGGACGAGAAGACCACAGCAGGCAAATTGTTCCAGTCCTTCGATGTACGCGTTATAAACGACGAAGCGAAACGCTTAGTTCAGATCGTTGAAGTTTCAACGACGTAAAGTTTGTTGGTAGAAAGGAGATGGCGGAATCAAGTCATGCAATTCCCGCGCACACTCTAAAGTGCAAACGTGTAAAAACACCTTTAAAACATACCGATAGGCTGGCTACCCTGCGCCTGTGCTCGAGGCTTTGTAGATTGGACCTAACCAAATCTAAATCCTCAATTATCCTCTTCGTACGCCTTTCCATTGAGTCCAAAGCTGCTAGATGCCATTTAGTAGCACCAGCCCATTTAGCCCATTTTACAGGATGCATTTTGGAGAGTGTGCACGGGAATTGCATGACTTGATTCTGCTATCTCATTTCTACCATCGGAAACTTATAAAGCTTTAACATGACTGTTAATTAATAAAAGGGTATCAGATCTCACACCCCATAACTAATTAAATTTTGAATTAGAGGTCATTTAAAAATTTGGAATCACGAACTCTATGCTGTACAATGTTAATTTCAAATTGAATTTAGGGTCGTGGGGTTCTTTGGACCGAGACCGCGGTCCTAACTTTAACCTATAATAAATTTATTTTTGAGAAATATATTGGGGCCACAAATAAAATAAATACAGTTTTTTGGTAACTATACTAAAACAAATGATTCCTTTTCAACTTTTCAGGCAATGGCGCTACTTAGAAACTTCCTTTAATATTACTCATTTCTCACTTTATCCATTCTCGTCACCCCACATGCAATCTTTATTCATTCGTCTCCGCTACATACAATCTTTTTTCATGTCTTTTTGACAACCCCAAATTCTGACCTGATTCTAAGTATCAGTAGTGCTATTCTCTAAGAAAACAGCTTTGAGTGCAGTGCTGGCCGCAGCGACGAAATCCAAATACGTACATAAGATTAACAATCCAATGGACTTATAAATTGGATTGTTAATCCTATGCAGAACGACAGGTCACAAACTGCTTTAGTGATCTGTCGCTATTTCTTCATCCATTTTGAGTTAATCCGTCGGATCATACTCATACTAAAATTTTAATGTGTAATTCTAAAAATCTTACGACTTAGTAAAAACCGAACTTCTCTGTTAAATTGTTCTTTGAACTATTGCAATATACCTAATTAAACAAAAACTTTTTTTAACGTTTCTTTATTCTTAGAATATAATAACAACATCTTTAGTGTACTAGACAGCATTGACAATAGTTTTCAGTAATGGTGATGATGAGGCACGATGTGGTGTGTGCTGTGCTTCACGTCCGCGTGGAAGCTGAGGAAGAAAAGTCAATTATAATAATTGATGTAAATCAAAAGTTTTAGACTACAGGTATTATAAACACAGATGACTAAACTAACCCGCTATGATGGTCTGCGTGGTAGTGCACATCCCTGACGGAGCCGTCAGGTTGGTGCAGCGAGTAGTGTCCCTTGACGACGTCACCGTCGCGGTGCTCGTGCTGCGACTTGTGGTCGCCCGTGTGAGAGTCCTCCACCTTGTACTCGAACTCGTACTTAGGGTGAGTCTGCAAATACGAAATATTCAGATAAGTTTCGAGAAAACATTAAAAATGTCATAATTGAAAGAAGGCTAAGGTAGTTACTGACATAGTAGTCATGATGACCATGTCCGTGGTGTACTATCTCATGATGTCCGTCATGTCGATGGATGTACTGCGATGAGTGTCCGTGAGCGGAAACTACGACGACCGCTGCAGACAGCAAGCAAAGTACCTAAAAAAAAAGATTTTAATACAATGTTGTTATAATTTACAAGAAACGATTATACAATATTTCTACAATTTGGCACCATCACCAGCATTCAGATAGTCAATTGGTTTATTGCCGTTATTGCCTTACAAGATGCCACCCTTACCGAACTGCTGTTCGGTAAGGGTGGCATCTATACGTGCTCGTAAATATATAGATAACTAGCTGTTGCCCGCGACTTCGTCCGCGTTAAGTTCTTAAAACTGTACAATCACTCTGTGCTTGCAATTCATTCCGCAAACATCGCAATTATTTATTGTACTTTAACGTAAAACGGTTAAAGGTAAAAACGCGGTGAAGGTAATTTTTCAGGAAACATGTTATGTACTCGTCCAGATCCAGATGTATGAACGTCAATGAATAAAAAGAGTATGTATGGGTCGTAGCAGTTGGCATTTCTGCCTACCCCAAGGGAAAAGGCATTAGTTTATATATTTTTCTGATTTATGTTCTGGTAAAACAACATTGTATGATTTTAACCCCTCGCCACAGAGATCACGCCACAATCGCAGCTGTAATGCCTGTCTTTGAAAAGTGACTACAGAGGCGTCACGGCATCCTCTCTTTGTGCAAGACTCGCCAGATGTGGGTGTTTCGGAAGTTATCTGTATCGAATTCAGCGGGAAGAAACACTCAGGTCTCACCATTATGCGGATCGCCCGGAGAATACGATGATACATACGGTGAAAGTCAGTCCCGCTTGGTCGGATTGCCGGCGCCGCCGTGTCCTCATGGAGGCGATTGGTGGCGAAAATGACAACCAGTAGCCTCCTTCAGTGAAGCACTACAATCAAACGATCAAAGAAGGTAGCTGAAACTATGGGGGATAGGACATCCTGACTCCTCAGCTGTCGCTGCAAGTGACGCTCCGGGTGTTGAAAGCCGCAGGGCGATTCCCAGCCATCGCAAACATGGGATTACGGTGATGCCGTCCGGCCGTCTGGTCAAAGCAATCCTGAATCGACGGTGCGTAGTATTCTACGCGCGACTCAAAGAGATGTCAGCAAATGGATAGGGCCCTCTAGGACCGATGTCTGCTGGCGCTGCGAGATTGTTCGAAAGAGTTACCTCCCATAAGAATTTTCGCCTCAATAATGTTTCACTGAAGAGTTTAAGCCGTTAGACAGCTTTGGTAGATGTAAACGAAGGAGCATAATCAGGACACCGACCTTCAGCTGGATAACGTGCACTGATAGTGCCTTAAGTGAATCCAAAACTATCATCATCACCATCAACTATCTTCCTCCACAATAGTACTTACGAAGAAATTGCGAGAGCATGCTTGCATTGATTGTTGCAGCGTGATCATTTTGGGCGTTTTTTTTTTTTTTTTTTTTTTATTGGGTGGGAAAATCATCCTAATGACATCCCCGCTCTTGGGCGGAGCGGGAGATAGTGTCAGACTCTTACTGACTAAAAACCCACTCCTGTTCCTTCGTTGCCTTCGTCCCAGGGCCCCGGGTTCCGCTTTCACACTGCCCGTGGCCCCAGTAGGCTTCGACCCTGCTGGGCCCCTACGATTTGCTGACATCTCCTTGAGGCGCGCGTGGAACAATACGTGCCGTCGACGACTTGGGCTCGGTCCGGACGGTTACCGGACGGTCAGACGGCGAGCCACCCATTGCTCTCCGTCTGCAAGCCCGCGCCTACGGTGGCCGGAAATCGGGATCGGAATCCCGGCGGCGGTTGGAGCGTAAGGACCGTTGCCTCACGCGATCGGCCGCCTCCTTAGCTAGCATTACTGCTTCGCAGAAGGAGGCGACCGCCTGCCACTCCTCCTCGCTCCGGAGCATGGCCTGAACCAAGGCCCGGCGCGAGAGATCACCGCCGCCGATTGCCCCCACGAGGACACGGCGTTGCTCTGCCCAGGCGGGGCACACCTCCACCGTGTGCTCCACCGTGTCCTCCGGGTGGGCCGCACAGTGGCGACACCCGGGCGTCGTTTCCGCACGAATCCGGTGCAGGAACCTCCCGAACTTACCGTGTCCGGTGAGGACCTGCGTCATGCGGAATGTGAGGACGCCGTGAGGTCTTTCCAACCACGCCTCAAAGAGGGGACTTACCGCCATTATTGTGGCGTGCCCAATCATTTTGGGCGTTAGAATTACTTGTTCATTTATCTAGGATTTTTTGGTGTGTATTTGGCTGACGTCCTCGTATATTAGACAAATGTTTTTTCCATAGTGGGAACTACCTTATAAAGAGTCTCCAACTTTTGAATGAATTTCGGCAAAATCTTGTTCGCAGTGTATCTCCGTCCAATAGAACTCGCATATTGATGGCTAAACCGAAAAATTACTGACGCCGATTGCCTCTATAAGGACACGGTGGTTCACCGGAGCTTGATATACCTCCACCACATGCTACATCGGGTCTTCCGGGCGATTCGCAAAATGGTAATATCAGGGTATTCCAACCGAATCCAGAAGAGAAACCGTTCGAAACAACCACAACAGTCCTGAGCTTGCGTATCCATAAAACAATGAAATTACAGTAAACAAATGTAGCAACCAATTAGTGTTATACCTGAGTATTGGTCACCACTCACTGCAAGGAAGTAACGTCCAGATGTCGACGTAAGGCTGCAAGGAATCTGAGATACATCATACGTTGTCAAAGTGTGATCAGAAAAACACATTCGACCCCGTTTTATATGAAGCAGTGACTGCAAATAATAAAACCGCCATTATTAGACCGCAAGGTGCCATCATCCCGCAGGACTCAGTAGAAGCATACAGTGGAGGGCTGCTCTGCAAGGGCGGAGCACCACCGTGTCCTCGTGGAGGCAATCAGTGTCAGTGACTTCTCGCGCTGGGCCTTGGTTCGGGCTATGATCCAGAGCGAGGAGGAATGGCAGGCGCTCACCTCCTTCTGCCGTAATGCTAGCGAAGGAGGAGGCCGCACGCCGAGCCGAGATTCCGACCCCGACTACCGGACACAGTAGACGCGGGCTTGCGGACGTCGAGCAATGGGTAGCTAGACGTCCGGCCGTTCGGTAGTTGAACGGACCGAGCCTAGTCGTCAACAGCGCGTAGTGATCCATGCGTTCCTCAAAGAGATTTCGCAAAGGGCAACTGAGGGACACAGGTGTGGTTTTAGTCAGTAAACGATTGACACACCCTCCCGTACCAACCAGAGCGGGAGAAGTCACTGGATGAATTTCACCCTTAAAAAAGAAAAAAAAAGGTGCCATCATCATCATTATCATTTCAGCCGAAAGACGTCCACTGTTGGACATAGGCCTCCCCAAGTGTCGCCATAATGACCGGTCCATCCATCGGATTCCCGAGACCCTCACCAGGTCATCGGTCCATCTGGGGACCTTCAAACGCATGGTACCATGTAAAAGCTTCCGAAAATTTGGCTGTGATATTTAAAAGTTAATAATTAAATACATATAGGTATTTACTTTTATCGCCTTTGATTGGTAACCATGGGAAAAAATAATAAAAATAAGCAGTATGATTGTTAAAAATGACTCCGTCTAACACCAGTTTAACCGTAACTGTTTTCGTCCAATTTTTAAAGAATAAAACTGTCTGAAAACGTGGGCGATGGTCATTCTCCCGCCACATAGAAAATTACGTAAAATACAAAATGCCATCTATCAAATTTAATAAGAAGTTCAACTGTCATTGTCATCATTATTTCTACTTTGAGTCTTTAGATGGCGTTGCGAGTATCTGAATTGCGTGTTGTGTCATATTTCAGTTCTTGAAAACTTTAAATTCATACCGTTTGTATTTCTTATGCTTTGTTTTATTGCGATGCCTAACAAAGCCTATTAAGTAATATATCAAGTTACACACAATTTTAATGTATAAAAGTTATCTACATCGATTTCTAACATTTTCTGTGGTACGCACACAACTAAAAGCTTCTACAGATATATTATATGCGCAGATATATATAAAAAAAATATAAGGATGCAATGCCAAAATATATAAAAAATCTTATTTACAGAGAAAAAATAAAACAAAAATGAAAGCCATATGGGATTTGAACAACCTTTACATTACATGAAAGTCCAGATACGAAACCACTGCGCTACGGTCTTCGATGATTAGGTCTTAAAATAGACGTTCTTATATAAACGTCATAATTGACTGGTTGGCTCCTTATCGATGATAGCGTGATGATTTTCATTTCAGAAGTTAAATTTGCAGCTAAATGGGATAATGTAACATTATAGTACGTGATTTTACTCGCCACTTATCATTTTTTTATGTGTTTTGATTGTTTTTACGAAATATTTAGAAGATATGAAATAGAAATGTCAATTTTATTTTGAAAAAATGGTAAAAGTCATTTTATTACAAAAAAAGTAAGATAAAATTATGACAAAATTTTTAAATGTAGCTGAGGATTGAACTCGTGGCAAATGTCGTTCAATACCAACATTTTTGATTATTGCTCACCCCCCTTAGCAAATAGCGTGATAATTTATAGCCTATAAGTTGCCCTGACCTATAAGGATTATGTATGCAAAATTTAAACAGGATCGGTTCAGTAGTTTTTGAGCCAATTAATACCACCGCAAAATAATTTTACTGTTTTATTATATGTATAGATTATATACCTTGAAGATCATGATGATGATGATGTGTTATTTCTACTGTCAGTTGTAGACTGTAAATGTTTCTAACTATATCTTTAAGTGATACATAAATACTAAAGCTCAGGTCTTTTATATGATTTGAAATAACACATTCAAGGTAGTATTGATTTCACTCATAATAGTTATGACAGCTAAGTTATTATGAGTGTTGCGCAGTGACAATTATTACATATTTCGTAAAAACATAACTGCATAGAAATTGTATCTTATATCACCAAAGTAATTTTATTGATTATTTATTTACATTAATAATAATAATAATATTCCACAACTAACACACAACGCCGTCTAGTCCCAAGCTAAGCAAAGCTTGTGATATGAGTACTAGATAACTGATAAACTTACTTAAATATTTCTAAATACATACATATTATAGATAAATTACACCCAGACTCCGAACAAATGATTGTGCACATCACACAAACATTTGTCTTGCGTGGGAATTGAACCCACGACCTCCGGCATAGCAGTCAGGGCCATTAACTACTAGACCAACAGGCCAGTCATTGGTCAACAACAGGCCAGTCACATTATTAGCTTATCAACAGGCCAGGCTTATCAACAGGCCAGTCACATTATTAGCTTATCAAATCACAAAACGTTCGACTTAACCCTCTATTTACGTATCGTGATGAATAGTCAGCGGTGGTGCCGTTTTCATAGAATTATGAAATTTTAAAACTCAAAATACCAAAAGCAAACCGTATTGGCCAAGCAGAGTCGAAGCCTACTGGAGCCATGGGTTTGGTTCTTAAAGAAAAATCCGGCCCTGGAATGAAAGGCAACGAAGGAATTAGGAGTGGTTTTTAGTCAGTAAAAGTCTGACACGCCCTCTCGCTCCACCCAAGGGCGAGAGATGTCATTGTATGAATTCCCTCCTAAAAAAAAGGTGTATATAATAAAATTAAATAAACCTACATATCCTTTGTTGCTTTGTTTGCGCTGATTTGGTATGTATTTATTGATTTTTGATTTTTGAACTTTTCATTTCTGGTAGACTTCCCAATTTTTGCTAGTTGTGTAGATGTTTAAAACGATGTTTTAACTGGACTATTTTCAAAAAGTGGCTGACAGTTTTTTTTCTTGACTGAATGGTGCTAAATTTTGTAAACCAAATTTTGTGTTATGCAGGTACGGACTGGGTATACGTAAATACAAAGAATTAATATTATATGCCACTCTAGATGGGTAATCTTTAAAAAATTCTTTAAAATTAGTTGTCATAATTATAATCCTTCCTAGAAAACGGACGTATTCAATAATAATCATAATGAAATCATTAACAGATTTTTAGACCAAATTTCAAGATCAGCTGCATTATGTTATCGTTGTTTCATCCAAATGGGATGTCCTCGAGTTATAAAATGAATTTTTTTTTATTTATTTTGTTTTTATTTCAGAATTTTAACAACGTTATATTTACAGTTTTAACAAGTTCTTATTAATAACTAATATCACAGGATCAATGATGGTGGTGGTGTTCAGGAACAATGTGTTTGGCGTGACCGACGTACTTGACGTTGGCGTTAAATCTGTGAAAATGAAAAAGAATTATACATTAGACACTTTTCCTGGAATAAACGTTGCCATTTAGAATATCCAATACTGAATGCTTAATTGCGTGCCTACCCAGTCTTCTTGTCAGCGTGGTACTCGACTATCCTGATGGTGCCGTCGGGCTGGTGCAGGCTGTACACGCCCTTCACGACGTGACCATCGCGGGATTCATGCTGAGACTTCTTATCGCCGGTGTGAGGGTCCTCCACTTTGTACGCGAACTCGTACTTAGGATGAGACTGTAAGACGATTGACGATCAGAAACTTCATTCTTAATTTACGTAAGCTTAGTTGTATTTATGATTGGGTTGTTATCGTACATAGTACTCGACGTGTTTCTCGGTGGCGTGTCCGTGATGCTGTTTGATGCTCTGTGATGAGGAGGCGTGACCGTGGTGGTGCTCGTGACCATGACCCTCTTGTGGCCGTGCTGTGACCACAGCCAGGAGGATAGCGACTAAAACAACCTGTAAGTAAAATACAGTTATTCGTTTATGTACACAAAATCTTTCTGCATGGAACCCAATATTATTCCGAAATAAATTATATTGCTTGTAGTTTTGTTTCAAGAAGTATTTTATGCATAAATGGCGCCATAAGTACGAGGTAATCTATATATATATATATAATAAAAGGAGAAACTGACTGGCATATCAACGCACAACCGAAATTACTGGGGCTAGGAGCGTGAAATTTGGCACAAGGTTTTCTTTTATGACGTAGGCGTGCCCCTAAAGGGATGCAACGGGGGTCCAAAGTTTATATGGTGAACCTACTTTCACGTGGGCGAAGCTTCTAACAGAAGCTAGTGTTGTATCTTATTACCTTTAAGGACATGATGAAGTTTGTAAATGTGGTTCCTTTGAATGCGCAGATGGAATTGTTGTTGAAGAAACCAAATCTGTTCTTTTATATTAAAAAAATACAAACCCGAATTGTCAGTAATCCAGTTTTATGTTACTGTGTAAATTAAAAATATACCGAACCTGTTCTTTCACCAACACTTGATTTAAGTTCACGATGCAATTTTTGTATCCTTGAATACACAAGTTTGACTTTCTCTGGACGTTTCAAGAAATATTGTAGAAAAAGTATTGAATCGTGCATTTTGTTGCTGATCATTGAAGGACTATTTGGGCAAAATATCAAAAAGTTTGATTAGAAAATGTTCAAGTTGACTTTTTATTGCTGTATAACTATGAGTTACATTAATTTCTTAGATTGATATTAATAAAATCCCACTAAAATCATAGCATGTACATAAATTGGATGCCAAGGCTCACAAGCTCATAATGTTCTCAAAAGTTAGGTATCAGATTTCAAGCCCCATAACTCAATCATTCGTAAATTTTGAATTCGAGGTAATTGAAAAAAAATTAATACCAAACTCGATACAGTACAGTGCAAATTTCAAATTTAATTGAAATCAATTATTTTTTGTCACTTATAAATCAACTTAAAATATGACTAAAATCGATATTTAATTTGTTGTCGATGAATCCAAATTATCTCCTATTAAAAGCTCTTACTCGAATTTTAAGGTATAACTCTGCAAAGCTTACATATTGGTAAAAGAATAGGCTTTTCAATATTAAATGCATTCGGAATATAATAATCTCGGATAATTTTAAATGCAAGTATAAAAGCCCTAACTTGTGGATTACCCTTGGGAGATTAACTTAAAGAAACTTTGCAGCTTCGTTACAAAGAATGGCTTCGCTGTTAAAAATTAATAACCCCATCGCCGTATGTCTACGTTGACGTCGTGGTAAGCCCCACCACGCTCCAATAAACTGTAGGTCTGTATCGGTAGCGTTTGCTTTGACGTAACGGGTGAGGGGCCAGGCTAAGAAAGAAACAATCCGCAGGGTAATTTTGTGGCGAGCGGTTGGGCATTAGCGGTCCCACGGACCCGATCTCCCCGGAGAATTCTTATGCTTTATCTCCATCTTGCCTTTATTGGCCGGCCGTAGAGAACACTGACGAAGAACAATGCTTCCACCTCTCTCTCATCTCTCTTGCCTTTATTAGTTGGCTTGAGTGGAGATTCGCAAGAGCAAACATGCTCGGGAAAAGGATGTATAATCCAGAAAATTGCTTCCGGGATTCCGGGATGGTTCTGATAGCGTGGTGCCCTCTTGTTGCTACGTCACTTCGTGCTAGCGACCTTTTTTGGTTGTGCAAGTCACCCCTGCCTTTTATCGATGGATATTAATAACATTGTTCAGGCAGGGGTCATAGTCTTAACATAGTTCTAGGTTACCAGTCCACTTAAGACTCCAAAAACCATAGCCCTATTATCTTTGTTTTCCATATGTCGCAATAGTTTTTCACTAACCGGAGGTTGTCCTTGGGTACACTAGCATAGTGCGTACAGGGATAATCGTCGGTTGGTATCACGTTCCATTAAAATTATCTAAAGGGCCTTTGCTAATTGGCTGCGGCCCCTTGTACGCCTTCCGAAGGTCCAGGACCTCAGCGTCCTGAGATAAATAAACGAATGAAAATAATAATAATAATTTTATTTCAAGAAATTATTCCTGTATTATAAATTACAACTTACATAAATATGTAAATTACAAAAATTAAATTAAAATTACGTCACTCAGTGCATATGAACTGACTGTCATATAATCAGTGTGTTTCACTGTGTACTGTGGTGACCATGCAGGTCCCACTAATAATTACTAACTTGCAAACTGTCATGTTATACTTGTAAGGTTTATATATAAAAAGTTTAGGTTTGACAGATGTTCAAACATTGGATAGGGAGACGTCATACAAAAGCAAGACGTATTTTTTATAAAAAATGTATTTGAAAGTGCTTAATACAATATAATAATAGTTTGAATCTAACCAGCCTTTCATTGCATATCCACTATCACATTATGTGTACAATAAACAATTAAGAATCGATTACACTTAATAACGATACCTATCTTCGGATTGACTTGGACTTATAAGTTTATTAATAAACAATAAAATAAATTTAAAATGTCAAATAAAAAATGGTACTTAAATGTTCTTGGAACTATTGTATGACACAAAATTAAACAAATAATTCTTTTAAAATTTATTTAATCTTAGAATAAAATTACAACAATTTTAGTTTACTAGATAACATTGCCAATAATTTTTAATAATGGTGATGATGAGGCACGATGTGGTGTGTACTGTGCTTCACGTCCGCGTGGAATCTGAGAAAGAAAAATCAATTATAATAATGAAAGTAAATTAACAGCTTTAGCATAAGCATAATCAGCCTTTTTAATGTTCCCACTGTTGAGACTCAGGCCTCCTCTCTCTAGGAGAGGGAATGGGCCGTAATCCACCACGCGGGCCCAGTGCGGATTGGTGAATGTCACATGTCTTCGAATTTTTGGTTCTAGGACATGCCGGTTTCCTCACGATGTTTTCCTTCACCGTTTTGAGAGCAGTGGTGATGAAATAACTTACACAAAGTAATGCGCCTGGCTGGGTTTGAACCCGCGACCTACGACTCGTAAGTCGGGGCCGTTACCACTCGGCCACCACTGCTTTTATATTGTACAATACACATATCCGGCTCTAATTGTAACTAAACATACCCGCTGTGATGGTCTGCATGGTAGTGCACATCCCTGACGGAGCCGTCAGGTTCGTGCAGCGAGTAGTGTCCCTTGACGACGTCACCGTCGCGGTGCTCGTGCTGCGACTTGTGGTCGCCCGTGTGAGAGTCCTCCACCTTGTACTCGAACTCGTATTTCGGATGAGTCTGTGAATATAAAAAATTACGATAAGTATTCAAAAAACATTAAGAATTTCATAGTTGAAAGAGGTCTGAGGTAGTTACTGACATAGTAGTCATGATGACCATGTCCGTGGTGTACTATCTCATGATGTCCGTCGTGTCGGTGGATGTACTGCGACGAATGTCCGTAAGCGGAGACCACCGTGATGGCTACAGAGAGCAAGCAAATGACCTGAAAAAAGGCGGAGTTCTAAGATTGTAATGAAATATGATTTCTTTTCAAGAAAATGGTTACCAATATTTATATAATTTTACACCATCAGGGGCCCTCAGATAGATCATCCATTCATTTATATTCAATACACAGTGAATCCATCTTTCTATCCTTACAGTATAGAAAGTGCTGCAGTTAAATTGATAGATAATATAATTATTATACCTTGAAGATCATATTGTTTGATATTTTAATTACTTGTGGTAGACTGATTTGAAACAATGTTCTAGAGTGAACTGATACATAACTACTAAACCTCACGTCTTTTATATGACTTAAAATAATACATTCAAGGTAGCATTGATTTCACTCGTAATAGTTATCGCTGCTAAATTGTCATTTCAATTAGTACTGTAAGTTGCGCTATAACATTTATTGCATATTTCGTAAAGAATTAACTGAATAGATAATGTTTTCTATATCATGGACATCATATTATTAATGAGTAAATAAAGCTTTTAGTCACCCAAAGGTCTATGAAGAGCATGCTTGGAGCGTCCTTGCTTGATCGAATTAGGAATGAAACTATCCGTAGTAGAACTAAGGTTTGCCAAACTTAAGTGGTAGTGGGCTGGGGACATTGCTAACAGAACAGATAGCCAATGAGGCTTAAAGGTTCTGGAGTGGCGACCGTGTACCAGAAGACACAGCGTTGGAAGGCCTCACACAAGTTAAACTGTTGACCTGATGAAGGTTGCGCGAATTCAATGGATGTGAGAAGCTCAGGACTGTTCGTAGTGGTGACACTTGGCGAGGCCTATATTATTTATTTATTTATTTTATTCATTTATTTATTTTCCCTTCACAATATTTTCCTAGGCCAGCTTTTAACAATGTGTACAATTTAGAGCTAACTTTATGAGGGACTGATGCCTGATGTAGGTTTGTACAACAACCTGTATCACAGGTCACCTGAGGCCAAAGTCTACTATTTTTAAAAATTCGTCTTTCCGATACGATCCCATTGTCACTTTGCTAAAAGTTTGTAATCTGCTAATCCATAATGATCGATCATTGATCGGTCAATGGTCTCTTAATAGAGTAGTGGTAGAATGACAATTTCGAGCTTATTAAAAGCAATGATTGCACAATGACGTTCTAATGGTAGGTCACTGATCAAAGGAACTGTCAAAATTTTAACAGATTACCGCATATGTCAGAAATTCTCTCAATGGATTGTCAGTGATTGACCATTAGAATGTCATAATGACGCCATTATATTAGTAGACTAGCTGTTGCCCGCGACTTCGTCCGCGTTAAGTTCTTAAAACTGTACAATCACTCTGTGCTTGCAATTCATTCCGCAAACATCGCAATTATTTATTGTACTTTAACGTAAAACGGTTAAAGGTAAAAACGCGGTGAAGGTAATTTTTCAGGAAACATGTTATGTACTCGTCCAGATCCAGATGTATGAACGTCAATGAATAAAAAGAGTATGTATGGGTCGTAGCAGTTGGCATTTCTGCCTACCCCAAGGGAAAAGGCATTAGTTTATATATTTTTCTGATTTATGTTCTGGTAAAACAACATTGTATGATTTTAACCCCTCGCCACAGAGATCACGCCACAATCGCAGCTGTAATGCCTGTCTTTGAAAAGTGACTACAGAGGCGTCACGGCATCCTCTCTTTGTGCAAGACTCGCCAGATGTGGGTGTTTCGGAAGTTATCTGTATCGAATTCAGCGGGAAGAAACACTCAGGTCTCACCATTATGCGGATCGCCCGGAGAATACGATGATACATACGGTGAAAGTCAGTCCCGCTTGGTCGGATTGCCGGCGCCGCCGTGTCCTCATGGAGGCGATTGGTGGCGAAAATGACAACCAGTAGCCTCCTTCAGTGAAGCACTACAATCAAACGATCAAAGAAGGTAGCTGAAACTATGGGGGATAGGACATCCTGACTCCTCAGCTGTCGCTGCAAGTGACGCTCCGGGTGTTGAAAGCCGCAGGGCGATTCCCAGCCATCGCAAACATGGGATTACGGTGATGCCGTCCGGCCGTCTGGTCAAAGCAATCCTGAATCGACGGTGCGTAGTATTCTACGCGCGACTCAAAGAGATGTCAGCAAATGGATAGGGCCCTCTAGGACCGATGTCTGCTGGCGCTGCGAGATTGTTCGAAAGAGTTACCTCCCATAAGAATTTTCGCCTCAATAATGTTTCACTGAAGAGTTTAAGCCGTTAGACAGCTTTGGTAGATGTAAACGAAGGAGCATAATCAGGACACCGACCTTCAGCTGGATAACGTGCACTGATAGTGCCTTAAGTGAATCCAAAACTATCATCATCACCATCAACTATCTTCCTCCACAATAGTACTTACGAAGAAATTGCGAGAGCATGCTTGCATTGATTGTTGCAGCGTGATCATTTTGGGCGTTTTTTTTTTTTTTTTTTTTTTTATTGGGTGGGAAAATCATCCTAATGACATCCCCGCTCTTGGGCGGAGCGGGAGATAGTGTCAGACTCTTACTGACTAAAAACCCACTCCTGTTCCTTCGTTGCCTTCGTCCCAGGGCCCCGGGTTCCGCTTTCACACTGCCCGTGGCCCCAGTAGGCTTCGACCCTGCTGGGCCCCTACGATTTGCTGACATCTCCTTGAGGCGCGCGTGGAACAATACGTGCCGTCGACGACTTGGGCTCGGTCCGGACGGTTACCGGACGGTCAGACGGCGAGCCACCCATTGCTCTCCGTCTGCAAGCCCGCGCCTACGGTGGCCGGAAATCGGGATCGGAATCCCGGCGGCGGTTGGAGCGTAAGGACCGTTGCCTCACGCGATCGGCCGCCTCCTTAGCTAGCATTACTGCTTCGCAGAAGGAGGCGACCGCCTGCCACTCCTCCTCGCTCCGGAGCATGGCCTGAACCAAGGCCCGGCGCGAGAGATCACCGCCGCCGATTGCCCCCACGAGGACACGGCGTTGCTCTGCCCAGGCGGGGCACACCTCCACCGTGTGCTCCACCGTGTCCTCCGGGTGGGCCGCACAGTGGCGACACCCGGGCGTCGTTTCCGCACGAATCCGGTGCAGGAACCTCCCGAACTTACCGTGTCCGGTGAGGACCTGCGTCATGCGGAATGTGAGGACGCCGTGAGGTCTTTCCAACCACGCCTCAAAGAGGGGACTTACCGCCATTATTGTGGCGTGCCCAATCATTTTGGGCGTTAGAATTACTTGTTCATTTATCTAGGATTTTTTGGTGTGTATTTGGCTGACGTCCTCGTATATTAGACAAATGTTTTTTCCATAGTGGGAACTACCTTATAAAGAGTCTCCAACTTTTGAATGAATTTCGGCAAAATCTTGTTCGCAGTGTATCTCCGTCCAATAGAACTCGCATATTGATGGCTAAACCGAAAAATTACTGACGCCGATTGCCTCTATAAGGACACGGTGGTTCACCGGAGCTTGATATACCTCCACCACATGCTACATCGGGTCTTCCGGGCGATTCGCAAAATGGTAATATCAGGGTATTCCAACCGAATCCAGAAGAGAAACCGTTCGAAACAACCACAACAGTCCTGAGCTTGCGTATCCATAAAACAATGAAATTACAGTAAACAAATGTAGCAACCAATTAGTGTTATACCTGAGTATTGGTCACCACTCACTGCAAGGAAGTAACGTCCAGATGTCGACGTAAGGCTGCAAGGAATCTGAGATACATCATACGTTGTCAAAGTGTGATCAGAAAAACACATTCGACCCCGTTTTATATGAAGCAGTGACTGCAAATAATAAAACCGCCATTATTAGACCGCAAGGTGCCATCATCCCGCAGGACTCAGTAGAAGCATACAGTGGAGGGCTGCTCTGCAAGGGCGGAGCACCACCGTGTCCTCGTGGAGGCAATCAGTGTCAGTGACTTCTCGCGCTGGGCCTTGGTTCGGGCTATGATCCAGAGCGAGGAGGAATGGCAGGCGCTCACCTCCTTCTGCCGTAATGCTAGCGAAGGAGGAGGCCGCACGCCGAGCCGAGATTCCGACCCCGACTACCGGACACAGTAGACGCGGGCTTGCGGACGTCGAGCAATGGGTAGCTAGACGTCCGGCCGTTCGGTAGTTGAACGGACCGAGCCTAGTCGTCAACAGCGCGTAGTGATCCATGCGTTCCTCAAAGAGATTTCGCAAAGGGCAACTGAGGGACACAGGTGTGGTTTTAGTCAGTAAACGATTGACACACCCTCCCGTACCAACCAGAGCGGGAGAAGTCACTGGATGAATTTCACCCTTAAAAAAGAAAAAAAAAGGTGCCATCATCATCATTATCATTTCAGCCGAAAGACGTCCACTGTTGGACATAGGCCTCCCCAAGTGTCGCCATAATGACCGGTCCATCCATCGGATTCCCGAGACCCTCACCAGGTCATCGGTCCATCTGGGGACCTTCAAACGCATGGTACCATGTAAAAGCTTCCGAAAATTTGGCTGTGATATTTAAAAGTTAATAATTAAATACATATAGGTATTTACTTTTATCGCCTTTGATTGGTAACCATGGGAAAAAATAATAAAAATAAGCAGTATGATTGTTAAAAATGACTCCGTCTAACACCAGTTTAACCGTAACTGTTTTCGTCCAATTTTTAAAGAATAAAACTGTCTGAAAACGTGGGCGATGGTCATTCTCCCGCCACATAGAAAATTACGTAAAATACAAAATGCCATCTATCAAATTTAATAAGAAGTTCAACTGTCATTGTCATCATTATTTCTACTTTGAGTCTTTAGATGGCGTTGCGAGTATCTGAATTGCGTGTTGTGTCATATTTCAGTTCTTGAAAACTTTAAATTCATACCGTTTGTATTTCTTATGCTTTGTTTTATTGCGATGCCTAACAAAGCCTATTAAGTAATATATCAAGTTACACACAATTTTAATGTATAAAAGTTATCTACATCGATTTCTAACATTTTCTGTGGTACGCACACAACTAAAAGCTTCTACAGATATATTATATGCGCAGATATATATAAAAAAAATATAAGGATGCAATGCCAAAATATATAAAACATCTTATTTACAGAGAAAAAATAAAACAAAAATGAAAGCCATATGGGATTTGAACAACCTTTACATTACATGAAAGTCCAGATACGAAACCACTGCGCTACGGTCTTCGATGATTAGGTCTTAAAATAGACGTTCTTATATAAACGTCATAATTGACTGGTTGGCTCCTTATCGATGATAGCGTGATGATTTTCATTTCAGAAGTTAAATTTGCAGCTAAATGGGATAATGTAACATTATAGTACGTGATTTTACTCGCCACTTATCATTTTTTTATGTGTTTTGATTGTTTTTACGAAATATTTAGAAGATATGAAATAGAAATGTCAATTTTATTTTGAAAAAATGGTAAAAGTCATTTTATTACAAAAAAAGTAAGATAAAATTATGACAAAATTTTTAAATGTAGCTGAGGATTGAACTCGTGGCAAATGTCGTTCAATACCAACATTTTTGATTATTGCTCACCCCCCTTAGCAAATAGCGTGATAATTTATAGCCTATAAGTTGCCCTGACCTATAAGGATTATGTATGCAAAATTTAAACAGGATCGGTTCAGTAGTTTTTGAGCCAATTAATACCACCGCAAAATAATTTTACTGTTTTATTATATGTATAGATTACCAAACTTGTCAAAAACAAACATTTATGAAATCTATTCAATATTCTGATACATTTTCTTCTGATTTTATTCTGATATTGTATAAGCAGACTTGAGACCCAGGACCTTCCTGCGGCTAGCATGCTAGAAAAAGTAGTACCTATGCATTTCGCAGCGAGCATAAGTGGAAGCTAAGATATAAAAAAAAATGTCCAGCTGTGGGCGTATATATATTGTATATAGATATTGGTCAGACTACAATCGATGTGTATTAAGGAGTCTTGTGTGTGTCGATAAGAGATGCTCTTTCTCCCAAAAGTAGTATTTTTTGTTATCAAATCTTATAAGATAGAAATGGATTTTGGTAACCTAAATAAAAATATTGAACTTTGATTAATACTTAAAAATCCTAAAAAAGAAATAAATTTTGTTCCTTCAATCTGAAAGTATTGAAATAAGAAGTCAATTTAAAAATTCTCAATGTGAATTTTTTCTAGGAATTTATGCAAGAGTTCCTTTAACAGTTTTCCAGAAACGTGGTGTAGTTTTTTCAGGTTCTAAGTAAAACCACAGATTACTACTATTTTTTCTGTTTTGTGTCTTGTTTTGGTTGAAGGTATATTACGAGCGACGATACCAGTGTAAGGCCGCTATAACTCTTAATGCTCGTGAATTCAGAGGATATACCTACTACTTATAAGGAAGAAATATGTAGATAATCTTAAAAGCACTGCATGCTTTGGTATTTTTTCTTTGTTTCACCTGTACTCTTTAAAATACTGCAGCTAAGATTTGTCAGGGGTTTAGCATGCAACCATCAATTATTTTCAAAATTAAGAAAAAGTAAAAGCACTCGCCTTAAATAACCAAGGTCACTAAGAAAGAATGAAATCATTATAATACAATAAATCTGTGCTATAAATAAACTGGTTACTCATAAGAAACTTATATTAAGTCGATATCTTTTGGTGTTTTTTGTAACTATGTAAAAGTATGCGTAATAATTTTATAAATTATCATTAACCCATTACAATTTACACAGGAAACAACAAAATATTCAATATGAAACATATACTATAAATAAGTTTCACTTTCACATTGTAACCAAATATTGATATGGTATTTTAAGAAGTTTTACCAATCAGAACTAATGATGCTTTTAATTTGCACAGATAGTTATCATCACGGTCGTTGTGGCAACAGTGGCCGCACAAGAGGATCATCACCACCACGGTCACGCCTCCTCATCACAGGGCATCAAGCAGCACCATGGACACGCCGGAGGATATCGGATAAGGATATCGTGTTAAACAATTTCTCAGTGCTGAAGGTGAGATAACTAGCCTAAAATTTATAATAACCTAGTTATTTATGATGTCTATTGTTATTGAAATATCAAAAACATATGTATGCATTTAC
Source organism: Mythimna vitellina (assembly GCA_949316375.1). Lineage (NCBI taxonomy): Eukaryota > Metazoa > Arthropoda > Insecta > Lepidoptera > Noctuidae > Mythimna > Mythimna vitellina. The sequence goes on from OX438688.1 coordinate 17,480,537, forward strand.
TCCATAAATAACAATGTTTATTTATTATAAGTCTTCTTGTGGTATGTCATCTTTTTTCAGGGTTCTAGGTACCCAAAAAGAAGAAATGTAACTCATTTGCATTCGCTCATCCTTCCATCCGCCCCTAACAGTCTTTATTTTTGCACTATTAATGTACCTTACCCAAATTCAAAAAAAGATACAGCAATTTTTATTTCACTGCAAAATGTTAGTTAAGTTCTTTTTCTTTTTGTTCAAAATTTATAAATTTTTGTTGGGTGGTGAAAATAAAGTATAACATATCAGTTTAGTCGAGTTTATTACAATCTCACAAACACAAACTTAACAAAAACGGACAACAGCATAAGAATAAAATTAATAGTGGTGATGGTGATGATGAAGATGAGGTTTGCTGTGCTTTACGTCTGCATGGAAACTGTGGACAAAGAAATAGGTTTATAACTTAACCAAGGAATATTGTGTTACCTAATTACTGGGATGCAGAGGTCAGGTTGGCAGTCGTTCCATGTAAAATATCTGCTGCACCCAGTTATTTTGGAAGCTAATCCCAGGATTTTCTTCCTGCTCTTGTTCTTATTTATATTTTGGGTCGATATACATTATTTCAAACTCCCTTTTCTTTCATATCACTCCTCATAGAATCCATTCATCTTTTCTTTGGCCTGTCTCGCCGACTCTATCTATCCATATATATACACATAACTTTTTTAGTAATATATCTATGTCTTTTAGTTTTGTTGTTATATTTCTGCACCACCCTCAGGTCGACTGGTAGAAAATGCCTAAGGCTAATGCCTTAAAGGCGGACTTAATAGTCCGCCTTTGTACAGTGTTTCTTACTAGTGCATAAAGTTTTAATAAATAAATAATATGCATTTTATATCACCTCTTTACATGACCACACCAAGACCATCGATCTTTTTTCAACTTTTTAGTCACTAGCACCACTTTCGAATATCCTCTAATAAATATACTCATATCTCGCTTTATCCATTCTCATCACACCACACATCTATCTCAATATTCGCATCTCCTCTACATGCAATCTTTTGTCGTCTGTCTTTTTCATAGCGCAACATTTTAATCTATACTGGAAGCCAATCCCACCATATCTAGAATAAGGTGAGCATTGATTGTTGTGAAGATGAAAATATCAAGAATTTTATTTATCTGTAGCATGCTTACCCAGTTTTCTTATCAGCATGGTAGTGAACGTGCCTGATGCTGCCATCAGGTTCTTTAAACGAGTAGTGCCCCTTCACACTGTCACCGTCACGGTGTTCATGATGTTCCTTTTGATCTCCGGTGTGAGGGTCCTTTACATCATACTTGAACTCGTATTTTGGATGCGTCTGTTGGTAAATGTTGTAATTAGTATTTGATTTTCCAATTCTGTTTAGTTACTCATTATTTCAGCTCAAAGACGTTCGGCGCTGGACATAGGAATCTCCAAGTATTCACAACTGCTGCGTCTCACATTCATTGGATTCCTGCGTCATCCAGACCCTTATAAAGTAATCTGTCCACCTTTTCCAACCAATGAGCTGATAAATAAGCAAGACAAAAAATTGCTTGTAATTTTTGATTGCGTAAAATATATTATTGACCTATTTAACGTTACGGTAAGCATATAGTAACGCAAAGAAAATTAAAAGAAGAAAACGATTTAGTAAAAGTCGTCAAACACAGAAGTGTTCAATTCTCAAACACAGGAGTGTTCAATCTTCAAACACAGGAGAGTTCAATCGTCAAACAGGAGTATTCAATCGTCAAACGCGACGATTTAACGATTGTTACTAAATCGTTTCTTTTTTAATTATTTCTTGAAGACCATGTGATGCAAAACGTAATGTTCTAACTTATAATTGAATATTCCCTGGTGTTTCATATTTAATTCTATACAAAAGAATACAGAACTAAAAGTGTCTCAGTCTACTTTGAAACAAGCTGTTTTAGGTACTTTGTGGCTTTGTCGGCTTTATAATAAAATAGTTGATTTTTTAGGCTAATACAAATTCATCCGTAAAACCCTGTATAACTAACATAATAGTCGACGTGGTGGTAATGATGGTTGTCGTGAATATGCACAAGGTGGTGATGACCATCGTGTTTCTCGAAGTATTGTGATGAGTGACCATATTCCGCCGAAACCACTGATGTGACCACTAACACGCAAAACACCTGGAAAAAATATTAACTGATAAAAATATTGATGATAGTAAGGGTTAAATAAGAAATAACTGGAATGAGGATTAAAATGGTAACGATGATAAGGGACAGAACGGTAATAATTAAAAAAAATTGGTACATGTTAACAAAAAAAAAAGTAAGTGTTTTGTATTAGTACACACTAAAAATTGTGTTAAAATTGTAAATACTGGTATTAGATACCACAAAACATTTTAGAGAAGAAATTAATACGTACTATAGAAAACATTTTGTACTGCAAGTTAGTAACTAACTGATAGTAGTCAGTAAAACGCGAGACGTTTATATAGAAAACAAAAGCAATAAAAGTGATTTCAATCTAATTGATTATGGGTGGCCATTAAAATTATTGATGACGAATTCGTACGCAACGTCTATTTGCAACCATTTGTGTTTGTAAAAATATGCCTATTTGGGTTATTTAATACTAACACGTAACAATAAGATTAATATATGAATGCACTTTGAGTAAAAAAGACACTTTAATATCCAAGTTTAATCTAATCCTATTTAGGGCCGCCGTATCTTCGTGGGGGAGATCGGTGGCAACGATCTCTCGCGCCGAGCCTTGTTACATCCCATGGTCCGAAGCGAGGGGGAGCCGTCACGCCCCAGCCGCTGGGTTCCCGATCCCGATATCGGGCCAACGTAGGTGCGGGCTTGCGAACGGCGAGCAACGGGTAGCTCGCCGTCCGACCGTCCGGTAAACGTCCGGACCGAGCTCAAGTCGTCGACGGCGCGTATTGTTCCACGCGCGCCTCAAGGAGATGTCAGCAAACCGTAGGGGCCCAGCAGGGTCGGGGCCAAGGGTCTGCTTCTGAAAGGAAGACTCAGCCCTGGTATGAAAGGTAACAAAGAAAGTCTGACCCTCGAGCTCCACCCAAGAGCGGGGGATATCATTGATGATTTTCCCGAAAAAAAAATCCTATTTAGGGAAATATGGTTTTCCCTAATGATACTTGTATTACAAAACGCATCCTCATCAGTTAAGATATTTAAAAGGTTCATACATAGTACTCGACGTGTTTCTCGGTGGCGTGTCCATGGTGCTGCTTGATGCTCGTGTTCATTGTGGTGATCTTCATGTTTCTCTGCATGATGCTCCTCGTGGTGTGCGGGCTCGTGTTTGTTCTCGTGAGTTTGGTGTAGGACGATGCTCTGTGACGAGATAGCATGACCATGACCGTGGTGGTGATCGTGACCATCTTGAGGCTGTGTGGCTACCATAGCCATTAGGGTAGCAAGAAGAAAAATCTGTAAAGTGTCGGACTATGGTTATCGTTTTCAATTACAATATTAAAATAATATATTTTTATTTAGCATAAGTAGAGATTGCTGTTTAAGAATGTTATTTAAACTCTAATATGGAAGTTACTTACTTTTCAGTCTCTATGAAATAAACATCAAACCATCCTTAGACACATGCGGCGGTGGAACAAACCCATCCTGATTCTAAGTCAATGCCCAAATCATTGATAAGAGTATTTACATTTATCAGTAATATCAACATTGTTATTAGAGCACAAATGATGTGAATTTTGATTTGATTTTTCACTCTAAGTCATTGACTTATGCTACCGGGATGTCTTGTTGTTCATATATTATTCCATATGTTTCCGTATATGTCCAGATTTTTCGCCTAACAAGGAGTCTATGGATGATAATCGAGAGATAATAAACATGCTTACAACCTGGAAGCAGGAACAGGATGAGCAAATACGAAAGCTGGCTGAACGGCAAACTTCGGCATTGGATAGACTTGTTGCTGAAATGGCGGTCCTCAGAGCACAGAACTCGTCTACACAATCCATAAACCAGGAGATTCGTGATTCTGTGAATTTCATGAACAGCAAGTTTGAGGAGATGAGGCAGCAGATGGACAATTTAAAGAAGGAAAACCATACCTACAAAAATTGCATAACCAATCTCGAGAGCAAGATCGCAGATCTACAGTTGGCGTCTCGTTCATCAGATAACGACATGAATGGCAAACTATCCGAATTGGAACTAAAAATTGAGTCGCTGGAACAGCAAGCTCGACTCAATAACATTGAGATCTGCAACCTGCCTGAAAAACGTGATGAAGACCTTCTTGGACTCGTGGAAAAGATCAGTGCTGCCATCAATTATTCAATACCCCGTCAAGATATACTGGCTGTTCACCGTGTTCCCCACGCGCGTACACAGGAAAGTAGCAAACCTAAGAACATAATCGTGAAATTAGCTTCACGTACCCTTCGCGATAATGTGTTAAGTGCCTATCGTTTATCCAAAAATGTTACGTCGGACTTAATTGGTTTGACAGGTACACCACATAAAATGTATATTAATGAGCATCTCACTCTTTATAACAAAAACTTATTTCGTGCATGTCGTGAGATGGCTAGGAAGCATAATATTAAGTATGTTTGGATTAGAAACGCTACTGTACTTGTTAAAGCCACCGATACCTCCAAAACATTCGCTGTTCGTTGTCATAAAGATGTCAGCAAGATTGCACAGTGTAACCATAACCGTGAATAGCTTTATTTTTTGTCATGTTTACATAAGTTTCGACCAAAAACAAATAATTGTACAGTTTAAATGTACAAAAATCTGTTTGATCTCTTTGTATTATAATGTTTCTCGCCTTTATTGTGATTATAGTGCTGCCGTTAAATACGTTAGCGATAATACTTTAGATTATATTATTATGCCATATTATATATCATTATTTTGTCTACATAACTCGTTATTTGTAACTCGCTCATTAGCTGTTGTTGTCAATCATAGCCATGTACGTAACTCAACTTTATACCGCTACCTACTACGATCTGATTCCAAGTTTATAAATATACCTGTAATAAAAATATTTGCCACACGTTATTTACTCCTTTTTATTTATTACTTAATTAGACACAATGCTTAGCAACAATAATTTATCTGTCTATTATCAAAACTGTAGAGGGATTCGTACTAAATTGCATACACTTTATACCAACATTCTTTCCATGTCGTTTGACGTGATTATACTATCTGAAACATGGCTAACACCTAATATAATGGACAAAGAATTCATTGATGACCGCTACTTAGTTTTTAGAGATGATCGCGACCGCGTCGCTACAAACAAGCGCGAGGGTGGGGGTGTCCTCATAGCCGCGCTGCGCGGGCTTCGGCCAGTGAGGATATTAACGCGTCCCTCTCCCACTGGCATCGAGCATGTTATGATCCAAGTGCCCGCGTCGCGTTCCAACACTCACCATATTATTAGCGCTGCCTACATACCGCCTCGCACACTGGATGATGTTTACTTGTCACATTTTTCTGCATTAGAAAATATTCTCACTACGCCACGAGTCGAATCATTTTATATAGCCGGCGATTATAATCTGCCCGGAATTGAATGGTCGGGTAGTAATGGTCATGCATCTAGTTTGCCCCAAAGCAGTGTGTGTCGCTCTTTGCTTGATTTGATGGCTATTACAAATGCTTCGCAATATAACACGATTAAAAACAATTTAGGTCGTATTTTAGACTTATTTATTAGCAATACAGAATGCCAACTACAGTCCGACTTTTCTCTGCTCCAGCCAGACGGTCACCATCCCCCTTTTTCTGTTCTAACCTCACTAGAAACACAATACACACCTATGAAATGTCAAAATACAATAAAATTTAACTACTTCAAAGCAAATTACAAAGAAATAAACGTAGAATTAAAAAAGACGAACTGGGATGAGTTGTTTCTTAATCTTTCGAGTGAACAGGCCGTAAATACTTTTTATGATTATTTATATGGCATTATCCGTCTATATGTCCCACTTTCACGTCAAAAAACGACTGGTTTTCCTGTTTGGTTTAGTGCTGCGCTAATTAAAATATTCAAAAATAAAGAACGCGCGTGGATAAAGTGGAAAAAACTACGCAACTTATCTGATTATGAAAAGTTCTCTAGTCATCGTAAGCAATTCAAACTACTCTGTGAACAGTGTTATATTAAATATATAAAATCGGTAGAAGATAGCATTCCTCTTAATGTCAAGCACTTCTGGTCGTACATTTCTAACCGTAAGAAAGTTTCAGGACTCCCAGCAAACATGTATTACAAAAATGAGTCATCCAACTGCCCCAGTGAGATATGTTCACTGTTTTCTGCTTTCTTTAACTCTGTGTACGAGCCCTCAACATTTGATCCTGATATGTGGATACCCCCTGATACGCATGACCATTCTGCATGTATTCCGGATATTTATCTCGAAAAGAGTGTCATACTGAAAGCTCTTTCCACATTAGATTTAACTAAAGGAGCTGGACCGGATAGTCTGCCTCCTTCTTTCTTTAAGAACACGGCACCAAACATATGTGTTCCACTACACATTTTATTTAATCGATGTCTCAGGGAAGGGGTTTTCCCATGTGTATGGAAGAGGGCCTTCATAACTCCTATTTACAAAAGTGGAGACAAAAGTAATGTCGAAAACTATCGACCTATATCTATCTTGTCCACCTTGTCTAAGCTTTTTGAGAGTTTAGTGCACAGCCACTTATTTCCACAGATGAGTCACCTTATTATACCTGAACAGCATGGCTTCGTCAAATCCAGGTCAACTACCACTAATTTAATGATCTTTACCCAATTTCTGTTTGAAAACATAGACATGCGCACGCAAGTTGATGCTGTGTACACTGATTTTCAGAAGGCTTTCGACAAGGTGGACCACAAATTGCTCCTCGATAAAATTGCCTATAATGGCATAAGAGGCAATTTACTTAGATGGTTTGCATCATATATTTTTCGCAGGACTCAGAAAGTGGTCGTCAATGGGTTCGAGTCTGATTATGTAGTTGTCGAGTCAGGTGTGCCTCAGGGATCTGTCTTAGGCCCATTACTTTTTATATTATTTATAAACGACATAAAATCCTGCATAGTCAATTCTAAATTCCTGATGTACGCCGATGATATTAAAATCTATAAGGCCTGTAAAACCTTTCAAGACTGCTTGCTGCTGCAAGAGGACTTATGCAGGCTTTCGCAGTATTGTCTTGATAATAAACTTCATCTTAGTCTTCCTAAATGTTATTTTATATCCTTTACTAAAAACAAAAAAAGTATTAATTACCAGTATACTCTGAACGACATAAAATTAAATAAAACTGAGTGCACGCGTGATCTTGGCGTATTACTAGACTGCAAATTACATTTGGATACCCATGTCGACAACAGAATTAACAAAGCCTTACAGATGTATGGATTTGTTATGCGGTCATGTAGAGAATTCAAGAAACCTTCTACTTTTCTCTTCCTATACAAAACTCTAATTCGTTCCCAGTTGGAATATGCGGTGCCCATATGGTGTCCCTTTTATGAGAAATATAAGAATGCCATAGAAATGGTACAGAAAAGGTTTCTTCGCGCCACCCACTACAAGTGTTTCCGTACAAAAATACCCTATACAGATTTGTTAAAGCATTACAAAATATTGAGCTTGGATTCTAGACGTTCATTGATCATGGTTATGATGCTATATGGTATATGCAACAACAAATTCAACTGTATTGAACTCTCCAACGAGCTTTGTTATGTAGTACCTAGAACTATTGTCCGGCGGGAGGTGCGCGTACCTCGATTGTTCTATACAGCACGCTGTAGGACGAATGCTGGGGTGCGGGCGCCTCTCCGCCAACTAGTGGCAACCTATAACTCACATTTTATAGATTTAGACATTTTCGCGCTTTCTCAATCTAAATTTAGAAAAATGGCTTGTCATTTGCTGGCTCGCCGCCCTTAAAATAGACTCATATGTATTTGATTCTCTTATAATAACTGTAAGAGTATTTAAACCTATATATATTACACTTATTTAGCGCGCGTCCGTCATCCTATTTCACGTGTTATTCCGTGGACAATGGTGTGGGTTATACTTTTTTAATTTTCTGATAAAACTACTGTGTATTATTTCTGTATTGTATAACTGTTTTTTGTCCCAAAGAAATAAAATAAAATAAAATAAAATAAAATGTTAATTATTTATGTGTATAATTGGCATTCCGAGAATCGCTTATGATCTGTTGTGATGTCAATTTTTAATTTATTAAACTTTTTTTTTATAAAACGCTTTCTGTGATAGTAGGACTCATGATTTAGTTTAAATAGAAATAATGATTTATCAATGACATTAAGACCTTATCATTTTGATCGCAAACCGCTCGGAGCTGCTGAAAGAAGCTAGTATTGATACGTCAATACTAACTCCGTCCAAGTGAAAATCGAAAATTATTCTAAGGCAACATATACCCTGAACCTATAAAAATCTATCTTATCTCTCTACATAATAATAATAATAATATAATAATATTTATATTTTTAAATGTTTTTTTTTTTTTTTTGGATCATTTTGTTTAAGAAAAATATTTAAAAATGTAATTAATATGTGTTTATAGTGAATAAAGGATCATAATATTCCACAACTGTCACACAACGTCGTAGTCCCAAGATAAGCAGAGCTTATGTTATGAGTACTAGACAACTCATAAACATACTTATATGTTTCTAAATACATACATATTATGGATAAATTTCACCCAGACACAGAATAAATGATCAAGCTCATCACACAAATATTTTTCCTGGGTGGGAATTGACCCACGACCTCTGGCATAAAAAAAAATTGGATCTAAATATCAAGTTTGGCAGATTTGATTAAAATAGCAAGCCTAACATTTTTTTAAATGCATAATGTTTATAATGAAAAGTGGAATGGTGTAAGTACGGGTAAAAGAAATGGCAAAAAATAATATAAAACAACTTTATTTCAAACACATTTACAACAACGCAAACATTCAACAATCTTATGATATAAGCTTAATTAACAGTAAGTTCGTAAATAGATCAGTGATGATGATGATGTTCAGGAACAATGTGCTTAGCGTGGCCTTCCCTCTTAACATCGGCATTGAATCTGTAATAAAAGTAATCAATGTTAAAACCAATAGTAAAAATAAATAAAAAATATGGATAGGAAAAACTGAAGAAAGAAATAAAGGAAGGCCTTTGCCCTGCACTAGGACAAAACAGGCTCATAAATTATATTTAAGGTTTCTTCAAGACTAGTGAATAGGCTCCTAATAAACTAGTCCACCCCACCATCAACCATTTCTTTATTGCCTAACATCAGGTGGGATCGCAGTCGAGCTCTTATTTTTAGGTATCAATTAAAAAAATGTATATATAAAATAAATATGTATGTATAAGGTTAAAGATTATCCAAAAGCGACGGAACATGTGGAACCATGCATATGACAATCGATATTCATCACTCAAAATAGCATAAATGTCAAATAACAGTCACTGATTAAAGAAAAAACTATTTGAGATAGTGTAGGCACTTACCCGCTCTTCTTGTCAGAGTGGTACTCGACGATCCTGACAGTTCCATCAGCCTCGTGCAAGCTGTACACGCCCTTCACGACATCACCGTCGCGGGATTCGTGCTGGGACTTCTTGTCGCCAGTGTGAGGGTCCTCTACTTTGTACGCAAACTCGTATTTGGGATGAGACTGTAAAACGTGGTTGAGTTAAGAGACTAGACGTTTAAATAAACACGCTCGGAGCACTTTTTACTTTTGTTCGAACAAAAGTATTTCTATTCTATTCTATTCTATTCTATTCTATTATATTCTATTCTATTCTATACTATACTATACTATTCGATTCTATTCTATTCTATTCTATTCTATTCTATTCTATTCTATTCTATACTATTCTATTCTATTCTAAATAACATTTTATTGTATAGGTAAATTTTGAGTTAGGTTTCTTACATAGTATTCGACGTGTTTCTCAGTGGCTTTACCATGATGCTGCTTGATGCTCTGCGATGAGAATGCATGTTTGTGCTCATGCTCTTTATCTCCACCTTGCGGTTCAGCAACTATGATAGCAATGACTGCTGCGACTAAGAAGATCTAAAAAGTAAGATAAATATTTAAAATTCTTCTATGCGTGTGTTTGTCACCTTACTTCTCCTATACGGATTGACCGATTCAAATGAAACCTTGTGTGTATATTTAAGTAGGTCCCTGGATGGTTTGAAAATACAATTGAACCCGGTAGGTGGCGCTGCAATCGGGTTCTCAATTTATTTTTCTGACAAAAACCTAGTTTTCGGGCAGTATAACATCTGCTGGGATCACTAGTCTTTATATTTTTTTTTATTCAATCCCTAATCTATCTTCTATACATATAAAATGATTTGTCCTGAATGACTAACGGATCAAAGCACAGCCTAAACAGCTGATCGTTAAGATCTGAAACTTGGAGGGTATATTTTTTGTATGACGTAGGCATCCGATAAGAAAGGATTTTTTGAAATTCTACCCCTAAGGGGATGAAAAAGGGAGGCAAAGTTTATATCGGACAACGGACATGATTCCTTGGTCAAATCTACTTCAAATTTTGCATGAACATTCTTTAACAGAATTAATGGAAGACGAGTTACGTATTTTATTGAAATTCATCCTCTAACGGGGTTAAAAAGGAGTAGCGAGTTATTTTGGAGTGATTTGCTTCGAAGTTGATACTAATACTCCTTAGTATTTTTGATTTAAATTACATTTTATTTTGACACATGTTTGAAAAGTCAATCTGATTTTATTCGAAAAAGGTTGAACTCACATAAAAGCTTGATGCAATGCAAAAACTCTTAAAAAAGTTGAATGCCTCGAAAGTTCGGAATTTGAAACGGTAAGGACTAGAACATTTTGGTTATAACATAAACGAATAATTCCATAATTAAAAAAAAAAACTTTCTACAAAAGAAAAATATTCGACTTCACTAAACAAAACACTAAAAGGAACAAAATAACTTTAATTTCGGAAGTCGGTGTTAAATAGGAAACACACAATACCGAGAAACACCGATTGTAATAATTTAAAAAAATTAATGCCCAGTAAATTATTAGACATAATAATAAGATGCACTTAGTAAAAATCGAATTTGCTACCATGTGATTGATTCTCATTGTCATGAGATGCACTGTGGCTATAAGGTACTATCCAACTGACTTGATGATGGAGTCGGGAGGTGGATGAGAACTTCATAATAAAATAATGTATCCTAGCAGTGTTTGGGTTAATTCGAATTGTCATGAGTAATAGGTACTCTGGCTATAAGTGTATCCGAACTAAAAAGTATGAAATAAAAACTATTTAACAAATACTTAAACGGTCAAAATAACTTTAATTTTGGAAGTCGGTGTTAAATAACAAGCAAACAATACTATTTCTCTTGGTGACGACGGCTGGACCAATTTTAATTGATAATTCTTTTTTGTTTGGTTCACTAGGTAGGGTAAGTAGGTAGACTAGGTAGGTAACTAGCGTAGGGTACCTATGTAGGCAACGTAGGGTAGGTAAGGTAGGATACGTAACTAGGTATGGTAGAGTAGGGTGGACGGGACCGAAGCCGCGAGCAAAAGCTCACAATTTAATAAAATTCATAATTACTTTAATGGAAATGGGTGCAAAGCTTATTTTGTTATATTAATTAGTTATTTACCTTCGTGTACATGATTATTGATTTGAGGTGAAGTATTTCTTTACTCTTGAAGTCACGAAAGGCAACTGATAACTTTTGAGGGCAAAATATGTCTTTTTATATCAAAACTGTCCGTAAAGAAATGCACTTTTCGTAATTGTAAAATTAACCAGTTTAACTCGTACACTTAACAGCGGTATGTGACATACTTTGTGTTTTTGAGTTGCATTACCTGTCATATTCCTACATATAATTAACCAGTAATTATTGTAATTTTGTTTGGAAAGAAAGAAAGAAAAAAAAATATTTTATTTGGCGCACATACATGGATAAACATGTTGAAACTTAGAAAACAGAAAAACTAACATCATGAGTCTCACGTTAGCGGCAAAAAGGTCCAGTTCGGCGAAAATTAGAAGTAAGAAGTTAGTTTTTTTTAGTTAGTTACATCATCTGATTCATGGCAACTACCTATATTTAACTACTGAGATTGTTGCGAGAATATTCTTTTGATAAATTCTGGGATCTGATTTAAAAAAAAAATATAACAAAATATTTTAAAACAGGACTTTATTAAAATCAAACAACAAACATAACAAATTAAAAAACAACGTATACTATGTAGATATTATATAAAAGTAAGTTAATGATGCTTATGCGGTACTATATGGTGGACACTGTGCTTCACATCGGCGTGGAAACTGAAAAAGAAATTAAAACACTGTCGGTTCTGATTTGTATGGACAATTTTTTTTTAAATAATATTTAATAAACGTCACAAGTTGGACACCACCGGCACTAAGTACAACACAAGTCAAGTTTGGTTATAGCGGACATTACATACTAGCGCAACGCTGGATGCGGGAGTAAAACTACCCCTCAGTCGCCCAGGTGGCCCGGTGATCATGTATTTGTGCGGCCAAATAGGTAACATAACAAGCTTATAACTTCGTAATTTTTCATCGTACAGTTATGAATTTTTGTATACAGATTCTTTACATAAAAATACTAGACATGTGTTTCGGGTTTCGCATATACTACTAATGTTGTACTCGTATATAGGAAATAAGGAATCAACTAAATTAGCATCACTTTTGTACCTATATTTCTATTTCCTTCTTCTTGTCTTGAACACAAATCTTATCTTTTCTCAGTAGTTGGTGTGAATAATGTGAAAAATTGGTGTGAAAAATAAAAGTGTCTTAATACTGACGGTGATGATGAAGGTGAAGAAAATAAAGGCAAAGCTAGTAGTAACGTGGAATTGGTAAAATCAATAGAAATGTTTAGTAGGTTTTGGTGGTACCATCGTATCAATTATGGTACGATGCTGGTAAAACTTTCAAACAAAGAATTACCTACTAGTTACACTAGATTAATACCAATAAAATGAAAGGTGTGTTGTTTAGTGGTTAGTGGCTCTGACTGCTATGTCAAAGGTTGTTGGTTCGATTCCCACCCAAAACAAATGTTTGTGTGATGAGCACGATCATTTCTGTGTCTGGGTGTAATTTATCTATAATATGTATGAATTAAGAAATATTAAAAGTATGTTTATCACTTGTCTAGTACTCATATCACAAGCTCTGTTATGTGAAAGATTGTGGAATATTATTATTATATTATTATAATAAAATATGATAGATATCCTTATACCTGATGTACATACCTATATATGAAACAGAGATACCAAACTATAACGACCACTATTTTATAAGAGTTTCTTACCCAGTTTTCTTATCAGCATGGTAGTGAATATGTCTGGATCCGCCGTCAGGTTCATGCAGAGCGTACTCTCCCTTGACACTGTCGCCGTCGCGGTGCTCATGCTGATGCTTGTGGTCACCGGTATGGTGGCTCTTTACTTCGTACTCGAACTTGTACTTGGGATGAGTCTGGAAATTTAAATGTTAATTTTTATATGATTACAAACAAGATAGCAAGCAACAGGACCGGTCGTTATGGCGACATTTGGGGAGGCCTATGTCCAATAGTGGACATCTTTGAATGATGATGATGATGACAGACAAACTGGTATCTCACTTGATGATACGCAGGCACCGCAAAATTTACAAGTACAGAGTATTACTAATGCTTTGACATATTATTATTACTGACAAAGTTGCGACAAGTGAAGTGCATGAGACATTTCAGCTTTAAACAACAACTGCACAAAAACCCAGAAATGCAATATCTTATGGAGCCAATCTTTTCAAACTGGAACATACAGATACTGATTAGGGTTATGTGGAAATCATTCATTAAACAAGCAATTTCATAAATTTTGGAGCAGTTGATCTTTATAAACTCATTTTGGTAAGCGATAGAAATGGCGAGACCAAAAGATATCTATTCACGCTTGCCTATAGAGTTCCTTTACTGAGAAAAGTATTAGTAAAAATATGTGACTAACATAGTAGTCGACATGGTGATGATGATGGTGCTCGTCTTTTATTTCCACTTTCACGGGATGGTCATCATGTTTAGAGATGTGTATGTGAGAGTGGCCATCATCAGCTGTCACTGCTACAACTGCTAATGTTGCTATCACTGCTAAAATGCAAACCTGCAAAACAAATAGTTATTATATTTCCATTATTTTATTGCACAATCACTATTATACCACTTTAGATTTTTTTTTTCATAGAATACCTTTGAAAACATTTTTTTTTATTTTAGTTCTTGTATTGTTCTGACTGAACTTAGCAGTAAACTGATAAATATTCCACAAAATCGCAACTTTTATATTCAAAACAAAGCTATTATTGCTGCAAAAATTTTACTCTAAATTTTTATATGTCGACAGAATGTGCAACGTTTGAATATTGTACGAACTTTTTAAATATTTCGTAAAATACATTCACACGCATGCTGCTTATGCACGAGAACATTGCGAATTTGTGATCGTTACGGGGAAACATGATTATTCAATGTATTTAAAATAATCAGATAACTACATGAACTACGTAACAGAAATTGTGGTAGTTGAATTAATAAAGCGAAGGTATAGCAAAAATTATAATACAAATCTACTTTGATATTATCGTATTTGATTGTGATACTACGACAATCAGTCGTGTAGTTTATTAAATTTGAAAATGGTGACCAATTAAAGAGTTTCACAGGTTGACCATAAAAATATACTACTGTTCTAGCGTAGAGTACCAGTAGGGTAGTTTTTTGGTTCAAATTATTTTTCACGACATTATTTTTCGAGCATTATGAATTATTATTTTTATTTTTTTATTTTTTTAGCTTGATTGGTTTGCGTAATTATTGGCATCTTATAAGTATGTCTCTAATAAAATTACTACATTTTGTTTTTGATAGCACCGCTAAGGAATAAGCAACATATTGTAATTATTAACAATTTTTTTTGTTACGTCTACAATGCAATGCTAAACTAAAATGAAAAAACTAAAACTTTGACATAAAGATCTTAACTAAATTACCGTTAAAAGAATTGTCAACTCAAATTTACTCATATAATAATTTATTCATAGTAGCAAATACTTAAACTCAAACCTTCAACTCTTAATGTACTTTAAAGGTTTTTGAGTTATTTTTCTTATACTAGAAAACCGTTAAGGCGTATAGTCCCTTGGACATCTGGCCGGTATCGAATTTACAAGTACTGGTACTGCCGCCTGCGCCCGCATAGAGCCCTAATTTAATTTTTTTATTGATAGGCTCGCGTTTGGTCACTATCTCACCTGATAGTAAGCGATGATTTGGCTGATCTAACCTGCTGACCTTGAAAACCATTTTCTGTGCGAAATATTAATTTATTTACATATGATATGTACAGAGGCCAGCTAAAGTGCTTGGATACCTTAACGCCTATTTTCCCTTGCACGTTAAAGTACAAGTTTTCGAAAATTTAACTAGATGGCGTTGGTTTCTTCACAGCTTAGTGGCGTCCAAAGGCAATCTCACAAAGTATAAACTTGACTTTTAGTCCGACAGTAAATAGACACATGCGTCATCAACAACTGACTGTAGTTCATAATTTCATCATTTAAATTAGAGTCAAGTTGACCTAGTGGTTTAGCACATGCAGATAGATGCGTAAATCAATAAGCCGTGAGTTCGAATCTCACGTAGTACTCACACTTTTTGTAAGTTATTAATAACAAACAAAAGAAATCGGTAGGAATGATATAATATTCCTACCGATTTCTTTTAATAAAGCTAACAAGTGGATATTTATTTATTTGTAATATAATATTCAAGTGGGTAGTTACTCAACAAAATGAAAAAAAATGCAGGTAAACAGGCTCATCAAACAAAAAGGCACTATTAAAAAAATAATATGTTTATTTCTTACAATTTATTAATCACTGTTTATTAATCATTGTTTATTACTCACCGTTTATTAATCACCGAATAAGATTATAATATTATATATAACTTCTTATTGAGGCCATAGCTTAAGTATTCGTTTCCAAAATTGGAAAGAGGATTGAAGCTTATGTAACCTTAACAAACAAACAATAGACCAGATAATTTTATCCCAAATGTCAAAAGGATTCAATGTAGCCTAAAAACTATAAAATTGCACAACAAAATATCAAGTGTTCATAACTTTTTTAAGTTGTTTTATATACGGGTATTAAGTTAAACACACATAACAAGGTCTCCAGTTAATACAGAGTATAAGTACTGAGTAAATAATATTAATTCAGTATTATAATTATTTATCATCTTGACGCCACAAACATAACTGTCCGTGTTCACTGGACTTAAAAGTTTTTTCATCAGTAAAGATGACACTACTCTAATCAAAGTTTATGTGATCCATATATCAAGGATTTCACAACATGCCTCCGATAATGCATCTTTTCGCTAAGTATGAAGAGCACGATGAACAGTGTCAAAGCTTGTGTCAAATAAACCAGCATAGTAGTTCGTCGACAGAAATCCATTTTCTTCGTACTCCCTTATCATGGTTTGACGCTGCAACATGTTTATTAGTTTTAGTCTGCCAGCTCTTTTATGGTGTTTCAAAGAACCCTCTTCTTCAAATCGTCCTACCCATAGAGCAACTGTTTTTCTCTGCAACAATAAAACAGAAATATATAATACCCAATAATGATTATTATATAGGTTTTTGTTATATAAAAAAAGAAAAAAAATCTACTTACGTTTACACCGGTCTCTCTGGCTATTCCTGACAAGTTTTTACCTTGATTATGCATAACAATTATTTGAGCTCTTTTTAGTAAATCCAACAATGCATATCTACACATTTTGGTAAAATAAGTAGACAATACACCTGGTTAAAAATAAAATTCAACGAAAAGCACTGGAACGAGATAATCGAAATTAACTTAGCGAACAATCAATTGAGCTATGTCATAACTCTGGTCTAAGTATTATTTATACTACCTACTAGTTATTATTTATAAATCCATATTCAACCTACCCTCTCAAGTTTGAAAACTAACACACACAGATAATTAAATATTTATAAATTGATATTCAATTTTAATATCTTCATCTCTTTAAAAGAAACTATAAATTATTTCAGTGTTTGAAGAAACTAAAAGAAAGTATAAAAATAAACATTAATTAAGCATTAATCATTTGAAGCACAGCGACGCCATCTATTAACACTAAAATGTAACGTTGTCGATAGCAACATTTCAATCTGGTTTTACGCTAGATGGCGTCATTTCCCGCTTCACGCGATTTTTTTTCTGTACTATCCATGCACTTTTGCATGAGAGTTTACATTAGATGAAAAAAAATCAACCTGCAATTTTTTGCCTAAAGTATTATTCATACGAAACAATCATTATGTTGATATTGTTGTACATGAATCTATAATAAACATATATTTTTTTTCACACATGTTAACCTAGCCGTTACCAAGGAGTAGGCTTCAGAAAGTCACTGTTTTATGGCACTGCTCGGGATCTAGCGCTTTAAATGCAAGAATAAAACAAAAATATTGTTCTTAGCACTTCATTGCATTACGCGAGGCCTTCTAGGGTGTTTTTGAAATTTTATAGTAAAAACGTCAGCATATTCGATTCGACGTATAAATATTTTGCGTAACATGCTCGTTTCCCTTACCCCGCACCCCGTGAAGCAATGTGTCGGAATGATTTGAGTTTTTTTTTCCCCATTAAATACGGGTTATATACATTACCTTCGTCAAAATATTTTTGCAAATTAGACAAATATTATAAAGGCGTAAGTTTGTGTGCATGTTTGTTACTTCTTCACTCTCGAACGGCTGAATGGATTTAAATGTAATTTTGCACACGGGTAGACCATGTCCAGGAATGGTACTTAGGATTCACTTTTTATCTCGGAAGTATGATGCCTTGGGGAAATTTCCTACTTTTACTTAGGTTAGGTTAGGCTCAGGGTCCAACAGAGTTACGGCATAATGCCATTGTAAAGATTTGGTTTATACATAAATTGTAAATATTGGCACCACCTTCAATACCATTTTAGAAAAAAGATGCACTTAAATAGGTTTTGGTAGGAAAATACAATTGGCCATTGATTTCTTGGTCAGTTATCGATTGAATTTATTTATTTTTTTGTTTGAAAGAATATACTCCCAGATTTTTTCCATAGAAATATTTTCATCATCTGATAATGAACTTTGTAAATATACAACGGAACTCCTCATATAATCATAGCAGAACTATCGTAATAAGTAAAATTGCTTAGATGATACATGAAATCGATGAGTAACTAAAAGAAGAGATAAAATGGAAATGATAAGATAATGAAATCGGAAGGTAGGCATCAGAACTCCGTAATAACTCCATGTATCATAGCAGTGTTTGGGCTAAAATATGATAAAATAGGCACTTTGGCTATAAGGTGCCATTGAACTGATGTGATGATGGAGAGTTTGAATCGGATACTGTAATCTAGGTAGTGGTAAAAATTTAATACCTAGAGAAAATATAGGAACAACAAATATTTGAAATAATGCATACGTTTGTTCAGAACTATTTGAAAATTAAGTTACACTTGAAATTTCGAAGGAATTTCGAACATCGAAGGACTGGAACAATTTGCCTGCTGCGGTCTTCCCGTCCTACTATAATTTAAGGTGTCTTCAAGGCTAGAGTGAATAGGCTCTTAATAAACTAGTGCACCTCACTATCAACGATTGCATCTCTGCTTACCATCAGGTGGGATCGCAGTCAAGCACTGGTTTATATCAATAAAAAACTTAAAAAAATTAAGTGCTGAAATTTTGCTTAAAAGTAGTTACCCAACAGTAAGGAAATAATGTAGGCATCGACGCACTATACTGATAGCGCATCGGTATTGGTACACGTACATACGCAAACACGCTTGTGACATAATCGAAACTTTTATTCTAAAGAATTATAATTGAAATTACTTATTCTAAAGAAGTGAATTATATCTCAAGAATTTTATTTGAGAATCGATTCAACAGGCGATTCTGAACATACTAGTTTCAGGATGTACGTTTATTATGTTATATACGTTGTGATACATACAAATGTCAAAACAGTCTCTTTGATACTTACAACTAATAAGTTATAAATATTTTTTGGTAGTCCAAGTAATAATTGTGACGTTTCTCAAAAATATTAATGATAAATAAACATTTTTTAGTTTCAAATTCATTTATTTACTTATGTTTATTATTGGGATAACTGGGACTAAAATGCATAGTGCCAATTGTTCTTAACTGATATATTCTTTTTAATGTAGGTACTTGTTAGTGATTCTAAGTTTT